>OY992790.1:25680000-28520000 GCA_963921375.1 Tiliacea citrago | reverse complement strand
ACCTAACCTAACCTAACCTAACCTAACCTAACCTAACCTAACCTAACCTAACCTAACCTAACCTAACCTAACCTAACCTAACCTAACCTAACCTAACCTAACCTAACCTAACCTAACCTAACCTAACCTAACCTAACCTAACCTAACCTAACCTAACCTAACCTAACCTAACCTAACCTAACCTAACCTAACCTAACCTAACCTAACCTAACCTAACCTAACCTAACCTAACCTAACCTAACCTAACCTAACCTAACCTAACCTAACCTAACCTAACCTAACCTAACCTAACCTAACCTAACCTAACCTAACCTAACCTAACCTAACCTAACCTAACCTAACCTAACCTAACCTAACCTAACCTAACCTAACCTAACCTAACCTAACCTAACCTAACCTAACCTAACCTAACCTAACCTAACCTAACCTAACCTAACCTAACCTAACCTAACCTAACCTAACCTAACCTAACCTAACCTAACCTAACCTAACCTAACCTAACCTAACCTAACCTAACCTAACCTAACCTAACCTAACCTAACCTAACCTAACCTAACCTAACCTAACCTAACCTAACCTAACCTAACCTAACCTAACCTAACCTAACCTAACCTAACCTAACCTAACCTAACCTAACCTAACCTAACCTAACCTAACCTAACCTAACCTAACCTAACCTAACCTAACCTAACCTAACCTAACCTAACCTAACCTAACCTAACCTAACCTAACCTAACCTAACCTAACCTAACCTAACCTAACCTAACCTAACCTAACCTAACCTAACCTAACCTAACCTAACCTAACCTAACCTAACCTAACCTAACCTAACCTAACCTAACCTAACCTAACCTAACCTAACCTAACCTAACCTAACCTAACCTAACCTAACCTAACCTAACCTAACCTAACCTAACCTAACCTAACCTAACCTAACCTAACCTAACCTAACCTAACCTAACCTAACCTAACCTAACCTAACCTAACCTAACCTAACCTAACCTAACCTAACCTAACCTAACCTAACCTAACCTAACCTAACCTAACCTAACCTAACCTAACCTAACCTAACCTAACCTAACCTAACCTAACCTAACCTAACCTAACCTAACCTAACCTAACCTAACCTAACCTAACCTAACCTAACCTAACCTAACCTAACCTAACCTAACCTAACCTAACCTAACCTAACCTAACCTAACCTAACCTAACCTAACCTAACCTAACCTAACCTAACCTAACCTAACCTAACCTAACCTAACCTAACCTAACCTAACCTAACCTAACCTAACCTAACCTAACCTAACCTAACCTAACCTAACCTAACCTAACCTAACCTAACCTAACCTAACCTAACCTAACCTAACCTAACCTAACCTAACCTAACCTAACCTAACCTAACCTAACCTAACCTAACCTAACCTAACCTAACCTAACCATCTGGAAAAGAGCGACTGATGCGGGGGCGCTGCACATTGACCTCCAGCGCGTAAGAGTTGCAGACCAGTCACCGCTGGTGCAATGTACGCGCTGCCTGGGCTACGGTCATGGTAGGCGATACTGCAAGGAAGCTGTGGACCTGTGCAGCCACTGTGGAGGCCCCCACCTCAAGAACGAATGTGCGGACTGGCTCGCCCATGGTTTACCGTCCTGTCGTAATTGCACGCATGCCAAATTGGATAACGTCGCACACAACACCTTCAGTCAGGATTGTCCGGTGCGAAGAAAATGGGATGCGATAGCCCGATCAGCCGTGGCATATTGCTAAGGGCCCTTTAGGAGAGCCATGCCGAATGCTCCAGGCTAATTTGCAGCGAAAAAAGTTGGCAACTTGCGAACTCATGATTGAGGCGGAAAAACGGAAGGCAATGGTGGCGCTTATCCAGGAGCCGTATGTTGGAGCGTTGAAGAGAATGAAAGGATGCCGAGGTGCGAGGATCTTCCAAAACACGAAGCAAGGAGAAGGGACCGTTAAAGCGGCAATAGTTGTCTACGATCCTACCATTAACGTTATACAGTACCCAGAACTGACCACTAACAACATCGTTGTGGTAGGAATCCAAACAAGTGCTTGGAAGATCACCGTGGTATCGTTCTATTTCGAGCCAGACCAGCCCATTGGACCATACCTGGAGTGCCTCGAAAAAATAGAAAACAAGCTGCCTACAAGACTCCTTATTGGAGGGGATGCCAACGCTTGGAGCATTTGGTGGGGGAGCAGTAGGACTGACAGCAGAGGAGATGAAATGCTTGCAGCTCTCGACCAGCTTGGAATGCAAATTCTCAACAGAGGCAAAACTCCGACCTTCGACGTTATAAGAGGGCAGCAGCGTTACACAAGTTGCGTCGATGTAACTGCCTGCACACCGGATCTGTTGGCGACGGTGGACAACTGGAGAGTCGTGGAAGACCTGACGGGATCGGATCACAACGGCATCGAGTTTATAGTAATGCTAGAGAAATCATCAGGAATTAAAGTCAATAGAACCACTAGAGTATACAATACTAAGAAAGCTAATTGGAGTCAGTTTCATGAGAAACTGACCCAACTTATGCAGCAAAATAACCTTACTATACCAGAAATAAGTCAAATTAAAAACACGGAAGAAATAAATACAGCAATAGAAACATTTACCAAAGTAATAGTAGACACATGTACACAAACTATACCAAAAAAGAAAACTATAGAAAAACTCGCCTTGCCGTGGTGGTCCGATGAACTCGCCAGGATGAAGATGGAGGTTGCTACGAAGAAAAGGAGGATCCGATGTGCAGCGCCGGTCCGTAGAGCGAAGGTCGTTGAAGATTATCTGAAACAGAAAGAAAAATATGAGAATGAAGCAATTAAAGCACAGGTCGGGAGTTGGAAGGGTTTCTGCGAAAAGCAGGACACCGAGGGATTATGGGAGGGGATATACCGCGTAATCAGCAGGACGGCTAGGAGGGAGGAGGATCTGCCGATGCAGAGGAACGGAGAGACGCTGAATGCCGAGGATTCGGCTAGACTGCTGGCGGAGACCTTTTACCCGGAGGACCGAGGAGAGGAGGATACCGAAGAGCACCGACACATTCGTCACAGAGCGGGGAAAGAGAGTGAGGAGCACCAGGGTGAACGCCTTGATCCGCCGTTCAGCACTAATGAATTAAGTTGGGCAGTAAAATCATTTAACCCGAAAAAGGCCCCAGGCTCCGATGGACTAACGGCGGACATATGTGAGCGCGCAATAGCGGTGGACTCACTCTTTTTCCTAACCCTGTTGAACAAGTGCTTGGCACACTGCTACTTCCCTCGGATGTGGAAGGAGGCTGCCGTGGTGATTCTCCGCAAGCATGGGAAGGAAAATTACACCACACCCAAATCTTACAGGCCGATTGGTCTACTGCCTGTCATGGGGAAGGTGTTTGAGAAGATGTTGGTGGCCCGACTCAAGTACCATTTGCTACCCAGGATGAGCATTCAGCAGTTCGGCTTTATGCCCCAGAGGGGTACCGAGGACTCCCTCTATGTCCTAATGCAGCATATTCGGGCAAAACTAGACGAGAAAAAACTCGTAACAATTGTGTCTTTGGACATAGAGGGAGCCTTCGACAACGCATGGTGGCCAGCAATCCGGGTGCGACTGGCTGAGGAGTGTTGTCCTGGGAACTTGAGAAGGGTCATGGACAGCTACTTGAGCGGAAGGGTTGTGGCGGTCAGATATGCGGGCGCCGTATACAAAAAAGTACCCGAAAAAGGATGCGTACAGGGGTCTATTAGCGGCCCCATCTTGTGGAACCTTTTGTTGGATCCCTTGCTGAAGGGCCTTGGACAGAGGGGGTACCGCTGCCAGGCGTTTGCGGATGACGTCGTGCTCATGTTCGATGGAGATACAGCCCTTGATATAGAGAGACAGGCAAATGCCGCCATAGATTATGTTCAGGCGTGGGGTGTCACGAACAAGCTTAAATTTGCACCGCATAAGACTAAAGCCATGCTCATAACGCGAAAGCTGAAACACGATACTCCACGGCTGAGCATGAGTGGCACCGACATTGGCCTGTCTAGTGAGATTAAAATACTGGGACTCACGCTGGACCATAAGCTCACTTTTAATACCCACGTCACCAACGTATGCTCCAAGGCGGTCGCTATATATAAACAGCTGTCGAGGGCTGCTCGAGTCGGCTGGGGACTTCATCCGGAGGTCATAAGATGCATATACACCGCCGCAGTCGAACCCATTATTCTGTATGCGGCATGTGCTTGGGCGCCTGCATCCAATAAAGTGTGTGTACAGAAGCAACTAAATGCTATCCAGAGAAGCTTCGCCCAAAAACTGTGCCGCGCATACCGTACGGTATCCCTGAATTCAGCACTTTTGCTGGCTGGGATACTCCCCCTTGATCTTCGAATTCGAGAAGTGTCCTCACTGTACGAGGCCAAGCGGGGGGTACCCCAGCCTGCAGCCATAGAGATAGAACGAATGGCATCGGCAATCGAAGCCCCCCATCCTGCGGAGGAGCATGAAATTAAACTCGGACACTTGGTAGACGAGGAGCAATATCACAACCACAGCGATTATGCAGTGCGCATCTTTACGGACGGCAGCAAGATTGAGGGTAAAGTTGGTGCTGCGCTATCCATATGGAATAGCCAGGCCGAAACTAAAGCCCTCAAACTTGCCTTGCCGACCTACTGTACCGTCTACCAAGCCGAGCTGCTGGCTATTCGCGAAGCACTGAAGGTTGCCCTCCGACGTAGTGAAACATCTTTCGCCGTATATAGCGACTCTATGGCGGCCCTCCAGACGGTGACTAATCCTAAGGCCTTTCATCCCCTAGCAGTAGAAACAAGAGACGCCATACGCAGCTGTAGCCTCCAAAACAAGAGCGTCTCTCTGTTTTGGATTAAAGCACACGCAGGATTGGAAGGTAATGAGAGGGCCGACCAACTGGCAAAGGAGGCGGCATTGCGGTTGAAGAAGAGACCGGACTATGATCTTGCTCCGGTCTCATTCGCCAAGCGCAGAATCCGGTTGGAAACGCTTGATGAATGGGACAGGAGGTATAGATCTGGGGAGACCGCAAAAGTAACAAAAATGTTCTTCCCTGACGCAACCGCAGCGTACAAAGCAGTAAGAAATATGGAACACACAAAGATTACGACACAAATTCTCTCGGGGCACGGTGGGTTCTCTGCATACCTGTACCGTTTCAAGTGTAAGGAGGATCCATCGTGCTCCTGTGAACCGGGCGTGGATGAAACTGTTCCACATATATTACTAGAATGCCCCATCTTTGCCAGATTGCGATATGAGGTGGAGCAGAGTATCGGCATAAAGATTGAGGCTGACAATATGGCACAATTAATGCAGAAAAATAATATCAAAAAGTTTTTAGATTATTGCATAGTAATAGGAAACATAGTTGTAAAAAGAAACAAATAGTATAAGAACTCATGATATCAATATATAATGTAGTATATAATGAATATCATGTCTGATAAGAGAGATATAAAATAGAAAAGGATATAATTATTATGTAAATATGAAATAAGTTAAAAATAAGAAAATATAATGTAAGGTGTGCATGCGTGTGTAGTTTTAATGTGTTAAACCTAAGAGATAAAGATAAGTATACCACTCCTTTAGAATAAGCGTGTAGTAGCATCAAGTCGAAGTATTATATTATAGTGTTAAAAATTAGTTATCATACAAAATTTAGAAATTTAACAAAATTGTCTTAAATGTCCAAGTTGATAAAAAAGGGCTCTGATAATGTCAGAGGGACACTGGAAAGGCAGGAGTGTGGTTTTAGCCGGTAAGAGTCCGGCACTGCCCAGACTGGCTCAGTAATGGGGCAGTCTGGGCGTCCATGAGGATTTCCCACTCCTGCCAAAAAAAAAAAAAAAAAAAAAAAAAAAAAAAAAAAAAAACCTAACCTAACCTAACCTAACCTAACCTAACCTAACCTAACCTAACCTAACCTAACCTAACCTAACCTAACCTAACCTAACCTAACCTAACCTAACCTAACCTAACCTAACCTAACCTAACCTAACCTAACCTAACCTAACCTAACCTAACCTAACCTAACCTAACCTAACCTAACCTAACCTAACCTAACCTAACCTAACCTAACCTAACCTAACCTAACCTAACCTAACCTAACCTAACCTAACCTAACCTAACCTAACCTAACCTAACCTAACCTAACCTAACCTAACCTAACCTAACCTAACCTAACCTAACCTAACCTAACCTAACCTAACCTAACCTAACCTAACCTAACCTAACCTAACCTAACCTAACCTAACCTAACCTAACCTAACCTAACCTAACCTAACCTAACCTAACCTAACCTAACCTAACCTAACCTAACCTAACCTAACCTAACCTAACCTTTTTTTTTTTTTTTTTTTTTGTTCACGGGGTGGAAAATCCTCATGGATGTCCTCCGCCCTGGGGCGGGCGGAGGGGTCTGTCAGACTCTTACTGACTAAAAACCACCCCAGTGTTCCCTTCCCACACTTGTGCCGGGGATCTTGGGATCTGTTATTACTTCCGCAATCCCCGGCTAGTGCCGGCCCGCCTCTGCGGGCCACCTCAAGTCTGGGGGGGGTGAGGTGTTAGACCCCCCCCGCGACGTCTGAAAGGGGCGCGCGTGGAACACTACGCGCCGCCACCTCGGGTCCAGTGTGATAGGGGGCGGCGGACGTCCCCAAGTCCGCCGTCCCTGGACCCATTTAGGGGGGCCGGAAGAGGGCATTATCTGCCCTCTGCCGACGCCCGGTGCGCCTGCTGCGGGCTGGGTGAGCGGACGAGATCTCCCGCTCCCTTTCCGCAGCCTCCTTCTGCGACACGACTGTTTCGCAGAAGGACACCACCGCGTCCCAGGACTCCTCGCTGCCGGCCATTGACTCGACCACGGCCGGCAGCGACAGGTCACTGCCTACTCCTGAGATGAGGGCACGGCGAGGCTCCTCCCATGCGGCACACTCTGCCAACGTATGCCGCGCCGTGTCCTCCCGGCAGTCGACGCAGTGATGACACCGGGCGTCCGGCTCCCTGTTTATGCGACACAGGTACTTCCCGAAGCAACCATGCCCCGAGAGCACCTGCGTCACCCGAAACGACAAGGAGCCGTGCCTCCTCCCGAGCCAGGGCTCGAGTACCGGCCGGACCGCCTCGATGGTGGCGAGGCCGGCGGTAGGGCGTGAAAGCCTGTCCCGCCATTCCGCCACCAGGGCTGCGCGAAGCTGTGACCGACGCAACTCCACATGTCGCTGCATCAGCCACTCGCCCCGCGCCCTCGCTTCCTCGCGCCACCGATACAGTGACGCGAGTACTTTCGCCTTGAGGTCCCAGGGCGGGGATCCGGCCAGTACGCAAGCCGCCTCGTAGGAGATCGTGCGATATCCCCTTATGACTCTGACGGCCATCGCTCTCTGCGGCTTTCGCAGTACTGCGATGCTTCCGGCCGTCAGGTCAGCCGCCCAGATCGGGGCCCCGTAAAGGGCCATCGATCGCACGATCCCCACGTAGAGCCGCCTACAGGCGGCGCTCGGGCCCCCCAAATTGGGAAGCAGCGTTGATAACGCTCCAGCCGCACCCAACAACTTGGGTGCCAGCCGCCGGAAGTGGGGGCCAAAATCCCACCGGCTGTCGAGCACCAATCCAAGGTACTTCATGGTAGACTCGACAGCGATTTGAGCCCCCCCAACCACGATGTGTGATCCCGGCGGCGGTGCCCGCCGGGGGCCATGAAAGATCAAGGCCTCCGACTTGTTGAGGGCAACCTCCAGCCCTAGGCGACGTATGCGGCTCACCACCTGTGAGACCGCAGCCGTCGCCAGCAACGCTGCCTCCCTGTACGAGCTCCCCCGGGCCGTGACCAGTGTGTCGTCCGCATAACACGTCAGGTCCACGCCCGGCTGGAGCTCGCCCCGCAGCACCCAGTCGTACCCGATGTTCCACAGGAGCGGTCCTACGACCGAGCCCTGTGGAACACCGCACGACATGCGGCGCTGGTTTCCGCCATCACGTCCCATGTAGGTGACACATCTTTCCGCCAAATAAGCCCCGACTATGCGGCGGAGGTAGGAAGGCACCCGATGGTAACGCAGTGCCTCCCGGATGCAGCTCCAGGGCAGGGTGTTGAAGGCGTTGGAGATATCCAAGGACACCGCCAACATCACCCCGCCCCGGGACACTGCTTCCTCCGCCAGGACTCTCACCCGCGATATAGCGTGTATGGTGGAGCGCCCGTGCCGAAAGCCGAACTGGCTCTCGGCCAGGTCAGGCCCCTCTCCGCACAAGTGGCCGACGAGGCGGGCAGCGATTATCCGCTCAAACATCTTACCCACCTCGTCTAGCAGCACTATGGGCCTGTACCCGGACGGTGAGTCCGCAGGGCGCCCCGCCTTCCTGAGCAGGACCAGACGACCAGATTTCCACAAAGTAGGAAACTGGCCCTGCTCAAGGCACGCAGTGTAGAGTCCTCTCAAGTGGGGCTCTAGCTCTTTCAGAGCGAGGGCTAGCGCTTGGCCGTGGATCCCGTCGGGCCCCGGAGCCACGTTCTTGGCCCGGAGCCGCGTCACGGCCGCCCCCATCTCTGTTTGTGTCACCTCTGGGACGCTGATGGCGTTCTCCTCTGTAGGCTCTGTGGCTGTGCGCAAAGCCATCGGCGGCGGAGTATGCTCCGCTCTTGCCGGGAAGAGGGCTGCGACGACCTCCTCCAGCAGCTCAGGTTGGAGACTCTCCGTGAGTGGAGGCGCCGCGGCTCGAAGTTTCCCTCGAACCGCACGATAGGGGCGCCCCCACGGATCTCCGTCGAGAGTCTCCAACATCTCCTCCCTGGCTCGCGTCCTCGCTTCGCCGATGGCCAGCCACAGGGCCTGCTTCGCCGCGCGGTACACCTCATACAGCGCGGCTTCTTCGTCAGGGACCCGACGACGTCTCCTCCGGTATCGGGTGTACTGGCGTCTGACCGCTACGCACTCGACACGTAATTGTGCGATTTCGGCAGACCACCAGTACACCTGGCGCCTAGCTGAATATGTGTGGACGCGGGGCATGGACGCGTCGCAGATTTGCGTCATCGCCCCGCGGAACCACAGCGCCTCCTCTTCGACGTCGACGGGTCCGTTCGTTGCCGACTCC
The DNA here is from genome assembly GCA_963921375.1 of Tiliacea citrago. NCBI lineage: Eukaryota > Metazoa > Arthropoda > Insecta > Lepidoptera > Noctuidae > Tiliacea > Tiliacea citrago. The sequence goes on along the minus strand of OY992790.1, from coordinate 28,510,860 downwards.
CGAATCCAGGCCTGCACAATAGCGGCCTCCTCGAGAAGCTCCCTGTCGATGCGCTTACGCGCCCAGCGCGGACCATCCCTTTGCGGGGTCGATGGACTACGGCCGCCGGTGGTCTGGGCGGAGACGTCGAATCGGATGTATCGGTGATCCGACAACGTCTCCACCTCCACGGCGACACGCCAGTCGCGGACACGGCTCGCGACAGCAGGGCTAGCGAACGAGACGTCCACTATGGACCCGCCCCGCTGCCGCACGCACGTGTAGATCGAGCCCCGATTTAGGATGGTCAAGCCTGTCGTGACTGCCCACTCCTCCAGCACCTCACCCCTAGCATCGGTCACCGGAGATCCCCACGCCGCAGACTTGGCGTTGAGATCCCCGAGCAACAGCACCGGGCGAGGGTGGAACTGGCCCACGACGGCACCCAACTCGACAAGGAACCCCTCGAAGTCAGCGAGACTCTTGTTGGGCGAGAAATACGCCCCGACCGTGACAATTCCATCCACGAGGGCGGCCACCCAGCCGTGTCCTCGGGAGGGAGTCCCAAGAGTCCCGCCGATGATGGCCACCAAACCGTCTAGGTCCCCTGCCCAGTTGTCGCGGGGGGGGACAAAATACGGCTCAGCGACCACAGCCACATGGATCGACCACTCCGCCATGCTCTGGAGCAATAGGTCCTGAGCTCTGGCAGCGTGGTTGATATTTGCCTGGAGGAAATGCAATTGGGCCGTCACTGGCATTGCATTTCCTCGGTATCTCCTCCTTCTCTGGTTCGGGAGTCAGCAGCTGGGCTGCCAGGCAGTGGTAGAGGCACAGGGCCTCCGAAGGCCCTAGTCCTCTTGGCAACTTTTTTGGGTGCCTTGCAGGCTTTTCCACCAAGTCTGTGCTCCGTAGGCTTTCCTGCAGCTGCGCAAAGACTGCAGTTTGGTGCCGCGGAGCACTGGGCCGCCTTGTGGCCGGGCTGACCGCAGCGATAACACAAATCACTGCGATCTATTTGTGCAGTGCATTGTGCCCGAACATGCCCCTTTTCCAGGCACCTGAAGCACTGCACAGCCCTTGTTGCCAGGAGTTTTACCCTGGCAGACACCCATCCCACCAGCAACCTTCTACCGTCAGCGACCTTGTTTGCAGCAGCTACTGGGCACTGCACCCAGATCGTGCCCAGCCCGGCCGCACTGCTGCGGATTTCTCCTGCTTTTACAGTTTCGGGCAGACACTCGCCGTTTTTGGCGATGGCCGCCACTACTTCCTCCGGGGTCGCGGAGTCGTCCAGCCCTTCTATGCGCAATTCAGCCGTTTTAGTGGGTCTGGACACCCGAGCATCCTCCGGTTTGATGACAGCTCGCAGTTTGGCGGCCAGAGCGTCTGCCCTCTCCTGCCTCAGAGCACCCGACAACTCAAACACCTTGGCACCCGTAGCTGCCGTTCTAAAATCAAACCCAGCTGGGGTGCCGAGCTCGCTGAATTTCAGCTTGTCCTTAATTGCCGCCAGGACCGACATGTAGGTGACTCCCCTTTTTGAGGCTTCGGGCTGCAGCGTTATAACTACAGCCTCGGAGCGTGGAGTCTTGGCCTTGGGCGGCTTTGTGCTCTTTTTCGGAGCCGGGGCTTTGGGGAGTGCCGGCAGCGCCCTCTTCTTCTTGCAGCCCTTTTTTACAACCGTCGTCCAGGCCTCCTGGGGGGGAGGCGCGGTCACCGGGGGCACGGTTGACTGTGAAGAGGGCGCAGACGCACCCACCGCGGTCTCTTTGGGCCTCTCCGTGGGCTTTTTGGCCACCTTCGCATGTTTCTTGGCAACCTGCACGGGCTTCGTCCTGGCGGCCTCATCCTTCCTCCGCTTATCTGCCGCAAGCGGCGGCCGGAGGATTTCGGCTGGGGGGAGTCGCGACTCTATGGCCTCCAATCGGGCATCCAATCGGGCATCCACCATGCCCCCACACTGCACCATACATATTCTGGCCACCCTCTCCATGTCTTGGTCCGACCAGGCAGGCGGTGGCACAGGTGCAGGGGCCGACGAAGGCACGGCAGGAGTGTGGCCGGTGGATGCAGGAGGTGCTTGCCGCTGCCAGTCATTCTTCTGAGCGACAAACTCCCGTTTGAGATCCTCCAGCTCGGACCGGAGACGGCTGTTCTCCTCCCACAACTTCGCCGTCTCCTCCGTGCTCGTGCGACTGAGGAGGACCTCAACTGCCTCCCTAATGTCATCAGCCGCCTCCTTCAGAGCACGGGTGAATGTGCCCTTCAGGTTGCCCGATTTGGTGGCAACCTTCAAGACAACATCCACGCCGTCCAGAACTTGGCGACTGAGCGCCACCGCCGATGGGCTCCCCCCGGCAGTCATCCGGGCCGAGCGCCGCTCTCGCGCCTGACGGGCCAACTCACTGATTTCATCAGCCGCCACCGCCTTGCGCTGCGCCCGCTTTGCGGCGTTCGCCTCCGCCTTGTTTGACCCCAGCAAGATGCACTCGCTGGAGTCCGCGGTTGTGGGCCCGGGGTCGCTCCCCGCGCCCTCGACATCCTCCTTCGGAACCGGCGTATCGGGTCGGGAAACCGACGCGAACCGACCCCGCACGTCACGCTCCACACGAGTTACACTCGCCCCTGCGCGACCTCGCCCTCTCCTGCCTGATGCTGTTGGCACTTTAGCGGCTGGCAGGCTCTCTTCGCTAGAAGAGCCTGACAGCTCCCCGCGCTTCTTTTTTTGTGAGCAATTCTTCCAGAATCGCCCACCCACCTCTTCTTCAGTTTGCAAGCGCTTTGAGCCGAAGCTCGCCACGCTCGCCAAACTCATCCTTTCGGACGCGGTGTCAGAATCTGACACCGCACCCACACCCATCTGCTCGACCAGAACGATCGGCACCTTCTCCGTCTTTTTATTATTATAAGTTTTATTAGTTTTATTCATATCAGTTCCCACGAGTTGATATAGGTTTTGACGTCCACCGGGCAGAGCCTAGATGCCCGGTAAGCCTATATACTGCAGAGGTCGGCAGGTATCTGCAGGTGAAACGCTCACGACTGGACTCCCTCCAGCCATTCATCCTCTCGCCGCGCTTCAGAACTTAGGATTGGGTGGTTTTTTATCTTAGAGGTACCTTCCTCTGGGCCAGGCTATTAAGCCAAGCCCCCGACGGCGGCATTACACATGCCTCTATTCGCTGTCCGGCCAACCCGACTCAGCGAACCCGCCGAAAGTTCTCCCCTCGAAGACTACTCCTCAAGGAGAGAAACACGTGCTGCTTTGGTGCGCCTGCACCTCAGCGGCTTCTTTGGCCCATAGTGGGCCCCCTCCACGTGAAAACCCATGCCCACCTAACCTAACCTAATATGTACAATTTTTTTTTTTTTTTTTTTTTTTTTTTTTTTTTTTTAATAATAATAATACCTAACCTATCCTATTCTAACCTAACCTACCACATGGGCCCCTCTACAGCGGACCATTGGTCCGCCTCCCCAATCTGCGTCCACTCGACCTCCCTCTGTAAGCAGAGGGGGGAGTGGACGACCGACGAGCCTAGGCTCTCCCCCCCCGCAGAAATCCGCCGCAGTCAATACCCCCTCCGACATGGAGAGACTATTGACCGCGCCCAGGGTGCACCGGCCAGACGACTGCTCTTTCCCCCGAACGTATTCGTAAGGAACGAGCAGCAGTCAGGCACACGAGGAGGTTTTCTGCACGCACCCCAACCTAACCTAACCTAACCTAACCTAACCTAACCTAACCTAACCTAACCTAACCTAACCTAACCTAACCTAACCTAACCTAACCTAACCTAACCTAACCTAACCTAACCTAAACCTAACCTAACCTAACCTAACCTAACCTAACCTAACCTAACCTAACCTAATTCTTGGAGAAGGGTAACACCTATGCAAGTGTGGCTGCAACTCAGGGTGCAAGATCACTGTCAAAGTGCAGTACCTTGCATTCCGTTGTCGTCACGTCTAAGGATGAGACAGAAACAGGTGACGAGGTCCTCAATAGAGTGAGGAAAGCCATAAACGCTAAAGAAGGGTGGATAAAGGTGGAAAAGGTGAGGAAAGCCAAGGACAGGAAGATAATCATAGGTCTGGAAACCAGAGAAGAAAGGTCCTTGATAAAAGATCGTCTTCAAAAAGAAGGAGTTGACCTCACTGTTGAGGAAGTCAAAAACAAGGACCCGCTTCTGATTTTAAGGAATGTCTTAGTGGTAAATACCGATGATGACGTCCTAAATGCACTAAGAAATCAGAACCGGAGTGTTTTCGGTGGCCTCGACAGTGAGGAAAATAGAGCGGAAATTAAATATAGAAGAAGGACACGGAACCCTCATATTGGCCACGTCATCATCAGCGTCTCGCCTACCATCTGGCGACGAGCGGTGGAAATTGGGACCGTCCATATCGATCTCCAGCGTATTAGGGTCGAAGATCAGACCCCATTGGTCCAATGCACTCGCTGCCTAGGCTTTGGACATGGTAAGCGGTTCTGTAAAGAGCCCGCAGATCTGTGTGGTCACTGCGGCGGTCCCCACTTGCGACCAGAGTGTCCAGACTGGCTTTCGGGCTCACCACCCGCTTGTCGAAATTGCGCTAAGGGGAAAATCGAGTATGGTACGCAACACAATGCGTTTAGCCAAGAGTGCCCAGTACGAAGAAAATGGGATGACGTGGCCAGATCGACCGTAGCATATTGCTAAGGGCACCCAGACAGAAAAAACCCCCTATGGAGTAGTACAGGCCAACCTTCAACGAAAGAAGCTAGCGACCAACGAGCTTTTAACAGAAGCCACAAAGCGCGGATTAGCGGTGGCACTTATCCAGGAACCGTACGTGGCCGGAGTGAAAGTAATGAGGAGTCACAGGGGCGTTAGGATTTTCCAGAACACTGGCACAGGAGATGGGACTGTTAAGGCGGCAATAGCTGTCTTTAATAGCGACCTCACAGTCAAACAGTACCCAAAACTCACCACAAACAACATCGTAGTGGTGGGAATCCAGACCAGTGCCTGGGAAATCACGCTTGTCTCTTTTTACTTTGAGCCAGACCAGCCCATCGAGCACTATTTAGAACATTTAAAACAAATAGAGCTCGTAGTAGGTTCCAAAAAACTGATCGTTGGAGGGGACGCCAATGCCAAGAGCACATGGTGGGGCAGCCCGAAGGGCGACCACAGAGGGGAAGAGGTGGTAGGAACTCTCGGTGAGCTAAATCTGAATATTCTGAACCGGGGGGAAATTCCGACCTTCGACACTATCCGAGGAGGGAAACGGTATAGCAGTCACGTGGACATTACCGCTTGTTCCAATGACATCTTGGACTTAATAGATGACTGGAAAGTTGACGAAGGACTCACGAGCTCGGATCACAACGGCATTATGTTTAAGATCCTCTTGCAAAAATCAAAGGGCATTAAAATCGAAAGGACCACTAGGAAATTTAACACCAAAAAAGCCAATTGGTCCAAATTTCATGAGAAGTTTGGGCAATTGAAAATAGACTACAAATTCACAACAAACGAAATAGAAAACTTTAAAGATATAGAACAAATTGACATAGCAACATATAACCTCATAAAATCAATAGACGAAGCATGCAAGCTATCAATACCCACCAAAACAGTGAAAGAGGAACTTACCTTGCCGTGGTGGTCCGAGAGACTCGAGGAGATGAAGAACACCGTCGCTACCATGAAGCGCAGGATTCGCTGTGCCGCCCAAATCCGGAGGTCGAAGGTCATAGGAGAGTACCTAAAACAGAAAGAAGAATATGAGTTAGAAGCAGCTAAAGCTCAGACCGAGAGTTGGAAGGAGTTTTGTGGGAAACAAGACAGGGAGGGGGTCTGGGAGGGCATATATAGAGTGATAGGTAGGACACGGCGTCGAGAGGAGGACCTGCCACTGGAAAGGAATGGTGATGTGCTGGATGCGCAAGGCTCCGTGAAGTTATTAGCGGAAACGTTTTATCCGGACGACCTTCTAGAATTTGACAATGCTCATCACCGATCCATTCGAATAAAGGCCGAAAACATAAACTGTGGCGAACAAAATGATCTTTGCGACCCACCGTTTACGATGGCAGAATTGAAAAATTCAGTGGACTCCTTCAATCCAAAGAAGGCACCGGGTTCGGATGGTTTTACCGCCGACATCTGCTGTCATGTCGTGGGTAATGACCCGGAAATATTTTTAAACTTTTTAAACAAGTGCCTAGAATGCCATCACTTCCCCACAGCCTGGAAGGAGGCAACAGTCGTTATATTGAGAAAGCCTGGAAAAGAGAACTACTCCACTCCCAAATCATATAGGCCGATTGGACTTTTGCCTATATTGGGCAAAATATACGAAAAGATGCTGGTGGCCCGCCTTAAGTTCCACCTTTTACCAAGGATGAGTACCCGTCAGTACGGATTCATGCCGCAAAGGAGCACCGAAGACTCCCTCTATGACCTCATGCAGCATGTTTATAAAAAACTTGCACAAAAACGTATAGTTACTCTCGTGTCCTTAGACATAGAGGGAGCATTTGATAGCGCTTGGTGGCCAGCGATTAGGATCCGTCTGGCGGAGGAAAAGTGTCCGATTAATCTTAGGCGGGTCATAGACAGCTACCTTAGAGACCGAAAGGTCTCAATCAGGTACGGTGGGGAGGTATATCGCAAGGGCACAAACAAGGGCTGTGTCCAGGGCTCGATTGGGGGCCCAATCTTGTGGAACTTGGTGCTAGACCCCCTCCTAAAAGCAGCAGAGAATAGGGGAACTTATATTCAGGCGTTTGCGGATGACGTTCTCTTGGTCTTTGACGGAGAGACCGCACAAGAGGTGGAGGATTATGCCAATGCCGCTCTCAACCATGTTCTGGCGTGGGGTGTCGAAAATAAACTCAAATTTGCTCCGCACAAAACAACAGCTATGGTGATTACTAGAAGAATGAAATACGACACACCACGGCTTAGCATGGGGGGGATTGACATTGGCATGTCGAAAGAAATAAAGCTTCTGGGCGTAACGATTGATGAAAAGCTGACCTTCAACACCCACGTCTCACTCGTTTGCAGGAAGGCAATTGCGATCTACAAACAGCTGTGTAGAGCCGCAAAGGTCAGCTGGGGGCTTCACCCCGAGGTTATACGGGTGATTTATTTGGCTACCATAGAGCCCGTAATACTTTACGCCGCTAGCGTCTGGGCACCGGCTGCCAAGAAGTTGGGCATAATGAAGCAACTCGGGACCGTCCAGCGTGGAATCGCCCAGAAAATGTGCAGGGCATATCGCACGGTCTCTCTGAACTCAGCATTGGTGCTGTCTGGTATACTCCCCCTTGACCTCCGAGTTCGTGAGGCTGCATCCCTGTTTGAAGCCAAGAGGGGAGTACCCCAGGCGTCACTGCGGGACAGGGAGGTCGAGCAAATGGCCGCTGCAATCAGGGATCCCCATCCCGCAGCACGTGACATCTTGCGATTTGGCAGCCTGGTAGACCAAGAGCAAATGGAGAACAACTCAAATTTTGACATCCGTATATTTACGGACGGGAGTAAGATCGGAGGAGGGGTTGGCGCTTCACTGTCCATATGGAACGGTGAGGCTGAAACCAGAGCCCTCAAACTTGCCCTATCGAATTACTGCACAGTCTACCAGGCTGAACTTCTGGCAATAGCAAGGGCGACGAGGGAGATACTCAAGATCAGGGCATCTTCTTTTGGAGTCTTCAGCGACTCAATGGCGGCTCTCCAAACAATCACAAATCCCGGATCGCACCACCCTCTTGCTGTTGAAGCTAGGGATAATATAAGAACAGCATCCCGCCAGCACAAGATAATTAACTTTTTCTGGATAAAAGCTCACGTAGGGCTACTGGGTAATGAAAGAGCCGACCAGTTAGCAAAAGAGGCCGCTGGAAACTCCAAAAGAAAACCGGACTATGACCAGTGTCCGATCTCATTCATCAAGCGAAGCATACGCGTGGAGACGCTCGATGAATGGGATCGTAGATACAATAGCAGTGACACCGCATCCGTAACCAAGCTCTTCTTCCCGGATGTGCGGATAGCCTATGGTGTTATACGCGGGATGGGAACACATGCGATATACACGCAAATAATGACGGGGCACGGTGGATTCTCCGAGTACTTGAACCGTTTCAAGTGCAAGGAGAGTCCATCGTGCATCTGTGATCCCGATGCAAACGAATCAGTCCTGCACATTTTGTTTGACTGCCCACAATTCACAAGACACCGCTTTGAGGCCGAGAATTTATTGGACATGAATATAACCCCAAACAATGTAAAGATTATAATAAGGAGTAAACATGCAAAACAATTTTTAGAATACTGTAAATATATTGCAAAAGTAGTTATAAAACGAAATAAAACCGCATAAGCAAATATGCTGTCTTAATATAGTTTATTATATTAGTGGCTAGCATAAAAATAAATAGCTGTAAAATAGTTAAAGTAAATAGGAAATAATTATGTGAAAATAGAAGTATAAGTTTGGATTAAGTCTTTATATATAAGTAACAAGCAACAATAAAACTGCTCCCCCGTCTCTGTAAAACGATTAAATATAATAAATGAATATGCGCAACTGTAAAATAATAAAACTTAGTTAAGAATAGATGTAAACTGTATAATAGATATATAAGTTTTGATGATACGAAAATGTAATATTTATGGAAGTCATAATAAAAAATTGCCTCCAAACTTTTTTGTAACACCCTGTAATGACGAATAAATAAAACACAGCGAAGTTAGAAAGAACAAAGATGATAGTTGGGAATCCCACCCAAAAGATACAAATGAGGATGAATATCAGAAAGACCAAGTATGAAGTATGTAATTACGAGAGGAAAAAATGCGAGAACTGGAACGAACGTACAGCAGACAGGCATAGGCTCCGATCATGTTGGAGGTAGAAGTATAAAAAAAAAAAAAAAAAAAAAAAAAAAAAAAAAAAAAAAACCTAACCTAACCTAACCTAACCTAACCTTTTTTTTTTTTTTTTTTTTTTGTTCACGGGGTGGAAAATCCTCATGGATGTCCTCCGCCCTGGGGCGGGCGGAGGGGTCTGTCAGACTCTTACTGACTAAAAACCACCCCAGTGTTCCCTTCCCACACTTGGGCCGGGGATCTTGGGATCTGTTATTACTTCCGCAATCCCCGGCTAGTGCCAGCCCGCCTCTGCGGGCCACCTCAAGTCTGGGGGGGGTGAGGTGTTAGACCCCCCCCGCGACGTCTGAAAGGGGCGCGCGTGGAACACTACGCACCGCCACCTCGGGTCCAGTGTGATAGGGGGCGGCGGACGTCCCCAAGTCCGCCGTCCCTGGACCCATTTAGGGGGGCCGGAAGAGGGCATTATCTGCCCTCTGCCGACGCCCGGTGCGCCTGCTGCGGGCTGGGTGAGCGGACGAGATCTCCCGCTCCCTTTCCGCAGCCTCCTTCTGCGACACGACTGTTTCGCAGAAGGACACCACCGCGTCCCAGGACTCCTCGCTGCCGGCCATCGACTCGACCACGGCCGGCACCGACAGGTCACTGCCTACTCCTGAGATGAGGGCACGGCGAGGCTCCTCCCATGCGGCACACTCTGCCAACGTATGCCGCGCCGTGTCCTCCCGGCAGTCGACGCAGTGATGACACCGGGCGTCCGGCTCCCTGTTTATGCGACACAGGTACTTCCCGAAGCAACCATGCCCCGAGAGCACCTGCGTCACCCGAAACGACAGGGAGCCGTGCCTCCTCCCGAGCCAGGGCTCGAGTACCGGCCGGACCGCCTCGATGGTGGCGAGGCCGGCGGTAGGGCGTGAAAGCCTGTCCCGCCATTCCGCCACCAGGGCTGCGCGAAGCTGTGACCGACGCAACTCCACATGTCGCTGCATCAGCCACTCGCCCCGCGCCCTCGCTTCCTCGCGCCACCGATACAGTGACGCGAGTACTTTCGCCTCGAGGTCCCAGGGCGGGGATCCGGCCAGTACGCAAGCCGCCTCGTAGGAGATCGTGCGATATCCCCTTATGACTCTGACGGCCATCGCTCTCTGCGGCTTTCGCAGTACTGCGATGCTTCCGGCCGTCAGGTCAGCCGCCCAGATCGGGGCCCCGTAAAGGGCCATCGATCGCACGATCCCCACGTAGAGCCGCCTACAGGCGGCGCTCGGGCCCCCCAAATTGGGAAGCAGCGTTGATAACGCTCCAGCCGCACCCAACAACTTGGGTGCCAGCCGCCGGAAGTGGGGGCCAAAATCCCACCGGCTGTCGAGCACCAATCCAAGGTACTTCATGGTGGACTCGACAGCGATTTGAGCCCCCCCAACCACGATGTGTGATCCCGGCGGCGGCGCCCGCCGGGGGCCATGAAAGATCAAGGCCTCCGACTTGTTGAGGGCAACCTCCAGGCCTAGGCGACGTATGCGGCTCACCACCTGTGAGACCGCAGCCGTCGCCAGCAACGCTGCCTCCCTGTACGAGCTCCCCCGGGCCGTGACCAGTGTGTCGTCTGCATAACACGTCAGGTCCACGCCCGGCTGGAGCTCGCCCCGCAGCACCCAGTCGTACCCGATGTTCCACAGGAGCGGTCCTACGACCGAGCCCTGTGGAACACCGCACGACATGCGGCGCTGGTTTCCGCCATCACGTCCCATGTAGGTGACACATCTTTCCGCCAAATAAGCCCCGACGATGCGGCGGAGATAGGAAGGCACCCGATGGTAACGCAGTGCCTCCCGGATGCAGCTCCAGGGCAGGGTGTTGAAGGCGTTGGAGATATCCAAGGACACCGCCAACATCACCCCGCCCCGGGACACTGCTTCCTCCGCCAGGACTCTCACCCGCGATATAGCGTGTATGGTGGAGCGCCCGTGCCGAAAGCCGAACTGGCTCTCGGCCAGGTCAGGCCCCTCTCTGCACAAGTGGCCGACGAGGCGGGCAGCGATTATCCGCTCAAACATCTTACCCACCTCGTCTAGCAGCACTATGGGCCTGTACCCGGACGGTGAGTCCGCAGGGCGCCCCGCCTTCCTGAGCAGGACCAGACGACCAGATTTCCACAAAGTGGGAAACTGGCCCTGCTCAAGGCACGCAGTATAGAGTCCTCTCAAGTGGGGCTCTAGCTCCTTCAGAGCGAGGGCTAGCGCTTGGCCGTGGATCCCGTCGGGCCCCGGAGCCACGTTCTTGGCCCGGAGCCGCGTCACGGCCGCCCCCATCTCTGCTTGTGTCACCTCTGGGACGCTGATGGTGTTCTCCTCTGTAGGCTCTGTGGCTGTGCGCAAAGCCATCGGCGGCGGAGTATGCTCCGCTCTTGCCGGGAAGAGGGCTGCGACGACCTCCTCCAGCAGCTCAGGTTGGAGACTCTCCGTGAGTGGAGGCGCCGCGGCTCGAAGTTTCCCTCGAACCGCACGATAGGGGCGCCCCCACGGATCTCCGTCGAGAGTCTCCAACATCTCCTCCCTGGCTCGCGTCCTCGCTTCGCCGATGGCCAGCCACAGGGCCTGCTTCGCCGCGCGGTACACCTCATACAGCGCGGCTTCTTCGTCAGGGACCCGACGACGTCTCCTCCGGTATCGGGTGTACTGGCGTCTGACCGCTACGCATTCGACACGTAATTGTGCGATTTCGGCAGACCACCAGTACACCTGGCGCCTCGCTGAATATGTGTGGACGCGGGGCATGGACGCGTCGCAGATTTGCGTCATCGCCCCGCGGAACCACAGCGCCTCCTCTTCGACGTCGACGGGTCCGTTCGTTGCCGACTCCCGAATCCAGGCCTGCACAATAGCGGCCTCCTCGAGAAGCTCCCTGTCGATGCGCTTACGCGCCCAGCGCGGACCATCTCTTTGCGGGGTCGATGGACTACCGCCGCCGGTGGTCTGGGCGGAGACGTCGAATCGGATGTATCGGTGATCCGACAACGTCTCCACCTCCACGGCGACACGCCAGTCGCGGACACGGCTCGCGACAGCAGGGCTAGCGAACGAGACGTCCACTATGGACCCGCCCCGCTGCCGCACGCACGTGTAGATCGAGCCCCGATTTAGGATGGTCAAGCCTGTCGTGACTGCCCACTCCTCCAGCACCTCACCCCTAGCATCGGTCACCGGAGATCCCCACGCCGCAGACTTGGCGTTGAGATCCCCGAGCAACAGCACCGGGCGAGGGTGGAACTGGCCCACGACGGCACCCAACTCGACAAGGAACCCCTCGAAGTCAGCGAGACTCTTGTTGGGCGAGAAATACGCCCCGACCGTGACAATTCCATCCACGAGGGCGGCCACCCAGCCGTGTCCTCGGGAGGGAGTCCCAAGAGTCCCGCCGATGATGGCCACCAAACCGTCTAGGTCCCCTGCCCAGTTGTCGCGGGGGGGGACAAAATACGGCTCAGCGACCACAGCCACATGGATCGACCACTCCGCCATGCTCTGGAGCAATAGATCCTGAGCTCTGGCAGCGTGGTTGATATTTGCCTGGAGGAAATGCAATTGGGCCGTCACTGGCATTGCATTTCCTCGGTATCTCCTCCTTCTCTGGTTCGGGAGTCAGCAGCTGGGCTGCCAGGCAGTGGTAGAGGCACAGGGCCTCCGAAGGCCCTAGTCCTCTTGGCAACTTTTTTGGGTGCCTTGCAGGCTTTTCCACCAAGTCTGTGCTCCGTAGGCTTTCCTGCAGCTGCGCAAAGACTGCAGTTTGGTGCCGCGGAGCACTGGGCCGCCTTGTGGCCGGGCTGACCGCAGCGATAACACAAATCACTGCGATCTATTTGTGCAGTGCATTGTGCCCGGACATGCCCCTTTTCCAGGCACCTGAAGCACTGCACAGCCCTTGTTGCCAGGAGTTTTACCCTGGCAGACACCCACCCCACCAGCAACCTTCTACCGTCAGCGACCTTGTTTGCAGCAGCTACTGGGCACTGCACCCAGATCGTGCCCAGCCCGGCCGCACTGCTGCGGATTTCTCCTGCTTTTATAGTTTCGGGCAGACACTCGCCGTTTTTGGCGATGGCCGCCACTACTTCCTCCGGGGTCGCGGAGTCGTCCAGCCCTTCTATGCGCAATTCAGCCGTTTTAGTGGGTCTAGACACCCGAGCATCCTCTGGTTTGATGACAGCTCGCAGTTTGGCGGCCAGAGCGTCTGCCCTCTCCTGCCTCAGAGCACCCGACAACTCAAACACCTTGGCACCCGTAGCTGCCGTTCTAAAATCAAACCCAGCTGGGGTGCCGAGCTCGCTGAATTTCAGTTTGTCCTTAATTGCCGCCAGGACCGACATATAGGTGACTCCCCTTTTTGAGGCTTCGGGCTGCAGCGTTATAACTACAGCCTCGGAGCGTGGAGTCTTGGCCTTGGGTGGCTTTGTGCTCTTTTTTGGAGCCGGGGCTTTGGGGAGTGCCGGCAGCGCCCTCTTCTTCTTGCAGCCCTTTCTTACGACCGTCGTCCAGGCCTCCTGGGGGGGAGGCGCGGTCACCGGGGGCACGGTTGACTGTGAAGAGGGTGCAAATGCACCCACCGCGGTCTCTTTGGGCCTCTCCGTGGGCTTTTTGGCCACCTTCGCAGATTTCTTGGCCACCTGCACGGGCTTCGTCCTGGCGGCCTCATCCTTCCTCCGCTTATCTGCCGCAAGCGGCGGCCGGAGGATTTCGGCTGGGGGGAGTCGCGACTCTATGGCCTCCAATCGGGCATCTAATCGAGCATCCAATCGGGCATCCACCATGCCCCCACACTGCACCATACATATTCTGGCCACCCTCTCCATGTCATGGTCCGACCAGGCAGGCGGTGGCACAGGTGCAGGGGCCGACGAAGGCACGGCAGGAGTGGGGCCGGTGGATGCAGGAGATGCTTGCCGCTGCCAGTCATTCTTCTGAGCGGCAAACTCCCGTTTGAGGTCCTCCAGCTCGGACCAGAGACGGCTATTCTCCTCCCACAACTTCGCCGTCTCCTCCGTGCTCGTGCGACTGAGGAGGACCTCCACTGCCTCCCTAATGTCATCAGCCGCCTCCTTCAGAGCACGGGTGAATGTGCCCTTCAGGTTGCCCGATTTGGTGGCAACCTTCAAGACAACATCCACGCCGTCCAGAACTTGGCGACTGAGCGCCACCGCCGATGGGCTCCCCCCGGCAGTCATCCGGGCCGAGCGCCGCTCTCGCGCCTGACGGGCCAACTCACTGATTTCATCAGCCGCCACCGCCTTGCGCTGCGCCCGCTTTGCAGCGTTCGCCTCCGCCTTGTTTGACCCCAGCAAGATGCACTCGCTGGAGTCCGCGGTCGTGGGCCCGGGGTCGCTCCCCGCGCCCCCGACATCCTCCTTCGGAACCGGCGTATCGGGTCGGGAAACCGACGCGAACCGACCCCGCACGTCACGCTCCACACGAGCTACACTCGCCCCTGCGCGACCTCGCCCTCTCCTGCCTGATGCTGTTGGCACTTTAGCGGCTGGCAGGCTCTCTTCGCTAGAAGAGCCTGACAGCTCCCCGCGCTTCTTTTTTTGTGAGCAATTCTTCCAGAATCGCCCACCCACCTCTTCTTCAGTTTTCAAGCGCTTTGAGCCGCAGCTCGCCACGCTCGCCAAACTCATCCTTTCGGACGCGGTGTCAGAATCTGACACCGCACCCACACCCATCTGCTCGACCAGAACGATCGGCACCTTCTCCGTCTTTTTATTATTATTATTAGTTTTGTTTGTTTTATTCATATTAGTTCCCACGAGTTAATATAGGTTTTGACGTCCACCGGGCAGAGCCTAGATGCCCGGTAAGCCTATATACTGCAGAGGTCGGCAGGTATCTGCAGGTGAAACGCTCACGACTGGACTCCCTCCAGCCATTCATCCTCTCGCCGCGCTTCAGAACTTAGGATTGGGTGGTTTTTTATCTTAGAGGTACCTTCCTCTGGGCCAGGCTATTAAGCCAAGCCCCCGACGGCGGCATTACACATGCCTCTGTTCGCTGTCCGGCCAACCCGACTCAGCGAACCCGCCGAAAGTTCTCCCCTCGAAGACTACTCCTCAAGGAGAGAAACACGTGCTGCTTTGGTGCGCCTGCACCTCAGCGGCTTCTTTGGCCCATAATGGGCCCCTCCACGGAAAAACCCATGCCCGCCTAACCTAACCTAATATGTACATTTTTTTTTTTTTTTTTTTTTTTTTTTTTTTTTTTTTTTTTTTTTTTTTTTTAATACCTAACCTATCCTATTCTAACCTAACCTACCCCATGGGCCCCTCTACAGCGAACCATTGGTCCGCCTCCCCAATCTGCGTCCACTCGACCTCCCTCTGTAAGCAGAGGGGGGAGTGGACGACCGACGAGCCTAGGCTCTCCCCCCCCGCAGAAATCCGCCGCAGTCAATACCCCCTCCGACATGGAGAGACTATTGACCGCGCCCAGGGTGCACCGGCCAGACGACTGCTCTTTCCCCCGAACGTATTCGTAAGGAACGAGCAGCAGTCAGGCACACGAGGAGGTTTTCTGCACGCACCCCAACCTAACCTAACCTAACCTAACCTAACCTAACCTAACCTAACCTAACCTAACCTTTTTTTTTTTTTTTTTTTTTTTTTTTTTTTTACGCTGAGAAATGCATTACGCATGCCCGCTCGTGGGGGACGAGTCGGGGTATGTGGGACTCCTGTCAATAAGTGACAGTATACCCACTAAAACTCAGCGGTGTTCCCACATCACCGTGATGGGAGGGCCATGGGAAACCGGCTCAACCTTTACATCCATGACCCTCTCGGTGCATGCCCGCCTGACTGGCGGGCCCCGCGTGCCCCCCTTTCTCAATGGGGGGCTACGAGAATGGCAGGGAACACCTGGCCATTCCCGTCCGGCACTGGTGGAGGCCTGTGCAATACAGGCAAGGGTGCCCCCGCACCCGTTGCCTGCTGGCCTCCACCTGGGACGAGGCGGAGACGACGATCGTACAATCGCCTTCTCGCGCCTCCTCTTCGCCTGCGGAGCGGCGCCGCGAGAGGATCGTCCTCCCGCGCGCGCTCCGCCGCCTCCTTCTGTGACATTACTTCCTCGCAGAAGGAGGCGACTGCTGTCCAGGCCCCCTCGCTTTCCAGCATGAAGTTGACGACGCTGGGAAGCGAGAGGTCCGGCCCGGCCGCTGCGATCAGAGTCTGGCGCAGCTCGGACCAGGCCGGGCACACCTCAAGGGTGTGCTGTGCCGTATCCTCCGCCGCGCCACAGTCGTGGCACGACGAGGTCTCCTCCCTTTGGATCCGGTGCAGGTGCGATCCGAAACACCCATGGCCGGACAACACCTGCACCAGACGGAAAGAGAGGAAACCATGTGACCGCTCGAGCCAGTCCTTCAGGACCGGCCCGAGCGCGTCCAAAGTTCGGCGGCCAAAAGCGGCAGTGGCGAGGTCCTCTGTCCAGTGATGGACGATCGCGTCCCTCGCCTCCTGCCGCACGGCCTCCCGCTCTTCTGCAGCGGGGAGCTCCCCAAGCGCCTTACGCCGCGCCGTCCATTCGTAAACTCTGGTCAGCACCCACGCCTCGAGCTCCCAAGGAGGGGTGCCGGCCAGAGCGCACGCCGCCGAGAAGCCCACCGATCGGTAGGCCCTCGCTACCCGCAGTGCAATGGCCCTTTGGGGCCTCCGGATGGCAGTGGCATTCTCTCTCCTGTGGAGGGAGTCCGCCCAGATTGGGGCCCCGTAAAGAGCCATGCTCCTGAGGATGCCGGCGTACAGGCGCCGGCATCTCGCCTTCGGACCCCCCAGGTTCGGGAGGAGCCACGACAGGGCGTTTGCCGTCTTCAGCAGGCGCGTCGACAGCCCGCTAAAATGCGGGCCGAAGCGCCACCTGCTGTCGAGTACAAGGCCCAAGTACTTCATCTGGGCCTTGACCTCGATCTTGACACCCTCCACGATAATGTGGCCGTCGGGAGGGATGCGCTGCCGTGGCCCGTGGAAAAACACGGCCTCGGTCTTGTGGAGCGCCACCTTCAACCCTAGGCGGCGGATCCTTCCTGCCACTAAGGATCCGCCAGCCGAGGCCAGACTGGCCGCCTCGCCGAAGTCCCTCCCCCGGGCAATGAGGAGAGTATCATCTGCGTAACAGATGATGCTCGTGCCACAGAGGAGGGTTCCCCGCAGGAGCCAGTCGAATCCAATGTTCCACAGCAGTGGCCCTAGGACCGACCCCTGTGGAACACCGGACTCTGCGCCATATCGTCTAACTCTGGCCGTCTTGTCCTCAAGGAGGACCACCCGGTCCTCCAAGTAGCTGGCCAAGAGTTGGCGCAGGTACTGGGGCGCTCCGTGGTACCGAAGTGCCTCCAAGATTGTCGAGTGGGGGACAGAGTTGAAGGCGTTGGCTATGTCGAATGACACCGCCAACACTCCGTCACCCGCCTCCACGGCCTCCCTCACCTGGCTCTTCAGTAGGGCCAACGCATCCACTGTCGAACGACCCCGTCTGAAACCGAATTGGGCGTCCGACAGGTCCGGCCCCACCGTCCCCAGCAGGCTATTCAGCCGGTCGGCGATTATCCCCTCGAACAACTTACCGACCTCATCGAGCAAAACGATGGGCCGGTAAGCCGAGGGGGAGTCCGCCGGGCGTCCCTCCTTTCGGAGGAGGCATAGCCGCCCCTCCTTCCAGGGTTTCGGGAACCTCCCAGTCGTGAAACACGCGCTAAAAAGGTCCCGAAGCCTCTCCTCCATCTGAGAGGCGGCGATGGCCACCACCCGTGCGGGAACGCCGTCCGGCCCTGGGGCCGTGTTCTTCGCGCGGAGACGAAGAGTCCCTGCACGCAGTTCCAACGCCGTAACCGCGGGGACCTCCTCCTCCGGCGGAACCGCTTCCCGCGGGGGGTCCATCACTGGCGGGGTGAAGCTGGTCCTTGACGGAAACAGAGACAGGACCACCCCATCCAGCAATGCCGGCTCGAGGGTCTCCGTCAGTGGAGGACCAAAGGGGCGCAGTTTATCCCGCGCCGCCTTGTATGGTCTTCCATACGGATCCCTGTCGAGACCCTCCAGCATCTCGGCTCTCGCCGAGTCTTCGGCCGCGCACATTGCCGTCTTCAGGACCGCCTTTGCGTCAACATACGTGGCATAGAGGCCCTCCTCGTTGGTGGGGTCTCGGGGCCTGCGCCTTCGACTCCGCGTGTAGGCCCTCCTGGCCGCTACGCAGGCAGTCCGGAGCCCCGCCAGTTCCTCCGACCACCAATAGACGGCACGGCGGGGAGGTGGGCGATGAGACCGGGGCATGCTGGAGTTGCACACCTCGGTCAAGGACCCCCTCAACTGCACCGCTGCGGCGTCCACGTCCAGGACCTCGACAGGAGGCGTGAGCCAGTCCTGGGCGAACGCGGCCTCCTCCGCAGCCTCTCGGTCCAGACGGGTGAGAGCCCACCGTGGGAACCTTGATTGGCCCGGGCAGGCCGTTCCCTGGGAGCTCTGGGTGGAGATGTCGAACCGCACGTAGCGGTGGTCCGACATGGTCTCCACCATCTCCACCCGCCAGTTCACGACTTGGGCGGCTAGCACGGGGGTGGCAAACGAGACGTCGACCACCGACCCTCCCCGTTGCCGCACACAAGTGTGGACAGTCCCTCTGTTTAGGAGGGACACACCGCACGATGCCGCCCAAAATTCTGCGGCGCGTCCCCGGACGTTACAAGAAGCGGCCGGGTTGCCCCAGGCCGTCGACTTGGCGTTCAAGTCGCCCAATATGGCGACCTGGCGTGGTGCCGCCCTCCCGACCACTGCGGTGAGGATTTCGAGAAAGTTCTCGAAGTCCGCGAGAGGGCGGTTTGGGGAGAAATAGACGCCCACAAGGGCCAAGTCTCCCCACGCGGCGGCCACGTATCCCGGTCCCCTCTCTAAGAGTGAGAGGGGAGGGGAGTCTGTGGAAAACCGCGACACCAATGCCACCAAGCCGTCTCGATCACCCAGCCAACGGCCAGGGACCGAGTACGGCTCGGCAACCACCGCCACGTCCACCAACCACTCGGCCATGGTCTGCATCAGCAGATCCTGGGCTGCTCTGCAGTGGTTGGCGTTCGCCTGAAGGATGCGATGCTTGATGACCCTATCCATCAATCAGACATCGCACCCCCCTCCACAGCCGCCAAAGTCCCAGCCTCAGGGACGGCGGTGGCAGCGACAGGCCGAATCGGCGCCTGCTCTTTGCCCTTCTTAGGGGGAGGATTGCACTTCCTCCCCATCATCACGTGGCCCGCAGGGCAGCCACTGGCGGCACACACCGCGCAGTGCGGCGTGGCGGCCTCGCAGGAGGCGGACTTGTGCCCGTCTCTGCCACATCGGAAGCACGTGTCCGCCCTGTCGACCTTGGACGGACAAAGAGGCCGAGTGTGTCCGATGCCACAACACTTGTAGCAGCGCAGAGGCTTAGCTGCAAGTGCCCGGACTACACCCGAGCTGAACCCGACGGCAAGCCGTCCCTTGGCGAGGACGGTTATAGCTGCGGCGACTGGGCACTCAAGGCGAATGGTGCCCATGCCACTGCGGCCGGGTCTGATGGCCCGACCTTGCACCGCTGTGACGCTACAGCCCCCCATTGCTGCGACCGCCGCCACCACCTCCTCTTTAGTGACAGAGTCGTCGAGGTCGGTCACCTCCAGGGCCACAGACTTCGTGGGCCTGGTGACTTTGGCCGCGTCCGCGATGACCTCTTGCAACTTGGTTGCAAAGAGGTCCGCGTTGGTGCCACCCTGAGCCCCCGGGAACTCGAAAATTCGAGCTCCGGCCTGGGTCCGGCGGCACGAGACTGTGTCGATCCCCAGTTTGTGAGGATCGGCATTTGGACGCGCCCGCGACATTATAGACGCGTACGTCTCCCCCCGCTCCGCAGCCTCAGCGGTGAGCGTCACCACTACGGCTGCGGTCTTAGGGGGAACCAATTTCCTTGGCCTTGGGGCCGACGTCTTCCTCTTCCCCTTGCCTGTTGTTTGGGACTGGCCGCGAGGGGTGTTGGCGGGGGCGGCAGGGGGAGCCACCGACCTCGACTTTTTTCCCTTCTTTTTCCCCTTTTTGGCCACCTTCGTCCACCCTTGCTGGTTGGATGGGGTGGTGGAGGGAAGATGAGCGTCTTCCCCCTGGGGTAACGGCTCCGGCTCGCGTCGCCTCTTGTCCGCCGCGAGCGGCGGCCGGAGGCGTTTCTCGGGCAAGAGCCTGTCTTCGATGCCCGCTAGACAGGCTCTCGTGAAGGCCCTCTCCTCCGTGACGACCTTGCGGATTATATCCTCAAGGTTGGAGGGGGAGACCTCAGCCGCTGGTCTGGCCTCACCTTTGTTTGGCCGGGCCGTGGCTTCAGCCAGCTTTTGGTGCAGTTGGCTGACCTCTGACTGCAGGCGATCCACCCTCGCCTGCAGTTGCCGCGTTTCGTCAGTCGCCTTGCGCTGCACCAGCTCCCCGACTATGCCGCGCATGCTCGCGGCCCTGCATTTAAGGGACTTTTGAAAAGTCCCTTTCAAATTGGAGGACTTAGAGGCGACTTCCACTATCTCCTCTTCGTCCTCCTCGGCCATCAGCTCCAGCTCCGCCAGGGAGTGGTCTGCGTACAGAACGCGGGACGCGCCGTACCCGGACTTGGCCCGGGCGACGCGCGTCCGTTGCTCCTTTGCCGCAACCCGCTCCTCCAGGTCTTGTTGAAGCTGGGCCCTTCGGGACAGGTCCAACTGGCGTTGGGCCTCTGCCAGACCCACGTCGTGGGTGTCCGACACCAGCTTTTTGGACTTCGCCTTTGACGCCCTTCTCGATTCCGAAGAACCACCGGACCCATTTCTCTTAAGGGCCCGCTTCCCCGGCTCCCGGCGACCAGTCATTGAACTTGCGTCCGACTCGCCCGCAATTGACTCGTTGTCGGAGTCCGCCAACTCGCCCGTCAAATAAAAGACGCTGCTAGCCGCAGACGGCGCGCGGCTAGCCTCCGACGCCGAGGTGCCCTCGGGTTGGCCCTGAGAAGGGTCTTTTGGTTGGCCCTGAGAAGGGCCCTCGGGTTGGCCCTGAGAAGGGCCTTTTGGTTGGCCCTGAGAAGGGCCTTTGGGTTGGCCCTGAGAAGGGCCTTTTGGTTGGCCCTGAGAAGGGCCTTTTCGAAAACGTCCGGAGACGTCCCGCGATGGTTTAGGCATAGCCTCCGCAAGTGTCGTAGTTTCCGCCAGTTAGATAAAATAGAATAAAATAGATTAAAAATGCTACGACTGCACAGTGCACTTTAGCCGAACACCGGTCTGCCACTCCGTTACGGTGGTCAGAACCGGGTCGTTGCCCAGGGGACGCGACGTGGACGCAAGCACTGTGGGGGGGTCCCCCAACCTAACCTAACCTAACCTAACCTAACCTAACCTAACCTAACCTAACCTAACCTAACCTAACCTTTTTTTTTTTTTTTTTTTTTTTTTTTTTTTTTTTTTTGTTGCCGAGGTGGAAAATCCTCATGGATGTCCTCCGCCCTGGGGTGGGCGGAGGGGTCTGTCAGACTCTTACTGACTAAAAACCACCCCGGTGTTCCCTTCCCACACTTGCACCGGGGATCTTGGGAGCTAGTATTACTTCCGTGATCCCCGGCTAGTGCCGGCCCGCCTCTGCGGGCCACCTCAAGTCTGCGGGGGGGTGAGGTGTTAGACCCCCCCGCGACGTCTCAAAGGGGCGCGCGTGGAACACTACGCGCCGCCACCTCGGGTCCAGTGTGATAGGGGGCGACGGACGTCCCCAAGTCCGCCGTCCCTGGACCCATTTAGGGGGGCCGGAAGAGGGCATTATCTGCCCTCTGCCGACGCCCGGTGCGCCTGCTGCGGGCCGGGTGAGCGGACGAGACCTCCCGCTCCCTTTCCGCAGCCTCCTTCTGCGACACGACTGTTTCGCAGAAGGATACCACCGCGTCCCAGGACTCCTCGCTGCCGGCCATCGACTCGACCACGGCCGGCAGCGACAGGTCACTGCCTACTTCTGAGATGAGGGCACGGCGTGGCTCCTCCCAAGCGGCACACTCTGCCAGCGTATGCCGCGCCGTGTCCTCCCGGCAGTTGACGCAGTGGTGACACCGGGCGTCTGGCTCCCTGTTTATGCGACACAGGTACTTCCCGAAGCAACCATGCCCCGAGAGCACCTGCGTCACCCGAAACGACAGGGAGCCGTGCCTCCTCCCGAGCCAGGGCTCGAGTACCGGCCGGACCGCCTCGATGGTGGCGAGGCCGGCGGTAGGGCGTGAAAGCCTGTCCCGCCATTCCGCCACCAGGGCTGCGCGAAGCTGTGACCGACGCAACTCCACATGTCGCTGCATCAGCCACTCGCCCCGCGCCCTCGCTTCCTCGCGCCACCGATACAGTGACGCGAGTACTTTCGCCTCGAGGTCCCAGGGCGGGGATCCGGCCAGTACACAAGCCGCCTCGTAGGAGATCGTGCGATATCCCCTGATGACTCTGACGGCCATCGCTCTCTGCGGTTTTCGCAGGACTGCGATGCTTCCGGCCGTCAGGTCAGCCGCCCAGATCGGGGCCCCATAAAGGGCCATCGATCGCACGATCCCCACGTAGAGCCGCCTACAGGCGGCGCTCGGGCCCCCCAGATTGGGAAGCAGCGTTGACATTGCCCCAGCCGCGCCCAACAACTTGGGCGCCAGCCGCCGGAAGTGGGGGCCAAAATCCCACCGGCTGTCGAGCACCAATCCTAGGTACTTCATGGTGGACTCGACAGCGATTTGAGCCCCCCCGACCACGATGTGTGATCCCGGCGGCGGCGCCCGCCGGGGGCCATGAAAGATCAAGGCCTCCGACTTGTTGAGGGCAACCTCCAGCCCTAGGCGACGTATGCGGCTCACCACCTGTGAGACCGCAGCCGTCGCCAGCAACGCTGCCTCCCTGTACGAGCTCCCCCGGGCCGTGACCAGTGTGTCGTCCGCATAACACGTTAGGTCCACGCCCGGCTGGAGCTCGCCCCGCAGCACCCAGTCGTACCCGATGTTCCACAGGAGCGGTCCCACGACCGAGCCCTGTGGAACACCGCACGACATGCGGTGCTGGTTTCCGCCATCACGTCCCGTATAGGTGACACACCTCTCCGCCAAATAAGCCCCGACGATGCGGCGGAGGTAGGAAGGCACCCGATGGTAAGATAGTGCCTCCCGAATACAGCTCCAGGGCAGGGTGTTGAAGGCGTTGGAGATGTCCAAGGACACCGCCAACATCACCCCGCCCCGGGATACCGCTTCCTCCGCCAGGACTCTCACCCGCGATATCGCGTGGATGGTGGAGCGCCCGTGCCGAAAGCCGAACTGGCTCTCGGCCAGGTCAGGCCCCTCTCCGCACAAGTGGCCGACGAGGCGGGCAGCGATTATCCGCTCAAACATCTTACCCACCTCGTCTAGCAACACTATGGGCCTGTACCCGGACGGTGAGTCCGCAGGGCGCCCCGCCTTCCTGAGCAGGACCAGACGACCAGATTTCCACAAAGTGGGAAACTGGCCCTGCTCAAGGCACGCAGTGTAGAGTCCTCTCAAGTGGGGCTCTAGCTCCTTCAGAGCGAGGGCTAGCGCTTGGCCGTGGATTCCGTCGGGCCCCGGAGCCACGTTCTTGGCCCGGAGCCGCGTCACGGCTGCCCCCATCTCTGCTTGTGTCACCTCTGGGACGCTGATGGCGTTCTCTTCATATGCAGACTCTGCGGCTGTGGGCAAAGCCATCGGCGGCGGAGTATGCTCCGCTCTTGCCGGGAAGAGGGCTGCGACCACTTCCTCCAGCAGCTCAGGTTGGAGACTCTCCGTGAGTGGAGGCGCCGCGGCTCGAAGTTTCCCTCGAACCGCACGATAGGGGCGCCCCCACGGATCTCCGTCTAGAGTCTCCAACATCTCCTCCCTGGCTCGCGTCCTCGCTTCGCCGATGGCCAGCCACAGGGCCTGCTTCGCCGCGCGGTACACCTCATACAGCGCGGCTTCTTCGTCAGGGACCCGACGACGTCTCCTCCGGTATCGGGTGTAACCTAACCTAACCTAACCTAACCTAACCTTTTTTTTTTTTTTTTTTTGTTGCCGGGGTGGAAAATCCTCATGGATGTCCTCCGCCCTGGGGTGGGCGGAGGGGTCTGTCAGACTCTTACTGACTAAAAACCACCCCGGTGTTCCCTTCCCACACTTGCACCGGGGATCTTGGGAGCTAGTATTACTTCCGTGATCCCCGGCTAGTGCCGGCCCGCCTCTGCGGGCCACCTCAAGTCTGCGGGGGGGTGAGGTGTTAGACCCCCCCGCGACGTCTCAAAGGGGCGCGCGTGGAACACTACGCGCCGCCACCTCGGGTCCAGTGTGATAGGGGGCGACGGACGTCCCCAAGTCCGCCGTCCCTGGACCCATTTAGGGGGGCCGGAAGAGGGCATTATCTGCCCTCTGCCGACGCCCGGTGCGCCTGCTGCGGGCCGGGTGAGCGGACGAGACCTCCCGCTCCCTTTCCGCAGCCTCCTTCTGCGACACGACTGTTTCGCAGAAGGATACCACCGCGTCCCAGGACTCCTCGCTGCCGGCCATCGACTCGACCACGGCCGGCAGCGACAGGTCACTGCCTACTTCTGAGATGAGGGCACGGCGTGGCTCCTCCCAAGCGGCACACTCTGCCAGCGTATGCCGCGCCGTGTCCTCCCGGCAGTTGACGCAGTGGTGACACCGGGCGTCTGGCTCCCTGTTTATGCGACACAGGTACTTCCCGAAGCAACCATGCCCCGAGAGCACCTGCGTCACCCGAAACGACAGGGAGCCGTGCCTCCTCCCGAGCCAGGGCTCGAGTACCGGCCGGACCGCCTCGATGGTGGCGAGGCCGGCGGTAGGGCGTGAAAGCCTGTCCCGCCATTCCGCCACCAGGGCTGCGCGAAGCTGTGACCGACGCAACTCCACATGTCGCTGCATCAGCCACTCGCCCCGCGCCCTCGCTTCCTCGCGCCACCGATACAGTGACGCGAGTACTTTCGCCTCGAGGTCCCAGGGCGGGGATCCGGCCAGTACACAAGCCGCCTCGTAGGAGATCGTGCGATATCCCCTGATGACTCTGACGGCCATCGCTCTCTGCGGTTTTCGCAGGACTGCGATGCTTCCGGCCGTCAGGTCAGCCGCCCAGATCGGGGCCCCATAAAGGGCCATCGATCGCACGATCCCCACGTAGAGCCGCCTACAGGCGGCGCTCGGGCCCCCCAGATTGGGAAGCAGCGTTGACATTGCCCCAGCCGCGCCCAACAACTTGGGCGCCAGCCGCCGGAAGTGGGGGCCAAAATCCCACCGGCTGTCGAGCACCAATCCTAGGTACTTCATGGTGGACTCGACAGCGATTTGAGCCCCCCCGACCACGATGTGTGATCCCGGCGGCGGCGCCCGCCGGGGGCCATGAAAGATCAAGGCCTCCGACTTGTTGAGGGCAACCTCCAGCCCTAGGCGACGTATGCGGCTCACCACCTGTGAGACCGCAGCCGTCGCCAGCAACGCTGCCTCCCTGTACGAGCTCCCCCGGGCCGTGACCAGTGTGTCGTCCGCATAACACGTTAGGTCCACGCCCGGCTGGAGCTCGCCCCGCAGCACCCAGTCGTACCCGATGTTCCACAGGAGCGGTCCCACGACCGAGCCCTGTGGAACACCGCACGACATGCGGTGCTGGTTTCCGCCATCACGTCCCGTATAGGTGACACACCTCTCCGCCAAATAAGCCCCGACGATGCGGCGGAGGTAGGAAGGCACCCGATGGTAAGATAGTGCCTCCCGAATACAGCTCCAGGGCAGGGTGTTGAAGGCGTTGGAGATGTCCAAGGACACCGCCAACATCACCCCGCCCCGGGATACCGCTTCCTCCGCCAGGACTCTCACCCGCGATATCGCGTGGATGGTGGAGCGCCCGTGCCGAAAGCCGAACTGGCTCTCGGCCAGGTCAGGCCCCTCTCCGCACAAGTGGCCGACGAG
This sequence comes from Tiliacea citrago, assembly GCA_963921375.1. Classification (NCBI taxonomy): domain Eukaryota; kingdom Metazoa; phylum Arthropoda; class Insecta; order Lepidoptera; family Noctuidae; genus Tiliacea; species Tiliacea citrago. Next base: position 28,484,996 of record OY992790.1, on the reverse strand, counting down.
GCGGGCAGCGATTATCCGCTCAAACATCTTACCCACCTCGTCTAGCAACACTATGGGCCTGTACCCGGACGGTGAGTCCGCAGGGCGCCCCGCCTTCCTGAGCAGGACCAGACGACCAGATTTCCACAAAGTGGGAAACTGGCCCTGCTCAAGGCACGCTGTGTAGAGTCCTCTCAAGTGGGGCTCTAGCTCCTTCAGAGCGAGGGCTAGCGCTTGGCCGTGGATCCCGTCGGGCCCCGGAGCCACGTTCTTGGCCCGGAGCCGCGTCACGGCTGCCCCCATCTCTGCTTGTGTCACCTCTGGGACGCTGATGGCGTTCTCTTCATATGCAGACTCTGCGGCTGTGGGCAAAGCCATCGGCGGCGGAGTATGCTCCGCTCTTGCCGGGAAGAGAGCTGCGACCACTTCCTCCAGCAGCTCAGGTTGGAGACTCTCCGTGAGTGGAGGCGCCGCGGCTCGAAGTTTCCCTCGAACCGCACGATAGGGGCGCCCCCACGGATCTCCGTCTAGAGTCTCCAACATCTCCTCCCTGGCTCGCGTCCTCGCTTCGCCGATGGCCAGCCACAGGGCCTGCTTCGCCGCGCGGTACACCTCATACAGCGCGGCTTCTTCGTCAGGGACCCGACGACGTCTCCTCCGGTATCGGGTGTACTGGCGTCTGACCGCTACGCACTCGACACGTAATTGTGCGATCTCGGTAGACCACCAGTACACCTGGCGCCTCGCTGGATATGACTGGACGCGGGGCATGGACGCGTTGCAGATTTGCGTCATCGCCCCGCGGAACCACAGCGCCTCCTCTTCGACGTCGACGGGTCCGTTCGTTGCCGACTCCCGGATCCAGGCCTGAACAATAGCGGCCTCCTCGAGAAGCTCCCTGTCGATGCGTTTACGCGCCCAGCGCGGACCGTCCCTTCGCGGGGCCGATGGACTACGGCCGCCGGTGGTCTGGGTGGAGACGTCGAATCGGATGTATCGGTGATCCGACAACGTCTCCACCTCCACGGCGACACGCCAGTCGTGGACACGGCTCGCGACAGCAGGGCTAGCGAACGAGACGTCCACTACAGACCCGCCCCGCTGCCGCACGCACGTGTGGACCGAGCCCCGATTCAGGACGACCAGGCCAGTCGTGACCGCCCACTCCTCTAGCGCCTCACCCCTAGCATCGGTCACCGGAGATCCCCACGCCGCAGACTTGGCGTTGAGATCCCCGAGCAACAGCACCGGGTGAGGGTGGAGTCGGCCCACGACGGCACCCAACTCGACAAGGAAGTTCTCGAAGTCGGCGAGACTCTTGTTGGGCGAGAAATACGCCCCAACCGTGCCAATGCCGTCCGCGAGGGCGGCTACCCAGCCGTATCCTCGGGACGGGTTGACGAGAGCCCCGCCAATGATGGCCACCAAGCCGTCCAGGTCTCCCACCCAGTTATCCCTGGGGGGGACAAAGTACGGCTCGGCGACCACAGCCACGTCGATCGACCACTCTGCCATGCTCTGGAGCAAGAGATCCTGAGCTCAACCTAACCTAACCTAACCTAACCTAACCTAACCTAACCTAACCTAACCTAACCAAGTCCCTTGAGAAGTGGATCAAGGACAAGATTCCAGAGAATCGGCCCGCCAATCGATCCCTGCACGCATCCTTTTTGAGTGTCCTTTATGTACTCTTCTCCGGCGTACCTCACCCGGACCTTACGGTCCTGCAGGTAGCTGTCTATGAGTCGCCGGAGGTTTACCGGACACTTTTCTTCGGCAAGTCTGACCTTGATAGCAGGCCACCAGGCGCTATCGAAGGCTCCCTCTATGTCCAGTGATATTACGGTTATAAGCTTCTTAATCAGGGTACCTACTGCCAGGCGTTCGCAGATGACGTGGTGTTGGTGTTTGCTGCGGACACGGCGCTGGAGGTGGAGAGACAGGCCAATGCCGCACTCGCATATGTTCGGGAGTGGGGTGTCAAAAACAAGTTGAAATTCGCACCACATAAGACTCACGCTATGTTGCTCACAAGAAAGATGAAATTTGACACACCACGACTGACCATGGGTGGGGTCGACATTGTTTTGTCAAGTGAGATAAAGATCCTGGGGCTCACTATCGACAATAAGCTCACGTTTAATAGCCACGTGGCTAATATATGCAAGAAGGCGCTCAACATCTACAAACAGCTTTCACGAGCCGCCAGGATAAGTTGGGGCCTCCACCCCGAAATCATAAGGACAATATACATGGCCGCGGTGGAGCCCATCATCACCTACGCGGCCAGCGCTTGGGTGAAAGCAGCAGACAAGATCGGTGTTAAAAGACAGCTAGACGCGGTGCAGAGAGGATTTGCGCAGAAGCTGTGTGGAGCATACAGGACCGTTTCGCTAAACTCTGCGCTGGTCCTGGCTGGGATACTGCCTCTCGACATCCGGATTCGGGAGGCAGCCTCACTATATGAGGCCAAGAGAGGAGTACCCCAGCTAGAATTAGCAGACAGAGAGGTGGAGCGCGTACTGGCTTTTGCTGAAACCCAGCACCCGGCAAGACATATGCGTCTCGAGTTCGTAAGTCTGGTGGACCAGCAGGAGTTAAACTCGCACGTGCACCAAGCAGTCAGAATATACACCGATGGCAGCAAGATTGAGGGTAAAGTCGGCGCAGCATTGTCTCTCTGGAGCAATGAGGCCGAGACCAAAGCCCTCAAACTCAAGCTGTCATCGTACTGCACTGTATACCAGGCTGAACTCTTGGCCATATGTCACGCCACAAGAATCGTTCTGCGACGAGGTGAGGCCAGTTTTGCTATTCTTAGCGACTCGCGCTCTGCCTTGGAAACGGTTGCAAACCCATACTCTCTCCACCCTCTGGCTGTCGAAACCAGAGAAAACATCAAGGACTGCAGACTCCAGAACAAGGAAATTTCCATGTTCTGGATCAAAGCACACGCAGGATTGGAAGGGAATGAGCGTGCGGACCAACTGGCAAAGGAAGCTGCACTGCACTCCAAGAGGAAACCGGATTATGATAGCTGCCCGGTCTCATTCGTCAAGAAACGCATCCGTATGCGATCCCTTGATGAATGGAACACGCGTTACCAGTCGGGACAAACAGCGGCTGTCACTAAGATGTTCCTCCCAGACGCAGTGGAGGCATATAAAACGGTGAGGAAAATGAAACCGGCAGGCTTGGTGACTCAGGTGATGACCGGGCATGGTGGGTTCTCAGAATACTTGCACCGATTCAAGTGTAAAGAGAACCCATCGTGCATTTGTGAGCCGGGGGTAGCCGAGTCTGTCCCACACCTCCTGTTCAGCTGTCCGGTCCACGCCAAGCTTAAACTTGAAACCGAACAAATTCTTGACTGTGACATAAAACCAGAAAATGTACATATAATAATAGCAAATAAAAAATTAAGACACAAATTTATAGAATACTGTGTGCAAATAGTTAAGATAGTAGTAAAAAGAAATAGATAAATAAGTTATGTTTAATATATATTTGGTAAAGTATGTATCATAAACATATAAAAATGTTAGTAGAAAATTAAAAGTAAGTTAAGTTTGCAAGTTAAGAAATGGAATTAGGATAAAATTGTTAAATATTTGTAGTAAAAAGAAATAAATGTTTAAATAAGTTATGTTGGCTATATATTGTTTAATATATACGGGAACATAAGATAAGTAAGTAGATAATAAGAAATAAGTAGGATAAGTTGTTCTTTGAAACCATTAAAATGCAGTAGTGAAGTAAATGTACTAATGTAAGAAAATTGTCAGAAATATAATATATAAGTAAATAAAAATGCTACCCAGATAACAGAAAATCAGAAGAAAAAAAAAAAAAAAAAAATAAGTTAAGTTGCATGGTAAGGTATGAAATGAGGATAAATCGTTGTTGGTTATATATTGTCTAGTGTAAATGCGATGTATATAGATGGTAAGAAAGTAAGTAAAATAATAAGAAATCAGGAAAAGAATAGTCTTGAAACGTTCAAATGTAATGCAGTAATTTATATAATAATATAAGGCAAATTGTAAAAACTTTATTTAAATAACAAAAAATACCCTCTGCAATAAAGGTCTCTGATTACGTTAGAGGTACACTGGAAGGGCAGGAGTGTGGTTTTAGCCGGTAAGAGTCCGGCACTGCCCAGACTGCCTCATGAGTGAGGCAGTCTGGGCGTCCATGAGGATTTCCCACTCCTGCCATAAAAAAAAAAAAAAAAAAAAAAAAAAAAACCTAACCTAACCTAACCTAACCTAACCTAACCTAACCTAACCTAACCTAACCTAACCTAACCTAACCTAACCGGTCTATTAGCGGCCCCATCTTGTGGAACCTTTTATTGGATCCCTTGCTGAAGGGCCTGGAACAGAGAGGGTACCACTGCCAGGCATTTGCGGATGACGTCGTGTTGATGTTTGATGGAGACACAGCCCTTGCTATAGAGAGACAGGCAAATGCCGCCCTAGATTATGTTCAGGCGTGGGGTGTCACGAACAAGCTTAAATTTGCACCGCATAAGACTAAAGCCATGCTCATAACGCGAAAGCTGAAACACGATACTCCACGGCTGAGCATGGGTGGCACCGACATTGGCCTGTCTAGTGAGATTAAAATACTGGGACTCACGCTGGACCATAAGCTCACCTTTAATACCCACGTCACCAACGTATGCTCCAAGGCGGTCGCTATATATAAACAGCTGTCGAGGGCTGCTCGAGTCAACTGGGGACTTCATCCGGAGGTCATAAGATGCATATACACCGCCGCAGTCGAACCCATTATTCTGTATGCGGCATGTGCTTGGGCGCCTGCATCCAATAAAGTGTGTGTACAGAAGCAACTAAATGCTATTCAGAGAAGCTTCGCCCAAAAACTGTGCCGCGCATACCGTACGGTGTCTCTGAATTCAGCACTTGTGCTGGCTGGGATACTCCCCCTTGATCTTCGAATCCGAGAAGTATCCTCACTGTACGAGGCCAAGCGGGGGGTACCCCAGCCTGCAGCCATAGAGATAGAGCGAATGGCATCGGCAATCGAAGCCCCCCATCCTGCGGAGGAGCACGAAATTAAACTCGGACACTTGGTAGACGAGGATCAATATCACAACCACAGCGATTATGCAGTGCGCATCTTTACGGACGGCAGCAAGATTGAGGGTAAAGTTGGTGCTGCGCTATCCATATGGAATAGCCAGGCCGAAACTAAAGCCCTCAAACTTGCCTTGCCGACCTACTGTACCGTCTACCAAGCCGAGCTGCTGGCCATTCGCGAAGCACTGAAGGTTGCCCTCCGACGTAGCGAAACATCTTTCGCCGTATATAGCGACTCTATGGCGGCCCTCCAGACGGTGACTAATCCTAAGGCCTTTCATCCCCTGGCAGTAGAAATAAGAGATGCCATACGCAGCTGTAGCCTCCAAAACAAGAGCGTCTCTCTGTTTTGGATTAAAGCACACGCAGGATTGGAAGGTAATGAGAGGGCCGACCAACTGGCAAAGGAGGCGGCATTGCGGTTGAAGAAGAGACCGGACTATGATCTTGCTCCGGTCTCATTCGCCAAACGCAGAATCCGGTTGGAAACGCTTGACGAATGGGACAGGAGATATAGATCTGGGGAGACCGCAAAAATAACAAAAATGTTCTTCCCTGACGCAACCGCAGCGTACAAAGCGGTAAGAAAGTTGGAACACACAAAGGTTTCAACACAAATTCTCACGGGGCACGGTGGGTTCTCTGCATACCTGTACCGTTTCAAGTGTAAGGAGGACCCATCGTGCTCCTGTGAGCCGGGCGTGGACGAAACTGTCCCACATGTGCTACTGGAATGCCCCATTTTTGCCAGATTGCGATATGAGGTGGAGCAGAGTATTGGCATAAAGGTTTAGGCTGATAATATGGCACAACTAATGAAGAAAAATAATATTAAAAAGTTCTTAGAATATTGCATAGTAATAGGAAACATAGTTATAAAAAGAAATAAATAGTGTAAGAATTCATGATATCAATATATAATGTAGTATATAATGAATATCATGTCTGATGAGAAAGATAAAAAATAGAATAGGATATAATTATTATGTAAATATGAAATAAGTTGAAAATAAGAAAATATAATGTAAGGTGTGCATGCGTGTGTAGTTTAATGTGTTAAACCTAAGAGATAAAGATAAGTATACCACTCCCTTAGAATAAGTGTGTAGTAGCATCGTGTTAGATTGTCTTTGATACCTGTATTTGTATTATATTACTGTTTTTAAATCAGTTTATCATAAAAAGAAATGTAGAAAATTAAGAAAAGTGTATAAAAATCCCCAATCCGCAAAAAAGGGCTCTGATAATGTCAGAGGGACACTGGAAAGGCAGGAGTGTGGTTTTAGCCGGTAAGAGTCCGGCACTGCCCAGACTGGGTCACCAGTGGGTCAGTCTGGGCGTCCATGAGGATTTCCCACTCCTGCCAAAAAAAAAAAAAAAAAAAAAAAAAAAAAAAAAAAAAAAAAAAAAAAAAACCTAACCTAACCTAACCTAACCTAACCTAACCTAACCTAACCTAACCAGTCGCGCGGCACCCCCCGCCGCGAGCAGATCAGTTTTAAGTCGCTCCGCGGTCGAAAAATCTAATAAATAGGTTTTTTCTTGAGAAAGTATAAGTCCGAGACGCAGGCGATAGTGAAAATTTTATTGTGAAAAGTGAAAATTTGAAAAAGTTATCAGTGAAAAACCAAATCGTCAAATCTTTGGAGCTGAACGCCGCGCGATTTAGCGCCAGAACTGAAAAATCGGCAACTGCAGCCGTGTGCGGCACAAGAAGACCTATCCCTGGACACCAAGTTTGGAGTTTTCCGACTTAGGGTTCCGGAGATAGCTCCGAAAAACCAAAAACCACGTGGCGCGTGGTCAGAGTTCCCGAGGGATTCGACAGGATCGGTGGCAGTATATCGAAGGTTACGCAGACGAGGAGCCGGGAGGCAACACGACATCGAAGAAATTCTTCGAAAAACACCTGGAAAAACAAGGTTAAATTTTTGTAAACCATTAAGTTAATTTTTCCGGGATATAGGTTAATAATTATATAGCTGTTATGTTTTATTAAAATTAGGCATAAGGATATCTAATCCCAAATTAAATTTTGGTTAAATCGGACTAGCCGTTATAAAGTTATTGGCTGTGCAAGTTTTTAAAAAATCGAGGGTTGGTTGTTTCAACCCCTAAAAATCTGTTATTTTATTATTATATGTTTTTGGCACTAATCTTTAGAAATTTTATAGTTGTATTAGTATTACACTCATATTTGAGTCTTAAAACCAGCTTTTTAACTTTTTGTTTTTTGATCCATACTTTTAAATAATTAAATTCGCCCCTTCAGGGTAAAATAAAATTATATTTTTGATACCACTGGATAGGGAATATTGTCCACTATCCAGTGATTTGTTGCAAATCCACGCGAATTGCATATTAACGTAGATATAACGTAATTAGCTCAAACTGCGAGGCCTGTAAGTAATAAACCTCCCCCAGCGACTAAACAAATAAATAAAAACTAGATTAAAAATCACAGTACAATTGAACAACCTATGGTCCTAAAACTTATCTATAGAAATACATTTTAGATTTAGTATTTATCATAATAATAGGAATATTAGCCTAGAAACACTCCGCTGAGATCATCTTTGCCTAGTTAAGGGTTGAAGGGGGAAGTATATGCCCAAAATTTTATTGGGAAGACACAGGAGCTTGCTGGACCCACACTTCGGCCGAATTTTGGATTTTTCGGGGCAGGGGAAACCTAAAAACCACCTGATTTGCGGCTCTGAAACCGCAACCCTTATCTTAGCGGCCACCCCACACGCAAACCCCTTAACCGAAAAGTTTTAAGTTTGGGTGGAAGGAAAGAACATCTCCTCCTCTTTCAGCCTAAACCAATAAAACCCACGCGCCATCAATAGGAGACGGGCTACATCCCCTGGAGGGAAATAAGGCGTTTGCGTGAACTGAAAGGATAACTTGGCCGACAAAGTTGAGTTCACTAACCGAGAATCGAACCCGGGATTCTTAATAACGGGAAACGCCCGTATCTCGGAAACGGAGCGAGATAGCCCCGTTTTGACGAAACCCTGCATATCCTATACGTAGTATAGTATATGCAGCAACACTCCACCGGCCACCCCCTATTGCTTGCCCCCCTTTTTATTTTTATTTTTTAGAAATTTCATATTATAATCGTTATTTATTCGGAATCCCTCGCCTACAAACAGCACAAAATATCTTATTCTCATTTATTCTCATTTATTCTTATTTATTTCAATATCATTTACCATTTCATAAACATTTAGATTAATTATTGGTTGATCATTGATTGATTGTTGATAATTAATTATCAATTAATTAATTAATTGGCCAACATTAATTATCACCAGTCTAAAAACCCAAAAACCCAATATCTCGGAAACGGCTGGGAATATCAAAATTTTGACCAAAATTTCCCCCCCCCTATAACCCCTCTCCCAGCTAGGACATACTTACTGATAAGACCCCTAGACCCCCCTTTTTTTGACCCCTCCCAATTTTGACCCCCATAGTAAGTTGAAGTGCATTTATTTATATCCAGGTTATTCCCACTTATATTTGCCCCGGGATACCCTGCTACACCCCCTCTTTTTGACCCGCCCCTCTACCCCTTCAGGGTTACCTCACCCCCCCGAGCCTTAACTTTTGAACCGGAGGTCATAGACAGACCAAGTTTGGGGTCACCGGAACCGGGAGGAAAAGAGCTTTCTATTGGCTGCGTCAAAACTACTAAATAAAGTCTCCCTTTCAAAATAATAGTTGTTAAGTATTTATTTATATATTCTTATCTTTATTTTTGGTATCGGTGTAGTGTTGCGGTATAAGCAGTGTGGGTGGCGTGTCCACTCACTTGACAGGAGATAACTTACACAGTTACACCTACATAGTTTTAGTTTAAAATAGACTAAGGGTCCGGGACCCATTTTATTAGTTTTAATTTTAATTTTATTTTATTCTAGCTCTATTGGCTGTTAGGATAGGAAAACCATAACCAGATCTCTATTGAGACTATTAAAAATAATTTTCGTCGAAGCTGACTAAACGATTTTCCGTTTTCGACTGTACTTATATTTTATTTTATTGCAATTACCGCGAGCTCGAGTCCTTAGCGTTCGTGAACTCGGGTTTCTTTTGCGTTGGAACGATTGCAGTTTTGTTTGCGTATTGTTTGACGGTACCGAATTTGTGGGGTGCCTTGTCTCGTCGTTTTTGTTTTAGCTTTATCTTGTTTTGTCTTAATTTATTTTTGCGGTTTCTGGGATACTTCTGTGCCTATCCCCCCTTTACAGGGATACAGAAGTATCTTCAGCATCTTTAGTGTTTTTCGGTCGTCCTTTATGAACTTAACGTTCACGCAAGCCACCGCAATGCGTCGCACACCCCCCAAAAAAGACGCGAGCTTTCCGGTTGTCGGAGGTTCGCCGCGCTCAATTGAGAAGGCTGGCCCCTTGCCTCCCAATGTGAGGCGAAGCATCGGGGTATGGGAGGCCGGGAATGCTGAGTCTCAGTCTCAGACTAAGTCCCCGACTCCCAGTACCTCTCAGCAGTCCACCGGCAATCAGGCGATGCGCTGTGACCTGGCGCCCACCGCAGTGCCGCCTAAAAGACCAGATCTAGGCTACCCTAGCGCCACGGCAGAGGCGAGAGCTTGCCTGGAAAAGGGTAAGCTCCACCTTAGAAACTCTAGAAATTTAAAGGCAGAAATAAAGAGCGAAGTTACGGCGGCACTGGAAAGACTATATCAACTGGTAAAGCTGACAGACAGGGGGAAAAATGCAGATGCGGGGGACAAACGTGAGGAACTAGAACCTCATACGACTAAGAGGGGAGGGGAAGACCTGGGGAGTCTCGTTTGGTTGCGCTCCGCACTAGAAGAGCAAGCTTTGATAGTGAAGGAGGGCAACCAGATGATCAGGCAGCTGCAGGCGGAGATAGGGGAGCAAAGGGCGGCGCAGAAACCGTGCGGCGCAGAAAACAGGGCCATTTTAAGTGAAATTAAGGCGCTCGAGGAGACCACAAAGGAAATGGGGAGAATGGTTTCCGAAATCAAAGAGAGAGCCCCGACATATGCGGAGGCCCTGACCACGCCCCAAAACACCTGGGGCCAAAGGCCTAAGCATTCCATCATCGTATCCTCAGACATCGTTATGGATACCAGCACGGAAGTGGTGGGGCGAGTAAAGGAGGTCCTGGACGCGAAGAAGAGCGGAGTGCAGATCGAGAGGGTCCGAAAAGTCAAGGACAAGAGGGTCATACTTAGCTTCACAAACAAGGAAGAGATGGCAAAAACAACAGTCCAGCTCAAGAATGACAAACATCTTAAAGTGGAAGAAGCGAAAAACAGAGACCCACTTGTGATTATCAAGGACCTCTTGTCCTACAACAGTGACGAGGACATCTTAGCTGCACTCAAGACTCAGAACGCCCACCTGCTGGATGACCTGACGGCCGAGGAAGCTACTGCCACAGTGAGGTACCGCAGGAGGGCACGGAACTCTTTGGAGAACCATGTCGTCCTCCAGGTGTCACCGAAGCTGTGGCAGAGGCTAACTGCGGCCGGTAGGGTCTTCATCGACCTGCAGTGCGTCAGGGTCCTGGACCAAACACCCCTGATACAGTGCACGAGGTGCTTAGCATATGGTCATGGCCGAAAGTTATGTACAGAGCCTGCCGATCTCTGCAACTACTGCGGGGGGCCGCATCTCAGAGCCGAGTGCACAGGGTTAGCCGCGGGCGACAGGCCCACCTGTAAAAACTGCGCCAGAGACAAACATGATGATACAGGCCACATGGTCTTCAGTCAGGACTGCCCGGTGCGCAGGAGGTGGGATGCGTTGGCCCGGGCCGCAATAGCATATTGCTAAGGTGGCCGCGGGGGTTGCACGGACGGCAGCTGCTCACTTTTACTCCGCAGCGCAAGCTAACCTCCAACGAAAACAACTGGCGACTAACGAGCTTATGCTCGAGGCAAAGAAGCGGAAAATAGCCTTCGCACTGGTCCAGGAGCCGTATGTGGGTAGCATAAAGGCAATGAGGTCGTACGGGGGGGCGAGGGTCTACCAGAACTCGGACCGTGGAGAGGGCACTGTAAAGGCGGCGATAGTCGTGTTCAATCATGACATCGATGTCATACAGTGCCCCAAATTCACCACCAATAACATCGTGGTGGTGAAGCTGCGAACGAGCGCCTGGGAGATGCTCGCCGTCTCGTACTACTTCGAGCCTGACCTACCCATCGGGCCATACTTGGACCACTTAACGACCGCTATAAAAGAGCTAAAGCCTAGCAAAGCCATCGTTGGAGGGGACGCGAACGCCAAAAGCATGTGGTGGGGAAGCGGTGCCCAAGACAACAGAGGGGACGAACTGGTCGGGACGATAGGAGAGCTTAACCTGCAGGTACTGAATTGCGGGAACAAACCCACTTTCGACACCGTTAGAGGAGGCCGAAGAATCACGAGTCACGTTGACGTGACCTTGTGTACGGAGGACTTGCTCGACCTGGTAGAGGAATGGACGGTGGCTGAAGACCTGACGAGCTCGGACCACAACGGCATACTAGTTAAAATTAAATTCAAAAAGGGGAAGGGTATTAACATTAAAAGATCGACTAGGAAATACAATACAAAGAAAGCCAATTGGGAACTTTTTAATGAAAAAATTGACCAATTGAAAATAGAAAATGGAATTAACAAAGTAAATATAGAGCAGATTAATAGTAAAGAAAATTTAGATCACACAATTGTCAAATATACTGAAATAATAACAGAAGCATGCAAGGCATCTATACCAATAAAAACAGAAAACCAAACACTTACCATGCCGTGGTGGTCCGAAGAACTCGAGGCAATGAAGCATGACGTCGCTACCAGGAAGAGAAGAATCCGGTGCGCTGCGCCATCGCGTAGAGAAGGTGTGGTAGCGTTGTACCTGCAAGAAAAAGAAAAATACAATTTAGAGGTTAAGAAGCGTTCCACTGAGAGTTGGAAGGGATTTTGCGAGCAACAAACCAGGGAAGGGGTTTGGGAGGGGATTTATAGGGTTATAAAGAGCACGGAACGGAGGCAAGAAGATCTGCCACTGGTATGGAATGGAAGGGAAGTGGGGCAGGAAGGATCTGCGAAACTACTGGCAGAAACATTCTACCCGGAGGATATAGAGGAGGAGGATAGCTCAGACCATCGTCGGATCAGAGCTCTTGCTGACCGGGTAAATGACTGGAGCCATCATGAGATCCATGACCCAGAGTTTACGACGGAGGAGCTCAGATTCGCGACGGAGAGCTTCAATCCGAAGAAGGCACCCGGAGTAGACGGCTTCACAGCCGACATCTGCCAGCGTTTAATATCACGGGACATGGAGCTGCACCTGTCAGTGTTCAATAGGTGCTGGCATCTAACGCACTTCCCCACAGTGTGGAAAGAGGCCACCGTGGTGGTGCTGAGGAAGCCTGGGAAGGACAATTACACCAGTCCCAAGTCCTATAGGCCTATTGGACTATTGCCAGTAATGGGGAAAATCCTGGAGAAGATGGTGGTCAGAAGGCTGGTTTGGTACCTGGCACCCCGAATAAGTCCTCGCCAGTATGGCTTCATGCCACAGCGAAGCACGGAAGACTCCCTCTATGACCTGATAGCCCACGTGAGAGGCAAACTCCGACAGAGGAAGCTCATCACGATGGTCTCACTGGATATAGAGGGAGCCTTCGACAGTGCTTGGTGGCCAGCCATTAAGATCAGACTGGCGGAGGAAAAGTGCCCAGCGAACCTCAGGAGGATAATAGCCAGCTACCTAAGCGACCGCAAGGTCCGGGTACGGTATGCAGGCTATGAGTTCGCAAAAAGCACCAACAAGGGATGTGTCCAGGGATCAATAGGCGGTCCCATAATGTGGAATGTCCTGCTGAACCCATTGCTGGAGAGCCTCTCGGAACGAGGCGACTATTGCCAGGCTTTCGCGGATGATGTGGTGCTCGTATTTTCGGGGGAGACAGCCCTGGAAATCGAGGGACAAGCCAATGCCACTCTCGAACATGTTCGGAGGTGGGGTGTCATGAATAAGCTCAGGTTTGCGCCACACAAAACTTGTGCCATGGTAGTCACGAAAAAGCTTAAATATGACACGCCACGTCTGGCCATGGGGGGGATCGACATTGGAATGTCCTCGGAGATGAAGATCCTGGGACTCACAGTGGACTCCGAGTTGACCTTTAATAGCCATACGGCTAACGTTTGTAAGAAGGCACTTGGAGTCTACAAACAGCTGTCGAGGGCCGCCAGGGTCAGTTGGGGTCTCCACCCGGAAATAGTCCGAGTTATATATACTGCAACGGTAGAGCCCATCATAACTTACGCGGCCGGCGCCTGGTCCTCAGCTTCTAAAAAGTTGGGGGTCCAACGCCACTTAAATGCTGTCCAGAGGGGTTTTGCCCAAAAACTGTGTGGGGCTTACCGCACGGTCTCTCTTCACTCTGCGCTGGTACTGGCCGGAATATTGCCACTAGACCTCCGCATACAAGAGGCAGCTGCTCTGTATGAGGCAAGGAGAGGTGCATCCCGGCCAGAGCTAGTAGATAGGGAGGTCGAGCGGAGAGCTCCTCACTCTCGCATACCTCACCCGGCGAAGCATGCCACGAGGGGGTTCGTGAGTCTGGTAAACCAGGAGTCGGTAGATAGCCACAACATCCAGGCTATCCGGATATTTACCGACGGCAGCCGGATTGAGGGTAAGGTCGGAGCTGCACTAACCCTATGGAACAGTGTAGCGGAGGTGAAGACCGTTAAACTCAATCTGGCCCCATACTGCACGGTATACCAGGCGGAACTCCTCGCGGTATGTAGAGCCACCGAGGAGATACTGCGGAGAAACGAGGTTAGCTATGGTATCTACAGCGACTGTAGATCAGCCCTGGAGACCATAGCAAACCCCAGCTCAACAAACCCCCTGGCAGTAGACACCCGCGAGTACCTGAGCGCCATTGAAAACCAAAACAAAACTGTGTCTTTGTTTTGGATCAAGGCACACGCCGGTCTCGCGGGAAACGAGAGGGCGGACGAACTGGCGAAGGATGCAGCTCTGTGTATGAAGACAAAACCCAACTACGACCTTTGCCCGGTTTCATTTATCAAGCGACAAATCCGAAAGGGGTCGATTGATGAATGGAACCGAAGGTATAAAGCGGGTACAACTGCAGGTGTGACAAAGTTATTCTTCCCCGAAGTCGCAAACACTTATAAAACGATCCGGCAAATGGTTCCAACGAGAATAGTCACCCAAGTGCTGACGGGGCACGGTGGGTTCTCGGAGTACTTGAACCGATTCAAGTGCAAAGAGAACTCATCGTGCATCTGCCAGCCCGGGACCCCCGAAACGGTTGAACACATTTTAATTGACTGCCCGGTATACGCCCTAAAAAGACTCGAGGTCGAGAACGAATTGGAATGCGAAATGATAAAAGATAACTTCCCAGAACTAATGTTAGGTAGTAGAAAACGTAGGGAGAGGTTTATTAAATACTTTAAAGATATCGCTGAGCTGGTTATAGATAGAAATAAGTAAATAGAATAATAAATTTATGTTATAAATATATTACTATAAATATATTGATTAGCATATAAGAAATAAATGTGTAAAAAATAAGGTGTTTTAAAAGTAAGTCATGTATAATTGGTTAAATAGATTGATTAGCATATAAGAAATAAATGTGTAAACAAATTAAAAATAAGGTGTTTAGAAAAAAGTCAGTCTTGTATAAGTAGAAGTTTAATTAGAATAAGTAAATTAATATGTTAAGTTATGATATCGTTATGAAACTGTAATCCCATATGTAAAGATAGTATAAGAATAAAATAGAAATAAGAATTTTAGTATAAATATAGAAAACCTTGTAAATCCCATAAGGATGTAATATATACATAGTGTGAAATAATCAAAACATGTACTAAAGAATAAGGGAGCCGTATTGTATTCAGGCTAAACTTAGTATTATAATAATAAAGATATAAACGACGAAATAAAGAAAGAACCCGTAGATATCCCACTTATAATAATTAATTTTTAATTTTTCAAGGTCTTTATTTACACACACGTTGTTACAATGATGTTTACAAATGATCTTATTCTATTTGTATACAAATCATAAAGTTATTTGTTACATAGGCTGTGTCGCCTTTACAAACATTTAAACATATTTTTATTATTTAATTTTGCGTTGACATGACTTAACTTATATAATTATGAACATTGTTTAGTAAGTAGGTAAGTGCAAGTCTTAGTATGGACTCACATAATATTTACAGTGTTTGAGTTACACAAGGTACGCTTTATTATAATATATTATAATAAAATAAAGTAAGTAGCGGGTAGTCCGCGAAAACATCAAGTTTATGTGGCCGGAGTGACGGCGTCGGCTAGTAAGCGAGCTATCGTCATGACGCGTCATCGAGAAAGTAGTGATGGGGAAGTCGGTATCGATTGTACGTGCGAGCGTAAGATATTGTACTTAGTCTACTTTTGCCAATTGCAGATATTAGACTATTACGGTGTGATGGGTTTTTATGCAAATAAAATTTACGAGAAATTTTTAATATAAAGTCTTTTAAAAATGGATACTTTATTCGGGTGTGTAATATTTTAAGGTTTGTGCGAAATGGTGTGTTATACGATATTTTTAAAGCTTTGTTTTGGATAGTTTGAAGTTTATTATACTTAGTTTCTGCCAGACTGGACCAGACGGGTGCTGCGTAAGTTAAACAAGGTCTGACCAAAGTAGAATAAATTAGCAATTTTGTTGAAGGACTGAGGATGGATTTGCGATTTAAAATAGGTTTCAATGAATTTAGGGCTTTAGCACCTTTCCTTATAGTTAATTCAGTGTTTTTGTTCCAGTTCAGTGTCTTGTCTAATATTATGCCTAAGTATTTCACCGATTCACTCCACGAAATCTGGAAATTATCAATTCTAACAAGTGTTGTGGGCAGTGTACGCTTTCTGGTAAACAGAATTCCTTCGGTTTTTGCGGAATTTAGTTTCAGTTTCCAGGACTTAAAATATTGGCTGAGTAGTTCGAGTGAATATTGTAACCGTCCAATAACTATGTCAACGTCTTTGTCCGTCGTGAATGTTGCTGTGTCATCAGCATAGATGGCAAGTTGTGTGTGTGCCTGTTTAGGTATATCATTCAGGTAAAGTATGAAAAGGTATGGACCTACGAGCGAACCTTGAGGCACACCAGCTGGGATGATTTTAGGGGCAGAATGCTCTTTGCCCACAAAAACAGAGAACGATCGATTACGTAAGTAGTTTTGAATGAGTTTCACTAGACAAAGAGGTACTTCATGATTTATTAACTTGTGCAATAGGCCATCGTGCCATACAGAATCGAATGCTTTTTCGATGTCTAGTAAAATCATGCCTGTAGAAAGACCGCGGTTTAGCCCATGGGCTATGTGTTCAGCTACTCTGGCTAACTGTTGCGTGGTCGAGTGTGAGCTACGAAATCCAAACTGTTCAGGGATCAGGACATGTGCAGTTGTTTTACAGACACGGGATAAAATGATGGACTCTAAAAGTTTTCCTATGCTTGGTAATAAACTGATTGGTCGATAGCTAGATGGAATCGATTGATCTTTCCCAGGCTTCTTTATAGCTATGATTTTAGCGTGTTTTAATATCTTCGGGAAGTATGCAAGGCGTAGGCAACCATTAAACGCTTTAGTCAAATATACAAGAGCTTTCTGAGGGAGGTTCTTCAGTAAACCATTACCCAGGCCGTCGAAACCAGGCGCTTTATTTGATTTTAATTTCCCTAGGAGTTTCCGGATTTCAATCGGCCTAACAAGTGTTGGGTAGTCATCTATCTGGTAACCGTCTAGCAACCTAATCGAATCTTTGACTGCCTCTTCAATGCTGGGATCGCTGACCCAATGATTGGTTAGGTTCATATTGTCTAGGAAGGTATCGGCTAATGTCTCACATTGTTCAAGGTCTGAGGATGTGGTAGTATTATCCGACGTTTTTAGAGGGGGTATTGAGATAGGCTGATGGTTTATTGACTTGACCACTCTCCATAAGTCTGACGTAGGGTTGGATATTTTGGATAATTTGTTGTTCCAGACATTGTCGTTTAGAGCTTGGATCTTAGATTTGATACATTTCTGTATGTTGTTGACTTGGGAGAATAGCTGACGACGGTTATACGGATTAGATTCTTCTAAAGCTAGTTTACGAAAACGATTTTTAATTTTAATTTGTGACCTGATCCGTCGCGGGAGTTTTTGACCACCATCACTGGGTAATTTAGGAACGGCCTTATCTCTTGCATTTATTATTGATTGGGTTAGGTGTTCAACGGCAAGGTCAAATTGACTCCGGTGAGCTGAATGTTGATTGATTTAAATTTATAGACTTATTCAAATGAGACCTATAACCTCCCCAATCCGCCTTTCTGTAGTTGAAGATGATACGGGCTTGTCTGTTGACTTTACCACCTACGGTAAAGAATACAGGCAGGTGGTTGGAAGAAAGACTGGTAATTACCTGAGGCTCTGAAAGGTGATAGACAGAGTTAGCTAGGATAAAGTCTGGAGTAGATGGTATGTGCGTGCTATGGTAGTGGACTAGAGTGGGACTAGAAGGAGCATGGATGTCATATTCGTTTTGGATCATGTGGTCGAAAAGTACCTCGCCATGGATGTTGGAGCGAGAGCAGTGCCAGTAGGGATGTTTGGTGTTAAGATCACCCATAACTAGGGTTTTTGAGTGAACGTTAATAATTCCGCCTAAGTCCGTAGGTAGTAAAGCTAGGTTGGGCGATTGATAGGCTGAGATAAAGGCGATTTTATGATTAGATAGGGCTATTTGTATACCCACACATTCTAGGTTTTGAGTTGTGGGAATATTTAAAGGGGTATGTTCTATGTCCGACTTGACTAAGATTGCGACTCCTTGGCCGTGTCCATCAGATTTCTTATCGCGCCGATAACAGGTGAACCCAGGGGTGTGTAATTTGATGAGAGGGGATATTCTGGTCTCCGACAAAGCTACGATATCAATAGAAAGCTCGCTTACCAAGTCCAACAGTTCCGTGATTTTGGAACGAATACCGTCGGCATTCCAGTAGAGGATACGTATATTTTGTGTTTTATACATATTGACCAAGGTGGGTTAATATTAAAATAACTTTATCCATCATACTTGTGCATCCCTGAAATTGGCTTTTGATGGTTTTAATCGTCATTAATATAGCTAACATATCAGCTGTCGCCTGATCTTGAGCATATTCTGTAACGGTGGCTTGTTGTGTATTAGCAGCAGCAACGAAATTCCAGGGTCGCTTATCTACTGTGTTTGTCTTCAGTGGCGGCTTCATAGTCCTGACATCTGTTAGTCGTTCCTGGCGTTCCCGGACGATTTTTAAATAATTTTCGCGCTCTTTGCACTGACGGAAGTTTGCAGGGTGATTTCCACCACAGTTACAGCACTTGGCTGGCTGGTCTCGGGTCTTTTTGGGGCATTCTACAGTCTGGTGGGCATCAGTACACTTCACACAGCGGGGTGCTAAGTTGCAGTTGGTTGATGAGTGGCCGAATCCTTGGCATCTGTAACACTGTGTTCCGTAAAGATTGTTGCTTCGGTATTTTCGGATTTGTACTACGGTGTTACAAAGGAGCCTAATCTGTCGAAATTTGGCGAAATCAGCGCCGGGTGGCAATTGAACCAGAAAGGGGGGGCAGTAGGAAGTCTTTTCAGCAGGTACTTTCATTTTACGAACAATCACGTTCTCGAACCCAAGCGAGGCGACTTCGGCTGGAAGTACATCCTCGACGTAGTCAGGAAGACCGAAGATTACTGCTTTGTACATCTTCTCATCCTTTCGCGAGTAGGTGTGGAAGGCAATGTTCTTGGTTCGAAGACCTTCTTTGATGAGTTGGTGACTTTCAGACGTGTAGCAGATAACAGCTACTCGATTATTACGTCTGTACTGCAGGTGAAAGTTTTTCGAGAAAGCCATGATTGTGCTTCTGATGTACTCGTGCGTCCAGGTAGGTTGTATCTCCAAGACGATGGGAGGAATGCGGCTAGCCTTTTTAGAGACTGCATCACGAAGTCTTGTGCCGGAGTCAGCGGCAGAAGATTGGTTGCCAGGCAGAGGGCTGAATCTGTTGGTAGTCTTGATCGGCTCCGGTGGGCGTTGTTCGGCTTGACGCGCAGCTTTTCTGGGTATTTTCCATTCATTGCTATTAATGGCACCTTCGAGAGGGCGTTTGCCAACAGAATTGGAGCGCGTCAAAAAACGATCCATATCGACAACTTGTTTTCGATCGCGTTCCCATCACTAGTGACGATGCGAAATAACTGGGAGGGGGTTATAGATAAGGCGTGCGACTAACACGAGCGCGCGCGCGCTATCCCACTTATAGATAATTAAGGACTCTTATCATGTAAGAGGTAGCTCGCGGGCCGGGCCTTGGCGCCCGGACAGGAAAAAAAAAAAAAAAAAAACCTAACCTAACCTAACCTTTTTTTTTTTTTTTTTTTTGTTGCCGAGGTGGAAAATCCTCATGGATGTCCTCCGCCCTGGGGTGGGCGGAGGGGTCTGTCAGACTCTTACTGACTAAAAACCACCCCGGTGTTCCCTTCCCACACTTGCACCGGGGATCTTGGGAGCTAGTATTACTTCCGTGATAACCTAACCTAACCTAACCTAACCTTTTTTTTTTTTTTTTTTTTTGTTCACGGGGTGGAAAATCCTCATGGATGTCCTCCGCCCTGGGGCGGGCGGAGGGGTCTGTCAGACTCTTACTGACTAAAAACCACCCCAGTGTTCTCTTCCCACACTTGGGCCGGGGATCTTGGGATCTGTTATTACTTCCGCAATCCCCGGCTAGTGCCGGCCCGCATCTGCGGGCCACCTCAAGTCTGGGGAGGGGTGAGGTGTTAGACCCCCCCCGCGACGTCTGAAAGGGGCGCGCGTGGAACACTACGCGCCGCCACCTCGGGTCCAGTGTGATAGGGGGCGGCGGACGTCCCCAAGTCCGCCGTCCCTGGACCCATTTAGGGGGGCCGGAAGAGGGCATTATCTGCCCTCTGCCGACGCCCGGTGCGCCTGCTGCGGGCTGGGTGAGCGGACGAGATCTCCCGCTCCCTTTCCGCAGCCTCCTTCTGCGACACGACTGTTTCGCAGAAGGACACCACCGCGTCCCAGGACTCCTCGCTGCCGGCCATCGACTCCACCACGGCCGGCAGCGACAGGTCACTGCCTACTCCTGAGATGAGGGCACGGCGAGGCTCCTCCCATGCGGCACACTCTGCCAACGTATGCCGCGCCGTGTCCTCCCGGCAGTCGACGCAGTGATGACACCGGGCGTCCGGCTCCCTGTTTATGCGACACAGGTACTTCCCGAAGCAACCATGCCCCGAGAGCACCTGCGTCACCCGAAACGACAGGGAGCCGTGCCTCCTCCCGAGCCAGGGCTCGAGTACCGGCCGGACCGCCTCGATGGTGGCGAGGCCGGCGGTAGGGCGTGAAAGCCTGTCCCGCCATTCCGCCACCAGGGCTGCGCGAAGCTGTGACCGACGCAACTCCACATGTCGCTGCATCAGCCACTCGCCCCGCGCCCTCGCTTCCTCGCGCCACCGATACAGTGACGCGAGTACTTTCGCCTCGAGGTCCCAGGGCGGGGATCCGGCCAGTACGCAAGCCGCCTCGTAGGAGATCGTGCGATATCCCCTTATGACTCTGACGGCCATCGCTCTCTGCGGCTTTCGCAGTACTGCGATGCTTCCGGCCGTCAGGTCAGCCGCCCAGATCGGGGCCCCGTAAAGGGCCATCGATCGCACGATCCCCACGTAGAGCCGCCTACAGGCGGCGCTCGGGCCCCCCAAATTGGGAAGCAGCGTTGATAACGCTCCAGCCGCACCCAACAACTTGGGTGCCAGCCGCCGGAAGTGGGGGCCAAAATCCCACCGGCTGTCGAGCACCAATCCAAGGTACTTCATGGTGGACTCGACAGCGATTACCCCCCAACCTAACCTTTTTTTTTTTTTTTTTTTTTTGTTGCCGGGGTGGAAAATCCTCATGGATGTCCTCCGCCCTGGGGTGGGCGGAGGGGTCTGTCAGACTCTTACTGACTAAAAACCACCCCGGTGTTCCCTTCCCACACTTGCACCGGGGATCTTGGGAGCTAGTATTACTTCCGTGATCCCCGGCTAGTGCCGGCCCGCCTCTGCGGGCCACCTCAAGTCTGCGGGGGGGTGAGGTGTTAGACCCCCCCGCGACATCTCAAAGGGGCGCACGTGGAACACTACGCGCCGCCACCTCGGGTCCAGTGTGATAGGGGGCGGCGGACGTCCCCAAGTCCGCCGTCCCTGGACCCATTTAGGGGGGCCGGAAGAGGGCATTATCTGCCCTCTGCCGACGCCCGGTGCGCCTGCTGCGGGCCGGGTGAGCGGACGAGACCTCCCGCTCCCTTTCCGCAGCCTCCTTCTGCGACACGACTGTTTCGCAGAAGGATACCACCGCGTCCCAGGACTCCTCGCTGCCGGCCATCGACTCGACCACGGCCGGCAGCGACAGGTCACTGCCTACTTCTGAGATGAGGGCACGGCGTGGCTCCTCCCAAGCGGCACACTCTGCCAGCGTATGCCGCGCCGTGTCCTCCCGGCAGTTGACGCAGTGGTGACACCGGGCGTCCGGCTCCCTGTTTATGCGACACAGGTACTTCCCGAAGCAACCATGCCCCGAGAGCACCTGCGTCACCCGAAACGACAGGGAGCCGTGCCTCCTCCCGAGCCAGGGCTCGAGTACCGGCCGGACCGCCTCGATGGTGGCGAGGCCGGCGGTAGGGCGTGAAAGCCTGTCCCGCCATTCCGCCACCAGGGCTGCGCGAAGCTGTGACCGACGCAACTCCACATGTCGCTGCATCAGCCACTCGCCCCGCGCCCTCGCTTCCTCGCGCCACCGATACAGTGACGCGAGTACTTTCGCCTCGAGGTCCCAGGGCGGGGATCCGGCCAGTACACAAGCCGCCTCGTAGGAGATCGTGCGATATCCCCTGATGACTCTGACGGCCATCGCTCTCTGCGGTTTTCGCAGGACTGCGATGCTTCCGGCCGTCAGGTCAGCCGCCCAGATCGGGGCCCCATAAAGGGCCATCGATCGCACGATCCCCACGTAGAGCCGCCTACAGGCGGCGCTCGGGCCCCCCAGATTGGGAAGCAGCGTTGACAACGCCCCAGCCGCGCCCAACAACTTGGGCGCCAGCCGCCGGAAGTGGGGGCCAAAATCCCACCGGCTGTCGAGCACCAATCCTAGGTACTTCATGGTGGACTCGACAGCGATTTGAGCCCCCCCGACCACGATGTGTGATCCCGGCGGCGGCGCCCGCCGGGGGCCATGAAAGATCAAGGCCTCCGACTTGTTGAGGGCAACCTCCAGCCCTAGGCGACGTATGCGGCTCACCACCTGTGAGACCGCAGCCGTCGCCAGCAACGCTGCCTCCCTGTACGAGCTCCCCCGGGCCGTGACCAGTGTGTCGTCCGCATAACACGTCAGGTCCACGCCCGGCTGGAGCTCGCCCCGCAGCACCCAGTCGTACCCGATGTTCCACAGGAGCGGTCCCACGACCGAGCCCTGTGGAACACCGCACGACATGCGGTGCTGGTTTCCGCCATCACGTCCCGTATAGGTGACACACCTCTCCGCCAAATAAGCCCCGACGATGCGGCGGAGGTAGGAAGGCACCCGATGGTAAGATAGTGCCTCCCGAATACAGCTCCAGGGCAGGGTGTTGAAGGCGTTGGAGATGTCCAAGGACACCGCCAACATCACCCCGCCCCGGGATACCGCTTCCTCCGCCAGGACTCTCACTCGCGATATCGCGTGGATGGTGGAGCGCCCGTGCCGAAAGCCGAACTGGCTCTCGGCCAGGTCAGGCCCCTCTCCGCACAAGTGGCCGACGAGGCGGGCAGCGATTATCCGCTCAAACATCTTACCCACCTCGTCTAGCAACACTATGGGCCTGTACCCGGACGGTGAGTCCGCAGGGCGCCCCGCCTTCCTGAGCAGGACCAGACGACCAGATTTCCACAAAGTGGGAAACTGGCCCTGCTCAAGGCACGCAGTGTAGAGTCCTCTCAAGTGGGGCTCTAGCTCCTTCAGAGCGAGGGCTAGCGCTTGGCCGTGGATTCCGTCGGGCCCCGGAGCCACGTTCTTGGCCCGGAGCCGCGTCACGGCTGCCCCCATCTCTGCTTGTGTCACCTCTGGGACGCTGATGGCGTTCTCTTCATATGCAGACTCTGCGGCTGTGGGCAAAGTCATCGGCGGCGGAGTATGCTCCGCTCTTGCCGGGAAGAGGGCTGCGACCACTTCCTCCAGCAGCTCAGGTTGGAGACTCTCCGTGAGTGGAGGCGCCGCGGCTCGAAGTTTCCCTCGAACCGCACGATAGGGGCGCCCCCACGGATCTCCGTCTAGAGTCTCCAACATCTCCTCCCTGGCTCGCGTCCTCGCTTCGCCGATGGCCAGCCACAGGGCCTGCTTCGCCGCGCGGTACACCTCATACAGCGCGGCTTCTTCGTCAGGGACCCGACGACGTCTCCTCCGGTATCGGGTGTACCGGCGTCTGACCGCTACGCACTCGACACGTAATTGTGCGATCTCGGTAGACCACCAGTACACCTGGCGCCTCGCTGGATATGAGTGGACGCGGGGCATGGACGCGTTGCAGATTTGCGTCATCGCCCCGCGGAACCACAGCGCCTCCTCTTCGACGTCGACGGGTCCGTTCGTTGCCGACTCCCGGATCCAGGCCTGCACAATAGCGGCCTCCTCGAGAAGCTCCCTGTCGATGCGTTTACGCGCCCAGCGCGGACCGTCCCTTCGCGGGGCCGATGGACTACGGCCGCCGGTGGTCTGGGTGGAGACGTCGAATCGGATGTATCGGTGATCCGACAACGTCTCCACCTCCACGGCGACACGCCAGTCGTGGACACGGCTCGCGACAGCAGGGCTAGCGAACGAGACGTCCACTACAGACCCGCCCCGCTGCCGCACGCACGTGTGGACCGAGCCCCGATTCAGGACGACCAGGCCAGTCGTGACCGCCCACTCCTCTAGCGCCTCACCCCTAGCATCGGTCACCGGAGATCCCCACGCCGCAGACTTGGCGTTGAGATCCCCGAGCAACAGCACCGGGTGAGGGTGGAGTCGGCCCACGACGGCACCCAACTCGACAAGGAAGTTCTCGAAGTCGGCGAGACTCTTGTTGGGCGAGAAATACGCCCCAACCGTGCCAATGCCGTCCGCGAGGGCGGCTACCCAGCCGTGTCCTCGGGACGGGTTGACGAGAGCCCCGCCAATGATGGCCACCAAGCCGTCCAGGTCTCCCACCCAGTTATCCCTGGGGGGGACAAAGTACGGCTCGGCGACCACAGCCACGTCGATCGACCACTCTGCCATGCTCTGGAGCAAGAGATCCTGAGCTCTGGCAGCGTGGTTGATATTGCCCTGGAGGAAATGGTACAGCGCCATTAGACGCAGTCCATCCCCTCCGCACCATTCACAGGCCGGGAGTCGGCCGTAGGGCAGTCAGGCTGAGGGGGGGGTAAAGAGCCCCCGGCAGCCATGACTCCCCTCTTCTTCTTCGCTGCTGGCGCGCGACAGGCCTTTCCGCCAGCCCTGTGCCCCGCGGACCTCCCTGCAGCTGTACAGAGGCTGCAGTTTGGTGCCGCGGAGCACTGGGCTGCCTTGTGGCCGGGCTGACCGCAGCGATAGCACTGCTCGCTGCGGTCTATTGCAGCGGTGCATCGTGCCCGGACATGCCCCATGTCCAGGCATCGGTAACACCGCAATGCCCCCCCCCAACCTAACCTAACCTAACCTAACCGGACATGCACTTGGCCATGTTTAACAAGTGCTGGCATTTGACGCACTTCCCCACAGCGTGGAAAGAGGCCACCGTGGTGGTGCTGAGGAAGCCTGGTAAGGATAATTATACCAGTCCCAAGTCCTATAGGCCTATTGGACTGTTGCCAGTGATGGGTAAAATGCTGGAGAAGATGATGGTCAGAAGGCTAGTTTGGTACTTGGCACCCCGAATAAGTCCTCGTCAGTATGGCTTCATGCCACAGCGAGGCACGGAAGACTCCCTCTATGACCTGATAGCCCACGTGAGAGGCAAACTCCAACAGAGGAAGCTCATCACGATGGTCTCACTGGATATAGAGGGAGCCTTCGACAGTGCTTGGTGGCCAGCCATAAAGGTCAGACTGGCGGAGGAAAAGTGCCCGGTGAATCTCAGGAGGATGTTGGCTAGCTACTTAAGCGACCGCAGGGTCCGGGTACGGTATGCAGGCCATGAGTTCGCGAAAAGCACTAACCAAGGATGTGTCCAAGGATCAATAGGCGGCCCCATTATGTGGAATCTCCTGCTGAACCCATTGCTGGAGAGTCTCACGGAACGAGGCGACTATTGCCAGGCTTTTGCGGACGATGTGGTGCTCGTGTTTTCGGGGGAGACAGCCCTGGATATCGAAGGGCAGGCCAATGCCGCTCTCGAACATGTTCGGAAGTGGGGTGTCATGAATAAGCTCAGGTTCGCGCCACACAAAACTTGTGCCATGGTGGTCACCAGAAAACTTAAGTATGACACACCACGGCTGACCATGGGGGGGATCGACATTGGAATGTCCTCGGAAATGAAGATCTTGGGTCTTACAGTGGACTCCAAGTTGACCTTCAATAGCCATACGGCTAACGTATGTAAAAAGGCACTTGGCGTCTACAAACAGCTGTCGAGAGCAGCCAGGGTCAGTTGGGGTCTCCACCCGGAAATAATTCGCATTATATACACCGCTACGGTGGAGCCCATAATTACATACGCGGCCGGTGCCTGGTCTTCAGCATCGAAAAAGTTGGGAGTTCAACGCCACCTTAATGCTGTCCAGAGAGGTTTTGCCCAGAAACTGTGTGGAGCTTACCGCACGGTCTCTCTTCACTCTGCGCTGGTACTGGCCGGAATATTGCCACTAGACCTCCGCATACAAGAGGCAGCTTCTTTGTATGAGGCGAGGAGAGGCGTATCCCGGCCAGAGCTAGTAGATAGGGAGGTCGAGCGGAGAGCTCCTCACTCTCGCATACCTCACCCGGCGAAGCATGCCGCGTTGGGGTTCGTGAGTCTGGTAAACCAGGAGTCGGTAGATAGCCACAACATCCAGGCTATCCGGATATTTACCGACGGCAGCCGGATTGAGGGTAAGGTCGGAGCTGCACTAACCCTATGGGACAGTGTAGCGGAGGTGAAGACCGTTAAACTCAAACTGGCCCCATACTGCACGGTATACCAGGCGGAACTCCTCGCGGTATGCAGAGCCACTGAGGAGATACTGCGGAGAAGCGAGGTTAGCTATGGTATCTACAGCGACTGTAGATCAGCCCTGGAGACCATAGCAAACCCCAGCTCAACAAACCCCCTGGCAGTAGACACCCGCGAAAACCTGAGCGCCATTGAAAACCAGAACAAAACTGTGTCTTTGTTCTGGATCAAGGCACACGCGGGTCTCGCGGGAAACGAGAGGGCAGACAAACTGGCAAGGGTTGCAGCTCTGCACTTGAAAATAAAACCCCACTACGACTTATGCCCTGTCTCATTCATCAAAAGACAGATCCGGAAGGGGTCAATTGATGAATGGAACAAAAGATATAAGGAGGGTACCACGGCAAGGGTAACAAAACTGTTTTTTCCCGAGGTAACTACCACCCACAAAATAGTTCGGCAAATGATCCCAACCAAGATAACCACCCAAGTGCTGACGGGGCACGGTGGGTTCTCGGAGTACTTGAACCGATTCAAGTGCAAAGAGAGCTCATCGTGCATCTGCCAGCCCGGGACCCCCGAAACGGTTGAACACCTTTTGACTGACTGCCCGGTTTACGCCCTAAAGAGACTCGAGGTCGAAAACGAACTGGAATGCAAAGTGACAATTGATAACTTCCCAGGACTAATGTTAGGTAGTAGAAAACGTAGGGAGAGGTTTACTAAATACTTTAAAGATATCGCTGAGCTGGTTATAGATAGAAATAAGTAAATAGAATAATAAATTTATGTTATAAATATATTACTATAAATATATTGATTAGCATATAAGAAATAAATGTCTAAACAAATTAAAAATAAGGTGTTTAGAAAAAGTAAGTCATGTATAATTAGTTAAGTAAATATAAAACAATGTGCTAAGATAAGATATTAATAAGAACGTGTAATCCCATCTGGAAAAATAGTGTACTAAGTATAGAATATTAATAGATATGTAAGCAATCTCTGTATATCCCATCAGAATAGAATATTATATATACAATGTATAAGAATAAGAATATGTATTGACAATTAAGATAAGATGTATGTATCGAGGCACAATGTATGACTGAGATAAAATAAAGATGAACAGACGAAATAAACAATAAACCCGTAGATACATCCCACTAAATAGATAAGTAAGGACTCTAATAATGTTAGAGGTAGCTCGCGGGCCGGGCCTTGCGCCCGGACAGGAAAAAAAAAAAAAAAAAAAAAAAACCTAACCTTTTTTTTTTTTTTTTTGTTGCCGGGGTGGAAAATCCTCATGGATGTCCTCCGCCCTGGGGTGGGCGGAGGGGTCTGTCAGACTTACTGACTAAAAACCACCCCGGTGTTCCCTACCCACACTTGCACCGGGGATCTTGGGAGCTAGTATTACTTCCGTGATCCCCGGCTAGTGCCGGCCCGCCTCTGCGGGCCACCTCAAGTCTGCGGGGGGGTGAGGTGTTAGACCCCCCCGCGACGTCTCAAAGGGGCGCGCGTGGAACACTACGCGCCGCCACCTCGGGTCCAGTGTGATGGGGGGCGGCGGACGTCCCCGAGTCCGCCGTCCCTGGACCCATTTAGGGGGGCCGGAAGAGGGCATTATCTGCCCTCTGCCGACGCCCGGTGCGTCTGCTGCGGGCCGGGTGAGCGGACGAGATCTCCCGCTCCCTTTCCGCAGCCTCCTTCTGCGACACGACTGTTTCGCAGAAGGATACCACCGCGTCCCAGGACTCCTCGCTGCCGGCCATCGACTCTACCACGGCCGGTAGCGATAGGTCACTGCCTACTCCTGAGATGAGGGCACGGCGAGGCTCCTCCCAAGCGGCACACTCTGCCAGCGTATGCCGCGCCGTGTCCTCCCGGCAGTCGACGCAGTGGTGACACCGGGCGTCTGGCTCCCTGATTATGCGACACAGGTACTTCCCGAAGCAACCATGCCCCGAGAGCACCTGCGTCACCCGAAACGACAGGGAGCCGTGCCTCCTCCCGAGCCAGGGCTCGAGTACCGGCCGGACCGCCTCGATGGTGGCGAGGCCAGCGGTAGGGCGTGAAAGCCTTTCCCGCCATTCCGCCACCAGGGCTGCGCGAAGCTGTGACCGACGCAACTCCACATGTCGCTGCATCAGCCACTCGCCCCGCGCCCTCGCTTCCTCGCGCCACCGATACAGTGACGCGAGTACTTTCGCCTCGAGGTCCCAGGGCGGGGATCCGGCCAGTACACAAGCCGCCTCGTAGGAGATCGTGCGATATCCCCTGATGACTCTGACGGCCATCGCTCTCTGCGGTTTTCGCAGGACTGCGATGCTTCCGGCCGTCAGGTCAGCCGCCCAGATCGGGGCCCCATAAAGGGCCATCGATCGCACGATCCCCACGTAGAGCCGCCTACAGGCGGCGCTCGGGCCCCCCAGATTGGGAAGCAGCGTTGACAACGCCCCAGCCGCGCCCAACAACTTGGGCGCCCGGGGTCGCTCCCCACACCTTCGACGTCCTCCACCGGAGCCGGCGTATCAGGCCGGGAAACCGACCTGAACCGACCCCGCACGTCGCGCTCCACACGAGCGGGGGCTCCACTCGCCACGGCACGACCTCGGCCTCTTATGCCATCTGTTGGCACCTTAGGGGCCGGCAGGCTCTCATCGCTAGACGAGCCTGACCCCGCGCGCTTTTTCTTGCGTGAGGTTTTTTGCCAAAATCGGCCACCCACCTCTTCTTTAGTAGGCGAGCGCTTTGAGCCTACGCTCGCCACGCTCGCCACACTCATCGTTTCGGACGCGGTATCAGAATCTGACACCGCACCCACACCCAAGTGCTCGATCACAACGATCGGCACCTTCTCCGTCTTTTTATTAGAAGTTTTATTTGTTTGGTTGTTGAACGAGCAGCAGTCAGGCACACGAGGAGGTTTTCTGCACGCACCCCAACCTAACCTTTTTTTTTTTTTTTTTGTTGCCGGGGTGGAAAATCCTCATGGATGTCCTCCGCCCTGGGGTGGGCGGAGGGGTCTGTCAGACTCTTACTGACTAAAAACCACCCCGGTGTTCCCTACCCACACTTGCACCGGGGATCTTGCATGCGTAATGCATTTTCACGCTGAGAAATGCATTACGCATGCCCGCTCGTGGGGGACGAGTCGGGGTATGTGGGACTCCTGTCACTACAGTATACTCACTAAAACTCAGCGGTATTCCCACATCGCCGTGTTGGGAGGGTCATGGGATAACGGCTCAGCCTTTTCTTCCACAACCCTCCCAGCGCATGCCCGCCTAGCTGGCGGGCCCCTCATGCCCCCCCGTTACTGGGAGGCTACGGAAATGGCCGGGAACACCTGACCATTCCCGTCCGACACTGGTGGAGGCCTGTGCAATACAGGTAAGGGTGCCCCCGCACCCGTTGCCTGCTGGCCTCCACCTGGGAGGAGTCGGAGATGACGTTCAAACTGACGTCTTCTTCGACCCCTCCTCCGCCTTCGGAGCGGCGCCGCGGCAGGATCGTCCTCCCGCACGCGCTCTGCCGCCTCCTTCTGTGACATGACGTGTTCGCAGAAGGAGGCGACTGCCGCCCAGGACCCCTCATCCCTCAGCATGGCGTTAACCAAGCCGGGGAGTGAGAGGTCCGATCCAATCACCGCGTTCAGACTGTGGCGCGGCTCGGACCACGACGGGCACACCTCGAGGGTGTGCTGCGCCGTGTCCTCCGCCGCGCCACAGTGGTGGCCCGTTCCCAAGGAGGGGTGCTGGCCAGAGCGCATGCTGCCGCAAAGCCCACTGTGCGATGGGCCCGCACCACACGCTGGGCTATGGCCCGTTGGGGTGCCCGCAAGGCCGCGGCGTTCTGCTTCCTGTGGAGGGAGTCCTCCCAGATCGGAGCTCCGTAGAGGGCCATACTCCTCAAGATGCCGGCGTAGAGTTGCCGGCATCGCGCGCAAGGCCCCCCCAAGTTGGGAAGCAGCCACGAGAGGGCGCCCGCGGCCTTCAGCAGGCGCGACGACAGCCCGCTAAAATGCGGACCAAAGCGCCACCTGCTGTCGAGTACAAGGCCCAGATATTTCATCTGGGCCTTCACCTCAATTCTGGCGCCCGCCACAAATATGTGGGCGTCAGGTGGGGGGCGCTGCCGAGGGCCGTGGAAGTACACGGCCTCGGTCTTGTGCAGCGCCACCGTTAAACCTAGACGGTGGATCCTCCCTGCGACCAAGGATCCGCCCGCCGATGCCAAGTTGGCCGCCTCCCTGAAACTCCCCCCCCGGGCGGTGAGGAGAGTGTCGTCCGCATAGCAGACAACACTCGTACCTCGGAGGAGAGTTCCCCGCAAGAGCCAGTCGTAGCCGACGTTCCAAAGGAGAGGTCCCAAGACTGACCCCTGCGGAACGCCGGCCTCAACGGCGTACCGCCGGACTTGGCCAGTCCTATCCACCAGGACGATCGCCCGATCCTCCAGGTAGCTGGCCAGCAGACTGCGCATGTGTCGAGGCACTCCGTGGAATCTGAGCGCCTCTAGGATGGTGGAGTGGGGAACGGAGTTGAAGGCGTTGGCTATGTCGAATGACACAGCCAACAATCCGTCCCTCGCTTCCATCGCCTCCTTGACCTGGCCCTTAAGGCAGGCCAGCGCGTCCACCGTGGAACGCTCAGCCCGAAAACCGAACTGAGCGTCCGACAAGTCCGGCCCGATATTCCGCAGATGGCCCTTTAGGCGGGCAGCGACAATCCCCTCGAACATTTTGCCGACCTCATCGAGCAGAAAACCTTTTTTTTTTTTTTTTTTTTTGTTGCCGGGGTGGAAAATCCTCATGGATGTCCTCCGCCCTGGGGTGGGCGGAGGGGTCTGTCAGACTCTTACTGACTAAAAACCACCCCGGTGTTCCCTACCCACACTTGCACCGGGGATCTTGGGAGCTAGTATTACTTCCGTGATCCCCGGCTAGTGTCGGCCCGCCTCTGCGGGCCACCTCAAGTCTGCGGGGGGGTGAGGTGTTGGACCCCCCCGCGACGTCTCAAAGGGGCGCGCGTGGAACACTACGCGCCGCCACCTCGAGTCCAGTGTGATAGGGGGCGGCGGACGTCCCCGAGTCCGCCGTCCCTGGACCCATTTAGGGGGGCCGGAAGAGGGCATTGTCTGCCCTCTGCCGACGCCCAGTGCGCCTGCTGCGGGCCGGGTGAGCGGACGAGATCTCCCGCTCCCTTTCCGCAGCCTCCTTCTGCGACACGACTGTTTCGCAGAAGGATACCACCGCGTCCCAGGACTCCTCGCTGCCGGCCATCGACTCGACCACGGCCGGCAGCGATAGGTCACTGCCTACTCCTGAGATGAGGGCACGGCGAGGCTCCTCCCAAGCGGCACACTCTGCCAGCGTATGCCGCGCCGTGTCCTCCCGGCAGTCGACGCAGTGGTGACACCGGGCGTCCGGCTCCCTGTTTATGCGACACAGGTACTTCCCGAAGCAACCATGCCCCGAGAGCACCTGCGTCACCCGAAACGACAGGGAGCCGTGCCTCCTCCCGAGCCAGGGCTCGAGTACCGGCCGGATCGCCTCGATGGTGGCGAGGCCGGCGGTAGGGCGTGAAAGCCTTTCCCGCCATTCCGCCACCAGGGCTGCGCGAAGCTGTGACCGACGCAACTCAACATGTCGCTGCATCAGCCACTCGCCCCGCGCCCTCGCTTCCTCGCGCCACCGATACAGTGACGCGAGTACTTTCGCCTCGAGGTCCCAGGGTGGGGATCCGGCCAGTACGCAAGCCGCCTCGTAGGAGATCGTGCGATATCCCCTGATGACTCTGACGGCCATCGCTCTCTGCGGCTTCCGCAGGACTGCGATGCTTCCGGCCGTCAGGTCAGCCGCCCAGATCGGGGCCCCATAAAGGGCCATCGATCGCACGATCCCCACGTAGAGCCGCCTACAGGCGGCGCTCGGGCCCCCCAGATTGGGAAGCAGCGTTGACAACGCCCCAGCCGCGCCCAACAACTTGGGCGCCCGGGGTCGCTCCCCACACCTTCGACGTCCTCCACCGGAGCCGGCGTATCAGGCCGGGAAACCGACCTGAACCGACCCCGCACGTCGCGCTCCACACGAGCGGGGGCTCCACTCGCCACGGCACGACCTCGGCCTCTTATGCCATCTGTTGGCACCTTAGGGGCCGGCAGGCTCTCATCGCTAGACGAGCCTGACCCCGCGCGCTTTTTCTTGCGTGAGGTTTTTTGCCAAAATCGGCCACCCACCTCTTCTTTAGTAGGCGAGCGCTTTGAGCCTACGCTCGCCACGCTCGCCACACTCATCGTTTCGGACGCGGTATCAGAATCTGACACCGCACCCACACCCAAGTGCTCGATCACAACGATCGGCACCTTCTCCGTCTTTTTATTAGAAGTTTTATTTGTTTGGTTGTTGAACGAGCAGCAGTCAGGCACACGAGGAGGTTTTCTGCACGCACCCCAACCTAACCTTTTTTTTTTTTTTTTTGTTGCCGGGGTGGAAAATCCTCATGGATGTCCTCCGCCCTGGGGTGGGCGGAGGGGTCTGTCAGACTCTTACTGACTAAAAACCACCCCGGTGTTCCCTACCCACACTTGCACCGGGGATCTTGCATGCGTAATGCATTTTCACGCTGAGAAATGCATTACGCATGCCCGCTCGTGGGGGACGAGTCGGGGTATGTGGGACTCCTGTCACTACAGTATACTCACTAAAACTCAGCGGTATTCCCACATCGCCGTGTTGGGAGGGTCATGGGATAACGGCTCAGCCTTTTCTTCCACAACCCTCCCAGCGCATGCCCGCCTAGCTGGCGGGCCCCTCATGCCCCCCCGTTACTGGGAGGCTACGGAAATGGCCGGGAACACCTGACCATTCCCGTCCGACACTGGTGGAGGCCTGTGCAATACAGGTAAGGGTGCCCCCGCACCCGTTGCCTGCTGGCCTCCACCTGGGAGGAGTCGGAGATGACGTTCAAACTGACGTCTTCTTCGACCCCTCCTCCGCCTTCGGAGCGGCGCCGCGGCAGGATCGTCCTCCCGCACGCGCTCTGCCGCCTCCTTCTGTGACATGACGTGTTCGCAGAAGGAGGCGACGGCGCATCGAGCAGAAAACCTAACCTAACCTAACCTATATTAACGTAATAGTAGAAGCATGTAACCTTAGTATACCTAAATTAAAGCCAAATAGCAAAAAAAAAAAAAGGCGGTCGCCACTGACTGGCGAAACTGTGCAAATCCTATCGCACAGTCTCCTTGAACTCGGCGCTGGTGCTGGCTGGGATACTACCCCTTGACCTTCGAATAAAAGA
Organism: Tiliacea citrago; assembly: GCA_963921375.1. Classification (NCBI taxonomy): domain Eukaryota; kingdom Metazoa; phylum Arthropoda; class Insecta; order Lepidoptera; family Noctuidae; genus Tiliacea; species Tiliacea citrago. The sequence continues at coordinate 28,451,321 of OY992790.1, read as the reverse complement.
GGCAGCGGCCCTATATGAGGTGAAGAGGGGGGTACCCCGGCCAGCGCTAGGAGACAAGGAGATTGAGCGACGTACTGCGTTTAACAATGTCCCCCACCCAGCCAAACATATAAGCCTGCAGTTCATATGCCTGGCAGACCAGGATCAAGCTAACAACCACTGCACTCAAGCAGTGCGGATATACACGGACGGCAGCAAGATCAAGGGCAAGGTCGGGGCATCATTGTCTCACTGGAGCAATGATGCTGAAACCAAAAGCCAGAAATTCAAGCTGTCGCCCCACTGTACCGTCTACCAGGCAGAACTTTTGGCTATATGTAAGGCCACAAGGGAAATTTTGCGTAGTCGAGAGAATAGTTTCGGCATCTACAGCGACTCCAGATCGTCACTAGAAACCGTCGCTAATCACCGCTCTCTCCATCCCCTCTCAGTCGAAATCCGGGAAAATCTGCGACAGTGCAAGGATCAATCCAAAAAAGTTAAACTTTTTTGGATCAAAGCCCACGCAGGACTAGAGGGTAACGAGAGAGCAGACCAGCTTGCAAAGGACGCCGCCGCCCTTAAAAGCAAAACAAGGCCAGACTACGACCAATGCCCGATTTCATTCGTCAAGCGGCAGATCCGTTTAGACACGCTTGACGAATGGAATCGGAGATACATATCCGAGGACACAGCCGGCGTAACTAAGTTGTTTTTCCCTGACGCAATCCAAGCATTTCCACATATAAAAAACCTCAAACCGACAGGGACATTGACACAATTACTAACAGGGCACGGTGGGTTTTCTGAATACCTGCACAGGTTTAAGTGTAAGGGAAGCCCATCGTGCATATGTGACCCGGACAGACAGGAAACGGTGGTACACATACTAACAGACTGCCCCGCGTACTGCCCGGAGAGGTATGAGATCGAACAGGAACTGGGCACAGAAATAACGAAAGAAAGTCTACATGCATTAATAACAGATAAGGGAACTAGTGCTAAGTTTATTGAGTTCTGTATGAAACTAGCTAATAAGGCAATTAGTAGGAATAAGTAAACAAAATTATGCTTAGTATTCATATTTGTATATAATATATAACAGTAGCATAACACATATAGTTGAAAATGTCCGAAGCTGTGATAAAAAACTGTGATAGAATTAAGGAACTCAATAATAATAAAAATAATATATAATAATAATGATATAATGACATAATTAATAATAACGATAATAATATATAATAATAACGAATATATAATATAATGATATAATTGCTATATTTGTATGGATTTAGGCATGAAGAAAATGAAAATGCTTTATATATAGATAAAAGGATAACAATGTAAGATACCTAAGTGAAAGTGATAATGGATGTAAATAGATGTAATAACAATAAATGTAATAGAAATAAGATTGGATTTTAAACTAAATAAATTGACAGAAATTTAAGTGAGCAACAAGACAATTAAGATACATAAGAACTCTGATCAAGTCAGAGGTACATTTGGCAGGGCAGGAGTGTGGTTTTAGCCGGTAAGAGTCCGGCACTGCCCACACTGGCTCATTTTTGGGGCAGTCTGGGTGTCCATGAGGATTTCCCAATCCTGCCAAATTTAAAAAAAAAAAAAAAAAAAAAAAAACCTAACCTAACCTAACCTTTTTTTTTTGTTGCCGGGGTGGAAAATCCTCATGGATGTCCGCCGCCCTGGGGTGGGCGGAGGGGTCTGTCAGACTCTTACTGACTAAAAACCACCCCGGTGTTCCCTTCCCACACTTGCACCGGGGATCTTGGGAGCTAGTATTACTTCCGTGATCCCCGGCTAGTGCCGGCCCGCCTCTGCGGGCCACCTCAAGTCTGCGGGGGGGGTGAGGTGTTAGACCCCCCCGCGACGTCTCAAAGGGGCGCGCGTGGAACACTACGCGCCGCCACCTCGGGTCCAGTGTGATAGGGGGCGGCGGACGTCCCCATGTCCGCCGTCCCTGGACCCATTTAGGGGGGCCGGAAGAGGGCATTATCTGCCCTCTGCCGACGCCCGGTGCGCCTGCTGCGGGCTGGGTGAGCGGACGAGATCTCCCGCTCCCTTTCCGCAGCCTCCTTCTGCGACACGACTGTTTCGCAGAAGGACACCACCGCGTCCCAGGACTCCTCGCTGCCGGCCATCGACTCGACCACGGCCGGCAGCGACAGGTCACTGCCTACTCCTGAGATGAGGGCACGGCGAGGCTCCTCCCATGCGGCACACTCTGCCAACGTATGCCGCGCTGTGTCCTCCCAGCAGTCGACGCAGTGATGACACCGGGCGTCCGGCTCCCTGTTTATGCGACACAGGTACTTCCCGAAGCAACCATGCCCCGAGAGCACCTGCGTCACCCGAAACGACAGGGAGCCGTGCCTCCTCCCGAGCCAGGGCTCGAGTACCGGCCGGACCGCCTCGATGGTGGCGAGGCCGGCGGTAGGGCGTGAAAGCCTGTCCCGCCATTCCGCCACCAGGGCTGCGCGAAGCTGTGACCGACGCAACTCCACATGTCGCTGCATCAGCCACTCGCCCCGCGCCCTCGCTTCCTCGCGCCACCGATACAGTGACGCGAGTACTTTCGCCTCGAGGTCCCAGGGCGGGGATCCGGCCAGTACGCAAGCCGCCTCGTAGGAGATCGTGCGATATCCCCTGATGACTCTGACGGCCATCGCTCTCTGCGGCTTCCGCAGGACTGCGATGCTTCCGGCCGTCAGGTCAGCCGCCCAGATCGGGGCCCCATAAAGGGCCATCGATCGCACGATCCCCACGTAGAGCCGCCTACAGGCGGCGCTCGGGCCCCCCAGATTGGGAAGCAGCGTTGACAACGCCCCAGCCACGCCCAACAACTTGGGAGCCAGCCGCCGGAAGTGGGGGCCAAAATCCCACCGGCTGTCGAGCACCAATCCTAGGTACTTCATGGTGGACTCGACAGCGATTTGAGCCCCCCCGACCACGATGTGTGATCCCGGCGGCGGCGCCCGCCGGGGGCCATGAAAGATCAAGGCCCCCGACTTGTTGAGGGCAACCTCCAGCCCTAGGCGACGTATGCGGCTCACCACCTGTGCCCCCCACGCCGTGACCAGTGTGTCGTGCGCATAACACGTCAGGTCCATGCCCGGCTGGAGCTCGCCCCGCAGCACCCAGTCGTACCCGATGTTCCACAGGAGCGGTCTCACGACCGAGCCCTGTGGAACACCGCACGACATGCGGCGCTGGAGTGCGCCATCACGTCCCGTGTAGGTGACACACCTCTCCGCCAAATAAGCCCCGACGATGCGGCGGAGGTGGGAAGGCACCCGATGGTAACGCAGTGCCTCCCGAATACAGCTCCAGGGCAAGGTGTTGAAGGCGTTGGAGATGTCCAAGGACACCGCCAACATCACCCCGCCCCGGGACACTGCTTCCTCCGCCAGGACTCTCACCCGCGATATCGCGTGGATGGTGGAGCGCCCGTCCTGAAAGCCGAACTGGCTCTCGGCCAGGTCAGGCCTCTCTCCGCACAAGTGGCCGACGAGGCGGGCAGTGATTATCCGCTCAAACATCTTACCCACCTCGTCTAGCAACACTATGGGCCTGTACCCGGACGGTGAGTCCGCAGGGCACCCCACCTTCCTGAGCAGGACCAGACGACCAGATTTCCACAAGGTGGGAAACTGGCCCTGCTCAAGGCACGCTGTGTAGAGTCCTCTCAAGTGGAGCTCTAGCTCCTTCAGAGCGAGGGCTAACGCTTGGCCGTGGATCCCGTCGGGCCCCGGAGCGACGTTCTTGGCCCGGAGCCGCGTCACGGCTGCCCCCATCTCTGCTTGTGTCACCTCTGGGACGCTGATGGCGTTCTCTTCATCTGCAGACTCTGCGGCTGTGGGCAAAGCCATCGGCGGCGGAGTATGTTCCGCTCTTGCCGGGAAGAGGGCTGCGACTACCTCCTACAGCAGCTCAGGTTGGAGACTCTCCGTGAGTGGAGGCGCCGCGGCTCGAAGTTTCCCCACGGATCTCCGTCGAGAGTCTCCAACATCTCCTCCCTGGCTCGCGTCCTCGCTTCGCCGATGGCCAGCCACAGGGCCTGCTTCGCCGCGCGGTACACCTCATACAGCGCGGCTACACACACACAAAGTTTCGCCTTTATAATCACACTAATATTATAAAGGCGAAAGTTTGTGAGTGTGTGAGGGTGTGTGTGTGTGTGTGAGGGTGTGTGTGTGTGTATGTTTGTCTCTTCTTGTATGAGTATTAGTTTACATACTATTTTCATATTCAAAGCGATATGTAACTTCACAAAATACCATCAAAGATTTGAAAGATAAATATAAAAAGATAAATTCAAAATTTCCAAAATTGCTACATGCAAAGCGGCACCGAAAGGCACAAGAATTGTATGTCATCTTGATCGCCGTGTATGGTGCAATAGCTCATGTGAGTACCAGCTCATCAGTTCTATTCAGTTTTGAAAAAAAGCACTTTAAGTGTTTTATTCCATACAAAAAAAAAAAAAAAGCTACTCATACCCTTCATACTATATTAGTAAAACAAAGGGAGGTATACTAAACACAAAACATATTTTTATTTATTAATTTCTGACGTTAAGTTTCTATGAGTATGCAGCTTGATTTTCAGACCACTGTGCGGCGGCGCGTGGGGTCGCCCTCCCGCGCGCGCTCCACCGCCTCCTTGTGAACATGACGTGTTTGCAGAAGGAGACAACTGCCGCCCAGGACCTCTCATCCCTCAGCATGGCGTTAACCAAACCCGGGAAGTGAGAGGTCCGGTCCTATCACCGCGATGAGACTGCGGCGCGGCTCAGACCACGACGGGCACACCTCGAGGGTGTGCTGCGCCGCGTCCTCCGCCGCGTCGCAGTGGTGGCACGACGGCCTCTCCTCCCGTCCGATTCGAGCAGATGCAGGTACGAACCGAAACAACCGTGTCCGGACAGCACCTGCACCAGTCGGAAGGTGAGGAACCCATGAGACCGCTCGAGCCAGTCTCGCAGGACTGGCCTAATCGCGTCGAGGGTTCGGCGGCCGAAGGCTGCAGTAGCCAGGTCCCCTGTCCAGTGGACGACGCTGGCGTCTTTCGCCTCCCGCCGGACTGCAGCCCGCTCTTCCGGGGCTGGGCATTCTCCTCTCGCCCTCCGCCCTGCCGTCCATACATATACGCTGGCGAGCACCCACGCCTCGAGTTCCCAAAGAGGGGTGCTGGCCAGAGCACATGCTGCCGCAAAGCCCACCGTACGGTGGGCTCGCGTCACCCGCGTGCCCGCACGGCGGCGACGTTCTCCCTCCTTCAGTCCTCCCAGATGGAAGCCCCGTAGAGGGCCATACTCCTCAATATGCCGGCGTAAAGTTGCCAGCATCGCGCGCTGGGCCCCCTCAAGTTGGGAAGCAGCCACGAGAGCAGGGCAGGAGCAGCAGGCGCGACGACAGCCTGCTAAAATGCGAACCGAAGCGCCACCTGCTGTCGAGTACAAGGCCCAGATATTTCATCTGGGCCTTTACCTCAATTCTGACGCCCTCCACGAAGATGTGGGTGTCAGGTCGGGAGCGCTGCCGAGGGCCGTGGAAGAACACGGCCTCGGTCTTGTGTAGCGCTACCGTTAAACCTAGGCGGCGGATCCTCCCCGCGACCAAAGATCCGCCCGCCCAGGCCAAGTTGGCCGCCTCCCTGAAACCCCCCCCCCCCCGGGTGGTGAGGAGAGTGTCATCCGCATAGCACACGACACTCGTGCCTCGGAGGAGTTCCCCGCAGAAGCCAATCATGGCCGACGTTCCAGAGGAGAGGTCCTAGAACTGACCCCTGTGGAACGCCGGCTTCAACGGCGTACCGCCGGACTTGGCCAGTCCTATTTACCAGGAGGATCGCCCGATCCTCCAGGTAGCTGGCCAGCAGACTGCGCATGTATCGAGGCACTCCGTGGAATCGGAGCGCCTCTAGGATGGTGAAGTGGGGAACGGAGTTGAAGGCGTTGGCTATGTCGAATGACACAGCCAAGAATCCGTCTCCCGCTTCCATCGCATCCTTCACCTGGCCTTTGAGGCAGGCCAGCGCGTCCACCGTGGAACGCTCAGCCCGAAAACCGAACTGAGCGTCCGACAAGTCCGGCCCGATACTCCGCAGATGGCTTTTTAGGCGGGCAGCGATTATCGCCTCGAACATTTTGCCGACCTCATCGAGCAGAATGATGGGCCGGTATGCCGAGGGAGAGTCTGCTGGGCGGCCCTCCTTGCGAAGGACTCCTTGTGAAGTACATTGATCGTATAGAGAGCATCCAGAAAAGGTTCATCAAGTATTTATTTTATCATCAGAAAGTGCACTACCGGTCTGAAGATGACCTCAACCTCTGTAAGAAGTATCATATATTACCCCTAATTAATCGGCGAGCAATCTCTGTGTTTGATATGATTATGTCTAGGATATTTCTGGCAACACAGGGAGGGGAAATGTGGGAAGATGGCCGCTGGACACAGGATGGCGACAAATGATTTTACATCGTATTCGTATGTGTCTTCTTTTATTTATTACTTCCTGATTTAACCACATCTTCATACAGAACATGGTGTCAGGTTAAAAGACTCGAAGATAAAACTTAGTGAAAGAAAACCTTAGTGGAAGAAACCTTAGTGGAAGAAAATGGAGGGAATAAAGCCGCCAACTGGCTTGGTTATGTCGGGCGATGGGGCAAACTGGCCCAGATTTAAACAGCAGTGCCAGCTGTACCTGGAAGCAGTGGGACTGTCAGCCGCCACGGAAGAGAGAAAAGTTGCTGTTTTTCTTAATGTTTCCGGGGAGGATGCAATTGATGTGTATAATTCACACATGCAGCCGATTGAGGTTAAAACCTTAGATAACTTAATAAAACAGTTTGATGCCTATGTGGAGCCGAGGAAAAATATCATCACGAATAGTTTCAAATTCTTCAATTTAAAACAGGAGGAGGGTGAGCAAGTAGACAGATTCATCACAAAGCTAAAGGTTCAAGCTAAACAATGCGACTTCAAAGATCAAGAAGACAGGCTTGTGAGGGACATGATCGTCATTGGAATTAGAGATAAGGGAGTGCAGGAAAGATTGTTAAGGGAGGCTGATATTGGACTAGACTTGGTTATCAGCCAGTGCCGTGCAGCTGAGGCAGGAAGATCAAGGGCTCTAGAAATGTCAATGCAAATAAAACAGAAAGTAGATGTAATCAAGGGAATAGAGAGAGGAGGAGTGAGGTCCAAGATGCTTGCCTGTGCTTATTGCGGCAAAGTCCATGCAGCTTGAAATGGTCCAGCATATGGAAAGAAGTGTGCGAGTTGTAACAATTACAACCATTTTGCTGCTGTGTGTCGTACTAGGTCAATAAAAAATGAAGCGCCTAAGAAGAAAGAAAAAGGAAAAAAGATAGACTCCGTTCAAAGGGGAGGGAGTGATAGTGATTGCTCAGAAGACTTTGTGGTGGATTCAGTAAGTACCTTTAGTGAAAGTCTTCAATGGAATGAAATTGTAAACATCAACGGAACTAATATTAGGTTCAAATTAGACTCAGGGGCTGACTGTAATACTTTGTCATTGAAGCTATATGATAAAATTAAAGATAATACCAATTGTTTAATAAGTAATTCAACTGTGTTGGTAGTTTATAATAATCAAGAAATTAAAACTGTAGGTACTGTTAAACTAAACTGTATAGTAAAAGGCAAACAGGTAAAATTAAAATTTTGCATAGTTGATTTACCAATACAGCCGGTGATAGGGTTGCCAGCTTGTGTAGAATTAAAATTGTTGAAAAGATTGGATAGTATTGTAACTAGCGAAAAAGAAAATTTTGTGAAAGCAAACAAACAGGTATTTTCAGGCCTAGGCAATATTGGGTATAAAATTAAAGGAGTCAGCGCTACCTGTTATCAAACCCATTAGGAGAGTTCCACAGTCAATTACAGATAGGTTAAAGAACACTTTAGAAAGCTATGAAAGTAGAGGTATTATAGAAAAGGTAGAGGGACCGACAGCATGGTGTAATAATCTTGTAATAGTTGAGAAGTCAAATAAATCCCTTCGACTTTGCTTAGACCCAAAAGAGTTAAACAAATGCATCCTTAGAGAGAACTATCAAATACCATCTCCTGAAGAAATTTATAATTTTCTTGCAGGTAAGCAGATCTTCACAGTATTAGACATGAAAGATGGGTTTTTTCAAGTTATGTTGGATGATAAAGATAAACTGTGCACATTTGGAACGCCTTATGGTAGGTATTGCTTCAGGAGGATGCCATTTGGTATTTCTTCAGCACCTGAGGTGATGCAAAGAATAAATACTGCCATTTTTAGTGATATACAGGGAGTCCATGTGTATTTTGATGATTTAATATTGGCCGGGGACAGTTTGGTAGAACATGACAAAATTTTAAGTCAGGTAATAGACAGACCAAAAAACACAATTTAAAATTTAATGAAAATAAAATACAATATAGATGTGAGACTGTAAAGTATGTAGGACTAATGTTGTCAAAATCCGGTATAAAACCAGATCCTGAACATGTGAAAGCTATAGAGGAGTTAAAGCAACCCAAAAGTGTAAAGGAATTACAAAAGTTTTTAGGCATGTGCAACTATTTAAGTAAGATTATACCACAATATTCAAAAACTACTGAACCTCTTAGAGAATTATTGAAAAAAGAAATTGTATGGGACTGGGGCACAGCTCAAGTTAAAGTCTTTGAGGAAATAAAAATGAGAATTAGTTCTGCTCCCACTTTATCAGTCTTAAAAAAAATGGGAATTTAGTATTACAAACTGACAGTTCCAAAAGTGGTATGGGAGCATGTTTATTACAAGAAGGCCATTGTCTTTCTATTCAAGATGTTATACTGAGTGTCAACAGAGATGGGCTCCCATAGAGAAAGAATTGTTTGCCATCTGTTGTGCTATGGATAAGTATCATCAGTTTATTTATGGGTGTCATATTGTCATAGAAAGTGATCACAAACCTCTTGTAGCAATAATGAATAAGGACATTAATAAAATTTCTGCCCGATTGCAACGCATGGTTCTCAAGTTATTAAAATATAAATTTGAAATAAAGTATGTACCTGGTTCAAAGATGTATATAGCAGATTATTTGTCAAGGCACTATGACACAAGTAATGCTAAGTTAGATCCAGTGCTAAGAGAGTTAGTACATAGTATAAATTCAGAAGTAGTATATGGTTTAGAAACTGATTTGCAAGTTTCAAATAATAAGTTACTGGAATTAAAAAAAGAGACAGCAAAAGATGCCAATCTTCAGCAAATAATGTTATGGTATAATTCAGGATGGCCTAAAAATGATAAAAATATACAAGGTGTTGAACTGAAAAAAATGTATAAGTTAAAAGATTATTTAGTAGAGAAAGACCAACTCATATTTTATGAGAAATAAAATACTTTTTTTTTTTTGTTTTTTTTTTTGTTAATATTTTATTGTTTATAAAATAATATATACATAAATAACCTACTTAATTCATTAATAAAAATAATAAAATTATATCCTATCTAAAACTATTCACAAATTAAAATATGGCGTCGAAAAATTCATCCACATCACTGTCGACTGGTAATGTACCCAAGAGACTGGCGGCATTGCCACGTTGTATGGCAATGCTTAGCCTCTGGCCAAAGTAAAAGCCAGCCCTTGGGTCACGGGAAGTGTCAATTAGCCGTTTTGAGATTTCATTAAACAGACCATGAGCACTCGGACCCCACGGCCCGAGGGTTTCAACCCCAAACGGCTCGAAAATATAATTGCCAACAAGGTTATCATACTTACGCCGCTTGAGGTTCTCCGCAGCCGCAGCAGCAGCGCCAGCACAGCACGCCGAGCCAGGAAGATGGGATGGCGCAAGAGTATCGACACACGTGGCATCCCACACTAAAGGCCTACCCATCTTCCATGGAAATAAAGACATTCCATCTGGTCTCTTGCCATCGTCGCGTGCCAAGCCATTGGGTTCTAATACAGCTGGAACGCCGACGGTGACAAGAGCTCGTCGGATGATGTCGTTGATGTTCGCGTGCCGTGCTAAGCGACCCGCACTTCGGCTGCAAGACAGGCCGTGGTGTCCGAGACTGTTGACAACTTCGCCACAGTGACAGCGATGAGGAGAACAACATGGAGCTCCTAGTCTTAGGGAAGCAGCGAGGCGGAAAGTAGTGTCATCGAACAGAGTGCCTATGTTCGACGACGGTAGTGTATGAAGCCACAAACCCGACTCCCACTTACCCACAGCCAGCAGGCGCGCACGCTCCGCAGTAGTAGCAGACGTGTCAAGTAAATTGTTCTGTACTACTCTGCAGAGCGGCTCATCCCACCGTCTCTGAGAATATGGATTATCGGGTAGATCCGAGTTCGGGCAAGCGAGTCTCCAGGCATTGATAGCCTCGGTGAAGCACGGCACATCAAAATTAATCAGTGTGGAGGCAAGGATTTTCCTGATTAATTTATCAGTGCTGTGGACCGAGGATATGAAAGCCGGTAAACTAATACTAGAAATTTTGCGGACGCCGAGGCCTCCCATACGAATGGGAAGAGTAGCTTGTGCCCAAGCTCGGTCGTCCATGGCCACATTTAAAATCAAAGTTAGTGTATGTCGGATAATTTGGTCAATTTTATCTAAAAGGTGAGTGTGCTTCCATAAATGGGAAGCGCGAAGGAAATATGTTAATTTGGGGCCGAAACAGCAGTAACGAATTAAGGTGATGGCCGAATGCATATTAATTTGGAACAATCTTTCCGAAACGTCATTGAAATGTTGAATTTTTTCATCAATAAAAACGGGAAAGGAATCCTCAAAGATTGGAGACCCAAGAAGACGAAGAGAGCTTTTCTCAACAATTTGGAGTTCTGGAGCTATTGCGTTAAATTTGGGAAGTGTCAGTTGTCTGTCAGTACTGTCCGCTAAGTATAGTTCACATTTCGAAAGGCTGAGATCAAGGCCAATGGAATGAAGTTCATTTTTTAAGACTTATTAAATACTTATTCCTAAACATATCAGAAAAGACATGATTTCAATAGTTCATGCAGGGCATGCTGGTATTGTAAAATGTAAAAAACGTGCCAGAAAGGTGTTATATTGGCCAGGAATGTCAAGAGACATAGAAGAGTTTGTGTCAAAGTGTAAAGCTTGTGAAAAGTACAGGCCATCAAATTCTAAACAACCCTTATTGTCTCATGAAATACCTGACCTGCCTTTTAATAAAATTGGTATGGATGTTGCTCATTTTGCTGGAAGAGACTATTTAGTTCTGGTGGACTATTATTCAAAATGGATAGAAGTGAAGTCTTTAAGGAACAAAACAACTGAATGCTTAATTAAAAAACTACTGTCAATTTTTAGTACTCACGGTGTTCCTAGGTATATAGTAAGTGACAATATGCCTTTTGGTAGTTTTGAATTGGCACAGTTTTCTCGAAAATTAGATATTGAGTTGATAAAGTCCAGCCCCCGATACCCTCAATCGAATGGGTTATCAGAAAAAGCAGTGGGCATAGTCAAGGGCATGTTAAAAAAATGTTTAGAGGACCATTCTGAATTTGAAATTGCCTTGTTGCATTACAGAACAACCCCAGTGGCAGGGTTGGAGTATAGTCCATCTGAGTTGTTGATGAGTAGGTTGATAAGAACTAATTTACCTTGTACACAAGAATTATTAAAACCTAAAGTACCACTAAATGTTAGAGAGCAATTGATGTTAACCAAAGAAAAATCTATGACCATATATAATAAAACTGCGAAGGATAAAAAATCTTTTACTTTGGGGGATAATGTAATAATACGAAATGCACCAAATAAAGAATGGTATGCAGGGAAAGTTATTGATGAAGCTGATGGTCCTAGATCTTTCATTGTAAAAAATGAAAAAGGTAATTTGGTGAGGAGAAATGAAAGACATATTAGACCAAGTAAAAATAAGTTTATTGTTAGACATGACATTGTACCTGATAAGTTGCTTGAAAGTCAAGCGGAGGATAGCGGGCAAGTACATCAAAATAATGTATCAGATTGTATTAATGATAATTTAACAGATACCGCACACACAGAAGCTATTCCTGAGACGAGAATGAGATCGGGTAGAGTCACTAAAATGCCATTGTATTTAAGAGAATATGAGTTAGATAGAATATGTAAACTGTTAAGCTTTACGGGGGATGTTTGATATGATTATGTCTAGGATATTTCTGGCAACACAGGGAGGGGAAATGTGGGAAGATGGCCGCTGGACACAGGATGGCGACAAATGATTTTACATCGTATTCGTATGTGTCTTCTTTTATTTATTACTTCCTGATTTAACCACATCTTCATACAGAACACTCTGACTGTATTTCATTACATAAATTTTCAATAATTCTATTAATAACTCCGAAATTCTATCTAAATTTTATTTTAAGGTTCCCGGAAGGTCCATGCGATGGAACGCACCGTTGCGTGTTCCATTTACCTCTACGAAATGTAAATTTAATTTTAAGCTTGAATGTAATTGTGTATTTTTTTTGTGTGTTGTGCTGTTGACACTCTTTCTTTCCAATCTGTTTTTAGAAGTGAAGACTTGTAATTGGCTGTCAGTCACACATAATATTTTTTATTCTGTTTGTTTTAGCTGTAAGTCTTCCATATTTAATAAATAAATACAGTGCTACAAATGTTAGTGGAGTCTGAATTGTGTGGATAATTAAATAAATAAATAACTTTTAAAACAACCGTTCGTGTGTATTTGAAGACTACCTCCTCCATTACCTGCCTCCTCTCGCCTGCTCCTCTGGGAGGCCTCTGATATCAGCAGCACGCTAGCTGTGTGAAGAAAGCCACAGCAGCTGATCTCTACCGGCTGCTGATCACTCCCTCACTGGTAGGGAGGCTAAGACTCTCCTCCTGTTGATGTTGAGCGTGAGGCAGTGCCTCCGCTCTCATATAACGGCGTGACCCAAGCGTGATATCCCAGACATCCTACCAAGTTCCTCCTAGGATGTCTGGGATATCATATGCTGGAGACCAGAAGGACATGTGGCCAGTTAGGCGTTATGCTCAAAGTGTGGAAGGGTATGACGGATGCGCCTGACATGCATAATAAGCTGATTCGACTCTACACACCGAATAATTATCTCCGTGGCAGAAAACATCGACTGCTAGGCGTGCCTTTGTGTCGGACAGCATCCCGTGCTGCGTCTCCTATACCGCGCGTGTTGACCGCACTAAATAAGCTCGTGGAAGCCAACCCGGACTGCGATCTGTTCGTTAATAAATTTGCCATTTTAATGGTTACCTATGTGCCTACATTTTTGTTAAAAGAATAGTATTTAATTGTTGTTATTAGTTTGTGACGGAAAGGGTTTACGTGGCGGAACCAGATAAATAAGACCACATAAATTGTCAACATAAAAAATATAAACACGTAAAAAGTGAAGGGGCTACCCCCTTCACTTTTTACGTGTATATATTTTGTAGGTCTAGGGTCACTAAGATTTCCCTAACCTCCCTTAGGAGTAGCACAGTACTCTCCTGGCTCGGCCTGGTGTGACGAAGACCGTGCCGGGTGCGCCACGCTGCAGACGCCAGGGATGGTGACGGTCGGCAGATGTTCTCGCCAGACCCGAAGCCCAGCTCGACGTGCCGCGCGGGTAAAATATGTACCCGGCGCGGAGCTGGAGGATTGTCTGAATTGCCGGCAGGTGTTGGCACGGTAGAAGATGGTCGGATGCCACCGATAAATACCGATCGGTAAGCCGGAACTTTGGATGGTAGCCGGAGTTGTTAGCTGGAACTTTGGACCCTGGAACATAACGTCCAGCATGTCACAAGATGACCTATATTGGTCACCTCCGCTGATTGTGACACCAAGCATAAGCAAAGCGACATATACTAGTGCGCTAATGAAGGTGGTGTGTGGATGTCACAATCAGTTCGGAGTTAACGAAGTGGTAGTGAGAAGCACAGCATGACTCACTCTCGCTGTTCATTTTGAGTGAACATATAATACGATACAAGATATCACAAGATACAGAGCTGTAGGCAAATAGGTTGCATGGTAAATATGAATGCGGAAGGCGTAATGAACTAGACAAAGGTAGCAAGTAGGTACATGCCCTTTTTTTTTTTTTTTTTTGCCGGGGTGGAAAATCCTCATGGATGTCCTCCGCCCTGGGGTGGGCGGAGGGAAAACCACCTTCCCACACTTTCACCGGGGATCTTGGGAGCTAGTATTTCTTCCGTGATCCCCGGCTAGTGCCGGCCCGCCTCTGCGGGCCACCTCAAGTCTGCGGGGGGGTGAGGTGTTAGACCCCCCCGCGATAGGTACACGCCCTAAGTTAACCTAGATAGGTAGGTACACACAATATAAAAGCGATATTGTTCAACACTTACCCAATATGGCGATTTACACTGAGTTTAATGAGTCATGACTATAATATGTATAGTCCATTATAAAACAAAACGAGAACCGTGGCTGAGGGACGGGGCACGCATATGAATGTCCGTGCTCCCTTCAAGTCAGCGGAGAACGGTCTGATTGTCACCGGCGGCGTATGCGACAACGGGGCTCTACTCTGTGACAGGGGAGAGGGAAGAGGAGGTCGCTTACCGGGCGAGGTGTCAAACTCAAACTCAATGCATTTATTTAAAATAAACCAATTACAGGCACTTTTGAATTGTCAAGGGGTCGGTCAGTCATAAAGATGAAGCTAGTTACCCATTCCAAAGCTTAGTAGGTAGGTACTATCGGCCCAAGTTAAGCATGCTCACTTAAGAAAATATTCCTGCGAGAGCGCAGCTAGTGACAAACCACACCCCTTCCTAGTTTCCCCCAATTAGAGACAATATGCATTTGTGTGAGTAATGAGCGAGTAACATAAAATAACAAACATTAGCTAGAGCGCGGCAGTGCCAATTTGCTCTCGCTAATTGTTGACGCTTCCCTTAAATTCCTATCGCCATTTCATTTTACGACCTGTTTATTTCTATCGGACTGATTGCCTGCCTAACTGTGACCTCTGCTTGTATACCGGACTGTGATCGAAAGCCTCTTCTTGACCCTAGCTTGTATCCTGGACTGTGTGTGTATTGTGTGTGGGCTGTGACTAACGTGGTGCAACCATGACGACCCGAAACCTGATTCAGGAAGAAAGGAATCAAATTATTGTTTTGCATAGATATATCCCAAATAGCAGTGGAGTTGAACATGCAAGTAAGTTATGTTTTTGTATTCAGATAGAGGGAGAGATATAGAAATAAATAAAGTGATAGTAATATTATTATTTCATAGTTTGCATTTTTCCTTATATTGCAATTTAAAAACAAATTCCATGAAAAATATTGGTATTCAGCTGCATCCGGTTAGACTGGAAGCCGACCCCAACATAGTTGGGAAAAGGCTAGGCAGATTTATATATAAAAATAATAAAATTATTATAACTTTCAGATGGAAAAGTCTCATAAGATATTACCTACTTATAGTAATGCATTCAAATAAGATTGTTCTTTTTATTTATTTTTGCTTTCAAAGACGTTGTTGGAGCCTTTTATGACCCGATAATAAATCCTAAACCAAAACAACCTAAACAATGGTGCCTTATCTCACAGCGTCGTTGCCGCATTTTAATTAGAAAAACCAGAGCGCATTCGTCGCATTTCTAGAGGCTTGATCATTATATTTCAAACTACAATTTTTTTTCGGCCAAGCACAAGATAATTGTTTTAACATTTATTTTATCATAATACTGCAGATGGAAAGTAATTGACAATAATGTAAATTTTTGTTAGTAGTGCTCGTAAATACTTACCAAAAAAACTTAAAAAAAATAGCACACATAGTTTTAAATACTAACGATTTAGTGCTTGGCTGGCCGATAAAATAGCAAGTACTTACTATTTTTTCGGCCAAGCACTAGATCGTTGGTATTTAACCACGAAAAACCTTTAGAAATGCCACGTTGCCAGCCCGCACGGGATAAACACTTTTAAATAGTAGAGATAAAGCACAAATTTGCTTGGGACAGTTTCATACAATGTTGGAATTTACGCTATGCCATTTTTCTTACTCATAGGTATACGAGGTGTAAATTGCAATATCTGAAAACCTCTTAAGGGGTCATTGTACTAATCATTATGAACAACTTTTACTACGGGACCAAACCTGAAATCGCGAAAAAAAAACAGCTGTTCCCTACATTTATGTTCGCGTAACTCGTCAAAATGTATGGACCAGCTGCTTTTTTATCGCGATTTCAGGTTTGGTTCTCATAGTAAAAATTGTTTATAATGATGAGTAATGACCCCTTAAGAGATTTTCAGTTATTGCATTTACAACTTGTATTTTAAAATATAGTTATGAATGTTATAACTACTTAAATTAGTTATAGAAAAGTTAAGAGTTTATTTATCATGAAGTCAACCAAAATGCACACCTTAAGTATTTCAATACTTATAATTTTTATTTATAGTGTACTAGTTGTGCCCTTTGAATAAGACTTTTGTAGTGTACTCGTATTATTATACTTAGTTCCTATATTATGTAAAAAATCGATGCTGATTGTTTTTTTTTTTTTTTTTTCGTTAGAGAACAACGGTGCGCCGCTGGGTGCGAAGATATGAAGAAGGAGAAATTACAGAACGCGTTCGTGCACCTCGACCCCGGGCTATAAACGAAAACGAGTTAAATAATATGATAGCCACGTATGAAGAGAACCCGTTCACACCCACTCGCAGTTTCGCACAAGAATACGAAGTTTCGATGCAAACTATTAGAAACGAGTTGCATCGAGCTGGAGTCCATCACAGACGTCCCGCAAAAAAAAATATTTTGACGCAGGAGCAGAAAGCTGCTCGCGTGCGATTCGCTCGTGACTACAGGGACTTCGATTTCTCTTACGCCATATTTTCTGATGAAAAGTGCTTTAGGTCTAGCCTGTGCCAGGGCCATGGTATCTCTTTCGAACAACCCGCGACTCCGGCGGCTTGCAAATAACCCTGTATAGCTATTTTTATTAGGTTTATTTTTATTATTCCAATTTGTATTATATTACTTCGTTGATTAATGTCACAGGGTAGACTGTAGACCGTAATCATAGTTTAAAATATTGCCAACGATTTTGAAGTCTTCTTGTAAAATTATTGATGTCAATTTAGTGTCATGTTGCCTTTATTGGTGGATTTGTTGTTTTATTTACAATCAATGTTGTCGTAAGCCCCGATCTCGTTAGTTTGTTATTTTACATATTCAGTAGTGTCATCATATCCGTCCACCTCATAAATAATTGATCTCATTTGCTTGATAAACCTAGTCTGTAGTGTAATGTAATTATTGCAAATTATAAAAATTATTAAGATTCTTCAATTGTACTAATCTTAAAACTTTTCAATTTCATTAGAACTGCACGAGCAATATTCTCCTAATCTTATTTACTGACAGGCTTTTTGCCTGTTGTTGTTGTGTTGTCTGTTTGTCATTGTTGTGTTGATTTCATATTTTGAACTTTACGATATAAGTGTAGATAAATACAGTTTATAAATGATATTATGAGTAAGAATCTTTTCACTTATAATATTTTGCATTTTGATGATAATTTCTGTGTAATTTTTTGTTATAATATGTTAATTTCTGGATGAATCTTTAATGTTTTGAAAAAGTCTATTAAAAATAAATTAAGTTACTTATATTGTTTTTTTTTCTACAACAGCAAATCCTTAAAATTGTTCTCAAGTAGATTTTAACTAACTGTTTATTTTTTCACACTGAGATTACAGCCGATAGTTTCATACAAAAAGCACTTACTATACATCTTTTATTATACAGATAAGATTTAAATATCAACCTAAATAAATCTTTAATCCTGCATAATGTTAAATGAACACAAACTAAAAATATATATTTCACTAGTACCCAACATTTTATTTCAATCCTTTCACTCTCACTGCTGCCAAGGCACAAATTATAGTTTAGTTTAATTACTTGATAAGCTTCTGAATTTTAAAGTGGCGTAGGAACTGAATCATTGTTAGATTTGTCAAAAAAAAACTTGACATGCAATGCCGGTAACGCGCCTGTAGCGTTGATTTCGCTTAAAATCATGAATTGTCAAACTTTGACTAGAGCATGAATTATAAAAGAGTAAAGTGTTGGTTTGATTATAATCCAGTCTTAAAGTGCTCATCCTGCACGGCATGCCTGGGCATTTTAATTGCAACGATACCTTGTTCGTTATACAGGCTGAAATTTAATTCATGGGTATCCTCTTAAGGGGTCATTGTACTCGTCATTATGAACAACTTTGACTATGGGAACAAATATGAAATCGAGAAAAAAAAATTGCTGTTCCCTACATTTTGTCGAGTTATGCAAACATAAATGTAGGGAACAGCTGATTTTTTTTTCGCGATTTCAGGTATGGTCTCATAGTTGAAGTTGTTCATAATGATGAGTACAATGACCCCTTAAAAGGATGCCCATGAATTCAATTTCACCCTGTATTATTTTAATGAATAAAAGGTAATATTACAATTACCTACTGTTAAAAGTATTAAACCAAATACAAGGAACAACTGCAAAACATTTGAGATAATCCTAAGGTAATAAAAAAACGTATGGCCCTTGTATTAAGCCGTCCTCTATTGTTTAACCGAATTTCCAGACATTCCCACTAAATAACAATGGGTCTTAGATAATGAACTTATTTTTATTTCAGTTGCAAGAGTTGTGCGGCTTGCGGCCTTGCGTTAGCTACAAACAAAAAGCTCTGATAACATTGTATGAACTGCGCAGAGTATTGGTTCAAATATTACTGTAATTTTCAAGTATTCCCAAATTGCCCAAGTATAAACAAACACATAGAAATTTAGATAGTTATTTACTTTTAATAAAGTCGATTAAACACAAAAAATTTCAATATAAACATTTGATACCTTCATGCAGTGCCGGTCAACGCACCTATACCTAACGTATTCAGGGAGCCGTGAGATAAAAGGTAAACAAACCATAAATGTCCGTTCAATCGATTTTGAATGCTATTGTGTTGGTGGCATGACAAATGGCAGCTGCAGTAAACAGTTGGTATTGTAACCACTTTTTTTGCCTTTAATGCCATCCATAAGCCTACGGAATAGAAGTCAAAATCGGTGGAACGGACTGTAATAAAACGGTTCGTTTCAATGTCTCATCTTATTGTGAAGGGAATATGGTGCGGTTGCTGCGGCATGCGGCATCACATAGGATATGGTGAAAATTGGAGAGGCAGTGAAAGTGTTCATAAATAACCTATATCTATAGACCCGATAGAGAGAGGAAAATACTAAAGTGGATTAATACATATAAATTGTAGTTTATTAGTTATTACAAATTATTTTTGTAAATACTGCAATATCAATAATACATTTTCTAAACCAAACAAACAGAAGATATGAGTACTAAAATTAATTCTTGTCAATAATAAAATAACAATTCAATTCAATAACAAAGAGCTCACGCCGCACACTGGTCCCGAATGATAAAAAAGTGGACATTAAGAAATTTTTGACAGAAGGTCAACGGATTCGGCTGATTTTTTTTTTGTAGACAGCTGATGCAATTACAAATCACTTTTATAGATTGAGTTTTTGCCAAATAAGCCGTATTTTCAGAGAAAAAAAATATTGAAATATTTTTTGTATGAAAGAAATCCTAATTTTGTCTTTATCTTCCAAGATTCAAACGTATTCAAAATAAAACTTAGCGCAGCTTGTAGAGGTGCTAATTGCTCACCACTTTGTCATAGACACTCTTCTGCGATTTTGTGCTCCTTTTGAGTTACAGGCACTTTAAATATTTTTTGTATAAAAAAATTCTAATTTTGTCTTTATCTTCCAAGATTCAAACGTATTCAAAATAAAACTTAGCGCAGCTTGTAGAAGGGCTAATTGCTCACCACTTTGTCATAGACACTCTTCTGCGATTTTGTGCTCCTTTT
The DNA here is from genome assembly GCA_963921375.1 of Tiliacea citrago. Classification (NCBI taxonomy): domain Eukaryota; kingdom Metazoa; phylum Arthropoda; class Insecta; order Lepidoptera; family Noctuidae; genus Tiliacea; species Tiliacea citrago. Next base: position 28,431,376 of record OY992790.1, on the reverse strand, counting down.
GAGTTACAGGCACTTTAAATATTTTTTGTATAAAAAAATTCTAATTTTGTCTTTATCTTCCAAGATTCAAACGTATTCAAAATAAAACTTAGCGCAGCTTGTAGAAGGGCTAATTGCTCACCACTTTGTCATAGACACTCTTCTGCGATTTTGTGCTCCTTTTGAGTTACATGCACTTTAAATATTTTTTGTATGAAAAAATCCTAATTTTGTCTTTATCTTCCAAGATTCAAACGTATTCAAAATAAAACTTAGCGCAGCTTGTAGAGGGGTTAATTGTTCATCACTTTGCCATAGACACTCAATTGCGATTTTGTGCTCCTTTTCAGTTACAGGCACTTTAAATTTTTCGTTGTCGGATGAGCTTTACTAGTTTTTTGTAGACAGCTGATACAATTACAAGTAACTTTTAAAGATGTATTTTTTGTTAAATAAGCCGTATTTTCAGCGTTAAAAAATTAATTCAGGCGGATTAGAAATAATCTTGTTAAAGATAGACTAAGATGTAATAACATTTTCTTCATTAATAAGTAACTCTTATAAATGTCTTTCTATTAAAAAAAGTCTTATTTTAAATATATCAAATAAACAACTTGGATATCTCAAAACGTGTACAGACATGTTCAGGTACAGGTAATTTATTGTGTGACTCATATTCAGATTATAAGCATTTTTTGGTAATGAGTCATTGCTTAATTAGCCGATTACTTACAATTTGGGCTATATTTGGTCATCTAACGCTAGTGAATGCGTCGGAAACGCTGAATGATAAAAAGGTATAAATTGCAATTAAAACTTTTCCTTCGTACTTTAACGGGCTTAGGACCGGCAAAATACAAACCTATATAATAATATAGGTTGAATACGTTTGAATCTTGGAAGATAAAGACAAAATTAGGATTTTTTCATACAAAAAATATTTAAAGTGCATGTAACTCAAAAGGAGCACAAAATCGCAGAAGAGTGTCTATGACAAAGTGGTGAGCAATTAGCCCTTCTACAAGCTGCGCTAAGTTTTATTTTGAATACGTTTGAATCTTGGAAGATAAAGACAAAATTAGAATTTTTTTATACAAAAAATATTTAAAGTGCCTGTAACTCAAAAGGAGCACAAAATCGCAGAAGAGTGTCTATGACAAAGTGGTGAGCAATTAGCCCTTCTACAAGCTGCGCTAAGTTTTATTTTGAATACGTTTGAATCTTGGAAGATAAAGACAAAATTAGAATTTTTTTATACAAAAAATATTTAAAGTGCCTGTAACTCAAAAGGAGCACAAAATCGCAGAAGAGTGTCTATGACAAAGTGGTGAGCAATTAGCCCTTCTACAAGCTGCGCTAAGTTTTATTTTGAATACGTTTGAATCTTGGAAGATAAAGACAAAATTAGAATTTTTTTATACAAAAAATATTTAAAGTGCCTGTAACTCAAAAGGAGCACAAAATCGCAGAAGAGTGTCTATGACAAAGTGGTGAGCAATTAGCACCTCTACAAGCTGCGCTAAGTTTTATTTTGAATACGTTTGAATCTTGGAAGATAAAGACAAAATTAGGATTTCTTTCATACAAAAAATATTTCAATATTTTTTTTCTCTGAAAATACGGCTTATTTGGCAAAAACTCAAACTATAAAAGTGATTTGTAATTGCATCAGCTGTCTACAAAAAAAAAATCAGCCGAATCCGTTGACCTTCTGTCAAAAATTTCTTAATGTCCACTTTTTTATCATTCGGGACCAGTGTGCGCCGCCGCCGCGCCGCGCTGGCCGTGCCCATTAAAAACTCGTCTCTTAGCAGAAACAAGTGAGCATAGTACGCTCCTAGTGTGAGTGTCACACATTCTATACATGATTATACTAATACGAACACCACTAAAATACGCTTTGTGCATCCTATTGGTCAAAACTCGTGCATTGTGCGATCGAGTCGTGAGTCGTGCTATGCGATTATCGCCTTTAAGGTGAGCATGCGGAACTTTGGCCGATAGTACCTATGGAGAAGAACGGGCAAGAAACTCGACGGACACTCTTTTAAATTGACATATGGTTACAAAATATTGGTTACATCATTTGTCTTGAAATTAAAAATGTGAGAACGATGCAAAACCTCAAAAGCGTCCGTAATAAAAGAATAAAAAAAAAAAAAAAGAAAAAAACAATTCTAAAATTAAAATAAGCCATGGCCGCTAAGAGATGACCAGTCCCTACTGATGGCGCCCGTTCACGAACATGACGCATGGATTAGCACCATTCAGCTCAACCATTTTGAAGGGAGCTAAATGATCCAACACCACCATCACGCCACCATCAGCGAGACATTACAGTGAGCATGACATACTCTCAGCCGCCAGGGCACATTCAAGTCAATGAAAGACGTTCACATTTTTTTTTTTTTTTTGTATGGCGTCTCGCAGTTGACCTTGAGAGGCCGTGACTGCTTAACCGGTCTTTCCTGTGGCTGCCCTAAGGTGTGAGCTTAAAGCCTCCAGCCAGGAGAGTAAATATAATTATTACAAACTAAACGACAGCGCTCTAAGGGCACCCCCTGTGGGGTACGAACCTCGGCTTAGGGCGTCGTTGGGGAAAAACAGCAAGTTGGGGACGGGCTGGATCGAAAGTTTAAATTCATGATTATTAACGGGGATTACTATTAAATGCTACGGCTCACTCAGCCTCGGGGCTGGCGGTTCGACGTGAAAGGGACGGGGGGAACAATTAATTCTTGAACTTCGCGTGGTACCTCGGCGTCGAGGACGGAATGACGGTTTGTATTTGTGCACTGTACCTACTTGTGGCCCTATTGCTTTCCTGAAGGAGAGTAATGGGGTCATCCGGATCTAAGAGAGTATGCCTAGGTCGGCGAGTCTGACTAATCTGAGAAGGCCTATAACTACCTAGCTGCCTGCACAACCAAGGGGTTGCGATGTCTATCTGCGGACTCCACGAACCGCTTTGTCGCGCGTTTCATAAACTGCTTAATGGTGGGAAAGACGTACCCATACCCAGTAAATGGTAGCTTTATAGGTATAGTATGTACATAGTACTCACACATGTGCTATGCAATTATATAATACTAATATATTGAATTTATACAATGCAAAGATAGTTTTTGAAATCTTCAGCAGCTCCAACAGTACCTATTTCCAAATGCTAATCAATTAAGTTTTTGCGCCCTTGTGGAGCAGGACCAGCATTGAGCCAAGCATTTTTATCAGTGATGTAATCCCCCAACTTATAATATGCCTGGCTGCATAGTGTGCGTTTTAAACATGATTTAAATTTTGTTTCATTCAGTTGATGTATGTGCCGCGGTATTTTATTGTAACATTTTAAACAGTACCCCATGAAAGATGAGTCTACTTTAGCCAGCCTTAAACCTGGTTGAACTAATTGGTCCCTATTTCTAGTCCTATAATTGTGTCTTTCGCCTCTTTTACCTAAAATATGTAGATTTTTCCTAACATACATGATGTTTTCATAGATATTGACAAGGTACCGTCATGATGTTAATATCTTTTAACAGTTCCCTTAGAGTCGCGCCTGCGGAGGCCATATATGGCTCTGATGTGGTCTTTTCTGCAGAACTTCTACGGCGTTACTAGATGTTACGGACAATATTCTATCAGCCCAAGATAAGGGCATGTGTTCACTGATGGTGCTACTAGATTTTTCCCGTGCTTTTGATTGCATTGACGTCACACTATTATTGTCAAAATTAAAATACTACGGTTTTGACGACAATGCCATTCAATGGTTGCATAGCTACCTCAGTAACAGAAAACAACTTGTAGAATTGCGTTTGTCGGACGGTACTACCTTGACTTCGGCCCTTACATCTATACAAAGAGGAGTGCCACAGGGATCAATTTTGTGTCCGATTCTTTTTATTCTCTACTGTGCAGACATAATAAAGTGCCTTCAGAAATGCAAATATCATATTTATGCGGACGATGTCCAACTATATTTATCTTTCAGGCCAGATGATTCGGCCATTAGAGATCTAAATGACGACCTAGAAAGAATCGCCGCCTGGTCAGATGAGAATTGTTTGGCATTAAACCCATTGAAAACCAAGTATATGTTATTTGGTACGAGGCAGCAGTTGAAGAAGATACCATTTGATTCTAATGGGTAAGCCTATTGATCGTGTGAATTAGGCGCGGAACCTAGGGTTATGTATGGATAATAGTCTTAGATTTGAGAAACACGTTGCTAACTCCGTAAGAAACTGTTTCTATCGTGTGAGACTGCTTTACAAAATGCGGCCATTCTTGTCTGAAAAGCTTCGCGAACAACTAGTGGAAACCCTTGTTCTGTCTAAATTAAACTATGCTGATACGGTTTACGGCCCACGTTTGCTGGCTCGTACCGATCGACTCATACAAAGAGTCCAAAATGCATGTGCGCGCTTCTGTTACTCTGTTCCCCCTAGAAGTCATGTCACCCCCTTTCTTAACAAACACTTTATTCTCAAGATGAAGTCGAGGCGAAAGTTACACCTAGCGTGCCTGATTTTTGGTGTCGTTCAGACTAAGAAACCGAAGTATTTGTACGACAAGCTTAGTTGGGTGACTAGTAGACGAGATTGCGCGCCCAGGCAATGTGCAAAACAACTTTCAACACAGTCTCATAGGACAGCAGCTTTCAGAGGCACTTTCCGATACGCTGCATCTAAGGTGTGGAATAATATCCCACCACCATTAAGGATACTGGGCACTATTCACTCGTTCAGAACACGTTTACGGCAGTATCTGATAGTTTCCCAGCAGAAACTAGATATGGTCGCCCTGAATGTTTCACTTATATGAAATGCCTACAGTACTAGGCTTAAAACGTAATTGCTGTTGTGTCACGAAAGTATATTCTGGGTCTACCTACGGGTGGTTGCGCTCGCTTTGTGATTTTCCGTCCTTTGCTGCCTAAATTGTATTGTCCCCAACTCGTTGACGCTGCTGCTCGTGGATACTTCACTTCCTCCGAAAAGTTAATAAATGAAATGAACTATTTATGTTTTTATCATAGTTTTTATTATTTTTTGGTTTTGTAATTATATTTGTCTAGTTTATTTTATCTATTTATAACATCACACACATTATCAATTTATAAGTATATAAATATGTATTAGGTATGTTGAAACTGTTTATACCTACTTCCTGTCACTTGACCCTAAAGGTTCATTAGAAAACCAGTGTCAGACAGCAACTGTCTGGCATTAATGCTGAAATGAACCTTTTTGGCGCAGCCGTGAGACACACTATTATTGTTAAAACATTATTTTCTCTGTTTTTATTTTATTGTTTGTATTTTGTGTTTCACGAACTGTGTCCAAATAAATTTTATTCTTTCTTTCTTTCAGAATGAAAATAGTCTCAATGTCTGCAGCCCGTCCCCATAGTAAAATACCGTATGATATAATACTATGAAAGTACTCGTAACTAAAATAGGGGGTCCCTATGTTGTTTCGAACGCCGCTGTTGCGACACACGCTGTTGCGAATTATTTTTCCACTGCCTCACAGGTTCGAAAGCTCACGGACTCGAATGAAGTAGTCGCGAAAGACGCTGTTTCGAAAAACATTTTCACTGCCTCATACGCTCGAATGCTTGTGATTTCGATTTATTTAGTCATAAAGTGTACAGAAAAGTATTTAATCATTTGGGTTAGGTTAGGTTAGAACAGTGACCATTAACGCGCGAAGGCGAGCGAGCGAAGCGAGCGTGCCGCGGCAGCGGCCGCCGAGCGCCAGGTCCCCTCTATTGTTGGTAAATTCAGTTACCAAAACAAAAACTCTTCATCAATATCCAATTTAACTAAATTACTATACGTTATATTAAATGATGATGTTGACACCGAATTTGTTGATTTTATTTAATTACTGCTTAACAACATAGCATGCTTGCTTACAACATAGGGGACCCTAAAAGGGTCCCCTATGTTGTTTCGAACGCCGCTGTTGCGACACACGCTGTTGCGAATTATTTTTCCACTGCCTCACAGGTTCGAAAGCTCATGGACTCGAATGAAGTAGTCGCGAAAGACGCTGTTTCGAAAAACATTTTCACTGCCTCATACGCTCGAATGCTTGTGATAGTAATTTAGTTAAATTGGATATTGATGAAGAGTTTTTGTTTTGGTAACTGAATTTACCAACAATAGAGGGGACCTGGCGCTCGGCGGCCGCTGCCGCGGCACGCTCGCTTCGCTCGCTCGCCTTCGCGCGTTAATGGTCACTGTTCTAACCTAACCTAACCCAAATGATTAAATACTTTTCTGTACACTTTATGACTAAATAAATCGAAATCACAAGCATTCGAGCGTATGAGGCAGTGAAAATGTTTTTCGAAACAGCGTCTTTCGCGACTACTTCATTCGAGTCCGTGAGCTTTCGAACCTGTGAGGCAGTGGAAAAATAATTCGCAACAGCGTGTATCGCAACAGCGGCGTTCGAAACAACATAGGGACCCCAACAATTATAATGCTATAATGCAGCTAAATCTACTGATATCTTTATTTTATGTATTTATGTTTAAATAAAAATAAACGGGAATGTTACAACGTTACAAGTTTATGCGTTACGTTTGTTTAAACTTTGATTTATGTAATTGGTTTTTTAAGCCAATTAAATAAAAATAAATAAATAAGTAAGATCAACTCTACTCTGCTCACTCCCGGACATCACGTAGCTTCCATAGACTTTATCTCACATCAGAACATTTCCTCTCCTTAACAGCATTACCTCCTCCTGTTCCTGCCGATCCCACTGAGGGACGCTGACGCTGCACCCCGTCCTGTTCCTGTCCTGAAGCCGGCTGAAGATCCTGTTCCCGTACCTGCTTTCCTGAGTCGAGCCACTGACGACTATACCTTTTTTAGGGCTCCTACCAAAATGGTAAAAAGGAACCCTTATGGTGAGACTAATCTGTCCGTCTGTCTGTCACACCTGGATATCTCAAGAACTACTAATGTTATCAACTTAAACTTTAGAATAGTTTTAGATGACGTTTGCCCAATTATTTTGCAAACAAGAAAGAAATTAAAAAAATCTTTTTTGTAAAAGGGACTGAAAAATTTGAAGTGGGGCACTAGGGCATGTGGGGTATCATATAAAAAAACGCTGTTTGCAGATTCTCAAACATTTTTTTTTTTAAGCATCAGTTTCAGACTTGATGAAAATTTAAAAAAAAATACCGTTCCCCCCTCCTTATCTTCTAAGTTTGCATAGATAAAAATCTGAAATTATTCTATGTGATAGTGTGCGCGAGTCCGACTCGCTCTTGACCGGTTTTTTTTATAATTTAAATTACTTTTTAACTTGTGACCTACGACTGGCCCTCCGGCCAATCGTAACGTTATCAAGGTGCGAAGGTACTTTGTACGGGGTTGAGAGACTTAATTGAACTGTTTCGTTCATCGAGATTGAGCGGTGGTCGCAAGGTTCATGTTGGCGCCCCTCGTTCACCTTCTTCGCCTTTTTGCGTATCGCCATTCGTCATCTTCTCTTCGGTCCTCTGAGTAAAAAAACCAAATCTGGTTCGGTATTATGTTTATTTCCACTTAGAGCTAATTCTTACAAAATACAAATCTTAATTAGTCACAGTCTATCCAGCACGTGCGGGGTTATGGTTTCCACAACTTGAGCAGGCCGTCCTCGCCGTAGGTGGCCAGCAAGTTCTGATGCGGGTGGTGCGTCAGCCCGATCACCGCCTTCTCGTGGATCTGAAACAGAAGCGGCGGCGTGAGTAGCGAGCACATGGCACGTGTGCAGGCGTAGAGCGCGAGGTCCTCGCCGGCGCAGTACCTACACGTGCGGCGAGGTACTCACGGTGATGGTGCGCTCCAGCTTGCCGCTGGCGGTGCAGAAGGCGTAGAGCGCGAGGTCCTCGCCGGCGCAGTACCTACACGTGCGGCGAGGTACTCACGGTGATGGTGCGCTCCAGCTTGCCGCTGGCGGTGCAGAAGGCGTAGAGCGCGAGGTCCTCGCCGGCGCAGTACCTACACGTGCGGCGAGGTACTCACGGTGATGGTGCGCTCCAGCTTGCCGCTGGCGGTGCAGAAGGCGTAGAGCGCGAGGTCCTCGCCGGCGCAGTACCTACACGTGCGGCGAGGTACTCACGGTGATGGTGCGCTCCAGCTTGCCGCTGGCGGTGCAGAAGGCGTAGAGCGCGAGGTCCTCGCCGGCGCAGTACCTACACGTGCGGCGAGGTACTCACGGTGATGGTGCGCTCCAGCTTGCCGCTGGCGGTGCAGAAGGCGTAGAGCGCGAGGTCCTCGCCGGCGCAGTACCTACACGTGCGGCGAGGTACTCACGGTGATGGTGCGCTCCAGCTTGCCGCTGGCGGTGCAGAAGGCGTAGAGCGCGAGGTCCTCGCCGGCGCAGTACCTACACGTGCGGCGAGGTACTCACGGTGATGGTGCGCTCCAGCTTGCCGCTGGCGGTGCAGAAGGCGTAGAGCGCGAGGTCCTCGCCGGCGCAGTACCTACACGTGCGGCGAGGTACTCACGGTGATGGTGCGCTCCAGCTTGCCGCTGGCGGTGCAGAAGGCGTAGAGCGCGAGGTCCTCGCCGGCGCAGTACCTACACGTGCGGCGAGGTACTCACGGTGATGGTGCGCTCCAGCTTGCCGCTGGCGGTGCAGAAGGCGTAGAGCACGAGGTCCTCGCCGGCGCAGTACACGAGGCGGCCGCGCGCGCTCAGGGCCGCGCTCACGAGCGCGCCGCCCTCCTGCTCGCGCCGGCCGCTGGAGAAGGAGCGCACGATCTGGCCCTGCATGTTCATGATGACCACGGTGTTGGTGCGGTTGCACACCACGAAGTGGTCGGGGTTCTTGGGCGTCAGCAACAGCGAGTTGACGGGCGGCTCGCCGCTGCCGAGCGGCTTGAGCGTGGCCGTGCACTCGCCCGTGCGCACCGACCACACCTTCACGCTGCCGTCCGACGAGCCGCTCAGCACGCCGTGCCCGTCCGGCGTGAACACCGCCTCGTTCACGAACGACGCGTGCCCGCGGAACTCCTTCAGCACCTTGCCCGACTTGAGCCCGTGGATCCTGTAAGCAGAGAGCGGTCAGCACGGCGCCGGTGGGGGGCGGGGGGCGGGGGGCGGGCCACTCACCTGATGGTGCGGTCGAAGGAGGCGGATAGGATCTGCGTGTTGTCGCGCGTGAACTGCAGGCAGGTGACGCCCTTGGCGTGCGCGCGCTCCAGCTTGCGCAGCACCTGGCCCGAGGACACCTTCCACACCTGCACAGAGCACACGTCACGAGCGGCCCGCCGGGCGGGCGCGGGCCGCGGCGGCACGTACCTTGATCTTGCCGTCGTTGGAGCCGGCGGCCAGCGTGTCGCTGTCGCGGCCGAAGGCGAGGCTGAGCACGGCCTCCTCCATGCTCATGTACTCCTCGTGTGCCTGGTAGCGCAGGTCCTTGCGGATCTTGCCGGTGGTGAAGTTCCACACCTCCACGAGGCCGTCCACCGAGCCAGTCACCAGGTACTGCCCGTCGGGCGAGAACCTGTGAACCGATTAATAAACCAGCAACGTATACAAGTATGTACAATATTTCAAGAGCTTACAATTAAAAAGGTATTCATTAGCTTCGATGATATAATCTTTGTTTCCGAACTAGCACGAATATCGCGCCTCGACACCTGCCCAGAGTAACCTCCCATAGGAGCCAAGCTTCTAAGTTTAGTACCGCCGCAATAAGTAATACTGCACCTATCATAGTGCGTTTGTATGAAGATTACTCTCTCGTTGCATTATTACCTTCAGTCGCAACTCGTCATCTGCCACTCAAAAGTTTTTCAAAGCTTTTTGGGATTGTATAGTGTTGTTAAGAGCGGCCAACTCGACATACTTTTCATACAAACGCTCGTACGTGATTACGGCGTTGTAACACATCTTTCTTTGACATTTTTGAACCAATAGTTATCTTGTGCACTATATCTAGGTTTATATGCAAGCAAAATATAAAAAATTTGAAAAACAAATTCAGTATAAGCCTACAAATATCTGCTTTTTTGCACAGATTTTACCTGAACTTTGGCCATTCATAATGTACTCATAAATTGTAAATGTTAAGAAAACATTAGTAATGGAGATTCTAAATGACCAACATTTATTTCACAAACTGGTAAGGCTTACTCAAAAACACGTATTTTCTGGAACAAGTTTTATGAAAATTCCGCACATTATTTTTCGTTGAATGTTATCGTGTTCTCACTCGTTTGTTAATAGTTTTCACTTGCGCTGGAGGAAACAACAAACTTTTTGACCATGCTCGCGTTGACGATAGAGGGACCGGGAAAGGCCCTCTTAATCTCTTAATTTGTAAGCATTCAATACAAAATAGGCAAATACTTTCGTACAACTACTTATCAGTATTTTTTTTTTCATAATCATAATCATTTATTTGTCAGAATATAGTAAATTATTATGGTCTTAAGATAATTCAATGGTATCATCACATTCTGTCAAGTGTAGGCTGTGGCGTACAAATATTAGGTACCTACATACAATTATTAGGTTAGTACTCGTATTAACAATATTGATTGCCTAATTACGAATTAAAATTACAATTTGAGATGTGTCGGTCAAAAATAATATCTTAAACACACATAATTTATTTGGGATCTCAAAGTATCATTTAATGTTAGAGTATCAGAGTTAGATGTCAAAGTACAAAAGATTACAATTCAATTAGGATGTCTTTCTAGTAAAATAGCCACGTCTGTCATAATTAGATTCCGACTTGGGTTGTTTGTAAACCAGTTTTTTTGGCCAAAATACGCGTGTGGGACTCTTCTTTGTGTGAATGCGGTCTGGACGAGGGCACTCTGGAGCACTAGTTTTTTTCCTGGCCTCGTTTAACCACTCCCCTTTACGACATACTCCCTTCCGATGTTCCGCGCCCAATGACCATTCCTTCCCTATCATCTGTAGCGCATACCCCTGCAGTTAAAATCTATACTAATATTATAAAGCTGAAGAGTTTGTATAGTTTTAATAACGGTTAAGGTTACATACAAAATTAACCGGTTTCCGAGCCCTGTTTGTTACTTCTTCACGCTCAAACGGCTGGACCAATTTTGATAAAACTTTGCATGGAGGTAGCTGACACCCTTTTTTTTTTGGTGGGACATTATCGAATAACTTCTCCCGCTCTGGGCGGAGCGAAAGGGCGTGTCAGACTTTTACTGACTAAAACCCACCCGTGTTCCTTCATTTGCCTGTTTGCCAGGGCCACGATATCCCTTTCGGACAAACTCGCAACCCTGGCAGGGATTAACTTAGAGGCTACTTTTATCCCGATATTCCCACGGATCGAGACTTACGCAGGTGAAACCACGTAGTCCTTTATAAATTCATTAGCATTAATAAAATCCAGTTATAGTTGACATTTTCTATTTATTTTATGTATACCCACTGAATGTTCTAACATTTATTTTGTGACATTTTTCATCCAAAAATATTTAGTCCTTTTTTAGGCTTGGCGATCCATGGATGTCATCACTACAAACACTGATCAATAGTTGTGTAACAGTTTACGATCATTACTTTCTCATACCTTGACGGTGCCGATTCTCTTGTACACCGAACTAAACTAAACTATCACTAAAATTTCTTAGTTTTAGTTTAGTTATTCTTAAAAGCTATTCTGAAAACAAGATTCACTAAACTTAGAAACAATTTAGACACAACTATAATCGAGTTTGACAATCGCTAAGTTGAATAAACCATAGACCAAGATTTGTTGGGAAATAAAATAAAAAGTGAACGAAATGATCCGAAATGCATAAAAACCTGAGTAAAATCATAATAATCATCTATTGTTTATCAATAATGATTCAAATAAAATACAGATAACATAATGACGGCGTCTTTATAGCATGATTATCTTGCTTTTTATTTCAGCGTAATAAAGCAAATGTTCTAATAAAAATGTGATCTCGAGAAAAGAAAATCCGGTTTGGTGTTCAGTAAGTTGAAAATCTCCAGTATTCTCGTCACCGTAGGAAAGCTCTATCAAGGACATCTTGAATTTGTCTGTTTGTTTGCCATATCAATTGGTTGGTGGCAAGAAACATATTTACTCTGGAGAGAAGAATAAAAAGTCCGTACAAATAAAATGGTACGGCATTGGGGGCGTCCTGGTGGATGACACCGAAATCTCGCAAAAGCGGGAAATTCAAAATCACATTTCTAGATAAGGTCTGTCGACGAAATCGAACTGGGAAACCGGTGTTAATGATTGTGAAATTTCACTGGTTGCAATTTTCCAGCTCCACTTTGGTGGTTAGGCAGCCATATTGTTTAAATTAACATAAAATGTGAATAGGAGTCAATTCATGCTTGTAGAAATCTTTGAATTTTGACAAAAATAGCGTCATTAGCACCACGCTTTTTAAACTTTGCCATAACTTTTTAGTGTAGTAGCGCTATCTTATTCGTGAGCCATGGCGCTGGCAAATGTCAACCTTAACTGCTCGAACAGATGCGTGGTGATCGTAAAGCTCGATAAGTTTAGCCATAAAAATATTAACTTGCTCATTGACTGATCCAGAGGCAATCAGTCCAGCACCAATCTATATTATTGGCATCCTTGCAAAGATTATTCCACCAAAATTGCGTTGCATGAGATTCTTAGCTTTAGCCTTAGGTGAACGAATTTTATACGACAGAAAAATAAGGTAAAAAATAAGGAAAAATAAGTTCAGGGATTTAGCGGTGCCATGACTTATGCATTCATGTACAGACGCCAGCACATCAAGCTACTACAATCTGTCAAATTTCTTCAATAAATTTTCAACTTTAACCCAACTACATAAGGTTCAAGGTTGATTGGGAAAATTTGACAGTTTCGGGTAGCTTGATCTGCTGGCGTCTGTACGTTCTTACAGTTAAAGTTTGCCGGCATATCGTGGAAATGAGCCCGAATGCTCTGAGCGTTAATATGTATAACGTTAAAATTCTTAGGAACATCCGAACACTGCGCTGCAAGAGAAGAGTACTCACGAAACTGTCGTCGTCGTTGCTTGTTATAGAGAAAAAACTACTACTATCACTGCTTTCATCGATAGACATAAATATTTACCAGACTAATAAAAATAAATCGTATAAAGGCTCCTACAGACTGGTGCGATATCGCGGGCGCGAGAATTGTCGCAATGCCTGTCGCACCAGTCTGTAGGAGCAATAACTAGTCCACCTGCCGGTTGCGTTATTCAATCAAAATAATTAAAACCTACTTACTCAGTCCGGGTAAAAAGAGTTAAACAAAAGCATATAAAAATAATATGTAAAACATTTCAGAGATAAAACAACAAGAAAACCAAAACACAGTCTGCCATTCCACCTTTACGAAAAACGGAACGCACGGAATTAAACTGACATGGGTAATGACTGACACTGACAGCTGACAGTGACAACATTGTGACTTGAATCAATAGCTCAATACTGTACTTAGCACAGTACCGTAGACAGCACAGTACAAAACATTTATTATATTATTCTATGTACACCATAAAAAAAATTAAAGATATAAAAATACCCCGACTTTGAATAAAACATCACAAAGAAATCACTGCTTCAAAAAAGCAGCACGCTTTAAGCTAGCGGTCCTCGCAGCAGCAACGGGACAGAAGCTGGCACATCCGTTATTGGATCACTCCGCTCGGGCTCACTGGGATTCGGCGCAATCTTGTCCAATTCAGCAAGGGTCTCAACCCGATGCCGCGAATCATTGGGGCCAAAGACATACACGCAGCCATCCTTAGTCCAGCTCTTGGTGACACCGCATATTTCTCTCGCAGCCAAGAACAGATCATGCCACCCCCTTTGTTAGGAACTTGGCTAATGGTGTCGCCTATAGCCTTTAATTTGGCTTTGGAAAACCAAATCTTATCCCAAAGCGCAAGACTGCCTAGCTTGAACAGGATAGGCCTGATTTCATTAGTTACTGCACGTCCCATCTGGTGACACCATGCAACAGCAAGATCTTCCTTGAAGTAAGCAGAATACGCGCATATTGACGTGGAGTTGCGGAAACCAGCCCGTTTTACCTATTACCTAAGATCTTCCTTCGTCCCTACATCTCAATTTGGTTGACACTGCGAGCAAGTAGCTCCACCTGTTGCCGAACACTGCTGAGAGCCTGCGTGATGAATGTCCAAACTCCTAAGAAGTTGTGACAGGTGATGGAGGGGCCTTCTGAAGTTTATCTTCAAAGGCGGACATCTATGTGTGAAACAACTCCTTTAATTTACTCAGAGTGCTTGTTAGAGGATCCATTGTGATGAAGTGAAGTGATAGTAGATTGTAAGAGAATAATTATATTGTGAAGAGATAACGCTACACAAGCAGGTACTAACTATGAAGTTTTAAAATATGGCTTATATAATTGTAAATAATGTTTCTATTAAATTATATTGAATTTCAAATAAGAGCAAATTAATTTTTCTTTGTGTAACTGTTACAACTACCCACAAGTGACATTAAATATGTGCCTTGAATAACATGCGCTCATGCCAGCAGTTTTTTTGCAACAATTTTGTGAAATTAATAAATTTAGAAAATAAGTAGCCTCTGCGTTGCAGTAACTTAAATTAATTATTTATTTATCTATTGCTTCAGCAAACTCCTGATCTAGGGAGTCTAAATATTTTTCTTTCTTCTGCCATTTTCGATGGGTTAGAACAGTCTTGTAATGTCCAACTTAACTCTTTCTTGATAGTTTCAAAAAAATTGTTATTTCATATTTCACAGAATCTGAAAAATGGATTTATCCACTTCATTCCTAAATCTTATTGTAGTAGGCGGTATTGTATTCTAATACTTAACAATAATTATATTATTAACTTTCTGGCAAATTGACAACAGCTTTTTAAATGATTTAAGATTTTCCAAACTCACAAGCATAGAATAGAATACTCTTTATTATGCAGACCATAAAAGTTGCAGAAATAAATGTTAAAAGTTTACATAGGGTGACACAATGGGTGGTCTTATCGCTAAAAGCGACCTTTTACAGCCTTAGGATGGATTAAAGGGAGAAGACGAGAATACTACAGGTAGTCAGTGGTGTACCATTTACTTATACAATAATATACATACATAAAGCATACACTTATCTATATGAATATATAAACAATAATAAACATGAAACAAGAGCAAGGAACTGTATTCTGTAACGATGATGTTTAAGGAGAGAGGAAGTATTTTTTTACCAGAATTTTAAAAGTGGACAAAGATTGAGTACACCATAACGACACGGGTAAGGCATTCCATAACCGAGTATGGTTATGGAATGCTTTACCCGTGTCGAGTCTTTTACAAGTTCAGCTTAGCAAGCAGTAGCTTGAACTTGTAAAAGACTCCCAACTCAACAAAAGCATCCCAACTTTCAAGAACTAGAAGAGAAATGTACTTTGTAAATTTTAGTTCATGACAACTAATTTTATTCCACACTTTTTTAATCGCGATTTAAAATAGTCGATTTAACCTAATCTTAGCTGAAAAACGTCAAATTCAGACTACCAAAATTGCCATTTTCATTAGATTGAGTAACTAAAATGACATTAGAGCTGTCAAACTTTATTACAGTTAAGTTGTGTCACTTTAGTCAATTTCAGAATGGGAAACGTCATTTGACAGGAATAAACTAAATTTTGGTGATTTTTAGTCTAGTTTAGAGATTTTTGTGACAACAGAATCGGCACTAATCCTAATTTTAGGTGAAAAACGTCAAATTCAGAATAGCAAAATTGCCATTTTCACTAAATTGAGTAATTAAAATGACATTAGTGCTGTCAAACTATAATATAGTTAAGTTGCGTCACTTTAGTCAATTTCAGAATGGGAAACGTCGTTTGACAGGAATAAACTAAATTTTGGTGATTTTTAGTCTAGTTTAGAGAATTTTGTGACAACAGAATCGGCACCATTGGCAAATTCATCGAACGTTATCGATGGAGCCAGAACCTTAAAAAAATAGAATAGAATTAGGATGTCAAAGTATCATTTAAATAGTCTTTTAAATTATAATAACATTTATAACTCTTTGATTGATTTTGGAATTTTAGAATCACTCCGTCCGTTGGTCTAGATTCTAGACTAACGGACGGAGTGATTCTAGACTCGTAGAATCTCGTCCATTGGTGAAGACCGTTTGAAAATCCGTTCAGTTGTTTTTGAGTTTATCGCGTTAAGACAGACAGCCGCGGCGGGGGACTTTGTTTTATAATAAGTATGCAAGGATACAAAATCAGCAAAAGGTTCATAATTCCATATTTCTGTGTATGTTATCTCTTATCGCCTGCATACCTACATAAAATATCCAATTCGGTATTGGATATTTTATTTATTATTTGGGAGGATACATTTTTTCAATTAAACCATTTACAGGCACTTTTGAATTGTCAAAGAGTCGGTCAGTTAGTCAGAAAGTGGAAGCTATTTGCCCATTCTAAAACGTAGATCTCTATGGAGAAGAATAGGCCATGAAACTCCAAGGACACTCTTTTAAATCAAAATATTACAAAATCCTGGGACCATTATTCTTGTCGCTTCTATATGTGAGAACAATGTAAAAAACTGGCCAACTGCGTGTCGGACCACGCACAATGAAGGGTTCCGTAGTTAGAATGAATTTGTCCCTAAAACAAACTTAACATTGTAGTTGAAAAACATGTTCTGCACATCGATATACGCCACGATCAATTTTCCAAATGAAAATTTAAGTTTATAATCGCAAAAAAGGTTTTTTTTTATGTGATAAAACTACAAATTAACAGTTTTCGGACTTTTTCCTTTACTTGTGCTGTGAGACCTTGCTTCTTGCCAAATTTCATGATTCTAGGTCAACGGGAAATACCCTATAGGTTTTGATTTATGTGCGAAATATTCGCAATTTTTTTGTTATGTGATAAAACTACAAATGAACAAGTTTCGGACTTTTTCCTTTACTTGTGCTGTGAGACCTTGCGTCTGCCAAAATTTCATGATTCTAGGTCAACGGGAAGTACCCTATCCGCCTTATTACAAAACAAGATTTATATTTTGACATGGCTTAAACCATGCAGCCAGTTTTTGTAATAAGAACGTAACAGTGATTGAAATACCGTTCTTTATACAAAACTGAAAACTTAGTTCGGTACTAAGTTGTCAGTTTTGTGTTTAGGATAGATACTAGCAATTTTTTTTTATGTGATAAAAGATATATCAGAGTGTGTTTAACTACTATTGTGAACGGACGTACCGATCGCGCGCGCGTGCTCTAGTTAAGAGTATATTTTGCAGACGCATCACAATACCGTCGTCGCGGTGTACGTCGATCAATCGGGGCCACCACGATGACCCAGTTACAAGTGCGGAAGTCGTCATGAAGTGTTTATTATAAATGTTTAGGTGTCACGCTCGCCATAAAACTAAATAATGGCTGCAAAACAGTCTATTAAAATAAAAACAGATCTGGAAAAGCAGTTGTATGACTGTTACATCCAGGAGAAAACGGACAGAGAAAACCTGCAACAAATGGTACGTCAACTGAACGGCCACATACAAAGCTTGCAGGAACAGGTACAAGATCTTCAAGGACAATTAAAATGCTTAAAGGCACAAGAACGAGAAGAACCCTCAGATAAACAGGTCAGTGAGACCATAACACCTGCGCAGCCGACTAAAAGTGACGTTGAGTACTGCACGGATGAGGATGAACTCGCCAAAGAGACTGGGTGGATTAGGGCGAAAAACAGGAAGAAGAGGAAGTTGAACACCTCCCTCACTCCACCACCAATACAACAAGCTAGAACTACCACTCAGCAGCAGCAACTCAATAACAAAGAGAAGACAACCATAAAAAAAATCTAGCACCGCCTCCAATCGTTGTAGACGGTGTTAAGAATTATCAAACATTCTACCATTTTTTGACTGAATCTCAGTCAGTAGAAACATTTACCGCCAAAAAATTAAGCGGTAATAGTGTGAAAATAAATGCTAAATCTGAAGAGTCCTACAGAGTGATTGCTAAACGCTTAACAGAAAATAACTGTTTATGGCATTCATACGAGGATAAGCAGACCAGGCCAATAAGAGTGGTGGCAAAAAAATTGCATTCTTCCTGCCGAATCGGGTTAAAGATGATTTAAAGTCGCAGGGATTTCAAATAGAACACGCAATTAACAAGTTGGAGAACAAAAGAACCACTGAACTTGTTTATATTATCGTTCAAGAATGACGAAGATGTCAATAAAATATACGGCATTAAACATATCCTAGGGTGTAAGGTTGAAATAAACCAGCTTAAAACGTCAAAAATAATACCACAGTGTAAAAGATGCCAGGCTTATGGTCATACACCAAAGTATTGCGCAAAAGAGCCAAGGTGTGTTAAATGTACAGGTAAACACCTCACAGCTGATTGCCTGAAACCTGCACAAGATAAACCTAAGTGTGTCCATTGTGGCTTACCTCACCCAGCCAACTACAGAGGGTGTTTAGTTGCCAAGGAGATGTAAATGATAAAGAACAAAAACTCGAAACATAATCCACCTACCAACCCTACCGCTAAGCAAGTTTTTGAAACACCGACAAACAGATAAACAAACAAAGTGCACAGTTTTCGCAGACAACCGCGATACCTGGACATACATCTAAAAGTGCCTCTTATGCACAAGCGGTAAAACCAAGTAAACAACCATCAAGTCTTGAGGATAAGCTCAACCAGATCTTGAAGTGCATATCCTCATTTGACAAGAGACTAGAGAAATTAGAATCAAGCAGTATAAAAACGAATCATGAATAACACACTAAAAATAATGGCGTGGAATTGGCCCGAGGTGGTAGTGCGGTTATTATTAGCAAAACATATCCAACTTGGTACAATTCGGCATTAATTAAAACAATTAAAGAAAAATACAAATATTTAAAAAAATTCAGGACGTACGGCAATATAGCGGATGAGTCAACATTTAAGCTTCTTCGTGAAAGGGTGAAGGTATTGGAAACGCAATGTTATGAAAACTACTTGAATTTAACCGAAAAATCAATTAAAGAAAATCCTAAATATTTTTGGACCTTCGTTAAAAAACGACAATTCAAATGCAGTTCCGAGCACTTTAAACTATAAAAACGAACCATTGCGTACCGGCGAAACTATATGCGAAGCGTTTTCTACGTACTTTCACTCTACATTTCTGGTTACTAGCCCTAGTCATGGAAATTCTTCACCCCCTCTTTTAACTGAATCTTCCAGCCTATCTGATATAAGTAGCATTGTAGTGAACGTTGAGGAAGTTTCTAACTTGCTTCGCAAGTTGGATACTTCTAAAGCGGCTGGCCCAGACAATATTTCATCCAAATTTCTTGTACGCTGTTCGTCTTCGATTGCACAACCTGTCGCGATGCTATTCAGGAAATCCTTGGATTCTTGTGTTGTACCTGAGCTTTGGAAATCGGCTTTTCATAACGCCTATTCACAAAAAAGGAGTCAAAACCGAAATTGTAAACTACAGGCCGATATCCAAGCTCTGTATTGTGGCAAAAATCTTCGAAAGGATTATCTACAACCAGGTGTATAGTGCTCTTAGAAATTCGTTTAGTTCGTTTCAAAATGGTTTTTTGAAGGGAAGGTCTACCTACCGTCACCAACTTAATTCTGCTCGATGATTTTATTACTGACGCTATGGACAACGGTAAGCAGGTTGATGTGGTTTATACTGACTACAGTAAAGCTTTTGATCGGATTGACCATGATATCTTACTAACAAAGTTATATGGTATGGGAATACGAGGTGATTTACTCAGGTGGTTTTCTTCTTATCTGGAAAACAGGCCCCAAGCAGTAGTATTAAGCAATTATGTGTCTAGTTGGGTGCCTGTCCCCAGTGGAGTGCCCCAGGGTTCACTGCTCGGCCCATTGCTTTTATTTTTTATTTACAGCGTACTGTCAGTCGTTCTATACATGCAGTCTGTGGGTCAACTACACGCAGAGGGCATACAGCGCTCTGCGCGTACAATATAATAATGCTTTCCGGATGTTGATGGGGTTGCCGCGCTACTGCAGTGCTTCCGGCATGTTCGCAGAGGCGCGAATAGATGGCTTTCACACCATCATGCGCAAACGTTGCGCTTCCACCATGCGCAGGGTACGCGCCAGCCCCAACAACATCCTGAATACTATAACTGATAGGTGGGACAGCCCCATACTGGGACATTGGATACGCCTACATGCCACTGTGGCGTACTAATTAATAGTTTGTGTTGTTGTTCTGGTAGATTTAAGTACTAACACTAGTTTCTAAGTCGTGTGTATACTAATCAATTGGACTACCTGGGTCTGAAATAAAAGTTTATATATATATATATTTTCATTATTTATATAAACGACATCAACTCTTGCTTGATTTCATCCAAACTGCTTTGTTTTGCTGACGATATGAAAATATATGCCACAATATCATCACACGCACACGTGATTGCACTTCAGGATGATTTACGTCGTCTGAAGGCTTATTGTCGTGCGAGTAAGCTTGATCTTAACCCTGCTAAATGTTCGGTTCTAACATATACTCGAAAGCGCACAATTATACCTTCGTCGTATATCTTGGGTGATCAAGTCCTACCTAGAACGAATTGTATCCGAGATCTGGGGGTACATCACGATTCTAAGCTTACATTTGAATTTCATGTTGATGCCATGGTCGCCAAAGCATCTAAAGCAC
Source organism: Tiliacea citrago (assembly GCA_963921375.1). Taxonomy (NCBI): domain Eukaryota; kingdom Metazoa; phylum Arthropoda; class Insecta; order Lepidoptera; family Noctuidae; genus Tiliacea; species Tiliacea citrago. Next base: position 28,410,673 of record OY992790.1, on the reverse strand, counting down.
TAGGTTTCATAATGCGGCTGTCCAAGTGCTTCACTCAAGCCAAAACGTTAAAAATTCTGTGCTGTACTTTTGTTAGAAGTCACTTGGAATACGCGTCTGAAATCTGGAATCCATGTTATCGCAAGTACATTGATCGTATAGAGAGCATCCAGAAAAGGTTCATCAAGTATTTGTGTTATCATCAGAAAGTGCCCTACCGGTCTGAAGATTACCTCAACCTCTGTAAGAAGTATCATATATTACCCCTAATTAATCGGCGAGCTATCTCTGACTGTATTTCATTATTTAAAATTTTCAATAGTTCTATTCATAACTCGGAAATTCTATCCAAATTTATTTTAACGTTCCCGGAAGGTCCAAGCGATGGAACGCACCGTTGCGTGTTCCATTTACCTATACGAATTACAGGCAAAATTCATTTATAGTGCGTGCAAGTAGCAACTTTAATAGCATGTGTAAACGGCATGATTTTGATCCCTTCATAACAGGTGTGTCCTCGGCCAGAAAGTGCCTGAGCCTTGACTTTTTTAATTAAGATTTTGTATATTCAGGTTATTTATTCTTGTATTGAATACGAAATGTAAATTTAATTTTAAGCTTGAATGGTATACTGTCTATTTTTTTGGTATGTGTGTTGTGTTGTGCTGTTCAGTGTTCACACTCCTTCTTTCCAATCTGTTTTTAGAAGTGAAGACTTGTAATTGGCTGTCAGTCTCACATACTTTTTTTATTCTGGTTGTTTTTAGCTGTAAGTCTTCCATAATTAATAAAAAAATAAAATTATTAAAGAAAATATCTGTCATTACGAACAGTGTAAATATGAGGAGCCAGACACGCAAGCTGTGGGGATATCAATTAAAACAACAAAATTTAATGTAACAGTAGCAGCCGTATACTGTCCCCCAAGACACACGATAATCAAAGAACAATACGTACACTTCTTCAGACTCCTTGGACAGAGATTTATATTAGGCGGTGACTTTAACGCTAAGAACACTCATTGGGGATCAAGACTAACTTCAACTAAGGGAAGACAGCTTCTAAGTGCAGTGAAAGACATGCGCTGTGAGGTCATAAGTACTGGAAAACCTACGTACTGGCCGACTGACCACCAGAAACTACCAGACCTTATCGACTTTTTCATAGTCAAAAATATATCAACCAATTATCTGAGTGTGGAAGAGGGGCACCACATGAACTCCGATCACTCTCCTATATTTTTACAATTAAGTCACAAAATATTACTAAGAGTAAACCATCTGACATTAGTTAACAAGTTTACAGATTGGGAAAGTTTTAGCTTAAGACTTACAAAATATTATCCCCTATCCCCTATGACCTAAAAACTTAATTAAAAAGCAAAGATCAGCTCGATTCTGAAGTAAACATGTTTAGCAGCAATATCCAACAATGTGCATGGAACAATACACCACAGATTATAAAAAAATATAAAGGAAATACCTACCCAAAGGAAATAATTGACCTATTATATGAAAAAAGGACTCAAAGGAAAAGATGGCAGCAAACTAGGTTCCCGCAAGATAAAAAAAAACTATTGAATAACCTTACGAAAAGATTGAAGAGAAAAATACAAGCCTTTCAATACTAACCTACGTCAGTTAACAGCGACCATACAACGCAATACTCTCTTTGGAAAGCCATAAAGTCACGCAAAAGGCCAATTACACCAATTCCACCTATCAGAGATGTTAACGGAAAGTGGGCCATAAGCAATGAGCGAAAAGCTCTAAGATTTGCACATCACTTAGAAGAAACCTTTCGGCCAAATGACGGGTCTATAGACAACCTACAGTTCGCCAATATTCTTCAAGATCAAAGAATTAAGCTTGTGACCCCGAAAGAAGTTGCAAATGAAATTCAAATCACTAGCCTTAAAAAGTCCCCAGGGTTTGACCTTATTACGGGAGAAATCCTAAATCATCTCCCGCGTAAAGCCATCGTTAAGCTTACTAGGCTCATCAGTGCAGCATTCGTGTTGAAGCATGTTCCTGAGCCATGGAAAGTTGCTGAAGTGATTATGATTGCAAAGCCCGGTAAACCACCTCACGAAGCATCATCATACAGGCCCATTTCCCTGTTGCCTATTTTATCAAAGCTTAAAACGCTTAAAACCTATCATAAACGAGAGAAACTTGATCCCTGACCATCAGTTGGGTTTCAGAGAGAAACACTCAACAATAGACCAAGTACATAGAATTACCAACATCATTGAGAGAACGCTCGAAGATAAAAAAGTCTGCTCCACAGTATTTTTAGATGTGGCACAAGCTTTTGATAGAGTTTGGCATAAGGGTTTGATATACAAGCTAAGACTTATGCTGCCCCATGATTTTGCCGATATCTTGCAATCATACATTACAGATAGAATTTTTCGAGTAAGGCACGAGGATGCCTTTTCCCAGTTAAAATTTATTAAAGTTGGCGTGCCTCAAGGTAGTGTGCTGGGTCCAGTCCTCTACCTGTTGTACACGTATGATATACCAGAGCTAGAAAATAACACCATTGCAACATTTGCGGACGACACTGCTATTATGGCTACAGGGTCATGCCATACGGAAGCAATCAAAAAGGTACAAATCGCTGTAAATAAAGTTCATGACTGGGCACATAAATGGAGAATCAAATTGAATGAATCGAAGTCACTTCACATTGATTTCACCAACAGGAATTGTGATTACCACCCAATCTTCATTAATGGCCAACAAGTGCCATACGCAAATACAGCCAAATACCTTGGCATAACGCTTGACGCGAAACTGCGCTGGAAAGCGCACGTTAAAAAGAAAAGACAGGAACTAGACATGCGTTTTAAAAACATGTATTGGTTGATTGGACGGGATTCCTGCCTATCGATACACAACAAAATTTTATTATATAAGCATATTCTTATGCCAATATGGACATATGGCATCCAACTGTGGGGATGTACTAAACCGACAAATATCAAAATTATACAAACATTCCAGAATAAGGTACTCAGGAGTATTGTTAATGCGCCCTGGTATATAAGAAATGACGACCTCCATCGTGGCCTAAAAATGGAGCCAGTCACCAAAATAATCCAAACATGAACACCGACTCCACCGACATGTGAACATCGAGGCAATTCAGCTGTTAGACCAAACTAATATAGTACGAAGACTAAAACGAACAAAACCTTTTGAGTTAGTGTAGTGTAGACATAATAGTGACAATGACACACATATAACACATGAACAAAGTGTTTATATTATTATGTCAGACTGTTAAGAAAATGGAACGGACTTGTGTAAAGGACAATCAACACTATTCTAAGTTTTAAAATAATTATCACGTAAAAAAATAAGCTAGATTAAAATTACTTATTAGCCTTATAGGCTAATAAGTAATTATGTAGATATTCCTTGTAGAGGTCCCAAAAGATTCCTATGGCATCTTGGGCCTCTTCCCACGCTGTCAATATGTGTTTTAGTAAGGTGAAACCGGCGTCAGTCGTACAACGTCCTTTGGTGAAACCATATTGCTGATCGTGTAAGATTTGGTTGGTGTTAAAATAATTAAGCATCTGATTCAGCATTACCTTTTCGAACCTTGCTGAATACCGGCAACACGGATACTGGTCTATAATTGTTGGTGTCTTTACTAACCCCAGATTTAAAAATACCGGCCAAGTGAGTGTCGGACCACGCACAATGAAGGGTTCCGTAGTTAGGATGAATTTATCCCTAAAACAAACTTAACATTGTAGTTGAAAAACATGTTCTCCCATACATCGATATACGCCACGGTCAATTTTCCAAGTGAAAATTTAAGTTTGTAATCGCAAAAAATGTTTTTTATGTGAAAAAACTACAAATTAACAATTTTCGGACTTTTTCCTTTACTTGTGCTATGAGACCTTGCTTCTGCCCAAATTTCAAGATTCTAGGTCAACGGGAAGTACCCTATAGGTTTTGAATTATGTGCGCGACATTCGCAATTTTTTTTTAATGTGATAAAACTACAAATTTACAATTTTCGGACTTTTTCCTATATTTGTGCTGTAAGACCTTGCTTATTGCCAAATTTCATAATTCTAGGTCAACGGGAAGTACCCTATAGGTTTTGATTTATTTGCGAGTATCGAAATATGTCGCAATAATGTCGCTTATATCGCCGTATTTTTTTATTGCGTTGACTTGGTAGCTTGATTTTTTTAGAGCTTCAAGGGACCATAGACCTACGTATTTGATATTAATTTCAACTTCATACCTCCACGCGTTCCTGAGAAAAAGGGTCTTGACAGACTGACAAACAGACAGACAGACCGACAGACAGGCAGACGGACAGACATACGGACAACGAAGTGATCCTATAAGGGTTCCGTTTTTTCCTTTTGAGGTACGGAACCCTAAAAACAAAAAAATATATTTAAAAAACAATTCAAAATATAAGATTAAAATATTGTAAAATAAGCCCTGGCAGTTAGGAGATGACCAGCCTCAACTGACGGCGCCCGTTCACGAAATGACGCGTGGATCAGCACCATCCAGCTCAACCACTTTGTAGGAAACCCAATGATCCAACACACGCGCCACCATCAGCGAGACATTTTAAGTGAGCATGACATACTCTCAACTGCCAAGCTTTTTTAAGTCAACATACATCATAACATAATAAACGGCTCCATGGTACTCACATTTACAAAATTGAAAAAATGCTTTTAAATTATACAAAACTATAGCTTGTGATGTATTTCAATGATTAATAAAATTTTACTAGCAAAAGGAAAATCGTTGTTACCTATTGAACTATTCAAGGACTAAAACTTGAATAAGTACATAAAAATAAACGATAAGAATGTAATGTCAAAACAAAAAACAAATGATTAAATAAAACAAAAAACCCGACTGCAAAAAATGAACTGAAAGGATGGAAACAAGATGAAAAGTAAACCAGTATCCTTTAAGTACCAAAAATAAATAAATGCAGTCTGAGGCAACTAGGATGTTACGAACGCCTTAAAATTTGCCTCCGACTGCATTTATTTATTTTTGGTACTTAAAGGATACTGGTTTACTTTTCATCTTGTTTCCATCCTTTCAGTTCATTTTTTGCAGTCGGGTTTTTTACCCGACTACGGCGAAGCAAAAAGGAGGGTTATGATTTTGACCGGTATGTATGTATGTATGTATGTTCATCTGTTCCCTCATTACTTCTAAACCGCTTGTCTTAATTTGATAAATGTGGTATTGTTGGAAGCGTCTTGATCGTCCGCTGGTTATAGGCAATGTGAGGTCACATTAAATTCAATATGGCGCCCTCTAGCGGACACAAAGTCAAAGCCTAAAAACAAAAAAATGTTTATTCATGCCGTGTTAGGTATCAAATGAAAGGCCTTAGTTAGCACATTTCAAAAATATATATATTGTCAGCTGTTGCTCATGACTTTGCTTGCATGCACCCAATATTTAGATAAAATTATAAGCAACAACAAGCATATTTTCTCTCCAAACCTACACAAAATACATAATTATGTTATAATAAATTTATACGTATTTCAATGTGGCCAGTAACTTAATATGGCCTGCTTTTCGTCGAACCAGCTGGAGCATGGAGAACAGCCATGTGCAGTTCTCATACAATTCGATGATTCCACTATAAATGCAGATGAAGATGGGCTTGTTAGAGTTGAAGCTTGTCTGACTGAATTTGACGGATTAAGAGGATCGGGAAAAATTCAACGCAAAATGTAACCATTAATCCTTAATTGGGCAGTTACTGTGCACGAGTTGCATGAGCGCACTCTAAATATAGTACAAGTATGTAGTATAGTTTAGATAAAATATTCTTATTTTCTTATGAGAAATAAATATCTTTAAACCTATATATAGCGGTAATTGATTTAGAGAAGTCACTATTCACTAAGGGACAGGCCTATGTTACCCTCAGCAGACTCAGATCCTTAGACGGATTATTTATTTGTTCCTTGGATCATAACAAATTGCTGAAAAATCCTCATGACTCACGATCTTTTCAGGATTTAGAAAGGTTAAGAAGTAACGTAATAAAGAGAAATAAAATTACTCTTGAATTTGAATATTTCCTCTTACAATATAATTTAAAACTAGCACTTTACAAACCAACAAGACTCAGTAGTAATTCCTGCATCGATAATTTTGCACATAGTTACAAAAGGGGCTGCAAAGCTGAAATCTTAGATCTAGCACTCTCGGATCACACATGTCAAATACTGAAAGTGCCCATAAAAATAACTTGCAAATTACAACTTTGGAAATGTAAAAAGAAAGAGTACTCTGAAGATAATTTGGTTAAATTTAAAAATATCCTAGGCAGTTTATCTTTTGTAGAAGTTTTTAATGCTAAAGATGCAAACGTGTCTTTTGAAGCCTTCATGGACGATTTCTTACTATTTTATAAATTATGCTTTCCAGAAAAGATAGTAACTATCAAATTGAATAGAAAAACTAAATGGATATCTCGAGGGATAAAGATATGCAGCCAGAAACAAAGACATTTACTTTGGAAATATCGTTTTGACCCTAGCTCAACAAATAAGAATAATCTAAAAAAATACTCTACTCTCTATAAAAAAATTATAAAATTGACGCAAAAAGCCCAAAACAATTATTTTATAAGCTCTTCTCAGAATAAATCTAAAGCCGCTTGGCAAGTTATTAATAAATCTAAAACGTGCTTACCACAGGAACATATTATGACTATAAACAGAGACAATTTGACTTTTATACACCCTATTGACATTGCTAATGAATTTAATAATTACTTTATTGACACAATTGAAAATAATATAAATTCTGACAAGATTAATGGTAATGTCTTTGACAATCTTTCATCACAATCTCTATTTATGTCACCGGTTTCGAAAAATGACATTATAAAAATTATCTCTAATCTAAAAAATACAAATACTGTTGGTTGGGATGGCGTCTGTACTAAAGTCCTAAAGTACGTAAAGGAAAATATAGCACAGCCATTAGCTCACATTATTAACCTTTGTATTGCTGATGGCAAATTTCCAAACAGCTTAAAAAAAGTTATTATTAAACCTTTACTTAAAAAAGATGACAAAACAAATATGAAAAACTATAGACCCATTGCAAAAATTTCCGTCTTGTCCAAAATTTTTGAGAACGTTATATACAACTCCATGTACACATATTTTGAAAAATATAACCTATTCTGCAATGAACAGAAAGGTTTTCGCAAAAACATAAATATTAACTTGGCACTGTTTGATTTAATTAATAGTATTATGACATCAGTTGATAAAAATAATCCAATTTGTACTATTTTTACTGATATGACGAAAGCTTTCGACTATGTTGACCATGGGATATTGCTACAAAAGCTGTATGGCTACGGCGTAAGGGGAAATATCCTAAAATTGATAGAATCATATTTAACTGATAGAGTTCAATGCACTGAAGTCACTCGATTATGTCCCAAAACTAAATTAGAAACTGTATACTTCTCAGAGCAAAGACCCATAAAATATGGCGTACCCCAAGGTGGCGTATTGGCACCACCTCTATTTCTGATTTACATCAATGATCTCCCAAAAATCATTCAGCATAAGATGGTTCTTTTTGCAGATGACAGCACAGCAATAATAGAATGCAATGACATAAATAATTATGAAAATGATATTAATGAATCTTTGACTAAAATAATAAACTGGCTTGAAGATAATAATTTGAAAATTAACCTAAGTAAGACCAATATCATGCAATACCATCAGCGTCGGGAAAATAATAACATTAATATCAACTATAAAGACCATAAAATTCAGGAAGTTGATAGTGCTAAATTCTTAGGAATGACTATTGATAATAAATTGACTTGGAACATTCATACTGACATAATATGTAAAAGACTAAGTAAATCTGCGTATGCACTATTCCAACTTTCAAAAAAGGTTAATATTGAGACATTGTTAGCAGCATACCATGGACTTGCAGCTTCTGTTTTACGATACGGTATTATTTTCTGGGGGCAGTCAGCTAATAGGGAGGTTGTATTTAGGATGCAGAAACGTTGTGTGAGGTCCATGTGTGGTCTAAAAACAACGGATAGCTGCATTCCGTATTTCAGAAAACTAAAGATATTGACACTGCCAGCAATGTATATAATGGAAACTGCATTGTTTGTAAAAAAAAACCCGCATTTATTTGTCAGCTTATCGGCGGTCAGAAGAAAGCCATTGCGTACTCAATACTGTAACAAACTATGTAATGTCAAATGTAAAACAGCCTTAATGCGTAAAAGCCTTTTCGGCAACGCTCCAAAAATTTATAATAAATGAAAATGCCATTAATAAAATTCAAAAAGGCACTTAATAGCTTACTTAGTGACAAATGTTACTACACACTGGATGAATTTTTAAATGATGACTCAATATAGTGTTTTGCATCTATGTTAAATGAAAAAACTTAAATGACGAATTAATTTGAGGTTATAATATTGACATGTAATAATTTTTGACATTTTCAATTGCTCTGACTTGTTTTTTTATTTTTTGACATTTATAACTAAATAATTCCTCATTTAAATCTGACATCGTACAATTTTTAAAATAATATTATATAATTGTTATGATTTATTTTGAAATTTTAATTATGCATGAATTTCAAACATCCTTTTTATTTTTATTTAAATTCATAATAATTAGATAGATGCACACCATATTTGTATGCCTCCTGGCATAACATAGCGTTCTGTTCACCAAACTCAAGATCTGTATTTCTACCTGTGTTAACAAATAAAAGTGATTTGATTTGATTTGAAAAAAGTCTTTCAAATTTGGAAACATAAACCTGTGGTATATGTTTGGTAAATTACACAGGTACATATAAAACATTAAACCTAATGAATGAATGAATGAGGTGCACTCGAATGAACCTAACCAAAAAAAAATTTGAATCACCTCTGCAAATACTTTATTACGAAATTATAACCCCAAAATTATTTAAATAAAAAATGCGATTCCCGACGCCCGGGACGTCTCCTGCGGCGACTAGGGGCGCGAGGGCGTTGATTTTGCCTTTCCCTCACGCGTTCCGCCTCCTCCTTCGCGAGCATTACTATTTCGCAGAAGGAGGTGACGGCCTCCCAATACGACCACGGCTGTCTTCTGAATATCACTATGAATATGTATTAAATACATTAGAATATACGAGTATTACATGTAAGTTGTTTATTTAATAGACGATAAATATTGAATAGTTTGTACATAATAATTTCAGATGAGAATATTTTCTTGTTTCATACTTTTTAGAGCGTGATTTTTCAGTAGTCGGGTTTTAGTTTTTGAACTTATTTTTTTTTTGTTTTATTTAATCATTTGTTTCATTTTAAGATTTTTAGTGTTATTAATGAACAAATTGTTTAGTTAAGTATTGGTGAGTTAATAAACTATACGACATAGGAAGGTTAGCAAGATAGGATAGGTCAATTGGCTCCTTTCCTTCATAGAATTCTTAACGTTAAAACTCCAATTTAATACCTATTTATTTTACGAGTTGTCTATAATTGTATGTTACGGTTTAACTGGCATGCCATCAGTGCACGGCGGAATATATATTTGCACAGAATTTTATACATCTTTTGTACCCACCACATTTATGCAAATAAACGTTTTTGATGAGAAAAACTTTTGCTATTTCTGACTTTTGTAATGGCCAGTCTGTTCATTATAACAAAAACTGGTCAATTGCGTGTCAGAAAACGCACAATGAAGGGTTACTAGTTAGGATGAATTTATTCCATCAAAATATGTCGCATGAATGGCCGTATTTTTTTACTGCGTTGACTTGAAGCTTGATTTTTTACAGCTCTCAGGGACCGTAGACCTTCGTATTTGATATTAATTTCAACTTAATACCTCTACGCGTTCCTGAAAAATAGGGTCTTGACTGAAAGATAGACGGACGGCCGGACAGACAACCAAGTGATCCTTGTAGGGTTTTTAATTTGGCACCATCTTGCGTTTTGATTTAGACTCCATTATCGTTGTCGGCGCCCTCGAAAACCATGAAAACCACACCCATGATAAAAAATTTGCAAATATTCGGTAACGCCATTTCAAATTTTGATTTTATCTCCATGATTGTTACCAAAGACCTCGAAAACGATAACAAAGACTCGAACGAATCTGTAAAACTGAGCTCTGCAGGTTTGCGTTGGTAGGTCGCCACTTCAACCACATTAGCTCTAAGCTTTATAATAATATAAATAGGATAGTCAAAATCTACCCTTTAACAAGGAACTAATTGAAAAAGAAATTGACAGACTGGCTTAAATCTATGTTCTATGATGCAACTGAGCAACTTTTAGTATCTTAAATAAACTCTCATGCTAGCATCCTTTCATAATACACTAATTGCACATCTTACTCACACTTACACTCATACTCACACTCACACACACTCACAAACACTCTCACCCTCACTTCCACTCTACGTCATTACATACAACCTTTTGGGTGATTTTTTCTTTTGTACTTAATTGTTAATTTTACTACAAGACTTCCTTAAAGATGTGTGTCTGGAACAAATATCTTCCATGTATGTTGTGTGGGGCGTTGATAGCTGCGCCTCAGCAGTTTACTTTTGCAGCTATCTTCATGTCTTTTGTTAAGTTATACCTAAATTGTACCTAATAAATAAATAAATACATTCAGAAAAACAGACAAAAATTCTAAATACTATATTTTCGGCATTAGAACGATCTCAGACCTCACACCAATTATTTTTTTCAAAAATATTCAATGGACAATTTTAACTTTGCTTCGATTTTGTTATTAAAGAAAATGTACTTTTTTGTAGTTAGTGTCAAAATAGTAGGTTAAAAGTGTTATAAAATATATATATTTGGAATTGGCTATTTACTAGCTTTTATTTGATACCCATATTAATATAATCACAAAATATTTTTTTTTATTCCCGCTCTCGTTTTTGATTCGCAGATGCCACATTAAAATATTATAGCCTATGTCACTCCCACAATTAAAACGAATCTAAGGATACCTCATATGTTAAAATCCATCAAGCCGTTTAGCCTACAGAGCGTGCCAAAGAAATAGACATACATACACTCGAAAAACATAACCCTCCTTCTGGAGCAGTCGAGTAAAAATAAAATAGGGGGGAAGCATCACTTCCAAATATTAAAATTCTAACAAGTGAGCCCAAGTGGTCGTGGAGCTGGACCAGCATTAAGCCAAGCATCTTTATCTACGATATAATCATCCAATTTATAATATGCTTGTCTAGATAGTGTGCGTTTAATGCATGTTTTAAATTTCTTCTCATTTAGTTGAAAAATATCTAATGGTATTTTACTATAACATTTAACACAGTACCCCATAAAAGAAGTGTGTACTTTTGACAATCTGAAACGTGGTTGATCTAATTTGTTCCTATTTCTAGTGTTAAAATTATGTCTGTCACTAATCGTACTGAAAAGATGTAGGTTTTTTCTAACATACATAATATTTTCATGTATATATTGGCAAGGTACCGTCATGATGTTAATTTTTTTACTTAGTTTTTAAAAGTTCCCTTAGATATCCCTGTTTTGCAGAATAAAGATAGAAACAATATCTGCAGCCCGTCCCCACAGCAAAATACCGTTAGACATGATGCTATGAAAGTAACTAAAATAGACCAGTCTCACTGTATCCACGTCTGTTAATTGGCGGATTTTCCAAACAGCGTAGACGGCTGAACTTAGCCGCCCTGCAAGTGATATTAAGTGAGGACTCCATTGCAGCTTTGAGTCAAGCTTGATTGCCAGGAAAACAGTATTTTCGACAAATTCTAGTATCTCTTTGTTCAATACAACTTGACATTCACTACTTCTAACATTCGGTAACGCGAATCTTATGCATTTAGTCTTCTTCTCATTTAATACCAAATTATTTACAGTAAACCAATTATGGTCCTTAAGCATAGCGTTATTTACGTCGTCAAGCCCCTGTGCATGTCTATTTACTTTAAAAATCAGAGATGTGTCAGCAGCAAATAACACCATTTGTGGTCGGTTTTCCAGTAAATGAGGTAAATCATTTATATACAGGGTGGAAACTTTCAGCGGGGCAGTAAGGGGAAGTACCTTATCCGTTGCAGCTACGCGAAAATGGTCTTAGGAGACTATCCTTATCATTTTCAGAAATTTTGAAAAAAATGTACAGTCAGCAGGAAAATGAGCAATTTTCACAAAAACTTTTTTTATGCCAATCAATCCTCTTTCTTATAAGGATCAAAAACTTCTATTGGACCGATTGAGGTTTGAGTACTAGAAAAGTCATAAATCGCAAAAAACTTTTCCCATACATTTCGTAAGAAATGATACTACAACTTAGTTTTTTATGATGGATAAATGGACCGCTACAATGAAGACTGGCCAAAAATAAACAAAAAAAATAAACTTCGTATTTCGAAATCGCATCAATCGAATTCCGGCAATGCGCAAGGCAGTGGATACAAACATAATGATGGTCCTTTAACGTGACCACCTCGCAGTCCAGATCTCACGCGTCTACACTTTTTATGTGGCGCTATTTAAAAATTTAACTTTATAAAAAGGAATACAACAGTGTTCAGGAACTCAAAGATTTACTTACCACGATTCTCTATGGAATTAATCCTAGCACATTATCAGCTGCTACCCACTCTGTAGTAAAGGGAATAAACCTATCATCAAAACAGCTACCATTCTCAACACTTCATAACTTAGAGCACAAAAGTAAAATTTCTAGGTGAGTCCAAATGTAAAGTTTCAAGTTTTTAATTTTAAGGTGAAATAATACCCAAAGTAGAAGTTATAGTTTTTGTATTTGTTTTTCGATCAGTCTTTTTTGTAGCGGCCAGTTTATTGATGGTAAAAAATGTAAGTTCGAGTCTCATTTCCTACGAAATGTATGGGAAAAGTTTTTTGCGATTTATGACTTTTCTAGTACTCAAACCTCAATTGGTCCAATAGAGGTTTTTGATCCTTATAAGAAAGAGGATCGATTGGCATAAAAAAAAGTTTTTGTGAAAATTGCTTATTTTCCTGCTGACTGTACATTTTTTTCAAAATCTGTGAATGCAGATCAAAATTTCTCAAAAAGATAAGGATAGTCTTAAGGGTCTTGATAAGGGTACTTCCCCTTACCGCCCCGCTGAAAGTTTCCACCCTGTATACTAAAAAGAGGAACGGACCCAAAATTGAGCTCTGCGGTACACCCATTTTGGCTATTAAACCCAATGATTCACACCGCACCACATTCAAATATGATTTTACTAAGTTAAGCGCAAGTTTACCCGGTCCGTAATGCTCAAGTTTCAAGAGCAGAGTTTCGTGGTTCACGCAATCAAATGCCTTGCATAGGTCACAAATGATGCCTATTGCATCTTGTGCCTCTTCCCATGCGTTAAAAAGGTGTTTCAATAATGTGACACCGGCGTCAGTTGTACAACGTCCTTTGGTGAAACTATATTGTTGATCGTGTAGGATGTTATAACGATAAAAATGATTGAGCATTCGATTCAACATTACTTTTTCGAACACCTTGCTAAAAACCGGCAAACTGATACGGGTCTATAATTATTGGTGTCTTTGCTGTCACCGGATTTGAAAAGTGGAATAACTTTACTATACTTCATTAAATCTGGGAATATCCCTTGATCTACACACAAATTAAATATTAAAGCTAGATAGGGTGCAATTGTCTCAATAATGGATTGACAAACATTAGTAGACATGCCCCACAGATCTTCGGTAATTTTAATCTTGAGTTGCTTAAAATTCTTTACAACGACCACAGGGTTTATATGTTTGAATTTAAATTCCACAGGACAAGCTGACCCATTCGCTCTTAATAGATCAATAGCAAGTGAGGGCGAGAAATTTAAAGTTTCTGTAGTTTTAATTGGAATATTTGTAAAGAAAGTTGAAAATTCCTGAGCAACATTGATGTTATCGCTAACGAGACCGCAGGAAGTTTCCAGTGTGTAATCAGTATTATGTATTTTGTTCCTGTTCGTTTCATTGTTAATAATTTTCCAAATTGTCTTTATTTTATTGTCTGCTGATTTAACCTTATTGCTAATGTATGAAGCTTTAGCCGCTTTTCAGACATTTTTAAAAGTTTTAGAATAAGTATCAACATGCTTATTAAAAGTTTTCGTGTTTATATACGGCTTAAGGCCATACACTTCAAATAATCTTTCCCTACTCTTCCTGATACCTTTAGTTACCCAGTCACTGATTAAAAACTTGGGGTCAAATAGTTTTAGTTTTTTTCTTAAAATATTTATTGAACTCAGTTTGCTCTAATGAAAAGAATTTTCCATACAAAATAATAAATAATAATAATAAATAATAAATAAATGCTTTATTTCCAGGTTTACAATTTGGCAGAATAGAGTTTAAAACCTAAACAATTGTAAAAATACCACTGAGTTTAAACCTCTGGCACCCAAGCTAAGATTAAACTTGTGTTATGGGTGACAGGGCTCTCTCTATAAACATTTATCAGATAATTTATACAAGTTCGGAGTTACATAGTGATTAGTGTCACTAGCGATTGCCGGAGCAAGCAGCATGGTTATTATAGTTTAATACAAAAGAATGGAATAAAAATTATATAAAATAAAACTTAAAACTATAAACTGTAGCCATTCTCTAAGTGTATATATGTGTGTGTGTGTGTATGCGGGGGTGTGTGAGGTTGTGAATGTGTGCGTGTTTGTGTGTGCGCGGGCCTACTGTATAGGTTTGCGCTATTTTAAGGAATTTATAATATGAAGTGCAAGAATAAATAAGTCGGTTTTTTTAGAGTAACTTTTCTAATAGGTTTTCTGTTTCCTCATACGTATGAGTCATGATCCATTTACTCACTAACTTTTTACACTCAAATTTATTTATTTTATAGATGCCACAGTGTTTATTAACTGCATTGTACAAGCGGCTTCCCAGAATTCGGAAATTTCTTTCAGCAAATTTGATTCTATGTCTTTCTATGGGACAGACATCAGTCGATCTTCGTTTTGCCAGATGATCGCTACTATATTCCAAAGATACATGTTTGCGCAAAATGGTATTGAGCACAAAGAGCTGCCTAACGGTCATGACTTGAGTCTTTATACAATTGCTTAGTGCTACACCGAAAGTGATTAAACGTCATAACTTTAAGGACAGCTCGTTGCGCTCTTTCTAATTGTAAAATGTTTGTTTTTGGAGCTCCACCCCAAACCGTCACACCGAACGATAGCACTGACTGGCACAGTGAGAAATATACCATTCGCAGGGTATCAAAATCTGCGCTACATCGTAGATTTTTAAAGATTGAGATAAGCTTCCTCACTCTGCCAGACAACGCCTTCAACTGCATACTCCACGACATAAGATAGTCAATAACGATGCCTAGGTATCTGACGTTGGTTGCTCTGGTCAGGGGAACGCAGGAGCATTGGTCTAATTGTTGACTACAGACATGTGCCCTGATGGCAAACGACTCATCGGGTTGCGAAGATTTTTTAATTGAGAAGGGGATAAAGTTTGTCTTATCAACATTTAAAGTTAAGGTGTTTGCAGATAGCCATGCCATGACGATGCCTAGAGCTGATTCAGCTCGCTTATGGACTTCCTTCCAGTCTAGACCATATACGAGTAGAGCGGTATCGTCCGCATATGTGTATATGTTACTATTTGGGATGGTCAGATTACAAAGACTGTTTACATAGATTAAAAAGAGAGTGGGTCCTAAAATGGAGCCCTGAGGAACTCCAAAAGACAACATGTGTTCATCACTAACATATGTGCCAATTTTGACACATTGTGTCCGCTCAGAAAGGTAGCTCTCAAAGATTGCAAGTGCAGAACCCCTCACTCCTATCCTCTCCAATTTTATTATTAGAGTAGGGACAGAGACAGTGTCAAATGCTTTAGACAAGTCCAAGAATATACCCAGACATTTATATTTTATATCAAGCATCCTAACGGCTTTGTCAACAAAGGCAGCAACAGCGTCCTCACAAGATTTTCCTCTGCGGAAGCCATATTGATTATCCGATAATATATTATGGGCTTCCATGAAGTTGATGAGGCGATTGTTAAGGACCTTTTCTAAAATTTTTGACAAAGCCGGAAGTACCGATATTGGTCTGTAATTATTTACACTGCCTCTGTCTCCACCCTTGTGTATTGGATGCACAACCGCTCTCTTTAAAACCCTTGGAAAGACACCCTTCGAGAAACATAATTCACATATGTATGTAATTGGGGGGACTTAGGTCTGTTTGCTCATCTTTATCATTCTGGTTGTAATTCCATCCCAACCCGCGGCAGAGTCAGTACGAAGATTCATTATAGTTCTTTCTACTTCAGCCTCATCAGGAGTCAGGAGGACGAGAGAGTTTGATTGTGCTTCGTCTTGGAGATGGGGAACATGTTTAGTGGGTGTACTTGTGTGTTTGTCCGCGAGATTTTTGCCAATATTAGCGAAAAATTTATTTACCAAATTAACTGAGCTCTTGCCGTCGACACCAGAAGTGGATAACAGGTATGTGGGAGGAGTTTTAGAATTTTGTTTGCTCAGTATATCATTAATTACTTTCCAAGTCGCTTTGGGATTATTTTTTGCTTTAATTAATACATTTTTCTCATATTCTGTTTTAAGTCTGCTTAGGAGTTTATTACAAAAATTACGGTAACGGATGTAAGTGATTTTAAGATTATAATTATCAGGTGATTTATTATGGTCACTATGCATAATATCCCTATTTCGGATACATCTCAATAGACCCTGTGTGATCCATGGCTTAATAACTCTCAACTTAGAGGGAACATGAATAATTTTAGTGTTGTTTTGGATAATAGAGGTAATTGTATTTATTAACCGTTCTGTAGCCTCGTTTGGATTGTCACTTAACATGACGGGACTAAAATCCGCTTTGGCTATATCTGTGGCTATTTTACATTGATCAATTTTTGTAACTACCTTACTACTTTTACTTCCTTACTTTGTGAACTCGAGTAATTTTTAACACAAGTAAGTATTGGTGCATGATCTGTAATGTGAGTTTCTAATATAATGGAAGCTACTGGGTTTTTAACTTTGATCATGGTGTGGTCTAAACAGTTTTTTTCTCTAGTAGGGGATGTGTAAGCAGGTAATAGTCCATGTGATGCTGTTAAGTTCATATACCCATTGTAATGTGGATCATTATTTGTAGAAATATAGTTTTATACTCCGATACTGAGGTTAATATGTTATTAAGGCTAGTTAAAAAGTTATCAGTATGTTTAAAAGATGGCGGTCGATATACAGCTATTATGACTACATCGGAACTAAGTTTACAAACAAGACAGTTTGCGTCCGCGAATTGTGGCTCTGAGACTTTATGTTGTAGATCCGAACGTACGTAAGCAACTAAGCCATCATTTTGGTTATAAGTGTTTCTTGTCGAATAAGCCGAATAGCCTTGAAGTACTGGGATAGTTAAATTTTTGTTTAACCAACACTCTGAAAAAATTAAAACATCACACCTAATTTGTATTTGAGTTAATAGTACTAAGACATTATTGAAGTTTTTGTTGATACTACGTATATTAAAATGCAGCAAGTTAAGAGTTTTATTGTGTTTACCTAACAACTGAACGCATTTGTCAGGTGGGCAGTTAAAAAGTTCATTGGATCCGTACGAATCTAGATTTTCGATAATTTCATGAGTGCTATTCATTTTTAATAATTAATAAAACAATAAGAACACCTTGCTGTAAATCACGTTCGAACATTGTACATAAATAAAACAACCAGAGGTAACCATTTACATCAGTTAAATGAGAAAAAGAATGGTACATCATTCCCGCGTAATAAAATAGACTTATGTATTGGTGGATGATTGTCGATAAGCGCAGATATTTGTGTGATATGTATTTGTAGAATGCGTTGTGTGTTATTTGTCTGTAGAATAATCTGCCTTTTGTGTGTTTGTTGCTATGTAAGAAGACTAAGGTGCTACAAAACCTGTTAAAAATTATATTAAAACTATAGAAATAATACTGAGGTATAACTAGAAAATCAAACAATAGTTCAGAGAAAAAATTAAAATTACTCTGGTACATGCAGTATTTTGTGAAACAATTTTCTGATTGAATACGTATAGACTTTTCTCCTTCTTTTTTGCGCAGAAAAATTTTCCCATTGGACGACCAGCAGTATTGAAACTCGTTATTTTTTGCAAAATTTCGCGCTTCATAAAAAAGTTATCTTGAGCTAGGTGGGAGACGGTCGGCGATATAGATAGGAAAGCGCTCACCTATGAACCCAATGTGTTCACTATTTAGTTTTTCCGTGGTGGCTTTCCCTTTATTGAAGTCACGTAGGGCTTTGAGAATATTATTTTTCTTCGTTACTGAGTGTAGTTCTGCGACAATTTGTTTTGATGGGCCTTGCTTATTTTGCACTCGATATATGTCACGTATCTCTGTTGGTTCCACGTGTACTTGTAATGGTTTACAGACATCGACAAAGTTTTTAATCAAATCATTGTCATCTTCTTTTTACTTCTGTGGAATATTTCTTAGTTCAATAACGGCAGGCCGACGACATTCCTGGACATCCTGAAGTTGTTTTTCCAATTTATCAATGTATTTACGCTGTTCAGACCGCTCATTTTCTAATTTTCCCATTTTTGACTTAATTTCTTCATATTTTTCATTCATAAGACTCGCAGATTCCTCGATTTCTGACCTAATATTTTGTAATTTTTCATTTTGTAATTTTAGTTCAGCCAACTCTGTTGTTATTTTGGACGTAAAGTTTTTTAAAATGGCTTCCTGGTCGGCACTCCACTTTGTGAGCATTGCTCTTATTTCCTCCTTAAATGTTCCGAGTTCATTTGTGGGGCTGGACTCTGAACGAGGTCGCTTTGATCGTTGTTGTACATTAACAAACTCAGTTTCCATTGGAGTACTAGTGATGTTAGGGTTAGACAATGCCCGCTGTACTTCTATTGTTGGAGTTGACGGCGGCGTGCGAGTTGTTTTAGGCATGATTTACTTGTATCACGCTGCGTAGCCGATCTCACGTTTTCTCGTAGCAGTACTAATACTCGTAGCACACCTTTATAAGCGCGTAGCTGGCTCGGTGTGACGTATGTTGTCGCTCGTAGCTACGTAGCAGAACCAGATTGAGAAATTAGCACGCTGACATCTACGTCGATTTGGCGTAGCGGCCAGCTGCGTTGACACGCGTGCACGGCGACTTTGGTTCAAATCCAAGCGCCGACAACGACTTTTCGAGATTCAAAAATTTGTTGTTGATTTAGTTGCACTCACCGAAGGCCAGCCCCCCTCACCGCACCCACCCAAGAGCGAGACGTCCGACACAAACAAATATGTCTGCCGTGCCTTATGGGTAAAGCTCCAAGATGAAACAGGAGGGTCCGAGTTTCGGAAACAATTTAATGATTAAAATATTTAAATTAGAATTGCGATAGACTCGCTCAACTTAAAACACGTCCACTCCGTACACGCGCCAGCGAGAGGGGAAATATTGCCATTGTTCATATTTAGGCCCTGAGCACTTAACTTACTAATAAAAGTGCTATTAAATTTATTTCAATTACTCAATGTTATTGGTCTAGTTTGTATCTGAAAGTTTTGTAATGACGTGTTGGACTCAAAAATAACGGTTTGACCGCTATGATCAGAAGGGAGATAATTTACAATGACTTTATCTAAATAGTCACAGCCACAAAAAAACATTATCAATACATGTTGCAGCAGCCGAAGTTATTTGCGTTGGTTCCAAAAACACATTTGATAGATTGAACGATTTGAAGAGGCTTAATAATCTACTACTATTTAAATTATTTTCCAAAATATTAATATTAAAGTCACCACAAATAATTACAGATTTATTACCAGTTGCAAGTTTTGCTAGAACATCTTCCATTACTGACTCAAATATAGAGTAGTTTTGATAATTTGGGGGTCTGTATACAATACACTATAAACATATACACTATAAAATACTTATCTAGCTCAACTCAACACAGGACAATTCAATGCTATAATGTATATTATATGCTTTGCAATGTGGTCTCATATTAATTTAGTGAGGATCCGGTAAAGAACTTAATGTATACAAACACACTTCCACACAACACTTGCATCCCCTATTTGTATCCCTTAGGGGTGGAATGACCAATAACGGAAAAACGCCTGGATGTTTACTTCTTTGGGGGTATGAGAAACAGGGTGTAAAGTTCACTCATCCACCATAGAAAAGGGAGGATCGTACGACCAGACGGACAGTTGCCCACCAGACACAACACCCGTCTGGTCGGAGGATCCTCCCTTTTCTATGGTGGATGAGTGAACTTCACACCCTGTTCCTCATACCACCAAACTTCTAACCAGAAACATAACTCCCAATAAACGCGGTGTAAAGTTGTGCTAAACCAAAACCCTGAAAAATGTATGGTTAATATAAAGTTTATACTGGTTGTCACGTTACTCATGCCCCTTCATGCGTCTGACAGTTAGTCATGGTATTGACGTATAATAGGTTGGGGGAAAAGTTTCTTCGCATTTTTTAAGAAAATTCAAAACATTTTTTAGTATAGTTTATTTAAATTTAACTAAAGTATGTAGATACCATTTTGTTCGATAACTTTTTGCCATCTTGTAGGTAGGGACATGATCCCATTGCTATAGAAATTTTGGGACTTCTGATCAAAATACCGCGACAAGTGGTTTTGGCAGTCCTCTCGTGATGTTAAGCTGACACTGCCTAAAGAATTCTGAAGAGACCGAAACAGGTGGAAATCTGAAGGTGCAAGATCAGGACTATACGGCGGCTGCATTAACACCTCCCAGCCAAACTCTCTTAATTTTTGCTGAGTGGCTAAAGATGTGTGAGGTCTAGCGTTATCATGATGACAAACCACACCCCTTCTGTCGATTAATTCCGGCCGCTTTCTCTCAATTTCTTGCTTTAATCTCATCAATTGTTCGCAGTAGAGTTCAGAATCGATGGTCCTGCCTGGTGGTAACAGCTCATAATGAATAATGCCCTTCCAATCCCACCACACACACAGCATCACCTTGTTGCGAGTTAACCCGGGTTTCGCCACAGCCTGTGAAGCCTGACCGGCCTTTGACCACGACCTTTTTCGCACGTTCTTGTCGTACGTGATCCACTTTTCACCACCAGTTATCAGCTTCTTCAAAAATGGTTCGGTTTCATTACGTCGTAATAAAGAATCACAAATGAGTACACGGTTCATTAGGTTTCTTTCAGTGAGCTCGTGAGGTACCCAAATATCGAGCTTTTTTGTGTACCCAGTTTTTTTCAAATGTGCCAAAACTGTTTTGTGGTCAATTCCCAGTTCTTCAGCTACGTCGTAACCACTGATATCTTGCTCCACTTTTTTAAAAATGGCATCCATTTTATCCGTAATAGGGAGACCAGAGCGACGTGCAAACTCAAACTCAAAGCATTTATTTCAATTAAACCATTTACAGGCACTTTTGAATTGTCAACAAGTCCGTCAGATACAAATATGAAGCTAGTTGCCCATTCCAAATAGTAGGTTCCTATGGAAAAGAACGGGCAAGAAACTCCACGGACACTCTTTTAAAATAAAATATTTGATACAAAGTATTGGTTACATCATTCTTATTGAAAATATACATGTGAGAACGATGCAAAGCGTCAGAAGCGTCCGTGATAAAATAAAAAAATAAAAAACAATTCAAAACTAAAATAATTAAAAAAAATAAGCCGTGGCAGCTAAGAGATGACCCAACTGATAGCGCCCGTTCACGAACATGACGCATGGATCAGCACCATTCAGCTCAACCATTTTGAAGGGAGCCAAATGATCCAACACACACGCCACCATCAGCGAGACATCTGAGTGAGCATGACATACTTCAGCTGCCAGGGCATATTCAAGTCAATGAAAGACCATCGTACTCACACCTGTGCTATGTAATTATATAATACAAAGGATGCATCTTTGACATCAAAATTTCCGGATTGAAAACGCTTAAACTAAATTTGTGCTACTCTCACAGACACTGCACTAGGTCCATAAACATCGCAAATTTTTCTCGCGGCTTGCGTTGCATTTTTACCTTATTTGTAGTAAAATTTTAAAATGTATCGAATTTCTTCATTAGATTCACTCATCTTGACAGTACGAAAAACAAATGAAAATCACACATTTTCCTAATTTGAATTTGGAATTAAGTTTATACATACTATAATGCGAAAATACTTTTTCCCCATCCTATTAGGTATGGATGACCACTGACCTGGCACATTCCACGTGTGATTTTTGTCCGAACTTAATGATCTTGGAGAGCTGCGTGGGGCACTGATCGTCCTCCTCGTCTCGGATGGCCGCCTTGCCGCGGAACAGGTCGATGGTGGTGCCTGCGGAGCGCGCTCGTCAGTACCAGCACGTCATGCGTACATCACAATACAAACATCAGCAGCCTTCAAACACTAAGGGGGCTCCTAAGTGCATGCTTGGAGAGGGGCCAGTTCCCACTTCGTTGGAAGACGGGGAAACTGGTCCTCGTAAAGAAGCCAGGGCACTTGGCGGACTCTCCGTCCGCTTACCGGCCTATTGTCCTGCTCGACGAGGTGGGCAAGCTCTTTGAAAGAGTAATTGCAGACCGCATTGTCGGGCGGCTGGTGCGGGTGGGGCCGGATTTGGCGGAGAGCCAGTTTGGTTTCCGCAAGAGGCGCTCTACGGTGGATGCCATCATGCGCGTTCGAGCCCTCACGACGGGGGATGCTGTTACCTGTGGTGGGGTTGTCTTGGCGGTGTCTCTTGACATCGCCAATGCCTTCAATACCCTGCCCTGGAGTTGCATTAGGGAGGCACTTCGGTATCACCGGATGCCGACCTACCTCTGTCGCGTGGTCGAGGCTTATTTGACGGACAGGGCCGTCATCTACCTCGGTCACCACGGAGATTGGAACCGGCGAGAGATGTCGTGCGGTGTCCCACAGGGATCGGTCCTGGGGCCGCATCTGTGGGACATCGGCTACGACTGGGTGCTGCGTGCTGACCTCCCTAGCGGCGTCAGTGTAGTTTGCTACGCTGACGACACGCTGGTCCTGGCGCAGGGGAGGTTGCATCAGGCGGCGGCCGAACTGGCGGCACGTGGGGTTGCGACAATCGTCGATAGGATCCGGCAATTGGGACTCGAGGTGGCTTTGCAGAAGTCCGAGGCCAAGTCCGGTTCCCAGATAACGGCGGGAGGGGTTCACATCGGCGTCGAGTCGACGATGAAGTACCTGGGACTCGTCCTCGACAGCCGGTGGAACTTCGTGGAGCATTTTCGACGTTTGGCTCCCAGACTGGAGCGGGCCGGGGCTGCCTTAAAGCGGCTTCTGCCCAATCCAGGGGGTCCAAACGCCCCCTGCCGGAGGCTCTACGCGGGGATCGTGCGGTCCATAGCCCTTTACGGGGCACCGGTGTGGGCGCGTTCTTTAAGGCTGCGACCAGCCCGCCGATTTAACGCGTCCCAAAGGGTCATGGCCACCAGGCTGGTACGGGGTTACCGCACGGTCACCCGTGAGGCAGCGAGCCTCCTTGCCGGACTGCCGCCATGGGATCTGTAGGCAAAAGTCCTCGCGTCGCGAGGAGGCGAAACGCCGGGGCGACACTCCGCTGCCGCGAGAAATCACGGCACAGCGGACAGAACTCCGGCGATATCTCATGGCGACATGGAGAGTGCGATTGTCGCAACCCAGCGCTGGGCACGCCACTGTTGCGGCGATAAGTCCCCTCTTTGAGGAGTGGCTAGAGAGGCGACACGGCGTCCTCACCTTCCGCCTGACGCAGGTCCTCACCTGACACGAATGTTTCGGGAGGTTCCTGTTCAGGATAAAACGGGAGGAAACGCCCGGGTGTCACCACTGTGTGGATCGCCCGGAGGACACGGTGGAGCATACGGTGGAGGTCTGCCCGGCTTGGGCGTAGCACTGCCGTGTCCTCACGGAGGCGATCTCTCGCGTCCGGCCCTGGTTCAGGCCATGGTTCGGAGCGAGAGTGCATGGGGGCCGTCACCTCCTTCTGCGAAGCAGTAATGCTCACGAAGGAGGAGGCGGAACGCGTGAGGGAGAGGCAGGGTTCGCGCCCTCACGCTAGTCGTGAGCGATGGGTAGCTCGCCGTCCGATAAGGACCAGGCCCGGGTCGACGGCGCGTTGTGTTCCACGCGCGCCTCAAAGAGACGTCAGCACGAATTGACGGGGTTTATTAGGGCCAATGCCTGCCAGGATTGCGAGTTTGTAAAAAAAAAAAAAAGCAGCCTTCAGTTTTTTGGGTTTGTATACTTTAGGTCGGCTTGTCTTCTTCTTCTCCGAGTTAATGGTATGGTTTTAGTGTTAGTGTTTAGGTAATTATAAGTCATACCGGGAGGCAGCAAGCCCTGGTGCTGCTGCCACTTGAGCGCCTGGCCCAGCAGCGCCAGAAGTCGCGAGCTGGGCACGACGGACACCTCGCCGGCCAGCGCGGCGGCGATGGCGGCGCGGCGCCGCTCTTTTCCGCCGCCGCTGCCGTACGCCTCGCGTGGGTCGAAGTACGAGCGCGCCAGCAGGTTCTCTGCGACACGAAATTAATGGTTGTTACAACCACACACCTGTGTATCTGTAACCTATGTTTACAAATAAATAATCTGAACACCGACTCATTATTTAGTTGGGTAGTTACCGAGGTGAATGTAGCGGTCGGTCTCCTGCTGCTTCATGAGCAAACAGGGGTGCGTCTGGCGAAGCAGCGACCGCGCGGCGCCCAGCTCGCGTAGCTCTATGAGCTCCAGCACGACCTGCTCATACAGCTCCATGAGCTTCTTGTCGGGCAGCTTGAGCGACGCCGTGGCCTTCAGCACCGTATCCCAGTGCCCGTTGTTGATGTCCGCGCAGAAACCGTCCACGCTATCCACAGTGTTCAGCGACACGCCCGTCTCCTCCTGCAGAACAACACCTACTGCACTAACTTTCTTAATTGGTACACGTGGTGCCATAAGCTCTAACTAAGAAGTAGCTCAAGAATTTGTACATCTGTTCACTAATATACCATCTAAAACAACGGAAGCCTTAAATTCTTCACCCGATGTCTCAATTGATTTATTAAGAGCGAACGTCCCAAAATCCAAGGTTGAATTTAAATTTAAACATATAAACCCTATGATAGTTATTAAAGATTTTCGGCAAATAAAAATCAAATTGACCGAAGATCTATGGGGATTGTCAATCAAAGTTTGTACATCCATAATCGAGACTGTAGCACCATACTTAGCTTTAATATTTAATTTGTGTGTGGATCAAGGAGTCTTCCCATATTGAATGAAATACAGTAACGTTATACCACTTTTTAGGGTTCCGTACCTCAAAAGGAAAAAACGGAACCCTTATAGGATCACTTCGTTGTCCGTCTGTCTGTCTGTCTGTCTGTCAGTCTGTCAAGACCATTTTTCTCAGGAACGCGTAGAGGTATCAAGTTGAAATTAATATCAAATACGTAGGTCTATGGTCCCTTGAAGCTCTAAAAAAATCAAGCTTCCAAGTCAACGCAATAAAAAAATACGGCTATATAAGCGACATTATTGCGACATATTTCGATACTCGCAAATAAATCAAAACCTATATGGTACTTCCCGTTGACCTAGAATCATAAAATTTGGCAACAAGCAAGGTCTTACAGCACAAGTAAAGGGAAAAGTCCGAAAATTGTAAATTTTTAGTTTAATCACATAAAAAAAAATTGCGAATGTCGCGCACATAATTCAAAACCTATAGGGTACTTCCCGTTGACCTAGAATCTTGAAATTTGGGCAGAAGCAAGGTCTCATAGCACAAGTAAAGGAAAAAGTCCGAAAATTGTTAATTTGTAGTTTTTTCACATAAAAAACATTTTTTGCGATTACAAACTTAAATTTTCACTTGGAAAATTGACCGTGGCGTATATCGATGTATGGGAGAACATGTTTTTCAACTACAATGTTAAGTTTGTTTTAGGGATAAATTCATCCTAACTACGGAACCCTTCATTGTGCGTGGTCCGACAAGCACTTGGCCGGTATTTTTAAATCTGGGGTTAGTAAAGACACCAACAATTATAGACCAGTATCCGTGTTGCCGGTATTCAGCAAGGTTCGAAAAGGTAATGCTGAATCAGATGCTTAATTATTTTAACACCAACCAAATCTTACACGATCAGCAATATGGTTTCACCAAAGGACGTTGTACGACTGACGCCGGTTTCACCTTATTAAAACACATATTGACAGCGTGGGAAGAGGCCCAAGATGCCATAGGAATCTTTTGGGACCTCTCCAAGGTATTTGACTGCGTAAATCACGAAACCTTACACTTGAAACTTGAGAATTACGGACTAGGAAAACATGCGCTAAGTTTAGTAAAATCTTATTTAAATGATAGACAACAGCAAGTTCAAATAAATGGTGTCAATTAACTCGGTATAAAAGTATAAATGGGTGTTCCACAAGGCTCGATATTGGGCCCTTTCCTCTTTTTAGTATATATTAATGATCTACCCCATTTATTAAAAAACCAACCACAAATGGTGTTATTTTCTGACGACACTTTCTTAACCTTTAAGATAAATAGACGTGCATCAAATCTTGACGACGTAAATAACGCCCTACTGCAGGTTCAAAATTGATTCACTGCTAATAATTTAGTATTAAATGGGAAAAAACTAAATGCATAAGATTTGCTAAACCCGCGCGCGCTAGTGCCACGATCAACATCGGCTCCACGTAATTTAATTATTTAAAAATAGTAAATACACTGCTTATCGCAAAACAAACAGTTAAATATCATAATAATAGTACAAATACCAAGTGACAGTGTTATCTCTTCGAAACTCTCAAAGAAAGTGCATAAACTACTTCAAAACTATAATACAGTGAAATCCAGTAAAGTTTGGTTTTAAAGAACAATAATATAACTTCACAATCTTTCCACTTCGTCATAGTTGCTTAATAAGTATAGTATTTATTATTTTTTACTTATATATATTTTAGTGATATTTATTTTAGAAATATATATGTAAGTATATTCTCTTATTGTATGTTTATATTTAAATTAGTGATCAGTTTAGTAATAATATTAGTAATTTTTTATTTTGATTTTATGTATTATGTTTTCTCTTCTAATTTTACACACGTTGTCTACATCTCTTTGTCTACTTTCCTGTCGCAGGTGTGCTGGAAGAGATTGCTTTAGAAATAAGCATGACCTTTGTACGTATTCTTCTGTTCCTTTTTTTCTTATCTGTTTATACATATGTGTGTACATAAACTGTTAAATAAATAAATAATAATAATGAACAAACAGTGCAGTACATAAACATTCCCATAATCAAAATAAAAAATTAAAATTAAGTGATTTCTTTGGTGACTTAAGAACAATTGTTGGTGGTTACGTTATTTTTGAAAAGTCAACCTACACTCTAACGTTTCTAATAAATTCACCGCGAGACTGGTACAATAATTTCAACAGTACACATAAGTTACCAAACCCAAAGTGCCTTGAGCTCAAATCCGGGTTTCGAGAAGTCTTTTTGTGAATGTTTCTGTCAGTTATACTACTCTTAAGACGATATAGATCAGTTTATTAACATAAATACAAAGAGAGAAAATCGAGTAACATCATGAACTTTCTGGAAAACATAACATTCCGTCGCAATCGAACACATCCGTAGCAAGCAACGATGACAGTGACATTATCTCACACACGTTGGAGAGTACAGCAAATAGTATGCCCGACTTCATCCAATGAAGAGGACGAACAAATACAAAATTTTAAATAACAAGTTACTAGACTTTGAGACACAGTTACAAAGTGCTCACAGAGAAATTGAGTTGTTATCATCAGAAAATTCAAAACTTAGACAGACGAATGAAGAATTATTAAAGAAGAACAGCCTATATAAAAAAATAACAAGTAGTCTGTTCAAACATAAAGTCATATCTCCAATGAAGACGTCAAGTAAAACTAGGAAAGTAAAACAAAGTGACACTTTAGAACAGGAATACAGCGAACCATCAACAGCCACCCCTATAACTATGATCCAGTCACCACAAAATGTCACAAAGCGTGCGGAGATTATAAAACATCAGGGTCAAAACAAATCGCCCAGTGAAAACAGTCACATCTACACAAGAATCAAGACCCAGGCAGAATACTGAAACAACTAATAAGATATGTATCCTCAGCAATAATAATGTAAATAAAATTATTTCTATCTCAGATACAACTTTGCAACTCAAGTCAGAGATATGTCACTACTTAATGCCACACCGTACGGTGGATCAAATGATGCACAGCATAGAAACCAAAGTGCAATCATTTACAATCAACGATTTCTGTATCATATTAATATGGGAAGAAGACGTCAACTCAAATGATTGTCCTGAATTCATATTTAGTATACGAGCATCTTTGGAGAAAATTAAACATACAGATATTATCATCTGCGCACCGACTTTCAAATGCGGCAATTATAGTAATCTGTTTAATGGAAAGATAGAACATTTTAATATATTAGTTTTCTGTACCGTGATATATTAACTCATGAACACGCTTATTTCCTCGACTCAAACAAGAACCTGTCCTATGATCACACAATGTTCTATAGACGTAACGGAAAGCTCAACAACACGGGCATGCGAACTATTTTTCAAGATATAAATGCTCTTTTACTTGATGTCAATCGATTTAACGCAGACTCAATAGAAGCAAACATGATAACTTATACACAAGAGCATGAACTCACTCGAGAATTTGTTAACACGGGAAAAAATATGGAAGTAAATAAAGAGAAAATAACAAAAAAGAATCGTCACTAACAATATCTGTGTTATGTATCAGAATATTGCAGGTTTACTAAACAAATCAGAAATGGTCACAATATGTTTAGATGAGTTATCAGGAAAAGGTTTGAGTGTAGATATATTGTGCGTAACTGAACACTTCATTATGGCATGATATGAATCATATGCAACTATTCCAAATTATCAACTAGCGGCATCGTACTGCAGAAAACAAAGCAAGAGAGGTGGATCAAACATCTTGGTAAATAACGGACACTACTTCATCGAATTAAAGTAGAATAGAACACTCTTTATTATGTACACCATAAAAGTTACAAATATAAATGTTGAAATTTTACATAGGGTGACACAATGGGCGGTCTTATCGCTAAAAGCGATCTTTTACAGACAACCTTTTTTGTAGATAGCAAACATATCTGAACCCGGAGAGTTTGATTGTTGTGCGATACAGTTACCTCATCATAAAATTGTTCTAGCATGTGTGTATAGAGTTCCTAAGTTAATTAACCTGGGCCTCAAGTCTGCTATTACAATAGTGTCAGAATGGTCGATCATTGATTTCATAATTGTTGATTTTGACAAGTTTGGTAATCTACTATTATAATGGCGTCATTATGACTTTCCAATGGTCGGCCCCTGACACTACATTGAAAGAAATTGCATATATTGGTAATCTCGTACATAATGACAAATTAATGACATTTCTACTAATGGGTTTTATATTAATGGCAATACGACAATGACATTATAATAACACAATTATATTACGAGAACATTGACCGACCAATGATCGACCATAATGAATTTACCAGATTACGAACTTTTAGCAAAATGACAATGGCATGACAATGGGATCGTGTTGGAATGACTGAATTTATAAAAATAGCAGACTTGGGCCCCTGAACGTATGTATGGATAAATTACAAATTCTCCTAAAAGAGCTATCTAAGAAGTGCTTTCATAATATTGTCATTGCAGGGGATTTCAATATCGACATTTTAAAAACCGGCCAAGTGCGAGTCGGACTCGCACACGAAGGGTTACGTACTATTATACGAGAGTCCGGAAACTTGTTTTTAAAAAAGAAAATCAATTAAGCTGGAAACAGAGTTTATTTATAATTATGAACTTAGAATGGAATTAAATTGAATATAGTAATAATGTGAATTAGGACTTCCGACCCGTACCGAGATTCAGACCGAACTGACGTCCAAACCTAATGAATAATGCTTCTAAGTCAATAAATGCTGACTAGGCAAGCCATCAGCTAGCCATCATCAGGTCAGCCATTCTACTAGCATTGGCAAGGTATAACAGCCCCCCCCCCCCCCCATAAGACTGAAATTCGGGGATAAAAGCCGAAATTCAGGAAGTTATACAATTGCCCGTAATCTAGGCAATGGAATTGAAGAGTTTTCAGGTACAGTATCTATATTATCGCTATTGCCATCGTCATCAGTATGGGTCGTCGGTTTAACAAAAGAGATATAGAACTTAGATCTATGCTTAGAAATAGTCTTATATAATTTAAATGCCATAAAAGACATAACTATTATTAAAATACACACGGTCAATATAGAATAATGTGTCCCGTATTTTACTAGAATAGGTTCTTCATTGATAATTTTGTTTAACTCTGAAAATATCTCATCATTTTGTTTATTTACAGTGAGATCATCCAAATTTATGTTTTGAAGTAAAATAGGGGATATGTTATTATTTAACTTATTAGTCTTAATGTCTATTTTACAACATGAGTCATTTATAATGCTAAAGTCTAAACTAGGAATAGGAATGACTATATTGATTTCATCTTTTGATGATATAAGTCTCGCACTTTTTGTGTATACTGTACACTGATTTGGGATTCGTAATATACCGGTTCCAGACACTATGATTTCACGTAGTTCCGAGTTATCGCAATCCATTGACACTTTACTTGAACGAGATTGCACGAAAATCCACTGATTATTCATAAGTGATTTCCAAATGTCCAATTCGCCGACAATCGTTTTGGTTTCACATTGTGTGGGGCACTAATTGTTTTCGTTAATAGTTCGCTTTCACACGTAGGATTGCCGCTTGTCAATAATACCGTAGGTATCTCACACAGAAAGAACTCAGAGCTTATTGTTTTACATTTATCTAGGCTATCTAGATTACAAAAGTTTAGCTTATCTTTAGAAATGGCAATATACGAACTAGAAGGTAAAATTAAACTAAAAGTATTTGGATTATCTAAACCATGAGTGGTCGGTAATGCCAAATTATGATACAAGTTAAATTCGTCATTAGTAACTAAAGGAATTTGTAAAACGAATACAAGTTTATTCTTATAGTAGTAACACGTAACTTCCGATATGCTTAATATTAAGTGAATATTATCTAGACTTAGTGTTATAGGAATTCCAGTATCTCTAGGTAGGTACCGGTCGTTATCAGCAAGTTCATGGTATAATTGCGCCGGACTGATTATGTTTGGATGCAGGATGTTTTGACTGGTCAACATAATAGCATTCGTTAAGTCTTCAAGCTGAAACGACAATGCTAGCAGAGAGCTTTCGAGGCTAGCAACTATGGAATGGACTTTTGTTTATTAGAATTTTAGAAGTTTCCGTGATATTATTTAATTGTAGTATGAGTAGACATAAAGTGCCTCTAAGTGAATTTTCGTTATCTTTTAATTTATTAATCGTTTGTTTGTAAGATTCCAAAGTAGAAGTAGTAATTAAAATGTTTTCTTTCATTAGTTCCGCGAGCTTTTTCTCGTGGTTTTGAATAGATTCAATTGCGGAATCGTATTTTAATGCATCGTCTTCGTCTAGTGTGCCGAAAACATGTCTGAAAACAGTGCCTATTCCGCTGAACCATGCTGAACGTTTACTACGTTTTGACATTAAATGTGAGATAGAATCAAACTCTCGTTTAATATCGTTGTATCGAACTGTGAGTGGAGATAGTATGTTTTCACATTGAAGGTTGCTCGATTTCTGACATGTTTTCCTAACTACGTCTAAGATATCATTGAGGTTAGTAAGATGTGGGTTTATAAGGGAAATGTCTACAGGACTAATAATATTTAATTGCTTTAAGTTTTCCTAGTCTATCGAAGTAAATGCCGGAACTAGAAGGAAGTGGTTTGATAAATTCCTGATGCGCATTGACCGAAGCGCTGAAATAGAATGAATAGAATCAGTTAGATTACGCTAAATACCTATTATAATTACCAGCTAAAAATACTTACATGCTAATAATTGAATGTCATGATTCTCACGCATGATTTTAGGTATTTCGCTCAGAGTAGGGTATATTGTTTTATTTAGGTAAACATGGATTTGAATTTTTGTATTGTTAAAGATGTGAGTTAGGATATTGTAAATTTTTGTGTAAGAGTGATGGTCAAATGGGTTTTTGAAGTCTGAGATAGCAATATCTGTTGTTTGTTCGGAATTCAGGATTTCGTTTCTTACTTGTTTCAGAGTGTCATAGATAGCGGGATAAGATGATTCGTCGAAGTGGTGAACTTTTGTGAAGATGAAGTAAACAGTTTTGCTGTCATATTTAGTTTTTAGAAAATGGTATATATATATATATATATATATATATATATATCATCTAAATCTATAGATGTAGGAATTAATATTATTTTACAGGTTGATTTTAGGAGATTTTCGTTGTGTTCT
Source organism: Tiliacea citrago (assembly GCA_963921375.1). Taxonomy (NCBI): domain Eukaryota; kingdom Metazoa; phylum Arthropoda; class Insecta; order Lepidoptera; family Noctuidae; genus Tiliacea; species Tiliacea citrago. The sequence continues at coordinate 28,378,093 of OY992790.1, read as the reverse complement.
TTTAGAACTGTGTTGGAGATATTTTCTTTATTTGGAATTGATTTTAGAAATTTAGAATAATTATCGTCATTTGGGTTTAGTTGCTCGTTTGGCGAAGGGATTTGTAATGAGTCAAAGTCAAGGTTGAGGTCGGCACTGTCAGGGCTGATGTCAAGGTAGGGCAAGTTCGGTCCGAGATCTATGAGATCTAGATCTGGATCTATCAGATCTTGAGATAGCGTTGGTTCAGCTTGTGGTATAGGATTTTGTAATATATTAGAGTCTGCATCTGTTTCTTGATTTAATAGGTCGTTATTCTCGAAGGAGAACGGAATAGGAGAGGGTAGAATTATAAGAGGGTCCTCCAAGAGGTCATCGAATTCAGTGTCAAGATCTCCCTCAAGATCTAATAGTAGAGGGTCAGGGGTTGGTGAACGTTTACCATGAATAGGGTTAACTGGAAATCGAGACAAGGCGTCAGCGTTAGTATTGATTTTGCCTTTTTTGTATACAATATCATAGTCAAATTCCTCTAATTTGAGTCGCCAGCGTACTAACCTAGAACCAGGGTCCTTACAGTTAAATAACCATTGTAAGGGTTTGTGATCTGTGACTATAGTAAATCGATTTCCGTAAAGATAGGGGCGAAAAGCTTTAGTTCCAAAGATAATGGCTAAGCATTCTTTTTCGGTAACACTATAGTTACATTCAGCTTTATTGAGCGTCCGAGACGCGTAAGCAATTGGACGGTCCTTTCCTATTGGACCTTGCGATAATATAGCAGAAACAGCGTAGTTGGAAGCGTCGCAAGTAAGAATGAAGGGTTTGGTAAAATCAGGATATGCTAGCACTGGTGACGTTACTAATTTAGTTTGTAAATTTTCGAATGCAAGCTGTTGCTCATTTTTCGAATTGAATGGTGTATCTTTTTTCAGAAGGGATGTTAATGGCTTTGCGAGTTTGGAAAAGTCTGGTATGAAACGTCTGTAGTAAGATACGAGTCCAAGAAAAGATTTCACATCTTTAGGGCATTTTGGTAAAGGGAATTCGGTGATACATTTGATTTTTCTAGGGTTTGGTTGTACACCGTCTTTGTTAATGAGGTGACCAAGATAAGCGACTTCCTTGCATAGAAACTCGCATTTATCCGGTTGGAGCTTTAGGTTATAATTCCTGAGCCTATTGAAAACAGCGGATAGGTTTTGAATGTGACTTGGTAAGTCAGGGGAATAGACTACAATGTCATCTAAATAAACAAAGCAACGCGAGCCTTGAAGTCCACATAAACATGTGTTCATTAGTTTTTGGAAGGTCGAAGGGGCATTTTTTAGTCCAAATGGCATTCTAGTAAATTGAAAATGGCCTTGAGGTATGGAAAAGGCGGTTTTAGGAGCGTCTTGCTCGGATATTGGAATTTGATGGAAGCCTGAGGCTAAATCTAAAGTTATGAAATATTGGCTTTTCCCGAATTGATCTAGAATTTCTGTTATTTGTGGAATAGGGTATGTTTCTCCAATAGTAACATCGTTGAGTTTTCTATAGTCAATGACGACTCTCCATTTTCGTTGTCCTGAAGCATCCAGCTTTTTGGGCACAACCCAAATGGGCGAGGACCATGGTGAATTTGAAGGTGTTATTATGTTTTGTTCTAGCATTTTGTTAATTTGATTTTCTACTTCTTTTTTATGGCATTCAGGGAATCTATAAGATTTAGTTTGGATAGGGATATCTGTACTTGTTCTGATATTATGTTCAGCAATTGTAGTATATGTGAGCATTGTGAGCTGATCGTCTGGAAGATGGAAGATATCGGAAAAGTCTGTGCAGACTTGTAATAGGGCATTAGATTCTTCTTCGTTCAAGTGAGAAATCCTAACATGTTTGAGAACTTTATTTGTTCTTGTGGAGGCATTAGTAAGAGACAATGATTCATGAGGATTCAAACAAGCTTGAGTGTCTAAAGGTTCTAGTGTTAGATTAAGGTTAGATCGGAGTATGATGGACTCTTCAGACGTGTTGATAACCGTAATGTTAATACGGTTATTTTCTTTCACTTTAACGATGCAATTGGCAACTAACAAGGAATCAGAGATGTGTTGGTCTATTATCATACCTTCTCTTATATTTGGATTACTTATTGTGCATTCAATTACAGTTTCTGTGCGAGGTGGAATGTTATATAATGGTTCAGCAAATTTTAATTCTATCTATCTGTAAGGTTTCATGACAATAGTCGATTTGACAACCTAGGTCTTTCAGGAGGTCGTTGCCTATGATGCCATCGAAACTTAGGCTAATGTTTTTGACAACGTGAAATTCATAGACATAAGGTTTGTTATTTTTTTTGAATATTTGCATTTTGAAGCTGCCTAGAGTTGAAGTTGCTTCATTTCCAGCATCTATTCCTTTGATGGTTATTTTATCATCACTTAAGTTTGGGACTTTGGACATGGAATTTAGTTTCAGCGGGCTTAGGTTTCAGCTTTATGCAGGAACCTGTGTCAATCAGGAAGGATAAAGGCCTATCAGCGACCGGCGTGTGGATTATTACGTATGGTAAGTATCTTTTCTCTCTATTTTTAAACATTTTATAAATTTTTGCATCTATTTTTTGTTTCAGGTCTGGTGAGAGTGGCGAGTTGTCCGAAGATGAAATGTAGGGATTTGCAACGAGAATAGAATCGGTGGACCTTGCATTTGGATTTGGTAATTTACAGGGTTTAGTAAGTGATTTGGCAGAAACAGCGGATTCGGTGGATTTAATACGTGATTCAGTGGATTTAGTAATTGGTTTTATAGAAACAGTGGATTTAGTACGTGATACAGGGGATTCAGTGGATTTACTCATTGGTTTCATAGAAACAGTGGATTTAGTACGTGATTCAGGGGATTCAGTGGATTTAGTAATTGATTTCATAAGAATAGTGGATTTAGTACGTGATTCAGGGGATTTAGTAATAGGTTTCATAGAAACAGTGGATTTAGTACATGATACAGAGGATTCAGTGGATTTAGTAATTGGTCTCATAGAGACATTGGATTTAGTACGTGATTCAGGGGATTCAGTGGATTTAGTAATTTGTCTCATAGAAACAGTGGATTTAGTACGCGATTCAGGGGATACAGTGGGAATAGAGGCATCGGCTTTGATATAGTAGGACGAATTTCCCGCGCGACACCGGCCGGGAAATTTTACTCGTTTAAATCGTTTTGGTCGACTTCGTCGGTCCCTTCTTCCTTATCCTGATTTATGATAAAAACCTTGCGGGCTTGTGTAGGGTTAGGTTGACGACCATTTGAAGTAGAAGCCGCAGATTGGTTCCTACTATTGTTGTATTGTCTTTTGCAACAATTTTCAATAGTGTGGCCTATGTTTTTGCAGTAGCGACACACCATGTCGTTGGTATTCACTGCTTTTGAATGATCGAATTGGTGATTTCGTGGAGCTGGAAAACGTGGCGATGGAAAGTCACGGCGAGAATTCATATTTTTAGATTTATCGTTACTGGAGTAAGTATTGGATGCAGATCTTTTATAAATATTAGAGATGATTTTTTCTTCTTCTACTGCGAAGTTTATAGCGGAATTTAATGAGTCTGGGTTTCGGCATCTAACGACTTGTGATACCCGTGGCAAGAGTCCTATTATAAAAGTATGAAGTGCAAGATCTTGCATCGCAGCTACGCGTCCTGCTAGTTCAGTTTTCTTTTTCGTCGGAATGGAAATATTTATTTCCGTAAGTAGTTTCGCTAAGCATGTTTCTATTTTTAACGCAAACTGGTTGACTGTTTCAGCAGAGCTCTGCTTACAGTCCTGAAGTTCAGTGAGTAGGTGAGTAATGCTTCCTTTCTCCAAATTGTTGTTTTAAGAACTCGATGAACTGTTCAAAGGATTCGAACTCTTTGACACTGCATGTAGTTTCAGCTTTATCTATTAGTTGACTTAGAATAAATTTGAATAAAATTGGTTTTTGCGTTTTTGTAGCGGTATTAAAAGCGCTCTGGCAATTAGCAATTAAGGGATTTAGTTTTTCCCTGGAGCTATCGAATGGCTTAATGAATTTAAATAGAATACCGAGTTCTATTTTTTCTTCCATTTCGTATTTTGTACTCTTAGAGCTACTGGAACTTTCCTCCTTTGCAGTCATTATTCGATATTACAAAATAAAATATTATAAACTAATTAATTATAAGAAATCGTATCCACGTTATGCTACCTTATACAGGTGACTCAGTGTGATAGACGCGTAATCGAAACGCGTAGTCTAAACAAAATATACAGTAGCCGCACAGTAAAGTCTTTATCGGTTACAAAGTATTATGAATAGTGTACAATAGAGTAGTGTATGTAGAAATGAAATAAATGTCGCTAGAAATAGTGACTCTGAGTTAATTCTGGTATTCGCACTAGGATATAGTAGTAACCGAAGTATTTTCAAGATCACTCACAGGAACGCCGTCATTATGAGGATATTCGGGATCATTTTGACCGTTTCTCCAGCGGTAAACAGCAGAACAGCAGTTGTAGTAGACCTCTGTACCAACAGAGGGTGAAGTCCGGTCTCGGTTGCAAGGTGCAACACACAAGACAGGGTGTCGATCAGGCACTTTGATTATTGCACTTATTCGACACAGAATTGATTTAGTAAGCCACTTAACTTTCAGCACTTTAAAACACTTGTTTCACTGGCACTTTCAGGTTTAGTATTTTTCAGAGACGTATTCGGGTAGGGGATTTTCGTATCCCACCGCTGCCACCAAATATTATACAAGAGTCAGGAAACTTGTTTTTAAAAAAGAAAATCAATTAAGCTGGAAACAGAGTTTATTTATAATTATGAACTTAGAATGGAATTAAATTGAATATAGTAATAATGTGAATTAGGAATTCCGACCCGTACCGAGATTCAGACCGAACTGACGTCCAAACCTAATGAATAATGCTTCTAAGTCAATAAATGCTGACTAGGCAAGCCATCAGCTAGCCATCATCAGGTCAGCCATTCTACTAGCATTGGCAAGGTATAACAGTACCATTAACTACAAAAACGGCAAAAAGCAAAAAAAAAACACGTTTGTTGTATGGGATTTGGGGGATGGGGATGATGGGGACCCTTAAATATTTGTTTTATTTTAATTTTATTATTTATTTTTAAAGTGAATATATAACTGAATATTTACAGCGTCTACCTGTTGCCGTTATCAATATCGAGCAAAAACGAGCCAAAAAATACCGGCCAAGTGCGTTTCGCACCATGCACAATGATATACTTGTGCTGTAAAACCTTGCTTCTTGCCAAATTTCATGATTCTAGGTCAACGGAAAGTACCCTATAGGTTTTGATTTATTTGCGAGTATCGAAATATGTCGCAATAATGTCGCTTATATCGCCGTATTTTTTTATTGCATTGACTTGGAAGCTTGATTTTTTTAGAGCTTCAAGGGACCATAGACTTAAGTATTTGATATTAATTTCAACTTGATACCTCTACACGTTCCTGAGAAAAATGGTCTTGACAGACTGACAGACAGACAGACGTACAACGAAGTGATCCTATAAGGGTTCCTAAAAAACCTTAACCTCTAAAAAATCAAGCTTCCAAGTCAACGCAATAAAAAAATACAGCCATATAAGCGACATTATTGCGACATATTCCGATACTCGCAAATAAATCTCGGCGGCGCCGAGTCCTGGGACGCGGTGGTCGCCTTCTGCGAGACGGTCGTCTCGCAGAAGGAGGCTGCGGAAAGGGAGAGGGAGATCTCGTCCACTCACCCGGCCCGCAGCAGGCGCACCGGGCGTCGGCGGAGGGCGGATAACGCCCTCTTCCAGCCCCCCTAAATGGGTCCAGGGGCGACGGACTCGGGGACGTCCGTCGCCCCCCACACATCAGGACCCGAGGTGGCGGCGCGTAGTGTTCCACGCGCGCCCCTCTGAGACGTCGCGGGGGGAGTCAAACACCTCACTCCTCCCCCCTGACCCGCGAGGAGGCCCGCAGTGGCGGGCCGGCACCAGCCGGGGGTTGCGGAAGATTTCAAGTTCCCGCGACCCCCGGCGTAGGTGTGAGTCGGAACACCGGGGTGGTTTTTAGTCAGTAAGAGTCTGACAGACCCCTCCGCCCGCCCCAGGGCGGAGGACATCCATGAGGATTTTCACAGTACAATATTTAACACTACATTTTTTTTAATAGTCTTGTACCTAAATCCTTTAATTTTGAACTTTATTTTATTTTTATTTTTTGATATAGCGGCAATAGAAAGACACAATCTGTGAAAATTTCTTCTTTTAACTTTCTGCCTATTATGGTTAATGAGCTACAGGCCGCTGACAGACAGACAGACAACGGAGGCTTAGGTTTTTCTTTTTAGTTCAGTTAAATGATGATGGTTGTTATGCCGTGTGAGCAACATAGTAATTATGCTGTAGTATAAAGTAACTTGTGAATGTCCTTAGAATTTACTTCTTTTTTTTATCTCTGTATTTTATAACTGGAGACCCGTAATTGGCTTTCAGACTAATGTACTGTCCTTGATCTGTTTGTTTTAGCCGAAGTCTCACATGATATTTAAAAAAATAAATGAAAATTCTAAACAAAGAATACTTTTATCTTAAAATTACAAAATCGCAAAGATACAATTTGTATTTCATAATGATACTGTGAATCACAAAGTCCCTAGTCCTTAGTCTTTTGCACTTGCTGAAAATTACCCATATTTAAACAAAATACCTTAGAATCAGTTTTTAATATTTAGTAATTAAATACAGTATAATTATGGTACATGATATACAGAAGTTACAAAATTATATGCTATTTCTTCATTTACGAACATTAAAAAAAAGTACTTACTCTATGAGTTCTAGACAATGACACCCCACATGCCAAGGTAATTTTTTTTAAATCAAAATCAAAAGTTTATGTATGGAGATGGCCCTCTTTTCTTAGCTGCTTTTTAGGGTTCCTAGGAAGGAACCCTAAAAAGCAGGTTGTAGTTTCATTTTCTACGAAATGTATGGGAAGTTTTTAGCTATTATATATTATATATATTTTCTAGTAGTCAAACATCAGTTGGTCCAATACAGTTTATTGATCCTAAGAAACAGGATTGATTGGCATCAAGAAAACAGTTTTTGTGAAAACTGCCCATTTGATTGGTGACTACATTATTTTTAAAATCTGTGAATGCATATCGAAATGTCTCAAAAACTTAAGGACAGTCACCTAAGACTGATTCTTGTAACTGTTACAACAGTTCAGGTAACTGTCCTTACTGCCCCATCTCAAAAGTCCACCCTGTTTATTACATGACTACCCAAAAAAACCGGCTAAGTGCGAGTTGGACTCGCGCACGAAGGGTTCCGTACCATTACCACCTATAAAAACGGCAGAATTTTTAATATTTCTTTTATTTTAATTTAATTATTTATTTTTAAAGTGAATATATAACTAAATATTCTGTGAATATTTCAAGCGTCTACCTGTTGCCGTTATCAATATAGAGCAAAAAGGAGCAAAACAATCACGTTTGTTGTATCGGAGCCCCCTTAAATATTTAATTTATTCTGTTTTTTAGTATTTGTTGTTATAGCGGCAACAGAAATACATCATCTGTGAAAATTTCAACTGTCTAACTATCACGGTTCATGAGATACAGCCTGGTGACAGACGGACAAACAGACGGCGGAGCCTTAGTAATAGGGTTTCCGTTTTACCCTTTGGATACGGAACCCTAAAAAGGAGTGTTATGTTTTCAGGGTTCATGTATGTTTGTGAGTTTCTTTATTCCACCATAACTTCTAAACAGCTTAACCGATTTTAATGTATGTTGTATTGTTAGAAGTGTTGAACTATTCTGGGTAACATTAAAAAAAATATAAAGGGGGAGCCAAATAATACTAAAGGAGTGTCTACCTACTATATTTTATTTGACTCTGGTACCTGAGTAACATACTTAATATCAATCTAAATATTTCAACAAAAGTAAAAAAATATGTAAATTTTAATGTCAAGTAATATGATTATTAATGAAGAATACACATAAAACCATTTTTGATTACTTTAGGGCTCCGTCAAATATTTCGTTTTCGAAAAGGGTTCCGTCTCCAAAAAAGTTTGAGAACCACTGGTCTAGAGCTTGCTTAGTACATAACAAAAATATATAACAGTAGTATTCAATATGCATTTGTTCACTAATAACAAAAGAAATTAAATGAATTTCAAATTAAATGAATACCATATCAAAAATTGAACTAAAAAAATAAAACAAATGATGAAAAAAAAACAATAAACCTGACTGCAATAAAATGAACTGAAAAGATGGAAACAAGATGAAAAGAAAACCAGTATCCTTTAAGTTCCAAAAATAAATAAATGCAGTCGGAAGCATCTATTTTCCGTTGGTTTAGGTAGTTAAATAAAGGTAAACAAAAAAACCAATGTGACCGGAGAGCTGTCAAGTAACCGACTAAATGTAATACCTGGCACTTCAGTTGGCATGCTACGTCACAGTTGTACTCTTCAATATAGCAACGTTTTATTTTGTTGACGTTTAGAGAACGTTTTTTGGGCTCTTTACAATAGACAGATTACAAAATAATATAGTAATATATAAATCAAACTAAATAATTGTGCTCAAGCAATTACAACTCCGAAGATTAGTATAAGAATAAATGATAAAGTTTAACATACAGTAATAAAAGAGGAAACTATCGTAATAATAATTTTAAAAAAATAATTTGATTATAAGTTACAACGTATTTTTAAATAAGAAAGTGTCATCTATGAAAACCCTTTTTATGATTTGTTTACCTTTATTTAACTACCTAAACCTATGGAGTATAGGATGTTACAAACGCCTTAAAATTTGCCTCCAACTGCACTAGTTTTCTTTTCATCTTGTTTCCATCTTTTAGTTCATTTTATTGCAGTCTGGTTTTTTGCTTTTTTTTTAATAATTTGTTTTATTAATGTTCTGATTAATATAGCGTTTGATATCATTGGCCTAACAGAGCTTGCTCTAAACGCCATTCATAAATAATTATTCCTTATTTACTTAATTTGGCCCATTTCAGTCAAAGACCAAGACATGCAAAAGTACGTAACCAAGCACACCAGCACCCCAATTGCGTAACACACTTATAACAAAATCTGAAGAATTTTGTTACAAATTCAAAATCCATGGCTTCATAATAACATGTTTGAAAATTTTGTCTGTTCGATAACATAAATCATTATCATTATCATCATCATCTGCCTAGCATTTTCACACCTAGGTTGGGATCGGCTTCCAGTCTAACCAGATGCAGATGAATACCAGGGCCTGCCAGAACCACATAAATAACGCAATGAATTTGTTGAATAAAATTGTCCAAATTTAAGGCAATTTCATAGTAAGTGTGCAACGCAATTAGGCAAGGTCCCATTCCACACTAACGTGGTTGTCTTAATAAATATAAAGGTGTACCTGCAGGGTCTGAAGTGTCTTAGTGAGGTTAGATTCCTTCAAGTATTGCTGGATCAGCCGGATAACACTGGAAATTTGAAGACATTTATCACTTTGATTGGTTTTTTGTAGTCAGGAGAACAAATAATTAATATTGTCAATTTATCTATCACTCACTCGGCAGATTCTATTTCAATAGACATAATGAATGTGTCAATCTGTTTGTTTAGGTATTTAATAAATAATCATTTATTCACGTCTGCTGCTGGATCCAAAAGAAATTCAATTAAAATACCGCAATTAAGTGATTATATTGAATTTGTTTTAACGTTTAACAATCAAAAACTTGGGTAAAATCACGCGCGCTGTGAAAATAAACAAACAATAACCAGTCAAACCATTAGGGTAAAACAGACTCGTATCGTACGTATCGTATTTTTTTTTTTTTTTTTCCTTCTGGCTTCGCACGGTTTGTGCATTTAGCCAATGTCACGTTTTAGTTTTATAAAAAGGTAGGGAAACAAAATTAATATAAATATAAATTTTAACGGGATTTAGGATATACGGGATAGGATCAGTATTACGTTAATTACGTATCGTATTTTGCTGATGAAGAAGAAATCAGTGTTGCCAACTAGGCTAACACGAAATATGCTAATTTGCTGTTAAAAAATGCCAAAATGCTATTTATTAAAAAAGTGCTAAAATAATATGCCAAATTTCAAATTTTAATCAAAATTATTCTAAAATATACAGATTGGCTGTGCGTAGGATTACTCCAAATTTTGAAATAAACAGTCGATATCATAATCTTCATCAACAGCAGATAAAGATATGGAAGACTGACAGTCCATGTGTTCGTTTTGATGTTTAAATTGTTAGTAGCACGGCGTCTTGTATTGTTAGAGCTATGTCTTTTGTCTTCACAAACCACAAGAATGAGAGAGATAAAATACTTAGTTTCGTAGATAATCGCAATAGTATCGGACCAGGGGAGTAGGGGTGTGGTTGTACGTACGTTACCACTAGACTAGACAAAGTTTTGACATAAGTGGTTGTACAACCCATAGACATAGAGAATGGACTAAGCAATCCGTAGTAGTACTTGAGAGACAAAGCGACTACAGGTATTGGCTGCAAATTCGCTTTGTCTCATTCTAGACAGTGGTCATTTTGTGAGGCTGACGCTCAGTCCAATTCTCTGTCAGTGGTACAACCGATGGCAGAAGGGATATGTTACAAAATATAATATATGTATGCTAAACGACGGATTTTATGCTAACAGAAAGAAAATCTGCCAAATTTAGCACATAATATGCTAAGTTGGCAACACTGGAAGAAGTCTTTCAAATTCACGAACCAACAATGTTTTTTTTTATTACTTTAATGGCCTGGTTGCTGGGACCTTTTAGCAAAGTCTTTATTTAGTAATATAGTAATATTTTCATGTGTTTTAAATATATTTAATTAGTAATCGATAACAAGTCTTATTTTTTAATAATTCAGTCAAGCGGCTGTTATTTAACATAAACGAGCAAAGCACATAGATCTCAGATATCATTATACAGGGTGTTTGGTGCATCGTGTGCCAAATTAAAATGGTCGACTGAAGGGGTCATCCGCTAGTCTTTCAGACCCCTTAACACCCCTCATGCTCTGTGGATTTTTTTTTATAGACTTTTTATTGTTTTCCAAAAAAAAGACCCAAATTTTACATTCAAATACAGATTTAAAAAAAAAAATAAGGCGTAGACTCTAAATTTTAATTTTATTTCGATGTGTATTGTTTAAAAATACTTTTAAATACAAAATTAGTGATATTAGTCACCTAGTTTTTTTTTTTTAATTCACTCGCAAAGGTAAAACTTAATTAAAGCTGTACATGTTACAGCTATTTATAAGGCTACAAAAAAAAAACCAAAAGCGACCGGGATCTTCCAACTCCCTCATTAATTCTCCAGTCTATCCTCTTTCTAATGATGTGCCACATGCCATAAAAGTATTTTAACAACTTTGTGAATTCGCTAGAATTGTGAATCAAGTCACATAAAACTACATTCCAAATTCTAATGAAAAAATATTTATTGCGGAACTGTTACTTGAGAAAGAGGTAAAATTTGTTTTCTCACTCTTTCACAGTAAAATGTATCTTCTATCTCTTTCTTGCATACAACGTCAAAACGTCAAAGGTCAACGTCAAAACAAAAAGCATCCATTCCACTACACTCCGGTGCAAGGTACGTAATTTTAAACTAACTTTAAACCCGTGCAAGCTTTGTTTGACCTTGCCTTTGTTTAGCAGGTAATGGGTATGGTATGGCGTCACTTCCAGGTAGTGAATCTATTAGCACGAACAGCGGGTCCTTTCTTGTGCAATTACTTATTGCCCAAGAGAAATTTAAAAGAGTTTTTTGTTTGTTGCAGGTCTTGAGGGTGGCGACTTTGAGAGACGAGTGGCTTTTTGTCGGTTTCTTTTACACACGGATGTGGATGATCCTGATTTTTTAAAAAGAATACTGTGGACGGATGAATCCAAATTTACCAAGGATGGGATCCTCAATTTACACAATTTGCACCACTGGACAACGAACACGCAAAACCCACGTGTTAAAAGACAGAAATCTTCTCAAAGAAGGTTTAGTGTAAACGTTTGGGCAGGAGTGATTGGGAATCAGGTAATTGGACCGCATTACCTGCCCGATAATCTCAATGGCGAAGACTACCTGGAATTCCTACAAAATGACCTGCCCGAATTAGTGACCGATGTGCCCGTATTTAATGAACGTGTGCCCATGTATTTCAAAATGACGGCTGTCCCGCGCATTGGCGATTGACTGTGAGGGAATATCTCGACAATGTGTTCCCCAATGCATGGATTGGACGCGATGGCCCTATTCAATGGCCGCCACGTTCCCCAGATCTAACTCCGTTAGACTTTTACGCGGCGCGTCCCACGTTGGGCCGCTGTCCGGATCGCGGTGTCGTGTCCGGGGACACGTCTCCGCGACCGGAGGCGGCCGAGCCCACAGATGCCAGCGACATGCTCGACCCCGCACGTGAGGAGCATGTCGACAACATTGCGGGCGAGTCGTAGGCCGATGTCCGGGGGGGTGCCGGCGAGGCGGGCACCACGGGCGGCTTAGATACCGGCCGATATGTTGAGCCGGCACTTGCTGGCCGCTCCCGCTCCGCCATCACCGGTCCCGCCAGCGAGCGGCGGGAAGCGGTGTCGGCAGTGCGCGAAGCTGCAACAGCTTTAGGCTGCGGCTGCTTGCTGTGCGTCGCCCCGGGGGTCACGGGCGGCGTTGCGAACCGCGGCGGAGGCGCGGTAGCGCAAGCCGGGGGCGCGCGACGGCGCGCTATAGGCGCGGAGGCGCGCGCCGTAGGCGCGGGTGCGCGCATAGGCGCGGGCGCGGGCGCACGCGCATGCAGTGCGCGCCCGGCTTGGGTCCCAGCTGGACCCGGTGCCTGGATGGGCACCGGTCTGAAGGCGGCGGGGCGCAGCGCCACCGCGTGCGGTCGGCTCGACGACAGCACGGGCCAACACGCGCAGGCGCCGATTACGTCTACAGGCGGCTACAGCGGCGCTACCACCCCCCCCCCCCCCCTCTCTTCTCCTCCGTTCCTCGCTGCGAGGCTGCGGTAGTGGGCCGGCTGGCGGCGCACCAGACGTCGCCCTGCCAATGTTCGGCATTGACGTCGTCCGGTCCAACGCCGGGCGGGCTCCCTGCTGTTCCCCGGCATCGTGGTAGGCGTGGCCTCCGCGACCGCTGCGGTGATTGCTCACCGAGCAGCACGGGAGCGGCTTCCCCTGTGTTTGTACAGGTACCGGGGTGGTATCCCGTACACACACAGGGAAAAACGATTAAAACTTTTGCGATCCGCACGGATAAGGGCACTGAACACTTAAATAAACACTCAGGTAGTCAGCGCGATCGACCACGGGCTAATCCTCACTCGATCGAGCGCTCGCTTTTATAAGAATCGGCGAGTACCCCCACTACCAACAATAAGTTCGGCTTATACGGCCTCTCCTGATCATGCACCGTCCTCGGCTGCACTAGGAAATCCTCCCTCAGAAGCCTAGCTCTCTGGTACGGCGAGAGCTTAATCGCAATCTTCATCTGAATTGGTCCCGTCTGTACTCGAAGCACCAGGAAGACCAGCAGAAGCACCTGAATGATCGACAGCATCGTCAGGGTTGTCGTCATTGCAATCTGTATGAGAAACAAATGGTAAATTATACGTGATGACATACAACTTTGCCTATTCTGTTATTCATCACGCATAAAAGGCCCTCATACAAAAATCCACTTTCACAAACCAAATTAAGTAAATCACTTCGCTTTCAAAAGTATGCATACATCTTCACACATCATATCTCACTCATACTCATACTTGAACTTGTACAAGCTCACTCATTAAAAACGAGCCAACCAGGACTGCGCCTGCCAGGACAGCGCCTGATGCGTGTCCAGCTGAACACGACTTCCGGGACAACGCCCAATGCGCATACATAGTACGCGACTTCCGGGACAACGCCCAATGCGCATACATAGTACGCGACTTCCGGGACAACACCCAATGCGCATACATAGTACGTGACTTCCGGGACAACACCCAATGCGCATACATAGTACGCGACTTCCGGGACAACACCCAATGCGCATACACAGTACGCGACTTCCGGGACAACACCCAATACACCAAAACCAGGCACCCCAGGACGCTAGCCTTAGGAGCGCGCTGCATCTGGGCCGCACCAGCCACTCCAGGACGCTAGCCTTAGGAGCGCGCTGCATCTGGGCCGCACCAGCCACTCCAGGACGCTAGCCTTAGGAGCGCGCTGCATCTGGGCTGCACCAGCCACTCCAGGACGTTAGCCTTAGGAGCGCGCTGCATCTGGGCCGCACCAGCCACTCCAAGACGCTAGCTTTAGAAGCGCGCTGCATCTGAGCCGCACCAGCCACTCCAGGACGTTAGCCTTAGGAGCGCGCTGCATCTGGGCCGCACCAGCCACTCCAAGACGCTAGCCTTAGAAGGGCGCTGCATCTGAGCCGCACCAGCCACTCCAGGACGCTAGCCTTAGGAGCGCGCTGCATCTGGGCTGCACCAGCCACTCCAGGACGTTAGCCTTAGGAGCGCGCTGTATCTGGGTTGCAGCAGCCACCCGTTCCAACCAACAAGGCAAATACATGCCTCCCATTCACGCGCACGCATACACAGTACACGTGCTTTCCAGGGTACCATGTACCGAGCCGCGGCCTGAGTTATTTGGCCTCTAGCTCCACTTAACAATAATTTCAGCTCGTAATGATCACTTGGTAACACTGGTCACGCGGTACGGACCCCTCATTCCAGGGTCAAGCTTCCCAACGGACTGAGAATATTTTATTACGAACACCTGATTGTTAACCTGAAAGACTCTTGGAGGGTCTGACGATTTACCCGAACGTTTTGGCTTTCTTGATTTTTGTCAAGAGATTCTTTAGCGGACCTCCTGCAGAGTTCCCTCATGGCTTCTTGATTAGGACTGCAGTTCTTGACGGCAACATCACGGATCAGCGCACGAATCACATTAAGGACAGTCCCTACATAACGCTCGACTTGCCCATTGGAATGATGCATTTCGGGCGTCACGTAACGGATTTCACATTCCATTTCAGACATCCAGCTGGTCTAAGTTGACGCCTCTAACATGCGACAACGGTCACAGACTATACGGTGTCACAAATAAAGATAAAGCGCTATGAGAAAGATATTTCACCCGTGACCCATCACCGCGCCCTTTCGACACTCAATCTCAATATTGAAACCCTGCATATAAATCCACCATCGTGCAACCACTAGAAGGACATCCTTCTTACGCTCGGTGGCCTTCAAAGCATTGCAATCGGTTATTATTTTAAAAGTTATCCCGATCAAATAATGACAAAAGTGTTGCAGTGCTTTGACGACCGCCAACGTTTCTAGTTCATACGAATAGTATTTTGCCTCCGCGCCCTGAGTGACTTTACCAAAATAGGCTTTCACCCGTTTACCACCGTCCGCGTGTACTTGCATAAGTACAGCACCGTATCCTGCACTGCTGGCGTCAGTGTGCATCTCTGTAGGAAATTTCAAGTCAAAAATCGCAAGAATGGTCTCGCTAGTTAACCGGTTTAAAAGATATTGCCGGGCTTGATCTTGATCAGATCCCCACTCTTTTATGTCTTTCTTTGTGTGACGCGAGATACTTTTTGTTGAGTAACCTTCAATATAACGCCGAAATTAACCCGTAAAGCCTAAGAACTGGCGTACTTCTTGGGCGTTACTAAGTATAGGTGCGTTATCTAGTACCTCTATTGTAGGGACTCGGCCTAACCTGACCGTGACTAATAACGTGACCTAGGTACTCTACTTTGGCGGTAAGAAAGAAACACTTGCGCACGTTAATTGAAAACCCGGCCCCAGCCCAAGTCCTCAAGACATCGCGCAACAAGGTGATGCCTATCATCGACTGTTAAACTCAGGATCAGCACATCGTTTTTGGTTCTCTATCCGCTGTACGAGTCAGGCACTGTCCATGTGTCGTGCGAATAAACATGGCCTAGGAGGGCAGCCCCCATGAAAATGGGCGCGTTTATACACGATTTAATTTGTTTACAAAAACCGGAAAAGTGATTTACAACCGTTAACGACAGTAAGGACACATTGAGCGCACCACTATCCATAAGAATGTCAACCGGCAAACCCTGTATCACGGCTATACTTACATCGCTGCTATCCTTTGCGTTTACTGCCACTGTTACTTTGAAACTCAGACCGAGCCCTAGCGAAGCAGTTACTCTCCCCAGGGTTCAGCATTAATATTACTATCGGCTCCATGATTAACATTACGCCCCTTGGGGCACTCATCCTTATAATGCCCTGTCTGGCCACAACCAAAATATTCGTTTTCAGATCCACTAGGACCGCCAAAATCACGCCTTTCAGTCGTATTACTGAATGACGCAGATTTATCGGAGTTATGGTTAACAAATTCATGAATAGGCTGTACATAAGTAGCTAAAAAGGAAACTAGGGTTTCTGTCGTTAGGTCAGCATTGATAGCCGCTCAGCGCACCTGTACATCACTGATACCGTGGATCACTATTTGAACCATAAGTTCCTCGCTCAACCCCTTTACTAAACGTAATCTCAGTAATAAACGACGCGCATACTCCGCGTATGACGAAAACTTGTCGGACTCGGCGTTTATAACCTCATGAAGAGCTTGGGCATAATTAATCTTTTGCGGACACAATGACTTAAATTCCCCAATGAAATTGGACCATGAGTGATTATTTGTTGTCCACTCACCTAACCAGGCTCCTGCGTCACCCTTCAACCAGCGAGTCACCCGCGAGAAACACTCGAGAACGTCCCAATGGCTCACATGCCCAGCCCGGTCCACCTCGCTGCACCACACTTCAAAACTCCTCAAAGCTGGATCAAAACTTGGCACGTAATAACTTGCAGACTCGTTCCCGGTTAACACCCCCAACGCATGAACAAGCGCTTGGGTCGTGGAAACATTATTCTCATCTAATGGAAGTGCGCTATCACGAATTGATGGAGCTAGATGCGAACCATTAGCAGTCAGTCGCGACATGATAGTGCCTAACACATATTTCACGGAAACATCCTGAGGGTAAGATCGAGATCTACTACGACGACGATGTGAATTGAGCGTACGTGACCTAGATCTTTCACGAGAACCTTGATTGTCACCACTATGCAAGAGACTTTCAAAGTGACGTGATCGTGAACGAGTTTAATCGTTACGTGAACGCGAGTGAGTCCTGTTACCACGAGAATGCGAACGAGCTCTGTCTACTATTGCCATTGCTACGTCCAGCCCCAGAGCGAGGCGGCGTCCTAACCAGCTTTTCGCGTAATCTTGGCGAACGTGGCATTTCTATTTGAAATCAACGGCTGTTTGTGTAGGTATCAAGGCTAATAACCGTGAGCAAATAAGTTCTATCCCACTTCTGATTTTAGCAATCAGAAGGAAAACCAATAAAAAAAGACAATTTCAAACATCATAAAACTAATTTAATTCAAAATACGCTTAATTTCAACAATACTTCAATTAATCACCAAAATTCGAGCAATTACAACCAGCCGTTAATATTCAAAACAAAAATTATTCAAACAATAACGGAAACCACTAATAATAAAATATGGAACGACCTCACTGCAAAGTAGCGTAGGTACAGACACCGTTACCGTTTGCCAACTGAGCAACGAATGGCCCGCACGAACTGAGGACGTCGCTGCGCCCCCGTCAGGGGGCGCGGCTGGCGGGGTCGGGGCGTCGCCCCTCGCCCGCGGAGGCTTTACCGTGACCCGCCAATGCGGGCCCCTCAATGGGTTTGCCTACTACGGCGTTAAGGCAATTGGGCGCATTGCGCCCATGTGAGTGGTTGCTATTTGACTGGACGGCAATACCTAGGTGAGCAGGGTTTTGGATTCACCCATACGGTATCACCGTCAGCTGTCAACTTTAATGGAACCAAAGAGGTCATAAATATGCTGGAATCATCTTGACCACTCTCTATGTTTTGCTTATATCTACTTTGGTTAGATGCACCGTCAAATCCTCACTTTGATATTAATATCAATTGTTTGTCTTGTATCGCATCAGGACTACGAATAGTTTAAAAAATTCTGTTCCCTGTTAAATCTAGTAACGCTTGTAGTGCAATCTTAGCAGATGAATCCGTTACAGTCACAAATGTCTTCGGAGGGTAGCACTGTAGCTTAGCTTTTTGCACTTTATAGTAAGACGGATATATCTCCTTTGAACCTTCTCGAATAGTCGTTTCCCTTAATGTGATATATTGCCATTTCGATAGTTTTAATGAAAGTAGCAAACCCAGTGCTTTTTCTGGTGAAAATATTGTTGAAGGAGCTGGTTTGTTCAACATTTCCTTGATTTTTGCTGCTGCTTCTGGATTTTAGAGCATATTTTCAATAACAGATGCAATATCCTCACGACCATCTCCTTTCAAAAGTGCTGCAGCTGAATAAGCTACTTCATTAGGGTCATCGCCTATATGTTCATCAGATCGTCTCTTCTTCTGCTTGTTACTTAGATCTTCAAACGGCTTTCGAGATCTTTTTGTCATCGTTGAAGTTGATTTCATTGTTGAAGTTGATGGTACAGGTTCAGTAGAAATATTTTCACTTGTTGATTCTTGAATGAGCAAATTGGTTTGCACGCAGTTTGGCCAGTCAATATTTGCCTCAAGCCAATTACTGTAATCACGTCTAAAAACTTCACTTTTCCTGTGGGATCGTAACCATCTCTTTTGAACTGCCCGTGTAAATCTTCGACAAAATTCTTTCACGGTAACACTGTCTTCATCTGAAAGGCTAGAGCCCAGTCGAATAACAAGTGTGTTGAACAATATTTCATGATCGAAAGACGAAGCATCCTGATTGCTCAGAATAACAAACAAATCCAAATTTGTAATAATGCTTTCCATTATTCACGATCACTGAGTAAAAATACACGGTAGGATAGATGTTAGTATTAGAAATGCTCTAAATGAACTGAAGTTGGGAATCCAATGTTTGACTATTTATTGTTATTGACTAATGATGGTATCACATTTATCTAATTACTTTCATTAAGTTAATCCTGCACTAATTGCTAAATTAGCGAGTACCCCAAATTATTTTGGTACGTATCCTTTTAACTAGGTATATAGGTATTAAGTTTTATTAATCATTAGCTAATGTGGACTTGAGGCATTAGAAAAGATTACGTATTACGTAATTCATAATTACCATGTAATTTCAAATGAAAATCACAAAGTAGGTAATACGACTATGTGATTTCTTTCTTAGAATTTTTTGGTCTAAGCATAAAAAATATTGTAAATTACACTTGGTATAGCCATATTTAAGCATTAAAATGTATCATATACTTTTTTTTTTTAATTTTGAAGATTAAAAAAAAAATCGCAAGTGATGCCGCAATATTAAGTATGTCAAAAATTCACAAATAAATAGTACTATAACAGTGTGCAAGGATATAACGGCCAACCTTGCGATTCCAGAGATATCCTCATTTTTCATGTCAGCTCCATACATTTTTTTCTTATAAAAATTATAACTCTTCCATTTGTGCACACAATTACTTCATATGACATTTTATAGAACATTAATGATCAGCAGAAGTCATTTCCAGCAAAAAAAATTACATTTAAGAAATCGAGATCCTATGTCATCTACAGCCGATTTTCGATCCACCGTGCGTCGGGCTGACATTGAGTCCATCTTTATATTGCAAAAGAGAGCTGTCAGAGCAATTTATAATCTACGTCGCAAGACATTCGCGGCGGCGTTAATATTATGACGGTACCTTGCCAATTCATTTCTGAAAATACTACGTATGTAAGAAAAAATCTACATATTTTGAATAAGATAAGCGATAGACATAATGTTAATACTAGAAATAAAGATAAAATAGATCAACCATTTTTCAGATTATCTAAAGTACACACATCTTTTATGGGGTACTGTGTTAAATGTTACATCAAAATACCTAGTGATACATTGCAATTAAATGAGAGAAAATTTAAAACACATATTAAAAGTAAACTTTGTAAACAAGCATATTACAAGTTAGAGGATTATATCCAGGACAGGAATGCTTGGAAACATGCTGGTCCAGCTCCATGGGACAATCTAGAGGCTAGAGTCTGGACAAAATCAAACTGGTTGCTATTTTAATCGTATAATTTGTTATTATTTATTCTAGGTGCATCGTCTTTACATATAATTAATGTGCTCAAACAAAATATTGTAAAACATTTTTAAAAGAGTCAATCAATCTGCCAGCCTTTTCCCAACATGTTGGGGTCGGCTCCCAGTCTAACCAGATGCAGCTGAATACCAGTATTCTACATTTTTAAAAGAGTAACGGTGGAGTTTCTTGCCCATTGTTCTCCATACGAAACTACATTTTGGAAGGGGGGCAATTAGAATCAATTCTATTTTTTGTAAATTTGATGTTCAAAAGTGCCGCTTATGTGCCTATTTGAAATAAATAATTTGACTTTGATACATTCCAACAGAAAATACAAGTTTGTACACACAATATTGAGTGATTTACCATGTTATTTAAACACTATAGACTTCTTATTCCTGTAACCTATAAGTAAAGAACTATTTTCATTGAATGGGTCACTTGGTACAGTTCGTAGCACTCGCGGGCAGGCCGGGCAGGTCGGGCAGGTCGGGCAGGCCGGGCGGCGTGCGACAGCTCGTAGCGCAGCATGGCGTCGAACAGTCGGCCAGCTCAGTGAGCAGCACTCGCGGGCAGGCCGGGCGGCGTGCGACGCGCGTCCGCCAGGTACGGGTGCAGCAGCGCGACGCGCGCCGCCACGCGCTCGCTGGGCTCGTAGCGCAGCATGGCGTCAACAGTCGGCCAGCTCAGTGAGCAGCACTCGCGGGCAGGCCGGGCGGCGTGCGACGCGCGTCCGCCAGGTACGGGTGCAGCAGCGCGACGCGCGCCGCCACGCGCTCGCTGGGCTCGTAGCGCAGCATGGCGTCAACAGTCGGCCAGCTCAGTGAGCAGCACTCGCGGGCAGGCCGGGCGGCGTGCGACGCGCGTCCGCCAGGTACGGGTGCAGCAGCGCGACGCGCGCCGCCACGCGCTCGCTGGGCTCGTAGCGCAGCATGGCGTCAACAGTCGGCCAGCTCAGTGAGCAGCACTCGCGGGCAGGCCGGGCGGCGTGCGACGCGCGTCCGCCAGGTACGGGTGCAGCAGCGCGACGCGCGCCGCCACGCGCTCGCTGGGCTCGTAGCGCAGCATGGCGTCAACAGTCGGCCAGCTCAGTGAGCAGCACTCGCGGGCAGGCCGGGCGGCGTGCGACGCGCGTCCGCCAGGTACGGGTGCAGCAGCGCGACGCGCGCCGCCACGCGCTCGCTGGGCTCGTAGCGCAGCATGGCGTCAACAGTCGGCCAGCTCAGTGAGCAGCACTCGCGGGCAGGCCGGGCGGCGTGCGACGCGCGTCCGCCAGGTACGGGTGCAGCAGCGCGACGCGCGCCGCCACGCGCTCGCTGGGCTCGTAGCGCAGCATGGCGTCAACAGTCGGCCAGCTCAGTGAGCAGCACTCGCGGGCAGGCCGGGCGGCGTGCGACGCGCGTCCGCCAGGTACGGGTGCAGCAGCGCGACGCGCGCCGCCACGCGCTCGCTGGGCTCGTAGCGCAGCATGGCGTCAACAGTCGGCCAGCTCAGTGAGCAGCACTCGCGGGCAGGCCGGGCGGCGTGCGACGCGCGTCCGCCAGGTACGGGTGCAGCAGCGCGACGCGCGCCGCCACGCGCTCGCTGGGCTCGTAGCGCAGCATGGCGTCAACAGTCGGCCAGCTCAGTGAGCAGCACTCGCGGGCAGGCCGGGCGGCGTGCGACGCGCGTCCGCCAGGTACGGGTGCAGCAGCGCGACGCGCGCCGCCACGCGCTCGCTGGGCTCGTAGCGCAGCATGGCGTCAACAGTCGGCCAGCTCAGTGAGCAGCACTCGCGGGCAGGCCGGGCGGCGTGCGACGCGCGTCCGCCAGGTACGGGTGCAGCAGCGCGACGCGCGCCGCCACGCGCTCGCTGGGCTCGTAGCGCAGCATGGCGTCAACAGTCGGCCAGCTCAGTGAGCAGCACTCGCGGGCAGGCCGGGCGGCGTGCGACGCGCGTCCGCCAGGTACGGGTGCAGCAGCGCGACGCGCGCCGCCACGCGCTCGCTGGGCTCGTAGCGCAGCATGGCGTCAACAGTCGGCCAGCTCAGTGAGCAGCACTCGCGGGCAGGCCGGGCGGCGTGCGACGCGCGTCCGCCAGGTACGGGTGCAGCAGCGCGACGCGCGCCGCCACGCGCTCGCTGGGCTCGTAGCGCAGCATGGCGTCGAACAGCGCGGCGGCGTGCGGCGCGGCCCGCAGCGCGTCGGGCAGCAGCGCGCGCGCCGGACGCTCCGGCCAGCGCGGGAAGCCGGCGCGGTACTCGGGCAGGCGGCGCGCGGCCGCCCACACGTGCGCGCCCGGCGTGCCCAGAGCGCGGAACACGCGGAACAGCTGGTCGATCTCGCTGTCGCCCGGGAACAGCGTGCGCCCGCTCGCCATCTCGGCGTAGATGCAGGCGAGGCTCCACACGTCCACGGCGGTGGAGTACAACTTGGCGCCGAGCAGGATCTCGGGCGCGCGGTACCACAGCGTCACCACCTCGTGCGTGTAGGCGCGCACGGGGAGGCCGAAGGCGCGCGCCAGGCCGAAATCGGCCAGCTTGATGTTGCCGTCGGCGTCCACCAGCAGGTTCTGCGGTTTCAGGTCGCGGTGCAGCACGCGGTGCGCATGGCAGTACGCCACGCCTTCCAGCAGCTGGCGCAGGTAGCTCTAGAGATACAAACATTTTTTTCAACACACTTCATTGCTAAAACTGTTTTAAATTAAATGATTTTTTTCTGTAAAAATCAATGATTTAATCAAGTCTTTATTTCTAACTTATCATATCAAACTTAAAAACCGGCCAAGTGCAAGTCGGACTCGCGCACGACGGCTTCCGTACCATTATCTATAAAAATGCCAAAAAAAATAAAAACCCGTTTGTTGTATGGGCCCCCCTTAAATATTTGTTTTATTTTAATTTAATTATTTATTTTGTTTTAAATATAATATATAACTAAATATTCTGTGTCTCCGTTATCAATATCGAGCAAAAAAAGTCACGTTTATTGTATGGGAGCCCCCTTAAATATTTATTTTATTCTGTTAAGTATTTGTAGTTATAGCGGCAACAGAAATACATCATCTGTGAAAATTTCAACTGTCTAACTATCACGGTTCATGAGATACAGCCTGGTGACAGACGGAAAGACAGACGGCGGAGCCTTAGTAATCGGGTTCCCGTTTTACCCTTTGGGTACGGAACCCTAAAAATGAAGGCAAGTATTTATATAAATCATGTCACTCTGTTGTATAGATATCAATGTCATTATTATAATATTTGAACAAAATGACAAATCCATCTTTTTGTGTTCCCAGTCGACGAGCTGACGAGGCTGTCGCGTGTCAAATAGTTGCCTCAATTATGGATACATTTTTGACTGTTATTCTTTCTCAAAAACATTTGTTTTGTGCCATCCACCACTCAAGTCCCGTGACATTGTTAATTACGTTATGCTCAGTCTATGGCATACGCAAAATTTTATCAAACAGCTTTTTTTTCAAACATGATTTTGTTGGAGTCATTTAAAAAAAATAAGTATTAAAAACGCTGGTATTCAGCTGCTTCCGGTTAGACTGGAAGCCGACCCCAACATAGATGGGAAAAGGCTAGGCAGATGATGATGAAGTATATACAAAACGCGAAGTCATGATTGGTTTAGGATTTATTTATGTTTGTGAACAGTGATGGTGGCCCTACTGGCTACTACTCTCTGAAGGAGAGTTGTGGCGTCGGTCGTCGGGAATGGAGAGAGCACCTATGCGTCCGTCGGCGAATTCTACTTACGCGGGAGGGAGTGTAACGGGCAACCGCCGCGATCAGGGGATTGGGGTGCTTTATAGCAGCGTCAAGGAAAAGCTTTGAGAGGCGTTTCATGGACTGCTGGACGGTGGCATTTTGAAATCTAAGTGCAGATCCACATACGAACATAGAAGGGGGCTCCCGTGACCTTTCAGAGGAAACTGTTCTGGACGGTCTACATCCTATATAGATGGCGTGGCTTAGCGTGTGCGATGACGACGCAAGCATAGGTCATGATGGGACGGATGATAGCGGTGTAGATGCATAATTTGCTCTCGAGTGACAATTGCTGCGTGCGGTCACAGATAATATAATACTACGCTGCGGTCAATAAGAAGTGGAGCCTACCGAGAGCGAAAGAGGCGTCTTTATGTGCTCACTGAACGTTAGGTGATGGTCAAAGATCTCACCTAGATATTTAGGTCGCTTCTCTCAAGGGATCGGCTAGCCATACATAGTGATCGGGCCGGTACTAATCTCTGTGTCGGCCATTCTTTTTTATATCAATCAAAACTGAATTTGAAACAGTTTTCCAAAAAAAAAAAACAATTGGCTTCCAAAAAAAACACAACAAAACACAATAGAAAGTTGTTAGATATGCAGGTATAGGACGGGCAACCATTAAACACGCTGGTCACTGACACGCAATTGCTGTTTCTATGTGATGTTGTCTTCTATGTGTGATTATAGCATATCATTTGAAAGGTTTGTTTTTTAGCTTTCAACCTCTTCCAATATCATAACCAAAGATTATTCACCTTATGTCATGGAAAGTAAAACAAAAAAACGGCCAAGTGCATGTCGGACCACGAACAATGAAGGGTTCCGTAGTTGGGATGAATTTATCCCAAGAACAACCTTAACATTGTACTTGAAAAACATGATCCCCATACATTCCAACTAAAAATGTAAGTTTGTACCAGGGATATTGCGGATGCAGATTTTTTCACATCCGCGGATGCGGATTTTAAGAGGCTCACATCCGCGGATGCGGATCTATAAAAAAACTTAAGTGTGGGTTGGGTAAAAAAGAGTAATATTCTTGAAATAGGTCCAAATTTCACTTTGCGTAGGTGGTGGCATAGTTCACTTGTCCAATAGGTCAATTTGAATTAAAAAAAGCAGCACTCACTGTCAGTCAATGAATAAACAAACAATTGCGACGCGCGTCACCGTCCAAAACAAAATTATTGTTTTCCTATTGGTCAATCAGCACGCGCCATCAACACGTGCCACTCGCCGGGCCCGCCCCCCAGTTCCGCATTGGTTTATGCGGATGCGGATGTCTAATCGATCCCTGGTTTGTACGCCCAATATTGAGTAATACTCGTATACAATGTTATTTTAAGATCATAGATTTCTTATAGGGTTTTCTGTATAGGTACAGGAAACCCTATAAGAAATCTATGATCTTTAAGTAAAGACCTATTTTCTGTATTTTTTTCATAAATTTAGGCTCAGTGGTTTCGGAGATAAGGGGAGGAAATGGTAATTTTTCATCTATTTTCTTAAATAATTTAAAAGGAAATTATTTTAAAATTATAATATATATATATATATATATATGAAGTGCGGCTACACCTAGTTTTAGCCGGTTAGAATTATAGGTCCAGACAATCCCTGTTGGATAAAACCAATTTACCAACAATAGAGGGGATCTGGCGTTGTTAATGGTTACTGTTCTAACCTAACCTAACCCAAATGATTTTACCCGAAAACAATCGGCTCGTACTAGGTTTAACCAAGAGTAAGTGGCTACACCTAGTTCTAACCGGCTAAAATTAGGTGTAGCCGCACTTCGGGTATTAGCCGTAACATATATATATATATATGTCGGCGCTACGTCATCGTACTGTTGTAAACGGCACGTGCACCGGACCAATAAGGCGATATCGCCATCCCCACCTCCCCCACTACTCAACTTGTTTGTGCTCGGGTATAAAACGAGACCGGGCGAAACGATCGGGGCATTCTATTCTTAGCTTCGGTCCGATGCACATGTTGTCATAGCGTATAGTTATTTTATTAAATTATAAATTAATCAAGTCAGTTATAATTAAGTATTCAAGTGAGTCAATCAAATAAAAGTGATTAATAAGTAAAACTACCGACGTTACTTTTTTACTTTAAAATATCCGATCCTTTTTTTTTTTGTTCACGGGGTGGAAAATCCTCATGGATGTCCTCCGCCCTGGGGCGGGCGGAGGGGTCTGTCAGACTCTTACTGACTAAAAACCACCCCAGTGTTCCCTTCCCACACTTGGGCCGGGGATCTTGGGATCTGTTATTACTTCCGCAATCCCCGGCTAGTGGCGGCCCGCCTCTGCGGGCCACCTCAAGTCTGGGGGGGGGGGGGTGAGGTGTTAGACCCCCCCCGCGACGTCTGAAAGGGGCGCGCGTGGAACACTACGCGCCGCCACCTCGGGTCCAGTGTGATAGGGGGCGGCGGACGTCCCCAAGTCCGCCGTCCCTGGACCCATTTAGGGGGGCCGGAAGAGGGCATTATCTGCCCTCTGCCGACGCCCGGTGCGCCTGCTGCGGGCTGGGTGAGCGGACGAGATCTCCCGCTCCCTTTCCGCAGCCTCCTTCTGCGACACGACTGTTTCGCAGAAGGACACCACCGCGTCCCAGGACTCCTCGCTGCCGGCCATTGACTCAGACAGAACCACATAGAACTTGGAATGAACTTATCCGGAAGAGAACCGGAGTTACCGACATAGCCTGCAGAGTGAGCTAGCTGAACTGGCAGTGGGCTGGCCATGTTTGTCGAAGGACCGATGGCCGGTGGAGCAGACCAGTCCTGGAGTGGAGACCGCGTATCGGCAAGCGTAGTGTGGGGGCGCCCCCCCAGCTAGATGGACTGACAACCTTAAAAAGGTGGCTGGGACAGACTGGTTGCGGAAAGCGGAGGACAGGGTGTTGTGGCGACGGGAGCGGCTTTAGGAGCTGGCTCAGGTGCACGGGGCGCGAGAGGCGCGCGGGGCACGGGGAGCGCGAGAGGCGCGCGGGGCACGGGGAGCGCGGGAGGCGCGCGAGCCGCGGGAAGCGCGGTATTAGCGGCGGGTGCCTGTTGAGCGCGTTGAGCGCGAATATTGGGGTCCATCATCAGAGGTTGAGGATAGAGAGGAGGGGCCATATATTGGCCGAAGGCAGGGAAGGCCTGCCGGTGGTTAAAATAGTTCCACGGACTGGACCTTTGAGGGCTCAGACGCTGCGGAGGTTGGGACAGGGTAGCGGGGTACCCGGGGTGCTCTCGCTGCTGCCTCGCGTCGAAACGCTTGGTCAGCTTCGAGGAAGATGACTTCGGGGCTTTAGGACAGCCACGGTAGTTGGCTGGGTGACCCTGTTGGCCGCATAGGTCGCAGCTGGGAGGCTCGGTGCAGAGGGCACGGTCCTTTGGACGGGTGCACTCAGAAGTGCCGTGCTCGGCCAGGCACTTGACGCACCTGGGTTTCGCAAAGCAGTTCTTTTGCGCGTGTCCGTATAATTGGCATCTGTGGCATTGGCCTATGATGCTTGACTTGTGGGGCTTCTGGACGTCGAAGCCCTTAAGGCAGCATATCGAGCTGACCTGGAAAATTGGGTGATGCCCTTCTGTTTGTGAGCACACGACAAGAAACATGTCGTATGGGGATCCACCTCTGGATCGGTGCATCCTGTGGACTTCGAGGACAGGGATTCCCTGTCTCTCTAGGTCGGCTTTGATATCGACCGTGGCGATCTCACTGGGGATCCTACGGATCACCACGCGTATCTGACGGTCTTCGGGGAGGGTGTATGAGTGGAATGAGATTCCTCTCGCCCGAAGAAGTTTTGTTAGTTCCCTGTAGTCGTTCGACGTTGGAACGGAAACTTTAATGCCTGGCTGTGTGCTGACGGCACTGGTGAAATTGATCCTAAGATCACTGCACCTTTGTGAAACTTCCGTCCACCTGCCCTTATCTTGAATGATAATGGGCGGGGGACGGGATGCCTTCTTGGAGGCAGAAGGAGTCTTGGCGGACGCGGTCGCGGTACCGGATGTGGTAGCTTGCGACGGCGCGGACGGAGCCGGGGTAGGGGCCCTAGTGGCGACTACCGCGGGGGTAGAGGGAGCGGAGGTCGAGGGAGCCTCGATCGCAACCATTTTACTAGGTTGCGAAGACCTGTTCCCGTTCTTCTTCTTGCCAGGGCCTGAGGTGATGCCCCCTTCCTCTGGTCCGGGGGAGGAGGAGCGTGAGCCTGTCTCCGCATCCGAAGATTCGGAGTTTAAATTCACCGCCGCCGCGTTATTGTCCGCGGGGGCGGTGGTGTCCATTGACACAATCGGACTATCCGACCGACTCTGTGAGTCAGAGTCGTCTGAGTTAGTAGCGAGCGCATCGCTGAACTGTGAGAGACTCGCTGATGGCGTAGCCCTCAACCCACTAATTTGGGAGGCGTACTTCCTGAGGAAGTCCTGGTCCTTGAGGAGGACCTCTCTGACGAACGTCAGTAAGAGGTCGTCCTCCATACTTCCGAGAGGGGGGATCCTATCGGAGGAATGTTCCGACCGGACCAAGCAGTAATAATCTTGAAGGGTTAGTTATAACCAGACCAGAATATCGTACCTGAAGGGTCGTTAGACCGGACCAGGAGATTATAACTCTGAAGGGTCATTGAACCGGACCAGAATATTATACCTGAAGGGTCGTTAGACCGGACCAGGAGATTATAACTCTGAAGGGTCATTGGACCGGACCAGACCATAAGATATGATTTTAATGTCAGGATGAACGAACACTAAAGTTGTGTTCCTCTATCAGGTACCTAGATATCTCTAAGGTGCGCGTGCGAGGACGTAAGCACGTCAGCATGGCCGTGTCGGCGCTACGTCATCGTACTGTTGTAAACGGCACGTGCACCGGATCAATAAGGCGATATCGCCATCCCCACCTCCCCCACTACTCAACTTGTTTGTGCTCGGGTATAAAACGAGACCGGGCGAAACGATCGTGGCATTAGTCGGCACTCTCGTCGCTGGTCGCCTTCGCTAGGCCTCCCCCGGGTAACCGAGGGTCTCACCTGGCGGGGGTTGACTGGGGTGTCGTGAAGAAAGCGGCGCTTACATAAAAAAAGCGTCGTGGCGCGCCTACAGAAAACAAATAGCAACCACTCACATGGGCGCCATGCGCCCAACTGCCATAACGCCGTAATAGGCAAACCCACTGAGGGGCCCGCATTGGCGGGTCACGGTACAGCCTCCGCGGGCGAGGGGCGACGCCCCGACCCCGCCAGCCGCGCCCCCTGACGGGGGCGCAGCGACGTCCTCGGTTCGATCGGAGCATTCTATTCTTAGCTTCGGTCCGATGCACATGTTGTCATAGCGTATAGTTATTTTATTAAATTATAAATTAATCAAGTCAGTTATAATTAAGTAATCAAGTGAGTCAATCAAATAAAAGTGATTAATAAGTAAAACTACCGACGTTACTTTTTTACTTTAAAATGTCCGATCCTGACCCAACTCCTCCTATATATATATATATTTTTAAAATTATATTATATATATATGTCGGCGCTACGTCATCGTACTGTTGTAAACGGCACGTGCGCCGGACCAATGAGGCGATGTCGCCATCCCCACCTCCCCCACTACTCGACTTGTTTGTGCTCGGGTATAAAACGAGGCCGGGCGAAGCAATAGAGGCATTCTATTCTTGGCTTCGGTCCGATGCACATGTTGTCATAGCGCATAGTTATTTTATTAAATTATAAATTAATCAAAGTCCGTTATAATTAAGTAATCAAGTGAGTCAATCAAATAAAGTGATTAATAAGAAAACTACCGACGTTACTTTTTTACTTTAAAATATCCGATCCTGACTCAACTCCTACCCTCCTTAAATTAAAACAAGCCCTTTCATTTGATATGTCACACGGTACAGTCAGCAATACTTTTTTTTAAATTTTCTATATTACTCCCCAAAAGTGACCATATTCATCCATCCATATTAAATACAATGTTGATTTAGATAACTATCATTTTCAAGCTCCATTGTGAAGAAAATTTAAATACAAAACGACAGGTACTCAGTTACATTGGTAAAATGTTTGACCCCTTGGGGTTGATAGGTCCAATAATAGTAGTAGCTAAGTTGATAATGCAGGAAATATGGTCTGCAAAAATTGAGTGGGATACTACTCTACCCCCTGCATACTTACAAGCATGGAATAATTTAATTGACAAATTACAGTTGATGGACAGAATTTCTGTTCCAAGGTCCGATGATGTGTCATGATTCTACCAATGTAGATTAATAATAATAATAATAATAATAATGAATTAAGTAGGTTATTTATGTACATATTATTTTATAAACTGGAATAAAACATTTGGTCATAATAGAAGTTTAAAAAAAAAAAAAAAAAAAAACCATATTCAAAATTAATTTACTTACGTAACACGTTTGTGTTTGGGTCACAGAAGTTCATATGTGTACACAAATTTCAACTTAATCGGTCCACTAGCTT
Source organism: Tiliacea citrago (assembly GCA_963921375.1). NCBI lineage: Eukaryota > Metazoa > Arthropoda > Insecta > Lepidoptera > Noctuidae > Tiliacea > Tiliacea citrago. The sequence goes on along the minus strand of OY992790.1, from coordinate 28,347,640 downwards.
CGGGGCAAATCATCTGTGACATACGGACAGATAGACAGACACACGAGTGATAGAACTATAAGGGTTCCGTTTTTCCATTTGAGGTACGGAACCCTAAAAACACCATTTTTTAAAACAAAACACAATATTGTTTGGTAGTCCTGAAACCCTATAAAAAGGGGGCGTTTATGAAAATTGATCATCAGTCCAATATTTCACGTCACTGGGAATACTGAAGCTAAAAGAAAATTGAAACCACACCTATAGAAGTCGCTCAAGTCGTCATCCTAATCCAGCAGGGATTATCTCAGCGTTATATCGCTCGACAGCTTCATTTGAGCCAGTCTTGTGTCTCGAAGGTATACAAGAGGTTCAGGAAGACTGGAAACATAGTCCGGAGACCAGGATCTGGACGACAGCGATGCACTTCGGTGAGTTGGGTTCTTCTCTACGAAATCAACAACTGACCGGCGTGGACGTCCAGCAGCAGCTCAGAGAAGTTCGAGGGAGGGCTTTCAGCGAGTGGACAACTGGAACTGGACTCCGAAAAGGCCAGCCACGGGACCTAAATTGTCTCCAGCCCACCGACAAGCCAGGCTTCAGTTTGCTCGCGATCACTTAGATTGGGATATCGAGCAATGGAGGAGAGTCCTATTCTCGGACGAATCCAGGATGTGTTTGCATGGCAGCGACCGTCGACAGAGAGTCTATAGGAGATCGGAGGAGCGATTCGCACAATGCTGTTTTGCGGAAACAGTGGCATACGGGGGTGGGTCCTGTATGATGTGGGCGAGGATATCTATTGAACAAAAACGGAGTTGATAATCGTACCTGGTGGAGGTCGGGGAGAGGGGTAACCGCAAAAAGATACATCAACGACATTCTGCTAGGCCATGTGCTCCCCTACGCCGGGTTTATTGGCGAAGATTTCCTGCTAATGCACGATAATTACCGCTGCCACACCGCTGCAGTGACTAGACAGTACCTTGTAGAAGTCGGGATTCCCACACTAGACTGGCCAGCCCTCAGCTCTGACTTAAATCCGATTGAACGTATATGGGACGAGCTGAAAAGGCGGATACGAGGAAGATGTCCACCTCCGGCGTCAATTATAGAAGACCTGAAAACTGCTAAGTCGAAGAGTGGCAGGAAATCCCACAGGATTCTATCACGAAACTTATTCGGTCAATGAAAAACCGTTTACAGGCAGTCATTACGGCCAGGGGCTGGTTAATATTAAGGGGTAAATAACATAAATTGTAAATAAAAATTTTATCTTTTCATATTACTTCCTATTCATTTAGACTTCCACAACTTCGACCTATTGCAATAATTCTCTAAATTTTGGTAGAAAAATTAATTAATTTTAAATCTTTTTGATACCATTTGAAAGCTAACAAAATTACTTTTCAGGTGATACATCACCTGAAAGGTAATTTTGTCACAATCCACAGCTCATTGCATAGAAATTGTAAAAAATTGTCTTGAGCAACGCGCGATGAAGTGATTCCAGTTTATTGCTCGCGAGTGTATTTTCTGTATTTTTTTCAAAATTTTAGGCTGATTAGTTTCGGAGATGATTTTGTGGATAGGATTTATGGAGTAAAGGAGACGGGCGAATTTGGGCCTGACGTTACAGGAATAAAATATTTATCAATAATTTTTTTCATTTTTTTTGTAGTTTATCTCGAAATATTACGCAGTTTTATCATGGGATAAGAAATTAAATATTAAATCATAAAAATACTGACTTCCGATGTTTTCATTTTTAAATAATGTTGCCAGATAAATAAGTTATTCGATTCATCGAATTCATAATAATATATTAATCATTTTTATACCATTATGACATTAAATATAAATAGAAACAAAAACAATAAAAAGTGATTCAGTGTTTCCTTCCGTAAATATGTTTAACAAAATCATTTTTTTAATAGTGTAATACAAAAGTCGTAAAATAAATTGATTAAATCGATTTCACAATCGGTCATCATATTTTAATACACAGGCAATAAAGTGAAACTCATGTCAATGTCATGTCAAACGTCAACAAAAAAATCATTCGCTGCGTTCGTTTTGCTCTGAGCTTGCGGTAGTGGATATTTTCTGTTATTTTCGTGTGATTATTTGATTAGTGTTCTTTAGCGACTTTGGCTACTTAAAAAGGATTTTGACAGATATTACTTTGACGAACGACCCACGCATTTCTAACAACGGACTTAGTTATCTTGCCTACTCGACTTACCTCAGCCTCATCTACCTCGGTTTCCGAAGTAAAATACAATGAGTGATTAACGTCATCGTTGTATCAACTGCGGCATAGCAACTTGGCGGCGTAATCCTATAGGATTACATCAAATAGAAGACGAAGGCGTTGTTTCAGTTATACAGCAATGGGTTGCACCTCAAGTTGTTTATTTCATTACAAGTTCACTCGCTGAAGCTTACTTCATTATTAATCTTATAACAAAATAATAAGTATAACGTGAGAGTTCAGTGTAAGAATAACATAATAAGGAGCAACAACGTTGTTTTTGTACAAACCAATAACACCCTATATTTTTTTTCTTCCATGGCGCACTCGAAAACATTTTAGTTTTTTCGAAGTGGTATTCATATCTAAATAAAATAATGCAGTAATCGTTACTGTAACGTCAGGCCCAACTTACTATGGACGTTCGCCCGCCTCCTTTTCATCTATTTTTTTTTAATAACTTTAAAAACACGTGTAACGGAATTAAATGAATTTTCAATATGGGTACCACAATTGGGGGCAAATAAGAAAATTTTAAAAAAGGTTTTGTAAACTTTACTGTGCGACATATCAAATGAAAGGGCTTGTTGTAAGGATTTCAGATACATTTTTTTATAATTTTAAAATAAATGCTTTTAAAATTATTTACGAAAATAGATGAAAATTGGCTACCCTTATGTCCGAAACTACCTAGATAGCAAAAAAAATTGAAAAAAAATACATAAGAGTCTATGATCTAATAACATGGTAAATCTCTCGTATGAACTTACATTTGCCGTTGGAACGTATGAGGAAACATGTTTTTCAACTACAATATTAAGTTTGTTCTTAGGAAAGAGAAAGAAAGAAAATACGTTTATTTAAAAACCGTCGACTGTCGTCGTTTATTTTTTTATAATGAATCCCCCACTACGGAGCCCTTCCTTGAGCGTGGTCACACACGCACTTGGCCTATTTTTGTATGTCATCTATTTTGTCCCACTGCTGGGCAAAGGTCTCCCCCATACTTTTCCAGGTTTCGTTATTCAATTCTTTATTGCATTCCATAATTATGTATTACATAGATGGTATAAAAAAGTAAACGATCAATATGGACCCTGTCGGGCACAGCAACAATAAGTGTGTTTTGTTGTGCTTTCTCCGGCCGATCGGCCACGAACGCGTTGTCAACGTTAATTTGATGTTGGTCAACGTCATCCAGTGTCGTCTAGTCTGCGTTTGTTACATCGCGCTGAACACGCGAGATTTGAACTGAATCACAGCTTGAATCATGATCTGACGATTGTGTCTGACCACGTGCCCGTACCTGACCCAAATGTCTTTAAAAAAAATAACAATGTTCGGTAAATTCTTTGCCACGGACTTACGAATTTAAAGTTAGTTTTCTCTTTGTTGTGTTTTTTTGGAGTCGGTCTTTTTAGTCGGTTTTTTTTTTAAAGATATGGTACCTACCCCACACCGATTCGTATACAACTATTTGCTATTTAAACAACAGTAACAGAATATGAGACCACCACACTTCACGCAGTGTATTTTTTTTGTAATGCATAACCTCTTCTTTTTTAGGTTAGTTAAAAATTTACTTTCAATATAGAATAGGGTAACGAATTTATACACAAAAACCTCACTTATAAATACATCAGACAGGGTCCAAAATGATCACGTAGGTATATCTAATTTTATAAAAGATGAACACCTAAGTACACAAATTAATGTGGATTGCAAATAAACTATTGAGTGTATAAATAATGCTCCAAATAATGTCACTACTAGTGAAAATACACATGACACACAATAATCAGCCTATAATGATCCCACTGCTGGGACACTGGCCTCCTCTTTCTGTGAAAGGGAATGGGCCGTACTCCACCACGCGGGCCGAGTGCGGGTTGGCACACACGAGCAAATACTTCATATGAATTTACAAAGGAACAATACAAAACAGTTAAGGTCTATAGTCTGTTCCAGAAGTATCTGATGAAATATTTAAACAAATGGATCTGTAGAAGGTTGGAAGATAGTTGATGATAGCTGAGTTTAAGGTAACATAAATGTATGTAATGAACCAAAGGTTATAATATAAAGGAATGAGGGGGGAGCACACGCAATGACCGCTAGCCATATCTATCTATATAAATAAAACCGGCCAAGTGCGAGTCGGACTCGCGCACGAAGGGTTCCGTACCATTATCTATAAAAATAGCAAAAAAATCACGTTTGTTGTATGGGAGCCCCCTTAAATATTTATTTCATTCTGTTTTTTAGTATTTGCTGTTATAGCGGCAACAGAAGTACAACATCTGTGAAAATGTCAACTGTCTAACTATCACGGTTCATAAGATACAGCCTGGTGACAGACGGACAGACAGACGGCGGAGCCTTAGTAATAGGGTTCCCGTTTTACCCTTTGGGTACGGAACCCTAAAAGACAAGTCCTGACTGGCTGACTGACTCATCAACGCGCAGCCCAAACCCTTGGACCTAGAAAGCAGAAATTTTGTACAGAGGTTCTATTTATAATGTAGGCAAGGGATAAGAAAGGATTTTCCGAAATTGAACCCCTAAAGGGGTAAAATAGGGGATGGAAGTTTATATGAAAGTCCGTCAGTTTTGAAGTTAGGATCTTCAAATTGTGAGTTTAGTTAATTTATACGTGTTTCAGTGTTTTTGATAATTCCACCCCCGAAGGGTTAAAAAGAGGGATGAAGTTGTTTATGGAAAGTCCTTCATTTTAGAATGTAAAAATCACAAAATTTATGATCTAGGCTTATGGTCGGAAGCTTACGCAACGATGTTATTAGAATTTCAACCCTTAAGAGGGATGAAATTTTGTTGAAAGTTCTTTATTTTTTAAGTTAAAATAATAATCTTCTATATTGTATAAAAGAAGAAACTATAATAAAATAATAATAAAAATCTTTATTGATACAAAAACCTTTGATATTGCTTAAGACTAGGATACATAAATTGGTTAACTAAAGGTCATACAGATAAGGTAAACCCTGACTCCTAAACTAGGTGATCCTGTGACTTAGGAGTCAGTGTTCTGCTGTCACTGTGATACCAAAAGCCTTTTATGTTGTTTTCTAAAATTACAAAAAAATAGTCATTGACATTAAAGGTTACAATTCCAAGTAAGTATGTATATTAAAATTAACAACGTACTAAGGGATACTGTAAACGACGTTTAATGTGTATATGTGTGAGTATGTTAGAGTGAGGGTGTGTATGTTAGAATGAGGGTATGTATGTGAGGGTGTGTTTGTAGAAAGTGTGTGTAGTAGTGTTAAGCTGACTTGAACTTCAAAACTGACTGACTGACTGACATATCAACGCAAAGCCCAAACCGCTGGGTCCAGAGATTCCAAATTTGGCACGTAGATTCCTTATGACGCCTAGGGGTGCACTAAGAAAGTATTTTTCAAAATTCACTCTCTAAAAGGGTGAAACGGGTGATGGAAGTTTGTATGAAAATCCGTCAGTTTTGAAGTTAGGACCTTCAAATTTTGGGTTTAGGCTGACGATTAAAAATTAATTTACACGTGTCTCAGCGTTTTTGATAATTCCATCCCCGAAGGGTTAAAAAGGGGGATGAAGTTGTATATGAAAAGTCCTTAATTTTCGAAGTAAAAATCACTAAATTTATTATCTAGCGTATGTTTGGAAGCTAACGCAACGGTGTTGTTAAAATTTCATCCCTTAAGGGCTGAAAAGGGTCTGTTTTTTTTTTTTAGGGTTCCGTACCTCAAAAAGTAAAAACGGAAGCCTTATAGGATCATCTTCTTCTTCTTCTAAGTATATAAAAGAAGAAACTGACTGACTGACTGGTGAGTTTGTATTGGTAGGTTCTGGGGCGTTTATTATTTTTCCATTGTTTATTATAATTTAGTACATACTTAGGTAATAGATTAATTATTCTTTTTTCAAGCATTATTAATATAAAGATTAATACTCAGTTTAGTGTAGGTTTAATTTTGCAATATCCATTTAAGTAAGTCGTTTTTAGGGTTCCGTACCCAAAGGGTAAAACGGGAACCCTATTACTAAGGCTTCGCCGTCTGTCTGTCTGTCCGTCTGTCACCAGGCTGTATCTCATGAACCGTGATAGTTAGACAGTTGAAATTTTCACAGATGGTGTATTTCAGTTGCCGCTATAACAACAAATACTAAAAAACAGAATAAAACAAATATTTAAGAGGGGCTTCCATAGAACAAACGTGATTTTTTTGCCATTTTTATAGATAATGGCACGGAACCCGTCGTGCCCGAGTCCGACTCGCACTTGGCCGGTTTTTTGGTAGTTTAGTTCAGTTTACTATACTGTAGGTATTAGGTATTAGATATTAGGGTGTTAGGTAAGGTTAATTTATACATATATTCAATTTTGTTACGCAAGTATTTTTTTTTCTTCGTTTATTTTGTTTTCTGTACTTCGGTACTTTACTCAAATTATTATAAAGTTATTTAATTAGGTATAAATAAACGTGAAAAAATGGTTATTGAAACTATATGTATTGATGGAAAGATGGTCTGCCAAACCATCGTGCCAATTAAACGGCGCTTGCCTTTTTAGATCCCTTTCTTATGTGATGTTCGGCAAAAAAGAAATGGCATTTACAGTTCGTGAACAAATTATCAATTTTGTTGTGCAGCACTGGGATGAATTCCGTATTATGTCCGACAATGGACGTGGTGACAATTACAATACATCTGACGAGTATTATGCTGATATGATTCAACCGTTTATATTTGGTACTATATGTGAACAGCTCAAAGAATATTCAACTTTGTGTTTGAAATTTACCGTCATTGTAAGTAAGTAAAGTCGGTACTGAAGGTTGTCCAGTTAAGCGTCTTCGCGTTTCTGGGCATCTAGCAGGGGGTGATTTCGAAGCCAATAACTCTATGGCCAAGAAAATAACGTCGAGACGAGTTGAAGCACTGGATGCCATATCTTTGTCCTCAAACGATTCAGACTCGGTTTCTTCTGCTAAATCGTCCATCATTCTGTCTGATACACCTACGCTACCGACAAAATGTACCAAAAATAAAAAGAGTTACAAAACGCGAAGGGTTAGATATACAAATAAAACAAGAACAAATCAAATTAAACAGGCACAAAAAAAATATTCTGAAAAAAATCCTATACACATCAGGAAGCTGTATCTAAACATCAGCAGGCTCACCCAGAAGTGCACAGGCAGGCTGCTGCGGTTTATCTGCAAGCACACCCAGAGGTGCACAGGCAGGCAGCTACGGTTTTTCAGCAAGCACACCCAGAGGTACACAGAGCAGCTCAGTCCAGACACAATAATCGGATCACTACACTACCATGGCAAAACAAGCAACTTTCAGGAATGTCTTACGATTCTGACATAGCCTACGATAATGATAAAATTGTAAAAATTGGTAGCATGAGTTATAAGTGTCAGTGGTGTAATGCACTCACGTGGAAAGATGAAACCAATGGCATGTGTTGCAGTAATGGTAAAGTGCAGCTCGAAGCATTACACACTCCTCCTGAACCGGTTTAAAGTTTGATAATGGATCTGCACCCTGATCATAGACATTTCATGAATAATGTCCGCAAATATAATAATTGTTTCCAGATGACATCTTTCGGCGCAAAAAAAGTGGTAGAAGATGGTTTCATGCCTACGTTCAAAGTTCAGGGGCAAGTATATCATAGAGTAGGAAGTTTACTGCCAGAATCTACACAGGCAGCACGGTTTCTGCAGATCTACTTCGTTGGTGAAGATGAAAGAGAGGTAAATTTACGATCCTCAAACTACCCTAACTTGAAATCAGGTCTTATCAAACAATTACAGAAAATGCTTCACGACGTAAACCCATACATAAAGGATTTGAAGAGTACCCTCGACAAGGTTGCATCCTCTTGTGAGACATTTAAGGTGGTCATCCATGCTAATATGAAGCCATCAGAGGAGCACAGGGGTCGTTTTAATGCTCCGGCTACCAATGAAGTTGCGTTAGTTATGGTGGGTCAACAGTGCGAACTAAATAAATAAATAAATCTATATATTATATAATTAATATATAAAATTTAAAGTCCTGACTGACTCACTGACTGATATATCAACGCACAGCCTAAACCGCTGGTCCTAGAGACATGAAATTTGGAAAGTGTGTTCTTTGTAAAGAGTAGGTATCCAATAAGAAAGGGTTTTTTGAAATTCCACCCCTAAGAGGGTGAAATAGGGGATGGAAATTTATATGAGAGTCCGTCAGTTTTGAAGTTAGAATATTCAAATTTTGTGTTTAGACTGACACTTGAAAATTAATTTATACGTATCTTAGCGTTATTGATAATTCCACCCCCAAAGGGTTAAAAAGGGGGATGAAGTTGTGTATGGAAAAACCTTAATTTTCGAAGTAAAAATCACTACATTTATTATCGGATAATAATTTTCCAGGCGACTAATAACTTAAAGGGCGACTAACTATTTGCTACTAAAATAATAACTTGGCGACTAATAACTTAAAGGGCGACTAACTATTTGCTACTAAAATAATAACTTGGCAGCGATTAAATATTATTTCTTAATCGCTGCAAAGTCATCTACTGTTATTGAATCATTTGGGTTAGGTTAGGTTAGAACAGTAACCATTAACAAGCGAAGGCGAGCGAGCGAAGCGAGCGTGCCGCGGGAGCGGCCGCCGAGCGCCAGATCCCCTCTATTGTTGGTAAATTCAGTTACCAAAACAAAAATCCGATGCCAGTTTAAATTAAAATAAAGCTAAAAACTGATTATTGAGCTGCTACTTTCTACTTAAAATAATACTTCGCTGTAGCGGCCAACCTATTATTTTTGTTGCCAACCTATTATTTTTGCTACCGGCTTTAATTATTTTTTAATCCCAAATTCAGATTAATTTGTCGCCGTGTTAAATACATGCCTTTATTATCTAGCCTTATGGTTGGAAGCTAACGCAACGGCGTTGTAAGAATTTCAACCCTGAAGGGGTGAAAAAAGGATGAAATTTTCTTTTTAATTAAGGTTTTTAATTTTTTTAGTTAAAATCAATAATATTTCGGCTTACGATTGGAAACTAACACAACGTAAATAGTCGTTTTTTTTTAAATTTCATTTATCTATATATATCGGCGCAACTATTACGCACATAAAAAGCGGCACTTCAACCGCGCGCAGAGCGCACGTGCAAAGAAACGTCACGAGTTACTCATGCGGCGCGCCCCGCTATCGACGCCCCACCAGTAGCAAAGTGCTTATAAAAGGCGTGCGCAGTGCGGGAGTGGTAATCCCCACCATTAAGCAGTTTTTGAAACGCGCGACAAAGCGGTTCTTCGAGTCCGCAGATAGACATCGCAACCCCTTGGTTGTGCAGGCAGCTAGCTATAGGCCATCTCAAATTAGTCAGACTCGCCGACCTAGGCATACTCTCTCAGACCCGGATGACCCCATTACTCTCCTTCAGGAAAGCAATAGGGCCACAAGTACAGTGCACAAACACAAACCGTCATTCCGTCCTCGCCGCCGAGGTACCACGCGAAGTTCAAGAATAAATTGTTCCCCCCGTCCCTTGCACGTCGAACCGCCAGCCCCGAGGCTGAGATCCAGCCTGTCCCCAATTTGCTTTGTTTTTCCCCAACGACGCCCTAAGCCGAGGTTCGTACCCCACAGGGGGTGCCCTTAGAGCGCTGTCGTTTAGTTTTTAATACTTATATTTACGCTCCTGGCTGGAGGCTTTAAGCTAATACCTTAGGGCAGCCACAGGAAAGACCGGTTAAGCAGTCACGGCCTCTCAAGGTCAACTGCGAGATGCCATACAAAAAAAAAAAAAAAAAAGGCAGTGGTAATTCGTTTGTTAGCATCCAAGCTAGTCGGACCTTTTTGAAGTGAATTATTATTATTGAATTATTATTAGTGGATTATTCCGAAATTGATTTGATTAATTAAGTGTTGTAATTATCGAGTAAAATTATATAAGAAGTGATTTATAAATAAAATATAATGCATAATGAAGATGCTTTCAATCGTGAAGAAACCCCTCCTCTTATATATATACAGGGTATGGCGTAAATAGTGGTCCAACGTTAAGGGGTTGACACGCGATATATTCAGCTATCACATACATAAAAGGGGGATGAATTTGTTTATGGAAAGTCCTTCATTTTCGAAGTAAAAATCACTTAATTTATCATCTAGGCTTATGGTTGGAAGCTAACGCAACGGTGTTGTTACAATTTTATCCCTTAAGGGGTGAAAAAGGAGATGAAATTCATTATTTCGCAAGTTAAAATCACTAATATTTCGGCTTATGGTTGGGAACTAACAGAACGCAAACCATTGTTTTTATTAATTTCAACCTACAAGGGGTGAAAAGGGGGATGAAATTTTGTACTGAAGTTGTTCATTCGCTAAATTTTGTAATCAAGTAAAAATAATATAAGTACACGTGTACCGTTTCTTATTTGGGGATGTCAAAGTTTGTATAGAAGAATTTTAACGTGCGGTCCGATTAGCTCGAAACTTAGTATTTATACTTAGAAACAAAAATTAAGAATAAAATGTCCTTCATTACTGCTTCACAGAAGGAGGTGACGGACTCCCATGAACTCTCGCTCCGAACCATGGCTTGAACCAGGGCCGGACCGACGAGAGATCGCCGCCACCGATCGCTTCCGTGAGGACATAGCGGTGCTCCGCCCAAGCCGGGCAGACCTCTACCGTATGCTCCACCATGTTCTCCGGGCAATCCACACAGTGGTGACACCCGGGCGTTTCCTCCCGCTTTATCCTGAACAGAAACCCGTGGATATAACAGGATGTCGTGGCGCCTCTCAGGCCACTTCTCAAAGGGGACCTATCCCCACAATTGTAGCATGCCGAGAAATTGACCCCTAACGGGGTGAAAAGGGGTAGTCAATTTGACACGGGAGAATTTTACTGCGTGGCTTGATTAACTCTAAATTATGACGTAGGCATCTGATAAGAAGGGGTTTTGGGAATTCGACTTTTAAGGGGTGAAAACGGGGGATTTTGTTTGTATAAAAAATCTTATTCCTTGAGTTAATAAACCTAAAACTAGGCACGAATACTAACCTTAGTAAATTATAAAATTTGTAATTTTCTGTTTTTTTAAACTACCCCCTAAAACGGGTTTTGGGGATGTCAAAGTTTGTATGGAAGAATTTTAACGCGCGGTCCGATTAACTCGAAACTCTGTATTTTATATATACCTAATGCTCACAAAATATAAAGCCTGACATGTGTTTGGGATTATTCAAATGTAACCCTTACGGGGCAAAAGGAGATAATTAAGTTTTTAGGGGAGGCTTTTATTGTGCGTCTTGATAAATTGCAAAGTAATTTTTTTCAAAACTAAAATCCTTTCGGGGTGAAAAGGAGGAGACAGTTTATATCAAAATGATGTTTCCTTTTATCAATAAACTTGAAAATTGACCCGGATATTTTATTAATAAGTAAAACGACCATAAACATAAATGTTCGAAAACAACCTTTTAAACGGGATGTTGAATTTTGTGGGGGAAAATTATTGTATGGAAAGATTTTAACGTTCGATTTACTTGAAACTCTATAATTATATTTACGATCGGAAATAAACGAAAAGGTTTAACAGGGTTGTCAAAAAATCTAAAAGAGGTAGTCAATTTTAGAGGGGATGATGTGTTTCGGATTGGCACAAAAATGGCTGAACTGATTTAGATGAAATTAGGTAACATACATATAGTTTACATTGTAATCTGCATTAACACATACTCTACACGTACTTATAATTGCGGTAGTACGTTCTCGTGACATTTTTTCCCACATCCACGCGGGCGAAGCCGCGGGCAGAAGCTTGTATATAATAATAATATAAAACATTTATTTTCTCAACACAAGTTATAAACTTAATTCTAAAATTTGACAGTAATGCTCGAACAAGGAACTAACTTTGTGAGAGACTGGAGCCTGTTAGGTTTATATAAAAACCTGTATTACAGGTCACCAGGTCCCGCGGCTAGATGCCTGTTAATTGGATACATGACAATGAAAATGCAGGATAATGAACGAAAAACAAATTAAGAAACAATATAAATTTAGTGCCTAATATAAAGAAAACAATAAAAAAAATCTATACACAATTAAAATACAAAGAACTAAAAAACCGGCCAAGTGCGAGTCGGATTCGCGCACGAAGGGTTCCGTACCATCTTCTATATAAATAAAAAGACCAGTCCTGACTGACTGACTGATTGACTGACTCATCAACGCCCAGCCCAAACCCTTGGACCTAGAAAGCTGAAATTATGTACAGGTCCACCCCTAAAGGGGTGAAAAGGGGGATGAAATTTTGTTTTTAATTAAAGTCCTTTTTTTGTTTTTAAGTTAAAATCACTAATAGTTCGGCTTATGGTTGGCTTATACAACGTAAATCGTTGTTTTGGAATGAAAAGGGGGATAATTTTTTGAATTGAAGTTGTTCATTCGCAAAATTTTGTATTCAAGTAAAAATAATAAACTTGAAACTTGGCACGAATACTTACCTAAGTAAATCATAAAGTTATCCATTTTTAATTTTTTCAAAGTTCCTGCCGAAGGGGGATTCGGAGATGTCAAAGTTTGTATAAAAGAATTTTAACTCGCAATCCGATTAACTCGAAACTCAGTATTTATATTTAAAACCAATAATATAGAATAACGTGTATCAGGGTTTTTCAAAAAATGTCCCCTAACGGGGTGAAAAGGGGTAGTCAAAAAGGAAACCATGACTGACTGGTAACACACAGCTCAAACCACTGAACGGATTGGGTTGAAATTTGGTACATAGATACTTATTATGACGCACGGTCCGATTAACTCGAAACTCTGTAAGTATTTATACTTAAAACCAAAAATATAGAATAAAATTTTGTCAATTTTACAAAGGAGGATTTTACTGCGTGGCTTGATTAACTTGAAAATTGGTATTAATACTTAGCAACAAACATTAAGAATAACATGTATCAGAGTTTTTCGAAAATTGCCCCCTGACGGGGTGAAAAGGGGTAGTCGATTTGACAAGGGAGGATTTTATTGCGTGGCTTGATTAACTCTAAAATATGACGTAGGCATCTGCTAAGAGGGGTTTTTGGGAATTTGACCTTTAAAGGGGTAAAAAGGGGGAATTTCGTTTGTATGAACAATCTTATTCCTTGAGTTAATAAATCTGAAAGTTGGCACGAATACTAACCTAAATAAATTATAAAGTTAGTAATTTTTTGTTTTTTTAAAGGGGGATTGGGGGATGTTAACGTTTGTATGGAAGAATTTTAACGCGCGGTCCGATTTACTCGAAACCCGGTTTTTTTATATATTTACCTAATGCTCACAGAATATAAAGCCTTACATGTTTTAGGGTTTATTCAAATGTAACCTTTACGGGGCAAAAGGGAGTTTTTAAGTTTTAGGGAAGGATTTTACTGTGCGTCTTGATAAACTCCAAAGTGATTGAATAACACATGATTGAATATTTTTCAAAAATGAACTCCTTTTGGGGTGAAAAGAGGGACACGGTTTATATCAAAATTATGTTTCTGATCAATAAACTTGAAAATTGACCCGTATATTTTCTTAATATATAAAACGACCAAAAACATACATATTCTAAAATAACCGTTTACCGGGTGTTGAATTTTGTGGAAAGATATATCGCGCGGTTCGATTAACTTGAAACTCGGTATTTATATTTAAGATCGGAAATAAAGGAAAAGGTGTATCAGGGTTGTCAAAAAATCTACCCCTAAAGGGGTGGAAAGGGGTAGTCAAATTTAAAGATGATTTTATGTTTCGGATTGGCGCAAAAATGGCTGAACGGATTTAGATGAAATTTGGTAACATAGTTTATAATCTGCATTAAGAGGCCGTGCACAAAATTCACTAGCTAGAGTTTAGGCATATTCATTGCGATGCTATGTTTGTGTGTACCGTTCACGCACACACGCCTGAAAATCGAGCGCAGTGATCGTTTAAACAGAAGAAGAAAATAAAAGTGTGGATTTTTTGTGTATATTCATTCCTTTAGTATATTTATTACAATCAACATAAAAATAGTACTATTTGGTGTTAAATGTATCTAAGTACATTTAGACTTTCAATAACAATGACAGCATTTTACATAAGAACGAGTAGTATACATATTTAGGTAATTAAATGTTAACCTTCACCGATGTCAATGATGGCTAAGCTAAACTTAGAAAGTACAAACAAACTGGTATAACGATTAGGGTGCCCGCCCACAGACGTTTTTTTGTAGCTCACAAAATCGCTGGCGATTTTTTCGGCGATTATCGCCAGTTACTTTGTGAGTGATTATCGCCAGCTACTTTGTGAGCGACTCAACGCGCACGTCCGATATTTTGTCACTGGCTATCGAGGGATGTACACGTCATGGTTTTATAGAGGAACGATGTATTTTCTTTCTTTAAAGAATAGTGTTCAACCTAAATCAATAGTTCAATTATGTACTAACGCTTGAATTAGGTACATAGGTACCTATGTAAGCGTTAGTACATAATTTAACAATTCCAACAACAAATAACATTTCCAGTATATGCTTATCTCGCATTGTGTCGGATTTCCGTACAATGAGAGGTCACCGTATAGTGGAAATGTATAGCTTGATGTGTAGCCGTGTGTATCTTTCGGCGTTGTTTTTTTTTTCATCGTTGTTTTTATTCGATCAATTTACGTTGGAAATACGTGAACAAACTCTCATACATACAGGTCAAAATGCATTCAAACGAATTGAGAACCTTCTTTTTTTCGTCGTCGCGGTCAGTAAAATATTCAGCAAATTTTGGTCATGGGTATCGTTTTCATGGTTTTTGAGGGCGCTTATAAATATTATGAGGTCAAAATCAAAATTCAAGATGGCGCCACCAAAAGATTGCAAATTTTTCGTCATGTACTACATGGGTATCATTTCCATGGTTTTCCGGTAGTGGATAACAAAACTGAGGTTTAAATCAAAGTTCAAGATGACGCCACCGAAAATTTGCAAATGTTGGTCATGGGTATCGTTTTCATGGTTTTTGAGGGCACTGATAACGATTATGGGATCAAAATTAAAATTCATGATAGTGCCACTTTTTTTTTTTTTAGTTTCTATTCGACATAGAGATTAGATTAGATTAGATTTATTTATTTGCCTGAAATATGGTATTTTACAGATTTTATAACACATAAATAGTTCTTGATATTCCGCCTACTACATTCGGCATGCAAATTTTGTGACAATAATAATGATTCTAATTTAACAAAATAATTAATTTTCAATGTCAATAAAAAATCATCTGTCCTAAATAAAGAATTGTCTACTTATTACTTACACAAGTCAAAGAAAATTATATTACAATTTGTCCATTAACAACGTTCAAATGACAACCAAGGAAATTAAATTACAAAAATGTCAACAGCTTCAAATCAAATAAAATAAAAATGTATAATTTAATGTCATCAAAATAGGTCAAGCTGTTTCTGATGAGAAGAATTACGAACACACGCACACCGAAAGATTAGCCATGCAAAATGTTTATGTTCTTCATAAACTCCCACCCCCCCCCCCTCCCTTCTAACTCTTCTTGTTACTGCAGTGCGTCAGGGATGTTTGCCGAAGCACATACTGATGGTTTCAGTACCATCCTGCGAAAAAGGATTGCGTCCATGATGCGCAGAGTGCGTGGGAGCGCCAACGACATTCTGAAGGTCATCAGTGATAAGCCGTGTTGCACCATTATGGCGCATTGGGTGCATGTACATGTGCATGTACCCGGTGTGTCAAGTGAGTGCAACAGGTATTGGAATTAAAAAATTGAGTTGTATTTTGTTACTAACATAGCATAAGTTTTGTGTATTACTAACATTATATGGATCAAGGTCCGAAGTAAAGTATTTTTTTTTTTTTTATAAAAAAAGTAAAGTAACTAAAATAAAATGAATACTTAACGGATCGAAATTTGGTAGCCGGCATATAATTTCTGGAATATGTTAACGTAGAACACGCGCGCGCCTGCGATGCAAAGTGATACGTCCTCCCGCTGGGAAGGCCCGGTCGCTACTGGCAGGATCGGTTTTGCGCGGTCAATATTATAGTTGACTTTGCCTTTTATTTACGAAATGAATTTATTGTTTATTTACAAAATAAATTGTAGATTCTAATAAATAGTTAACTTAAGATTAATATGGAATTTTATAAATTTCATAAGTGTTTTTAAATAATAGAAAAAAATACTTATTTGTCTCGAACTTTTCCAACAATTACGTTATTTCAACATTTTTTTTCTGCTATATTTTGTATAGAAGTTGAAAAAAGTGGTTCCGCCACGTGCAAGTAGACCATATAATGATGTTTACGATATTTTTTAATGTTCAAATTGAAAAGTAGTTTCTTGTAAAAAGATGATCAAACGTCACTCTAGCATCATTTTTTGGAAAACCTGTTGCGATTTTTTGTAGTTTTCCAGGAATTCTTAATTAAATTGAAAAAATCCTTTCCGCTACATGCAAAACAAAGAACTGGACTTTACAAATCACAAATAGTTTTGTTTAAATTCTTTTTCCCTTTCCCACAAACAATGAACAAAATTGATGAAAATCAGCCGATTTCGTGCACGGAGCCTTAACACATAGCGTACTTTTAATTCCGGTAGTACGTTCTCGTGACATTTTTTCCGACATCCACGCGGGCGAAGCCGCGGGCAAAAGCTAGTTAGTTATCTATAAAAAAGGCAAAAAAATCACGATTGTTGTATGGGAGCCCCCTTAAATATTTATGTTATTCTGGTTTTTAGTATTTGTTGCTATAGCGGCAACAGAAATACATCATCTGTGAAAATTTCAACTGTCTATCACGGTTCATGAGATACAGCCTGGTGACAGACGGCGGAGCCTAAATAATAGGGTTCCCGTTTTACCCTTTGGGTACGGAACCCTAAAAACTAAAAATACAAATGTTTGTGCGGAAATACCAGTGTGTGTGAGTAACTGGAGAAAGTGTATGAGAGACATGCAAGAGTCTAAGAGTGTATGTGAGAGGTTGCTTGAGTAGGTTTGGTGCGAGTATGGTTGATGATGGTATGCAGGAGCAGCAAAGGGGATGAGTAATTAGTTTAAAGATAGTCTATCTAAGGGGGTTAGTTAAGTTCTCGGTTCCCTGATAGTCCCCCTTCCCCTCGGACCGCCACAAGGTGCACTAGATTCTTAACAATTATTTAAAAAGTTAACAAACAAATTTGACGTAAATTAAAATCCAGTGAAATAATAAGATAGCATAAAACGCAGGAGGTGTTCGGTGCTGATCGCCGCGCGTGAGTACCGCTCACGATACTACTCAACAGACCTGACCAGAGCCAAGAAACATAGTCGGGCGCCTTTGCGCCCGACTATGTTTCTTGGCTCAAGACCTGGCTAAAACTAAGCAATACAAATTTTGCTGGACTGCTTTTGGACGTATTTTAGTCAAGAAGGATGAGAATGCTCGTGCGATTGTTATAAAAACTGAAGCACAGGTACACCATTTAATGCAAGAAGCATGACAAAGTTGTTGTCAGTAGATTATTCCTAATACTAAAAACTTTGTCATTTTCTGTTAGTATAATCATATTTAATGTTTTCACTACCTTTAACATATATAGATTTATTTTAAACTTTTATAACTGTAAGCCTGGTCGGCTCGCTTTTACACATTCAAACAAAAAATTTCACACAATCCGATCCACACAAAATATACAACTAACTCACACAATACACTCACACACACACTCACTCCACTTAGTGCCTAATATTTCATGTCCTTTCGTGCCAATTCATTCATATACAACCAAACATACTCGTGCATATGCGAAGGCAGACGTCACACGACTATCGCGCTATTGTTCAAAATTTAAGACACACAAATCGTTTACTCTAATCAATAATGGATAGTAAATTAGTAACTTATGTAACTTGCAGGAATTGGATACTGCTGAGATTGCTAATTCTGTTATTCTTGATATTGCACAATTAAATACTTACCTAAAACATAATAATTATAACTTAACCGTCCTGACTCAAAATATAAGGAGTATATACAGTAATATTGATGACCTTCAAATAACTTTGTCTCAAATTGGAGTTGAAGTGGATGTACTACTTTTGACAGAGTGCAGATTGAACGCTAATAAACAAATACCTACTTCGTTTAATACATCTAGACATTTAAATCAAAATAATGGCGTAGTGGCCTATATAAAAAACTGCCACTTACCCCAGGCAACAGAAATTAATTTGATACATGCCTCAGCTTTGCAAATCACAATCTCCAATTTCACCATCATTGGTATTTATCGGTCTCCATCGATCGTATCCGCAGATAGTTTCATTACCTCGCTTGATCAACACCTTCAAACTATCGACTCACATGGGGACACTATTATTACAGGAGATATAAATATTAACTTAATAGGTAAACCAGCAGAAACATCAGCAATTAGACAGAGAAACAGATTAAATTATTTAAATATGGCGGCTTTGCATGGCTTCGTCCCGGGACACTGTTTGCCTACCAGGGATGACAGCTGCCTCGACCACATGATTCTTAAACTAGATACATCTAAAAACTCGGTTTTCGTGGCAGTTTTAAACACGTCTGTTACGGATCATGCAATGGTACTACTAAACATATCGCACACGTACCAAACAGTCTTATGTTAAATCTAGACCGTGACTAATTTGGAGAATGCCTACAAGCATCTTGCAAATACGGAAATATCTTTTCTCAATGCATATAGAGACCCAAACATTTTAGTAGACGCGATGATAGATATGATTAGGTCATCTCTCCTCCATAACACTAAGGTTGTCTCACTCTCTAGCTCTAAGCGTACTCTAAAACCCTGGATATCGACGGGGGCCCTACGATGCATTAGGCTTAGAAATAAATTGCAACTACAGTCAAGGAGAGACCCTTTTAATGTTATTTTGATCATAACGTATAAGCGTTATCGTACATTTTGCTCTAATCTGATTAAGAAACTCAAAAGACAATATCATAAAAACCAAATTTTAACTTCTGTAAAAAATCCCAAGCTACTTTGGCGTAAAATTAACGACATAACTCATTATAAAAAACCCAAGTCATCTAGTGTACACCTACTACAAATCACACCACATCCTCTAGACTCGTTAAACCGCGTAAACCACTTCTTCGTAACCATTGGGCAAACATTGGCGGAAGAAATCATGACTCTAACTGGGCAAGGATTTAGATCTGCTTTTAGTACTTCAAATACACCACCTCAAGCCAACTCATTTGTGTTGCTGGAGACAGATCCGACAGAAGTGGATGGTACACTTATGTCGCTTGACTCAGCAAGTGCTTCGGGGTGGGATGGCATATCCGTGAGTTTCCTTAAGTTATCTCGAGACTTTGTGGTTCCTCTCATTTGCAAATTAACCAATCTGTGTTTTGAAACTGGTATATTTTGTGATGCGTTGAAACGATCTATCATCACGCCTGTGCACAAGGATGGGGACAAGGGCGATGTTAATAATTATCGACCGATTTCCGTCTTACCGTCACTTTCAAAAATAATAGAAAAAATAATAAATAAAAGGCTTACAAATTACTTGA
The DNA here is from genome assembly GCA_963921375.1 of Tiliacea citrago. Taxonomy (NCBI): domain Eukaryota; kingdom Metazoa; phylum Arthropoda; class Insecta; order Lepidoptera; family Noctuidae; genus Tiliacea; species Tiliacea citrago. The sequence goes on along the minus strand of OY992790.1, from coordinate 28,327,770 downwards.
ATAAATATAACATTCTTTCCGACTCACAATATGGTTTTAGACAAGGGCGGTCAACTCAGGACGCGGTTATTGCGTTAACGTCTGAAATTACAGATAAAGTAGACAAGGGATATAAATGCGTTACGGTGTTTCTAGACCTGAAAAAAGCGTTCGACACCGTATCTATTCCCATCCTTGTGCAAAGACTTGAGGGTATAGGGATTAGAGGCAAGGCTCTTTCTCTTTTTGACAGTTATCTCTGGGGTAGGAAACAGCAGGTTAAGGTAGGCAATTCGTATAGCAGTGAGGAAAACGTTGTTTTCGGTGTTCCGCAGGGCTCCGTGCTCGGCCCGCCGCTGTTTCTAGTGTATATTAACGAACTCTGTAACCTACGAAACAGTGGCGGGAAAATCTTCTCATATGCGGACGACACGGCTATTGTCTACTTTGGTGACACTTGGGAAGTGGTGCGTGATAAGGCCGAAAAAGGGTTAGTTGTAATAGATGGGTGGCTCAAAGCAAATTTGTTAACTCTTTAATATTGCTAAAACAAATTACATTTGTTTCTCTCCAAGTGCAAGGTCTAAAGCATCTACTGATTTCAATATTTGTATCCATGTGTGTGCAAACAGTTTGGGGCAAAATTGTGACTGCAAACCAATCAAACAAGTACCGTCTACAAGATACTTGCGAGTTATAGTAGACGAGTGTCTAGCATGGTATGCGCATGTCGAGGTTATTATGTCGCGTGTTCGAAAATTTATATGGATTTTTAATAATCTTCGACATGTGATGCCTCAAAAGACACTCAATAACATTTATATAGCACTCGCGCAGTCAGTAATCACATACTGCTTACCAGTTTGGGGAGGGGCCGCGAAAACTAAATTTCTAGATATAGAAAGAGCCCAAAGATCACTTTTAAAAGTACTATACTTTAAGCCATATAGATATCCCACAGTCGATCTATATAGAATGAGTGGCCTATTATCAGTCAGGAAACTATACCTTTTAAACATAATTCTATATTTACACAAACACATTCCATTTAACCCAGAAAGCCAGGCTAGAAGGCGAAGGGATATTGTGGCTTACTCTCCACGGGTACGTACTGTTTTTACAAGGCGTCAGTATGTATGCCAATCCGCCTACATATACAATAAAATTAACGCAAAATTAAAGTTCCACCACGAGGTCTTGCATCAATGCAAAAAAGTGATAACGGAGTGGTTAAAAACTCTAACATATGAAGAAACAGAGCATATTCTAGTCAGACTTGCATGAATGACTTATCTTCTTTACTATAATGTTACCTATACCTTGTGATTACATAGTGGTATTTTTCAACTTTGAATATAATGGCACTATCAGCAAACACGTAAACTTACACATAACACACACACACAAACACACACTACCACATACACATACTCACAATTACACACTACACAGAGCTGCTAATTATTTTATAAGTCTTTATCTCTTTGCTTTTAAAATCAGTTCTTAAATTGTTATTTTGTTTTTGAAAATCAGCTCTTAAATTATATTTTATTTTAGTTCTTAGTTTTTATTTTATTTTTTCTAACTAACTATTTTATAAGGTCTCGATATTGTAATCTATAATTTAAAGGAAGGAGCGAGACAACCCCAAGACAAGTATTATTAATTACTTACTGGGGCTGTTTCATTCACATGTGTAAACGTAACCGTTTGAGACACAATAAACATTTTTTTTTTTTTTTATAGTCTAGGGTTTTTAAATAGGTAGTGACTGAAATTTTACATTTGAATTTAGTTAGAGGATAAATATTAAGTTTGTTATTTAACTTATTATAAAGGTATGGTCCGAGAAAGAAGAAGAAATTACGCGAGTGTGCAAAGCTGGAAGGTTGTGTTAGGCATACTCTACCTTTTCGGCGCTTATCCCTATTATGATTCGGATCGTAATGCAACAATGAGTGTTGTTTAAGCACCGTCCGCAGTATGAAGGTCTGCCTAACAGTGAGTAAATCCCAGAAATCACTAATAGTTCGGCTTATGGTTGGCTTATACAACGTAAATCGTTGTTTTTTTTTTTAATTTCAACCCGCAAGTGGGTGAAAAGGGGGATAAAGTTTTATTGAAGTTGTTCATTCGCAAAATTTTGTATTCAAGTAAAAATAATAAAGTTGATAAACTTGAAACTTGGCACGAATACTTACCTAAGTAAATCATAAAGTTTCCAGTTTTAGTTTTTTTAAAGTTCCCCCCGAAGGGGGATTGGGGGATGTCAAAGTTTGTATAGAATAATTGTAAATCGCAGTCCGATTAACTCGCAACTCAGTATTTATACTTAAAACCAAAAATTTTGAATAACGTATCAGAGTTTTTCAAAAATCTACCCCTAACGGGGTGAAAAGGGGTAGTCAAAAAGGAAACCGTAACTCAAAATCAAAATATTTTATTTCACATAAACCTACATGGGCACTTATAAAACGTCAGAACCTAGGTGCACGGTTCTAATTGGTCGTTTCCTATGGAGAAGAGCCGGCAAGAAACTCCACGGTTACTCTTTTAAAAAGAATGGGCTTACAGTGTTAATAGGTATGGGAGGACAGTGTAGGTGACCGTCAACGAGTACCAAGTACTTAACAAAATAGAAGATGGTTTACAAAGCTACGGTCTATTAAGCCTACAACGTTATCACATTCACAAATTAAAGAAAGAATCTAAATAAAATATTACTAAAATAATAAAAAAAAACCTACCTATTTAAACCAAATGACAAGATTGCCATTACAACTGTAACAAATCTGAATTAATATTCTGTCCACACACTGACTGGTCTTCAACACACAGCTCAAACCGCTGAATGGATTTGGCTGAAATTTGGCAAACAGATAGTCATTATGACGTAAGCATCCGTTTAGGAGAGGTTTTGGTAAATTCGACCTTTAAAGGGGTAAAAAGGGGGGATTTTGTTTGTATGAAAAATCTTATTCCATGAGTTAATAAACTTGAAACGCATACTTTGGCACGAATACTTCCCGAAGTAAATTATGAAGTTGTCATTTTAGTTTTTTTAAACTACTTTCAAAGGGGGATTGGGGGATGTAAAAGTTTGTGCAGAAGAATTTTAACGCGCGGTCCGATTAACTCGAAACTCAGTATTTATACTTAAAACCAAAAATAAAGAATAAAATGTATCAGCTTTTTTTAAAAATCTTTCCCTAACGGGATGATAAATGATTTTTATTTCTGTAAGTAGGTTTGTACAAACACTTTTACACGTCAGTCATATTTTTAAAACTAGATGAGGTCGGCGTTTCCTATCTGACTACTCTGAGAAGAAAGGCCGAAACAAACTCAGAGGTCACAGTCTCTTCTAAAGTCCAGACATAATCTTGAGAAGATCATGTGAAGGCCATGTAGATTGGTGACTGAAATGGTCTTTTGAGGAAAGAACCACACAGATTGAGTGGACCTGACCAGTCAGTGCACGCATTTGTCAGTAATCGTGCAGCTCTACTCAGAACTTAAGGAGCTCAACGATGCGACGATCAATACCAAAGAAAGGACATTTGGGTAGGCCGCATAAATGACAAACTGCCAGACCATGATTAACACTAACTGAGAATAAAAGACAAAGGGAAAATAAAAGAGCTAGTCTTCACATTCACAATAATTAAAATAATATAATACTTTACAAGTAAATATTCATGTCATTACGTTACATTACGTATATATTACGTTACGTATATAAAATAATATAAGTTAGCAAAAGAACATCAAACAATAAAAATAAACCACTTCAATAAGTAAAAATTGGAGCAGCTCAATCCCAAGCCTTATTGTCCTCAATATAATCTTCAACGGTATAAAAGGCTTTCTGCCACAACTTACGTTTAATGAATGATTTGAATATATTAAGGGCTTACGATCTTGAACGTGGCTTGGAAGTTTATTATAAAAGCGTAATACATTGACATCGGAACGAGCCACCTATTTTCTTGAGCCTTGTTGTAGGTACAACAAATTTATGTTTGTTTCTAGTATTTATATTATGGATATCACTGTATTTTTTAAACAATTTTATATTTTTATGGGCATATAAAAGATTTTCAATAATATACTAAGAAGGTACAGTCACTCATTACATTAATCTCCTTAAATTTCTCTCTGAGAGAGTGTCTTGGACTTAATTTATAAACTGATCGTACAGCTCTTTTCTGCAAAACAAAGATAGTCTGAATGTCGGCGGCATTTCCCCACAACTGAATACCGTACGACATTACACTAGGCATAGTACAACTAACGGGCTGTCTGTATGTCAGTTAAATTAAGAATTTAAGGAAACGAATTTTATTGAAAAGGGGTAGTCAAAAACCGGCCAAGTGCGAGTCGCACTCGCGCACAAAGGGTTACACTAATATTATAAAGGCGAAAGTTAGTGAGTGAGTGAGTGAGTGAGTGAGTGAGTGAGTGAGTGTATGTTAATACTTCTTCACGCTCAAACGGCTAGACCAATTTTGATAAAATTTTGTATGGAGGTAGCTGACACCCTGAATTAAGACATAAGCTACTTTTTATCCCGATATTCCCACGGGATCGAGACTTACGCGGGTGAAACCGCGGGGCGCAGCTAGTTATCTATAAAAATAGCAAAATGAAACTTTACAAAAAAAAAACAACCGACTTCCAAAAAAAACACTACAAAGTGAAAAAATAACTTTAATTTCGGAAGTCGGTGGCTTTGGAGCTGTATTTTAGTTTTTTGCCACCGACTTCCGAAATTTTTTTTTGGTTTTTTTTTTTAAGTTTTTTATTTTCCACTTTTTAGTGGGTCAGTTTGTAATTTATCCAATTTACAATAGCCTAATGTCAAATGCTCATCACCTTTTACAAAATATTGCTTTTCGCGATGCAGGGGCGTTAATTGTTGAGGAGTTCTCCTGGTAACAACCAGGAGAACTGATGGTGACTTCACCATATGCATTTTGATGAGCATAAATTGCTTAGCAACCATATTAAAGTGCCTAATCGAATCGCAACGGTGAAATACTTAGTATTAAGTAGTTCCGATGGCCATCTGTGGTCTTCATCATCGGTTCCACTTCACCAAATGGTGCTTTTCAAGTGCAAATGCACGAGTTACTATAAAAAATACTCAAATCGCTATAGGTATGCCTATAAAATTTGAGGATTTCCCTCGATTTCCATGGGATCCCCTCATCAGATTTTGATTTGATGGCAATGGGACCACCTCGGGAGCATACCCTTCCAAACAAAAACAGAATTTTCAAAATCCGTCCTCAATTAACGGAGTAATCGGTGAACATACACATAAAAAAAAAAAAAAAAAAAAACAAACAGCCGAACATATAACCTCCTCCTTTTTGGAAGTCTGTTAAAAACACGTTTGTTGTATGAGAGCCCCTTAAATATTTATTTTGTTCTGCTTTTTAGTATTTGTTGTTATAGCGGCAACAGAAATACATCATCTGTGAAAATTTCAACTGTCTAACTATCACGGTTCATGAGACACAGCCTGGTGACAGACATACAGGCAGACAGACAGACAGACAGACAGACAGCCAGACAGACAGACGGCGGAGCCTTAGTAATAGGGTTACTAACCCTAAAAAACGACCATAAACATACATTATCGAAAATGTATGTGTGTACTTATGTTGAATTTTGTGGGGGGAAAATAATTGTATGGAAAGATATATCGCGCGGTTCGATTAACTTTAACTCGGTATTTATATTTAAGATCGGAAATAAAGGAAAAGGTGTATCAGGGTTGTCAAAAAATCTTCCCCTAAAGGGGTGGAAAGGGGTAGTCAATTTTAAAGGGGATGATTTTATGTTTCGGATTAGCGCAAAAATGGCTGAACGGATTTAGATGAAATTTGGTAACATGGTTTATACGTGTATAATCTGCATTGACACATAGCGTACTTTTAATTTCGGTAGTACGTTCACGTGACATTTTTTCCGACATCCACGCGGGCGAAGCCGCGGGCAAAAGCTAGTAATATAAATAAATAAATCTAAACGGTAAATAATAATTGCTCAATTAATATTTATTAATGAAGTTATGTAAAAACTTTCTGAAGTTATGTATAAGTAGTTATATAGTTAACAACAGTCTTTGGTAGTGTATGGTTTCACACATGATTAGAAAACATACCTAGGGATGCCAATTTGTAGCGCCTTTGATTTGATTGTTTGAATAGTCTAACAAAATTTTAATTTAAAATGATAAATTGAGGTTAACCTTAATTTTCATTGATGATATTTAATTGCAATTTGATAGTGTTTGGATGATCAAGCAATAATTGTTGGAAAAACTGGTGAGTATAAAGTTGAAACCTTCTAAATATAAATAAGTGTGAGTGGTTCCCTCTCGAAATATAAATAAGTGTGACTGGTTCCCTATAATGAGATATAAATAAGTGTGACTGGTTCCCTCTAATGAGTGATTTTGAAAGAATTTAACCTGACCAGGATTTGTTTACATTTTTATTAGGTACCTTTGGATCATTCATAGAAATGTATTGCTTGCATTGCATCATTTGTAAAATGCATTGCTTGCATCGCATTGTGAGTAAAATCGCTTAGAAGCAGCTATCACAAAATCTGACAAAAATTTAACTAAACCAAATGTAACTAATAATTGCCACAGATAGATTACTCCTTCATCTCCATTGGTAGCAATTTTTTATTTCAAAATGTTGGTTTTAATATTGTAAAAAATAATATCCGTTGCCTCATCACACAAAAGTGACGATATTGTGTTGAGTTTAGGAACATTTTTCTTCAATACAATAACATAAATTTAGTTATTAAAAATATTTTATGTAAGCAGACATGTTCAACTCAAAAAGGTAGCAAAAATAAATATCAAAATGTTACAAATAGTCTCAGAAAATAATGTTGAAAAAACCTATATTTTATTTAAAAACACTGTTGGTAATATTTTTTTTCCTATTATTTAACAAACCATATCAAGATATTTAAAAATCACACACTGGGCTTTAGCTCTCCGTGTGATAAAATCAAAATTTTATTTTATGATTATACAATATCTTCATTATGTAAATGAACGGCGAAATAAGCTATATTTTCAAGAGTGCAAAAGTGATGAAACTATTAACAGGTGCTGAGACCGACACAAATGGTTTATCACCACGAAAACTGTACTTTTATAGTTACATAAAATAAGAAATTGACGAAAAACGTTTTTTGTTGTGATAGCACCCTTAAAAGTAAATGCCAATTGTTTCCTTGCTGTTAGGTTATTATATTTTGCTAATATAGATAGTAAATATAATGGCATAATCCAATATGTGGCATCAGTATGGCAAGTACAGAATACCAATAGTAAAAGGTATGACCCAATCATTTGAGATTTATTTCAAATGTAAGGAAAAAGGGAGGAATGATAGGCACAACTAAAAGGTAATAATTTCAGAACATTCAATTAAATTAATTAAAACCTTTAGCACAGAATGCTTTGCCATTCATAGTGGCAATCTCAAAAATGAAATGCAGCTTTTAACAAGTGAATAAAGATAATTATTATTAGTTTATTTACCTTAACAAGATCTAAGCGCAGAGGTCCTTTGGTGATATCCATAAGTCGCTTTAGATCCATGTGAAGGAACTCAAAGACTAAGAACAATTTGTTGTCAGCGAGCAGCACGTCGAGCAGGCGCACCACAGCGGGGTGGCGCAGCTTGCGAAGCACGGAGATTTCCCGCAGCGCCGTCGACGGCACCCCCTCCGGCTCACTGCAAAACACACCACCGCAACCATTGTATTCAATTGGCTACAAAACTACTAAATAAACTTGTCTCAGGTCAACAGAGCCAGCTTCTGAACACGAACAGGTGAATATTTTAATGACAAGAGCTGTCATATTTTGGCGCCAAAACATACTTTTCTAGTTTAATTTTCTTCAGGGCGATTTCCTTTCCGGTCACTCTGTCCTTTGCTTTGTACACTACTCCATAGGTACCTTCTCCTATTTTCTCTACTTTTGAAAAATTCTCCATCTGGAAGGCTTCAGAAAGTTTTTCAGAGAGAGTACACTTCCGGGACCGGCTATTTTATTTTTTAATTGTCACCATTTCACCAACCTCACTCAGTTTGTCACTATGACAGTCATACGCAGTGTTGCCGTATGAACTTATGAAGAAAAAAATATGCACAAAACCCTTACAGCGCTATATTTTTTTAAAAATCCACTTTTTATTCTGTGTTTTAGTGGAAATGAGAAAAAAAAATGCGATAATTTGAAGACTTGTTCGCTTATTTAACCAATTGAAGCCCGCGCGCGCGCGACGATAAACAATCATTAGGTACTAAAATCAACTAAATTAGACAATTATGACATACGGTGCCAAAACGTGGACACTAACAGTCGGGCTGGTCCACAAATTTAAGGTCACTCAGCGGGCTATACTCGGCGTTTCTTTGAAGGATAAGATCAGGAATGAAGTTATCCGGAAGAGAACCGGAGTTACCGACATAGCCTGCAGAGTAAGCAAGCTGAAGTGGCAGTGGGCTGGTCATGTTTGTCGAAGAACCGATGGCCAGTGGAGCAGACGAGTCCTGGAGTGGAGACCGCGTATCGGCAAGCGTAGTGTGGGGCGCCCCCCAGCTAGATGGATCGACGAAAGGTGGCTGGGATAGACTGGATGCGGAAGCGGAGGACAGGGTGTTGTGGCGCAGCCTGGGAGAGGCCTATGTCCAGCAGTGGACTGCTGTAGGCTGAGTTGATTGAGACAATTCCACTACGTCTTCATGGTCATCGTCACCCCAGATGATGAGCCTGCACCAGCTGCAGTTCCTTTCTTCACAGTTTCGGTAATTTTATCGAGAACACTGAAAGTGTTGAGTTGGGAACAGTGCCGGTCTGCGTCGTGGGATTTGTTTTAGGGGCTGAGGGTGCCGCTTGCTTAAGTTTTTTGTTTAGCGAGCAACACAATAGCACAGCTGTGACATTTTGGATGCTTTTAACTATTTCTTTTAGTTTCATATTTCACATTTTGGCAACGAAAAAGCGCGGGTGATAAAAAAATTAACAAAAATATGCTCCTTATTCATAAAGGTTATCACATATTGGGTTGCCAACTGTTAGTCAATTCTATTTTTTTAATAATAACACTGTCCTATGTATAAAATACATCAATATAAATATATAAATATAAAATCATCACAATCCTATGTATAAACACGGAATACTGACTACAGTGTCAACCGACTTGCTTCATAGTTCCATGATCACTTGCTCTTACCCAATATATTACTTTCCTCTATGCTTGCTCTGCACAGCCTTTTACCATTTCTATTCTATTTTTGTTGTATGGCAAGCAAAGCCGGTGTCGACTATTCTGCCAATGTCTAAAGTGAGTTGAGAAACCAAGTGTGCATGAAAATAAAAATAAAACAATTATATGAAGAAAATAAAAAAAAAACTAATAAAACTCTTCGATTGATTGATACTGTTGAACAAAATGTAGATCTTGTTGGATTAGTACGGGAATGAAACAAACAAAAAATAAATAAATAAATATTATAAATGTTAAAACATAAAATATACGCATACCACAACCACATAAACGTAATAGTTCAAAACTTTATGTTATTGTGACGGATGAAGGTCATCAGCGCCACAAGCAGATCTTGAGAGGAATATGTTAGTAAGGAGGAAAAATTTGTCGGAAGAGGGATCTTAAATTTAGGGAGGCGACTATATAAATCTAAAGGTGGAATGTTGTTCGAGCACTCAAAGAAGATGTGGTCCAGAGTGCCCTCTTCCAACCCGCACTCGCAGAGAGAGGAGTCCCGAACACGGATTTTGCGCAAAAAAACGGGAGTACAACTAAAACCTAAACGAATTCGACAAAGAACGGATATAACGGTTTTGGAGACTTTTTTGTAACTGTGGAACCAAGGCTTTGTTTTTATGACTGGTTGTACTGCATAATAAAACTTCCCCTTTCTTCTTCCAGTGATATTCCATTGTTCCTGCCATGAAGATTGGAGCTTAACTTTTGGAAGGCTCAACAAGTCGTATCCCTGATGAGTATTGTGGGTGAGATCAGCTACTGCTGATGAGCAAGCATCTTTGGCCAAAGCATCAACGAACTCATTGCCCTTAATACCACAATGACTAGGTATCCAAACTAACTGAACCTCTCTTTGACTAATAAAACAGGATAATAAAGACTTTTTAGTTTTTAAAACAAGGGAGCTGTGCAATTTACTTTTGAAAGGGTTTTGTATTAAGGCTTGCAAAGAGCTAAGAGAGTCTGTGAAAATTACGGCTTTGTCAATATTTTGGTGTGACTCTATGAAAAGACAAGCTTCCAATAAAGCCACACACTCGCCCGTGAACACAGAAGACTCCTTAGGGCATTTGTACTGTAGAATTATTCTGGAGCTTTGGTAATAAACCGCAGCGCCCGTGTAACTCGGATCATTAAATTTTGAAGCATCTGTAAAAAACCTCTGAAATCCAGTCCATCATACCCCCAACGCCGCATTGAAAGCCGAATCCGCTGAAGGGGACTTTTTGGAAATACCAATGTCAAAGAAAATTTTTGGAATGAAACATAAGACTTCATAGGGAAAGTTAAAAAGAGGTAATCTGGGATACTGTTCTATTGGACATTCTAAATTATTAATTTGACGAAATGCTTTTAGAATTAAGGGAATTTCTTTGTTTTTCCAGTAACTTGAGCTTCTGCATATGGCATCTAACTCATTCAACCTTGCTAAAAGAGGGTGGGAAGATCTAGATGATAACCTAGCCACAAAACGGGAGCATAGATACTGCCGTCTCAGGGCCAGGGGAGGTTCAGCACACTCAACCTGCAACGCGTTAACGGGAGAAGACTTCATACAACCAGAGATGATCCGAAGGCATTTTGACTGAACCCTATCCAGTCCAGCCAAAGCACCCTTGTTGCAAGGAACTAAATGGAACGTACCATAGTCTAAAACCCTCCTAATTAAGGCGTTATACACTAATTTCATAGTATAGGGGTGGGCACCCCACCAGACACCCGCGAGAGCTTTTAAAATAGAAACAACCCTTTCACATTTTTTAATTAATAAATTTATATGATGTTTACCATTTATTTTTGAATCAAAAAGACGCCTAAAAACTTTACTTTATTAACTAATGGAATATTTTGACCTAAAATGTCGATTGAGATGTGCGGGATCAATCTTTTGCGAGAGAAAATTACTGCCGAACTTTTCGGTGCGGATAATGACAGACCATGGCTTAAAAGCCAATGGTTCAAAGAGTCCAAAGAGAGGCATAGAGATGACGCAGCGTCTACGATGGAGGAATCTGTAACATACAAGACTAAGTCGTCGGCGTATTGGAGGATGTGACAGTTATTATTTAGGCAGGAGCCAATGTCCACTGTATACAAATTATAAAGAAGGGGGCTCAGAACAAATCCTTGTGGTAGTCCCTTCCAAGTCTGCCTTTCATCGAAATCCTCGCCCTGGACTCTCAGAACCAAAGAACGAGACATAAGAAGTGCACAGATGCATTCGATCATCTTAACCGGGAGACTCAGCTGGTGCAGTTTCTGCCTGAGAACGGGAAGAAGAACGTTGTCGTATGCAGAGGAAATGTCTAGGAAGGCGGCAACAACGGATTCGTTTTTGGAAAACGCTAAGCGAATATCCGCAACTAAAACGCCAACACTATCCATTGTGCCGAGCCCTTTCCTAAAGCCAAATTGGTAGTTCGGCAGTAAATCCCTCGATTCGACTATCCATTCAAGTCGATTTTTAATCAGGTGTTCCAATAATTTGGCCAAGACTGAGGACAAAGCAATTGGTCTAAAGCCGTTCGGATCATCAACATGTTTGCCTGACTTCAATAGGGGAATAATGATCTGTAACTTCCACTGATCTGGAACCCAACCATTGCTATAACAAAAATTAATGATATTGAGGAAGTAGAGTTTAGCCTTGTCTCCAGAATGAATTATAAAAGAATATGGTACTCCGTCCATACCGGGGGCTGAGTCCCGGACATGCCTGAGCACCACATTCAGTTCCTCTAAAGTAAATGGCACGTCAAGAGGATCCTCTGAAATATTTTGCAGGGACATATTGAAACATTCAGAAGATAAAGGAACATAGGGTGGAGCAATTTTGTCAAAAAAGAATTCTGCTGTTTCCCTAGAAATTGGTGAAGAGATTGATGGGGAGCATCCACGTCTAAACCTATTGATGTTCCTCCAGACTAACGAGATTGGAGTAGAGGGAGATAAGGAGGTACAGAACTTAACCCAACCCGAACGTTTCTTCTTGCGAAGGTGGCGTTTGGCTCTGGCATTAAACCGCAAATATGTCAATAGATTTTCGGTGCTCATATCCGCATTGTAGCATTCCTCTGCCTCAACCCTATCCCTGATTGCCGAAGTACATTCTGGGTCCCACCACGGGGGCGAAGGTATTTTGCCTCGGGCACTGTTTTTCAATAGGAAGCAGGAATCCGCACTAGAAGTGATGGCTGTAACAAACCCCTCATAACAGCTCTTGGCATGGCAGTGACCAGAAGGATCTAATAAACTTGAATTTAAATTGGAAGATTGTTAATTTTATCCTCCAATAATGATACAAATTTTGCCCAATCTGGTTTGGACAGGTTGTATTTCAAAAGTGGAGGAGAAGTTTTCTCTAAATAAGTCTTATTAACCAAAGATATGACAATAGGGTAATGGTCACTACCATGCGACAAGGTCGTACATTCCCAATGGGTCGAAGCTGCCAACTCAATTGAGCAGAAAGTTAGGTCAACACAGCTCTTTTGTTGACCGGGAAGAGATCTGCGTGTTGGGCAACCTTCATTTAAGATGCAGAGATCCAGATCGTCCAAAATCTCAACCAAAGCTACACCAAAGGCATCACAACGTTCAGACCCCCACCTATAATGATGGCAGTTAAAGTCACCCATGACCAGTATCGGTCCATGGACATTAGCAAAAATGTTTTTTAAAGCAATGAAAAAGTCATGGTGGGGATGAGCAATATAAATAGAAAACACTGTGATGCCTTCTATCCTTCCTGCGGCAATGCTCATATCACCCGTAAGTAGAGGTAAAGCAAAAGGCGAAAGTGAAACCCGATTGTTGACAAAGAGAGCCGACCCTCCATAGCCATCAGGTCTGTCACATCTGAGGATGTTAAAGTGTGGTATACGGAAGCTAAGACTTGGAATGAGCCAAGTCTCAGCTATGGAACAAGCCAATGGCTTGTATTTATTCAAAAGAAATATAAGGTCGTGCTTTTTATGCCACACGCTCCTCACATTCCACTGAAGGAATACTTGGCGAGACGCCATTTCTGATATCTAAAAGTAGAGTAATAAGTTGGTTGGCAACGTTGGACGGTGATTGAGTATTAGAAGCAGAAGAAGAAATAAGAATAGGTAAGAGTTTAATCAGTAGGTCAATAATAGAAGAAGTACTATTATTGGAAGAGTCATTATTATAATTGAGAGCGCAGCCATTAGGCTGTGAAGATTGGGGAGAACTAGTTATTTGTTGATGTGCAGCTTTATCATATGATGGGGAAAGGGGGGCATGGGTCCTGGGCTTGAGAGTTACAGTTTTCCGATAGGACTGAGAAATTGGAGTCTTGGTGATATTTGCATAATTTCGGGAAGCTGTAGGAATAATTTTGCTAGCCTCAGCGTATGGAATACATTTTTCAGCCATAGTAGTCTTAATGGCCTTCTGTCTACCATGCTCGGGGCATGACCTACTATTAGCGAAGTGATTACCCGAACAAAGCACACAGAACGCCTCAGCCTCAGAAAGATTGCAACCATCACCTGGGTGATCGTGGCCACACTTACTGCAGCGTGGTTTAGATCTGCAAATGGTTGATACATGTCCGAATCTGCAACAGTTGCGACATTGGATTGTAGGGAATATGTACTGTCCAACAGGAAGGGATGTATAGCAACAGTAAATCCTTTGGGGTAAGACTTGGCCATCAAAAGTGATGACACAAGTTTCAGTGGGTTTCCACTCATTAATATTGTCTTTCTGAATTTTACGGTTAATACGGCGGACTTTGAGTATTTGCCCACATCCCGCGGGCACAGACAAATATGTTATAGCCTCTTCTTCAGAAATGTCAGAGGGAACCCCAGTAACAACACCCATTCTAGTTATATTATATGTTGGAATTGAAGCAGAGTATCTATATTTGGACAATAACGGGTTAACTAAGAAAGAGTTAGCATCCTGAGGGGAAGCAAACTCTACGGACACACGGTTTCTGCCAACTCGATTAACACCACCACGAACAATGTTCGCGATGTTGTAACTTAGAAGGAACTTGCCAAAATTAACGGGGTGAAGGGTGGTGCCTGCATTTGGTTGGGTCTCTATGCGGGAGACATGAACAACATATGGGGCCTTATCCATTACTGAGTACTTGATACGACCAATTTGACTTTTTTGCTGCTTGCTTGGAGGACTGGGTGACAGAATTACCTCGTCACTGGGACGTTTGCGTGAAGTCTGGGGTGATTTAGAAACATCCATCTCTGTATTGCTACAGACAACATCCGCAAATTGGGATAGTGGATTCGGAGATAAAGGCGTTGAGGCACCTGGGATGTCCGGGGGGTCAGGATCGGGGGGTTTGTTTACATCCATATTGGATAAAACGAGAATAAAATAAGTCAGACACAATACAAACCTGGTTACGAACACAAGGACCACACACTTAAAGAAAAACAAGTCACAAAAGTATTAACAAACACTAAAAAATAGCAAACAATTCTAAACACGTGCTAGCCAAGAACACCGTGGCGAGAATTGACAGAAAAAGTTGTTCGATAATTCTCCACTTGTCGTCTCCAGCGGATAAATACTCAAAGTCTAAGGTACTACTGAGGTATTACTAGTCTGTGCGTATGCGTAGGAGTATTAGTGTTCTGTGGTCTGTGCTGTGCAGTAGCACAGCACAGACCACAGAACACTTTATTTTCTAAACTTTGCAGAAAATTTTTGAAACACTCAAAAATAGCAAAAAATTCTAAACACACGTGCTAGCCAAGAACACCGTGGCGAGAATCCCTTTTATCATTTAAAAATGACTTTGGCCTCACCCAGAAATAACGAGAATGTCAACCGTCATTTCTAAGTGTTACCAAAATAAAAATAATACAATCAGTTGCCACAGTGAAAATACATTTTTATAATAATCGATAAGTTTTAGTAGAATTCACAACTTATTTTCAATGAATGAGACAAATGTATCTAGAAATAGCACAATATTTATTTGAATTTAAAACATGAATTTAAAACAAGCTAACACAACTAATATTCAATTTTCTGCCAGAATCCACTACATGTTTTTTAGGGCTTTAAAAAAATAGCGATAAAGACCATAGACACTACATCTAGCGCCAAATGCGCTAAAACGGCAACACTGGTCACGCGTCACATACGCAATAAGATTTGACAGTTATTTTTTTATATTTTTTAATGGCCTGGTTGCTGCGACTTTTTAGTAGTCTTTATTTAGTTATGAACTTCGATCAAGAATACACTTTGTTTGATTAATGATGAAATGATAAATAATGCATGAATTGCATAATTATTAACCCGCCTGCTCGCTCCCTTTGAGTTTCAGTAAAGATGTGGCACTTTACTGAAACCTCACGCGAACTTCTTGAGAGAACTTGAAATGATGATACACTGTTTTGTTTAATTTGCCTACAGTAATGCACGTTCACGAACACTTAATGGTTAATAATCCACCATTATTCCACATTAATATTCGGCTAAACACAAATTTCAGAAAATAAAACAAAACTACTAAACTTGGCACTTCACTTTCCCGCCAAGAACGTCCACACTTGACCGCACTCAAAGCTCTTGACAGATCAACGTGAATACCACAGACTGTCAATGTCAATAAGTCCGTATTGAATTTTCTATTATTCTGTGCAGCACCGAGCACCCTTGGCGGGAATGTGAAGCGTCATGTTTACTAGTAGCTAATTTTACACACACATACAATTTTAAGAAAATAAAGTTATTTTCTAAAATTTGTGTTCAGCCGGATATTAATGTGTATGCGGCCGGGGATGTCATCATCATGCATGGAATATAATTCATTTCATCAATATTTAAAAACAAGCTTTGTAACTAAATAATGACTTGGCTAAAGGGTTCCAGCAACCAGGCCATTAAAATATTATTTAAATAAACAGTCTATTGTGTAAAGGCGGGTCTGCTGCGCTATGCTTGCGAGTTTCAAACACTAAAAACATATGGTCTGCTGAGCCATGTTTGCGTGTTTCAAACACTAAAAACTGGTCTGCTGAGCCATGTTTGCGTGTTTCAAACATGATTTGGGGGCGTGGCCTAAATCAAAATCATAAACCAAAACTTGCTTGCCGCGATGGACGGATAACATCACCCGCATACGCCTGCGGGGTACCGACGAAGACGCTTCGTAACATTTTTTAAAGTTTGTGTAAAATGACGGAGTGGAATAATGACAATACTTCGTTTTTAGGGTTCCGTACCCAAAATAATTATTTCAAATTGAGAAAACAATTGAGCGTTACCTTAAATGCGATTGTTTTAATTTTATTCGTACGTGCTCACATAACATCATTACCAGCTAACTTCCCACAATCATAATTTTATGGTTTTGTTTGAAAATTTCGTAAAAGTTTAATTAAAAATCTGTTTAATTTGTTTTTTTTTTACCTTTCAATCTTTTTAAAAGTCAAGGACTTCTTTATGCCCGACTTGAGCGCAACTGACATAGCCAGAGCACTTGAGATGAGGAGAAATGATCAAACCTACAGTGATCTCAAGAATTCTTCGGCGTCATGTTTCAACAATTTACGTATCCAACGATTCAGGGAGACTAATGCTTTTGTGAGAAGACTGGGACAAGGCAGAAAAAGACGTAGGTACTTTGAGCACGGATTCATTTAGCTTCGCGTACGTAGGAACCCACGTCTAACGGCCGTCTAAGCCAGAAATGAGCTTGAGGAAGTTCGAAGTGTCACAGTAATTGAGCGTACCGTACGAAAAAGATTCAAAGAAGCTGGTTTTGGTTCGGGGGCCTCCCTGGGCGGGGCACGATCTCATTTTAATATTAAAAGGTGTAATGTTAAACAATTCAGTATTTAAAAACAAAATCTTTTTTTATGTTCCGCTAATTTTACCGGGTGTGTGTATTACAGCTTTATAGTTAAACCGCAGACATACAGGCGGACTTCGCGAAACTATGAGGGTTCTTTTTTTTACTACGGAACCCTAAAAACTTTCTTTTGAACTTCACCGCTTTAGTGTAAAAAGGGCCCCAACTAAATACAGGACAGATTAAGGACTACCTACGCCACCGGGGGCCATCTCAATATATTATAGTATCAGGTAGGTACACATTGTAGTGGGAGGAATGAAAGCACCAGTTCAATTGCGAACTTTTTTCTTAAAACTATTTGATGACAAACTGACAACTTGCATAAAGGTCCTGCCACGGTATTTCCTTTTCTCCTGAAAATGTTGAAGTCGAACACGCAAAACTCTGTGTATATCCCAGTAATTAGTATTTCTATGGTGACAGTTATTCGTTCCAATAACCAGTAAGTAAATATACAATGTGGTTGTAAAATAATTTAAAAAAGTTGTGGACCTAACCAATTTTCCTTGGAGCTTGGGAAGCATTTGAATTTTATTCATTTGATAGGCTTTTTATTAAGTAGATACCTAACTAGCTACTTCTTGCAGTTTGCGATGGAATCGTTGTCAAATACGGCTAAACGCAAAAAGCGGAAAACACGTAAATGTCTAGACGAAATCAGAAAAAGATCACGTCGTACGGGACGAATTTTGTTAGAGACAGACAGCGGTAAAGTTTGTGATCATTTTTCAAATTTTAATGCTGTAAATAACTGCCTTGTAACAAATAATCGGCTAACATTGAGAATGTTTCCAAAAGCTGTTAGATCCGAAACAATAACAAGGCCTACGTTGGCAGATTTGACAGAAAAACCAAACTTGAATTTGGATGAATTGGTAAAGGGTACTAAAGCCATAAGTACAACCAGTATAAGGATACCCGAATTAATTGATACTTTTGATAATAGCATTGAACATTTGAAGAACGAAAGTTTTAAGTTTTCTAATAAATGCGCTCATAAAGAATCAATTAGTTACAAAGAGTCCGATGTTAAATACAAGAGTCGCCAAGAAGAGAAGTTATCTAGCAATTTTGATCTGTTTACCTCTATAGATTCGGCCGAAGTAACCGATAAATCTCCGGACAGTACAGGAGCTCAATCGGTTTCAACTTTTACGACATCATCTAACCAAAGCCCTCATGATGATTTCGGTTACAATTTGTACGAAGAGTTTATGTCCAAACTCCCGACATATTTGAAACGGAATGCCACATTCATAGAAGAAGATGTTATGAAGAAAACAAAGATGTTTTTACAAAATCTTTTTATAGAAAGCTGTTTTCAAGAATGTGAAGGGAACGTGTTAAAATGCAAAAAAGGGAACACCACAAATAAAAAAGATTATACCCCTCCTAGTGAGATGATTGTTCATAATCCAATGGACTATATCAAGCTAGGACATGTGAAACAGCAGAGCCTGTTTCATCAGTCATCCAGTATAGGAGTAACCATCGATGGAGGATGTAGTATCCCTCACTCGCCTCTACTAGCTCCATCTTTACCAGCAGCATCGCCAGACTCTCCGTTGAATGTTATCTTAAATGACACGCCTGATTACACCTACTATCCTCACAGATTGAATTGACACTTCCTACAACGCTTGCTATTTCTGCTAAGGAAAAGAATGCCGCTCCGGGCCTCAAGTGGCATAGGTGTTTTATGTAGATCTGCAGGGTTCCAGTGCGTGGTCCGTGGTGGGCCTAGATCAGCACTTACGAGAGGCCATCAATACTAATATGAATTCCTTCAATCAATAAATAGATGAATTCAAACAAAATCTACACTTTGTCTTTTATTTATGTACCTACTACATACATGATAGATCCCTATATTATAAACCTATGTTTTCTAGCTGTGCTATCAGGCCCATGTGTTTGAATGTTTCAGGGTTCTTGGTGAATGTTTTAAGCAGTTGCAACTTTGTAGCATCTTTTCCATTGTAGTACATCTGAAATTGATTTGCCAGACATCGAGCCTCTTGACCATTCAGTACATTCTGTAAAAAAAAAAAAAAAAACAAGTTATTATAACATTCGATCATTCCAATTACTAGCGATCAGACTCTCCTTCGCACGGTTCCTTTATGATAAGTGTCTAACTTTCAATTCGTCTACGAAGCAATATGTCTAAAATTAATGTCTACACAGCAAATTGCCTGCCAGCTGTAAATCGCCTAGAGATCAAAATGTTTAACAAGCAAAATGTCTAAAATTCAATAATTTCTAAGTAGTAAATCGCCTGGAGATCTAAATCATAAAATATGTCGCTCAATGTAGGTTAGTCATGCAAAACACTATCACTGTGTTTTGTAGCGGAAGTTTCTTGACATTGCTACGATATATTATTATGTAGATAATTATTATTAAAAGTATAACCTTTTTTTTTAGGTTTTTTTCCATATATTTTTTTCTGTATAATCTAGTCGTTTCTGGCACTCGCCGGCCGCTGCCGCGGCGGCATCGGCACCGCTCGCTCGGCTCGTACTTAGGTGGTCACAGTTTTAACCTAACCTAACCATTTTAGGGTTCCGTACCCACAGGGTAAAACGGGAACCCTATTACTAAGGCTCCGCCGTCTGTCTGTCTGTCCGTTTGTCACCAGGCTGTATCTCATGAACCGTGATAGTTAGACAGTTGAAATTTTCACAGATGATGTATTTCTGTTGCCGCTATAATAACAAATACTAAAAAACAGAATAAAATGAATATTTAAGGGGGCTCCCATACAACAAACCGAACGTGATTTTTTTGTTCCTTTTAGCTCTATATTGATAACGGCAACAGGTAGACGCTTGAAATATTCACAGAATATTTACTTTAAAAATAAATAATTAAATTAAAATAAAACAAATATTTAATCTCCCATACAAAAAACGTGATTGTTTTGCCGTTTTATAGATAATGGTACGGAACCCTTCGTGCGCGAGTCCGACTCGCACTTGGCCGGTTTTTTTTAAATAATTAACCTTCATAGTCAGAATAAGGTTTAGTCATAGATATAAGGAGGAAATATGCCCGATAGTTGAAAATGTATCGGAACCCGGTGTCCCCAGTTTGTCCCCACCACTCGCCACAACTACACATGCAGTTCAGTAAAAGCAATAGATACGAAGTCGCGCGCGCAATCGCCATTAATAAATCAGAACGTACTACACAATCAATTTTAAACCATATCCCGTCAAACAAAGCGTGCATTTACTATACACCGTACAACTTACTCACACGAAAACATCGGTCGCTATCGTTGTGCTGTGCAAAAGCCATTTATTTTACGTATACGCTAGTGATTCACTAAATCGAAAAATTATCGATTCTTCCATTTATCATTGTATTCACAATTTTTCACCATAGATATTATGATACTAATATACCTACTTAACATAAATAAACAATAAAGTAGCTAATAAAAATATAATTAAGTAAATCAAAAAAAAAAAAATATATGATAAGATCAAACTGAGTACAAAACATTTCCACATGGGTTTAGTTCAAATACTGTATAGACATATTGCAAGGTAGGCATTATGCTTCCTAGTCTCTAAAAGGTTTAGGCAATACTTGGCATAGACGTTTTGATTTCTAGTCAGCATGATCATAAAGTGTGACATCCTCCTCTTCATCACCATGAACATCTATAGTTGACACTTGTGCCGCGGTTTTGCCGAAGTTGAGACGATATGGTTGCTCAGTACCTCTGTCTGACCGCAGCCTATCAAGTTGTACATCTAACTAAGTAGTTTTGTGCAAAAATTATGCCTGGGAACAGATTTTTATTTTTAGGGATTAAAGACATGCAATTTTTTATTGCGCGCAATGTAACGCGAACGTAGGCAAACGGACTCAGTGCTGTTGTGTGAGTTAAGCCCCGCCCTTTCGTTCTACGCGGGACGTGTAGGTACTTGTCGAATACTCGCACCTATGAACGAAATTAATTAAATGTTTCCGTGATAAATGTACAACCAAGTACCTATCTACTGATATGAAATCAAAACGTCTATGCCAAGTATTGCCTAAACCTTATATTGACTAGGAAGCACAATGCCTACCTTGCAATATGTCTATACAGTATTTGAACTAAACCTTATTCTGACTATGAACCAAAATGCCTACCTTGCAATACGTCTTTATGTACAGTATTTGAAGTAAACCTTATTCTGACTATGAAGGTTTTTTTTTTTTTTTAAACGGTTAGGTTAGGTTAAAACTGTGACCACCTACGCAGCAACGACTAGATTATACAATAAATTAAAAAAAAAAAGGTTATTCTTGTAATAATAATTTAATTTGTATATTCTGTATTGCTTTTAAGGAACATTGCTTGTAGGCATTTTGATCTCCAGGCGATTAATTAGGTACTTAAAAATTATTGCATTTTAGGCGTTTTGCTTCGAAGACGAATTGAAAGTTAGACACTCTGACCATAAAGGGATGATAGGGTTACTACTTTCCACAGTAAGTAGCCAGTGCAACGCCCGATTGAGGAACGCACTGGAAGATGCGGTTCACGAGTATAGGTCCACTCCGACCGAACTTAGACCCCTATTTCCACGCCTACCCATGCACAAGAAAAGTAGGGCGCTGGTGTTGCCTTGGATTCGCAGCTTAAACATTTTTTCGAGGGCAGCGAGATGCTGATACTCATTCGATCCTGTATTGCGCGGCTGTTGCGGCATGTCATTTAGCTAACTTAAAGTTTCCAAACTGGGACGAAGCTAATCGACCAAAAAAACCAGCCGTACCAGCCTGGCAGTGCAGGATCGAGCGTCGCATTGATGAGGCCAGGGTACTCATTGGCAAACTATACTGCTTCAGGGAGGGCAATACACTGCCGGAGGCTCTACGCGGGGATCGTGCGGTCCATGGCCCTTTACGGGGCACCGGTGTGGGCGCGTTCTTTGAGGCTGCGACCAGCCCAGCGGTTGAACGCGTCCCAAAGGGTCATGGCCGTCAGGCTGGTACGGGGTTACCGCACGGTCTCCCGTGAGGCGGCGAGCCTCCTTGCCGGACTACCGCCATGGGATCTGGAGGCAAAAGTCCTCGCGCCACTCCCAGATGTGCGCGAGGACTTTTGCCAAACAAAAAAGGCAAAACGCCGGGGCGAAACTCTGCTGCCGCGAGAAATCACGGCACAGCGGACAGAGCTCCGGCGGGATCTCATGGCGGCATGGAGAGTGCGATTGTCGCAACTCAACGCTGGGCACGCCACAATCGTGGCGATAAGTCCCCTCTTTGAGGAGTGGCTAGAGAGGCGCCACGGCGTCCTCACCTTCCGCCTGACGCAGGTCCTCACCGGACACGGATGTTTCGGGAGGTTCCTGTTTAGGATAAAGCGGGAGGAAACGCCCGGGTGTTACCACTGTGTGGATCGCCCGGAGGACCCGGTGGAGCATACGGTGGAAATCAGTCCGGCTTGGGCGGAGCACCGCCGTGTCCTCACGGAGGCGATTGGCGGCGGCGATCTCTCGCGTCCGGCCCTGGTTCAGGCCATGGTTCGGAGCGAGAGTGCATGGGAGGCCGTCACCTCTTTCTGTGAAGCAGTAATGCTCGCGAAGGAGGAGGCGGAACGCGTGAGGGAGAGGCAAGGTTCGTGCCTTCGCACCGCTAGTCGCCGCAGGAGACGGCCCAGGCGTCGGGAGTCGCAAGCCGATTTCCGGCCACCGTAGGCGCGGGCCTATGGACGGTGAGTGACGGGTAGCTCGCCGTCCGATAAGGACCAGGCCCGGGTCGACGGCGCGTTGTGTTCCACGCGCGCCTCAAAGAGATGTCAGCGCCAACTGACGGGGTCCGTTAGGACTAATGCCTGCCAGGGTTGCGAGTTTGTCCGAAAGGGATATCGTGGCCCTGGCACACAGGCAATGGAAGGAACACGGGTGGGTTTTAGTCAGTAAAAGTCTGACACGCCCTCCCACTCCGCCCAGAGCGGGAGAAGTTATTTGATAATTTCCCACCCAAAAAAAAAAAAAAAAAAAAGGGAGGGCAATACACGACCACGAGTGATGGGGCTTTGTGAGGCGGGCATTCTCGGGGCTGGAATTAGCCCTCGAGAATACATCTCCCATGTCACAGAGCGCATCGACTTCCTGAAGCAGAAAGTTTGTACATGGGCGAGCCGTATTCAGCGGTACAAGCAGCGGGTTGATCGGTACACACAGAATCACATGTTCCAGAGCGATGAGAGGTGGGTTTTCAAAACTTGGGAGCGACCTGAAAAAATGTGACAGACGTGTGCCGCCCGGATGATGCTGTCACGAGTGAATTCTGGCGCAGCATCTGGTCGGTGCCCGTATGTCACACTGAGGCGGCTATACCAGAAATGGAACCAGTACCGATTACGCCATTAGACGTAGCCAAAGCAGTCCATCCGTTACCGAATTGGAAATCACCGGGACCGGACGGACTGCACAACTTCTGGTTAATCAGCTCACACACTTGACACTTGCCTGGCATCTCAGTTCCAGTCATCCTTAAGAGTCTGGGTGGCTACCGCAGTTTCTTGCAACATTCGTTACCCAACGGCTCCATAAGTCAGTCCCGCGGAACCCAAGAATTATAGACCGATCACGTGTTTGTCAACGGTCTAACCTCTTACATCCATTTTGAAAGTGAAAATTAATAAGCATATTGACAATAACTCGATTATGTCTGCCTCTCAAAATTGATGTAGGAATGAGTCCCGCGGTACTAAGGAGCTACCCCTCATCGACATGGCCATAAGCCAACAGGTTAAAAATCTAAGGATATAAATGATATACATAATCAAATCTAAGGATAGCTTATTTGTTAAAATCCATGAAGCCGTTTATTCTACAGAATGTGCAGAAGAAATAGACATACATACAGTCGAAAAACGTTATCCTGCGGCATCGGCAGTCAAATACAAATGATATTAAAAAAACTTTTAAAAAAAAAAACACTACAAAGTGAAAAATAACATTAATTTCGGAATTCGGTGGCTTTTGATCTGTATTTTAGTTTTTTGCCACCGACTTCCGAAATTTTTTTTTGGTTTTTTTTTTAAGTTTTTTATTTTCCACTTTTTAGTGGGTCAGTTTGTAATTTATCCAATTTACAATAGCCTAATGTCAAATGCTCATCACCTTTTACAAAATATTGCTTTTCGCGATGCAGGGGCGTTAATTGTTGAGGAGTTCTCCTGGTAACAACCAGGAGAACTGATGGTGACTTCACCATATGCATTTTGACGAGCATAAATTGCTTAGCAACCATATTAAAGTACCTAATCGAATCGCAACGGTGAAATACTTATTATTAAGTAGTTCCGGTGGCCATCTGTGGTCTTCATCATCAGTTTCACTTCACCAAATGATGCTTTTCGAGTGCAAATGCACGAGTTTCTATAAAAAATACTCAAATCACTATAGGTATGCCTATAAAATTTGAGGATTTCCCTCGATTTCCATGGGATCCCCTCATCAGATTCTGATTTGGTGGCAATGGGACCACCTCGGGACTATACCCTCCCAAACAAAAAAAGATTTTTCAAAATCCGTCCACAATTGACAGAGTACTCGGTGAACATACATAAAAAAAAAAGAAAACATACAGCCGAACATATAACCTCCTCCTTTTTGGAAGTCGGTTCAAAACAGCAAAAGTGTTACCTTGTCGTATTCACCGCGCATGAGGATGAGCCCCTTGTCAGCAAGCTCCGTGTAGTGCACCATGGTGAGGCACTCGGGCGCGTTCTCCTTGTGCACCTGCAGAATATAAATTACTATAAATTATATACATTTTGTTCATAAATCACAACCATCATTTTAGATTAATTTTCTTTTAAAATAAATGATACTGGTTGTTGTCCTCAAAATAAAACAGTTCAAATAAAAAAAACCGCCCAAGTGCGTGTCAGACTACGCACAATTAGGGGTTCCGTAGTAGGGATGAATTAACCCCAAAAAAAAACTTAAAATTGTAGTTAAAAAACATGCCATACATCGATATCATCGCATTTTTAGGGTTCCGTACCTCAAAAGGAAAAAACGGAACCCTTATAGGATCACTTCGTTGTCCGTCTGTCAGTTTGTCAAGACCATTTTTCTCAGGAACGCGTAGAGATATCAAGTTGAAATTTAATATCAAATACGTAAGTCTATGGTCCCTTAAAGCTCTAAAAAAATCAAGCTTCCAAGTCAACGCAATAAAAAAATACGGCGATATAAGTGACATTATTGCGACATATTTCGATACTCGCAAATAAATCCGGTCCGGTACCGACAAATAGGGTACTTCCCATTGACCTAGAATCATTAAATTTGGCAAGAACCAAGGTCTTACAGCCCAAGTATAGGAAAAAGTCCTAAAATTGTAAATTTGTATTTTTATCACATAAAAAAAAATGCGAATATCTCGCACATAAATCAAAACCTATAGTGTACTTCCCGTTGACCTAGAATCATGAAATTTGGGCAGAAGCAAGGTCTCACAGCTCAAGTAAAGGGAAAAGTCCGAAAATTGTTAATTTGTAGTTTTATCACATAAAAAAAACATTTATTGCGATTACAAACTAAAACTTTCAGTTGGAAAATTGACCGTGGCGTATATCGATGTATGGGAGAACATGTTTTTCAACCACAATGTTAAGTTTGTTTTAGGGACAAATTCATCCTAACTACGGAACCCTTCATTGTGCGTGGTCCGACACGCACTTGGCCGGTTTTTTAGGGTTCTGTACCTCAAAAGGAAAAAACGGAACCCTTATAGGATCACTTAGTTGTCCGTCTGTCTGTCGGTCTGTCAGTCTGTCAAGACCCTTTTTCTCAGGAACGCGTGGAGCTATGAAGTTGAAATTAATATCAAATGCGTAGGTCTATGGTCCCTTGAAGCTCTAAAAAAATCAAGCTTCCAAGTCACCGCATTTAAAAAATACGGTGATATAAGCGACATTATTGCGACATATTTCGATACTCGCAAATAAATCAAAACCTATAGGGTACTTCCCGTTGACCTAGAATCATGTTGGCAAGAAGCAAGGTCTCACAGCACAAGTAAAGGAAAAAGTCCGAAAATTGTAAATTAGTAGTTTTATCACATAAAACATAACGTTTTTGCGATTAGAAACTTAACGTTTCAGTTGAAAAATTGACCGTGGCTTATATCGGTATGGGTGAACATGTTTTTTAACTACAATGTTAAGCTTGTTTTAGAGATAAATTCATCTTAACTACGTAAGTAGGGAATGCAGAACCGGTGCTGTTTTAAAGAACCGGGATTTTTGGGACCTTCTGGCTTAAGAACCGGGATTCCCGGTACTATCGATACTTTTGATACTTTAATAAGTCTTTGTAAGAGAGTTGAAAGTGTTGAAACGGAGAAAGTAAAAAAAGACGAAATGACAGGGCAAAGTAAAAACATCAAATCAAATAAAACGTTTGTTTTTATTTCTTGTTTTATAGACACTAAATCAGTCTTATTTAGTATAATTTTACTGGTAATTACGCATATTATGCCAGCAACATTTTTTAACATTTAACGATTTTTATACCTAATCCTACATAATATATAACAGAAACATTTATTAAACATCTTCACTTTACCAAACAAATTAACATGACTCTTATTGCAATTCTGCATAACCAAATTATAATTAAAACTTACGTAACATCTACAAAAAAAGGAACTATGGAATTTTAGCGTAGCATTAATCAGTCTCAATATTTATTGATTAGATAATCTTAACAAACATTTTTTAAATTTTAATCTTATATAATAATTCAACAATAGTTTGGAACAACTTGAATCGACAAATTCTTTAAATCAACTTGACTCTAATTATACATTTAAGAAAAAATAAAATAAAAATATAACTTTAAACTTAAATATTTTTGCAAAACTTAAACATAGGTATTCATCCTTACAATACTATTAATAAAAATACCCAACTAATACTTGCTCAGACCAATATTTCATTGGTCTGATTCTTATAGTTAAAATGGGGGCACTCAATAATCTAGGTTAGGTACCTGTTTATTTATTTTTGAGTATTTCTCTCCTGCCTATATATTGATCTTAAAAATATAAGAGCGTCCAAACTCTTATCACTTAAACGTGATCTTATTTTATTGCAAAGGTACCCAGTGGAAGAAAAAACTCTTTCCGGCTCTACACTTGTCGGTGGAATTGTTAAAAGAAAGTCGAAAGCCTGCGACAAATAACGTCCACGATCCCCTCCGTTCTCAAAAAGAGCCATTTCGATCCTCACATTCGTATTAAGGTCTTCACTGTAAGTCATTCTTGTTCTTTTACAAGCAGTAGCTTTTTTAAGCTCTGCATTAGGCTCCTCTTTTTTTGATTGAGGTTCACTTTCTATCTCTTCATCTGTATCTGACGGCAATTGAGCTGTTTGAAAAAAAAGAATCTCCTAAAGTACGCCTTAGCAGTTCCACTATCTTCCTGCATATTTCGTCACTACTTGGGCGAGTAAAAACTGACAAATCTTCATCATGTGCGTTGGAGAAGTACATTTCAGGGTTTTGCAAATATGTTAATATTGATGTTTCCGGCAATCGACGTTGCCTGTATCTGTTTTTCAGCATCGTCAACATTTTTGCGGCTATACTGTTATTTATGGTGGACAATTTCTTTAATGCGAATTTTACAGCTATATCTGCAGTTAATAGTGTCGCATCTCGCTGGCATAACGCTTCCAAAATTGTTCTGATGATGTCAAGTACCTCTACAGTCTTCTTCTGTAAAACATATATCTGACTTCACATCAATTAGTGCCCTCACTATGCACGTTCGAAGTTTCAGAAACCGCTCCAGAGTATTTGCTAAACTGCCCCATCGCGTTTTCGAGTCACTTGTCAGTGCAAATTCTTTATTAAAATCAGCGATGACATATTTTTGTAGTATGTCGTCGTTTTTAGTTGGTGATTTCCTGAATAACTTGACAACGGTTTTTACCTTTTAAATTAGATCGTGATATGCAAACTCTCGTTCGTCGAGCGATGAATTATTTGATTCCACAACCTCCACGGCATCAGAGTCGTCGTCAGAACCGTTGTCAGAAGCGACATATTCATTGGTGCTGTTTTTCCGAGCTAATTCCGATAAAGGAACGTCGTCGTCGTCATCACTTGATTCAGCGTCAGCAAAACTGATTATCGGCTCCATTGGTTCTTCAGGTATTGCAGTACTTTTCTTGTAAAATACATCAACGATCGCAAGTTGAAGGGCATGGGCAATACAAGTTTGGTGGTAGGACGTCAGAAATTTCCCAAACTTAATCATCATACTGCATCCGTCTGTTGTTTGAGCTACGATATCTTTTTCTAGAGTCACTCCAAACTCTGTTAATTTCAACTTCATTTCTTCGATGCATCTTTTTGCTGATAATGAACCGTGCACTCTTATTAGTCCTAGATTTTTGAAATTTTCGGGAAAACGCTGTGAGTGCAGATTCAGGCTAATATATCTTCTGTTGCGAATGGACGTCCACTCGTCAAAAGATATAGAAAATTTATGTCCTTCTGTTAATAGTCTCTAGATTTCGCCGATCAGTTGTTGTTTTCTTTTGTCTGCTTGTTTTATTACAATATTTTGAATTGAATTTGCAGCCTTCGGTAATTTATGTCCGGATTTTCAAAACAGCATTCGCAGATCTTCAGACTCCACAAATGTTCGGAAAGGATATCCATCCATAGCTGACATTCGGGAAACCATGAGTTCCATGGAAGGATTTGCGTCACATTCGTAGTAATCAGTTAATTTCGCTTTTTTCTTTGGTATTATTTCAGTATTTGTCGATGTTGAAGGAGATTCGACACTTTGAGGAACTTGACTATCTGCTGTGTTCATGCTTATCTGATGCACATTTTTCAAATGCTTTTGGAGACCACTCGTACTACCTCCAGTACACTTCAAAATTCTATTACACGTTTTGCATTTCGCGTTATTTTTGTCTTTAGATCTAAGGCAATAATGCCATACTGACGTTTTATCGTTGGCTTTATTAAGGACTGCCTCAAAATCCATCGTCTGTAACAAAATATAGAGTAATTATTGAAATACAAACATAAACGAAAAACGTTGGTACCGACTAAATTACTTGATGTTTAATCAATAGCACAGTGCACTGTAGTTTTAAGGTAAAGTATGCAACATTAAAAAAAAGCTTATTAAAAATATCATTAGAACAGCTAATATTATTCGTCTACGAATAAAATAAGCTTCCCAACCCCATGTAGGTTGGTAAACAAACAGCTAGTCGTACCTAAACTACTTCTTGCTTAATTAATACAGTGCATTGTAGTGTTATTGTGCCGTAAGTAACATTAAAAATAAACTGAATATGTAAAACTTTAGAACAGCAAATTTTATTAGTGTACGTATGAAATAAACTTCCCAACCAATCCCATGTCGGTTGGTGGCTTGGTGAACAATCAGCTGCTCGTATTTTATGTTCAAAATGAGGATGGAGAGTGAGAATGGTGGCTACAATAACTAAATAATTATATAAAGCCGCTCATGTTTCATTAATTTTGTTTTATAAAAATAAATACTCACTTTCCAAAAGAAGTAGTCTTGTTTGAGTAGTTTTTGCAAAGCACTGTACACCGAAATCCCACTAGCACAACATTCCGAAGACGCGATCACAATCTAACTAAGCGGGACGCGCGTCTACAAGATGGCCGCCACCTGCCCCTCCCGCACCTCCGCACCCTCGCGCATCATGCTCTTGTATTACAGGTAGCAACGGTGGTAGCTAGGTAGTATAGTAACAGTGCAGCGGTCGGATTTTAGACAATAAAATTAGAAAAATTCTAAACGCGAATCTTTTACCGAAAGTACCGAAAGAACCGGGATTTGGTTTTGGAAATTCCAGTTCCTAAAACAACGCAAATTTCCGGGATTTCCCGGTACTTTCGGTTCCGGGATTTCCCGGGACTATTCACTATACGTAACCCTTCATTGTGCGTGGTCCGACACGCACCTGGCCAGTTTTTTTAGGGTTCCGTACCTCAAAAGGAAAAACGGAACGCTTATACGATCACTTCGTTGTCCGTCTGTCTGTCTGTCTGTCAGTCTGTCAAGACCATTTTTCTCAGGAACGCGTGAAGGTATCAAGTTGAAATTAATATCAAATACGTAAGTCTATGGTCCCTTGAAGTTCTAAAAAAATCAAGCTTCCAAGTCACCGCAATAAAAAAATACGGCGATATAAGCGAGATTATTGCGACATATTTCGATACTCTCAAATAAATCAAATCCTATAGGGTACTTCCCGTTGACCTAGAATCATGAAATTTGGCAAGAAGCAAGGTCTTACAGCACAAGTATAGGAAAAAGTCCTAAAATTGTAAATTTGTAGTTTTATCTTATAAAAAAAAAATGCAAATATCTCGCACATAAATCAAAACCTATAGGGTACTTCGCATTCGCATTGACCTAGAATCATGAAATTTAGCAACAAGCAAGGTCTTACAGCACAAGTAAAGGAAAAAGTCCGAAAATTGTAAATTTGTAGTTTTAACACGTAAAAAAAAATTGCGAATATCTCGCACATAAATCAACACCTATAGGGTACTTCCCGTTGACCTACAATCACGAAATTTGGGCAGAAGCAAGGTCTCACAGCACAAGTAAAGGAAAAAGTCCGAAAATTGTTAATTTGTAGTTTTATCACATAAAAATATCATTTTTTGCGATTACAAACATAAATTTTCAGTTGGAATATTGACTGGTTAACGGCCTCGACTTACGAGTAGTAACGTCGTAGGTTCGAACCCAGACAACCCAGGCGCTTTACTTTGCGTAAATTATTTCATCACCACTGCTCTCAAAACGGTGAAGGAAAACATCGTGAGGAAACCGGCATGTCCTAGAACTAAAAATTCGAAGACATGTGACATCCACCAACCCGCACTGGGCCCGCGTGGTGGATTACGGGCCACTCCCTCTCAAAGAAAGAGGAGGCCTGTGTCCCAGCAGTGGGAACATTATAGGCAGATTATGTTATGTACTACATTTATGAACGATTTTCGGACGTTTCCTTTTACTTGTGCTGTGGGACCTTGCTTCTTTCAAAATTTCATGATTTTAGGTCAACGGGAAGTACCCTATAGGATTTGATTTATTTGAAAGTATCAACATATGTCGCTTAAATCGCCGTATTTTTTTATTGCGTTGACTTAGAAGCTTGATTTTTTTTAGAGCTCCAAGGACCGTAGACCTACGTATTTAATATTAATTTCAACTTGATACCTACACGCGTTCCTGAGAAAAGGGTCTTGACAGACTGACAGATATACAGGCGGACAACAAAGTGATCCTAGAAGGGTTCCGTTTTTTCCTTTTGAGGTAAGGAACCCCAAAAAGAAGTTAAATTCATAACAAGCATTAGTGGTGTAGTGGGAAACAACGCTATAGCACAACATCACACTAATATTATACTCGTAAAGGCGAAAGTTTGTGAGTGTGTGTGTGTGTTTGTTACTTCTTCACGCTCAAACGGCTGGCCAATTTTGATAAAATTTTATATGGAGGTAGCTGACGCCCTGGATTGAGACATAGGCTACTTTTTATCCCGATATTCCCACGGGATCGAGACTTACGCGGGTGTAACCGCGGGGCGCAGCTAGTTGTCAATAAGTTGTAAAATAAAGTTTAAGGGTTCTACGAAAAATCGTCGTTTTGTATTGTTTTATTCGTATATAACCAAGATTAAAATTTTGAAAAAAATATATTACATATTTCACACTTCGATCTAGATATTTCGATATTTTTAACCGACTTCCAAAAAGAAGGAGGTTATATGTTCGGCTGTTTGTTTTTTTTTTTTTTATGTATGCTCACCGATTACTCCGTCAATTGTGGACGGATTTTGAAAATTCTTTTTTTGTTTGGAAGGGTATGCTCCAGAGGTGGTCCCATTGCCACTAAATCAGAATCTGATGAGGGGATCCCATGGAAATCGAGGGAAATCCTCAAATTTTATAGGCATACCTATAGCGATTTGAGTATTTTTTATAGTAACTCGTGCACTTGCTCTCGGAAAGCTCCATTTGGTGAAGTGGAACTGATGATGAAGACCACTGATGGCCACCGGAACTACTTAATTATAAGTATTTCACCGTTGCGATTCGATTAGGCACTTTAGTATGGTTGCTAAGCAATTCATGCTCGTCAAAATGCATATGGTGAACTCACCATCAGTTCTTCTGGTTCTTACCAGGAGAACTCCTCAACAATTAACGTCCCTGCATCGGGAAAAGTAATATTGTGTAAAAGGTGATGAGCATTTGACATTAGGCTATTGTAAATAGGATAAATTACAAACTGACCCACTAAAAAGTGAAAAATAACTTTAATTTCGGAAGTCGGTGGCAAAAAACTAAAATACAGATCCAAAGACACCGACTTCCGAAATTAAAGTTATTTTTCACTTTGTAGTGTTTTTTTTGGAAGTCGGTTGTTTTTTTTTAATAAATAGTCTTATAATTGGTAGATAAAATTTTGTAAAATAAAATGGGCATAAACGAAAAATAATAATGTTCTCGATACAGAGAGAGAGAGAGAGAGAGAGAAAATGTGAATTTAGTCAAAATGTAAACCAAGATGGCAGCTTCGAAAATGTTCAAATTTTTTATCATGGGTATCAATTCCATAGTTTACGAGAGTGCTAAAGCCGATAGTGAGGTCAAAATGTAAATCCAAGATGGCGGCTTCGAAAATGTTTAAATTTTTCATCATGGGTGTCAATTTCATAGTTTTCGAGGGTGCTAAAGCCGATAGTGAGGTCAAAATGTAAATCCAAGATGTTGGCTTCGAAAATGTTCCAATTTTTCATCATGGATATCAATTTCATAGTTTTCGAGGGTGCTAAAGCCGATAGTGAGGTCAAAATGTAAATTCAAGATGGCGGCGTCAAAAATGTTCCAATTTTTTATCATGGGTATCAATTTCAGTTTTAGACGGTGCTAAAGCCGATAGTGAGGTCAAAATGTAAATTCAAGATGGCGGCTTCGAAAATGTTCCAATTTTTTAGAAATCGGCTTTAGCACCCTCTAAAACTATGAAATTGATACCCATGATGAAAAATTTGAACACTTTCGAAGCCGCCATCTTGGATTTACATTTTGACCAAATTCACACTTTTTCTCTTTTCTATCCAGAGGGAAAAAGTATGATCGTTTTTTAGGGTTCCGTACCCAAAGGGTAAATGATAAATGATTTATTTCTGTAAGTAGGTTTGTACAAAAACTTTTACACGTCAATCACATTAAAAAAAAAAAAAAAACTAGATGAGGTTGGCGTTTCGTATCCGACTACTCTGAGAAGAAAGGCCGAAACAAACTCAAGAGGTCACAGTCTCTTTTAAACTCCAGACATAATCTTGGTCAGATCATGTGAAGACCATGTAGATTGGTGCCTGAAATGATTTTTTGATGAAAGAACCACACAGATTGAGGGGACCTGTCCAGTCAGTGCACGCATTTGTCAGTAGTCGTGCAGCTCAACTAAGAACTTAAGGAGCTCAACGATTCAACGAACAATACCAAAAAAAGGACATTTGGGTAGGCCGCATACATTTCTCAAACTGCCAGACCATGATAAAAACTAACTGAGAAAAAAAGATAAATAAACAATAACCCACATAGTCTTCACATTTACAATACTTAATTAGGTAAAACAATATAATACTTAACAAAGTAAATATTCATGTCATGGCATATACAACGTGTCCCAGAAATCAACGTCAAGCCGAAAACGGTCAATAGGCCAAGTCGTGACAGTTCTTAGAAATATATAAAAAAAATCTTAGTCATGTACTTTTCAAATTTTATGGATTCAAAAATAAATCTCAAAAAGTGACACCCTGTGATGATCTTTCAAGTCCTGTGACTACAAATATTAACTTTTCGTCAGTTTTTTTTTCTGTGACGTAACCATGAATAACCCTTCTGTAAATGACAGTTAAAAGTTAAAACATATCTACCTCAGTTTTAAATAAAATAGAAGCGTTTTACCTACCAATAAAACGCATATTAATTTACTTACCTTATTCGAAGCTTATTTAATTTGAGATAGGCACTACGTTTCCCGCCATCTATATCCGTCTCTTTCTTTCCTGTATCCTTCTCTTTCTGACCCCACCACCTGGCAGAGTGGGGGCGCACTGAGTGAGCCGCCATCTTTATGTCTCATTGAGTCGAAAATCACCAGGCAGACTTTAAAACATAAGCTTCGAATAAGGTAAGTAAATTAATATGCGTTTTATTGGTAGGTAAAACGCTTCTATTAATTTGACTTGACCGTTATTCGAAGCTTATTTAATTTGAGACGTGTTTGTTATCGCCTGGTGGTGGTCACACGGACGCCAATGTGAATGACTTGTTAGTAGATTAAGATATTACTGGTTATATTGAATGAAATAAATGTATTTTTCCTTTTTATTAAAGAAAAATAGATAACTTACATAATTATGTGAATATGATTATGGTTTAATTAAGTAATTGTTTCAACTTGATTAATCACAATGATAGAATCAACATTATATCACCAACCTCAATCAACAGGATTAAATAACATAGTTATAGAGGTATTTGAAGATGAAGGTAGAACTGTCCGCTTATAGAATTTACAAAAAGTATTTTGGGACTTCCAATTTCCTCTCGCGAGAATATCGTCTAATGGGAAATTATCTTGCCAGTTTTTTGAGGCAACAGCAGAGCGGAAACTCCCAGGCGTTGCAGTTATACACGCATCCTTAAGTAGAGTTTTAATCCACCCCGATATGATTGTCTTTGAAGCGGCTTTAGCTTCACCTCTTGTAGAAATGAACAGATTATGGATCTTAGCCGAATCTCTGCGATTTTTTAACAATTCAATTGTTCTACTAATCCAATAAACTGGATCCAAATTATTGCTATCTAGATTAGTAAACAATTTCCAACCCGATTGCCTGTGATCCGAAGAATCAGTCTTTGAACCAAAAACAGGCCACAATGTGATTGAGTTATTACTTTCAATACAATTCTCCGAATCAGTTCTTAATAAAGTCAAATCGTGAATTCTTCGACCTGAGCATAAAAGTAATAATGTTGCAGTGTGTCTCTGCACTTGGAAAATATTGTCGTGTGTAACGTTATAACTATTAAGGTATGCAGCTAGGCTATCGATGTTCCAAATTGGTGGTTTAGTTTTAACTGGTTTCTCTAACGCTATGGATTTTAAAACCTGTTTTACTAAAATATGAGAACTAATTTGGCCAGCAATGTCTGGATTGCAAAGAGTGGAAATTACAGATTTATGCAACAGAATCGTATTATATGATAAATTATTAACCAAATGAAGGTCCGACAGGAATCTGGCTACTTCTCTACCGCTAGGATTACGAGGATTAATTTGGTGTTGCTCGGACCAGATTAGCCATTTTTTCCAAGCAACGTCATAAGTCTTTAGTGTGGAAGGCCGCCAAGACTTCTTCAATAGTTTTATTTGGCTATCATTCCAATCTTTTAGGGTTTCGGCCCACCCCCACATTTCCATACCTCGAGAATCATGTTCTGTGTCCTCGGAGGTGGGAATCCCGTCGACACGTCTACTAAGACTTGGTCGAGATTCCGTAGTGTGAATGGGGCTGCCAACGCTCGGGTCTTGAGATCTGCCCGCCAATATACTCGATCCCAATGCGGAACTACTAGCAAGTATATCCCGCGAGCACTGTTCAAATGGGATAGCACTTTGGGAATCAAGTACGGTGGCGGGAAAATCCACGCCAGTTGAAAATTCCACCGTCGGGAGAACGCATCGTGAAACAATGCTTGGTGATCGTTCAGATCCAGGGACGCATAATTCACTACAACGTGTGCTCGACTGGAGGCAAAGAGGTCTATCAGGGGGATGCCCCATTTGGCAAACACTGTCTCTGTGGCTCTGGCCAAGAGATGCCATTCCGGATTGACCCGAAGTCTCGACAAATGGTCCGCATGACCGTTGTACATCCCGGGAATATGAAAAATATTCACGTAAATTTGGTATTCTTCCAGAATTTGAAAAACTTGGTATGTTAGATCCATCAGTGGTGTGGATCTCGTGCCCCCTTCGCGTCGGAGATATGCGATAACCGTTTTGTTGTCGCACTGAATTAGTACTGTACTCCGTTGCAGGAGCTGACAATGATCTTGTAACACCTTTAGGATGGCGAGCATTTCTTTCTGGTTGCAGTGTAAGTGTTTTTCGCGATCTGCCCACAACCCTGTCAACGACAAATTGTCTAATCGAGCTCCCCATGCTATATCGGAAGCATCTGTTGTAAGGTAATGGGTTGGTGGAGGTACATGGATGGCTGAAGGGCGTTTGCAGTTCTGAAGCCACCATATTATGTTGTCCCGGGCTTCGATAGGAATTAAATGCCATTTCTGGTCTGATCTCAACATTTTGTTGAGGAGGTCCAATAGAGCTCGATAATTGAGTCGGCCTCTTGGGACGGTAAAACTCGCAAAACTCAGAAGTCCAACCAGACTCTGAACCTCCTTGAGCTTCGTATATTCCTTGTCTAGCATTTGGGACAGCTTGACAATCAGGGACGTCAGCTTCTCCTTGGGGAGTTGCTTCTGATTTGTCCAGGCATTCCACTGAACGCCCAGATACGCTAATGTTTTTGACGGAGTCAACACAGATTTCTCGTAATTTATGAATGACAATATTTAAATGTTCCTTTAGGCTTTCCTCGTGTTGATGAGCAATCAGGAAGTCGTCTAAATACACCAGTATTCGTATTCCTCGTTTTCTGAGCATTTGGGCAATCCAATTTGTCACTGATGCGAAAGTCTTGGGTGCAGTACTTAGACCAAAGGATAAACATGTCATTTCCAATAGCTCCTTTCGATAGACTAGGCGTAGGAATCGTCTGTGGCTGCGAGCTACACGAACGTGAAAGTACGCTTGCGAGAGATCTATTTTGCACAGCCAGTCTCTTTGCTGTAGGAAGTCTGGCACACGATAAACATTCACTAATTTGAATTTTGTGGTTATTACGTATTGATTGAGGGCCCTCAGGTTGAAAATGGGCCGAGCAGAGCCGTCGCTCTTGAGAACTAAAAACATTGATGACAGGAAACTTGGAGACAGATGTGCTCGTTCGAGGACCCCTTGATCCTTCATTTTGTCGATGATTGTGGTCATCTCTACTGAGTAAGGAACTAACATACCCTTTTTTATGTTCCTTGGATGGATCATTGGAGGCCTTTGACGAAAGGGTATGCGATACCCCGATATCATCCTGAGAATGACATTTGGAGCTCCGAATTGTTCCCACCGAGTTAAAAAATTTGCTAGACGGCCTGCTTTGAACTGCATCATGTCAATATTTTCGACGTTTGACGTCTCTATTGTTGTTGGGCGGAGACGGTGCTCGTTTCTGCCCAGATTTGGATTGATTTCGGTGCTTGGGGCGAGATCTCGAAGAACCTCGTCCACGAAAAAGCCCCCGATTATTCGGTGCGACCGAATGAGAGCCATGTCCATGACAGTGCGAGTTATAACCACCCTGCGGGGGTGGTGCAGTTTGGCAATTGCCTTGCATGTAGCATGATCCATGTTGACAACCCTGCGAGGGTCGTTTTCGGGTTGCGTACTCCTGCGAGGAGGCGCTAGTTTTGTGTGTCTCTACCTGCGAGATAGAGTTGTTAGACTTCTTTAGCGGCCAAAAACATTTTCGCACTCCACCCGCTTTTTCCAAAGCGGCTGTGAATTTTTCTGCGTTAAATAAGTTTGTGTATGTAGGAGGAATCTTCCTAAGCGTAGATTTCACTAATGGCTCCTTTACCTGTTTGATTACACAATCCCTGCGCATTTGCAATATCTCTGCGCGATGGCCACAAACCAGCTGTAACAAATCTGAGGAGGTTGTTTGAAAATCACCGCAATTTATAAGTTCTGTTAACTTATTATTAATAACCTCATAATCTGGGGTTAATTCTTTAGACCACTTGGCAAAATCAAGCAATACCTTCTGAAGCGACTCCTTCTGCTCTAAAATGCACATTGTTAAGGCAGCAAAGGCTTTATCAGCATATATCAAATGGCGGGGAGACTGGAAGGCTGCAACTTCTTCATTTATCTCAATATCCGTAAAACCCGGTTTGTGATTATACGCCTTTTGAGTTTCGGAATATCTGATTTCATTCCAATTACTAGTATCCCAATGTTGAAGATCACATAGCAGTTTCAAATGGAGCTCAGAACTCTTGGGCATAGAAGGTTCTTTTAATTTTGTTTGAATATTAAAAATAACTTCATTAGGCGTGTCGATAATAGATGCACTATCACCTAATTCTTCGTAAAGGTTACGACTAACACCAGAATTTATAGACATGGAATCATTATAGTAATGATCACTAGTTTGAGCTTGCCGCTCATTATCACGAGCATACAACGATTTACGAAGATCACGTACCTCCTTTGATAATTTTCGATACTCTTGTTTCGAATGTCTTTGTTTTCTCCCCCTCCTCCTTTTTTCATGACGACTCCGTCGACGCCTTGGGGAGCGTGAAGAAGACGAAGATGAAGAACTGCTGTGGGAACTATTACTGCTTGAACTTGAGCTCCTAGACCGTAACTCACGCTGCATACCAGATGGTCCTGGTAATGGTTCAGTCACTTCATTTCTATTACTATCATCCATACTAAAACAGGAAGGGGCTTTAGAACAACACTAACGGTTAAAACCGTTAAAATAAAAATCAAATAAAAAGTATGTGACTACTACTAACACACAATTTAAGCAAATAAAAATGTCCGTTCTAAAAAGCCGATTGAAACATTTGAAATTAAATACGAACGGAAAAACCGTTAATAAAAATTATGCGACTACACACTGAAGAGCACACAATTTCTCTTGAATAAAACTACACAGTATAAAATGTAGGTACTAAATTGTAACCCATCTTAGGCAAAGTATCACCGCGTTTTAATATCAATATGAAATTACTCACGTGTAGTTTTGTGGGTATTTTTACCAGTAGGTTTCTTATTACCACCCTAATAACTCTGGTATGCACCACACATAAAACACAAAAAATATTTGTAGAAATTTCTAGAATTGAATATACTTGATAATTATTTTAAAATAAATTTGAATATTGTGGTAACGTTATTGTTAACACAACCGTACCCGGCGGGAAACAAGACGCCAATGAGACATAAAGATGGCGGCTCACTCAGTGCGCCCCCACTCTGCCAGGTGGTGGGGTCAGAAAGAGAAGGATACAGGAAAGAAAGAGACGGATATAGATGGCGGGAAACGTAGTGCCTATCTCAAATTAAATAAGCTTCGAATAACGGTCAAGTCAAATTAATGTTAGATTTTTGCCCAACATTGAATTCAAAATTATTACATCACCCAACTTTAACCGCGTGTAGTGTAAAAAAAATATACTACACTATTTTGGCAAGTAACTTTAAAAGATGGCGTGTTTAGTCTGGATTCCAAAATGGTAAGCCACTTACTAATTGCTACTTCTTAATTGAGGAAAAACATTTTTTTTAATGAAGTCGGATTTCATACAACTTCGATTGAGACAAAGAGTGACGTTATTTGACTAGTGCGAGCGAGATAGATGGCTCGCAAGTTGAACAAAGTTCAATACTCAATACGTTTATTGCATTCCACAATGTGAACTTAGGTGGTAGGTACATAAAGACATACATTCGTTTTGGAGCATTGTGGGCCAGAAAGAGGTGAGTGGGAGTGTGGGGTGGAAGTTCATTTAGGTTTGGAACTTTTAAGATATCGAAGTCTCTAATAAAATAATTGCCTCTTTTTTAATAGTATTACATTCTTTAGTAATTTTAATATTATATTGTGATGAACCAACAAAAGAGAAAACGATCTGAGAATTGGAGTAACGAGGAAAAAGTATGTAATCATAAAGCTTTTTGTAATAAGACGGTTGTCGTTTATCATTAGATACAAAATAACAATAATGGTCTATGGTGCGATATTTGAATTGATGAATTAATAAACAGTAGTATTTTAAAACGAATATTCACAGTAAATCAACCATGTTGAACTCGCACACAATAATTGTTTTTGCTTCCCGAGTTCCTGCTGTTTGTTTACATTAACTTTCGAGCGAGTCTTAGACATAACCGAAAAGTTTTGTTTCACAGTTTCGGCCAGCTACAGGAGTGTACGACTTAACGCCGACAGACATTACGCCGACAGACTGAACGCCGACAAGACTTTACTTCGATGGGACTCTTCGCCGACAGGACTCTTCGCCGTAAGGGCTCATCAGGGACGCAACTTATCTCCGATAATCAGTCGTACACTCAGCTTAACAATCAGTTGTTAGTTTTAATTTAAACTGGCATCGAGTTTTTGTTTTGGTAACTGAATTTACCAACAATAGAGGGGACCTGGCGCTCGGCGGCCGCTGCCGCGGCACGCTCGCTTCGCTCGCTCGCCTTCGCGCGTTAATGGTCACTGTTCTAACCTAACCCAAATCTTTATTCCCCTCAACCTTTATTCAGTTACCAAAACAAAAACTCGCACACTAACAGTAGGAATCGGTTTCATTTTGACGGTTCAACAGCATTCATTGCGTTATCTACGTTGTTGTCTGAGTAATTTTTCGAACTTATGAAGCAATGAATTAGAAATCTGCTTCCAAATGATTCAGATTCCGATTGATATTGTGTTACGCAACTAGACACCATCACGAGGGAAACCATCACGAGGGACACCATCACGAGGGAATCGAAATTGGGATTATTGTGATGGTTAAAACGTATTTGTGTGATAATTTTGTATGGGGCTATATAATTTTTATGGGCCCATTCTGGAGATGAATATATTATCTTTAATTTGAGACATGATATCCTTGCAGATGTGACTTCTAATTCATTAAAATGGTACCTGAAAAGCACTGATATTTGTGGAAAAATGTGATAGCGTCCTTAAAGAACTTCGTTCCAACAATGTTTGTGAGAATACTGATGTTGGTTTAACTTCAGGCAACTAAAGAAAACTCCAGTGATGAGAGAAGAACGGAAAGAATTGAAATCCAAAATGAAGGCAAGTGCGTTCATGCTTTTTCAGGATCCTATGTCAGCATTAAAGTGTCTTACAGAAATAAATATCATTAATTAAATTAGAGCGTATACGTCTAGCGCGCGATGTCAAGTTTAGGCAATTCTTCGCAAATTTCACTTACACAGAAGCGGCCGTAACTGTGTGCGTAGAGTTGAAGCGTTCTCGCTCTATAAAGTAAGACTAGTCCACTTTGATCCTTTCGCTTTAGAGCAATAATTGTGATTGGAATTTAAATCCAACTTTAATTTATTGATGCTTATGATTTGTAGTAGACTAGCTTTTGCCCGTGGCGTTGCCCGCGTGGAGGTCGGAAATTATCCAACGGAAATATACTACCGTGATAAATTTAGCGTATGTGTTAATCCAGGTTATTAAGTATATTCTGTAAGCCAAATTTCACCCAAATCCGTTCAGCCGTTTTTATGCCGTAGTAATAGCAGGAAAACATCGTGAGGAAACCGGCACCCCTAGAACCAACAATTTAAAGACATGTGACATCTACCAACCCGCACTGCATCCATCAGTCTAATATGGTGAAGTGGGCAGGCTCGCTATCCGATCCGTACGGGTACAGACAGGGCGGTCTGACCTCACCGAAACTCTTCTGTTTGTACGTAGATCGGCTGATTCGTGAGCTCAGCGGCACTATGGTAGGCTGTTCAATTGACGCAACACTCGTCAACAACATAAGTTACGCCGATGACATGGTGCTGCTGGCCCCATCGATCAGCGCCCTCAGGAAACTCATGTCTGTTTGTGAGCGATATGCGGAGGCCCACTGAACCAGGACACAAGTATTTCCTTCAAATCGTGCCTTGAAATAATGTTGTTGCTTGTACCTAATCTATTGCTTTTTTGATCATTTTTGATTTTTGACTATTTTGGTTTGACTTTTGTATTATTAATGATGTTGACACTGTTAGTGGTGATTTTGACATTATGATGAATAATTTTGACATTATTATTGATTGTTTTGACATTATTAATAATTATTACCAAAATTTGCTAAATGTATGTTACTAACACTAGTGCTTAAGATATTGTATGTAATTACTAACAAGTTGGATTTTATTATCTGCTATTAAATGATTTGAATTGAAATAAATCTTATTAACATGAAAAATAATTATTATAATATAATTCAATACAATTCTTAAAATCGAGTGACATACCCAGAATGTACTTGCTTTGAAAGATAATAAATAATTTTATCGACCGTTACCCTAAGCGTTACTACCTACCTACCAGTGAGAAAATAACCTAATTAATAATCCTAACTAAAAAATGTGAAATAAAAAAAGTAAATTTAAATATCAAAAAAAGTGTAAAATAAAAAAGTTAAGTAATTAAAAAAATCAAAAAAACTGACTGCGTAAAAAGTGAACTTTTTGTATGTTTGTTACACGATTACTCCGTTAATTATGGACCGATTTTGAAAACTCTTTTTTTGGTTTGGAGTATACCCTATACTCCCGAGGTGGTCCCATTGCCACCAAATCAGAATCAGATGACGGGATCCCATGGAAATCGAGGGAATCTCTCAAATTTTATAGGCAAACCGATAGCGATTTGGGTATTTTTTATAGTAACTCGTGCATTTGCTCTTAGAAAGCACCATTTGGTGAAGTGGAACTGATGATGGAGACCACATATGGCCACCGGAACAATATAATAATGAGTACCGCTATTTAACGGGT
This sequence comes from Tiliacea citrago, assembly GCA_963921375.1. Taxonomy (NCBI): domain Eukaryota; kingdom Metazoa; phylum Arthropoda; class Insecta; order Lepidoptera; family Noctuidae; genus Tiliacea; species Tiliacea citrago. Next base: position 28,284,786 of record OY992790.1, on the reverse strand, counting down.
TGCGATTAAGCAATTTATGCTCGTCACTATGCTTATGGTGAGTGGCAGTTCTCCTGGTTCTTACCATGAGAACTCCTCAACAATCAACGTCTCAGCATCGGGAAAAGCAATATTTTGTAAAAGTTGTTGAGCACATTAGGCTATTGTATTTTAGATAAATTCAAAACTGACCCACTAAAAAGTGAAAAATAAAAAACTTTTTACAAAAAAATAAGAACCGACTACCAAAAACTCAAATATAGATCCAAAGACACCGACTTCCGAAATTAAAGTTATTTTTCACTTTGTAGTGTTATTTTTGGTAGTCGGTTCTTATTTTTTTGTAAAAAGTTTTTTTGTTAAAATGATTTTGTTATCTACTGTTGAATGTATTATTGTACTAGCTTTCGCCAGCGGCTTCACTCGCGTTAATTTAGAATTTGACAATAATTTCGGGTTGTACTCTGCTTTTGAAATTTAAAGTGCTATTAAATACATCCCCTATCATAATTCAATCATGATTCGAAAGACACGTGGAGCCATCTATTATTATAAGAACGTTATTGTTGTTTTCTTCGGACAGTCAGTACTTTTTTTCGGAATGAAAGGTACCCTATGTCCATTCTGTACACCTGACAACATAAATATGCAAAATTTCTGGATGATCAGTGGTTTAGGCGTGAAAAGGTAACAAACAAACAAACCTACTTTCGCATTTATAAGTTATTGATACTTACAAGAAAATAATCTCATCTGACAGGAAAACTGTAACAACCTCACGTAAACGTAGAATCATCAGGAAGTACAGTACATCTACACATTCTACACCTCTAAAGGCTACAAATGTTGACTCAATAACCCATGTACTTAATACTCCCAAACCACCTATAGTAAACGGCTACATAACAAGCAAGCCCACGGTATCTCTAGACCAAAATAAAAATCCGAATGGATACAACAATAAGTGCCCTCCCAAACTAACTTACGATACTCGAAATGATCACTGTAGTAATATAAATCCCTCCACAAAACTAGAAATTGTAGAAGAACCAAAGCCAGAACACACCAAGGATATTAATCTTAGGTGATCAACAAGTATGGGGATTTGCTCAGGCAATAGAATACAGAGAAACAATAATATATGGAACAATATCTACTCCGTATTGGGAACATCACAACCTTATGCAACAAGTACACAGGTCTTATGCAACTTCGACGAGACAATAAAAAAGATGACAAGTGACGACAGACAGACGGCGGAGCCTTAGTAATAGGGTTCCCGTTTTACCCTTGGGTACGGAACTCTAAAAACACGTTTGTTGTAATGGGAGTCCCCTTAAATATTTATTTTATTCTGTTTTTTAGTATTTGTTGTTATAGCGGCAACAGAAATACATCATCTGTGAAAATTTCAACTGTCTAACTATCACGGTTCATGAGATACAGCCTGGTGACAGACGGACAGACGGCGGAGCCTTAGTAATAGGGTTCCGGTTTTTACCCTTTGGGTACGGAACCCTAAACACGGCCAAAAAATCACGTTTGTTGTATGGGAGCCCCCCTTAAATATTTGTTTTATTTTAATTTAATTATTTATTTTTAAAGTGAATATATAAATAAATATTCTGTGAATATTTCAAGCGTCTACCTGTTGCCGTTATCAATATCAAGCAAAGACGAGCAAAAAGGTAAAAATTAAGTATCGTTTGGCAGGAGGAGGGGGGTGGGAGTGGGGGGAGAGGGAAGGGGGGTGTTCCCCTGGCACTACTCCCATGAAAAGGTAACGCACCGTTCTTGAGAAAAACAAATTATTGTAACCTAACCTCAAACACTTTAAAGTTGCTTAAAAGGCGTAATCGGGCTCAATGGTTTAAAAAAATAACCTGGAAGGGAAATAATAAAGAGCGGGGCGACCAAAATTCGGTCCCTATTTCTGAATGGTTTAAAAAAATAAACCTAAACACGAACCTAACCTGTCAGAGTCGGGGTGCCCCAAGTCCCGAGCTCGCTTCGCTCGCTCTTGCATCCTAAGTTCTCCTGGTAACAGTAGTAACATTGCCTTTTGTACACATACACATATCAGTGGAGGTACCTACACTAACTTTCTTCTGAGCAAGATTTATAAGTTGTTACGAAAACAAAACATTCATACGTTTTTCATTTCATCCATAATTTACAACTGTAATTAGTTCCTCAAAAGGATCACTTTTATTAGGGTTCCGTACCCACAGGGTAAAACGGGAACCCTATTACTAAGGCTCCGCCGTCTGTCTGTCTGTCCGTTTGTCACCAGGCTGTATCTCATGAACCGTGATAGTTAGGCAGTTGAAATTTTCACAGATGATGTATTTCTGTTGCCGCTATAACAACAAATACTAAAAAACAGAATAAAATAAATATTTAAGGGGGCTCCCATACAACAAATGTGATTTTTTTGCTCGTTTTTGCTCAATATTGATAACGGCAACAGGTAAACGCTTGAAATATTCACAGAATATTTTGTTATATATGTTACGGCTAATACCCGAAGTGCATTAAATGAATTAATTGAATTGCAGTGCGTTAAAGTGGGCGAATGACAACTAAATCTGTATCAGTTTATTGTTCGTGGTGTAAAATGACTTGCAACGGAACGGAACGTAAAATAACGGTATGAGCATTTTACAATAAATAATCTACAAAATGACAATTACAATAATTTTATCGAGAACACTGAAAGTGTTGAGTTGGGAACAGTGCCGGTCTGCGTCGTGGGATTTGTTTTAGGGGCTGAGGGTGCCGCTTGCTTAAGTTTTTTGTTTAGCGAGCAACACAATAGCACAGCTGTGACATTTTGGATGCTTTTAACTATTTCTTTTAGTTTCATATTTCACATTTTGGCAACGAAAAAGCGCGGGTGATAAAAAAATTAACAAAAATATGCTCCTTATTCATAAAGGTTATCACATATTGGGTTGCCAACTGTTAGTCAATTCTATTTTTTTAATAATAACACTGTCCTATGTATAAAATACATCAATATAAATATATAAATATAAAATCATCACAATCCTATGTATAAACACGGAATACTGACTACAGTGTCAACCGACTTGCTTCATAGTTCCATGATCACTTGCTCTTACCCAATATATTACTTTCCTCTATGCTTGCTCTGCACAGCCTTTTACCATTTCTATTCTATTTTTGTTGTATGGCAAGCAAAGCCGGTGTCGACTATTCTGCCAATGTCTAAAGTGAGTTGAGAAACCAAGTGTGCATGAAAATAAAAATAAAACAATTATATGAAGAAAATAAAAAAAAAACTAATAAAACTCTTCGATTGATTGATACTGTTGAACAAAATGTAGATCTTGTTGGATTAGTACGGGAATGAAACAAACAAAAAATAAATAAATAAATATTATAAATGTTAAAACATAAAATATACGCATACCACAACCACATAAACGTAATAGTTCAAAACTTTATGTTATTGTGACGGATGAAGGTCATCAGCGCCACAAGCAGATCTTGAGAGGAATATGTTAGTAAGGAGGAAAAATTTGTCGGAAGAGGGATCTTAAATTTAGGGAGGCGACTATATAAATCTTAAGGTGGAATGTTGTTCGAGCACTCAAAGAAGATGTGGTCCAGAGTGCCCTCTTCCAACCCGCACTCGCAGAGAGAGGAGTCCCGAACACGGATTTTGCGCAAAAAAACGGGAGTACAACTAAAACCTAAACGAATTCGACAAAGAACGGATATAACGGTTTTGGAGACTTTTTTGTAACTGTGGAACCAAGGCTTTGTTTTTATGACTGGTTGTACTGCATAATAAAACTTCCCCTTTCTTCTTCCAGTGATATTCCATTGTTCCTGCCATGAAGATTGGAGCTTAACTTTTGGAAGGCTCAACAAGTCGTATCCCTGATGAGTATTGTGGGTGAGATCAGCTACTGCTGATGAGCAAGCATCTTTGGCCAAAGCATCAACGAACTCATTGCCCTTAATACCACAATGACTAGGTATCCAAACTAACTGAACCTCTCTTTGACTAATAAAACAGGATAATAAAGACTTTTTAGTTTTTAAAACAAGGGAGCTGTGCAATTTACTTTTGAAAGGGTTTTGTATTAAGGCTTGCAAAGAGCTAAGAGAGTCTGTGAAAATTACGGCTTTGTCAATATTTTGGTGTGACTCTATGAAAAGACAAGCTTCCAATAAAGCCACACACTCGCCCGTGAACACAGAAGACTCCTTAGGGCATTTGTACTGTAGAATTATTCTGGAGCTTTGGTAATAAACCGCAGCGCCCGTGTAACTCGGATCATTAAATTTTGAAGCATCTGTAAAAAACCTCTGAAATCCAGTCCATCATACCCCCAACGCCGCATTGAAAGCCGAATCCGCTGAAGGGGACTTTTTGGAAATACCAATGTCAAAGAAAATTTTTGGAATGAAACATAAGACTTCATAGGGAAAGTTAAAAAGAGGTAATCTGGGATACTGTTCTATTGGACATTCTAAATTATTAATTTGACGAAATGCTTTTAGAATTAAGGGAATTTCTTTGTTTTTCCAGTAACTTGAGCTTCTGCATATGGCATCTAACTCATTCAACCTTGCTAAAAGAGGGTGGGAAGATCTAGATGATAACCTAGCCACAAAACGGGAGCATAGATACTGCCGTCTCAGGGCCAGGGGAGGTTCAGCACACTCAACCTGCAACGCGTTAACGGGAGAAGACTTCATACAACCAGAGATGATCCGAAGGCATTTTGACTGAACCCTATCCAGTCCAGCCAAAGCACCCTTGTTGCAAGGAACTAAATGGAACGTACCATAGTCTAAAACCCTCCTAATTAAGGCGTTATACACTAATTTCATAGTATAGGGGTGGGCACCCCACCAGACACCCGCGAGAGCTTTTAAAATAGAAACAACCCTTTCACATTTTTTAATTAATAAATTTATATGATGTTTACCATTTATTTTTGAATCAAAAAGACGCCTAAAAACTTTACTTTATTAACTAATGGAATATTTTGACCTAAAATGTCGATTGAGATGTGCGGGATCAATCTTTTGCGAGAGAAAATTACTGCCGAACTTTTCGGTGCGGATAATGACAGACCATGGCTTAAAAGCCAATGGTTCAAAGAGTCCAAAGAGAGGCATAGAGATGACGCAGCGTCTACGATGGAGGAATCTGTAACATACAAGACTAAGTCGTCGGCGTATTGGAGGATGTGACAGTTATTATTTAGGCAGGAGCCAATGTCCACTGTATACAAATTATAAAGAAGGGGGCTCAGAACAAATCCTTGTGGTAGTCCCTTCCAAGTCTGCCTTTCATCGAAATCCTCGCCCTGGACTCTCAGAACCAAAGAACGAGACATAAGAAGTGCACAGATGCATTCGATCATCTTAACCGGGAGACTCAGCTGGTGCAGTTTCTGCCTGAGAACGGGAAGAAGAACGTTGTCGTATGCAGAGGAAATGTCTAGGAAGGCGGCAACAACGGATTCGTTTTTGGAAAACGCTAAGCGAATATCCGCAACTAAAACGCCAACACTATCCATTGTGCCGAGCCCTTTCCTAAAGCCAAATTGGTAGTTCGGCAGTAAATCCCTCGATTCGACTATCCATTCAAGTCGATTTTTAATCAGGTGTTCCAATAATTTGGCCAAGACTGAGGACAAAGCAATTGGTCTAAAGCCGTTCGGATCATCAACATGTTTGCCTGACTTCAATAGGGGAATAATGATCTGTAACTTCCACTGATCTGGAACCCAACCATTGCTATAACAAAAATTAATGATATTGAGGAAGTAGAGTTTAGCCTTGTCTCCAGAATGAATTATAAAAGAATATGGTACTCCGTCCATACCGGGGGCTGAGTCCCGGACATGCCTGAGCACCACATTCAGTTCCTCTAAAGTAAATGGCACGTCAAGAGGATCCTCTGAAATATTTTGCAGGGACATATTGAAACATTCAGAAGATAAAGGAACATAGGGTGGAGCAATTTTGTCAAAAAAGAATTCTGCTGTTTCCCTAGAAATTGGTGAAGAGATTGATGGGGAGCATCCACGTCTAAACCTATTGATGTTCCTCCAGACTAACGAGATTGGAGTAGAGGGAGATAAGGAGGTACAGAACTTAACCCAACCCGAACGTTTCTTCTTGCGAAGGTGGCGTTTGGCTCTGGCATTAAACCGCAAATATGTCAATAGATTTTCGGTGCTCATATCCGCATTGTAGCATTCCTCTGCCTCAACCCTATCCCTGATTGCCGAAGTACATTCTGGGTCCCACCACGGGGGCGAAGGTATTTTGCCTCGGGCACTGTTTTTCAATAGGAAGCAGGAATCCGCACTAGAAGTGATGGCTGTAACAAACCCCTCATAACAGCTCTTGGCATGGCAGTGACCAGAAGGATCTAATAAACTTGAATTTAAATTGGAAGATTGTTAATTTTATCCTCCAATAATGATACAAATTTTGCCCAATCTGGTTTGGACAGGTTGTATTTCAAAAGTGGAGGAGAAGTTTTCTCTAAATAAGTCTTATTAACCAAAGATATGACAATAGGGTAATGGTCACTACCATGCGACAAGGTCGTACATTCCCAATGGGTCGAAGCTGCCAACTCAATTGAGCAGAAAGTTAGGTCAACACAGCTCTTTTGTTGACCGGGAAGAGATCTGCGTGTTGGGCAACCTTCATTTAAGATGCAGAGATCCAGATCGTCCAAAATCTCAACCAAAGCTACACCAAAGGCATCACAACGTTCAGACCCCCACCTATAATGATGGCAGTTAAAGTCACCCATGACCAGTATCGGTCCATGGACATTAGCAAAAATGTTTTTTAAAGCAATGAAAAAGTCATGGTGGGGATGAGCAATATAAATAGAAAACACTGTGATGCCTTCTATCCTTCCTGCGGCAATGCTCATATCACCCGTAAGTAGAGGTAAAGCAAAAGGCGAAAGTGAAACCCGATTGTTGACAAAGAGAGCCGACCCTCCATAGCCATCAGGTCTGTCACATCTGAGGATGTTAAAGTGTGGTATACGGAAGCTAAGACTTGGAATGAGCCAAGTCTCAGCTATGGAACAAGCCAATGGCTTGTATTTATTCAAAAGAAATATAAGGTCGTGCTTTTTATGCCACACGCTCCTCACATTCCACTGAAGGAATACTTGGCGAGACGCCATTTCTGATATCTAAAAGTAGAGTAATAAGTTGGTTGGCAACGTTGGACGGTGATTGAGTATTAGAAGCAGAAGAAGAAATAAGAATAGGTAAGAGTTTAATCAGTAGGTCAATAATAGAAGAAGTACTATTATTGGAAGAGTCATTATTATAATTGAGAGCGCAGCCATTAGGCTGTGAAGATTGGGGAGAACTAGTTATTTGTTGATGTGCAGCTTTATCATATGATGGGGAAAGGGGGGCATGGGTCCTGGGCTTGAGAGTTACAGTTTTCCGATAGGACTGAGAAATTGGAGTCTTGGTGATATTTGCATAATTTCGGGAAGCTGTAGGAATAATTTTGCTAGCCTCAGCGTATGGAATACATTTTTCAGCCATAGTAGTCTTAATGGCCTTCTGTCTACCATGCTCGGGGCATGACCTACTATTAGCGAAGTGATTACCCGAACAAAGCACACAGAACGCCTCAGCCTCAGAAAGATTGCAACCATCACCTGGGTGATCGTGGCCACACTTACTGCAGCGTGGTTTAGATCTGCAAATGGTTGATACATGTCCGAATCTGCAACAGTTGCGACATTGGATTGTAGGGAATATGTACTGTCCAACAGGAAGGGATGTATAGCAACAGTAAATCCTTTGGGGTAAGACTTGGCCATCAAAAGTGATGACACAAGTTTCAGTGGGTTTCCACTCATTAATATTGTCTTTCTGAATTTTACGGTTAATACGGCGGACTTTGAGTATTTGCCCACATCCCGCGGGCACAGACAAATATGTTATAGCCTCTTCTTCAGAAATGTCAGAGGGAACCCCAGTAACAACACCCATTCTAGTTATATTATATGTTGGAATTGAAGCAGAGTATCTATATTTGGACAATAACGGGTTAACTAAGAAAGAGTTAGCATCCTGAGGGGAAGCAAACTCTACGGACACACGGTTTCTGCCAACTCGATTAACACCACCACGAACAATGTTCGCGATGTTGTAACTTAGAAGGAACTTGCCAAAATTAACGGGGTGAAGGGTGGTGCCTGCATTTGGTTGGGTCTCTATGCGGGAGACATGAACAACATATGGGGCCTTATCCATTACTGAGTACTTGATACGACCAATTTGACTTTTTTGCTGCTTGCTTGGAGGACTGGGTGACAGAATTACCTCGTCACTGGGACGTTTGCGTGAAGTCTGGGGTGATTTAGAAACATCCATCTCTGTATTGCTACAGACAACATCCGCAAATTGGGATAGTGGATTCGGAGATAAAGGCGTTGAGGCACCTGGGATGTCCGGGGGGTCAGGATCGGGGGGTTTGTTTACATCCATATTGGATAAAACGAGAATAAAATAAGTCAGACACAATACAAACCTGGTTACGAACACAAGGACCACACACTTAAAGAAAAACAAGTCACAAAAGTATTAACAAACACTAAAAAATAGCAAACAATTCTAAACACGTGCTAGCCAAGAACACCGTGGCGAGAATTGACAGAAAAAGTTGTTCGATAATTCTCCACTTGTCGTCTCCAGCGGATAAATACTCAAAGTCTAAGGTACTACTGAGGTATTACTAGTCTGTGCGTATGCGTAGGAGTATTAGTGTTCTGTGGTCTGTGCTGTGCAGTAGCACAGCACAGACCACAGAACACTTTATTTTCTAAACTTTGCAGAAAATTTTTGAAACACTCAAAAATAGCAAAAAATTCTAAACACACGTGCTAGCCAAGAACACCGTGGCGAGAATCCCTTTTATCATTTAAAAATGACTTTGGCCTCACCCAGAAATAACGAGAATGTCAACCGTCATTTCTAAGTGTTACCAAAATAAAAATAATACAATCAGTTGCCACAGTGAAAATACATTTTTATAATAATCGATAAGTTTTAGTAGAATTCACAACTTATTTTCAATGAATGAGACAAATGTATCTAGAAATAGCACAATATTTATTTGAATTTAAAACATGAATTTAAAACAAGCTAACACAACTAATATTCAATTTTCTGCCAGAATCCACTACATGTTTTTTAGGGCTTTAAAAAAATAGCGATAAAGACCATAGACACTACATCTAGCGCCAAATGCGCTAAAACGGCAACACTGGTCACGCGTCACATACGCAATAAGATTTGACAGTTATTTTTTTATATTTTTTAATGGCCTGGTTGCTGCGACTTTTTAGTAGTCTTTATTTAGTTATGAACTTCGATCAAGAATACACTTTGTTTGATTAATGATGAAATGATAAATAATGCATGAATTGCATAATTATTAACCCGCCTGCTCGCTCCCTTTGAGTTTCAGTAAAGATGTGGCACTTTACTGAAACCTCACGCGAACTTCTTGAGAGAACTTGAAATGATGATACACTGTTTTGTTTAATTTGCCTACAGTAATGCACGTTCACGAACACTTAATGGTTAATAATCCACCATTATTCCACATTAATATTCGGCTAAACACAAATTTCAGAAAATAAAACAAAACTACTAAACTTGGCACTTCACTTTCCCGCCAAGAACGTCCACACTTGACCGCACTCAAAGCTCTTGACAGATCAACGTGAATACCACAGACTGTCAATGTCAATAAGTCCGTATTGAATTTTCTATTATTCTGTGCAGCACCGAGCACCCTTGGCGGGAATGTGAAGCGTCATGTTTACTAGTAGCTAATTTTACACACACATACAATTTTAAGAAAATAAAGTTATTTTCTAAAATTTGTGTTCAGCCGGATATTAATGTGTATGCGGCCGGGGATGTCATCATCATGCATGGAATATAATTCATTTCATCAATATTTAAAAACAAGCTTTGTAACTAAATAATGACTTGGCTAAAGGGTTCCAGCAACCAGGCCATTAAAATATTATTTAAATAAACAGTCTATTGTGTAAAGGCGGGTCTGCTGCGCTATGCTTGCGAGTTTCAAACACTAAAAACATATGGTCTGCTGAGCCATGTTTGCGTGTTTCAAACACTAAAAACTGGTCTGCTGAGCCATGTTTGCGTGTTTCAAACATGATTTGGGGGCGTGGCCTAAATCAAAATCATAAACCAAAACTTGCTTGCCGCGATGGACGGATAACATCACCCGCATACGCCTGCGGGGTACCGACGAAGACGCTTCGTAACATTTTTTAAAGTTTGTGTAAAATGACGGAGTGGAATAATGACAATACTTCGTTTTTAGGGTTCCGTACCCAAAATAATTATTTCAAATTGAGAAAACAATTGAGCGTTACCTTAAATGCGATTGTTTTAATTTTATTCGTACGTGCTCACATAACATCATTACCAGCTAACTTCCCACAATCATAATTTTATGGTTTTGTTTGAAAATTTCGTAAAAGTTTAATTAAAAATCTGTTTAATTTGTTTTTTTTTTACCTTTCAATCTTTTTAAAAGTCAAGGACTTCTTTATGCCCGACTTGAGCGCAACTGACATAGCCAGAGCACTTGAGATGAGGAGAAATGATCAAACCTACAGTGATCTCAAGAATTCTTCGGCGTCATGTTTCAACAATTTACGTATCCAACGATTCAGGGAGACTAATGCTTTTGTGAGAAGACTGGGACAAGGCAGAAAAAGACGTAGGTACTTTGAGCACGGATTCATTTAGCTTCGCGTACGTAGGAACCCACGTCTAACGGCCGTCTAAGCCAGAAATGAGCTTGAGGAAGTTCGAAGTGTCACAGTAATTGAGCGTACCGTACGAAAAAGATTCAAAGAAGCTGGTTTTGGTTCGGGGGCCTCCCTGGGCGGGGCACGATCTCATTTTAATATTAAAAGGTGTAATGTTAAACAATTCAGTATTTAAAAACAAAATCTTTTTTTATGTTCCGCTAATTTTACCGGGTGTGTGTATTACAGCTTTATAGTTAAACCGCAGACATACAGGCGGACTTCGCGAAACTATGAGGGTTCTTTTTTTTACTACGGAACCCTAAAAACTTTCTTTTGAACTTCACCGCTTTAGTGTAAAAAGGGCCCCAACTAAATACAGGACAGATTAAGGACTACCTACGCCACCGGGGGCCATCTCAATATATTATAGTATCAGGTAGGTACACATTGTAGTGGGAGGAATGAAAGCACCAGTTCAATTGCGAACTTTTTTCTTAAAACTATTTGATGACAAACTGACAACTTGCATAAAGGTCCTGCCACGGTATTTCCTTTTCTCCTGAAAATGTTGAAGTCGAACACGCAAAACTCTGTGTATATCCCAGTAATTAGTATTTCTATGGTGACAGTTATTCGTTCCAATAACCAGTAAGTAAATATACAATGTGGTTGTAAAATAATTTAAAAAAGTTGTGGACCTAACCAATTTTCCTTGGAGCTTGGGAAGCATTTGAATTTTATTCATTTGATAGGCTTTTTATTAAGTAGATACCTAACTAGCTACTTCTTGCAGTTTGCGATGGAATCGTTGTCAAATACGGCTAAACGCAAAAAGCGGAAAACACGTAAATGTCTAGACGAAATCAGAAAAAGATCACGTCGTACGGGACGAATTTTGTTAGAGACAGACAGCGGTAAAGTTTGTGATCATTTTTCAAATTTTAATGCTGTAAATAACTGCCTTGTAACAAATAATCGGCTAACATTGAGAATGTTTCCAAAAGCTGTTAGATCCGAAACAATAACAAGGCCTACGTTGGCAGATTTGACAGAAAAACCAAACTTGAATTTGGATGAATTGGTAAAGGGTACTAAAGCCATAAGTACAACCAGTATAAGGATACCCGAATTAATTGATACTTTTGATAATAGCATTGAACATTTGAAGAACGAAAGTTTTAAGTTTTCTAATAAATGCGCTCATAAAGAATCAATTAGTTACAAAGAGTCCGATGTTAAATACAAGAGTCGCCAAGAAGAGAAGTTATCTAGCAATTTTGATCTGTTTACCTCTATAGATTCGGCCGAAGTAACCGATAAATCTCCGGACAGTACAGGAGCTCAATCGGTTTCAACTTTTACGACATCATCTAACCAAAGCCCTCATGATGATTTCGGTTACAATTTGTACGAAGAGTTTATGTCCAAACTCCCGACATATTTGAAACGGAATGCCACATTCATAGAAGAAGATGTTATGAAGAAAACAAAGATGTTTTTACAAAATCTTTTTATAGAAAGCTGTTTTCAAGAATGTGAAGGGAACGTGTTAAAATGCAAAAAAGGGAACACCACAAATAAAAAAGATTATACCCCTCCTAGTGAGATGATTGTTCATAATCCAATGGACTATATCAAGCTAGGACATGTGAAACAGCAGAGCCTGTTTCATCAGTCATCCAGTATAGGAGTAACCATCGATGGAGGATGTAGTATCCCTCACTCGCCTCTACTAGCTCCATCTTTACCAGCAGCATCGCCAGACTCTCCGTTGAATGTTATCTTAAATGACACGCCTGATTACACCTACTATCCTCACAGATTGAATTGACACTTCCTACAACGCTTGCTATTTCTGCTAAGGAAAAGAATGCCGCTCCGGGCCTCAAGTGGCATAGGTGTTTTATGTAGATCTGCAGGGTTCCAGTGCGTGGTCCGTGGTGGGCCTAGATCAGCACTTACGAGAGGCCATCAATACTAATATGAATTCCTTCAATCAATAAATAGATGAATTCAAACAAAATCTACACTTTGTCTTTTATTTATGTACCTACTACATACATGATAGATCCCTATATTATAAACCTATGTTTTCTAGCTGTGCTATCAGGCCCATGTGTTTGAATGTTTCAGGGTTCTTGGTGAATGTTTTAAGCAGTTGCAACTTTGTAGCATCTTTTCCATTGTAGTACATCTGAAATTGATTTGCCAGACATCGAGCCTCTTGACCATTCAGTACATTCTGTAAAAAAAAAAAAAAAAACAAGTTATTATAACATTCGATCATTCCAATTACTAGCGATCAGACTCTCCTTCGCACGGTTCCTTTATGATAAGTGTCTAACTTTCAATTCGTCTACGAAGCAATATGTCTAAAATTAATGTCTACACAGCAAATTGCCTGCCAGCTGTAAATCGCCTAGAGATCAAAATGTTTAACAAGCAAAATGTCTAAAATTCAATAATTTCTAAGTAGTAAATCGCCTGGAGATCTAAATCATAAAATATGTCGCTCAATGTAGGTTAGTCATGCAAAACACTATCACTGTGTTTTGTAGCGGAAGTTTCTTGACATTGCTACGATATATTATTATGTAGATAATTATTATTAAAAGTATAACCTTTTTTTTTAGGTTTTTTTCCATATATTTTTTTCTGTATAATCTAGTCGTTTCTGGCACTCGCCGGCCGCTGCCGCGGCGGCATCGGCACCGCTCGCTCGGCTCGTACTTAGGTGGTCACAGTTTTAACCTAACCTAACCATTTTAGGGTTCCGTACCCACAGGGTAAAACGGGAACCCTATTACTAAGGCTCCGCCGTCTGTCTGTCTGTCCGTTTGTCACCAGGCTGTATCTCATGAACCGTGATAGTTAGACAGTTGAAATTTTCACAGATGATGTATTTCTGTTGCCGCTATAATAACAAATACTAAAAAACAGAATAAAATGAATATTTAAGGGGGCTCCCATACAACAAACCGAACGTGATTTTTTTGTTCCTTTTAGCTCTATATTGATAACGGCAACAGGTAGACGCTTGAAATATTCACAGAATATTTACTTTAAAAATAAATAATTAAATTAAAATAAAACAAATATTTAATCTCCCATACAAAAAACGTGATTGTTTTGCCGTTTTATAGATAATGGTACGGAACCCTTCGTGCGCGAGTCCGACTCGCACTTGGCCGGTTTTTTTTAAATAATTAACCTTCATAGTCAGAATAAGGTTTAGTCATAGATATAAGGAGGAAATATGCCCGATAGTTGAAAATGTATCGGAACCCGGTGTCCCCAGTTTGTCCCCACCACTCGCCACAACTACACATGCAGTTCAGTAAAAGCAATAGATACGAAGTCGCGCGCGCAATCGCCATTAATAAATCAGAACGTACTACACAATCAATTTTAAACCATATCCCGTCAAACAAAGCGTGCATTTACTATACACCGTACAACTTACTCACACGAAAACATCGGTCGCTATCGTTGTGCTGTGCAAAAGCCATTTATTTTACGTATACGCTAGTGATTCACTAAATCGAAAAATTATCGATTCTTCCATTTATCATTGTATTCACAATTTTTCACCATAGATATTATGATACTAATATACCTACTTAACATAAATAAACAATAAAGTAGCTAATAAAAATATAATTAAGTAAATCAAAAAAAAAAAAATATATGATAAGATCAAACTGAGTACAAAACATTTCCACATGGGTTTAGTTCAAATACTGTATAGACATATTGCAAGGTAGGCATTATGCTTCCTAGTCTCTAAAAGGTTTAGGCAATACTTGGCATAGACGTTTTGATTTCTAGTCAGCATGATCATAAAGTGTGACATCCTCCTCTTCATCACCATGAACATCTATAGTTGACACTTGTGCCGCGGTTTTGCCGAAGTTGAGACGATATGGTTGCTCAGTACCTCTGTCTGACCGCAGCCTATCAAGTTGTACATCTAACTAAGTAGTTTTGTGCAAAAATTATGCCTGGGAACAGATTTTTATTTTTAGGGATTAAAGACATGCAATTTTTTATTGCGCGCAATGTAACGCGAACGTAGGCAAACGGACTCAGTGCTGTTGTGTGAGTTAAGCCCCGCCCTTTCGTTCTACGCGGGACGTGTAGGTACTTGTCGAATACTCGCACCTATGAACGAAATTAATTAAATGTTTCCGTGATAAATGTACAACCAAGTACCTATCTACTGATATGAAATCAAAACGTCTATGCCAAGTATTGCCTAAACCTTATATTGACTAGGAAGCACAATGCCTACCTTGCAATATGTCTATACAGTATTTGAACTAAACCTTATTCTGACTATGAACCAAAATGCCTACCTTGCAATACGTCTTTATGTACAGTATTTGAAGTAAACCTTATTCTGACTATGAAGGTTTTTTTTTTTTTTTAAACGGTTAGGTTAGGTTAAAACTGTGACCACCTACGCAGCAACGACTAGATTATACAATAAATTAAAAAAAAAAAGGTTATTCTTGTAATAATAATTTAATTTGTATATTCTGTATTGCTTTTAAGGAACATTGCTTGTAGGCATTTTGATCTCCAGGCGATTAATTAGGTACTTAAAAATTATTGCATTTTAGGCGTTTTGCTTCGAAGACGAATTGAAAGTTAGACACTCTGACCATAAAGGGATGATAGGGTTACTACTTTCCACAGTAAGTAGCCAGTGCAACGCCCGATTGAGGAACGCACTGGAAGATGCGGTTCACGAGTATAGGTCCACTCCGACCGAACTTAGACCCCTATTTCCACGCCTACCCATGCACAAGAAAAGTAGGGCGCTGGTGTTGCCTTGGATTCGCAGCTTAAACATTTTTTCGAGGGCAGCGAGATGCTGATACTCATTCGATCCTGTATTGCGCGGCTGTTGCGGCATGTCATTTAGCTAACTTAAAGTTTCCAAACTGGGACGAAGCTAATCGACCAAAAAAACCAGCCGTACCAGCCTGGCAGTGCAGGATCGAGCGTCGCATTGATGAGGCCAGGGTACTCATTGGCAAACTATACTGCTTCAGGGAGGGCAATACACTGCCGGAGGCTCTACGCGGGGATCGTGCGGTCCATGGCCCTTTACGGGGCACCGGTGTGGGCGCGTTCTTTGAGGCTGCGACCAGCCCAGCGGTTGAACGCGTCCCAAAGGGTCATGGCCGTCAGGCTGGTACGGGGTTACCGCACGGTCTCCCGTGAGGCGGCGAGCCTCCTTGCCGGACTACCGCCATGGGATCTGGAGGCAAAAGTCCTCGCGCCACTCCCAGATGTGCGCGAGGACTTTTGCCAAACAAAAAAGGCAAAACGCCGGGGCGAAACTCTGCTGCCGCGAGAAATCACGGCACAGCGGACAGAGCTCCGGCGGGATCTCATGGCGGCATGGAGAGTGCGATTGTCGCAACTCAACGCTGGGCACGCCACAATCGTGGCGATAAGTCCCCTCTTTGAGGAGTGGCTAGAGAGGCGCCACGGCGTCCTCACCTTCCGCCTGACGCAGGTCCTCACCGGACACGGATGTTTCGGGAGGTTCCTGTTTAGGATAAAGCGGGAGGAAACGCCCGGGTGTTACCACTGTGTGGATCGCCCGGAGGACCCGGTGGAGCATACGGTGGAAATCAGTCCGGCTTGGGCGGAGCACCGCCGTGTCCTCACGGAGGCGATTGGCGGCGGCGATCTCTCGCGTCCGGCCCTGGTTCAGGCCATGGTTCGGAGCGAGAGTGCATGGGAGGCCGTCACCTCTTTCTGTGAAGCAGTAATGCTCGCGAAGGAGGAGGCGGAACGCGTGAGGGAGAGGCAAGGTTCGTGCCTTCGCACCGCTAGTCGCCGCAGGAGACGGCCCAGGCGTCGGGAGTCGCAAGCCGATTTCCGGCCACCGTAGGCGCGGGCCTATGGACGGTGAGTGACGGGTAGCTCGCCGTCCGATAAGGACCAGGCCCGGGTCGACGGCGCGTTGTGTTCCACGCGCGCCTCAAAGAGATGTCAGCGCCAACTGACGGGGTCCGTTAGGACTAATGCCTGCCAGGGTTGCGAGTTTGTCCGAAAGGGATATCGTGGCCCTGGCACACAGGCAATGGAAGGAACACGGGTGGGTTTTAGTCAGTAAAAGTCTGACACGCCCTCCCACTCCGCCCAGAGCGGGAGAAGTTATTTGATAATTTCCCACCCAAAAAAAAAAAAAAAAAAAAGGGAGGGCAATACACGACCACGAGTGATGGGGCTTTGTGAGGCGGGCATTCTCGGGGCTGGAATTAGCCCTCGAGAATACATCTCCCATGTCACAGAGCGCATCGACTTCCTCAAGCAGAAAGTTTGTACATGGGCGAGCCGTATTCAGCGGTACAAGCAGCGGGTTGATCGGTACACACAGAATCACATGTTCCAGAGCGATGAGAGGTGGGTTTTCAAAACTTGGGAGCGACCTGAAAAAATGTGACAGACGTGTGCCGCCCGGATGATGCTGTCACGAGTGAATTCTGGCGCAGCATCTGGTCGGTGCCCGTATGTCACACTGAGGCGGCTATACCAGAAATGGAACCAGTACCGATTACGCCATTAGACGTAGCCAAAGCAGTCCATCCGTTACCGAATTGGAAATCACCGGGACCGGACGGACTGCACAACTTCTGGTTAATCAGCTCACACACTTGACACTTGCCTGGCATCTCAGTTCCAGTCATCCTTAAGAGTCTGGGTGGCTACCGCAGTTTCTTGCAACATTCGTTACCCAACGGCTCCATAAGTCAGTCCCGCGGAACCCAAGAATTATAGACCGATCACGTGTTTGTCAACGGTCTAACCTCTTACATCCATTTTGAAAGTGAAAATTAATAAGCATATTGACAATAACTCGATTATGTCTGCCTCTCAAAATTGATGTAGGAATGAGTCCCGCGGTACTAAGGAGCTACCCCTCATCGACATGGCCATAAGCCAACAGGTTAAAAATCTAAGGATATAAATGATATACATAATCAAATCTAAGGATAGCTTATTTGTTAAAATCCATGAAGCCGTTTATTCTACAGAATGTGCAGAAGAAATAGACATACATACAGTCGAAAAACGTTATCCTGCGGCATCGGCAGTCAAATACAAATGATATTAAAAAAACTTTTAAAAAAAAAAACACTACAAAGTGAAAAATAACATTAATTTCGGAATTCGGTGGCTTTTGATCTGTATTTTAGTTTTTTGCCACCGACTTCCGAAATTTTTTTTTGGTTTTTTTTTTAAGTTTTTTATTTTCCACTTTTTAGTGGGTCAGTTTGTAATTTATCCAATTTACAATAGCCTAATGTCAAATGCTCATCACCTTTTACAAAATATTGCTTTTCGCGATGCAGGGGCGTTAATTGTTGAGGAGTTCTCCTGGTAACAACCAGGAGAACTGATGGTGACTTCACCATATGCATTTTGACGAGCATAAATTGCTTAGCAACCATATTAAAGTACCTAATCGAATCGCAACGGTGAAATACTTATTATTAAGTAGTTCCGGTGGCCATCTGTGGTCTTCATCATCAGTTTCACTTCACCAAATGATGCTTTTCGAGTGCAAATGCACGAGTTTCTATAAAAAATACTCAAATCACTATAGGTATGCCTATAAAATTTGAGGATTTCCCTCGATTTCCATGGGATCCCCTCATCAGATTCTGATTTGGTGGCAATGGGACCACCTCGGGACTATACCCTCCCAAACAAAAAAAGATTTTTCAAAATCCGTCCACAATTGACAGAGTACTCGGTGAACATACATAAAAAAAAAAGAAAACATACAGCCGAACATATAACCTCCTCCTTTTTGGAAGTCGGTTCAAAACAGCAAAAGTGTTACCTTGTCGTATTCACCGCGCATGAGGATGAGCCCCTTGTCAGCAAGCTCCGTGTAGTGCACCATGGTGAGGCACTCGGGCGCGTTCTCCTTGTGCACCTGCAGAATATAAATTACTATAAATTATATACATTTTGTTCATAAATCACAACCATCATTTTAGATTAATTTTCTTTTAAAATAAATGATACTGGTTGTTGTCCTCAAAATAAAACAGTTCAAATAAAAAAAACCGCCCAAGTGCGTGTCAGACTACGCACAATTAGGGGTTCCGTAGTAGGGATGAATTAACCCCAAAAAAAAACTTAAAATTGTAGTTAAAAAACATGCCATACATCGATATCATCGCATTTTTAGGGTTCCGTACCTCAAAAGGAAAAAACGGAACCCTTATAGGATCACTTCGTTGTCCGTCTGTCAGTTTGTCAAGACCATTTTTCTCAGGAACGCGTAGAGATATCAAGTTGAAATTTAATATCAAATACGTATGTCTATGGTCCCTTAAAGCTCTAAAAAAATCAAGCTTCCAAGTCAACGCAATAAAAAAATACGGCGATATAAGTGACATTATTGCGACATATTTCGATACTCGCAAATAAATCCGGTCCGGTACCGACAAATAGGGTACTTCCCATTGACCTAGAATCATTAAATTTGGCAAGAACCAAGGTCTTACAGCCCAAGTATAGGAAAAAGTCCTAAAATTGTAAATTTGTATTTTTATCACATAAAAAAAAATGCGAATATCTCGCACATAAATCAAAACCTATAGTGTACTTCCCGTTGACCTAGAATCATGAAATTTGGGCAGAAGCAAGGTCTCACAGCTCAAGTAAAGGGAAAAGT
This sequence comes from Tiliacea citrago, assembly GCA_963921375.1. NCBI lineage: Eukaryota > Metazoa > Arthropoda > Insecta > Lepidoptera > Noctuidae > Tiliacea > Tiliacea citrago. Next base: position 28,265,257 of record OY992790.1, on the reverse strand, counting down.
CCGAAAATTGTTAATTTGTAGTTTTATCACATAAAAAAAACATTTATTGCGATTACAAACTAAAACTTTCAGTTGGAAAATTGACCGTGGCGTATATCGATGTATGGGAGAACATGTTTTTCAACCACAATGTTAAGTTTGTTTTAGGGACAAATTCATCCTAACTACGGAACCCTTCATTGTGCGTGGTCCGACACGCACTTGGCCGGTTTTTTAGGGTTCTGTACCTCAAAAGGAAAAAACGGAACCCTTATAGGATCACTTAGTTGTCCGTCTGTCTGTCGGTCTGTCAGTCTGTCAAGACCCTTTTTCTCAGGAACGCGTGGAGCTATGAAGTTGAAATTAATATCAAATGCGTAGGTCTATGGTCCCTTGAAGCTCTAAAAAAATCAAGCTTCCAAGTCACCGCATTTAAAAAATACGGTGATATAAGCGACATTATTGCGACATATTTCGATACTCGCAAATAAATCAAAACCTATAGGGTACTTCCCGTTGACCTAGAATCATGTTGGCAAGAAGCAAGGTCTCACAGCACAAGTAAAGGAAAAAGTCCGAAAATTGTAAATTAGTAGTTTTATCACATAAAACATAACGTTTTTGCGATTAGAAACTTAACGTTTCAGTTGAAAAATTGACCGTGGCTTATATCGGTATGGGTGAACATGTTTTTTAACTACAATGTTAAGCTTGTTTTAGAGATAAATTCATCTTAACTACGTAAGTAGGGAATGCAGAACCGGTGCTGTTTTAAAGAACCGGGATTTTTGGGACCTTCTGGCTTAAGAACCGGGATTCCCGGTACTATCGATACTTTTGATACTTTAATAAGTCTTTGTAAGAGAGTTGAAAGTGTTGAAACGGAGAAAGTAAAAAAAGACGAAATGACAGGGCAAAGTAAAAACATCAAATCAAATAAAACGTTTGTTTTTATTTCTTGTTTTATAGACACTAAATCAGTCTTATTTAGTATAATTTTACTGGTAATTACGCATATTATGCCAGCAACATTTTTTAACATTTAACGATTTTTATACCTAATCCTACATAATATATAACAGAAACATTTATTAAACATCTTCACTTTACCAAACAAATTAACATGACTCTTATTGCAATTCTGCATAACCAAATTATAATTAAAACTTACGTAACATCTACAAAAAAAGGAACTATGGAATTTTAGCGTAGCATTAATCAGTCTCAATATTTATTGATTAGATAATCTTAACAAACATTTTTTAAATTTTAATCTTATATAATAATTCAACAATAGTTTGGAACAACTTGAATCGACAAATTCTTTAAATCAACTTGACTCTAATTATACATTTAAGAAAAAATAAAATAAAAATATAACTTTAAACTTAAATATTTTTGCAAAACTTAAACATAGGTATTCATCCTTACAATACTATTAATAAAAATACCCAACTAATACTTGCTCAGACCAATATTTCATTGGTCTGATTCTTATAGTTAAAATGGGGGCACTCAATAATCTAGGTTAGGTACCTGTTTATTTATTTTTGAGTATTTCTCTCCTGCCTATATATTGATCTTAAAAATATAAGAGCGTCCAAACTCTTATCACTTAAACGTGATCTTATTTTATTGCAAAGGTACCCAGTGGAAGAAAAAACTCTTTCCGGCTCTACACTTGTCGGTGGAATTGTTAAAAGAAAGTCGAAAGCCTGCGACAAATAACGTCCACGATCCCCTCCGTTCTCAAAAAGAGCCATTTCGATCCTCACATTCGTATTAAGGTCTTCACTGTAAGTCATTCTTGTTCTTTTACAAGCAGTAGCTTTTTTAAGCTCTGCATTAGGCTCCTCTTTTTTTGATTGAGGTTCACTTTCTATCTCTTCATCTGTATCTGACGGCAATTGAGCTGTTTGAAAAAAAAGAATCTCCTAAAGTACGCCTTAGCAGTTCCACTATCTTCCTGCATATTTCGTCACTACTTGGGCGAGTAAAAACTGACAAATCTTCATCATGTGCGTTGGAGAAGTACATTTCAGGGTTTTGCAAATATGTTAATATTGATGTTTCCGGCAATCGACGTTGCCTGTATCTGTTTTTCAGCATCGTCAACATTTTTGCGGCTATACTGTTATTTATGGTGGACAATTTCTTTAATGCGAATTTTACAGCTATATCTGCAGTTAATAGTGTCGCATCTCGCTGGCATAACGCTTCCAAAATTGTTCTGATGATGTCAAGTACCTCTACAGTCTTCTTCTGTAAAACATATATCTGACTTCACATCAATTAGTGCCCTCACTATGCACGTTCGAAGTTTCAGAAACCGCTCCAGAGTATTTGCTAAACTGCCCCATCGCGTTTTCGAGTCACTTGTCAGTGCAAATTCTTTATTAAAATCAGCGATGACATATTTTTGTAGTATGTCGTCGTTTTTAGTTGGTGATTTCCTGAATAACTTGACAACGGTTTTTACCTTTTAAATTAGATCGTGATATGCAAACTCTCGTTCGTCGAGCGATGAATTATTTGATTCCACAACCTCCACGGCATCAGAGTCGTCGTCAGAACCGTTGTCAGAAGCGACATATTCATTGGTGCTGTTTTTCCGAGCTAATTCCGATAAAGGAACGTCGTCGTCGTCATCACTTGATTCAGCGTCAGCAAAACTGATTATCGGCTCCATTGGTTCTTCAGGTATTGCAGTACTTTTCTTGTAAAATACATCAACGATCGCAAGTTGAAGGGCATGGGCAATACAAGTTTGGTGGTAGGACGTCAGAAATTTCCCAAACTTAATCATCATACTGCATCCGTCTGTTGTTTGAGCTACGATATCTTTTTCTAGAGTCACTCCAAACTCTGTTAATTTCAACTTCATTTCTTCGATGCATCTTTTTGCTGATAATGAACCGTGCACTCTTATTAGTCCTAGATTTTTGAAATTTTCGGGAAAACGCTGTGAGTGCAGATTCAGGCTAATATATCTTCTGTTGCGAATGGACGTCCACTCGTCAAAAGATATAGAAAATTTATGTCCTTCTGTTAATAGTCTCTAGATTTCGCCGATCAGTTGTTGTTTTCTTTTGTCTGCTTGTTTTATTACAATATTTTGAATTGAATTTGCAGCCTTCGGTAATTTATGTCCGGATTTTCAAAACAGCATTCGCAGATCTTCAGACTCCACAAATGTTCGGAAAGGATATCCATCCATAGCTGACATTCGGGAAACCATGAGTTCCATGGAAGGATTTGCGTCACATTCGTAGTAATCAGTTAATTTCGCTTTTTTCTTTGGTATTATTTCAGTATTTGTCGATGTTGAAGGAGATTCGACACTTTGAGGAACTTGACTATCTGCTGTGTTCATGCTTATCTGATGCACATTTTTCAAATGCTTTTGGAGACCACTCGTACTACCTCCAGTACACTTCAAAATTCTATTACACGTTTTGCATTTCGCGTTATTTTTGTCTTTAGATCTAAGGCAATAATGCCATACTGACGTTTTATCGTTGGCTTTATTAAGGACTGCCTCAAAATCCATCGTCTGTAACAAAATATAGAGTAATTATTGAAATACAAACATAAACGAAAAACGTTGGTACCGACTAAATTACTTGATGTTTAATCAATAGCACAGTGCACTGTAGTTTTAAGGTAAAGTATGCAACATTAAAAAAAAGCTTATTAAAAATATCATTAGAACAGCTAATATTATTCGTCTACGAATAAAATAAGCTTCCCAACCCCATGTAGGTTGGTAAACAAACAGCTAGTCGTACCTAAACTACTTCTTGCTTAATTAATACAGTGCATTGTAGTGTTATTGTGCCGTAAGTAACATTAAAAATAAACTGAATATGTAAAACTTTAGAACAGCAAATTTTATTAGTGTACGTATGAAATAAACTTCCCAACCAATCCCATGTCGGTTGGTGGCTTGGTGAACAATCAGCTGCTCGTATTTTATGTTCAAAATGAGGATGGAGAATGAGAATGGTGGCTACAATAACTAAATAATTATATAAAGCCGCTCATGTTTCATTAATTTTGTTTTATAAAAATAAATACTCACTTTCCAAAAGAAGTAGTCTTGTTTGAGTAGTTTTTGCAAAGCACTGTACACCGAAATCCCACTAGCACAACATTCCGAAGACGCGATCACAATCTAACTAAGCGGGACGCGCGTCTACAAGATGGCCGCCACCTGCCCCTCCCGCACCTCCGCACCCTCGCGCATCATGCTCTTGTATTACAGGTAGCAACGGTGGTAGCTAGGTAGTATAGTAACAGTGCAGCGGTCGGATTTTAGACAATAAAATTAGAAAAATTCTAAACGCGAATCTTTTACCGAAAGTACCGAAAGAACCGGGATTTGGTTTTGGAAATTCCAGTTCCTAAAACAACGCAAATTTCCGGGATTTCCCGGTACTTTCGGTTCCGGGATTTCCCGGGACTATTCACTATACGTAACCCTTCATTGTGCGTGGTCCGACACGCACCTGGCCAGTTTTTTTAGGGTTCCGTACCTCAAAAGGAAAAACGGAACGCTTATACGATCACTTCGTTGTCCGTCTGTCTGTCTGTCTGTCAGTCTGTCAAGACCATTTTTCTCAGGAACGCGTGAAGGTATCAAGTTGAAATTAATATCAAATACGTAAGTCTATGGTCCCTTGAAGTTCTAAAAAAATCAAGCTTCCAAGTCACCGCAATAAAAAAATACGGCGATATAAGCGAGATTATTGCGACATATTTCGATACTCTCAAATAAATCAAATCCTATAGGGTACTTCCCGTTGACCTAGAATCATGAAATTTGGCAAGAAGCAAGGTCTTACAGCACAAGTATAGGAAAAAGTCCTAAAATTGTAAATTTGTAGTTTTATCTTATAAAAAAAAAATGCAAATATCTCGCACATAAATCAAAACCTATAGGGTACTTCGCATTCGCATTGACCTAGAATCATGAAATTTAGCAACAAGCAAGGTCTTACAGCACAAGTAAAGGAAAAAGTCCGAAAATTGTAAATTTGTAGTTTTAACACGTAAAAAAAAATTGCGAATATCTCGCACATAAATCAACACCTATAGGGTACTTCCCGTTGACCTACAATCACGAAATTTGGGCAGAAGCAAGGTCTCACAGCACAAGTAAAGGAAAAAGTCCGAAAATTGTTAATTTGTAGTTTTATCACATAAAAATATCATTTTTTGCGATTACAAACATAAATTTTCAGTTGGAATATTGACTGGTTAACGGCCTCGACTTACGAGTAGTAACGTCGTAGGTTCGAACCCAGACAACCCAGGCGCTTTACTTTGCGTAAATTATTTCATCACCACTGCTCTCAAAACGGTGAAGGAAAACATCGTGAGGAAACCGGCATGTCCTAGAACTAAAAATTCGAAGACATGTGACATCCACCAACCCGCACTGGGCCCGCGTGGTGGATTACGGGCCACTCCCTCTCAAAGAAAGAGGAGGCCTGTGTCCCAGCAGTGGGAACATTATAGGCAGATTATGTTATGTACTACATTTATGAACGATTTTCGGACGTTTCCTTTTACTTGTGCTGTGGGACCTTGCTTCTTTCAAAATTTCATGATTTTAGGTCAACGGGAAGTACCCTATAGGATTTGATTTATTTGAAAGTATCAACATATGTCGCTTAAATCGCCGTATTTTTTTATTGCGTTGACTTAGAAGCTTGATTTTTTTTAGAGCTCCAAGGACCGTAGACCTACGTATTTAATATTAATTTCAACTTGATACCTACACGCGTTCCTGAGAAAAGGGTCTTGACAGACTGACAGATATACAGGCGGACAACAAAGTGATCCTAGAAGGGTTCCGTTTTTTCCTTTTGAGGTAAGGAACCCCAAAAAGAAGTTAAATTCATAACAAGCATTAGTGGTGTAGTGGGAAACAACGCTATAGCACAACATCACACTAATATTATACTCGTAAAGGCGAAAGTTTGTGAGTGTGTGTGTGTGTTTGTTACTTCTTCACGCTCAAACGGCTGGCCAATTTTGATAAAATTTTATATGGAGGTAGCTGACGCCCTGGATTGAGACATAGGCTACTTTTTATCCCGATATTCCCACGGGATCGAGACTTACGCGGGTGTAACCGCGGGGCGCAGCTAGTTGTCAATAAGTTGTAAAATAAAGTTTAAGGGTTCTACGAAAAATCGTCGTTTTGTATTGTTTTATTCGTATATAACCAAGATTAAAATTTTGAAAAAAATATATTACATATTTCACACTTCGATCTAGATATTTCGATATTTTTAACCGACTTCCAAAAAGAAGGAGGTTATATGTTCGGCTGTTTGTTTTTTTTTTTTTTATGTATGCTCACCGATTACTCCGTCAATTGTGGACGGATTTTGAAAATTCTTTTTTTGTTTGGAAGGGTATGCTCCAGAGGTGGTCCCATTGCCACTAAATCAGAATCTGATGAGGGGATCCCATGGAAATCGAGGGAAATCCTCAAATTTTATAGGCATACCTATAGCGATTTGAGTATTTTTTATAGTAACTCGTGCACTTGCTCTCGGAAAGCTCCATTTGGTGAAGTGGAACTGATGATGAAGACCACTGATGGCCACCGGAACTACTTAATTATAAGTATTTCACCGTTGCGATTCGATTAGGCACTTTAGTATGGTTGCTAAGCAATTCATGCTCGTCAAAATGCATATGGTGAACTCACCATCAGTTCTTCTGGTTCTTACCAGGAGAACTCCTCAACAATTAACGTCCCTGCATCGGGAAAAGTAATATTGTGTAAAAGGTGATGAGCATTTGACATTAGGCTATTGTAAATAGGATAAATTACAAACTGACCCACTAAAAAGTGAAAAATAACTTTAATTTCGGAAGTCGGTGGCAAAAAACTAAAATACAGATCCAAAGACACCGACTTCCGAAATTAAAGTTATTTTTCACTTTGTAGTGTTTTTTTTGGAAGTCGGTTGTTTTTTTTTAATAAATAGTCTTATAATTGGTAGATAAAATTTTGTAAAATAAAATGGGCATAAACGAAAAATAATAATGTTCTCGATACAGAGAGAGAGAGAGAGAGAGAGAAAATGTGAATTTAGTCAAAATGTAAACCAAGATGGCAGCTTCGAAAATGTTCAAATTTTTTATCATGGGTATCAATTCCATAGTTTACGAGAGTGCTAAAGCCGATAGTGAGGTCAAAATGTAAATCCAAGATGGCGGCTTCGAAAATGTTTAAATTTTTCATCATGGGTGTCAATTTCATAGTTTTCGAGGGTGCTAAAGCCGATAGTGAGGTCAAAATGTAAATCCAAGATGTTGGCTTCGAAAATGTTCCAATTTTTCATCATGGATATCAATTTCATAGTTTTCGAGGGTGCTAAAGCCGATAGTGAGGTCAAAATGTAAATTCAAGATGGCGGCGTCAAAAATGTTCCAATTTTTTATCATGGGTATCAATTTCAGTTTTAGACGGTGCTAAAGCCGATAGTGAGGTCAAAATGTAAATTCAAGATGGCGGCTTCGAAAATGTTCCAATTTTTTAGAAATCGGCTTTAGCACCCTCTAAAACTATGAAATTGATACCCATGATGAAAAATTTGAACACTTTCGAAGCCGCCATCTTGGATTTACATTTTGACCAAATTCACACTTTTTCTCTTTTCTATCCAGAGGGAAAAAGTATGATCGTTTTTTAGGGTTCCGTACCCAAAGGGTAAATGATAAATGATTTATTTCTGTAAGTAGGTTTGTACAAAAACTTTTACACGTCAATCACATTAAAAAAAAAAAAAAAACTAGATGAGGTTGGCGTTTCGTATCCGACTACTCTGAGAAGAAAGGCCGAAACAAACTCAAGAGGTCACAGTCTCTTTTAAACTCCAGACATAATCTTGGTCAGATCATGTGAAGACCATGTAGATTGGTGCCTGAAATGATTTTTTGATGAAAGAACCACACAGATTGAGGGGACCTGTCCAGTCAGTGCACGCATTTGTCAGTAGTCGTGCAGCTCAACTAAGAACTTAAGGAGCTCAACGATTCAACGAACAATACCAAAAAAAGGACATTTGGGTAGGCCGCATACATTTCTCAAACTGCCAGACCATGATAAAAACTAACTGAGAAAAAAAGATAAATAAACAATAACCCACATAGTCTTCACATTTACAATACTTAATTAGGTAAAACAATATAATACTTAACAAAGTAAATATTCATGTCATGGCATATACAACGTGTCCCAGAAATCAACGTCAAGCCGAAAACGGTCAATAGGCCAAGTCGTGACAGTTCTTAGAAATATATAAAAAAAATCTTAGTCATGTACTTTTCAAATTTTATGGATTCAAAAATAAATCTCAAAAAGTGACACCCTGTGATGATCTTTCAAGTCCTGTGACTACAAATATTAACTTTTCGTCAGTTTTTTTTTCTGTGACGTAACCATGAATAACCCTTCTGTAAATGACAGTTAAAAGTTAAAACATATCTACCTCAGTTTTAAATAAAATAGAAGCGTTTTACCTACCAATAAAACGCATATTAATTTACTTACCTTATTCGAAGCTTATTTAATTTGAGATAGGCACTACGTTTCCCGCCATCTATATCCGTCTCTTTCTTTCCTGTATCCTTCTCTTTCTGACCCCACCACCTGGCAGAGTGGGGGCGCACTGAGTGAGCCGCCATCTTTATGTCTCATTGAGTCGAAAATCACCAGGCAGACTTTAAAACATAAGCTTCGAATAAGGTAAGTAAATTAATATGCGTTTTATTGGTAGGTAAAACGCTTCTATTAATTTGACTTGACCGTTATTCGAAGCTTATTTAATTTGAGACGTGTTTGTTATCGCCTGGTGGTGGTCACACGGACGCCAATGTGAATGACTTGTTAGTAGATTAAGATATTACTGGTTATATTGAATGAAATAAATGTATTTTTCCTTTTTATTAAAGAAAAATAGATAACTTACATAATTATGTGAATATGATTATGGTTTAATTAAGTAATTGTTTCAACTTGATTAATCACAATGATAGAATCAACATTATATCACCAACCTCAATCAACAGGATTAAATAACATAGTTATAGAGGTATTTGAAGATGAAGGTAGAACTGTCCGCTTATAGAATTTACAAAAAGTATTTTGGGACTTCCAATTTCCTCTCGCGAGAATATCGTCTAATGGGAAATTATCTTGCCAGTTTTTTGAGGCAACAGCAGAGCGGAAACTCCCAGGCGTTGCAGTTATACACGCATCCTTAAGTAGAGTTTTAATCCACCCCGATATGATTGTCTTTGAAGCGGCTTTAGCTTCACCTCTTGTAGAAATGAACAGATTATGGATCTTAGCCGAATCTCTGCGATTTTTTAACAATTCAATTGTTCTACTAATCCAATAAACTGGATCCAAATTATTGCTATCTAGATTAGTAAACAATTTCCAACCCGATTGCCTGTGATCCGAAGAATCAGTCTTTGAACCAAAAACAGGCCACAATGTGATTGAGTTATTACTTTCAATACAATTCTCCGAATCAGTTCTTAATAAAGTCAAATCGTGAATTCTTCGACCTGAGCATAAAAGTAATAATGTTGCAGTGTGTCTCTGCACTTGGAAAATATTGTCGTGTGTAACGTTATAACTATTAAGGTATGCAGCTAGGCTATCGATGTTCCAAATTGGTGGTTTAGTTTTAACTGGTTTCTCTAACGCTATGGATTTTAAAACCTGTTTTACTAAAATATGAGAACTAATTTGGCCAGCAATGTCTGGATTGCAAAGAGTGGAAATTACAGATTTATGCAACAGAATCGTATTATATGATAAATTATTAACCAAATGAAGGTCCGACAGGAATCTGGCTACTTCTCTACCGCTAGGATTACGAGGATTAATTTGGTGTTGCTCGGACCAGATTAGCCATTTTTTCCAAGCAACGTCATAAGTCTTTAGTGTGGAAGGCCGCCAAGACTTCTTCAATAGTTTTATTTGGCTATCATTCCAATCTTTTAGGGTTTCGGCCCACCCCCACATTTCCATACCTCGAGAATCATGTTCTGTGTCCTCGGAGGTGGGAATCCCGTCGACACGTCTACTAAGACTTGGTCGAGATTCCGTAGTGTGAATGGGGCTGCCAACGCTCGGGTCTTGAGATCTGCCCGCCAATATACTCGATCCCAATGCGGAACTACTAGCAAGTATATCCCGCGAGCACTGTTCAAATGGGATAGCACTTTGGGAATCAAGTACGGTGGCGGGAAAATCCACGCCAGTTGAAAATTCCACCGTCGGGAGAACGCATCGTGAAACAATGCTTGGTGATCGTTCAGATCCAGGGACGCATAATTCACTACAACGTGTGCTCGACTGGAGGCAAAGAGGTCTATCAGGGGGATGCCCCATTTGGCAAACACTGTCTCTGTGGCTCTGGCCAAGAGATGCCATTCCGGATTGACCCGAAGTCTCGACAAATGGTCCGCATGACCGTTGTACATCCCGGGAATATGAAAAATATTCACGTAAATTTGGTATTCTTCCAGAATTTGAAAAACTTGGTATGTTAGATCCATCAGTGGTGTGGATCTCGTGCCCCCTTCGCGTCGGAGATATGCGATAACCGTTTTGTTGTCGCACTGAATTAGTACTGTACTCCGTTGCAGGAGCTGACAATGATCTTGTAACACCTTTAGGATGGCGAGCATTTCTTTCTGGTTGCAGTGTAAGTGTTTTTCGCGATCTGCCCACAACCCTGTCAACGACAAATTGTCTAATCGAGCTCCCCATGCTATATCGGAAGCATCTGTTGTAAGGTAATGGGTTGGTGGAGGTACATGGATGGCTGAAGGGCGTTTGCAGTTCTGAAGCCACCATATTATGTTGTCCCGGGCTTCGATAGGAATTAAATGCCATTTCTGGTCTGATCTCAACATTTTGTTGAGGAGGTCCAATAGAGCTCGATAATTGAGTCGGCCTCTTGGGACGGTAAAACTCGCAAAACTCAGAAGTCCAACCAGACTCTGAACCTCCTTGAGCTTCGTATATTCCTTGTCTAGCATTTGGGACAGCTTGACAATCAGGGACGTCAGCTTCTCCTTGGGGAGTTGCTTCTGATTTGTCCAGGCATTCCACTGAACGCCCAGATACGCTAATGTTTTTGACGGAGTCAACACAGATTTCTCGTAATTTATGAATGACAATATTTAAATGTTCCTTTAGGCTTTCCTCGTGTTGATGAGCAATCAGGAAGTCGTCTAAATACACCAGTATTCGTATTCCTCGTTTTCTGAGCATTTGGGCAATCCAATTTGTCACTGATGCGAAAGTCTTGGGTGCAGTACTTAGACCAAAGGATAAACATGTCATTTCCAATAGCTCCTTTCGATAGACTAGGCGTAGGAATCGTCTGTGGCTGCGAGCTACACGAACGTGAAAGTACGCTTGCGAGAGATCTATTTTGCACAGCCAGTCTCTTTGCTGTAGGAAGTCTGGCACACGATAAACATTCACTAATTTGAATTTTGTGGTTATTACGTATTGATTGAGGGCCCTCAGGTTGAAAATGGGCCGAGCAGAGCCGTCGCTCTTGAGAACTAAAAACATTGATGACAGGAAACTTGGAGACAGATGTGCTCGTTCGAGGACCCCTTGATCCTTCATTTTGTCGATGATTGTGGTCATCTCTACTGAGTAAGGAACTAACATACCCTTTTTTATGTTCCTTGGATGGATCATTGGAGGCCTTTGACGAAAGGGTATGCGATACCCCGATATCATCCTGAGAATGACATTTGGAGCTCCGAATTGTTCCCACCGAGTTAAAAAATTTGCTAGACGGCCTGCTTTGAACTGCATCATGTCAATATTTTCGACGTTTGACGTCTCTATTGTTGTTGGGCGGAGACGGTGCTCGTTTCTGCCCAGATTTGGATTGATTTCGGTGCTTGGGGCGAGATCTCGAAGAACCTCGTCCACGAAAAAGCCCCCGATTATTCGGTGCGACCGAATGAGAGCCATGTCCATGACAGTGCGAGTTATAACCACCCTGCGGGGGTGGTGCAGTTTGGCAATTGCCTTGCATGTAGCATGATCCATGTTGACAACCCTGCGAGGGTCGTTTTCGGGTTGCGTACTCCTGCGAGGAGGCGCTAGTTTTGTGTGTCTCTACCTGCGAGATAGAGTTGTTAGACTTCTTTAGCGGCCAAAAACATTTTCGCACTCCACCCGCTTTTTCCAAAGCGGCTGTGAATTTTTCTGCGTTAAATAAGTTTGTGTATGTAGGAGGAATCTTCCTAAGCGTAGATTTCACTAATGGCTCCTTTACCTGTTTGATTACACAATCCCTGCGCATTTGCAATATCTCTGCGCGATGGCCACAAACCAGCTGTAACAAATCTGAGGAGGTTGTTTGAAAATCACCGCAATTTATAAGTTCTGTTAACTTATTATTAATAACCTCATAATCTGGGGTTAATTCTTTAGACCACTTGGCAAAATCAAGCAATACCTTCTGAAGCGACTCCTTCTGCTCTAAAATGCACATTGTTAAGGCAGCAAAGGCTTTATCAGCATATATCAAATGGCGGGGAGACTGGAAGGCTGCAACTTCTTCATTTATCTCAATATCCGTAAAACCCGGTTTGTGATTATACGCCTTTTGAGTTTCGGAATATCTGATTTCATTCCAATTACTAGTATCCCAATGTTGAAGATCACATAGCAGTTTCAAATGGAGCTCAGAACTCTTGGGCATAGAAGGTTCTTTTAATTTTGTTTGAATATTAAAAATAACTTCATTAGGCGTGTCGATAATAGATGCACTATCACCTAATTCTTCGTAAAGGTTACGACTAACACCAGAATTTATAGACATGGAATCATTATAGTAATGATCACTAGTTTGAGCTTGCCGCTCATTATCACGAGCATACAACGATTTACGAAGATCACGTACCTCCTTTGATAATTTTCGATACTCTTGTTTCGAATGTCTTTGTTTTCTCCCCCTCCTCCTTTTTTCATGACGACTCCGTCGACGCCTTGGGGAGCGTGAAGAAGACGAAGATGAAGAACTGCTGTGGGAACTATTACTGCTTGAACTTGAGCTCCTAGACCGTAACTCACGCTGCATACCAGATGGTCCTGGTAATGGTTCAGTCACTTCATTTCTATTACTATCATCCATACTAAAACAGGAAGGGGCTTTAGAACAACACTAACGGTTAAAACCGTTAAAATAAAAATCAAATAAAAAGTATGTGACTACTACTAACACACAATTTAAGCAAATAAAAATGTCCGTTCTAAAAAGCCGATTGAAACATTTGAAATTAAATACGAACGGAAAAACCGTTAATAAAAATTATGCGACTACACACTGAAGAGCACACAATTTCTCTTGAATAAAACTACACAGTATAAAATGTAGGTACTAAATTGTAACCCATCTTAGGCAAAGTATCACCGCGTTTTAATATCAATATGAAATTACTCACGTGTAGTTTTGTGGGTATTTTTACCAGTAGGTTTCTTATTACCACCCTAATAACTCTGGTATGCACCACACATAAAACACAAAAAATATTTGTAGAAATTTCTAGAATTGAATATACTTGATAATTATTTTAAAATAAATTTGAATATTGTGGTAACGTTATTGTTAACACAACCGTACCCGGCGGGAAACAAGACGCCAATGAGACATAAAGATGGCGGCTCACTCAGTGCGCCCCCACTCTGCCAGGTGGTGGGGTCAGAAAGAGAAGGATACAGGAAAGAAAGAGACGGATATAGATGGCGGGAAACGTAGTGCCTATCTCAAATTAAATAAGCTTCGAATAACGGTCAAGTCAAATTAATGTTAGATTTTTGCCCAACATTGAATTCAAAATTATTACATCACCCAACTTTAACCGCGTGTAGTGTAAAAAAAATATACTACACTATTTTGGCAAGTAACTTTAAAAGATGGCGTGTTTAGTCTGGATTCCAAAATGGTAAGCCACTTACTAATTGCTACTTCTTAATTGAGGAAAAACATTTTTTTTAATGAAGTCGGATTTCATACAACTTCGATTGAGACAAAGAGTGACGTTATTTGACTAGTGCGAGCGAGATAGATGGCTCGCAAGTTGAACAAAGTTCAATACTCAATACGTTTATTGCATTCCACAATGTGAACTTAGGTGGTAGGTACATAAAGACATACATTCGTTTTGGAGCATTGTGGGCCAGAAAGAGGTGAGTGGGAGTGTGGGGTGGAAGTTCATTTAGGTTTGGAACTTTTAAGATATCGAAGTCTCTAATAAAATAATTGCCTCTTTTTTAATAGTATTACATTCTTTAGTAATTTTAATATTATATTGTGATGAACCAACAAAAGAGAAAACGATCTGAGAATTGGAGTAACGAGGAAAAAGTATGTAATCATAAAGCTTTTTGTAATAAGACGGTTGTCGTTTATCATTAGATACAAAATAACAATAATGGTCTATGGTGCGATATTTGAATTGATGAATTAATAAACAGTAGTATTTTAAAACGAATATTCACAGTAAATCAACCATGTTGAACTCGCACACAATAATTGTTTTTGCTTCCCGAGTTCCTGCTGTTTGTTTACATTAACTTTCGAGCGAGTCTTAGACATAACCGAAAAGTTTTGTTTCACAGTTTCGGCCAGCTACAGGAGTGTACGACTTAACGCCGACAGACATTACGCCGACAGACTGAACGCCGACAAGACTTTACTTCGATGGGACTCTTCGCCGACAGGACTCTTCGCCGTAAGGGCTCATCAGGGACGCAACTTATCTCCGATAATCAGTCGTACACTCAGCTTAACAATCAGTTGTTAGTTTTAATTTAAACTGGCATCGAGTTTTTGTTTTGGTAACTGAATTTACCAACAATAGAGGGGACCTGGCGCTCGGCGGCCGCTGCCGCGGCACGCTCGCTTCGCTCGCTCGCCTTCGCGCGTTAATGGTCACTGTTCTAACCTAACCCAAATCTTTATTCCCCTCAACCTTTATTCAGTTACCAAAACAAAAACTCGCACACTAACAGTAGGAATCGGTTTCATTTTGACGGTTCAACAGCATTCATTGCGTTATCTACGTTGTTGTCTGAGTAATTTTTCGAACTTATGAAGCAATGAATTAGAAATCTGCTTCCAAATGATTCAGATTCCGATTGATATTGTGTTACGCAACTAGACACCATCACGAGGGAAACCATCACGAGGGACACCATCACGAGGGAATCGAAATTGGGATTATTGTGATGGTTAAAACGTATTTGTGTGATAATTTTGTATGGGGCTATATAATTTTTATGGGCCCATTCTGGAGATGAATATATTATCTTTAATTTGAGACATGATATCCTTGCAGATGTGACTTCTAATTCATTAAAATGGTACCTGAAAAGCACTGATATTTGTGGAAAAATGTGATAGCGTCCTTAAAGAACTTCGTTCCAACAATGTTTGTGAGAATACTGATGTTGGTTTAACTTCAGGCAACTAAAGAAAACTCCAGTGATGAGAGAAGAACGGAAAGAATTGAAATCCAAAATGAAGGCAAGTGCGTTCATGCTTTTTCAGGATCCTATGTCAGCATTAAAGTGTCTTACAGAAATAAATATCATTAATTAAATTAGAGCGTATACGTCTAGCGCGCGATGTCAAGTTTAGGCAATTCTTCGCAAATTTCACTTACACAGAAGCGGCCGTAACTGTGTGCGTAGAGTTGAAGCGTTCTCGCTCTATAAAGTAAGACTAGTCCACTTTGATCCTTTCGCTTTAGAGCAATAATTGTGATTGGAATTTAAATCCAACTTTAATTTATTGATGCTTATGATTTGTAGTAGACTAGCTTTTGCCCGTGGCGTTGCCCGCGTGGAGGTCGGAAATTATCCAACGGAAATATACTACCGTGATAAATTTAGCGTATGTGTTAATCCAGGTTATTAAGTATATTCTGTAAGCCAAATTTCACCCAAATCCGTTCAGCCGTTTTTATGCCGTAGTAATAGCAGGAAAACATCGTGAGGAAACCGGCACCCCTAGAACCAACAATTTAAAGACATGTGACATCTACCAACCCGCACTGCATCCATCAGTCTAATATGGTGAAGTGGGCAGGCTCGCTATCCGATCCGTACGGGTACAGACAGGGCGGTCTGACCTCACCGAAACTCTTCTGTTTGTACGTAGATCGGCTGATTCGTGAGCTCAGCGGCACTATGGTAGGCTGTTCAATTGACGCAACACTCGTCAACAACATAAGTTACGCCGATGACATGGTGCTGCTGGCCCCATCGATCAGCGCCCTCAGGAAACTCATGTCTGTTTGTGAGCGATATGCGGAGGCCCACTGAACCAGGACACAAGTATTTCCTTCAAATCGTGCCTTGAAATAATGTTGTTGCTTGTACCTAATCTATTGCTTTTTTGATCATTTTTGATTTTTGACTATTTTGGTTTGACTTTTGTATTATTAATGATGTTGACACTGTTAGTGGTGATTTTGACATTATGATGAATAATTTTGACATTATTATTGATTGTTTTGACATTATTAATAATTATTACCAAAATTTGCTAAATGTATGTTACTAACACTAGTGCTTAAGATATTGTATGTAATTACTAACAAGTTGGATTTTATTATCTGCTATTAAATGATTTGAATTGAAATAAATCTTATTAACATGAAAAATAATTATTATAATATAATTCAATACAATTCTTAAAATCGAGTGACATACCCAGAATGTACTTGCTTTGAAAGATAATAAATAATTTTATCGACCGTTACCCTAAGCGTTACTACCTACCTACCAGTGAGAAAATAACCTAATTAATAATCCTAACTAAAAAATGTGAAATAAAAAAAGTAAATTTAAATATCAAAAAAAGTGTAAAATAAAAAAGTTAAGTAATTAAAAAAATCAAAAAAACTGACTGCGTAAAAAGTGAACTTTTTGTATGTTTGTTACACGATTACTCCGTTAATTATGGACCGATTTTGAAAACTCTTTTTTTGGTTTGGAGTATACCCTATACTCCCGAGGTGGTCCCATTGCCACCAAATCAGAATCAGATGACGGGATCCCATGGAAATCGAGGGAATCTCTCAAATTTTATAGGCAAACCGATAGCGATTTGGGTATTTTTTATAGTAACTCGTGCATTTGCTCTTAGAAAGCACCATTTGGTGAAGTGGAACTGATGATGGAGACCACATATGGCCACCGGAACAATATAATAATGAGTACCGCTATTTAACGGGTTGCGATTAAGCAATTTATGCTCGTCACTATGCTTATGGTGAGTGGCAGTTCTCCTGGTTCTTACCATGAGAACTCCTCAACAATCAACGTCTCAGCATCGGGAAAAGCAATATTTTGTAAAAGTTGTTGAGCACATTAGGCTATTGTATTTTAGATAAATTCAAAACTGACCCACTAAAAAGTGAAAAATAAAAAACTTTTTACAAAAAAATAAGAACCGACTACCAAAAACTCAAATATAGATCCAAAGACACCGACTTCCGAAATTAAAGTTATTTTTCACTTTGTAGTGTTATTTTTGGTAGTCGGTTCTTATTTTTTTGTAAAAAGTTTTTTTGTTAAAATGATTTTGTTATCTACTGTTGAATGTATTATTGTACTAGCTTTCGCCAGCGGCTTCACTCGCGTTAATTTAGAATTTGACAATAATTTCGGGTTGTACTCTGCTTTTGAAATTTAAAGTGCTATTAAATACATCCCCTATCATAATTCAATCATGATTCGAAAGACACGTGGAGCCATCTATTATTATAAGAACGTTATTGTTGTTTTCTTCGGACAGTCAGTACTTTTTTTCGGAATGAAAGGTACCCTATGTCCATTCTGTACACCTGACAACATAAATATGCAAAATTTCTGGATGATCAGTGGTTTAGGCGTGAAAAGGTAACAAACAAACAAACCTACTTTCGCATTTATAAGTTATTGATACTTACAAGAAAATAATCTCATCTGACAGGAAAACTGTAACAACCTCACGTAAACGTAGAATCATCAGGAAGTACAGTACATCTACACATTCTACACCTCTAAAGGCTACAAATGTTGACTCAATAACCCATGTACTTAATACTCCCAAACCACCTATAGTAAACGGCTACATAACAAGCAAGCCCACGGTATCTCTAGACCAAAATAAAAATCCGAATGGATACAACAATAAGTGCCCTCCCAAACTAACTTACGATACTCGAAATGATCACTGTAGTAATATAAATCCCTCCACAAAACTAGAAATTGTAGAAGAACCAAAGCCAGAACACACCAAGGATATTAATCTTAGGTGATCAACAAGTATGGGGATTTGCTCAGGCAATAGAATACAGAGAAACAATAATATATGGAACAATATCTACTCCGTATTGGGAACATCACAACCTTATGCAACAAGTACACAGGTCTTATGCAACTTCGACGAGACAATAAAAAAGATGACAAGTGACGACAGACAGACGGCGGAGCCTTAGTAATAGGGTTCCCGTTTTACCCTTGGGTACGGAACTCTAAAAACACGTTTGTTGTAATGGGAGTCCCCTTAAATATTTATTTTATTCTGTTTTTTAGTATTTGTTGTTATAGCGGCAACAGAAATACATCATCTGTGAAAATTTCAACTGTCTAACTATCACGGTTCATGAGATACAGCCTGGTGACAGACGGACAGACGGCGGAGCCTTAGTAATAGGGTTCCGGTTTTTACCCTTTGGGTACGGAACCCTAAACACGGCCAAAAAATCACGTTTGTTGTATGGGAGCCCCCCTTAAATATTTGTTTTATTTTAATTTAATTATTTATTTTTAAAGTGAATATATAAATAAATATTCTGTGAATATTTCAAGCGTCTACCTGTTGCCGTTATCAATATCAAGCAAAGACGAGCAAAAAGGTAAAAATTAAGTATCGTTTGGCAGGAGGAGGGGGGTGGGAGTGGGGGGAGAGGGAAGGGGGGTGTTCCCCTGGCACTACTCCCATGAAAAGGTAACGCACCGTTCTTGAGAAAAACAAATTATTGTAACCTAACCTCAAACACTTTAAAGTTGCTTAAAAGGCGTAATCGGGCTCAATGGTTTAAAAAAATAACCTGGAAGGGAAATAATAAAGAGCGGGGCGACCAAAATTCGGTCCCTATTTCTGAATGGTTTAAAAAAATAAACCTAAACACGAACCTAACCTGTCAGAGTCGGGGTGCCCCAAGTCCCGAGCTCGCTTCGCTCGCTCTTGCATCCTAAGTTCTCCTGGTAACAGTAGTAACATTGCCTTTTGTACACATACACATATCAGTGGAGGTACCTACACTAACTTTCTTCTGAGCAAGATTTATAAGTTGTTACGAAAACAAAACATTCATACGTTTTTCATTTCATCCATAATTTACAACTGTAATTAGTTCCTCAAAAGGATCACTTTTATTAGGGTTCCGTACCCACAGGGTAAAACGGGAACCCTATTACTAAGGCTCCGCCGTCTGTCTGTCTGTCCGTTTGTCACCAGGCTGTATCTCATGAACCGTGATAGTTAGGCAGTTGAAATTTTCACAGATGATGTATTTCTGTTGCCGCTATAACAACAAATACTAAAAAACAGAATAAAATAAATATTTAAGGGGGCTCCCATACAACAAATGTGATTTTTTTGCTCGTTTTTGCTCAATATTGATAACGGCAACAGGTAAACGCTTGAAATATTCACAGAATATTTTGTTATATATGTTACGGCTAATACCCGAAGTGCATTAAATGAATTAATTGAATTGCAGTGCGTTAAAGTGGGCGAATGACAACTAAATCTGTATCAGTTTATTGTTCGTGGTGTAAAATGACTTGCAACGGAACGGAACGTAAAATAACGGTATGAGCATTTTACAATAAATAATCTACAAAATGACAATTACAATAATTTTATCGAGAACACTGAAAGTGTTGAGTTGGGAACAGTGCCGGTCTGCGTCGTGGGATTTGTTTTAGGGGCTGAGGGTGCCGCTTGCTTAAGTTTTTTGTTTAGCGAGCAACACAATAGCACAGCTGTGACATTTTCGAT
Organism: Tiliacea citrago; assembly: GCA_963921375.1. Taxonomy (NCBI): domain Eukaryota; kingdom Metazoa; phylum Arthropoda; class Insecta; order Lepidoptera; family Noctuidae; genus Tiliacea; species Tiliacea citrago. The sequence continues at coordinate 28,245,143 of OY992790.1, read as the reverse complement.
GCTTTTAACTATTTCTTTTAGTTTCATATTTCACATTTTGGCAACGAAAAAGCGCGGGTGATAAAAAAATTAACAAAAATATGCTCCTTATTCATAAAGGTTATCACATATTGGGTTGCCAACTGTTAGTCAATTCTATTTTTTTAATAATAACACTGTCCTATGTATAAAATACATCAATATAAATATATAAATATAAAATCATCACAATCCTATGTATAAACACGGAATACTGACTACAGTGTCAACCGACTTGCTTCATAGTTCCATGATCACTTGCTCTTACCCAATATATTACTTTCCTCTATGCTTGCTCTGCACAGCCTTTTACCATTTCTATTCTATTTTTGTTGTATGGCAAGCAAAGCCGGTGTCGACTATTCTGCCAATGTCTAAAGTGAGTTGAGAAACCAAGTGTGCATGAAAATAAAAATAAAACAATTATATGAAGAAAATAAAAAAAAAACTAATAAAACTCTTCGATTGATTGATACTGTTGAACAAAATGTAGATCTTGTTGGATTAGTACGGGAATGAAACAAACAAAAAATAAATAAATAAATATTATAAATGTTAAAACATAAAATATACGCATACCACAACCACATAAACGTAATAGTTCAAAACTTTATGTTATTGTGACGGATGAAGGTCATCAGCGCCACAAGCAGATCTTGAGAGGAATATGTTAGTAAGGAGGAAAAATTTGTCGGAAGAGGGATCTTAAATTTAGGGAGGCGACTATATAAATCTAAAGGTGGAATGTTGTTCGAGCACTCAAAGAAGATGTGGTCCAGAGTGCCCTCTTCCAACCCGCACTCGCAGAGAGAGGAGTCCCGAACACGGATTTTGCGCAAAAAAACGGGAGTACAACTAAAACCTAAACGAATTCGACAAAGAACGGATATAACGGTTTTGGAGACTTTTTTGTAACTGTGGAACCAAGGCTTTGTTTTTATGACTGGTTGTACTGCATAATAAAACTTCCCCTTTCTTCTTCCAGTGATATTCCATTGTTCCTGCCATGAAGATTGGAGCTTAACTTTTGGAAGGCTCAACAAGTCGTATCCCTGATGAGTATTGTGGGTGAGATCAGCTACTGCTGATGAGCAAGCATCTTTGGCCAAAGCATCAACGAACTCATTGCCCTTAATACCACAATGACTAGGTATCCAAACTAACTGAACCTCTCTTTGACTAATAAAACAGGATAATAAAGACTTTTTAGTTTTTAAAACAAGGGAGCTGTGCAATTTACTTTTGAAAGGGTTTTGTATTAAGGCTTGCAAAGAGCTAAGAGAGTCTGTGAAAATTACGGCTTTGTCAATATTTTGGTGTGACTCTATGAAAAGACAAGCTTCCAATAAAGCCACACACTCGCCCGTGAACACAGAAGACTCCTTAGGGCATTTGTACTGTAGAATTATTCTGGAGCTTTGGTAATAAACCGCAGCGCCCGTGTAACTCGGATCATTAAATTTTGAAGCATCTGTAAAAAACCTCTGAAATCCAGTCCATCATACCCCCAACGCCGCATTGAAAGCCGAATCCGCTGAAGGGGACTTTTTGGAAATACCAATGTCAAAGAAAATTTTTGGAATGAAACATAAGACTTCATAGGGAAAGTTAAAAAGAGGTAATCTGGGATACTGTTCTATTGGACATTCTAAATTATTAATTTGACGAAATGCTTTTAGAATTAAGGGAATTTCTTTGTTTTTCCAGTAACTTGAGCTTCTGCATATGGCATCTAACTCATTCAACCTTGCTAAAAGAGGGTGGGAAGATCTAGATGATAACCTAGCCACAAAACGGGAGCATAGATACTGCCGTCTCAGGGCCAGGGGAGGTTCAGCACACTCAACCTGCAACGCGTTAACGGGAGAAGACTTCATACAACCAGAGATGATCCGAAGGCATTTTGACTGAACCCTATCCAGTCCAGCCAAAGCACCCTTGTTGCAAGGAACTAAATGGAACGTACCATAGTCTAAAACCCTCCTAATTAAGGCGTTATACACTAATTTCATAGTATAGGGGTGGGCACCCCACCAGACACCCGCGAGAGCTTTTAAAATAGAAACAACCCTTTCACATTTTTTAATTAATAAATTTATATGATGTTTACCATTTATTTTTGAATCAAAAAGACGCCTAAAAACTTTACTTTATTAACTAATGGAATATTTTGACCTAAAATGTCGATTGAGATGTGCGGGATCAATCTTTTGCGAGAGAAAATTACTGCCGAACTTTTCGGTGCGGATAATGACAGACCATGGCTTAAAAGCCAATGGTTCAAAGAGTCCAAAGAGAGGCATAGAGATGACGCAGCGTCTACGATGGAGGAATCTGTAACATACAAGACTAAGTCGTCGGCGTATTGGAGGATGTGACAGTTATTATTTAGGCAGGAGCCAATGTCCACTGTATACAAATTATAAAGAAGGGGGCTCAGAACAAATCCTTGTGGTAGTCCCTTCCAAGTCTGCCTTTCATCGAAATCCTCGCCCTGGACTCTCAGAACCAAAGAACGAGACATAAGAAGTGCACAGATGCATTCGATCATCTTAACCGGGAGACTCAGCTGGTGCAGTTTCTGCCTGAGAACGGGAAGAAGAACGTTGTCGTATGCAGAGGAAATGTCTAGGAAGGCGGCAACAACGGATTCGTTTTTGGAAAACGCTAAGCGAATATCCGCAACTAAAACGCCAACACTATCCATTGTGCCGAGCCCTTTCCTAAAGCCAAATTGGTAGTTCGGCAGTAAATCCCTCGATTCGACTATCCATTCAAGTCGATTTTTAATCAGGTGTTCCAATAATTTGGCCAAGACTGAGGACAAAGCAATTGGTCTAAAGCCGTTCGGATCATCAACATGTTTGCCTGACTTCAATAGGGGAATAATGATCTGTAACTTCCACTGATCTGGAACCCAACCATTGCTATAACAAAAATTAATGATATTGAGGAAGTAGAGTTTAGCCTTGTCTCCAGAATGAATTATAAAAGAATATGGTACTCCGTCCATACCGGGGGCTGAGTCCCGGACATGCCTGAGCACCACATTCAGTTCCTCTAAAGTAAATGGCACGTCAAGAGGATCCTCTGAAATATTTTGCAGGGACATATTGAAACATTCAGAAGATAAAGGAACATAGGGTGGAGCAATTTTGTCAAAAAAGAATTCTGCTGTTTCCCTAGAAATTGGTGAAGAGATTGATGGGGAGCATCCACGTCTAAACCTATTGATGTTCCTCCAGACTAACGAGATTGGAGTAGAGGGAGATAAGGAGGTACAGAACTTAACCCAACCCGAACGTTTCTTCTTGCGAAGGTGGCGTTTGGCTCTGGCATTAAACCGCAAATATGTCAATAGATTTTCGGTGCTCATATCCGCATTGTAGCATTCCTCTGCCTCAACCCTATCCCTGATTGCCGAAGTACATTCTGGGTCCCACCACGGGGGCGAAGGTATTTTGCCTCGGGCACTGTTTTTCAATAGGAAGCAGGAATCCGCACTAGAAGTGATGGCTGTAACAAACCCCTCATAACAGCTCTTGGCATGGCAGTGACCAGAAGGATCTAATAAACTTGAATTTAAATTGGAAGATTGTTAATTTTATCCTCCAATAATGATACAAATTTTGCCCAATCTGGTTTGGACAGGTTGTATTTCAAAAGTGGAGGAGAAGTTTTCTCTAAATAAGTCTTATTAACCAAAGATATGACAATAGGGTAATGGTCACTACCATGCGACAAGGTCGTACATTCCCAATGGGTCGAAGCTGCCAACTCAATTGAGCAGAAAGTTAGGTCAACACAGCTCTTTTGTTGACCGGGAAGAGATCTGCGTGTTGGGCAACCTTCATTTAAGATGCAGAGATCCAGATCGTCCAAAATCTCAACCAAAGCTACACCAAAGGCATCACAACGTTCAGACCCCCACCTATAATGATGGCAGTTAAAGTCACCCATGACCAGTATCGGTCCATGGACATTAGCAAAAATGTTTTTTAAAGCAATGAAAAAGTCATGGTGGGGATGAGCAATATAAATAGAAAACACTGTGATGCCTTCTATCCTTCCTGCGGCAATGCTCATATCACCCGTAAGTAGAGGTAAAGCAAAAGGCGAAAGTGAAACCCGATTGTTGACAAAGAGAGCCGACCCTCCATAGCCATCAGGTCTGTCACATCTGAGGATGTTAAAGTGTGGTATACGGAAGCTAAGACTTGGAATGAGCCAAGTCTCAGCTATGGAACAAGCCAATGGCTTGTATTTATTCAAAAGAAATATAAGGTCGTGCTTTTTATGCCACACGCTCCTCACATTCCACTGAAGGAATACTTGGCGAGACGCCATTTCTGATATCTAAAAGTAGAGTAATAAGTTGGTTGGCAACGTTGGACGGTGATTGAGTATTAGAAGCAGAAGAAGAAATAAGAATAGGTAAGAGTTTAATCAGTAGGTCAATAATAGAAGAAGTACTATTATTGGAAGAGTCATTATTATAATTGAGAGCGCAGCCATTAGGCTGTGAAGATTGGGGAGAACTAGTTATTTGTTGATGTGCAGCTTTATCATATGATGGGGAAAGGGGGGCATGGGTCCTGGGCTTGAGAGTTACAGTTTTCCGATAGGACTGAGAAATTGGAGTCTTGGTGATATTTGCATAATTTCGGGAAGCTGTAGGAATAATTTTGCTAGCCTCAGCGTATGGAATACATTTTTCAGCCATAGTAGTCTTAATGGCCTTCTGTCTACCATGCTCGGGGCATGACCTACTATTAGCGAAGTGATTACCCGAACAAAGCACACAGAACGCCTCAGCCTCAGAAAGATTGCAACCATCACCTGGGTGATCGTGGCCACACTTACTGCAGCGTGGTTTAGATCTGCAAATGGTTGATACATGTCCGAATCTGCAACAGTTGCGACATTGGATTGTAGGGAATATGTACTGTCCAACAGGAAGGGATGTATAGCAACAGTAAATCCTTTGGGGTAAGACTTGGCCATCAAAAGTGATGACACAAGTTTCAGTGGGTTTCCACTCATTAATATTGTCTTTCTGAATTTTACGGTTAATACGGCGGACTTTGAGTATTTGCCCACATCCCGCGGGCACAGACAAATATGTTATAGCCTCTTCTTCAGAAATGTCAGAGGGAACCCCAGTAACAACACCCATTCTAGTTATATTATATGTTGGAATTGAAGCAGAGTATCTATATTTGGACAATAACGGGTTAACTAAGAAAGAGTTAGCATCCTGAGGGGAAGCAAACTCTACGGACACACGGTTTCTGCCAACTCGATTAACACCACCACGAACAATGTTCGCGATGTTGTAACTTAGAAGGAACTTGCCAAAATTAACGGGGTGAAGGGTGGTGCCTGCATTTGGTTGGGTCTCTATGCGGGAGACATGAACAACATATGGGGCCTTATCCATTACTGAGTACTTGATACGACCAATTTGACTTTTTTGCTGCTTGCTTGGAGGACTGGGTGACAGAATTACCTCGTCACTGGGACGTTTGCGTGAAGTCTGGGGTGATTTAGAAACATCCATCTCTGTATTGCTACAGACAACATCCGCAAATTGGGATAGTGGATTCGGAGATAAAGGCGTTGAGGCACCTGGGATGTCCGGGGGGTCAGGATCGGGGGGTTTGTTTACATCCATATTGGATAAAACGAGAATAAAATAAGTCAGACACAATACAAACCTGGTTACGAACACAAGGACCACACACTTAAAGAAAAACAAGTCACAAAAGTATTAACAAACACTAAAAAATAGCAAACAATTCTAAACACGTGCTAGCCAAGAACACCGTGGCGAGAATTGACAGAAAAAGTTGTTCGATAATTCTCCACTTGTCGTCTCCAGCGGATAAATACTCAAAGTCTAAGGTACTACTGAGGTATTACTAGTCTGTGCGTATGCGTAGGAGTATTAGTGTTCTGTGGTCTGTGCTGTGCAGTAGCACAGCACAGACCACAGAACACTTTATTTTCTAAACTTTGCAGAAAATTTTTGAAACACTCAAAAATAGCAAAAAATTCTAAACACACGTGCTAGCCAAGAACACCGTGGCGAGAATCCCTTTTATCATTTAAAAATGACTTTGGCCTCACCCAGAAATAACGAGAATGTCAACCGTCATTTCTAAGTGTTACCAAAATAAAAATAATACAATCAGTTGCCACAGTGAAAATACATTTTTATAATAATCGATAAGTTTTAGTAGAATTCACAACTTATTTTCAATGAATGAGACAAATGTATCTAGAAATAGCACAATATTTATTTGAATTTAAAACATGAATTTAAAACAAGCTAACACAACTAATATTCAATTTTCTGCCAGAATCCACTACATGTTTTTTAGGGCTTTAAAAAAATAGCGATAAAGACCATAGACACTACATCTAGCGCCAAATGCGCTAAAACGGCAACACTGGTCACGCGTCACATACGCAATAAGATTTGACAGTTATTTTTTTATATTTTTTAATGGCCTGGTTGCTGCGACTTTTTAGTAGTCTTTATTTAGTTATGAACTTCGATCAAGAATACACTTTGTTTGATTAATGATGAAATGATAAATAATGCATGAATTGCATAATTATTAACCCGCCTGCTCGCTCCCTTTGAGTTTCAGTAAAGATGTGGCACTTTACTGAAACCTCACGCGAACTTCTTGAGAGAACTTGAAATGATGATACACTGTTTTGTTTAATTTGCCTACAGTAATGCACGTTCACGAACACTTAATGGTTAATAATCCACCATTATTCCACATTAATATTCGGCTAAACACAAATTTCAGAAAATAAAACAAAACTACTAAACTTGGCACTTCACTTTCCCGCCAAGAACGTCCACACTTGACCGCACTCAAAGCTCTTGACAGATCAACGTGAATACCACAGACTGTCAATGTCAATAAGTCCGTATTGAATTTTCTATTATTCTGTGCAGCACCGAGCACCCTTGGCGGGAATGTGAAGCGTCATGTTTACTAGTAGCTAATTTTACACACACATACAATTTTAAGAAAATAAAGTTATTTTCTAAAATTTGTGTTCAGCCGGATATTAATGTGTATGCGGCCGGGGATGTCATCATCATGCATGGAATATAATTCATTTCATCAATATTTAAAAACAAGCTTTGTAACTAAATAATGACTTGGCTAAAGGGTTCCAGCAACCAGGCCATTAAAATATTATTTAAATAAACAGTCTATTGTGTAAAGGCGGGTCTGCTGCGCTATGCTTGCGAGTTTCAAACACTAAAAACATATGGTCTGCTGAGCCATGTTTGCGTGTTTCAAACACTAAAAACTGGTCTGCTGAGCCATGTTTGCGTGTTTCAAACATGATTTGGGGGCGTGGCCTAAATCAAAATCATAAACCAAAACTTGCTTGCCGCGATGGACGGATAACATCACCCGCATACGCCTGCGGGGTACCGACGAAGACGCTTCGTAACATTTTTTAAAGTTTGTGTAAAATGACGGAGTGGAATAATGACAATACTTCGTTTTTAGGGTTCCGTACCCAAAATAATTATTTCAAATTGAGAAAACAATTGAGCGTTACCTTAAATGCGATTGTTTTAATTTTATTCGTACGTGCTCACATAACATCATTACCAGCTAACTTCCCACAATCATAATTTTATGGTTTTGTTTGAAAATTTCGTAAAAGTTTAATTAAAAATCTGTTTAATTTGTTTTTTTTTTACCTTTCAATCTTTTTAAAAGTCAAGGACTTCTTTATGCCCGACTTGAGCGCAACTGACATAGCCAGAGCACTTGAGATGAGGAGAAATGATCAAACCTACAGTGATCTCAAGAATTCTTCGGCGTCATGTTTCAACAATTTACGTATCCAACGATTCAGGGAGACTAATGCTTTTGTGAGAAGACTGGGACAAGGCAGAAAAAGACGTAGGTACTTTGAGCACGGATTCATTTAGCTTCGCGTACGTAGGAACCCACGTCTAACGGCCGTCTAAGCCAGAAATGAGCTTGAGGAAGTTCGAAGTGTCACAGTAATTGAGCGTACCGTACGAAAAAGATTCAAAGAAGCTGGTTTTGGTTCGGGGGCCTCCCTGGGCGGGGCACGATCTCATTTTAATATTAAAAGGTGTAATGTTAAACAATTCAGTATTTAAAAACAAAATCTTTTTTTATGTTCCGCTAATTTTACCGGGTGTGTGTATTACAGCTTTATAGTTAAACCGCAGACATACAGGCGGACTTCGCGAAACTATGAGGGTTCTTTTTTTTACTACGGAACCCTAAAAACTTTCTTTTGAACTTCACCGCTTTAGTGTAAAAAGGGCCCCAACTAAATACAGGACAGATTAAGGACTACCTACGCCACCGGGGGCCATCTCAATATATTATAGTATCAGGTAGGTACACATTGTAGTGGGAGGAATGAAAGCACCAGTTCAATTGCGAACTTTTTTCTTAAAACTATTTGATGACAAACTGACAACTTGCATAAAGGTCCTGCCACGGTATTTCCTTTTCTCCTGAAAATGTTGAAGTCGAACACGCAAAACTCTGTGTATATCCCAGTAATTAGTATTTCTATGGTGACAGTTATTCGTTCCAATAACCAGTAAGTAAATATACAATGTGGTTGTAAAATAATTTAAAAAAGTTGTGGACCTAACCAATTTTCCTTGGAGCTTGGGAAGCATTTGAATTTTATTCATTTGATAGGCTTTTTATTAAGTAGATACCTAACTAGCTACTTCTTGCAGTTTGCGATGGAATCGTTGTCAAATACGGCTAAACGCAAAAAGCGGAAAACACGTAAATGTCTAGACGAAATCAGAAAAAGATCACGTCGTACGGGACGAATTTTGTTAGAGACAGACAGCGGTAAAGTTTGTGATCATTTTTCAAATTTTAATGCTGTAAATAACTGCCTTGTAACAAATAATCGGCTAACATTGAGAATGTTTCCAAAAGCTGTTAGATCCGAAACAATAACAAGGCCTACGTTGGCAGATTTGACAGAAAAACCAAACTTGAATTTGGATGAATTGGTAAAGGGTACTAAAGCCATAAGTACAACCAGTATAAGGATACCCGAATTAATTGATACTTTTGATAATAGCATTGAACATTTGAAGAACGAAAGTTTTAAGTTTTCTAATAAATGCGCTCATAAAGAATCAATTAGTTACAAAGAGTCCGATGTTAAATACAAGAGTCGCCAAGAAGAGAAGTTATCTAGCAATTTTGATCTGTTTACCTCTATAGATTCGGCCGAAGTAACCGATAAATCTCCGGACAGTACAGGAGCTCAATCGGTTTCAACTTTTACGACATCATCTAACCAAAGCCCTCATGATGATTTCGGTTACAATTTGTACGAAGAGTTTATGTCCAAACTCCCGACATATTTGAAACGGAATGCCACATTCATAGAAGAAGATGTTATGAAGAAAACAAAGATGTTTTTACAAAATCTTTTTATAGAAAGCTGTTTTCAAGAATGTGAAGGGAACGTGTTAAAATGCAAAAAAGGGAACACCACAAATAAAAAAGATTATACCCCTCCTAGTGAGATGATTGTTCATAATCCAATGGACTATATCAAGCTAGGACATGTGAAACAGCAGAGCCTGTTTCATCAGTCATCCAGTATAGGAGTAACCATCGATGGAGGATGTAGTATCCCTCACTCGCCTCTACTAGCTCCATCTTTACCAGCAGCATCGCCAGACTCTCCGTTGAATGTTATCTTAAATGACACGCCTGATTACACCTACTATCCTCACAGATTGAATTGACACTTCCTACAACGCTTGCTATTTCTGCTAAGGAAAAGAATGCCGCTCCGGGCCTCAAGTGGCATAGGTGTTTTATGTAGATCTGCAGGGTTCCAGTGCGTGGTCCGTGGTGGGCCTAGATCAGCACTTACGAGAGGCCATCAATACTAATATGAATTCCTTCAATCAATAAATAGATGAATTCAAACAAAATCTACACTTTGTCTTTTATTTATGTACCTACTACATACATGATAGATCCCTATATTATAAACCTATGTTTTCTAGCTGTGCTATCAGGCCCATGTGTTTGAATGTTTCAGGGTTCTTGGTGAATGTTTTAAGCAGTTGCAACTTTGTAGCATCTTTTCCATTGTAGTACATCTGAAATTGATTTGCCAGACATCGAGCCTCTTGACCATTCAGTACATTCTGTAAAAAAAAAAAAAAAAACAAGTTATTATAACATTCGATCATTCCAATTACTAGCGATCAGACTCTCCTTCGCACGGTTCCTTTATGATAAGTGTCTAACTTTCAATTCGTCTACGAAGCAATATGTCTAAAATTAATGTCTACACAGCAAATTGCCTGCCAGCTGTAAATCGCCTAGAGATCAAAATGTTTAACAAGCAAAATGTCTAAAATTCAATAATTTCTAAGTAGTAAATCGCCTGGAGATCTAAATCATAAAATATGTCGCTCAATGTAGGTTAGTCATGCAAAACACTATCACTGTGTTTTGTAGCGGAAGTTTCTTGACATTGCTACGATATATTATTATGTAGATAATTATTATTAAAAGTATAACCTTTTTTTTTAGGTTTTTTTCCATATATTTTTTTCTGTATAATCTAGTCGTTTCTGGCACTCGCCGGCCGCTGCCGCGGCGGCATCGGCACCGCTCGCTCGGCTCGTACTTTTTTTTTTTTTTTTTTTTTTCTTTTTGGCTTCGCACGGTTTGTGCATTTAGCCAGTGTCATGTAAAATTAGTTAACATGTACAAAGTTATATAAATAATTATGAAATGAACTCCACTCAATGCATGATAAAGATGATTGATGATATCCCGCCCCGCTCCCCTTGAGTTTAAGTAAAGACGCGGCACTTTACTGAAACCTCGCGCGGACTTCTTGAGAGAACTTAAAGTGATGTTGCACTGTTTTGTTTCATTTGCCTACATTAATGCAGGTTCACGAACACTTAATGGTTAATAATCCACCACTATTACACATTAATATTCGGCTAAACACAAATTTTAGAAAATAAAACAAAACTGCTAACATGACGCTTCACTTTCCCGCCAAGAAGTCCCGGCTCGTACTTAGGTGGTCACAGTTTTAACCTAACCTAACCATTTTAGGGTTCCGTACCCACATGGTAAAACGGGAACCCTATTACTAAGGCTCCGCCGTCTGTCTGTCTGTCCGTTTGTCACCAGGCTGTATCTCATGAACCGTGATAGTTAGACAGTTGAAATTTTCACAGATGATGTATTTCTGTTGCCGCTATAATAACAAATACTAAAAAACAGAATAAAATGAATATTTAAGGGGGCTCCCATACAACAAACCGAACGTGATTTTTTTGTTCCTTTTAGCTCTATATTGATAACGGCAACAGGTAGACGCTTGAAATATTCACAGAATATTTACTTTAAAAATAAATAATTAAATTAAAATAAAACAAATATTTAATCTCCCATACAAAAAAACGTGATTGTTTTGCCGTTTTATAGATAATGGTACGGAACCCTTCGTGCGCGAGTCCGACTCGCACTTGGCCGGTTTTTTTTAAATAATTAACCTTCATAGTCAGAATAAGGTTTAGTCATAGATATAAGGAGGAAATATGCCCGATAGTTGAAAATGTATCGGAACCCGGTGTCCCCAGTTTGTCCCCACCACTCGCCACAACTACACATGCAGTTCAGTAAAAGCAATAGATACGAAGTCGCGCGCGCAATCGCCATTAATAAATCAGAACGTACTACACAATCAATTTTAAACCATATCCCGTCAAACAAAGCGTGCATTTACTATACACCGTACAACTTACTCACACGAAAACATCGGTCGCTATCGTTGTGCTGTGCAAAAGCCATTTATTTTACGTATACGCTAGTGATTCACTAAATCGAAAAATTATCGATTCTTCCATTTATCATTGTATTCACAATTTTTCACCATAGATATTATGATACTAATATACCTACTTAACATAAATAAACAATAAAGTAGCTAATAAAAATATAATTAAGTAAATCAAAAAAAAAAAAATATATGATAAGATCAAACTGAGTACAAAACATTTCCACATGGGTTTAGTTCAAATACTGTATAGACATATTGCAAGGTAGGCATTATGCTTCCTAGTCTCTAAAAGGTTTAGGCAATACTTGGCATAGACGTTTTGATTTCTAGTCAGCATGATCATAAAGTGTGACATCCTCCTCTTCATCACCATGAACATCTATAGTTGACACTTGTGCCGCGGTTTTGCCGAAGTTGAGACGATATGGTTGCTCAGTACCTCTGTCTGACCGCAGCCTATCAAGTTGTACATCTAACTAAGTAGTTTTGTGCAAAAATTATGCCTGGGAACAGATTTTTATTTTTAGGGATTAAAGACATGCAATTTTTTATTGCGCGCAATGTAACGCGAACGTAGGCAAACGGACTCAGTGCTGTTGTGTGAGTTAAGCCCCGCCCTTTCGTTCTACGCGGGACGTGTAGGTACTTGTCGAATACTCGCACCTATGAACGAAATTAATTAAATGTTTCCGTGATAAATGTACAACCAAGTACCTATCTACTGATATGAAATCAAAACGTCTATGCCAAGTATTGCCTAAACCTTATATTGACTAGGAAGCACAATGCCTACCTTGCAATATGTCTATACAGTATTTGAACTAAACCTTATTCTGACTATGAACCAAAATGCCTACCTTGCAATACGTCTTTATGTACAGTATTTGAAGTAAACCTTATTCTGACTATGAAGGTTTTTTTTTTTTTTTAAACGGTTAGGTTAGGTTAAAACTGTGACCACCTACGCAGCAACGACTAGATTATACAATAAATTAAAAAAAAAAAGGTTATTCTTGTAATAATAATTTAATTTGTATATTCTGTATTGCTTTTAAGGAACATTGCTTGTAGGCATTTTGATCTCCAGGCGATTAATTAGGTACTTAAAAATTATTGCATTTTAGGCGTTTTGCTTCGAAGACGAATTGAAAGTTAGACACTCTGACCATAAAGGGATGATAGGGTTACTACTTTCCACAGTAAGTAGCCAGTGCAACGCCCGATTGAGGAACGCACTGGAAGATGCGGTTCACGAGTATAGGTCCACTCCGACCGAACTTAGACCCCTATTTCCACGCCTACCCATGCACAAGAAAAGTAGGGCGCTGGTGTTGCCTTGGATTCGCAGCTTAAACATTTTTTCGAGGGCAGCGAGATGCTGATACTCATTCGATCCTGTATTGCGCGGCTGTTGCGGCATGTCATTTAGCTAACTTAAAGTTTCCAAACTGGGACGAAGCTAATCGACCAAAAAAACCAGCCGTACCAGCCTGGCAGTGCAGGATCGAGCGTCGCATTGATGAGGCCAGGGTACTCATTGGCAAACTATACTGCTTCAGGGAGGGCAATACACTGCCGGAGGCTCTACGCGGGGATCGTGCGGTCCATGGCCCTTTACGGGGCACCGGTGTGGGCGCGTTCTTTGAGGCTGCGACCAGCCCAGCGGTTGAACGCGTCCCAAAGGGTCATGGCCGTCAGGCTGGTACGGGGTTACCGCACGGTCTCCCGTGAGGCGGCGAGCCTCCTTGCCGGACTACCGCCATGGGATCTGGAGGCAAAAGTCCTCGCGCCACTCCCAGATGTGCGCGAGGACTTTTGCCAAACAAAAAAGGCAAAACGCCGGGGCGAAACTCTGCTGCCGCGAGAAATCACGGCACAGCGGACAGAGCTCCGGCGGGATCTCATGGCGGCATGGAGAGTGCGATTGTCGCAACTCAACGCTGGGCACGCCACAATCGTGGCGATAAGTCCCCTCTTTGAGGAGTGGCTAGAGAGGCGCCACGGCGTCCTCACCTTCCGCCTGACGCAGGTCCTCACCGGACACGGATGTTTCGGGAGGTTCCTGTTTAGGATAAAGCGGGAGGAAACGCCCGGGTGTTACCACTGTGTGGATCGCCCGGAGGACCCGGTGGAGCATACGGTGGAAATCAGTCCGGCTTGGGCGGAGCACCGCCGTGTCCTCACGGAGGCGATTGGCGGCGGCGATCTCTCGCGTCCGGCCCTGGTTCAGGCCATGGTTCGGAGCGAGAGTGCATGGGAGGCCGTCACCTCTTTCTGTGAAGCAGTAATGCTCGCGAAGGAGGAGGCGGAACGCGTGAGGGAGAGGCAAGGTTCGTGCCTTCGCACCGCTAGTCGCCGCAGGAGACGGCCCAGGCGTCGGGAGTCGCAAGCCGATTTCCGGCCACCGTAGGCGCGGGCCTATGGACGGTGAGTGACGGGTAGCTCGCCGTCCGATAAGGACCAGGCCCGGGTCGACGGCGCGTTGTGTTCCACGCGCGCCTCAAAGAGATGTCAGCGCCAACTGACGGGGTCCGTTAGGACTAATGCCTGCCAGGGTTGCGAGTTTGTCCGAAAGGGATATCGTGGCCCTGGCACACAGGCAATGGAAGGAACACGGGTGGGTTTTAGTCAGTAAAAGTCTGACACGCCCTCCCACTCCGCCCAGAGCGGGAGAAGTTATTTGATAATTTCCCACCCAAAAAAAAAAAAAAAAAAAAGGGAGGGCAATACACGACCACGAGTGATGGGGCTTTGTGAGGCGGGCATTCTCGGGGCTGGAATTAGCCCTCGAGAATACATCTCCCATGTCACAGAGCGCATCGACTTCCTGAAGCAGAAAGTTTGTACATGGGCGAGCCGTATTCAGCGGTACAAGCAGCGGGTTGATCGGTACACACAGAATCACATGTTCCAGAGCGATGAGAGGTGGGTTTTCAAAACTTGGGAGCGACCTGAAAAAATGTGACAGACGTGTGCCGCCCGGATGATGCTGTCACGAGTGAATTCTGGCGCAGCATCTGGTCGGTGCCCGTATGTCACACTGAGGCGGCTATACCAGAAATGGAACCAGTACCGATTACGCCATTAGACGTAGCCAAAGCAGTCCATCCGTTACCGAATTGGAAATCACCGGGACCGGACGGACTGCACAACTTCTGGTTAATCAGCTCACACACTTGACACTTGCCTGGCATCTCAGTTCCAGTCATCCTTAAGAGTCTGGGTGGCTACCGCAGTTTCTTGCAACATTCGTTACCCAACGGCTCCATAAGTCAGTCCCGCGGAACCCAAGAATTATAGACCGATCACGTGTTTGTCAACGGTCTAACCTCTTACATCCATTTTGAAAGTGAAAATTAATAAGCATATTGACAATAACTCGATTATGTCTGCCTCTCAAAATTGATGTAGGAATGAGTCCCGCGGTACTAAGGAGCTACCCCTCATCGACATGGCCATAAGCCAACAGGTTAAAAATCTAAGGATATAAATGATATACATAATCAAATCTAAGGATAGCTTATTTGTTAAAATCCATGAAGCCGTTTATTCTACAGAATGTGCAGAAGAAATAGACATACATACAGTCGAAAAACGTTATCCTGCGGCATCGGCAGTCAAATACAAATGATATTAAAAAAACTTTTAAAAAAAAAAACACTACAAAGTGAAAAATAACATTAATTTCGGAATTCGGTGGCTTTTGATCTGTATTTTAGTTTTTTGCCACCGACTTCCGAAATTTTTTTTTGGTTTTTTTTTTAAGTTTTTTATTTTCCACTTTTTAGTGGGTCAGTTTGTAATTTATCCAATTTACAATAGCCTAATGTCAAATGCTCATCACCTTTTACAAAATATTGCTTTTCGCGATGCAGGGGCGTTAATTGTTGAGGAGTTCTCCTGGTAACAACCAGGAGAACTGATGGTGACTTCACCATATGCATTTTGACGAGCATAAATTGCTTAGCAACCATATTAAAGTACCTAATCGAATCGCAACGGTGAAATACTTATTATTAAGTAGTTCCGGTGGCCATCTGTGGTCTTCATCATCAGTTTCACTTCACCAAATGATGCTTTTCGAGTGCAAATGCACGAGTTTCTATAAAAAATACTCAAATCACTATAGGTATGCCTATAAAATTTGAGGATTTCCCTCGATTTCCATGGGATCCCCTCATCAGATTCTGATTTGGTGGCAATGGGACCACCTCGGGACTATACCCTCCCAAACAAAAAAAGATTTTTCAAAATCCGTCCACAATTGACAGAGTACTCGGTGAACATACATAAAAAAAAAAGAAAACATACAGCCGAACATATAACCTCCTCCTTTTTGGAAGTCGGTTCAAAACAGCAAAAGTGTTACCTTGTCGTATTCACCGCGCATGAGGATGAGCCCCTTGTCAGCAAGCTCCGTGTAGTGCACCATGGTGAGGCACTCGGGCGCGTTCTCCTTGTGCACCTGCAGAATATAAATTACTATAAATTATATACATTTTGTTCATAAATCACAACCATCATTTTAGATTAATTTTCTTTTAAAATAAATGATACTGGTTGTTGTCCTCAAAATAAAACAGTTCAAATAAAAAAAACCGCCCAAGTGCGTGTCAGACTACGCACAATTAGGGGTTCCGTAGTAGGGATGAATTAACCCCAAAAAAAAACTTAAAATTGTAGTTAAAAAACATGCCATACATCGATATCATCGCATTTTTAGGGTTCCGTACCTCAAAAGGAAAAAACGGAACCCTTATAGGATCACTTCGTTGTCCGTCTGTCAGTTTGTCAAGACCATTTTTCTCAGGAACGCGTAGAGATATCAAGTTGAAATTTAATATCAAATACGTAAGTCTATGGTCCCTTAAAGCTCTAAAAAAATCAAGCTTCCAAGTCAACGCAATAAAAAAATACGGCGATATAAGTGACATTATTGCGACATATTTCGATACTCGCAAATAAATCCGGTCCGGTACCGACAAATAGGGTACTTCCCATTGACCTAGAATCATTAAATTTGGCAAGAACCAAGGTCTTACAGCCCAAGTATAGGAAAAAGTCCTAAAATTGTAAATTTGTATTTTTATCACATAAAAAAAAATGCGAATATCTCGCACATAAATCAAAACCTATAGTGTACTTCCCGTTGACCTAGAATCATGAAATTTGGGCAGAAGCAAGGTCTCACAGCTCAAGTAAAGGGAAAAGTCCGAAAATTGTTAATTTGTAGTTTTATCACATAAAAAAAACATTTATTGCGATTACAAACTAAAACTTTCAGTTGGAAAATTGACCGTGGCGTATATCGATGTATGGGAGAACATGTTTTTCAACCACAATGTTAAGTTTGTTTTAGGGACAAATTCATCCTAACTACGGAACCCTTCATTGTGCGTGGTCCGACACGCACTTGGCCGGTTTTTTAGGGTTCTGTACCTCAAAAGGAAAAAACGGAACCCTTATAGGATCACTTAGTTGTCCGTCTGTCTGTCGGTCTGTCAGTCTGTCAAGACCCTTTTTCTCAGGAACGCGTGGAGCTATGAAGTTGAAATTAATATCAAATGCGTAGGTCTATGGTCCCTTGAAGCTCTAAAAAAATCAAGCTTCCAAGTCACCGCATTTAAAAAATACGGTGATATAAGCGACATTATTGCGACATATTTCGATACTCGCAAATAAATCAAAACCTATAGGGTACTTCCCGTTGACCTAGAATCATGTTGGCAAGAAGCAAGGTCTCACAGCACAAGTAAAGGAAAAAGTCCGAAAATTGTAAATTAGTAGTTTTATCACATAAAACATAACGTTTTTGCGATTAGAAACTTAACGTTTCAGTTGAAAAATTGACCGTGGCTTATATCGGTATGGGTGAACATGTTTTTTAACTACAATGTTAAGCTTGTTTTAGAGATAAATTCATCTTAACTACGTAAGTAGGGAATGCAGAACCGGTGCTGTTTTAAAGAACCGGGATTTTTGGGACCTTCTGGCTTAAGAACCGGGATTCCCGGTACTATCGATACTTTTGATACTTTAATAAGTCTTTGTAAGAGAGTTGAAAGTGTTGAAACGGAGAAAGTAAAAAAAGACGAAATGACAGGGCAAAGTAAAAACATCAAATCAAATAAAACGTTTGTTTTTATTTCTTGTTTTATAGACACTAAATCAGTCTTATTTAGTATAATTTTACTGGTAATTACGCATATTATGCCAGCAACATTTTTTAACATTTAACGATTTTTATACCTAATCCTACATAATATATAACAGAAACATTTATTAAACATCTTCACTTTACCAAACAAATTAACATGACTCTTATTGCAATTCTGCATAACCAAATTATAATTAAAACTTACGTAACATCTACAAAAAAAGGAACTATGGAATTTTAGCGTAGCATTAATCAGTCTCAATATTTATTGATTAGATAATCTTAACAAACATTTTTTAAATTTTAATCTTATATAATAATTCAACAATAGTTTGGAACAACTTGAATCGACAAATTCTTTAAATCAACTTGACTCTAATTATACATTTAAGAAAAAATAAAATAAAAATATAACTTTAAACTTAAATATTTTTGCAAAACTTAAACATAGGTATTCATCCTTACAATACTATTAATAAAAATACCCAACTAATACTTGCTCAGACCAATATTTCATTGGTCTGATTCTTATAGTTAAAATGGGGGCACTCAATAATCTAGGTTAGGTACCTGTTTATTTATTTTTGAGTATTTCTCTCCTGCCTATATATTGATCTTAAAAATATAAGAGCGTCCAAACTCTTATCACTTAAACGTGATCTTATTTTATTGCAAAGGTACCCAGTGGAAGAAAAAACTCTTTCCGGCTCTACACTTGTCGGTGGAATTGTTAAAAGAAAGTCGAAAGCCTGCGACAAATAACGTCCACGATCCCCTCCGTTCTCAAAAAGAGCCATTTCGATCCTCACATTCGTATTAAGGTCTTCACTGTAAGTCATTCTTGTTCTTTTACAAGCAGTAGCTTTTTTAAGCTCTGCATTAGGCTCCTCTTTTTTTGATTGAGGTTCACTTTCTATCTCTTCATCTGTATCTGACGGCAATTGAGCTGTTTGAAAAAAAAGAATCTCCTAAAGTACGCCTTAGCAGTTCCACTATCTTCCTGCATATTTCGTCACTACTTGGGCGAGTAAAAACTGACAAATCTTCATCATGTGCGTTGGAGAAGTACATTTCAGGGTTTTGCAAATATGTTAATATTGATGTTTCCGGCAATCGACGTTGCCTGTATCTGTTTTTCAGCATCGTCAACATTTTTGCGGCTATACTGTTATTTATGGTGGACAATTTCTTTAATGCGAATTTTACAGCTATATCTGCAGTTAATAGTGTCGCATCTCGCTGGCATAACGCTTCCAAAATTGTTCTGATGATGTCAAGTACCTCTACAGTCTTCTTCTGTAAAACATATATCTGACTTCACATCAATTAGTGCCCTCACTATGCACGTTCGAAGTTTCAGAAACCGCTCCAGAGTATTTGCTAAACTGCCCCATCGCGTTTTCGAGTCACTTGTCAGTGCAAATTCTTTATTAAAATCAGCGATGACATATTTTTGTAGTATGTCGTCGTTTTTAGTTGGTGATTTCCTGAATAACTTGACAACGGTTTTTACCTTTTAAATTAGATCGTGATATGCAAACTCTCGTTCGTCGAGCGATGAATTATTTGATTCCACAACCTCCACGGCATCAGAGTCGTCGTCAGAACCGTTGTCAGAAGCGACATATTCATTGGTGCTGTTTTTCCGAGCTAATTCCGATAAAGGAACGTCGTCGTCGTCATCACTTGATTCAGCGTCAGCAAAACTGATTATCGGCTCCATTGGTTCTTCAGGTATTGCAGTACTTTTCTTGTAAAATACATCAACGATCGCAAGTTGAAGGGCATGGGCAATACAAGTTTGGTGGTAGGACGTCAGAAATTTCCCAAACTTAATCATCATACTGCATCCGTCTGTTGTTTGAGCTACGATATCTTTTTCTAGAGTCACTCCAAACTCTGTTAATTTCAACTTCATTTCTTCGATGCATCTTTTTGCTGATAATGAACCGTGCACTCTTATTAGTCCTAGATTTTTGAAATTTTCGGGAAAACGCTGTGAGTGCAGATTCAGGCTAATATATCTTCTGTTGCGAATGGACGTCCACTCGTCAAAAGATATAGAAAATTTATGTCCTTCTGTTAATAGTCTCTAGATTTCGCCGATCAGTTGTTGTTTTCTTTTGTCTGCTTGTTTTATTACAATATTTTGAATTGAATTTGCAGCCTTCGGTAATTTATGTCCGGATTTTCAAAACAGCATTCGCAGATCTTCAGACTCCACAAATGTTCGGAAAGGATATCCATCCATAGCTGACATTCGGGAAACCATGAGTTCCATGGAAGGATTTGCGTCACATTCGTAGTAATCAGTTAATTTCGCTTTTTTCTTTGGTATTATTTCAGTATTTGTCGATGTTGAAGGAGATTCGACACTTTGAGGAACTTGACTATCTGCTGTGTTCATGCTTATCTGATGCACATTTTTCAAATGCTTTTGGAGACCACTCGTACTACCTCCAGTACACTTCAAAATTCTATTACACGTTTTGCATTTCGCGTTATTTTTGTCTTTAGATCTAAGGCAATAATGCCATACTGACGTTTTATCGTTGGCTTTATTAAGGACTGCCTCAAAATCCATCGTCTGTAACAAAATATAGAGTAATTATTGAAATACAAACATAAACGAAAAACGTTGGTACCGACTAAATTACTTGATGTTTAATCAATAGCACAGTGCACTGTAGTTTTAAGGTAAAGTATGCAACATTAAAAAAAAGCTTATTAAAAATATCATTAGAACAGCTAATATTATTCGTCTACGAATAAAATAAGCTTCCCAACCCCATGTAGGTTGGTAAACAAACAGCTAGTCGTACCTAAACTACTTCTTGCTTAATTAATACAGTGCATTGTAGTGTTATTGTGCCGTAAGTAACATTAAAAATAAACTGAATATGTAAAACTTTAGAACAGCAAATTTTATTAGTGTACGTATGAAATAAACTTCCCAACCAATCCCATGTCGGTTGGTGGCTTGGTGAACAATCAGCTGCTCGTATTTTATGTTCAAAATGAGGATGGAGAATGAGAATGGTGGCTACAATAACTAAATAATTATATAAAGCCGCTCATGTTTCATTAATTTTGTTTTATAAAAATAAATACTCACTTTCCAAAAGAAGTAGTCTTGTTTGAGTAGTTTTTGCAAAGCACTGTACACCGAAATCCCACTAGCACAACATTCCGAAGACGCGATCACAATCTAACTAAGCGGGACGCGCGTCTACAAGATGGCCGCCACCTGCCCCTCCCGCACCTCCGCACCCTCGCGCATCATGCTCTTGTATTACAGGTAGCAACGGTGGTAGCTAGGTAGTATAGTAACAGTGCAGCGGTCGGATTTTAGACAATAAAATTAGAAAAATTCTAAACGCGAATCTTTTACCGAAAGTACCGAAAGAACCGGGATTTGGTTTTGGAAATTCCAGTTCCTAAAACAACGCAAATTTCCGGGATTTCCCGGTACTTTCGGTTCCGGGATTTCCCGGGACTATTCACTATACGTAACCCTTCATTGTGCGTGGTCCGACACGCACCTGGCCAGTTTTTTTAGGGTTCCGTACCTCAAAAGGAAAAACGGAACGCTTATACGATCACTTCGTTGTCCGTCTGTCTGTCTGTCTGTCAGTCTGTCAAGACCATTTTTCTCAGGAACGCGTGAAGGTATCAAGTTGAAATTAATATCAAATACGTAAGTCTATGGTCCCTTGAAGTTCTAAAAAAATCAAGCTTCCAAGTCACCGCAATAAAAAAATACGGCGATATAAGCGAGATTATTGCGACATATTTCGATACTCTCAAATAAATCAAATCCTATAGGGTACTTCCCGTTGACCTAGAATCATGAAATTTGGCAAGAAGCAAGGTCTTACAGCACAAGTATAGGAAAAAGTCCTAAAATTGTAAATTTGTAGTTTTATCTTATAAAAAAAAAATGCAAATATCTCGCACATAAATCAAAACCTATAGGGTACTTCGCATTCGCATTGACCTAGAATCATGAAATTTAGCAACAAGCAAGGTCTTACAGCACAAGTAAAGGAAAAAGTCCGAAAATTGTAAATTTGTAGTTTTAACACGTAAAAAAAAATTGCGAATATCTCGCACATAAATCAACACCTATAGGGTACTTCCCGTTGACCTACAATCACGAAATTTGGGCAGAAGCAAGGTCTCACAGCACAAGTAAAGGAAAAAGTCCGAAAATTGTTAATTTGTAGTTTTATCACATAAAAATATCATTTTTTGCGATTACAAACATAAATTTTCAGTTGGAATATTGACTGGTTAACGGCCTCGACTTACGAGTAGTAACGTCGTAGGTTCGAACCCAGACAACCCAGGCGCTTTACTTTGCGTAAATTATTTCATCACCACTGCTCTCAAAATGGTGAAGGAAAACATCGTGAGGAAACCGGCATGTCCTAGAACTAAAAATTCGAAGACATGTGACATCCACCAACCCGCACTGGGCCCGCGTGGTGGATTACGGGCCACTCCCTCTCAAAGAAAGAGGAGGCCTGTGTCCCAGCAGTGGGAACATTATAGGCAGATTATGTTATGTACTACATTTATGAACGATTTTCGGACGTTTCCTTTTACTTGTGCTGTGGGACCTTGCTTCTTTCAAAATTTCATGATTTTAGGTCAACGGGAAGTACCCTATAGGATTTGATTTATTTGAAAGTATCAACATATGTCGCTTAAATCGCCGTATTTTTTTATTGCGTTGACTTAGAAGCTTGATTTTTTTTAGAGCTCCAAGGACCGTAGACCTACGTATTTAATATTAATTTCAACTTGATACCTACACGCGTTCCTGAGAAAAGGGTCTTGACAGACTGACAGATATACAGGCGGACAACAAAGTGATCCTAGAAGGGTTCCGTTTTTTCCTTTTGAGGTAAGGAACCCCAAAAAGAAGTTAAATTCATAACAAGCATTAGTGGTGTAGTGGGAAACAACGCTATAGCACAACATCACACTAATATTATACTCGTAAAGGCGAAAGTTTGTGAGTGTGTGTGTGTGTTTGTTACTTCTTCACGCTCAAACGGCTGGCCAATTTTGATAAAATTTTATATGGAGGTAGCTGACGCCCTGGATTGAGACATAGGCTACTTTTTATCCCGATATTCCCACGGGATCGAGACTTACGCGGGTGTAACCGCGGGGCGCAGCTAGTTGTCAATAAGTTGTAAAATAAAGTTTAAGGGTTCTACGAAAAATCGTCGTTTTGTATTGTTTTATTCGTATATAACCAAGATTAAAATTTTGAAAAAAATATATTACATATTTCACACTTCGATCTAGATATTTCGATATTTTTAACCGACTTCCAAAAAGAAGGAGGTTATATGTTCGGCTGTTTGTTTTTTTTTTTTTTATGTATGCTCACCGATTACTCCGTCAATTGTGGACGGATTTTGAAAATTCTTTTTTTGTTTGGAAGGGTATGCTCCAGAGGTGGTCCCATTGCCACTAAATCAGAATCTGATGAGGGGATCCCATGGAAATCGAGGGAAATCCTCAAATTTTATAGGCATACCTATAGCGATTTGAGTATTTTTTATAGTAACTCGTGCACTTGCTCTCGGAAAGCTCCATTTGGTGAAGTGGAACTGATGATGAAGACCACTGATGGCCACCGGAACTACTTAATTATAAGTATTTCACCGTTGCGATTCGATTAGGCACTTTAGTATGGTTGCTAAGCAATTCATGCTCGTCAAAATGCATATGGTGAACTCACCATCAGTTCTTCTGGTTCTTACCAGGAGAACTCCTCAACAATTAACGTCCCTGCATCGGGAAAAGTAATATTGTGTAAAAGGTGATGAGCATTTGACATTAGGCTATTGTAAATAGGATAAATTACAAACTGACCCACTAAAAAGTGAAAAATAACTTTAATTTCGGAAGTCGGTGGCAAAAAACTAAAATACAGATCCAAAGACACCGACTTCCGAAATTAAAGTTATTTTTCACTTTGTAGTGTTTTTTTTGGAAGTCGGTTGTTTTTTTTTAATAAATAGTCTTATAATTGGTAGATAAAATTTTGTAAAATAAAATGGGCATAAACGAAAAATAATAATGTTCTCGATACAGAGAGAGAGAGAGAGAGAGAGAAAATGTGAATTTAGTCAAAATGTAAACCAAGATGGCAGCTTCGAAAATGTTCAAATTTTTTATCATGGGTATCAATTCCATAGTTTACGAGAGTGCTAAAGCCGATAGTGAGGTCAAAATGTAAATCCAAGATGGCGGCTTCGAAAATGTTTAAATTTTTCATCATGGGTGTCAATTTCATAGTTTTCGAGGGTGCTAAAGCCGATAGTGAGGTCAAAATGTAAATCCAAGATGTTGGCTTCGAAAATGTTCCAATTTTTCATCATGGATATCAATTTCATAGTTTTCGAGGGTGCTAAAGCCGATAGTGAGGTCAAAATGTAAATTCAAGATGGCGGCGTCAAAAATGTTCCAATTTTTTATCATGGGTATCAATTTCAGTTTTAGACGGTGCTAAAGCCGATAGTGAGGTCAAAATGTAAATTCAAGATGGCGGCTTCGAAAATGTTCCAATTTTTTAGAAATCGGCTTTAGCACCCTCTAAAACTATGAAATTGATACCCATGATGAAAAATTTGAACACTTTCGAAGCCGCCATCTTGGATTTACATTTTGACCAAATTCACACTTTTTCTCTTTTCTATCCAGAGGGAAAAAGTATGATCGTTTTTTAGGGTTCCGTACCCAAAGGGTAAATGATAAATGATTTATTTCTGTAAGTAGGTTTGTACAAAAACTTTTACACGTCAATCACATTAAAAAAAAAAAAAAAACTAGATGAGGTTGGCGTTTCGTATCCGACTACTCTGAGAAGAAAGGCCGAAACAAACTCAAGAGGTCACAGTCTCTTTTAAACTCCAGACATAATCTTGGTCAGATCATGTGAAGACCATGTAGATTGGTGCCTGAAATGATTTTTTGATGAAAGAACCACACAGATTGAGGGGACCTGTCCAGTCAGTGCACGCATTTGTCAGTAGTCGTGCAGCTCAACTAAGAACTTAAGGAGCTCAACGATTCAACGAACAATACCAAAAAAAGGACATTTGGGTAGGCCGCATACATTTCTCAAACTGCCAGACCATGATAAAAACTAACTGAGAAAAAAAGATAAATAAACAATAACCCACATAGTCTTCACATTTACAATACTTAATTAGGTAAAACAATATAATACTTAACAAAGTAAATATTCATGTCATGGCATATACAACGTGTCCCAGAAATCAACGTCAAGCCGAAAACGGTCAATAGGCCAAGTCGTGACAGTTCTTAGAAATATATAAAAAAAATCTTAGTCATGTACTTTTCAAATTTTATGGATTCAAAAATAAATCTCAAAAAGTGACACCCTGTGATGATCTTTCAAGTCCTGTGACTACAAATATTAACTTTTCGTCAGTTTTTTTTTCTGTGACGTAACCATGAATAACCCTTCTGTAAATGACAGTTAAAAGTTAAAACATATCTACCTCAGTTTTAAATAAAATAGAAGCGTTTTACCTACCAATAAAACGCATATTAATTTACTTACCTTATTCGAAGCTTATTTAATTTGAGATAGGCACTACGTTTCCCGCCATCTATATCCGTCTCTTTCTTTCCTGTATCCTTCTCTTTCTGACCCCACCACCTGGCAGAGTGGGGGCGCACTGAGTGAGCCGCCATCTTTATGTCTCATTGAGTCGAAAATCACCAGGCAGACTTTAAAACATAAGCTTCGAATAAGGTAAGTAAATTAATATGCGTTTTATTGGTAGGTAAAACGCTTCTATTAATTTGACTTGACCGTTATTCGAAGCTTATTTAATTTGAGACGTGTTTGTTATCGCCTGGTGGTGGTCACACGGACGCCAATGTGAATGACTTGTTAGTAGATTAAGATATTACTGGTTATATTGAATGAAATAAATGTATTTTTCCTTTTTATTAAAGAAAAATAGATAACTTACATAATTATGTGAATATGATTATGGTTTAATTAAGTAATTGTTTCAACTTGATTAATCACAATGATAGAATCAACATTATATCACCAACCTCAATCAACAGGATTAAATAACATAGTTATAGAGGTATTTGAAGATGAAGGTAGAACTGTCCGCTTATAGAATTTACAAAAAGTATTTTGGGACTTCCAATTTCCTCTCGCGAGAATATCGTCTAATGGGAAATTATCTTGCCAGTTTTTTGAGGCAACAGCAGAGCGGAAACTCCCAGGCGTTGCAGTTATACACGCATCCTTAAGTAGAGTTTTAATCCACCCCGATATGATTGTCTTTGAAGCGGCTTTAGCTTCACCTCTTGTAGAAATGAACAGATTATGGATCTTAGCCGAATCTCTGCGATTTTTTAACAATTCAATTGTTCTACTAATCCAATAAACTGGATCCAAATTATTGCTATCTAGATTAGTAAACAATTTCCAACCCGATTGCCTGTGATCCGAAGAATCAGTCTTTGAACCAAAAACAGGCCACAATGTGATTGAGTTATTACTTTCAATACAATTCTCCGAATCAGTTCTTAATAAAGTCAAATCGTGAATTCTTCGACCTGAGCATAAAAGTAATAATGTTGCAGTGTGTCTCTGCACTTGGAAAATATTGTCGTGTGTAACGTTATAACTATTAAGGTATGCAGCTAGGCTATCGATGTTCCAAATTGGTGGTTTAGTTTTAACTGGTTTCTCTAACGCTATGGATTTTAAAACCTGTTTTACTAAAATATGAGAACTAATTTGGCCAGCAATGTCTGGATTGCAAAGAGTGGAAATTACAGATTTATGCAACAGAATCGTATTATATGATAAATTATTAACCAAATGAAGGTCCGACAGGAATCTGGCTACTTCTCTACCGCTAGGATTACGAGGATTAATTTGGTGTTGCTCGGACCAGATTAGCCATTTTTTCCAAGCAACGTCATAAGTCTTTAGTGTGGAAGGCCGCCAAGACTTCTTCAATAGTTTTATTTGGCTATCATTCCAATCTTTTAGGGTTTCGGCCCACCCCCACATTTCCATACCTCGAGAATCATGTTCTGTGTCCTCGGAGGTGGGAATCCCGTCGACACGTCTACTAAGACTTGGTCGAGATTCCGTAGTGTGAATGGGGCTGCCAACGCTCGGGTCTTGAGATCTGCCCGCCAATATACTCGATCCCAATGCGGAACTACTAGCAAGTATATCCCGCGAGCACTGTTCAAATGGGATAGCACTTTGGGAATCAAGTACGGTGGCGGGAAAATCCACGCCAGTTGAAAATTCCACCGTCGGGAGAACGCATCGTGAAACAATGCTTGGTGATCGTTCAGATCCAGGGACGCATAATTCACTACAACGTGTGCTCGACTGGAGGCAAAGAGGTCTATCAGGGGGATGCCCCATTTGGCAAACACTGTCTCTGTGGCTCTGGCCAAGAGATGCCATTCCGGATTGACCCGAAGTCTCGACAAATGGTCCGCATGACCGTTGTACATCCCGGGAATATGAAAAATATTCACGTAAATTTGGTATTCTTCCAGAATTTGAAAAACTTGGTATGTTAGATCCATCAGTGGTGTGGATCTCGTGCCCCCTTCGCGTCGGAGATATGCGATAACCGTTTTGTTGTCGCACTGAATTAGTACTGTACTCCGTTGCAGGAGCTGACAATGATCTTGTAACACCTTTAGGATGGCGAGCATTTCTTTCTGGTTGCAGTGTAAGTGTTTTTCGCGATCTGCCCACAACCCTGTCAACGACAAATTGTCTAATCGAGCTCCCCATGCTATATCGGAAGCATCTGTTGTAAGGTAATGGGTTGGTGGAGGTACATGGATGGCTGAAGGGCGTTTGCAGTTCTGAAGCCACCATATTATGTTGTCCCGGGCTTCGATAGGAATTAAATGCCATTTCTGGTCTGATCTCAACATTTTGTTGAGGAGGTCCAATAGAGCTCGATAATTGAGTCGGCCTCTTGGGACGGTAAAACTCGCAAAACTCAGAAGTCCAACCAGACTCTGAACCTCCTTGAGCTTCGTATATTCCTTGTCTAGCATTTGGGACAGCTTGACAATCAGGGACGTCAGCTTCTCCTTGGGGAGTTGCTTCTGATTTGTCCAGGCATTCCACTGAACGCCCAGATACGCTAATGTTTTTGACGGAGTCAACACAGATTTCTCGTAATTTATGAATGACAATATTTAAATGTTCCTTTAGGCTTTCCTCGTGTTGATGAGCAATCAGGAAGTCGTCTAAATACACCAGTATTCGTATTCCTCGTTTTCTGAGCATTTGGGCAATCCAATTTGTCACTGATGCGAAAGTCTTGGGTGCAGTACTTAGACCAAAGGATAAACATGTCATTTCCAATAGCTCCTTTCGATAGACTAGGCGTAGGAATCGTCTGTGGCTGCGAGCTACACGAACGTGAAAGTACGCTTGCGAGAGATCTATTTTGCACAGCCAGTCTCTTTGCTGTAGGAAGTCTGGCACACGATAAACATTCACTAATTTGAATTTTGTGGTTATTACGTATTGATTGAGGGCCCTCAGGTTGAAAATGGGCCGAGCAGAGCCGTCGCTCTTGAGAACTAAAAACATTGATGACAGGAAACTTGGAGACAGATGTGCTCGTTCGAGGACCCCTTGATCCTTCATTTTGTCGATGATTGTGGTCATCTCTACTGAGTAAGGAACTAACATACCCTTTTTTATGTTCCTTGGATGGATCATTGGAGGCCTTTGACGAAAGGGTATGCGATACCCCGATATCATCCTGAGAATGACATTTGGAGCTCCGAATTGTTCCCACCGAGTTAAAAAATTTGCTAGACGGCCTGCTTTGAACTGCATCATGTCAATATTTTCGACGTTTGACGTCTCTATTGTTGTTGGGCGGAGACGGTGCTCGTTTCTGCCCAGATTTGGATTGATTTCGGTGCTTGGGGCGAGATCTCGAAGAACCTCGTCCACGAAAAAGCCCCCGATTATTCGGTGCGACCGAATGAGAGCCATGTCCATGACAGTGCGAGTTATAACCACCCTGCGGGGGTGGTGCAGTTTGGCAATTGCCTTGCATGTAGCATGATCCATGTTGACAACCCTGCGAGGGTCGTTTTCGGGTTGCGTACTCCTGCGAGGAGGCGCTAGTTTTGTGTGTCTCTACCTGCGAGATAGAGTTGTTAGACTTCTTTAGCGGCCAAAAACATTTTCGCACTCCACCCGCTTTTTCCAAAGCGGCTGTGAATTTTTCTGCGTTAAATAAGTTTGTGTATGTAGGAGGAATCTTCCTAAGCGTAGATTTCACTAATGGCTCCTTTACCTGTTTGATTACACAATCCCTGCGCATTTGCAATATCTCTGCGCGATGGCCACAAACCAGCTGTAACAAATCTGAGGAGGTTGTTTGAAAATCACCGCAATTTATAAGTTCTGTTAACTTATTATTAATAACCTCATAATCTGGGGTTAATTCTTTAGACCACTTGGCAAAATCAAGCAATACCTTCTGAAGCGACTCCTTCTGCTCTAAAATGCACATTGTTAAGGCAGCAAAGGCTTTATCAGCATATATCAAATGGCGGGGAGACTGGAAGGCTGCAACTTCTTCATTTATCTCAATATCCGTAAAACCCGGTTTGTGATTATACGCCTTTTGAGTTTCGGAATATCTGATTTCATTCCAATTACTAGTATCCCAATGTTGAAGATCACATAGCAGTTTCAAATGGAGCTCAGAACTCTTGGGCATAGAAGGTTCTTTTAATTTTGTTTGAATATTAAAAATAACTTCATTAGGCGTGTCGATAATAGATGCACTATCACCTAATTCTTCGTAAAGGTTACGACTAACACCAGAATTTATAGACATGGAATCATTATAGTAATGATCACTAGTTTGAGCTTGCCGCTCATTATCACGAGCATACAACGATTTACGAAGATCACGTACCTCCTTTGATAATTTTCGATACTCTTGTTTCGAATGTCTTTGTTTTCTCCCCCTCCTCCTTTTTTCATGACGACTCCGTCGACGCCTTGGGGAGCGTGAAGAAGACGAAGATGAAGAACTGCTGTGGGAACTATTACTGCTTGAACTTGAGCTCCTAGACCGTAACTCACGCTGCATACCAGATGGTCCTGGTAATGGTTCAGTCACTTCATTTCTATTACTATCATCCATACTAAAACAGGAAGGGGCTTTAGAACAACACTAACGGTTAAAACCGTTAAAATAAAAATCAAATAAAAAGTATGTGACTACTACTAACACACAATTTAAGCAAATAAAAATGTCCGTTCTAAAAAGCCGATTGAAACATTTGAAATTAAATACGAACGGAAAAACCGTTAATAAAAATTATGCGACTACACACTGAAGAGCACACAATTTCTCTTGAATAAAACTACACAGTATAAAATGTAGGTACTAAATTGTAACCCATCTTAGGCAAAGTATCACCGCGTTTTAATATCAATATGAAATTACTCACGTGTAGTTTTGTGGGTATTTTTACCAGTAGGTTTCTTATTACCACCCTAATAACTCTGGTATGCACCACACATAAAACACAAAAAATATTTGTAGAAATTTCTAGAATTGAATATACTTGATAATTATTTTAAAATAAATTTGAATATTGTGGTAACGTTATTGTTAACACAACCGTACCCGGCGGGAAACAAGACGCCAATGAGACATAAAGATGGCGGCTCACTCAGTGCGCCCCCACTCTGCCAGGTGGTGGGGTCAGAAAGAGAAGGATACAGGAAAGAAAGAGACGGATATAGATGGCGGGAAACGTAGTGCCTATCTCAAATTAAATAAGCTTCGAATAACGGTCAAGTCAAATTAATGTTAGATTTTTGCCCAACATTGAATTCAAAATTATTACATCACCCAACTTTAACCGCGTGTAGTGTAAAAAAAATATACTACACTATTTTGGCAAGTAACTTTAAAAGATGGCGTGTTTAGTCTGGATTCCAAAATGGTAAGCCACTTACTAATTGCTACTTCTTAATTGAGGAAAAACATTTTTTTTAATGAAGTCGGATTTCATACAACTTCGATTGAGACAAAGAGTGACGTTATTTGACTAGTGCGAGCGAGATAGATGGCTCGCAAGTTGAACAAAGTTCAATACTCAATACGTTTATTGCATTCCACAATGTGAACTTAGGTGGTAGGTACATAAAGACATACATTCGTTTTGGAGCATTGTGGGCCAGAAAGAGGTGAGTGGGAGTGTGGGGTGGAAGTTCATTTAGGTTTGGAACTTTTAAGATATCGAAGTCTCTAATAAAATAATTGCCTCTTTTTTAATAGTATTACATTCTTTAGTAATTTTAATATTATATTGTGATGAACCAACAAAAGAGAAAACGATCTGAGAATTGGAGTAACGAGGAAAAAGTATGTAATCATAAAGCTTTTTGTAATAAGACGGTTGTCGTTTATCATTAGATACAAAATAACAATAATGGTCTATGGTGCGATATTTGAATTGATGAATTAATAAACAGTAGTATTTTAAAACGAATATTCACAGTAAATCAACCATGTTGAACTCGCACACAATAATTGTTTTTGCTTCCCGAGTTCCTGCTGTTTGTTTACATTAACTTTCGAGCGAGTCTTAGACATAACCGAAAAGTTTTGTTTCACAGTTTCGGCCAGCTACAGGAGTGTACGACTTAACGCCGACAGACATTACGCCGACAGACTGAACGCCGACAAGACTTTACTTCGATGGGACTCTTCGCCGACAGGACTCTTCGCCGTAAGGGCTCATCAGGGACGCAACTTATCTCCGATAATCAGTCGTACACTCAGCTTAACAATCAGTTGTTAGTTTTAATTTAAACTGGCATCGAGTTTTTGTTTTGGTAACTGAATTTACCAACAATAGAGGGGACCTGGCGCTCGGCGGCCGCTGCCGCGGCACGCTCGCTTCGCTCGCTCGCCTTCGCGCGTTAATGGTCACTGTTCTAACCTAACCCAAATCTTTATTCCCCTCAACCTTTATTCAGTTACCAAAACAAAAACTCGCACACTAACAGTAGGAATCGGTTTCATTTTGACGGTTCAACAGCATTCATTGCGTTATCTACGTTGTTGTCTGAGTAATTTTTCGAACTTATGAAGCAATGAATTAGAAATCTGCTTCCAAATGATTCAGATTCCGATTGATATTGTGTTACGCAACTAGACACCATCACGAGGGAAACCATCACGAGGGACACCATCACGAGGGAATCGAAATTGGGATTATTGTGATGGTTAAAACGTATTTGTGTGATAATTTTGTATGGGGCTATATAATTTTTATGGGCCCATTCTGGAGATGAATATATTATCTTTAATTTGAGACATGATATCCTTGCAGATGTGACTTCTAATTCATTAAAATGGTACCTGAAAAGCACTGATATTTGTGGAAAAATGTGATAGCGTCCTTAAAGAACTTCGTTCCAACAATGTTTGTGAGAATACTGATGTTGGTTTAACTTCAGGCAACTAAAGAAAACTCCAGTGATGAGAGAAGAACGGAAAGAATTGAAATCCAAAATGAAGGCAAGTGCGTTCATGCTTTTTCAGGATCCTATGTCAGCATTAAAGTGTCTTACAGAAATAAATATCATTAATTAAATTAGAGCGTATACGTCTAGCGCGCGATGTCAAGTTTAGGCAATTCTTCGCAAATTTCACTTACACAGAAGCGGCCGTAACTGTGTGCGTAGAGTTGAAGCGTTCTCGCTCTATAAAGTAAGACTAGTCCACTTTGATCCTTTCGCTTTAGAGCAATAATTGTGATTGGAATTTAAATCCAACTTTAATTTATTGATGCTTATGATTTGTAGTAGACTAGCTTTTGCCCGTGGCGTTGCCCGCGTGGAGGTCGGAAATTATCCAACGGAAATATACTACCGTGATAAATTTAGCGTATGTGTTAATCCAGGTTATTAAGTATATTCTGTAAGCCAAATTTCACCCAAATCCGTTCAGCCGTTTTTATGCCGTAGTAATAGCAGGAAAACATCGTGAGGAAACCGGCACCCCTAGAACCAACAATTTAAAGACATGTGACATCTACCAACCCGCACTGCATCCATCAGTCTAATATGGTGAAGTGGGCAGGCTCGCTATCCGATCCGTACGGGTACAGACAGGGCGGTCTGACCTCACCGAAACTCTTCTGTTTGTACGTAGATCGGCTGATTCGTGAGCTCAGCGGCACTATGGTAGGCTGTTCAATTGACGCAACACTCGTCAACAACATAAGTTACGCCGATGACATGGTGCTGCTGGCCCCATCGATCAGCGCCCTCAGGAAACTCATGTCTGTTTGTGAGCGATATGCGGAGGCCCACTGAACCAGGACACAAGTATTTCCTTCAAATCGTGCCTTGAAATAATGTTGTTGCTTGTACCTAATCTATTGCTTTTTTGATCATTTTTGATTTTTGACTATTTTGGTTTGACTTTTGTATTATTAATGATGTTGACACTGTTAGTGGTGATTTTGACATTATGATGAATAATTTTGACATTATTATTGATTGTTTTGACATTATTAATAATTATTACCAAAATTTGCTAAATGTATGTTACTAACACTAGTGCTTAAGATATTGTATGTAATTACTAACAAGTTGGATTTTATTATCTGCTATTAAATGATTTGAATTGAAATAAATCTTATTAACATGAAAAATAATTATTATAATATAATTCAATACAATTCTTAAAATCGAGTGACATACCCAGAATGTACTTGCTTTGAAAGATAATAAATAATTTTATCGACCGTTACCCTAAGCGTTACTACCTACCTACCAGTGAGAAAATAACCTAATTAATAATCCTAACTAAAAAATGTGAAATAAAAAAAGTAAATTTAAATATCAAAAAAAGTGTAAAATAAAAAAGTTAAGTAATTAAAAAAATCAAAAAAACTGACTGCGTAAAAAGTGAACTTTTTGTATGTTTGTTACACGATTACTCCGTTAATTATGGACCGATTTTGAAAACTCTTTTTTTGGTTTGGAGTATACCCTATACTCCCGAGGTGGTCCCATTGCCACCAAATCAGAATCAGATGACGGGATCCCATGGAAATCGAGGGAATCTCTCAAATTTTATAGGCAAACCGATAGCGATTTGGGTATTTTTTATAGTAACTCGTGCATTTGCTCTTAGAAAGCACCATTTGGTGAAGTGGAACTGATGATGGAGACCACATATGGCCACCGGAACAATATAATAATGAGTACCGCTATTTAACGGGTTGCGATTAAGCAATTTATGCTCGTCACTATGCTTATGGTGAGTGGCAGTTCTCCTGGTTCTTACCATGAGAACTCCTCAACAATCAACGTCTCAGCATCGGGAAAAGCAATATTTTGTAAAAGTTGTTGAGCACATTAGGCTATTGTATTTTAGATAAATTCAAAACTGACCCACTAAAAAGTGAAAAATAAAAAACTTTTTACAAAAAAATAAGAACCGACTACCAAAAACTCAAATATAGATCCAAAGACACCGACTTCCGAAATTAAAGTTATTTTTCACTTTGTAGTGTTATTTTTGGTAGTCGGTTCTTATTTTTTTGTAAAAAGTTTTTTTGTTAAAATGATTTTGTTATCTACTGTTGAATGTATTATTGTACTAGCTTTCGCCAGCGGCTTCACTCGCGTTAATTTAGAATTTGACAATAATTTCGGGTTGTACTCTGCTTTTGAAATTTAAAGTGCTATTAAATACATCCCCTATCATAATTCAATCATGATTCGAAAGACACGTGGAGCCATCTATTATTATAAGAACGTTATTGTTGTTTTCTTCGGACAGTCAGTACTTTTTTTCGGAATGAAAGGTACCCTATGTCCATTCTGTACACCTGACAACATAAATATGCAAAATTTCTGGATGATCAGTGGTTTAGGCGTGAAAAGGTAACAAACAAACAAACCTACTTTCGCATTTATAAGTTATTGATACTTACAAGAAAATAATCTCATCTGACAGGAAAACTGTAACAACCTCACGTAAACGTAGAATCATCAGGAAGTACAGTACATCTACACATTCTACACCTCTAAAGGCTACAAATGTTGACTCAATAACCCATGTACTTAATACTCCCAAACCACCTATAGTAAACGGCTACATAACAAGCAAGCCCACGGTATCTCTAGACCAAAATAAAAATCCGAATGGATACAACAATAAGTGCCCTCCCAAACTAACTTACGATACTCGAAATGATCACTGTAGTAATATAAATCCCTCCACAAAACTAGAAATTGTAGAAGAACCAAAGCCAGAACACACCAAGGATATTAATCTTAGGTGATCAACAAGTATGGGGATTTGCTCAGGCAATAGAATACAGAGAAACAATAATATATGGAACAATATCTACTCCGTATTGGGAACATCACAACCTTATGCAACAAGTACACAGGTCTTATGCAACTTCGACGAGACAATAAAAAAGATGACAAGTGACGACAGACAGACGGCGGAGCCTTAGTAATAGGGTTCCCGTTTTACCCTTGGGTACGGAACTCTAAAAACACGTTTGTTGTAATGGGAGTCCCCTTAAATATTTATTTTATTCTGTTTTTTAGTATTTGTTGTTATAGCGGCAACAGAAATACATCATCTGTGAAAATTTCAACTGTCTAACTATCACGGTTCATGAGATACAGCCTGGTGACAGACGGACAGACGGCGGAGCCTTAGTAATAGGGTTCCGGTTTTTACCCTTTGGGTACGGAACCCTAAACACGGCCAAAAAATCACGTTTGTTGTATGGGAGCCCCCCTTAAATATTTGTTTTATTTTAATTTAATTATTTATTTTTAAAGTGAATATATAAATAAATATTCTGTGAATATTTCAAGCGTCTACCTGTTGCCGTTATCAATATCAAGCAAAGACGAGCAAAAAGGTAAAAATTAAGTATCGTTTGGCAGGAGGAGGGGGGTGGGAGTGGGGGGAGAGGGAAGGGGGGTGTTCCCCTGGCACTACTCCCATGAAAAGGTAACGCACCGTTCTTGAGAAAAACAAATTATTGTAACCTAACCTCAAACACTTTAAAGTTGCTTAAAAGGCGTAATCGGGCTCAATGGTTTAAAAAAATAACCTGGAAGGGAAATAATAAAGAGCGGGGCGACCAAAATTCGGTCCCTATTTCTGAATGGTTTAAAAAAATAAACCTAAACACGAACCTAACCTGTCAGAGTCGGGGTGCCCCAAGTCCCGAGCTCGCTTCGCTCGCTCTTGCATCCTAAGTTCTCCTGGTAACAGTAGTAACATTGCCTTTTGTACACATACACATATCAGTGGAGGTACCTACACTAACTTTCTTCTGAGCAAGATTTATAAGTTGTTACGAAAACAAAACATTCATACGTTTTTCATTTCATCCATAATTTACAACTGTAATTAGTTCCTCAAAAGGATCACTTTTATTAGGGTTCCGTACCCAAAGGGTAAAACGGGAACCCTATTACTAAGGCTCCGCCGTCTGTCTGTCTGTCCGTCTGTCACCAGGCTGTATCTCATGAACCGTGATAGTTAGGCAGTTGAAATTTTCACAGATGATGTATTTCTGTTGCCGCTATAACAACAAATACTAGAGATGGGCCGAACGTGGTTTGAACCGAATCCGAACTTCGGCCGAACATTCGTTTAAAATGAAAAGTTTTCATTTTCAATTTCAGGTTAAATTTTGCACACTTTCTCGAGAGTGACACGTCGTGACTTGTTTACGCATATACTTCACTTAAAGGGGATGCGCTAAGGTACCCCGCGAAATTCAAATTTTATTATCATAATTTGATTTTATTATCATGATTAATCATATTTAGATCAATATACAACCTGTTACTGACCTGTAAACTGCAAAAAACGTAAGAAAATTTGAAGTTCGCGGGCTACCTTAGCGCATCCCCCTTAATGCTAGATGTACCCCGCCCGCCGCCCGCACACCGCGCTCCCACCGCGTGGCCCGGAGCCGGCCGGTCATTAGCAAATACGTCATCGGCGTGTCGCGTGCAATTGTTTATATTCAACAAAAATGTAACAAAATTCATTAATATATTTTTTTTTATTATTATTTAATATAAAAACGTAGCTAACTTCTGCCAGATAAGACAGAGTCTGGTGTTTTTGCACCATAACCTGCCTCTAGTAAATTTTAAATATGATTGAGTAGTTAGAAGAGAAAAGTTTGTTTAATTTGATTGTTGAAAAAAAAATACCCTTTAACTGTAATAAAAAATAATAGATGTTAATGAATGTTTAGTTTGTGAACCTAAAACGTGATTTTTTTATTTAGTTTACTAATTGTACTGATGTTTGATAGAAGAATACTAAGCTTTTTTCATTTTTAGGGTTCCGTACCCAAAGGGTAAAACGGGAACCCTATTACTAAGGCTCCGCCGTCTGTCTAGTCTGTCCGTCTGTCACCAGGCTGTATCTCATGATCCGTGATAGTTAGACAGTTGAAATTTTCACAGATGATGTATTTCAGTTGCCGCTATAACAACAAATACTAAAAAACAGAATAAAATAAATGTTTAAGGCGGCTCCCAAACAACAAACATGATTTTTTTGCTCTATATTGATAACGGCAACAGGTAGACGCTTGAAATATTCACAAAACGTTTGGTTAAATATTCACTTTAAAAATAAATAAAAATAAAACAAATA
Organism: Tiliacea citrago; assembly: GCA_963921375.1. Taxonomy (NCBI): domain Eukaryota; kingdom Metazoa; phylum Arthropoda; class Insecta; order Lepidoptera; family Noctuidae; genus Tiliacea; species Tiliacea citrago. Next base: position 28,207,298 of record OY992790.1, on the reverse strand, counting down.
TTTAAGGGGGGAAACATCCCATACAAAAAACGTGTTATTTTGCCGTTTTTATAAATAATGGTACGGAACCCTTCGTGAGCGAGTCCGACTCGCTCTTGGCCGGTTTTTTTCTTTCTACATCTCTTCTCCACAGATATTCATAAATTAAATAATTATTAATAACACGATTATTGTAATTGTCATTTTGTAGATTATTTATTGTAAAATGCTCATACCGTTATTTTACGTTCCGTTCCGTTGCAAGTCATTTTACACCACGAACAATAAACTGATACAGATTTAGTTGTCATTCGCCCACTTTAACGCACTGCAATTCAATTAATTCATTTAATGCACTTCGGGTATTAGCCGTAACATATATAACAAAATATTCTGTGAATATTTCAAGCGTTTACCTGTTGCCGTTATCAATATTGAGCAAAAACGAGCAAAAAAATCACATTTGTTGTATGGGAGCCCCCTTAAATATTTATTTTATTCTGTTTTTTAGTATTTGTTGTTATAGCGGCAACAGAAATACATCATCTCTGAAAATTTCAACTGTCTAACTATCACGGTTCATGAGATACAGCCTGGTGACAGACAGACAGATGGCGGAGCCTTAGTAATAGGGTTCCCGTATTACCCTTTGGCTACGGAACCCTAAAAAGAAACTATCCCATATTAGTTTATAAAAGAGAATAAAGCCTCTAATCAAGTTCCTAAGCCTATACATAACTCTGATAACACTAGTCAACCGGTGTTTTTCCGAGGCTAGACGTAGGTGCTCTCTTCTGCATCAAAATATAGCTGGTATATTAAATAAAAAAGACCTTCTGGAAGCATCAATAATTGAACTAGAAAAAACTGTTATCAGTATTGACATTATAATTATGTTTATGTGAAACCCGTAAGCAGACAATATGGTCCAAATGCCAAGTAGTATATTATATGAGTTGGCTGTTTTACAAACCTGGTACGCAAGAAGAGGTGTGAAGTGTACAGTGTGGCCATAACTCTGACACATGATGAACTCATATCCCTGCGAGCGCGGCAGAGGGAACAGGAATGTGGGTGACTGCTGCATGTTGCCTTGCAGGCTAGAGTATGTATCCTTTGGAATAGCTGCTGAAATCACTTCTTTGCTCTTGTGATACTCCTCCCAAATTATTTGGATTTCAGTTACATTTTTATCTTTGACAAGATCCAATTTGAATATATCACTGAGCCTTTTCTCCTTGCTGTCAGAAACTTCTCCTATGGCTGTTTTTGGATTTAAAACCGAGGAGAACTGTCTGAAAACACATAAATAAATCCATTTAGTTATTAAGTAAATTAGATAAAACAGGCTGAGTTACAGCTAAGTAGAAAAGTCGCAAAAGTATAAAACTGAATACTTACGAACCTCGTATCGACCGAGCCGAAATTCTTGTTCTTTTCTTCTTCTTTAGTTTTTTGCTGAACTTCTACTCTTTGCATAAACTCTTCAGGTGAGGTTTTTTGTAGATCTGCGATACGAGTCGCGTACTTTTCATAATAAGGGTTTGTTTTTAAATTTTCTAATGCTTTTTCCATGTCTGTTGAAGAAGTACTAAAGCTGTGTAAATTAAATGTTATATAATTTGCACCTCTGATGTTTTTAAACAGACCTCTAATAGCTACAGCCATTACCTGCGAAAAAATACAAATAAGGCTTAGGTGGTAAGTTCTGAGGTAAAGTTTTAATAGATTATAATGTTTTAACAAGTAACAACCTACTAAGAGTACGACCTATAATGTATTGGTACCTATTATCTATGAGCAATGCACAGATAACTATATACTAGTCAGAGAGCAATGAGTAGTATGAGAGCCTTACGAGGAGCACGACGTCGTCGTCGACCACAGATAACTAATATGTAGAAAGCTATCGTCGACCGTCGGCGTCGCTCGTCCAGCGGCACCACAGAACACTATTACTCCTAGCGGAGTGAGCGGCACAGACAGACCCACAGACTAAGTAGTACTTTTTATTTTTGTAATATTTTAGTGCCCTGGTTGCTGGGACCTTTTAGCTATGTCTTTATTTAGTTACTTTGTTTATATTGATGAAATGATGATGATAATGATATCATGATGATAGTATGATGATGATATCATGACGATGATATCCCCGCCCGCTCCTCTTGAGTTTCAGTAAAGATGTGGCACTTTACTGAGACCTCACGCGGACTTCTTGAGAGAACTTGAAGTGATGTTTTTTTTTGTAATAATAAAATAAACCCAAACTTCATGGCGCGCTGAGCCGCCCATAATTATTCGAGCACGGCATTCAAAATTCACATTTACAAGTTAAATTGAGTAGTTTCTTATCAAAAATGTCAAAAGTCGTAAGTACTACATAAACCTTTATTGACCTATATCTCTTAAAAATATACTACTATAATTGTAAAATGATAAGATTTTCTTGAAGAGGGGGCTAATTTTATTGATTTATTTTTAAGGTAATTAAAAAAATAAAATTTTATTTGGATGTTCGTCAAAACTACACAAGAAGGAACTATATTTTCATATTACTATAAATACTTACTCATTCTTATGGCAAATAATAAAGATATCTACCCCCAAAGTTCACCATCATTAAAATTGACGACACTTTTAACGTATGATTTTTCGGAACATTTCATATGTATTTATGATATAATTAGTGCGAATATTATCTACAACGATGTAATAAGTACTTAATTATGATGATTCATTAATTTCCAGACGTGTTTAAATATTCGTTGAGATTAGTCACGTCGATCGCATGCTCTACTTAAGTGCAAAGTGCAGACGCAGCAAACCTACCACGCCGGCCGGACCGCGCTCGCCGCGATGTCACATACGATTACGTAAGAATTGACCTACATTCTAATTATAATTATTAAGTTATATTTATTAACTCGCCAATAACATCGCTGAGACCTCCAAAATTAAGGTAAGAACCGAAAATGAAAACTGCTGTACAAATACTACAGCGCAGAAAGAGCAGATAATGAACAACTGCGTAATGTTATTTCTGATATGGAAAAACAAATAGAAAGCCTCCAACAACAAGTGAGGTATTTACTTCATAAAGCAGAACAAAGTACAGCTGCAACCAGTAAGCCAGCTGAGCCAATATAAAGTCCAACACAGTGTCCTGAATACTGTACGGACAAAGGGGAGCTAGGCAGGGAAACTCAGTGGATCAGGCAAAAGAGCAGGAAAAAACGAAAATTAAACACATCGCCGACTCACGCAGCCAACATTGAACACTTAGAGACTGTTCAAACCGAGAAAGTGAGCACCAAAAAGATTCCGCTACCTCCGCCTGTAGTAGTAGGTGGCGTCGAGGACTACCAGGCCTTGTTTGACTTATTGTCAAAGTCTGAGTCTGGTGATAAATTTACGACTAAAATGTTGAATGGGAAATGCGTTAAAATAAATGCAGTGAACGAAGACACATACAAGTCTATTACACAATTATTGACAGAAAATAACTTTCTTTGGCACTCCTACGAAAACAAGCAGGAAACACCAATAAGAGTTATGGTTAAAAACCTTCATTTCACATGCAAGTCCAACAGAATTATTGAGGACTTACTAAATAAAGGTTACCAAATTGAAGATGCAGCCAACAAATTGAGGTGGAAAAATAAGGAGCCTTTGAACATGTTTATGCTGACATTCAAAAATAATGAAGACATAAACAAAATTTATGGCATAAAATCGATATTAGGATGTAAAGTAGAAGTACATCCTCTCCACACCTCGAGGCTAGTGCCTCAATGCAAGAGATGCCAGGCGTACGGACATACTCACAAATACTGTTCTAAGGAACCTTGATGTGTCAAATGTACAGGCAAACATCTTACTTCTGACTGCAAAAAACCGGCAGACGAGAAGCCAAAATGTGTCCATTGTGGGGAAGCACATCCTGCTAATTATAGAGGATGTATAGTAGCCCGGGAAATGCAGACAATAAAAAACAAAACTGTCAAGAAGCCGACATCAAAAAGCCAGCGAGACGTTAACGAAAAAGTGCAATCTAGCTCTAAAACACAAAACCATTACGTGACACAAAACCCGCACAAAAAAACATACGCGCATGCTACAGCCAAAACTGTTAACTTTGCAAATTTTTATGCCAAAGGTACGGAAGGAAAGTTGGACGAAATTATTAAGTTTAATGTCCTCATTTAACGCCCGTTTGGATAGACTAGAAAATAGCGCTACGAATGCTATATACAGGCAGAAAAAATGAATTCATTAAAAATAATGGCATGGAACTCAAACGGACTACATAAACATCAACAAGAATTAGAAGTAGTCCTGATCACAGAAAATATCGATATTTGCCTTATATCTGAAACTCACTTTACCAAGCAATCATTCGTAAAGTTCCAAGGTTATAAAGTGTACCAAGCACTGCACCCTGTTATCTCTGCCCGAGGTGGTAGCGCAGTTATAGTCAAAGAAAATCTCTGTCAATACGAAGAAGTTAAGTATGAATGTCATGAAATTCAAGCTGTGGCGATTTCTATTCAATCTCAACTGTATCCAGTCACCGTAGCGGCCATCTACTCGCCCCCGAGATACAATATAAATTTATAAAAAGACCATTATGTGACGTTCTTACAGAAACTCGGACAATGATTCATCTTAGGTGGCGACTTCAACGCTAAACATACGTATTGGGGTTCAAGACTAAGCACCACTAAAGGAAAGGAACTCATGAGTGCCATGAAAGACCTAAAGTGTGAAGCTATATCTACCGGAAAACCAACTTATTGGGCAAGCGATCCACGCAAAATACCGGACCTAATATACTTTTTTGTTACTAAAAATATCTTTAATAATTATTTAAGCATCGACGAATGCTTTGACATGAATTCAGACCATTCTCCCATAATTTTATCAGTATGGCATCGGATCCTACGCATAGAGAGTAACCCTATACTTGTAAATACATAAACAGACTGGGAAAGTTTTAGAACCGATTTGGATAATACATTAGAATTAAGAGTTCCATTAACACTCTCCCTGCCATGGGAACCGCCGGCGACCCCCAAAAAATTTTGTTCAGCAGGCCAAAGCACATTTCTTAATACTTTTATTAGCGGGCCATAGCGTCCGCCGGCAGCCCTCTTGTAATAATTTTCGACCTCCATGGCCTCCTGAACTTAAAAAGCTTTATATATTGTCGGCAGGGAGAGTGTTAAAAACTCCGGAACAGCTGGACTTGGAACTAAGTCAATTTACAACTAGTATACAGCAAGCTGCCTGGAACAACACACTGGGTCAAAGCAACCGCCTACCCAGCAGGAATTAGATGTCTTATAACCGAAAAGCGGAAATAAAGAAACAGATTGCATCAGACTAGATGTCCACAAGATAAAATACTGCTGAACAAGCTTATTAAGCGTCTTAAAAAAGAAATTCAGCACTACAATGATACCATAACAAACAACTACCTTAGCCAATTGACGAGTGATTCCAAAACAGGCTACTCGCTATGGAAGGCTACAAAGTATATGAAACGACCGATCATACAAATACCTCCTATTAAGGAAGAAAATGGAAAATGGGCAGTGACGGACCAACAAAAGGCCGAGGTTCGAGGTTAGGTTAAGGTTAAGGTTTGCTGAGCATGCAGAACAAATATTCCAACCAAAGCGCAGAGTCACAGTGCGAAGTTAATACAGACTGTACAAAAAAAAACCCCTAAAGAAGTATCTAGAGAAATTACGTGTAATTTTAATCGGAGAAAATCCCCCTGGTTACGGCATAAGACAAAGAAATGCCTTTTCAAACCTTAGGTAAATAAAAGCTGGAGTACCACAAGGGAGTGTACTTGGTCCGGTCCTGTACCTACTATACACCTGCGATATTCTTGAGCTAGAAAATAATTTTATTGCCACCTTTGCTGACGACACAGCTATCATGGCTGTTGGAAATAGTCACGAGGAAGCTGTAGAAAAGGTTCAAGAGTCCATTAATCGTATCTATGAGTGGACTACTACATGACGTATTAAACTGAATGAAAGCAAGTCTATCCACATTGACTTCACCAAGAAAAAGCCAAAATACTTCCCGGTATTCGTCAATAATCAACAAATACCATACGCGAATACTGCTAAGCATCTCGGCATGACCCTGGATGCAAAACTGCGCTGGAAAGAGCATGTCAAAAAGAAAAGAGCCGAATTGGATATTCGGTACAAAAATATATTATGCTACTTGGCTACTTGGTAGACAGTCGTCATTGTCAATGCCTAACAAATTGCTGTTATATAAACAACTTTTAAAGCCTGTATGGACCTACGGTATTCAGCTGTGGGGCTGCACCAGTCAAAGCAATCGTCAAATCATACAACGTATGATATACAGATATAGTCAACGCGCCCTGGTACTTAAACTGTAGTGCAAGTGCTGACTTTTATAAAGAACACGTGAATCAAGTGTATTCCCCTTAACCTATAGTGAATAAGAAAGACGTTATTGGACGATTTCTTAATTTTATAGTTACTTAGCAGTTTAAGTTAAATTTAAATTACTTATTAGCTAATAGGCTAGATTGTAATGTGAATAAAGTATCACCAAGTGTGATACTCTATAAAGAGGGAAAAAAAACCAGTCGCTAAAACAAAATTAGCCCAAATTCATCATAAAATGTACGTGTCTGAACGGATTTTTCTCGTAACATTTCTTTGTTCAAAAATATCCATTTTATCATGCAAGTTCGTGACATTATTATTTAAAACGATATATAATAACAACATATAAATGAAAATGTAGCCACTTACCGTTGATTATTACACTAAAACACTTAAAATACACAACCTTTTGCACAAACACAAACGCGACCACAGAAAACTAAACTGCGTACATGGACGTAATAAGTCCATGACTGCGTGTCACTCTGCGATGCGTATCAACTTTTTTTTTAATGTTGTCGAGGCATATTTTGCTTTTGGAAATGATTATTTTACGAGAATATCTGTCAGGCCCATAGACTAAAACCACCTCAAGCAATACTAAACCCTTTATAAAGTAAAAAATGAGCTTTTAATAATGGCGTCTAGACACCGACGCCGACGACGCCTCAAGGCGGTGGGGCCCACTGACATATAAATCATATTTTATTTTCTCGCTGTTTGGTACCCAAGTAAGGTACGTCAGGAGGTTCATGTTTAGGATTAAGCGGGAGGAAACGCCCGTGTGTCACCACTGTGTGGATCGCCCGGAGGACACGGTGGAGCATACGGTGGAGGTCTGCCCAGCTTGGGCGGAGCACCGCCGTGTCCTCACGGAGGCGATCGGCGGCGGCGATCTCTCGCGTCCGGGCCTGGTTCAGACCATGGTTCGGAGCGAGAGTGCATGGGAGGCCGTCACCTCCTTCTGCGAAGCAGTTATGCTAGCGAAGGAGGAGGCGGAACGCGTGAGGGTGAGACAAGGTTCGCGCCCTCATGCCCCTAGTCGCCGCAGGAGACGCCCCGGGCGTCGGGAGTCGCAAGCCGATTTCCGGCCACCGTAGGCGCGGGCCTGCGGACGGTGAGCGATGGGTAGCTCGCACTCCGATAAGGACCAGGCCCGGGTCGACGGCGCGTTGTGTTCCACGCGCGCCTCAAAGAGATGTCAGCACAAACTGACGGGGTCCGTCAGGACCAATGCCTGCCGGGGTTGCGAGTTTGTCCGAAAGGGATATCGTGGCCCTGGCACACAGGCAACGGAAGGAACACGGGTGGGTTTTAGTCAGTAAAAGTCTGACACGCCCTCCGGCTCCGCCCAGAGCGGGAGAAGTTATTTGATGATTTCCCACCCAAAAAAAAAAAAAAAAAAGTAAGGTACGTCAACTGTCAAAATGCTCTTGAGTTGTGGATATAATTTGTGAATTTTGGAGTAATTTGCTGTGTTATTGCGTTTTAATTCGGTTCTATAGTGGAAATCGTCAATAGCAAGATGCCCAATTGCAATTTAATCGGATGTGGCATCAAAAGAAGCGGAAATCACCCGAACATAACTTTGCACAAGTACGTACTTAATTTCAGCTGAAATATCTTTAGATTTTGCTAATAAACAAAAGAGTCTGTATTCGCTGAAGAGTTTCAACAGTAAAGCATTCCTAATTTCCCTTTTTCTTTTATTTTCAACAGTTTTACTTCATGAAATCATTTTCTTATTATTAAGGGTAGAGTAGTGCATACAAACATTTTTATATTTATCGATAATGCTATTTTATAGTTCTTTATTGGTTTTAAGCTACGATTTATGTTTTGCTTGGCTGGAAACAATCGGTGTTGAAAATTTAAAGATGTCTTCACTTTGAAGAATCATGTTTCAACCGGACACTGAATAAAGTAACATTGCGTGACGATGCTTTACCTTCACGAACCTTATTGGTAGGTAACATTGCGTGTTATAAATGATGATGTCCTCAAGTACTTGTTTAGATGGACACAAAGTAAAATCAAGATACATCAAAAATACTAATAATTTTATTGCTTGTTTACAGCCCGTAATTCAATCAAATATTATTATGTCTGGCATTTTAACTGAAAATGATCAAAATCAGACAAACTCACAATCAGGATGTGGTGCTCCTAATATGGAATTTTTTTTTTTGTATTTAAAAACAGTAGGATCTCCCTACTGTTTTTGTAGTCATACAATTTTTAAGTATTATTTTTATTAATAATTGTGTTAATAATAAAGAGTAGGTCAGGTTTGTGTGCCTACCATTCAAAATCAACCTGGAGTGATTTCAAAGAGGAGTGGCATAGATTTAGCCCCTAGCACATCCACTACGCTCGATTTAGTCAGTAGCGCCTCCGCTGCACCAGATTTGGCTGCTAGCATTTCCACTGCACCAGATTTAGCCGCTAGCACCTCCACTACGCCAGATTTACCGGTATGACTATCTTCCGTTTTTCTTGAAATCTTTATTTGCGAATTCGCAATGATAACAGCTTACTTTTATTTTATTTGATTTCAGGTACACACATTTAAAATGATAAAGAAATTAAAGGACAAATATCAAGAACAGTCTAAAAAAATAAAGAGGCTTAATGAGAAAGTTAGAAGACAGACGAAAAACTTGCTCATTTTAGTAATATTATCACAGAAGTAAAGAAAAGAAATTTATTAAATTCTGAATCCCAAGCGTTGCTTGCAAAATGTGCGGGACCCCAAGATTTCTTAAAATGGCAAGTTGCTAAATCTAAAGGTTTGCCAGTAGAGAGGCAATATTCTGAAGAAATCAGAAAATTTGCTCTCACCTTAAATTTTTTTTCCCCAAAAGCTTATCAGTTTGTGCGTTGTACTTATAATACCTGTCTTCCACATCCACGTACCCTGAGTAAATGGTATCAACACATAAACGCTGAGCCTGGCTTTTGTAGTGAAGCATTTCACACTTTAAAAGCAAAAGTTCAAAGTAGTAATTTGCCAGTACTATGCGCATTAATGTTTGATGAAATGGCAATAAGAAAGTCGCTATGCTGGGATCCGCAAAAAAAAAAAATATTATGGACGTGTAAACTGCGGTATGGATTGCGATAGTGATGCGCTCGATGTCGCCAATCAGTGCCTAGTGATATTACTGAATTGCATAAATGGAAGATTGAAACTGCCTGTAGGATATTTTTTTATCACGTCTCTAACAGGGGCACAAAAATCTACTTTAGTGGAAATGTGTATCCAAAGGTGTGAGGAAGTGGGTGCCAAAATAGTGAGCATAACATGTGACGGACCTGCTGCAAATTTCAGCATGTTTTGTTCACTAGGCTGTGATCTCATGAAGGATCAAAATGTTACTACATTTGAAACAGGTGAAAATAGAATACACATTTTTATAGATCCATGCCACACTATTAAACTGATCCGGAACGCTTTTGGAGAAATGAAGGTATTTTTTTACCATTTTGGCAGGAAAATTGATTTCAATTATTTAGAAGAGTTATTAAAACTACAAGATCGTGAAGGCTTGCACATGGCGACTAAGTTGACAAAGGCACATTTGCTGTTTGACAAACAAAAAATGAAGGGCCGTTTGGCCACTCAACTGTTGAGCAATTCAGTCGCTGACGCCTTGCACTACTGTGAGAATGAATTAAAGCTTAAACAATTTGAAGGTTCTGCAGCGACAATCAACTTCATACGAATTGTAAACGATGTGTTTGAAGTCTTGAACAGTCACTCAGTTCGACCGCTGGAAAAAAGCTGTTTGCCCTGAAAACATCGGACTTGTAGAAGCGCTGTTTGAAGGAGCCATTAATTACTTTCGCAATTTAAAGCTGGAATCTGGTCAGTTAGTCATTTGTTCCCGTAGAAAAACTGGATTTATTGGCTTGATTATAAACATGCAGAGTACAATCCAGCTATTTAAGTATCTAGTTGGAGAAATTAAAGTATTAAAATATCTTCCTTTATATAAAGTGAGCCAGGATCACCTAGAATTGTTTTTTTCTGCCATCCGAGCTCGTGGTGGATTTAATAATAATCCGAATCACGTTCACTGAAATGCGAAACTTGTAACGAACTACTTTTTGGAGTTTCTGAGCAATTTAAAACAAGTTTAATTACTTTAAAATCTCGTGGTGGTCTGGTTTATCCTTCGAAAGACGTTGTAAACATTTTGAAAAATGTCGAAAAAATTTTAAAAGGTGTGTTGCACGTAAAAAACCGAGAGCAAAATTACTATTTGTATGTTTTTAAGTTTTTCATAGATTACTATGCCAAACCAAATAATTTATTTGATTCTGGGAATTGTGAACATGATACAAATCATAAATATTTATTAATTAAAAGTGTAATATGAAATGAATGAGATTGATGTGCTTAATATAAATACTTTATTATAATTATTGTTGACTTTTAATAAAAAACCCACAATCATCTGCATTTTAGAAAAGATAGGTGTTCCAACACCTATCTGAAACAAATATATATGGTTAAATCATTTGGATTTTCCTTATGTCTTATTTGACTATAATGTCTACTGCTGTACTAAAACCGAAACATGATTACCTACTTGAAATTTAAAAGAATTTTCAATAGAAAAAAAAATCCAAAGTAGCACCGTCTATTCTCTGTTCTATACGATTATACGTAAACAGTGCAGTAAAATGTTCTTTAAATCAAAGGTATTTAAATATGTTATGAACTATGTTACTAAGCTAAAAATTCATTTCAGTATAGCATTTTGTCATAAATCTACATTTAACGAAGCGCGTTTAGTTCCGGTGTGCGTGAGTATTCTATCTCGCGCCTCCAAAACTAGACAGCCATAACGGTTTTAATTAAATCTGTTACAGAATACTAGCTCGATAAAAAGCAGCATACTCGTATTATCCCAGATTTCAACCTGTCTCAATGGGAAACATCAAAATAAGTTTTATGGTTTAACCGTGAAAGAAGAACGAACCAACAAACATGAAACAACTTATTGGAAAATATGGCGTATTTTTACTCGTAGATATTGTACCGTGACAGTATGAAAACATTCTCACAATCTTTTATCGATGTTATTTTAAAGAAATATCGGTATGGGCTGCCCTATTAACCGCCATTTTGTTCTCTCAGTAAAGTGTAGGTATTCACGTTTTTCTTGTAGGTATGCCAAGTCCATATGATTTATAAGTCAGTGGTGGGGCCTGACGGTTTGGGACCGCCACCCACAGATCATATACCGCCACCACACGGAGGCGGTGGAACTTGTGCAAAAATAAAATGGCGAAATTTTTAATTTTAATCAAAATAAAACTAATATTTGGCTGTTTGTAGGATTACTCCAAATTTTGAAATAAACAGTCGAAATCTAATCTTCATCAACAACAGCTATAGATGTGGAAGACTGACAGTCCAAGATTTCGATTTGAAGTTTAAATTGTTAGTAGCACGGCATGTTTTATTGTTAGAGCTCTGTCCTTTGTCTTCACTATACCACAAGAATGAGAGAGATACAATACTTAGTTTCGTAGATAATCGTAATAGTGTCAGACCAGAGTAGGGGTGTGGTTGTACGTACATACGTTACCACTAGACTAGACAAAGTTTTGACATAAGTGGTTGTACAACCCATAGACATAGAGAATGACATGAGCAATCCGTAGAAGTATTTGAGATACTCCGGAAGTGACCGAGGTAGATTTGAGAGTGGTGGTACGTAGGCTAAATGCCAAAAATACCACCCCAGGACCCGACGGATTATCTGGAAAAACCTGGGTTCAGGCCTTGGAGGCTCTCGGGCCTCGACTAAGGGGGCTCCTAAGCGCATGCTTGGAGAGGGGCCAGTTCCACTTCGTTGGAAGACGGGAAAACTGGTCCTCATAAAGAAGCCAGGGCGCCCAGCGGACTCTCTGTCCGCTTACCGGCCCATCGTGCTCCTCGACGAAGTGGACAAGCTCTTTGAAAGAGTAATTGCAGACCGCCTTGTCGGGCGCCTTCTCGCCATTTGATGTGTATACGCCTTGTATATCAATCTTGTAAAAATGAATCATTGAAGCGGACGTAAATGGAGTGTGTCGGGTTGCTCAGGGTTGCTAGCCCTACTTTTCAGAATTTTCCTTTGATTGAAAATGGTGTTGCCAGTAACTTAATTATTTACTTAGATCACAATATACTACAACAAAGAAATAAAATAAATAGATTCCGTGTCCTACCGTACCTTTTTTTTTTTTTTTTTTTTTTTTTTTTTTTTTTTTTTTTTTTTTTTTTTTTTGGGTGGGAAATCATCAAATAACTTCTCCCGCTCTGGGCGGAGCGGTAGGGCGTGTCAGACTTTTACTGACTAAAACCCACCCGTGTTCCTTCCGTTGCCTGTGTGCCAGGGCCACGATATCCCTTTCGGACAAACTCGCAACCCCGGCAGTTTGTGCTGACATCTCTTTGAGGCGCGCGTGGAACACAACGCGCCGTCGACCCGGGCCTGGTCCTTATCGGACGGCGAGCTACCCATCGCTCACCGTCCGCAGGCCCGCGCCTACGGTGGCCGGAAATCGGCTTGCGACTCCCGACGCCCGGGGCGTCTCCTGCGGTGACTAGGGGCATGAGGGCGCGAACCTTGTCTCACCCTCACGCGTTCCGCCTCCTCCTTCGCTAGCATAACTGCTTCGCAGAAGGAGGTGACGGCCTCCCATGCACTCTCGCTCCGAACCATGGCCTGAACCAGGCCCGGACGCGAGAGATCGCCGCCGCCGATCGCCTCCGTGAGGACACGGCGGTGCTCCGCCCAAGCTGGGCAGACCTCCACCGTATGCTCCACCGTGTCCTCCGGGCGATCCACACAGTGGTGACACCCGGGCGTTTCCTCCCGCTTAATCCTAAACAGGAACCTCCCGAAACATCCATGTCCGGTGAGGACCTGCGTTAGGCGGAAGGTAAGGACGCCGTGGCACCTCTCCAGCCACTCCTCAAAGAGGGGACTTATCGCCACAATTGTGGCGTGCCCAGCGCTGGGTTGTGACAATCGCACTCTCCATGTCGCCATGAGATCCCTCCGGAGCTCCGTCCGCTGTGCCGCAATTTCTTGCGGCAGCGGAGTTATGCCCCGGAGTTTCGCCTCTTCGCGCCACACCCAAATGTGCGCGAGGACTTTCGCCTCCAGATCCCATAGCGGCAATCCGGCAAGGAGGCTCGCCGCCTCATGGGAGACCGTGCGGTATCCCCGTACCATCCTGATGGCCATGACCCTTTGGGACGCGTTCAACCGCTGCGCTGGTCGCAGCCTCAGAGAACGCGCCCACACCGGTGCCCCGTAAAGGGCCATGGACCGCACGATCCCCGCGTAGAGCCTCCGGCAGGAGGCGTTTGGACCCCCTAGATTGGGCAGGAGCCGCTTCAAAGCAGCCCCGGCCCGCTCCAGTCTGGGAGCCAAACGTCGAAAATGCTCCACGAAGTTCCACCGGCTGTCGAGGACGAGTCCCAGGTACTTCATCGTCGACTCGACGCCGATGTGAACCCCTCCCGCCGTTATCTGGGAACCCGACAGTGGCGCGTTCCGAGGACCATAAAAACACATGGCATCGGACTTGTGCAATGCCACCTCGAGTCCCAATTGCCGGATCCTATCGACGATTGTCGCAACCCCACGTGCCGCCAGTTCGGCCGCCGCCTGATGCGAACTCCCTTGTGCCAGGACTAGCGTGTCGTCAGCGTAGCAGACTACGCTGACGCCACTAGGGAGGTCGGCGCGCAGCACCCAGTCGTACCCGATGTCCCACAGATGCGGCCCCAGGACCGATCCCTGTGGGACACCGCACGACATCTCTCGCCAGTTCCACTCTCCGTGGTGACCGGGGTAGATGACGGCCCTGTCCGTCAAATAGGCCTCGACCACACGACAGAGGTAGGTCGGCATCCGGTGATACCGAAGTGCCTCCCTAATGCAACTCCAGGGCAAGGTATTGAAGGCATTGGCGATGTCAAGAGACACCGCCAAGACAACCCCACCCCGGGCAACAGCATCCCCCGTCGTGAGGGCTCGAACGCGCATGATGGCATCCACCGTAGAGCGCCCCTTACGGAAACCAAACTGGCTCTCCGCCAAATCCGGCCCCACCCGCACCAGCCGCCCGACAAGGCGGTCTGCAATTACTCTTTCAAAGAGCTTGCCCACCTCGTCGAGCAGCACGATGGGCCGGTAAGCGGACGGAGAGTCCGCCGGGCGCTCTGGTTTCTTTATGAGGACCAGTTTCCCCGTCTTCCAACGAAGTGGAAACTGGCCCCTCTCCAAGCATGCGCTTAGGAGCCCCCTTAGTCGAGGCCCGAGAGCCTCTAAGGCCAGAACCCAGGCTTTTCCAGGCAAGCCATCGGGTCCTGGGGCGGTATTCTTGGCATTCAGCCTACGTACCGCCACTCTCAGATCTACCTCGGTCACCTCTGGAGCATCGTCGTCGTCGGTGTGGTCCGCATCCGGCACTGCAGGAGGCGGAGCCATGGGCGGGGGAGCATGTTCCCCTCGCGAAGCGAACAGAGCGCTCACCACGTCCTCCACGAGCTGGGGCCGGAGACTCTGCGTCAGCGGGGGAGCCCATGGGCGGAGTTTATCTCGCACCCATTTGTAGGGGCGTCCCCACGGGTCTCTGTTGAGAGTCTCCAGCGTCTCCTCGCGGGCCAGTCCTCTGGCCCGCTGGATCTCCGCTCGGAGGGCAGTCTTCGCCGCTCTGTACCCCTCGTATAGCTCCGCCTGAATGATTTCCGTATCCGGAGGGCGGATACGGAGCCTGCGGTGCCTGGAGTACCGGTGGCGCGCAGCAACGCACGCCTCGCGTAAAGCGGTCAGCTCACGCGACCACCAGCACACCTGGCGCCGAGCACGTCCGGGCTGGACCCGGGGCATTGCCACGTCACATATTTCGGACATGGCCTCCCGGAACCACTCCGCCTCGTCGTTGATGTCGGCAGGCCTGTCTGGTGATAACACCCAGGCCTGCACGATCGAGGCTTCCAGGAGGAGCTCCCGGTCCAGCTGCTTTAGCGCCCACCGCGGACCACTCGGGGTCTGTCGGACCGGCGCGCCCGAGGTCTGGGCGGAGACGTCAAACCGGATGTACCGGTGATCGGAATAGGTCTCCACCCCCTCCATGACGCGCCAGTCGATGACACGCGGTGACAGAGCGGGGCTGGCGAACGAGATGTCCACCACTGATTCACCCCGCATCCGCACACACGTGGGGACAGAACCCCGGTTTAGGACGACCAGGCCTGTCTCTAGAGCCCAGTCCTCCACCATCCTGCCCCGTGTGTCTGTATACCGGGAACCCCAAGCCACGTTTTTGGCATTGAAGTCCCCGAGAACGAACACGGGGAGGGGATGGTACCCGACGACGACGACTTTCAGCTCCCCAAGGGAGTTGTGGAACTCGGCGAGAGTTCGGTTCGGGGAGAAGTAAACTCCTACCACGACAATCTCCCCGAACCGTGCTGCCACGCAACCCTGTCCCCTCTTGACGGCCTCGAGGGACGGGGTACCGGCGGCGGCCGACGAAATTAGGGTCACTGAGCCGCTCAGGTCCTCCACCCAGTCATCCCTGGGCGGGACAAAGTACGGCTCAGCGACCACGGCGATGTTAATCGACCACTGCGCCATGCTCTGGAGCAACAGATCCTGAGCGGCGGCGCAGTGGTTGATGTTCGCCTGGAGGAGGCGTAATGGGGCCATTTATTGGCATTCCATATCAGCCTCCTCCCGGGCCCTCAGGGATGGCCCTGCCGCGGTGGTAGCGGCGGCAACGACGACGGTGGAGGCGGCAGCGGCGGCGGCAATCGTGGCGGCTGCGGCGGTGACGGCGGTGGCGGAGGGCTTGCCCCTGCCCCTGGGTTTGGGGGGAGGAGCACAGGCCTTGCCCCCAGCCCGGTGATCTGCCGGCTTGCCAGCCGCCGCACATGCAAAACAGTGCGGCGTGGCATTACAGGAGCCGGCCTTGTGACCGGGCTGACCGCAGCGGAAGCAGTGATCGCTGCGGTCCACCTCCGAGGTACAGCATGCTCCCACGTGGTTTCCCACCCGGCAGCGGAAGCACCTCAGAGGTCTGGGTTCCAGCAGTTTCACCTGCGCGGATACCCAGCCCACCCGGAGCCTTTGGCCCTCCCCGGATATTTTTTGGGCCGCCGACACGGGGCAGCTCACCGTAATGGTTTGCATCCCCGATTTGTCAGGACGGAGGGTGCCGGCCCTCACCTGCTCGGCAGAGCACTCTCCACTCCTAGACACGGCTGCCACAACATCTTCCGCCGTCACGCAGTCGTCCAGGCCCAGGATGCGCATGTCAGCGCACTTGGTGGGCCTGGAGACTCGGGCCTCCCCCGCATTGAGGGACGCCCTGAGCCTTTCGGCCAGGGCGTCAGCGGTCGGGCCGCTTGCCGCACCAGGGATCTCGAGCATCCGGGCCCCAGTTGCCGTGACTTTCATCCTGAAGCCCGCGGCGACGCCGATCTCCTCCAGGTTCACCGCCTTCCACGCCTTGGCGAGCACCTCGCGGTAGGTCACGCCCTTCTTCTCCGCTTCCGGCTGTAGTGTGATCACTACAGCTGCGGACTTTGGGGCGCGGAGCCTAGCCGCGGCGCTTCGCTTCTTGCGCCGTTGCCGCCTCTCCTTTTTTTGGCCGCCCTTTTGGCCTTAGCCGCCTTCTTTTTCTCCCCGGCTACTTGCCATTCGGCGTCGGCCGGAGAGGAATTAGGAAGCTGGAGGGGGGGCGACCGTCCTGCCGCAGTGGCTGGGGCCCTTGCCTTCTGAGTAGCCACCTGTGCAGCCGTCCCGTCCTTCTTGGGCTTAGGCTGCGCCAATCTGGCCGATTTGGCCAGAGGCGCGGGCTTGGCTGCAGGCTTGGCCGCAGGCTTGGCCGCGGCAGCCACGGTGGCCGCAAAGGTGGCCGGTCTGCTCGTCGCTAGCGGGGGGCGCAAGACAATGCCCTCGAGTACGGAGAACCGGCTGTTGAAGGCAGCCAGCTCCTGCCGCACCAGGGACAAAACCCGGTCCTCCGCCGGCAAGGGCACACCCTGCCCTTGCTGCACCCCTCCATGCGGCCCCTCCGGAGGGCCAGCTTTTCGAAGCCGGGCCAGGTCCGCTCGGAGCTCCTCATTCTCCTTTCGGAGAAGCTCCATAGCAGCCGTCAAGCGGCCGACCTCCGCCCGCATCTCGGACACTTCGCCTGACGAAGGCCCGACCTGAAGGGCCTTCGCTGCCGCAATTATGGAGGCCGTGGCAGCGGGTACGACCTTGTCTTTAGAGGATTGAATCCTCTTCAAGGCCACACCCCTGATTGCGGCTACCACAACCTCCTCAAAGCTGGCAGCTCGCTCCTTAGAGCCACCAGCGGCATCCGGCTCACCACCGGACGACTCAGTTCCTGGTGCCCCAATCCTTGCCTGCTTTGTCGGTGGACTCACAGGCTCGGAGTCTCTGTCCTGCTCTTTCCCAGACTTCTTCGTCACGATCGACTCTTTGCTCTTCGGTTGCTGTCTACGCTTGCGCGCTCGGCTTTGAGTCAATCTTGTCGACTTTTGCGAGCAAGAGGACTCGCTGGATTCACTAGCCACCTCGTCAGCAACCGGGGTAGCCGGGCGCACAAATTGTGCTCGGGTCTTTGGCACTCCCTGTGCGTTTTTGTTTTGTTTCGGTGCCGTGGATGTACTGGGAATAGAACCCAGCGACTCCTCGGCACCGGTAGGTGAGCCACCCTGGCTCAATGCGTCCCCGAAGGACGGGTAAAAATCCGAATTGGACTTTGGGCGTTCATTGTCGCCCCCAGAATACGAGGGACTGACCGAGCTCTGCTCGGTGAGGGATTCTCCTACTGCGGAGCAGCAGGTACCCTCCTGGGGTAGTTTGTTTTGATGACTCGCTTCCATTGTTGTTGCTGAACACAGCTTTGCCTTTTTTATGGGGTGGGGTCCCCAGACCACTCCTTCACCTCAGTCATGTCTGATGAGCAGACACGTACTAGAGGTGAACCACTCTTCCCACTCTCCAAACGATGAGGAGAGAATCGCGCGCCATCCAAGAACACCAACAGCTGTTGAAGTCCTCAGATGGCGCGCCCCTCGCGGAAGTCAGATGGTATTGACTCCGCCCCATGTCTCTCTTAGTCAGGTCTCTCACTTGAGGCCTTCCGGCATGAGTGACTCTACCGGCAAAGCCCCCAAGATCATTGAGACACGCAAGCCCCACCACGACGACAACGTGGAGACACACTCGGTGGACCGACCATAAGCCTAGATAATAAATTTAGTGATTTTTACATTCTAAAATGAAGGACTTTCCACACACAACTACCTACCTGCCGGTCCTACCGTACCTGCGACCACGTTCGTTCAATATTTATCAAGAGTTGAAAAGTAATGATAGGTTCAGTTTAAAAAAAAAACAATTTTATTTTTAGGGTTCCTTATTCAACAAGGAATCCTTATAGTTTCACCATCTGTCTGTCCCTAGCTTACCTCAGAGACACTTAGTACTAGAAAGCTATAATTTGGCATGGTATGTACAAATTAAAATCACGCCAACAAAGCGATAAAATAAAATCATGGCAGTAAAAAAGTAAAAGTAATAATATAACAAAATTAAAAGGAAAACTATCACAGCTAAGTAGGTGTTACAAGTTAACGACTGTTACAAGTTGACCAGCTTACATTTTCAGTTGGAGAATTCACCGTGACGTATATCGATGTATGGGAGAACATGTTTTTCAACTACAATGTTAAGTTTTTTTTAGGATAATTTCATCCATACTACGGAACCCTTCATTGTGCGTGGTTCAATACGCACTGTGCCGGTTTTTGTAATTCCAATAATTGTTTTAGATATCTCCAAAGAGGCATCTTGCCTTAGTCTATTAAAATGAAAATATTATGAATGTTTTGTTTTTATAACAATCTAAAAATCCTGCTCAGAAGAAAGTATTGTGCCTCCACTGATATGTGTACCTATGCGTACAAAAGGCAATGTTACTACTGTTACCTAGGAGAACTTAGGATGCAAGAGCGAGCGAAGCGAGTTCGGGACTTGGGGCAACCCGACTCAGACAGGTTAGGTTCGAATTTTGTTTTAAACCATTGAGCCCAGCGAAGCGGGGCTCCCCCAACTACGCCTTATAAACAATAAAGTGTTTTGAGGTTAGGTTACAATAATTTGTTTTTCTCAAGAACGGTGCGTTACCTTTTCATGGGGGTAGTGCCAGAGGAAAGGGGGAACACCCCCTTCCCACCCCCCTCTTCGTGCGAAACGATACTAGATTTTTACCGATTATTTCGACATTGTGCCATAATAATAATAACCATAAAACCATGTAGATGTATAATTTATACCCACATGTGGTAGGAAACACTATGGTTTCGTAAATTGGAAGTGGCAGATCGCTTTTTGCAACAGAAAACTGCACAATTTACCATTTTTTGGGAAGACTTATTTGCGATTGCGACACAATACGATTTACAATGTCGGGCATGTCGGCTGTCAGCGAATGAACTATATCGTTTTGTAGAACTTGCATGGTCATAGGGCTAATTGACTTTGGCAGAGGGGTACGCCTGGGTACGCTCAGCAATGGCAGCTCCTGTCAGGTTAAATGTTCTATGGCGCCTATATGACGCATAGCGATAGATCTTTCATATCTAAAATCCTTTACTTACATATAATTTTCTATTGCAACATTAGAACATCTCATAAAATAAAACAAAATTGAGCCGTTCCGGGACTAGCAGATGTGCAACATCGCACTACACCTTCACTACACACACTATATGTATACTACATACAGACCGTATAAGTGTATAGTAGCCGATCGCCACGCGGCATGCGTCGCCCCACCAGAAATCGGTTTTACGTGCGCCTGAAATGAATTCTATTTCTACTTATATTAGTACCTACTACTCTTTGAGTATTTAGTTAAGTTTTAATGCTCTAAGGTCTTAGAGCATGTAACCTGTATGGAGGTGCTTTATATGAGCGTACCCCTCTGCCAAAGTCATTTGACCTTAAGACCATGCACGTTTTATAAAACTAGTTAATTCGATGACAGCCGACATTGTGAATCGTATTGTGTGACAAACAAGTGTTGTAAATTGTGCAGTTTTCTGTTGCAAAAAGCGATCTGCCACTTCTAATTTACGAAACCATAGTGTTTCCTACGTTAAATTATACATCAACATGGTTTTTGTTATAACCGAAGGGGGGGGGGGTGGTTGGAACGAGGCTATAAAGGCTGAAATAAAAGCACATATCAAAAATGGTACCTGGAAAATAATACAAAAAGAAAAAGACATAAGTTTTAGATTACAAGATGGTTCTTAAGAAAAAACTAAGCCTAGACAACAAAGAGATAAAGAAAGCTCGACTTGTGGCTCGAGGTTTTACGCTCAAACTCAAACTCAAACTCAAAGCATTTATTTCAATTAAACCATTTACAGGCACTTTTGAATTGTCAACAAGTCGGTCAGTTACAAATATGAAGCTAGTTGCCCATTCCAAATAGTAGGTTCCTATGGAGAAGAACGGGCAAGAAACTCCACAGACACTCTTTTAAAATAAAATATTTCATACAAAGTATTGGTTACATCATTCTTATTGAAAATATACATGTGAGAACGATGCAAAACGTCAGAAGCGTCCGTGATAAAAAAAAACAATTCAAAACTAAAATAATTAAAAATAAGCCGTGGCAGCTAAGAGATGACCAGTCCCAACTGACAGCGCCCGTTCACGAACATGACGCATGGATCAGCACCATTCAGCTCAACCATTTTGAAGGGAGCTAAATGATCCAACACACACGCCACCATCAGCGAGACATCTGAGTGAGCATGACATACTCTCAGCTGCCAGGACATATTCAAGTCAATGAAAGACATATTACCCGGTAAATGGTAGCTCTATTGTACATAGTACTCACACCTGTGTTATGCAATTATATAATACAAAGGTGATTGAGTTTATACAATGAAAAGATAGTCTTACAATCTTCAGCAGCTCCAACAGTATTTTCAAATGTTAATCAATTAGTTGACGTTGTGGAGCAGGACCAGCATTGAGCCAAGCATTTCTATCAGCGATGTAATCCCCCAGCCTATAATATGCCTGCTTGCATAGTGTGCGTTTTATACAAGATTTGAATTTCGTCTCATTCAGTTGAAGTATGTGGGGAGGAATTTTATTATAACATTTTAAACAGTACCCCATGAAAGATGAGTCTACTTTAGCCAGTCTGAAACCTGGTTGAGCTAATAGATCCCTACTTCTAGTACTATAATTATGTCTTTCGCCTCTTTTACTAAAAAGATGTAAATTTTTTCTTACGTACATGATGTTTTCATAGATATATTGACAAGACACCGTCATGATGTTAATATTCTTAAACAGTTCCCTAAGAGAATCGCGCCTGCGGAGATTATATATGGCTCTGATGGCTCTTTTCTGCAGAATAAAAATAGACTCGATGTCTGCAGCCCGTCCCCAAAGTAAAATACCGCAAAGACCAGGTCTTGATTTTAACGAAACATTTGCGCCCGTTGCAAAATTAAACTCAATCAGATCTGTCATAGGAATATCAGTTGAAGAAAATTTACAACTTGACCAAATGGATGTCACTACAGCGTACCTTAATGGGGACCTGGAAGAGAACATAGTTATGAAATTACCTGATTATGTCGAAAAATATGTAAGGGAGATAATCGTTGAAGAAAGTGAAGCTGAAAATCTAAGTATATATAAGGTGCTAACAAATTAAGTACCAATATTTTAAGAGGTGTTACATTACATCAAAACAATTAACTTTAAATAGAAATTTAAATTTTTGAATTAGAAGAAAACTTTTTATATGATATTTTTGTTTTAATTTACGGAACAAAATAAATTAATTAAAATTTCGCCCAAATATAATCCCTTAGTAAGAGTATTATTATCCGTGGTAAGGTGTATACTACCTGATACTGCTCTTTTATATCAGCTCCTTATTGACCCTTACAGCGCAAGAAATGTATGACTGACAGTCACAAGATTACAACCCTAATGATTAATTTCAAATAACCAGCGCATATCAATCATCATTGCAATTGAAACCTTACGTCCAGTTCAATAAAACCCACATCTTGCTTTTAACTGACAAGACACACTTTCTGTCAAGTGAACATCGTCGTTTGTGACTAACGTCAATGATTGGAAATAGCATGACATTGACATTTATTTATTTAAGTGAAGTGGCCATTGACTCATGACAGTCAAGAGGTTTCATAAGATAATCAAAGAGGACTTAGTCACGGATTGTTGACTATCTATTAACAGGGTGTATTTACGCAGTAATGTTGTTTCCCTTATTATCTCCAAAAAGTAACATAAACTTTTCAATGTTTCATACTAAGTCTACTCCTAGAGACGAGTACTATCAGCTCTAAAAGTATTGGTACCTAATTTGTTAGCACCTTATATAATAGAAATCAAACTAGTTTTTTTCTGAGACAGACAAATTAATAAAAATTTATTTAGAACAAGTCAACCATACATTCAAAAATATATAGTACAAATAAACAACAGATGGCGTTACTAGTATCTTATTTTGATATAAAACTAACATCCCCACTTATCAAAATAATCTAGATAGTGACTAGATACTGACGCACCAATTCACACAAAAATAACAAACTAAATTTGTATCTCCTGCACACCTAACAACTGCATAAAATGATAATGCTTGGCCCTACCCAAACCTTTCGTAAACAGGTCTGCTGGCATTTCAGCTGTTTCCAAATATTTCAAATCTACAACTCTATTAATAACACAATCTTTACAAAAATGGTAACGTATATCTATATGTTTAGTTCTTTTATTAAAATTATCATTTGAAGACAGCTTTAGTGCACCCTGGTTATCATTAAACAAAGTTATGGTGTATGACTCTTCAGTAATTTCCTTTACCAAATTAATCAGATATACAGCTTCGCTACAGGCTTCAGCTAAACCCATATATTCAGCCTCTGTGCTTGAGAGGGCTACTGTCTTTTGCTTTTTTGCCTCCCATGAAACAACACTTCCAGGTAACATAAAACATAGACCCATGAAAGACCTCCTATCTACAACATTACTCCCCCAATCTGCATCAACAAACCCTACTAATTTCGAATTACCACTTCTAGTATATTTCAACCCAAAATGTTTAGTTTTCTTAAGATATTTCAAAGTTCGTTTAGCATATACTTACCCAAGTTTCATGATTGTAGCAATTATTGAATTGACTAAGAAAACTTACGGAATAAGCTATGTCAGGTCTAGTTAGCACTGCTAAATACATAAGTCCACCTATAAGCTGCTGATAAGGTAAGTCATTTTCACATTTTTTGTTAAGTTAATACTCAATTTGGTCTCTAAAGGTGTATCAGCTACTTTACTATCTGCCATGTTAAACCTATCCAACAACTGGCTAACATATTTCTCTTGGCTTAATGTAACTGTACCATTAACTTTATCAATATTAACTGTCATTCCTAAACAATTCTTAACTTGTCCTAGATCTTTTATTTTAAAGTTTAATGACAATGTTTTCTTCAAATGACTACATTCAATATCATCATTTGAAAACACAAAAAAATCATCGACATATAAAGCTATAATTGTTCTTCTACCAGCCTTGTTTTTAGTGTACAAACATGATTCTAATCTGGAGCGTTTATAACCATTGCTAACAAGACATTCAATTACCTTCTTGTACCAGGCCCTTGAAGATTGCTTTAGCCCATAAATTGCTCTATTTAATTTAAGTACTTTATTATTATTCTTACTTTGAGAATATAACAAGCATTCTGGTTTTTCCATATAAATTATCTCTTCAAGATCCCCATTCAAGAATGCTGTAACAACTACAAGATGTGTAACATCCAAACCAAGTTTAACAGATAATGCAAACAATAACCTTAAAGTTGAATGTCTTACCACAGGTGAAAAGTTTCTGTATAGTCCACATTTAGCTTCTGCATGTAGCCCTTGGCTACTAAACGAGCACGGTAACGAACACTGTTGTCACTGTTCTGCTTTTTACGTAGCACCCACTTACACTTTACAATAGTCTTGTCATCTGTTGGCCTATCCACTAGCTCCCATGCATTGTTGTCCTTAAAACACTGAAGTTCTTCTTTCACTGCTGATAACCACTGTTCTTTCTCTGATCCCTTTAATGATTATTTTAGAGATATTCCACTAGCATCATCAAATACTTCCTCAGGAACACAGATATTTAACATCCCATATCGTTCTGGCTTGTTTCTGATTCTGCTGCTTCTTCTAACACGCTGCTTAGGTGATTCATGAGCATCTTCATACTCACTAAGAATATAAGAATCATCTGACCCGTCCGATATTTTGTCAATTAATGCATCCTCATCTCCGGTTTCTGCTTCTGGACTTGGTGAATCCTTCTCAGATAGGTCCCCCACTGAACATGAGTTTTCTCCACTTCCAGTAATTGGTATACTGACCTCTGTGTTCTTCTCATCTTCCATGACAATAACATCTCTGCTTGTTGTCACTAGTCCTGTTCTTGGGTTATATATTCGGTAGCCTTTAATGTCATCTGGATATCCCACAAGTATCTGCTTCTCAGATTTTCTATCCCATTTCTGGCGTTTTTCTTTAGCCACATGGACCATGACCAAATTTCATATGGAGTTTTTTCATTGAATGCAGGAAGTACAGTACGGTAAGTATTTTGTAAATGAACTGCGGTATTGGTTGCTTCCGCCCAGAACTCTTTACCCATATTGGCATCGAATAACAAGCATCTAGCTTTCTCTACAATTGTTCGATTATTCCGTTCTGATAACCCATTTTGTTCTGGGGTATAAGGGTTACTTCTTTGATGAACAATACCTTCCTTCTTGAGATATGAATCAAATTCTCTGTTACAGTACTCACATCCGTTATCACTTCTCAATGTCTTTATCTTCATATTTGTTTGTTTCTCAACTTTTGCTTTAAATTATATTCAGCTTCGTCCTCGAGATTAGCATAAACACAATGTAATAACACGTACGGTGTTGTCTTTGCGCACTGACAGTAAAAAGCCCTATACCTAAAACTAAAAAAAATACGCGTATTTTTGATCATTTTTAGGTGAGGGTAGACATACTTCTTTTGCTCGCTACCGTGTTCTATTGCTCATTCACAGTTCAGTGCTACATAATTTTCTTAAATAATTATTATCAGTGTTGTTAAAGTTTTAGAAAGTGTCATGGGCAAACGAAAAAGTAAACACGGTTATGAATATATCACTAAAAAGTTAAAGAAATGGCAGAAGAAACTCCAGTGTGAGACAAGATCGACGTCGAATTTCAAAGGTTAGTCAAGTGTCACATATTGCGAAAAACCGTTATAATAATCAAGTTGCATAATCACATCAACGTTTTAACGTTGTCATAAGTCGTTGCGGTTAACTTTTGGGGTTAACACTTCGAACTCGTAAACGTTATAAGTAACTTATTTTGTTTTATATCACGTGCAAGGCTAATATTGCGAGCAGTTATAAGAACTGTTACCTTGTTAGTATACGTGAAGCTATACGGGTGATGCGGGCTATACGGGTCTTTGGGATTGTCACTTCACCGTAGATACTAAGCCGCACGCAGTACATATCTATGTACCTAGACCGGCCCACCTGCGTGCGCTTATCTTATTGCTGTAAGTGTAACTAATTATCCATTTGTTACGAGCCCAACCTGCAAGCTCAGCACATCGTTCCGACAAAGTGACCGATCGTATTATGACACCGCGCTTCCCACGTCACCGACTGTTGTCATCGCCTTTTCTTTACCTAACTTCGGTGGGAACGGACATTGATATATTAAACCTAACTAATAAGAAATCTATATTATAATTTTTATGTGTTTGTGAATATTCAAATACATTTCGTAACCTAAAAAGGACTTATTCATTGGAGAGTTTTTCCGACACATATTTGGCGCAGTCGGAGCTCGTTACAGACTTAAGGTGTGGTGATGTTAAATACCTAAAAATCAGGCCGCATCAATCGTCTGGACGAAGAACCTATTGGAGGCCTGTCGAAAAAGCGGTTGCTACGGAGTTTGGGACATCCAAAAATCGATAAAACAACGCTCGCAAGCAATGCTACTCATGTAAGTACATAAGTCCTATTATTGGTTGCTATATTTCTACGCAAGGTACTATAATTTTCCAAAATTTTGCACCCACGTGGTAATAGGAACCTTAGTTTTAGTAAGCGCAATCAACTCCGCATCGCGCGAAGTTTCGCATTTCGTAATTTAGAAGATTTAACAGAAAATTTTGAAACTATGACGGAATCGAGTAGTAGTTTTACATTAGACATGAATCAGATAGATATATCAGATAAGATTTATAAATCACTTAGGTTAGTTCCGGAATTTGACGGTAATCCTAATGTTTTAACTAGATTTTTGAATTTGTGCGATCAGTTAGTGCTCACTTTTATCAATCCGCACCCAGGACATCAGCTTTCGAACTTATCTTTGATCAATGGGATTTTAAACAAGATTACTGGTAATGCTGCACGTACTTTGGCAACTAACGGAATTCCAAGTGACTGGAATGGTATAAGATCGACCTTAATTAATACATTTTCAGATCACAGAGATGAATCATCGTTGTATACTGATCTTTCTCTCTTAGTTCAGGGAACCGATACCATACAAGATTTTTACGAAAAAGTTCAACAGTTATTATGCACAATTATGACGTACGTTGAATTACACAAATCTATAAAAACTACCATAGAATCAAAACGAACTCTTTATAAAAAACTAGCTTTACAGAGTTTTTTGAAAGGTCTAAAAGAACCACTAGGTTCTAGGATAAGATGTATGAGACCTTCAACTCTTGAAAGCGCTCTTGAATATGCTCAGGATGAATTAAATATACTATATTTACAGAAAAGAAATAAATCCGTACCAGCAAAAGAAAAACCCCAAAATTGTGAGCAGGTTAATCCTTCTACTTCTTGGTCACACCCTAATTTTCGTTCGGTTAGGCCAGCAAATCAAAATTCAACATACCTGAGACCTCAAAACCAGCCTTTGGGAATTCAATATCCACCACAATATCTCCCACATTTCGCACAACCTGTACGACCAGAGCAGTTCAGACAACCCTACCCGAAACCTACCAAAACTCAGCAAATATTCAGATCCCCCCTACCAACATGTCCACTGGATTTCGAATCCCACTACCCCAAGCCCCTCAGAATAATTATCCAAAACCTATGAGTGGTATTAGTGACCCCGTCGCGCGTACTCTGCCACCATGAACTACAATGCCAGATGCAATTTAGCCCCTAATAATGTTCCACAGATTAAAGAAGCGAACTTCAACGAATCTTTAACGACAATTATTGCTACTATGATTGCAATATCCAGAACACTGATATTACTAATACGGATTCAAACGACCCTAACAAATTGTTAACCGACCTTGACAATCTAATTTTTGAAGATGGCCAGAACCTTCAGAGTGCAAATTTTTGCCCATTCTTGGAGAAAAATGCCCCGGGATAGAATTAAATTTGCATAATAAACGCCGTTTACCTTATATTCAAATAAATGATCCACCAATAAAACTTTTGATCGATACAGGCGCAAATGAGTCCTTTATAAGCCCGGAAGCTTACGAGAAATTTTACCCACATATCCCACTCGACTAAGAACCTTTTTTAGTCACAAATACTCACGTGACTACCCAAAATTATTACTCGTTAACTGTGCCCTGTTTCAATGAGTTTAAAGATTATATTCCGATAAAATTACATCTATACAGATTTCATAATTTTTTCGATGGGTTGATAGGTTGCAAACAATTAAAAAAATGGAATGCAAAAATCGACCTTGCTTCGCATACGTTAGAAACTAAATTCGCTAAAATTCCTATAATCTTATATAATCCTGAATGCTTAAACTCTTATCAAATTACCATACCTGCACAAACTACTCAGTTAATTAAGGTACCTACTAATATTGCGCAAGGAGACATTTACATTGAAGAACAATCAATTTCTGATTGCTACATCAGCGAATGCTTATCATCCGCCGAAAATAATCATACCAATATCGAGCGGGAGAGAGCGGGAGAAGTTATTTGATAATTTCCCACCCAAAAAAAAAAAAAAAGGAGAGTGGTATAGATATATCTATCTTTACAGCTCACAGCACCCGACATGCTGCCACATCTAAAGCCCACAAATTAGGAGTTAACTTAGAAACTATTAGGAAAACCGCGGGATAGAGCGGTTCGTTTCAGGTTTTTAAAAAATTCTATAATAGAAATGTACAAATTACAGAGGAAGATGATTTATTTTCAAGATCAATATTAAACAATTGTAATAACAATTAATTAATTATTATTATGTTTCAAGATAATTATAGTATTTATGTAACTGTATACGGATCATTTCAGCCAAAAGACGTCCACTGCTGGACATAGGCTTTTATATTAGTTAAGTTCATTTCAACTACTGAGTTAGTTAAAATTCTATGGTAAGCACAACTATTAATTTAATGTCTTATACGAATGTGTATTACTTTATTTTAATTAATCATCATTTATGATTTTATACTCGTATCAACTGATTAAAATTGATTGTCTTAATTTTCACACAACAGTGTTTAATTGATATTTCAGTAGCTCTCAAATTCTACATTGTGTTTATGCTAATCTCGAGGACGAAGCTGAGTATAATTTATGATTAAACAAACTTACCTGTACGTGAAGTTCGATCATAATTATACGATGGCTTCGTCCGAAGAGATTAGCAACCCACCCTCCCATATTATTTCTTTCCCCAAAAAGAAAAATATCCCCTGATATATCAAAATATAGGATTGAGGATCTAAGCTCTGAACTAAATGAGCAATAGAACACGGTAGCGAGCAAAAGAAGTATGTCTACCCTCACCTAAAAATGATCAAAAATACGCGTATTTTTTTGGTTTTAGGTATAGGGCTTTTTACTTTCAGTGCGCAAAGGCAACACCGTACGTGTTACTACATTGTGTTTATGCTAATCTCTTCGGACGAACGTCACGTACAGGTAAGTTCGTTTAATCATAAATTCTGTAAAATAACTAAGAGCTTCACTTTAAATATTTGATGAAATAGACAAATATCATACGACTATAGTCATCTATGAATAGTATGAAGTATCTGGAACCGGCAAGTGACTCATGCTCCATAGGTCCACAAATATCGGTATGAACTAAATGAAGAAATTCCTTGCTTCTTGAACCCTCATGTGTGAATGAAAGACGACACTGTTTTCCCTCACAGCAAACCGTACATGATGACTCGTCAAGATCAACTTTTTCTTTGAGATTCATTCCTTCAAGAGTAGTGCTCTTGAGGGAATGAATCTCAAAGAAAAGTCATTTTATTTAGGTATTTGCTATTAACGTGACCCAATCTTCGATGCCAAATATCACCTGATACTGACAAATTTGCCACAATACTGTCAGGTACTCTCAGCTTGTATAATTCATTCACTAGCACAGCTGTAGCCACTAATTCATTGTTTCTATTGAATACTTCACAACCATCTTTCGTGAACTGAACTCTGTTACCGGATTTTATTAACGGGTAGTATTTAAGTGTGACAAGTGACTGTAAATTAAAGTTTTAAGTGACAAAAATAATTAATTTACGTTATAGTATTACTAAGTGAGCGACTGACTGCGAGTGACGAGAAATCAACAGTACAGCGACTTACAAACATTAATTTGAGTTACTTAAAATACAAAATGAGAAGCTTTTATTTATATTTATAACGTTCAGTTGACCTAATTTTCATATTCACAACCTCATTTAACCCAAATAATTCACCAAGAATAGACGGAAATCTGGCGCTCGGCGGCCGCTGCTGCGGCACGCTCGCTTCGCTCGCTCACCTTCGCGCGTTAATGGTCACTGTTCTAACCTAAACTAACCCAAATGATTCAATATCAGCACCCTCTCTGTATTTCTAGTCGCTCACTTAGTCATTTAGTCGAACGGCTAGAATTTGAATATCTGAAATGGATTAATCACAACCCACATTTAGTTAAAGTTAAGTTATTAAAACAGTATCTCATCATCAGTCGCTAAGTTTTTTTTTGTCGTTCGTTTTATAATTTTCCTTTATTAACTAGCCACTAGTCAATCCCGGAGCACATAATACTTCCTTTACTGTAACTTCAAATTCACATTTATCAGTTTTAGTCACAATGTTCACATCGCCGGAACATAATACCTGTAACCTCTCGTTATTAGCAACACAGATTTCTTTCATGTTGTAATACGTAGTATTCACGATCCAATCTTCGTTAGCCGTCAAGTGCATACTTGCGCCCGAGTCAATGTACCAGTCGTGTTTATGAAACTGACTGCATAAAAACACCGCATTGAATGCATTAGTTTGTTTATATTGCATTTCTTTTTTATTATTATTGTTGTTTTCTCTATTTGGACACTGAGACTTGTAATGTCCATTTTGGTGTTTTTTTTTTTTTTTTGTATGGCATCTCGCAGTTGACCTTGAGAGGCCATGACTGCTTAACCGGTCTTTCCTGTGGCTGCCCTAAGGTGTGAGCTTAAAGCCTCCAGCCAGGAGCGTAAATATAAGTATTACAAACTAAACGACAGCGCTCTAAGGGCACCTCCTGTGGGGTACGAACCTCGGCTTAGGGCGTCGTTGGGGAAAAACAGCAAGTTGGGGCTGGGCTGGATCGAAAGTTTAAATTCATGATTATTAACGTGGATTACTATTAAATGCTACGGCTCACTCAGCCTCGGGGCTGGCGGTTCGACGTGCAAGGGACGGGGGGAACAATTAATTCTTGAACTTCGCGTGGTACCTCGGCGGCGAGGACGGAATGACGGTTTGTATTTGTGCACTGTACTTGTGGCCCTATTGCTTTCCTGAAGGAGAGTAATGGGGTCATCCGGATCTAAGAGAGTATGCCTAGGTCGGCGAGTCTGACTAATCTGAGAAGGCCTATAGCTAGCTGCCTGCACAACCAAGGGGTTGCGATGTCTATCTGCGGATTCGAAGAACCGCTTTGTCGCGCGTTTCATAAACTGCTTAATGGTGGGGATTTTAAGATCTACATGAAGGGTTTCGTTCCGAACGAACCATGGAGCGTCCGTAATTTTACGGAGAAATCGGTTTTGAAGTGCCTGCATTCTATGAATAAGGTGGGGACGGGCGTGTGCGAAAGCGGCACACGCGTACGTCATAATCGGGCGGATGCACGCTGTGTAAATACGCAATTTGCCCTTAAGGGACAACTTGCTGCGTGGGTTGAGATCGCAATGAAGCCTACCGAGAGCGAAAACGGCGCGCGAACGCACCTGCTTTATGTGCTCAGTGAACGAAATGTGATGATCTAAGATCACACCGAGATATTTGGCTCGCTTCTCCCAAGGGATAGTCTTCCCGAACATGGTGATCTGTCAGGGTAGGGCGGGTGTACGCCGGGGCCTAGAAAAGAGGACCGCTTGGCTCTTATCAGGATTGACCTCGATCCTCCACTTCCTGAACCAGTCACCGAGTCTGTTGACTTCGGTCTGTAGGATGCGGGAGATCTGGTCTTGACTGCGGCCGGTGTAGTAGATGGCCGTGTCGTCTTTGAACAGAGCTAACTGCGCCTTTCTACATTTCGGGATGTCACTGGTGAACATCGTGAAAATGAGCGGAGCCAGCACAGACCCCTGAGGGACGCCTGCGCGGATCGGATGAGGGGAAGAGAGCACACCCTCGATGTGATAGCGGAAGGTGCGGTCCGACAAAATGTCCCGTAAGATGAGCACGAGACGATCTGGCACACCGAATTTGTAAAGCTTATACAATAAGCCGTTGTGCCAGACTTAGTCGAACGCTTTCGCGATATCGAAGAACACAGCACCCGTCATGAACCCGCGCTGGAAACCGACGCTTATGTGTTCTATGATACGGTGGACCTGTTGTACGCAAGAATGTTGGGTTCTAAAACCGAACTGTTCGTTGGGGATGAGGCCCTTCGTCTCGGCATCTGAGACGCTTATAAATAAGCCTCTCATAGATTTTGCCGAAAACGTCGAGCAAACTAGTCTAACTAGTCTTAGGCATACCGATCGGGATACCGATGACGGTGGCACTTTTCCACGATTGAGGAAAAATGTTATTACTAAGAGCACCATTGAAGATGGTGGTCATTAGCATAATCAGGTGGGCTGGGAACATCTGGACCACCCTATTGGTGATACCGTCTGATCCGGGGGCTTTACGGGGTTTCAGACTCTTGATTATATCGTGCACCTCGTCCGGGGAGACGGGGTCTAGAGGACAATCAGGGTCTTCAACCGGAGGGAGAGAGGCTCTACGTTCGACTTCGGCATCCACCTCGGCGAGGTGAGCCTGGTCTACTGGTTGAGAGCTGGGCGAGCACTGGGTCTCGAGGCTGTCAGCTAGGCATTCAGCCCTGTCGATGTCGTCGAATGCTATCGTCCTGTCGGGTTGTGTCAGGGGAGGCATAGAGACTACTTGCTGGGACTTGAGTTTCCTCTGAAGTTCCCAGAATGCCAGATGAGTTGGCTCCAGCTCGCTCAACATCTTATCCCAGTTACCGTCACGCAGCTCGGCCAAGCGTGTCTTTACAGATCTCTGTAAATAGCGCATGTCAGCTTTGTTGGCGTCACAGGGAAAGACGTCGTAGGCACGAGTAGCCGCGTTCTTCGAGTCAGCAGTTCACGCACATCGTCCGGCAGCCTCCAGCGATGTTTGTCCATCGCCGGAGCTTGCCTTGAACAATCGTTCAGGACCGATTGTACGTGTTCCGTGAGTGAGTTGATCGCGGCCGTCGTGTCAGCGATTGAAGTGGACTGGTCTGGCATTGAGTCTAGTAGAGGGGAAGTGGTGGATTTCAAGCGATCGCTTACTTTCCTCCACGTGACTACTTTGTTACGAGAGGGTACGTCCGGGTCAGGGAGTCCGTCGCGAGGGACCAGTCTCATGACAACTGGTCGGTGGTCGGAAGTCAGTTCGTCCATCGCCTCTATCCAATCCGTCAGGGGTATGGTTGGGGTCGTGAGGGTAGTGGGTGGGAGTGATCGGGGCGACGACGTCAAAGTTTAGGACGGGGCAGAGGTCAAACAAGTGTCTGCCTCGGAACGTGGTACTGGTACTATTCCAGGCCGGATGTTTGGCGTTGAGGTCACCCGCTATGATAACGGATTCGCTCAGGCCAAAAAGAATTGAAAGATCCTCAGAGAGCAGTTTGAGACCGTCTACTGATGAGGTCGCGGTGGGCGGCATGTAAGCCGAAACTATCGTAATCGGTCTATGACCTGACATGCCTAGTCTACATGCAGACACTTCAAGACACGAGAGAGTTGGAGGATCGAGAGGGATATAGTATAGAGGGGTTCTATAATAGATCAAGGTGCCGCCCCTGTGGCATCGAGACCTGTCATTACGAACTATGCGATAGTTTGCAACTGACGGGTTTCGATGACTGGGCTTGAGGAAGGTTTCCTGTACTAGGAGAATATCTAACATATTGACGCGGACGAACTCGGCGACTTCGTCGCGTTGTCCCCTAATGCCGTCGGCATTGAAGAAGCCTAACTTGAGGGATCTGAGTTTAGTTCTTGCGGGGGCCGTATTATACATATTAGGGCTGTTTCGCGAAGGTGTTGAGGACTTGCGTAATCTCCGGGTACGCATTGAATATACTCTGGATCTGGGAAAGATTGCCAGAGGATTGAGCCTTGACTATATCCCCGGCCATTTGAATGGCGCGAGGAGACATGAAGACGTTAAATGTGCTCGTGATCACATTAAACGCGTCTAGTGCGTTAGCGACGGCGCCAACTGAAGTGGCCGCGGGTTTAGGGGGCGCGCGAGTGGTGGCGGCGGGAGCGGCTTTAGGAGCTGGCTCGGGCGCACGAGGCGCGAGAGGCGCGCGGGGCGCGGGAGGCGCGGTATTAGCGGCGGGTGCCTGTTGAGCGCGTTGAGCGCGAAAACTGGGGTCATCAGAGGTTAAGGAGGGAGAGGAGGAGCCATATATTGGCCGAAGGCGGGGAAGGCCTGCTGGTGATTGAAATAATTCCACGGACTGGACCTTTGAGGGCTCAATCGCTGCGGAGGTTGGGACAGGGACGGGGGTACCCGGCGTTCTCTCGCTGCTGCCTCGCGTCGAAACGCTTGGTCAGTTTCGAGGAAGACGATTTGAGAGCCTTTGGACAGCCACGGTAGTTGGCTGGGTGTCCCTGTTGGCCGCATAAGACGCAGCTGGGAGGCTCAGTGCGGCACGGTCCTTTGGACGGCTGCACTCGGAAGTGCCGTGCTCGCCCAGGCACTTGACGCACCTGGGTTTCACAAAGCAATTCTTTTGTGCATGCCCGTACAGCTGGCATCTGTGGCATTGGCCTATGATGCTGGACTTATGGGGCTTCTGAACGTCGAAGCCCTTAAGGCTGCATATTGAGCCAACCTTGAAAATAGGTTGATGCCCTTCAGACTGGGGACATACGACACGAACCATGTCGTATGGGGAGCCACCTCTGGAACGGTGCATGCGATGGACTTCGAGCACAGGGATTCCCTGTCTCTCTAGGTCGGCCTTGATATCCTCCGTGGCGATCTCATTGGGGATCCTACGGATCACCACGCGTAACTGACGGTCCTCGGGGAGGGTGTAGGAGTGGAATGAGATTCCTCTCACCCGAAGCAGTTTTGTAAGTTCCCTGTAGTCATTTGACGTAGGAACAGAAACCTTGATGCCAGACTGACTGCGCTGGTGAAGTTGATCCTAAGATTAACGCACCTTTGCGAAACCTCGGTCCACCTACCCTTATCTTGAATGATAATGGGTGGGGGACGGGATGCCTTCTTAGAGGCAGAAGGAGTCTTGGCGGAAGCAGACGCGGAACCGGAAGCGATAGCTTGCGACGGCGCAATTGACGGAGCCGGGGTAGGGGCCCTAGAGGCGACTACCGTGGGGGTAGAGGGGACGGAGGTCGAGGGAGCCTCGATCGCTACCATTTTGCTTGGCTGCGAAGACCTGCTCTTGTTCTTCTTCCTCTTGCCAGAGCCTGAGGTTATGCCCCCTTCCTCTGGACCAGAGGAAGAAGAACAAGAGCAGGTCTTCGCAGCCAAGCAAAATGGTAGCGATCGAGGCTCCCTCAACCTCCGCCGCCGCGTTATTGTCCACGGGGGCGGTGGTGTCCATTGACACAATCGGGCTTGAGGGACGACTCTGAGAGTCAGAGTCGTCGACGTTTGTTGCGAGCGCATCGCTGAATTGGGAGAGGCTCGCTGATGGCGTGGCCCTCAACCCACTAATCTGTCTAGAGTACTTCTTTAAGAAGTCTTGGTCCTTGAAGAGGACCTCTCTGACGAACGTCAGAATGAGGTCGTCTTCCATAACTCCGAGAGGGGGGATCCTATGGGAGGAATTTTGGAGCCGGTCTCCACTACTTAAAATAAGCCTATCGTGGCCCTACGCCTAACTCCCCGGGTGGATTGGCCCGGGGATGAGTTTCGCTCCCTGTCGGGTGTAGACAGGGAGGATGAGTACCTGTGGTGAGCCCTAAGCTTGTGATTCACGTTGCCAATCTTATTGTGCAAGGGGGCCCTATTTGGTCTAGCGCGAAGGGTGTAGACACACCCTAAAGACACTAGGTGTTTTTCAGACAATCCTGCGAGTAATAAGCAACCGATCCATTCGTCACTGATACAAAATCCTGTCCCACTTAACTTTTGACCCGTCTCGACTATTTTTTTTTTTTTTTTTTTTAAACGTTGCCCCACACTAGGAATTTCTCCTGTATCGTGGGTGCGTTCACTAACATTCAAACTCACATACACAAACAGCCAGACCCAGAACAACTACTTGTACATTATCATACAAATATTTGTTCCGTGCGGGAATTGAACCCGCGACACGCAGCGCAGCAGTCAATCACTTAACCACTGCGCCAACCGTGCCGTCAACGTATTTGCGTTACGTACGACTGCATGGAAACACTATTTTCCAGGCGTATTGAGATCAGATTACGTAATAGGGATATTCTTCTCGTAAATCCTGAATCGTCAAATAACGCCTTTAACTTGTTCCATAGCTCCAGCGTGGTTGTCACATTTTTTTATGTGTACGTACAACGCACTATCTATAGTCATAATAAGTTTCGCTTTGGTTCTCGCGTCATCTGCGGTTTCTAGTTTCTTCCCAGTATCTGGCTTGATGCAGTGAAGCATATCCTCTAGGACTAGAAAGTTCTCCGCGGCAAAGATCCACTCACTGTAATGTTCTCGCCCCTTCAGCTTCGGAACATTTACTAAATAGTTTGAAGCCATTCTTGCAAATCTTTATTGCTTCCACGAAATTACTTTTAATTTATTTTGTAAAAAGAAACTGAGAGCGCTGGGCCCATAACCTATAAATCAAACTAGTTTTTTCTGAGACAGACAAATGAATAAAAAATTATTTAGAACAAGTCAACCATACATTCAAAAATATATAGTATTACAAATAAACAACAGGTGGCGTTACTAGTATCTTATTTTGATATAAAACTAATATATAATATGGCCAGAAATATGTTAACAGACTTGAAAACCATAGAAGGAGAAAAAGTTTGCGTACTTAAGAAGGCCCATCATGGACTTAAGCAGGCAGGGAGGCAATGGTATACTAAACTCGACACAGTATTACATACTATTGGTTTTAAAGCGTCACTGGCCGATCCCTGTGTTTATATACTAGAGAAAGGAGGAAAAAAAAATATTATGGTCATCTATGTTGACGATTTGCTCATAGCATATTCATGTCGAAAGAAATGGAATGGGATTAAAAGCTTACTTAAAAAAAAATTGAAATAAAAGATTTAGGCAGACCAAAACGCCTAATTGGAATTGAACTAAGTTACAATGATGGTGAAATAAAATTAAGTCAAGAAAAATACATTGAGAACAGCCTCAATAAGTTCAATATGAATGAATGCAATCCTGTTACTACACTAATAGAACCAGGTCTTATACTGGAACATAATGAGGAAGATAAGAAAGATTTACCTTATAAAAACCTTATCGGGACACTAATGTACCTTTCTGTAGCTACTAGACCAGACATAGCTTTTGCAGTCAGCTATCTTTCACAGTTTAATGATAGTTATAGTGATGCACATTTTAAAAGTGCTAAGAGAGTCCTGAGATATTTAAAAGGGACAAAGGATGTTGGCCTGGTATACAAAAAAACAGGAAGAGAACTACATGGCATGGCAGACTGGGGCGCATGTAAACTAGATCGCAGATCTTACTCTGGATATTGTTTCAAGTTTGCTGGAACCAGTATTAGCTGGGCATATAAGAAACAGAGAAGTGTCGCCCTATCAACTGCAGAGGCCGAATATGTTGATATAACAGAAGCTGCAAAAGAAGCAATGCACTTGAAATCACTTTTCAAAGACTTGGGTACAAATAATGAAAAGATAGATTACTATCTGGAACGACAACCAAGCTGCTCTGAAGCTAAGTCAGAACCCAATAATATCTGCAAGATCGAAGCACATCGATCTGAAGATTAATTTTATTAGAGACTGCATAAAAGATGGGATTCTGGATGTAAAGTACCAGCCGACTAAGAATATGGAAGCAGACATGCTTACTAAAGCTTTGGCTGGGCCACGATTTTCACAGCTAAGAGGACATATAGGATTATCAGGATAGCGTCGTGAGGAGGAGTAATAGAAAGACACGAAGCTTAAATGAAAACTCCTTGCTATCTCAATATAGTATCAAGTGAAAAAGAAAAAGCAAAAAATGTCTTTATGCTGTACGTCAGTGCTTTCTGAATAAAATTGCGAGACAACTAAAGCTGTTAAATTCAATTTGCTATAAAATAATACTTTATAATATGTGCGTTTGATCTCCCTAAACCCTACAACCATACCTAAAAATGATTTTTCTGATGTATTGGTAGGAATTTGACTTTGCAGAATAGCTTTAATTTCTCCGGTGATTTATATATACCTGTGTATACCATTACGGTCAATGACAAACCCCAGGTAGGAAACGGATTCTTGATAGAAAGTGCATTTTTCTATGTTTAAAACTAGGCCGGCTTCCTGTAACCTACGGAAAACTTCATTCAACCTACTCTTCATCTGATCTTTGTCCGCCCCGCACACTAAAATATTATCAAGAAATAAAAGAGTACCATCTAGTCCTGATAAAGGCGCTTCCATGTTACACTGAAAAATGGCTGGCGCACTAGCCAGACCAAACACTAAGCGAGTAAACTTATACAACCCTTTATGTGTGTTTATGCAAGTGAGGATTTGTGACTTATCATTAAGACATAACTGATTATATGCATGCGAAAGGTCTAATTTACTAAAATACTTGCCACCATGTAGTTCAGTAAACAACTCGTCATACCTAGGTAATGGATATTTATCGACATGTAGCTGCTTATTGATAGTCACGGAGTAGTCAGCACAGAGGCGTATATCTCGTTTTCGTTCGTTAAAACAGGCACTACTGGACTTGCATACTCCGCGTATTTCACTGGTACTCCTAACCCTACAAGACGGTTAAGTTCTTTTTCAACATCATTTCCTAATTATAAATCAGTAGGTACCCACATAACAGTTTTATTTAAGCACAATGTCGAAATAATCATTATGATATATGATAGATAAATACAGTGGTACGCTGGTAGCACAAACGCAGTACAGGGTAAGGATTTGCATAGTGCTGGGACATCGTGATTGAATGATTGATAAAACAAATGATTTTTTCAGTCAGTATGTTCAGTAACTATTATTATTTTTCTGTTTTTAAGTTTCTGGACAAGTCAGCACCCTAATTGCGTAACACACAATAATCATAATATAAATGATTTTGAAGGATATTGCTAAACCATTGCTTCATATGTTAGAAAAAATTGTCTGCTCAACAACGTAAATAACGCAATGAGCGGTTGAGTCTACAAGAACCCGGGCAAAGGAGAGAAACGTAGTGCACATCTTTCAAGGGGGTCTTTTCTTTTTTGTGTATGTTTCTGGACAAGTCAGCACTCTAATTGCGTAACACACAATAATCACAATATAAAAGATTTGAACGATATTGCTAAACCATTACTTCTTATCACTCAAATATGACGCGAGGGAAGAGGGACCTTATTAAGGTACAGTGACAGATAATGATTTTTAGACACGGACCTTAATAAGGACCCTTGACAGCCGAGAGGTGTTACAAAAATTTGTCTGCTCAACAACGTAAATAACGCAATGAGCAGTTGAGTCTACAAGAACCCGGGTACAGGCGAGAAACGTAGTGCACATCGTTCAAGGGGGTCTACTCTCTAAGTCCGTCAACGAACATACGGGCCCGTCCGAAAGTAGTGGATCCGTCAAAACAAGTGACAAATTAAATTTTTCTAACGGGTAAATACACATCGAGATTAGGTAACACTATCAAATCATGTTGTCATTCATTTTTAATTCGGGCCCTGAACTAATCTTATGTCTGCAAGTGATACGGAGTAGGAAACGCCCAAAACTTCGGCCGAAACTACGGATTTCGTGATTAGGGAGTATATGCCAAGGATCAACGAGCACCACAAAGAAATATCCAGAACCCATTGATTGATTTTCTCTATTTATTACTAATGATATGGTCTGTAAACTTCTGACACGATTGAATAACAATAAGAAACCCATGTCACGACGTTCTTATATAAAAGAAGTATCGACAAAACTGTCTGATGCACTTTGAAGCGATGCCTAAATAGGAAAATTGTTGAAGTACTAGGCGAAACGTCCAGTGCTCAATGACAACCCGGTGGGTTACAGAAAAAAAATGTGGTATCTGCAATTTAAAAAAAAAGTCCCTTGACAATGTTCTGTTGTACCCAATGGAAAAAAAACATTTGTATGGATCACCGAGGAATATTGTATTGATTGCTCAGAATAACTATTTTTCTCATTTCTATTTCATTTAAGTAATTATTATTTAATAAACAACTTTAAAAGTCCAATGTTTTTTTTTTTATAACGTATAAAACTAAAATCCTCGAAAAAAATATATACGTCTGAGAGGCGAATGTTTATGAATAGTGTATCTACTATCTACCAAGTATGTTTATGAATAGGGTTTACCAAAAAAGTAGATCCGCAGAAATGTGTTCGACATGTATGTAGTATACTGGTACATTTCCAAAAATCAGTGATTTCCTCTATCATTCAGACCTATTATGACTATGAACTAGACGAACGGATATAACGGTTTTGGAGACTTTTTTGTAACTCTGGAACCAAGGCTTTGTTTTTATGACTGGCTGTACTGCATAGTAAAACTTCCCCTTTCTTCTTCCAGTGTTATTCCATTGTTCCTGCCATGAAGATTGGAGCTTAACTTTTGGAAGGCTCAACAAGTCGTATCCCTGATGAGTATTGTGGGTCAGATCAGCTACTGCTGATAACCAAGCATCTTTGGCCAAGGCATCAACGAACTCATTGCCCTTTACACAATGACTAAGTATCTAAACTAACTGAACCTCTCTTTGACTAATAAAACAGGATAATAAAGACGTTTTCATTTTTAAAACAAGGGAGCTGTGCAATTTACTTTTGAAATGGTTTTGTATTAAGACTTGCAAAGAGCTAAGAGAGTCTGTGAAAATTACGGCGTTGTCAATATTGTGGTGTGACTCTATAAAAAGACAAGCTTCCAATAAAGCCACACACTCGCCCGTGAACACAGAAGACCCTTATGGCATTTGTACTGAAAATTTATTCTGGAGCTTTGGTAATAAACCGCAGCGCCCGTGTAACTCGGATCATTAAATTTTGAAGCATCTGTAAAAAACCTCTGAAATCCATTCCATCGTTCCCCCAACGCCGCATTGAAAGCCGAATCCGCTGAAGGGGACTTTTTGGAAATACCAATGTCAAAGAAAATTTTTGGAATGAAACATAAAACTTCATAGGAAAAGTTAAAAAGAGGTAATCTGGGATACTGTTCTATTGAACATTCAAAATTATTAATTTGACGAAATGCTTTTACAATTAAGGGAATTTCTTTGTTTTTCCAGTAATTTGAGCTTCTGCATATGGCATCTAACTCATTCAATCTTGCTAAAAGAGGATGGGAAGATCTAGATGATAACCTAGCCACAAAACGGGAGCATAGATACTGCCGTCTTCGGGCCAGGGCAGGTTCAGCACACTCAACCTGCAACGCGTTAACGGGAGAAGACTTCATACAACCAGAGATGATCCGAAGGCATTTTGACTGAACCCTATCCAGTCCAGCTAAAGCACCCTTGTTGCATGAAACTAAATGGAACGTACCATAGTCTAAAACACTCCTAATTAAGGCGTTATTGACCAATTTCATAGTATATGGCACCCCACCAGACACCCGCGAGAGCTTTTAAAATAGAAACAACCCTTTCACATTTTTTAATTAATTTTATATGATGTTTACCATTTAATTTTGAATCTAAAAAGACGCCTAAAAACTTTACTTTATTAACTAATGGAATATTTTGACCTAAAATGTCGATTGAGATGTGCGGGATCAGTCTTTTGCGAGAAAAGTCCAAAGAGAGGCATAGAGATGACGCAGCGTCTACGACGGAGGAATCTGTCACATACAAGACTTTAAGTCGTCGGCGTATTGCGGCGTATTGGAGGATGTGACAGTTATTATTTAGGCGGGAGCCAATGTCCACTGTATACAAATTATAAAGAAGGGGGCTCAGAACGAATCCTTGTGGTAGTCCCTTCCAAGTCTGCAAATCCTCGCTCTGGAGTCTCAGAACCAAAGAACGAGACATAAGAAGTGCACAGATGCATTCGATCATCTTAACCGGGAGACTCAGCTGGTGCAGTTTCTGCCTGAGAACGGGAAGAAGAACGTTGTCGTAAGCAGAGGAGATGTCTAAGAAGGCGGCAACAACGGATTCGTTTTTGGAAAACGCTAAGCGAATATCCGCAACCAAAACGCCAACACTATCCATTGTGCCGAGCCCTTTCCTGACCAAAATTGGTAATTCGGCAGTAAATCCCTCGATTCGACTATCCATTCAAGTCGATTTTTAATCAGGTGTTCCAATAATTTGGCCAAGACTGAGGACAAAGCAATTGGTCTAAAGCCGTTCGGGTCATCTACATGTTTGCCTGACTTCAATAGGGGAATAATCATAATCATAATCATAATAATTTTTTATTTGTTTAACATAGGTACAATACAGTTCTGAAATTAAAGTTCTTAGGTCGCTATGCTATGCCAAGAGGCGTACAAATATGGTTGCATGCGAAATAAAATATTGATCATGCGAGTGGTAAACAAATTATTTGGTAGCTATGTCAGAATTAATAGAATAATGATAAAGAAATAAAAACAAAAATTATAAATGTCACAATATGGAATAATTCTACAGTCAATGCATAAATAAATTATCATTAATTACAATTAGTCACAAAATTCAATTAAAAATAGTTTCTCCTCAAGTACTTAAATAAGTCTATATTCATTTATCATTTAGAAATTCATTAGTCGTATAATAACATTTTCCAATTAATAACAGTTTTAGTTTTGTTTTGAATTGTGTAACATTCAAATTTTTTATGAGATCTGGTAATTTATTGTAAATGCACGGTGCCATGCCTAAAACACTCTTTCTCACCAAGGCAGTCTTACAACGCTGATTGCTTAATGAGTTTGCGTATTGGCTACGAATCGCAACATCTCGTAACGTTGACACTTTTTCAAATAACCTCATGACTGTTTTGACGAAAACATTAATTTCAAAAATATATAATGAGGGTAAGGTAAGTATTTTCAGCGATTTAAAGAATGGTACACAGCTATCATCAATTTTCAGCCCACACATTGATCTTATGCATCTTTTTTGTGCCTTAAAAACGATATCTTTATCAGTAGAAATGCCCCAAAAAATAATACCATATCGCAAAATTGAGGCTACTAAGCCGTGATATGCAAATAGTAGCCCATCCATATTTATTTTTCTAATAATTTGGAATAGTGCGTATGCTGATTTATTTATTTTCTTACCTAGGTCATCTATGTGGGGCTTCCAGTTAAGTTGGTTATCAAGGAATAAACCTAACTAAACTTTAACTTCTTCAATGTCACAGTCACTATGTCTAATATTTACTTTTGGTACTTCAGTTCTTTGGTGAAAGTGCATTATTTTTGTTTTCTTTAAGTTTATAACTAAATTATTTTTATCAATCCAATTAATTATGTCCGATAGTGTATTATTTATGTCATCTTGATAAATATTGCGATCAATACATTTCACTATGGCAGTACTGTCGTCTGCAAACATCACCATTTGATGTTGAGTCACCTTTGGCAGATCGTTTATATAGACTAGGAGGAGAGGAGGCCCAAGGACGCTGCCCTGTGGGACACCAAACTTTATCAATCTAGAATGAGATAAAAAACTCTTTTCAATTTTTGTTTTTTCACATATTCTTGCAATTTCTGTACATTGCTTTCTGTTGGAGAGATAGGATTCGAGTAGTTTTAAAATGTTACCTCTGGTACCATAGCTACGCAGTTTGTCTAATAAGACATCGTGCTTTACGTAATCGAAGGCTTTGGTCATATCTGTGTAAATAGCACAAATAGGAGCTTTTTGGTCTACTGCTAACATAATGCCACGTAAAAAATCAAAAATAGCCATGTTGATCGTGGTACTCTTTCTAAAGCCATTTTGTTCCTTGCATAATAAGTTAAATTTATTAAGATAGCAATACAGAGACTTATAAATAATTTTTTCGAAAATTTTGGAAAATACAGAAATTTTTGCTATTGGCCTAAAGTTCTTCATATCGGTAGTAATATAATGATCTGTATCTTCCACTAATCTGGAACCCAACCATTGCTATAACAAAAATTAATGTTATTGAGGAAGTAGAGTTTAGCCTTGTCTCCAGAATGAATTATAAAAGAATATGGTACTCCGTCAATACCGGGGGCTGAGTCCCGGACATGCCTGAGCACCACATTCAGTTCCTCTAAAGTAAATGGCACGTCAAGAGGATCCTCTGAAATATTTTGCAGGGACATATTGAAACATTCAGAAGATAAAGGAACATAGGGTGGAGCAATTTTGTCAAAAAATAATTCTGCTGTTTCCTTAGAAATTGGTGAAGAGATTGATGGGGAGAATCCACGTCTAAACCTATTGATGTTCCTCCAGACTAACGAGATTGGAGTAGAGGGAGATAAGGAGGTACAGAACTTAACCCAACCCGAACGTTTCTTCTTGCGAAGGTGGCGTTTGGTTCTGG
This sequence comes from Tiliacea citrago, assembly GCA_963921375.1. Lineage (NCBI taxonomy): Eukaryota > Metazoa > Arthropoda > Insecta > Lepidoptera > Noctuidae > Tiliacea > Tiliacea citrago. The sequence continues at coordinate 28,162,508 of OY992790.1, read as the reverse complement.
CATTAAACCGCAAATATGCCAATAGATTTTCGGTGCTCATATCCGCATTGTAGCATTCCTCTGCCTCAACCCTATCCCTGATTGCCGAAGTACATTCTGGGTCCCAACACGGGGGCGAAGGTATTTTGCCTCGGGCACTGTTTTTCAATGGAAAGCAGGAATCCGCACTAGAAGTGATGGCTGTAACAAACCCCTCATAACTGCTCTTAGCATGGCAGTGACCAGAAGGATCTAACAAACTTGAATTTAAATTTGGAAGATTGTTAATTTTATCCTCAAATAATGATACAAATTTTTCCCAATCTGGTTTGGACAGGTTGTATTTCAAAAGTGGAGGAGAAGTTTTCTCTAAATAAGTCTTATTAACTAAAGATATGACGATAGGGTAATGGTCACTACCATGCGACAAGGTCGTACATTCCCAATGGGTCGAAGCTGCCAACTCAATTGAACAGAAAGTTAGGTCAACACAACTCTTTTGTTGACCGCGAAGAGATCTGCGTGTTGGGCAACCATCATTTAAGATGCAGAGATCCAGATCGTCCAAAATCTCAACCAAAGGCATCACAACGTTCAGAATCCCACCTATAATGATGGCAATTAAAGTCTCCCATGACATAGTATCGGTCCATGGACATAAACATAAACACACAAAAATGTTTTTTAAGGTAATGAAAAAGTCATGGTGGGGATGAGCAATATAAATAGAAAACACTGTGATGCCCTCTACCCTTCCTGCGGCAATGCTCATATCATCCGTAAGTAGAGGTAAAGCAAAAGGCAAACGTGGAATCAGATTGTTGACAAAGAGAGCCGACCCTCCATAGCCATCAGGTCTGTCACATCTGAGGATGTTAAAGTGTGGTATACGAAAGCTAAGACTTGGAATGAGCCAAGTGTCAGCTATGGAACAAGCCAATGGCTTGTATTAATTCAAAAGAAATATGAGGTCGTGCTTTTTATGCCACACGCTCCTCACATAAATATGAGGTCGTGCTTTTTATGCCACACGCTCCTCGCATTCCACTGAAGGAATACTTGGCGACACGCCATTTCTAATATCTAAAAGTAGAGTAATAAGTTGGTTGGCAACGTTGGACGGTGATTGAGTATTGGAAGCGGAAGAAGAAATAAGAATAGGTAAGAGTTTTATCAGTAGGTCAATAATAGAAGATGTACTATTATTGGAAGAGTCATTATTATAATTAAGAGCGCAGCCATTAGGCTGTGAAGATTGGGGAGAACTAGTTATTTGTTGATGTGCAGCTTTATCATATGATGGGGAAAGGGGGGTCAAAGGTCCTGGGCTTGAGAGTTACAGTTTTCCGATAGGACTGAGAAATTGGAGTCTTGGTGATATTTGCATAATTTCGGGAAGCTGTAGGAATAATTTTGCTAGCCTGAGCGTATGGAATACATTTTTCAGCCATAGTAGTCTTAATAGCTTTCTGTCAACCATGCTCGGGGCATGACTTGCTATTAGCGAAGTGATTACCCGAACAAAGGACACAGAATGCCTCAGCCTCAGAAAGGTTGCAACCATCACCTGGGTGATCGTGGCCACACTTACTGCAGCGTGGTTTAGATCTGCAAATGTTTGCTACATGTCCGAATCTGCAACAGTTGCGACATTGGATTGTAGGGTATATGTACTGTCCAAAACGAAGGAATGTGTAGCAACAGTAAATCCTTTGGGGTAAGACTTGGCCATCAAAAGTGATGACACAAGTTGCCGTGGGTTTCCATTCATTAATATTGTCTTTCTGAATTTTACGGTTAATACGGCGGACTTTCAGTATTTGCCCATATCCCGCGGGCACATACAAATATGTTATGGCCTCTTCTTCAGAAATGTCAGAGGGAACCCCAGTAACAACACCCATTCTAGTTATATTAACACTTTCAACAAACAATAAAACCTCTATTGTGTCTCGTGCAGTGTCCTTCAACCTGTTAAATGTTGGAATTGAAGCAGAGTATCTATATTTGGAAAATAACGGGTTAACTAAGAAAGAGTTAGCATCCTGAGGGGAAGCAAACTCTACAGACACACGGTTTCTGCCAACTCGATTAACACCACCACGAACAATAATAATAATAATATTAATTTATTTCAGATAGCTAGGTATCCATAAAGCTAGTTACACAAATACAGTAGGTAAGATATTGGTTTACAATAAGTAGATACTTAAGTTAAATTATCACACTAATATGAGATCAATAAAAGCCATAATTCTACAAAACAAACCCAATGCAAAAGCACCAGAGGTTACATTACATGTAAAGACCCCCAGTGCTTCCGCATTGGACTATCAATACTTTCAGAGATTGCCTTCAGAATGCTGTTACCACTGTCACAGCTCCTCTGCATCAGGGAGGCAGCTCTCTTGCGCAAAATTGCGAAATAATTATCTGTACGAGCCTGAGTAAACATGCCTGAAGCACTACAGAACCGGGGCAGCCGCAACAACACTCTGAAGGCATTATTGTATTGCACACGGAGGATGTCATAGGTTCTTCGGGTATACTTGACCCACAAGCTGCACGTGTAAAAGGACTGGCAGTAGGCCTTAAAAAGTAGCACCTTTACTTCTCTAGTACAACGTGTAAACCTGCGGGCCAGCATGTTGCACCGGATTGCCAATGATCTCTCTCTCTCCATGTCGGCATCATCATTCAGATCTTCCGTCATAATATGGCCCAAATATCGAAAATGTGACACCCTGGAGAGCACCTCACCTCTCAGAAACACTGGAGGAATAACATTGGGTAACTTACATTTACCTCTAAACACCACAAGTTCACTCTTCTTCTTATAGAAGACCATGCGTGTCAGCATAAGTTTCACAGGTAGTCAGCAATGTTCTTAAAGCATTTATTGATGGGCTGAGTAAAGCCATATCATCTGCATAACTTATGCTATTCACACACTGTCCATTTATATAGCAACCAACTTGTGTGTTAGCCAGCTTATCAATAAGTTCATTTATGTACAGGTTGAAGAGGGCAGGGGGTGAGGTCGGTCCCCATTGTCTCACCCCGCACTCCAGCCTGTATACATCCGAGAGCGTATCTGACCATCTGACTTGATTGGTTTGGTTGTTGTACCAAAACTTAAACAAACCAATTAATGCACTTGGGATTGCACTCTCAGTGGACAGCCCAGTCCGGAAACCGAATTGGGCGTCATGCAATTTTAGATGTTTTTTTGTAACTGTTGCTCTAGCAGACTATCAAGAACTTTAGCTATTGTTGTAGCCAACGAGATGGGTCTGTAGTTATTTCTATCAGAACTATCACCAGTTCTATTTTTTACAATCGGTACAACTATAGTTTTCATTAGGTTTGTTGGTAAGTAAGAACGGTTAATACAAAAACTAAAAAGCATAGAAAGAATTCTAGGTAGATGAGGACCAGCAAACCTGAGATGTTCAATACTGATGCCGTCATGTCCTGGTGATTTGCCTGCTGTCATACCTTTGATCACCTCACGAATGTCCTTTGCTGTAATAACTATTTGGTCAGTATCACACATGTGGCTCTCAATATCAAACTTGCCCTGCCTAGCCCGAGGCTGTGACTTCACCTTAAAACTATTCATGAATAAATTGGCTATTGACCTGGGCTCAACTTCATTATCAACACTGATTGGAATACCAGGCTTGATGTTTTGTTTACCAGTCTGTTTCCAAAATTTCTGAAAGTTTTTGTTATTATATTCAGTCGCTAATATGTCCATTTGAACTTTATCCACAATGTTCACGATGTTGTAACTTAGAAAATTAAAGGGGTGAGGTGCCTGTATTTGGTTGGGTCTCTATGCGGGAGACGTGAACAACATATGGGGCCTTATCCATTACTGAATACTTGATATGACCAATTTGACTTTTTTGCTGTTTGCTTGGAGGACTGGGTGACAGAATTACCTCGTCACTGGGACGTTTGCGTGAAGTATGGGGTGATTGAGAAACATCCATCTCTGTAATGCTACAGACAAAATCCGCAAATTGGGATAGTGGATTCGGAGATAAAGGAGTTGAGGGACCTGGGGGCCGATCGCGCTAATTTTGAACGTTAATACCAAAACTAAACCACAACCAAAAACGTTACGTTAGACACATTTTGTATCGCGCTAATCATTTCAACGGAAACGATTTATCTTTACTTTGGAAGTTACGTTGGAGGAATGATCGATCGAACAATACTCTCACAAAAAATAGCGCGATACCGTTTCTTACATCAGCTAAACCAAAACTAAACCAAAACCAAAAACGTTCCGTTCGAACGGTAATTACGTTGAGAAATAGCGCGATAAGCCCCCTGGGGGCCGAGAGTAGTGTGAGAGTATTGTTCGATCGATCGTTCCTCCAACGTAACTTCCAAAGTAAAGCTAAATCGTTTCCGTAGAAATGATTAGCGCGATACGAAATGTGTCTAACGTAACGTTTTGGTTGTGGTTTAGTTTTGGTATTAACGTTCAAAGTTAGCGCGATCGGCCCCCTGGTCACCTGGGATGTCCGGGGGGTCAGGATCGGGGGGTTTGTTTACATCCTTATTGGATATAACGGGAATAAAATAAGAGAAACACAATACAAACCAGGTTACGAACACAAGGACCACACACTTAAAGAAAAACAAGTCACAAAAGTATTAACAAACACTAAAAAATAGCAAACAATTCTAAACACACGTGCTAGCCAAGAACACCGTGGCGAGAATTGACAGAAAAAGTTGTTCGATAATTCTCCACTTGTCGTCTCCAGCGGATAAATACTCAAAGTCTAAGGTACTACTGAGGTATTACTAGTCTGTGCGTATGCGTAGGAGTATTAGTGTTCTGTGGTCTGTGCTGTGCAGTAGCACAGCACAGACCACAGAACACTTTATTTTCTAAACTTTGCGTTTAGCCGAATAATAATGTGTACTAATGGTGGATTATTAACACTGACCTCTACTATACAAGTACTGTATAATAGAGGTCAGTGATTATTAACCATTAAGTGTTCGTAAACGTGCATTAATGTAGGCAAATGAAACAAAACAGTGCAACATCACTTCAAGTTCTCTCAAGAAGTCCACGTGAGGTCTCAGTAAAGTGCCACATCTTTACTGAAACTCAAGGGGAACGGGCGGGGATATCATCATCATACATTGATTATAACTCATTTCATCAATATAACAAAGTAACTAAATAAAGACTTGGCTAAAAAGTCCCAGCCACCAGGCCATTAAAATATTATTTTAAAAAAAAACTTAGTCTGCTGAGTTTTTGGCGGGAAAGTGAAGTGACACGTTTAGCAGTTCGAAGAGTTTTATTAGTTTATATTTTATTTTCTACATATAATTGTTTTATTTTTATTTTCATGCACACTTGTTTTCTCAACTCACTTTAGACATTGGCAGAATAGTCGACACCGGCTTTGCTTGCCATACAACAAAAATAGAATAGAATAGAATAGCAGTTTTGTTTTATTTTCTAAAACTTGTGTTTAGCCGAATATTAATGTGTAATAATGGTGGATTATTAACCAGTTAGTGTTCGTGAACGTGTATTAGTGTAGGCAAATGAAACAAAACAGCGCAACATAACACTTTAAGTTCTCTCAAGAAGTCCGCGTGATGTTTCAGTAAAGTGCCACATCGTTACGGAAACTCAAGGGGAGCGTACGGGTGGGGATATCATCTATCATGCATTGTTTCAATTCATTTCAACATAGGTATACAAAGTTTGTAACTAAATAAAGACTTGGCTAAAAGGTCCCAGAAACCAGGCCATTAAACTATTCTTAAAAAAAAAAAGAGAGTAGAGTGGAGGTTCTTGGCGGGAAAGTGAAGCGTCATGATTAGCAGTTTTGTTTTATTTTCAAAAACTTGTGTTTAGCCGAATATTAATGTGTAATAATGGTGGATTATTAACCATTTAGTGTTCGTGAACGTGCATTAGTGTAGGCAAATGAAACAAAACAGCGCAACATATCACTTTAAGTTCTCTCAAGAAGTCCGCGTGATGTTTCAGTAAAGTGCCACATCTTTACTGAAACTCAAGGGGAGCGTACGGGCGGGGATATCATCAATCATGCATTGTTTAAAATTCATTTCATCATTACATATACAAAGTTTGGAACTAAATAAAGACTTGGCTAAAAGGTCCCACAAACCAGACCATTAAACAATTATTTAAAAAAAAAAGAGAGTAGAGTAGCCGAGTGTACCGATACAACGTCAAAAACTTAAAACTGAAATGGTACAGCTGAAACTAGATGAATTTATTTGGAATCGTGAAGTCGTGTCCGGTCTCTTAAAATTATTTACGATTGGTGCTCTGTGAACTGCTGAAGGTATTGGTTCATTGAGATTGAAACGGTGTATTTTATGGAAAATACCAGCAAGTGGTGACTGAGCAACGAATTTGTTGAATATATTTTTCTAAATAAAATGTTTACAGTATTTAGAATAAAGTGTTAAGAACTAAATATTTATCTGGGAGATTTATGTCAAGGTATGTCCTGGAGCTCGAATGAGTATCCATTTTAGTAGGCATGTAATGTAATAGATATTTTACTCTGAACATTTTGGGTGTCATTACACCAGAGCAGGAAACCAACAAATTTATGTTTTAGCTAAGTTAAACGAACTTGTGACCAAATTCATGCAGCAAATTATCTGATCATTGATAAAATAAATGCTAGTATTGATATTATGACTATTGTATTTATTTTGCCACTAGCATACAGCCTTGTCTAAACAGTGAAATTTCTGTTTTTTATCTTAGTAAATATTAATGTATTATACACACATAGACTTTCTGGAATAAATTCTTTAAATGAATTGATCTTGAAAACTGTATTAAAATCCATTGAGTAGTTTAGAAGAACTGAGCAGGTCACACAGACACATGAAAAGCAAAGTTTATTGTATACTATTTACAAGAATGCAAGTGAGAATGCCATTCATAACAATTTTTCACCTTTGCTTTAAAATATTTATTTATGTATATGCCACCATAAGATTGTGAGAACCGTTAGTTTATAATTGGTTGGTATTATTTTCGATAGATTATAAACTGTTGAATAATTGTGAACTGGGTGAAATGGTTTAGGCTTGGTTGGAACTGTGACCAAACACGCGTGAGCCGAGCAAACGAAGCTAGTGATGCCGCCGCAGCGGGCGGCAAGCGCTACTCCCAAGTTGCTTGAATCTAGGCAGGCTATTTAGTATTAGCGCATGGTGCATTACTTCGCAAGCAGGTCTGATACCAGTTCACAATTTGTCTGTTTCCCATGGATAGAACTATCGAAAAATAATGCATTAAATTGTAAACTGTTTGTTGCAGTTCTCAATTTTTCTATAGTTTATAATCTAACAGTAATAGTACTGATAGATTGTAAACTAACAACGTTCATAATTATATGGTGACATATATATGCTTACTAGCTGCGTCCCGTGCTGTCACCTGAATATGTCTCAATCATAATTATATGGTGACATATACAATATGCTAACTAGCTGCATCCCGCGGTGTCACCTGCATGTGGCTCAATCATAATTATATGGTGACATATATATGCTTACTAGCTGCGTCCCGTGCTGTCACCTGAATATGTCTCAATCATAATTATATGGTGACATATACAATATGCTAACTAGCTGCATCCCGCGGTGTCACCTGCATGTGGCTCAATCATAATTATATGGTGACATATATATGCTTACTAGCTGCGTCCCGTGCTGTCACCTGAATATGTCTCAATCATAATTATATGGTGACATATACAATATGCTAACTAGCTGCATCCCGCGGTGTCACCTGCATGTGGCTCAATCATAATTATATGGTGACATAATTATATATGACCACAAAAGGGATGAATAAAAGGCAACTGCATGTAGCTGAGATGAGAATGCTAAGAGGAATGTGTGGTGTGACACAAATGGATAGAATAAGAAATGAGTACATAAGAGGAAGTCTGAAAGTGGTACCAGTGCCTAAAAAGTTGTGCAGAAATTGGTTGTCATGGTATGGGCATGTGATGTGGAGGAATGAGGAAAATACGTGGGGAAAGTTTTGAGTATGCATGTCGATGGCTATAAGAGTAGGGGAAGACTAAAGAAACGATGGATGGACTGTGTGAAAGATTATATGGATGGAAAGGGAGTGACTACAGAGATGACGACTAATAGAGAAGTATGGGAGAAAGGGACATGTTGCGCCGACCCCAAATCAATTGGGATAAGGGCAGGAGAATGATGATGATATATACGCTAACTAGCTGCGTCCCGCGCTGTCACCCGCATATGTCAAAATTGGCAATTGGCAATTGTTTAATTGTTTATGACATAATTGTCTGCATTGTGTAGTTTTGTTTTCTATGTTAATTAATGTATTTGGTATTGTACCGTGTTCATTAACTATAAATAAATAAAATAATATGGTGACAAATATATGCTAACTATTTGCGTCCCGCGGGGTCACCCGCATATTGGTCAATCATAATTGTATGGTGACATGATATATATGGCTGAGTCCCGCGCTGTCACCCGCATATGTCTCAATCATAATTGTATGGTGACATGATATATATGGCTGAGTCCCGCGCTGTCACCCGCATATGTCTCAATCATAATTGTATGGTGACATGATATATATAGCTGAGTCCCGCGCTGTCACCCGCATATGTCTCAATCATAATTGTATGGTGACATGATATATATGGCTGAGTCCCGCGCTGTCACCCGCATATGTCTCAATCATAATTGTATGGTGACATGATATATATGGCTGAGTCCCGCGCTGTCACCCGCATATGTCTCAATCATAATTGTATGGTGACATGATATATATGGCTGAGTCCCGCGCTGTCACCCGCATATGTCTCAATCATAATTGTATGGTGACATGATATATATAGCTGAGTCCCGCGCTGTCACCCGCATATGTCTCAATCATAATTGTATGGTGACATGATATATATAGCTGAGTCCCGCGCTGTCACCCGCATATGTCTCAATCATAATTGTATGGTGACATGATATATATAGCTGAGTCCCGCGCTGTCACCCGCATATGTCTCAATCATAATTGTATGGTGACATGATATATATAGCTGAGTCCCGCGCTGTTACCCGCATATGTCTCAATCATAATTGTATGGTGACATGATATATATGGCTGAGTCCCGCGCTGTCACCCGCATATGTCTCAATCATAATTATATGGTGACATATACAATATGCTAACTAGCTGCGTCCTGCGCTGTCACCCGCATATTGGTCAATCATAATTGTATGGTGACATGATATATATAGCTGAGTCCCGCGCTGTCACCCGCATATGTCTCAATCATAATTGTATGGTGACATGATATATATAGCTGAGTCCCGCGCTGTCACCCGCATATGTCTCAATCATAATTGTATGGTGACATGATATATATAGCTGAGTCCCGCGCTGTCACCCGCATATGTCTCAATCATAATTGTATGGTGACATGATATATATGGCTGAGTCCCGCGCTGTCACCCGCATATGTCTCAATCATAATTATATGGTGACATATACAATATGCTAACTAGCTGCGTCCTGCGCTGTCACCCGCATATTGGTCAATCATAATTGTATGGTGACATGATATATATAGCTGAGTCCCGCGCTGTCACCCGCATATGTCTCAATCATAATTGTATGGTGACATGATATATATGGCTGAGTCCCGCGCTGTCACCCGCATATGTCTCAATCATAATTGTATGGTGACATGATATATATGGCTGAGTCCCGCGCTGTCACCCGCATATGTCTCAATCATAATTATATGGTGACATATACAATATGCTAACTAGCTGCGTCCCGCGCTGTCACCCGCATATTGGTCGATCATAATTATATGGTGACATGATATATATAGCTGAGTCCCGCGCTGTCACCCCCATATGTCTCAATCATAATTATATGGTGACATATACAATATGCTAACTAGCTGCGTCCCGCGCTGTCACCCGCATATTGGTCAATCATAATTGTATGGTGACATGATATATATAGCTGAGTCCCGCGCTGTCACCCGCATATGTCTCAATCATAATTATATGGTGACATATACAATATGCTAACTAGCTGCATCCCGCGCTGTCACCCGCATATTGGTCAATCATAATTATATGGTGACATATACAATATGCTAACTAGCTGCGTCCCGCGCTGTCACCCGCATATGTCTCAATCATAATTATATGGTGACATACCATATGCTAACTAGCTGCGTCCCGCGCTGTCACCCGCATATTGGTCAATCATAATTATATGGTGACATATACAATATGCTAACTAGCTGCGTCCCGCGCTGTCACCCGCATATGTCTCAATCATAATTGTATGGTGACATGATATATATGGCTGAGTCCCGCGCTGTCACCCGCATATGTCTCAATCATAATTATATGGTGACATACCATATGCTAACTAGCTGCGTCCCGCGCTGTCACCCGCATATTGGTCAATCATAATTATATGGTGACATATACAATATGCTAACTAGCTGCGTCCCGCGCTGTCACCCGCATATGTCTCAATCATAATTGTATGGTGACATGATATATATGGCTGAGTCCCGCGCTGTCACCCGCATATGTCTCAATCATAATTATATGGTGACATATACAATATGCTAACTAGCTGCGTCCCGCGCTGTCACCCGCATATTGATCAATCATAATTATATGGTGACATATACAATATGCTAACTAGCTGCGTCCCGCGGTGTCACCCGCATATTGGTCAATTATAATTGTATGGTGACATGATATATATAGCTGAGTCCCGCGCTGTCACCCGCATATGTCTCAATCATAATTGTATGGTGACATGATATATATGGCTGAGTCCCGCGCTGTCACCCGCATATGTCTCAATCATAATTGTATGGTGACATGATATATATGGCTGAGTCCCGCGCTGTCACCCGCATATGTCTCAATCATAATTGTATGGTGACATGATATATATGGCTGAGTCCCGCGCTGTCACCCGTATATGTCTCAATCATAATTGTATGGTGACATGATATATATAGCTGAGTCCCGCGGTGTCACCCGCATATGTCTCAATCATAATTGTATGGTGACATGATATATATGGCTGAGTCCCGCGCTGTCACCCGCATATGTCTCAATCATAATTGTATGGTGACATGATATATATGGCTGAGTCCCGCGCTGTCACCCGCATATGTCTCAATCATAATTGTATGGTGACATGATATATATGGCTGAGTCCCGCGCTGTCACCCGCATATGTCTCAATCATAATTGTATGGTGACATGATATATATGGCTGAGTCCCGCGCTGTCACCCGTATATGTCTCAATCATAATTGTATGGTGACATGATATATATAGCTGAGTCCCGCGGTGTCACCCGCATATGTCTCAATCATAATTGTATGGTGACATGATATATATGGCTGAGTCCCGCGCTGTCACCCGCATATGTCTCAATCATAATTGTATGGTGACATGATATATATGGCTGAGTCCCGCGGTGTCACCCGCATATGTCTCAATCATAATTGTATGGTGACATGATATATATGGCTGAGTCCCGCGCTGTCACCCGCATATGTCTCAATCATAATTGTATGGTGACATGATATATATGGCTGAGTCCCGCGCTGTCACCCGCATATGTCTCAATCATAATTATATGGTGACATATACAATATGCTAACTAGCTGCGTCCCGCGCTGTCACCTGCATATTGATCAATCATAATTATATGGTGATATATACAATATGCTAACTAGCTGCGTCCCGCGGTGTCACCCGCATATTGATCAATCATAATTATATGGTGACATATACAATATGCTAACTAGCTGCGTCCCGCGGTGTCACCCGCATATTGATCAATCATAATTATATGGTGACATATACAATATGCTAACTAGCTGCGTCCCGCGCTGTCACCCGCATATTGATCAATCATAATTATATGGTGACATATACAATATGCTAACTAGCTGCGTCCCGCGGTGTCACCCGCATATTGATCAATCATAATTATATGGTGACATATACAATATGCTAACTAGCTGCGTCCCGCGCTGTCACCCGCATATTGATCAATCATAATTATATGGTGACATATACAATATGCTAACTAGCTGCGTCCCGCGCTGTCACCTGCATATTGATCAATCATAATTATATGGTGACATATACAATATGCTAACTAGCTGCGTCCCGCGCTGTCACCCGCATATTGATCAATCATAATTATATGGTGACATATACAATATGCTAACTAGCTGCGTCCCGCGGTGTCACCCGCATATTGATCAATCATAATTGTATGGTGACATATACAATATGCTAACTAGCTGCGTCCCGCGCTGTCACCTGCATATTGATCAATCATAATTATATGGTGACATATACAATATGCTAACTAGCTGCGTCCCGCGCTGTCACCTGCATATTGATCAATCATAATTATATGGTGACATATACAATATGCTAACTAGCTGCGTCCCGCGCTGTCACCCGCATATTGATCAATCATAATTATATGGTGACATATACAATATGCTAACTAGCTGCGTCCCGCGCTGTCACCCGCATATTGATCAATCATAATTATATGGTGACATATACAATATGCTAACTAGCTGCGTCCCGCGCTGTCACCCGCATATTGATCAATCATAATTATATGGTGACATATACAATATGCTAACTAGCTGCGTCCCGCGGTGTCACCCGCATATGTCTCAATCATAATTGTATGGTGACATGATATATATGGCTGAGTCCCGCGCTGTCACCCGTATATGTCTCAATCATAATTGTATGGTGACATGATATATATAGCTGAGTCCCGCGGTGTCACCCGCATATGTCTCAATCATAATTGTATGGTGACATGATATATATGGCTGAGTCCCGCGCTGTCACCCGCATATGTCTCAATCATAATTGTATGGTGACATGATATATATGGCTGAGTCCCGCGGTGTCACCCGCATATGTCTCAATCATAATTGTATGGTGACATGATATATATGGCTGAGTCCCGCGCTGTCACCCGCATATGTCTCAATCATAATTGTATGGTGACATGATATATATGGCTGAGTCCCGCGGTGTCACCCGCATATGTCTCAATCATAATTGTATGGTGACATGATATATATGGCTGAGTCCCGCGCTGTCACCCGCATATGTCTCAATCATAATTGTATGGTGACATGATATATATGGCTGAGTCCCGCGCTGTCACCCGCATATGTCTCAATCATAATTGTATGGTGACATGATATATATGGCTGAGTCCCGCGCTGTCACCCGCATATGTCTCAATCATAATTATATGGTGACATATACAATATGCTAACTAGCTGCGTCCCGCGCTGTCACCTGCATATTGATCAATCATAATTATATGGTGATATATACAATATGCTAACTAGCTGCGTCCCGCGGTGTCACCCGCATATTGATCAATCATAATTATATGGTGACATATACAATATGCTAACTAGCTGCGTCCCGCGCTGTCACCCGCATATTGATCAATCATAATTATATGGTGACATATACAATATGCTAACTAGCTGCGTCCCGCGCTGTCACCCGCATATTGATCAATCATAATTATATGGTGACATATACAATATGCTAACTAGCTGCGTCCCGCGGTGTCACCCGCATATTGATCAATCATAATTATATGGTGACATATACAATATGCTAACTAGCTGCGTCCCGCGGTGTCACCCGCATATTGATCAATCATAATTATATGGTGACATATACAATATGCTAACTAGCTGCGTCCCGCGCTGTCACCCGCATATTGATCAATCATAATTATATGGTGACATATACAATATGCTAACTAGCTGCGTCCCGCGGTGTCACCCGCATATGTCTCAATCATAATTATATGGTGATATATACAATATGCTAACTAGCTGCGTCCCGCGCTGTCACCCGCATATTGATCAATCATAATTATATGGTGATATATACAATATGCTAACTAGCTGCGTCCCGCGCTGTCACCCGCATATTGATCAATCATAATTATATGGTGATATATACAATATGCTAACTAGCTGCGTCCCGCGGTGTCACCCGCATATGTCTCAATCATAATTATATGGTGATATATACAATATGCTAACTAGCTGCGTCCCGCGCTGTCACCTGCATATTGATCAATCATAATTATATGGTGATATATACAATATGCTAACTAGCTGCGTCCCGCGCTGTCACCCGCATATTGATCAATCATAATTATATGGTGATATATACAATATGCTAACTAGCTGCGTCCCGCGGTGTCACCCGCATATGTCTCAATCATAATTATATGGTGATATATACAATATGCTAACTAGCTGCGTCCCGCGGTGTCACCCGCATATGTCTCAATCATAATTATATGGTGATATATACAATATGCTAACTAGCTGCGTCCCGCGGTGTCACCCGCATATGTCTCAATCATAATTATATGGTGATATATACAATATGCTAACTAGCTGCGTCCCGCGCTGTCACCCGCATATTGATCAATCATAATTATATGGTGACATATACAATATGCTAACTAGCTGCGTCCCGCGCTGTCACCCGCATATTGATCAATCATAATTGTATGGTGACATGATATATATGGCTGAGTCCCGCGCTGTCACCCGCATATGTCTCAATCATAATTATATGGTGATATATACAATATGCTAACTAGCTGCGTCCCGCGCTGTCACCCGCATATTGATCAATCATAATTATATGGTGACATATATATGCTTACTAGCTGCGTCCCGTGCTGTCACCTGAATATGTCTCAATCATAATTATATGGTGACATATACAATATGCTAACTAGCTGCGTCCCGCGGTGTCACCCGCATATTGGTCAATCATAATTGTATGGTGAAAAAAAAGTATCCTATGTCCTAATCCAGGCCATGGTCTACCCATGTGCCAAATTTCATTCAAATCCGTTTCTGCCGTTTTAGCGTGAAAGTGTAACAAACAAACAAATTCACTTTCGAATCACACTAATATTATAAAGGCGAAAGTTTGTGAGTGTGTGTGTGTGTGTGTATGTGTTTGTTACTTCTTCACGCTCAAACGGCTGGACCAATTTTGATAAAATTTGGTATGGAGGTAGCTGACACCCTGGAATAAGACATGGCTACTTTTTATTCCGATATTCCCACGGGGTCGAGACTTACGCGGGTGAAACCGCGGGGCGCAGCTAGTTTATAATAAAGAGCATAATATATCGAAGCATATAATTATACACTCAGCAGGCACTCTGTTTCAGGTTTTAAAACTGGAAAGTATCATAAAAACGAAAAACAATGAAATAGACTATTCAATTATGAAAGAAAAAGTTATTCTGTGCAACTTTCACTTAAATGTAGCAAATGTAGAAAACATGTAGCAGATACCTGTAGTGTTAGAGGAAAATGTTGCTTGTTATGTTATTTAGTTACCGCTTAATTAATCAGGGTTTGGTTTCTAATGTAAGCGAGAGCCATCAACCGTTGGACACTGGTATTTTAATTTAAGAGAGAGCCATCAACCGTTGGACACTGGTATTTTAATTAACACAGCTTTGTATATTTATACACACTATTACTCCAATTAATTAAATGTAAATTGGAATTAATAAATTGTGCTCATACACTATCATCATTGTTAAAGGTAACCAACCACAAATTCATTTATAGTGGGATTACATATTCAATGTCCAAACAGGGCAATATGGCAAGCTTTCCCAGCGTTTGGCCTAAGGGCGTAGATCCAGCCAGGGGGTAGGGACTAAATGTATGCGAGGCAATCAGTCCGCCTGCCCCCTGTCCCCCGTGGTACGCCCATCAACACTGGTGTAATTTATTGTGTTTGTTAGTAGGGAAGACGTGTGTGTTGATGATGGCGCATTTGATTCACGTGTGTGCGGGTCGGTGACGGGCGCCGCGCCGGCATGACGGAGGGCGAGGGCGCGGGGGGCGCGGGGCAGCCCGACGCGGTGCTGCTGGCGCCGCTGTCCGAGGACACGTTCCTGCACAATCTGCACGTCCGCTACAAACGTGACATAATATACGTGAGTAGTGGAGAGCGCGTGCGCGACGGCGGGGTCAGCGGGCTGTCGCTGACGAGTGTCTCGTGTGGTTGCAGACGTACGTGGGCAACGCGCTGGTGTCGGTTAACCCGTGCCGCGCGCTCCCGCTGTACTCGGCCGAGCTGGTGCGCGCGTACCTGGCGCGTCCACCATACCAGCTTCCGCCGCACCTGTCAGTACTCGGTAACATACCGTTACGTAATGTTCGCTACTGGCTCTCTTCGCTAACTCGCTCTCGGTTGCAGGTACGCGATCACGGCAACGGCGTACCGGTGGGTGCGCGACAGGAACGAGAGCCAGTGCATAGTTATTACGGGTGAGTGACACCATGCATCGCCAATAATCACCATATGTTACTTCGGTAACGGTAGGTCCATACCGAGCCGCCACGTTAAGGGGGATGCGCTAAGGTAGTCCGCAAAATGTAAATTTTCTTAAGATTTTTGCAAGTTGCAGGTCAGTAACAGGTTGTATGTTGATCAAAGTAAAAAAACACTGCTTTACCGAATTATAATCATTAGAATCAGCATTACAACTCTCTAAGTTCATAAAATCCTACTGCATGATTATTTCAGAAATAATCATTCAGTAGGATTTTACCGACAATGTGTTTAGTGAGAGCCTCACGGGTGCGTATTGCAGGCGAGAGCGGCGCGGGCAAGACTGAGGCGGCGCGTGTGTGCCTGCAGTGCGCCGTGGTAGCGGGCGAGGTGGGCGCGGGGGGCGTGGGCGAGGCGGGGGGCGCGGGCGGGGGCGCGGCCGGCGCGCTCACGGCCGCCGGCACGCTGCTGGAGGCCTTCGGAAACGCTGCTACCGCGCGCAACCACAACGCCAGCAGATTTGTGACTATAATAATTATCCTAAGTAGCTAGAGACGCGTTACGAGCGCGAGCGCTTGGACTTGGAATGTGGTTGTCACGTTACGAGTAAAATTGAGTCCAGGTGTCATTATTGTCTGCTTGCATCATACCACCCAGCCTATCAGTTTTTCAAGGTAGTTTAAGTAGTCATAATATAGTTCGTAATGATACGTTCAAATGTTACGTTTTTAGCATCATTTATTTTTGTGTCCCTCCCTAGGTCATAACTGCAGAAGTCAGTTGTCAAATGCCCAATATTTAATTACACATAACCATCCACCGATAAACAAGCTACCTGAGGATATAGTTTACTTAATCATCATCGGTGTGAACCCGCTATATCCCTTGATTGATCGTGATCTCCGGCACCTTCGCGGTCTCGCTCTCTTCCCGCGCCCGGAAAATGGCCAACGAAATCGTTGCTGCCAGAAATTCCTGCGAACTATCCCAAATCAAAAAAATGTACAATGCATATCCCGAGATCACGCAAGCCCTCGCCTCCTTCGCAAACCTCCCTAAACCTAATAATGGATAAACGAATCACCGCGAGAACCAAACCCCGATCTCTTATGTTAGGCTTATTTAATGCCAATGGCATTCAAGGACAATGCGATGAAATCGCTGCGTTCCTCCGTGACCATCAAATAGATGTTCTGCCATATCAATTTGATGGTCATGGAGGGGACGGGTTTCAGTCATCGAAACCCGTCAATTGCCAACTATCGCATAGTTCGTAATGACAGGACTCGATGCCACAAGGGCGGTATCCTCATCTATAATATTATAAAACGGCTCTATATTGCATCCCTATAGACCCCCTCTCACGATTATAAGTGTCTGTCAGTAGGCTAGGCATGACAGGCCACCAACCGATCACCTGACTATCGATCTATCTTCCCCTCATTTCCACGTTAGAAAACTTCCAACTCCTCTCTGACAACCTCTGCCCTTCTTGGCCTGAGTGACTCCGTTATCATAGCGGGTGATCTCAACGCTAAACACCCCGCCTGGCATCAGGACCTCCCGAAACAACCGTGTCCGGTGAGGTCCTGCGTCAGGCGGAAGGTAAGGACGCCGTAGTGCCTCTCTAGCCACTCCTCAAAGAGTGAACTTATCGCTACAATTGAGGCGTGCTCAGCGCTGGGTTGCGACAATCGCACTCTCCATGCCGCCATCAGATCCCGCTGGAGCTCCGTCCGCAGTTACGCCCCGGCGTTTCGCCTCTTTGCGCCACTCCCATATGTGCGTGAGGACTTTTGTCTCCAGATCCCATGGCGGCAGACCGGCAAGGAGGCCCGCCGCCTCACGGGAAGCCGTGCGGTATCTTCGGACCAGCCTGATGGCCATGACCCTTTGAGACGCGTTTAATCGATGGGATGGTCGCAGCCTTAAGGAACGCGCCCACATCGGTGCCCCGTAAAGAGCGATGGACCGCAGGACGCCGGCGTAGAGCCTCAGACAGGAGGCGTTTGGACCCTCTAGATTGGGCAGGAGGCGTTTTCAAGGCAGCCCCGGCCCGCTCCAGTCTGGGAGCCAAACGTCGGAAATGCTCCACGAAGTTCCACCGGCTGTCGAGGACGAGTCTCAGGTCAGGGTCAGGTACTTCATCGTCGACACGACGTTGATGTGAACCCCTTCTACCGTTATCTGGGAACCCGATAGTGGCCCGTTCCGAGGACCATAGAAACACATGGCCTCGGACTTGTGCAAAGCCACCTCAAGTCCCAATTGCCGGATCCTATCGACAATTGTCGCATCCTATCGACAATTGTCGCAACCCCGTGTGTCGCCATTTCGGCCGCCGCCTGATACGAACTCCCCTGCGCCAGGATCATCGTGTCGTCAGCGTAGCAAACTACGCTGACGCCGCTAGTAAGGTCGGTGCGCAGCACCCAGTCGTAGCCGATGTCCCACACATGCGGCCCCAGGACCAAACTCCGTGGGATACCGCACGACATCTCTCGCCGGTTCCACTCTCCTTGGTGACCGGGGTAGATGACGGCCCTGTCCAAACTCAAACTCAAAGCATTTATTTCATATAAACCAATTACAGGCACTTTTGAATTGTCAAGGGGTCGGTCAGTCATAAAGATGAAGCCATTCCAAAGCTTAGTAGGTAGGTACCTATGGAGAAGAACGGGCAAGAAACTCCACGGACACTCTTTTAAATTGACGTATGGTTACAAAATATTGGTTACATCATATTGTGTTGAAATTAAACATGTGAGAACGATGCAAAACGTCAAAAGCGTCCGTAATAAAAAGAATAAATAAAAAAAACAATTCTAAAATTAAAATAAGCCATGGCCGCTAAGAGATGACCAGTCCCTACTGATGGCTCCCGTTCACGAACATGACGCATGGATTAGCACCATTCAGCTCAACCATTTTGAAGGGAGCTAAATGATCCAACACACCCGCCACCATCAGCGAGACATTACAGTGAGCATGACATACTCTCAGCCGCCAGGGCACATTCAAGTCAATGAAAGACGTACCCAGTAAATGGTAGCTTTATAGTAAGTACATAGTACTCACACGTGCTATGCAATTATATAATACTAATAGATTGAATTTATACAATGCAAAGATAGTTTTTGAAATCTTCAGCAGCTCCAACAGTACCTATTTCCAAATGCTAATCAATTAAGTTTTTGCGCCCTTGTGGAGCAAACCAGCATTGAGCCAAGCATTTTTATCAGCGATGTAATCCCCCAACTTATAATATGCCTGGCTGCATAGTGTGCGTTTTAAACATGATTTAAATTTTGTTTCATTCAGTTGAAGTATGTGCAGAGGTATTTTATTGTAACATTTTAAACAGTACCCCATAAAGGATGAGTCTACTTTAGCCAGCCTGAAACCTGGTTGAACTAATTGGTCCCTATTTCTAGTCCTATAATTGTGTCTTTCGCCTCTTTTACTAAAAATATGTAGATTTTTCCTAACATACATGATGTTTTCATAGATATATTGGCAAGGTACCGTCATGATGTTAATATCTTTGAACAGTTCCCTTAGAGAGTCGCGCCTGCGGAGGCCATATATGGCTCTGATGGCTCTTTTCAGCAGAATAAAAATAGACTCGATGTCTGCAGCCCGTCCCCATAGTAAAATACCGTATGACATAATACTATGAAAGTAACTAAAATAGACTAGCCTCGCGGTATCTACATCAGTAAATTGACGGATTTTTCTCACAGCATATGTTGCTGAACTTAGCCGTCCTGCAAGGGATGTTATATGCGGACCCCATTGAAGCCTTGAGTCGAGCGTGATCCCTAGGAAAACAGTTTTATCGACGAATTCTAGTTTCTCTTGATTCAATACTATCTGACAATTACTACTTTTGACATTTGGTAAACAAAATCTTATGCACTTAGTTTTTTTCTCATTTAATACTAAATTATTAGCAGTAAACCAATTTTGGACCAGCAGTAGGGCATTATTTACGTCGTCTTTGATGCACGTCTATTAATTTTAAAAATTAAGGAAGTATCGTCAGCAAATAACACCATTTGTGGTTGAGTTTTTAACAATTGGGGTAGATCATAATATATACTAAAAAGAGGAAAGGACCCAATATCGATCCTTGTGGTACTCCAAGTTTTACTTTTAAGCCAAGTGAATTGACTCCATTTATTTGAACTTGCTGTTGTCTATCATTTAAATAAGATTTTACTAAACTGAGCGCAAGTTTTCCAAGGCCGTAATGCTCAAGTTTCAATGTTTCGTGGTCGATGCAATCAAATGCCTTGGAGAGGTCACAAAAGATTCCTATGGCGTCTTGGGCCTCTTCCCACGCCGTAAATATGTGTTTTTATAAGGTGACACCGGCGTCAGTCTTACAACGTCCCTTGGTGAAACCATTCTGTTGGTCGTGTAAGATTTTATTGGTGTTAAAATGATTGAGCATTTGATTTACCATTACCTTTTCAAACACCTTGCTGAAGACCGGCAACACGGATATTGTTATATTATATACTATCCCCGGATTTGAAAAGTGGTATTACCTTACTAAATTTCATTAGATCCGGGAAGACTCCTTGATCAACACACAAATGAAATATTAAGGCCAAGTACGGCGCTATAGTCTCAATAATGGAGGTACAAACTTTTATAGACATTCCCCATAGATCTTCTGTTAATTTGATCTTTATTTGTTTGAAAGCTTTTATTAATGTTACGGGGTTTATATGCTTGAATTTAAATTCAATCGGCCAGGATGAAACGTTTGCTTTTAATAAATCGATAGAACGCGAGGGCGAGGAATTAAGAGTTTCAGTCGTTTTAAGTGGGATATTGGTAAAGAAATTTACAAATTCTTGCGCAACTTCTTTGTTTGTGCTTATGAGACCATGTAAAGTTTCTAGAGTGAAATCATTATTTAAATGTTTTTTATTCCTGTTAGTTTCGTCATTGATAATTCTCCAAACCGTCTTTATTTTATTATCGGCTGATTTAATCTTGTTGCTAATGTACAAGGCTTTAGCTACCTTGCAGGTATTTAAAAAAAAAATAGAATAAGTGGCAACGTATTTACTAAAAGTTTCTGTGTTAATATAAGGCTTAAGGCCATACAGCTCAAACAATTTTTCCCTACTTTTCCTAATACCCTTAGTTGTCCAGTCACTGAACAAAAAGTTTGGGCAAATATTTTTTGTTTTCTTTTTTAAAGTATCATTGAACTCGGTGCACACTACCGAAAAGAATTCCTCATAAACATCATTTACATTGTTTTTAATATGGCCCGGTATACATAACTTACTAATTAAGTTATTATTACATCTATTTAGATTGCTGGGTGTTATTTGTCTAGATTGTATTTGAATTTTTTGTAATGGTGTTTTGGACTTGAAAGCAACGATTTGACCGCTGTGATCAGAAGGGAGATAATTTACAATGGCTTTATCTAAGTATTCGCAACAACAAAAAACATTATCAATACATGTAGTAGAACTTGTAGTTATGCGAGTTGGTTAAGAGACTTAATAATCGAGTGCTGTTTGAACTATTTTCTAAGATATTAATATCGAAGTCACCACAGATAATAAGCGATTTTTTACCAGTTGCAAGTTTTGCTAAAACATCTTCCATTACCGACTCAAATACGGAGTGGTTTTAATAATTTGGGGGTCTGTAAACGCACACTATGACATGCTTGTCCGTCAAATAGGCCTCGACCACGCGACAGGGGTAGTTCGGCATCCGGTGATACCGGAGTGCCTTCCTGATGCAACTCCAGGGCAGGGTATTAAAGATATTGGCGATGTCAAGAGACACTGCCAAGACGATCCCACCCCGGTCCACAGCATCCCCCGTCGTGAGGGCTCGAACGCGCATGATGGCATCCACCGTAGAGCGCCCCTTGCGGAAACCAAACTGGGTCTCCGCCAAATCCGGCCCCAATCGCACCAGCCGCCCGACAAGGCGGTCTGCAATGACTCTTTCAAAGAGTTTGCCCACCTCGTCGAGCAGCATGATGGGTCGGATGGGTCGGTAAGCGGACGGAGAGTCCGCCGGGCGCCCTGGCTTCTTAATGAGGATCAGTTTCCCCATCTTCAACGAAGTGGGAACTGGCCCCTCCAAGCATGCGCTTAGGAGTCTGCTTAGTCGAGGCCCGAGAGCCTCCAAGGTCAGAACCCAGGCTTTCCCAGCTAAGCCGTCTGGTCCTGGGGTGGTATTTTTGGCATTCAGCCTACGTACCGCCATTCTCAAATCTACCTCGGTTACCTGCGGAGCATCTTCGTCGTCATCGGTGGTGTGGTCCGCATCGCGCACCGCAGGAAGTGGAGCCATGGGTGGGGGAGTATGTTCCCCTCGCGAAGGGAACAGAGCGGTCACCACGTCCTCCACGAGCTGGGGCCGGAGACTGCGTCAGCGGGGGAGCCCATGGGCGGAGTTTATCTCTCAGCCCTTTGTAGGGGCGTCCCCACGGGTCTGTTCAGTCTCCAGCGACTCCTCGCAGGCCAGTCCACTGGCCCGCTGATTCTTCGCTCGGAGGGTGGTCTTCGCCACTGTAACCCTCGTACAGCTCCGCCTGAATGGTTTCCGTATCCGGAGGGCGAATACGGAATACCCGGAATAAAATAAAAAAATAAAATACCGGAATACCGGTGCCGCGCAGTAACGCACGCCTCGCGTAATGTGGTCAGCTCGCGCGACCACCAGCACACCTGGCGCCGGGCGCGTCTGGGCTGGACCCGGGGCATTGATTGCCACGTCACATATTTCGGACATGGCCTCCCGGAACCACTCCGCCTCGTCTCTGATGTCAACAAGCCTGTCCGGTGATGACACCCAGGCCTGCACGATTGAGGCTTCCAGGAGGAGCTCCGGGTCCAGCTGCTTCAGCGTCCACCGCGGACCACTCGGCGCCTGTCGGACCGGCGCGCCCAAGGTCTGGGCAGAGACATCAAAGCGGATGTACCGGTGATCGGAATAGGTCTCCACCCCCTCCATGACGCGCCAGTCTATGACACACGGCGACAGAGTGGGGCTGGCGAACGTGATGTCCATCACTGATTCACCCCGCATCCGCGCACACGTGGACAGAACCCCGGTTTAGGACGACCAGGCCTGTCTCCAGAGCCCAGTCCTCCGCCATCCTGCTCCGTGTGTCCGTATACCGGGATCCCCAAGCCACGTTCTTGGCATTGAAGTCCCCGAGGACGAACACGGGGAGGGGATGGAACCCGATGGGAGTTGTGGAACTCAGCGAGAGTTCGGTTCGAGGAGAAGTGTACTCCTACCACGACAATCTCCCCGAACCGTGCTGCCACGCAACCCCGTCCCCTTTTGACGGCCGCGAGGGACGGGGCAACGGCGGCGGCCGACGAAATAATGGTCACTGAGCCGCTCAGGTCCTCCACCCAAGCATCGCTGGGCGTGACAAAGTACGGCTCAGCGACCACGGCAATGTTAATCAACCACTGAGCGGAGGCTCAGTGGTTGATGTTCGCCTGGAGGAGGCGTAATGGGGCCATTATTAGCATTCCATATCAGCCTCCTCCCGGGCCCCCTGTGATGGCCCCGCCGCGGTGTTAGCAGCGACGACGACGGTAGAGGCGGCAGCGGCGGCGGCTATGGTGGCGGCTGCGGCGGTGACGGCGGTGGCGGGGGGCTTGCTCTTGCCCCTGGGTTGGCGGGTGGAGCGCAGGCCTTGCACCCAGCACGGTGATTGGCTGGCTTAACAAGCCGGCATAACAGTGCGATGTGGTATTGCACGAGTCGGCGTTGTGACCGGCCCGACCACAGCGGAAGCATTCCTCTCTGCGGTCCACCTTCGAGGTGCAGTGTGCTCCCACGTGGTTGCCCACCCGGCTGCGGAAGCACCTCAGAGGTCTGGGTTCCAGCAGTTCACCTGCGCGGATACCCAGCCCACCCGGAGCCTTCGGCTCTCCCCGGATATTTTTTGGGCCGCCTAGACGGGGCGGCTCACCGTAATGGTTCGGATTGTAATGTTCCCGGAATTTCCGTCCAAGACTGACTTTTGTGTTGTAATTGGGTGTAAGCGGGAATGGTATCCACGTTGTACAATATCTTTCAATGGGTAAGTTTCATTGAGTAATTTTTCACTTCACCGACTTCACAAAAGGAGGAGGTTCTCAAGACGACTGTCCAAGCAATTTTGACCGTCTAGAGACCCCATTAGGACTTTGAGACCGAACTCGGTCGTAAAGTGATCGCTATCTATGTCGAGACCGCAGGGCCTGGTTGGTCTCTTTGGACCATTTTTTTAAAAATCTTCGTTACTTTGAACTCTACCAAAATCCAGTTCTGATGATAGGATCCATGAAGAATTGAGGGAACTCCATTATTATAGGCATTAATATAGCGATTTTTGTATTTGGATCAACAAGTCAATCTTTAGCATTCAGAAAGTATCATTTCGTGAAGAGGAACTGATGAAAAAACCACAAATGGCCACTGAAACTCCTCAATGATAAGTATTTCACGGGTGGCGATAAGATATTTCGATTAAATAGTTATGACGAAGCAAATTTAAATAAACTGATCTGATGATGAAGCCGGAAGTTAGGCGCTGGAACTCCATAATAAAACAATGTATCCTAGCCGTGTTTTGGCTTATTGGAATTGTCATGAGATGTACTCTGGCTATAAATTATTTTTAACCGACTCCAAAAAAAGGAGAAGGTTCTCAATATATTTATTATATGTATATGTTCGGGCATAACTTATTTGTTTATGAACCGATTTTTATTTATTTTTATTTTAAATAGAACGGCCGAACCCAATTACACTAATAATAATTCTATAATTCAATTAAAAAAAAAAAAACTATTTGTAATTCTTTCATTTGGCAGAGGAAGCTTGCGCGGTCCCATATAAATTGTATTAACTTTGCTTGGGTAGTTTTGAGT
Source organism: Tiliacea citrago (assembly GCA_963921375.1). Lineage (NCBI taxonomy): Eukaryota > Metazoa > Arthropoda > Insecta > Lepidoptera > Noctuidae > Tiliacea > Tiliacea citrago. The sequence goes on along the minus strand of OY992790.1, from coordinate 28,137,126 downwards.
TAGCTTCAATAATAGGTATTTAATCCGCTCGGTGTATGTTGATGATATTATAAAACTTCCTGTCACTGTTCTTTACATAGCAAGTAGTGGTATAGGAATTGGTGTGGGGTAGATTTATAATAATAAATATTTAAATGTATCAAATGTTAATCGTATCTTAAAACTTGTATGCAATAATTGTGAAAATTCTAATTTTATTACACTTGATGACAATGATTATTTCAGCTATAATAAAAGGTCTTTACTAAACAAACTAACTGCATGCAAATTAATATATAGGGATATATTGCGATTATAATACAGGATGAACTATCAAAATTATATGCATAATGTGCTAATAGATCAAAAGGTAAAACGGATGCATAAAAATGTTTCTACGCAAACTACTCCTAAGGTACGCGAATCGAGTGAAACACCCACATCTAGAGTGTTTGTACAAATGTTTCTCCTGCAATTATAGCTAATGCCAGATGGCGTAAGTAATAGCACCCTATTATCAGATACTAAATGCTTAAAGATTTTTCATCAAAATGTATGTGGAATAAGCAATAAAAAAATGAACTTGAATTATATATTATATCCACGTCCGTGAAAAGTTAACCTGTAGACAAAAATCATATACCGTTGTATACCTAATTGTGCAGACAATACAGTGAGTATTGAAGCATCAGGTAATCTCGTGGATTATTTATGTATATCAGAACATTTCTTAAATGACAAATCTGCCAATGTTTTTACTATGTCGAATTATAATTTAGTCGCATGTAACACAAGGACGAACAAGAAAAGGGGAGGGAGTCTTATTTTAGCACATAAATTGAAAGAATGCGAAACCATTGAGTCAATCAGTAAGCCTTACAGAGCCGAAAGTTTCGATTTATGTGGTGCAAAAGATATTGCAACAGGATTATACATTTGTTGTTGTTACCGAAATCCTTATGATAAAAACTTCGAAAACTTCATTTCTAGCTTAGAAAAATTGTTAGAAAAATTTAGTGACAAAAACTGTATTATAATATATGTGGGGACTTCAATGTTGACGTACTTGTTGAAAACAAAAAATCTTCTGAGTTTTTAACTACATTGACATGTTATAATTTTAGGTACCTTGTGAGAACTCCGACCTTTATCCGAAATAACTCTCAGTCGTGTTTAGATAACATAATCACAAATCTTTATAGTGACTACATAGAAAAGTGTTTTGTGGATCATAATGGCTTAGCTGATGGTCATGGTGGACTTTTCTGTTATGTAGCTCTTGATGAAATCAACAAAAAATCAAAAAGCTTCGAGTACACCACATTAATTAAAAGATCATTTAACAAGAAGAATAATTCCGTTTTCAAAAGAAGTATTACTGCCAAATCATCAATAGCGAATAAAGACAGAGCAATGTCTTTTCTGCTGGATACGACGAAAAGAGTTGAGAGGGATATAACTTTCAAGCCAACTACACTAAGTGAAATTGCAAAGTTGGTTAGCAAAATGGCTAATAAATATTCTTGCGGTTTTGACGACGTACCAATATCGATTATAAAGGCTCAAGCTAAGCTACTCCTCTTTCTGATTTCCTTAAAAAAAACATCGAAGAATCTATCTTTCCTGACCAGTTGAAATTGGCCAAGGTGATTCCAATACACAAAAAGGGCACTAAAACCGATCCGAATAATTACCGCCCCATATCCTTATTACCCACCTTATCAAAACTCTTTGAAAAAAATATTAAAACTAGACTGATGGTACATTTGGGTATTAACAAAATTATCAATCGGAGACAATTTGGATATCAGAAAGGCGGTGGTACCTCGGATGCCATGAACAGTTTAATAAATGACATAGTTAGTAAATTAAATGAAAAAATTAAAGTAGCTGGACTATTTGTTGACGACAGTTCTGCTTTTGACACCATAGATTATGAACTACTACTCACTAAACTCGAACATTATGGTATAAGAGGCAAGACATTACAACTTATGACATCGTACTTACAAAATAGACGAATGTAAGTAGAAATTAAAAGTATAGACGAGAATAATCACGAAGTGATATACAAGTCAAAAATGACATATGTAAAACGTGGTGTGCCTAAAGGCTCAATTTTAGGACCTATACTATATATTATTTTTACAAATGACTTACTCAACTTCATGAATAAAACTCAGGCGAACTAGAAACTCGTTATTTTCGCAGATGACACAAACATAATAATTAGGGCAAGACAGAAAAATTGACATTTAAAACTAATATAATAATAGAAAAAAAATTGCGAATGGTTTAAGGACGCTAGCACATTTTTCCTCAAATATCAGTGCTTTTCAGGTACCATTTTAATGGATTAGGAGTCACAACTGCAAGGATATAATTGTCTCAAATTAAAGATAATATATTCATCTCCAGAACGGGCACATAGAAATTGTATAGCCCCATACAATTTTTTCACACAAATACGTTTTAAAAATCACAATAAAACCAACAAATGAAAAAAAATTAGGTCTGAATAGGAACCAATATAGCTAAATCCACTGCATAGTTATACATAAAAATAATAACAAACTGTTGCTTATATAGTCCTCATACGGTCAACTAAATATTTTGTAAGTAAATAAATAACTATTTTATTTATGATTAAAATAAGAAGCGCCCTCAAATTTCTCCATACATTTTCTACTCGCGGTTCGTCATTCAGCGCTCAGACGCGCTCGTGGAAGCACCGGTGTATCGATTTTCCGCAAAAAAATATTTACGTACAGAAGTGTGTGCTGTATTGTATACTGTGGGTGGACGAAGTTGATACTTTTTTGGACCGAAATAAAAGTAAGTACGATTATTGGAATTTGTTTTAAAAATAAATACATAGTTCAAAATTTTCGTATGAATCATGGATGATGATTACGGATAAACATTGTGTAAATAATTATATTATCTTTAATCAAATGGCGGAAATAATTTTTTTTTGAGATATTTGATACATAGTCGATTTTGGGGTTTTTGGGGGTGATGATTACGTATGTCATAATTTTTTTTATCCAAGATGGCGGGTGTATTTTTTTTAATAAAAATTCGACATTGTTAGCAATTGTGGAGGTTTGTTATCAATTGTTGAATGTGGTGTTTACAAATATACCATCCAACTTTTGATTCATGATGGCCGATGTACATATTGGTGATAAATCGACTTATTTGTCAATTCATAAATCCAGAATAGTAGATGGTTATAACTTTCGACACCAAGTATGGTTTTTGATTGTGGTGTGCATTGCTTAACTTAAATATTTACATTTGTTATTACAGATGCCACGAATTCAGAAATTTGGATAAAGGACAAAAAAACCATACACGTAGCAGTAAACAAAAGTAATGAGAGTTTGTATTTTCATTCGGAAATCACAAATCTACTCTGGAGTTTTGTTACAGACGTTGATATACGTCTGTTGTTAATTTGTTTTATTTGATTTACCTTAGGTATTTACTAATGTTGTCTTTTTAGGGTTCCGTACCAATTTTTTTAAAAAGAACCCTTATGGTGAGACTAAGTCTGTCTGTCTGTCTGTCTGTCTTTCACACCTGGATATCTCAAGAACTACTAATGCTATCAACTTGAATTTAGAATAGTTTTAGATGACGTTTGCCCAACTATTTTGCAAACAAGAAAGACATTTAAAAAAATATACCTTTTTTGCAAAAGGGACTGAAACGGGGTCTTAAAAATTTGAAACGGAGCTACTAAGGCATGTGGGGTATCATATGAAAGAGCGCTGTTTGCACCTTCTCAAAAATCTTCTTTTTTTTTTAAGGCAGCATAGTTTCCGTCGTTTGATGCAAAATGTAAAAAAAGAATAACGTTCCCCTTATCTCCGAAATTTGCATAGATAAAAATCTGAAATTATTCTATGTGATAGAAATTTGTTCAAATTCAAATTCAAATTTTTTATTTCAGGCCAGGTGATCCATATAGTGTTAGTATGAACTTAGCCTATGTTAGTAAACTCAATAACTTATAAATATGTACAATAACTAAACACTAATTGGCTACATGAACATGCGCACGCACATGTCTGCCAGCCCAGAGCCTTATAAATGGTCCATCAACCTTGTCCGCCAAAGTAGCTAAAATACTGTTAGGGCAACCCCTGAATCGCCGCAACATCGATGCACACCGTTTGCGCATGATAGCATGAAAATCATCTATTCGCACCTCCGCAAACATGCCCGACGCACTGCAAAACCGATGCAGCCCCAACAATATCCTCAGTGCATTATTATATTGCACGTGCAGAGCGTTGTAAGCGTTCTGCGTAAACCTAACCCACAAGCTGCACGAGTAAAACGACTGGCAGTAGGCTCTGAAGAGCGTCAGTTTTACCTCGTTAGAGCACCGCGCAAACCTACGGGCAAGCATATTGCATCGAGCTGCCAACGCTCTGCGCTCCCTATCTATATCCTGATCATCTGTGAGAGAACCCGTGACCACATGACCGAGGTATTTAAATTAAGTGACGACTTTTAATGGTGTTCCTTGTAACGTCACCGGTGGTATATTCGAGGGTGTATTATTATGTACTTTAAAGACCACCACCTCACTTTTAGTAGCATTATACCTCAAGCCATAAGCCTCCGCATACCTCTCACATATGGCCAACAACTACCTTAGTCCACAGATTGATGGGCTGAGCAGCACCATATCATCAGCATAACTAATGTTGTTGATCATCCGTCTATCCACAGAACAACCAACCATAGCGCTGCTCAGCTCACCAACCAGCCGGTCCATGTACAGGTTAAAAAGAGTGGGTGAAGTCAACCCCCCTGCCTCACTCCACAATCCAGCCCATACTGTACTGATTGAGCATCTGACCACTTAACACGGTTTATCTGACTTTCATACCAAAATTTAAATATATTTATAACCTCAGGTGGAAGGTCTGTTTCATCCGACATTTTTTGCCACAGAATGTCATAATTCACCAGGTCAAAAGCCTTCGACAGGTCCAGAAACAAACATATACAGGTGTCTTCCTGTCCGTGTAGTACTGCACAGTCTGCTTGAGACACAGGATTGCACTTTCCGTCGACAAACCGGGTCTAAAACCAAACTGCGCGTCGTTGAGTTTGATATGCATCTTCAACTGTCTCTCAAGCAGGCTGTCCAGCACTTTGCCAATGACTGTACCCAGTGAAATAGGCCTATAATTATTTTTGTCGGATGAATCACCTGTCTTATTTTTAACTATGGGAACTACGACAGTTTTTACGAGATCGTCAGGCAGGTAAGAGTGACCCACACAAAAATTAAAAAAACATGGCGAGTAACCTAGGTAAATGTACACCAGCGGACCTTAAATGCTCAAGAGTCAAACCATCGTGCCCTGGTGACCTGCCTCGCTTCATACTTTTCAACGCATCTTTTACATCTTTCACGTTGAATCTTACATGAGGATCACCCTCACATGGGGTCCGAACGCCTCGCCTAGATGCGTTATGTATATGCGGCGCGACTTTAAAGTGATTCATGAACATGTTGGCTATATCACTGTTATGTGACAAGCCATCAACGCTCGATGGCAGGCTCGGCCGAGGATTCAAAGAGTTGATTTGCTTCCAAAACGAACTAAATTTCTTTTCTTCGTGAAGGGTTGCAATGATATCCATTTTTATCTGGCTTTCATTGTTCTGACACCACTTCAACTTGGCTTTAAATCTATGTCTCGACAATTTCATTTCCTGATAAACATCCCCTGACGCAGGCTTTCCATGTAAGATCCACCTTTGAAACCCAAGCCGCGCCAGCGCATGAACCTCTTTCACATGTTTATTCCACCCCGCTACAAATCTATTCTTATTCTTAACAATAGTATTATGGCTAGAAATAGCAGCCGTCTGTAAGGCGGATACAATTTGCTTGTACATACAGTTACCTCTGGGCCAATTTTCTTGTACATACAGTTACCTCAGGGCCTCCTGACAAAGATCAGAGTAGTGACGTAATTGTTCAGAATTTCGAGTTCCCCAAATTACTTTATTTGGCACTACTCTTTTATTACTATATTTCGGCACTAACACATTAAAATTACACGTAATTTCCAGGTGGAAATGGTCAGACCAAGAAACATCATTAATAACATTTACTTTCAAAATTGAACACTTAGTAACACTTGTTACCAAGCAGTGATCCAACCATCTAACGCACCCGTGAGAGTCACTCATGTACGTATAGGTGTCAACTTCTACCAAGTATGTCAATATCAGCACAGGTTAAATGACAATCACAACAAAACTTGCATTCATTACAGAATAACTCACCCGGGTGCGCGTTGAAATCTCCCAACACAAACACATTTCCCACATTATTACATTCTATAATTGCATTTATTTCAGCCAAACAATCGGTGAACTCACTTAAATTATTAATCTTATACACCGAAAATATAATAATTTCTCGATTCTCAATAACTACCTTAATCGCGACCAATCTTACGTTATTACACTGTATGACCGAAACACTATCAAACGCACTGGTTCTCCACAGCAAGGCCACACCCACATATGGTCGACCACGCAGCAACTCAGACGATTCTGTGGCCGAGACGCCTGTAGAACCGAAACCGGGGCAGATGGTGTTCAGATATGCCAGATCATGTGATAGCAACCAAGTCTCTTGTAGTGCAATCACATCAGACGTTAAATATAATTCTCTTACGTAATCAACCGATCTCTTAATTGATTTACAATTGAAGCTTATAAGCTTACATTTTCGTTTATTATTCTCCTTAAAAAGATTCACTTTTATGTCTTATTATTCACCGTACCTCGTACACTTCTTGTCTTAAACACAAAGTATTTTCTAAAATACACACCTTCCGGCCACATTTTATCATTCTCAAATAGATCAATGGTATGTCTAGGTATTGAAAACTTATAAGAATCGTAATCCTTAGACTGTTTCGTTTGAATTTTCTCCGGGGCCACGATAACCTGTGTTTTAGCCTTTATGTAACTTGCAATATCCTCAGTACTCACATCTTTCGACACATTGTACAACATAAACGGTGTTTTTACATCTGCGGCTTTAAATTTAGCTGTCATATCAACATTAGCAGTTCCTTTACGTCCTGCAAAGCGAGACTGTTTCTTGCGTGATTGTACCACCGTCCATCCTTCATTATTATCGGGCACAGATGTTCGTTGCTGCTCATTACTACTTGTCTGAGTAGTTATCGGTGCAATCACTATATGCTGTGAGTTTATTTGCTGTTTCCGTGCTTCCGCAGGCATTATATGCGCGAGTGACAGGGATGGCTGGAAACTCCCGTTGCGCGCTGCTTGTGGAGCGAATGAAACGGCAGTATCACTGTCGCTCGTAGGTATCACATGTTCATTTTGTGAATCAACACAGCTGCTTTCTTCCTCATTCAAGGATTCCAATACACACATAGGCCCACTATCTACTGCATTATTATACGAATGGCAGGTAGATGCACCGCGTCTTCTGAAGTTCACATTACGCTCAAGTCGTAAGTTAACGACTTATTACTGACCGTTTTGACTTCCTCAAGTTGTTCTTTAGTTGCATAGTCATTCTTGATCTGCTTGATCTCCGTTTGCAATACAATAATATCCTTGAACAATCTTGTTACATCGATGTGATCGAATGTCAGGGGGGGGGGGGTAGTTTTTGCAGGTCTTTCGCCACAAAAATAGGCACACCTTCTGGGTCTGTATTCTTAAATAGAGATATTATGTGCTCCAGGTCCCGACACACTTTATTTTCCTTTCTACGCGATATTTTTTTTGTTGTTGTATTCCCAGATTTGAATAGTAACGTCTTTGCAAAGTCTACATCTTCGCTAGTAAAAGCAGAACTACACACTTTAACAATACTTTCTTCATCCATATTTGTATTTTGTTTTGTATGAATGCCAGTACTTCGCTGATTACAATATTACACGAATTACACTTTAACAACGCCATGATTTTTCGCACTAAGGCCAGTGACCTCACGCGTCCGCACGGTAACTCGTTACGAGCGGGACTGATTTACTGATTTATGTAAAGATGACAGGAAAAATAAAACGATGTCTCTAAATAGCACAGTTTTTCAGAAATCATCAACATCATATATACGTACGGAACCCTCGGTGCGCGATTCCGACTCGCTTTTGACCGGTCTTTTATTTTCAGGAGCAAGAATGCGCACTAAGAGAATATAAGCCAAAAGGTACAAAAATCATCGAGATGGATTTCCTTTTTGAGCAGCTAATCCTTGTAGGTAGCCACACTCCTCTTTTTGATTGCGGCTTGAAGTACCGTATCTCATCATGAATAAAGAAAAAACAAGGGTTAACAAGATGCTTATACTGTGAAAATTTAAAGACTGTAGCTTCATTACCCGTTTGGTTGTAAAACCTGTGTGATAGACGGACACGTGAGTGACAGCAATAGTGCTCCGCTTGGACCCTTCGGGTACGGAACCCTAGAAAGAGCTGGCCTTCATTCTAAATTTGAACTTCTTTGAAACATGAAATGAAAATATACTTTTTTACTACCTACTTTGGTTTTAATTTTTATCAAAAGTACTGAAATCGCGCCCCAGTCTCTGTAAATAAAATACTGTTTTCATAAGGCAATGATTATTTTTAAATATCACAACGAAAGTCTACGATAAACTCCCAGGCTAGTATTTGATTATGTAATGCTCCAACATTTGCCAGCAAAAATAATATTTACAAGTACCTACTTACATCTTTTCTAACTAATAGTAGCCTGGGGAATAATCGTAGGTGTTTCTTGTAATAGTAAAATGTTTAGGTTGTGAGTTATGTAAAAATATGATATTTAATCCATAATATGGCCAGCGCTTGAAATTTTTGGGTACCTACCTACGCTGCGTAATGGCTGATGAATTTTAAAAATACTAAAAACATAATTATCGCTTTTTTGAACTCTCATAGAGTTGGTTTCCGATTTACCAGCATACATTTTTACTGCTATGTAGAATTTGTGAATTTAGGGTCGGTAGAGTTAGGCCGTGTAGATTCAGAAGCTTGGCTCTCTACATGAGATCTGATATCTTTTTCACAGGGCAAACCTTATGTGGTCGTCTTGGCAACATTTTACATGAAATGTTTTTGGTGGGATAGTACTTAGCCACAGTTACTAAAATTCGATTGCAAACTTACAACTTACTTTACTCAATCAATACCAGTAAAATTAAAAAAAATATACCTTCAAGTACCAAGATTAGTTAAGTTACGTATAAAATCGAGCGGTCAGCGGTTTCAATGTGTGCGTGCGCGTAATGTTGTTGTGTTGCGATTCAGATATCTAAACTCGAGCGAGTTCAAAATGTGATAGTGTCCTTAAAGCCAATAACTTATTGCTAAATACAGGTAAAACTAACCTCATATTATTTAAGACTACGAATCGTCAAAATGACAACTTTAGATATACGAACAAATGGAGACAGAATTGAATTAGTGGACAAGGTAAAATTATTAAGGATTAATATAGATTCGCTTTTAAATTGGAAACCGGAGATTGCTGTTATTGAATCATCCATATCGTCAGCATGTTACGCACTCAGGACCCTTAGGGATGAATTAAACATAGAACAGTTAAAGGCTGTATATTATGCGCTGGTCGAGTCTAGGATAAGGTATAGCATCGTGCTCTGGGGAAATAGTTACAGTTATAACTGGCAGAGAGCGTTTATCTTACAGAAACGAGCCTTAAGGACAATAGTCAGAATTTCACAACGTATCTCATGCAGAGATTACTTTAAAAAATGAGGAATTTTAATAGTACCTAGCCTATATATATTGGTCCTCTTAAGTCATTTTGCTAAGAATCTACAAGAGTTTGTATCGCAAGAAGAACGTGAGATTAGAGAGAGCACGCGAAGAAAATTCTTTAAGCAACTAATAGCACCTAAAGAAGAATGTTCATTTTTCACCTGACTATGTATAGACATGAAATGAATCTTAAAATTCAGCTAATTGAATTGTACATTAATTACGCTTATCATAATGTTAAAAGAAACGCAGGAAAAATATAATTTTTTAATATTACTTTATTGATTCTACGTCAAGGGTAAACGTATTACCATGTTTTGAACGCATCTCAACTACCCTTTTTTACGACGTTCCATTTTAGACACTGTTACTGGACTTTATTCAACTCTCATTTCTGAGTTTTATACATTATTTTACGTTTTATTTAATCAGTTATTATTTCCTTATTAGTCTTTGTATAATACCTACAGATTAAATAAAAATAACATAATAATTGAATAAAGTAATCATGCAGTATGTTATTGAGTTCGCACACAGTTCGCACGACTGAAACGGATTTTTTTGACATTTGATAGTTCTGCGATTGGCATTGGCGCAGTACTGAGAGATGGATTGGAACAGGTTAAACACGATATCTGTTATCACTGTTACTGTTGCACAAAAATAACAGATCCAAATAATTAATTAAATAACAGCCAGTTATTTATATACGGACGATAAATACGTATTTATTAAGTTGTTTTTATATTGGTCACTGGTCACAGTAACAGGTAATATGACCTAATCGAGGAGTCACTTTTTCGAAAATGTTTGTTCTTGTAAAACTACCAACGGTATTTTGAGCGATATTTTATTTGCTATATTCCTTTTTTGTGTGAGTGTGTATGTAAGTGACAGCCACGGTAACAGTATTTTATACTTTGAAATAACATCCTCACGGACTGTTATTTTAAGTAACAGATAATTTATATTGGTAGGAACAATTGTTATTTTTAAATATCTGTTATTTCTATCTGTTACGATAAATACGCCTCGCTCCTTTTTTTTTTTTTTTTTGGGTGGTAAATTATCAAATAACTTCTCCCGCTCTGGGCGGAGCGGGAGGGCGTGTCAGACTTTTACTGACTAAAACCCACCCGTGTTTCTTCCGTTGCCTGTGTGCCAGGGCCACGATATCCCTTTCGGACAAACTCGCAACCCCGGCAGGCATTGGTCCTAACGGACCCCGTCAGTTTGTGCTGACATCTCTTTGAGGCGCGCGTGGAACACAACGCGCCGTCGACCCGGGCCTGGTCCTTATCGGACGGCGAGCTACCCATCGCTCACCGTCCGCAGGCCCGCGTCTACGGTTCGCTAGCATAACTGCTTCGCAGAAGGAGGTGACGGCCTCCCATGCACTCTTGCTCCGAACCATGGCCTGAACCAGGGCCGGACGCGAGAGATCGCCGCCGCCGATCGCCTCCGTGAGGACACGGCGGTGCTCCGCCCAAGCTGGGCAGACCTCCACCGTATGCTCCACCGTGTCCTCCGGGCGATCCACACAGTGGTGACACCCGGGCGTTTCCTCCCGCTTAATCCTAAACAGGAACCTCCCGAAACATCCATGTCCGGTGAGGACCTGCGTCAGGCGGAAGGTGAGGACGCCGTGGCGCCTCTCCAGCCACTCCTCAAAGAGGGGACTTATCGCCACAATTGTGGCGTGCCCAGCGCTGGGTTGCGACAATCGCACTCTCCATGTCGCCATGAGATCCCTCCGGAGCTCCGTCCGCTGTGCCGCGATTTCTTGCGGCAGCGGAGTTATGCCCCGGAGTTTCGCCTCTTCGCGCCACACCCACTTGTGCGCGAGGACTTTCGCCTCCAGATCCCATGGCGGCAGTCCGGCAAGGAGGCTCGCCGCCTCACGGGAGACCGTGCGGTGTCCCCGTACCATCCTGATGGCCATGACCCTTTGGGACGCGTTCAGCCGCTGCGCTGGTCGCAGCCTCAGAGAACGCGCCCACACCGGTGCCCCGTAAAGGGCCATGGACCGCACGATCCCCGCGTAGAGCCTCCGGTAGGAGGCGTTTGAAGCCCCCAGATTGGGCAGAAGCCGCTTCAAGGCCGCCCCGGCCCGCTCCAGTCTGGGAGCCACGTGCCGCCAGTTCGGCTGCCGCCTGATGCGAACTCCCTTGTGCCAGGACTAGCGTGTCGTCAGCGTAGTAGACTACGCTGACGCACAGTGGGCCCATACTGAAAATTAGTGGACTTAGGCAACAAAGTTCCTATATCGATGCGATTTTTTTTTATATGACGTGTTATATTATTCCTGACAACTTTTATTCTTACAAAATTTCTTCTAAAGTTGATAGTTTGTCTTGAAAAAAATTAATTAGATTTTTTTGTATGGAGCGAATCACGTTTAATTTTTTTTCTTCAATTGTACTAATATGTTGAGTGTGTGGCGTGAGTATATGATAGCTAGGGTCATTCTCTATCCATGAAAAAAAAATCAGCGCCGGCCATCTGCGGCAGCGCGAGTAATCATTCGGTAAAAAAAAAATGATTTGGAAGAATTTTTTTGTCATTTAAAATAAATTCAAAGCATATTTTTTGTCTCATTTGGCTGTTTTCACCTTCTTTTTAGTTAAATAAATAGTTTTAATAGCGCATACGTACTTATAACTAGTAATTCTGGTAGAGATTTAGTTATTATTGCATGTTATCGGTAGCACCTGCATTGTGATTGATGACTCATTTGTTTGTGCACTCGGCTAAGCGCATAACTAATGAGTCATCGAAAAATGCTCGTCTCTGATTGGCTGAATAATTTTCACTCACTGTTATGTCCACTACTTGAGTAATTAACACTAACTATAAATATAAAGACCATCTAGTTTCATTAAGTCCATCTAGTTTCGCTCTTGTCGCTTGTTTGTGAACACAGTGAAATACTTGTATTTTTATATTTACATTAGAACTATGGCTGGATTTTGTACCAACCTAGATCTTTTTGTGAAATTAAGAAGTGGCGGTGATCTGAAAAATCATATGTTTCTGTATGAAAGTATCATTTCTGTCTTGACTACCGAAGTTTCTGAAGAAGACAAGAACCGAATCAAGGAGTTCTGTCGACTTTTTTGTGTAAATTTAAATAAAAAGTGGATAGAGTCAAGTAGAAATCAAAAAACTTTTATGAATCGTGTAATTAATCGCAAGTGGTTGGAAAAAAAACATCAACTGGCCTGTTTGTGACAGTGTTGATTTGAGAAGTGTGATGGGCTTTTCGGACGCAGCCTTATCTGAGCTTGTGGATATAGATTGCCATGTTCCTACTCTTGCAGTATGTACTGCGGAAGCGGGAACATCTACAGAAAAGGAGCACAGAAAACCGTTCGAAGAGTTAACTAATAAGCAAAAGAAAAGACGTTCTACTTCCATAGTAGAAGAAAATTCCGAGGATGAGTTGCAGCACTGGTACATAACAAAATTGAAAGACAACGGCAAAACGAATCTGGCAAAAGTGGTCGAATACCTTTCCAGTAATCCAGATGCGCTATCCGAAGTAGAAGAGAGACTATTCAAAAAGCAGAGCTTAAGTACTGTCTCTGAAGATAAGTGTTTAGCTCTTTATACATCAGTTGCGCTCTCGAAATGGAAGTACTTAGCTCTTCGACAATTTCTGAAAGAAGAAAACTGTGCTGCCTTTCCATCTTATCCAAAGCTTGTAAATGCCAAGAAAAGATGTTACCCACCACAAGAGAGTATGGAGATTACCGAAAACGGAGCTCACATTAATTTGCAAGCGCTATTGGACCACACTGTGGAGAGGATATTACTTGATATAAATACTGTTGATAGGTCTCAAAATGAAGAACTCAAGTTGACCTGGAAATGGGGACTTGATGGTTCTTCGTCGCAGAGTAACTATAAACAGAAAACGTCAAACACAGCTACAGAGTTCGATGATTCATCAGTAGTCATGATAAGCATCGTCCCTCTTCGGCTAGTGTCTACTAGGCCATCATCTGGGAATGAAAATCTAGTTTGGGAGAACCTTGCTCAACTCTGTACTGTCGACCAGTGAAGTTCACTTTCACTTCGGAGACAGCTGACTTTATAAAGTCTGAAGAGTCTGAGATGAAAAAACAAATTGATGAACGAATATCTACACAGTGTGGAAATATTATTGTATCACATGAATTGCATATGACCATGATTGATGGAAAAGTGGCCAATATTATTGCTGGAATACCATCATATGCAACGTGTCCCATTTGCTTGGCAAAACCGAGTGAGATGAATAATTTAGACGCTTTGACTTCTAAACCACTTCGTGAAGAAATTTACAAACAAGGAATTTCTTCACTGCATATGAAGATTCGGTGTATGGAATGTCTTCTCCATATATCTTATAATCTGGATTTTCAACGATGGACTGCTCGCGGCGAACATAAGGCTTTGAAACAAGCTAAAAAAAATACCACACAGCAAGAGTTTCGTGAGCAAACTGGAATGCTGTTTGATATAGTCAAACAGGTATGTATTTAATTTTTGCTATCTTTATGCTGTTTGTGAATTATATCTCTATGTATTGTATATTACAGTATTGTTTTCCCATTTTAGGGTTTTGGAACTACAAACGACGGGAATACAGCGAGGCGCTTTTTCCAAGATTACAAAAGATCTTCCAGAATAACGGGAATTGACGAAAATCTGATTTTCAGATTTTCCGTTATTCTACAAGCCATATCATCAGGCAAAAACAGTGACTGTGAAAAATTTAGAAGATACTGTAGAGAAACAGCTGATGTGTACGTGCAACACTATTCGTGGTACTACATGCCAGTTAGTGTACATAAACTTCTAATGCACGGTGCAGACATCTGTAACCACTTTGGTATTTTGCCAATCGGTAAGTAAAAAATAAACATAGTTTGATGTATTATTTGACTCGATTGCGTTTTGAAATTAAAATGTATGTACTTATTCGTTTTAGGTACCTTATCTGAAGAAGCTTCGGAAGCCCGTAATAAGGACTTCAGAAACGTCAGGGAGAGGCACACTCGGAAAACGGGGAGAATAGCAACAAACGAAGACATCCTCCATGGACTTCTAATAAGCTCTGATCCCCACATATCTTACATAAGGCCTAAAATAATGAAACAGGTTCATAATGAGTTGTTGCCTGAAGAAACTCAGTTGTTGCAGACTACTGAGCCTCCCTGTGACAGTGAAATTATGGAGGAAGAAGAATGCCTCATAGCAGAGTCCGAAAATTTGCCGGACCCACTAGCACTTCTGGAACAAGAAATAATGTGATCCGGCTCTAAATTATTCCCACTAAAGCCCATCAGGGTTAGGAATATGACAAACAGCCCTTTTCAGGGCTACAATTACTTCACAGTTTCATATTGATCATACGTACGATAACTTATACTATAATAATATACATACAGTTGATTATGTAGATAATTATCAACGACTTGCCCGTACAAATTTAAATTATTTCACCTATCATTAACAAAATTAGTATAACCTGAAACATTACGATATATTTATTCAACAATAGATAACGTGCAGTTAAAAAATAACACAGCCAATCAGAGACGACCATTTTTCGATGACTCATTAGTTATGCGCGCACAAACAAATGAGTCATCAATCACAATGCAGAGCACCTGCATTGTGATTGATGACTCATTCACAATGCAGAGCACCTGCATTGTGATTGATGACTCATTTGTACCGATAACATGCAATAATAACTAAATCTCTACCAGAATTACTAGTTCTAAGTACTATTAAAACTATTTATACGTATGCGCTATACGTATGCGCTATTAAAACGATTTATTTAACTAAAAAGAAGGTGAAAACAGCCAAATGAGACAAAATTATGCTTTGAATTTATTTTAAATGACAAAAAAATTCTTCCAAATTATTATTTTTTTACCGAATGATTACTCACGCTGCCGCAGATGGCCGGCGCTGATTTTTTTTTCGTGGATAGAGAATGACCCTAGCTATCATATACTCACGCCACACACTCAACATATTAGTACAATTGAAGAAAAAAAAAATAAACGTGATTCGCTCCATACAAAAAAATCTAATTAATTTTTTTCAAGACAAACTATTAACTTTAGAAGAAATTTTATAAGAATAAAAGTTGTCAGGAATAATATAACACGTCATATAAAAAAAAATCGCATCGATATAGGAACTTTGTTGCCTAAGTCCACTAATTTTCAGTATGGGCCCACTGTGTGACGCCACTAGGGAGGTCGGCGCGCAGCACCCAGTCGTACCCGATGTCCCACAGATGCGGCCCCAGGACCGATCCCTGTGGGACACCGCACGTCATCTCTCGCCGGTTCCACTCTCCGTGGTGACCGGGGTAGATGACGGCCCTGTCCGTCAAATAGGCCTCGACCACACGACAGAGTTAGGTCGGCATCCGGTGATACCGAAGTGCCTCCCTAATGCAACTCCAGGGCAAGGTATTGAAGGCATTGGCGATGTCAAGAGACACCGCCAAGACGACCCCACCCCGGGCAACAGCATCCCCCGTCGTGAGGGCTCGAACGCGCATGATGGCATCCACCGTAGAGCGCCCCTTACGGAAACCAAACTGGCTCTCCGCCAAATCCGGCCCCACCCGCACCAGCCGCCCGACAAGGCGGTCTGCAATTACTCTTTCAAAGAGCTTGCCCACCTCGTCGAGCAGCACGATGGGCCGGTAAGCGGACGGAGAGTCCGCCGGGTGCCCTGGCTTCTTTATGAGGACCAGTTTCCCCGTCTTCCAAAGAAGTGGAAACTGGCCCCTCTCCAAGCATGCGCTTAGGAGCCCCCTTAGTCGAGGCCCGAGAGCCTCTAAAGCCAGAACCCAGGTTTTTCCAGGCAAGCCATCGGGTCCTGGGGCGGTATTCTTGTATTCAGCCTACGTACCGCCACTCTCAGATCTACCTCGGTCAACTCTGGAGCATCGTCGTCGTCGGTGTGGTCCGCATCTGGCACCGCAGGAGGCGGAGCCATGGGCGGGGGAGTATGTTCCCCTCGCGAAGGGAACAGAGCGCTCACCACGTCCTCCATGAGCTGGGGCCGGAGACTCTGCGTCAGCGGGGGAGCCCATGGGCGGAGTTTATCTCGCACCCATTTGTAGGGGCGTCCCCACGGGTCTCTGTTGAGAGTCTCCAGCGTCTCCTCGCGGGCCAGTCGTTTGGCCCGCTGGATCTCTGCTCGAAGGGCAGTCTTCGCTGCTCTGTACCCCTCGTATAGCTCCGCCTGAATGGCTTCCGTATCCGGAGGGCGGATACGGAGCCTGCGGTGCCTGCAGTACCGGTGGCACGCAGCAACGCAAGCCTCGCGTAAAGCGGTCAGCTCACGCGACCACCAGTACACCTGGCGCCGGGCACGTCCGGGCTGGACCCGGGGCATTGCCACGTCACATATTTCGGACATGGCCTCCCGGAACCACTCCGCCTCGTCATTGATGTCGGCAGGCCTGTTCGGTGATGACACCCAGGCCTGCACGATCGTGGCTTCCAGGAAGAAATACGCCTCGCTCCTAAGTCCTTCATAGTTGTGTTTGCATCTCGTTGTGAACTGTGCCATTTTGAGTGTATTACTTCTTTTTACGACACTATTTATCGCCCCTGGACCTTGATATCGAACCATTGGATGGTGCGCTCACGTTAAGATATTAGTGTGGTACCTTGGATGGGCTTATGGGCTATTTCCTTGGTACCGATAGGTACCAATCAAGAAAATATATCTGTTCCAGCAGCATTTCTGGATGACGTAGTTATAAGAGATTTAGAGGAAAATGATGATAATTAATAAAACATTACACTTTAACATATTGTTTTTTTTTTTCGGTTTTGTTCATCAGGTATGTAGGTATGTACCGTAGGCCAATGAAATGTGTTGGGTAGATAAGTGATCACTTTTGACAATACAAGAACTAAGTTAGACATTTTAGAGTTATAGAAACTATCTAACTATCGTTTATTATACTAAAAATGTAGTTAGTAAGTACATAAGAGTGCTGGGGAAACAACAGTTAATGCTCGACACTCAATTTATATTGACAATCATCGAAAGTCGAAGCAGTGACGAGGGCAGTTGGTTTCAAGGAATTCACAAAGTAAAAAAGTCGTTTTAGACCATAGCTAGGTAAGTAGGTACCCCTAAGACGACCCACTGGCCAAGTATTCCTATTTTAGACTGAACTTCCAGCGTTAATAATTAGTTCTAGCACTTTTATTTCTTTATACTCGTATTTGGTATCGGCAATTCCTAACCTAAAAAGTAATATTAATATTTTTTGGACTTCGTACCGTTTACATCGTAAAAATGAGTATAAGACATTATTTTCTAAACTTACATGTAGTCTTTCTACTATACCTTCTAACTATACATACACTTTCATTATCAGGTTTTTAAATGTATGGGAAGTGGGCATTGTTCTTTAACATAGTAGAGCATTGCTCGAAGTACCAAGCTGTAGAGATATTTAATAGGTTGCCTTCTGAGCTAAGGATCCTGATTTATAACACCCACTTGTTTAAAACAAAATTAAAAGCCTTTTTATTAGAAAAATGTCTGTTAATATATCGGAATTAATGTCACACAATAATAAATGATTTTCTTGACATTATATAATTTTAGAATCATTTGACATTATTTTTAAAACTGTTTGACATTGTATTTAAAATTGCTTGCACTCTTAGTGTGTTAATTAATATTTCGTAGTATTTGTTATTGTATTATGTTATTTCTTATCTGTATGTATTAAATTGCATGTGTATAGGTATATTCAACACAATATAAATTGTTTAATGAATAAATAAATGAATGGTAGCACAACTAAAAAGTGAAAAATCAAAATAAATAAAACCAAAACACATACGAGGGTGAAAGTTCTTAGAAAATCAAAAGCTGAACAAACTAGCAAGTTATATTATATCTTTTCAAAATAGTGACCATTTACATCAATACATCGCTGCATGCGATGGAACCACTGAAGAAAGCACTTTGCCCACTCGTCCTTAGGGGTCTCTTCGACGACACGAAGCCACTGCTTCCTCGGCGTCCATAAAATGTTTTCCTCGAAGTTTTTCTTTTATTTTCGGAAATAAATATAAATCGCAAGGTGCGAGGTTGGGGCTATAGGGCGGATGACCCAGTAATTCCAGGTCTGACGTCGCCAAGTAGTCAGTTGTTTGCTTTGCGGTGTGCGACGAGGCGTTGTCGTGGTGAAGGAGAATCGTTTCTCCCGAACTTTTTCCAAGACAAGTGGCAAACAATTGTTAGTGTACCACTCTGCAGTAACTGTTTTTCGATCATCTAAAACAATTCTTGCGTAATGACCTGTCCATCCGAAGAACGAGGCCACTATCTTTTTTCCCACGTTTCGACCTCTCTTCACTTTAGTTGGCAACTCCTCGGAAGGAAACACCCAGACAGCAGACTGTCTCTTAGGATCATAACAATAAATCCAGCTTTCGTTACCCGTAAGTATGTCGAACACAGCATTTGAGTCACCTCCGTTAAATCTTTGAACCATTTCACGACACCAATCAACACGACGGAGTTTTTGGGCCTCTGTCAAATTATGAGGTATCCACCGGGCACAAAGCTTCCTGACCGCTAAATGTTCATGGAGGATTTTGTGCACTTGACTCATACCGATGCCTAAGCTTGTCCGAATCTGCTGCTAAGTCACTCTTTTGTCAGTCTCTATCATACGCCGCCCAACACTGATGTTATCTTCAGTCGTCGCCGTAGAATGTCCTCCCTCACGCAGATCATCGGTGAGATTAGTGCGACCGCGTTTAAACTCATTAAACCAGTTGTAAACAGTGGGACCAGATGGGGCATCATCGTGAAAATCGAAGTCTATCATAACTTTATAAATTGTTCACTTAAATGACATCGAAAGTCATAAAAAATCATTGTACGAAAATTGTCTAGCGTTAAATTCATGCTATCGTGACACAGACAATTTTCAATTTGCCGCCAAATCGTAAATAAATGACAAATTAATAAAAATAAATACACAATAAAATATTTTTTTTCTTTTTGGCTTCGCACGGTTTGTGCACTTAGCCAGTGTCATGTAAAATTAGGTAACAAGTACAAATTATGAAATGAACTCCATTCAATGCATGATAAACGTGATAGATGATATCCCCGCTCCCATTGAGTTTCAGTAAAGACGTGGGTGGCACTTTACTGAAACCTCGCGCGGAATTCTTGAGAGAACTTAAAGTGATGTTGCACTGTTTTGTTTCATTTGCCTACACTAATGCAGGTTCACGAACACTTAATGGTTAATAATCCACCACTATTAGGTACACATTAATATTCGGGTAAACACCAATTTTAGAAAATAAAACAAAACTGCTAACATGACGCTTCACTTTCCCGCCAAGAAGTCCACACAATAATATTGGCAGAGTTCAATTTTCTTATTTAAACTTATTTTTTTAGCATATCGTTTACAAGTGGCCGGTTCTAAAAACTTTCAGTGTTGCCCTCGTAAAAGTAAAAAAATACTTTAATTACGAAAGTCGGAAACTAAAGTTATTTTTATTTTTGTTGTGTTTTTTTTTGGAAGTCAGTTGTTTTTAGGTTTCCTTAGTCAACAAGGAACCCTTATAGTTTCGCCATGTCTGTCTGTCTGTCCGTCCGTCTGTCCCCGGCTTAGCTCCGAGATAAGTCTCGACACTACGAGTACTAGAAAGCGCCGACAAATTAGTAAAATAAAATCTTGAAAAAAAATTTTTTTAAGGGTAAAAATATCATCTCCACTTAACGTGTACGGGGAGGTCCGTACACGTTAAGTGGAGATGATACTTTTTTCTCGTCTATCCTATGGTTTGGGATATATATGGTATCGTTGGATAGGCCGTTCAAAAATATTGTAAGTCTGCGCAAACCATTTTTCGATTCAGGGATCAATTTGCGTAATATTAAGCTTTAAAGTGCAAAATTTTGTTAGAGTCAAGTGTCAGCCCCCTGCTAGCTAAATGGTTGACTGAGGATATGTGAAAAAAATCATGGCAGTAGTATATATAACGAAATTTAAAGGAAAACTATCACAGCTAAGTAGGCCTTACAAGTTAATGAGTAATAGTCGACCAATTTAAATTTGCAGTTGGAGAATTGACCGTGACGTATATCGATGTATGGGAGAACATGTTTTTCAACTACAATGTTAAGTTTGTTTTTGGGATAAATTCATCTGAACTCTGGAACCCTTATATATCTACACATATAAAGGCCATGGATAAAGTCTGACCTGGCACAGACAAAGAGATAATTTATATTAAAAAAGTAATTGATAATATTCGAAATCCCATCACAGCTCACTTGGCAAAACTTTGGAGGAAAATTCGGGGAGGTATTTATGTTGCCAGTTTTGGAAATATGATAGTAATTGGGACATACTTATTGTAAGAATTGATATGATTTCACGAGTATTTTTAGAATATAAAATATTAAAACTGTATTTAAAGCTTATTGAACTAGAACTTAAACATGATATTTAATCATATTGATTAATGTATCAATTTAATTTTTAATCAATAGATTAGTCCGGTCTTAAAAGTATATAATGGCAGCACTTTCTTTATCTTTCATAATCATTGTCACTGCCGGTCATTGTTATGTATTTGTCATGTCATTTATGCTTTACACTGACCTATAACTAACATAGAGGGAGGATGAAAAAATAAACAATGCAACGTAATATTTTATTTTCCTTTTTTCTATACGAAACATTAGTTGTGTGTTAGAAAAGAGGCCGTTTTAGTATTTATATAATTATGCCATCAGTTATTTTTTGACGTGGACACTAGACGATTCCTAAAATATGACTTATGAAGTTATGACTCTAAGTGATTGTTTCAGTGTTGCATCACACTTTTGCATGTTACCTTTATCATAATACCAGTGTAAACTAATAAAAATAAATAAATGACCCGGCAATCACCATGATTTATTTATTTTATATGGGACATAGTCATATTTTTGGAGTCGTCTCCTCGAGCCCTTTATTTTGACGTACTTACTGAAACTTTTTTTCACGACTTCACCTAAAGTCCGCCATGTTGATTTTTGTGAAACGTCACCTTTCACCTATTGGATTAGGAATTTCCTTCAAAATCTTTCGGATTGCGATTGAGAATGAAGTGCGTTACGCTGGGCGGTCACCACAAAGCTAACGACATTAAATCAAATGCATTCATACGTCTGGATGCTACGAGAGAATAAAGAATCCTATACATAGGGCATAATTGAAAAAAATATTGTAAAAAGTTGACATAGTATTAAATGAAAATACAATAACATTGGTAGACAGCCTGAAATTCTTAGGTATTCACATTGACGAAAGCCTAAACTGGGAAAAAGAATTGACAGCTATAGAAAGTTCGATTAGCTCAGCTTGCTATGCACTGAGAAGTCTTCGAGATGTGATCGCTATTAAGCAATTAAAAGTAGTATATTACTCGCTAGTAGAGTCAAAGCTTAGGTACAGTATAACTCTATGGGGAGGTAGTTACGCGTACAATATAAATACAGCTTTCATGATACAAAAAAGGGCAATAAGAACCATGGTGAGGATTCCACAGTGGGTATCGTGTAAGGAGTACTTTAAAGAACTTCAGATACTAACGGTCCCTTGTTTATATATTTTAGTTCTTCTCACGGATCTTATGAAACAGCTGCAGAATTTCGAAACACCAGATGAAAGAAGTAAGCGGGAAGCTACTAGGCGTAGGGACTTACAAAATAAGATACAACCTCATTTAAAAGTAGTGAGTCATGCTGCAGGTTATCAATCAATTAAACTGTTTAATAAACTACCTGTAAACTTCAAGTCATTATACAACTTAAATAAGTTTAAGCAGCAGTTAAAATCATTTTTGATAGAAAAGTGCTATTACACCCTCGATGAGTTTCTCTGTGACATTTAAAACTAGGCTTAATTAATTATTGGTATACTATTTATGATGACATGATATTTTGTATGTTTGACATTGTTTGATGGATGAATTTGATTTCATTGGTTTTTGTATTCTTTATTTGACATATATATCATTTATAACATCACAATTTTTATTAACATTAGATTATATTTTTGACATACGTAATAATCTTTAGTTTAATTGTTTTGTTACTAATCTTAGATATACATTATTTTTTTGACGTTTAACATCATATTTGGGAATTGCAAATGTTTTACTTTCTTATTTGGTTACTGTTTTAATTAATGATTTATATTGTAATTCTTTTAATTTTTAATTGTTATCTATCATTTTGTGTAAAATTTCAACACAATGTAAAAATTGTTACAGAAATAAATAAATAAATAAAATTATGTACCATACAAATACTTGCGCCTAAAACCTTCTTGTCAGTCGGGTCTGTCTTTGACGATTTCTATTTTATTTATAACTCTGTGGTGCAGCGTGTCACAGCATCATGAATGTTTTGTTGTGATTTGTTCAAAAATATAATTGGCTGTGATCCTGGTTTTTTTTTTGCTTTTCTTAGTAACTTCACTTTTCTTGAACTATAGACCATCGCATTACAGTTAACCTGAGCTACAATAACAATACCTATAGGTATTGTTATGGTATAACTCACATCTCGGATCACTCAGACTTTTCCTGGTTTCCAACGGAGCTCCAACGTTCTATTAACTGGAGCATAGCGAATGAACCATTTGGGATACAGTCGTTAGATTTGAGTAAAATTCAATCTGCTGGAAGACAGGGGCTTACTCCGCGATTGACAGGTATGAATTAATTTTTTGAAGTCAGAAGGTTGATTTAACGTACCTAAATAATAGCCTCCAGGCACAATGGGCGCGCCCGCCCACACAAAGCTATAGCTGTAACTCGAAGTCAAAAATGATAAACTAGCACCATCGTAGTAAAATAAAAAACAGTTAATCATTAATAACAATAATAAAACCATGGTCAGCAAGACGACCAGTCACCACAAGCAGCACCCGTTCACGAGCATAACGCAAGGATCAGCCATCACCCCCCTCGCCATATTTGAGGAAAGGAGGCAACCCGACCCCCGACGCTACCGCAAGCAGTGACATCTAAGGGAGCATGACGAACTTGCTGCCGGTTGCTCAGGCAAGAATAATATAATCAATTGTCTAGGTCGCTAGCTAACCACTTATTGCAATACAACTCATAAAAAAAACATTTTCATGAGTATATTATGTCACTAATAAATAAAAATAAATTGACTTAGACAGTCAAATAAAAATAAACAATTATATGAACTCATATAACCTGTCAGTAGGTACGCTAATTCTGGAGAAAGAACATGAACATTGTCGTGAGTTCGTCACAGCGACCAACTATTCTTATCGTTTAAGTATTCATTGATAGAATAGTATACCTTTGAACAAAGATTGGATTTAACTTTAACTTTAAACGCATTAAAAGGCAAATCTAACAAAGAAGAGGGTAACTTGTTTTAAAAAGTTATACCAAGTCCAACAAATGAGTTATGAATCTTATGAAGCCGGTGAAAAGGAGCACGTAATTTATCCTTATTTCTGGTTAATATTGTGAATACCGCTGTTTTTAGTGTATAACTGTATATTTTGCCTAACATATAAGATGTTGGCGAAGATGAATTGTGATGCCGCCGTGAGTATACCAATACCTTTAAAAAAATCTCTTATAGAAACTCTGGCACCCAGCTGGTAAATTGCTCGAACAGCTCGTTTTTGAAGTACAAATATATTTTGAATGTCAGCTGCTTTACCCCACAGCAGAATACAGTAGGACATAACGCTATGAAAATAACTAAAATAGACTAATCGGGCTGTATCAACGTCAGTGTATTGTCTTACTTTCCTGACGGCGTATGCGGCCGAACTGAGCCTTTCCGCTAGGCTTGATATATGAGGTCCCCACTGAAGTTTGGCATCTAATGTTATACCCAGAAACACTGCCGAGTCTACAGTTTCAAGCACCTCTTTATCTAAAACGATGTTGGGACCTAAATTTCTAACATTCGGTAAGGCAAACTTTATACATTTCGTTTTCTTGGCATTGAGAACTAAATTATTTGTTGTAAACCAATCCGTAACCATTGAGAGTGCAATGTTTACGTCGTCAAAATCTTGTCTATTCCGGTCTACTTTAAAAATAAGAGAGGTATCATCTGCAAACAGTACAACGTCACAGACACCCTTTATATAGAATGGTAAATCGATAATAAAAAATAAAAAAAAAACACAATATACACTAAGAATAAGAATGGGCCTAGAATTGAGCCTTGAGGTACACCTAACTGAACTGGTAGCTCGGAAGATTTCACACCATCAACATCTACACATTGGAACCTATTATACAAATAAGAATTTATTACTTTAAGAGCTTCATTTTGGACGCCGTAATGATGTAGTTTACGCAAAAGAGTGTCATGGTGCACGCAATCAAAGGCTTTGGAGAGATCACAGAAAACTCCAATAGCATTTTGCGAGTTCTCCCATGCGTTAAATATGTGTTTCAGCAGTGCAACACCCGCATAAAAATATACGGGGCTATGAAACACTAATATAGATTCATAATACATTTTGTTTTATTTGTGTTCATTTCTGGCCCAAACTTGTATGGGACCGTTATCCATCTCCTTTAATAAAGTTGCTTCTCGTGTCTGTGTTTTGTCACATTGGATTTTGATGCGGTTTTTACCTTTATTTACAGTATTTATACCGGTAGGTTAATTATTATTATTATTAATTCATTTATTTCAGACATAGTCCATACATTATATAAAAATTAAAATTCAACAAAACACATAACATTAAATTTAATTATATTGGGATTTTCCATTAGGAATTTCTCAGAAGCAGCCCGGAGTCTGGATTTGTGCCCGGTTGGTGGCAATACAAATTGATGGCAGTTGTTTGGTAAAAACAACTTTGAGAGGGAGGTTAACAGAAGTATTCAGCTGGGCTGGGCAGCATTTGGGAAGCTTTGTCGAGTCTTCTCGTCGCGTATTCCACAGAGCCTAAAGACGATGGTCTTCAATCAGTGCGTCCTGCCTGTTATGACTTACGGAGCCGAAACGTGGTTACTCACGGTACGGCTGGTCCATAAATTCAAGGTCGCTCAGCGAGCTATGGAACGGGCTATGCTTGGAGTCTCTCTGAGGGATCGAATCCGGAACGAGGTGATCCGGCAGAGAACCAAAGTTGTCGACATAGCCCACAGAATAAGCAAGCTGAAGTGGCAATGGGCCGGCCATATTAGCCGTAGAACCGATGACCGTTGGGGTAGACGTGTTCTTGAGTGGAGACCGCGAATCGGCAAACGTAAGGTAGGACGCCCTCAGGCTAGGTGGAGCGACGATCTTCACAGGGTGGCTAGTGACAGCTGGATGAGAGTTGCCGAGAATCGAGCTGAATGGCGTGCAATTGGAGAGGCCTATGTCCAGCAGTGGACTGCTATAGGCTGATGATGATGATGGCAATAGGCTCGCCCCCTATTATATGGGACTTAAACATAACTGGCGAAATGTGGGTGTACTATTAGGTACACCTCTGCCTAACCCTTCGGGGACTACAGGCGTGATGTTATGATGTTACATAAAATTAAAATAATCAACAATAAATAAAATTACACATACACATTAGAATTATATATCCAATGTCACAATTAAATTAAAAATTAATTTATTATATATTTTAATTAATTATTTAATTTTATTACACATTAAAACAAGCAATAACAGAATAAAACATCAGTTGCGCGCGGGGGCTTGTCTACGTTAGACGCGCATACTGTGTGATTTCGAACCGGTTTCGACTCACTTCGTTCGACCGTGCGTATGATTCATCGTTTAAAAATGCTAATCACTAATGGATAGCAGCGAAGTCGAATACGACCAATAAATTGAGACAGCTAATGTGAATAATGTCATAGAATGTTGTGGTGAGATTATTAGTAACAGTAATAGTGAGAATATGGAGTTAACATAAGAAGTTATACAAAATAGTGAGGAAAGCCACGTAGTGAGATCGAGTAAAAGAAATAGACAGATAGACCAAGAGGAAATTTGGACAAATATTACGAGACGGGGTAAACGTTTGCCAGAACTAGTCAAGCTCATGATGAGATAAGAGTACCTGAACATAAAATGGAAATTAGCATAACGTCTAAAGAAAATTAACCAAAACAGTTTGGATTAGCAAAATTATTAAAAACAGAAAATATTCCGGACATAACAAGTATAAAATATATAAATGCGTTTAAGGTTCTTATCCAGTTTAGTAACGAAGGGAGTGCGAATAAATTAATTGAGTCAAAATGCTTGAAAGAAAAAGGACTTAGATGTCAGAAAACACTGGAGATTAGACAAACTTACGGCGTTATTATTAAAGATATAGACTTAGAATCATCTGAGGAAGAAATACTGGAGGGTTTGAGCTGTGACACAGATGTCATAAGCATTAAAAGATTAAAACGGCGCAACAAAAATGGTGGACAATGGGAACCTGGAGAAACATTCAGAGTAACCTTTAAAAGATCGTCCTTACCTACATACGTATACAACTTTGATACCTGGGTGAAAGTAAATCCCTACCAATTCCCCGTCACGCAATGCTCACGCTGTTGGAGATATATATATAGGTACAGTGAGAGTATGTTCATCAATCAAGGATATGTGCCCAAAATGTAGTAAGTCTCACCCTAATTGTGACACCACGGCCTATAAATGTAATAACTGCTACGGAAATCATATGGCGTTATCTCGCACATGCCCAATGTATTTAAAAGAAAGAAGGATAAGAGAACTGATGGCAGAGTTTAACTGCACATACAAAAGAGGTTTAACACTTTATGTGCCGCCAGAACCAAATTATGAAGAGAATTCCGAAGAAAAAGAACAGGAAACGGAAAAGAACTTCACCAAGTGTTAAGTCAAGAAACAAGTACAGAAATGGGACCTATACCACAACCCCAAGATACATATGCTAGCACAATAAAGAAGGCGGAAAGTTTAAATTCTAAAGCAAAGAAGAAGTCTACAGTAATACAAAAAGAGAGTTTGGAGGATGGGTTCAACCCGAAGAATAAACAAAAAACAGATACCGTGATTAATTGGGCGGCCCTCTCTGACAGTGACTCTGAAATACGTCACGTAGAAACAGAAAAAACAGATAATTCAAACAAAAAGAAGAAAAAGAGTTAGAAGTGGTTATGGAATAACTTGAAGGAAAAAAATTGGGATAGCGGGACCAATCTGGAAAATAAAGTGTTAGATTGCGCCAAAGTGACCTTTGACTGGTTTACATCGTTCATGATAGATTACATAACTGAGTTGCCTTTCTTATCTAACATAAAACAATGGATAACAACAACAAACACAGACATTTAAAAATCAATATTCTACAATGGAATGCCCGGAGTTTACACCCGAAAATTACGGGATTTGAAGCATTACTGAATCAGGAGAAAATTCACATAGCAATGGTCAGTGAAACTTGGTTTGACCCAGAGAGTATAGTCAGACTCAGCGGATACAATATATTCAGGGCAGATCGTGACGATGGGTATGGAGGTACAGCTGTTTTTACCCACCATTCTATCAAGGCTATACAATGTAACGTAAATATTTCAAATACACAAATTCAAATTGTGCACATAAAATTACTCAACTGCGCTCATCTGGAGAATATCATTTCTATCTATTGCCCTTCGTTAGTGCACATGTGCAGAAGTGATTGGGATGAAGTTTTTTCAATAACACAAAACACAGCTCTCGTTGCAGGTGATTTGAATGGTCACCATTCAAACTGGTCTACCAGAACTGACACAAGAGGTAATCAGATTTTTGATTCCGTCATGGACAACAACTTATGTACACATAACGACAACACACATACACGTTTGAAATTGGACAATGGGGCTATACAAAAATCTTCCCCAGATGGAACTATTGTTTCAACAGATTTGGCTTTAAAATTTAAATGGTGGGTCATGAATGAAAACCTGGGAAGTGACCATATGATAATTAAGACATGTTTTGAAAATAATAAATCAGTTATGTTTAAAAAACGGAGGAATTTTATGAAAGCAAATTGACATCAATCATAATAGGGCTTTGTTCTGTTTTTAGGGTTCCGTAAAACAAGGAACCCTTATAGTTTCGCCATGTCCATCTATCTGTCTGTCCGTCCGTCCGTCCGTCTGTCCCCGGCTTAGCTCGGAGACGCTTAGTCCTGTAGGAAAGCTGTAATTTGGCAAGGGTGTACATATTCATCACGCCGAAAAAGTCGTAAAATAAAACCATGAAAAACATTTCTTTTTCTCATTTAATACATGGTGTGGGGTATCGTTGGATAGGCCGTTTAAAAATATTGTGTGTCTGTGAAGCCATACATAATAAATTAAGATAATAAGCCTTATCTGCAAAATTTGGAATAAATTTACGATAGTAGTTCGCAAAAGCGACTAAACGTTTTACATCGTCTACATTTTTGGGAATTGGGTATTCCTTAATAACACTTGTTTTTACGGGATCTGGCAGTACACCATCACTAGTTACTATATGGCCTAAGTAAAGCATCTCTTTCCTTAAGAAATTGCATTTTGTAGGGTTTAGTTTTAGATCGCTTACGCAAAGTTAATTAACTTTGCGTGAGCGATCTAATATGTCTATGAGGTTTTTATTGTGATGGGAAAGAGACTTTCCAAGGACTATCAAATCGTCGAGATACACTAAGCACTTATCATATGTTAGACCGGCCATAGCCATTGTCATCATGCGTGAGAAAGAACTGGGGCTGGTTTTTAAACCCATGGGCATACGCGTCATCTGGTATTGCCCTGAAGCAAATGCCGTGTACTTGCGGCTGTGTTCGTGTAGATCTACATCATAGAAACCTTGGTTTAAATCTAAATGGCTAAAGTAAATACAGCCCGATAAAGAGTCTAACATTTCATTTATATTTGGTAAAGGTAACTTATCATCTTGAATGCTGCTGTTAAGTTTGCGATAATCAATTACTAATCGCCATTGTTTATTCCCAGCTGAGTCTGGTTTTTGGGTACCTACTAGTAAAACTGGGCTTGACCATTCGCTGTTACATTTTTCTATAATACCTTGCTGAAGTAAATTTTCTATTTGTTTGTTTATTTCTCCTTTCTGTGAATATGGAAGTCTATATGGCTTTGGATATACTTGAGCTACGTTTGGTTATATAGTATATATACGCATATCTTTTATGTCGTTAATTGTTCCTCTTTACTAAGTTGCTTTAAATCTAGAATTGAAAATAGTTTCTTAACCCTTTCCGCGTTACTGATTGTTTTCTCAAAAGAAAAAATATTGTATTCCGACTATTTTTGTGTAATGGGAATAATTTCATCTAAGGTTAAATCATTTTCCGTTGTGTTAAGGACTCGGATCGGAAACATTCCGTTTTTGGGTTTAACCAATGCGCTTGCTATAAAAACTCCTTTTTGCAGTTCTGATGCATAAATTACAATTTCTTCAAAGCATACCTCGGCTGGACACATGATTCACACCTCGCGGGTATCGTTATATTTTTGCGTGGAAAACGCAATGGAAAAGAAATTTCAACATTACTATTCCATACCAACAAAGTATTGTTACCTAGGTTTAGAATTGATTTGTATTTGTTTAAGAAGTCATGCCCTATTATGTCACTGGCCTTACAAGGCAATTGATTTGTAATTTGTGATTTGTAAGTCGTTTATCATTGTTCAGGCAGTTTAGGTTGTTTTTCGTTTGAGGGATGTTTTGATTGTCTTATTCTTACTCTCTGTATATTGACACTAAAAAATCAACTCCTTCGAATGTGGACTGTATTATATTTATGTGATTAGCGATAGCTAGGTAGGTACACGCATACATTGATAGGTACGCACACAACAAATTAGAATCGCTTGGACATTCCGCCCACCAAAGAACATCGTTCTTTAGTCACTATTATAATTATAATCTAGGTTAATCCATAGCACGACCTTAGAGGTACATAATTTACGCACAATTTAAATGGAGAGTTCTACAAACAAAAAAAACTAATTTCTTTTAACAACAGAATAGTATGTAGTACCTGACTCAAAACATTATAAGTGCACCCATGAACTCACAAGTGCACGTAAGTAATAATACCTAATAGACGATAGCCAGAAAAACATAATCATTAGATCCGAGTACTTATATTATGACAAAATATAAGTTCCAATAAACTGCGAAATTAATAGTATACTTAAAAATTTTGACCCGCCCACCTTGGCTTGGGTACAACAATTCCACAAAATGAAACATATGACACAGTTTGTATAATAGGTAAATAGCTCAACTAAAAATATTTTATTTATTTATATAATCACTTAGAACTATTATTACAGGTATAACCCAATGCAATAGTGAAGCATGCTTAATAATAAAAACTTATTTTCTAAAACTTATTACATGCAATGTTATCCTTGTGAATTCACTCCGTGTACAAGCAAAAATATCAGTTTCCTCTGCTACAAGGTTAAGAGTGCGAAGCGCACGCGTCAGGGGAGCCTCATTTAACAGATTAGTGCGGCCACGAGGTACAGTCAGCAGCTGAGGCCGCCGCCGCGCCGCCGCCACACATATCTGTCGGGCACGCTCAAACCCACCAACTGTAACATGTCGGCGTTATGTATCTTGCCTCTAATTAATTTAAATAAATATGAGACAAGTGCGAACTCACGCCTAACTCTCAGCTCATTGTATCCAACCATGCCTAATATAAACAAGGTTGGATACATAAGCGGGTAAAAAGGATACACTCCATAGAGCCTCAAATATAAAAATCTTACAAATTTATTTTGTATTCGCTCCAACATGAGACTATATTTAGTCTCATGTTGGAGCTTTTTTTGAACTGACGTTATGGCTTTGTTGTTGTGAATTAGTGATGAAAACATATCATAAAACGTTTGCCATTCTTCATATTTACCTCCAAACGTAGGTAGTGTGATACGCGGTAGCTTAACATCACTGTAGTTGTTCTCATTATAACTAGCGGCTGAAGCAATTGGCGATTGAGATATTGGCGGTGTCAAGAATGGCTCCAATGCTTCACGTAAACTAGTTTTATATTGTACGTACAGTTCCTCAAACTGTTCGTAATAGCCCTCGGTGAAATATGCTTCCTTTTTATCTTTCGAAGCTGCCGAAATTATAACCTTATGTCCCTCTTTGAATTCTGTATATTGTAGCTCAAGTACCTCCAATCTTGTTTCTAAATAAGGTCGTTTTATCCTTTCTTTCGGCGTTTTCTTATAATTTCGTTCGGCTGTCTTCAAATTGTTCATCAACTGTTCTTGTAATGTAACTAACTTCTCCATTGTATTCGTTTAATAAGACGCGTAACTGTTTTAATCCCAACACTCACTATTGTAGTTATTTAATCTCAGATAACACCTAATTGTTCAAGTATTTAACTCACTCATGTAATGTCTCGTTGCTAAAAAAGCTACACTCGTAAATAACCCAATAGTTCTCACATTTATTCACTCAATCGGTCACCGTAATATAACTTATAACTCGCTATTTTCGTAATTATGTGTAAGTTGCCGATCACCAGACGAATCCTTATCTAAGGAATGCAGTCTTTTGTTCTCGCGGCGCGCGGCAATGCTCGATCGTAGGTGACACAATCCGGCTCGAAGGACCATATGTTCAGGCAGTTTAGGTTGTTTTTCGTTTGAGGGATGGGTAGCTAACAGAAACAACGTCTTATTCTTACTCTCTGTATATTGACACTAAAAAATCAACTCCTTCGAATGTGGACTGTATTATATTTATGTGAATAGCGATAGCTAGGTAGGTACACGCATACATTGATAGGTACGCACACAACAAATTAGAATCGCTTGGACAATCATACTTTTTTTTTTTTTTTTTGGGTGGGAAATCATCAAATAACTTCTCCCGCTCTGGGCGGAGCGGGAGGGCGTGTCAGACTTTTACTGACTAAAACCCACCCGTGTTCCTTCCGTTGCCTGTGTGCCAGGGCCACGATATCCCTTTCGGACAAACTCGCAACCCCGGCAGGCATTGGTCCTAACGGACCCCGTCAGTTTGTGCTGACATCTCTTTGAGGCGCGCGTGGAACACAACGCGCCGTGGACCCGGGCCTGGTCCTTATCGGACGGCGAGCTACCCATCGCTCACCGTCCGCAGGCCCGCGTTTACGGTGGCCGGAAATCGGCTTGTGACTCCCGACGCCCGGGGCGTCTCCTGCGGCGACTAGGGGCATGAGGGCGCGAACCTTGTCTCACCTTCACGCGTTCCGCCTCCTCCTTCGCTAGCATAACTGCTTCGCAGAAGGAGGTGACGGCCTCCCATGCACTCTCGCTCCGAACCATGGCCTGAACCAGGCCCGGACGCGAGAGATCGCCGCCGCCGATCGCCTCCGTGAGGACACGGCGGTGCTCCGCCCAAGCTGGGCAGACCTCCACCGTATGCTCCACCGTGTCCTCCGGGCGATCCACACAGTGGTGACACCCGGGCGTTTCCTCCCGCTTAATTCTAAACAGGAACCTCCCGAAACATCCATGTCCGGTGAGGACCTGCGTCAGGCGGAAGGTGAGGACGCCGTGGCGCCTCTCCAGCCACTCCTCAAAGAGGGGACTTATCGCCACAATTGTGGCGTGCCCAGCGCTGGGTTGCGACAATCGCACTCTCCATGTCGCCATGAGATCCCTCCGGAGCTCCGTCCGCTGTGCCGCAATTTCTTGCGGCAGCGGAGTTATGCCCCGGAGTTTCGCCTCTTCGCGCCACACCCAAATGTGCGCGAGGACTTTCGCCTCCAGATCCCATGGCGGCAATCCGGCAAGGAGGCTCGCCGCCTCACGGGAGACCGTGCGGTATCCCCGTACCATCCTGATGGCCATGACCCTTTGGGACGCGTTCAACCGCTGCGCTGGTCGCAGCCTCAGAGAACGCGCCCACACCGGTGCCCCGTAAAGGGCCATGGACCGCACGATCCCCGCGTAGAGCCTCCGGCAGGAGGCGTTTGGACCCCCTAGATTGGGCAGGAGCCGCTTCAAAGCAGCCCCGGCCCGCTCCAGTCTGGGAGCCAAACGTCGAAAATGCTCCACGAAGTTCCACCGGCTGTCGAGGACGAGTCCCAGGTACTTCATCGTCGACTCGACGCCGATGTGAACCCCTCCCGCCGTTATCTGGGAACCCGACAGTGGCGCGTTCCGAGGACCATAAAAACACATGGCCTCGGACTTGTGCAATGCCACCTCGAGTCCCAATTGCCGGATCCTATCGACGATTGTCGCAACCCCACGTGCCGCCAGTTCGGCCGCCGCCTGATGCGAACTCTCTTGTGCCAGGACTAGCGTGTCGTCAGCGTAGCAGACTACGCTGACGCCACTAGGGAGGTCGGCGCGCAGCACCCAGTCGTACCCGATGTCCCACAGATGCGGCCCCAGGACCGATCCCTGTGGGACACCGCACGACATCTCTCGCCGGTTCCACTCTCCGTGGTGACCGGGGTAGATGACGGCCCTGTCCGTCAAATAGGCCTCGACCACACGACAGAGGTAGGTCGGCATCCGGTGATACCGAAGTGCCTCCCTAATGCAACTCCAGGGCAAGGTATTGAAGGCATTGGCGATGTCAAGAGACACCGCCAAGACAACCCCACCCCGGGCAACAGCATCCCCCGTCGTGAGGGCTCGAACGCGCATGATGGCATCCACCGTAGAGCGCCCCTTACGGAAACCAAACTGGCTCTCCGCCAAATCCGGCCCCACCCGCACCAGCCGCCCGACAAGGCGGTCTGCAATTACTCTTTCAAAGAGCTTGCCCACCTCGTCGAGCAGCACGATGGGCCGGTAAGCGGACGGAGAGTCCGCCGGGCGCCCTGGTTTCTTTATGAGGACCAGTTTCCCCATCTTCCAACGAAGTGGAAACTGGCCCCTCTCCAAGCATGCGCTTAGGAGCCCCCTTAGTCGAGGCCCGAGAGCCTCTAAAGCCAGAACCCAGGCTTTTCCAGGCAAGCCATCGGGTCCTGGGTGGACAATCATCCTTAAAACGTAATTTAATATATCCATTATGTTTATTGAAATAAGAATTGAACCCTTATGGTTAGTCAATCTGTCACAGCTACTTATTATATATTACCTGATTTCAGTAATCTCAAGTATTATCGACTGTTTGAAAAATAATTCGTTTTGATTTGATGTTGATTGAGCCTTTCAAATGATCTTTTCTACACTAGGGTTATAAGTTGAAGTTTTTTCAGAATTCTAGTTAATAACGAATGAGAGATTGTTGATGGATACCAGCCATGATACATGGTAGTTGAGTCAAAGCCTGCATTATATGTTTGTGGTGACATTTTAAAGAGACAATTATATTTTTTTTACAAATTTTAATTAATTATCTGTATTCATGTTTTATTTCATAAAGGCCGTTAACGATGTGACCTACAAACGAGCGAATTCTTCCCATCTGCAATTTTACTAGCGACACGAGATAGACTATTGACTTTCGAGAAGACTGAAATAGTACCTACATTACTGCAGCGGCCTGCAATAGTAGCATTGATGGACAAACGCACACACGTGAAGTCAAAGTCAAAGTCAAATTATTTATTTCAAATAGGCACATAGATGGCACTTTTGAACGTCAAAATTTACAAATAAAATAGAATTGATTCTAGTCGCTCCCTTCCAAAAAGTAGCTTCGTATGGGCAAGAAACTCCACCGTTACTCTTTTAAAATGTTTTACAATATTTGGTATTGGTACATCAATTATATAATTATATGTGAAGACGATGCACCTAGAATAAAATTACTATATCACAATAGGTAAAAAGAATTAATAATGAAGCAATGAGATAAATGAATTATGTGATAGATACATGGTGCTCACATATTTACAAACATTGTAAAAAAAAAAAGTTTTCATAAAATAATCAGTGTGTGAGTTAAGGTAATCACAGAGTGTAAAATAAATGTCATAAAAATAATAAAATATACAATTAAAATAGCAATCAGTTAGATTTTGTCTAGACTCTAGATTGTCCTATGGAGCTGGACCAGCATGTTTTCAAGCGTTCTTATCCTGGATATAATCCTCTAATTTGTAATAAGCTTGTTTACAAAGTGTACTTTTTATATGAGTTTTAAATTTTCTTTCATTTAATTGCAATATATCACAAGGTATTTTGTTGTAACATTTAACACAGTACCACATAAAAGATGTATGTACTTTAGATAATCTGAAACATGGCTGATCTATTTTATCTTTATTTCTAGTATTGAAATTATGTCTATCATTTATTTTTTTGAAAATATGTAGGTTTTTTCTTACATACATAATATTTTCATAAATGAATTGGCTTCGTCAATCGCGTGACTCCATCAATGCCTGGTTGCGGCCAAGGCTTGTATAGTGCTTTTCTCAAATGATGCGCGGAAATTCAAGCAAAGTAAATTATTTATAAATTCCAGGTTCAGTGACGAATGATTTAAAAAAAAAAACGTTATTTATTAGAAAGGGTTTTATCACTTAGTGATAATGTCACCCCCGTAACAAACATTCAATACCTTAACACTAAACAATGGGTTGTAAACAGTTATTATTATAATTACGACCTACTCAATAGTGTTGACCCTATTTGTTTTGGTAAATAACCGACAACAGTCGACACAACATCCTAGCCTCCTCCGACAAAGGGGACGCTAGGATGCTGCTACATGCCCCCACATCAAATCCCAAACCAAGCGAATATCGTCTATCGTGTATGTTCCGGTCACATTCCATCAGCACGTGGTAAATATCTTCAATCACCCCACAAACTTCGCAGTTTGGTGAGGTCCTTTTACCCATTAAATATTTAAACTTATTCGATGGGATGTGGCCCGAAGGCATTCTCAACAGAGCTACTACAAATTTCCTATCTATCTCCCTTCCTTCAAAACATGGGTAACGAAGCGGTCGTACTGTATGGTTTTATACCAGATTCCCTTTAACTTTGATCGTTCATTAAAATATTCGTGCCATCTGTGTCCGCATAGATCTTTGACTGTCCGAGCCAATCTAAGTATAACGATGTGCATGTATAATTAATACGCTCATACGATGCTTGTTGGGCTGCTAAGTCTACTTCTTCGTTACCTGTGATTCCAATATGTGAGCGAGTCTGACGGTGGACGGTCAATGGACGAGGTGACGGTTTTATTCATAGACTGCATCTTGCAAATTGAGTGTAAATAATTATTGCTATCGGGATCCCTCGAAGACGGTACTCGAGCCAAATGTTGGAGGTCGCTTTTTGAAGTCGAAAATACAGTGTGATTTTTTATGGATAATAATTTTCCAGGCGACTAATAACTTAAAGGGCGACTAACTATTTGCTACTAAAATAATAACTTGGCGACTAATAACTTAAAGGGCGACTAACTATATAATCGCTGCCGCCGAGCGCCAGATCCCCTCTATTGTTGGTAAATTCAGTTACCAAAACAAAAATTCGATGCCAGTTTAAATTAAAATAAAGCTAAAAACTGATTATTGAGCTGCTACTTTCTACTTAAAATAATACTTCGCTGTAGCTGCCAACCTATTATTTTTGCTACCCGCTTTAATTATTTTTTAATCCCAAATTCAGATTAATTTGCCGCCGCGTTAAATACATGCCATTTTTTATAATGTGCACATATCGAAATGAGGGAATCTATGCTTAATTTTATCGACGGCAAAAATATTTTAAAAAAAAATGGAATTTTAAAAAAAAATTACCGCTTCTGTGACCCCAGTGTAAACAAAATGGTGTAACTTTTAAACTAAATGATATATCACGATGAAACAACGGTGTAAAATAATAAATGGTTTTAATTGAACTCTTTTGTATGAATTATAATCCCAAATAAACCATCCTTAAGAGAACAATAAATTGCGCGTTCGGAGTGCCATCTTTTAACACTTGATAGAAAGTGTTATGTTTGAGTTATAAACATGCAATTTTTACTATAAGGTGGCTAATACGATGAAAAATAACTCAAAGTAATAAAAAAGGTAGGTAATGGGGGCGTCTTATTGAGAAATTTTAGGATTATTGTAAAAATTGATGAAAAAAAAAACGATTTTTGATAAAAAAAACAGGTTTATTTTCTATTGAGGGTAGTTTTTTTTCCACAATTTTCATTTTATGAGGACGCCTAATTACTTCCAATCATTATGGAGTTTGTTTCATCGTTACACCGTTTTGTTTACACTGGGGTCACAGTAGCGATCAAATTTTTTAAAAATTCCATAAAAAAATCAAATTGTTTTTAGACTTTTTTAAATAGTTTTGCCGTCGATAAAATTAAGCATAGATTCACTCATTTCGATATGTGCACATTATAAAGAATCACACTGTATAACAAAGTTCACTTGATCTATACTCAGTAAATATAACAGGGCTTCAGAGATAGCTATGAGTTCACAATACATAATAGAAATCTTGGCATTCATTTTGAATTTAACTTTAGTATTTAGTTAAGGATAAAAAAAAAACCCGCCAAGTGCGAGTCGGACTCGCGCACGAAGGGTTCCATTGTCTATAAAAACGGCGAAAAAATCACGTTTGTTGTATGGGAGCCCCCTTAAATATTTGTTTTATTTCAATTTAATTATTTATTTTTAAAGTGAATATATAACTAAATATTCTGTGAATATTTCAAGCGTCTACCTGTTGCCGTTATCAATATCGAGCAAAAACGAGCAAAAAAATCACGTTTGTTGTATGGGAGCCCCCTTAAATATTTATGTTATTCTATTTTTTTGTATTTTTTGTTATAGCGGCAACAGAAATACATCATCTGTGAAAATTTCAACTGTCTAACTATCACGGTTCATGAGATACAGCCTGGTGACAGACGGACCCAAAGGGTAAAACGGGAACCCTATAAAAGGGTTCCCGTTTTACCCTTTGGGTACGGAACCCTAAAAAGCAACTCCTAAGTCTACACCATCCTTGGAGCCGTCCAAAACGTAAATATTTTATAGTGTCGACTAAACTTATCGTCTATCATTGTTACACTCGTGTTGTTATATACGTTACATTAGTAGGTTGACATTGTGTTTCTGGATCAGATGAGATCCAGAAACACCCAATTTCAACCATCACTAATTTTATTCAAAAGAATGATCTAGTGGCCCTATGTTTATCTATTCAGATTATAGGACAGTTATTTATCATTTAAATAATTCATTAAAGAAAGAATTTCATCTTCTGGCAGCATCTGGTAGCATAGAATGTCTTCTGAATCAGGAAATACTATATCACGCACTATATTTCTTGTTACTAATTTAATGTCAGGCGGAGGATTTCATGACCTTACAGTTGATTTTTAAGACCAGGATGTACGTCGCCAACTCGAACAAATCTAAGAAGCTCATTGTGACCACTCTTGAGTGTGAGATATCGCGTATTTTCAAAGGTGGATTTTACTGAGGTTTGCTCTGTCTTATTTGTATTGTACTGAAGTTTTGATGAACTGGTGTTCATTATTTTCTGGTCAGTCATGTCTTGAGTAAATAGAATCTCACCACTAACATTCTTGAATAATATTAATTTATTCTCTCTTGATGAAGCAAGCGTTGATTAAAGATCGAACTATCACACTACAATGCTAAGAGTTTAATGCTGTGATGGAGATATGCGTATTTATTTATATATTCTTTTCCTTTCACAGCGTTCAAGTAAAAGCATTCAAGATAATGTATAGCATGTTGCATCCAAGGATCATCATAAATCTCCAAATCTTCGATAGCACCTCCACATGCTGCTTTATCAAAATCAAAATCAAAAGTCATTTATTCAAACTAGGCTGAGAGTCAGCACTTTTCGAACGTCAAAAATTACATAAGACAGTCCCCCAAAAACGCCCACCCTTCACCACTTCCTAGTGCTTTAGCTGGGAAGAAGAGGTGGCGCAACAAACTCCCCAGCAGCACAGCTGTCTGTTCAGATATAAAACTTGAATCTATACAATAAAATGTAAAAGAATTTGCATTACGCAACACAACATTAAATTAAATTATTTGGCTTATGTTAAGCTAGCACACGCCACTATACCAAAGAAAAACATAAAAATCGTCGAAAACTATACTCAAGCAGAAATAACGTAAACAGAACGTATCTAAATAAAAGCCTCCAGGCATAATGGGCGTGCCCATCATTATCATTTACACTATTGCCACAATAAATAAACCCAACATCAGTCATTTCCATTACCAATCTTCTCCTTGAATCAGCCGTTGCCCAATAATGTCTAAAAGAAAATTCACGCATTTTATATGAATTATACATGTCATAACGGGGATTGTCTTTATTTTGACACATTTTCTGTTTTTTCACTTCCTAGTTCTTGATACAAATAATTATAAAAGTATAATGACATCGCACAGCTGTTGCCAGCTACTTAGAACGTCTTACATTGGACGGGATTAGTAGGGATAGGAAACTCATACATATTACCCAATTGTGAAAAACCAAACAAGAAAATATTTATTTCAAAAATTTATTATCTATACCTACACTATTTATTTAAACATTTTTCAAAGCACATATTGTATCATGATAAATACAACTATACACATCACGAGAATATTCATATTTATTGAACAAGCTTAATAAGTTAGGACCACCTTTATCTTCTAAATTATTTATATTATTATTATTCGAAATATTTTTAACCACACCACTTTTTCTAAACCTTTGGTGTAAACACTTTTATCTCTTAAAATATCTACAATCAAGTTCTGATGATTTGAGTAAGACACAAATCCTTCACTCCAGTATATGTTTCTAATACGTTCAATCCAAGTGACGTGCCGTTTTTCTGGTGTCGTCAAATCGTAAAATGGAAATGGTGGCTTAATTAAAAACACCAGAATTTTGTTATTACATAATACAGCAATTTCTTTAATGATAAATTCTATTTTCTGTTTTAAAACCTTGTACATCTAAATGGCAGTCATGATAACCTGCGCACTATGTTACTCAAAGGTTTATATTCCACAAGTCAAACGTTAATAATTAAACAATATCCAGTTGTGTTATCTGGTATTGGTGCTGAAAATTCAATCTCCAGCCGCACATCTACGGGACACCTGTTTTTAAACTATCGTTTTGTCTTGAACAGTCTATGATAAAGAGAGGAGCCTTCGCCTTGAAACCGACTAAATCAAGCAAGGCGTCTGCAGGACAGTTGTAAAACGACTGACGAAATTTCACATACATTTCATATAATGTATTGTATTTGTTCTCGGAAAAATTTAAGCTTAGAGGCTCGTAAGGGTAATACTGTGAATTAAGAAATAGTGTTACGTTGGTAACCCCACAGTGATCAAACAGGGAACTGTCTTTGGTTTTAATATTTTTTCAATTGGTTTGCAGGCAAAAAGTTACGTATCGAGGTTTCTCTAATTGTGATGCAGTCTTAACTGACCAAGAATGTTTTGTAGTTTTACGGAGCAAAGGATACTCATATAAATCCCAATTTCGAAACGCTATCTGAATAGGTTTATCTCTTTCCAAGTGTTTTAGAAGTGTCAATCGTTCGCGGTCTGACACTTATATATGTGGTACACGCCATTGTAATCTTAGTATGTCTATTTGTAAATGCACAACATCATCAGTCGCTATGATACTGTTTAAGTTAGAGTTACTTCTATTCAAAATAAGTTCATGTTTACAATTTATCACAATTTTATTGTAATCCTCCGCAAATCCTAAAATCTTATTAAGAGGTACAATACAAATTACCATCATTTTTAAATCCATCTATGTTCCAACCCCACAAGTCAGCAACTTTATTTTCTCCATCATTCATTGAATCGTATGACTTTATTGTCGACGTTATTCCAGAATTTTTAATGCGATCTATTTCAATACCATTTATTTCGTATGTGATATCTCTGAAACAAAAACATAATAGGGTTGTTACTGAAAGTAATATTTTTCTTAATCGGTTTTCCATCTTTGTCGAAAAACTTTGCTTGCCCCTCGACGTAAATTGAACTGGCTGATGGTAACACGTATATGTCTTGTTGGTGTATGGGAATTCTGATTTCATCGTTTGTAGGGATTATCGCCGGTAGCACATCTCCGCCGCGAAACCATAGCAGCGAAACCGCGGTAGTTCAATTGAACTGGTTCGCGTCATGTTCCGCTAGTCGCATCCGATTCGAGTAGCGAAACATGACGCGAGGCAGTTGAATTGAACTACTGCGGTTTCGCTGTAGTTTCGCGGCGGAGGTGTGCCACTGGCGTATAATAATGGATTTCATAACTTTCAATTGAAGTATCGAAGTATTCATTAATCTGTAGAAAATTCATATTTTGAAACTCTTGATTTTGGCTTTAAGAAAATCTTGATTTGTTTTAGTCAATTTTATAACATTTTTCTTACGTCTTTGTACCTTAGTGGTTGTGGGAGAAATAGGACGTTTTTTGTTAAATGCGGGGTTTTCATAATACTATAATATCATTTTGTTTTTTCTTATATGAAGGCGTAGTTGAAGATTATGTTCTTCTCTAAAGAAATAATGTTTTTGTTCACTGGAAAGTAAATTTACTTTCCAGTGAACATATACATTATTTCGTCTATATCTATTACTATAGTTGATCAATTTGGTTACCGTATTAACTTTAGAGAACATGGGACGAGAAGTTATTTGATAATTTCCCACCCAAAAAAGAAAAGGGTGTCAGCTACCTCCATGCAATATTTTATCAAAATTGGTCCAGCCGTTTGAGCGTGTCTGAGCAGCGCCATCTATCTGAATTTTTAGAAAACTAAAGTTATCATCAATCTTGCGTATTCTAAGTTGCAAAATGCATGCAATGCGGGGAAAAAATGCATGTTTATTGCTAAAAAGCAGATTCAAATACCAGATTAAACGTAAAGGGGCAAAAATGTATTACAATTCCTTGCTCATCCCACGGGAACACTACATTTTGTCGGGATAAAAAGTAGCCTAAGTCTTATTCCAGGGTGTCAGCTACCTCCATACAAAATTTTATCAAAATTGGTCCACCCGTTTGAGCGTGAAGAAGTAACAAACATACATACACACACTTACAAACTTTCGCCTTTATAATATTAGTGTGATTAATTGCTTATTTGGAAAAACATAATATACTACTACTCGTAGTTAACCAACAAAAAGGATTCAGAGAAAGCCGAACTATAAATATGGCTGTTTACGATTTCCTACATAAAGTTATGGTAAATGTCGATAGAACCAATCCCGTCTGCACCATATTCTGTGATATGACGCAGGCGTTTGATCACGTCAGGCATGATATTCTAATAAATAAGTTGAAAGCATATGGTATAAGAGGCAATGTTCTAAAATTATTAAAAACATATCTTAGTAATAGAAAACAGGTCACGGAGATATCTAGGATAAACGTTAAAACTAAATGTGAAGAAATATTTCATTCGCACGAACAAGTAGTCAAGTATGGAGTCCCCCAGGGTAGTGCGATGGGTCCCCCACTATTCATCTATATAAATAAAAAGACAAGTCCTGACTGACTGACTGATTTATCAACACCCAGCCCAAACCCTTGGACCTAGAAAGCTGAAATTTTGTACATAGGTTGTCTTTATAATTTAGACAAGGAATAAGAAATGATTTTTGGGAATTCCACCCCTAAAGGGGTAAAATAGGGGATGGAAGTTTATATGAAAGTCCGTCAGTTTTAAGGTTAGGACCTTCAAATTTTGTATTTAGGCTGACGATTGAAAATTAATTTATACGTGTTTCAGTGTTTTTGATAATTCTACCCCCGAAGGGTTAAAAAGAGGGATGTAGTTGTGTATGGAAAGTCCTTCATTTTAGAATGTAAAAACCACAAAATTTATTATATAAGCTTATTATGGTCAGAAGCTAATGCAACGGTGTTGTTAGAATTTCGTCCCACAAGGGGGATGAAGTTTTGTATTGAAGTTGTTTATTCGCTAAATTTTTTATTCAAGTAAAAATAAT
The DNA here is from genome assembly GCA_963921375.1 of Tiliacea citrago. NCBI lineage: Eukaryota > Metazoa > Arthropoda > Insecta > Lepidoptera > Noctuidae > Tiliacea > Tiliacea citrago. The sequence continues at coordinate 28,093,290 of OY992790.1, read as the reverse complement.
ATAAGTACACGTGTACACCGTTTCTAATCTTCTGTTGTATATAAAAGGAAAGCATGACTGACTGGTCTATCAACCCACAGCTCAAACCGCTGAACGGATTGGGCTGAAATTTGGCACACAGATAGTTATTATGACGTGGATTGGGAGATGGCGCTAGTGCCACGCACAACATCGTCACTGCGTATTTAAATCGTAAAAAAATATTTAATTCGCATCTAAACAAGAAATATCTTTTGAAAGGTAATTATAATAGTGTAAATAACAAGTACTATTGTTATCTGAGTGTTACGTGGAAGTATAGTGTATAGACATGGACCTATAAAAAAACTATAAAATACTACTTTTAAAAATAAAATGACACAACAGAAGTTTACATCTAAGACTACAAACAAATAACGTTTAAATAATACAACTGCAGTGAAAATATCATTAAATATATGTGAAACAATAAACTATTTACAAAATAAAGTGTGTTTGTGAGAATTCAATAAAACTGACGGTTGTGGTAAAATTATCTACAATGAGAATCTTAACGATCGTTTAATTTATGGAAACGACTAAAACAGACCATTATTTCAACACTCTTTTCTAACTGCAAGTTGGCGCAGTGGATACGACCTAGTGCGCTCGTGCCTCGAGTTCTGTCCTGGCTTGCATCTAACACTTTTTGTGTTTTAAAACTTTCTTGTCAGGGATTTCGGACTAAGTAAAAACTCAAGAGATTATTGAGTGGTTTGTACGTAACACAAAAAATATTATAATGGATAATAATGAGCAGCAGAATGTAACGTTCCGACGCATGAGGCGATCTATATCATTCCACGAAATATCTAACATAACAATATTTGACTCAACAATGTTAAGTTTGCCGGACACCTCTATTGTATACGCACAAATCCTGTTGTGAAGACTAGCGTTATAAGGTTGAGACATTAACGAAAAATCTTGGAACTGCTAAAAAATGAATTAGCTTAGTGTTTGAAAGTTATAGAAGTATATAAAAAAGTAGATTGCTCGGATTTTTCGAAAACCCTATCAAATAGAAAGAAGAAAAGGCTATTCATGCATGACAAAAACAAAGCAACCCTAATAAGTTCGTCCCCTACACAAAACGTTGCAGTATCCCCAGTAACTGACAAATGTGATTTGGATACTCCAGTGAATGAGTCGTCTGATTTCAATAATATGCAGACAGAAGGCACTGCAGCATCAGCAGCTATCTTGACCCCAGGACCTGTAAACAATATGAACTCAAACGCTAGTACTCTTTCACAGGAATGTATATCCACTATAAAACAACAACTGTGCAACAGAAGAAGGTCATTGTTTTAGGTGATGACCAAGGGCGATATATACGATACAACTTGCAAGCCCTGCTGGGCAATGAATTTGAAGTACTATGCTTCTGGAAACCTGGTGCAAAAACAACAGATGTCTTAATCAATTCTTATAACTTTGATTCTCTAACGAAAAGTGACTATGTTATTATATTGTCAGGTACTAATGACCAATCCTATGGCTATAACTATAACCAATCCTCTGGATTTTCAAATTGGCCTCGGTGTTTGGTTTAGAAGTATTAAACATGCCAATATTATTGTATCAGAAGTCTCTTATAACAATGATTTAAATGAACGGAGCTTGAACAGTTCGCTACGCCACGTATGTAATAAATATAATGGTATGTTTGTGAATATGGAATATAGTCAATCTGTACACGAAGACAGCACCATCTTACTGTAAATATTTGTAGATACTTGCTGAAAGAAATATTATATATTGAAATCAAAACTAAATTTGTGACATATATTGAGCAAAATCGAATTCTCACTAAGCTGAAAACTGACCAATCAACTCAAACCTGTAACATACCTGGCGACGTTGTTATTCCTGCCTGTGATAAATCCACTCAAACTTGTGACATCCCTGATGACAATATTAATGGCGACTTGTCTCTGTGCATGGACAAAGTGCCTAAAGCTGGTAGTAGCAATTGTTTTCGTGTATAAGTACGTAAATATCTTCCATCAAAATGTTAATGGCTTGATTGGCAAGTCGGACCTACTTACTCTCCATTTAGAAGAATTATGGGACAAGGGACAAAACATTTACATAATATGTATCACTGAACACAATATGCTGAATGGAGATCAGTTTCATCTATCTATTTCTAACTACGAATTAGCTACCTTTTCAATGCAGGATACTAGGCGTGGTGGCTCTTGCATCCTTATAAATCGTATGCATAAGTATAAAAGCATTGATTTAAGTAAATTCTATGTAGCGAACGTCCTTGAATGCTGTGCAATTGAATTAATCACACTAATATTATAAAGGCGAAAGTTTGTGAGTGTGTGTGTGTGTGTATGTTTGTTACTTCTTCACGCTCAAGCGGCTGGACCAATTTTGATAAAATTTTGTATGGAGGTAGCTGACACCCTGGATTAAGACATAAGCTACTTTTTATCCCGATATTACCACGGGATCGAGACTTACGCGGGTGAAACCGCGGGGCGCAGCTAGTTATACATAATTTAATAGTGATTTGCATCTACAGACCACCCAAAATTAAGAATAAATGTTTAGAACTATTTTTTGCTAACTTAGATGGTATTTTACGAATGTGTAGCCTCGGAGATTGATTTAAAAGAAGTGGTTATTTGTGGTGATTTTAATATAGACACTTTGACGCAATCAAAACTAACTAATACTTTTCAAACTCTCCTTTTAAACTATGACTTCAAAATTGGAATTCATCAGCCTACACGATTAGCTAGTGGTAAATGCATAGACAATATCGTTCATAATATCAGAGGTAGTAAGTGTGCAGTACTAGATCTTGCGCTATCTGATCATACTGCTCAAGTGATCAAATGCCCTGTGAAAAAAACTTATTCCATTAAGCATTGGCATGCTCTTAAGCGCGACTATTGCCAAGAAAATTTAACTAAATTCACTGATTCACTTCATAATCTTGGTTTTAGTGAAGTCTATAGACACGACAATCCTGAGGAAGCATTTAACTGTTTCTATGACCTATTTATATTTTTTTTATGACCTCTGTTTCCCTTTAAGGAAATTAAGAATTACTGTACGTAATAAGTCAAACTGGATTTCCAAGGGAATTAGGCTCAGTAGTAAGCGTAAATGAGAACTGTTATGGCAATACAGGCGAACCCCTACTTCTAAAAATAAACTTTTATTAAAGCAATATACTACTCGTTTAAAGAAAATAATAACATTGACCCAAAAATCTCAGAATGACTCACATAAATTCGGCCAGGAATAAATCTAAAGCGACTTGCGAGCATTATCAATAAAAATAAGATTAACTATCCTAGAGAAAATATACTTGAATATTTAAAAATAAATGACAATAAAATACATAAACCTCAGCTAATTGCACAAGCTTTTAATTACTATTTTATAGACGAAATTCAACAGAATAACTCTCCTTCCTATACAAATATTGAGACTAATTGTAACTCCATATTTATTCCTCCTACAGTACCAGCAGACATAGTGGCTATAATTCGCTCTTTAAATAATACAAATAGCCATGATATGATGGCATCATTACAAAAGTGGTCAAACATGTAGCGCCGTTAATAGGACCTGCTATGAGTTATATCATCAATCTTTGCATTGAATATGGCCATTTCCCTGACAAATTAAAAATTACTGTTATTAAACCAATTCATAAAAAAGATGATAATAGTATCATGGGTAATTATAGATCGATAGCTCTTATTCCTATTTTTCCTGCCTGCCTTGCCTTGCGTCATTTTTTTAAAAGCATGATGTCATAGTCACAAGAACAATTTGGATTCAGGAAGGGTAAATTAATATGGCGATTTATGATGTGATCAGTAAAATTGTTTCTAGTGTTGATGCTAGAACTCCAGTGGCGGCCATGTTTATGGATATGTCTAAAGCGTTTGACCATGTAGATCATTATATACTGCTAAACAAATTGGAGCGTTATAGGATTAGAGGAACTGCATTAAACCTATTACAATCCTGTCTCTCTAATCGCACTCAAATCACAGCGCTTGATAGGCTATGTGTGAGCTCGAATCTTGAAAGAACATACATGTCACGTCCTAGGAAAACTACTTATGGTGTTCCCCAAGGTAGCATACTTGGCCCTCCATTATTTAACATTTACATGAATGATATGGCTAAGGTTAGTAAGCACCAGATGGTCTTATTTGCTGATGACAGCTTTATTTTATTCTCTAGTAATGACATTAATATTCTTGAAAATGACATAAATGACGAACTTGAAAATATAATAAATTGGTTAGTTAATAATATCCTAAAAATAAATATTAATAAAACTAAAATAATGACATTTAATCAAATAACAAATAAACCGAAACTGAATATAAAATATGATAACGAAGAAATCTCTGAAAGTGATATCACAAAATTTCTGGGCCTTTACATAGATAGTCATCTGACTTGGAAACATCGTATTGACGCTCTGTCAAAGAAGCTTAGTCAATTTGCGTATGCTCTGTACAAATTATCCAAAACGGTTAACCGCATTACAGTAAAAGTTGCTTATAATGCTTATGTGGCTTCTGCATTAGGTACGGAATTATTTTCTGGGGAAACTCCACTGACAGAGATATTGCGTTTAAAGCTCAAAAGAAATTCTTGCGATCGTTTACCAAATTACAATCGATGGATAGTTGTAAACCATTGTTTAAGGAACTTAGTTTGCTCACTCTACCGTCTATGTACTGCATATATGAAATGGGAGTGTTTGTTCGCTGTAACCTGCATTTATTTGAAAAACTGCGCTCTCGCCGTTATCAGAATACCATTCATGTTACCTCTCATAAAACTGCATTTTTCAGCAAATGTGTGCTAGGTTTGGCCCCAAAAATATATAATTCTATTATATATTTTTTAAAGAAATTTTTCTTTAGATAGATGTTACTACTCCATCACTGAGTTTTACTGGTAAACAGAGATATGACGAATCCGACTTGCTAATTAAACACTTGATTTATGATTTTATTTATTGATTATGTGTGAATGTGTTTATTTATCTGAAATTGTAATGACCTGTTTATCAACTGACATATTTTAAATTTAATTATTTTTGAATGGGATCTATTGATGGCATGCCACCTTAATTGTAATTGCTTGTCTAAGTTAATTTTGTACGCCATTTATTGGCAAAACATAGTGCACATATTTTAGACAATATACTATCTGTAACCTTACCTATGTTTAACAAAATAAATGATTGATTGATTGACGTAGGCATCAGCTAAGAAGGGGTTTTGGAAAATCGACCTTTAAAGCGGTAAAAAAAGAGGGATTTTGTTTATATGAAAAATCTTATTCCTTGAGTTAATAAACTTGAAACTTGGCACGAATACTTACCTAGGTAAATCATAAAGTTTGCCATATTTAGTTTTTTCAAAGTTCCCCGAAGGGGGATTGGGGGATGTCAAAGTTTATATAGAAGAATTTTAACTCGCAGTCCGATTAACTCGAAAGTCAGTATTTATACTTAAAACCAAAAATATTGAATAACGTGTATCAGGGTTTTTTAAAAATCTACCCCTAACGGGGTGAAAAGGGGTAGTCAAAAAGGAAACCGTGAATGACTGGTCTATCAACACAGCTCAAACCGTTGAACGGATTGGGCTGAAATTTGGCAAGATAGTTATTATGACGTAGGCATCCGCTTAGAAGGGGTTTTGGAAATTTGACCTTTAAGGGGGTAAAAAGGTGGATTTTGTTTGTATGTAAAATCGTATTCCTCGAGTTAATAAACCTGAAACTTGGCATGATTACTTACCTAAGTAATAAAGTAAATTATAAAGTTTGTATTTTTTTTGTTTCTTTAAACTACCCCCTAATGGGGAAATTGGGGGATGTCAAAGTTTGTATGGAGAATTTTAACACGCGGTCCGATTTACTCGAAACTCGGTATTTTATATATACCTAATGCTCACAGAATATAAAGCCTGACATGTTTTTATCTAAGTAACCCTTACGAGGCAAAAGGGGGTTTTTAAGTTTTAGGGAAAGACTTTACTGTGCGTCTTGATAAACTCCAAAGTAATTGAATAACACATGATTGAATATTTTTCAAAAATAAACTACTTTTGGGGTGAAAAGGAGGACACAGTTTATAACAAAATTATGTTTCCTTTGATCAATAAACTTGAAAATTGACCCGTATATTTTCTTAATAAATAAAACGACCATAAACATACATTTTCGAAAACAACCTTTTAAAGGGGGTGTTGAATTTTGTGGGGGAAAATAATTGTATGGAAAGATATATCGCGCGGTTCGATTAACTTGAAACTCGGTATTTATATTTAAGATCGGAAATAAAGGAAAAGGTGTATCAGAGTTGTCAAAAAATCTACCCCTAACGGGGTGGAAAGGGGTAGTCAATTTTAAAGGGGATGATTATATGTTTCGGATTGGCGCAAAAATGGCTGAATGGATTTAGATGAAATTTAGTAACATAGTTTATAGTTTATAATCTGCATTAACACATAGCGTACTTTTAATTCCGGTAGTACATTCTCGTGACATTTTTTCCGACATCCACGCGGGCGAAGCCGCGGGCAAAAGCTAGTAGTATATATAAATGACTTACCTAAACATGTAGACCAACCAGTTTCGCTCTTTGCTGATGATAGCACTATCACAACTCAATGTAATACTAAATATAGCTACCATAATGACATTAATAATTTTTGACATCAATAATAAATTGGATGAATAATAATAATCTAAAAATTAATCAACTATGACTGGTCTTAGCGTCCATTACAATAATAGAATTATTACAGAAGTTGAACACACTAAATTCCTTGGAGTCACGATTGACAAAAAGCTAAACTGGAAAGCACACATGGAAGTACTCAGTAAAAAAGTTAGTAATTCTTGTTACGCGCTGCTCAAACTGGTCCCAGTGCTTAACACTGAATCATTGCTCACGGCTTATCACGGTTTGGTTTCTTCACACTTAAGGTATGGGATAATTTTCTGGGGCAACTCAACCGACAAAGACATACCCTTTAAAGCCCATAAAAGGTGTATCAGGACTATGTTTAAGTTACAGTCAACCGAAAGTTGTAAGCCCTACTTTAAAAAATCTATATAAATAAAAAGACAAGTCCTGACTGACTGACTGACTGACTGACTCATCAACGCCCAGCCTAAACCCTTGGACCTAGAAAGCTGAAATTTTGTACAGAGGTTCTCTTTATAATGTAGACAAGGAATAAGAAAGGATTTTTGGGAATTCCACCCCTAAAGGGGTAAAATAGGGGATGGAAGTTTATATGCAAGTCCGTCAGTTTTGAAGTTAGGATCTTCAAATTTTGTGTTTAGGCTGACGATTGAAAATTAATTTATATGTTTTTCAGTGTTTTTGATAATTCCACCCCCGAAGGGATAAAAAGAGAGATGAAGTTGTGTATAGAAAGTCCTTCATTTATAGAATGTAAAAATCACTAAATTTATTATCTAGGCTTATGGTCGGAAGCTAACGCAATGGTGTTGTTAGAATTTCAACCCTTAAGGGACGAAAACAGGGATGAAATTTTGTTTTTAATTACAGTTCTTTATCACTAATAGTTCGCTTATACAGGGTGTCTCACGGCAGAGTTAGGATTTTAAATTTGAATATTTTAAAAACCGTTGCAAGTAAACGCGGGGTGAGGGGCGCAGTAGCTTTGTCATTCGTGCGGATTCGTTAGTCACGATGTCGCAGTGGTCGGGAGAGCACCGCGCGTTCGCTATCGAAGCGTTTTTGAAAGGTGGAGAATCGTACGTCGTGGCTCGGAGACAGTTTTGTTCTCACTACAATATCAGACGTTTACGCGATGGACCAAGTGAAAATTTGATTCGTAAATGGATTATCAAGTTTCGAGCTACCGGTTCCGCTATAAATCAACCGCGTCCAGGCCCAAGCAGAACTTCAAGGACGGAAGAAACAATAAACGAAGTTGCAGCTAGCGTTCGACGCAATCCAAGCTTGTCAATACGCAAAAGAGCGGCGGCTTTTAAAACGTGATTTGAAATTCCATCCCTATAAAATACAGATAGTGCAGGAAATAAATGAAAATGACTACAATTTACGTAAAAGTTTTTGCCAGACAATCATAGAGCGATTTCGCACTTTGAATACTGTGTTTTGGAGTGATGAAGCACATTTCCATTTGAATGGATATGTAAACAAACAAAATTGTCGCTTTTGGTCAGATGTCAATCCCAGACAAAAACATCAAAGACCGCTGCATAGCCCAAAAGTGACAGTGTGGTGTGCTCTTTCGGTCAATGGAATAATCGGGCCGTATTTTTTTGAAAACGCGACGGGTGCTGCGATAACTGTTTCTGGTGAGGCGTATCGGCAAATGATATCCAATTATTTTATACCCCAACTTCGAGAGCATCCAGCCTACAGCTCAAGAACGTGGTTTCAGCAGGATGGAGCCACTTGCCACACTGCAAGAGCCACTATGGATCAACTTCGTGAATTGTTTCCTCAGAAATTGATATCCCGCTTTGGTGATATTGCGTGGCCTCCGAGATCGCCCGATTTGACCCCCATGGACTTTTTCCTATGGGGGTACCTTAAGAGCAAAGTTTATGTCAATACTCCGAGGAATATCGCTGAGCTAAAACAAAATATCCAACGAGAGATACGTGACATCGATCCAGCTATGCTTAGGCGCGTTATGCAAAATGCGATGTATCGATTCCGTGAGTGCGTGCTACGAAATGGAAGACATCTGGAAGATGTAATCTTTAAAAAATAAAATCCGCACTGTAGTTCAATAATTTTCAATAAAAATGTTTTCACAAAAATATGCAAATTGACTTTTATTTCATTTCAAAACCCTAACTCTGCCGTGAGACACCCGGTACAACGTAAATCGTTGTTTTTTTTTAAGTTTTGTATTGAAGTTGTTCATTCGCAAAATTTTGTATTCAAGTAAAAATAATAAAGTTGATAAACTTGAAATTTGGCACGAATACTTACCTAAGTAAATCATTAAGTTTTGCATTTTTAGTTTTTTCAAAGTTCTCCCCGAAGGGGGATTGGGGGGATGTCCAAGTTTGTATAAAAGAATTTTAACTCGCAGTCAGATTAACTCGAAACTCAGTATTTATACTTAAAACCAAAAATATAGAATAACGTGTTTCAGAGTTTTTCAAAAATCTACCCCTAACGGGATGAAAAGGTGTTGTCAATTTTACAAGGGAGGATTTTACTGCGTGGCTTGATTAACTTGAAAATTGGTATTAATACTTAGCAACAAAAACTAAGAATAACATGTATCAGTTTTTCGAAAGTTTACCCCTGACGGGGTGAAAAGGTTAGTCAATTTGACAAGGGAGGATTTTACTGCGTGGCTTGATGAACTCTAAATTATGACGTAGGCATCTGCTAAGAAGGGGTTTTTGGGAATTTGACCTTTAAAGGGGTGAAAAGGGGGGATTTCGTTTGTATGAAAAATCTTATTCCTTGAGTTAATAAATCTGAAACTTGGCACGAATACTAACCTAAGTAAATTATAAAGTGAGTAATTTTTTTTTTAAGGGGGATTGAAGTTTGTATGGAAGGATTTATAACGCGCAGTCCGATTTAATCGAAACTCGGTATTTTATATATACCTAATGCTCACAGAATATAAAGCCTTACATGTTTTTGGGTTTACATGGTTTTTTATTCAAATGTAACCCTTACGGGGCAAAAGGGGGTTTTTAAGTTTTAGGGAAGGATTTTACTGTGCATCTTGATAAACTCCAAAGTAATTGAATAACACATGATTGAACATTTTTCAAAAATAAACTTCTTTAGGGGTGAAAAGGGGGACACAGTTTATATCAAAATTATGTTTCGTTTGATCAATAAACTTGAAAATTAACCCGTATATTTTCTTAATTGTTTTCGAAAATGTGTTTATGGTCGTTTTATTTAAACGACCATAAACACATTTTCGAAAACAACCTTTTAAAGGGGCTGTTGAATTTTGTGGGGGAAAATAATTGTATGGAAAGATATATCGCCCGGTTCGATTAACTTAAAATTCGGTATTTATATTTAAGATTGGAAATAAAGGAAAACGTGTATCAGGGTTGTCAATAAATCTACCCCAGGGTGGAAAGGGGTAGTCAGTTTTAAAGGGGATGATTTTATGCTTCGGATTGGCGCAAAAAAGGCTGAACGGATTTAGATGACATGTTCTCGTGACATTTTTTCCGACATCCACGCGGGCGAAGCCGCGGGCAAAAGCTAGTATAAAATATTAACTCTGCCTTGCCTTTACATTTTAGACATCGTCATGTTTGTGAAATCAAATCGACACTTATTTCCACGTCAATTAGAAGTGGTCGATCGCAACGGTAGTAGACGCGATGACAGTATTCTCTGTCTACATAGATCGAAAACAGCATTACTGCACAAGTGTGTTTTCTGTATGGCCCCTAAAATTTCAATAAACTCCCAAAGAGTTGGAAAGAGCTTAATGTCCGTCAATTACAAAGTAAATTAAAGATACTGCTAGAAGGGAAAGCATTTTTTTTTTGGGTGGGAAATTATCAAATAACTTCTCCCGCTCTGGCCATGTCAGACTTTTACTGACTAAAACCCACCCGTGTTCCTTCCGTTGCCTGTGTGCCAGGGCCACGATGTCCCTTTCGGATAAACTCGCAACCCTGACAGGCGTTGGTCCTAACGGACCCCGTCAGTTGGTGCTGACATCTCTTTGAAGCGCGCGTGGAACACAACGCGCCGTCGACCCGGGCCTGGTCCTTATTGGATGGCGAGCTACCCATCGCTCACTGTCCGCAGGCCCGCGCCTACGCTGGCCGGAAATCGGCTGGCGACTCCCCACGCCCGGGGCGTCTCCTGCGGCGACTAAGGGCGCGAGGGCGCGAACCTTGCCTCACCCTCAAGCGTTCCGCCTCCTCCTTCGCTAGCATTACTGCTTCGCAGAAAGAGGTGAAAACAGCATTACTGCACAAGAGTGTTTTCTGTATGGCCCCTAAAATTTTCAATAAATTCCCAAAGAGTCGGACAGAGCTTAATGTCCGTCAATTACAAAATAAATTAAAGATACTGCTAGAAGAGAAAGCATACTACAGTATTCTAGAATTTCTTAATGACCACATCTAATACCCAATATTATCAATATCTACATCTTTGACATAATCTGTACATAAAGCAACATATTATTGCTATTATGATAATTTTAATTGTCATTTAGTAATTCTTACGTAATTATGACCATATATTTAATTTAATTCTTATCAAAATTGACATTTACTATTTATTATTTTGTCCCTATGTAATCTAATACTTATGCAATAACTTTTATTAGGTACTGAAATTTAAATATTTGTACGCCACTAAGGCCAAACATGACCGGTCTTAACGTCGAGGGGCAAGCAAAGTTTTTCGACAAAGATGGAAAACCGATTAAGAAAAATATTACTTTCAGTAACAACCCTATTATGTTTTTGTTTCAAGATATCACATACGAAATAAATGGTATTGAAATAGATCGCATTAAAAATTCTGGAATAACGTCGACAATAAAGTCATACGATTCAATGAATGATGGAGAAAATAAAGTTGCTGACTTGTGGGGTTGGAACATAGATGGATTTAAAAATGATGGTAATTTGTATTGTACCTCTTAATAAGATTTTAGGATTTGCGGAGGATTACAATAAAATTGTGATAAATTGTAAACATGAACTTATTTTGAATAGAAGTAACTCTAACTTAAACAGTATCATAGCGACTGATGATGTTGTGCATTTACAAATAGACATACTAAGATTACAATGGCGTGTACCACATATATAAGTGTCAGACCGCGAACGATTGACACTTCTAAAACACTTGGAAAGAGATAAACCTATTCAGATAGCGTTTCGAAATTGGGATTTATATGAGTATCCTTTGCTCCGTAAAACTACAAAACATTCTTGGTCAGTTAAGACTGCATCACAATTAGAGAAACCTCGATACGTAACTTTTTGCCTGCAAACCAATTGAAAAAATATTAAAACCAAAGACAGTTCCCTGTTTGATCACTGTGGGGTTACCAACGTAACACTATTTCTTAATTCACAGTATTACCCTTACGAGCCTCTAAGCTTAAATTTTTCCGAGAACAAATACAATACATTATATGAAATGTATGTGAAATTTCGTCAGTCGTTTTACAACTGTCCTGCAGACGCCTTGCTTGATTTAGTCGGTTTCAAGGCGAAGGCTCCTCTCTTTATCATAGACTGTTCAAGACAAAACGATAGTTTAAAAACAGGTGTCCCGTAGATGTGCGGCTGGAGATTGAATTTTCAGCACCAATACCAGATAACACAACTGGATATTGTTTAATTATTAACGTTTGACTTGTGGAATATAAACCTTTGAGTAACATAGTGCGCAGGTTATCATGACTGCCATTTAGATGTACAAGGTTTTAAAACAGAAAATAGAATTTATCATTAAAGAAATTGCTGTATTATGTAATAACAAAATTCTGGTGTTTTTAATTAAGCCACCATTTCCATTTTACGATTTGACGACACCAGAAAAACGGCACGTCACTTGGATTGAACGTATTAGAAACATATACTGGAGTGAAGGATTTGTGTCTTACTCAAATCATCAGAACTTGATTGTAGATATTTTAAGAGATAAAAGTGTTTACACCAAAGGTTTAGAAAAAGTGGTGTGGTTAAAAATATTTCGAATAATAATAATATAAATAATTTAGAAGATAAAGGTGGTCCTAACTTATTAAGCTTGTTCAATAAATATGAATATTCTCGTGATGTGTATAGTTGTATTTATCATGATACAATATGTGCTTTGAAAAATGTTTAAATAAATAGTGTAGGTATAGATAATAAATTTTTGAAATAAATATTTTCTTGTTTGGTTTTTCACAATTGGGTAATATGTATGAGTTTCCTATCCCTACTAATCCCGTCCAATGTAAGACGTTCTAAGTAGCTGGCAACAGCTGTGCGATGTCATTATACTTTTATAATTATTTGTATCAAGAACTAGGAAGTGAAAAAACAGAAAATGTGTCAAAATAAAGACAATCCCCGTTATGACATGTATAACTCATATAAAATGCGTGAATTTTCATTTAGACATTATTGGGCAACGGCTGATTCAAGGAGAAGATTGGTAATGGAAATGACTGATGTTGGGTTTATTTATTGTGGCAATAGTGTAAATGATAAAGCAGCATGTGGAGGTGCTATCGAAGATTGGGAGATTTATGATGATCCTTGGATGCAACATGCTATACATTATCCTGAATGCTTTTACTTGAACGCTGTGAAAGGAAAATAATATATAAATAAATACGCATATCTCCATCACAGCATTAAACTCTTAGCATTGTCGTGTGATAGTTCGATCTTTAATCAACGCTTGCTTCATCAAGAGAGAATAAATTAATATTATTCACATTATGCTTCATTCATCGAAATTTGGTTTGGAAGGCATTTCTAAACTTATTTTCAAGAATGTTAGTGGTGAGATTCTATTTATTCAAGACATGACTGACCAGAAAATAATGAACACCAGTTTATCAAAACTTCAGGACAATACAAACAAGACAGAGCAAACCTCAGTAAAACCCCCCTTTGAAAATACGCGATATCTCACACTCAAGAGTGGTCACAATGGGCTCCTTAGATTTGTTCGAGTTGGCGACGTACATCCTGGTCTTAAAAATCAACTGTAAGGTCATGAAATCCTCCGCCTGACATTAAATTAGTAACAAGAAATATAGTGCGTGATATAGTATTTCCTGATTCAGAAGACATTCTATGCTACCAGATGCTGCCAGAAGATGAAATTCTTTCTTTAATGAATTATTTAAATGATAAATAACTGTCCTATAATCTGAATAGATAAACATAGGGCCACTAGATCATTCTTTTGAATAAAATTAGTGATGGCTGAAATTGGGTGTTTCTGGATCTCATCTGATCCAGAAACACGAATTTCAACCTACTTACATTAATCAGTCTTTTCGCCGAACTCATACCCTTGATTGTAGGTATCACTTATTACATTACATAAATCTATATTGGTGACCCAAGTGTCCAAGAAATAAATATCTAGTATCGAGCTGGAGTACACAGGCATTTCTGAATAAACTCTGTGGACATCCACTAATAATGGCAGTTTTTTGTTTCTCCAGTACAAACCTTGGTATTGCTCCCCCAATGTACTTATAAGAATATTATTACGAACCGATTTTGATCTTAAGTAAAATTTACCTGTTAAAAACAGTCTTCGAATAAATAAAGTTCCATCACATGGATAGGCGTGCTTCTAATAAATCCTCCTATGGTTCTCATTGCTTGATTTTGCACTTGGTCAAGCTTAAGAAGATGACAGTTGGCACAGTTTCCGTACAAAAAGCAACCATAATCCATCCTACTTCGAATTATAGCTATGTATAGCCTTCTAAGATGTAAGGGATGTACACCCCATTTAGCGCCAGCTAATATTTTAAAAATATTCAAAAAACGACAAACTTTTTCCCGGATCTCGTTTACATGTTTACCCCACTTTAAGGAACTGTCCAACCACATTCCAATGTATTTGACATAATTGACTTGTTCAATAATGGGATACTGAATCGGATAATCTCTTCTGTATATCATATAAAATGAAATCGTCAGCATATTGTGACATATAAACATTAGTTATGCTTCTAAAAACATTAATTGTGGCCGCATTAAATAGTAAAGGGGATAAAGGGTCTCCTTGAGCAATGTCTATACCAGTAATTCGACATATTAGGCTGTTGTCCCGTAGTAATAAAATGATAATAATGAATAAATGTCTCTGATGAAGATACTGCCAAAGATAATTACAAAGAACAGAGCCCACACCCAAGTTATCCAATATACCTAAAAGAGATGTCAAGTTTATGTCATTGTAGGCACTTTCAATGTCTATGAAACAGCCAAGCCAACAGCTGGCACACTTTTAGAAAAAAAACAGCCACAACCCGTGTAACTAACTTAGATAGACCATCATAACATGACTTAAATCTTCGGAAACCCGGGGTGTCATGTGATAATAAATTATTTTTCTCTAGAAACCATTCAAGCCTGCGAGTCATGATGGTATGAAGTATCTTACAAAAGCATGATATAAGCGCAATAGGTCTAACATCCGCACTTCCCGGTTTCGGTATAGGAATAATTTTAACTTTTTTCCACTGCTCTGGTACGAATCCGGATAACATAAAGTTATTGTAGATGGAAGTCAACATAATTTTAGCAATATGGGGTATATGTTTTATCATAGAATATGAGATATGATCATGACCTGGAGCTGAATCTGTTTTTTTAATTAAGTTAATTACTTCCTGTACCGAAACCGGGTTGGACAATTCTGTGTTACAAGAGGTAAATGTAGGAGTTGGTGGAGAAACGTAATCTGGGGCCAGACTTCGCAACAAACCTTCGGCTCTACCTTGGTCAACAAAAGATGCAGCTGATTTGTACCCTTTGATCCATCTCATGCGCTTCCACATTTCTCTTGTAGAAGTTACACTATCTATGTCATTGCAAAATCCCTGAAATGATTTATTCCTCTCTTGTCGTAGCCTTTGCGCCTTACTCACTTTCCTTTGTGAAGTCTCAAGATTTTGTGGGATGGGATTGCCTCTAAAAGTTGCCAGTGCAAGGCGTTTCTGTGCAACAATATGTGATAAATTTTGATTCCAATATGGTTTTGGTATGAATTTGTCTGACCGAAGAGGATTCTTGCTCACTCTTATCGTAGGTATATATTGATGCTGCAGTTGACAATATCTATATATGTATTATATGCAGATTGATGATCTAAAGGTAGCTCCAAAAAGTTTGTTAATTCTGATTATATTTTCCGAGTGTAACCTTGCCAATCTGCTTTCTTAAAATTCCTCCGTTTTTTTAAACATAACTGATTTATTATTTTTAAAACATGTCTTAATTAGCATAAGGTCACTTCCCAGGTTTTCATTCATGACCCACCATTTAAATTTTAAAGCCAAATCTGTTGAAACAATAGTTACATCTGGGGAAGATTTTTGTATAGTCCAATTTCAAACGTGTATGTGTGTTGTCGTTATGTGTACATAAGTTGTTGTCCATGACAGAATCAAAAATCTGATTACCTCTTGTGTCAGTTCTGGTAGACCAGTTTGAATGGTGACCGTTCAAATCACCTGCAACGAGAGCTTTATGTTGTGTTATAGAAAAAACTTAATCCCAATCACTTCTGCACGTGTGCACTGACGAGGGGCAATAGATAGAAATTATATTCTCCAGATGAGCGCAGTTGAGTAATTTTATGTGTACAATTTGAATTTGCACACGCACCCACAGCGGGCCCTATCAGAATACCAGCGCTGCGACATTTATTTTGAAGTGCCACAGCATCATGCTGAGATAGGGGCCTTTTGGCCTCGTACAGAACTTTCTGTATTTTTTTTTTTTTTTTTTTTACGTTGTTTTATTTTTGTTCTTTATGTTTCTATGAGTGTGTTTTAGTTTAATTTGTGATCTGTGCGAGTCCCAATAAATGATTTTTCTTTCTTTCTTTCATTTGTGTATTTGAAATGTTTACGTTACATTGTATAGCCTTTATAGAATGGTGGGTAAAAACAGCTGTACCTCCATACCCATCGTCACGATCTGCCCTGAATATATTGTATGCGCCGAGTCTGACTATACTCTCTGGGTCCAACCAAGTATCACTGACCATTGCTATGTGAATTTTCTCCTGATTCAGTAATGCTTCAAATTCCGTAATTTTCGGGCGTAAACTCCGGGCATTCCATTTTAGAATATTGATTTTTAAATGTCTGTGTTTGTTGTTGTTATCCATTGTTTTATGTTAGATAAGAAAGGCAACTCAGTTATGTAATCCATCAAGAACGATGTAAACCAGTCAAAGATCACTTTTGCGCAATCTAACACTTTATTTTCCAGATTGGTCCCGCTATCCCAAATTTTTTCCTTCAAGTTATTCCATAACCACTTCCAACTCTTTTTCTTCTTTTTGTTTGAATTATCTGTTTTTTCTGTTTCTACGTGATGTATTTCAGGAGTCACTGTCAGAGAGTGCCGCCCGATTAATCACGGTACCTGTTTTTTGTTTATTCTTCGGGTTGACCCCATCCTTTTTAGGGTTCCGTACCCAAATGGTAAAACGGGAACCCTATTACTAAGGCTCCGCTGTCTGTCTGTCTGTCTGTCGGTCTGTCTATCTGTTTGTCTGTCTGTCTGTCCGTCTGTCACCAGGGTGTATCTCATGAACCTTGATAGTTAGACAATTGAAATTTTCACAGATGATGTATTTCTGTTGCCGCTATAACAACAAATACTAAAAAACAGAATAAAATAAATATTTAAGGGGGCTCCCATACAACAAACGTGATTTTTTTGCTAGTTTTTGCTCGATATTGATAAAGGCAACAGGTAGACGCTTGAAATATTCACAGAATATTTAGATATATATTCACTTTAAAAATTAATAATTAAATTAAAATAAAACAAATATTTAAGGGGGGCTCCCATACAAGAAACGTGATTTTTTTGCCGTTTTTATAGATGATGCTACGGAACCCTTCGTGCGCGAATCCAACTCGCACTTGGCCGGTTTTTATTATTCCCTTTTTGTATTACTGTAGACTTCTTCTTTGCTCTAGAATTTAAACTTTCCGCCTTCTTTATTGTGCTAGCATATGTATCTTGGGGTTGTGGTATAGGTCCCATTTTCTGTACTTGTTTCTTGACTTAACACTTGTTGATGTTCTTTTTCCGTTTCCTGTTCTTTTTCTTCGGATTTCTCCTCATAATTTGGTTCTGGCGGCACATAAAATGTTAAAAGCTCTTCTGTATGTGCAGTTAAACTCTGCCATCAGTTCTCTTATCCTTGTCTTTTAAATACATTGGGCATGTGCGAGATAACGCCATATGATTTCCGGAGCAGTTATTACATTTATAGGCCGTGGTGTCACAATTAGGGTGGGACTTACTACATTTTGGCCAACCGTGATTGATGAACATACTCTCACTGTATGCCCATATCTTTAAAGGTTACTCTGACTGTTTCTCCTGGTTCCCATGGTCCGCCATTATTATGATATGTGTCACATCTCAAACCCTCCAGTATTTCTTCCTCAGATGATTCTAAGTCTATATCTTTAATAACGCCGTAAGTTTCTCTAATCTCCAGTGTTTTCTGACATCTAAGTCCTTTTTCTTTCAAGCATTTTGACTTAATTAATTTATTTACACTCTCTTCGTTACTAAACTGGATAAGAACCTTAAACGCATTTATATATTTTATACTTGTTATGTCCGGAATATTTTCTGTTTTTAATAATTTTGCTAATCCAAACTGTTTTGGTAACTTTTCTTTAGACGTTATCCTAATTTCTATTTTATATTCAGGTACTCTTATCTTATCAAAAAAATCAAAACCAAAATATTTTATTTCACATAACGCATCACATAACGACCAATTGGTCGTTTCCTATGGAGAAGAGCCGGCAAGAAACTACACGGTTACTCTTTTAAAAAACGTGGGCTTTTACAATGTTTTCAAGTTACAGTGTTAATAGGTATGGGAGGACACTGTAGGCCCGTCAACAAGTACCAAGTACTTAACAAAATAGAAGATGGTAAAAAAATCATCATGAACTTGACTTGTTCTGGCAAAAAGTTTACCCCGTCTCGTAATGTTTGTCTAAAGGAGATCGACCAGACTTGGTATCGCTATTTCTTCTGTGGTGACTTAAGTTTATAATGTTGATAATTCTTGTTTTTAAATATAATAATTTTATCTAGTAATTCGAATCTTTCAATTCTCCTCATAAAAAACATCATAAATGTATTAGTTTTTATTTCGATTTCCTATTTTACCCATACATGGTTTTTTTTTTCACGCAAGAAATGTCATAATTGTGTCATTGGCATGGCATTCAAAGATTATTGAAGCAATAAAACCTTCTTGACCTACGCAAAATAATTAAATTACGCTTCCAATCATTGAAATTATAATTAAATACTTAATAACAACAGATATTGATACTAACAAATTATTATTATTACATTGTAATATCAATCTGTTAAGGTGTTAAAAGTACCGAAGCTAAACTTTTGGTTATACGAAAGGCAGAATGTTTTTGAGACCTTTGCCTGTTTGATTCATCATATTATAAACTTTTTTGAAAGCAGAACAAACGCGCGCCTTATGATACTGTGCGCGCACATCCCGAGCATAATATTACTCTATAATGTGCTGGCGACCGAACAGCGGGCGTTCTTTTTCTAGCATCTAAGCACGTCCCATTAATTTCGTTTTAAGTACAGTCGACCGGTGTTTACTTTCATTATTTGTCTATTATTATTGTTATTATAGTTAATTGAATCAATCAATCGAATGATTTTATATAAATGTTTTGTTTTAATGTCAACTAAGTACTAGGCCATTAATATTTTTTAATTTGGATTTAATTGAATACAAAAATAACATCAAATTGCGCCTGTACTATACATTCTCCAAAGGGTTAGTCAGAGGTGTGTAGCACCTGCAACCACATTACGCCAGTTACGTTTAGTCCCATGTAATAGCGGGCGAGTCTATTGTCATCAACCGGGCACAAATCCAAACGCCCCATAGCACTGTCTGGCCTGGGAATTGAACCAAGGCCCCACGCTCAGCAGACATGCTTGCAACTACTATACCAACGAGATCGACGAAAGAGTTGAATGTTAAATGTTATTACTGTTATTAAGTACATTTATCTTCTTCCGGTATATTATATATATTTCATATTAACAAAGTCATCGGTGTAATGCAATGCAATCATGAATAATACGGATTTCGGCGAGGAACCTTCATGGTTAGATAGTTACACACTTCAATGAGGGTGGAACTATATACCTAGATGGTATGTACAGCATTCAGGAATGTGTGAAGACTCATATTATGCGATATGTACTATATTAGACGCAGAACCTGTTTGTAAGGTATCTACCAGAACCTGCATCAGCTCCTTCATTTGTCCAATGAAGTGTATGTATGCTTTGCGTGTGGAAAATCTATACTACGCATACGTGCAATAAGAGTGCCTTCAAATGGTGAAGAAAGGAATATGATTCATAGTTGGATATCTCCTCACTTGGTAGGATGCATCTTATTTCACTAATGTTGAAATTAAGTTGAAAACAATGTCGATCAAATGTTCCGTCCAATATGTACAAATTGCTAAATGTTTGATGTTCTGTTACAGGGCAATTCTCGAGTTTTTACTTATTTCTAAAGCCTCTACATCAACCTTTATCTGTCGGAATTGACGAGTAATATTAAAAATGCTCAAACGTCATTTTGACTAATTCGTATTTTGAATTTACTAGCATACATTGTGACAAGAAGTAACTAAGAGATTCGATTCTAAATCTAGATTTTGAAACCTAATTATTGTGTAATGCTGAGAATTACGATTAAATGATAAAGGACATTTGATAGCTCTAAAATCAGCCTTTATATTAAAGCATAAATCTTTGAGTCACCGCATGTTTCATACCAATACTAAGTTTCATAGTCATTCGGTCAATCTCCTTTCCTCTTGGTTTATCAGTCTATTTCTTTTACTCGATCTCACTACTTCGCTTTCCCCACTATTTTGTATAACTTCTTCTGTTAACTCCATATTCTCACTATTAGGTACTGTTACTAATAATCTCACCATAACATTCCATGCCATTATTCACATTAGCTGTCTCAATTGATTGGTCGTATTCCAGTTTTCTTTTTAGTTTAGTTTTAGTTTTTCTGCTATCCATTAGGGATTAGCATTTTTAAACGATCAATCATACGCACGGTCGAACGATGTGAGTCGAAACCGGTTCGAAATCACACAGTATGCCGAGCATGCGCGTCTAACGTAAACAAGCGCCCGTCATAGACTAATATATATAGAATGAGATGGCGCCCGCGCGCAACTGACGAACAACGATCATTTTTCACACGCCAATGTGTTAATTTGTTTTTTTTTTTCCATAAACAGCTTTCTATTTACAAGCCAGTTCGAAATTTAAATAAAACCTTTGATAAGTACCTGCTTGATTGCCATGTGTCGGAGTAAAAGATCGTTCCATTTTTAAATTACACGATAGATATGAGTTTATTTATTTGCCGCTAAACCACGACAAATATGGATTTTCATACAACTTTTGCAGCAGTAGTGGCCTAGTGGTAACGACCGCGACTTACGAATTGTAGGTCATAGGTTCGAACCCTGACAGGTGCTTTACTTTGTGTAAATTACTTCATCACCACTGCTCTCAAAACGGTGAAGGAAAACATCGTGAGGAAACCGGCATGTCCTAGAATCAATAAATCGAAGACATGTGACATCTACCAACCTGCTCTGGGCCCGCGAGGTGGATTCGTCCCGCGCCCTCTCACAGAGAGGAGGTCTGTGTCCCAGTAGTGGGAACATTATAGGCTGATTATGTATACAACTTTTGGTGGCCGCTCTTCGCATGTATTTGGCCAGTACAACAATTTCGATTTATCTCGAAGGAGGTTGTCAAAATAATGCTCAAATTTCCAAGAAAGCTCGAGTTTGGGAAAAACGTAATTATTCGTTCCCGCGTTGTAACTATATTTCCTATTTACTAATATCGTATCATAAAATCAAGACTTAACATACAAGTCACTTACTGTACGAGCATTGCGAGCATACATCACACACCGCGTTCGCTGACAGGTATAGTTGTCAAAAAATAATAGGCCCGTTTTGACATAGTCGTATGGTTACTTCACTAGTTACGTCGCGATGATCAATCGCCGCAATACGACTCGGTACTCGATACCTACTCACGATAAATCGATTCAAGTTAAATGTCAAAACGGGCCTATTATTTTTTGACAACTTTAGTCGCACGCGGCACGCGCATGCATGGCCTAGGGGCCCAGTGGCCCAGTCGCCCAGGTGCCCAGTCGCCCAGCCACCGAGTCACAGTCGCTCAGTACAATGCTCGTGTTTCCGTTCCCAGGGAAAGCTGCTGGAGATCGAGTTTGACTTCAAAGGCGAGCCGGTGGGAGGACACATCACGCACTGTGAGCGCACTCTTTATTTTTTTCAGCACCATTTTATCATATATTATTATTAAAACATACTTAACACCTGTATTACCCTAAGGGTTGAGCAGAAGTGTTTAGTACACCTACCTATCGCCAGTAGTCATATCTAATTCCTATGTAATGGGGGGTGAGCCTATTGCCATCAACCGGGCACAAATCCAGACTTCAGCTGCTACTGAGAAATGCCTTATGGAAAACCCCATAAACTTTGTCAGACCTGGGAATTGAACCCAGGACCTTATGCTCAGCCGTCGCGCCTAGACCAACGAGTTTTTTAATAAATTGAAATGGAAAGAAGTGAAATCTGCTTTTAATCAATGGAAAGAAATGTTAGTTTCAAAAATAAGAAACAAATGATTGATATCAAATAAGAACATGGTAATGGTCTAAGGTGTTTGCGCCCATTGAAGGCGAGGGACGCTGAAACTTATTTGTGTTCCGAACCAAAGTAGGAAAGCGGTAACTACACCATGAAATCATCTCGCTCGATGTTCCTGTTTGTGTGTCTGTCACACTCGATTTTCTCTGAAACTATTCCATTTATGAATGTGTATTTTGGGAGGAAAATAAAAAATGATAGCCCAGATACTAAAAAGTAGTCGTTTTAAAATTTGAATATTAGTTCAGAGGGTTATTTTGGGCCGTTTTATATATTTATGTATGTAAACTTGTTAATTCTCTCATACTCGTATCATCTAGCAAATATCGATACTTTTTTGTGCTTTTGTGATTATTATGGAATGTTGTGTCAATGATTATATGATATGTTTTTGTGTTGCAAGCAGATCTTCTGGAAAAGGTAACATTTAAGGATAGTCGTCGGCACACCGCGTCAGCGACACGACGCAATCGCGACTAGAGACATGCTTGCCTTACCTACTGTTGTTGCAAGTTCTTGAAAATGCCTTGAATCTGTCTAGTTCTGTATTTTATGTACATTTTACTAGTGACCACTTCTCTGGAATGGTTTAAAGTTTTGAGCGAAACCCTCATAGACCGACGCAAGATAGCCCAAATAATAAAAACCCTCTAACTATATCTGAATTCAGAATCTCAGATATTTATCATGTTTTTGGAACACAAACTCCTTATAACCAAGTTCCAATGAGGGTTTTCTGTTATGGCGTCCTGTCACACCTGTCAAAAGTGTCAAAGCACCTATATTTTCTTTAGTCGAGACTAACTTCATTCAACTTGCTCACGTCATGTTCCGTTACTCAAACTGGATGCGAGTAGCGGAACATGACGCGAGCCAGTTGAATTGAACTACTGCGGTTTCGCTATGGTTTCGTGGCGGAGGTGTGCTACCAGCGTAAATGATGAAAGGTCTGCGTCAGGGTGACTGGACCAAGAGGGGTTTTGAAAGTTTGAGCAATACCAAGTTTTTGTACCTATTTGGTACCTACCAGACATCAAATAATTGGTACCTCGCTAAAGAGGGAAAACTATTACGAGGGAACTAGCCAGCCATTCTGACTTCGGAACGGCTGGACCGGCCACTTCATCGTTCGCGCACCGTGATCGGGGTATACTTATCTAAACTTAGAGCAGGAGTCAAACAAAAGGTTATCTACTCTGTTTAATATGTCACGTAGGACCTGGGAGAGAAAATTGGCATTAGCTAGACACCATTTAATGAGCGATTTTGTAAACATTAATTTAGGTATGGATAATATTTCCAGGCAAAACATGCTTCAAAGGAACTTGTTTTTACCAAAAAGGATATATGGTAATGAAGAAAACACAAAACATACATTTACATAGAAAAAAGTAGAAACTTTCTCTTTCAGAAGTTTCAAAATCTATTGAAGCCATTCTTAATGGTGAAGTGACGGTTATATAATAGACGTACTTGGTCCAACAAGTGATGCGTCGATTATGACAAGCTTATGTGCTTCAACTCAGCCTAAAGCAGTCCACTGCTGGACATAGGCCTCTCCCAGGCTGCGCCACAACACCCTGTCCTCCGCTTTCCGCATCCAGTCTGTCCCAGCCACCTTTTTAAGGTCGTCGGTCGATCTAGCTGGAGGGCGCCCCACACTACGCTTGCCGATACGCGGTTTCCAATCCAGGACTCGTCTGCTCCACCGGCCCTCGGTCCTTCGACAAACATGGCCAGCCCACTGCCACTTCAGCTTGCTTACTCTGCAGGTCGATGTTGGTAACTCCGGTTCTCTTCCGGATAACTTCATTCCTGATCTTATCCTTCAAAGAAACTCCGAGCATAGCCCGCTCCATAGCGCGCTGAGTGACATTCAATTTGTGGACCAGCCCGACTGTTAGTGTCCACGTTTCGGCACCGTATGTCATAACGGGCAGGACGCATTGGTTGAACACCCTAGTCTTCAAACACTGCGGGATTGACGACGAGAAGCCTTGACGAAGTTTTCCAAACGCTGCCCAACCCAACCGTATCCTTCTGTTGGCTTCCTTCTCAAAGTTTTGCCTACTAAGCTGGAAAACTTGCCCTAGGTAGACATACTCCTTCCCAACTTCGAAAAGCGACCCTTCGATGTGGATTGGACTCGGCAACACGTGCGAATTGTACATGACTTTCGTCTTGTTCAAATTCATGCCGAGGCCAACCCGCCGAGAAGCTTCATTAAGGTGTGGGATGTACTCGCCGTTTACGTTGATACCCTGTCCAGTCCAGTGTCTTAAAGACGTCCTCCAACGCATTGGTGAACTGTTTCGGGGATATTACATCCCCCTGTCTCACCCCCCTGAGTAGTTGGATGGGGCTGGTTTCCTTATCCTGGATCTGGACAGTCACCGTTGCAGCGTCATACAAACACTTTGATGTAGCTCCATTCAATTCGACATCGTTGCAGAGAGGCCAGAACTGCCCAAATTTCGATGGAGTCGAAGGCTTTCTCGTAGTCCACAAATGCCATACACAGCGGCTGATTGTACTCTTCGGTCTTCTGCACAATCTGCCGAACAGTATGGATGTGGTCTACGGTACTGAAGCCTTTTCTAAAACCAGCTTGTTCTGGTGGCTGGAACTCGTCAAGTCTCCCGGCGAGACGGTTCGTGACGACCCTGGAGAACAGCTGTATACGTGGCTCAGAAGTGAGATGGGTCTATAGTTCTTCAGCAAGGTTTTGTCGCCTTTTTTGAAGAACAGAACCACGGCACCTGTGCTCCACGCTTCGGGCGTTGTACCCTCTTGGATGACGGAGTTGAAGAGACTCGCTAGCTCTCTCAGGACTGGAACTCTTAGGCCCGTATTAATAAACGTTACTCAGCCCAAGAGCTCGCACTTGATAACAGTCTTGATGTCATGATCGTATTAATAAACATAATATCGTAATCGTATTAATAATAATTGATGTACTCAAGTTACGGCTTGGGTTTACACTATCAGCCGAGTTATGGGCTGATTAATAAACGAAAATCGACACTTAAGTATGCAATAGGTTTGTGTACTCGACATGCTTAAATCTGAGTATAGGCAGTCCGTGACTTGAGGTCGTGATTAGTAGCGCGAAACATGAAGTTTGAAAATTTTTTGGGTGAAAATAATTGTACGGGTAAGGAACATTTAAATGATAAACTGATTATGAGTTAAAGTTGTGTATTGATTAGTTAAATAAATGATCGACCCGCGGCGAATGAGTCTTTTGCTGTCACCCAAAACAATGCTATGCGACTACTGATGGTTTACTAAAAATATGTATATTTTATTCATTCGCTGCGCGTCGATGTCAGCATAAAATTGATACAATTGATATGAACGGGTTTGCTCGTACATGCTCCCCGAGGAAAAAGATATAAATACACAACTGAGTTATTGAGAAACAAAATAATTATGTATAATAAATGATTTGATGTTATGCTAATTTCCTAGTGTCTCTATCGTTAACACACTGTTCACAAATTAGATATGCTTGTATAAGAACCTAACATAGGGGAGGTGGCTTTATCTAACACTCGCGCACATTTTACTACCTGCGCCCTTTCATTGTGATACTGATACACTACACTATCCCCAACACACGCACGTTGCGAGGCCGGGCACGCGCCCCCGCCGGGTGCGCCGCATGCTGCGGGAGTCGCCGCGCCGGCGCGAGCACGGGTGCGCAGCGCGACCGCACGCGCCTCCACGCAAACACTCGGATACACGCTGCTACCACGCCGATCATACAACAGATCGCGGTGTAATGATGAATGTCATGGGATGACAGACTGTCAAATAACAATCCATTTTCTTTCATGATCTTGATTTTGTCCTCAATCGTTTTAAGCTCTCGATCACTCTCTATGCTGGAGTCGTTCAAGACATCTTGAGGAATAGACACGTTTATAACGTGGTTTATGGATGCAATGACTGGTGAGTATAGGTTAACCCTAATACTAACATCGCTCGTTCTTTGTTGATGCGCAATTACTTCAAAATTATCTGATTTGATTATGCAGCCGTAATCTATAGTTATTAGTCCGGAGTGAGTCAGCTGATGCGCGGTAACTTGATCTCCACATACTGTTCGTATGTTACATTGACCGCAATAAAAATATAATTATATAATTGTTGATAGAATGGCTTTCTATCCAAAGATTTTTACAGGGATTGACGTTGACTTCACACGTTGATTGATGCCTTTGATTGGCAGAAGTCCTTATCGCTGCTTAATTTGTAAATAGGAGAATGAATGTAACACAAGTGCACGTTTGTCACTAGGCAGGAATCTATGATATTTTCTGTCAAGATAATTTATGCATCCTTTTTCAGGTTTACAGCTATGAAATCTGACACTGGTTTAATTGATAACATTGTGTTGTTGAGTTTCTCCGCAGGAATTGGTATAAGCTTGAATATTTCATAGGTGTCCCTGCTTACAAAGGTATTTGTACTTCAAATATTGAATAATTCTTAAGCATTCTTGCTTTGACGCGTAGAAGCTTAAAAAGTTGTGCAAGGTCCGTATGAATGTTTTCTACAGGTAAGGTGACGTCATTAGACAAATGACTAGCTATAGTGCTCAGCTGATCCTGTAGTTGTTCGGCTGTTATTAAATGTGGATTAAATCGACCATGATAGATGTCTGTTATTGTCTCCACTAAGGTGTTCTGTAAATCTTTCAGGTCGCGTAATAGATTGATCGCGACTATAGCTCCCATCGAAACTTCACTTGCCCTCGAATTGTTTTGAGTTTCAGCCTTTAATACTTCTAATGTAGTTTCGATGTTTGCAAACTGCTGATGAATCATTTTATGTTGTTTATGCATTTTAGCCTCGGTCCTCTTTAGGAGACTAAATTCTGCTTCTATGACCGAAGTTTGATTTTGCCAAAATGAGACAATATGCTTTTGATTTTTGCGAAGAAGAGTGATATCTTTCTCATATTGTTCCGCGAATCGAGCGTCCAATACGCCGAAGAGGCCGTTTGCTATGTAACCGACACCGTCGATAAGACCTCGCCGCCACCTGTTCGCTTGTTTTGCAAAATGCTGACTGAGTAACATATGATTATTGTAATCGAGTTCATTGTACCCGTGACGTAATTGCAATAATATATATTATGTCACAATATGATTGTCTTTTAATTGTGCTGCATGTTTGTTCCAGCAACATTATATTTTTGTTAAGTGCGGTAATTCCTTCCCAATAAGGATCTAAATCGTAGTATATGATTAGTTTCCAGTCATCCCTTATGCTCTGCATGTAGTTTGTCGAAGAAAATATGTTGACTCTTTCTGAACTGTGTGACGTTAAGTGCGCATTGGGAAGTTGTTATGATACTAAGAAATAACATGATTGCTGTAAACACTGACGCTATATTAAAACGAGTGCCCGCTTTTCTTGTTTCAAACTGCTTATCTGTGATAGACTCTCCCGAACTCGCAGTATTGGATTGCTTGATTTGCGAGGATTCATTGTTAACTGGGAGTTTTGATAACTTTGTGATAGGACGTTTCAGTGTTCCGTTTTTGGTTTTTAATGTAACCATGCGAACATGACCGTCGGAACCGGGATGTAGTTCGATGACTCTGCCCATCAGCCATTTTCCCGGCGGAAGATTGTCATCATGAATAATGACAATATCATTAACATTGAGGTTGCGTTTAGCTTGTTTCCACTTACTTCTTTCTGTAATTTGTACTAGGTATTCATTCCTCCATCTTTTCCAGAGATCCTGTACAATTTTTT
The DNA here is from genome assembly GCA_963921375.1 of Tiliacea citrago. NCBI lineage: Eukaryota > Metazoa > Arthropoda > Insecta > Lepidoptera > Noctuidae > Tiliacea > Tiliacea citrago. The sequence goes on along the minus strand of OY992790.1, from coordinate 28,064,944 downwards.
GTGTCAATTGCCATCGAGTTTTTAAATCTGTCTGTTAGAAAGTGAGCAGGCGTTAAGAAATCCACATCGTCTGGATCTTCTGATATTGCACATAGTGGTCTCGTGTTCAGACAAGCCTCAATCTGTGTAAACACCGTATATATAGTATTGCATTTATTTTATTTTGTTTATTTTTATCTCATTATGCTGCACCGGTTGACGTCATCACGTCAACGCCGGCGGTCGCTGAAAACCAGCGCTGGGGCTCTGTCTAGCATAGGGTCGCAGCATTATGCTGAGCGATGGCCGTTTTGCGTGAATGTGACGCATATTTTCCCTCAACTTGTTCTTTCGTGTTTGTGTTTTTATTTCTTTGCGTTATGTTTACCGCAAATAAACGTATTTTCTTTCTTTCTTTCTTCTTTCTTATATAGTTCTTCAAATGTAAGAATCTGGTCACCAATAACTCTCTTGAAATGATATTTGAAGCTTTTAACTGCCGCCTCCTATAGGCCTCCCGCGGTTGGCCATGAGGGCGCATTAAAACTCCACTCGATTTCCATACCTAATACTTCTGCTATCGCTATAAATGTGACTAGGCGTCCCTTTGCGAGCTGCCATTCTTCTTAATGCTGCGATGACACACACACACACACACACACACATGCTTGCGCATGCTTTCACATGTGGAAGCAATAAATATATTGAGTATATTGAGTATGAATGAAGTTGTGCTTAAGTCACCAACTAGTTCTAAGTGTACTGCCTTCGTAACCATACACACAAAGACAGCCACATATCCTTTTGTGCTCTTAGTACCTCGTCCTTTGCTTGCTTTGACGTAATTATGTCCAGTAAAATCTACACCTGTGTGTGTAAACGGCCTTGATGGATTACTTCTGGCCTCCGGCAAGGGCACCATAATTTGCGGTTGGCAGTCTGGATTTTTTTTTTACATGTTACGCAACGACGAAGCTGTCTCTTCGTAGCGACGTTCCCTCCTAGAATCCAATATTTTTGTCTAATAAAGCCCAATGTCAACCGGGCTCCGGCATGTAACATGGTTTGATGTGTGTCCTCTATCATTAATTCTGTCAGACGTCCACTGTGCGGCAGAATAATAGGATGCTGCATGTCATGGCTGATATGTCCTTTTTTAGTCTCCCTCCGACTCTTAAGATATCATTTTCATCCAGGTATGGGTTTAATTTTAACAATTTATTTTTTGAATTTAGTTTTCCTTCTTGCTTTAAATCTCTTATTTCTTTTGCGAACTCTTCCTGTTGTACTTGCTTGATAATTTTTGGCTTTGCTTGACTAATTTCTGATAATGATAAATAATGCTTTTTTGTAGGTCGTAATCTTCTTAAAATAAAACAAATATTGAAGGGGGGCTCCCATAAAACAAACGTGATTTTTTTGCCGTTTTTATAGATGATGGTACGGAACCATTCGTGCGCGAGTCCGACTCGCACTTGGCCGGTTTTTTTGTAGTAAAATTTTAAAATGTATCGAATTTCTTCATTAGATTCACTTATCTTGACAGTACGAAAAACAAATGAAAATCACACATTTTCCTAATTTGAATTTGGAATTATGTTCTTTAAAATTTAAACTTTCAATGATACCAAAACCAGCCCCAGATAAAAATAGTATAGCCAAAGAGATTTTATTACAAGTTCATACATACTATAATGCGAAAATACTTTTTCCCCAGCCTGATATTTTTAAAATGTGCTAATTAAGGCCTTTCATTTGATACCAAACACGGCGGCATGAATAAACATTTTTTTTTTATTAGGCTTTGACTTTATGTCTGCGAGAGGGCGCCATATTAAATTTAATGTGACCTCACATAGCCTTTAACCAGCGGACAATCAAGACGCTTCCAACAGTACCTCATTTGTCAAATTATGACAAGCAGTTTAGAAGTAATGAGGGAACAGATGAACATACGTACATACATACATATATATATACATACATACCGGTCAAAATCATAACCCTCCTGTTTGCTTCGCCGTAGTCGGGTAAAAACATGTTCTCTTAAACATCGATGTACGTCACGTTCAATTTTCCAACTGCAAATGTAAGTTGGTCGACTACGCCTACTTAGCTGTGATAGCTTTCCTTTTTTTTCTCTCTTTTTTTTAGTTTTAAAATAATTTAAGTTTTCACAGATCCGCAATAGTTTTGAAAGACCTGGCCAACGATAACACACCATGGGATAAACGAGAAAAAAAATATCATCCCTACTTAACGTGAAAGAGAGGTACCTACCAAAAAAAAAAATTGAGCTTTTATTTTACCACTTTGTCGGCGTGATTAATAAGAGTCTTATGGAAAGACAGACAGACGGACATAGCGAAACTATAAGGTTCCTTGTTGACTTCAGAACCCTAAAAATGATCCAGATTTGTTCAAGAGTCACATTAATATAAAGAATCTTTGGTGAAATACAGTAACAGAGGTGTTCCAATTTCCCTAGAAATATTTATAACTTGATACAGCGCTATACATTAAAGTTATAACAAAACACAAGTATTTCATTAAATCTTACGACTTATCAAGAACGAAATGTGATGAATGTCATTCTAAACTTCGGTCAATGTGATGTAATCGTTCATCAAGTACAGCTCCTTGAGGAGCTGATCTTGGTAACTTAGATACTGTTCTCATGTGTTTATTAATTAGTAATGATCTTGAGATGATGATATCGTAATAATGGCGTATCAAATAATTACGCACTTGAGTACGTCGTTGGGGAACGTTTATTAATACGGGCCTTAGCTTATGTGCTAATGAAGACATCTCCAGTCATTAGGATATGAACCACATATTGTTCCAACAAAGGTTAGAAACGAAAGTCAATTGACGACTGAAGCTAACAAAGCAAGATTAGTAACAATAAATATGGCGTTGGATGGTGGAAGCGGTGAATGGCAAGTTTAAAAATTGATTTAAACTATTACGCCATGATTATTTTAATAGGGCATTGCCACGTAAATATGTTCGTTGATTTTAAAATTGGGGGTTCTCTTATAAATGCTTTTTATAAAGTAGGCACAGACACCCGGCTTAGTCATAACATTTGGAATGTTATAAATGAGAAAATCAACTCGCCGAATCTTCTGTTTAATTATGTTACACTGAAAAACCTAAACAGGCAAAGGGTAGCGTTTATAAGGATAGAAGCTAATCTGCCTCATTTAGAAGATTTTCCCCAGCTAACTGTAGAGGTGCTGATGATTTCCAGTGACCAGGATAGTATACATACAGGTCATCTAATAGCCATGAATGGAGTCCTAAAATACTTGCAAACAAATGCATCGTATTTATCTGACAGCACAGTTCGGGCATATAGCATGTGCATGTACTTGGCATTGTTTTACAGGCACGGGTTTATCCGACAGTAGTCAACCTATTTTTCAATTTCACGTAAAAAGTGTTTTAATATTATTTGTTACTATTCTATCGTATATTTAAGATAAAAACGCTGCTGATTTATGTAATAAAAACTATATTATGTATCAAAAGGTCAAAATAGTGTCAACCCTAACACATATTTTTGAAAATCATTTAGTCGAAACCTTGGCCCAAGTTGAAAGTAATATTTTTGTGGGTGATAAATATACTAATACTCCTTATACTAAAGCCGCAATTATATTTAGCCCACGCCGCGTGTCGCAACGCGTGGGCAAGCTATCGGTTACATACATTTAGTATGGATCTGATTACATTAGTCCCGTCCCGCGTGTCGCAGAGCCTGCTGACGCCACGCAGACCGAGCGATTTCGATCGGCGTGGGGTCGGTGGTGGGGGTTGTGGCGCGTGAGCTCAGTCGGGTCTAGTGCAATAACGCGTGGGCACGCGCAGACAACGGATGTGTATTAAAAATGTCAGACGAATTAATTGAAGTCGTTAGAAACTATGAAATATTGTACAATCAAAAACACAAAGATTATAAAGACCAATTAAAAAGAAATGCGGCGTGGGAGGAAATATCTCTAAAAATAAAACTACCAGGTATGTAATTGTATTGTTTTTATTTTTTTAAGTAGGTTTATCTAGATGTAGTAAGTAGGTATTATCATTTTTGCTTATGGTACCTATATTGTTGATTGTGTGAAATGACTATTATATTTTTTTAATGACGATTATTCGCGGGTAACGACGATATGATAATTGTTGGTACTTAAGTATTTTTTTCGGAAATTAAAAAGTACATAGGTGTTTAGAGTAACTTGGGATTTAAGGATTTTAAGATAAGTAATTATATGAGTTGCCGTGTGGTGACGGTAGAATAGAATACAGTTGTCACCACCCCTACTCTTCCCGCGGGTGTCGTAAGAGCCGACTGAGGGATAATAAATAAAACAGAGAATGGGCAGCAGCGCTCTCTGATAAATCTTTAATAATGCGATCTCCAAGCGTGGAGATTATGGCAAACCCCTCCAGTTATGTGGAGGAGGTCCTTAGTCCTGCAGTGGACTGTTACGGGGTGTTATGATGATGATTATGATATGATGAATTATATGAGACAGACTCTAGTCTATTCTGCCTTGTCTGATCATATCCATTTGCCACGGTACTTGTCCTTCTGGAGAAACAAAGTACTCTTTAAATTTTTCTCTAACAGCAACAGCGTCAAGACAGTGATTTCTTCCAATAATTTCAATATTAGACAGACCGTCTTGAGAACTTTGACTTTCATTAGAATTTAGAAAATTTTCTCCAATTTCTTGTGAATTTTCGGTACGCAAATAGTTATGAAGGGCACATGCAACTTGTACGATTTTGTCTGCCATATCCGGTTGTACTTGCATAGGTCCTTGAAAAACGCAAAACCTTGCTCTTAAATTCCGAAAGCATTTTCTACAGTTCTTCGAGCACGTGATAAACGGTAATTAAATACCTTATTATTAGAATCATTGTTTACAAGCTTTGCTTTACTGTAGGGCTTTAAAAGATACGTTTTTAAAGGAAATGCTGCATCAGCTACAATAGTATACGGCATAGGTTCAGAATTTTGATGTATTGGAGTATTCTGTGGAACATTCAGTTGGTTCCGTTGGAACATTTTCCCCATCACGGAATATTCGTATACACCACCATCACTATTACGGCCATACGCCTACATCTATCATAACAAATTTATATTGAGCGTCAACTAAAGCAAGCAATATACGATTGAATGATCTTTTTTATAGTTGTAATAGGTTGATCCAGCATTTATTGGGCATATTATGTTTACGTGCTTGCCATCCAATGCGCCAAGACAATTAGGAAAGTGCCAATATGTTTGGAAATCTTTTGCAATCTCTTTACATCTCTCTTCTGAAGGTTGTGGCATTACAATGGGTGCTAGATTTTTCCAAATAGCTTCGCATACTTCCTTGACTATATTTCTCACTGTGGTAAAACCCATACGATAACTGAATGCCAGTGAACGAAAGGAGTTACCAGTAGCCAAAAACCTGTGAAGAAAAAATATAATTAAAAAACAAATATAGTAGAAAAGAAAAAATATAAAGTCAAATAACTAATATTATAGTTAATAATATATGTTAACAAATTGTTTACCAATATTTTAAGGGGTGATAGTGTTAAGAATTATGAGCAACTTTTCAAAGGAACATAGATCGCTAAAACCTTCTTGGACTAAGGCACTATGAACAACTAAATTTTAATTCCATATTTCGAACTATGTTCCGAGGGAAAAAGTTGTTTAATATACTAACACTATCAGCTCTTAACGTAACGAGATTTGACATGTTTTTCTTAAGTATGAGCAAAGCAGTAAAAGCACTACCGAAACTAGACCAAACAAAAATTAAATAAGATTTACATGTGGCTATTTCTCAGGCTGAAATTCGTAACATTGAAATGGAACGTGTAGTAAAGACACCGCTCAGAATAGTTTCTCAAACGGTAGTTCCGCCAAGTAACCAGCCTCTTCCAGAGCCATCCAGAGCCTACTACTATCATAATTCACCTACAGAAATAAATGATTTTTCACCTGAATCCCAGTCCATACTCGATCCTCAGGCTCAAAATTCAAATTCAACCGGAGAAGAAAACTTGTCCACTTATTACAGCGGTGTAACTTTAAATTGAGTACCGTCTTTGAATGATTATTAAAATAGTTTCGTACTTGTTAAAATTGTTTAATTGTTGATTTTTAATACAAAATTAAAATTACCTCAAACATACTGCTAGCCTTTCTTTTGTTCCAATGGGTCGGCGAAATCTGGTATGAATCTTTTTAATATCTTGTTCAATTAAAGAATGTATGTAATTGAATTGTTGTTTTGTCATCCTGAATATTCCTGAAGTATTGTTGAAATTTAATTTCATCGCTTTTTAGTTCTTGCACCAACAAATGATATTCACTTCAGCTTCCTCTTGAAGTATTTATTGGATGTACCCAATATCTCCATTTCTTTCTTTCCTTTTTGAGTAGGCTTAACATGAGCAGGTATGATAGATTTTCTTCAAAATCCGTATCCGAGTCTGAAGAAAACATTGTAGACGTTAACTCCAAAGGCCAGCACTGTACTGACTGAGACGAAATTTCTTGGGGCCGCGCGGCGACACGACACGCAAATGTAATAACCCGTCGTTGCGTCAGGCAGGGTGGCGACACGCGGCGTGGGCTAAATATAATTGCGACTTAAGGGTATAAAGGAGTCTATTTGTACCAGACAGAGGTTCTACTTCGATCTAGAAAAAATAAAAATAAATAAATACTGATTTCGGTTCAACATTTTTTTTGTGGGTTCTACGAGTATTGTCATTTTTTATTAAATATAAATGGGAAAATATGCGCCTAGAATTGCTTCGTAAATCTGCAATACAAACAACACTCAATTATACTTATACAGTTTTTTTTGTAAGAATTATTTTCAGTATTTTCACTTTTAAGGTCAAGAAAACTTAAGATTTAAAAAAATAGAGTACACAATATGGCACCTGCGAGTTCTACTCGTGCATTTTTAGCAATACAACTAACTCTCTTCGTAGAATCCTATTGAATGACTATTTCTGAAATTACCATTCAATAGGATTCTACGAAGAGAGTTAGTTAGTTGTATTGCTAATTCTAATGATAATAATTCTGTAAAGCCATATTTGTAACGTCCGCGAATCATATTTAGATCAACCTGTTACTGACTTGCAAATAGCCAAAAACGTAAGAAAATTTGAATTTCGCGGGCTACTTTAGCGCATCTTTAAGCGAGTCTGCAAATTCACTGCTAAACAGTGACAGTTTCAGTTTGTAGACTTTCTGGTTGTCAAGGCTTATGGTGCTTAGATTATAATTTAAAAGATATTGCTGGTTTTGCGCCTAATTCTGACGCCGAAATTTGCATTAACGATTTACCAAAGAATATAAAATTTAAAAGGAATACCACCTGTGAGTAAAAACAAAATGAATGCAAACTTATTTAAACGCAAAAAATATTAATTTATCAATCAATAAATAAATTATATAAGTTCGTAATATTTGTGTGTCTGATTTATTTCGGCAATTTATCTTCTTTATACAAAAATCAAAAAAAAAAAATCTTCTAGGTGTACCTTTTTGGTTTACTGAAAATATGTTGAAAAAAAAAATGTTTAGGTACCCTACCTTAGGTACTAAATTTTAACGAAAAGATGAACTAGTTATAACGCCTACAAGTAGGTGAAACCGCCGTGGGTCAGCCATTCTGATGTAGAAAGGTTTACCACTTCCCTCGTAATCGTCTTCCGTCTTTAACGAGGAACCAATATTATTTTATAGGATACCGAATAGGTACAAAAACTTGGTAATGCTCAAACTTCCAAATCACTGTTGGTTCAGTCATCCTGAAACATACGATGAATGAAGCGAATGATGAAGTCATCATGTTATATTTTATATGCATTGTCGAAATGGAAGACCTTGTCAGTGTCGCAAACTAGTGGCGTTCATCTCATGAAAATCCTCATTACATTGTAACTGAAATTGATGTATGACCTGTTTTGACGTGACAACGTCTTATAATTCGACGGAGCCGGCTGCACGCACGAAAAAACATGACGCATGCGGCGTTACCTCTCATGCGGCGTTACCTCTCATGCGGCGTTACCTCTCATGCGGCGTTACCTAGCTCTGAGGCGTTCCATTGAAGGCTTATGACGTTGTCACGTTCAACTATCGTCAGTAAACCGACTTTACAGACAACCGATTTTACGAAAAGTTTTTTTGGTTTTAATTTTTGTGTCTTTTTGTTGGCCAGCGGCCAACAAATATAAATTTTTTTAATTGGATTATTTCATCTCAGCGTTGGCAAGTGGCAACACAGAAATGTCACTTTTCTTTTCGCGCGCGTTTATGACATTGCAAGAAAAAAATCTCTCTCGTCAAATTATTCACACTGCATATTTTGTGGTGAAGTGCGGCTCCAGTTCCAAAATGGCCATTGTCCTTTAAGTAGGTGGCAATACATGTAAATTATCTAAGATTGTGTATTCAAGTATAGGCTTATATTCAATGATTTTTTAAGAAAATTAGTTTAAGTCAACGTCATCGTGATTTCATCATCCATTGTCTTTAGGGTTGTCAGAGGTAGAACGGAGAACTTCATTACGTTCTACCATACTATGCCGCAATGTGAATGCCTGCTGTCCGTCTGTCTCTGAACAGCTTCTAGTTCCTGATCTTGGCTTTTAGTTATAGTTGCTCGAAACCGGCTCGCTTGCAAACATACGTAAGCTGCCCTTGACTAGGACGTGTTCACATGATATAAAGTAGCGCGACTTGATCAATCATAAAGTATACTTCCAAGTTGAGCGTATTCGAATGTATAGCTAGAGAGTGCGTGTCGTGCGTAGTGTGCGTACTGTACTGTGGCGTGCGTAGTGTGCGTACTGTACTGTGGCGTGCGTAGTGTGCGTACTGTACTGTGGGGTGCGTAGTGTGCGTACTGTACTGTCGCGTGTCGCAGGAGCGCGTGTGCGGCGTGCTGCACGGCGAGCGCAACTTCCACGTGCTGTACCAGCTGCTGGCCGGCGCCGACGTGCACCTGCTCAGTGAGTGTCCACAGTCTCGCCGACAACTAACACATACAGACAGCCATCACGGTCACTTCATCGGTTGCGATTGCGACGAATGAAAGTGCAAGGGCTCATTCGGCGATAAGAACAATTAAAAAAAACAAACGGGGAAAAATTAATTGATCCTCTAATAACAAATTTAGCACCTCATTTTCGTTGGCACGTACTCTCACCCGCAGAGCACTAGGCTCTTCCCTCACGTAGACGTGTCCGCAGAGCGGCTGCGGCTGCAGCGCTCATGGGAGCACTACCGCGTGCTGCGCGGCTGCGCGGGCGCGCCCGCCGGCACCTCGCCGCGCCGCGCCCCCTCCCCGCGCCGCGCCGCCTCCCCGCGCCGCGCCGCCTCGCCGCGCCGCGCCGCGTCCGCGCCGCCCGCACCGCCCGCGGGGCCCGCGCCGCTCGCCGCTGTGCAGGACCGCGACCACTTCGCTTTTACCATGGTAATGCCGAACTATTCAATATTTACATTTTACTCGTGGAAAATCTTTAAATGTCTATAAGTTTTTAGGCCGACAGTTTCTCACTCCGTAAAATCGTCCGGATAAACTTTCTCCCTGTCTTTGAAATATATACATGTATATAAACGAGTCATGAAAGGAGTGCACACGGCAAGAATCTCTGGTATAGAGCATTGTCTGTGTAATTCTCGCTAGTCGCCTTAATCTAATCAAATCATTTATTTTACAGATCATAATATCCAATTTGTTAGTAATGACGGGCGAGAAACTGTCTGTGTTAATGGGCTGTCATATCATAAAACCGTTCCGATTTAGATTTTCAAACACAAACGAATATCTGAAATATTCGTTAGAAATTACCGAGAAAAAAACCTTTAATCTAAAGCCGGGGGTCCGTTGCGAGGTCTGAAATAATGTTTTTCAATCTTAATGAGAATAATTTACAACCCCCTTCCAGAGAACCCCATCCCATGTGGAGAAAGCGTACCATGGCGTGCGCAATATTGTCAGGGAATCGTACATAAGGCGAAAAATTCCAATTGAAGAAATATAAATTATGGTTAAATCTTTATCTAATAATACCATAACCCAGTATAATTTTGCTCTTAAACGGTGGTATTCCTTTTGTATAACTAATAATATTGACTATTTTTACCTATACCTATAATTGCGATAATTTAATCCAAACTTATAATAAACACATCCTACTTTGCGTTACGCAGTCGGGTAAAAAACCAATACAAAATCATTGTACCTCCCAGTCCATCAGCCGCTGAATCAAAGAAACGCCTAGTCATAGCGGCGTGGATGTAAATATGTTCACTGGCTACAGTACTAGGCATGCATCCACGTCAGCGGCTTTCAGATCGGGCGTCTCAATGGAAATAACAAAAAAACCGCTGGCTGGACTAGTAACACAATTACGCTCACAACACGCTATTTGATGTTACCAAGTGTTAGCCTTTTGATGGTTACAAAGTGTTAACCTTATAATATAAAAACTGATTGTGATCACTGACCGGATTTGTTTTGTTTCAAAAACAAATTCCAAAATACTCACACATAAACATGAACATACAGGTTTTCCAATCCATAATAAAACATACTCTAAAACATCTACAATGTAAGTTGAATCACGATGATGCAACACATTGAAGTATAATTTATGGTTAATTGAACTTACCTTAAGTGAACTTCAACCAAAATTATACGAGATGTTGCATCCGAAGTGATTTAACACCCTACCCACCCATGTACATAACACCCCATATTATTATGGAATGGAGTAAACAATGAGCTCTAAAACGAATGAGGTTTGGGTGACAGTTGACACAGACTATTAATTTTTTTTTTTAGTCTCAACAGTGTGTACTGTGTAGTGCATTAGGTAACGGACTACCATGTGAGTTAAATCTCTTCGGATGCAACATCTCTCAATTTTGGTTGAAGTTCACTTAAGGTAAGTTCAATTAACCATAAATAATACCTGTGTATAATTTAGTTTTTTATATAGTTGTAATAAAATTCGTTTTTTTTAGGTAGATAAAATTTAATTTTTAAATTTTTAAAAACAAAATGAGCAAAACTTAAATAAAAATAGTTGTCGCTGTCTCTACCTATTCGAACCGTGCACCTAGCTTCTGACGTTTCATAAGTGCCCATGTAGGCTTATGTGAATAAAATATATATTTTTTTTTTGATCTACGAAGGCTGAATAAACAAAAAATAATAATGTTCTCGATAGAGAGAGAGACTGAAAAGTGGTGCGGAAATCGGTAGTCATGGTATGGGCATATGATGTGGAGGAATGAGGAAATGTCGTGAGGGAAGTTAAGAGTATGGATGTCGAGGGCTATAAAAGTTGGGGAAGATGATATGGCTAGAAAGGGAGTGACTACCGAAATGACGACTGATAGAGAAGTATGGAAAAAAGGGACACGTTGCGCCGACCCCAAATAAATTGGGATAAGGGCAGGGGAATGATGATGAGGACGATGATGAGAGAGAGAGAAATTGTGAATTTGGTCAAAATGTAAATTCAAGATGGCAGCTGCGAATTTAAAAAAAAAATGTCATGGGTGTCGTTTTCGTGGTTTTCGAGGGTGTTAAAGCCGATAGTGGCGTTAAAATGTAAATCCAAGATGGCGGCTGCAAAAAGTTTTTTTCACTTCTATTGCTTAATAAGTACGTCATCTTAGTGTACCAGCGCGGGGCTAAAATAGCATTTCATCCTCTAGGGAAAAAACTTTTTTTGGTTTTAATTTTTGTGTCTTTTTGTTGGCCAGCGGCCAACAAATATATATTTTTTTAATTGGATTATTTCATCTCAGCGTTGGCAAGTGGCAACACAGAAATGTCACTTTTCTTTTCGCGCGCGTTTATGACAATGCAAGAAAAAAATCTCTCTCGTCAAATTATTCATTTAAATTAAGTTTACAGTACTCTTTACTGAAATTATGATCTCTAAGACGACGCACTGACCGATCTTTGACAAAAAGTTAACTATGTCAAGTGATAGAAAGTGTAAAAGTGCATCGTACTTCTATTGATTGGTTTTTTTTTGTATTTTGTTGTTTCTTTGGATTGTCTCTCATAAAATCCCAGCAGTAATAACCATCATGTGAGTATCCCATCTACCCTGGTACCGATCCTCCATGACTTTCATATCTTGATGAAACCGCTCTCCTTGTTCTTTACTTAAGTCACTCAGGTTATGTGAGCAGCAGTCCAAATGGCTGTGTAGGCAATGAACTTTGATGCTCATATTACATCCCAAGTTTTGAAAAGATAAAAGCATTTGGTTTACAAGAATTTCATAATTTTCTGCCATATGATTACCAAGAAAAATTTTAATCATCAAGACAAAAAAAAATTCATCGCCAATAACTTAGCTCGCTCCTTTCAATGATCTAAATCCCATAACAGATCATTAAGCTCACCTTGATAAAAAAAAAAACGGGAGGTTCGTTTAAAATCGACATAATCACTCGATCTCGGGATTTGCTTGGGCTTCGTTATATTCTTCCACTGGGATATCCAGTAAGGGGTAGGGTGTATGGCCCTTTACGGGGCACCGGTGTGGGCGCGTTCCTTAAGGCTGCGACCAGCCCAGTGGTTGAACGCGTCCCAAAGGGTCGTGGCCATAAGGCTGGTACGGGGTTACCGCACGGTCTCCCGTGAGGCGGCGAGCCTCCTTGCCGGACTGCCGCCATGGGATCTGGAGGCAAAAGTCCTCGCGCACATCTGGGAGTGGCACGAGGAGGCGAAACGCCGGGGTGAAACTCCGCTGCCGCGAGAAATCACGGCACAGCGGACAGAGCTCCGGCGGGATGTCATGGCGACATGGAGAGTACGATTGTCGCAACCCAGCGCTGGGCACGCCACAATTGTGGCGATAAGTCCCCTCTTTGAGGAGTGGCTAGAGAGGCGCCACGGCGTCCTCACCTTCCGCCTGACGCAGGTCCTCACCGGACACGGTTGTTTCGGGAGGTTCCTGTGCAGGATAAAGCGGGAGGAAACGCCCGGGTGTCACCACTGTGTGGATCGCCCGGACGACACGGTGGAGCATACGGTGGAGGTCCCAGCTTGGGCGGAGCACCGTCGTGTCCTCACGGAGGCGATCGGCGGCGGCGATTCGGAGCGAGAGTGCATGGGAGGCCGTCACCTCCTTTTGCGAAGCAGTAATGCTAGCGAAGGAGGAGGCGGAACGCGTGAGGGTGAGACAAGGTTCGCGCCCTAGGGTTAAGGTTTTCCCATTTTTATCATTCAAGGACACAAAATTATTATAATTATAATTAAAAAAATATTTTAATAATAAAATCGTTGATTATTAACCATTATTACACTAAAAAACGATTAAATACTAAACAAACTACACTAGGTAGCCAAATCATATAAAAAAGGTTATCGTAACACTACTAACACTACACTTCATTCATCATTATTCATTGTAAATGTAAACATGTCAGGCTTTGTTTTATTTATGTGTATTATATGAGTTCAAGATAGTAGCTTACCATAATAAATCGTTACAAGTGTTAACGATGGACTTATGTCGTAAATAAAGCTATACAAAAAGTCTATTGTTTACAACAATAAACGAGCATTGCTTCATAAAACACGGGGTATAAGATAAGAACTACAAATGAAAATGTGAAAGTTATTCCAAAAACTATATTAAATTACCTCTTAATTACTAGTTTACAAGCATTGCTTTAATTGTTTCTAATAAGAAGATAACGATACATTTAAAAACAACACGGACGTAAAACGAACACTGTCATCCGACGTGAAATTACAACATGTTTCCGTAGTGGTAAAATTATAAATTTTAGCTGCTCTAGTTGAATTTTCTTAGACAACATCGTATAACTATGAACCTAAACGTATTAACAGTATTACAGCCATTTACTACAAAATATGTATACGAAAAGCCATTGCAAAGATTTAAGATTTTTTATCGACGCCATTTTTTCAGTGCGCCTACATTTTTCCGTAAATGTGATAAATCTGCTTAAAACTATTACATGAATAGAAAGATAATTCACTCTACTTACGTATTCATCCTGTTTAAATACACTTTCTTTCGTAATTACTTTATCGAATATAATTCTATTCGCTGATGACACTTCCCTTATTGTTAAAATAGATAGAAAAGATACGGATGTCTTACATGTCAACGATAGTCTGGCTGTTCTTTCAAAATGGTTTGCAGCTAATAATCTTTTACTTAATGCGAACAAAAAAATGTCTTAAGTTCTCATTACCAAATGTACCCCAAGTGAGTCTAAATTTAAAACTTGACCGCAAGAAACTAGATGCTATCACGGAAACTGTATTTCTAGGAATTACTTTAGATTCAAAATTACAATGGGGTGCCCACATTAGAGCTCTTTCAAGTAGATTAAGTTCAGCTGCATATGCAGTAAGAAAAATAAGGCAGTTAACTGATATAGCCACAGCTAGGTTAGTGTACTTTGCTTATTTCCACAGTATTATGTCATATGGCATTCTGCTGTGGGGATCGGCTGCTAACGTAGATTCAATTTTCATTTTACAAAAGAGGGCAATCCGCGCGATCTATGGAATGGGTCCTCGTGAGTCCCTTAGAAACAAATTCAAAGAAATTGATGTACTAACTCTGGCTTCTCTTTATATCTTAGAAAGTATTTTATATGTTCGCAAAAACTTAGGATTTTTCAAAATAAGAAGCGATTTCCATAATATAAATACGCGTAATAAACATGAAATTGTGATACCCAAATTTAGATTAACTAAAACAAGCAAGTCATTTCTTATAAACAGTATCCGTTTCTATAACAAGTTGCCAAAGTCAGTTATAGAACTTAGCGATGGAAAGTTCAAAACCCACATCAAACGTGTCCTAATCAAGAAAGCTTACTATAAGATTAAGGATTACGTTGAAGACAAGGAAGTTTGGCAATAATTCCTGCTGCACATGTGGCTTCCCTGGTACCTCATTAACGGCATAACTATGTGAACGTCTATTAACTGCTCCTAAATTACGATTTTTATTTCTTTTTTTTACATACTTTGACATGACCTACAATTTTAATTTAAAATATTTATTAGTGACTTGTGGACAGAATATTTATTCAGTTTTGTTACAGTTGTAATGACAATGTTGTCATTTGGTTTAAATATGTAGGTTTTTATTTTTAGCACTTTAGTAATATTTTATTAGATTCTTTTTTAATTTGTGAATGTGAGAACGTTGTAGGCTTAATAGACTGACTGTAGCTTTGTAAACTATCTTTTATTTTGTTAATTACTTGGTACTTGGTGACGGGCCTACACTGTCCTCCCATACCTATTAACACTGTAAGCTTTTCTCCATAGGAAACGACCGATTGGAACCGTGCACCTAGCCTCTGACGTTTCATAAGTGCCCATGTAGGCTTATGTGAAATAAAAAGTTTTGATCATGGACGTATAAAAAACTCGGACGGATTCTCGCTAACAGAAAACTGTGTCACTCAGAGTCAGCCAGCTCGCTGTACGTACAGGCCCCCACGCACACATTCACAGCATACTCACCCATTACGCGTGCAAACGTCAACACAGTCGACACGTTTACGCGGCAAAAAAAGTATTGAAATACAGCATGTCTTGTGTGGTGAAATGTTGCAAAAACCGTAGTGATCGGAAGAAAAAAATACAGGAATCACGTTTCATAGGTAAATGAATAATTCAACAACTTAGTTCCCGATTTTATAGATTACAATCAATATTTATTCACCAGAACAAAATAATTCATCACAAGGCCAGTGTTGCCAATATTCACGTGTGCAAATTACCCTAAATATATGGGAAATTAATATATTTTTTAATCAATTGAATTTATTTAGGTTAATTATTACTAGTTGTTTTATATTCTTTCTACTAGATTTCCTAAAGTAAATGAAGTTTGGCGAAATTATTGGATTGAAAAAATTCGAAATTGTAACTGTCAAAATGACTGGATTCCATACAAATACAGTGTCATTTGCAGTTTACATTTTGAAACGAATGACTTTTATACAACTAAAGGAGGACTCCGGCGCCGCGGCGTGTTGTTAGATATATGTAACAACACGCCGCGGCGCCGGAGTTAATTTACCTTTCTAGGTACTGCATATATGCAGTACCTCAAAAGGTAAATTAACAATCTAAGCTAACATGTTAGTAATATGGTATTTATTTTGAAATTACGAAAACGACACGATATTTTTCGTAAAATAAAACAATATTAAGTGGGTAATTTTGGCTATCGTGACTACCCTAAATTCACTCACACCTAAGACTGTCGCCGCCATTACGGGACACAGTTTTGTCTTAGCGGGAGTTCCGTCCGACAATTTTTTTAGGTCCATGGTTTTGATTTTGATTTTGACTTTCACTGATACTTCACTAACACTTAATGACAGCCGTGGTCGTATGCCACTTTGCCCTAAAGATTATGATCGCTTACTACTCTTTGAATGAGTGGTTTTCATAGGTTAGGTGGCATACGACCACGGCTGTCTTCTGAACATCACTATATATTACGTGTAAGTTGTTTATTTAATAGACGATAAATATTGAATAGTTTGTACATAACAATTTCAGATGAGAATATTTTCTTGTTTCATACTTTTTAGAGCGTGATTTTTCAGTAGTCGGGTTTTAGTTTTTAAACTTATTTTTTATTTAAATTGATTTGGGGTTTAATTTCGCGATAAAGTATTTGCAGACGCGCTTAAATTTTTTTTTTGGTTAGGTTCATTCACTGGATGCGGAAAGCGGAGGACAGGGTGTTGTGGCGCGGGAGGAAACGCCCGGGTGTCACCACTGTGTGGATCGCCCGGAGGACACGGTGGAGCATACGGTGGAGGTCTGCCCAGCTTGGGCGGAGCACCGCCGTGTCCTCACGGAGGTGATCGGCGGCGGCGATCTCTCGCGTCCGGCCCTGGTTCAGGCCATGGTTCGGAGCGAGAGTGCATGGGAGGCCGTCACCTCCTTCTGCGAAGCAGTTATGCTAGCGAAGGAGGAGGCGGAACGCGTGAGGGTGAGACAAGGTTCGCGCCCTCGCGCCCTTAGTCGCCGCAGGAGACGCCCCGGGGCCCCCTAAAAGTCTGACACTCCCTCCCGCTCCGCCCAGAGCGGGAGAAGTTATTTGAAGATTTCCCACCCAAAAAAAAAAAAGGGTGTTGTGGCGCAGCCTGGGAGAGGCCTATGTCCAGCAGTGGACTGCTATAGGCTGAGTTGATTGATTGATTGAGGTTCATTCGAGTGCACCTCATTCATTAGGTTTAATGTTTTATTTGTACCTGTGTAATATACCAAACATATACCATCAACATAAGCCCGAAGGCATGCTCATTAAATAAATGGGAGTTTTAGCCAGTAACATTACTGTTACCGCTTTCACTGCGGTCCCAGCTTATGTCATTATTATTACACACGTTTTTTTTTTTATAAATAGGCCACATTGCAATACGTATCGTACGTATTATAGATAATATAATTATGTATTTTGTGTAGGTTTGGAGATAAAATATGTTTGTTGTAGCTAATGATTTTATAGAAATTAATTATTGGGTGCATACAAGCAAAGCCATGAGCAACAGCTGACAATATATATATTTTTGAAATGTGGTAATTAAGGCCTATTATTTGATATCCAACACGGAATGAAAATACATTTTTTTTTTAGGCTTTGACTTTATGTCCGCTAGAGGGCGCCATATTGATTTAATGCGACCTCATATAGCCTATAACCAGCAGCCGATCAAGACGCTTCCAACAATACCTCATTTGTCAAATTATGACAAACAGAAGAAGTAATGAGGGAACAGATGAACATACATACATACACACATACCGGTCAAAATCATAACCCTCCTATTTGCTTCGCCGTAGTCGCCATAACGAAAAAACAACTAACGAATCTTTGTCTAGGTCCTGGATGTGTGGTTATTTATTTATTTATTAGGTATAACTTAACAAAAGACACGAAGATAGCTGCAAAAGTAAAATACTGTGGCGCAGCTATCAACGCCCCATACAACATACATGTTCCAGACACACATCTTTAAGGAAGTCTTATAGTAAAATTAACAATTAAGTACAAAAGAAAAAATCACTCGAAAGCTTGTATGTAATGATGTAGAGTGGAAGTGAGGGTGAGAGTGTTTGTGAGTCTGAGTATGAGAGGATGCTAGCATGAGAGTTTATTTAAGATAATAAAAGTTGCTCAGTTGCATCATAGGACATATATTTAAGCCAGTCTGTCAATTTCTTGACTATCCTATTTATATTATTATTAGTGTTGCCCAAATTCAGTCTTGGTCTTGCAGTCTTGGTCTTGTTCTTGCGTTTTTGCAAGACCAAGACCAAGAACAAGACCGCGTATTTTTAGCAAGACCAAGACCAAGACTGACCGTGCAAGACTTGAGCAAGAACAAGACATAGCCTGCAAGACTCTTGCGTCTTGCAGCTAGGACTTAGCGCTATTTCACTGAGTAGTTAGGTGTAACAGTTCGGTGTATAGGTAGGTACGCTTAGGAATTCTATGAGACGCAAAAAACTGTATCAAAGAATATGAAAAACTGGACCTATGCGCATTACGACTAATACCATAAACATAGCGAATAAAAAAATATCTATTAAAATCAAACAGTGCATGCATAGTTATGTTTTAACCATCGGCACTTTGATAATGCGGCATCAAAGGTTTTGTACTTACTTCTCAAAGAAATTTGCCGCTTTTCGGAAGTACATGGTTATGATACACGCGCTTCTTTTGAAATCTAAAACAATCGTTGCCGCCACGCCGAAATCATAACATTTGTGACACTATTTGATTGCCGCCATAGGGCGTAGGTATACTCATGCAAAATAATTTCGAATTTTTTTAAGAGTACCTACAGGTGTTCCAAAGAATAAATAAGTTTCAGAGTGCTTAGAATGAAAATGAATACATTATACTGATCACGCAAGTAGTATTATGATTAGGTTATAAATCAAAGCTTATAAATCATAAATGTTTATTAAGAAACAGTTACTTCCATGGAAAACGACATATAGGTCAGTTGATTTTTCGAATTTCTTATCAAATCTTCAGTTATTTATTAATCTGCTTGATCTTTACTATGGCTATGTTAATTCAAGCTCACAATGTTCCAATTCTAATACGTTTTTCTAAGATTTAAAGTAAACTTTAATAAATAGTAATAGACTAATAGGTAATTGCAAGACTTGCAAGACTCTTGCTGCAAGACCAAGACCAAGACCAAGACTGGGAGCGCAAGACCAAGACCAAGACCAAGACCAGGTGTATTGGCGCAAGACCAAGACCAAGACTGGCTAAGTCTCGTCTTGTTCTTGCATTTGGGCAACACTAATTATTATAAAGCTTAGAGCTAATTTGGTTGAAGTGGCGACCCACCAACGCAAACCCGCAGAGTTTTACAGATTCTATCAGAGCGTCGCTTTTTAGTAAAGTACTGAGGGTCGTAAAGCAAAAGGTGGTGTTTCATAAGCACTGTGTGTAGTACGTACAGCTGTCTTACTGCGAGAACCTCACAAAGTGAATATAATTCTGTAGTCGGAAATCGAATAGGTTTGCTCGCGAGTACACAGCTCTTTGTGCCCTCTATAAACGCAATATGGTAGTTTTGTGGGTTCTCCCCCACGTAGTTATGCAGTAACCGAGAACTGATTGAGCGAGAGCGAAATAAATCATTTTTAGGCATTGAAAGTCAGCAGCCGCACGAAGTTTTTTAAACAAATAAATCAGTCTTCTGACACGAATCACGATAGAGTCAACCTGTTTTTTCCAAGTTAGAAGATTGTCCAATATAACTCCAAGATATTTGATACTGTCAGACCGTTCTATCTGGGCACAGTTACAGGTGGTGGCCGCTGGGTAAGGACAAACATGAGTTCTGATCCCAAATATCGTAGGTGGTTGGCTAAGAATTCCCGGGGAGAAGGGGATGAACTTGGTCTTTGAGATATTGAGTGTGAGCAGATTCGAGGTTAACCACACCATGACTAACCTCAAAGCAGCTTCTGCCTTCTCACGAGCTTCAGGCCAGTCCCTACCATGGGTTAAAAGAGCAGTGTCATCCGCATAATGTAATTATTTTTGTGTTCGGAAGAGATAACTGACAGCTCATTTACATAGATAAGAAAGAGAGTTGGTCCTACAACACTACCCTGGGTTACACCACAATAAATATTTTCAGAATTGCTAATAAATGTTTCGATTTTAACAACCTGATTACTCCCCGTCAGGTAGCTACGAAAGACATCGAGGGCAATACCACGAATGCCAGATTGTTCCAGCTTATTAATTAATTTATGGATAGAAACAGTATCGAACGCCTTAGATAGATCGAGGAAGACACCGACAGACTTTTGCTTATTGTTTAGGTATTCGACTATTGTATTTGATAGTTCCAGCGTAGCGTCTTCAGTGGATTTTCCGGCTCTGAAGCCGTATTGATTGTTGGCCAGGATATTTAGGTTAGAAAGAAATTTCACTAGTCTCACGTTCATAATTTTCTCAAATATTTTTGAGATCGTTGTAAGGATGGATATAGGCCTGTAATTAGAAACAAGGTCCCTGTCTCCCCCTTTGTGAATAGGATGGACTATAGCAGTTTTGAAAACATCCGGAAAAACACCAGAAGATAGGCACAGGTTAAAAATGTGGACAAGGAGAGGGACAATTGTGTTTTTTTGTGGCTTTAATAACTGTGGTTGGGATTCCGTCTAAACCAACAGCACATTTATCTTTAAGATTCGTAATTATGCTTTCAATTTCGGCGTCATCCACGTCATGCAAGACCTTCGACTCAGAAGGGGCAATCGGGGAAGAGCTTGCTACTAGTGGCGTAGAGTTAATTTCCGAGGTACTGCTACTTTGTGGTGAAAACTGAGAAAACTTAGATGCGAGGCTACTGCCCACATTTGCAAAGTAGTGGTTATACCATATTGACAGAGAGAATAGGATCGTTAACGCACTTTAACAACTCGGAAGGAGATGTTTTGCCCTTATCCAAATAAGATAGTTTCTTAATAAACTTCCAGGTGGCCTTAGGATTGTTCCTGGCCCTCTGAAATTCAGACCTTCATATTCGCGTTTTAGTTTCTTTAGTAGATTATTGCAGAAAGTTCGATATTGTTACGTCACGCCGCCTCAGCCAATCACAGCGCGCCACTGAAGCCAGCCAATCCCAGCCAAGCCAAGCCACCGCCATAACTACCGGACGCCTCCGGTGGGGGAAAAGCTATTTAATGCCCTGCGAGCTCATTTGCGGTCTCTTATTGCTGCGATCAGACGAATAAGCTGAAACTCTGTTCGTTTGTATTGGAATACCTAATATTAAATCAGTGTCATTATACAGTTCTGCCTTTTTTGTTTATGCCCTTCTGTTACATCTCAGAAGTGGGATAAATAGAAAAAGCTATGAAGCGTAATCACGCCGATGCGGCAGGTAGGCGTGAATCCCAATGTGAAGAAGCATCCGAAACAAATGGCAATGAAGATGACGTCACATCACCAGACACGCCCCCGGCCCGGAAAATCCTTAGAAGACTTTTAGAAACTGAGGTACAAAAAGCCATGCGTGAGTTAAACGAAGAGATACCCTCCATCACCATAAGAAAAGAGCTCCGTGCGGCTTCACTGATACCAGAGTTTGACCCCGACAGTGAAGAATGCACTACTGCGTCAGCATGGCTCAAAAAAATTGATCAACTCGGCGAGATTCATGGTTGGAGCGAAACTACGAAGTCATTTTACCTGCAAGACAGATTAAGAGGTCAAGCTAGAAGATGGTACAATCGGCTTGATGAATACGATTATTCCTGGGAAGATTGGAAGCAGATGTTGATGCGAGCTTTTCCCAGACATCGCGATTTCGGGAACATGTTAGAAGAGATGATGAACAGAAAAAAACAAGCTACGGAATCGATGACGAAATACTACCAGGACAAAGTGGCTATGTGCTTCCGGTGCAAGTTATCCGACAACGCAACTGTTTCCTGCATCATTCGCGGTCTACCACTATCACTCCAAGCGAATGCAAGAGCTTACCAGTGCGAGCGACCTGAAGAATTATATGAAGGCTTTCTTTGTGCGCTGGATGACTACCAACCGCCTTCAACGTCAAGCGGAGCACGTGCGCCAAATAAAGATACCAACAGTCGACAAGGAAACGATAAAAAATATACCCCTATCAACCCGGACGTCGACCCGTGTCCACGTTGTAAAAAAACTGGCCACATACTACGTAACTGCCCATATCCAGATTCCCGAACATGTTTCAAATGTGGTAAGCAAGGCCACATTGCTACGCGCTGCGTAAACGCGCCAAAACCTGCGACACAAGCCGACGATAAAGTTAGAGAAATCAAGCTTCTACAAAACTACAACATGACTTACGAAAAAACTGTAAAAATCAATGGCATATACGTTAAATCTTATATTGATACCGGCAGTCAAGTCAACGTGCTCTCTACTCACGTGTCAAAACTGCTGGATCTCGAAATCAACCCGTCTAACACCGTCCTCAAGGGCTTCTCTGGAGAACATTTACCCAGCCACGGGGAAGTAGATTTCCAGCTGGAAATCGATGGCATACTTATCCCCTGCAATGCTCATTTATCAAACGTGGATATGGGCAACATAAATCTATTGGTTGGACAGCCGATTATCAACAGCGACGGTATGACTTTGGTTGTTAGCGAAGGAAGAGCCACCCTCAAACAAGACATCGACTTTACAAGACACATCGATGCCATTGAAGAGCGCACTCGCTTCAAGGTCGTCACTGCAGAAAAAGAGTGCCTATTGCCTGGACTTTCCATCATCAAAATTAACGTACTGGACAATGATGAACACTGCGATGTCGTCACTACGCCACAACATTATGAGCTGCGAGGTGTAACCTACTCAATTCCTGCCACCCTGCTACGAGGCCCCGTTGGGTATATCAAGATCATAAATAATGGCGCTCAAAACATCATCTGGGAGCCTGGCGAAGTACTTACCAGAGCCGACAGCTGCATCACTTCGCCACTACCGAATGTTCAGGTTAGTCTACAAAATTACACTTTGCCATCGACTTCTGCAGCCAAAGCCAATAATGACTATAGCCATCCTATTGCGTCTCTATTGCACACTAGCCTAGTCAATGTAAGCACTATTGGGGGAGTAAACGTAGATGACATCAGATCGGGTAAATTAAATAAAAACGATCACGATAGTTTAATCACTTTATTGTCGAATTACAGTGACTGTTTTGCCAATAAAACACAAGATTTAGGATGTACAGATTTATTGCAAATGAGAATAACATTAACAAGTGACCAGCCTATATACCGCCAACCTTACCGTTTGTCTCATAGTGAGCAGGGCATAGTTAGGTCCAAAGTCTCAGAGTTATTAGACGCAGGTATAATTCGAGAGTCCGAGTCATGTTTTGCTTCTCCAGTTATTCTTGTAAAGAAAAAGAACGGCGACAGTAGGCTCTGTGTCGACTTTCGGGCGCTTAACGCCATTACAGTCAAAGATAGGTATCCGTTGCCCAACATCGATGATCAGGTCTCAAAGTTAGCCGGCAAGACTTTCTTCACAAGCCTTGATTTAGCACAAAGTTACCATCAGGTTAGAATCGCCCCGGAAGACGTACACAAAACAGCTTTTATAACACCGCAGGGTCACTTTGAATATACGCGTGTTCCATTTGGCCTGGCTAACGCACCGTCTGTTTTTATGCGACTCATAAACAAGATCGTAGATTCTATACGAAATTCCAATAACGTTTCTAAAGGCGGTAGTATGAAAACCCTCAATGACTTTTCAAACGAATATGAGGTATTAGCATTTTTAGACGATTTGTTACTACCTTCCGTTGATGTGCAGTCTGGTTTAGATATTTTAGAGAAAGTTTTACGTAAATTAAAATCAGAAAATTTAAAGCTAAATATGAGTAAGTGTTCATTTTTACAAAGTAAAATCACATATTTAGGACATGAAATTTCATCGAATGGCATTCAACCAGGTGAATCGAAATTGGCAGCAGTGTCGCAGTTTCCCATCCCTAGTAACGTTCACGAGATACGTCAATTTATTGGGTTATGTAGTTACTTCCGTAAGTTTATTAAAAATTTTGCAATAATTGCGCGCCCAATAACAGATTTAACAAAAAAAAACGCTGTGTGGAATTGGGGCAGTGAACAATCTATTAGCTTTGAACAATTAAAACAGTGTTTGTGTACAAAACCCATACTTGCTTTATATGACCCTGCACTGCCAACGGAGATTCACACGGATGCATGCAAATCGGGTATCGCAGGTATTTTGTTACAAAAACAGACTGATAATTCACTGCGTCCCGTTATGTATTTTAGTAGGGTAACCAGTAAGGAAGAATCCATATATCATAGTTACGAGCTTGAAACTCTCGCCGTGGTCGAATCATTGCGTAGATTTAGGGTGTACATTGTAGGTAAACACGTTAAGATCGTGACTGACTGCACGGCTGTTCGTGCCACCCTAACCAAACGTGACATTATTCCGCGTATTGCCAGGTGGTGGTTGGCAATCCAAGATTTCGATATGAGTGTAGAGTATAGACCCGGAGAAAGAATGAAACATGTAGACGCGTTAAGTAGGAACCCAGTCGATACTGTGAATGTCAATCGCCTTGAAGTGTCAGACTGGTTCTATACCGTACAGTACCAGGATGACAAATTAAAGCGAATCATTGACCAGCTTAGGGATGGCTCAGCTGCTACTGAAATAACCAACAATTATGTGTTCTTAAATGATAGGTTATATAGAAAGACATTGCATGGTAATCGCCTCGTAGTGCCAGCATTAGCTCGATGGAGGCTGATCCAAATGCACCATGATGATATTGGACATGTAGGTATCCAAAGATGTATGGATTTGATTAAAAAAGATTACTGGTTTCCCAAAATGACTCGCTTTATCCAAAAGTATGTTAATGCATGTCTTCATTGTGCTTATGGTAAAGGTGATCATGGAAAGAAAGAGGGAAAATTGTTCCCTATTCCCAAACCCACAGAGCCTATGATCATGGTGCATATTGACCATTTAGGCCCCTTTTGTAAAACAGTGAAAGGTTATCAGTATATGCTAGTTATGACAGATGCTTTTTCAAAATTTGTAATTGCTGAGCCCACTCGAACAGTCAATTCGGTAGAAACTATTAGAACACTTAAAAAAATATTTAGTTTATTTGGATACCCTAATAAACTTGTAAGTGATCATGGGAAGGCTTTCACCAGTAGATATTTTAAAAAGTTTTCAACTGACAAACAGTTTAGGCACATCTTGACCTCAGTTGCATGCCCGCGAGCCAATGGTCAAGTGGAACGCACCAACCGGACTATATTGAATGCGCTGCGCGCCACAGACCCTAGCGAAGCTGCAAATAATTGGGCCAACAATTTACCAGATATTCTCTGGGGCATCAACAATACCGCCAATGAAAGTACAAGCTACAAGCCTTATGATTTGATGTTTGCCAAAAGTTCTAGGCCACGTTGCGATGTTATTACTAATGAAAATATTAGTGAGCCAGTGGAGGTTAGGCGTAACAAAGCTAGTGCTCAGTTAAGGGTAGCAAGCGATAGAATGAAACGAAACTTTGACAAGAAACGCAAAACTAGCCATATCTATAAAAAGGGTGATTTAGTTCTTTGGCGACAAGCGCCGACAAGTAGTGCCACAAAAGTTAACACTAAACTAGATGACATTTACTCAGGTCCATATATCGTAACCAAGGTGGTGGGCAATGACAGATATAGGATCCGAAGTATCAAGGGACTCCGAGGTTACAAGGCCTTTATAGGCCTGGTTGCAGCGGATTCCTTAAGGCCTTATCGCAGTACGGTTCCTTTCTCTGACAGTGCCAGTAGTTCTGATGAACAACTTGAAACTGAAGACCTTATTGACCTACTTGAAAGTTAACCAAGTTTCTCCCATTGCGGGAGCAATCATTGTTTCAGGACGGCCGAATGTTACGTCACGCCGCCTCAGCCAATCACAGCGCGCCACTGAAGCCAGCCAATCCCAGCCAAGCCAAGCCACCGCCATAACTACCGGACGCCTCCGGTGGGGGAAAAGCTATTTAATGCCCTGCGAGCTCATTTGCGGTCTCTTATTGCTGCGATCAGACGAATAAGCTGAAACTCTGTTCGTTTGTATTGGAATACCTAATATTAAATCAGTGTCATTATACAGTTCTGCCTTTTTTGTTTATGCCCTTCTGTTACAATATCGATAAAAAATTGATCTATGTATAGCGTTGTCTGGGTGTTTCTTGAAAATTTTATACAACTTATCTCTATGACGGATACATCTCAGAAGGCCAGGAGTAATCCAAGGCTTTATGACGTGCCTTCTACTAGGAATGGCAGAATAATGAGTGTGCAGAATAACAGAAGAAGATAGTAGAGATACGAGGGTTTCAGCAGCAGTATTTGGGTTAGTAGATTTGAGGATTTATGAGAAATCTATTTGTTCGATGTCAGATTTAACTTTAGAAATATAAATTTTTGTGATTGAATGTTTTGGTGCATTTGTCGTTATATCTGGATTGCAGAACAGAATAACCGGAGCATGGTCTGTCATATCACAGTCAAGTACCAAGGTTGTGGAAGTGTCTGTAGATTTCAGCAAGACATGGTCAAGACAATTAGCAAGCCTAGTGGGAAAAGAATGTGCGGGGAGCATAGCGTGTGAAGCGGATATATTTAAATATTCGTCACAATTAAGATTCACGCTCGTCGGAGCAATATTAATATTTATGTCTCCGATAAGGGAGATAGTTTTAAATTTTCCTAACTGGTGCAGTAAAATATCTAAACTGTTGAGAAATGGATTGAGGTCTTTAAACGAAGGAGAACGATATACAGCGATGACTGCTACCTTGTCAGAGAATTTCAGTACCAAACAATTTGCGTCATTAAACAAAGGAATTTCATAAGACGGGGGCGGGGGGGGGGGGGGGGTAAATCATTTCTGACGTAGGCAACTACACCATCATTCTGGTTTTTGAAAGAAGAAGTATGAGTATTGTAACCTTTTAAAGGGGGAATATTCGGACATATGCTCAGCCAACATTCTGACAACAAAGTAACATCCAGTGTATAAGTCAACCTGCCCAAAAATACTAATAATTTGTCATAAGATCGGCTCAGGGGTTATACCTAAGCGCTATATTGATTTAGATTCATTTTGCACGCACTTAAATATATTCAAAGTTGCTACGGGATTAGGTAATAGTCTATTACAATAGACAACAAACCTATGTATATTGTAAGTAATGTAATGTAGAGTAAGTTGTTCAGTGTAGTTGTAATAATGTGTGTTAAATAATGAAATAGTGTTAATGTTGTTTGAATGGGTAGATAAAAGTATGGAAATAATAATAACTAACAAAAAACAATACAAACAAAAATAAAAAAGCAAGTGGAACAGAAACCAGAAATTAACAATAAACGGTGAAACGGGTAATTTGGTACGATAAAACGAATAAGGGTATAGTCATGCAGATTTTAAAATGGTAGAAAGGTCAGCCTCGTTTTAACTTCGAAGTGCTTGCTTCCTTCTCTCTGGCGCACGAAGATCTTGCCATGATTCACCCAGCAGAATTTATAGTCATTCGATTTGGCTGCATCTCGAGTCATGAAAAAGAGCCTTTTATTCCTTGCTAATAAGTTCTCCGTCTGCGCTTCCATTTCGACGTGAAATCTTAGACATAGCTCCTGGGCTAGATGCGTGGCGTCAACTGCGTAATGTCAGATCCGACTGCAGATAACTGCATGCAGTTGAATATATCGACTGCGCGCGGTTGCTGCGATGCAGTCTGTCTGATGGCAGCCTAAATGACAGCGTTCAGTAGGGTGGCCTGAGTCACAGAGTTGCTGACCGGGATATTGCGGAATTCTAAGCAAGTTGACCTGGAACTTTGCTTGCAAGTATTCTAATTTAGTTTCTAATTTGTTAATGTAGGTACTGTGTTCTTTGCGCTCGGTTTCTAGAAATTTTACTCTAGAGGTTAGTTGATCGGATTTGGTAGACATTTTTTTTTTTTTTGGGTGGGAAATTATCAAATAACTTCTCCCGCTCTGGGCAGAGTGGGAGAGCTTGTCAGACTTTTATTGACTAAAACCCACCGGTGTTCCTTCCGTTGCCCGTGTGCCAGGGCCACGATTTCCCTTTCGGACAACCTCGCGACCCTGGCAGGCATTGGTCCTAACGGACCCCGTCAGTTGGTGCTGACATCTCTTTGAGGCGCGCGTGGAACACAACGCGCCGTCGACCTGGGCCTGGTCCTTATCGGTCGGCGAGCTACCCATCGCTCACCGTCCACAGGCCCGCGCCAACGGTGGTCGGAAATCGGCTTGCGACTCCCGACGACCGGGGCGTCTCCTGCGGCGACTAAGGGCGCGAGGGCGCGAACCTTGCCTCTCACTCACGCGTTCCGCCTCCTCCTTCGCGAGCATTATTGCTTCGCAGAAAGAGGTGATGGCCTCCCATGCACTCTCGCTCCGAACCATGGCCTGAACCAGGGCTGGACGCGAGAGATCGCTGCCGCCAATCACCTCCGTGAGGACACGGCGGTGCTCCACCCAAGCCGGGCAGACCTCCACCATGTCCTCCGGGCGATCCGCACAGTGTTGACCCCGGGCGTTTCCTCATGCTTTATCCTAAACAGGAACCTCCCGAAATATCCGTGTCTGGTGAGGACCTGCGTCAGGAGGAAGATGAGGACGCCGTGGCGCCTCTCGAGCCACTCCTCAAAGAGAGGAATAAACCCCAGAATTGTGGCGTGCCCAGCACTGGGTTGCGACAATCGCACTCTCCATGCCGCCATGAGATCCCACCGGAGCTCCGCTGTGCCGTGATTTCTCGCGGCAGCGGAGTTTTACCCCGGCGTTTCGCCTCCTCGCGCCACTCCCAGATGTGCGTGAGGACTTTTGCCTCCAGATCTCATGGCGATAGTCCGGCAAGGAGGCTCGCCGCCTCACGGGAGACCGTGCGGTAACCCCGTACCAGCCTGATGGCCGGGACCCTTTGGGACGCGTTCAACCGCTGGGCTGGTCGCAACCTTAGAGAACGCGCACGGGGCGCGTTCTCTAAGGTTGCGACCAGCCCAAAGGGCGAATTTGGTAGACATGAGATCGAAATTTTCGCGGATTTGATGTACCAGAGAATATAACTTGGCGTACTTATCTTCTTGTTGTTCCTTGAGTTCACGAAACATTTCCTTCACGTCGGAGATAAAAGTGGATTCGTCTTAAACGAATGAACTGATTTGGATGTGGTTTTTTTTTTATTTGAAAGTAAGTTTTCTAGCGGTGGTTCTTAGATATCTTTAATCAAAATCGGTGCAGCCGTTTCAAGGTTATCCACCCTTAGCTGCGGTAGGGATCTTAGACGCATAATGGGTATTTACTTTTCTTTCAATTGTACTTCAATGTTGCATCCTCGAGTTTTAATTCACATAGTAGTATCGTACCCTAATGCACTACACTGCACACTATGTTGAGAGACTAAAAAAAAAAACAAAAAAAATTATAGTCTGTGTCATCTGTCAACTGTCACCCAAACCTCATTCGTTGTTCGTGTGTTGCACTGTTACGCTGTGTATTCAATAATTAAATTTACATCCTTAAAAATCTTTATATTTTCATTGCGAAAAGTATTAATAAAGTGAAAATTAGTAGGGAAACGAAAAAATGAACGTGACGAAGAATATTTTAGGCGTTTATTTTCATTAAGACCATAATAAGATAACATATAAGATAACTAGAGATAACACGTGATGTTATCCTGATAACAAAATGGTATTTCTTAGCGAGGTAACACGCGATGTTACCCATAAGTACAATAACTACTTTCTCGATGAGGTAGTATGTGATACTATCCTGAAAGTAACTTTCTTTTTGTTTCGGCCTTCAGAAAGCCCATCGTTGCGATCTTTAAGCTCATCGCCTTATGACGCATATCTAAGTTCTGTTGAAAACAACAGAAATATCGATGAACCACAAGAGGATGATGAAATCCCAGTAGTCAAATCGGTCGTTAATACCGCGTCTCAAGAAAATTTCCTTGTCCTTGCTACAAGGGAAACTTCGAGTGACCCGAGTGTGGTTAGTGAAATTTCTACTGTGGCTATTTCCACAGAAATTCTTGAGTTGCTTGGCAAATCTTGGCTGC
Organism: Tiliacea citrago; assembly: GCA_963921375.1. Classification (NCBI taxonomy): domain Eukaryota; kingdom Metazoa; phylum Arthropoda; class Insecta; order Lepidoptera; family Noctuidae; genus Tiliacea; species Tiliacea citrago. The sequence goes on along the minus strand of OY992790.1, from coordinate 28,034,677 downwards.
ACTCGGAGAAAAAATACCCAATGAAGTCTCTTGAACGTTGGGGAAAAATACTGCTCGATGGATCATATAAAGAACACAAGGAATATTAAAAGCAAAAATGCTTGTTCCTGAAAATTTCACATAAGTGCGTGCACTCAAATCATTTGGAATCAGCGAAAAATCAGCTTGGTTCAGGGATCGTTGGCCTCGTCAACCTAACGAAGGACCTCATACAGCCCCAATCTGTAAATAAACTTGATATTCTGAAAAGAATATCAGAAATCAGTCAATTGCTTCTTGATCTACACCCCGACTCCCGCGAATACTACAGGCAACCGGAGAACCGGTATTCAGGCGGGAAATGTGCGGGGTCCTCTTCGACGAGCAAACAATATGACTGCAGCACCATCCACAAGTCGACACCAACCAAAACCATCGACATCTTCGGCGAGGAGGACCTACTATTCAACCCAACGCAGTCGGCAGACAGGAGCCATCAAGATGAACGACGAGAAGAACCGCCGTTAAAGGTACCTCACGCCGGTATAATTGGATATTTTATAAAACTCTGGATGTTGTTAACCTATGATCCCATCATACTAAATTATGTTAATGGTTATAAATACCGTTTATTGGGAAAGTGGTTCAAAACACTGAACCAGAAAACCCACCATCTCATGGAGAAATGGAATCTGCAATATTCAAACTTATTGCTTTACGGGCAATTGCTAAAATCTTCTGATCTACCACAACAGTTTATTTGACCGGTTTTCTTAACGCCTAAGAATACAGGCGGTTATAGATTTATCTTAAATCTGAACACCCTTAATAAGTTCTTACCAGCCCAAAATTTTAACATGGATGATATACGTACCGTATCAAAATTAATAATAAATAATGCATTCATGGCAACAATAGACCTAAAAGAATCTTACTTTTAATGCTTAAACATATCTCACATAGAACATATTTGAGACTAGCTGCGCCCTGCGGGATCCCGTGGGTATATCGCGATAAAAAGTAGCAAGTAGCATATATGTTAATCCAGAGTGTCAGCTACCTCCATACAAAATTTTATAAAAATCGGTCCAGCCGTTTGAGCGTGAAGAAGTAACAAACACACACACACTCACAAACTTTCACCTTTATAGGTAATATTAGTGTGATGTAATTCCGTTATTCAATTGCCTACCACATGGCCTCAGCCTGGCGCCATTAGTATAATACAAAATTACTCAAACCCGTTTTGTCTTGTTTGCGGTACGCACGTTATTTGTATAGGAAATACTTAAGACTCATGTGTCCATGACTGTAAATTCAGTAATACAAACATTTGATAAATTATGTTTAGTTATCAACTTAGTAAAAAGTTCTCTCATACCAAAACAGATTTGCAAATTCATAGGAATTCTCATCAACGCACACTCCATATGTTTACAGCTACCCCAAGAAAAAAACCAAAGAATAAAGGAGCTAATCCATAAATACCGCCGCCGCCGCGCGCCGCATAGATACTGTAGTTATCAGAGATTTTACAAAACTAATCGGTACGTTATCAGCAGCGTGCCCAGCCATTGCTTATGGCTAGGTATATACCAAACGGCTAGAACGGGAGAAATATTTAGCACTTTGAAGTCAAATGACAACTATGATACAAAATAACTGTTTGTACTCTCACAAGAAGACTTGGTAGAGTCAAATGTCGCACAGAAATATGAACAAACTTCGTGATTGCTCCTTTCAATGGAAAATATTCACAAGACTCCTCACTCACAGGATGGGGGACAGCCTGTGAGTGAGGAGGCAAGTAAAAAAACTAGAGGTCTTTGGTCAATGAAAGAAAGAAAACACCACATTAAATTCCTCGAGTTACTGGCAGCTTTGATGGGCCTAATAGCCTTTTGCAAAAACAAAACAAATGCAGATGTTCTTCTTAGATAATACTATTGTCATTGCTTATGCCAACGAAATGGGTGGCACGCAATTCCCTCATTTAAATGATATCACTCGGCAAATATGGCAGTGGTGCAATAAAACAATAAAATATATTTATTTACGCATCGTATATTAAACCCAGAGAGAACACTGACGCGGACCTAGATTCTAGGTACTAATGTTGATACCGAATGGGAGTTAGATTCACAATTATTTAAATCCATTACGAAAAAATTATTTCGGTAAACCTGTTATTGTTTTTTTTTGCATCGCGCCTTAGCAAAAAATGCATAAAATATTTATCCTGGAAACGTGACCCAGACGCCTATGATATAGATGCATTTACAATGCCTTGGAACAATTACTTCTACTATGCCTTCCCACAATTTTCTCCTGTAATAAAATGCTTAAAGTGAATTCTGAACAACAAAGCAACTGACATAGTTATCGTCCCGTATTGGCCTAGCCAACCATGGTTCCCCTTGTTCAGTAACCTAATTGATTCTGAAATAACATTTTTCAAACTTAATGAGAATAATTTATTACCAGGGAATTCCAGGGAACCCCATCCCGTGTAGAGAAAGCTTACGCGTGCGCAATATTGTCAGGGAATCGTACAAAAGGCAAAAAATTCCAATTGAAGAAATATAAATTATGGGTAAATCTTTATCTAATAATTTGGGGGTATGAGGAACAGGGTATAAAGTTCACTCATCCACCATAGAAAAGGGAGGATCCTCCGACCAGACGGGTGTTGTGTCTGGTGGGCAACTGCCCAAAGGTTGATGTCGGGACGTTGTATATATGCTAGTTGCGTGGTAAACTCTGCTTCCGCGATGCAGGATTTGCGTGACGTCAGTGTGACGCGTAGTTCGCATGTGGCGATGTTGATGCCGCTACAATAATACCATGAGCCAGTATAATTTTGCTCTTAAACGCTGGTATTCTTTTTGTATAACTAATAATATTTACTATTTTGATAGCTCAATAATATATCTATACCTTAAAATTCTTAACTGAGGAATTTAACAAAAAAATTAAAAGTTATGGGACGTTAAATCGGGTGCGTCTCATAACGTATAAACTCATCTGCTCTAATTTCATTTTATTATCGTTCATAAGACATAATCAACGTGAGATATACCTACTGTTGATATAATTTCATTACATATAACGTTTATTTATTCTAAAACTTAATTAGTATAACGTTGTTTGATATAACGTTTATGTAATCGAAAATCATTTGGTCTAACGTTTAATATGTATACTGTTTATTTAATCGAAAATCATTAGGTCTAACGTTTAATATATATAAAAAACGTCATTATGGTTAACACCCCGACTCGGATAGGTTAGGTTAGAAGGCTAAGGCGGGAGCGAAGCGGTTTTTTTTTAAACCACCCAGAAATAGGTGCCCCGCTAAGCGGGGCTCCGTCGACCTATCTTAGCGCAGGTGGTAATCAGTTTCTAGTTATGTTTAATATCTACTTATGTTACTATTACCTATAACTACGATAGAACTTACAAAGAATAAAACAAAGAAAAAATACTTTTAAATATTTATTAAACAAAATACAAAGTTATTGTTTTTTTAAGCTTAAATTGGAAGCCACAGCTCGTAAAAAATCTTGTTGAGCTACCCACAGGCTACAACATAAAAATAATACTAAATAAACTAACCCGTGTCTATGCAATTTGGCTTTGTGTTTTTAAGTAGGCGTTTTCTTCATATTAGACCAAATAAGTTGTATATCTTTTGAGTGGTATGTCAAACGATTTTATATTTAATGTATGTTATGTCAAACGATGTTGTATTTAATGTATGTTATGCTTATAAAAATTGGTTATTTTAAAATTATATCAATCGTTAATTATATTAACTAATCGCTATATTAAATAATATTATAGATTCCGTTGTTATATCTTGTTAATATTAGAGATTTTGTTGTTATATCAAAGAAACGCTTAGTGATAGCGGCGTGGATGTAAATATGTTCACTGCCTATAGTACTAGGCATGCATCCACGTCAGCGGCTTTCAGATCGGACGTCTCAATGGAAATAATAAAAAAGACCGCTGGCTGGACTAGTAACACAATTTATGCTATGCAAAATTTTACAACCAACCTGTTATTGAATCAGTAAAAGACAGGGCGTTTGCTGATGGCATATTCAATTAATAAACATGCAGTGTAGTGCATTAGGGTACGATACTACCATGTGAGTTAAATCTCTTCGGATGCAAGATCTCGTATAATTTTGGTTGAAGTTCACTTAAGGAAAGTTCAATTAACCATAAAACATATGTGTGACCTAAAATTTGAAACACCCGTGTATGCTATGTATAACTTTGCAAGATTATGGAATTCTTGGTCTGATGCTGCAGCCAGGATATCCAGCACACTGGTACAGTCATGAAAAAAAAAAGGTGTTATGTAGTGTTTGGATTCGTTTTGATCACTATTCGATTCTACATACAATGCAATGGTGGCAACACGATGAGCTGATGCTGCAGTCAGGATATCCAACACACACACAGTACACACTTGAAAAAAAAAAATAGCAGATATGTAGTGTTTGGATTCGCGTAAGTGGGAGGTGTCAAAAGACGCACCTCCACGCGGGCTAGCGACCTATGTAGTTAGTGGATTTTATGCCGAACAAAAATATTGTATTTGGAAAAAAAAACGTGTTTTTCGACCGAAAAGTATATAAAAACCAGGAATTACGACTACCAAAACAGGAGTCGAGCTTTTTAAAGGCGCACCATAATACAGAGGGCTAATTGCATAACACACTGTCAGTAGGAATCGGTTTCAATTCATTGCGTTATTTACGTTGTTGCGCAGACAATTTTTTCTAACATAATATGACGCAATGGATTATCGATATACTTCATAACCTCCTCCTTTTTGGAAGTCGGTTAAAAAACATTCCGATTCTGCTTCAAACTGCGTTATACAATTAGGGTGCTGGTCAGGCAGGTAAGTAACTATTGCTACCTAACTAAGATTAAAGATGATTTAGGAGAAAAATTGTACTTATCATAACTTGATAAGTCTATGGCTTTTAATCCCGTCATGCCGATAAATATTTACAAAATGGTAAAGGGTATGGATAGTAAAAAGTCATTTGCACGATGAAATACCGCTGAGCGTAATCAAAGATAATATAGATATACTGGCATACCCCATATCTGAAATAATAAATAACTGCGTCAATGAAGGCGTCTTTCCTGACCAACTTAAGTTAGCCAGAGTTCTGCCACTATTTAAGAAAGGTGCTAAAACAGATCCAGGCAATTACAGGCCCATTTCACTGTTACCTGTTCTATCCAAACTTTTTGAAATAGTAATCAAATCTAGGCTTGTAAGACATCTGAGTAGTCTAAAAATAATAAACCGTAATCAGTTTGGATACCAAAAACGTACAGGGACACTAGTTGCCTAGTTGACTCGTTAATTAATAACGTGGTAAATAAGCTGAACAATAAACTTAAAGTTGCTGGCTTATTCCTAGACTTAAGTTCTGCATTTGATACTGTAGAACATTGCATTCTAATGGATAAGTTGGAGCATTACGGTATAAGAGAAAATGTTTTAAAACTTTTTAGTTCTTATTTGACCAATAGGAAACAGTTTGTCGAGATTAAATCACTTCACGAAGGTGTGGAAGAAACTCATAAATCGAAATCATTTACTGTAACTATACGTGTTTCAATATTCGTTGTGATTAGTCGCGTCGATCGCATGCTCTACTTAAGTGCAAAGTGCAGACGCAGCAAACCTTCCGCGCCGGCCGGACCGCGCTCGCCGCGATGTCACACACGATTACGTCAGAATTGACCTACATTTTTAACCGACTTCCAAAAAGGAGGAGGTTATATGTTCGGCTGTATGTTTGTTTTTTATTTTTTTTTATGTATGTTCACCTATTACTCCGTCAAATGTGGACGGATTTTGAAAATTCTCTTTTTGTTTGGAAGGGTATACTCCCGAGGTGGTCCCATAGCCACCAAATCAGAATCTGATGAGGGGATCCCATGGAAATCGAGAGAAATCCTAAAATTTTATAGGCATACCTATAGCGATTTGAGTATTTTTTATAGTAACTCGTGTATTTGCTCTCGGAAAGCACCATTTGGTGAAGTGAAACTGATGATGAAGACCAATGATGGTCACCGGAACTACTTAATAATAAGTATTTCAGCGTTTCGACTCGATTAGGTGCTTTAATATGGTTGATAAGCAATTTATGCTCGTCAAAATGCATATGGTAAAGTCACCATCAGTTTTCCTGGATGTTACCAGGAGAACTCCTCTACAATTAACGCCCCTGCATCGGGAACGCCAATATTTTGTAAAAGGTGATGAGCATTTGACATTAGGCTATTGTAAATCAGATAAATAACAAACTGACCCACTAAAAAGTGAAAAATAAAAACTTTTTACAAAAAAAAAACAACCGGCTTCAAAAAAAAAAAAAAACACTACAAAGTGAAAAATAACTTTAATTTCGGAAGTCGGTGGCAAAAAACTAAAACACAGATCCAAAGACACCGACTTCCGAAATTAAAGTTATTTTTCACTTTGTAGTGTTCTTTTTTTGAAGTCGGTTTTTTTTTGTAAAAAGTTTTTAATTATAATTATTAACTCGTTGTTATATTTATTAACTCGCCAATATCATGGCTGAGACCACCGAAATTAAGGTAATAACCGAAAATGAACAACTGCTGTATAAATACTACAGCGCAGAAAGAGAAGATCAACTGTGTAATGTTATTTCTGATATGGAAAAACAAATAGAAAGCCTCCAACAACAAGTGAGGTATTTACTTCATAAAGCAGGACAAAGTACAGCTGTAACCAGTAAGCCTGAATACTGTACGGACGAGGAGGAGCTAGCCAGGGAAACTCAGTGGATCAGGCAAAAGAGCAGTAACAAAACGAAAATTAAACACATCGCCCACTCACACAGCCAACATTGAACAGTTAGAGACTGTTCAAACCGAGAAAGTGAACACCAAAAAGATTCCGCTACCTCCGCCTGTAGTAGTAGATGGCGTCGAGAACTACCAGGTCTTGTTTGACTTATTGTCAAAGTCTGAGCCTGGTGATAAATTTACGACTAAAATGATGAATGGGAAATGCGTTAAAATAAATGCAGTGAACGAAGACACATACAAGACTATTACACAGTTGTTGACAGAAAATAACTTTCTTTGGCACTCCTACGAAAACAAGCAGGAAAGACCAATAAGAGTTATGGTTAAAACCTTCATTTCACATGCAAGTCCAACAGAATTATTGAGGACTTTCTAAATAAATGTTACCAAATTGAAGATGCAGCCAACAAATTGAGGTGGAAAAATAAGGAGCCTTTGAACATGTTTATGCTGACATTCAAAAATAATGAAGACATAAACAAAATTTATGGCATAAAATCAATATTAGGATGTAAAGTAGAAGTACATCCTCTCCACACCTCGAGGCTAGTGCCTCAATGCAAGAAATGCCAGGCGTACGGACATACTCACAAATACTGTTCTAAGGAGCTTAGATGTGTCAAATGTACAGGGAAACATCTTACTGCTGACTGCAAAAAACCGGCAGATGAGACACCAAAATGTGTCCATTGTGTGGAAGCACATCCTGCTAATTATAGAGAATGTCTAGTAGCCCGGGAAATGCAGACAATAAAAACAAAACTGTAAAAAGGCGAAATCAAAAAGCCAGCGAGACGTTAACAAAAAAGTGCAATCTAGCTCTAAAACACAAAACCATTACGTGACACAAAACCCTCACAAAAAAACATATGCGCATGCTACAGCCAAAACTGTTAACTTTGCAAATGTTCGTGACAAATTTAACGCCAATGGTATGGATGGAAAGTTGGACGAAATTATTAATTGATGTCCTCATTTAACGCTCGTTTGGATAGACTAGAAAATAGCGCTACGAATGCTATAATATATCCAGGCAGAAAAAAATAATTTATTAAAAATAATGGCATGGAACTTAAACATCAACAAGAATTAGAAGTAGTCCTGATCACAGAAAACATCGATATTTGCCTTATAACTGAAACTCACTTTACCAAGCAATCATTCGTAAAGTTCCAAGGTTATAAAGTGTACCAAGCACTGCACCCTGATAACTCTGCCCGAGGTGGTAGCGCAGTTATAGTTAAAGAAAATCTCTGTCATTACGAAGAAGTTAAGTATGAATGTCATGAAATTCAAGCTGTGGCGATTTGTATTCAATCTCAACTGTATCCAGTCACCGCAGCGGCCATCTACTCGCCCCCGAGATACAATATAAAAAAAACGGCCAAGTGCGTGTCGGACCACGCACAATGAAGGGTTCCGTAGTTAGGATGAATTATTTATCCCAACAAAACAAACTTAACATTGTAGTTGAAAAACATGTTCTCCCATACATCGATATACGCCACGGTCAATTTTCCAACTGAAAATTTAAGTTTGTAATCGCAAAAAATGTTTTTATTATGTGATAAAAATACAAATTTCCAATTTTAGGACTTTTTCCTATACTTGTGCTGTAAGACCTTGCTTCTTGCCAAATTTCATGATTCTAGGTCAACGGGAAGTACCCTATAGGTTTTGATTTATATGCGAGTATCGAAATATGTCGCAGGCCCTTGGAAGCATGATTTTTGTAGAGCTTTATGGGACCATAGACTGAATATGAAAATGGTCTTGACAGACTGACAGACAGACAGACGGACAACGAAGTGATCCTATAAGGGTTCCGTTTTTTCCTTTTGAGGTACGGAACCCTAAAAAGACTATTATGTGAGGTTCTTACAGAAACTCGAACAAAGATTCATCTTAGGTGGCGACTTTAACGCTAAACATACGTATTGGGGTTCAAGACTAAGCACCACTAAAGGAAAGGAACTCATGAGTGCCATGAAAGACCTAAAGTGTGAAGCTATATCTACCGGAAAACCAAATTATTGGCCAAGCGATCCACGCAAAGTACCGGACCTAATATACTTTTTGTTACTAAAAATATCTGTAGTAATTATTTAAGCATCGATGAATGCTTTGACATAAATTCGCACCACTCTCCCATAATTTTATCAGTATGGCATCGGATCCTACGCATAGAGAGTAACCCTACACTTGTAAATACTTATACCGACTGGGAAAGTTTTAGAATCGACTTGAATTATTATCCAAGTCGATTCTAAAACTTTCAATAGAATTAAGAGTTCCATGAAAAACTCCGGAACAGCTGGACTTGGAACTAAGTCAATTTACAACTAGTATACAGCAAGCTGCCTGGAACAGCACACTGAGTCAAAGCAACCGCCTACCCAGCAGGAATTAGATGTCTTATAACCGAAAAGCGCAAACAAAGAAACAGATGGCATCAGACTAGATGTCCACAAGATAAAAGACTGCTGAACAAGCTTATTAAGCGTCTTAATCCAGCACTACAATGATACCTTAACAAACAACTACCTTAGCCAATTAACGACGCAAGCCCCCTCATGAAACAACATCTTACAGACTAATCTCAGTATTGCCTGTGTTATCAAAGCTATTTGAGAAATTATTTCTAAAAAGATTGAAGCCGCTAATCGAAAGTGAAAATCTAATCCCCGATTACCAGTTTGGATTTAGAGAACAACACTCCTCGCTCGACCAAGTACACAGAATCTATATCTATATAAATAAAAAGACAAGTCCTGACTGACTGACTGATTGACTGACTCATCCACGCCCAGCCTAAACCCTTGGACCTAGAAAGCTGAAATTTTGTACAGAGGTTGTACTCTTCATAATGTAGACAAGGAATCAGAAAGGATTTTTGGGAATTCCACCCCTAAAGGGGTAAAATAGGGGATGGAAGTTTATATCAAAGTCCGTCAGTTTTGAAGTTAGGATCTTCAAAACTGGGGGAAAACGTGGGGATTTTGTGTTTAGGCTGACGATTGAAAATTAATATATACGTGTTTCAGTGTTTTTGATAATTCCACCCCCGAAGGGTTAAAAAGAGGGATGAAGTTGTGTATGGAAAGTCCTTCATTTTAGAATGTAAAAATCACTAAATTTATTATCAAGGCTTATGGTCGGAAGCTATCGCAACGGGGTTGTTAGAATTTCTACCCTTAAGGGTTGAAAAGGGGGATGAAATTTTGTTTTAATTAAAGTTCTTTATTTTTTAAATTAAAATCACTAATAGTTCGGCTTATGGTTTGTTTTTTTTTTAATTTCAACCCACAAGGTGTTGAAAAGGGGGATAAAGTTTTGTATTCAAGTAAAAATTATAAAGTTGATAAACTTGAATCTTGGCACGAATACTTACCTAAGTAAATAATAAAGTGTTCCATTTTTAGTTTTTTCAAAGTTCTACCCGAAGGGGGATTGGGGCATGTCAAAGTTTGTATAGAAGAATTTTAACGCGCGGTCCGATAAACTCGAAACTCAGTATTTATACTTAAAACCAAAAATAAAGAATAAAATGTATCAGCTTTTTTTTTAATCTTTCCCTAACGGGATGAAAAGGGGTTGTCAATTTTACAAGGGAGAACTTTACTGCGTGGCTTGATTAACTTGAAAATTGGTATTAATACTTAGCAACAAAAATTAAGAATAACATGTATCAGAGTTTTTCGAAAATTGACCCCTGACGGGGTGAAAAGAGGTAGTCAATTTGACAAGGGAGGATTTTACTGCATGGCTTGATTAACTCTAAATTATGACGTAGGCATCTGCTAAGAAGGGATTTTTGGGAATTTGACCTTTAAAGGGGTGAAAAGGGGGATTTCGTTTGTGTGAAAAATCTTATTCCTTGAGTTAATAAATCTGAAACTTGGCACGAATACTAACCTACGTAAATTATAAAGTTAGTAATTTTTTGTTTTTTTAAAGGCGGATTGGGGGATGTTAAAGTTTGTATGGAAGAGTTTAACGCGCGGTCTGATTTACTCGAAACTCGGTATTTTATATAATTATACTGCTCACAGAATACAAAGCCTTACATGTTTTTGGGTTTATTGAAATGTAACCCTTACGGGGCAAAAGAGGGTTTTTAAGTTTTAGGGAAGGATTTTATTGTGCGTCTTGATAAATTCCAAAGTAATTGAATGACATATGCTTGAATATTTTTCAAAAATAAACTCCTTTTGGGGTGAAAAGGGGGACACAGTTTATACCAAAATTATGTTTCCTTTGATCAATAAACTTGAAAATTGACCCGTATATTTTCTTAATAAATAAAACGACCATAAACCATTTTCGAAAACAACCTTTTAAAGGCGGTGTTGAATTTTGTGGGGGAATATAATTCACAACTCCGAACCGAATTTGTCTGCATGTACTTCTCAAGATAATATTCATATAACGGGCGAGAACGACGAATTAGAAAGAATGAAAACCAAGATCATAGAGATGAGGGCCATGATCTCTGATTTAGTAGGTAAACAATCGAGCAACAACGGAAAAATAGATGCCTTACAAACTGCTCTCGATGACATTAGATCCCAAAACTCGATTATTAGTGCTCAAAACTCAGAAATAAGGCTACAAAACGACGAAATTAAAAATGATATTATATTCCTGTCCGCGAAATACGATGACGCCTTGACGCTGGTAGCACATCCGCCGCGAAACCATAGCTGCGAAACCGCAGTAGTTTAATTGTACTAGTTCGCGTCAAGTTGCTTGACGCGATCCAGTACAATGTGCTACCAGCGTGAAAGAGATAAACAACCTTCACAAGTGTGACAACAACCAAAAAGTCATTAAAACTTTAGAACAAAAAGTTGACATTCTCGAAAGAAATATGAAAGCAGGAACGATTGAAATATAATATATTCAACCTGCAAAACCTGAAACCCGTGAAATTCTCGCAGAATCAATTCAAAAATGTGTTACCTCTATTAAGTTCTAACCTATGTTTACTTATTATTACACTACTGTTTGTTTGTTGTTGTCCCTAAATAAATAAATAACTAAAACTCGGCAATGTCATTAACCATCTCGCTTCAAGCTCGGATATAAAAAATATCTTCCGTCTGAAGAATAAAACAGAGTATCACCAATATTGTAGAATTTACGTCGACTGCTCTAAAAGAACAGTTCTTATTATAAAAAAAAACTACAACAAAAACAATAAGGAAAATCGTCTCAACAGCAGCCATCTGCAAGGAAAAGGTCCAAAGCATCCGTTATACGTATCTGAAGTCCTAACTACTACTACTAGGTACCCACTATGGATTAACGTCTCCACTACCTCGCTCGAGAGTTTATAAGAAGTAGCAACTACTAGCAATAATGTCACTAACCACTTGTAACACTCAACTCATACCAACCTACATACAACATTATATTCTAATAACAAAATGTACATCACACATTTTACGTAAAACGATAATACGATTTTCCTTAGATATTAAGCGCCTTTGTAAAACTAATAGCAAAATTCTTCTCCATCTAAACCTTGCTACGAAATTTTTTAAGTGCGCTATACATTTTAGAAACACATATACAAACCACAAAAACCCCCTGATCACACACAAACCACCTATACACACCCGCCCCTACACTCCACAATCTACACACCTAACTTTCATGATTGCTTCCTACCTACTTAATACAGGATCATATATAATTCGTAACTTACCTGAGCCAGTAATAACGCCTACCTGGAGCTTAAAGCAATGAATAACAGTCTATCCTTAACATTCATATTTTTAAATGTAATTAGGAATAAATTATTATTTAACATTCTATAATATACAAAATAACTGCTCTAAAAATAATATAGATTCCGTCTTTGTGTCGGATTCAACCACATGTGATCTTGACAATTGTATTCCATACAATATTATAGCCACTGACTCACTTACAATTCTTAATCAAAATATTAGACGTATCTCAAAAAATATATTAGGCCTACACACGATACTAGCTAGGACTAAAATATCTTGGGATTTAATTACCCTAACTGAATGTTGGCTGCCCAATACTTACACTATCCCTGACTTGACAGGTTACAACTCTTTCTCAAACTCAAAGCATTTATTTCAAATAAAACAATTACAGGCACTTTTGAATTGTCAAGGGGTCGGCCAGTCATAAAGATGAAGCTAGTTACCCATTCCAAAGCTTAGTAGGTAAGTACCTATGGAGAAGAACGGGCAAAAAACTCCACGGACACTCTTTTAAATTGACATTGGTTACAAAATCAAAGTTTTCATCCAAGAACAATATTACACAGAATGAGGGAGTAGTAGTCTATGTACATACATACATACCTTAACGTTTCTGTACAAGAACCCTCATTTTCAGATGCAAATTGTCTCCTGATTGAAGTAGACCACAAAACTATACTACTAGCAATTTACCGCCCTCCAAGCTAGAAAGACATTACCAACTTTCTTAATTCCTTAAACATGACTAACTAGTATCGCTCACTATAATAACATAATAATCACTGGTGATATAAATATCAATTATCAATGCCGTGATCCAAGCAAGTATTACTATCTAAACTTATTAGCATCACATGGCCTATTGCCTTCACATACTCTGCCCACACGACTCAACTCATGTCTCGATCAGTTCATTCGAAAAACACCATACCCTGCATCCACACTAGTAGCGCACTCTGCATTAACTGACCATGATACAGTACTATTATTTCTTGCCAAAAAGACTTCTAAACCATCAGTAAAAAAAACAGTGGTACGCATTAACCTTGACCAGTTTAATGCGGACTTGAGTCTGGTTGACTTTAGTCATGTTTACAATACACAAAATCCCGACGAAGCGGCTGAAACCATGGTAAACTCGATTAAAAAGTGATTGAAATTAAGTCTAAATCTGTCAAAGTTCCCAGCCGTAAAACAATTGCTAAGCCATGGATAACCCCAGGTCTTCTTCGTTGCATTCGACACAGAGATAACACTCATAAAAAAAATAAAAAGTCACCAAATAATGAAACACTAAAGATAACTTTCACTAGGTACAGAAACTTTTGTACCAAACTGCTAAGGAAATTAAAAAGGGAATACGAAAAAAGTGAGCTGACAAAAGCTGGTAATAATCCTAAGCAACTCTGGTCAGCAATAAATACTTTAACAAATAGGACAACTCACAAAGAAACTTCCAAACCTCTACTAAAGTGGTCAAACACCCTAAAGCTCTCGGTTAACAGTGTAAATGACTTATTTGCTGTTGTTGGGGAACGTCGTGCTGAGAAAATAGTAACCTATCCTTCAGAATCGGTTGCTGAAGTCAGTGCTAAAGTTCCCCACTCCATGGTACTCTTACCTACCGACGAGATCGAAGTGGGAAACTTATTGATGAATCTTCGCAGTAACAGCGCAGTGGGGTGGGATAGGATATCCAGTGACCTCCTAAAAAGATATCGGTTCTTGATTACTCCACCACTAACATACATCTGTAATCATGCACGGAGAGTGCATGATTACAGATGTGTGTACAGGCAAATACCCTAAAGTTTAAAAAAAAATCTATTATCCACCCGATCTTTAAGAATGGGGACAGAAACCGTGTAAATAATTACAGGCCTACAGTGGCTCTCCCTGCCCTGTCGAAGGTACTAGAAAGAGTAATGAACAGAAGACTTGTCAATTACCTGGAAAAGCATAATCTTCTTTCCTCATCTCAGTATGGTTTTCGCACCTTTACTGTCTGAAAAGGTGGAGAACTTTGGAATTAGAGGGATTCAACTTCAGCTCTTTAAAGGCTACCTCAGTGAGCGTACTCAGTGCGTTAAGATAGATGATTTTCTTAGTGATGAACGAGAAGTCACCTACGGCGTGCCTCAGGGTAGTGTGCTCGGCCCGACCCTTTTCCTCATCTATATAAACGAGCTGGGTATGCTCACCCTTCCTAAGGGCAGAATTATAAGTTTTTCTGATGACACAGCCCTCCTGTTTAGCGCGGATTCCTTCCGCGATGTGTACTCGCTCGCTCAGTTGGGCTTTAATACTGTCACAAAGTGTCTGCGTAGTATAGTACTAACACTAAATGCAAGTAAAACCCAATACGTTACCTTTGCTCTAAAAAAATCAAAACCTACGGTGTCAAATACCATTAAAGTCCACTCGTGCCCAACACCGCACGATGCCACCTGTACTTGTTTCAACCTTTCTAAAGCCGAATCTGTGAAATATCTGGGGGTAAGAATTGACAACACCCTAAGATTTCAACAACATATAGACTCACTCATTACTAGGCCACGTAAATTGATATATGTTTTTAAAACTCTGAGACACATGGCGGATGACAAACTAAAGAGGTCAGTTTACTTCGCCTTGGTTCAGTCATTTTTAAGTTACTGTATAACAATTTGGGGTGGTGCACCTAAAACCACTATCCTTGAACTCGAAAGAGCCCAGACAGATATTCTAAAGGTCTCTAATTTTCTTCCTTACCGTTACCCTACAGATCTCCTATATAAGCAATCAAAAACCCTAACAGTACGCCAAATATTTATCCTGAACACTCTACTAAAACAACATTCATTACTCACCTATCACCCCTCATTTACACATGGTAAGAGACGACATAATCCCGTAAGTCGCCCTCATTCTCTCCTTTCGACTGTTTTTTCTAACCGCTTCTTTTGCTATCTGGGACGATTTTTGTGCAACAATATCAATAAAATTCAACCCATATTTAGCCTTAATAAGGGACAATGCAAAAAGAAGCTTACCCTGTGGCTCCTGGAACTCAATTATGATGACACCGAAAAACTACTTACCACCGTGACTCAATGTATACCAAATGACCAAATGCTACCAAGAAATCCTCACCCACACCCACACACGCCCCCCCACATACGCACTCTCAGACATTACTCACGCTCTCACTACAAATGTTTACTAACAATATTAACACATCACCAAATCATACTATAATTATTTTATATTTTTTCATTTTTTATTTCTCAATCTTTTGTGTTGAGATACAGACTTAATTTGAAATTGTTAACTCACTCTTTCTTTATTTTTTTAAAATGTTCTAACTGCTAGAGGGTGGAGACCTGGGGCCCAAGTCTGCTATTTTTATAAATTCAGTCATTCCAACACGATCCCATTGATCGCATTTTGCTAAAAGTTCGTAATCTGGTTAATTCATAATGGTCGATCATTGGTCGGTCAATGTTCTCGTAATAGAATTGTGTTATTATAATGGCATTGTCGTATTGCCATTATTATAAAACCCATTAGTAGAAATGTCATTAATTTGTCATCATGTACGAGATTACCAATAAATGCAATTTATTTCAATGTAGTGTCAGTGGCCGACCATTGGAAAATCATAATGTCGCCATTATAATAGTAGATTACCAAACTTGTCAAAATCAACAATTATGAAATCAATGATCGACCATTCTGACACTATTGTAATAGCAGACTTGAGGCCCTGGTGACCTGAAACACAGGCCCTTAAAGCCTAGCTTAGGCACCAGTCGCCCACAGTCAATTTAAACCATTTCATGTACCTTTATGTGTAATAATGTCTGTAAGTTTATTGTGGTGAGAAAAAAATAAAAATTATAATTGTTTATGTTGCTTCTTTCGTGTACCTACTGTGCAAATATTTCGACACAAATGTATTTTTGTTATGAAATAAATAACTTGAACTTGAACTTTTGTAACAAAGTTTAAAAATGTTAAAATAAAAATTAAATTTAAAATTTAAAAAAAACCCTCAACGCAAAAATGACAAGTGAACACTTAAAAGTCAAAAATAATACCTATCCTTGAGCAATCAAATTCGATTGAGTAATACCTATATACAGGGTGAAATTTTGTAATGCCACCTGGAGGGAAAGTACTCTTAATACTGCAGATAGAAAATTTTACTCAAAGGAAACATTCCTTTATTTTTGAATAGAAAGCAAACTGCATTCAAAGATTTTCGAAAATTCTCTTCTCCCACACCCGGGAATCGAACCGGCTAAAATCTGAAAAAATTATACCCTGTAATTTTATTGCATCGATCGTTAGGGTCAATTATAAGGATGAAATCTCTCTAACAAACATGATAAATTAAATGAAAGGAAAACCAGGAAATCTGAAGTTACAAATTCAATGAGTCAAGTTAAAGTTCTTTTACTAACATCCATCTTTTGTAATGCAGACTCCTTTGCGACATACTCGTAGCTGCGTGTATGAGGTAATTTAAATATGGAATGTTAGATTAAAATTTGAAAATTAGATTGTCATAGTTGGTATTCACATTTGATTGTTTTTACAACTCATTTCACATTTTGTCTCACGGTGAAAATGGCTTATCAAGAACAGTTTGATTTAATGGAAGCTTATTTTTTAAATAACAAAAACGTGAATCTAGCTCTGCGGTGGTATGGAGAGAGATATCAAGACCGACAGGCACCAACTCGGTTCGTATTGAAAAGAATGGTAGAAAATTTAAAGAATACGGGTGGTTTCAAGAAGAGACGGCAAAGTATTCAGCAAAACTATTTCGATTTTGAAAATTTTCGAAAATCTTTGAATGCAGTTTGCTTTCTATTAAAAAATAAAGGAATGTTTCCTTTGAGTAAAACTTTCTATCTGCAGTATTAAGAGTACTTTCCCTCCAGGTGGCATTACAAAATTCCACCCTGTATATTTTAACTAGCTTTTGCCCGCGGCTTCACCCGCGTGAATGTCGGAAAAAATGTCACGAGTACGTACTAGCGGAATTAAAAGTACGCTGTGTTAATGCAGATTATAAGCTATAAACTATGTTACCAAATTTCATCTAAATCCGTTCAGCCATTTTTGCGCCAATCCGAAACATAAAATCATCCCCTTTAAAATTGACTACCCCTTTCCACCCTTAAAACTGATAGTTTTATTCCTAATTTTTGTTGCTAAGTATTAATACCAATTTTCAAGTTAATCAAGCCACGCAGTAAGATCCTCCCTTGTAAAATTGACAACCCCTTTTAATCCTGTTAGGGAAAGATTTAAAAAAAAAGCTGATACATTTTATTCTTTATTTTTGGTTTTTAAGTATAAATACTGAGTTTCGAGTTAATCAGACCGCGCGTTAAAATTCTTGTATACAAATTTTGACATCCCCCAATCCCCCTTTAGGGGGTAGTTTAAAAAAACAAAAATAACAACTTTATGATCTTTATGGTCGTCGTTATCCAATTTTATGTGCCGAATTTCAACCCAATCCGTTCGGTGGTTTGAGCTGTGTGTTACCAGTCAGTCATGGTTTCATTTTTGACTACCCCTTTTCACCCCGTTAAGGGTAGATTTTTGAAAAACCCTGATACATGTTTATCGATATTTTTGGTTTTAAGTATAAATACTGAGTTTCGAGTTAATCGGACTGTGCGTTAAAATTCTTCTATACAAACTTTGACATCCCCCAATCCCCCTTCGGGGGAAACTTTGAAAAAACTAAAAATGGAAAACTTTATGATTTACTTAGGTAAGTATTCGAGCTAAGTTTCAAGTTTATCAACCTTATTATTTTTACTTGAATACAAAATTTTGCGAATGAACAACTTCAATACAAAACTTTATCGCCCTTTTCAACCCCTTGTGGGTCGAAATTAAAAAAAAAAGCAACGATTTATGATGTATAAGCCAACCATAAGCCGAACTATTAGTGATTTTAACTTAAAAAATAAAGAACTTAAATTAAAAACAAAATTTTATCCCCTTTTTCACCCTTTAAGGGTTGAACTTCTAACAACACCGTTGCGTTAGCTTCGGACCATAAGCTTAGATAATAAATTTAGTGATTTTTAGGGTTCCGTACCCAAAGGGTAAAACGGGAACCCTATTACTGAGGCTCCGCCGTCTGTCTGTCTGTCCGTCTGTCACCAGGCTGTATCTCATGAACCGTGATAGTTAGACAGTTGAAATTTTCACATATGATGTATTTCTGTTGCCGCTATAGCAACAAATACTAAAAACCAGAATAACATAAATATTTAAGGGGGCTCCCATACAACAAACGTTATTTTTTTGGTCGTTTTTGCTAGATATTGTTAACGGTAACAGGTAGACACTTGAAATATTCACAGAATATTTAGTTATATATTCACTTTAAAAATCAATAATTAAATTAGAATAAAACAAATATTTAAGGGGGGCTCCCATACAACAAACGTGATTTTTTTGCCGTTTTTATAGATAATGGTACGGAACCCTTCGTGCGCGAGTCCGACTCGTACTTGGCCGATTTTTTACATTCTAAAATGAATGACTTTCCATACACAACTTCATCTCTCTATTTGTCCCTGCGGGGGTGGAATCATCAAAAACACTGATACACGTATAAATTAATTTTCAATCGTCAGACTTTTTTTTTTTTTGGGTGGAAATTATCAAATAACTTCTCCCGCTCTGGGCGGAGCGGGAGGGCGTGTCAGACTTTTACTGACTAAATCCCACCCGTGTTCTTTCAGATGCCTGTGTGCCAGGGCCACGATATCCCTTTCGGACAAACTCGCAATCCTGGCAGGCATTGGCCTTAACGGACCCCGTCAGTTGGTGCTGACATCTCTTTGAGGCGCGCGTGGAACACAATGCGCCGTCGACCCGGGCCTGGTCCTTATCGGACGGCGAGCTACTCATCGCTCACCGTCCGCAGGCCCGCGCCTACGGTGGCCGGAAATTGGCTTGCGACTTCCGACGCCCAGGGCGTCTCCTGCGGCGACTAGGGGCGTGAGGGCGCGAACCCTGCCTCGCCCTCACGCGTTCCGCCTCCTCCTTCGCGAGCATTACTGCTTCGTAGAAGGAGGTGATGGCCTCCCGCTGCACTCTCGCTCCGAACCATGGCCTGAACCAGGGCCGGACGCGAGAGATCGCCGCCGCCGATCGCCTCCGTGAGGACACGGCGGTGCTCCGCCCAAGCCGGGCAGACCTACACCGTATCTTCCACCGTGTCAATCGTCAGCCTAAACACAAAATTTGAAGATCCTAACTTCAAAACTGACGGACTTTCATATAAACTTCCATGCCCTATTTTACCCCTTTAGGGGTGGAATTCCCAAAAATCCTTTCTTATTCCTAGTCTACATTATAAAGAGAACCTCTGTACAAAATTTCAGCTTTCTAGGTCTAAGGGTTTGGACTGGGCGTTGATGAGTCAGTCAGTCAGGGCTAGTCTTTTTATTTATATAGAAGATAGAGATTATTATAGAAATTGATGGATGGCACGATACGGTTTGCTCATTGAAATGGCGCTATAATGTCGCATCGGGGTACCGCTAAATTTAAATCAATAACTAAATAGCTAAAATTGGGTGATTGCAAACTTACTTAACAATTTAACACCCAATGGAACTAGATTTGCAACAAAAAATTGATCGTATCGAAGCAAGTTGGTCGAAAATGCTACTAAATTAATATGTAGAAATGAAGGGTCTGACTTACTTGCCGCGACATTATAGCGCCATTTTAATGAGCAAACAGTATCGGCACGATACGGTTTGCTCATTGAAATCCATCAATTTCTATAATCAAAATATATACAGGGTGGATTTTTGAGATGGGGCAGTAAGGGCAGCTACCTTAACCGTTGTAGCTACAGGAAAACGGTTTTAAGGGACTGTCCTTAACTTTTTGAGAAATTTTGATCTGCATTCACAGATTTTGAAAAAAATGTACAGTCAGCAGGAAAATTCGCAATTTTCACAAAAACTTTTTTTTTATTCCAATCGATCCTCTATTTTACAATGATCAAAAACCTCTATTCGACCAACTGAGGTTTGAGTACTAGAAGAGTCATAAATCGCAGAAATCTTTTTCCATACATATCGTAGGAAATAAGACTTCCAACTTAGTTTTTAAGATGAATAGATGGACCGCTACAATGAAGACTGGCCAAAAATAAACAAAAAAAATAAACTTCGAATTTCGAACGAATAGGTACGCGTCTTAATAAAATTTAATTTGCTTTGAAAACAGAATCTAGATAGTTTGTTGCTTGGTTGCTTGTAATTTCTGAAACTTTGCGCAATAGCCGCTATACTCGTACCCGTACGTACTAATTTGAACCGGCAATTTGCAAGGCAGGGACAAACAACAAACACATGAACAAATATAATATGCTCCTATCCTGTGACCACCTCGAGGTCCTGATCTCACGCCTATTATTTTTTTATGTGGAGCTATTTAATAAATTAACTTTATAAAAAGAAATACGACAGTGTTCAGGAACTCAAAGATTTACTTCCCACGATTATCTATGGAATTAATCCTTGCACATTATCAGCTGCTACCCGCTCTGTACTGCAGTAAAGAGAATAAACCTATGCCTACGTCAAAACGGCTACCGATTTGAACACCTCATATCTTAGTACAAAAGTAAAATTTCTAGGCGGGTCCAAATGTAAACTTTCAAGTTTTTTAGTTTAAGGTGAAATAATACCCAAAGTAGAAGTTATTGCTTTTTATTTGTTTTTCGATAAGTCCTTTTTGTAGCGGCCAGTATAACGATGGTAATAAAATTAAGTTCGAGTGTCATTTCCTACGAAATGTATAGGAAACGTTTTTTGCGATTTATGACTTTTCTAGTACTCAAACCTCAATTGGTCCAATAGAGGTTTTTGATCCGTATAAGAAAGAGGATCGATTGGCATAAAAAATGTCTGTGTGAGAATTGCCCATTTTCCTGCTGACTGTACAATATTTTCAAAGTCTGTGAATGCAGATCAAAATTTCTCAAAAAGTTAAGGACAGTCTCTTAAGACCATTTTCCTGCCCCATCTCAAAAATCCACCCTGTATAGGTATTACTCGAATTTGATGGCTCAAGGATAGGTATTATTTTTGAATTTTTAAATATTTGCTTTTCTTTTTTTGCGTTGGGGGTTTTTTTTTTATTTAGACTATTTCGGAAGAAATATGTCTATTCCAAACTGTCAACATCACAGAAAAATTATACGCCGTGCTTGACATTGTAGACAGTTGTCTATGGTAGAGAAGACAAATCTCTTCACATTTAATTTTGTAATCGCCGTGCTAAAGACAGTAAAAAACTTTATACTGTCTACACGGAAACATCATTTTTGTCTATTCTTCAGTCGACAAAACGCTTCTCTACGGTTCTCGTGCTAAACCTGCTGGTGTGATAAATCCACCTTATTAACAAAAATAAATAAGTGTACTTGTTTTTATTTATTTTTATGATTAGGTAGTAATTAGGTTCAAGTTTATACAATACGTACCTAATCTATCTATAACCTTAAAAAAACGTATGCGTTCGCCCGGTCGGGGGACTCCCGTCAGGAACGAACTTCCTTCTCACTTATGCTTTAAAACAAAAACGATTTTTTGCAGCCGCCATCTTGGTTTTACATTTTAAAGTCACTATCGGGTTTAGCACCGTTTTTGTTTTTTTTTGTGTGGGAAATTATCAAATAACTTCTCCCGCTCTGGGCGGAGCGGGAGGGCGTGTCAGACTTTTACTGACTAAATCCCACCCGTGTTCTTTCAGATGCCTGTGTGCCAGGGCCACGATATCCCTTTCGGACAAACTCGCAATCCTGGCAGGCATTGGCCTTAACGGACCCCGTCAGTTGGTGCTGACATCTCTTTGAGGCGCGCGTGGAACACAACGCGCCGTCGACCCGGGCCTGGTCCTAATCGGACGACGAGCTACCCGTCGCTCGCCCTCCGCAAGCCAGCGCCTACGGTGGCCGGGAATCGGCCTGAGACTCTCGACTCCCGGGGCGTCTCCTGCAGCGACTAGGGGCGTAAGAACGCGAATTTTGCCTCTCCTTCACGCGTTCCGCCTCCTCGACCGACCATGATCTGATGAACCATGGCCTGATCCAGGGCCGGACGCTAGAGATCGCCGCCGCCGATCGCCTCCGTGAGGACACGGCGGTGCTCCCCGCCCAAGCCTGGCAGACCTCCACCGTATGCTCCGTGTCCTCCGGGTGATCCACACAGTGGTGACACCCGGGCGTTTCCTCCTTCTTTATCCTAAACAGGAACTTCCCGAAACAACCGTGTTCGGTGAGGACCTGCGTCAGGTGGAAGGTGAGGATGCCGTGGCGCCTTTTATAGCCACTCCTCAAAGAGGGGACTTATCGCCGTAACTGTGGCGTGCCCAGGGCTTAGCACCCTCGAAAACTATGAAAACGACCCTCATAACGAAAAATTTGAACATTTTCGTAGCCGCCATCTTGGATTTACATTTTGACCTCACTATCGGACGGCCCACACGTATACGCGCGGTCCGTGAAAGGTTAAGTACCCTCGAAAACGACACCCATGAAGAATAATTTGAAGATTACCGTAGCCGCCATATTGGATTTACATTTTGACCTCACTAAGTCACTATTGGCTGTAGCGCCCTCGAAAACTGATCTTGGATTTACATTTTCACTATCGAGTTTAGCACCCTCGAAACCGTGAAAACTACACCAGACGAAAAATTTTAAAATTTTCGCAGTGCCATATCTTGGATTTACATTTTGACAGCATTGTCGGCTGTAGCACCCTCGAAAACTATGAAAACGACACTCATGACGAAAAATTGGAACATTTTTGTAGCCGCCATCTTGGATTTACATTTAAACGTCACTATAAGCTTTAGCACCCTTGAAAACCATGAAAACGATACCCATGTTGAAAAATTTGAACACTTTCGTAGCTGAATCAATCACCGCTTGGCGTTTATAACTTACATTTTGAGAATATGGACTATATAATTAACTCGACAAACGTTGATGGTTTGCTCCTGCTAGGAGATTATAACATACCTGTGGCCCAATGGACAAAAATTGATCCCTGTCTAGACTCCTTAGCTTGCCTAGGCACCACTTCCATCTGCCAACGTTTAAGAGACTTCCTGACGGTTCACGATTTGAAGCAATATAATCACCTTACTAATTCAAATAAGCGTATACTTCTCCTCTCAAATAATAGTTGCTGTGTTTATAAACCCAACCATGAGCTGCTACAGGTTGATAATCACCATCCTCCATTTTTTACCTTGCTTCCTTTTAATATTAATATTAATTTACTACCACCAAAACAAACCACAAGATATAATTTCCGTAAGGCCGTTAGTCTGCTGAAAAAAGCGTTGAAATTTTCTATAACTACTTACATGGTATAATAAGAACTCGTGTGCCTCTAGCAAAGCCTAAAAATCCTAATTTCCCCGTATGGTTTTCTAAAGCTCTCATTCGTATTTTCAATTATAAAAAGAAAGCATGGTGTAAGTGGAAAAAATATGAAAACTTGTTGACAGACTACGAAGTATTTTCTTCATATAGAGTTCGTTTTAAAGTAGAATGTAATAAATGCTATCTCATTTACATGAAGAGTATCGAAGACAGTATTCCCCTTAACATCAAACATTTTTGAACATATATATCTAATCGTCGTGGCAGGTCAGGTGTCCCAGATCGTATGTTTTATAAAAATGATATATCTAGTGACCAAATATGTAACCTTTTTTCAGCATTTTTTCAGTCCGTCTATGAACCAACTTGTCTTAGACCTGGCTGGTGCCCGACGCCCGATCATTCTGACGCTGGCCACACCTCTCTCCATAGCTTAAGTTTCAGCCTTCCCCTGGTTCGCAAACAGATACAGCTCTTGGACATTAGTAAAGGCCAAGGACCTGATGGAATACCACCTTGCTTTTATATAAAATGGTCTGCTGATACTGTTTGTAAACCTGTAACGTTAATTTTCAATAAATGCATTCAGGATGGTATATTTCCTTCTGTCTGGAAAAATGCTAATTTAGTTCCTGTCTACAAAAGTGGCTCTAGACAAAATGTCGAGAATTATAGACCTATCTCTTTACATTATGCTTTAGCTAAGCTATTTGAAAACTTGTCTAAAAAATTATCCTTTTAATCAACAACGCTTAATTACTGAGCAACACGGCTTTGTCAAAAATAAATCTACAGTTACTAACTTAATGATTTTTTATGTTATTATGAATCACTTGTTTGAAAATATGGACGTAAGAGCACAAACAGACGCCGTCTACACAGATTTAAAAAAAGCATTTGATAGAGTTGATAACTTAATACTACTTAACAAAATTGCATTTAACGGCATTAGAGGCAACTTGTTGCGCTGGTTTCAGTCTTATATCTATAATCGCAATCAAACTGTAGTGAGTAATGGGTACCATTCTGACACCTTCCTTGCTACATCTGGTGTCCCTCAGGGATCAATTCTTGGCCCTTTATTGTTTTTAATTTACATAAATGACATCGGAAACTGCTTTCATAATAGTGATTTTCTGTTGTATGCTGATGACCTCAAAGTTTACAGGAAAATTGTAACGATCGATGATTGTCATGTTCTACAACATGATTTAAATAGATTATCCGACTATTGTGATATAAATAAATTAAAATTATGTATAGCTAAGTGTAGATATATGAATTTTACCAAAAATAAAAACATTGTTAGTTTTAATTACTCTTTATGCAATGAGTTGCTTCTCGGAGAGACTCAGATTAGTGACTTGGGTATTCTATTGTACTGCAAACTTCACCTTAACCTACACATTGATAAGATTATTGCTAAGGCATTTCAAATGTATCACCTTGTTATGAGATCATCCGTAGATTTTAAGCGACCTGCCACTTTCCTGTATCTTTTTAATTCTTTGATTCGACCGCAAATTGAGTACGCCTGCATGATATGGGATCCATACTATGCTAATACAATCTTGCCATATAAAAAGTTCAGCGCAAATTCTTACGAGCATTGCAGTTCCGATAATATAATATAAATAAACATTTTATTTCTCTTCCACAAAGGCGCCTTAAAAATATGAATATATTCCTCCAATAATTCCTTTGTGGGAGACTGGTATCTGCACTAGGAAACCCTGTCACACAGATTACCACCCCAAACAGAGATGCAATAGTTTAGTAAAGATTGACAAAGTGCAAAGTATACCGTTTTAAGAACTTACGCATCTGCAACACGTCGTAGGCTTCTAAAAATGAAGATGAGCTTCCTAATTCTTTTGGACAACAGATCGATGTGGGAATAAAAGTTTAGGTTTTTGTGTAGTGACACCGAGATATTGAGAGAGTCCACTTTTTTGAGTTTTGGGCATGAGCACGAGTAGGAAGGGCTATTTTTACATGAGTGGGCCGCGATATTTAATAAGGGGTTTTGGTTGTGTTTTTGAGTGTTTGTTAGGGTAAATAGAAATAGATCATTTATTTGTCCAAAACATCAGTATACCCACACATGGCATGCAAGATGTTACATAAAAATTATAGCACAGTCATGTTGTGCCTTAACGGCATACAAATATTAACAGGTTGGTTATTTTTATTAGTATATAAACATCAAATAATTATAAAATTAGTCCATTATTCAAAGAAAATTAACATATCAAATTAAAACTTAATCAATCAAATTATAATAAATATACTACAGAATAGTGTCATCAACTCGTCATAGATATGTATAATAAAATTAAAATTAGCCAGTCAAAAGTCAAAATAATTAGGAATAGAAAATCTACATATCATTTCACACGAATCAGATTGATTAAATTTAATTGAATATTGTACACACCAATAATGAACAAAAATTAAATAATAATAACAATTAAGTAAACGTTAAAATGAAAATGTATAAAAAATAAAACTAAATCAATACTTTGTCTGTTAAAAACTCGGAAATATTATAATACGCTTTTTGAATTAGAAAGTTCTTTAGTTTTTTCTTAAATAAGTTAACATTCAATTCTTTAATGTGTGGCGGAATGTGATTGAATATATTTGGCGCCATGCAGAACACACTTTTATGCATCAGTGCTGTATTGGACTTTCTTCCACATAATCTACTGTTATCCCGTCGACTTCGGGTATTAGTATCTGATAGCTTCTTGAATAGTTTTGGGTTTGTTTTTACGAAGACCGCAACCTCGAAAATGTATAAGACGGGAGTGTTAATATTTTATTTTTGATAAAATGTGGCTAATATGTACTGATACGTGTAGTATCAGTACATATTAGTCCAAACATCAATCTGAGATACCTTTTCTGTAACTTGAAGATTAGTTCTCTATTACACGAGTTGCCCCAAAAATAACCCCGTATCTTAAGATTGAGCCAACGATGCCATGATATGCACATGACACACACATGAGCAAAGCGTCGGTACCTAAGATCGAAGACAGTTTATAAAGAGCATAAGCAGATTTGCTTATTCTTTTGCCTAATTCCTCTGTGTGTACTTTCCAATCCAGCCTTTCATCTATATTTAAACCTAAAAATTTGGTAGTACCTACGCTTTCAATCATTTTGCTACCGTGTTCTATTAACATATTAGATGCCTTTGGTCGCTGACTGAACAACATTAACCCTTTCGCGGACAGTGAATGCCTAATGACGTCATAACAATAAAACTTCTATTGTGTCACCGCCCGTGAAAGTGTTAATTTTGTTTTGTCAATATTTATCCTAAGATTATTATTGTCCAGCCATGTGATTATTGATTGGATAGTTTTGTTAATTTCATTTTCTAATTGTAAATCGTCAGTGTTATTAATAGTAATGGTGCTGTCGTCGGCAAATAGTGACATATGATGGATGGTTACCTTTGGTAAATCATTAATGTAAATTAAAAATAACGGGGGACCTAGCACGCTCCCCTGTGGTACACCATACTTAATTAAACGTTTATTTGATCTAAATATTAATTCGGATTTAGTCTTTGGATCTATCTTCGAAATTTCTACATATTGATTCCTATTTATTAAATATGATTCTATCAATCTTAATATGTTTCCTCGAATCCCATAAGCCTCTAACTTGTCAAGCAAAATCTTATGGTCCACGTAATCGAAGGCTTGGGTCATATCGCAATATACGGAACACACGGGTATTCTGCTGTCAACATTTGTGATGACTTTATTCAAGAAATCGAAGACAGCAATGGTTTTATTTTTCCTGAAAACTTTTTGTTCCTCAGTTAAAATGTTATATTTTTCAAAAAAATTGTAAAGTTGTGTGTATAAATATTTTTCAAAAAGTTTTGAAAAAATTGGTATGAGCGCAATTGGTCTATAGCACTCCATGTTTTCCCTATTGTTTTTTTTGAATAGTGGTTTAACTACAGCTGTTTTGAGATGGTGTGGAAAAATACTAGTTGTAATACACAAATTAACAATATAACTTATATGCACACTAATATAATCAGAAACACATTTAATGATTCTTGTCGAAATACCATCGTGTCCTACGCTATAAGTATTTTTGAGGGATTTAAAGATATTCTGTATGTCATTGGAAGTGCTTGGTGCACAAACATAGAGTTATTTAATATTGGAATATTTGATGTTACTTAAATGCCATCGCGAGATATAGGCTTAATTTTATCAATGAAGAAATCATTGAATGCTTTTGCTATATTTTGCGGATGCGTTTCTGTTTTATTTCCAATTTTAATACTTGTGATGGAAGTCTTTGGCAGATTGATGATGAGATGCCACGCGATACCCACTGAGGTTTTTTGTATGTTTTTATTGTAACTTTTCTAAATGGAAAGCAGAGGTCGTAAAACAAAGTAAAGGTCTCTATGAACAAGTTATAAGCTACATCGGGGTCGTTAGTTTCGTAGATTTCAGAAAAGGAAATGTTATTTAAACAGTCTTTGAACTTTTTTATGTTGTCATTGCTATAATCACGTCGTTTTATATACCATTGATCTAGTAAACGGATACGTTTGATAGGAAATCTTAATATTTGACTTGTGTGGTCAGACAAGGCAAAATCTATTA
Organism: Tiliacea citrago; assembly: GCA_963921375.1. Lineage (NCBI taxonomy): Eukaryota > Metazoa > Arthropoda > Insecta > Lepidoptera > Noctuidae > Tiliacea > Tiliacea citrago. The sequence continues at coordinate 28,005,998 of OY992790.1, read as the reverse complement.
CGTCTGATATGCATTTTTTATTAAGATTATGTGCAAAATTGTCGATACACGTCTGACTTTTCAATCTAGTAGGCTGCTTTATTTCTAATTTTAGATTAAAATTAAGCTAAAGACATTCAAATTCAAGTGTGATACTATTACGTTTCAAAATGTCAATATTAAAGTCGCCGCATAATATAATATTTCGTTTGCGTTTCTTTTGTATGTATTGTAACAATTTATTTAAATGTTCAAAAAATAAAGCTAAATTATTTGAATTTGGAACTCTATATATATGTTACGGCTAATACCCGAAGTGCGGCTACACCTAGTTTTAGCCGGTTAGAATTATAGGTCCAGACAATCCCTGTTGGATAAAACCAATTTACCAACAATAGAGGGGATCTGGCGCTCGGCAGCCGCTACCGCGGCACGCTCGCTACGCTCGCTCACCTTCGCTTGTTAATGGTTACTGTTCTAACCTAACCTAACCCAAATGATTTTACCCGAAAACAATCGGCTCGTACTAGGTTTAACCAAGAGTAAGTGGCTACACCTAGTTCTAACCGGCTAAAACTAGGTGTAGCCGCACTTCGGGTATTAGCCGTAACATATACATATCACAATGGTGTCCGACTGTCCTAATTCAATTGCACAACATTCGAAAATACATATTTTTGAAAATTTATTGATACCAGGAATATCGTTCCACTGATGTCCTTTTTTACCAAGATACATATGCCACCTCTCTTAGTATCTCTTCTACTGTAGCATGAAGCTAGGTCATAGTTGGGTACTGAAAGATATTGTTCATAACCAGACATTATAAAATGTTCAGTAATGCAGATTACATCAATGTGTATCTTCTTCTCAGTTAACTCCTCCAGGCATACAGTGAGATAGTCTGTTTTATTAATTAGTCCGGCTATATTTTGATGAAGAATATTAAGGTAATTATTATAGAAAAAACTGAGTTTCTTTTTATGATTGTATATCATTTACCAGCTCTGCTTGGTTTTTCTGGGAACAATTATATTCTAAGTGAGTGGCATTCAAGGTTTTTAGGTTTAGGATAAGGTCTTCCAAATCTGATATTATCATATTTAAGCCTTTGTTATTTATACTCCCATACCGATGGTTACAAGTGTCATAGGTATATGAGAGGTTGAGATTTGAGTCCAATATCTACGCATAAGCATATGTCTCCACATCCATGTAAATTAAGTTATTAAAGGTATCTATATGGCTGTTAAACACAATATTACTGTTATCCATATATTTAAAAGTTGGTAGACATATTATAACATTAGTGTGACTTAAAGTTTGTAGTTTTTCGCGAGTAAACGTAACTAGTTCTATATAATTATGCGTTTTTTTTAAATCCTCTTCGCCAATATGAATAATACAGTAATCAGAGTGTGTGAAGTTTCGTACTTTTGTATCAATGTTGTTTAAGATATGCTTTAATCCACATTTAGGCATACGATAGTGACACATATTATAATTACAGATCTGAGTTCTTTCACTCATTGTATACATTCTATCATACGTTTCACTACTCAGAAGGCAAATCTTATGTTTTACCAGCGGCGACGAAGGTTTTTTTTCGCTAATACCGTTGGGTAATGTGGTGTTTCGAGTGCTACTAGTAGCGGTTTCAACTTGAGGTGTGCAATGGTATTCTATAGTTTCTGAAGTTTGTGTCTGTTTTGTTTTCGTGCGATGAGTTACATTCTTTTTAGGAGTTTGGACTTTCTGCTTCAAACTCAAACTCAAAGCATTTATTTCAATTAAACCATTTACAGGCACTTTTGAATTGTCAACAAGTCGCTCAGTTACAAATATGAAGCTAGTTGCCCATTCCAAATAGTAGGTTCCTATGGAGAAGAACGGGCAAGAAACTCCACAGACACTCTTTTAAAATAAAATATTTGATACAAAGTATTGGTTACATCATTCTTATTGAAAATATACATGTGAGAACGATGCAAAACGTCAGAAGCGTCCGTGATAAAAAAAAACAATTCAAAACTAAAATAATTAAAAATAAGCCGTGGCAGCTAAGAGATGACCAGTCCCAACTGACAGCGCCCGTTCACGAACATGACGCATGGATCAGCACCATTCAGCTCAACCATTTTGAAGGGAGCTAAATGATCCAACACACACGCCACCATCAGCGAGACATCTGAGTGAGCATGACATACTCTCAGCTGCCAGGACATATTCAAGTCAATGAAAGACATATTACCCGGTAAATGGTAGCTCTATTGTACATAGTACTCACACCTGTGTTATGCAATTATATAATACAAAGGTGATTGAGTTTATACAATGAAAAGATGGTCTTACAATCTTCAGCAGCTCCAACAGTATTTTCGAATTCTAGTTTCTCTTGATTCAATACTATCTCATAATCACTACTTTTTACATTTGGTAAAGAAAATCGTATGCACTTAACTGGGCTATTAGCGATTTTTCTGTAAATGACATTTTTCTTTGATTAATCTGTATTAATTTGCTTCAAGTTACTATTTTCCAAAGACAGTACTTCTATTTCTTGGTGCGCGCTTTTTAATTGTGATTTAAGATTTTCTATCTCATTTTTGTAGGTGTTTATTTGCGTTTCATCCTCGCTGTCTGACATTTCTGGCATACCTACTGTTTGTAGTACACTCCAATGTTTCGGAGACATTAGCGTCACTGCTATCATTATTAGGTTCGGATCGGGTGCGAGTGCGCCGAAACGTAATATTATCCACTACATTTTCGAAGAAATTCATATTAGTGGATTATTTTCTGAGTATAAATTTCTAAGTAACTCAAGATTTTCACGTTGTTGGATTCGAAAGCACGATCACGTCGTTTATGAAGTCGGTACATACAACCACGGGACCAGGTGTATAGTTACTAAGAATGTGAAATTGTCGATCTAATAGCTCATTATCGATGTGTGTCTTTGTCACCACAACAGATGTCGCTTATTTCAATATTTATTGCAGACTAATAATAACTTACTCTGGTAACACTATTGAAGCAGTAGCAACACAAATTAAAATTAGTTCAGGTGATTTGTGCTAGATGGTTTTGTAGTGCGGGATAACATTTGAATAAAAAACGAATCTATTGTGGCCGAAATTTGAATGAGTCAATATCGAATATAATGATTGTTATCCTTTTGAATACCAATGCACTTAAATTGCAGACTTATGCAAAGGGGTCGCATGCAGCACCGTAACACTTCGTTTCTTGAGTTTAAAATCACTATTTATGTATTTAGATATTCAGTATTTATTTATAATCCCGGCACTATTCATCGGTCACTAATAGTTTGTATGTCCAGTTACACTTTTAGGTACAATACACAGCCAGGGGTGATGTTTGGTAGTTTTAAAAATTAAAAGAGCACAACTTTGAGCAGTGTTTACTTGTCAGCGACCGTGACGTGACCTTCAAATTCGTAAATGTTATGTATTTAGTCTTGCCTGTATTAAGCGAGAGTAAGTTGTTGTTTAGCCAGGTCATAACTAGTGAGAAACCCATCTGAGCAGTGGTACACTTCCTCCCAAGTCTCTCCATAGAAAAGAAGAGCCGTGTCGTCCGCGAATCTAACAATCTTGCCGTTAGTAAGGTTTAACTGGCAGAGATCATTAATGAAAATTAAAAAGAGGGTAGGCCCTAAAATACTCTCCTGAGGAATACCAATATTGACTTCGCAGTCATCACTCAACCACTCATCGACTACAACACGTTGAGCTCTGCCGTTCAGGTAACTTTCGAACAATTTTAGCTGTTCGCCACGAATCCCGAGGTGTTCAAGATTTTTCAGTAAGAGTGGTGCAGAGACGGTGTCAAAAGCCTTCGCCAAGTCGAGGACAATAAGTAAGGCCCTTTTTCCTCTCATCCAACTTAGAAACTACGGTATCTGTAAGTTGATCTGCCTTTACGAAAACCATATTGATTATCAGATAGAAGTTTGTTTGTTTCTAGATAATTAGTTAATTGCTTGTTAATAACTTTCTCAAGAATTTTGGATAATGACGGCAAAATGGATATTGGACGGTACTCGTAGTTATTGGCACAGTCCCTGCTACCAGACTTGTGAATTGGGTGAACTAGGGATTTTTTGAGATCTGAGGGAAATTCACCAGTAGAAAGGCAGGTGTTGCAAATAAACGCGATGGGATCAGATAAGTTAGAGTATCTTTAAATTAATTCACTGGGAATGTCGTCACACTTTACGGCACAAGTGGTTTTAAGAGATGCTATTATGGCAAAGGAGAAGAGACAAGGCGGCAGAGAAGAAGACTGGTATGAGGCAGGGTCAAACCTTGTGATAGATCCCGCCAAGGAGTTACCGATCCTTACAATGAATTGATTAATCTCATTGACAGAGTTTTTGGGCTGCTTTAGATCAATCAGATCCATGGGCGGACTGTTCTGTTTAGTGGTGTAGATGATTGTTTTTACGATGTCGTATGGTACGTATTTCATACACTGAGTTTCTACAAAAGTTTAATCTTCTAACCTTGGAATCAAGGCGTCTGTTGCTTCAAGCAATGATGCTTCATGATTTGTTGCACAACAAGATTGACTGCTCAGACCTAGTTAATAATATATTTTACGTAGTGCCCAGAACAGTTATTCGACGAGAGGCACGAGTTTACCCCCTTTTTGCCACGACACATTGTCGTACCAATGCGGGTGAACGGGCGCCTCTCCATAGACTAGCCAAAATCTATAACACACATTTTGTGAATTTGGATATATTTGCTTTAGATCGTCAAAAATTTAAAAAAATATTTAGTGGATTGTCTGCAATTGCGTGATGTGTAGCGTCTTTTCTTTTTATTTGTTTTCGTAGTAATTATATTAAGTACTATTTGTTTTAGTTTGAGATAAGTGCACCCTCTTTTTTCTCTTCCTGTCTTCTTCTTTGTGCTTTTAACTTGAATATTGTCTTCACTGTATCATTAATCTAGGTAATCTGTGGAAACGTCGCGGATTGTACATTTACCCACTTCAAATGTAATCTTAGATGTAGTCTTTAATGTACAATTGTTTGTTTTCCCTAACAAAATAAATAAATAAATAATACTTTTTCACTCTCGTTCTATCGAGAGAGAGAAAGTATGAACGCTTTTTCGCCTGCCAGTTTACTCCGTTCCAAAAATACTTACTAGAAAAAAATTCAATTAAAAAATTTAAAAACCGCCAAGGCAAAAAAGAATAGCGAACATTTAAAAAGTCAAATATAATACCTATCCTTGAGCCATCAATTTTGATTCGATTATTTTTGATTTTTTAAATTATATTTTTAAGCTTTACAAAAGAAGTTATGATAAGTACTCACCTAAATCATCTTTAATCTTAGTAGCAATAGTTACTTACCTGTCTTATCTGCATTCTGGTGCAGTTTCAGCGAGCTCGAGGCCTGTTTGGGAGTCGTTCATCATTTCAGCGAAAAGACGTCCACTGCTGGACATAGGCCTCCCCCTAAGTGGGGGTGATTGCCATAATCGCCACGAATGGCAGGCGGGTTGGCGATCGCAGTATGGTGTTAAAATGCATAGCGTAACCGATCAAACGATTGGCAGTCTAAAATGCAACATACTCGCGGTAGCTCTTACATCCGGTTTTTGAAAGATATCAATCGACTTTACAATAGATTAAATTGAATAAGCTCGGGGAATTCTAGCAAATCGGTCCCAGTTTTCAGTTGGTCGGCTATTAGAAATAATTATAAAGACGTAATAATAATAGACTTTATTGACATAAAAATATTACAACCATACATGTGAAGCCCCTGACTCCCGTGCTAGGCGAACCTGTGTTACAGGAACCAGTGTCCTCCGCCATACATCACATTTCATTTCAATTTTTATGTAATAAAAATAAGTAGCACTAGTAGGTATTGAAACATAGTGAAACTAAACAATGAAAAGAAACAATGCGAGCGTGTGTTTGTGCGCGTGTGTGTGCGTGAGTGTGTGTGAGTGCGAGGGTGTATGCGTGAGTGCAAGTGTGTGTATGTGTGATGGTGAGCGAACCATGTGAGTGTCCATGAGTGTGTGTGAGAGTAACTTCATGTTTTTTTTGCAAATTATACGCGTATTTTATGGTACTGAAAGAATTAACTTTTCTGTGTCGTCATAACTTAAGGACTGAAGCCAAGGTCGTAAAATTTGTTTTATCTTATATAACGTAAGCTTATAAATCGGGATTGATTTATTAACCCGGTTGTAGATCTTGGAACTTAACGCACTAAAGTGTCTGGACGCGAGATCGGTGCGACATTTGGTAACTTTGCAGATTGGAAAACCAGTGCGTCTACTTATTTCATCTGCAGTTATTGGTAACAAAGTGTGTCTACGTAGGACAGTACGGAGGATATATAATTGTCGAACTGTAAGAACTTGGGCTTCCGAGTGCAACTGTCTAAACGTGTCTAACGTGTGCTTGTGGGTTGCGCAGTCGGCCATGCGCGCGCTGGGGTTCGGCTCCGGCGTGTGCGACGCGGTGCTGCGCCTGTTGGCCTTCTTGCTGAAGCTCGGCAACGTGGAGTTCGAGCCGCAGCACAACATCGACGGTTCCATCGGCACGCGCCTGCAGCACCGCTACGGTACGCTTCGCTCGTTACTCGACACCGTACATGGTGTCGGCCGCGCTGACCGGACTGTGTGTGTGCAGAGCTGGTGGAGGCGTGCGCGCTGGTGGGCGTGGACGCCGACGCGCTGGGCGAGGCGCTGGGCGCGGGCGCCGCCGACGACGACGACGCGCCGCCGGACGCGGGTGAGTGTGCCGCCGGGCGCGCGGCCGAGTGCGCGGCTCCTACTGAGCTTGTGGTCGCTGTCGCAGAGAGCTCGTCGGGCTCGGACGCGGGCTGCGGCTCGCCGGGCGGCGGCGCGTGGGCCGGCGCGCGCCGCGACCAGCTGCTGAACGTGCTGTACTCGCGCCTCTTCACGTGGCTTATCAACGCCGTCAACGACCACCTCAAGGTGAGCGAGCGAATGTTTACGACATTTGGTATAATAACATCCGAGTGTTTTTATCATCATAGTGAGCAGTGCATAGCACAGCTCGCCTAATTCCGATCACTGCACAGCATGAACCACTGCACTTAAGGTGAATCCACAGCTGTAGCCCGTGAAATTCAAATTTTCTTACGTTTTATTTTTCTTTACGTTTTAATTTGCAGGTTTGTGTCAGGTGTATCTTGAGCAAAATATGATCTCTATAGGTTAAGATTTGTTCCCTAATGTCATAATTTAATAAAAAGTCATTCAATGGAACAAATGTAGACCTGGCACTGACCTGCAAATAGCAAAAGACGAAAGAACATCTGAATTTCGCGAGCTACAGCTGCGGATCCACCTTACCCCAAGTCATTGAAAGCAAAGCTGAGAAACAATTGCGCTACATTGTTGCCCGCTACATCAAATGTTCCTGGACACAATGTTGCACTACTTTGAACATGAAAACATGACACACACAACAGAAAAACATGTCGCTGAAACAATACCAATGTCGTGCAAGTTAGTCTTGTGTGTCGCTACTGAGCTCGCTCGCAGAGGTATCTAAAGAGTACGTGACGCGCAGCCGGCCGAGGCGGGCAAGCGCTGCTCGCTGGGCATCCTGGACGTGTACGGCTTCGAGTCGCTGGCGTGCAACGGCCTGGAGCGCCTGCTCATCAACTACGCGGCCGAGCGCGTGCAGGCGGCCGTGACGGGCGCCACGCTGCGGCGCGAGCAGGACGAGTACGTGCGCGAGGGGCTGGCCTGGCGCGCGCTGCCCTACGCCGACCACGAGATGCTGGCCGAGCTGCTGGACGCGGTGAGTGCCGGGCCCCGCCCCGCCTCCATCCCCCCGCCCCCCCCCCCCCCCCCGCCCCGCGCCCGCCTGACGCCCCGCTGTCCGCAGGGCCCCGACAGCGTGCTGGGCGCGCTGCGCGAGTGCTCGGCGCGCGGCTGCAGCGACGCGGCCTTCCTGCAGCGCCTGCAGCGCCGGCGCCACCCGCGCCTGCTGGTGCTGCCGCCCGACCACTTCCAGTCAGTATTTTTAAAATTAATCTAAAAACTTTTGTGCTTCTAATGATTTATTTTATTTTATTAATTTTAAGAAAACTTACAGCGAATACATTCGAGTATTCAGAAGTAATAGGTAGAAGAAAGCCAATTACAAGTTTCCACTTATATAAACTTATGTATGATATTGACAAAACGGTAAAACAGCGTGAGAGTTAAACATAGAAACAACTGAAAAGAACAAACAAAAATAAAATACATTACGCAATAATGTTACTCTTCAAAGAAAAAGTTACTTAACATTTGTGAATAAATCAAGCTCAACATCCCGGCACACTTTATTGAACATTCAACATGCCCTTAAAATGTATGCATTTTGCATATAAACAGTTTTCGCAATAGGTACATGAAGGAGATGAGGTCTCCGAAGAAACACAGACGGTACACGAAGTCCAATCTTGGCCACCAACTCAGAGACGTCAGTAGACCCATTCATTATACTAAATAGGAAAGCCAGATCTGCAATTTTTCTTCGCTCGTGTAAAGGAGGAATATGAAATTTCTTACACCGACTAGCATAGTTAGGAAGATAAGTATTTGAATGATATTGAGTGTACCATAAAAATCGCCTTTGTTTACTTTCAAGGCGATTAATATAAACATTGTAATTTGGATTCCAAATTTGAGAAGCATATTCGAGATGGCTACGGACAAAAGCACAGTATAGAATTTTCATGGTTTTGACATTCTTAAACTCAGAGGAGACCCTAAAAATAAAACCCAACGCTTTAGAAGCCTTGTTAACTATATTTTCAATGTGCGCATCAAACAAAAGCTTTGAGTCAAAAATTACCCCAAGATCCTTGATGACATTGACTCTGGCAATTGAGGTATTTGATAATTTGTAATCATACCTAATAGGGTTTGGCTTACGAGTAAATGTACACACATAACATTTTGAAATATTTAAATCCAACCTATTTCGATCGCAGTAATCACGGAACCGGTCCAGATCCTCCTGTAATAGGTGTGCATCCTCAATGGTTGACATTTGACTAAGAATTTTCATGTCATCCGCGTATAATAAAATTTTAGAATTTAGGAAACAGGAAGCGATGTCATTTACAAAAATATTGAATAAAAGAGGTCCCAATAAGGATCCTTGGGGAACCCCCGACGGGATGTACATCGTTCTCGAGGTATAACCGTTGAGGACAACAGTCTGGCATCTATTTTCAACATATGATACAAACCATCTGCACAAGCTACCCCTCACACCAATCCCTAGCAATTTGCGCATTAAAAGCGCATGATCTATTCGATCAAAACATTTACTGTAGTCAGTGTATATAACGTCGACCTGAGACCTCCTGGGGCCCAAGTCTGCTATTTTTATAAATTCAGTCATTCCAACACGATCCCATTGTCATGCCATTGTCATTTTGCTAAAAGTTCGTAATCTGGTAAATTCATAATGGTCGATCATTTTCTTTGCAATTTTTTTCAATGTAGTGTCAGTGGCCGACCATTAGAAAGTCATAATGACGTCATTATAATAGTAGATTACCAAACTTGTCAAAATCAACAATTATGAAATCAATGATCGACCATTCTGACACTATTGTAATAGCAGACTTGAGGCCCTGGACATATGCTCTGAAAGATAGTCACTACAGACCACGAGATTGGATGTGGTGGAGCGACCTTTTAAAAATCCATGTTGGTGTTCGGAGAAACCTAATTTAAGTGAAGAAGAAAGTTGTACGTGTACGATTTTCTCCAAAATTTTAGCGAACACGCAGAGTTTGGAGATCGGTCTATAATTTTCAACAATGTCCTTCGGGCCTTTTTTATGAATCGGCGTTATACAGGGTGGAATTTTGTAATGCCACCTGGAGGGAAAGTACTCTTAATACTGCAGATAGAAAATTTTACTCAAAGGAAACATTCCTTTATTTTTGAATAGAAAGCAAACTGCATTCAAAGATTTTCGAAAATTCTCTTCTCGGGGAATCGAACCGGCTAAAATCTGAAAAAATGATACCCTGTACTTTTATTGCATCGATCGTTAGGGTCAATTATAAGAATGAAATCTCTCTAACAAACATGATAAATTAAATGAAAGGAAAACCAGGAAATCTGAAGTTACAAATTCAATGAGTCAAGTTAAAGCTCTTTAACATCCATCTTTTGTAATGCAGACTCCTTTGCGACATACTCGTAGCTGCGTGTATGAGGTAATTTAAATATGGAATGTTAGATTAAAATTTGAAAATTAGATTGTCATAGTTGTTATTCACATTTGATTGTTTTTACAACTCATTTCACATTTTGTCTCACGGTGAAAATGGCTTATCAAGAACAGTTTGATTTAATGGAAGCTTATTTTTTAAACAACAAAAACGTGAATCTAGCTCTGTGGTGGTATGGAGAGAGATATCAAGACCGACAGGCACCAACTCGGTTCGTATTGAAAAGAATGGTAGAAAATTTAAAGAATACGGGTGGTTTCAAGAAGAGACGGCAAACTATTCAGCAAAACTATTTCGATTTTGAACTAGATGTTTTAACATATTTTGAATCATTTCCAAAGGCTTCAAGTAGAGATGCTGCCGATGAATTAGGAAGAACCCACACTCGCGTACTTAAAGTGCTGAAAAAGTATAAGTATAAATGCTATCGTGAAGGTCGGTTGGTGCAAAAATTGCATATTGGGGATCGTGACAGACGATTACAATTTTGTGAAAACATGCTTGGAGAAATTGACCGAAACCCTAATTTTTTGAGTAACATTGTATGGTCGGACGAAACCAACTTCAGCAATAATGGCATGTACAATCGCCGCAATAACCATTATTGGTCTCGAGTGAATCCTGTTCGTGTTCATGAAACTAACAATCAAGTAAGATTTTCTTTCAACGTTTGGTGCGGAATTATGAGAAATAATGTAGTGTTAGTCCACGTGTACGAAGGTCATTTAAACACTGTCAAGTATATTGAAATACTGGATCTCTTAAGAAACGAGTTAAATGGTTTCCCCGAGGAAGAGCGAAACTAAATAATTCTACAGCAAGATGGTGCTCCAGCACATAACAGCAGAATCACTACTGCCTACGTTAATAACCATTTTAATACCTGGATTGGTACAAACGGCACAATCAGATGGCCTGCGAGATCGCCAGATCTCACCCCATTAGATTTTTTTTAGTGGGGATATGTAAAAGAATCAAATTTACATGAAATCTTATGCGAATGACAACGAGTTGAGAGTTGAAGTTCAGAATACGATTTATAATATTCACCACAACACTTTATTAAAGGTTACTAGAAATGAATTCGTTAAAAGAATAAATTTGTGTATCCAAGAGAATGGAGCCCATTTCGAGCAACTAATTAGTTAGTTTTTTGTAAATAAATAAATTTTTAAATAACAAAAAATTTTTTTGTGAATAATTAAATTAATTTAAGATTTCCTGGTTTTCCTTTCATTTAATTTATCATGTTTGTTAGAGAGATTTCATCCTTATAATTGACCCTAACGATCGATGCAATAAAAGTACAGGGTATAATTTTTTCAGATTTTAGCCGGTTCGATTCCCGGGTGTGGGACAAGAGAATTTTCGAAAATCTTTGAATGCAGTTTGCTTTCTATTCAAAAATAAAGGAATGTTTCCTTTGAGTAAAACTTTCTATCTGCAGTATTAAGAGTACTTTCCCTCCAGGTGGCATTACAAAATTCCACCCTGTATACGCTGACTTCCAGATTGTAGGCACCACTCCCAAGTCAAATGACCGTTTGAATAATAATGTCAATGGAATGGATAGACATCTGGCACATTTGGTTATAAAAATTGGCGAAATATTATCCGGACCAGCGGCTTTGTTAATATCCACTTGCTTTAGCAAACGAAAAACCTCCTCCTCCTGCACATCAATAGAGCAGATGTCTGATACGACACCAGTAGACTGATCCATTCTCGCAGAGGCTAATAATTAATTTGCGTCGCGTCGCTCTTGGAAGTTCGAAAAGAAATAGTCACCAAACATATTGCAGATTACTTCCCCGTGACGAGACGATACTTCACCAAACCTTAATACAGATGGGTAACAGTTGGTTTGTTGTTTAGATTTAACATATTGCCAAAAAGCCCTAGGATTTTTAGAAATGGCTAATTCAATGTTTGCTATATAGTCATCCAACATTTCCTTCTCAAGATCTTTAGCCCGTTGACGTAAGGTAACAAAAGATTGATAGTCCGAAAGATTTCCATAGGTTTTAAATTTTGAGTGAAATTTTGACTTTTCGTTAATTATTTTAATAAGAGGGCTTTTGTACCAAGGGCTTTGATACTTACCCCTTGGAGCGATAGTTTTAGATGGAATATGTGTATTATGGAGCAAGTTGATAGTGTCATAAAAGAATTTAACAGCTTCTTCAAGAGGCCTCCAATTTAGCTCTAATGGCCAATCAATTGCCATGATTTCTTCAATTATGGCGTCATAATTCGCCTGAGCATACAAGAACTTGACTCGAGGCCGAGATTGCAGCTCATGAAGTTGAACGAAGTCGGCAGAAATGCAGAGTGCCTTATGATGCGAGTCCTAATGCACTAGGGGATCCAGGCTGCAAGTGACAGCTACTACACTGTTAGACAAGACGAGGTCAAGAATCCTATTATTCACATTACGATGTGAGTTGTACTGTAGCAAATTACAAGCCGTGAGAGTATCGCAAAAGCTAGTTTGAATGGGTCCATGCAAGTTACCAGGACACAGATGATCACCGTCCGCCGCTGCGTGCCAGTCAATACTCGGTTGGTTAAAATCACCGAGCACTAAAAACTTATCTGGGGGATGTTTAAGAATAATATCAGCTAAATTACTAATTGAGTTGTATCATTAAAGGGTTGCCAGACTGCTGGTTACATATACATATACACAACACATAAATGTATTTTATAGGTTACTTTAGGTTTCTGTTGGTGCAAAGTTAAGGTAACCCACAGATCCTCGGCGGAAGAGCACCATTCGTTGCGGACATCAGCAACTAGTTCTCGACGTATGGCTATTAAAGGCCCCCCACCCATCGTTTGATTAGTTTGCGAATAACTTCGATCACGCCTCCATACAAAATATCTACTATCAAACAATTCGCTATCGGTTATACCATCAATGAGCCATGTTTCCGTCAAACAAATGACATCAAAAGAATTCATACAAACATTTCTGTAGAAAACAGATGTTTTCGTCCGCAGCCCTCGAACATTTTGATAGAAAATACTAATAGGTGCCATAATAATTCAAAAGTAACACCAGAAAAATGATTGAAAAGATATAAAGTACACTCAGACTTAGTGCCAAATAAAAGCTATAGGTAATAAAAGTCGGCTTAAATAGCAAGAGGTGGCAAAATAAAGCGAAAACTATATTTAATAAATCAGATTCGATAGAATAAGTGCAAAAAATCGTATTCAAAGTATAGAAACATTTAGTTTTAAAATTGTATAGGGTATGAGTAAGAAATTTCATGTGTAAGCAGATCTCACCTCTAACCGCACAAACATAGAGTATAAAATGACAATAAACAAAGCCTAATAAGTTGAATGAATAGACGACATCAAACGATAAGAGAACAAAAGGCAGGCGAGAATGGAATGCGTGCAAAAAATACGTACCTATGTTTACAAAACTGAAGTCAAACGAGTTCACTATTAACAATAATGTGTCCACAGTATTTATTACACAAACTTTTACAAAAAGATTAAATAACTCGCAAGTAAGATAAGACGTTTTAATTAACAAACATACTTTTTTAAATCTTGCTGTGTTTTGATGCAGTGTTTTGGAGACGTAGTGTTTTTTCTAACAAGTATTTTTCATCCTCTTACCCACACATGTTCAAAGCCACTCTTTGGCTTGAGCTTTGGTTCTATTAAGTAAGAGTTTATTTTCCAGTGTTAGGTGGTCGTTGATGTACACCCTGTTATTGTCCTGAAAGCCCAGATCACCAGCATTCAGTTTTTTATATTTCCTCGACGCCGCTATAAACTCGTTCTTAAGGTAGCTGTTGTGTGCAGAGCAAATAATGTTTTTATTTAGTTTGTCATTACGTGTCGGCACCCTCGCTATACTCGTATGTATAGTTAATCTGATCCTTCTGTACATGAAAATCAATTGCTTTACCAATATTGGCCATAATTGCGAACAGGTCTTCATCATTGGATATTGGCACTCCTTTGATCTCAATATTGTTCATGCGAGATCTCTGTTGTCTCTGCTGGGTAATTCGATCCTGCAAATTGACTATCCCTTCTTTGGTTTTCTTCATTGTCTCGATTTCAACTTCCAGAACTGACACTTTACTTGCCAAAGCTTTAATTTCCTGACCGTAGGACTCAAAGGACGATTTCATTTCAGAGACTTCCTGCCGTATGGTTTTTAATTCCGCCAGCTCACTCTGGATGGCCTTCACACTCTCTATCAACGCAGGCAATGCTTCCATTTTAGCCGACAGACGTTGAAGCTCAATCATTATGGTCTCCGAGTTCGCTGGTGATGCCTTCACACAATCAGTTTGGGGACTGGCAACCGGAGTAGCCTTGCAGCTTTGACACTTCCATGTCGATTTACGCTCGCCACGTTTTCTCCATCCAGCCTCTGTTATCCCAGCACAGGAAAAGTCGAATTTCGCCTTACAGGCAACACACGTAGCACCATCCCTCGATTCAGTGTCGCAACGTTTACAGGTAAACATCTCGACTGATTCCGATAGAAACTTTGAGAAACACTGCCAGCGGCCGGTTTAGAGAAATAATTATGTTAGCAAAACGCCGTGTACTCGTGCGACCAGTACGCCAACTGCCGTCGAACTGAAATGATGCACACTTTTTAGGGTTCCGTAGTCAACATCGTGTCTGTCTGCACCTAAGCTCAGAGACTCTTTGGGTATACCTACAATCATATTAATCACGCCGACAAAGAAAAAGATAAAATCTTAAAAAAAAAAAAATGTTGGGTACCTCCCTTGCACGTAAAGTGGGGATGATACATTTTGTTCTTCTCTGTGCCAAGTTGTGGTTAGATCGTTCACAAATATTGCGGGTCCGTGCAAACCAATATATGGAACGGGGCCTGCGAGGATACATACAGAAAAATATTGAGATAGCATTATTCCAATAAGCTCATCACTATAGATTTACTCACCTGTCTTTTTCAATCTTATTCAAAAAGGCCAACGAGGTATTTAAACCAGTTTTTTGGAGGGTCCTCGGTTCGGTCAAGAACTAACAAGGTCCTCGTAAGGGTGTCTGTACAAACAAGGGTGTGTGTATGAGTGGGTGCGTGTGTGAGTGGGCGTGTGCATGAGGGAATGAGTGTGGAGGACTGCTGGAGTGTGTGTGTATGAATGGGGGTGTGTTAGGGTGGGTGTGTGTGTTAGGGTGTGTCTGTGTGTGAGTTGTAGTGTGCGTGTGTCTGTGTGTGTGTGTCAGTATGCATGATGTTCAACCCAGAGTCGCCAAAATGTCTTCCACGGCATCATAATTAAGTGTGGAGAGCCATTCAGTCAATGTCTTCTTACACTCATATAGCTGCATAGGGTAAATGTTAAGTATGCGATTTACTTTATTACAGACGCGTGGGGCTTGAGTTACATTTTGGCGACTATAAAAAATTGAACGTGCTGAGTATGTAGGGGCTACTATATCACACCGTCTTTTTTAAGTTTGGCATGGCTAAAGGGTAGAATTTTGTGAAATCTTAGTACCATGTGTAGTATGTGGAGTTTTCTAACGGAGAGCAGCTTAGAGCTTGCGTATAGAGTTTCAGTAGGGAACCTGTAGGGCTTACAGTACATGACCTTAATCAAGGATCTCTGTACCCTCTCTAGATCTATAAAATACGACTTAGCTGCTCCACCCCATACCGAGATACAATATATGATTACAGATTGGGCCAGTGCGATATAGATTTTATTCTGTAGTTCTGCATTCATTACATGTCTCAAAGATTTGAAAACCCATAAGAGTTTTCTAACCCTCGCTATAGTTAGTTCAATGTGTGGGTACCAGCTTAACCTTTGATCTACTACAATACCTAGGTACTTGACGGAGTTTACCTTATGAATTACAGGGCAGCTACAGGTAGATTGGGTTGGGGTACGACAAGAATGTATTCTAATGTCAGACGCAGGCTGAGACTTTGCGTATTTAGTGAAGCAGACGTAGTTGGTTTTTTGGGTATTTAGCGTAAGTAGATTCTCACTTAGCCAATCACCAACTCTAGCCAGTCCCCTCTCAGCCTCCAGCCTAACCTTGTCCCAGGTCTTGGCAGAGAAGATAATAGCGGTGCCATCCGCGTAGGTCAGTATCCTCGCACCGTTGATAAGAAGGTTAAAAACACACTACTAAAGGTTCTTTACTAACATAATTCAATCATGATTCGAAAGACAGGTGGCGCCATCTATTATCATAAGAACTTTATTGTTGTTTTCCTCGGGAACAGTGGTTTTGTTCGGGATGGAGGTGCTCTGTCCGTGTCGGGATGGAGGTGCTCTGTCCGTGTCGGGATGGAGGTGCTCTGTCCGTGTCGGGATGGAGGTGCTCTGTCCGTGTCGGGATGGAGGTGCTCTGTCCGTGTCGGGATGGAGGTGCTCTGTCCGTGTCGGGATGGAGGTGCTCTGTCCGTGTCGGGATGGAGGTGCTCTGTCCGTGTCGGGATGGAGGTGCTCTGTCCGTGTCGGGATGGAGGTGCTCTGTCCGTGTCGGGATGGAGGTGCTCTGTCCGTGTCGGGATGGAGGTGCTCTGTCCGTGTCGGGATGGAGGTGCTCTGTCCGTGTCGGGATGGAGGTGCTCTGTCCGTGTCGGGATGGAGGTGCTCTGCCCGTGTCGGGATGGAGGTGCTCTGTCCGTGTCGGGATGGAGGTGCTCTGTCCGTGTCGGGATGGAGGTGCTCTGTCCGTGTCGGGATGGAGGTGCTCTGTCCGTGTCGGGATGGAGGTGCTCTGTCCGTGTCGGGATGGAGGTGCTCTGTCCGTGTCGGGATGGAGGTGCTCTGTCCGTGTCGGGATGGAGGTGCTCTGTCCGTGTCGGGATGGAGGTGCTCTGTCCGCTCTGTGCTCCGCAACTTCATACTTCTCAAATAAGAGAATGAGAAAACTGACTGCCTCGTTGGTCTAGTGCTCGCAAGCGCTACTGCTGAGCATGAGGGCCTGGGTTCGATTCCCAGGTCGGGCAAAGTGTTATTGGGTTTTTCCACCAGGAGTTTCTCAGTAGCAGCACGGAGTCTGTCGGGGATTACAGGTCGTGTTGTGATAAAACTAAAAAATATATATGATGTACATTACCATGTAAACTTCCACCGAAAATTGGTTTCAACGAGATCTAGTAAGTAGTTTTTAGCGTTGCGTACCTCAAAAGGAAAAAACTCTGTCTGTCTGTCTGTCTGTCAGTCTTTCAAGACCATTTTTCTCAGGATCGCGTAGAGGTATCAAGTTGAAATTAATATCAAACACGTAAGTCTATAGTCCCTTGAAGCTCTAAACAAATCAAGCTTCCAAGTCAACGCAATAAAAAAATACGGTGATATAAGCGACATTATTGCGACATATTTCGATACTCGCAAATAAATCAAAACCTATTATAAAAATCAAGGTGGCAAATTAAACTAGTTGCTTATATTTTCAGCACACTGGATACACTTATTGAGCTACGTCCGTCCGATCCGACGGTCTACCCCCGAATGCTCCTCTGTCAACTGGTTCTTATACATATACAGTATGTTAAATAACAGAGGGCGTTCCCCTAAACTCGTTAATCTATATTATTAATAGATTAAAATAAAAATATCAGCATAGAAAAATAAGCATAAAATAATCCGATTTAAAAAAGAAAAATAATTGACAATAAATTCGAAACCTGTTTAAAATCAAAATAGTAGCGCGGAATAGTACCTAGCGTAGTAGCATTGCCCAAACCGGCAACGTTGCAATACGCACGATGCCGAGCGACTCACGAATACTCACGAAGCAGAGCGAACCGACCGCCGCGCGCCGCGCCGCGCTGAGTTTTTTTTTTTTTTTTTTATATATATATGGCATCTCGCAGTTGACCTTGAGAGGCCGTGACTGCTTAACCGGTCTTTCCTGTGGCTGCCCTAAGGTATTAACCGCGCTGAGTGGCGAGGGGCGACTTTTATAATGGCGGCATAAAACGTCTGGGAACTAGAGTTGCCACGGGCACTTAGCGGTATAATGAATTAGAAAGACACGTCGTCGTCGGGTTGTTATCAGTAAAATTAAACATTTATGTAAGATGTGTAGGTTTAGCAATAACATTTAACAACCCGTCTGTGATGCCCGGCTGACAAAGGAATGCGTCACTGAGGCTCCTTGGACTTGGAAGGACCTATTCGCAAACATAGTAGGTCAATAAAAAAACATAAATTCATGTATCTACCTATCTAAGCCACGTTTCAATAACATTAAAGTTAAAAGGCATGTATTTAACACGGCGACAAATTAATCTGAATTTGGGATTAAAAAATAATTAAAGCCGGTAGCAAAAATAATAGGTTGGCAGCTACAGCGAAGTATTATTTTAAGTAGAAAGTAGCAGCTCAATAATCAGTTTTTAGCTTTATTTTAATTTAGGTAAACTGGCATCGAATTTTTGTTTTGGTAACTGAATTTACCAACAATAGAGGGGATCTGGCGCTCGGCGGCCGCTGCCGCGGCACGCTCGCTTCGCTCGCTCGCCTTCGCTTGTTAATGGTTACTGTTCTAACCTAACCTAACCCAAATGATTCAATAACAGTAGATGACTTTGCAGCGATTAAGAAATAATATTTAATCGCTGCCAAGTTATTATTTTAGTAGCAAATAGTTAGTCGCCCTTTAAGTTATTAGTCGCCAAGTTATTATTTTAGTAGCAAATAGTTAGTCGCCCTTTAAGTTATTAGTCGCCTGGAAAATTATTATCCAAATTAAAATACAGTGTATTAGACAGTTATTCTGCACGCAGCGGCCGCGTAATGAACGCGGGCTGGTAGTAGCAGCGGTTCTGCCGACACGTCGCGCATCGTCGCGGGCTCGTGGCCACAAAATAAACAGATACGAGTACAGAAGGTCCACTCACGGAACAAGTACACAAATTTGTTTTACCTAGCCACTCAGACCGGGTGGTACGACAGGCTTACAGTGTAAATATGAAAAAAGCTTTTAAAAATTAATTTTATCTAAAAAATAATGTACCGCTAATAAATAGTGTGCGGTTAAGTTTGGAGAAAGTTTCATTTATTTAAACTACAATTTAGGCTAGGATTTTTATTAGCAAGTGAATTTTTTCTCCAATACAGAAATTTAAAAACTTTTACTTTAAGCAGTTGCCTTCGTAATACCTAAGTACTTGCGTTTATTCATAGCAATCGTGTAACGTCACAGTAGTAATACGTTCGTTGAACTACTACTAGGGTACTCCCTGAGTATAAAAGCAGTTTTAGGAAAGAGTGGGCCTTCTGAACTTATTAATTTTGTAGCACAGTCGTTTAGTGTAATTTTTTATTTTAATGGTTTCGAAATGTTTTAGCTATTATGACACATTTAAATAATGTTAAAAACTTACCTAGATTTTGAACTGCTCAATATGCTGACCAGACATTGTATCAATCGCCGACGGTTGTTTTGGTGCACTCGTCGCATTAAAAGCAGGTCCTCGCGTATGCGGTTCCTGATAACACGGAATGCTGTGCGGATTCGCATTTCCATCTCCTCCCGCGAGTGGCTTTCTTTTTTATAAACGAGTTGTTTGACCCAACCCCAAAAAAAGAAGTCAAGTGGCGTTAAGTCAGGTGACCGTGGTGGCCACGCCTCGGGACCGTACCTCCCGATCCAGCGGCTATCAAACAACTCGTTTAACCGCGACCGCACTTCTGTTGAAATGTGAGGGGGTGCTCCATCGTGTTGAAACCACACATTTTGGAGCTCGGCTAGCGGCAATCTGTCGAGGTAGCGCGCGACGGTGTCGTTAAGAAGAGCCAGATACCTCACACGGTTTAGAGTCCCTGGGATGAAGACAGGTCCTATTATTTTATTTCCCTTTATCCCAGCCCACACATTCAGTGACCACCGTATTTGATGTGCTAACGGCCGAGTGGCACGCGGATTATGGCCTCTTTCTGCCCAGAGTGATGGCATACACGTCGATTCCACATGCCATTGCGCGTAAATAGGCTTTCATCTGACCATATGACGTTTTCGATGAAGTGGGTGTCCTCCGCGCATCGCTGCAGTGCCCACTGGCAATAAGTTAACCGGCGCTCGAAGTCAGCTGGACCAAGCAGACCTTGTACTTTTTGAAGTGAGTACGCATGCTGCTTGTTTTTCTTTAAAAATTTAAAGACTGCGACGTGACTCATGTTTAACAGGCGGCCGGCTCTTCTAGTGCTTGAACCGGGCTCCTCCTCAGAATGCCTTCCTGCCGCACAGAGATCAGGTCGGGGGCCACCAGAACGACGCGGCACTACCGGTTCATTGTTACGAATACGCACCAGGGCACTCACAATAACACGAGAATTCCGCGGTTGATGTGCATTGGGGTACCTCTCAGCATACATCCTCAGAGCACGTGCACCATCATAATTACACTCAGCATAAATGAGCACCATGTTCGCATACTCCTGAGCACTGAACTGATAACGCGGCATTTTTCACACAAGAATGACGCAAGATGTTGCAATGCGAAAATAATGCACATCCGCTCAGCACGTGATATTAGTTCCGACTAAAATTAGGTGGACATCCGGGGGCAGGGGGCGGGGCTAGGCACATCAAATAGATCGCCGCTGGCGCGGCCCGTCATTCATAAATAGGTAAATTGCGAAGTTGCCGTCCTTCAAGTACGCGTGTACAGAGTGTTTCTTTTACGCATCAATTTAACATTTTTAGTGAATATTTTAATATTAAAAAAAATAAAAACATTTTGTTTTCGAATGGTAATATTTTTTTTAGCATGTATGGATGCAATACTATTGCGGGTTAACGGGAACGCCCTCTGTTAGTTAACACACTGTATAATCCGTTATCAGTATAGTCGCCGGCACGTAACTTGGCAAGGTTTTGGCGTAGTCTGAGTAAGTTTACGCATGTATAATTAGCGCAAAGAAAAAATTTATCACTTTTATTGCTTGTCATTATTCTATGGTTATTGCCAGAATTTATTTTTAAACGTGTCTTTTTATAAGAAAGTTAAAGAAAGGAGATAAACATTTAACGATTCTTGCCAAGATACGTGCCGGCGACTTATACCTCTTAATCATAAACAAGATAAATAAATAAAAAAATAATTATCCAAATATGATTCTGACAGTTAGACTATTAACTAATATAAACTATTATCACTTACTTTTTTTTCTTCGCTTTTAATTGTAGTCAAATTACATACCTACTTTTCAATGTATTCTAATAAACGATTCTAAATTAAACATAAATAAATTAATAAGCCTAAGTGTATTTAGTTCCGAATAGTAACGGTAGGTATACAATGTATAATTAATACTCAATACTTTTATTGCATTCCACATGTAGATATTGTTAGGTGGTAAACTTATAATGAGATCACATGGCCCTGTCGGGCGCGGCATGCGGCACAATAAGTGAGTTGGGAGAGCGGAAGCATTTGTTGTTATACAAACATTACTTAGCAAAACAACTGTATTAAAATAATGATGTAGGTATTTTGCAAGATACATAAAATATAAACAGGTTAAGAGATTATTACTATTAATTAATAAAAACAAGTAAAATTTAAAGTTATGACTATTATTATATAAGTCTATCACTTAGATACTCTCTTATCGAAAATTGAAAAATATTATATATATTTATTTTTGGCCAGTCTTTATTGTAGCGGTCCATTTATCCATCATAAAAAACTAAGTTGGAGTCTCATTTCCTACGAAATGTATGGGAAAAGTTTTTTGCGATTTATGACTTTTCTAGTACTCAAACCTCAATATTGGTCCAATAGACGTTTTTGATCCTTATAAGAAAGAGGATCGATTAGCATAAAAAAAAGTTTTTGTGAAAATTGCCCATTTTCTTGCTGACTGTACATTTTTTTCAAAATCTGTGAATGCACATCAAAATTTCTCAAAAAGTTAAGGACAATCTCTTAAGACCGTTTTCCTGTAGCTACAAACGGTTAGGGTAGCTGCCCTTACTGCCCCATCTCAAAAATCCAACCTGTATATGAAATCCTTAAATCATCATTTCGTATGTACCAAGGTGCATTACATTAGTAAAGACAATTTAGTAGTTTAGGTTATAATTAATTACTTATTAGTCTATCTATAGCTAGATTGTAATAAGATTAGGGTTCATTCTATTGATGAATCCTAGGACAAGAGAAAAAAAATCATACTATGGCACGCAATTTCTTTAACACCCTGTATATAATATATATTATAATTTTAAAATAAACACTTGAAATTATTTTAGAAAATATTATCTATTGTAATCTTATCTCCGAAACTACTGAACCTAAAATTTTGAAAAAAATACAGAAAATAGTTCTTTACTTATAGATTACAGGAAAACCTATAAGAAGTCTGTGATCTTAAAATAACATGGTAAATCACTCAATATTGTGCGTACAAACTTAAATTTGCAGTTGGAATGTATGGAGGATCATGTTTTTCAACTACAATGTTAAGTTTGTTTTAGGGATAAATTCATCATAACTACGGAACCTTTCATTGTGCGTGGTGCGACACGCACTTGGCCGGTTTTTTTTTAATACGTCATAAATGGATGTTGCTTATCCAAATTAAAGATTATTTTATTTTATTTTTTTATTTTATAAAACGTAAACCGCAATTTACCTTTCATTCAATCAACTCAAATATACAAATAAAAAAAAAACATTTAATTTCATAAACATAAACCTTTAAATGCTTAACCGTGAACCATTATTTTGGAAGTCGGTTGTTTTTTTTTTGTAAAAAGTTTTTTTTTTTTTTGAATTTTTGCCTTATTCTTAAAAGGATAGTTAATATTTTACTTGGTCCATCAAATATAGTGATTTATTTTGCACTATATATATTCAATTTAAAAATAAATTAATAATTTATTTTTAAATTTCTATTTCTAGTTTTAAAATAAAACAAATATTTAAGGGGGGCTCCCATACAACAAACGTGATTTTTTTTGCAATTTTTATAGATAATGGTACGGAACCCTTCGTGCGCGAGTCCGACTCGCACTTGGCCGGGTTTTTAAAAATATATCGTCCATGCCAGCATAAAACAATGAAATTTGGTCTTGTATTAAATTATTGTGGCTATCATTAGTGGAAGGTGGAACTGTCCCCACTTCTGTTCGGAGCAGAGGGACCAACACCTTCAATGAAAGTAACAAATATAGCAGAAGTTCACTTTTATTTCCACCTCTTATTAATTCACTATAATACTATTTTAATTCATACTACAGTATCTAAGCGCTACAACATGTACATTGTACACCGGGCCGAGCCTGCGACAAGAATGATCCTCCTTTTTGACACGCTTTTTAGGGTTCCGTAGTCAACAAGGAACCCTTATAGTTTCACCATGTCCGTCTGTCTGTCTGTCTGTCCGTCCGTCCGTCCGTCCGTCTGTCCCCGGCTTAGCTCAGAAACTCTTAGTGGTAGAAAGCTGTAACTTGACATGCTAGATATTTTGCCGACAAAGTCGTAAAATAAAATCGAAAAAAAAAATGGTTTTAGGGTCCTCCTCCCTTACACGTAAAGTGGGGATGATTTTTTTTTCTCGTATCCCATGGCGTGTGGTATCGTTGTATAAGGCGTTCAAAAATATTGTAAGTCTGTGAAAATCATTTTTAGATGCAGGGTTCCGTTTGCGTAATATTAAGCTTTAAAGTGCTAAATTTTGTTAGACGCAGACGCAGCTCCAGCTAAATGGTTGATTGAGGGTATGTGAAAAAATTCATGGCAGTAATATATGTGACGAAATTGAAAGGAAAACTATCACAGCTAAGTAGGCCTTACAAGTTAACGAGTAACAGTCGACGTACTTTGTAAGGGCAACCTTACATGTCATGTTGAATGTTAATAAAATAAATGTTAATGTTTCAAGAAAGTATTTAATGATAAACTGAACTAAATTAATGTAAAAGAAAAATGTTATAAAATGTTAATGTTGTGCGAGCTCGATGTAAAACCGAAGACTGACGTACTTGCGTCCGTGATGATACTACGTTTTTAACCGACTTCCACAAAGGAGGAGGTTATATGTTCGGCTGTATGTTTGTTTGTTTTTTATTTTTTTATGTATGTTCACCGATTACTCCGTCAATTGTGGACGGATTTTGAAAATTATTTTTTTGTTTGGAAGGGTTCCCGAGGTGGTCCCATTGCCATCAAATCAAAATCTGATGAGGGGATCCCTTGGAAATCGAGGGAAATCCTCAAATTTTATAGGCATACCTATAGCGATTAGAGTATTTTTTATAGTAACTCGTGCATTTGCACTCGAAAAGCACCATTTGGTGAAGTGGAACCGATGATGAAGACCACAGATGGCCATCGGAACTACTTAATACTAAGTATTTCACCGTTGCGATTCGATTAGGCACTTTAATATGGTTGCTAAGCAATTTATGCTCGTCAAAATGCATATGGTGAAGTCACCATCAGTTCTACTGGTTGTTACCAGGAGAACTCCTCAACAATTAACGCCCCTGCATCGGGAAAAGTAATATTTTGTAATAGGAGATGAGTATTTGAAATTAGGCTATGTAATGCAAATTGGATAAATTACAAACTGACCCACTAAAAAGTGAAAAATATTTGCAGTATTTTGTAACTAGACCAAAGTACAATGTGAGGTTGCTGACCGTACATCTTGGCGGGGCAAAAGATATAATTAAGATAACTTTTATAAATTATTTTACTAATGTAAATAATAATCATAAAGCCAATGTGAATAAAATTAGTTATGAGTTAAAAGAATGAGGTGTCGCGTAGGTAGCATTTCTGATCGAGGTCAGTTCGATGTTTTCAGTGGATGCTGCAGCTCTTGGTGGCTTCTGTGGCGGTAATCTGGTGCACGCGCCGGCGGCGCTGACGGCGACTCTGCCGCAGTGCTTGCAGTACACGTAGGCTCCTCCCGCGACGACTACTGACAAGATCAGAAGTCCCATTGTAGTGTATGACACTACGTATTGGTGCACATCGTGTTGCAACATTTCTGTCTGCCTCGTTTGGTCTTCCAATTCTTTCAACGAATTATGAAGTTTTCCATAATCGTTTCTTACAAATTGGGTATTTTGTTATTTAATTGATAAATCTATGGGCTGGACAGATGGTAAGTTGTTGATGTCTTCCATATCTATCAGAGGTATTTCCGGGTTGACATAAATGTTGTTTGTGTATTAAACTTGTGTGTAGTATGTTTCTTCATTGTTTCTAATTATACATCCTTCTTTGGCTTCTAAAATTCCCGTCGAATGTATTGCCTTGGTAATCATGCCGTGCAGCAGACATAGAGCCAGGTGTTAGGTCTTTTGTAATGGTGTCCATTTGTTGTTGCAGGTTTCGGATGTGTAAATACATTTTGATAATGTAATGTTTGTTATTGCACTAATTTCGCATGGAATTTGATGATTTCTCATGTTACGTGTTGGTGTGTTTAATGAACAGACATAATAATATGTAGTTGGTTCAATTTTAATACAATGTTAAAGGTCTCTGTCTGTGAGCTGCATATACTCGTATGTCTCTTTTCTGATATTGACTGCGACATATTCTGAATTTCTTTTCATTGTAAGTGAATGTTTGTTATTTGTTATCATCGGTATAGGAACTGTTTTATAGACAGTGAATGGAGTGTCCCCTGTTAATGGTAATGTAATTTCGATGAAAAATTATTTCTCATACAATCTAGATTTTACCTCAAGTAGTTTGTATATGTCAGCTAATTGGGTTTGAATATTGTCAACCGGTATCGATAATTGTTGTGGCAATTGTCCAGAAATAACGTTGAGGTCTTGAAAGAGCTGGCTCTGCGGTTAAAGTCTGGTGTCCACATGACCATGATGGATGTTGATGGCTGTATCTAGAAGCATATGTTGGATGTGGCGCAGTTAAGATAGAATTGTTGAAGTGGTCAGAGCCATGATATTAAAGTAATTCAAAACTTCCTCTTGCTCAACAGCCTTTACCCAATTTCTGTAAATACCTAGTTCTCTGTAGCGCTAAGATGTTGATCTAAGAGGTTGTTCATTGCCTCTTCATTTCTCTTTAAAATGTTATTATGCGCCTCAATGATTGATGTTTGCCCTTTTATCAGGTTCAGTAAATGGTCTCTGTTGCTTTGCAATGCTTCTGTCTTTTTTATATTGTACTGCGAACCATTCGTCTAGTACGCCGAACAGGCTGTTTGCAAGGTAACCTATTCCTTTGACTGGACCTCGAGTAACGCGCCCCCTTGTCTGACCATGATGTGTTTCCAACATATAATTGTTATGATCCAGTTCGTTGAGTTCCTGTTCGAATTCAGTCGTAATAGTTTTGCACACAGTTTGATATGCAAATTGCTCACACCTTACTTCCAGGTGTTTCACAACTCGATGTATGTTTTCCATGCCTTGCCAGTAAGATGTCATATTGTAGTAGGTAACAATCTTCCAGTCATCATGTACGCTTTGCAAATCGCCGATTTTGTCAAAGCACACTGCTCTATTTGGATCGAACGGTGTGACAGTTATGGCGTCACTGCTTTGCTTTGTGGGCTGAAATAGTGTTAATAATGTTATGAGTGCACACAGCAGGCTGGAACTTATTTTCTTTGATTTGGATCGTTGGTTTCGGTTAGTGTTATTTATTGTTAATTTTTGTTTCTCCTTACAGGTTGTTACATTTGAGGTGGTGGTGTCAGGGTTTTATTTAAAAGATTGTGGTATTGGGAGTTTAGCTAATTTTGTTATTGGTCTTGTTAGTAGCCCTGTCTTTGTTTTCATCGTCACTACTCTGACCAGATTGTTCCTCCCCGGATGAACTTCTTGTATTCTGCCAAGTGCCCATTTCGCAGGAGGAAGGTTAAGGTAACCCGATGGAGTTAAGGTAACATGCGCACGGGCAATGAGAAGATATGCCAGCTTGCTGTTTTTTGGTATGATTACAGGGTGTTTTGTTTCTTCAGGTAAGTTCGAATTCTGAAGTCTTCCTCCGACGCGTAATATGTTATTCTCATCTAAATAAGGGCAAAGTTTCAGAAATGCTCTATGGTTGCTAACCTTCCCTTTTGTTTTTAAATCTTGGATTTCTTGTCAAAAACAAAACGGGTTGTAAATATGTTAGTAGCGCGTCGAATATCAGCGACTGTTAAATTACATTGTTTTGACGCGGGTGGGTCATTCATGTTTGTATGATTCATAGCCAAGACGTCCTTGTGACGTGTTTGTAGTGAAACGCGACACCCAGGCTACGATGCGTATTATAGTCATAATACAGCTCTTTTCGTTAAGGAGTTCTGTTACAATGTTTTTGTTTTCGGTAGTTCTTGACGTAACTGCATGCACCTTTTTAACTTCTAATTCTGGTGTCTTAAACGTGTCACATGTTTCAGGGATGTCTTCACTGCTAAGCCATTCGGGTCCATCAAACCACAGAGGAAAGTTGTGTAACTGAGAAGGTAGTAGTCCACGTGACGAGCAGTCGGCCGGGTTTTGCTCCGATCTTACGTGCTTCCAACTCTCGGCGGGCACTACAGATGTTATCTCCAGAACTCTGTGTCCGACGAAGGCCTTCCATCGTGAGACATCGCCCTTTAGCCAGCCAAGCACGATCATAGAGTCCGTCCATGCTGTGACTTTAATGTTAGGTTTATCGAAGCAATGTTTTATTTTCTTCACCAATTGAGCTAACAGCTGAGCGCCGCGTAACTCAAGTCTGGGGAGTGTTTGTTGTTTTTGAATTGGAGCGACCTTTGTTTTTGCCGCAACTAATGCTATTCGTTTCTGCTTTCCCTTTCTAACCGTGGTGTACACCACGCACGCGAATGCCTTTTCCGATGCGTCAGTGAATGCGTGTAATTCGCAAACCTTGTTTGTTTCTAACCCAAGCCATCGGTTAATTTTGAAAGGTTGCATATTTGTTAACTCCGTTTTTAGTGTTCTCCATTCCTTTTCTATTCCATCCGGAACGGCATCATCCCATTCGATTTTGTACTTCCAGATCTGTTGAAATAGAATTTTGGCCTTGATTGTTATTGGGGATAGCAACCCCAACGGATCAAAAATTGTTGATATGTCGCTTAAGATTTGCCGTTTTGACGATTTTTTATTAATACAAGTGTTGCTTTTTAATGTAGCTGAAAATATGAGTTTATCTTGTTTCGGATCCCATACCAAGCCTAATGCTTTTGATGCTGACGCCTCTGTAAAGCTTAAACTGAGTGGGCTAACCATATTTTCTGGCAGATCTTCTAGCAGTTGATGTTCATTACTCGACCACTTTCTGAGGTTGAAACCTCCTGCTTTCAATAGCTGTATAAGTTGGTCTCTTGTATGACGGGCCTCGTCCATGGTATGCTTTCCGAATAAGGCATCATCTACAAAAAATTGGTTGAGTAAGATGTTTTTAGCTTCCGGGTACTTATCACCTTCGTCCATCGCTAGCTGTTGAAGTGTTCGGAGCGCTAAGAACGGAGCGGCTTTAGTACCATACGTAACTGTACACAGTTGATATTCTCTTAGCATTTGCCTTGGACTATTTCTCCCCACGATTTTCTGTAAGGGTTGATGTTCTGGATGTACCATTATAAAACGGTACATTTTCTCAATGTCTGATGTTAACACATATTTGTACTGTCTCCATTTCAGCAAAATGCTAAGGATGTCTTTCTGTAGATTTGGCCCCGCCTCCATTACGTCGTTTAGACTGTGTTTCGAACTTGTTTTCGCCGACGCGTTGAATACAACTCTCAGTTTCGTCGTGATAGCACCTGATCGCACTACCCCGTGGTGTGGGAGAAAATATTCAATATTTTTATTCATAGTGTTGCTTTCGACTTACTCCATGTAACCCATTTTTTCATATTTTTCTATAAATGCTTTATAATCGTTTGCAAACTCATGATTTTTGATCATATTTCGCTCTAGTTGTTGAAATTGGGCTATGGCCTGTGGTTTTGATGTTCCTAAATGTTCAATATAATTGTCCTTAAGGGGGAGACGAACTTGGTATCGCCCATCAGGAAGTCGTTTTGTTGTCTCCTTGTAGAAGTGTTCGCACTTGTTGTCAGGGTCCATAATATCTTCATTGTTTGCTTGCAAAGACTCCGGTTCCCAAAATTGGGCAAGCTCCTGAATGTTGTTGACAATTACATGGCAATTGAATGTTTTGTAATTACCACATACTACCCAGCCTAAATGAGTCCGTTGTGCTATGACAGATGACGTATTTATTTTGATTATCCCCTCTAATAATATCTCGGAGTATACCTCGGCTCCCAATAATAGATCTATGTCCTGAAATATATTGAAAACTGGATCGGCGAGTTGTAAATGTTGTATATGATTAAAACTGCCTTTACCTACTGTTTTACTTGGCAGTTTGTTTGTTATTGCCGGCATAATAAGTGCCTTAATGTTAATGTTAAAGTCATCGTATAACGCTTGGCATTTAAGATGAAGCACTCCTTTACACTTGGTGGTGGCTGACGCACCAACACCTGACACCACGGCGCTCATCTTGCTCCGTTTTAACTGCAATCTTTGTGCAGCATTTTCTGTAATAAGACTGACCTGGGAGCCCTGATCTAATAAAGCGCGTAAAATGATCTTAGTTCCATCATCGGCTATCGTCTTTACCTGAGCCGTGGCTAGCAATACCTCATTCGAGTTATCATGTGCTAAGTGCGTTTTCAATTGTTGCCCTGCCGCTACTCGATGTCGCTTCATGTACAGCTACTACGCGGCTCACGCTGCGCTTCATGTACAGCTACTACGCGGCTCACGCTGCGCTTCATGTACAGCTACTACGCGGCTCACGCTGCGCTTCATGTACAGCTACTACGCGGCTCACGCTGCGCTTCATGTACAGCTACTACGCGGCTCACGCTGCGCTTGCACTTGTGTTCCGACGTACATTGTCGCTACTCGATGTCGCTTCATGTACAGCTACTACGCGGCTCACGCTGCGCTTCATGTACAGCTACTACGCGGCTCATCGCTGCGCTTGCACTTGTGTTCCGACGTACATTGTCGCTACTCGATGTCGCTTCATGTACAGCTACTACGCGGCTCACGCTGCGCTTCATGTACAGCTACTACGCGGCTCACGCTGCGCTTGCACTTGTGTTCCGACGTACATTGTCGCTACTCGATGTCGCTTCATGTACAGCTACTACGCGGCTCACGCTGCGCTTCATGTACAGCTACTACGCGGCTCACGCTGCGCTTGCACTTGTGTTCCGACGTACATTGTCGCTACTCGATGTCGCTTCATGTACAGCTACTACGCGGCTCACGCTGCGCTTCATGTACAGCTACTACGCGGCTCACGCTGCGCTTCATGTACAGCTACTACGCGGCTCACGCTGCGCTTCATGTACAGCTACTACGCGGCTCACGCTGCGCTTCATGTACAGCTACTACGCGGCTCACGCTGCGCTTCATGTACAGCTACTACGCGGCTCACGCTGCGCTTCATGTACAGCTACTACGCGGCTCACGCTGCGCTTCATGTACAGCTACTACGCGGCTCACGCTGCGCTTCATGTACAGCTACTACGCGGCTCACGCTGCGCTTCATGTACAGCTACTACGCGGCTCACGCTGCGCTTGCACTTGTGTTCCGACGTACATTGTCGCCGTTATGACTAAACAGGCAATTCAGACATACTCGTACATGTAGGTTGTTAGCGGTGTTTATCCTTTCTTCTGGTGACATACTTAAAAATTCTCTGCAATTATAGAGATCGTGTTGCTTATTACATTTTGGACAACTATGAAAATATGATTGCTTGTTATGGAATGTTCTCGGCATATTCTTAGTTCCAACTTGAATGTTCTGTTGTTGCACCTTAGGCTTGCTGTATGTTACATTATGAACTGTTTTCGTTTGTATGTTTTTCTGTTGACTGTTGAAGTTTCGTGGGCGGTTCGGGTTTGTACCCGGTTCCATTGACATACACTTGGTTTCAATGAATTTCAGGAACTCCTTTAATAGTGGCATCTCCCTTGGATTTTCCATTGCTTCCTTGAAGGACTGGCGTGTGTCTGAATCCAGTTTTTGCATTAAAATGTAGACTACTAAGACCAATTAGAAGTATCGTATTGTAGATTCTTAATAGCCTCGAGGCACTCGATAGTCATATCATGCATTCTTTTCAGTAGAGATGCAGTTGGGGCTTGTATGTTGGGCAGATTAAATAAAGTGTTTGCTTGGTAGGTAAACAATAGCCTCTTATTATCGTACCTCTGTTGAAGGATCTGCCAACTAGCTTCGTAATTATCAGCACTAATGTTCATGTGCTGTATTAATCGCTCCGGCTCTCCCTTCAATTTCGCTTTCAAATGTTGCATTTTTTGTGCATTAGGGATAAAAGTGTTATGATGCACGATTTCTAGGAATAAGTCCTTAAATGTTGTCCACTGGGCATAGCTACCACTGAAAACCGGAAGCTCAATTTTGGGCGTGGATTTTTCCTGATGTTTGCTATCCCAAATCTTCTTGATAATCTGTTCCATGCTGAATTCATACAGCCTTTCTAATCTGTTATAATCACTTTCAAATGTTTGCATGTCGACCAACATGTGTGAGCTTCCAATAAGCACTATCGACTTTTTCCCAGCGTTGCGTGACTGTCTTAATTTATCTTCAAGTTGCCACTTTTCTTTTAAATTTTCAATGTCCATGTTTCGTACCGTTCTCTCAAAAGCCTTGATGTTTGACCGCTGCTCATTCATCATGTCTTTAGCCTGTTGGCCACGACTAACTCCTCATTTGACGTTTTCTTAATATCATCCGCGATCTCATCGCTCTCCTGTTGCTCTGAAAAATTCTCTGGAGCACATGACTTTCCTTCTTGTTTTTGCAACTGGCTGAACGAATTAAATTTCTCGTCTTCAATTCTCGCCAGTAATCTTTGTTTAGACTTATTTATCATAATCTCTCAGTCTTCGTTTTTTCATATATTTGTTCCAAACGCTCGTAAACGCGATTCTCGTAGTAAGGTCCAGACTTCTCGCCTTCAAACAAGGCTAACTGAATGTCGTTCCTTTTAAATTTACTCCAATACCCCTCCAGCTTTTCAAGTCTGTGATTATGATACTCAAGAGTGGTTTTACGTGTAGGACTATCTTTCTTAAAGTTTTCACCTATCCGTTTGATAGCATCGAGAGTTGTAGACTGAGAGTTGAGTAAAGCATCGTAAGAAGACATTGTAGTTTATCACTGCTTAGCGCACACAAAAAAATCCAAAATTGTAGTAACATAGGTAATATGGAACGTGCTCACCGGATTCGCTGCTTACGCCTGCTGCTAATACTCCACCCCGACCTGTGCTCTCACTCAATATCACTGTTAACACTGTTTTTAATGTTCTCTACAAAGGTTCCCGCGAGCGAAACCCTACCACGGCACTGAATTTACACTATGCGGCTCGAAGGACCAAAATGTAAGGGCAAGCCCTTACATGTCATGTTGAATGTTAATAAAATAAATGTTAATGTTTCAAGAAAGTATTTAATGATAAACTGAACTAAATTAATAAGTAAAAGAAAAATGTTATAAAATGTTAATGTTGTGCGAGCTCGATGTAAAACCGAAGACTGACGTATGTACTGCGTCCGTGATGATACTACGTTTTCTTATTTAACAATATTTCAGTATTTTGTAACTAGGCCAAAGTACAATGTGCGGTTGCTGACCGTACAAACTTAAATTTGCAGTAGGAGAATTGACCGTGACGTATATCAATGTATGGGAGAACATGTTTTTCAAATACAATGTTAAGTTTGATTTTGGGATTAATTCATCCCAACTCCGGAACCCTTCATTGTGCGTGGACCGACACGTTATTGTTTTTGTTTTTAAAAAGGTTTCCATAAGGAAACCTTTTTAAAAACCACGAGATGCGTATGCAATCGGCTCGTGGCTGGCCTCGCAGTGCGTCTCGCCATGCGCAGCGCTCGCGTCGGAAGCGGTTTTTTGGGAATGAGTCAAAGGGGGGCTCAGTAAAGATAGATTGATTAACTTGACGAGTGACGGAGCTGTGGCCGAGACGAGCCGCGAGCCGTGATTGTATAAGAGCTATAAGAGTTTGCACCGTTCCTTCTTTTTTTGAGTAACTGCAAATCTGAAAATAAATTTTGCTAAATAATGTAAAAAAAAACGACGATGGTACTGGACGATGGACTTTTGTTGCTGACCGTAAATAAAAAAGAAAGCAATAGCTCGCGTACGGTTCGTCATCGTACGGTATCGTGCAGCAGTGCGTGTGCAGGGTGGTGCACTTCGGCGGCGCGGTGGTGTACTCGGCGCGTGGCATCGTGCACAAGAACCGCGACGCCGTGTGCGCGCGCTGCTGCGGCGTGCTGGGCGCCGCGCGCTCGCCGCTGCTGGGCGCGCTGTTCGCTGTGGCCGGCTCGCCGCGCCGCCCCGCCGCGCTGGCGTGCCGGCAGCGCGCGCTGGTGGGCGCGCTGGTGCGGCGCGTGCCGGGCGCGCCGCGCCTGGTGCGCTGCCTGCGCGCCGACGCCGCGCTGCGTCCGCAGCGCTTCGACGCCGCGCTGCTGCGCCACCAGATCCGCGAGCAGGGGTGATTTCTAATTTTTAACCGACCTCCAAAAAAGAGGAAGTTATATTATATTCGTCTAGCTACATGTTATTTTTTTTTTATGTATGTTCACCGATTTCTCCGTTGACCGATTTTGAAAAATCTTTTTCGTTTGAAAAGGTATGCGCCCTCGAGGTGGTTCCATTGTTACCAAGTCAGAATCTTATGACATCATATGGAAATCGAGGGAAAAACTCAAATTTGCATTTGCGTGCATTTGCTCTCGGAAATCACCATTTGGTGAAATAGAACTTTGCGTACGGGTAGGAAAATCGGTTATTCGATCCACCCCAGCTCCTCAAGGAAGGCCAGCAACGCTTTGGTGTTACTGAGAATCTCACGTAGGATACCTGAGTTACCGAGGTACTTTGCCGTGTATGTGGCGACCACCGGGCAGTTTAACAGCACATGGGCTGCTGTCTCGTCTTCCTACATGCAAGCCCTGCACAACGGACTGTCTGTGACTCCTATGACAAAAAGGTGTGTATTAAATGACCCATAGCCAATTATAGCCGCTGTAACTGTCGGCAGCTGTTGTTTAGTTAGTCGTACCTACAACCCGTTTCGTGAGGCGGCCGTCGATAGTAGGGAGTGCCTCCTTCGCCTGCCTGCACTCACGTTGGTCCAACCATAGTTTGTGATGTTGGTCCCTGGTTCGTTTCCTTACCAGAGTGCGTAGATAACCGAAGGGGAGTGGCGCGATGGGTTCAGGTCCCACAAGTGCCATGCTAGACCCCCTCCTGGCGAGTTCGTCGGCTGCATCGTTACCTAGCTAACCGTTGTGTCCTTTGATCCAATGAATGGTTATATTATTGAGGCAACCCACCTAGTTGAGG
The DNA here is from genome assembly GCA_963921375.1 of Tiliacea citrago. Taxonomy (NCBI): domain Eukaryota; kingdom Metazoa; phylum Arthropoda; class Insecta; order Lepidoptera; family Noctuidae; genus Tiliacea; species Tiliacea citrago. The sequence continues at coordinate 27,971,328 of OY992790.1, read as the reverse complement.
CGCTGGTGGCACTCGTATATCAGCCCAGAGTCAACTGTGTGACTGTTTAGCGCTTGCAAAACAGCCATGTTGTCTGAGAGTATGCGTATCGAGTGGTCCTTAACTTTCCTGGCCATGATCGCCGAAGCGGCTAGAGAAATACCCATGCATTCGGCCTGGAACACTGTGTTATGGACTCCCAATGGTGTAGCTATATGTATATTGAAGTCCTCCGACAAAATTCCAGCACCTGTGCCACTACCTGTTTTGGATCCATCCGTGAAGTTGCGCAGCTCTGCGGGGCGCAAACCCTCGCATCGGCGATCCTCGTGAAGTTGGATTTTGTATTTCTTATCACAGATAAATTGTTTGGGTACCCGGTCATTAATGGCTTTCGTAATAGCGAACTCATTATTTAGTTCCTCAAGCAGAGCGGTGTGTTGTGTGTCCCTCTTACTCCAGAGATTTTAGATTGCATTTAGACGTACCGCCGCCATCGTCGCTTCCTGCTGTATGAACAGGTGGAGCGGTGGTAGACCCAGCATGGCTTCGATTGCTGCAGCCGGAGTAGTCCTCATGCAGCCCGTGGTCGCGATGCAGGCTAGTCTTTGCATGCGTTGTAGTTTGCTGGATGCTGTAACCAGCTTGGTGCGGGGCCACCAGACTACGGCCCCGTAGGTGATCTTGGGGCGGATCACTGCGGTGTACAGCCATAGTATAATTTTAGGGGGTAAGGCCCACTTCTTGCCTATCATTCTCCTGCACTGCCAGAAGCTGATGCAGGGCCTGTTTAGCTTGTTGTCTAGGTGACTACTCCATTTTAACTTACTGCCTAGAATTACCCCAAGGTACTTGACTTCGTTAGCCAACTGAAGTTCTGTATTGAACAGTTTTGGTAGGCGGAAGGGGCCTAATGCTCGTTTTTGGGTGAACATGACTAGTTCCGTTTTAGTGGGGTCTTTCTACGATACGTAGTGCCTCCTGAGTGAGGTTACAGATTGTTCCCGTCACCTTCCCCGAAACAAGGATGGCGAGGTCGTCTGCATAGCCTATTGTGTAATAACGGTCGGCGTTGAGTTTGGTGATGAGGTCATTAATTACCAGATTCCATAGAAGCGGGGACAACACCGCTCCCTGGAGGCAGCCTCTGGCTATCATGGCCAGCTGCTGATCATCTTCAAGGCGAATCACCCGTTTGCTCAACATGTTTGTAATCCAGTCCGTCAGTATCTGTTCTACTCCATGTCTGGAGAGGGCGCTGCTAATGCTGGAGAAATTTGTTTTGTTGAAGGCTCCTTCAATGTCTATGAAAGTGCCCAGGCAGGAGGTGCCTTTTTGATTGATCGCTCCCTCTATATGGCTAACGACTAGATGAAGAGCAGATTCGGTAGACTTACCTGAGCTGTATGCATGTTGATTACCGTGTAGCAGTATGGTTTTCAGAGCGCCATCCTTCAGCTTCCTATCACATAGCCTTTCCATAGTCTTTCAATTTAGGATTTGGCGTTTGTGTAGTCACCCTAACCTGGTTTTGGGATGAATATTACTTTCACTTCCTTCCATCCTTTAGGACCGTATCTAAAGGCCAGGCACGCTATCATTAAAGGCACCAGTCTTACTGCGACGGAGGCTCCTCCCCACTGTAGTAAGGCGGGAAACACTCCGATGAGAGAACGGCACCCACGGTGACGGCCAACTCTGCTGCAGCAGGTTCAGCCATGGATGCTACCGGGTTGTATGAAGGGGGCGTGGACTCCCCTGATGATGCCTGTGGTACGTGTATGAGTGCGTCCCTGGAACGTTTACAAAAAGTGTAGAAAGAGATGACTCAAACGATGGTATTGTGGCTAACCACAGTACCATCGTTTGAGACGCAGCGGCGCTCGCCACTCCGGGAGCGCAGCCGACAGCTCACACGTGCCGTCCGCAGGATCATGGACATGGCGCAGTTGCGGCGCAGCGGCTGGTGCGAGTCCATGTGCGCGCGCGCCGTGCTCGCGCGCTACGGCCTGCTCGCCGGCCCGCGAGCGCCCGCGCCCTCGCCCTGCGCCTCGCCCGGCCCGCGCAGCGACGAGCCCGTGCGCCGTGCGCGCGCGTTGCTACGCTCGCTGCCCATCCCCAGCGCTGAGTTCGCGTACGGCCGCACGCGCGTGTTCGTGCGCAGCCCGCGCACCGTGTGGGAGCTGGAGGCGCTGCGGGCCGCGCGCGTGGGCGAGCTGGTGGTGCGGGCGCAGCGCGCCTGGCGCCGCCACCGCGCGCGCGTGCGGGCCCGCGCGGCCGGCGTGCTGGCGCGCGCCTGGCGGGCCCGCCGCGCGCGCCGCGCCGCGCCCGCGCCCGCCGCCGCCGTGCTGTGGCGCGCCTGGTGCGCGGGCGCGCGGCGCCGCTACCTGCTGCGCCTGTGGCAGCGCCTGCCGCCGCGCCAGCTGTCGCCGGCGTGCGCGGCGTGGCCCGCCTGCCCGGCGCCGCGCCTGCTGGGCCGCGCCGACGCGCTGCTGCGGCGCCTGCACCACGCGTGGCGCTGCCGCCTGTACCGCGCCGCCTTCGACCAGACGGCGCGCAACCGCATGCGCGAGAAGGTGACGGCCAGCATCCTGTTCAAGGACCGCAAGGCCAACTACGGCGCGAGCGTGGCGCACCCGTTCGTGGGCGACTACGTGCGCCTGCGCGCGTCGGCGGCGTGGCGGCGCGGCCTGGGCGCGGCCGGCGACCGCTACGTGGTGTTCGCGGACGTGGTGGGCAAGGTGGCGCGCTCGTCGGGGCGCGTGGCGCGCTGCCTGGCCGTGGTGTCCACGGGCGCGCTGCTGCTGCTGGAGGCGCGCTCGCTGCGCCTCAAGCGGCGCGTGCCGGCGCACACGGTGTACCGCCTGTCGCTCTCGCCGTACGCCGACGACCTGCTGGTGGTGCACGTGCGCGCGGTAGGTGCCACCCGAGCCCCCCCCCCCCTCGCCCCTCCCTCGGCGCGCCTCACTGCTCTCGTCGTATTACAGAGTGGCGCGCTGGAGAGCTCTACGGAGGAGTTGTCGCAGTGCTCGTCGCGCGACGCGGCCGACGCGCCTGGCTGTCTGTTCGGGGTGAGTGTGTAAAACGCAGGGATGTGGAGTGTAGTATTTACCTGTGTTCATCTCGTTTATAAGAACCAAGGACATGTGACCGCTTTGGATATAGTCATTCATGAAGTCTGCGTATTGCTTTGTAAAGACGAGTCACGTGTCAGTCTGCGTCCGGTAGCGTAGAACCTTCGTAGCGCGAGGTCGCCCGAGCCTTCGAAAGTGAGTTCTGATACTTCTTTGAAAGGAATATGAACTACGTATCTTCCAGATTGCTCCTGACAATGATCGGTAATAAACTTTTGCTCGCATAGCAATTCATCTGCAGTCAACATCAATGAGTTCGGTAAAGAATCTAGTTCCCAAAAGCGTTGAACTAAAGAGTTTAACTCGTTGTTGATGTCGGGGAACGTGTGCAATAAAGTACTAGCCGAGAGACAAGTTTTGCCTAAGAGAAGCAACCGAATGTTGAATTAAACGCGGTAGGGTGGCGAAGACATCTGCATCGAATAATAGATCGATCGGACCTGGGATGTCGAAGCCAGGGTCCGCCTACGGTAACGATTTGATATGTGACATCCCGATGGGTTCAAATGCGCGATGGGTTGATCGCCACATATTTTAGTTATGACGTGCATGGCGAGTTTGTGTGAAATCTGAGTATTAGTACCAACGTTACAAGTGACGTCACCGATATCGGCGCGGCAGCTTCTCCCAGTCCGCTAACGTTTGCGTTCGTTGTGGCTGATTTAAAATTCAAACGCTTTACTGCGGAAGCAGTTATGAAATTGCTTTTACTTCCGGTGTCAAATAAAGCACGAAACGATTGCATATTGCCTGAAGCATCCTGAATTTGCACGATGGCTGTTGCCAGCAACACGGTAATTTCGACTGAGACCTTGATACCAACGACGATCCGATTTGATTTGATACGTTATTAGAGTTATCGCGATGGAGTAAGGTATGATGTTTACGTTTGCATGTGCGGCACGAACACATTGAATTGCAATTCTTCAGTTGATGCGATGGCTTCAAACAACTAAAGCACCAACTTTTATCTTTAGCGATTGTCATTCGCTCGTCAATCGATTTTTTAAGAAAATCTTGACACGATGTAATCGAATGTGACTCGTTACAATAGGAACATTTACTCGAATAGGAACCGATTTTATTATTCGACGATTCTGTGTACCTGGTCTATTGTAGTGTTTTTTCCCTGAACCCAAATTGATACTCAATACTCAATACTCAAATCTGGTGATCTCTGATGGTTTGGTATTAGGTCTTTTTTTTCTATAATTGGTTTTAACCGTTTTGAGATGATGCTTCATGGGGTGGTTTCCCAGGCTTCGCAATCATAATGACTTCAGTAACCTTTCATGGCTCATGTACATGTTTTAGCATAAATTCAGCACTGATAAGTCTGGTCAGCCTTACTATGGCTTTGCGCGGGAGGTGTTTTAGAACTTCTCCTGTTATGAGGTCATAACCCGGGGATTTCTTCGAGCTAATGTTGTTTTTAATTTCTCTCAGAACTGCTTTAGGAGTCGCAAGCCGAATTCTTTGACTTTGAGCTCTCATTGGGTTGAAAAGTGTCTTCTAAATATTGGGCAAACATAAACGCTTTTATTTCATTGCTTATGGCGCGTCGCTGTATATGATGGGCGGTATTTGTTTAATTGTCCTTTTTAGGGATCCGTACCCAAAGGGTAAAACGGGAACCCTATTACTAAGACTTCGCCGTCTGTCTGTCTGTCCGTCTGTCACCAGGCTGTATCTCATGAACCGTGATAGCTAGACAGTTGAAATTTTCACAGATGATGTATTTCTGTTGCCGCTATAACAACAAATACTAAAAAATAGAATAATTTAAGGGGGCTCCCATACAACAAACGTGATTTTTTTGCTCGTTTTGGCTCGATATTGATAACGGCAACAGGTGGACGCTTGAAATATTCACAGAATATTTAGTTATATATTCACTTTAAAATTAAATAATTAAATTAAAATAAAACAAATATGATTTTTGTCCTTTTTTATAGGTAATGGTACGGAACCCTTCGTGCGCGAGTCCAACTCGCACTTGGCAGGTTTTATAGATAATGGAACCCTTCGTGCGCGAGTCCGACTCGCACTTGGCCGGTTTTTTAGTTTTCTTGTCGCTTTCCAAAGAGAAAAATCCGTTGATTGGTCGTTGGTTAGCTGCACAAGTTTAGTATTCAGACATTCATCCACAAATTGTAGAGTTTTTGGTTTGCCTGTGCTCTTATCTTGTCATTGTGTATCTTTAACTGCATTTAAGTGCTGCCTTCCCTTTGTTGTAGTAAGTCTTGATCCCCAGTGCGGTTGCTTGCCATTGAAATCACCGCCTAGGATAAATCTCTGGCCTAGAAGTTCAAAGAATTGTAAATATCGCTCTTTTATAATCTTGTGCCTTGGAGGACGACACGGTCGGCGCAGTGGTTAAGCGATGAGATCTCGTCCGCTCACCCGGCCCGCAGCAGGCGCACCGGGCGTCGGCAGAGGGCAGATAATGCCCTCTTCCGGCCCCCCTAAATGGGTTCAGGGACGACTGCCGCCCCCTATCACACTGGACCCGAGGTGGCGGCCGGCGTGTCACGCGCGCCCCTTTCAGACGTCGCGGGAGGGTCTAACAACTCCCCCCCCCCAGACTTGAGGTGGCTTGCAGAGGCGCGCCGGCACTAACCGGGGTCATCACGTCAACGCCGGCTGTCGCTGAAAACCAGCGCTGGGGCTCTGTCTAGCATAGGGTCGCAGCATTATGCTGAGCGATGGCCGTTTTGCGTGAATGTGACGCATATTTTCCCTCAACTTGTTCTTTCGTGTTTGTTTTTATTTCTTTGCGTTATGTTTACCGCAAATAAACGTATTTTCTTTCTTTCTTTCTTTATTGCGGAAGTAATAACAAATCCCAAGATCCCCGGCGCAAGTGTGGGAAGGGAACACTGGGGTGCTTTTTAGTCAGCAAGAGTCTGACAGACTCCTCCGCCCGCCCCAGGGCGGAGGACATCCATGAAGATTTAACAAACATTCTCCACTTGTATCAAAATGTACTATTCTTTGTATTTACCTCAATGTTAATATTATATATTAATGTTAATATAATATCATTGGTTTATCTACAATATTGAGTATTACCTAGTTAGAGTAGTACTTACCTACTTATTTCTTATTTTGTTTTGGCTCGTTCAAATAAACTTTACCATAAGAAATTTTGCACGATTAGAAGGTAGTAAATAGGTATCAAATATTTATCCTTCGAAGATCGAAAATAAACCACCCATTTTCCTGTTGCACTAAACAATTGCATCGTCAATTTGGAGGGACCAATTTATATAATCGATATCTTTAAAACAATATATGTTTCGGGCAGCCAAAATCAATAATATTAAGGTAGAATTAAGGTATTATAACACTGAGTAGGTAGAACATTCCAGACAGTAGTCTATCAGTTTGGTCCCTCCATCTTGATATCATGATGGAGGGACCAAGCATTTTGTTAAAATATTATGTATATGATGAGGTAGCTAAAATTATAGCAAAGGTAGGAAATAGTAGATTAATGGTATCATTTTTTATATATGTATGACAGACATTGGAGATTTGGTCCCTCCGTTTTGACGCTCACCTGAGAAGAAAGGCCGAAACAAACTCAGAGGTCACAGTCTCTTTTAAAGTCCAGACATAATCTTCGTCAGATCATGTAAAGGCCATGTAGATTGGTGTCTGAAATGGTCTTTTGAGGAAAGAACCACGCAGATTGAGTGGACCTGACCAGTCAGTGCACGCATTTGTCAGTAATCGTGCAGCTCTACTCAGAACTTAAGGAGCTCAACGATGCGACGATCATTACCATAGAAAGGACATTTGGGTAGGCCGCATACATGACTCGCACTGCCAGACCACGATTAACACTAACTAAAAATAAAAGACAAAGGGAAAATAAAAAAGCAATACCCGACATAGTCTTCACATTCACAATAATTAAAATAATATACTTTACAAGTAAATATTTATGTCATTACGTTTGAAATAATCATTTAATATCACTGTATATAAAATAATAAAAGTTAGCAAAAAACATCAAACAATGACAATAAACCACTTCAATAAGTAAAAATTGGAGCAGCTCAATCCCAAGCCTTTTTGTTCTCAATATAATCTTTAACGGTATATAAGGCTTTCTGGCACAACTTACGGTTAATGAATGATTTGAATTTATTAAGGCTTAGATCTTGAACGTGGCTTGGATGTTTATTATAAAAGCGTATACACTGACATCGGAACGAGCCACCTATTTTCTTGAGCCTTGTTGTAGGTACAACAAATTTATGTTTGTTTCTAGAATTATAAATATAATTTTATATTTTTATGGGCTTAAAAAAGGTTTTCAAAAATATACTGAGAAGGCACAGTCATTACATTAATCTCCTTAAATTTCTCTCGGAGAGAGTGTCTTGGACTTAATTTATAAACTGATCGTACAGCACTTTTCAGCAAAACAAAGATAGTCTGAATGTCGGCGGAACAGAATACCGTACGACATTACACTGCTGTGTTCTACTTTTATGAATGCCAATGGTAGCCCAATCACTGAAAGATGCGTTACTATTAACCGAGATAGTCTTGGGAATAAACGTGGAATTAAATTGTTGACAGTAAATATTTAAAAAATCATTATACTCGTATATACCAAAAATAAAAAACTTTTTACAAAAAAAAAAACAACCGACTTCCAAAAAACACACTACAAAGTGAAAAATAACTTTAACTTCGGAAGTCGGTGGCAAAAAACTAAAATACAGATCCAAAGACACCGACTTCCGAAGTTAAAGTTATTTTTCACTTTGTAGTGTTTTTTTGGAAGTCGGTTGTTTTTTTTTTAATCACGAATGCTAGGCGGAAGTCAGTTCCACAATCTTACAGCATGCACAGAGAAGGAATAAGAATAGTAGCTGGTTTTATGAGGATGAGATTTAAGGAGGGATCTAAGGTGCGATCTACATGGAGAGTCGCTAGGACGAGCGTAAGAAAAACGCTCCCGCAGGTAGGAAGGATAAGACGGGTTGTGTAAGATGTTGAAGAGGAGACATAAAATCTGAGTGTTCCTGCGAAGGCGGATTGGGAGCCACTTGAGTTCCTTGCGAAGGTGAGAAACATGGTCATACTTTCGAAGACTAAAAACAAAGCGAATGCACAAGTTTTGCATGCGCTCAAGCTTGTTCAGTAGCTCCTCAGTAGCATCCAGATAGCAGGCGTCGGCATAATCTATAATCGGCTGAATAAGTGTTTGTGCCAAATGAATTTTAGTCTTCAAGGGCAGAAGACCTTGTAGGTTTTTCAGCGAATGAAATTAGAAATGTACCTTTTGACTGACCTCGTTGACCTGATTACGCCATGATTGGAGTCAATAATGACGCCCAGATCTTTGGCGGTTTCAGTCAATGCGAACACCATCGAGATATAAAGGCATCAGAGATGTAACAGCAGCCACATTGCGAACGAATCTGCTACCTATGATCATGGCCTGGGATTTTGTTGGGTTAATTTGCAAACCAAAAGACTTAGCCCAAACGCTGATGCAAGCCAGGTCATGATTCATAGCAGCAATTGCAGAACCCGCGTCAGCTACATTAACATGTCGGTAAAGCTGCAAGTCATCTGCATAGAGATGAAAGCTAGAGGAAACTCTGGTAACAAAGTTTATGAAAATAGAAAAAGTAGAGGAGAAAGGACGCTACCCTGCGGAACACCCTCAGTGACGCTACACCAATCGGAGAAGGATTCCTCCAGGCGAACACACACTGAGAGCGCTCCCGTAGATAAGCTCTGAACCAAGCTAAAGCGGAAGAAGAGAAATTTATGGATTTGAGTATACCCAGTAAAATATCGAAATCTACTGAGTTGAAGGCGCTACTAAAGTCAAGCGATACTAGAACAGTGACGGACTTATTCTCCATTACCCAGCAAATGTCGTCAGTTACTTTTAAAAGCGCGGTCACAGTACTGTGACCCGAGCCAAAACCGGATTGAAAGGGGGAAATTATCGATTTTCGACCAAGAATAATGATAATTGTCTATGAACTATGTGCTCAAAAACTTTAGAAGAGAAATGGTAGAATAGAAATAGGTCTAAAGTGTGTTAATAAAGTAGAATTGTTAGTTTTAGGTAAATGTATTATGTGAGCATGTTTCCAAACAGTGAAATGAGCAAGAGGAAAATGAGTTGTCGAAGATGTGAGTGAGAACAGGAAGTAACGTGGAAAGGATAAGAGTTATCATTCTTGAACACAACTTGTCATTACCGACTGCTGAAGAAAGAAGTAATCGCAAGTATAGATTTCTTAACGTCATCCTCAGTAACATCTCTAAGTTTAAAGTGAGAAAATTGTGGTAACGGTAAACAAGAAAGACTCCAGTGTCGCTGCTTTGATAGACGTATCAAGGGAAAAGGGAAGGAGAGAGAAATGTTTATTTAGATCATTGAGGTTCACATCCTTGCACTGGTTGGTAGGTGACTTGCCTATGATACCTACAGATTTGAGAAATCTCCATACATCGGAGGAACTGCGGTTAATGAGTTGATCGTGGAAATAGCGTCTCTTAGCATCTTGGCACAAATGACTGCAACGATTACGTAAATACGCATAATACGCGTAATAACGCATATCTGCTCTTAGCTTTATCCCTGCGATCCATAAGCTCTTATCCATCCATGGTGCAGGGTTATGTCGAACATTGACACGTCGGATAGGGGCATGCTGATCATATAAGTCGAGAACGGTTGAGTTAAAACAATTCACCTTATCGCCGATGTCATCGATCTCGACCAGAGGGGTCCAGTCGAGATCGCCGGAATCACGCTGCAAAGCTTCCAAGTTTTTGTTTTATTATTTATCATTAAAAAATCAACTTTTCCGCCTTTTTTTGAAGAAGACGTTTTCTCATTCTGCACCATAACCCACCACTCATTTACATCTGTTATGATTTTCATCGTACACGTTTCCTGTTTCACTAAAAGTCTGGTCTCTGCAAATACACACTGCTTGCAAGTGCTGATAAGTACGCAGCCAGTTTAACTAAACATTAGGAACATTCAGATCTATTTATATATTTCCAATTGATTAACTAGTTTAAAGCGTAATTAAGTGTTTTCTGTGTTAAATTTATGCATTCAGTGCAAATTATGTGTAAAAATCTCATTGTGATTCGTTGACAGTTACTTTACCGGCTCAAGGTTGCATTTTCATCTTGAATATCAGGTACAATACTATATTATTTACTTGGTAGTAGATTGTTTACGTTCTAATATTTTGCCTACAATTAATTAGACCACTTTTTCTTACGGCTACAGGTTTATGCCAATGACCTTAAACACGTAAACATAACCTTAATTCGTTTGGTGACAGAGCTTCTTTCTTTACAATCTAAACTTCATATTCCGTTCAACTAATCATCTGTTACTGTAATCACTACTTACTCTTTTCTCTTTTCCTTTTTTCTTTTCTCTTTACTCTTTAATCACGATTATGACTCGTAGCGCGCGGGCTCGCCTTGAAGAGTCCAAACTCACTCAGGCTTTGAGCGAATTAAAGGCGTCTAAAGAGCACTGTGACCAACTGATTAAGGAAAGGGATGAAAATGAAATAGAGTTCCTCGGTGTCCTTGAAGGGAATAGCAAGTTAAAAACAGAAATGGCTCAGTTATATATTCAACACACTGATGCCATAGCAGCCCGGGATAGGCTCCAAGTGGTTGTGGACGGGTTCAGCCAGTGTAGCAACGAGTATGAACAAGCTCTGAGTCACAAATATTTACTACAACAGCAGCTACATGAGGCTCAAAGTCAGATTGAACAACTTGAGACTACAAATCTTAACATCACAGCCTCTAGTCTATTCAATGAATTGGTACCTATAGCCCCATCTATGGTTTCTGCAATAAACCCCTCATATACAATAGATTTAACAGGTCAGGATGATTCATAATCAAGTAAATCATTGAGGGTAGTTACAAGTAAAAATAAACTTAAAAAATACATAAAAATTAATAAATACATTGTTAAAACTACGAAAATGGTCAAAAAACAAAAGTTCTTCATCAAAAATGTAAAACTCAATAGAGAAAGGTTACATCTACTGAAACAATTGGATATGTATTCAATTAGCTTAGAAAAAAGTACTAGGAAATACCAAATTGACACAGAAGACTTGCGGTATGAACTTGACCAACTACAGGAGAAACTTACTTCTATGACCATTAAATATACAGCCTCTGAAAACCAAATGAGGGAATATGTATTGGCAATGAATGAGCTGGTAAGCTCACAAACAAACAAATGTGAACTTTGTCAACCACCATCTATTGAACCCACACCAGACCATTTATTGACTATATGTGATACCACCATACCGCAGTCTTGTGCTAGTTTGCCAGTATCAATTACTAACTGTTTCCCTAAACAGAGTTTAAATAAAGAAAAAGTATTATTTTGTGATGTAATTGGAAAGGATCTAGGCCACTTGTTGACAAATAAATATCCAGGTCACTCTATAATGAACTACTGTATGCCTGGTTGTTCTTTATTTGACATAATGAAAAATGTTATAAAATGCAATTTTAACCAGGATACTATAATATTAATATTTGTTGGTAATAGGGGTAATGTGAACAAAGGAGAATTACTCCAATATTATAGATCATTGTGCAACCTAAGTTTAAGAAAAATTGTGTTGTTCACATTCCCATATAGCCAAAGTTTGCCACAGGAAGAAAACAAACTTAGATCAGAAATTAATATGACATTGCATAATTTGACTTATAATAATAATTTATTTCAATTAATTGACACTAACAATTATGTTGGTAATCATTTTTATTTGACAAAGGATAGATTTTTTATGGATAGGTACTATCTTTCTAAATACTGTAAAAGACAGATAGCTGTGTCGCTATCTTATTATTTTTCTATTACAGCCAAGAATTTGGTAACAAAAATTGACATTAAAAATAATTTAAATTAGAAATTAGGACAATAGAGTCAACCTCTAGCAATAAAGTACAGAATTGCAAAAATAAATCAAATAAAAGTTTAAAATCAGTCAATAGTATCAACCTGGTGCATCAAAATATTCAAGGATTTCTGAACAAAGATTTAGAAGTAGAATTATTTATGAATTTTAACAGTATTGATATTCTTTGTATAAAAGAACATTGGCTTAAAAGCCACCAGTTCTTGTTAAATTTTAATAATCACCAGGTTGGTAGTTCGTTCAGCAGAGTAAATGCTATACACGGTGGCTCATTAATTTTAGTAAGTAACCAGCTTAAGTTTAAAGACCGTAAGGATATTGTGAGCCTATCTGTTGAGCGGACTGTTGAAATAGCCTGTATAGAATTGGAGCAGTTTATTGTATTAAGTGTGTACAGACCCCCTTCAGGATTGTATGACTGCTTCGAAAAGGTAATGGATGAAGTGTTGCACAAGATTTGTAACTCAAACAAGTCCATTATCACTTGTGGTGATTTTAATGTTAATTTGTTAGAGAACTCAGGTTCTTGTAGTAAAATAATAAGTCTGTTTCAGTCATACAATCTTGTAAACCTGTTTTTGGAGCCCACAAGAATAACCTCTACTAGTGCCACATCTAGATAATATTTATACAGATATTATACCAAGCCACAAAGAAATTATAAATTTACTTGATTCTGATCATTGTGGGCAAAGGATTACTATCCAAAACCGAAATAACAAAGTGGCTAAAAAAGATATCACTGTTAACCCCAAAACAGCACGTCGCTTGGAAGCTTTTAAAGGTAAACTCATTGATAAATTACCAGTTCCATCTATTAATGATGATCTTAATCATCTTTATAATGTTTTTTTAAATATTTACTGTCAACAATTTAATTCCACATTTATTCCCAAGACTATCTTGGTTAATAGTAACGCATCTTTCAGTGATTGGGCTACCATTGGCATTCATAAAAGTAGAACACGGCTTTATGAGCTGTACAATGAAAGGTATTATGTAAACACTGATGAATTTAATTTGTATGTTAGAAATTATTCAAAATTATTTTAAAAAGTTTGTTGTATGGCCAAGTCGCGTTATTTGAGTTCGAAGATTAAAAACAGTAGTAATGTAATTAAAACGACTTGGAATATTATTAATAGTGAAACGGGAAGGTCTAGGAACCGAAATACTGACTATAGCCTGTCAATTAATGACAACATAATAAAATCAGACTCACAAGTCGCCGTGGCCTTTGAAAATTTCTTTTCAGATATTCCCGTTTCAACTACTAAATCCCTAAACTCATCACCTTCTGTTGCTGAGTCTTTGCTTAAGGAAAATGTAAATGTTTGCGATTCGGAATTTCATTTTGGACATATTACCTGTAGAGATATAATTAAAACCTTTAACACTTTAAATGTAAAAAAGACTGCAGATCTGTGGGGTAATTCTGTAGAAGTTGCTAAGTCTATTATAGACATCGTAGCACCTACTTTAGCTCTTATCTTTAATAATTGTATTGACTGTGGGGTGTTTCCTGACCTCATGTAGAATAGTAAAATAATACCGTTGTTTAAATCAGGTAGTTCATCAGACCCCACAAATTATAGACCTATTTCAGTACTACCTACCTTTAGTAAAATTTTTGAGAAATTAATTTTGGACCAATTGCAAAGATTTTTTAATAAACATAAATTACTACATAGCAAACAGTTTGGTTTTACAAGGGGTCGTTCGACTACTGATGCCGGTGTTGAACTGTTAGGACATATTTATAATGCATGGGAAGATAAATGCGATGCCTTGGGCATTTTTTGTGATTTGTCCAAGGCTTTCGATTGCGTTTTTCATGAAACGTTAATCCGGAAACTCCGCCACTACGGGATCCGGAACACCGCTCTGGATCTTCTTAATTCATACTTGAGTAATAGGATTCAGAGCGTTGACGTCAATGGAAAAAGATCTCCCGGATCTATAGTAACAATGGGAGTTCCACAGGGCTCAATTCTTGGTCCTTTCTTGTTTCTTATTTATATTAATGACTTGCCTTACCTCATAAAGGATAATCATGATATAGTGTTGTTTGCAGATGACACTTCACTTTTGTTTAAACTTAAGCGTCAGCAGCTGGTTACTGACGATGTAAATAGCGCGATCTCAAAAGTAGTTCACTGGTTCAATGTTAATAATTTACTTCTAAATGAAAAAAAAACCAAATGCATTAAGTTTACGCTACCTCACGTTAGGCAGATGAAAACTGATGTGTTGATAAAGGGCGAAGAATTGAATCCTGAAGAAAGCACAGTATTCTTGGGCTTAACTTTGGATGCTAAGCTTCAGTGGGGCCCACATATAGATAAACTGTCTAAAAAGCTAAGCTCCGCAGCATATGCTGTTAGAAAAATTCGTAATTTAACTGACATAGAGACAGCCCGTTTAGTGTACTTTGCCTATTTTCATAGTGTAATGTCGTACGGTATTCTGTTGTGGGGAAATGCCGCCGACATTCAGAATATCTTTGTTTTGCAGAAAAGAGCTGTACGATCAGTTTATAAATTAAGTCCAAGACACTCTCCGAGAGAAATTTAAGGAGATTAATGTAATGACTGTACCTTCTCAGTATATTTTTGAAAATCTTTTATATGCCCATAAAAATATAAAATTGTTTAAAAAATACAGTGATATCCATAATATAAATACTAGAAACAAACATAAATTTGTTGTACCTACAACAAGGCTCAAGAAAATAGGTGGCTCGTTCCGATGTCAATGTATACGCTTTTATAATAAACTTCCAAGCCACGTTCAAGATCTAAGCCTTAATAAATTCAAATCATTCATTAAACGTAAGTTGTGTCAGAAAGCTTTTTATACCGTTAAAGATTATATTGAGGACAAAAAGGCTTGGGATTGAGCTGCTCCAATTTTTACTTATTGAAGTGGTTTATTTTTATTGTTTGATGTTTTTTTTGCTAACTTTTATTATTTTATATACGTAACGTAATATATACGTAATGACATGATTATTTACTTGTAAAGTATTATATTATTTTAATTATTGTGAATGTGAAGACTATGTGGGTTATTGCTCTTTTATTTTTATTTTCACTTTGTCTTTTATTCTCAGTTAGTGTTAATCATGGTCTGGCAGTTTGAGTCATTTAAGCGGCCTACCCAAATGTCCTTTCTTTGGTGTTGAGCTCCTTAAGTTCTGAGTAGAGCTGCACGATTACTGACAAATGCGTGCACTGACTGGTCAGGTCCACTCAATCTGTGTGGTTCTTTCCTCAAAAGACCATTTCAGACACCAATCTACATGGCCTTCACATGATCTGACCAAGATTATGTCTGGACTTTAAAAGAGACTGTGACCTCTGAGTTTGTTTCGGCCTTTCTTCTCAGAGTAGTCAGATAGGAAACGCCGACCTCATCTAGTTTTAAAAATATGACTGACGTGTAAAAGTGTTTGTACAAACCTACTTACAGAAATAAAAATCATTTATCATTTATCATTTAAACGTGGCAAACATCCTAAGCTATTCAGGCTACTTTAGAAATCAGCACGAACAAAACTTTAAAAAAATATATAAAAATAACTACAGCTTGTAAAAACAAAAAGATGAAATTATGTGTTTCAATTAATCTTATCTTTAAAATAAAAATATAAAAAAACGTACCTGAAAAATACTTTACATACCGAATTATGTCATAAACAATTAAACAATTATCAGCTACTTACTAACATGGAACAGTGTACACCCTCGCGTACTGTTTCTCACAGAACATCAGACATAAGCTCTTAATTTCTCCAACTCTATTCGTCTGCAAACACATAACATTTAGGGTTGGCCATCAGGAGGACATTGAGCATCCTTAAAGTACGACACACAGGTGATTCAGCGCTGGCGAGCGTTCTGCAAGGCCGTTGCGCGAACAGATTGTGTCGGCGACTTTGACGGTGACCGATGTATTTGTCGGGCACAAATAGTCTACAGAAAAGGTCATGGAGCTTAGGGCATTCGATACGACCATTAAAGATCTTACAGGCTACCGTGAGCTGATGAAGGCCTCTTCTTACCTCCAACGAGTTGTAACCCAAAGGCCCTAGGATATAGTTGGTGGGGTACATGTAAGGATAGAAATTCGGTATGTAAAGTATTTTTCAGGTAAGAAACCTTAAAAAAGTAATGGTGCGAGGAAGTAAACGTTGAGTACTAGTCTGTGCGGCGTCTGCTTTATTGTGAAGATCATTAGAACGTAAGTTAAGTTTTCCTGAGGCGATACATCGATGTGATTCGACTTGTACTGTCGGCCGCTGGTGAAAAACTACACTATTTACCTATTTGAATAGAATAATAATAAGTGCTTCATGTAATTTTGTCGTTGACATTGACACTTCACACATACAGAACAACATAATTATTTAATTACAAGAGGCACTGAAAATTCCTAATTCAGGCTACTTTGGATGACATTTAGAGGTCAAATAAAAGTCAAGTGATTTTAAGTATTTTTGTGAAAATAAATACGATCTTATAATTGTAAGACCTATTAATAGAAAAATAACTCATAAAAGCTTAAAATCTCGAAATGGTTTTGGAATCGGCATAGGTTAATTTTTACTTTACATACCGAATTATAGGTTCTTTTAAAAAGATATCTGTGAAATGTTTTCTGCACTTTCTCGAGCATTAGTGTTTGAGCCGCGGTATAGGGATGCCAGATACAACTACTAGTCTCCAGCTTACTGCGAACTAGAGTAGTATACAGTAATATAATAACATGCGGGTTGTGAAAATCACGAGCATTTCGCAAAACAAATCCTAAGCGTCTGAAAGATTCTTTCGCAATGGTAGAAATGTGATCTCTGAAAGTCAGACAGCGGTCGAAGGTCACTCCCAGGTCCTTTACGTTGGTGACTCGAGTTATTTTTTCACCACCTAAGCTGTAGACAAAATGGATTGGTTGTAATCCTCGACCGAATTACATGACGTAGCACTTATTTGTGTTTAAGATCAGCTTATTTAGAATGCTACACTCGTAGATAGCGTCAATATCCCTTTGCAGGAGTTTGCAATCCTCGTCCGTTCTGATGTGAGCAACTAGTTTTAGGTCGTCAGCATATAGCACGCATTTTGCAAACTTAACCTTATTGACAAGATCATTGATCGTGATAAGGAATAAAAGCGGCCCCAACACGGATCCCTGACTCACGCTGAGTGAGTATTATAAGGCTTGGACTCGTATGCCATAGCTGTAGCCATGTCTGACGAATTGCTTGCGATCCCGTAGGTAGTCAGAGAAAAATTTTAGATAACTAAACGAGAATCCCATGGCCCCTAACTTTGACAGTCAGATAGTTTTCTGACAGAAAGCAGACCACTAATCTGGTATAGACTGTCAGTAGGGTATCTTTTCTTTTTGAAATACATAATTTTTATTAGTGCTCGTTGTCCTCGTTCCACATCTATAAATCTCGACTTTGCCGCACCGCCCCATATGGGGATACAGTAAACTAAAACTGATTGCACGAGTGCCACATACACTTCATTAAGTAGATTTCTATGAGGTCCTACTTTTTTATTTATGTTTGTAGGGAGGACATGTCGTAGTGTTTTAAATATCCAGCCCAGTTTCCTAACTCGCCCCGTTAAGTGCTCAAGGTGAGCGTACCATGATAGGTTTTGGTCAATCATGACGCCTAAATATTTAATCTGCGAGACTTAACTAATTGCAGGACAACTACAGTTATTTTCAAAAACATGATCACATGAGTGTATTTGGACGCTAAATGCTTCATTTGGTTGTGAACGATTTGAGATGGTAAAGCAAATGTAGTTGGTCTTAACTGTGTTTAGTGTGAGAAGGTTGTCATTGAGCCAGTTGGTTATTTGGAACATGCCCAATTCAGCCCTGAGCTTGACATCAGACCAGTCATTCCCGGAAAAGACAACAGCGGTGTCATCGGCATAAGAAAAAAAAATTGGGCCATTGACTTTTAAGTTGCAAAGATCGTTAATGTACGCTAGAAATAACGTAGGGCCCAGTACGCTACCCCTGGGGCACGCCGAATGAGACGTCCGCGTCATCGCTAATATATGATCCTATCTTAACCCTCTGCTTTCTGTTAGACAGGTAATCTTTGAAAAAATTTAGAGGGGTTCCTCTTATTCCGGCTCTTTCCAACTTGGTCACAAGGGTTGGAACAGAAACGGTGTCAAAAGCCTTTTTTAGATCCAGAAATACCGTCAGGCATTTCTTCCCTACATCGAGATGCTCGGTGACTAATGAGCTGAGGGCAGCGATTGCGTCTTCAGTGGATACTCCCTGTCTAAAACCAAATTGCGTGGATGATAAATATATATAGATATAGATAGTCTGTGTGGATCAGTAGGTTTGTGTTTACGGAGCGACCTGGGCAAAAACCGTGTTGGGCATCCGAAAGTAGCACATTAATCCTCTTGTGGATAAGTGCATGGAGTATTGTTCAAAAGTTTTGGCAACGGTAGGCAGGATAGCGATGGGTCTGTGTTCCTCTACAGCTTTTTTGTCACTTGTTTTAGGGATGGGGATTACTCGCGAGATTTTCCACTGCTCAGGGTATACACCGGACTGGAAAGCCAAGTTATAGATATGACAGAGAGGAGCCGCCAAGATATTACGACAGCCCTTAAGTATATAGGCAGGAACATTATCAGGGCCGATCGAGCTACTGGATTTTAGTCTGGCTATGCCCTTATTTACATCCTGAAGAGTTAGGATAGGAAGAAGTATATTCTCCCTCTCATTACTCACATTTATTTGCGATGGGTCCAACTTGGGTCTGTTAGGCAGAAACACGCTAGCAAAGTAGTAAGCGAATGCCTCGGCCGCTTTAACACCAGAACTAGTCTCCCCATTGTGTACAACAATTGGTTCGAAACCACCCTTTGATCTAAGGCTAGAAACATGCTGCCAGAACTGTCTCGGATTCATACGTAGATTATTTTAGGTCTTATTACAGAACAATCTGTAAGCTTCCTGGGTTCTTACTTTTAGGTCCGCACGCAGAGCACTAAACTCCGCATCCGATCACTTCTTGAAATTTTCCACTTATGATGGAGTTTATTTTTAAAATGAAAGACTTGGGCGTAGTTTCAATTACTTGGTTATACGGGTAAAACAGGATTTAGAAAATGGAATTACTGAGTTGAGTCAAAAAGAATATCTTGAAAATGTTTTACAAAAATTTGAAATGCAGAATTGTAAAGAAATGTGTGTATGTATTACATTAAGGGGGGTGTTAGAATAGGTCAATGTAATAAGTTCTTTTTGGTTAGCAACACTGTTAGGCCATATATTGATGAAAATAGTTTGTACTAGTCAAGTGTTCAATTGTTAATGGAGCATTGAAATGGATACATATTAAAAGTCGTTTAGTCTGTATAAACCTGTTGTTTTGCTTCAACTTTATCAGTTCGATGCACCATCACTTCTCCGCAGCTCTTGTAAAAGTCGAGTTCGTACAATCTCGCTGGTGAGATCTTTGGTTAAACATACTGTTTCAAGATTAGAAACCAAGTATTCAAATTCCTGAGGCAGACCGCTCAATAAAATCTCAGCGACTTCAGCATCATTAGTCTTACGACCAATATCCGTGAGCTGCTGCACAAGGGTCATGATACCTTGTATGTATTCAGACATACATGAAAACTGACTATAATCAATTCTATGCAGTTGTCTCAAAAGCAGCACACGCCGTAACAAACCTTTATTTTCAAATATATCAGCTAAGTTTTTCCATACACCTTTTGCTGTAGTAGCATTCCTGATATACCTACTGATAAAGTGCCGGCTTGATGCATAAAGCTATACGCGCCAAAGCACGCTGATCTCTTACCGGATCAGTCTCGGTGCCTTCAATTGTATTCCACAAGCCATCCACGGTAAGCACCATTTTTATTTCAAATTTCCAATCCAAATAGTTTGATATCTACTCCTTCCAATTTCTCTATAGACGATGTTAAGCTATTGTTACCGTGCAAAGCGGCATTTTAATTGCTCGCTTCTTGATGACTAGGTGAGGCCATTTTGGAGCACACAACCTACGGAAAATCACCACCGCACCACAGCCACGTACCAATCTAGAATTTTGAGGTTATGTGCTGCACGCGTTATTTCTTCTCCTTATAACAAGTCTGGGCACATAACCTGTTATTACGAACTAACTGAACAGAGTGTGGTTTAGACAGCGAAGCGGTTATAAGGCGTAGTCGTGCGAGTTACTACTGGCACGTTGACAGGTGGCATGCGGTGAGATTAAAACACGACATCTTCAAGTAACTATTCGTGTATTCCTTGATCATCAAGTTGTCATGAATAGCACATTATAAAGTATACTAATTACATGGTATCAAACATAAAAGAAGAGAATTATGCACATTAATAGGAAAGAAAAGTGTTCACCCCATGATGACGTTTTGCATGAGGAAGTATAGATAATTGTCTTTGTACCTATAGAGTGAGAACCATCCTCTATAATCTATGAATTAATAATTAATGCGGATCGTGCATGTTTCATCAAAAACAACCTCGCCTGCGGCTCGGGTGTTAATTCCGCCTCGAATGCAATAACAACCCTTCTCCACTTGTATCAAAATGTACTATTTCCTAATTAAAAATTTTGAAATATTAGGTTGGGGAAAAAGTCTTTTCGCATTATAGTATGTATGAACTTGTAATAAAATCTCTTTGGCTATACTATTTGTATCTGGCTGGTTTTGGTATCATTGAAAGTTTAAATTTTAAAGAACATAATTCCAAATTCAAATTAGGAAAATGTGTGATTTTCATTTGTTTTTCGTACTGTCAAGATGAGTGAATCTAATGAAGAAATTCGATACATTTTAAAATTTTACTACAAAAAAGGTAAAAATGAAACGCAAGCCTCGAAAAAAATTTGCGATGTTTATGGACCTAGTGAAGTGTCTGTGAGAGTAGCACAAATTTGGTTTAAGCGTTTTCAATCCGGAAATTTTGGACTCCGCTACCGAATGTCGAAGTTTGAAATGTCGACGTATGTTAGTTCTAAAGTACAGGATCTCGATGTACGCCAGTTCGAAAGTTCACTGGAGCGAAGTATGCAAGGCCGACGTATCGTTAGTTAGAAAGCATACGAGTGCTAAAAACAATCTCTTTTTTCTATTAATGCAAGTCGTTTCTGGCACTCGCCGGCCGCTGCCTCGGCACCGCTCGCTTCGCTCGCTCGGCTCGTGCGTAGGAGGTCACAGTTTTAACCTAACCTAACCTACACATTTTTTTTTTTAAATAAATTAACCTAATAAATAAACCTAATCTAAATAGTTATGTTCCGGGTAACCTACCGGGTATGCTTTCTAACTAACGATACGTCGGCCTTGCATACTTCGCTCCAGTGAACTTTCGAACTGACGTACATCGAGATCCTGTACTTTAGAACTAACATAAATCGACATTTCAAACTTCGACATTCGGTAGCGGAGTCGAAATTTTGATGTCAAAGATGCATGTCGCTCTGGTCGCCCTATTACGGATAAAATGGATGCCATTTTTGAAAAAGTGGAGCAAGATCGGCATATCAGTAGTTACGACGTAGCTGAAGAACTGGGAATTGACCACAAAACAGTTTTGGTACATTTGATAAAAACTGGGTACACAAAAAAGCTCGATATTTGGGTACCTCACGAGCTCACTGAAAGAAACCAAATGAACCGTGTACTCATTTGTGATTCTTTATTACGACGTAATGAAACCGAACCATTTTTGAAGAAGCTGATAACTGGTGATGAAAAGTGGATCACGTAAGACAAGAACGTGCGAAAAAGGTCGTGGTCAAAGGCCGGTCAGGCTTCACAGACTGTGGTGAAACCCGGGTTACTCGTAACTCGCAACAAGGTGATGCTGTGTGTGTGGTGGATTGGAAGGGCATTATTCATTACGAGCTGTTACCACCAGGCAGGACCATCGATTCTGAACTCTACTGCGAACAACTGATGAGATTAAACCAAGAAGTTGAGTGAAAGCGGCCGGAATTTATCAACAGAAGGGGTGTGGTTTTTCATCATGATAACGCTAGACCTCACACATCTTTAGCCACTCAGCAAAAATTAAGAGAGTTTGGCTGGGAGGTGTTAATGCATCCGCCGTATAGTCCTGACCTTGCACCTTCAGATTTCCACCTGTTTCGGTCTCTTCAGAATTCTTTAGGCAGTGTCACGTTAACATCACGAGAGGACTGCCAAAACCACTTGTCGCGGTATTTTGATCAGAAGTCCCAAAATTTCTATAGCAATGGGATCATGTCCCTACCTACAAGATGGCAAAAAGTTATAGAAACAAAATGGTACCTACATACTTTAGTTAAATGTAAATAAACTATATTAAAAAATGTTTTGAATTTTCTTCAAAAATGCGAAGAAACTTTTTCCCCAACCTATTATTTCAAAATGCATTTTTTAGGGTTCCGTACCCAAAGGGTAAAACGGGTACCCTATTACTGAGGCTCCGCCGTCTGTCTGTCTGTCTGTCCGTCTGTCACCAGCCTGTATCTCATGAACCGTGGTAGGTAGACAGTTGCAATTTTCACAGATGATGTATTTCTATTGCCGCTATAACAGCAAATACTAAAAAACAATAAAATAAATATTTAAGGGGTTTCCCATACAACAAACCTGATTTTTTTGCTCGTTTTTGCTCGATATTGATAACGGCAACAGGTAGACGCTTGAAATATTCACATAATATTTATTTTTAAAGTGAATATATTTAAGGGGGACTCCCATACAACAAACGTGATTTTTTTTGCCGTTTTTATAGATAATGGTACGGAACCCTTCGTGCGCGAGTCCGACTCGCACTTGGCCAGTTTTTTTTTTAATTTGTATCTTGTGCAAATTAAACCTCTTTAGAGATTTAGCAAAAAGCATTAGTAACCTGCTTACTACATATTATTTATTTTAGTGATCTAGGTATATAATTTATGGTGATATTACGGTTTTTATTAGCGACCCGGAATTTTTGCGATCCAGTGTAGTTTAAGTCTACACATAAGAATTCCTGCTCACTACAAAAACTGAGAAGTTCATTACAAATGATTTACCCACGTGCGCGTTGAAATCTCCCAACGCATACACTGACTCAGCATTATTATTTTGTATAACAGTATACATTTCACTTAGACATTCCGTGGCTAAGTAATAACAGCCGCACGGGTCGACCCATCAGGCTAAGCTACGCTTGCCGGGGTCGGTCCATGGATGGGTGATCATCTTTACATACCGACACTCCTTCGTGCCTCGGAAAGCACGTTAAGCTGTTGTTCCCGGATGTCATTCCTCTTCCGGATCTTTTTTTAGTGACAGTCGTTACGGGTCGTCAGAAGCCGGAAAGTCTGACAACCAGTCTTACCAAGTGGTATCGTATTACCCGGTTTTTGGGTTGTGGAGGTCAGATAGGAAAAAACTCCGTGTAAAATACTGGGTATAAATATTATGCTGCATTCGGTTATAATGGAAGCCGACCCTGACCCGACATAGCTGGGAAAGGCGAGGCAGATTGATTGGTTGATTCCGTGAAAAGGGGCAAGTTATCGCTACAGTCCGTCGGTATACGTATTATATTTAAAACCTAAAAGCTCCTGCTGTCATTCACTGCACATATCCTGCACTGCACATATACTGGGACTTTTCATCACTCAAAATAGTTAAATGCGGTTTTTTGCCATAGTATGGCGCCCTCCATAGAGGTCTGCCTTTACAAATGCCCGCTGAAGTGTCCACTGAAGACTTTCCCGTGTAACTAAGCTGGTTTTAAATTTTTTGTTCGTAGTCGTCACACTTTTGCCATGAGTGAATTCAGAAAACAATCTTGTGATGATTGAAATTTTGTCGTCCAATAAAAAGAATTTATATAATTTAGAGCTAAATTGTTCTTTATATTGGCCGACATAAGCTCAACGGGGTTGAGATCGGTATGATACGGCGAAAGGCGAAGAACGATATGACCTGCAGCCTTTAGCATTCCGTCAATGGTGTAATTTTTTTCGGACTGAGTTCTATTTATCAGACGAAGGAGTTCGGCTTTATTATTGTCTAGGGTAAAGTCAACTTTACGTTCGCGTAACCAATCTTGCATGACCTGGTTTTTTCCCAATCTGTAGGTACACTATGGTAGGAGGCATTGTCCATTACGACCACTGAATTTGGAGCCAGTTTATTTTTCAATCTGTGATTTACTCAGTTATGAAAATTTGTGGCATTCATATCGCCATGGTAGTCTCCGGATTTCGAATCTGATTTGAAAATTGTTATGGCACCGTCAACTAATCCTTCTATGCTACCACCACATTGCCAATATCAGCGTACATCGAGGGCTCGGTCCGGATCGCCAACACATATTGGAATTGTGGCTACTGTTGACGTAGGTTTCGTCCAGAAAATATACGTTTCGGTTTTCATGCGCGTTGTTGTGCGTTTGGAACAAACTGGCGCGAACAACTGAATCGCTTAACCGTTGCGGTGGTCGAGGGCAGACTAAGTTAGCTTAACGTTTGTCTATGTCATTCTGCGGTATTGACATTACTACGCAGTTTAAAATGCTGAGCTGGTAAAGCAGATTCTATCGTGCAATGAACAGACAGAAATAGTCTTCAAGGTGTCGAACATATTTTGGATATGACTTTACACAGCGATCAAACTTAGGTACTTGCATTGAAAAGAGCCGTACCATCTGATTATTTTGCGTATACTTACTACAGAAGATTCAAAATTTAAATAGATATACACAGGGCGAAAAGTTTCTGCTGGCGCGAACACCGCGTGAATGAATTGTGATTTGTTTTCTGTAAGGTTTTGTGAGAGGGGTAGGTAAGGGTTGCGCCGGTGAAAATCGTTATTTCTGGATTTGTATGCACCCTTAGGCGAGTGTAGTACTCATGTAAATGAACAACCTTTACTACGGAACCAATAAGAAATTAAAAAACCGTCCACGTGCGAGTCGGACTCGCGCACGAAGGGTTCCGTACCATTATCTATAAAAAAAACTTTTTACAAAAAAGAACAAACTGACTTCCAAAAAAACACTACAAAGTGAAAAATAACCTTAATTTCGGAAGTCGGTGTCTTTGGATCTGTATTTTTTTTTGCCACCGACTTCCATCCGTGAATCTCGCCAATTTGTTCGATTTTCCGCACCCAGGAAGCGACGGTACATTCCTCGCTGTCCGGGTCGAATTCAGGAATCAATGACGCGGCACGGTGTTGACTGGATCTGTTGGGAACGTGGCCGTCTCCTTGGAGATCCCATGCGGCTTTGGAACCTCTTTCTGGGCAGACTCTTCAAAAGTTTCCTAGTTGTTGGAACGGTACCGCCATCATTATCTTCTTCAGATTCGGGTTTTTCCTCGGAGTCAGAGTGAGGACTTTGTGGTGGTGGCGTGGATATATTATTATAACGGCGCTTCATTTTGCTTTATCCCACTTCTGAGTGAAACAGGGTAAATGAAAATCGGGCAGAGTTACGTCTAGATCTTGTAATCAGAATCAAAATGACAATCATAAATGGCTGGCTAAGGCTTATATTAACACTTCCCCACTCTTCGGCGAACACCTTAGCTTGGCTGGAGTGGGGGGCGTTAATATGGCGGCTTGGCTTTGGCGGGCTGCATGTTGGCTGACGTCACGTCCGTTACAATTTATTTTATTCTGTTTTTTAGTATTTGTTGTTATAGCGGCAACAGAAATACATCATCTGTGAAAATTTCAACTATCTAGCTATCACGGTTCATGAGATACAGCCTGGTGACAGACGGACAGACAGACAGACAGACGGCGGAGCCTTAGTAATAGGGTTCCCATTTTACCCTTTGGGTACGGAACCCTAAAAACAAAATATTAGCTTTTCCATACATTTTGATCGTGTTAGTATTGCATTGCTTTCCTAATTATAATGTAGTATTTTGGTGGCAGGGCGAGGGCGCGTGGCGCCGGCGCGGCGACGTCGTGGTACGCACGTGCCACGTGCTGGAGCTGGCCACCAAGCTGTTCCTGGTGGTGCAGAACGCCGTGGGCGCGCCGCCGCACGTCAACGTCGCTACCGAGTGAGTACACTACGTGCAAACTGAAAAGCAAAATAACTTACAACAAATATTTTTCTGAGTTAGGCAATGAAGTATTTACGGCGGTTTGAAAACCCTATATTCAAGCCAGTACTGATAGCCAACAAAAATAGGCAAATTAATTTTGGGTAAGCGTATAAAGTTACGTTGGAACGATTCACCTGTTTCTTTGCCTGCCGAGCCCGCTACAGTCCCACTATGACCGGCGCTGCTAGTGCATGGTACCGCTCCTCACACTACGTGCGCTGCCAGTGCATGGTACCGCTCCTCACACTAAGTGCGCTGCTAGTGCATGGTACCGCTCCTCACACTACGTGCGCTGCTAGTGCATGGTACCGCTCCTCACACTACGTGCGCTGCCAGTGCATGGTACCGCTCCTCACACTTCGTGCGCTGCTAGTGCATGGTACCGCTCCTCACACTAAGTGCGCTGCTAGTGCATGGTACCGCTCCTCACACTACGTGCGCTGCTAGTGCATGGTACCGCTCCTCACACTACGTGCGCTGCTAGTGCATGGTACCGCTCCTCACACTACGTGCGCTGCTAGTGCATGGTACCGCTCCTTACACTACGTGCGCTGCTAGTGCATGGTACCGCTCCTCACACTACGTGCGCTGCTAATGCATGGTACCGCTCCTCACACTACGTGCGCTGCCAGTGCATGGTACCGCTCCTCACACTAAGTGCGCTGCTAGTGCATGGTACCGCTCCTCACACTACGTGCGCTGCTAGTGCATGGTACCGCTCCTCACACTACGTGCGCTGCTAGTGCATGGTACCGCTCCTCACACTACGTGCGCTGCTAGTGCATGGTACCGCTCCTCACACTACGTGCGCTGCTAATGCATGGTACCGCTCCTCACACTACGTGCGCTGCCAGTGCATGGTACCGCTCCTCACACTAAGTGCGCTGCTAGTGCATGGTACCGCTCCTCACACTACGTGCGCTGCTAGTGCATGGTACCGCTCCTCACACTTCGTGCGCTGCTAGTGCATGGTACCGCTCCTCACACTACGTGCGCTGCTAGTGCATGGTACCGCTCCTCACACTACGTGCGCTGCTAGTGCATGGTACCGCTCCTCACACTACGTGCGCTGCTAGTGCATGGTACCGCTCCTCACACTTCGTTCGCTGCTAGTGCATGGTACCGCTCCTCACACTACGTGCGCTGCTAGTGCATGGTACCGCTCCTCACACTACGTGCGCTGCTAGTGCATGGTACCGCTCCTCACACTACGTGCGCTGCTAGTGCATGGTACCGCTCCTCACACTACGTGCGCTGCTAGTGCATGGTCGCTGCTCCGCATACGCGTCCTCTGGCTTGTCCAATTGCACCTCAATTTGCAACTGTAAATCGTCAAATTCGTTGTAGGTATAAGGCATCAAATTTACTCAGGCGTCCCTCCAACTCGATGCGCTGCAAGTCGGAAATGGTCTCACAACTAAGCAGCACACTGATATAATTGCAAAAGTTCGTAAGCTTTGCTTTCATAGAACTACGTTTCCTAATGAGTAAATCTTCATTGGCCATAATGAGAAAGATATAATAAAATGTAGATATTCAAAAATCTGCGAAGCGATATACCTACAATGAGCAATGAATAATATTAATATATATTTGCACCAAGAAAATGCGTTAAAACATGAATAGCGGCGCGACCTTTTAACACTGTCGTTGCACGTTGACAGTCAGCTGATGCGACCGTTATACATTATAACGGTAAGTTATTGCTAAGCAATGCGACTGATATGTAATGCGTGATTGCAATATAAGAGTGAGACACCGAATATTTTATGGTTACAGTAATGTTTGACTCAAATATTAACGAGGTGAAAATGGACAAAAAAGTGGATGTATATAACACGGTAATCGTTAAAAATGTCTCGAAAGGAGATAAAGGGATACAATTGGAACAAACACACAAAACGTCCTTATCCTTCTACTCTGATTCTATTCCCTCGAAGCGATGACTCGGCGTAATTCGACTAGGGCAGTCGTTCTTGCACAACCGTCGTATTTGAAGGCTTCGGGAAGATGTACGAAGTTCTCTTCTTGCTTCTTGAACTAGGTACGAACATTTAAAATATAAACCGTTACGAACGATGATACGGCGCTTTTGAACTGACGATGACGAAGCCAATCCTCTCCAACTGTACTTCCAGTCGACGAACGTTTTGTACTTTCCAAAACACGGCGTGAAAGAGGCTCGAAGGACCAAATTGTAAAAACCTAACTCGGACCTTTTAGATGAAAAGCAGTGGACTGTAAAACTAACTTATAATTGAATGAAACGTACAGCTAGATTTTAACGCGTGCGTCTCGTCGATAGCGATCGTTGGTGAAGTGACAAGGCATCGAGCCTACTCATGCATCCACATAGCCCGCCCCGCGCGCCCGCTCAGCCGCTCGACTCCAGACACGAACAAGTACAAACAGAACAAGTACCTTCTTACACAATACAAAGTTTATTGTAATACATAGAATTTAAGGTACACATACAAATAATGTGGCTAGCCACATACCTTTCCCTAACACTAGAGTATTGACACCAATACAATCAGTCTCTGAATCTAGTTGTATCAGTGTGAAGACCTGCAATGAGACTATAACAATAACTCACAGTCGCTATTATAGCGAGTCCGTGAGATGAACCACTTAATGACTACTAGCTCAAACACACAAGTACCGACCTATCAAGGTTGTGCTCATAAAGGGATCATAAAGATTATGCAAAGCAACCCGAGACACAACAATTCATAACAACTGGTCTTTTACCTAGAACTAACTAGACCTTACTTAGGTTAAATTATAACATTTGAGATATACTCAGTGAGCTCTAAGTATAATCCTTTCATTTGACGGGGCTAAGACCCTTGGCATCAAACAACAGGATGAACTTGTGTTCACACGGTTAACGTGCCCTACGGGTGTAGATGGTGACGCTTTCGCCACCTGGAGTGGTGAACCTCCCTCATCACCGATAGTCGGCTAAGTAAGGCCCTCCTTACCAACGGACGACCACACCTCAAGGGTTTTCCCGCACCCGGATCAATTCCACATCATCCGACCGCGGGGCTACACCAAGGCATCACGTCCCAATTGCGCATTACAACCATCTCAAAAGGCTAGCATAACAGCCATACAGGATTCAGCCTCGAAAGGACTCATTGAAACCCCATCTGGTTATTTGGGCACAGTCTGGTCTTCCCAGAACCAACTCCCTATTCTAAAACCCATTGGTTCATGACCCGCCACGTTGCGGTACCTCTGACCAATCTGTCAGTCATGTTCTCGATGCTTCCACCACTGACCAAATATAATTCTTATCTATTGGTTAGTTCGAATTTATTAGGCATTATTCTTATATATTGGTTAGTTCGAATTTATTAGGCATTGTTTTATATAAAATGTGGGAAAATATGTCTGTATGTTTATTTGTTTCAATATGTAATTATCATGTAAATAATTTACTTGACTCCATTAGTGTAGCGGAGACTACATTGACGGCCATGCCATGAGGCTGTCTGTCCTGACGATAGATCTCGCTACTAGTTGCAATTATTATTGATTTTGCAACTTCACAACAGCTCATTTATGTAACATAGAAACAAAGTGGGGCCAAGAACACTTCCCTGAGGAACTCCGTGCTCGATAGGAAGTTCATCACTCAAGTGGTCCCCGATCCTTACACGCTGCGTACGATCGGATAAATAGTCAGCTATTAATATCAGTCCATTAACCCGTATCACTTAATTTATGAATTAGGGTGGGGATAGAGACTGTCAAAAGCTTTGGCAAGATCGAGAACAATGATTAGGCATTTCTTGTTTTCGTCTATTTTTAACCGATTTCCAAAAGGAGGAGGTTATCAATTCGGATGTTTATATTTTTTTTTATGTTCGGGCATAACTCTGTCATAGACGGATTTGCAAAATTATTTTTGGTTCGAAAAGGTATAGTCTAGAGGTAGTCCTATTGTCACCAAGTCTGATTCTGATGAAAGATCCCATGGAAATCGAGGGAAATCCTCAAATTTCATAGGCACACGTATAGCGGTTTGGGTATTTTTTATAGTAACTCATGCATTTGCACTCGGAAAGCACCCTTTGGTGAAGTGAAACTGATGATGAAGACCACAGATGGCCACCGGAACTACTTAATAATAAATATTTCACGGTTGCGATTCGATTAGGCACTTTAATATGGTTGCTAGGCAAGTTTTGCTCGTCACTATGGGTATGGTGAAGTCACCATACAATTAACGCCCATGCATCGGGAAAAGCAATATTTTGTAAATGGTGAAGAGAATTGGACATTAAGATATTGTAACTTAGATAAATTACAATTTGACCCACTAAAACGTGAAAAATTAAAAACATTATCCAAAAAAACAACAACCGACTGGTAGCGGCATCAACATTGCCACATGCGAACTACACGTCACACTGACTTCACGCAAATCCTGCATTGCGCAAGCAGAGTTTACCGCGAGTCACACAGCCAGCCAACACCCACGGCTTCAACGGGTATCCTGACTACCAGCATGCAGCGGACGCGCATTCCTGGTCACCCACAGCCTTATCAGCAACCTTGGCACACCACACTGCACTTTCGGCCGGTCCACAAGCAGACAACATGATACCTCTCCTGGTCGACGCCAGCAGTCAGCCTCAACCCGGCGCTGTATCACATCCGACTCACTGGAGCATAAGCAGCGCCACCCCGCCTCACTGGGGAATCACCGCAGACGGTTCCGACCCACCGAGAACTATGCGGCACCCGGTTCCGACTCACTGGAACCCTCTACTGGCACTGGCAAGCATCGCAAGATACATGACTCAGCCCATTATCGACCTCCGGTCTCCAGGGGAGCCTGATGTAGCGGCATCAACATCGCCACATGCGAACTACGCGTCACACTGACGTCAAGCAAATCCTGCATCGCGCAAGCAGAGTTTACCGCGCAACTAGCATATATACAACGTCTTGACATCAACCGTCACAACACCCGTCTGGTCAGAGAGTCCTCCCTTTTCTATGGTGGATGAGTGAGTTTTACACCCTCATACCACCAAACCGACTTAAAAAAAACACTACAAAGTGAATAATAACTTTAAATTCGGAAGTCGGTGCCAAAAAACTAAAATACAGATCCAAAGACACCGACTTAAGTTATTATTATAAGATAAGATAAGATAATTTATTTGCTTAAAACATGGTATACATAGATGTTATTATAAAAAAATGAGATCATACATGTTTTGCTTAAAATTAAAGCATGCAAACTTAGACATATAAAACATTATTAAAATTTATGTTAATAAAAAAATCCTTAATATTATAGAAATTATTTTCATTCAACCATTCATATAATTTAATTTTGAATAACCTGCAGTTTAATATTTTTAATACATTAGGTAATTTATTATAAACACGTACACACATAGCCAGGCAGCTTTTGTTATATTTTGCTAATCTAGGGAGCTCATCTAGTACAAGTCTGTATTGGTCACGCCGACTTCGAGAACTTATTTCCTCTGCTGTTTTGAATAATTCTTTATATTTCCTAACAAACATACATGCTTCATACAAATATAATGAAGGTAACGGTAGCAAACCAAGCCTTTTAAATATAGGTTGACATGATTCATCACATGGAATCCCATATATAGCTCGTAAACATTTTTTTTGGGCGATAAATGCTCTATTGATATCAGTACTATTTCCCCACATAATTAATCCGTACCGCAACGAGGACTCAACATATGCACGGTATGACATCACAGCCGTTTTTATATTTGTTACCTTTTTAATCTGTCTGAGGGCGTATACAAATTTATTTATTTTATTGCAAACATTATCGACCTGAGCTTTCCAGTCTAAATGTTCGTCAATTACTACTCCTAAAAACTTAGTTTGTGTCACTTGAATAATTTGTGGTATGTCCATTCTAAAATTAAATTTATTTTGGTACGATTGATTAAATTGTATATATACAGATGTTTTAAGATTAATACATAAATTATTGTTATTTAACCAATTAATTAGATTGTCTATAGTATTATTTATGTCCGCTTCATGATCAGTAATTGATTTATATTTTTTATCGGTAGTAACAACTATGGAAATATCATCGGCAAAAAGGAAGCACTTATGATTAGTCACGCTTACGATGTCGTTTATGTAGAGTAGAAATAAGATAGGGCCCAATATGCTACCCTGGGGGACGCCTCGTTTTATAATTTTATATTCAACGAAAATTGTGTCATGTCCCTACTTTCATCAAGTTTAGTGACAGTGACACTCTGTTGTCTGTCAGTTAGATATGACGATAGCCACTGAAGTGGCAGTCCTCTGATTCCGATAGCCTCTAATTTTTGTATTAATATGTCATGTGAAACTAGATCAAATGCTTTTGATAGATCAAAAAATAAACCTGTCGTCAGCTGATTGCTGTTGATATTGGTCAGTATTGTTTTCAAAAGTGAAAAGATGGCTAAAGACGTGGACTTGTGTTTTGAAAGCCGAATTGCTCTTTTCTGATGATATTAAATTTCTCACAATAATTAATTATTCTTTGATACATGCATTTCTCAAATATTTTTGACAAGATGGGTATTAGTGTTATGGGGCGATAATTATTTACATCAGATTTATCACCTCTTTTAAATATTGGTTTAACAGTAGATATTTTTAATGCGTTAGGAAACACTCCTTGTGAAAAAGACAGGTTAATTAGATAAGTCAACACTCCACTTATTTCATCGACACATGACTTAATTATCTTGGTGTTGAGTTTATCGTAGCCTTCAGAGTTGGTATTATTCAACGATAGTATCTGTCGTTTCACCTCATTATCGGACATGGGTGTGAGGAACATCGAATTAGCAGTTAGGGTTTCACTGCGGCAACTATTTGTACAATTTTGTGTAGGGATAGAATTTGTATAGTGATTGTTAAAGGCAGAAGCTATTTCTGCTGGTTTTGTGAGTATTGTGCTGTTAATTTTAATGTGTTCAATGGTGTCTTTGGGGTTCGCATTGTGTATTTCGTCTTTTATAACTGTCCATATGGCTTTACATTTGTTGTCATTTTTATTAATATACTTTATGTTAGCATTTCTTTTAGCATTGTAGATACATTTTTGTAATAAATTAGAATATGCAGTGTATCTAGTCCTGTTTGTTAAATTTTTATTCTTGTAGTATTGGTATCGTAGGAAGCACTTTGTTTTTGAACTCTGTTTAAGACCCTTACTTATCCACTTTCGTTTTATTTTATTGTTAGCATTGGTCTTTACCCTAACTTGTGGAAAACAGAGATTGTAAAGCAGACATATCAATTCATGGAAACAACTAAATGCTATATTTGCATCGTTTTCCATGTAAATGTCTGTCCAAGATAGGGTTTAAACTTATGCGTATAATCTAGGCTATAATCTCTTTTGTAAATAAAGTATATTGCTGGTTTTGATGTCGAGATGTTTCTTGAGCTCGGCTGGATTTAAATATTTTTGTTTATAATATTCGCAATCTATAATGTAATTTAAAGTTTTGCAAATATCTGACAAGCTGGGGTGTACGGAATTCGTGAAATGACAATTATCGTAATGTTTAAAAATATTTTTGATACGATAATTCAATTTATCAAGGTTGTCATTTTTAGAAACATTTAATATAATAATAATATTCTTAGAAAATGTCTTAAGTAAAATTTTTAACTGAGATAATACATGTCCCATGTTATGGTCATTTTCACCCAGACATAATACAATTTTATCACCTGGTCGTAGGTTGATGTTGGTACAGCTCTTAACTATTGTGTCGCTATATGCATTTGGTATCGTATGGGCAAGGACTCCACATTTTTTTATATTGTGTAGTCTTTCTGGAATGTATAAGAGTAGCAGCCACACCAACGCATTGTTGCGCACCGAATATCTTTATCATTTTCTCAAATTCGTGCTTTTTTAGGTCTGTGGCAATGAGGTTTGTTGAACAGGATTTTGCTGAAATAATCTGTTTTGGTTTTGGTGTAATCTTTAGGGATTGCTTAAGAATCTGTATTTGCGTAGTCAGAGTTTTTATCTGATTTTCTGCGTTCTGAAGCTCTTTTTGTAAGGCTGTGATTTTTTGTTGCAGATGTAAGTATGGGATGTTTGTGTTGCGATCAACCGAGGAGGACACATTTACGTAGTCAGTGGTTTCGACATTCAATCTGGATGACGTTATTCACTTTGTAGTGTTTTTTTTGGAAGTGGGTTGTTTGTTTTTTGGTAAAAGTTTTTAATTCTTACCACAAAATCAGAAAAAGTGTGAACAGCCTCATCAGTGGATTTGCGTGCTAGAAATCAATATTGTGTTTCAGCAAGAATTTTATTTGACTTTAAGAATTTTATTAGTCTACTAGCTTTTGCCCGCGGCTTCGCCCGCGTAGATGTCGGAAAAATGTTACAGATTATAAACCATAAACTAGGTTACCAAATTTCATCTAAATCCGTTCAGCCAGTTTTGCGCCAATCCGAAACATAAAATCATCCTCTTTAAAATTGACTACCCCTTTCCACCCCGTTAGGGGTAGATTTTTTGACAACCCTGATACACCTTTTCCTTTATTTCCGATCTTAAATATAAATACTGAGTTTCAAGTTAATCGAACCGCGCGATATATCTTTCCATACAATTATTTTCCCCCACAAAATTCAACACCACCTTTAAAAGGTTGTTTTCGAAAATGGTTTAAGGTCGTTTTATTTATTAAGAAAATATACGGGTCAATTTTCAAGTTTATTGATCAAAGGAAACATAATTTTGGTATAAACTGTGTCCCCTTTTCACCCCAAAAGTAGTTTATTTTTGAAAAATATTCAATCATGTGTTATTCAATTACTTTGGAGTTTATCAAGACGCACAGTAAAATCCTTCCCTAAAACTTAAAAACCCTCTTTTGCTCCGTAAGGGTTACATTTGAATAAACCCAAAACATGTGAGGCTTTATATTCTGTGAGCATTAGGTATAATTATATAAAAAACCGAGTTTTGAGTAAATCGGACCGCGCGTTAAAACTCTTCCATATAAACCTTAACATCCCCCAATCCCCCTTTAAAAAAACAAGAAATTACTAACTTTATAATTTACTTAGGTTAGTATTCGTGCCAAGTTTCAGATTTATTAACTCAAGGAATAAGATTTTTCATACAAACGAAATCCCCCTTTTCACCCCTTTGAAGGTCAAATTCCCAAAAACCTCTTCTTAGCAGATGCCTACGTCATAATTTAGAGTTAACCAAGCCACGCAGTAAAATCCTCCCTTGTCAAATTGACTACCTCTTTTCACCCCGTCAGGGGTCAATGTTCGAAAAACTCTGATACATGCTATTCTTAATTTTTGTTGCTAAGTATTAACACCAATTTTCAAGTTAATCAAGCCACGCAGTAAAGTCCTCCCTTGTAAAATTGACAACCCCTTTTCATCCCGTTAGGGAAAGATTTAAAAAAAAGCTGATACATTTTATTCTTTATTTTTGGTTTTAAGTATAAATACTGAGTTTCGAGTTAATCGGACCGCGCGTTAAAATTCTTATATACAAACTTTGACATCCCCCAATCCCCCTTTAGGTGGTAGATTAAAAAACAAAAATGACAACTTTATAATTTACTTCGGTAAGTATTCGTGCCAAGTTTCAGGTTTATTAACTCAAGGAATAAGATTTTTCATACAAACAAAATCCCCCCTTTCACCCCGTTAAATTTCGAATTTTCAATTACCCCTTGTTAGCGGATGCCTACGTCATAATAAGTATCTATGTGCCAAATTTCAACCCAATCCGTTCAGTAGTTTGAGCTGTGTGTTACCAGTCAGTCATGGTTTCATTTTTGACTACACCTTTTCACCCCGTTAGACGGACCCTGATACACGTTATTCTATATTTTTGCTTAAATACTGAGTTTCGAGTTTATCAGACTGCGAGTTAAAATTCTTCTATAAAAACTTTGACATCCCCCAATCCCCCTTCGGGAGGAACTTTGAAAAAACTAAAAATGGAAAACTTTATTATTTACTTAGGTAAGTATTCGTGCCAAGTTTCAAGTTTATCAACTTTATTATTTTTACTTGAATACATAATTTTGCGAATGAACAACTTCAATACAAAACTTTATCCCCCTATTCACCCCCTTGTGGGTTGAAATAAAAAAAAAAACAAATAATAAGCCGAACTATTAATGATTTTAACTTAAAAAATAAAGAACTTTAATTAAAAACAAAATTTCATCCCCCTTTTCACCCCTTAAGGGTATAAATTCTAACAACCCCGTTGCGTTAGCTTCCGACCATAAGCCTTGATAATAAATTTAGTGATTTTTACATTCTAAAATGAAGGACTTTCCATACACAACTTCATCCCTCTTTTTAACCCTTCGGGGGTGGAATTATCAAAAACACTGAAATACGTATATAATAATTTTTAATTGTCAGCCTAAACACAAAATTTTAAGATCCTAACTTCAAAACTGACGGACTTTCATATAAACTTCCATCTCCTATTTTACCCCACGTTAAGTTAAACACTCAAATCACCTTCAAAGGTTTATTGCTTAGAAAGAGAGTTACTCGTAACAAGGTATCGTTTAGGCTAAGCTATCGCTAAAATGAGAAAATGATGGAAATGACTGCACCCGGTTGCTGTCCGTAATGCACTGGGCTCTCGGCGCATTTAGTGCGACCGTATTGTATCGCTAGGTCAGCAAACATGTTCGATTGCAATTGTTGCCTCGAATATGCTCCCGACGGGAAGAGATGAGTTAATAAGATAAGCTTTTACAAAATTAAAGGGTTACGTGAGTATGAGCTTAAATGCTAAGGGGTTAAGACAACATCATTAGATGAGAGATGATTGACAAGGTGATAGAACAATCATATTATTATTAAGATCTTATAGCAAGACATAGATGCTCAAACGGTTGAGTCACCAATCGAGAATACGGATTGCCTTTTAGCTAGGGGAGACGTCGACGTGTTTCGCCTTTTTGAACGCAAACTGGACCACCGTTTAGAAAAATAAGCTACGCGCGCACTATCACTGACACATGGCCCTTGCTCGGGCGGGGGTTGATTTCGCGCACTTGCACTAGAGCCTTGGTCTTGCTCAGATTGATTTATACACACACTCACACTCGCTGGTACACTCTTGTTCCGCTCTTGGGTGGGCGGACTACCAGCTCGCTGACACTTCCTCCTCAGGAACCACAGGACTGCTGCGACCGCTGCTACTAATAGGCCATATGACAACGCATACTGATGTATGTCATGTGTCGTTAAAACCTCTGCCTGTTGGGCTGATTCCTTCATCGATTCAATTTGTTCACCGAGATACTTTAAAGAATCGTTTATCGATGTGGTATCTTCGTTGACCTTGTCGTCTTGGAAGTTTTGTAGTGTAGGTGGCGTAAGATTACTAATCAAACGATTTATGGGAGTTAATTTAGTCTAGAGTATATTTGGTTTAAGATTAAGCGTATTCTCTAATTGCTGATGAGAATAAAGTGTTACATCATGACCCTTCACAATGCATTGCTTAGTTAGCTGAATAAGTCCCGCCTTGCTGACTTCGCTCGCTTGTAGGTCGTCGTCGCATATGACTCTCAATGAGTATGAGTCACAACAGAAATACAAATAGGTAGAAAAGTTGTGTAATGTAATTTGTTTTCACAGCTAGATTTGATGATCCTACAAGTAGACGGCTCCTCTTTCTCGCAGAATTGTTCATCAGGACCTAAGCTCTGGACAGGCCCTCGTAGACGACAAAGGTAGGTTTCCGCTTGATATTCGCAACCTTGAAGATCGCTGACGCTGGCCGTTAAGTATGAATCTCTTCTCAAGTTGATCGCGACGTATTCGGACGCTGGCTTGATGCTGAACATAATTTTGTCAATTTTAACCGGCACTGGTATCAAATTGTATAGCTGGAACGTATCCCTGCTAATTAACGGTAAAGTAATTTAAAATATGAAATATTCCGCCGTCATCCTCGCTTTAACTTTTAACAATTTGTAGATCTCATACAAGTTGAACTGAATGTCATCTACGGGTAATGCTGTCTTTAGAAATTTGACTAGATACAATCTGTAGCTCCCTACGGAGCTGTTGTGGAGTCAAAAGATGCAGATTGATCTGACCATGATAGATCTCAGTCATAGTATCAAGAAAAGTATCCTGAATCCGCTTTAAATTCTGAATCATATTTATGGTCGCTAACGCTGCTAAAGAGAAATCTTGCTGAATAGACATTACGTCGATCTCTTTCTGCAATGTATTGGTTACGCTGTCTAAATACGTCAAATGCTTATTAATTATCTTATGCTGCTTTTCAATAGTCTCTTCTGTTCTCTTTAAGATATTATACTCCGCTTCTATAACCGATTTCTGATTCCTGTATAGCTGCCTAAGGTGGTTTGTATTCGTACGTATAAGGTCAATGTCACTCTTGTATTTTTCTGCGAATTCTTGATCCAGTACTCCGAATAATGAATTAGCTATGGAGCCGACAGCGTTGATAAGCCCGCGTCGAGTTCGCAGACGCGCTCCAAAGTGCTGATTGAGCAACAGCTGATTATAATACTGTAGTTCATCGTACTCGTGTTGTATTTGTAGGATGATGATTTTACAATGGCTCTGCTCTTGAATTTTCCCGCACGTTTGTTCGAGATATTGAGAAAATTGTTTGACCGCTTTGTCTCCTTGCCAGTAAGGAGACAAATTATAATAAGTTATAATTTTCCACTGATCACGAATAAGATGCATTTGTCCCAAAGGGTCAAAATACAATGTTTGATTGCTATCAAATGCAGTACCTTGTAAGTTGCTTCAGTGGATAATATAAGGCTCATAAAAAATAGCAATGATAATGCTATGCTATAAATTTTAGGACAACTGCTAGACTGTTTGCTCGCTTTCTCTTCCGCTTTTGCCACATTGCTTTGCTGATGTTGCTTTTTTGCTTCGCTTTTTTCTGGCTTTTGCTTGCTTGCTTCCTTTTCTATAGGTAGGATAGAAAGCTTGATAATCGGCCGCTTTATAAAACCATTTTTTGTTTTTAAGGTTACCATTCGGACAGCTCCATCTTTTACAGGATAGACCTCTACCACCCGACCAACGGGCCATTTTCCAGACGTTAGGTGGTCGTCATGAATGGTTACCATATCGCCTATCTCTATATTCTTTTGTGCTTTTAACCATTTGCTCCGTATAGATAACTGGCTAAGATACTCCGCTTTCCACCGCTTCCATATATCTTGGAACGTTTTATTTACTAAATACCATCTCGTCCTCGCATCTTGTGCCGTTTCTATTACAGGAAGACTGGCACGAGTAGTTAGAAAATGCGCTGGCGTGAGAAAATCGATGTCGTCGATATCCTCAGATATTGGGCACAGCGGTCTTGAATTAAGACTTGCTTCGATTTGCTACAAAATCGTGCTGTATTCTTCAAATGTTAAAGCTTGGTCCCCTATTACTCTTTTCATATGTTGCTTTAAACTCCGAATAGATCGCTCCCAGATCCCTCCAGCTCTCGGCCATGAAGGGCAGTTCCAATGCCATTCTATCTTCATCTCCGCTATCTCTCGGTACAAAGAATCGTTAAAGATTTGCTCAAACTGTTGCTGTTCCTCCTGAAGGATCTTGTTGGCACCTACGAAGTTAGTACCGTTGTCCGAATAGATGTGTTTTGGAGTCCCTCGTCGAGCCGCTATACGACGCAATGCGGCTATGAATGACGTACTGCTGACGCCATCTATCGGGCACGTTAATGTCGGCTCCGTTTAAAAAAAATCATAAAATATAAATATAACTTACTTTAAGAGATAAAACTAAGTGAATTAGTACAAGGACACTTCCATAAACCAGTGACATTGTTATTAACTAATAGTACATACATAATGTATATTATATATATATAATACTTAAAACGTGCATAAACTGTAAATAAAATCTCAAAATTATCAGTGCAATTTAGGTTATTGTGCATCTATCGTGTAATAATACTAATAGTGATAAACTATACTGTGATTTCCAATTAAAAGTTAACAAAAGTGATAAAAAACTGTGATTTCGAAAACAAAGACAATTCAAAATAAAACCGTCTACCACACGTTCATAGAACAAAGAAATGAACTTTGGACCCAGCGGAGACACTACATGATAACAGTCTCTTGTGATCAAACAACAAGTAGTCGCCTAATTCATGCTGTCACTTAATGTTCACATAGCGTAGTGGTGCGTGCATGCGCGTCCATACGCACTTTACGCTCAAGCGTTCCGAGTTCAAATCTCGCCACCGACAATATCTTTTTTAAAGACTATTAAAATATTTGTAGTGTGATATCCAAAAAGATGAATTTCTTCGAGAATATTACCATGAGGAGAACGCGAACGCGGTCCTTGACAGAAAAGACTATCGACGAGTTTAACTCTAATAATTCGACACTAGATGGCGCTACTAATAGCCTACCAGAAATATCAGACCACGAAGACAATGATATAGTGCAAGAGTTGCGACAAAAAATTGAAGAACTTAAGTTAGAGTTATTGGCAGCTCACGGGGAGATAGATAAATTGTCAACCGAAAACACTGAACTAAAACAAAGTATTCAAATCATCAATACTAAAAATCAACTAATGAAGGAGGCAACCAGAAAATTATCTAATGAAATTGGGACTCCAAATAAAAATAAAATTGTAAAGCAGCTTACTCCCCACAGAAAACAACAACAACTTATTAAAAGTACAACAACTAGTCCAGTTACAAAACACAATAAGTCAACTCCAAAGAAATGTCAGAAAAACACAGGTCCGTTAACATCCAATGGCATACAAAATAAAACAAGCAGTGATAGGACAATTCAAGAACTCGACGAGGTGGGCAAGCTCTTTGAAAGAGTAATTGCAGACCGCCTTGTCGGGCGGCTGGTGCGGGTGGGGCCGGATTTGGCGGACAGCCAGTTTGGTTTCGGCAAGGGGCGCTCTACGGTGGATGCCATCATGCGCGTTCGAGCCCTCACGACGGGGGATGCTGTTGCCCGGGGTGGGGTTGTCTTGGCGGTGTGGGCGAGAGATGTCGTGCGGTGTCCCACAGGGATCGGTCCTGGGGCCGCATCTGTGGGACATCGGGTACGACTGGATGCTGCGCGCCGACCTCCCTAGTGGCGTCAGCGTAGTCTGCTACGCTGACGACACGCTAGTCCTGGCACAAGGGAGTTTGCATCAGGCGGCGGCCGAACTGGCGGCACGTGGGGTTGCGACAATCGTCGATAGGATTCGGCAATTGGGACTCGAGGTGGCTTTGCACAAGTCCGAGGCCATGTGTTTTTATGGTCCTCGGAACGCGCCACTGTCGGGTTCCCAGATAACGGCGGGAGGGGTTCACATCGGCGTCGAGGCGACGATGAAGTACCTGGGACTCGTCCTCGACAGCCGGTGGAACTTCGTGGAGCATTTTCGACGTTTGGCTCCCAGACTGGAGCGGGCCGGGGCTGCTCTGAAGCGGCTCCTGCCCAATCTGGGGGGTCCAAACGCCTCCTGCCGGAGGCTCTACGCGGGGATCGTGCGGTCCATGGCCCTTTACGGGGCACCGGTGTGGGCGCGTTCTCTGAGGCTGCGACCAGCGCAGCGGTTGAACGCGTCCCAAAGGGTCATGGCCATCAGGCTGGTACGGGGTTACCGCACGGTCTCCCGTGAGGCGGCGAGCCTCCTTGCCGGACTGCCGCCATGGGATCTGGAGGCAAAAGTCCTCGCGCACATCTGGGAGTGGCGCGAGGAGGCGAAACACCGGGGTGAAACTCCGCTGCCGCGAGAAATCATGGCACAGCGGACAGAGCTCCGGCGGGATCTCATGGCGACATGGAGAGTGCGATTGTCGCAACCCAGCGCTGGGCACGCCACAATTGTGGCGATAAGTCCCCTCTTTGAGGAGTGGCTAGAGAGGCGCCACGGCGTCCTCACCTTCTGCCTGACGCAGGTCCTCACCGGACACGTTTGTTTCGGGAGGTTCCTGTTCAGGATAAAGCGGGAGGAAACGCCCACTGTGTGGATCGCCCGGAGGACACGGTGGAGCATACGGTGGAGGTCTGCCCGGCTTGGGCGGAGCACCGCCGTGTCCTCACGGAGGCGATGGGCGGCGGCGATCTCTCGCGTCCGGGCCTGGTTCAGGCCATGGTTCGGAGCGAGAGTGCATGAGAGGCCATCACCTCCTTCTGCGAAGCAGTAATGCTCGCGAAGGAGGAGGCGGAGCGCGTGAGGGAGAGGCAGGGTTCACGCCCTCACGCCCCTAGTCGCCGCAGGAGACGCCCTGGGCGTCGGGAGTCGCAAGCCGATTTCCGGCCGCCGTAGGCGTGGGCTTGCGGACGGTGAGCGATGGGTAGCTCGCCGTCCGATAAGGACCAGGCCCGGGTCGACGGCGCGTCGTGTTCCACGCGCGCCTCAAAGAGACGTCAGCACGAATTGACGGGGTCCATTAGGGCGAATGCCTGCCAGGGTTGCGAGTTTGTCCGAAAGGGATATCGTGGCCCTGGCACACAGGCAAATGAAGGAACACGGGTGGGTTTTTAGTCAATAAAAGTCTGACACGTCCTCCCGCTCCGCCCAGAGCGGGAGAAGTTATTTGATAATTTCCCACCCAAAAAAAAAAAAAAAAAAGGACAATTCAAGAACAAATTCAACAACATAAAAAAGAGAGTAATACTGCCCGAGTGACAGACGCAGACTATTACTACTACTACAGCTAAACCAAAAATATGTTTACTAAGCAGTGAAACATCAAATGAATTATACACCGTTGCAGAAGAAACTAACCTACGAAACTACGACATTTGCCACTATCGGAAACCTAAATGTGGACTGAAGCAAGTATTGGAGACAATTGATGTAAAAATTCAAAACTTTACAAGTAAAGACTATTGTATTATTTACATTGGCGAAGAAGACTTCCAAAAAACTCTTAACTATATAGAACTAACCATATTTATTCGAGAAAAATTAATAACACTAACTCACACTAATATGTATTATTATTTGTTTACCGACATGTAAATTTTTAATTTCAATATAATAATACTTATTATGTAAAACAACAAAATTATGGCAATACTTTGTACAACAGTAGAATAGAAGTTTTTAATAATCTTCTATACATGGATACGCAGGCATATAACTACGCATATCTATTGGATTCCAACCTAAATCTTTCATATAACTATGACATGTATAATCAGCGCTCAGGCGCACTGAATAGCTATGGCAGGGAAGCTGTAGTATCAGATTTACAAGATCTGATTAAGTCAATTTACAGCCCAAGAAATGTCAATTTTGAGACAGAGTGTTTCCAGTCGGAAAAAAATGAAATATCTACAGACACACAATCACCAAACTCGCAATCCACACACAACACACATTTTTTTCGTGTATAATCATATATTTATAATGCACCAAAATGTCAATGGCCTAATAAATAAGTCGGATCTATTAAGTACACATCTGAATGAACTCGCAGATGTAGATAAATCAATAGATATCTTATGCATAACCGAACACAACATGAAAAAAGATGACCAGGAACACCTACATATTTCTAACTACTCACTAGCAGCATGCTACGCTAGGCAAGACAGAAACGAAGGCTCGTGCATTCTAGTAAAAAACACACATCAATTTGAAATAATCAATATAAATAAATGGGCCATTACTAATCAAATTGAATGCTGTGCGATAAAACTGACTTCCCATCCCATCATCATTATTTGTATTTATAGACCGCCAAATTATAATAAAGATAAACTATCAATGTTTTTTAATAATTTAGATATGATGTTAAACGAAATATGTTTAAAACGTAATAGTAGGATTATATTATGTGGAGATTTTAATATAGATATTCGCAAAAATAGTAAAATATCAAACACTTTTCAAAATATACTGCGTAGCTATAACTTGATTCTGGGGACGCGATCTTCAACACGTCTGTGTAGCGGGACTT
Organism: Tiliacea citrago; assembly: GCA_963921375.1. Lineage (NCBI taxonomy): Eukaryota > Metazoa > Arthropoda > Insecta > Lepidoptera > Noctuidae > Tiliacea > Tiliacea citrago. Next base: position 27,927,101 of record OY992790.1, on the reverse strand, counting down.
GCATTGACAACATCATTCATAATATTAGGGGAAGTAGCTGCGAGGTCACAGAATTGGCAATATCAGACCATACAGCACAACTGCTGAAATGTCGTGTCAAAAAAACCTGCACATTCTCTCATTGGTTTATCTACAAACGTGACTATAGCGATGAAAATATTAGAAAGTTTAGGGAATGCCTGCAAAATTTATCATTTCATGATGCCTATACATGCTCAGATCCAAATGAAGCATTTAATGAGTTTCACGACCTATTTAAATTATTCTATGACTTATGTTTCCCAATTAACAAAATCAAAATTTCGGTAATTAAAAACCAAAGTGGATCACAACAGGACTGAAAAAATGTTCAAAACGTAAAAGAGACATGCTATGGGAATATAGAAAGTCACCAAACCTAGACAATAAAAATAAACTTAAAACGTATACTAAAAGATTAAAACTTATGTGTTTTAATCTTTTAGTATACGTTTTAAGTTTATTTAAACAGACACAAAAAGCACAAAACAATAATTTTATTAATACTACTGAAAACAAAAGCAAAGCTACATGGAGCATAATTAATAAGCAGAAAACACAAACTACCCTAAACAAAGTATTGATAACATAAAAATTGACAGCAAAATTATAAATAACCCTGAACAAATAGCAGAATCATTGAATAATTTTTTTATAGACCAAATTGAATCTGAAAGTGACATTAATCTTAATCTTAATAGAAAATCAGCAATAAACTCTAATCCTAATTCAATATTTATGACTTCCACAGTACCCTTTGACATATTTGAAATTATTAATTCCTTGAAAAATACTAAAAGCGTTGGATACGACGACATAACCACCGAGGTAATAAAAGCCACAGCTCCTATCGTTGCACCAATACTCAGCCACATTATCAATGGTAGCATTGAAACGGGCATATTCCCAGAAAAATTGAAAATCTCTGTAATTAAACCATTACATAAAAAAGGCGATAAGCAAGATCCTAGCAACTACAGACCAATCGCGCTCATTCCGGTATTCTCTAAAATTTTTGAACAAGTAATTCAAAACAGCATATATTCATTTCTATAAGCTAAAAAAATCTTGGTAAGCGAACAACATGGTTTCAGGAAAAATAAAAACACTGACTCTGCTATCTACAAACTTGTTGATCACGTTCTAACTAACGTTGACAATATAACTCCTGTAGTTGCATTATTTATGGACATGTCAAAGGCATTTGACTATGTTAACCATAAAATACTGATAAACAAGCTGGAAAAATATGGAATTAGAGGCAATATCCTTGAACTTATCAAATCTTATCTGACTAATCGAGAACAAATTACACACGTAAATAAAATATGCCCCTATACAAGAACTGAAAAGACTTATGTCTCTACACATAGAAAATGCATTTTCGGTGTGCCGCAGGGCGGTGTTCTTGCTCCATTACTATTCATAATATATATTAATGACATGCCTAAAACTATTAATAATCCAATGATTTTATTCGCTGACGACAGTACAATACTAATCAAAAGTAAAGATGATGCGACATTCGACAAAGAAATAAATGACAACTTAAATGATATAATAACTTGGCTAACTGAAAACAACCTAAAAATAAATCTTGAAAAAACAAATTACATTTCATTTGAACAACAAACACACAATAAAAAACCGGATATTCATTACGGTCACAAGACGATCAGTGAAGCAGAACACACTAAATTCTTTGGGTATTTGGATAAATAAAAATATGAGCTGGAAAACACATGTTGAAAATACATGCAAAAAACTTAGCCAGTATTCCTATGCTCTCCATAACCTAAGAAAAGTCTCAAATCAGGCAACATTATTAACGGCGTATCATGGGTATGTTGCATCTACTTTACGCTACGGACTTACATTTTGGGGGACTCGCCAGATAGAGAAATAGCGTTCAAAGCCCAGAAACAATGCATAAGGGCAATGAGTGGCATACAACGCACAGAAAGCTGTAAACCACATTTTCAACAGCTCCAGCTATTAACATTCCCGTGTCTATATAATGAAGTGGCTATTTTTGTCAAAGCGAATCTACATCTTTATACACATCCAAGAAGTACACGACACAAAAATAAAATATGCGTAAGACGTCATAAAAAAGCGATATTTAATAAAAACATTTTGGGCATGGCACCCAAAATATACAATAAGTTGCCAAAAAGTATCACAGACCTACACAAAATGGACCATTTTAAATTAAGTTTGCACGATTTCCTAGTTGCAAAATGTTACTATTCAATTAATGATTATTTAAATGAAAGATGACTGATTTTATCTGAAATGGGACCACAAATGTAATGACTTCGAAATTTTGATTTGACTTGTGTATTTTTATTTAATTTTTAAATTTTTTGACTTTCTATTTTTTAAGTAATTCAATTTAAAATGTATTCTTTAAATTCAATGTTGCGATTAGTACTCATTGAATTAATTTGCACACCTCATTAGGTTATAATACAATGTACCTTATACACCTGTAACACCTTATTTAACATTTATTATGCAAATTATTTGATTTTGGTTGCTTAGGTCGGAGACTAGCTCTATATGGACCGCTTTTGTAACCATGCAAATAAACAAGGCGATGTATCCTTTAGTCGTTTTTATGCCTCTCCCTTTGTTTGCTTTTACTCGAATAAACCCCGTATAATCTATTCCAGTATGATAAAATGGTGGCGCTGGATTAGTTCGATAATAAGGCAGGTCTCCCATTATTTGATGTAGCTTTCTGGGTTCTTGTTTTTTGCAGGTCACGCATTTACGAAGTTGCTTTTTGGTAGCTCGTTTTCCTTGAATTATCCAATATTGCTGTCTCAATAAAGACAAGGTGAGTCGAGCTCCGCCATGAAAGGAGTGCTCATGTGCTTGCTGGATAAGAAGCTCCGTTAATCTCCCGCTATTAGGGATTATTATTGGATGTTTCATATCAGAGTTTATGTTGGCATTTTTAAGACGTCCCCCGACTCTTAATATGCCGCTTTCATCTAAAAATGGTTTCAGATTTAATAATTTGCTATCGGAATTGAGTTTATTATTTACCAAACTCTCGATATCCGAGCCAAATTCAGTGCGCTGTATGCATTTAATTATAATTAATTTTGCATTCCTTAGCTCTTGTAATATGAGATATGTCGGCCTTTGTTTACTTGTTAGTGCAAGTGCACGTAATAGCCACGCTACGATGCGATTTAATTTAACGAATGAGCTGTGCCGATCTAATAAATCTTCAATTACGCTTTTTTCAGGATTGCTATTTTGGACGGTTACAACTTGCTTCCGGACCTCTTCTTCCGTCGTATATTCTGTTTTGCTTAGGCTTAAAGGAAGTTGTCGATAACCATGCGTGGCCTCGCCACCACAATGTATGTTCCATTAGTTGTGTAATGGATAGTCCTCTGCTCGCTGAATCGGCTGGATTTTCTTTAGTCGATACGTAATGCCAAACATCTGGCGATGCTACGCTAATAATTTTCTTCACTCTATTCGCTACAAAAGGCTTCCAGCGTTCTGGATAGCCCTGTATCTAGCTAAGGGCGACCTTAGAGTCACTCCAGGTATAGATTTGGTAATCTATGCCAGACATGCTAGTGACTACTTTTGTAAGTAGTTTGGATAAAAGTTCCGCTGCACATAGCTCCAATCTAGGAAGTGATACTGTCTTGCTTTTAGGTATTAATCTTGTTTAAGCTGCGACTAGTACTACCGAAGCTTCAGTTTTTGATACGATTCTGGCATATACGACACATGCGTACGCTTTAAGAGATGCATCACAAAATCCGTGAAGTTGGATAGTGTCATCTCGTTTGCTTTGCAACCATCGTGGGGTTTTAATTCTGCTTATACATCCCATATCTTCAATTAGTTTTACCCACTCATTATTGATCTCAGCTGAAACTTTATCGCTCCACTAAATTTCATCTAGCCAGACCTTTTGAAACAACAATTTCAATTTTGTAGTCAGCGGCGCTAGCCAACCTAAAGGATCAAATAACCTAGATATTTCCGACAAAAGCATTATTTTTGTAAGCTTTGTTATATTCGCAGATGAAGTATATTGGAAAGTGAATTCATCTGTTTCTGGGTCCCATCTCAAGCCCAAAGTTTTTGCTGTGTTTTCAGTTTTGAAAATGAATGATGGTGCTTGAATATTTTCCTGTGATGCATTTATCTCTTCCAATAGTTCCTTCTCATTTGCTGACCACTTTCTCAGCAAAAATCCACCGCTGCTTAGACACGAATTGAGTTCTGATATGCTACTTCTCCCTTCGCCGATAGTATGACCGCCGGATACTAGATCATCCATGTAGAACTCTTCTAGTATTATTTTTGCTGCTATAGGAAAGTTATTCTTCTCGTGCGCTGCTAATTTTCGAAGGGTCATCATCGCCAAAAAAGGAGCTGTATTCGTTCCATATGTGACCGTCGTTAACTGGTATGCTCTTATTGGCTGTCCAGTTTGTGCTCTCCAATTGATTTGTTGAAGCTTTTGATCCGCTTCGCTAACCAGTATCTGCCGATACATTTTTTCGATATCGGCAGTGAATACGTATCGATATTGTCTCCACTTAAGTAACAGTGCCTGTAGATCTTGCTGCAAGTTAGGTCCACGTTGCATGACATCATTGAAACTAAGTCCAGAAGAGGTCTTTGCGGATGCATTAAATACGACACGTAACTTCGTAGTGGAGGATTCCGCTCGCTGAACCCCATGATGAGGTAAGAAACACTCTATTTCATCGCTGCTAACAGTCGCTAGTTTCATATGCCCAACTCTTCATATTCGCTTAAGAATTGCTTATATTGCTGAGCTAAAGATTCTTGCCTGCTAAGCCTTTTCTCTAGATTCTTTAGTTGCGCTAGTGCCATTTCCTTTGACGATCCTAGCTTTTCGCTCGCTTGCTGCTTCATCGGCAACCTAACTTCATAACGACCGCGTTTCAGACATTTTGTCGTTGATAGGTACGATATTCGACGCATCGCTGATCTTACGCTGACATTTCATTTTGCTCTTGAATATCCTCAATTTGCCAAAATTGATGAATATCCGCTATATTATTTACGATTACGTTACAATGGAACTGTGGCTTTATAGTTCCGCACAGTAACCATCCTTGCTGTGTTTGCTGAGCTAAGGGCGAAGACGAATCGGAACCTCTTATTAAACCATCTAGCATGATAAGAGCATAGGCGTCTGCCCCGAGTAACAAGTCAACTGGACGACTTGTATTAAACTCTGGATCCGCTAAATTAATATGTTTCAAATGCGACCACGTAGGCTTTTCAAATGATCGATTTGGTAAATTTTTGATTAGACTTTTCATAATCAAAACATCCATATTGAATTTAAAGCTAGTGTACATAGACTGGCATATAATGCTTAGCTTGCCCGTACAGTTAGATTCCTTTTCCGCTATTCCGGAAACTGCTCCATCAAATTGCTGTCGTTTTAAACCTAACTGCTGAGCTGCCTTCTCTGTAATTAACGATACCTGTGAGCCCTGATAAATGAGAGCCCTCAGGACAAACTGCGTGCTATCTGCTGCTGTCACCCTCACTAACGCTGTAGTTAAAAGAATCTCGGTGAGATTTTGCTGTGATGCGTGAACACCATTGCCGCTGCCTTGCTTTGACTTCTCTTGTTGCTTAAGATTTTCATCATTCGTATTATTTTGCTTTCCATCCGCAAAACAATCATGCAATACGGTATGATGCCTACCTGAACACGTTAGGCATCGTTTCTTGGAACGGCATTTGTTGCCATTGTGATTAAAAATGCAATTAATACAACATTCCAGTTGTTTGACGGTTTTAAGTTTCATTTCCTTCGGCATTTGTAGATGCTTTTCGCAATTGTATAATTTATGCTCAGCAAAACAATGAGGACATTTGATTTCTTGCACGTGCATTGCTTTTGAGTTCTTCGAATTATTATCGTTCGATTTATAATTTATTTGTGTTTTTGGGATTGTTTGGAAATGGTTTTTTAGAACCCTCTTGCTGCTGAGATTGCTGCGATTTTTGCATGGTGTCTTGTCGTCGACGAGATGTTTCAAGACTAGTGAATTTATTTTCTAAAAAATCTAAGTACTCTTGTAGGACTGGTAGCTCTCTAGGGCTCTGTAACGAGTCTATGTACTCGGAATAAGATTCACTATCCAGCTTTTGCGACATAATGTGCGCAATTAGAGGGCCCCACGTGCTAACATCTGCACCTAGGTTTTTCATGGCGTGGAGACTCTCTAACGTGGCGTCATGCATTTTTTGCATGACGCCACGTTAGAGAGTTTTTTTTTGAAGGCTGAAAACGATTGCTGCTGTATGTTGGGAATATTCAGGAACATACTGGCGTGCGCTGTAAGATAATCCTCTTGTTATCAAATCCATGATTTAGAAGCTCCCAACAAACGTTATAGTTATCAGCGCTGATTGGAAGGTGCTGGATCAAACGCTCGGCTTCGCCTTTTAACTTGCTTTTCAAGTATTGCATTTTCTGAGCGTTTGACAATGCGTTGTTCTTGTGGATTGCTTCGCTGAATAGATCCTTAAAAGGCATCCATTGCTGGTAATGGCCTGTAAATACAGGAATATCCATTTGAGGATTGGATTTCTCACGATAAGATGTTGAGCACATCTTGGAGTTAATAGCTTTTCTCAAGCTGTTGAAAGTTCGCTCGTGCTTGGTGAAGTTATATTCACAATCTCCTGCTACATCTTCCCCCGATTCACCTATGATTTCCCAATGAAGGTTATCAATGGTGGTCCACCGACTGTGCAGGTTTCGAAGGGCGTCTTCGAATTCCCACTTGTCAACAATAGTTTCAACATCAATATTGTCGACTGCTCTAAGAAACGCTTTAAAATTTACCGACTGCTTATGAAGCATATCATCAAGTTTGCTGTTGGACCCTCTTGACTCGAAGGTCAGAGTTGCTGCTGCTGTTGCTAGCTGTTCCGGCTGACTCGCTGTAGTTCCGGGCACCACTCGCTGTGGTGGTTGAGGAAGATAGGGTTTTCCCTGATGTTGTTGCATCAACTCTTCTGTATATTGACTAATAAGCCTTTTAGCTGTTAAATAAAGCTGATTCGTACTCTCAAATTCAGACTTGGTAAAATATTTATGATTCGTCTGTTCAAAAGGAAGAATCTTTTAATGATTCACTTGAAAGTCCTCCCAGTACTTCTCAAGAAACTCGAGTCTACGCTTACAGTAATCTAACGTCTTACGCTCTACGCTTTCCTTTTTAAAATTGTCGAGGAGTTTTCTCATGCTCTCCGTAATCTCGGATTGAAGAAAATAAAGGCTCTCCATTTCGCTGCTGGTGTAAGAAAATTTAACGATCTTACTTGGAAGAATCCTTTGCCGCTGCTAACCTAACGAGGGTTGCTCCCCACGTCAGTGATCCGCTGGTGTCGCTTGTGTGAGCTGTGAGCTCACTGCGGCTGGAACGGTACTCCCCGAGCACCGCTGTTGCTGATACCGCTGTGAGAATATATTCAGCATTCGAACTCAATATACTGCCGCTAAAGTCACTCCTAAAGTCTCGCTGCTAAGGTAACCACAGCCACTGCTAGGCTAAGAAACACTGTAATACAAGGTGTCACTAGTTCAGTTCAAGTTCACTTCACGAACGATTAGTCACGTAAAACTAAAATCCGACCGCGAAGTCCTTGTTAGAGGCTCGAAGGACCAAAATGTAGGGGCGCGACCTAAGTGGTACCTGGTGGGATTCGCTACGCTACTAAGTTAAACACTCAAATCACCTTCAAAGGTTTATTGCTTAGAAAGAGAGTTAACAAGGTATCGCTAAAATGAGAAAATGATGGAAATGACTGCACCCGGTTGCTGTCCGTAATGCACTGAGCTCACGGCGCATTTAGTGCGACCGTATTGTATCGCTAGGTCAGCAAACGTATTCGATTGCAATTGTTGCCTCGAACACAGCCTGTCCCCTGCCTTATATATGGGGATTACAATTGAATTTTCTTGTGCTTTGGTGGATATACACCTGTATCAAAGTAACGATTTATGAGATCAGCTATAACGGGAGCCACCACATCCACAACATTGGATTGATCGAACTAAAAACGATTCAAAAGCAAGACATTTCAGTTTCGGTTCCTAAACTGCATCGCTTCAAATTCGTACCATGACGTCCATTACGCTCAGCGGCATTTGGATCGTTAAAAGTGAATGAAAGATCGCAATTTGTGGCTGAACCGCTGTTGAAACGTTTTTGGTAAAAAAAAGGGTCAACGCTATTATTATTTAAAAAAGTTTTTTTCGCGCACATTTTAGTGTCAGATACCTTCAGGTGCAAGTAACATTATATTTGTTCTCAACTCAGTATCATTACTTTAGACTAAAGTAAAAAAGCTACTCAACAGTTGTTTTTAAAATTAGTCATATGATGATGCGGTCAAAACCCAAATCAAAATCTTTTCTCACAAACAAAAACATGGGTTATATAAATTAAATAAACTAATGAGATAAGATTATAGATTATGTTAGGTTATCAACCTTGTTCTCTAAGGATAAATCTGATGACTTGACAGGCTCTTTGAACATTGGGCTCAACCTCAACTCAGCACACAAATCAAGCACTAATTCTTTGGATAGCCCGTAGGGCCTAATAAATTCGGCATCCTCAAAATTATTGAAGGGGTCTAACTGGCCGCGTAACTGGAGCTTCTTACGTTTTTGTATATAGTGTGACGCAGAATCTTCATCAAAAAAACTCAAATAAAAGTAAGTAGTTCATCAGCCATCAGATAGAGAAAAAAAAATGCGCTTAAAAAAGGCACGTTAAATCGGCGTTTTAGACTTTAAGTGATGATCTACCAAATGCAATTTTTTTTATATATATTTATATTGTTCTTTGTTTTGGAAATATTTGGCAGTGTGAATATTTTGTTCCACAGTACTTTTATACCAGACAAGCTCTAGACGTGAAGACCTGTAATTGGCTGTCCGATTATCGTACTGTTATTTATCACCGATGTATTTAGCTGTAAGTCTTCCAAAGTCTTTAAATAAATTAATAAATAATATAATAATAATTCTGCCGTATCTCTACGTTGACGTCGTGGTGGGGCTAGTGCGCTCCAATGAACGCTAGGTCTGTGCCGGTAGAGTTTACTCTGCCGAGATAGATCTATGGTGGTGGTGGTCTAGACCTAGAGAGATACAATCCAAGCCAAGGTCGTACACGCCGAGGGCTGCGTGGCTAGGGGAATGTCAAAGTCAAATTATTTATTTCAAATAGGCACTTTTGAACGTCAAAATTTACAAATAAAATAGAATTGATTCTAGTCGCCCCTTCCAAAAGGTGTTCCGTTCTAATTGTAAAAGCCTTGCAATAGCTTTTTGCGCGAATTCCCGTAATCTACGTTGTGATTCTTGAACGGGAGTTTCACTGTGTAAGTTCCATCGGATTTCTTATAGTAGTTTTTTGTTAATAGTTTTCACAAGCCTGATCTTCGTTGGATAATTGGTAGTTTTCAGGAATTTCTTCTAATTCCCAAAACTTGTGTAGTTGTTGAACTTCTGAAGTACGTGTCATCATACTAACAACTGTGTTAGTATTGGTTGTAGTGCCTCAAATACCGGATAAAATCCACCCAAACTCGGTATTCTGAGCGATTATTCCGTCTTGCATCTTGTGTAACCCGTTTAGTAGTAAGTTACTATATTCTTGTGCCCCCAATATTATGTCTATTGGTCCTCTTGTGTAGTATGTAGGATCGGCAAATAGTTTGGTTTGTAAATAATCTGATTTTATTTCTGGCAAATTTTTCTCTGGTAAACAGCCAGTTAGTTTTGGTAGTGTTATAAGTGTGACAAGTAACCTATATTCACTCGGAAATCTTGGTTGTAGCATGACATTGATGGAGTTTTTCGAAGTTTTAGGTTTTTCGTCAGCAATCCCGATTACTTCGGTATGTATCTTAACACGTGGGTATGACAATAGTTGGGCAACCTCTTCTGTGCAGAATGATGCCTCTGAACCCTGATCACATAAAACCCTTAGTAACTGCGAAGTCCCATCCGATGAGTGAGTTTTAATTAGGGCCGTTGCTAGTAGTGTGGTTTTGGTATATTAGTTTCGTTAATAGTAGACACGTTAGATGCAGCCTTCGCCATGAATCTTCTTGTAGACGGGGTTGACAAGCCATCCTTCTTTGACTCACTTTTTGTGTGTCTTATAGTAATATTATTTTTGCTCTAGTGTAAATATGAATGATGACCTCTTTTCCCACAGTGTCCACAACTTTTATTGCTGTAACACTGTATCGACGTTTCATGAGTCAAACAATTTTTGCACATCTGTTTTTCGTTTACAATCTTATTGCGATCTTGCACTGATAGCGATTTAAAACTGGTACATGCATACACATTGGTAAATGCTGTGTTCGTGATTTTGGCAAAACCAGCATACACGTTTATCCACTTGTTTCGTTGTTGAATTTGATGACTCATGGCGCGGTCTGTATGCAAAATAGTCTTCCCTCAACGAGCTTGAAATTTCCAGACACTTAAATCTTTTTTCTAAGAATTCCATCATTGCCGAAAACTCTTGTAATTTATTAGGATCTTTTAGTTGATGTTCGTATTTTTCATCAGTTTCCGAGTCCCAAATTCTACTCAGTATTCTTGTTAAAATAGGGTCCCAAGTTGAAATGTTAATGTTTTGACTTTTTAGTGCTTCTAGGTTCTCGTTGATTGTCTCATGGAGGTTTCTTAAGTTCGAGGCATTACTTTTCTTTAATTTTGACATACTCAGAATGTTATCGATATGCTTAGTAATGATTATTCTTTCATTTTTGTATCGTCTTATTAATAGATTCCATGAAGTCATGTAATTAGCGTCACAAACTGTTAAATGCTTGATCAGCTTAGCGGCGTCTCCTCGCACATGCGTTTTTAATACTGCATTTTTTCTGTGTCACTTAACTTTTTTTCTTCGTGTACTATTTTCAAGAATAAATCATAAAATGAATTCCATGACTCGCAACTTCCACTAAATGTTGGTATTATTATTTTTGGTAACTTAACCGAGGTTTTATGGTTGTTTTGTGTCGATCTTAGACCTATTTTTGTAAATAATGTGTCCATCACAAGATCGAATTCCGTTTGTGTTCTCTCAAACATTCTTTCTTGAAAATAGCTATGTTCCAACGTACTATCTTCCATTAGAATGAGTATATGTGTGTCTTCAATTTCTTGCCACTGTTTTTGTAAAGTTGTCATTAATGATTCTAAAAACCAACTCGCTTTCTCTTGAGTCATCGATTGAGTTGCCGACTGTAACTTTTTCTGCATCTGATTAATCCGAAACAGTTGAATAAATAGTCTGGGTGAGCTAATGCCTTCTTCCTCTTCGGGTTCTATATCTTCTGGCTCATACAGTTGGTTCACTACTTGTAGTCTTTTCTCACACTTCAACAGCTATTCAATAGCCTGCGTATACTTTGTATTGATAGAACCGAAGTAAATTGCTAGTGATGTACTTGTGATCACACAACACATCCTGGCCTTCCAGTCGTGAGTGGTTTCTGAAAGTTCTAGTAAATATTTATGTGAGTCGAGTTCTTCTCTCCGTGGTATATTTTATATAAAATCAAATCATTTATTCGCATAGAATATAGGTGTTGTACAATAAGTTGTTATAAAAATATAGTGACCCGAGTACATTCTGCCTGAGTTATGGCATGCAAAAATTTAACAAAGTCAACATCACTAGGCTTATGAGCAAAATTATCAAATAGTCAATAAATTAATAAATTATTTTAACAAGTCGGTAAAAGTGTATCAAAATAATGTCAATAATATTAAACTGTTGAGATGTCACACATAGGGTCATTCAAAAAATCATATAACGAATAATAACATTTCCGAATCAAAAAAGCCTTAAGTTTATTTTTAAATTGTTGAAGGGTGTCACTTTTAATGCTGTCCGGAATTTTATTAAATATTATTGGACCCATGCAGAAAACACTTTTTTTAAGTAGTGCTGTTTTATAGCTACCAATAATTAAGAGGTTTTTGTATTGACTTCTCACGGGACCTTTCTTGGTGTCCGAGACCTGAGCAAACAAATTTTTTTTTTTTTTTACAAAAATTGCCATCTCCAAAATATTTAACGACGGAAAAGTAAGAATTTTCAAAGACTTGAAAGATTCACAACTATCTCTAGGTTTAAGACTACACATAGCTCTAACACAGCGTTTTTGGGCTTTAAGTACATTATCTCTTAGACTGCAGTTACCCCAAAAAATGATTCCAAACCTCAAGACCGATGCGGTCAAACCATGGTATGCTACTAAAGCAGTCTCTATGTCAACTTTTTTTGCCAGGTTAAAAAGAACATAAGCTGCAGTGCTTAACTTTTTGCACGCCTCGTCTGCTTGCGGTTTCCAAGTCAATTGATCGTCTATATGAATTCCTATAGTTTGATTGATCACCTGTCCATTGTACTGTGCACTAACGTTTGGTGGAATTATACGTTGGTGAAAATGCATCACATTAGTCTTTGGTAAGTTTATTACCAGGTTGTTTTTATCAAGCCAGTCTATAATATTTCTAAGGGTAATGTTGATATCCTGTTCATAATTATTAATATTTGTACATTTTATCAGTGCTGTGCTGTCATTGGCAAATAGAATCATTGGATTTGGTATCTGACGGGGCAGATCATTTATATATAGTTTTTCTTGATGCTGAGTCTTTCTTGATGTTGGTGAATACTTGTCTTAGATCATTGTAATCTGCTTCTTGGCTTTGTATGAGTTTGTTTATTCCTTGTATGTCCATTTTTACTAACTTCCCCCACTAGTCTTGTTAGCGCTTCCGATCCGCTATCGTCCAAAAGGCGTGTAAGTAAGTCAGTCCCTTTACATACAACAAACAAGCGCTTGTTGTGTACGCTATTTTGTAGTTCCTACGTCTAAACGTCAGTTAGTCCGTATTACCGTAAGTTAACCAAACAAAAAAACAGAGTTTTATGTTAAAGTACCGATTAAACAAATTACCCTGGTTTCCCTAAAAATCGCTCGAACGCACTGGGGCTTACAGCTTAGTATGGCCGCTATCCCAAACGCGTACTGGGTGGCTATGTTTGAGGCAATTGAGCCTGGTACCTATCAGTTACCTAAGAACCTACTGAACGTAAACCTAGCCCTACAGTAATTACCTAGCACCCTAGTTACCCTAACGCCCTAACCTACCATACAAACCATACCAAGCGTAAGTTACGTTGGTTTTACGTGCGGGAAGTCTGTTACAAGGAGAACTACGGTAACAGACGGAATTTGGGTAGGAACAGGGTTTTGTGTACGTCGTGCAATGTACACAGGAAATGGTTTTCTCACTGCCGATCCTACAGACTCATAGGATCGATGACGGCTAAAGGTGTCTTGGCCACAGTGAGAGGAGTGACAGGAGATGAATCAAACTTGACTCCAGCTTGATGACTAATTTATTACAATAATTAACTTAATTATAGACAAATTTTGTGGTCAATACACATTGATAAGTATTTACATGTGTGTTGTGTATGTATCGAGCCGATGAAGCGAAGATCTCAATAGGTCAGTTCTTAGCGCTGACGATGTGTCGGGTGATATTGCTGGCGCGTGTAGCTGCTGCCTGTTCATGGTTGAACAGGGACTTTAAGGTCTATTTGATCATTCAAAATGACTTGAAACCCTCCCAGTCTGTACACTTATTGGCAGGAGTGGGACTATTGTCTTTAAACAAAATGGTCTCGCTAATTTCTAAATAAATTGCAGAGTGATCCGAGTTCATGTCATAGCTTTGTTCCAATTTTATATAACCAGTTGGTCCACCAGTCCTTGGTTACGAAAAAATCTATTAACCCATTACCGCCCTCTGTACCCGCGTGTGCACAACTATTCGATGCGTGATTGCGTTTTGTTTATTTGTGGTACTACGTTATTGATTGGTTATATTTAGTCTGTGTACTTGTAACTGTCTTTGGAATACAGAAAAAATTGTGTGGCGGGAAAATAAATGTTCGAAATGTCACTTTGTTTTACGAGTTGTGAGCCAAGCTGGTAAGGTAAGATACTTTTTGTTTTTTTGATTATAAATAATTACAAATTCATGCTTATTTTTTACTGTTTTGTGTTAGAAGGCTTTATACTGACATATTATCTTGTTGGAATAACAATTCGTTAGGATAAAAGTGCAATAAATATAAGTTTTCTGTGCTGTACCTGTTGGTGTACAATGGGCGCTTGTGTAATTTTTTTATTTTATTTTACAGGTATATTCAAAGACACTACAATGACTGACCGTCGCGTTTTTACGAGTCAAAATAACTATGCGAGACTTGAAGAAGCTCTGGAATCTATTGTAGCTGATGAAAATGATGATTCGCAGTACGACGTATTTTTATTGCCACCAGATCCAGCTATTGTTAGTGATTAAGAAGAAGGAAATGAAGATGACTTGACTTCTACAACTTTCCCGAGAGACGTACCGGGTACAGTTGAGGTAGTTCTACTGCATCCTGATCATGATGTATCGGACTGGGATGATAGTGATAATGAGCCATTGTCCACTAACTCACGACCTGCAAAGCGACTTAGAAGGCAAGATTCTAACGAGCCTGTATGGAGAAAAACATTACCCGTATACAGCATGACCCATGACGTAACTGATATTATTCAGCGACGACAAGAAGTCCTCGTTGAATCTTTGAAAGACTGCAGCCCTATGATGTTATTTGAGAAAATATTTGATGATAATGTCATAAGTTTGATTTTGGAAAATAGCATGCAGTATGCTGGGCAACATAACAGACACAGTTTCGAAATTGATAAGCCTGAATTGAGAACGAACCGAACGTGCCTATTGGAGTTTGGATGAAGATCTCGGCATTCCATTGATCGCCAATTGCATGTCACGCAATAGGTTTTTGGACATCAAACGAAACCTACATTTCGTCGACAATTCCCTAGCGGAAGGTTCCAATGATAAAATGTTCAAAATGAGACCGCTGTGCAATCTTATACAAAACAACTCTTGCCAGTGGGGAGTATTTCATGAAAACTTATCTGTAGATGAATCTATGATAAAATACTTTGGCCAAGCAATACATAATGGGAAAACCTGTACGATTTGGCTATCGGAATTGGGCTGCAACAAGTTCGGATGGCTACTGCTACACTTTCGACATTTATTGCGGAAAATCTGCAGAAGTGTCTACAGACCCGCTGGGCTCGAGAGTGGTAAAATCCCTATTAGCAAAAATGCCGATAGTCCCAAAAGAACACATCGTATACTTTGATATTTTTTTTACCAACTATCAGTTACTCCACGACTTGCGACTCTTAGGGTACAGAGCCACAGGAACAGTACGAGAAAATAGAACAAAATGATGTCCAGTAACTGATGTAAAAACAATGAAAAAGAAACCAAGGGCGGAATACGACTATCGTTTCGATACCAAAAAAGAAATAACAATCGTGCGCTGGAAAGACAACAACGTGGTCACGATGGGATCAAATTTTGACGCTGTAGAACCGCTGGGGAAGGTGAAAAGGTGGTGTACTATACAGAAACAAAAGTTGGATGTGAATATTCCAAGATTGTTTGTTAATTATAACA
This sequence comes from Tiliacea citrago, assembly GCA_963921375.1. Classification (NCBI taxonomy): domain Eukaryota; kingdom Metazoa; phylum Arthropoda; class Insecta; order Lepidoptera; family Noctuidae; genus Tiliacea; species Tiliacea citrago. The sequence goes on along the minus strand of OY992790.1, from coordinate 27,911,437 downwards.
GAGGAATGGGTGGAGTAGACCAGATGGATCAATCGATTAGTCTCTATCGAGTAGCCATAAAAGGAAAAAAATGGTGGTGGGTAATCTTTACCTACCTTTTAGATATGGCGATTTCAAATGCTTGGCGACTGCATGTCTTGATCAGCAAAACTACAGATACACCCTACATGGATCAATTGCTATTCAGACGTACGATTATTAGAGCATACCTTCGCCCAACTAAGACGAAAAGTCGTGCTACGTCATCAACTATATCTGGCCTTGTGCAGAAAAATAACGGACACAACCCGCAACGCATCGAAAACCCATTACGATGTGTTATTTGCCACAACCGCGTACGTTGGCGCTGTGAGATATGTGCCAAAACACTATGTGTGGAACGACCATGCTTTGGAAAATTTCATGCCTGATTCGCCCACTGTACCCGGCCAAGTACACCCCTACAGATCCATAAAAAAAAAAAACACATTTTTTTCTTTTTGGACCTCATATTTAGTCTACATTAATGCAATAAATAACGAGTGGTTATAATTTTCATGTGTAGTTTCATTTTGGGCGTTAATGGGTTAAGTCCGGAATTTTATTTGCATCTGTTGGCCAATAGGTGGGCTTTCCAGTTGACATGACGTCACATGTCAGCTCTTTTATGGCACTACGTAGTTCTTTACCTTTCGTAGTTGTTAGTCTGGAGCCCCAATACGTATTTTTAGCATTGAAGTCACCTCCTAAGATAAATCTACTTCCAAGGCGGGTTAGAAAGCTCATAAAGTGGTCTTTTTTATCGTATACCGTAGTGGACAGTAAATGGCAGATACTGTAACAGGATATTTTTTGGTTTGTAGACAAATAGCGACTGCTTGGATCTCTTTCTCTTCGTATTTAAACTCTTCATAGTGCTGAAGGTTTTCTTTTACAATAATTGCACTACCGCCTCTTGCACAATTGTCTGGGTGCAGTGAATGGTATACTTTGTACCCTTTAAACTTAATGTGAGATTGCTTTGTGAAGTGAGTTTCTGATATCAGGCACACATCAATTTTTTCTATGTCTAATATTACTTGCAACTCATTCTGATGTTTTTGTAACCCATTTGAGTTCTACGCCATAATTTTCAGTGTAGTATTCATTTTTTTGGCTTAGAAGTAGCAGCTTTGTTGCAATTTAAAAAAAAAATCCATCTCTCGTCAAATGAAGACATTAACTTTAAGATTTCATTCAACTTTTTGTCACTGTACATATCAGCCAAAGGCGTCTTCGCTATGCCGTTTGTAGCTACTTTGGCATAAGAGATGTTTTTAGCTGTAGTTTTTATTGTGATTTGACTTCGTATATACTGGCTGGTGATTTCAACTCTTCCAGTTGGTGTGTTTTGTTGAGGGGTTGTATTATTGACTTTCGATTTATTGTTTCGAATCTGCTGTATTTCTTTACCTACGTTACACCCGCTGTAGTTAGCCGGATGTGGAGCTTCACAATGGACACACTTTTCTTCTTTTGATTTTTTGCAATCCTTAGTGAGATGTTTGCCTGTGCACTTTACACACCTCGGTTCTTTGGAGCAGTACTTTTGAGTATGGCCATACGCCTAGCATCTTTTACACTGAGGTACCAGTTTTGTTGATTTCAGCGGTTGTATTTCATCCCAACACAGTTTTCATGCTATATATTTTGCTAGTTTCTTCATAATTTGAAAATGCTAGCATGAACATATTGAGTGGCTCTTTGGTTTTCCAACTCAATTTGTTGACTGCTTCCAGTATCTCACGCAAGCAACAATTCTCTCCGGAATACATGAGAAGTCCATTTTTTTTGCCATTACTCTAATTGGTCTCTCTTGCTTGTTCTCATAGGAGTGCCAAAGGCAATTGTTGATTGAGAGAGCCTTTGTTATTGCCCTGTACGAATCTTCGTTTTTGATATTTACTTTAACTGTATCACCGTTCATCATTTTGATGCTAAACGCGTGAGCCGATTGACTCTCAGATAAAAAAATCATAGAATTTCTGGTAGTTCTGGATACCATCTACTACACTAGGTGGTGGCAAAGGAGTTTTAATTGTTTTATCCTTACCTTTAATCTCTTCACTTCCGTGTTCATTCAGAGTGGGTTGGGCGGGAGAGGTGTTCAATCTTCTTTTCGTCCTGCTTTTTTGCCGTATCCATCCTGTTTCTCAAGCTAGTTCTTCTTCGTCCGTGGCATATTCAACACGCGCGGGAGAAGTCTCAGTGGCGGTTGTAGTAGCTGATTCCGGTGGGTTTTCCACTTGAAGTTTCAGCTGTTGCTGGAGATTTTTTATTTGACCTTTTAAGTCATTTAGGTTTTTTTGCAGCTCTTCACGCTGTTTTTGACCTTCACAAAGGTGCTTGTACAACAGATGTTCAGTTTCTGTGTTTAAGTTTACGCTAATAATGTTCGGTGTTGGCTTTTCCAAACCCATTATAGAAATTAGCGAGTATTAACTTCGCCTTAACAATAACATTCGCTGACAGCCGTCAGCATTACGCAATAACTAGGTCATTGCGATGCATCCGACTAGACGGCGTTGTTTTGATGTGTAAGCACTTTTACACTGTGGTACGGGCGCGATCGTTTATAACACAACTACTCTCATCAAAAATTTAACGCGAACGATGCATATATTTAAATTAAGTATTTAAAAACTAAAACTAAAAATATTTTGATGTGAAACATCTATAAGCGCAACGTAAAACCGATTGCTGGCGGGGCGACGCATGCCGCGTGGTGATCGGCCACTATACATTTTTAGTGTGTGTAGTGCGATGTTTCACATCTGCCAGTCGTCCCGTGACGGCTCAAGTTTCACATCTGCCAGTCGTCCCGTGGCGGCTCAAGTTTCACATCTGCCAGTCGTCCCGTGACGGCTCAAGTTTCACATCTGCCAGTCGTTCCGTTACGGCTCAGTATCAGGTTGTATGTTGATCAAAGTATGATTTGGGACCAGAATAAATATGTATCTACAGAATTATAATCCTCAATACACTTCTCGAAAAACATTTAAAAAAAAAACACGGCCTACATCACATCCCCCATAAACAACGATATCGTATATACTCAAAACACAGCTCCGAACGACTGACCGACGAATCGTGCTTATTTTTGTGCGTCGATCGGGGCAGTCCGTGTACCGTGCACTGTATATGAGCCACATGGGGCTGTCCGGCAGGTTCGAGGCGAACTTCGGGCAGCAGCTGGTGACGCTGGCCTTCCACGCGGTGGGCGCGGGCGGCGCGGGGCCCGGAGGCCCGGGGGGTGCGCGCCTGCTGCGGCGCGGCTCGCGCATGGACGTGCTGGTGTAGTGCCAGGCGGCGGTCGCAGGAGACGCGGGGCCTGGGGGCCAGGGTGTGCGCGCCTGCTGCGGCGCGGCTCGTGCCTGCTGCGGCGTGGCTCGTGCCTGCTGCATCGTGGCTCGCGGCTGATGCGGCGTGGCTCGCGCCTGATGCGGCGTGGCTCGCGCCTGCTGCGGCGTGGGTCGTGCCTGCTGCGGCGTGGCTTGCTCCTGCTGCGGCGTGGCTCGCGTCTGCTGCGGCGTGGCTCGCGCCTGCTGCGGTGTGGCTCGTGCCTGCTGCGGTGTGGCTCGCGCCTGCTGCGGCGTGGCTCGTGCCTGCTGATGCCTGGTGCGCGCCAGCTGCGGCGTGGCTCGTGCCTGCTGCGGCGTGGCTCGTGCCTGCTGCGGCGTGGCTCGTGCCTGCTGCGGCGCGGCTCGTGCCTGCTGCGGCGCGGCTCGTGCCTGCTGCGGCGCGGCTCGTGCCTGCTGCGGCGCGGCTCGTGCCTGCTGCGGCGCGGCTCGTGCCTGCTGCGGCGCGGCTCGTGCCTGCTGCGGCGCGGCTCGTGCCTGCTGCGGCGCGGCTCGTGCCTGCTGCGGCGCGGCTCGTGCCTGCTGCGGCGCGGCTCGTGCCTGCTGCGGCGCGGCTCGTGCCTGCTGCGGCGCGGCTCGTGCCTGCTGCGGCGCGGCTCGTGCCTGCTGCGGCGTGGCTCGCGCATGGACGTGCTGGTGTAGTGCCACCGCAGTGTTCACTGTAGAGTGCAGGGGTGACCCCACTCGCTCTTATGATAGCGTAACTGACTAGATGAAATAGTCCACTGACGATCTCACACCTAACGAATAGTTATGTATGAATGAATAGTTTAATTCCTAAGATAGATCGAGGCGACTCATCGGCGCGCGCCACTGCCCCGAGTGCTCGCGAGGTTCGGTGAGCAGCTCCACTTGTTATTGGCATACAATCATGATTATCGGCCGGCCTGGGGGGCGAGCCTCGCTATGACTTGATGCGAATTTTTCATATTTTGAGAGGTTTGTCATGAAAGACTCACGATCAGTTATTTTATTTGGGGTTTCACTCTGCAAATATTGGCACAATTCACAAAAACTGGCACAAATAGCGAATTTTACTCAAAGAATCAGTCCCATATATAAACTGACCTAAAAAAAGGCATCTGGGACACTTGCGTGAACCCACTTGCGCGAAAAGACATTTCCGCGAATGGGACAATGCCAATAATTCTATATAGCTTTGACCCATCAAATAAAGTTGGTTTACAACCATGTCGAATGTAGCAGTCTATTGCTGCTTTATCAGTGATAACTAAAAATATGTTTAAAAGTCTTTAGAACTTGCGGTTTCTGATTAAATCTAAGAACAATTATTACATTTAGGTTAAGATTAGGTTAAGTGCAGTTAGAATAGGTTATTAATGGATCTCTGGCTTCAACTGTGTGATATCTCACACATCTTCTTGTTTGTAAAACAGAATGTCCACATCCAAGACAAACATGTGTGAGACCTAGATCTCTTACAGCATTTACATTTCTATTGGTACAATGCTGGTCTAGCCGCAAGAAGCACTCTTGACAGATTACAGCTTTTGATGGAAGCTGTAAGGTAAGAAAATATGGTTAAGAGAAACAAGTTCATTATTATGTACACCATCCACACTAGCCCCCAAAACATAAACTTGACTATTTTGCCTATAGGTACCAGTTATTCAAGATACTTTTAGTTAAGTATACTATTTATTCATAATTTGTTGCATCTGTAGGTTACAAGCCAAGCAAAACCCTAATATAATCATTATTATTTTGGATTTTTCGCTACGGTCAAATACGATCAATAAATTACCTAGTATCTACATTCCTTTTGGAATGATTTCCATGTTGCGAGAAGAGTTTGCAGTGCAGCTTGTAATGGAGATAAAAAATGTCTGAGCATCTTATCGACGCACAAGTGACAATTTATGCACCTCACCATCGTTTACCAAGTCGGAAGCAATGATCAGAATCCGCGGCAAGTAGCACAAGTAGCGAGTTGGCGAAAACGAGTCCGTGTACAAAAGCAAAAATCGTCGTGAAAATAAAACAGTATTATGATCACGGCGAGATTAAGCAGTGTCAAAAACAAATAACTACAAACATAAACAGACTGAATGAAAATTAATTACTTTTAGGGTTGAGGCGTATTTATCGTAACAGTTAGCATAACAGAGCATAAAATAACAGATATTTAAAAATAACAAATAACAATTGTTCCTACTAAAGGTCTGTTATTTTAAGTAACAGATAATTTCAAAGGGTTGTAAGTTGTTTTATAGAAAACAGTTTCATAGAATTTCGTTTCACATAAACTTTTTCTCATATTATCATTTCATGGAATAATCAATACGCAGAATACTTACTTTGAAGAAATTTAAATCAATGATTTTTGTTACGAATAAAAATTTATGTTTTAATATTCATATCATAGAATAACAAATCAAATATTATCTATCCTCATATTGCTTAGTTAATATCAAACTTATTACCAAGAAAAACATTTTATCGAAAAACAGTTTCTAAACGTTTCAATTCGTATCTTTGACAAAATGCATGCATGTAAAATTACAACACTTTTTTTTTTTTTGGGTGGGAAATCATTAAATAACTTCTCCCGCTCTGGGCGGAGCGGGAGGGCGTGTCAGACTTTTACTGACTAAAACCCACCCGTGTTCCTTCCGTTGCCTGTTGCCGTTGCGTGTGTGGGCCACGATATCCCTTTCGGACAAACTCGCAACCCCGGCAGGCATTGGTCCTGACGGACCCCGTCAGTTTGTGCTGACATCTCTTTGAGGCGCGCGTGGAACACAACGCGCCGTCGACCCGGGCCTGATCCTTATCGGACGGCGAGCTACCCATCGCTCACCGTCCGCAGGCCCGCGCCTACGGTGGCCGGAAATCGGCTTGCGACTCCCGACGCCCGGGGATGATTGACAAATGATTCAATAACAGTAGATGGTATCCGACGCATTATGAAAAAATACACCGAACAAACAATATTCGTTAAAAAATAATTCTACTGTTTGATAAGTTTGTGGTAAAACGATAAAGATAACATATTATAACAACACAGAGTTACATAAATATTGCACACATAAAAATATAAAAAACACCAGTAGGTATTTCTGTTTCACGAGATCAGGCTGTCACTAAAGTATTCCTGCTCCATCTTCACATTGAAAGGCCCTGACATGTTTTCGCGTGCCTCTTACTCTCATTGAAACTGCTCTTATAACTGAGATTTGTATTTTCACTTTCACCCAATACACTATTTGAGAATATGCGTTTCCCCATTTCTCATTAAGCTTTGATGCAGTTTTTTTTTTTAAACTGTTATATTCAGTTCCTATGGCTCCATCGCATGAAATGACTATAGGGGTGAATGAGGCTCTTAGGTGTTCAGCTGCTCGGTCGTATTTTAAGTGTTTCTCTCGGCTGTCTCTGTGCTGTTTTTTGCCAGGTGAGGTTGCTGTAAGAGGAAGCGTCAGCATTTACAATGCGAAGAAAAGTTTGTTCTAAAAAAAAATGTTACTATAAAATATAAAAAAAATATAAAAAAACCCAACCATTGCAGGGCCCTATTTAATAAAAATCGACAGGTGACCGGCGATCGTCCTACAATTTTAAAAGTTTCATTGTGTCAACATTCTTGTATTTTTTTGTCAAATATGTCGCATTGTCAGATTTAGTAAAGGCTCTATTTCCCCTGGGGTCGTCTAAAGCTCTGGTCAAACTGAGGCGAATCCCGCGCAATTTCTTAATCTTAAAAAAAAAAAGAATGAAATTAACTAAAAATATTTTTTTACACAAAAAACTTAACTACACCACAAAATTACATATAACTTTAATTTCGGAAGTCGGTGGCGCAAAACTAAAATACAGATCCAAAGACACCGCGACTTCCGAAATTAATGTTATTTTTCTCAAACATGCTTGGAAATTTGAGCATTATTTGCCAACCTTCTTCGAGATAAATCGAAATTGCTGTACTGGCCAAATACATGCGAGCAGAGGCGGCTCGTGACATTTATTTGTGGGGGTTCACTAAAAAAAGAAACGTAGAACTAGAACTTACCATTTATTTTATTTGTAAAGAAAATCCATTCGGCGATCTTTATCGATTTTCATCAACGCGTTCCTTGAACTCTCTAATAGATTTTCGATACGCAGAATCGAGCGCCTTACGAATATCTTGACGGCCGATAGATGCCAATTGCACTTCACATAAGATATGAAATCGAGATTGCGAATGTTTTTTCACTTTTATTGAAAGATGCGCTAAATCATCAACACGGCCGGTTCCGTCCATGCAGATTCACCACCACTGCCGGTGCCAGCTCACGCGTCATGTTCGTGAACGGGCGCTGTCAGTTGAGGCTGGTCATCTCTTAACAGCCAGGGCTTATTTTGTAGTATTTTAATCTTATATTTTGAATTATTTCTTTTTTAAATATATTTAATTTAATTATCAAGTTGAAATTAATATCAAATACGTAAGTCTATGGTCCCTTGAAGCTCTAAAAAAATCAAGCTTCCAAGTCAACGCAATAAAAAAACACGGCGATATAAGCTACATTACTGCGACATATTTCGATACTCGCAGATAAATCAAAACCTACTTGGTTACTTCCCGTTGACCTGGAATCATGAAATTTGGCAAGAAGCAAGGCACAGCACAAGTAAAGGAAAAAGTCCGAAAATTGATAGTTTGTAGTTTTATCACATAAAAAATCATTTTTTACGATTATAAACTTAAATTTTCAGTTGGAAAATTGACCGTGGCGTATATCGATGTATGGGAGAACACGTTTTTCAACTACAATGTTAAGTTTGTTTTAGGGATACATTCATCCTAACTACGGAACCCTTCATTGTGCGTGGTCCGACATGCACTTGGCCGGTTTTTTACATTGTTCTCACAATTATAGAAGCGACAAGAATAATGTACCCAGGTTTTCGTAATATCTTAATTTAAAAGAGTGTCCTTGGAGTTTCTTGCCTGTTCTTCTCCATAGAGATCTACGTTTTGGAATGGGCAAATAGCTTGCACTTTCTGACTAACTGACCGACTCTTTGACAATTCAAAAGTGCCTGTAATTGTGTAATTGAAATAAATGCTTGAGTATGAGTTTATTTATGCTCGTCACAATGCTTATGTGAAGTTCTCCTGGTTAAAAATCAGAGATGCGTCATCAGCAAATAATACCATTTGTTGTCAGTTTTCCAGTAAATGAGGTAAATCATTCATATATAATAAAAAGAGGAACGGACCCAATATTGAGCACTGCGGTATACCCATTTTGACTATTATACCCAATGAATTCACACCGTTAATTTGAACTTGCTGAAGTCTATCATTCAAATATGATTTTACCAAGTTAGGCCCAAGTTTACCCAGTCCGTAATGCTCAAGTTACAAGAGCAGAGTTTCGTGATTCACGCAATCAATTGCCTTGGATATGTCACAAAAGATGCATCTTGTGCCTCTACCCATGCGTTAAAATGTGTTGCAATAATGCGACACCGGCGTCAGTTGTAGAACGTCCTTTGGTGAAACCGTACTGGTGATCGCGTAGGATGTAATTATGAATAAGCATTTGATTCAACATTACTTTTTCAAACACCTTGCTGAAAACCGGCAAAACTGATACGGGTCTATAATTATTAGTGTCTTTGCTGTCACCGGATTTGAAAAGTGGAATAACTTTACCCCTTTGATCTACACACAAATTAAATATTAAAGCTAGATAGGGTGCAATTGTCTCAATAATAGATTGACAAACCTTAGTAGACATGCCCCACAGATCTTCGGTAATTTTAATCTTAAGTTGCTTAAAAGTCTTTACAACGACCACAGGGTTTTTAGGTTTAAATTTAAATTCCACAGGGCAAGCTGAAACATTCGCTCTTAATAGATCAATAGCAAGTGAGGGCGAGGAATTTAAAGTATCTGTAGTTATAATTGAAATATTTCTAAAGAAAGTTGCAAATTCCTGATCAACATTGATGTTATCGCTAACGAGACTGCGGGAAGTTTCCAGTGTGTACCTAATCACTATTATGTCTTTTGTTCCTGTTCGTTGCATTTGCAGATTGCCGCTTTCCAGACATTTTTAAAGTTTTTGAATAAGTAGCAAATTGCTTAGCAACCATATTAAAGTACATAACCGAAGCGCAACCTGTGAAATAACTTATTATTATTAGTTTTATATAGGTTTATATTATATAGTAGTTCTATTGGCTATCTGTGGTCTTCATCATCAGTTCCACTTTACCTAATGGTGCTTTCCAAGAGCAAATGCACGAGTTACTATAAAATATACAAATCGCTATAGGTGTGCCTAAAAATTTGAGGAGTTCCCTGGATTTCCATGGGATCCCCTCATTAGATTCTGACTTGGTGACAATGGGACCACCTCCCATAACCTTTCAAACATTAAAAATATTGTCAAAATCGGTCCTCAATTCACGGAGAAATGGGTGAACTTGTACATAAAAAACCGGCCAAGTGCGAGTCGGACTCGCGCACGACGGATTCCGTACCATTATCTAAAAAAATCGCGTTTGTTGTATGGGAGCCCCCTTAAATATTTGTTTTGCAAAAAAATCACCTGTGTTGTATTAGTTTTTATTTTTTTGCTCGTCTTTGCTCAATATTGATAACGGCAACGGGTAGACGCTTAAAATATTCACAGAATATTTAGTTATGTAGTCACTTTAAAAATAAATAATTAAATTAAAATAAAACAAATATTTAAGGGGGGCTCGCTTACAACAAACGTGTTTTTTTTTGCCATTTTTACAGATAATGGTAGGCAAACCTTCGTGCGCGAGTCCGACTCGCACTTTGCCGGTTTTTTAACTAGCAGCTGAGAAATAAATATTGCGGTTTGGAAGCTTTTGTATAGAAAATAATGTTAAACTAAACTACAACTATAGTCCCTGGTCCGGGCCAACGTCTGTGCGTCGTACCTCGTACCTGCTGGAGGTTCGTCGTGGCCGGTGTGGTTGGTGAACGCGTGTACTAAGACCCTAAGAGGTACAGAGACGGTCAAGCGGTTAGTAAGATGTTTGATGCACCCGTCAAATAAACAGTTGGCTGAGTAGGTGCATGCTCGAAGCGTAAACAGTCAAACATGCTTGGCCGAAGCAAACATGAACGTGATTGATTCAAGCCATCTGACCGTCTCGGGGCCTCCTAATAATGAGATGCAACCTACGTCGTACGTCCCTATGGGCCACACGGCCATGTCGCGACACGGTGTACTACGTCCCTATGGGCCACACGGCCATGTCGCGACACGGTGTACTACGTCCCTATGGGCCACACGGCCATGTCGCGACACGGTGTACTACGTCCCTATGGGCCACACGGCCATGTCGCGACACGGTGTACTACGTCCCTATGGGCCACACGGCCATGTCGCGACACGGTGTACTACGTCCCTATGGGCCACACGGCCATGTCGCGACACGGTGTACTACGTCCCTATGGGCCACACTGCCATGTCGCGACACGGTGTACTACGTCCGTATGGGCCACACGGCCATGTCGCGACACGGTGTACTACGTCCCTATGGGCCACACGGCCATGTCGCGACACGGTGTACTACGTCCCTATGGGCCACACGGCCATGTCGCGACACGGTGTACTACGTCCCTATGGGCCACACTGCCATGTCGCGACACGGTGTACTACGTCCCTATGGGCCACACGGCCATGTCGCGACACGGTGTACTACGTCCCTATGGGCCACACTGCCATGTCGCGACACGGTGTACTACGTCCCTATGGGCCACACGGCCATGTCGCAACACGGTGTACTACGTCCCTATGGGCCACACGGCCATGTCGCGACACGGTGTACTACGTCCCTATGGGCCACACGGCCATGTCGCGACACGGTGTACTACGTCCCTATGGGCCACACGGCCATGTCGCGACACGGTGTACTACGTCCCTATGGGCCACACGGCCATGTCGCGACACGGTGTACTACGTCCCTATGGGCCACACTGCCATGTCGCGACACGGTGTACTACGTCCCTATGGGCCACACGGCCATGTCGCGACACGGTGTACTACGTCCCTATGGGCCACACGGCCATGTCGCGACACGGTGTACTACGTCCCTATGGGCCACACGGCCATGTCGCGACACGGTGTACTACGTCCCTATGGGCCACACGGCCATGTCGCGACACGGTGTACTACGTCCCTATGGGCCACACGGCCATGTCGCGACACGGTGTACTACGTCCCTATGGGCCACACTGCCATGTCGCGACACGGTGTACTACGTCCCTATGGGCCACACGGCCATGTCGCGACACGGTGTACTACGTCCCTATGGGCCACACGGCCATGTCGCGACACGGTGTACTACGTCCCTATGGGCCACACGGCCATGTCGCGACACGGTGTACCTAACAGTATAGAATAGATTACTGTATACTACTAGTACTCGTACATATGCTTTAATTAACAATAGATATACATAATTACAAGTGTGGCAGCGAGCATCTCGACGATGTGCGCTTTATAGTTACCTAGGAACATAATGAATAGTTTGAAATAAATTTATATCTAATTAAGTAGGACGTTATCATTAAGAAAATAAAGGTAGAACATTAAGAGGATTGCAATAGCAACACTGGGCGCTCTCTGCAGACGATGATATCACGGGTGCTCCCGCCGTTGGCTCTAATGCTACAGAATGTATTGTAATAAAATACAAAATAAATTATATTACTGTTGAAGCTGTTTGTGCAGCTCCGACCGTGGCGGCCGTCTGAAGACACGCTGGAGCTGTGTGTTGATGTAGGCTGTCGGTGCTCCACTGCTCCGTACTGATGTAGGCTGTCGGTGCTCCACTGCTCCGTACTGATGTAGGCTGTCGGTGCTCCACTGCTCCGTACTGATGTAGGCTGTCGGTGCTCCACTGCTCCGTACTGATGTAGGCTGTCGGTGCTCCACTGCTCCGTACTGATGTAGGCTGTCGGTGCTCCACTGCTCCGTACTGATGTAGGCTGTCGGTGCTCCACTGCTCCGTACTGATGTAGGCTGTCGGTGCTCCACTGCTCCGTACTGATGTAGGCTGTCGGTGCTCCACTGCTCCGTACTGATGTAGGCTGTCGGTGCTCCACTGCTCCGTACTGATGTAGGCTGTCGGTGCTCCACTGCTCCGTACTGATGTAGGCTGTCGGTGCTCCACTGCTCCGTACTGATGTAGGCTGTCGGTGCTCCACTGCTCCGTACTGATCGCTGATAGGTACGGAGGGGTACGCGAGTGGCCGGCTGAGACAGTCGGTGCTGATTTACAAACAATCCATTTTTTGTTGAATAAAATTGTAATGTTACGTTTTTCAACTAAATTAAATTGTGGAAAAGTTTTATCATTTTTAATAAAAACTCAAAAATTAAGACTTGTTTTGTTTACTATTCCTCTCACCCACATAGTAGAAACAAGGGGATTTAGCGGCACTGAAGTCATCGGAGTGGTTGTAAGGAAAAATATCTCAAAAACCTTAGCCTTAATCTATGTGCCACTTGATCCTCTCTGCCTACTCCGCAAAAGAAAGCGTAAAGTTATATGTCCGGGGCAGTGGTACAACTGCTCTGTCCAACGAATTGGACCATGGACCTTTACTAGGGGCAGTTGTCCAACTTTAAAAATAGCTTGACCATAGCACCTTTTGAGTTCCGTGGTCCAATTCATTTAAAAATGCGCGCAGCGGAGCTCCATCTACCTGCTGACGGAAACGCTAACCCTAGACGGTCGACGTCACGGGGAGTTAGGTTCTGTTAGGTTTTTAGAGTTGACCGCTCGCTAGCCCTGCTGTCGCGAGCCGTGTCCGCGATCGCCGTGGAGGTGGAGACGTTGCCGGATCACCGATACATCCGATTCGACGTCGCCACCTAGACCACCGGCGGCCGTAGTCCATCGGCCCCACGAAGGGACGGTCCGCGCTGGGCGCGTAAGTGCATCGACAGGGAACTTCTCGAGGAGGCTTCTCGGATCGTCCAGGCCTGGATTCGGGAGTTGGCGGCGAATGAACCCGTCGACGTCGAAGAGGAGGCGCTGTGGTTCCGCGGGGCGATGACGCAAATCTGCGACGCGTCCATGCCCCGCGTCCACTCATATCCAGCAAGGCGCCAGGTGTACTGGTGGTCCGCCAAGATCGTACAATTACGTGTCGAGTGCGTAGCGGTCAGACGCCGCCGGTACACCCGATACCGGAGGAGACGTCGTCGGGTCCCTGACGAAGAAGCCGCGCTGTATGAGGTGTACCGCGCGGCGAAACAGGCTTTGTGGCTGGCCATCGGCGAAGCAGGCTTTGTGGCTGGCCATCGGCGAAGCGAGGACGCGAGCCAGGGAGATCCATGGGGGCGCCGCTGTCGTGCGGTTCGAGGGAAACTTTGAACTGCGGTGCCTCCACTCACGGAGAGTCTTCAACCTGAGCTGCTGGAAGAGGTAGTCGCAGCCTTCTCCCCGGCAAGAGCGGAGCTTACTCCGCCGCTGATGGCTTTGCCCACAGCCGCCGAGTCTGCAGAAAAAGAGAACGCTATCAGCGTCACACACTGGTCACGGCCCGGGGGAGCTCGTACAGGGAGGCAGCGTTGCTGGCGACGGCTGCGGTCTCACAGGTGATGAGCCGCATACGTCGCCTAGGCCAGGAGGTTGCCCTCACTAAGTCGAAGGCCGTAATCTTTCATGGCCCCGGCGGACGCCGCCGCCGGGAGCACACATCGTGGTCGGAGGGGGGGGGACTAAGTCGCTGTCGAGTCCACCATGAAGTACCTAGGATTGGTGCTCGACAGCCGGTGGGATTTTGGCCCCCACTTCCAGCGGCTGGTGCCCAAGATGTTGGGCGCGGCTGGGGCGTTGTCAGCGGCTCTACGTGGGGATCGTGCGACCGATGGCCCTTTATGGGGCCCTGATCTGGGCGGCTGACCTAACGGCCAAAAGCATCGCAGTCCTGCGGAAGCCGCAGAGAGCGATGGCCGTCAGAGTCATCAGGGGATATCGCACGATCTCCTACGAGGTGGCTTGTGTACTGGCCGGATCCCCGCCCTGGGACCTCGAGGCGAAAGTACTCGCGTCACCGGACGCCCGGTATCACCACTGCGTCGACTGCTGGGAGGACATGGTGCGGCATACGTTGGCAGAGTGTGCTGCATGGGAGGAGCCACGCCATGCCCTCATCAGGAGTAGGCAGGGACCTGTTGCTGTCGGCCGTGTTCAAGTCAATAGCCGGCAGCGAGGAGTCCTGGGACGCGGTGGTATCCTTCTGCGAAACAGTCGTGTCGGAGAAGGAGGCTGCGGAAAGGGAGCAGCAGAGGGCAGATAATGTCCTCTTCCGGCCCCCCTAAATGAGTCCAGGGACGGCGGACTTGGGGAGGTCCGCCGCCCGCAATCACACTGGACACGAGGTGGCGGCGCGTAGTGTTGCACGTGCGCCCCTTTCAGACGTCGCGGGGCCGGCAATAGCCGGGGATCACGGAAGTTATATTAGCTCCCAGCGATGCGAGCGATTGCCGTCAGAGTCATCAGGGGATATGGCACGATCTCCTACGAGGCGGCTTGCGTACTGGCCGGATCCCCGCCCTGGGACCTCGAGGCGAAAGTACTTGCGTCACTGTATCGGTGGCGCGAGGAAGCGAGGGCGCGGGGCGAGTGGCTGATGCAGCGACATGTGGAGTTGCGTCGGTCACAGCTTCGCGCAGCCCTGGTATGGCGGAATGGCGGGACAGGCTTTCACGCCCTATCGCCGGCCTCGCCACCATCGAGGCGGTCCGGCCAGAACTCGAGCCCTGGCTCGGGAGGAGGCACGGCTCCCTGTCGTTTCGGGTGACGCAGGTGCTCTCGGGGCATGGTTGCTTCGGGAAGTACCTGTGTCGCATAAACAGGGAGCCGGACGCCCGGTGTCACCACTGCGTCGACTGCTGGGAGGACACGGCGCGGCATACGCTGGCAGAGTGTGCCGCTTGGGAGGAGCCACGCCGTGCCCTCATCTCAGAAGTAGGCAGTGACCTGTCGCTGCCGGCCGTGGTCGATTCGATGGCCGGCAGCGAGGAGTCCTGGGACGCGGTGGTATCCTTCTGCGAAACAGTCGTGTCGCAGAAGGAGGCTGCGGAAAGGGAGCGGGGATCTCGTCCGCTCACCCGGCCCGCAGCAGGCGCACCGGGCGTCGGCAGAGGGCAGATAATGCCCTCTTCCGGCCCCCCTAAATGGGTCCAAGGACGACGTCGGCCGCCCCCCATCACACTGGACCCGAGGTGGCGGCGCGTAGTGTTCCACGCGCGCCCCTTTCAGACGTCGTGGGGGGGTCCAACACCTCACCCCCCCGCAGACTTGAGGTGGCCCGCAGAGGCGGGCCGGCACTAGCCGGGGATCACGGAAGTAATACTAGCTCCCAAGATCCCCGGTGCAAGTGTGCGAAGGGAACACTGGGGTGGCTTTTAGTCAGTAAGAGTCTGACAGACCCTTCCGCCCACCCCAGGGCGGAGGAACTCCATGAGGATTTTCCACCCCGGCAACGAAAAAAAAAAGCTTTTTGAGTTGACAAGTTATTTTTTAAATGAATTGGACAACGGTACTCTCAAAAGGTGCTGTGGTGCAACTATTTTTAAAGTTAGACAACTGCCCCTAGTAAAGAAGACCCATGGTCCAACTAGTTGTACAGAGCAGTCGGACCACTGCCCCGGAATGAAAGTTATAGCAGTAGTAGACATTTATGTTGTTTTCATAAAACAACTCATAACTCAATAACTGAAATGTTTATTTTTGCATTTTACTATATCATTACTAAGTTATAAACCAATTTTTATAGATATCCTAAGAAATGTTTAGGTACTTATCCCAATACACTGGTATAAGTTGCATGGTCGACCATTAGTCATTACTCGTCACCAGATATAAGAAAGAAGGAGATATGCCCTGTAGTTGAAAATGTATCGGAACCCGGTGTCTCCAGTTTGCCCCTACCACACTCGCCACAACTACACATTGCAGTATAATTCCTGCATTAAAACATTTTTGCGGTGACGATGTGTAGTTGCCCACGCTTATTTCGCTATTGGGGGAAGAAACATATGAGGTACTCTAGTTTAGCAAGTCCATCAAAGCCGTCTTCTTTGAAATACGAAGTTGTTACATTGCTGCAGGAGCTTTTACAACCCAGACCTGCAGAAATGGCGGCACGGTTCAGATTTCGTTAACGGAGACAGTAGGCCGGTGAGTCTATTACCGATTACATAGCCGAGCTTAAAAAGCTTTCGAGATTCTGCAATATTAATACAGTTCTAGAAGACTTGGATGAACCTATGTATCAAATGTCTTTGTTAATAGAGTTCTAGAAGACTTGAATGAACCTATGTATCAAATTACTTTGTCTAAATCTCTTTTTGATGGCACGTTGGGTCGGTACAGTCAGCGTCAAATAGTTAGTGACACTCAGGGTATCCAAATAAATAGACGCAACCAAAAAGTCAATCATCGGTACAAACAATGTTTTCATATTGCTGTCAACAATATAGTCGCTCAAAAGGTCGAGACGTTTAAAATGTCTTAAAGATCGGTTCAGTTAAACCGCCATAAATATGGTTACAGTCATCTCGCCAATGGTATCCAAGCATTACAAGTGTTCAAAAATATGGAACACATTAGAAAAATAAACCTTACTGCTTTAAATTTTAAATATTATTTCTCACGTCAGCATTTCACAAAATGAAAGTGATAGAAACTTCTGCTGTCCTTTTCATTTTAAGCATGACGTCATAGACATGTCTTTTGTTTTGTAAATAATTTCGTGCATAGCCGTTTACGATACTTATATGTGCTTATATTTTAAGCAATAAATAGCTGACTGGAAATAGATGTAAACCTCATTGATAATGAGTATGTGTACCTATATATCTTATAGAGCAAGAGTGCTTATCTATGATTCAATATCATGTTCATGTCACTTATAATAATACGAAATTATTTCGTATTGAATTTAACTTTTGTACCTATTGATTAAAATGAGCACTTTCGATCGTACAGAGCACTAAAAACTCTCATCGGATGTAAAAATAAACAAAAACATTTTTGCTCTAATTATCTTTATTTTTTTAACTAAAATCGTGTATACCACCGTCTGCTAGAATTACGTCAGAAAGACGTCTTCGCATAGATTGTACCGCATTATAGCAAAAATTGTCTCCTCTCATGGACTCCCAAACTTCTTCGACGTGAGTCCTTAAATTTGTGGTGGTTCGTGCTCGAGTACTGTCCCATACCTGAACCATTTTGCCCCACAAATTTTCGATCGGATTTAGATCGGGACTATGAGGCGGCATCTTAATTAACTCCAGGTCCATGTTACCATCCAAGTAATTTTGAACAACTCTGGAGTTGTGTACGGAACTGTTATCTTGGACAAACCTAATCCTTTCATGGGGATAAAAAATCCGGGCTGTTGGAACCAAAACGTTTTCGAGGATGTCTTTGTATCGGGGGCCATTCATTCTTCCTCCCACTTCGACTAGCTCTCCTGGTCCGCTTTGGGTCATCCATCCCCAAAATCCTAAGGTGATTCGGCCGCTGCGGTTATTAGGGAGGACATTTCTTTCATCATACCTTGTTTTCGATGTTCGGTATAGAGATAAGCGTCCCTGGGCAGACGAACAAAAAACTTTTTCATCTACAAAGATCACATTATCAAAATTGAAATTTAAATAATATCGTGCGAATTGTAAACGCTGCGCTTTAAGCCTCGGTGTCAATATAGGCTTTTTAGCAGGAATACGATGGTGTAATCCATGTTCTTGCAGGCGTCATCTTATTGTGCTCTGTGAAGTACCAAATTCCACAGACATACTCCTGGAGTTTATAAAACGATTGCTAATAGCTCGCTGCACTATATCTCTGTCTTCATTTGTACTCGTTTGACGTGGACGACCAAATGAAACATGGTTTTGCAATGCACCATCACTGCGCCATCTCTCTAGCCAACGGTATACGGTGTTTCTCTAAATAAAAGAAAGAAAAAGAATCTTAAGAGATGCGAATTATTCGATAGTTAACTCATCTAAAGCGATACTTACAGATATTCCCAGTTCATTTGAAATATCTGCCACCTTCCTCCCTCAAATATATAATTCGATGTTTTGTGGTGTCACTAATGCGATAAGTAGCCATATTTAAGCATGAAACACTATTATTGCTTCAATATTATTTCTAGCTTGCTTTAGTAATGCACTTGACATTGATATGACTGATAGATAATATAATGACATGCAAACAACACAAGATTGCCTAAAGAGGTTTTCATCTTTGGGAAACCGTTTATTTTTAAAAGGGCGGCCGCACACGTCAGGTTTTTGCGTCGGGTTCCCGATGCGGTTATCGAATCAAGGCACCCAAAGGCGTGCGTGTGTGGTGCACGAGTATTTTCTATGGAATTGCCATAGAAAATACTCGTGCACCACACACGCACGATTCTGCCCGAACGATTAAAAAAGCTAACGTTTGACCAGGATGTACGGGCAGTGCGTCGGGTCGACCCGACGACCGTTCAAGCAAGCGAATCGGGTACCTGAAGGCGCACTCGCAGTAGAATTTCTATGTAGCTGTGCACGCATTCGGTTCGCTCGTACGGTTTTGTCTCCAGAAGTCCGGGTCGCCTTGGCCATCGTGCGGTGCGGACGTACGTGGTGCTGATTAATTGTCGAAAAGTATCCCGTATGTTTATGGAACATACGTCATGACGACTTAAACGATAGAATTGACTTCGTACAATCTCTGCGTATACCCAATAGCATCGCTGTCTTTTCTTTCATTCTTTTGACAAAAGAATTGCTAATAGAAATTCGTCATCTCCATTCTTTTTAAATTATTTTTTATTTCATGCGTTCAAGCGTTCTTCGATACAATCGCCACAAGCTCTGGCACACGAGAGCGTAGAAACCGAATACAATCAAACGCCTGTATGCGAAACTCGTCCGATCGGGTTTCTGAATTGGAGAATCGGAAAAGGTACCTGACGTGTGTGGCCGCCCTTACATGCTAGTTTATTTTGCTATGTGTTCCATATTTTTGAACACTTATAATGCTTGGATACCATTGGCGGGATGACTGTCACCATATTTATGGCGGTTTGACTGAACCGATCTTTAAGACATTTCAAACGTCTCGACCTTTTGAGCGAATATATTGTTGACAATAATAAGGAAACTTTGTTTGTACCGATATTATTGACTTTTTGGTTGCGTCTATTTATTTCGATACCCTGAGTGTCACTAACTATTTGACGCTGACTGTACACCGGTGGCTCATAAACTGTGTGTACGTCCAGACGCGCAGCCTGTATTCTGTCGTGCTCGCCCATTACCGTATGCGCTACGTGGCAAAGTTGATGCAGAGTTGGACGCTATGCTGCGCGCGGATGTCATCGAGCCCGTTGACCACTCTGACTGGGCCACTCCTCTAGTAATAGCCCGTAAGGCGGATGGTGGCACAAGAATATGTGCCGATTATAAGGTAACACTTAATCGCGCTTTGATGATCGACAGGTACCCGGTTCCAAAGATTGACGACTTATTTAGTGACATTTGTGACTTATCACAGGCTTACAATCAATTAGAACTTTGTGAAGACTCTAGAAAATAGTTTCTACAGTCAAAGCGCGATTTAGTGTTCCTCTATAGAGGTACAATAATTAATATTCATCGTGTATTATACAAACAAAAAAAATAAACGTCTTGTGTTTGGGTTGGTTTCACGTCCCGGTATTTTTCAGAGATTCATGATAAATCTTTTGAAAAATGTGCCTAATGTAGTCATATTTTACGACGATATTTTAATCAAAAATAAAGATTGAAAAACCCACTTACAAACAATAGACAAAGTGTTCGACATTTTGGAGTTGAACGGGTTAAAAATTAGGCGGCAAAAAAGTGAATTTTCGACGCATGAAGTAAGATACCTTGGTTACATTGTAAGCAGACGGAGTGAAGGTTAATGCGGATAAAATCATCATTTTTTTTCCCGCGTACCTAGAGTCAAAGCGGGAAAAAATCTTTCAATGTCGCATCCAAATAACGTTACTGAACTAGTCTTTCTTAGGCATGATAAATTTTTACGGAAAATTTATTAAAAATTTGAGCTCATATTTAAGCGTACTTTGCGAAAAAATTTGAGCTGATATTTAAGCGTACTTTACGAATTGCTTAAAAAGATCAAGTATTTTAAGTGGACTAGAAAACATAGCTAAATAATAATAAACTTGGTTAAAAATTTGAGCTCATATTTAAGCGTACTTTACGAATTGCTTAAAAAGATCAAGTATTTTAAGTGGACTAGAAAACATAGCTAAATAATAATAAACTTGGTTAAATGTGTTAAAGGTTAAATAAATGAACACCATGTCGGTTTGACTTATTTATTATTAAAAAGTAATATTATAAAAGAACACAGACATCTTGTTCCTACAATCTCCAAAGACAAGAAGAAAAAAAAACATAAATGACATTTGAGATGTCACTTAAAATCAAAGACATTTACATAATTGAGTACATTGCCTTTTGCCTAAGACAATTTTAACACACCCCCTTACTCAATTATACAGACAGTATAATAATTTTACAAACTAGGTATACTCTTTATTATTTATCACAATAAAATAAAATGTATTTAAACTAAACCAAGACTTTCAACAAATTGATTATGTTTGCACTTTTGAAGAGGTTTTGTTAGTATATCTGCAATCATTTCTGCTGTGGATTTATGAACTATTTTAATAGAATTATCATAAACAGCATTTTGAATAAAATGATGACGGATATCAATCAATATGCTTAGTCCTTCGATGACATAAATTATTCTCAGCAATACTATGAGCACTTAAATTATCATTGTAAACAGTGATTGCAGGCAAACAGTAACCAAATATGTCAATAAAGAAATTATGCAAATATTTACTTTCTTTTACTGCTTCTCATATTCTCTAATATTCAGCTTCAGTGCTAGAATATGCTACTAATTGCTGTTTGCGTGCTTCCCAATTTATGAGACATTCTCCATACTTAACTACTAACCCACTAAATGATTTTCTATCATTTATATCATTTCCCCAATCAGCATCAGCAAATATTTCAAATTTGTTATTTCCTTTCTTAAATTGCAACCCATAATTAGCTGTCTCGGCGAGATACCTCAGTACCCGTTTTGCTGCTTGCCAATGTATCTCATTGTAACAATTATTATACTGTCCTCACTTACTACATGCAAACGAAATGTCTGGACGTGTACATACCGACAAATACATCAGCCCTCCTATCAACTCTTGATAAGGATATTTATCATCATTTATTTCAGATTTTTCTAGTACAACATTCACTTGCATTGGGGTGGAAACTGGTTTACATTGTGTCATGCCAAATCGTATTAACAAGTTTTTTACATTTTTATCACATTACCTCTTGGGATAATTTCAATTAACCATTCTTTCTGTCTCTTTCAACTTTCATTCCTAGACAACTCTTTTATATCAAAATTTTGTTTTAGAGTATATAACAGTTTCTGTTTTTCAGAGTGATTGGCACTAAAAATGAAAAAAACATCAACGTAAAGAGCCATTATTACAGTGCATTCCCTATTTATCTTAGAGTAAATACATGGTTCACATGTTGGCTTTTTATAACCTATTTTCTGTAAGACCTCATTAACTTTTAAATTCCAACTTCTTTTAGCTTGTTTTAACCCATATAAGCCCTTTTTTAATAAACATACTTTAGATTTATCCTTTTCATACCCAGGAGTTTGTTCCATATATATTGTCTCCTCTAACTCCCCATTATGAAACGCAGTACTAACATCCACATGGTCAATGTCCATGTCTCTATCTACTGCAATTGAAAAAAATCTTAATGTTGAATGACGCACTCGGGTGAAAAAGTCTTATCATAGTCGATACCTTGCACTTGGGTAAAACCTCGAGCAACCAATTTAGCTTAATATCTTTCAAAATTACCAGAAGCATCTCGTTTTTCTTTGTAAACCCATTTACATTGAATAATGTTTTTATCTATTGGCCTATCAACTAACTCCCATGCATGCTTTTGTATCAATGAATCATATTCATTGTCCATGGCAGATTTCCAATCAAGGTAATACTTAGAAGATATTGCTTCAGCATATGTTTTAGGTTCAGTGACCAGCATTGAAATGTCACTGTTATCAAAATGACTAACATAGTCATTTAACCATACAGGTGGTTGACGATTTCGTATAGGTCTTCACAGCTGTTCAGTGAATTCATTTCTACCAGAAATATTTTGCTGTATATTTTCCATTGTATAATTTTCTACACTATCACTAATATTTGAAACATCTTGATTATTATCAGAAGGTTCCACTATTATGTCTTCTTCATCTGATGAATCACAATCACGAGTGATGATAGGTTCTAAATTAGTATTTTGAGTCTCAACAACATTGGACTCTAATATTTGACTAGGATTCAATTGATTGATTATAATAAGAGGATTCTCAATAGACTCAGCAAATCCATGATCAGAATATAATGGACTGATTACAATAGGATACTGTATTACAGAAGTACATCCAGGAATATTTTCAAGAAAAACTACATTTCTAGCTTTTATCATTTTTCCTGGCCGTAATGGATCAGCTAATCTATAGCCTTTAGAATGATCACAATAGCCTAACATGATATATGGTTTAGACTTAGCATCAAGCTTATTACGATGCATATCTGGAGTTAACGCGTAAGCTCGACATCCAAAAACCCTAAGATTACTTAAATCTATTTTGGTATCTGACCACATTTGTTCTGGGGTGGCATTTTTTAAAGCAGTTGTAGGACTAATATTTTTTAAGTAAACCGCAGTTGATACTGCTTCACCCCAGTAACGCTGATCTAAACCTGAGTCACGAAGCATTGATCGAGCCTTTCCAATGAGAGTCCGGTTTAAGCGTTCCGAAACTCCATTTTGCTGAGGAGAGTAAGGAATAGTAGTCTCATGAATGATACCATTGGCAGAGAAAAAATGTTTCATCATATTGTTACAGTATTCAGAACCATTATCTGTTCTAATTCTTTTAATTTTTAACCCTGTTTGATTTTCTACTAATATTTTGAATTCAACAAATCTTGAATAAATCTCATTTTGTGACTTGGTCTTAACTAAATAAACAAAAGATTTCCGAGTAAAATCATCAGTTAATGTCAATATATATTTTGAATTTCCCCATGAAGGAATAGGCATAGGACCTGACTCTGGGCTGATATACGAGTGTCACCAGCGCCTCAACCAGGTGGGTAGCCTCAACAACATAACCATTCAATGGATAAAAGGACACAGCGGTTCGCTAGGCAACGACGCAGCGTATGAACTTGCCAGAAGGGGGTCGAGCATGGCACCGGTGGACCTGTGCCCATCGTGCCACTCCCCTTCGGGTACTTACGTACTCTGGTAAGGAAACGCACCAGGGACCAACATCACAAACTATGGTCGGACCAAGGTGAGTGCAGGCAGGCCAAGGAAGCACTCCCTACACTTGATGGCCGCCTCACGAAACGGGTTCTCCGATTAACTAAGCAACAGTTGCGTACAATGACAGCAGCTTTAACTGGCCACGGGTCATTTAATAAACACCTCTTTGTCATAGGAGTCACAGACAGTCCGCTGTGCAGAGCCTGCATGGAGGATGACGAGACAGCAGCGCATCTGCTACTAAGTACTTCGGTAACCCAGGTACCCTCTGTGAGATTGTCAGTAACACCAAGGCGTTGCTGGCCTTCCTTGAGGAGCTGGGGTGGATCGAATAATCGATTTCCCACCCGTTTTACCTATTACCTATTACCTAGGCATAGGACCACATAAATCTGAATGTATTAAACCTAATTTACATGTGGCTCTTCTCGATACACCTTTTGGAAATGTTTTAGTTTTCTGTTTCCCCCCAATGCAAGGAACACATGGCTTTAGAGCTTTATCATCAAATGAAATTCCATCTGCAAGACCATCACGTAATAACAACATACCTTTATAACTGAGATGTCCTAATCGCTTATGCCACAAATCAAAATCATACATGAAGCTGTGACTAATGAAGTTTCAAATGGTACACCCATATTTTTAGGAGACTTCAAAGATTGCGGATGCTGATTGAGTCTGTATATTCCATTGGTGTTACAAGCTGAAAAAATACAATTTCCATTAATTTTAATATTGTTTTTAGTGTAAGCTTTACATTCTTTGTTATCAAATACTAATATATAACCCCTCTGAGTAAGTTTATTTACAGAGAGTAAATTAGCAGCTATATCTGGCACATGAACAACATTGGTAATGGTTTTCATTAAATTATTATTAAGAATGACCTCAACATTGCCAGATCCACAACCATAAACAGTTTGATTATTAGCCGGTGACTGCAGATTTATTTTTATCAGAATAGTTATGTAGCCAGTCTTTTCGCATAGACATATGTGTTGTACAACCAGAGTCTACCAACCAGTCAGAGCTCCCACATAAACCTGTGAATAAAGCAGCAGCCTGTTTCTCTTCACATTCCACTGTTGTAGGCAAAGCTGAACCATCGCACCTTCTTGCTGAGCGGTCACACATTACAGCTAAACTGTTGGCTGCAGCATTTTTCTTCAAATCTGGACACTTGGGTCGTATATGGCCCTCTTTTTGACAATGATGACATCTGATCATCTTCCTATTGGATTTCTGCCTATCAACGCACTAGTTTGAGAGGTCAGCTCTGAACGTCTAAAATCACCACTCACCGGGTCTTTGCTTTACCATTTCAGAAGTCAATGAATCTGTCTGAGAGCCTTCAATGGCCATAATGAGAGGGTCATAATCATCAGGTAACCCAATCAAGAGAATGTCTGCTATGTCATTGTCATCAATTTTACAGCCAATTTCACATAATTCTTGTGTTGCAGATATATATCTATATATCTCCGATATATACCTTTCCATAGAGTTAAAAGTAGAATAATGCATTAGAATGCATTATTCTACTTTTAACTCTATGGAAAGGCAAGCTTCCCTTTTAGATACAAGCGCCGACTAATTCCAGTATTTTCATACGCCTTTTTTAAGGCAAGTCATGCTTCCTTTGCAGTCTTTGAATTGCGCACATGCGGGTAACATGCTTGACTAATATTGAGGCAAATCTTTGCTTACGCAAAGATTTGCCTCAATATTAGTCAAGCTCGTTGATTTTGATCATCATCATTGTGATCACCAGTCACATGTACCCAAAGCCCTGCATCAATGAGCAAAAGCTTCATTTGAAACTTCCATGCAGAATAATTTCGAGCACCTTCTAGTTTTTCAATAGATACCATATGAGGATGACTAGGATTCATCCGGATTGTAGTTTCAGAGATTGGTTTTGTCTGAGACGGCGAACGTGGCGGCGATGACATTGCATCAGAATTAAAAAACTTTATACTCAACTGGTTTTTGGTTCACTAATTGACGTATCTGGGCCCATAACCTGTTAAAGGTTTAAATATGACCACCATGTCGGTTTGACTTATTTTTTATTAAAAAGTAATATTATAAAAGAACACAGACATCTTGTTCCTACAATCTCCAAAGACAAGAAAGAAAAGACATAAATGACATTTGAGATGTCACTTAAAATCAAAGACATTTACATAATTGACATTGCCTTTTGCCTAAGACAATTTTAACAAAATGCTATAACCAAGTTTATTATTATTTATTTTAATTACGTAAATAACACCATAGCAGCTTTAATGTGCCTGTAAGGGCAAGCCCTTACATGTAATGTTGAATGTTAATGTTTCAAGAAAGTATTTAATGGTAAACTGCACTAAATGAATGTAATAGAAAATGTTATAAAATGTTAATGTTGTGCGAGCTCGATGTAAAACCGAAGACTGACGTAGGTACTTGCGTCCGTGATGATACTACGTTTTCTTATTTAACAATATTTGCAGTATTTTGTAACTAGACCAAAGTACAATGTGCGGTTGCTGACCGTACATCTTGGCGGGGCAAAAGATATAATTAAGATAACTTTTCTAAATTATTTTACTAATGTAAATAATAATCATAAAGCCAATGTGAATAAAATTAGTTATGAGTTAAAAGAATGAGTGGTGGCTTCTATGGCGGTATTCTGGTGGACGCGCCCGCGCCGGCGGCGCTGACGGCGACTCTGCCGCAGCGTTTGCAGCTGTACACATAGGCTCCTCCCGCGACAACTACTGACAAGATGAGAAGTCCCATTGTAGTGTATGACACTACGTACTGGTGCACATCGTGTTGCGACATTTCTGTCTGCCTCGTTTGGTCTTCCATATCTTTCAACGTATTATGAAGTTTTCCATAATCGATTCTTACAAGTTGGGTATTTTGTTGTTTAATTGATAAATATATGGGCTGGACAGATGTTAAGTTGTTGATGTCTTCCATATCTATCAGAGGTATTTCCGGGTTGACATAAATGTTGTTTGTGTAATAAACTTGTGTGTAGTATGTTTCTTCATTGTTTCTAATTATACATCCTTCTTTGGTTTCTAAAATTCCCGTCGAATGTATTGCCTTGGTAATCATACGACCTTCACAGATGATTTGCAGTTGGCAAGCCGTACAGCAGACATAGAGCCAGGTGTTAGGTCTTTTGTAATGGTGTCCATTTGTTGTTGCAGGTTTCGGATGTGTAAATACATTTTGATAATGTAATGTTTGTTATTGCACTCATTTCGCATGGAATTTGATGATTTCTCATGTTACGTGTTGGTGTGTTCAGCACCAGACATAATAATATGTAGTTGGTTCAATTTTAATACAATGTTAAAGGTCTCTGTCTGTGAGCTGCATATACTCGTATGTCTCTTTTCTGATATTGACTGCGACATATTCTGAATTTCTTTTCATTGTAAGTGAATGTTTGTTATTTGTTATCATCGGTATAGGAACTGTTTTATAGACAGTGAATGGAGTGTCCCCTGTTAATGGTAATGTAATTTCGATGAAAAATTATTTCTCATACAATCTAGATTTTACCTCAAGTAGTTTGTATATGTCAGCTAATTGGGTTTGAATATTGTCAACCGGTATCGATAATTGTTGTGGCAATTGTCCAGAAATAACGTTGAGGTCTTGAAAGAGCTGGCTCTGCGGTAAAAGTCTGGTGTCCACATGACCATGATGGATGTTGATGGCTGTATCTAGAAGCATATGTTGGATGTGGCGCAGTTAAGATAGAATTGTTGAAGTGGTCAGAGCCATGATATTAAAGTAATTCAAAACTTCCTCTTGCTCAACAGCCTTTACCCAATTTCTGTAAATACCTAGTTCTCTGTAGCGCTAAGATGTTGATCTAAGAGGTTGTTCATTGCCTCTTCATTTCTCTTTAAAATGTTATTATGCGCCTCAATGATTGATGTTTGCCCTTTTATCAGGTTCAGTAAATGGTCTCTGTTGCTTTGCAATGCTTCTATGTCTTTTTTATATTGTACTGCGAACCTTTCGTCTAGTACGCCGAACAGGCTGTTTGCAAGGTAACCTATTCCTTTGACTGGACCTCGAGTAACGCGCCCCCTTGTCTGACCATGATGTGTTTCCAACATATAATTGTTATGATCCAGTTCGTTGAGTTCCTGTTCGAATTCAGTCGTAATAGTTTTGCACACAGTTTGATATGCAAATTGCTCACACCTTACTTCCAGGTGTTTCACAACTCGATGTATGTTTTCCATGCCTTGCCAGTAAGATGTCATATTGTAGTAGGTAACAATCTTCCAGTCATCATGTACGCTTTGCAAATCGCCGATTTTGTCAAAGCACACTGCTCTATGTGGATCGAACGGTGTGACAGTTATGGCGTCACTGCTTTGCTTTGTGGGCTGAAATAGTGTTAATAATGTTATGAGTGCACACAGCAGGCTGGAACTTATTTTCTTTGATTTGGATCGTTGGTTTCGGTTAGTGTTATTTATTGTTAATTTTTGTTTCTCCTTACAGGTTGTTACATTTGAGGTGGTGGTGTCAGGGTTTTATTTAAAAGATTGTGGTATTGGGAGTTTAGCTAATTTTGTTATTGGTCTTGTTAGTAGCCCTGTCTTTGTTTTCATCGTCACTACTCTGACCAGATTGTTCCTCCCCGGATGAACTTCTTGTATTCTGCCAAGTGCCCACTTCGCAGTTATCTTCTTTAATCAAGACAATATCCCCAATTGATAAATTATCTGTTTTGTTTAGCCATTTACTACGAACTTGAAGTTGTTGCAGGTATTCTGACGACCACTTGGTCCAAAACCCTGTTTCATTTTGTTTAGTAAATGCCATCTATGTCGAATATTGATTTTTTCTCTTCGAGATTTTCAGTTAGCAGGAATGTTACTGGTCAGCCAATTAAAAAGTGTGCTGGAGTAAGGTAATCAATTGAATACGCAGTGTTAATAACTCTTCGTATGTCAACTTTTGCTCTCCTAGAACACGCTTTAGGTGATTTATTTTATTTTATTTATTTATTATAGTATTACCACTTAAATTTGTTTTTACAGATGCGATCCCAATGTAACAATGTAGTCATAATTTCCACACTCAGAGCCGTCACCCAAAAACCAATCAGACACCACCACCAACAAAAAAAAAAAAAAAAAAGAATTCTTTTTAAACTGCTTTGACTGACAGGGTCCAAATGCATACCTGCCATTAACGTGGATTGTTACCTAACAATTCCCAAGTAACGACTCTGAATAACGGGACAAGTCACCCTGAGGACAATAAGTTAAGTGTCACTCTCTGGAATTCCGCCAAAGAGCAAGTAAAGATATCCAATCGCAGAGAGACGCTGTTGAGTATCTTTATTGCCCGCCCCACCGGTGCAAACTTTAACAAGTTTGTACGGGCCACCGGGACTTTAAAAATCCTCTCTCTCGGCCCTTGCCGCAGCCTACTGTTTGGAACGAGCAATCTCAAAGATTCCAGTATTTGCGGATTATTTAGCATACCACGAAAAACCATAAAAATATATTTAACCAGTGCGAAATTTCGCCTTACCTCCAACTTATAGCAACCAACCATCCCTATTACAAAGAGGGTTGGATACATAAGTGGATAAAATGGGTAAACGCCAAATTGCTTCTTATAAAGGAACCGGGTAAATTTATTTTGCATTTTTTCTACCATAAGACAGTATTTTGTCTCAACTGGATTCCAGATGATAGCACTCGTTTCCAGGTTACTTCTAACTAAAGCATTATAAAGCGACTTCACCGCTGTTGTGTTAGTAAACTCACGGGTTTCACGCATTACAAACCCAAGATTTTTGAAGGCTTTCTTACACACCTGTACTATATGTGTGCGAAACGACAAATCTTCGGAGAAAGTGACCCCAAGATCTCGCACTGACACTACCCGCGGTATCGCATGGCCGTCCATGCTATATTCGTGATGACGGGGAACCACGGCTCCCGTAAATGACATCACGTTACACTTTGTCACATTAAAGAGTAGTTTGTTTTCAATACTCCACCCTACTACACGATCGATGTCCCGCTGCAACAGCTCGCAGTGCAACTGTTTGGTAATCCGCATGAACAACTTTAGATCGTCGGCAAATAATAAGCAACCAGCATCTTTCACAACTTCAGGAAGGTCATTTACCATTATAATAAACTCCAATGGCCCTAAATTAGTACCCTGGCTTACCCCTGTAAGGATGCAATACGAGTCCGAGGTGAAGCCAGTGTATTCTAGGTACAATTTGTTTTCGATTGCCTAAGTAGCTGGCAAAGAACTTTAGAAGGGCCGGCGTGAAACCAGCCCTTGCAAATTTACCTAACAGAATGTCATTATCTACGCTATCAAATGCCTTCCTGAAATTGAAGTAAGCGACGTCCAGTTGAGCACCTGCCTCTGAGTCCAGCACTGGGGCGGCCTGGTTCATAAAACACATTAGGTTGGAATTTGTGCTGCGGCCTGCGCGGAAACCATGCTGTGCCTCGTTAAACTGAGTTGCCACTTGCGATTGGATACAAGAGCATAACGCCGATTCGAAGACCTTTGCAAATGCTGACAGTATTGCAACAGGTCTATATCCGGTGACCTCCGAGGTCGGAACACCCTTTGGCACCGGAGTAACCCTAGT
Source organism: Tiliacea citrago (assembly GCA_963921375.1). Classification (NCBI taxonomy): domain Eukaryota; kingdom Metazoa; phylum Arthropoda; class Insecta; order Lepidoptera; family Noctuidae; genus Tiliacea; species Tiliacea citrago. The sequence goes on along the minus strand of OY992790.1, from coordinate 27,880,943 downwards.
CAGCTTGCAGCCGTCCGGATACGAGCATTCTTGCAGGAAGCTATTAAATAAATATAAGAGAGGTCTGGCCAGTACTGTCCTACAATCCTTAACTATGTAGGGTGGCACCCCGTCCGGCCCAACCGAACGCTTGGGCTTGAGGCGCGCGAGCGCCGCACTCACGTTACTAAGAGACAGCTGCCCCACGTGAATGCGCGTGCCGCGCTCGGGCACCGCCTGCCCAGCGGCAGCCGCATCCAACCGCGGTGCCACCTCACCATAAACCGAATTAAAGTAGTCTGCGAACGCCTGGGCACACTCATGCTCAGGTATGGGATCACCATTTTTAACTATTCCCGTTTTACTACGTTTCGAACGTTTGGTACCAATAAAACCCCAAAATGACCTCGGTTCCTTTACAAACTGTTGCTCAATACGATTTTGATAGTTACTATGAGCGGTCCTAATTTTATCTTTGACCACAGAACGATAGTAAGAAAAATTTCTATAGTCGTTGTCCGAACCAGTTTTCTTAAAGGTTCTGTGCCAAAAGGCCTTTTGCTTAATATCACCTATTATATCAGCTGTGTACCATTCTGGGTAGCGATAACGAGAGCAGTCCCGTTTCGAACCTTTCCTTGGAGTGCTACCATCTAAAATCTCGTAGAATAAATCATAAAAAATACTATATGCTTCCTCGGCATTGCTCGCTTCATAGAGGGCGCTCCAGTTTACCGCCGCAAGCGACATATACAAAAAACTTAAATCTGCCTTGCTAACCACCCAGCACCTGCGGCATAGGGCCGCCAGAGCTGGTAGCCGCCCGCGCACGGCTTATATTAACTCGCAGCGGCGGGTGCTGCTGGTCAATGCAAGACAAATACTCATCGCGCTCCTCAGTAACGACGATATCGCTTTCGGGCAGAGTAGTAAGGACTACATCAAGCGTCCGATAGTTGCAATTGACAATGGTATTACACTGGCGAAACCCACAGAAGGTGACAAAGTATTCATGATAACATTGTACATCCTGGTTAGTTGAGTACATATTTAAATCAGCTATTAGAATAACTTCGTCATAATTAATACATAACTGTTCTAGTAAGTGAAACATATACATATATTCACTTTCAATGGTTTTAGGCGGAATGTACGCCACACAACACAAAAACAAAAGACTACTTTTCCGATAAACTGTCGCACAAACGATTTCGAACGGGTGGTGGTTCAAGTTCGCATTCTCAAGCAACGGTACACTGCGTAATTCGAGGGCACCGTGCGGGGTAGCAGCCAGCAAGACCCCTCCATGTTTACGGCCATCCGCAAGGTCACATCTTAGTATTGTGTATCCGCTCGGAGCCAATTCACCATCATGTATCGACTCATTGATTCCAGTTTCAGTTATGGCTACTAAATCGACCACAGACCCTAATATATTATTATAAAATGTTCTTAACTTCGTGCGGAGTCCTCTAACGTTTTGATAATACAGATCTAACGAATATTTGGGTTTCCCAATACTAGCTTGGCTTATATTTACACTATTTGAGCACACCTGTCCCAACTTTTGCGAGTGAGAACTAAAATTATTAGCATACCGGCACTGTAAGTCCTCATTCCTGTTTCGTCGTGGCGTATAGTGATCACGAAGAGGAGCGCCCACTGACTGCGCGTGCACTGTCGCCGGTGTGAATCTCGGAGTTTGTGTCCCCCCGCTGCCCGCGGGGACGACTCGGAAACCAATCTGACAACTTCACACCAGAGGGCCACGCTGGCGTATTTATCTGATCATTCAAGCTCTCCGGAAAGGCAATTACGAAGGCTGCATGTCTTGTAGCTTTTATTTCCCTTTTTTCCACAAAATAATGCTCGCAATTTTGAAGTTTCTGTAAATAATTTCTAACGTTTTGCTCCGTCGTCTCCGGTTTAAAAGACCAAGCCTGTATAAATTTTAGTTTTTCAACAGTTTTGAGCTCGTTATCTTCTTGACCGCTGCCAGTGAACACCCGTCGTTTGGTATGACGCTTTTTTCGGACCGGTTGCCATCCTTCAGCGGCATCGATCGTTTCGTCCGAGCGTTTTTCCACTAGGTTCGTGGCCCCGCACTCCAGCGATGACGAAACTATTTTTGCAGGTGGAGTGGGATTTGTACTCGTAGCTGTCACAGTGATCATTGGTTCGACTCTTCCAGTTTCGGGTGTCTTCGGCAAATTATTTATCTCACCTACGACACCATCGGTCTTTGCTTTTACAGCGGCTGACTTTTTTGCAGCGGCTGCGTATGCGATTTGGGTGGTTAGCGGCCGAATTAACTCGCGCTTGACGCACAGGTCGCTGGGTCGCTGGAATCGCTGACAGGTCCGGAGCATCGGCCTCCACTTGTTTTGAAGGAGCTAATTTCGATGTACCCTCTACAGCTAACTTTAATGATTTTAACGATACGACTTGTTTGTCAATTAGGGAACTTTGCTCATCTATTTTACACTCGAGAGCACTGATTTTAACCACGAGATCACTCACTAGCTTTTGTAGCTCGCGGACTACACCTTCAAGGGCCTTTTGGGCCATTCTTATATTTTTAAACACGTAAATACTGGGAGCTGTATTACACCGTGAGGAGTACCCACAAGTATGGATAGTAGTGATATTTCATAGACTTAACTGCAGCCTCCCAAAGTCCTCCCGCAGTCGGCCAGCTTGGGCCATTGAAATGCTATTCCCATTTCGGTGCTCCTTTTCGACAAAGTGTCGCTGTTCAATGTTTTTGTTATATGCAGTTGTTTAGCTAACTCCCTTTCGGCCCCAACAAAGTTTGTTCCGTTGTCGGAGTAAATATGTTTCGGGCAGCCTCGTCGCCCAATCAGGCGATTGAGAGCAAGTATAAATGTTTCTGTTGTTAAATCTGATGCGAGTTCCAAATACACTGCCTTTGTTGCCATGCATACAAATACCACGACATAACCTTTACTCGTTCCGACGCCTCGGCCCTTGTTAAGTTTAACGCTAACGAATCCTGTGAAGTCCACCCCTGTGCAAAGAAAGGTGGTGATTGCGTTGTCCTCTCACTGGGTAAGTCAGCCATCAATTGGTATTGTTTCGATGGTTTGAAGCGACAGCATTACGCAGTCTAGCAGGTATTTTTTAACAGTGTGGTTTCCTCCTGTTATCCAATATTTATTTATTTTTAGTAACATGCGCACGGGCAATGAGAAAATATGCAGGGTGTTTTGTTTCTTCAGGTAAGTTTGAATTCTGAAGTCTCCTTCCGACGCGTAATATGTTATTTTCATCTAGATGAAAACCACGTGACGCGCAGTCAGCCGGGTTTTGCTCCAATCTTACGTGCTTCCAACTCTCGGCGGGCACTACAGATGTTATCTTCAGAACTCTGTGTCCGACGAAGGCCTTCCATAGCAAGACATCGCCCTTTAGCCAGCCAAGCACGATCATAGAGTCCGTCCATGCTGTTACTTTAATGTTAGGTATATCGAAGTAATGTTTTGTTTTCTTCACCAATTGAGCTAACAGCTGAGCGCCGCATAACTCAAGTCTGGGGAGTGTTTATTGTTTTTGGATGGGAGCGACCTTTGTTTTTACCTCCAATGCTATTCGCTTCTGCTTTCCCTCAATACAATATTTGCAGTATTTTGTAACTAGGCCAAAGTACAATGTGCGGTTGCTGACCGTACAGTGCCACTGCGATGTTACTACAATAAAACATACATCATACTTATACTAAATTAACAAAAACAATAATAAAGTGGCCTCTAAAAGTTTTCAATGCACTTCAGTGCTACTTCTATTCAGGCTGCACTGAAATATATCTACCTCCATAGAAATAATATTTAATAATCTTATGGCTTATGACAAGGGGGCAAACTTGTTCAGGTTTGTCGTAAAGCATATTGGCTCCAGTAGCGTAGGCGTGGGGCGACGCGCGCCCCCACTTACGGGCGGCGTGCGCAGCCCTAGCTCTGCCAGCAGCCCTAGCTCTGCCAGCAGCCCTAGCTCTGCCAGCAGCCCTAGCTCTTCCAGCAGCCCTGAGTCTGAGGATAAACCCAAGATTACGGTAGGACTTATATGGCCGCATATGTCTAAGATGTGCCCACGAAACATCAATTCCGGAACCATCTCCACCCCCAGGTCCCGCACCCGCGTGACTCGTGACATAACCGCATCTCTCATATCATACTGATGCTGCAGAGGTTCCCGCGTGCGAGTGTAGCGCATTTGGGTATGTTAAAACCTAACCTATTATGTACGCTTCACTGCACTACCCTATCAACATCCTATTGAAGCCGTCCACAGTCCGAAGTATTTGCTACTTTTTTTTTTTTTTTTGGGTGTGAAATCATCAAATAACTTCTCCCGCTCTGGGTGGAGCGGGAGGGCGTGTCAGACTTTTACTGACTAAAACCCACCCGTGTTCCTTCCGTTGCCTGTGTGCCAGGGCCACGATATCCCTTTCGGACAAACTCGCAACCCCGGCAGGCATTGGTCCTAACGGACCCCGTCAGTTTGTGCTGACATCTCTTTGAGGCGCGCGTGGAACACAACGCGCCGTCGACCCGGGCCTGGTCCTTATCGGACGGCGAGCTACCCATGGCTCACCGTCCGCAGACCCGCGCCTACGGTGGCCGGAAATCGGCTTGCGACTCCCGACGCCCGGGGCGTCTCCTGCGGTGACTAGGGGCGCGAGGGCGCGAACCTTGTCTCACCCTCACGCGTTCCGCCTCCTCCTTCGCTAGCATAACTGCTTCGCAGAAGGAGGTGACGGCCTCCCATGCACTCTCGCTCCGAACCATGGCCTGAACCAGGGCCGGACGCGAGAGATCGCCGCCGCCGATCGCCTCCGTGAGGACACGGCGGTGCTCCGCCCAAGCTGGGCAGACCTCCACCGTATGCTCCACCGTGTTTTCCGGGCTATCCACACAGTGGTGACACCCGGGCGTTTCCTCCCGCTTAATCCTAAACAGGAACCTCCCGAAACATCCATGTCCGGTGAGGACCTGCGTCAGGCGGAAGGTGAGGACGCCGTGGCGCCTCTCCAGCCACTCGTCAAAGAGGGGACTTATCGCCACAACTGTGGCGTGCCCAGCGCTGGGTTGCGACAATCGCACTCTCCATGTCGCCATGAGATCCCTCCGGAGCTCCGTCCGCTGTGCCGCGATTTCTTGCGGCAGCGGAGTTATGCCCCGGAGTTTCGCCTCTTCGCGCCACACCCAAATGTGCGCGAGGACTTTCGCCTCCAGATCCCATGGCGGCAGTCCGGCAAGGAGGCTCGCCGCCTCACGGGAGACCGTGCGGTATCCCCGTACCATCCTGATGGCCATGACCCTTTGGGACGCGTTCAACCGCTGCGCTGGTCGCAGCCTCAGAGAACGCGCCCACACCGGTGCCCCGTAAAGGGCCATGGACCGCACGATCCCCGCGTAGAGCCTCCGGCAGGAGGCGTTTGGACCCCCTAGATTGGGCAGGAGCCGCTTCAGAGCAGCCCCGGCCCGCTCCAGTCTGGGGGCCAAACGTCGAAAATGCTCCACGAAGTTCCACCGGCTGTCGAGGACGAGTCCCAGGTACTTCATCGTCGACTCGACGCTGATGTGAACCCCGCCGTTATTTGGGAACCCGACAGTGGCGCGTTCCGAGGACCATAAAAACACATGGCCTCGGACTTGTGCAATGCCACCTCGAATCCCAATTGCCGGATCCTATCGACGATTGTCGCAACCCCACGTGCCGCCAGTTCGGCCGCCGCCTGATGCGAACTCCCTTGTGCCAGGACTAGCGTGTCGTCAGCGTAGCAGACTACGCTGACGCCACTAAGGAGGTCGGCGCGCAGCACCCAGTCGTACCCGATGTCCCACAGATGCGGCCCCAGGACCGATCCCTGTGGGACACCGCACGACATCTCTCGCCAGTTCCACTCTCCTTGGTGACCGGGGTAGATGACGGCCCTGTTCGTCAAATAGGCCTCGACCACGCGACAGAGGTAGGTCGGCATCCGGTGATACCGAAGTGCCTCCCTAATGCAACTCCAGGGCAGGGTATTAAAGGCATTGGCGATGTCAAGAGACACCGCCAAGACAACCCCACCCCGGGCAACAGCATCCCCCGTCGTGAGGGCTCGAACGCGCATGATGGCATCCACCGTAGAGCGCCCCTTGCGGAAACCAAACTGGCTCTCCGCCAAATCCGGCCCCACCCGCACCAGCCGCCCGACAAGGCGGTCTGCAATTACTCTTTCAAAGAGCTTGCCCACCTCGTCGAGCAGCACAATGGGCCGATAAGCGGACGGAGAGTCCGCCGGGTGCCCTGGCTTCTTTATGAGGACCAGTTTCTTCGTCTTCCAACGAAGTGGGAACTGGCCCCTCTCCAAGCATGCGCTTAGGAGCCCCCTTAGTCGAGGCCCGAGAGCTTCTAAGGCCAGAACCCAGGCTTTTCCAGGCCATCGGGTCCTGGGGCGGTATTCTTGGCATTCAGCCTACGTACCGCCACTCTCATATCTACCTCGGTCATCTCTGGAGCATCGTCGTCGTAAGTATTTGCTACTGACAGGAACAACTTGAGGTCATCTGCGAATAGCAAACACTTCGCCTCCTTTACGACTTCAGGTAGATCATTGACCATCAGTATGAATCCTAATGGACCGATATTGCTACCCTGACTCACCCCCGAAAACATGAAATAAGGCTTGCCAGGTATACTCGTATCCACCATATTCAACGTACTGCCGTCGATCACTAAGGTAGTTCGCGAAGAACTTCAGAAAGAGCGGTGTGAAACCAAATGCCGCAAACTTAGCCAACAGCACATCGTTGTCGAAAGTGTCGAACGCCTTTCGAAAGTCGAAGTACGCAGTGTCCACCTGTCCCCAGCGTCCACAACAGGCGCCAGCTATGTCATAAATGACAACAAGTTACTCTCCGTACTTCGACCAGTCCGAAAACCGTATTGAGCGTCGGTCAGGCGAGAAGTTACTTGATCTAAAATACACTTATGCAACACCGATTCAAACACCTTAGCACACGCCGGCAGCACCGCCACCGGTCGGTAGCCACTAACATTAGTCCCGGAACCTCCCTTCGGAACCTGGATCAATCGAGTGATTTTCCATTGGTTGGGATATTATTTATAAATTATTTATAATTATATATTTATTACTGCACATTTTTAATTTTTGTTTTTTAAAGTGAGGTCTCACTTTAAAAAACAAAAATTAAAAATGTGCTGTAAAGGGTTTTCAAACACCCTGCTACAGTCTTTAACTATGTAAGGGTCCTGTCAGGTCCCACCGAATACTTGGGCTTGAGGCGGCGAGACGCGGCGCGCAGCTCGCACAAGTCGACCTGCCCAACGTGCACTTGAGGCGGCGGGACGCGGTGCGCAGCTCGCACAAGTCAAACATTTTTTTGTAAATAATGATATTGAGCAATTGTTCTCCGCGCCTTACCACCCTGCCTCCAATGGCGCAGCAGAGAGTGCGGTGAAAATATGTAAGCAAGTAGTAAAAAAAGCGCCTAGACAAAAAATAGATCCAGATACAGCATTGTGCAGGTTCCTGAACATCATACGATATGGGAATGTCCGGCAAAAATTTTGCAAGGAAGAAACTTAGTACGCACTAGACTGGACGTTTTAAAACCCGATCGGGAACCCGACCGAACCGAGGCGCGTCTACAATCACTACAAAAAACGCCGAAAGTAGCACATCGTCAGTTCGTGGAGGGGGATAATGTTTGCTTTAGGGATTATCGTGGTCCAGACCAGTGGGTACCGGGACAAGTCTTAGAGCAATTAGGTAGGACTGATTTTAATATTCGATCTGATTTTGGAACCGAGGCCATCGACATATTGATCAATTGCGGCGCCGTTCTGTATTACCGGAGACGGCATACCATCCACTTAGTAATACGAGTAATATGTCTAGGAAGTCACGAAGCTCACTTGTTTTTCCTGTGATAAAAGAGGAGAAGTCGAGAAGGACGATCAGTGGTGGTCTGATGATGCAAGAAACAGGAAATGATAGAAGCTGTTATTTCCAGGCATAAATCTATTGTTGATGGCACGTTGGGTCGGTACACCGGTGGCTCAGTTAAGCTGTGCGTACGTCCAGGCGCGCAGCATAGCGTCCAACTCTGCATCATTTATGCCTGGAAATAACAGTTTCTATCATTTCATTTTTGTTGCATCTTTAATTTTTAGTACAATGCACAATTCAAAAATAAAATTAAAAACAAAATCCCAAACTTAGAAGTTTGGGAATGTCTATACTTAATTCAGCTAGCCACTTGGCGACCTAATAAATTAGTAGTTCCATTATCAAAAATGTACAGATCTTTACTTTTATCTTTGTAATGAACTTCTGTTTCCACATAGCCAAGTGGCTTAATTCTAGACCCATATCATACAAACTTAAATTTATACGACATGGTTTAATAACAAGGGCTTTAAAATATTTACTATAAGTATGTATTTTTATTAATGAGTGAATTTCAACAAGGGATTTTTATGTGTCATTTCGGTGGGATTTTTTTATTTCAATGCTATCTACATATCGACGGTTAAAAGGTAATAGGGCATAAGCGACATTTTGGTCGGAAATGAGTTATGAATGCCATCCTACTTAAAAAAATTCGCTCCATCGAATCCGCTTACTCCCACGGCTCTACAATGACTTTTTTGTCACTTATGCCCAAGCAAAAAACTGCGTTTTCGAAGTGTCATTTCGGTGTAACCAACAGAATTTTAGGCCTTTTTTACCCTTAAGGCGCTTGTACCCCTGTAAAAATAGCATCACTTTTGGTTTATAGTCGGTAATGTATTTTTACTTCTTACTGGCGTAAGGATTCCGGGTGCTTACGCCTATTTACAATTAGCACCTATTTTGAAAGCTGGCACTTATGTCTCTTTACCTTTGTCGCCATAAACATTAAGCGTCGGTTATACCTTACTACCATTTACAAGTTTACAATACAGTTGTCGCTTATACGCAATTACTTAAATGTAATTTGATATTGAACTGTCGGTTATACCTTACTACCATGTACAAGCTAACAATACATTTGTCGCTTATACACAATTACTAAAATCAAATTTGATATTGAAATGTCTGTTATACCTTATTACCATTTACTATTTTAATATAACTTTGCCGCTTACGCCGTATTACTTTACAATGGTGGTTTACGAAATGGTGCTTACGCCAATTTGTATCCCGTTTTTGTACTCAAGTAGCTATTTAACGTGTCGCTTATTCCAAAATCAGTAGACCGCGTGCAGTGACGGCGAGAGCATGTGCGTTTAATTTTTGAAAAAAGTGCGCAGAACTTCCTGTCAACGGTATGTTATTATTACCTATTTCTCTATGCTGTTTGGTAGTGAATGGTTGTGATTGATTACTAACTGAGTATGTACATAATTATAACGATGTTTATTATTTTGAATGGATCGTTTTAGGTTAAAATGGAAAGAAAAGATCGAAAAAGAGACATTCTGGAAATGGCTTTAAAAACATCGGGTATACGAAATCAGAAGAAATGTCGCAAAAGCCTTCTCTTCGAATTTGATAAGGTAAATTTTAATTGTTTTATAGTTTTGTTTGTGAACTTCAACGGTAGGTATAGTTTAGTAGGTCTAAACAAAACGTAATATAAGCACCCATTGGGCGCTTTCACATTAGACGATAACGGTAACGGCACGGTATCGGGCCGATATCGTTCGAATTTCGGTATATGACATATTATCATATATCTCACGATATCGGCCCGATACCGTGCCGTTACCGTTATCGTCTAATGTGAAAGCGCGCAATACATTCAGGCACACGCGCACACACATTCACACCACTTTACAATTATTATTTTACTTACCTTTTTTCCAGAAGTCTGCCATCCTCACGAGCTCCACGCCGCCGCCGAACGCTGTGTCTGCCAAACTTACGAGCTCCGAGCCGGACGCTGCAGCTGCCATCCTCACGAGCCCCGCTCCAGACGCTGCGTCTGTCATTCCCACGAGCCCCACTCCAGACGCTGAGTCTGCCATCACCACGAGCTCCGCGCCGGGCGCTGCGTCTGCCATCTTCACGAGCCCCGCTCCAGATGCTGCGTCTTCCATCCTCACGAGCCCCGCTCCAGACGCTGCGTCTGCTATTCCCACGAGCCCCACTCCAGACGCTGAGTCTGCCATCACCACGAGCTCCGCGCCGGGCGCTGCGTCTGCCATCTTCATGAGTTCCACGTCAGACGCTGCGTCCTCCACCCTCATGAGCCCCGCTCCAGATGCTGCGTCTGCCATCCTCACGAGCCCCGCTCCAGACGCTGCGTCTGCTATTCCCACGAGCCCCACTCCAGACGCTGAGTCTGCCATCACCACGAGCTCCGCGCCGGGCGCTGCGTCTGCCATCTTCATGAGTTCCACGTCAGACGCTGCGTCCTCCACCCTCATGAGCCCCGCTCCAGATGCTGCGTCTGCCATCCTCACGAGCCCCGCTCCAGACGCAGCGTCTGCCATTCCCACGAGCGCCGCGCCGAGCGCTGCGTCTGCTGCCTGCTGGAACTCCACACCGCCAGTCTCCGAGTCAAATCAAAGTCAAAGTCAAAGTCAAACCATTTATTTCAAATAGGCACATAAGAGGCACTTTTGAACGTCAAAATTTACAAAAAAAATAGAATTGATTCTAGTTGCCCCTTCCAAAAGGTAGTTTCGTATGGAGAAGAATGGGCAAGAAACTCCACCGGTACTCTTTTAAAAATGTTTTACAATATTTTGTTTGATTACATTAATTATATGATTATATGTGAAGACGATGCACCTAGAATAAAATTACTATACCATAATAGGTAAAACGAATTAAAAACTAAGCAATGAAAAATAACTTAATTATTAGATAGATACGTGGTGTTCACATATTTACAAACATCATACAAGTATGTTTTTCTAAAAAAATAAGTCAGTGTGTGAGTATAGGTTATCACAGAATGTAAAATGAATATCATAAAAATAACAGATTTTACCATAAAAATAGCAACCAGTTTGATTTTGTCTAGACTCTAGATTGTCCTATGGAGCTGGACCAGCATGTTTCCAAGCATTCCTGTCCTGGATATAATCCTCTAACTTGTAATATGGCTCTGCTATCTTAGGTATGTCAATCAGAGATGTTCCCAGCACATCGTTTGCGACTGAACTCATCAATAATGATTCACCTACAATGGAATTGTCTAGCGAAATTTCAAGTATTCCAAATCCAAACTCCTAGCCGATCGTCGTTCGATCTTACGTTGCCCAACAACCATTGGAAGTTTTTCCAGGTACATCTTCGGAAACCGACGTTAACATCACTCAATCCTCGAGATTTAGAATCATCCGTCCAGGAAAAAAACACTCTTATTTAAATTATATGTCAGACGACGAGTTAGCCTTATTAAATGCCTTTGGCGATGCAGGCAGCTCAGATGAGTGGGAGCCGGAAGGAAATGGTAAGAAAAGGAAGCAAATAAGTCTTGAAATCGAAGAGACTGTAGGCAACAAACCGGCGAAAAAAAATCCCGAGAATAAAAGAAAAAATGCTGCCCAGAAAAGGTTATCTGGTCAGCGATACATTAAAACAAACGGCGAAGTTGCACGTGAAAAAAACGTCCAATCAAACCCTTGCGCGGGAAAAAAATGTGGTAATAACTGCGCCGTTATATCAGAAAAAAGTACTTACTTACTTCATACATAGGTAGGTATAATTTCGCTAAGTTACTACTTTATTTTTGTTAACACACACGTTGTGACAACTACTTGGTCTTTTATATAAGATATGATAAATTTATTTGTCAAAAAAACATGTGTAGGATATTTTTTTTTGACAAATAAATTTATCTTATTTACGTAATAGCATTTATTTATAACTGTGTATTTGCTTAATAAATAATTATTGAAAAAACGAATTTTTATTTTCATTTAATCACCAACGATTTGGTTAGATTATAATGTAAAATAGTAATGTAGGTAAGTAATCTAGTAATTTGGCATGTGTGAACAAATTTTACCTGACATATCGTAGGCCTAACCTAATTAAACCACAGCTATATCCCTAATCTTTTGAGCTATGTTAACTATAAGGACATTTAAACAAATAAGGCTTTAAAGCCTACATTATCATTAGCTTACTACCTAAATCCTACTCTAGTACTTTTCGTCTGAAAAGTACCTGCCTAATATCTGGAGACCAGCTATGTTAACTGTTATTTTAAAGGAGAATCATGTTGGTTGTGATTCTATTATTTTAAAAACTGACATTTAATCCTCGTTACCATTTGGCCAAATAATGCCGTATGTTGGATGTTCTCGTTTTCCTCTTGATATTGAAATCATGATGTGTGGAAGTATCATGTTACCTTTTTTCCAATCCACTTATAGTGTCGCTAATGTCTAACACCCTGAAGATGTTTTTGCTAAGCACTGTTTCTTATGTTCCATTACCTTATAGCATAATAATGTGAATCGTCACTTATCCTTCTTTACCCATTTAAATTATTCGACAGTCATGTGACATATTCCCTATTACCTCTTGGCATGAGGATATCAAATGTAGCTAAGTCTTCTATACTCTTCGTTTTTTTTTGTGTAGATGTAACTTATGCCTAATTACCTCATAAGGAAAATAAGATCAATTGATCTAAGCGATATAAAACCACATAAAACAACGTCGAATCAAATAAATAAAAGTGCTAATTAATGCCTTAATTTTTTTTTAATCTAGAGCTGTTTCCAGTTTCACAATATGACAATAAATAAAAAAGTTATGTCAATTTTTCTATAATTTCAAACTTTAAACTGCTCTCCTGAACAATTCGGTTTTTGTTGCTTATTACCTTTTAACCGTCGATTTTTAGTGACAAATAAAACTTTAGCCTATTTTATAATATTGTGCGTGAGTGGACATCAAATTTCATCAAAACTTATATAAATATTTAAGGATGAAGTTTTAAGAGTCCACTGATATGAAAAGTGTCTACCAAAATGATAAAAATTACCACCGAAATGATAGACTGTGCACCGGAATGAAATAAATCCACCGAAATGATACAGCTAAGAACAACCGTGCCGGGCAGTCAGGGTTCCGTACTTTGTTAGGTTTGATTTCCACAAATTTTAGATAAACACTGAGACAGGCCAGTATATACGAGACTGCAGTATTCGTTAGATTGAACTTGTATTTGTTGCAAACGCTCAGATCAAAGCTTCGCAATGATATATGTGCTATTCCTCACAAAACTGAGCTCTATTCAAAAAGCTTTTTAGGAATGGGTCCTAAATTATACAATAAGCTGCCCATTGCAATAAAAGATGTTGGCAGCATACAGAATTTCAAAAAGGCTCTTATAAACTTATTAGTCGCAAAAATATATTATATAGTCAATGAGTACTTAGAAGTTGTATTTTAATTTTATTTTTTTTACAACTTTAATCCATTTACATGTAATTAATTGAAGCATGTGGCATCAACAGCAACGGCGAGTACATCTCACACTTGAGATTTGCAGATGACATCGTCATACTGGCTGAATCGCTGCATGACTTAGAGCAGATGCTGGACGGCCTAGTTGATTCTTCTGTACGCATTGGGTTCCGGATGAACTTGGACAAAACCAAGGTTATGTTCAACGAACACGTCACTCCGGGACCGATTGCTGTTAATGGCGGTGCTCTTGAGGTTGTTCGAGAATACAATACTCAATACTTCATTGCATTCCATAATGTGTACATAATATAACAGTTGGTATGTTAAACATAGAATCAATTATGGACCCTGTCGGGCACAGCAAAGTTAATTTTTAATAGGAGAGAGGTTGAAGGCGCTTTTTGTTAAGAAAAAAAAAAAAAAAAAAAATAGTATCATTTGCTTTTCTGGTATTTATATTTTATAAAAGTATTTATAATATATATCGGCGCAATTACTTATTAGTTGTCTAATTAGTAATTAAGAATGCCTAAAATTACGTAATCATTATTGTTTTTAACATTTAGTTGATTTTGTGAAATAAAATAAGAAATTACTTTGTAAACTAAACAACACGTGCACCGCCACGTGCGCGCAGTCCATTGAGTCACGTGTTGACTAGTATAAATAGAGGCGACGGACCGAGATGTGATTCATTGTTGTTCGAGCCGTCGTACTGTGCGGACCTCGTAGTATTCGCAAATAAACTAGTTGAACACTATCTTGAGTTTCATTGCTACTATGGATAAGCAACCCCAAATGGATGGCCCGTTTGAGGAGGAGTGTGACGTCAGCGCTGCTGACGTCACTATTTTTAAAAACACTGCTGCTCGGGATCTTCCGATATCAGAAGTGGGATCCGAAGGGATCCATGGTACTTTTTCACCAACACCTGCTGCACCGCAACTCCAGCTACCAGGACCAGTGCAGTCATCACAGCCACCAATGGATACACCTATGCCCAGTACATTTATGGGTGGGGTACCACCTGAGTTCTTCACGCACATGATGAAAATGATGCAGCAAATGTCGGAGCGTTTATGTAAGCCCTTCGAACCAAAAGTGAAGATCAATGATATTTATCTACCATCATTTGACCCGGACTTGAACGTTGGGATCCGAGAATGGTGCCAACATATAAGCAAAGCAATTGAGACATACAACCTTAGCGACTTTGACGTACGTATGAAGGTTGGAGGTCTTTTAAAAGGAAGAGCAAAAATGTGGGTGGATGACTGGATGGTTACCACATCTTCATGGGACGAACTCCGTAACAACCTCATTACTACGTTTGAACCCGAGAACAGATACTCAAGGGATGTTATACGATTCAGAGAACATACTTACGACCCATCGAAGGATATCTCTGAATTTCTATCACGAATATGGGTTTTGTGGAGGAGAGTTACCAAAGATAAGCTTGGCAATGAAGATGCAGTGGAAGCAGTAATTGGATGTGTAAATAATGAACGTTTACGCATTGAACTACTTAATGCGAGGGCTACTACAGTACCAGAATTAATTTCGGTTGCATCTTCAATCCGAAGAAAACGTTCTCATCCAGGACCAAGTTCCGTAGTACCAAACAAACGTTCAAGATTTTCAGAAGCAACTACACCATCATTGTTTTGTCGTATATGCAGAAGGAACAATCATACATCTAATGATTGCCGCTAGAAACCTCAAACTACGGATACAAAACCTAAAGAATCAAAACGTATGGAGCACAAAGCAACAAATCCACCTACCTGTACATTTTGCAAGAAGCTGGGCCATACATACGAGCCCTGTTTTCGACGGGAACGTACAATCACCACAAATATAAATAACATTGGAGGACATAAACTTGCACCCATCAACGTGACAATTAGAAACAAAACCTTAAGAGCCGTTTTTGACAGCGGTGCGGAATGTTCAGTCATGCGCGAAACATTAGCTAACGCCTTACCAGGACAAAGGAATCAAGCCGTAAATTGGGAGATTCCCGGTTATGTCATTAACAACATTATCCACAATTTGCACTATCGATAACATCGCAGTCGAGTTGCAGTTTTATATACTTCCAGATTACGAAATGTCTACAGACATACTAGTTGGAATGAACCTGATTAATAGCACAAATCTATGTATGACAATAACGGCAACTGGAACTAAACTTATTCGTCAACCATCCATCTACCAAATCAGCAAGAACAGTCCAGTTTTTGAACAACTAGAGTGTGACCTTACGGATGACAATGAAATATTCCAATTACGCTCACTGCTGAACAAGTATGAACACTTGTTTATTCGCGGATACCCAACTACACGAGTAAATACTGGTGAATTGGAAATCCGACTCAAGGACCCAAATAAATATGTGGAAAGGAGGCCTTATCGACTTAGCCCTGTGGAAAGGGAGAAAGTTTGCAAGATCATCCAAGAACTCTTGAAGCATAACATCATACGTGAGAGTAATTTTCGAGTCCCATCATTTTGGTAATTGATTTTCGTGAATTAAACACGAATACTTTACGAGATCATTATCCACTGCCTCTAATATCTGACCAGATTGACCAATTGGCGAAAGGAAAATACTACACCAGTTTTGATATGGCTGCTGGATTCCACCAAATTCCTATATCGGAATCATCAATTGAGAAGACTGCATTCGTCACGCCAGACGGACTCTATGAGTATCTCAAGATGCCGTTTGGACTGAGTAACGCCTGTTAAGTCTATCAGAGGTGTATCAACAAGGCTTTATCCTCGCTTTTGGATGACACTGCTCAAGTCTATGTGGATGACATACTCTGCAAAAGTGCGGATTTTTCAGTTGGATTTGTCGAAGATTGAACGCATACTCCTAGCACTACAAAAGGCGGGATTTTCAATCAATATGGATAAATGTAGTTTCTTCAAACAGTCAATTGAATATCGCAAAGGACAACGATTGCAACATGCGGACTTCTTTAGCAGGAATCCGACTGATTTAGTAGTCAATGTCATGACAAAGGATTTGGAGTGGCTAAAGGTAGAACAAAGAAGGGTTGAAGCACTACGACTGATAATGGATTCAATCAGAGATAACAACTCGATAGATGGATACCTCTTGGAAGATGATTTACTAAAAAGGATAGTACAGGACCCAGTTTTTGGACAACAAACCTGTTCGGTTGTACCGAAAGCATTTCAATCGAGTATCATAAATTCCTACCATACAGCTCTCAAACACACTGGCTGGGAGAAGACTTTACGGAAAATCAAAGAATCCTATTGGTTTGACAAAATGAGCACCATTGTCCGCAATTTCGTAGACAACGGTGTCATATGTAAGACATCAAAAGGAAATTCAGGAGCCTCGCAAGTCCAAATGCACCCTATTCAGAAACCATCAACAGCTTTCCAAGTGGTACACATGGATATAACCGGCAAACTAGGCACTCCAAACGATCAGCAGTATGTCATAGTAACAATAGACGCCTTCACAAAATACGTCTTGTTTTACCACGCCACTGATAAAAGTCAGCATAGTACGCTAGGTGCTTTGAAACGCCATGTACACTTGTTTGGCCCACCGGTACAAATAATAGTTGATGGCGGAAGAGAATTCCTAGGCGATTTTAAAATCTACTGTGACCGGTTTGGGATAAACATCCATGCTATTGCACCAGGAGCTAGCCGAGCCAACGGTCAAGTTGAACGAATGATGGCAACACTCAAAAACGCTCTAGTCATGATCAAGAATTATGAAACGGAACAGTGGCATATAGTACTTGATGAGTTACAATTGGCTATGAATCGTACTGCACATCGGGTCACAAGAATTGCACCACTTACGCTTTTAACACAAAGGAAACATTGTGTACCACCAGAATTATTGAGCCTGGTGGATATCGACGAACAGACTGTGGACATAGAAGCTCTCACCAATTTAGCTCAACAGAAGATGACCCAAACTGCAGAACAAGACAGACAACGCTTTAATTTACGAAAAGCAAAAATACATCCATTCCAACGAGGAGAATATGTGCTCATAAAGAACAATCCTCGCAACCAAACTTCCTTGGATCTCAAATATAGTGAGCCATATGAGATTTCCAGGGTGCTAGAGAACGACCGGTACCTCGTTATACGTATTGTTGGAAGAGGACGACCTCGAAAGGTTGCTCACGACCAACTTCGTCGCGCACCACAACCTGGCAATTCGGTGACCGTATCGGCGGAAATCGAACAACCTCCACCACCTGAGATGGCCAACCTTTAGAGCCCCTGACTAAAACCTTTAGAGCCCCTGTGCATAGCACAGCATCGACCTGTCCCTACTTTCCTTAGAGCCTCTGTGTACCACGGCGTACAAGACCGCCCAGAGCACAGCATCACACCTTCCACTACGAGTCTTCGAGAATTATAAAATCTTCGAGAATAAAGTCTTCGAGAATCTTCGAGAATAAAGTCTTCGAGAATCTTCGAGAATAATCACAGCATCGACCTGTCCCTACTTTCCTTAGAGCCTCTGTGTACCACGGCGTACAAGACCGCCCAGAGCACAGCATCACACCTTCCACTACGAGTCTTCGAGAATTATAAAATCTTCGAGAATAAAGTCTTCGAGAATCTTCGAGAATAAAGTCTTCGAGAATCTTCGAGAATAATTAAGTCTTCGAGAACCATAAAACCTTCAAAAATTATCATGAATTGGCAAAAAGATCTCAATAAGCAACACAGTTGCATACGGGTACCAAACTCAGAATATATTTCGATTGCTTCAGGTAAACTACAAATGTCATCGACGAATTCTTCAAAATTGATCTACGAACTAACGTACCCTGAGCAGAAAGAAGCCTTGGGAAGTGGCATGGTGCAGAGCGCGCACCACCCATCAGAATGGCCGTATCGGCGCAATTACTTATTAGTTGTCTAATTAGTAATTAAGAATGCCTAAAATTACGTAATCATTATTGTTTTTAACATTTAGTTGATTTTGTGAAATAAAATAAGAAATTACTTTGTAAACTAAACAACACGTGCACCGCCACGTGCGCGCAGTCCATTGAGTCACGTGTTGACTAGTATAAATAGAGGCGACGGACCGAGATGTGATTCATTGTTGTTCGAGCCGTCGTACTGTGCGGACCTCGTAGTATTCGCAAATAAACTAGTTGAACACTATCTTGAGTTTCATTGCTACTATGGATAAGCAACCCCAAATGGATGGCCCGTTTGAGGAGGAGTGTGACGTCAGCGCTGCTGACGTCACTATTTTTAAAAACACTGCTGCTCGGGATCTTCCGATATATATATTCGGTTTTAAGTTATTTTAATATATTTTTAAATTATATATTGCACGATTTACTCGGGCAGACTTTGCAATTTGGTAAAAACAACTTTGAGAGGGAGGTTAACAGAAGAATTCAGCTGGGCTGGGCAGCATTTGGGAAGCTTCGTCGAGTCTTCTCGTCGCGTATTCCACAGACCCTAAAGACGAAGGTCTTCAATCAGTGCGTCCTGCCTGTTATGACTTACGGAGCCGAAACGTGGACACTCACGGTACGGCTGGTCCATAAATTCAAGGTCGCTCAGCGAGCTATGGAACGGGTTATGCTTGGAGTCTCTCTGAGGGATCGAATCCGGAACGAGGTGATCCGGCAGAGAACCAAAGTTGTCGACATAGCCCATAGAATAAGCAAGCTGAAGTGGCAATGGGCCGGCTATATTAGCCGTAGAACCGATGACCGTTGGGGTAGACTTGTTCTTGAGTGGAGACCGCGAATTGGCAAACGTAAGGTAGGACGCCCTCAGGCTAGGTGGAGCGACGATCTTCGCAGGGTGGCTGGTGGCAGCTGGATGAGAGTTGCCGAGAATCGAGCTGAATGGCGTGCAATTGGAGAGGCCTATATCCAGCAGTGGACTGCTATAGGCTGATGATGATGATGATGAAATCGATTTTAAACCATATTACGAATGTATTATATTTGCAGGGGAAGGTATTTTATGAGCGGAATTGGGTTCAGGGCAGGCCACCGTGATGATAAAATAACACTTTGTAATTTTTTTTTGGTACATTAGAGGGTAGAAATCATTTTTTTTTTTGTCAAGGTAGAGAAGTACTTACGTTGTTGAGAAAAAATATATAAAATTAAAAATCAGCACTTTGCACCACTGTTCTCAGGTTTGTCGTGTATTTTTTTTGCTTGGGCAATTCACCCTTATAACAATTTTCTCAATCTATATTATTTTACTAACAGTTAGGTACTCTTGTCAGCCCAGAAAATACTTGATATTTACTGCAAAAAAAATCCTAGTGAAGGATCTTCACCGGGGTGATCTTTATTCAGGCTTTAGAAATATTGTGTAAAATTACGAAATATTAGCAAAAAAACTGACTTTCGAGACCTTTGACAGTCGATTTTTTTACGAAATCGTATTGGGCTTTTCAGACAGTAATTCGAATGCTGCATTAAGATACTCGTAATTCCTGTGATAAATCAGCACTAGATTTTATATTCCACAGATTAGCCTATAATTCAACTCATTTTCCTGGGCTACATATATTTTTATTTGTTAAACATAGGTAGGTTAGGTACAGATGTTGTAATTATTAAAGAACGCTATGTCTAGCCGTCATCGGCATACAAATATTATTTTGGTACAAACATGCTGATTATAATAAATTATCTTTATATTTCCTTTTCATCTTTCAATATACATGTTTATATCAAAACAATTATCACACATTATTAAATAATTCAAATTCAAATTGTCAATACAATAAAAACATTCCAATAAATTAAAATAATAATAAATTCTAGTAAAATTGTCAAATCAATAAATAATAAATTAACAAATAAAAAAGATAATTATAATGTGTCAGTTAGGTATTCGTTCACCGTATTAATATGTTTTTTCATAAAATATTTTCTGTAAAGCCTTTTTAAAGTCGTTTATGTTGTTTATGTCTTTAACTACACGAGATCGGGCGTGAGCCGGGGCAGCAATGTAGGGCCTCTCGAGTTTATTGTAATGATAAATGACTTGCCGGAAGTCGTCAGACATGGGACTTGTTTATTGTTTGCGGATGACCTGAAATTGCTGCTCGAGGTTCGGGATCACTCGGATTGTGAACGCCCACAGGAAGACATTGACAGAGTGGTCGAATGGAGCAATGACAACAAACTGCATTTTAATGTTGCTAAATGTTCGGTGATGTCGTTCACTCGCGCGCGAACTCCCTTGAGTTATCAGTACAAGGTTGAGGATGTGCTGATACAAACATCATACAAGTATGTTTTTCTAAAAAAATAAAAAAATAAGTCAGTGTGTGAGTATAGGTTATCACAGAATGTAAAATCAATATCATAAAAATAACAGATTTTACCATAAAAATAGCAACCAGTTTGATTTTGTCTAGACTCTAGATTGTCCTATGGAGCTGGACCAGCATGTTTCCAAGCATTCCTGTCCTGGATATAATCCTCTAACTTGTAATATGCTTGTTTACAAAGTGTGCTTTTAATATGTGTTTTAAATTTCCTCTCATTTAATTTCAATATATCACAAGGTATTTTGTTGTAACATTTAACACAGTACCCCATAAAAGGTGTATGTACTTTAGATAATCTGAAAAATGGTTGATCTATTTTATCTTTATTTCTAGTATTAAAATTATGTCTATCGCTTATCTTGTTAAAAATATGTAGATTTTTCCTTACATACATAATATTTTCATAAATGATATGGCAAGGTACCGTCATACTATTAATCCTTTTAAATAGTTCCCTAAGAGATTCGCGGCGACGGAGATTATAAATTGCTCTGACAGCTCTCTTTTGCTAAATGAAGATGGACTCAATGTCAGCAGCCCGACCCCACAGTAAAATGCCATACGACATAATGCTGTGGAAGTAACTAAAATAAACCAAACGCGCGGTTTCTATATCTGTTAGCTGTCTTATCTTTCTAACAGCATAAGCGGCCGAGCTTAGCCGCCCCGCCAGAGAGGTTATATGTGGTCCCCATTGCAGTTTCTCGTCTATAGTGATTCCTAGGAAAACCGTTTGATTAATAAATTCCAGTTTTTCTCCGTTCAATATGATATCACATTCGCTACTTCTAACATTAGGTAATTTAAATCTAATACATTTGGTTTTTTTTTCATTTAGTACCAAATTATTTACCGTAAACCAATCTTGGACCTGAAGAATAGAGTTATTCACTTCGTCAAGATTTTGTGATCGTCGATCTATTTTAAAGATCAATGATGTGTCATCAGCAAATAACACCATCTTCGGTTGATTTTGAAGTAATTGGGGTAAATCATTAATGTAAACTAAAGAGGAATGGACCCAATATCGAACCTTGAGGAACGCCCATTGCCATTTCAGACCCTAATGAGTTAACGCCGTTTATTTGAACTTTAACCTTTCTATCTTTTAGGTATGATCTTAGTAAATCAAGAGCTGCATTCCTAATCCCATAGTGCTCTAGTTTCAGCAAAAGTGTCTCATGGTTCACGCAATCGAACGCTTTAGAGAGGTCGCAAAAGATTCCAATGGCATCTTGTGCTTCCTCCCAGGCGTTAAAAATGTTCTTTATTAGGGTAACACGTATCAGTGGTACAACGCCCTTTAGTGAAACCGTACTGCTGTTCATGAAAGATGCATTTTTTATTAAAGTGACGTAACATTTGATTGAGCATCAACTTTTCAAACACCTTACTGAGAATTGGCAGAATTGACACAGGCCTATAATTATTGGGTTCTTTACTATCTCCGGATTTGAACAAAGGAACTACTTTACTGTGTTTCATGAGATCCGGAAAGACTCCTTGATCCACACTGGTGTTAAATATAAAAGCTAAATAGGGCGCAATGGTTTCGATTATAGATCTACAGACTTTTACAGACATGCCCCAGAGATCTTCTGTTAATTTAATTTTAAGATCTTTAAAAGTTTTTATAACAGCCTGGGGGTTTGTATGTTGGAACCTAAATTCCAAAGGGCATACTTTTACATTCTTTCTAAGTAAGGCAGCCGAGAGCGCGGGTGAGGAATTTAAAGTTTCAGTGGTTTTAAGGGAAATATTAGCAAAAAAGTTTTCAAATTCCTGAGCTATTTCTACCTCTGAAGTGATGGGCCCATGTGCAGTTTCTAAATTTAATTCAGTATTACGCTGTTTTTTCCTACCTGTTTCATTATTTAATTTAGTTAGGTAACAAGTACAAAGTTATAATAATTATGAAATGAACTCCACTCAATGCATGATTTGATGATATCCCGCCCCAGTTTAAGTAAAGATGCGGCACTTTACTGAAACCTCGCGTGGACTTCTTGAGAGAACTTAAAGTGATGTTGCACTGTTTTGTTTCATTTGCCTACATTAATGCAGGTTCTCGAACACTTAATCCACCACTATTACACATTAATATTCGGCTAAACACAAATTTTAGAAAATAAAACAAAACTGCTAACATGACGCTTCACTTTCGGGAGCCAAGAAGTCGATTTCAATGTTTCAAACAGATGGAAGTTGGATTTGAGAAATAGGTACTGCTGTCTCAAAAATGTACATACAGGGCAATGTTAAAAGTTTACATTTTTTGAAGTATGGAACACAGCTATCAGTTGGTTTAAGTTTAAACACAGCACGCACACATTTTTTTTTTGGGCTTTAATCGCAATTTCTTTGTCAGTGGAATTTCCCCAATATGATATATTATTCCAAAACTTAATGTAGATGTGACATAGGCCTTGTAAGAAATTAGAAAAACGGAATCATTTACTATTTTTGCTAGATTGTAGAGCGCATATGAATATCTACTGGTTTAGCTTCTTACAAACAGTTTCTACGTGACATTTCCAGTTTAAATGAATAGGCAAGTGAAGTCCCAAAAATCTAGCACTGCCTGTTTCAGCAATTATTCGATAAATAATATAAGTTTATTGACACAAAATAACCTTTTAAACAATTCCAGGGTGGGATACTCAACTTCAAAAACCAAATCATCAACAATCAAAATATCAACCCCATATAATAAACAGTTTAATGTTTCAATGAATCAGAATAACATTAGCTTTAAACATAAACTGTTTAAAATGTCAACACTTCAGATGAGCAACGAATGTGAATAACATTGATTTATAACATAAATAGTTCAAAATATCAACACTTTAGATGACCCACGAATCTGAATATCACTGATTTATAAAGTAAATTGGTCACTTGATCAACACTTTAGAAAATCGATGTTTAACAAAATATCGTGAAATATTCAGTCATATCATAACAGAATTCGTTTGCAGATATTGCTAAATGCTGCAATTATAGGCATTTTTTTTTAAGAATACCTACTAATACTTCTAGTTCTTCTTTTTGATCCTTAATTTGTTGTAATTTCAAAGTGCATTTTTTTCTTCTTCTTTGGGGGGGTCATTGGGACATTAGCTAATGTTCTTTCTATTTTCTGTGTTGTTACTATCTGTTCTTTAATAAATTCTCTAAACATTATATTTAAATTCCATTTTTTACCATTCTATAGTGAGTTCCACCTTCTGTGTCAGGATTCAACATCATTTTGTGTGCGTGGCATGTTGTTATGGGAATTATCAAAACCATCATGAAAAGAGCAGAGAAGTTAAGAAGAGCATAGTTTCAATCACGTCTAACGCAGTCAGTAGTGATTGTGAAAGTCGGAAAATGATACTTATTGAAAACCCCCTCTTATCTTAAATAACGTTTCAAGTTTCATCATATTTATATTGTTATGGGATGCACATACGAATACAAGGAAATAAACCTATAATATTAATTACATTGAGTGTTGATAAAGTGACCAATTTACGTTATAAATCTGTGATATTTAGATTCGTGGATCATCTAAAGTGTTGATATTTTGAACTATTTATGTTATAAATCAATGTTATTCACATTCCTTGCTCATCTGAAGTGTTGATATTTTAAACCGTTTATGTTTTAAGCTAATGTTATTCTGATTCATTGAAATATTAAATTGTTGATTATATGGTGTTGATATTTTGATTGTTGATGATTTGGTTTTTGAAGTTGAGTATACCACCCACAACTCCAATACATTTCACAATAGGTACATTTGATTTTGGGAAAAGGCTGCACAAATAGTGAAAAACCCTGCCTCCTAAACTAGGGGAACCCTGTGCCCTAGGAGTCACACCCGGACGGTAGCATGCCAGACACACGTCAGCCATTCCGTCCTTCATTATGTCTCTGGTAGTTATTCGTCAAGATAATTTCGTCCATAATTGCACAGACAAAACCTTCGGTTTCCCCGAAAAGGTCACCAAAACGTAGCCAGGATACGGACGCTAAAAAATCTACAGCGGGCTCATAAAGAGCCCGATAGAAGCGCCCGTGAAGCTCCTTGCTTTGCCATACCTCATTGCGGTCATTGGTAGTAAGTATTACAGGTTTGCACTAGTTCTCTTTAGCCATGGAGGGCGGGGTGAGTCCCTTGTCCACTGCGACCACATCGCGGTACAGACTAATAAAAACCTTCTTCAGGCGACTGAAGAAGCGCCCCATGCTTCAACAATCGCTTCATGTCAGCAACGTTGATGCCTAACGCTTCAACAATCGCTTCATGTCAGCAACGTTGATGCCTAACGCTTCAACAATCGCTTCATGTCAGCAACGTTGATGCCTAACGCTTCAACAATCGCTTCATGTCAGCAAGTTGATGCCTAACGCTTCAACAATCGCTTCATGTCAGCAACGTTGATGCCTAACGCTTCAACAATCGCTTCATGTCAGCAACGTTGATGCCTGACGCTTCCGACATACCCAAATACTTACTTGTAGCTTTCGGATGAGGAGAGGGATCTAAGGTGTATGGAATAAGAGAGTTGAATTCCCTCGGATTCCATAACCTCCCCTCGGTTTGCATGCATGACTGCACATTTGTCAACGCCAAATTTCCGTCCTGAAGGCGCTACTGAACGTTTCAGTTACCTTCAGTAGCTCCATCAGTCGCAATTTGTTGGGGACAAAGCCGCCCAGAGCGGGAGAAGTTATTTGATGATTTCCGACCCAAAAAAAAAAAAAAAAAGTTGAAACAAATCAATGACATATTGTCTTTAACCTGTAAAAAAAATTAAACTTCTATCCGTCTCATTGTATGATTTGCGAGAGATTTATTCATTGATTAATTCATTGATTATTTTGTTTTTTTTTTTAATCTGATCTGTAACTACCTATTAAATTCGACTATGGCCAATAATAATCGTAATAGCTGTATCTATATTACTACTCAATTCAAACAAAGCATGCCGTAAGGTAAAATTTATCGGGACACTTAATAAATATTCCAACTTATATGTATATCTACATTATCAGCAAATAAATGATTTCTTTCTTTCTGTAAAAAATATGGATGTATGAGACTTTGAATGTTCAGTGTTTCATTGTTTGACACATGACCCTACTACTATACAGCGTTCACTTCACAGCAGCTTGGTGTCGTTTGAGAATGTTCAGTGTATCATTGTTGGACACATGACCCTACCTACAGCGTTAACTTCACAGCAGCTCGGTCTCGTTTGAGAATGTTCAGTGTATCATTGTTTGACACATGACCCTACTACTATACAGCGTTCACTTCACAGCAGCTCGGTGTCGTTTGAGAATGTTTAGTGTTTCATTGTTGGACACATGACCCTATGTGTAATAAATTCGTGAAGCTTACCTGCTATCTCCGGTCCACTGCTTCACGCTTCTTGGGATCGGCGGGGTGGCTAGGTATGAATCCAGGTTAAACCACACTACACATATTGTCCACAGGTGCTGGTTATGTTATTTCCTAGTGTCTTGCAGGGATTGTAGCATTAAATCACTGAATGACCATTTCTTTTCAGAAAAATGTTTTTGTTAGCGCGGAGAGCGTTGGGTGATTTTTTCACACTGATACAGTGAGAAAGTGCGCGGGGACGCGGCGCAAGTGTGCTCATTAGCAGGCCAATCCGATCGCTCAGCGAGTGGACTAATGAGAAGCCGAGAGCTTCATCGAATCAGCAATTACACATAAAAGCTTAATAACTAGTTGTGGGGTGCAAAAACAATCCTAAAATTCAAAAGAAGAACGGTACTTAACATGCCGCTCGCCTTGAAAGAATGTAGGTCTTTCAATATTATATCAAATAGGTACAATAGAGAATGTTACACCCGAAAGAGAAATGAAAAAGCATGAAGCCTTAAAAGTTTTAAATTTAAGTTATTCTAACTTAAGATTACTTAACTAAGATTCGCAACAATGTTAACTAAAATTTCCAAATAATTATTCTAAGGGCAAAGGACATATTTTTACTACTGAACGTTTCACAAAAGTTTTGCCCATTTGTAAAGTTACGACAAGACATTATCCAATATTTTTGAAGTAAAATGTATTGCACGGATTGTGGACCAGCGTATAGGTGCGTGATATGTGTATGATCAATAAGTAAATTTGTAAGATGATGTTTCTTAGGCAGAATCAATTGGTGTTTGGAAACAAACGGTAAAAGTGATTTGTGAATCCGCCCACCTACACGTAAATTATTTTTGTTATCCATGAAAGGGTTGAGTCGACGTAATTTAATTGATGTATATTTTCCATTTGAAAGATTTTTAATGTCTTCGGAAAAACAGGAATGTTGAACTAAATGGATAAGTCGATTTAAAACAAAAATTCTTCTCCGATACAGTTATGTATTATTGTGGATAGGAATCTTGAACCTTCTTACATTTATTATAGAATCGAAATAACAGTGCTGTAATGTTATTCTAAAAAGTTTGCCTAAAGTAGAAAATCTGGAAATGTACTCGACGACATCAGGCAGTGCTGAGGTGGAAGAGTTTACTAACATAGACAACGGTAGATTACGTTTGTCTTCAATGACTTCTGGTATTTTCTTTGGACTTGGCCAAAAAATAGAATCACGTGCGACCCACCTGGGCCCATGGAGCCACATCTGATTTTGTATTAATTTTGTAGAAAGCATTCCTCGAGAAGGTGCGTCAGCTGGATTGTCAGCCGATGGAACATGTTTCCAATGGTTGGCAGGAAGCCGGGATAAGATTTCACTCGTGCGATTTGAAACGAATTTTTCCCACTCGTGTGGTGGGGAATGAAGCCACGCTAACACGATGGATGAATCGGTCCATGCATACACATGTTGACAGTTTATGTGGTTATCATACACACTCCCTAACCTTATCAAGCAACCGTGATAACAGAACAGCTGCGCACAACTCTAGGCGCGGAATCGTAAGAACCGGTTTTATAGGTGCTACCCGCGTTTTAGCAAGAAGAAGAAAAGTTTTAACGTGACCATCATTATCGGATATAAGGGCGTACACACACGCGGCATAAGCCCTCTCGGATGCATCAGAGAACCCGTGAATTTGAATTACATTTACGTTTGCAAATACGAAACGTGGAATTTGAAAGTTTGATAATAATGGTAACTCGTTTAGATATTATAAATGCTTGGTGTAATTTTCTTAACGAGTTACCATTATTATCAAACTTTCAAATTCCACGTTTCGTATTTGGATGGGATGAGTCACCTCCTTTAGATATTATAAATGCTTGGTGTAATTTTCTTAAGGAGGTGACTCATCCCAGTCGACCCCTGAAATCCATAACAACGAACGAGACGTTTCGCGTAAATAGTTACAGGAGATAACCATCCCATTGGGTCATAAATTTTGGATATTTGTGATAGTATGGATCGTTTAGTAATTTTAACCGTAGTTGCTTGTGCGCTAAAAGTGAAAGTATCAGATTTAGGATTCCACTGAAGTCCTAAAACCTTGATTTGTTTGTCATTCTCCATCAGAGCGAAAGAAACCTTATCACGCCGCTCGCCCTGACTCACTGACGTTTGTAAAGCAGCGAGTAACGCTGGCGAATTGCTCTGCCACTTACGTAGCTCGAAACCGGCTGACTTACAAATACCTACTAACTCGCGTTGTAAAATCAATGCATTCTTTACGTCGCCTGCTCCGGTGACGATGTCATCTTCGAAAACCTGGTCCTGGAGAACCTTAGAACCTAGCGGGAAGTCAGCGGCTTCGTCATGAGCCAACTGTTGAATAGTACGAAGGGCTAAGTACGGTGATGAGCTGACACCAAAGGTGACGGTTCGCAATCGATAATCAAGCAACGGTTCAGTTGGTGATTTACGCCATACAATGCGTTGAAAATCCCAATCGGATTGCTGTAATTTAATATTTCTATACATCTGCTTGATGTCGGTAGTTACAGCAATAGCATGGATACGAAAACCTAATAAAACGTCTACTATATCCTGGTGCAACTTCGGACCAGTCAGTAGAACATCATTAAGTGATATTCCATTCGAAGTTTTACAACCCGCGTCAAATACGACGCGCGTACGACTAGTCTCACTAGACTCTTTGACCACGCAGTGGTGCGGAATGTAATAGCTATTAGCTAACGAAGTAGGTACATCAATGAGCTCCATGTGACCGAGTTCCAAGTACTCCTGGAGGCAAGCATGATATTCCACCTTAAGCTGAGGATTACGTTCTAACCTATATTCTAATTTCCTGAACCTGGAGACCGCCGTATCTCGTGATTCGCCGAGGGCGGGTGCATCAAGTTTGAAAGGAAGTGGAACGACATATCGCCCAGATTTATCGCGAGTATGTGAATTTACGAAAATAGATTCACACAGCGCTTCGTCGGGACTTAGGATTCTCTTTTCCGGAAAAGACTCCAATTCCCAGAATCGTCTCAGATTGTCACCGTCATCGTATGATGAGCTGAAACTACTGAGACATACTTGAAGTGAAGTAGATGTATTTTGGTTGCATGAAACCTCACCCATTAGTAAATAACCAAAGATACTGTTCATAGCCATCTGTGAACCAGGTGGACCCTTAATCACATGACCTAATAGAACTTGGGATAGTATATCCGCACCTAGAAGCATTTTCACCGATTGTGGAAGATAAAACTTAGGATCAGCTAAATTTAAATTATGTATGTGTGACCATTCCTTATAAGGCAACGTCACACATGGCATACGTGAAATAAGATTAGATAAAATTAATGCATAAACTGGAATTGAAGGTTGATCCCCGAACGTAGGAGTGATATGACAAGACACTATACCTTTGGGGTAAACGGCTGTTACTTCAGACCCACCTATACCGAAAACTGGGACGTGGGCTTGCCTGCGGGCTAAACCTAACCGCTGCACGCATGCCTCAGTAATAAAAGTCACTTGGCTCCCTGTATCAATAATACACCGAACTTTGTGTTTTTGTGGGCCGACATGAACATTGATGAGTGCTGTACACAAGAGGACCGTACTCGCGCTAATCGACGGAGCAATGCATTGCGAATCGCTTGAGCTCTCGCGCCACGCATGATTCACCGCAGACAATGCGGCGCCGGCGTGCGAAGCACTGCTTGCCGCTGTCTCTGTCGTTTCGTTCACAGGAAGTGAAACGGAATTATCAATACTCCTTACTTCATTAATAACTGATAAACTGTGAGAATTTTCGAAATGAAGTAATGTATGATGTCGTTTATGACATGAACGACAAACAAAGTTGGATTTGCATTGTTTTAAATCATGACCGACATGTAAACAATTTAAACAAACGTTTTTGTTTTGAATAAACGAATACCTATCACGCGGAGATAAATTAAGAAATTTGTAACATTTTGTCAACGTATGTTGAGCATCACAACATAAACAATTAATTTTGTTGATAGACTGTACATCTGTTTTATTCGAACTTGATGACATAACGTTGACTACAAGCGCGCGTCGAGTAGTTCGTGAAGTACTACCTACCTTTTCAAGATTATTAATATTTTGTGGGTAAGAAGAGAATTCGTTCGCGGCTAACTCGCGTTCTAAGAAATGAATCAATGTATTTACGTCGGGAATGTCCGATGGTTTTGATAATGATAATTCGAAACGTTTTCGAATACTAGACGGAATTTTACGTAGTAAAATCGTCATCAATATGAAACTCCATTGATCTATAGGAAACTGCATCGCCTGCAATGCTTTGATGTTTTCTTGATAAACATTGAGTAGATTTCTTAGACTTTGAGTCATTTTCTCGGTACTAGGGTCAATATCTAATATTTTTTCCAGATGTTTCGTGGCGATAGCCCGCTTGTTGTCATACCGAGAAACCAATATATCCCACGCAACACTATAGTTTTCGTCTGTTATTGGTATAGATTAAATAAGGTTATAGGGTTCATTTTTTAATGACAATAACAAATAACGAAACTTCTCTGTTTCAGAATCAGAATCAGAACTTTTTATTTGTAAAACATAGGTAGGTTAAGATCAAGGTCTAATAATTACTATACATGTCGCACTATGTTTTGTCATTGATGACATACAAATATCAGTGAAAGTTATTTTACATACACAAAAAAAAAACAAAACAAGACAAAAAAAATGTTTTCAACAAAACAATGATATCAAAACTAAAAAGTAATTTTAAATTAAAATATATATATTTTTGCATGCAATCAATTAACTTATTTTAAAGTGGTAGTGTTTTATCATTTAAATAATCATCAAGGGCATAGTAACATTTATCTAATAATAATTTATGAAAACACTTTTTGAATTTTTGTAATGGCATGCTTCTAATAACATTGGGTATTTTATTATAGATTTTTGGAGCAATACCATTAAAGCTCTTTTTCATCAATGCTGTATTGCATTTTGCCGTACACAATTGGTTTTCATATTGACTACGGATTGGGGTTTTCTTAACTGCTGACAATTTAGTAAATAAATTTGGATTTGATTTTACAAACAAAGCAACTTCTAATATATATATAGCTGGTAATGGTAAAATCTTAAATTTCTTAAAATAGGGAATGCAGCTGTCTGTTGGTTTTAGATTATACATGGATCGTATGCATCTTTTTTGCATCCTAAATATAAGTTCCCTATTTGTTGAATGCCCCCAAAAGATAACACCATACCGTAGAACAGAGACTACAAGTCCGTGATAAGCTGTTAGTAGAGTCTCAGTATTAACTCTCTTGGACAGTTGTAATAGAAGATATGTAGATTTACTCAATCTCTTGCATATTTCGTCTAGGTGTGGTTTCCAGATTAATTTGTGATCTACAGTTATGCCCAAGAATTTTGCACTCATATGACTTCTTCTATTTTACAGTCATTATAATTTATATCTAATGGTGGGATTTCACGCCGCTGATGAAATTGCATAATTTTGGTTTTAGTCAAATTAATTACGAGATTGTTATTATTTAGCCAGTTAATCATGTAGAGAGTCTTTGATTTCGTTCTGATAACTGGTAGGATCTGTGCATTCTATTATAGCCGTACTGTCATCAGCGAAAAGTACCATTTTATTCTTTGAATTTTTTGGGAGATCGTTAATATACACGGTGAAATTTGAATCACAGTTTTGCTAGAACAAACATTGTTCAGACCATGGTCTACTACCATTCTATAGCATCAAATAAAATAAAATACGTCATTGGTTTTAGAAAAAACACAAAAAAGACAAAGTTAAGAAAGTCGGGATTAGCCTTCTCCCTCCAACACAGACACTGCGCTCGCAAAGTAGTTACGGGCGGCGCGGCTCTCTCAAAGGACACAGCATTGTGCCTACAGGGAAAAAGTTTAATCGCTAAATAAACGAAATTTATTTATTTTTGTACGTCTTACTAGAAAATACCAAAGTTGCGGTACGGACGATGTTTTATGATGAAACAACTTTCATTAACGTTAAGTTCGGTAGGTACTAGGTATTCTATCACTGATAAGTGGCTACTTTAAAACAGATTTTTATGGCTTATCACTCAGGTTATTAGTGATAAGCTATAAAAATCTGTTTCAAAGTACCCAAACAGCTTTCGTAAACTTTGGTAGGTATTTTCTGTCTATGCACTATTGCACGGCGGCGGCGTGCGGCGCGACGCGCACGCACCGTACCGACCGCGCCGCGAGTTGACTGACCTCTAATTTTATCATTTCGTTCTAGGTGGGAATTGACGGTAGGTACTGTTAGACATGGTTTGAATTATTTCCTGTAGGACTAGGTTCAGGTACCTATTGTATCTAACGTGAGATAATTATTATTAATTTATTGGGATATTACTTACAGGGACATGACAAAAACAAAACTTGTACCACAAAACCGCGTTAGCTCCGTGTGCACTAAGACAACATTGACTTCAATTTTCCCTTCATACTTATCGGGCTTAGGACCGTCAGAAATTCTAGCTGAAGTTAATTATTAAGTTTGGTGAATAAAAGTAGGTACTTACCTACTTAGATACCATCTGTCCAGAATGTAGGTACAAAATTCACTGCCAGTATTTCAGGCGTATTTAAAAAATTGGAATCAGATTATTTACAACGATTAGAATTAACTAGGTACCTATTTACACAATTAAATCTCAGTATTTACACTTCCTACGTGTATTGAAGTAATTGCTCAAAATGTTGTCCATTGACTTCAATACACAGACGGGCACGTTTTTGCAAATTGTCTTTTAGTTTTCGCAAAATGTTTGTATCACGCCTCACTATTTCGAACGCACTTGTGGCTTCTTCAGTGTAGACTATCCTTTTTACCTCCGACCACAAATAAAAGTCCATTGGAGTTAAATCAGGGCTTCTGGCTGGCCATGCCACTGGGCCACCTCTCCCGATCCACCTTTGACCAAATTCATTATTCAGGTACGTGCGTACTTGAGTCGCATAGTGTGCGGGGCAGCCATCATGCTGGTAGTACAATTCCCGACGGTATGATACGGGAACGTCTAACATTAACTCTGGTATTGCTCTTCAACATGTCCATGTAGGTGGCACCATTTAAATTTCCTTCGATGAACGCTGGCCCAATTAACACGTCATTAATAATGCCGGCCCACACATTCACACTAAACCGAATTTGATGAGAGTGTTGTTTAATTACGTGTGGATTGTTAAACGCCCAATAATGTTAATTATGAATATTAAACATTCCTATGCGCGTGAAGGTAGACTCGTCCGTCCACAAAATGTTCACTTCAGGATTATTCAGCAGCCACGTACACAGAGTTATGCGTGCTTGAGGGTCAGCGTCATAAAGACCTTGCGTGCGATGTTTTCCCAATCGGTTCAGCAGGTGCCATACATAAAATTGGCTGACATGAAATCGCCTTGCTGCTTCTCTGGTACTATTCCGTGGGTTGCGTGCGAAATACTCGAGTATTTGCTCTTCGAATGCGGCCGAGTATTGGGGACGAATACCACGTCCTTGGGCATGATTCGGCACTGTGAACTGGCCGTGATCCAGTAGCCGCTGTGTTGCTGCCAGTATTGTTGCAGGTGTGGGAATCTGCGGGTTCAAGATCCCTCGCCTGCGCAGCGCCGCTAAATGATCTGGGTGACAGTACAGGCGCCTAGCTTCCGCCATATTGTCCCCAGCAATTGCGTAAAAACGCACCATATCTAGCCACTCCACATTTGAATATCCACCCATTTTCACAAAAAACGCGCGACGCGTAGGTATATCGGATGCGTATATCGTATGCGTCACCCGCTCAAGAGATTTCAGTAGACTGGCTACCGACCGGGCGGCCCGCGGCATTCAACAAAACAAATGGGCGGAACGGTACTTCGCGCGATTGCATGTTATTGGTTAATAATTTATTTGCATTTCAGCCCGCATTGGTCGGAAATCCTAATAGTCCACGTGGACTTCTCAGAACTCTTTTGAATGCCGTATCGCTACCGCGTTGAGTACTTTTATGTTACGACTAATGTTTGAACACTTTTGAGCAACATTACACTTATTTGAGAACGCCTATTTTTTTTTTTTTTTATAACGTTTTTGATGGTGTAGAATGATAATAGACCATGGTCTGAACAACGTTTGTTCTAGCAAAACTGTGATTTAAATGTCACAGTGTATATAAGGAAGAGTGGGGGCCCCAGCACGCTACCCTGGGGTACGCCATATTTAACGTATCTTTCTTCAGATAAATAAATAGTTTCTAATTTACTTTTAGGACAAATTCGAGAAATTTCTGTGCATTGTGTCCTATCACCCAGATATGATTCTAAGAGCTTGTGGATGTTCCCTCGAATCCCGTATCTATGTAACTTTTGTAGGAGAATCTTATGATCCACGAAATCAAATGCTTTAGTCATATCAGTGAACATGGAACACACAGGATTACTTTTATCTATGGATCCCATTACATTTGATAGTAAGTCAAATAGTGCCATATTTATATTTGTATTTTTTCTAAATCCTTTTTGTTCGTGGCAAAATAACTGAAACTTTTCAAAATATGTGTATATTGAGTTATAGATAATTTTTTCAACTATTTTTGAGAAAACACATATTTTCGCGATAGGCCTGTAATTTTTTACGTCAGATTTCTCATGTTTTTTAAAAATAGGTTTAATAACTACTTTCTTGAGACTAGTAGGGAAAACACCCTCAGAAATGCAAAGGTTAATTACGTGTGATAGAGGTGATGCTATTTCTTCTTTTATGTATTTGATTACCTTAGTTGATATACTGTCATACCCGACAGTATTTGTGTTTTTTAAGCCATCTATTACTTTTAGAAGATCAGAATCTGAAACTGGCAGCATAAATAGGGATTGTGAAGTTGAATTTTCAATAGCCTGACTATTTATTGGCGTGCTTTCATGATTTGTTTTTGAGTTATTTTCAATCATCTCCACAAAGTATCTGTTAAACTCATTCGCGATATCTATGGGATGTGTAAACGTTGAGTTATGATTCTCTGTAGATAATATTGGCTCCTGTGGAAGTCTTACTTTGAATTTCCTAATAACTTGCCACGCTGCCTTTGATTTGTTATGAGACGTTTTTATATAGTGGTTATTTTGGGCTTTCTGCGTTAATTTTATTATATTTCTGTAGAGCTTGGAATACTTTTTAAAAGTAAGCCTATTTTTTGCATTTGGATTTATTCTATATGCCCAAAGTAACTGTCTCTGTTTACGACTACACGTTTTTATCCCGTTTGAAATCCATTTAATTTTTTTATTTGTATGAATAGTAACAATTTTTTCCGGAAAACATAGTTTATATAGTAATAAAAAGTCATCGATAAAATTTTCATAAGCTTCATTTGCATCTTCAGTCTCGAATTCGTGTTGGAAAGTTAAGCTTTTGAGATGATTTTTGAATTTAGTTAAGTTCTCTACTGTTATTTCTTGCTTTTTTGTTTTCCAATATTTGAGCATACATGTTTTTTTACTAGGTACTTGAAGCAACTGGGACGTGTGGTCTGACAAAACTAAATCAATAATTTCAGCTTTACAGTCTTTTCGGTAAGAATGCGCAAAATCATCTAAGCAGGAGTTACTGTCGAATCTGGTTGGTTTGTGTAGTTCTAATTTGAGATTATATTGTAAAAGAAAGTTTTCAAATTCGAAAGTAATTTTGTTTCTTTTTAACACATCGATGTTAAAGTCTCCAGTTAATATAATTTTTTTATTTGAATATGAACAAATTCTTCGTAATATATTATCTAATTGTTCATAAAATATGCTATAGTTATATTTAGGAATTCTATAGATACATATGATTATAATTTTGTATGATATGAGCTCTATGCCACAGCACTCGAAAACCCCTGCTACTGATTGCTGTGCTACTTCCGTCAATTCTTTATAATGTAGTCCGGATCTGACAAAAATGCAAGTTCCTCCGCGTTTAGCGTTTCTGGAGAAGAAAGCAGCGGGGCAGAAGTTCGGTATATGTAATATATTTTCATAGCCTATCTTTATAAAATGTTCTGTTATACAGATAATGTCTATCTTAGTTCCTTTACTACATAGCTCTTCTAATTTAACCACTAACAAATCGGACTTGTTTATGAGCCCTGCTATGTTTTGATGCAGAATGCTAAGATGATAGTTATAGAAAAAACTGAGACTGCACTGCTGCTATTGGTAATTCAGTTTGTTCTTCTTGGGAGCAATCAACTTGACATTGTGTGGGGTTAAGCTTATTTATTGAATCTAGATCTAGGATAAAGTTTTGTAAATCATTCATAATTTTAATAAAGCCTTTGTTATTTAAGCTTCCATGGCGCTGACTATACGTGTCCCATGTGTATGGAAGATTCAGATTAGGGTCTAGAATAAAAGCATACTTGTAAGTCTCGGCATCTAAGTAAAGTAAATTATTGAACGTATCACCTCTGCTGTTAAACATAATATTAGTATTGTCCATATATTTAAAAGTTGGGAGACATATTAAGAAGTTAGTATGATTTAATGGAATTAGTGTATCTCGAAATAAGTTATAAAATCTATATAATTATGTGTTTTTTTGAAGTCTTCTTCACCAATAAATATAACAAAATGATCTGAACGAGTGAAACTTTGAACTTTTTTCCCAATATCCTTTAAAATATACTTTATTCCACAACGCGGAGTACGGTAGTGACATATATTGAAGTTCTTTATTAGATGAGTTCTTTCACTCATTGTATATATTCTGTTAGATGTTTCACTACTTAAAATGCATATATTAGGTTTTACAATGGGGGGTGAAGGATCTAAATTCTCTGCGGTACTTTTATTCTGTGATATTATGACTTCTTGAGTACACTCGGAATCTGGATGTGCGTTGAGTGTATTTTTCATACTTTCCGAAGTTTGGGTCTGTTTTGATTTTTTACATGCTGTGTTATCTTTTGGTGTATGGACTTTGGTCTTGAGTGGACTACTAACAATATCTTTGTAGGTTTTATTTTTTTCCAATAAAACAGCATTTTTTTGTTTCAAGTTGTTATTTTCTAACGATAATATTTCTATTTCTTTGTGCACTTTCTAATTGAGTTTTGAGGTCTTCTATCTCTCTCTTGTAAATTTTTATTTGGCTTTCATCTTCGTCTTCAGACAAATCTGGCATGGAGTTCGCAGTACAGTCCATCGTTTGCGATAATATATGCCGCTATTATCTGGTTCCGATCGTGCACGTGTGAGTGTTCTTCGAAAAGTAATGTTTTCTATGAAATTCATAATTATAAATTCAGGTTCAGAATTTAAAACAGCACAACAAAGAATATCACGACTGAGCAGGATTTGAACTCAAGTCATCAGATGTACGAGTATCCATTCGTAGCCACTACGTCATTTGTACTTATCGATCAGAGGCGAAATTTGCTATCAGTTTGGTCAAATAGTAGTTAGTGTTCTTGCCGATTTGATGTCAGTTTTAGCTAATGTTTTTTGAGTGTAGTATTTTCGCATAGTCCGACACCAAAAATCGCCAATAACACTGTCACTGTTAGTTCGTATGATCAATTTCACTTTTCTATACTATTAAAAGTTTAAAACTTAATTTTCCCAATTTTAAAATATAGTTTTGTAGGAGCACGAACCATTGCAATATTTACTGGACAGCGCCATCTGTCATTTTTCCGTTTCCGTGTAAGTATTTTTGCCGTGCACCAATGAACGAAACAAATAGTGAAATGGGGGCCAATCCGTAGTCTCCCCTGAGAAGGTAGGCATTAGAAGAATAGGTAATCTAGTTGCACAATTATTATGACTAGAATTACATGATGCATTTCGGAGCGAGGATCGCCGGATTGAAGAATTGGTGAAGAAGACCTACTTCTTACAGGGTCTACATGGTCTTCAAGGTTTCTATTTGCCATTGTTTGAAATAAAATCAAAATTACCGTAAAATGAATTTAATTGAAAACAACAAATGATTATAAATAATAAAGACTATTTAAAACTATTCTGATATGAATCAGGCGTGATCCGTGTCACAATTAGGTTATGGACGAGGCGCTCGCTAGACTCAGAATGGCGCTTTGCTTCAGTGCGCCATGTTATAAAGGCTTGTCCCTTCCACAACTCGCCTGATCCACTGAATGGGGCGATGATGTCACTGAACGTTGCGTTCCGTTTTACGTTGTAATTTTCTCACGCCGACATGCATGTACCACTGAATTATTAATCACCGTACTAGACGATAATCTTCGTTTACGCTCATTATCGTCTTCCTTTAGTTTGTCTAAGTGAACACTAATTGCGTAATAACAATCATTGAAATTGTTACGAATCTGTAGTTGTCGAAAGTATTGGATTCGATTAAGGCTTTTTCTATTTTTGCCTGAAGTTTGAAATTTCTTTGTTGCAAAGTTAACTCTTTTGAGCGTGATCTAAACTGTTGTTCGTCTGAATGTATGAAATGTAATATACGTTGGAGATCATCGATAATGATCTTGCGTTCGAAAATATCTTGTTGAATTAGCTCCGCCATTTTGGACGCGTAACGACGCAAAATGTACTGAGACGGAAGGACGGAATGTACTGAGGAGGAACTAACTAAACGGAAAATAACCCCACAACAAGTACTTAGAAATAAATCCGGATCGAACGGATCAAACAATTATGTGTAATAAATTCGTGAAGCTTACCTGCTATCTCTGGTCCACTGCTTCACGCTTCTTGGGATCGGCGGTGTGGCTAGGTATGAATCCAGGTTAAACCACACTACATATATTGTCCACAGGTGCTGGTTAAGTTATTTCCTAGTGTCTTGCGGGGATTGTAGCATTAAATCACTGAAGGACCATTTCTTTTCAGAAAAATGTTTTTGTTAGCACGGAGCGCGTTGGGAGATTTTTTCACACTGATACAGTGAGAAAGTGCGCGTGGACGCGGCGCTAGTGTGCTCATTAGCAGGCCAATCCGATCGCTCAGCGAGTGGACTAATGAGAAGCCGAGAGCTTCATCGAATCAGCAATTACACATAAAAGCTTAATAACTAGTTGTGGGGTGCAAAAACAATCCTAAAATTCAAAAGAAGAACGGTACTTAACACCCTACCTACAGCGTTCACTTCACAGCAGCTCGGTCTCGTTTGAGAATGTTCAGTGTTTCATTGTTGGACACATGACCCTACCTACAGCGTTCATTTCACAGCAGCTCGGTCTCGTTTGAGAATGTTCAGTGTTTCATTGTTGGACACATGACCCTACCTACTGCAGCGTTCACTTCACAGCAGCTCGGTGTCGTTTGAGAATTCGGGGTGGAGGGAAAATAATAAACTGAAATATTTTTAACAATTTTATATTTCGATACAAACAGATATATTATTTATTCCAAGTATAATATTTAGTGTGACCAGTATTTCGCCAGCGGTCCGCGGTCAGTCGCAGTGTTTTTACAACAGGCGTCCACGCACGCAGCGCAGCCGTGAAGTTAATGCGAGCTGCGGCGGTGTGGTGGCGCGGCGCTCCTGGCGGCACACGCCACGCGAGTGAGCGAGCGGCGCGACTGTGGCGCGCATGCGCGGTATCGCTACACACCTATGTAAGTACCTAATACGACAATACGTTACATGAACTGAACCTATAGGATTTAGGATAGTCGTCAGATAATACTCTTACTACACGCTAGTCGACACTTCATTCAGTCTTCTCGTTACACTCAGCTCATACGGAACGACAGATAGATGCATACGTATACTTACTCATAATAAATTACTTAGAATGGAGGAGTTTCTTGCCTTGCCTCCATAGAGATCTACGTTTTGGAATGGGCACATAGCTTCCACTTTCGGACTAACTGACAGACTCTTTGACAATTCAAAAGTGCCTGTAAATGGTTTAATTGAAATAAATGCTTTGAGTTTGAGTTTATATTCAAGTGGACATTACACCCAAGTCCGTTTGTAGAGCCAATCATTGGCATCATATTATGCTAAATAATTAATAATAACTTACAGTATTAGGTATTGCCGAAGTACGGCGAAACAGTAGGTTAAATAATAATAATGGTTAATAATTGTGTTATGGGGTATAGACCGTTACATGAGAAGAGTTTCTCACCTGGAATAGGTGAATCGAATGGAGAGCAATCTCAATGGAATGTACGTTCCAACGTCGTCCAGCGGGAAACCTAACCCTAGTGTACTCCAACATAATATTGTTCTACTCAATTTGTGCCTTCTAAATACGTTACGACTTCGTACTTCAGAGATGTAAAGGGTAAGGTAAATCTAAGCAAAGCGACCAGCTGCGGCCTTCTTTGTAACTGAACATAGAGGTTATGCAACTTACGCCCATTAGTGTTCAGGCCTCCGTTGCATACGTCTTAGGTATCTAAAAAGATTCTTCCTGCCTCTTTTGGTTTAGAAGAGATTTACAATTTGAATCCCAGCCGCAGCCGGTCCAGTGATCTAATCCTAGGCCTGGTCTCCACTACACATAGTAGGTAAACTAGCATTGCGATGGTTAGTGTACGCTACCAGATATCCATGAATAATAAACCGGCGAAGTGCGTGTCGGATGATCGGATCATGCACAATGTTCCGTAGTGGGGATTAAGTTATCCTGAGTTAACTTGCTAACAGCGTCTGACACACAACAAACCTCTTTTCGCGCCTCAATCGTATCTGATAACTCCACGGTTGTCGAATTTCCCGCGTCAAACTTGCTAACTCGCACATTCCGCGCTATTTTCTTGGAAAATGAACAGGTGGTACCAACGATTCATCAATAATTACTACATGAAATGATGAAGTATCCGCTCTATGGCCATTCAAAATGAAGTATCCGCTCTATGGCAATTCAAAATGAAGTATCCGCTCTATGGCCATTCAAAATGAAGTATCCGATCTATGGCAATTCAAAATGAAGTATCCGCTCTATGGCAATTCAAAATGAAGTATCCGCTCTATGGCAATTCAAAATGAAGTATCCGCTCTATGGCAATTCAAAATGAAGTATCTGCTCTATGGCAATTCAAAATCAATATTTTAGTGCACGTTCAGAAGGATATTTCATAATTTCATTTACCTCGTAATATTGATTGGAGTTATTTGGCAGCTATTTGCGACTTTGCCAGTAATCGCGTGTTCATTAAGAAAATAGTTGCGTAAAAAAAAAACACGTTTGTGTTGAGAAGAACAATGATGGGTTGCTGGCAACATGCTAATGTTTCGTGTTTATGAATGGTAGGTAAACAAAAGAACTTCTCGCAAAATCCAATGTTGAGAAGCATTATTTCCGATGAATGCGGGGCTTTCCTGTAGACGGATTATTGAGTCAGCGGGTTGGACAGTGTCGGTGGGCAGAGCTGCCTCCGCACCACCACGCTACGGCTACAGATGACGCACAACAACAATTAGGTACAACAACAATTAGGTACAACAAAGATATGCTCCGCCGTTGGTCCTACTGGGAGGTGCGACACAGATATGTGACACCCGCCTCAGTCCTAACAAGAAATAAAGCACGCTCTATATTAGAAACGGACGCGTGTAATACAAGACAAATACAGGTATGCGGCGCGCCAGGCGGGGCGCGGGCGCGGGCTGGCGCCTCACTTGATGGAGCACGCAAACTGCGCGCGCAGCCGCCGCAGTGACACCGTCGACTCGCTCTGCAACACAACGGAGCGGTGAGCCACGAGCCACGAGCCACGACAGGGAGCGCGCGGCTCGCGGGCCTACCTTGTGCGGCGCAGCAACGTTGTCGTTCTGCACGTCGGCAGCGCAGGCGGGCAGCGAGGCCGGCGCGTTGCCGTTGTCGTCGGGCTCGCTGCCCGTGCTCTCCCAGCAGCCGGCCGACGCGCTGTCGGTGCGCTCGGTGCGGCGGCTGAGCGACAGGCTGGGCGAGGAGTGCGCGAGCGCGTCGGACGAGTCGAGCTCCAGCGACGACTGCGACGCACACGAGCCTCGCGAGCGCGAGGACGAGCGCGACGCGCCGCGCGACGCCGGCGCCGAGTCTTCCGACTCATCGGCGCCCTGCTCCATCATCTCCTGCGACACACACACAACAGTCACAACAAGAGCCACACCCAGTCACGACAACCTAACAACGGACTAATTAATAATAGTATATTTTGCACTGAGGGGATAAAGCAGTGTCTTATCTCGCGGGCACCGTATTGAATCGCGAGCGTAACGAAGGATTCTAGTGTTAACTCTTAATAAATAAAAGCGAAGCGAGGCTTACCGGTGTCGTCATGGTCTCAAGGAAAGTTCTATGCAACCTTCTTGGCATATACTATTAAGGTCACCATATAACTTAGACAAGACGGTTGGAGCTTTATTATGAAAACATATTTTGAATAATCATTAACTAAACCCATTGAATTACAAAGAAATACGGAACGGCATTAGAAACTTCACAACAACACATAGTTTTAAACATGTTCATAAAACTGAAGTCCCTGAAAGATTAACACAACTATTATTATATCACACTTATTTAAAAAAAGATGCACGAACGACACGCATAATGAGACTATGTGCTGTTATTATAATTATATTGTGATGATGTACC
The DNA here is from genome assembly GCA_963921375.1 of Tiliacea citrago. Taxonomy (NCBI): domain Eukaryota; kingdom Metazoa; phylum Arthropoda; class Insecta; order Lepidoptera; family Noctuidae; genus Tiliacea; species Tiliacea citrago. The sequence goes on along the minus strand of OY992790.1, from coordinate 27,838,154 downwards.
GTGGAGTTTCTTGCCGGCTCTTCTCCGTAATACAGAGTAAGATCCCTGGGCCCCCAGACATTACTTCGTTTCTCAGAAATAAAATGTATGGGATAAAGTAGTGTCAGTATGTACAGTGTTTGGGCGGAGGCGATCTCTCGCGTCCGGCCCAGGGCGTCTACTCCCTAATCACGAAATCCGTACTTTCGGCCGAAGTGTAGGGCGTTTCCTACTCCGTATCACTTACGGACATAAGATTAGTTCAGAGCCCGAATTAAAAATGAATGACAACATGATTTGATAGTGTTCCCTAATTCCAATATGTATTTTAACCGTTAGAATTTTTTTATTTGTCACTTGTTTTGACAGATCAATTATTTTCGGACGGGCCCGTATCTTCGTTGACGGACTTAGAGGGTAGACCCCCTGGTTCAGGCCATGGTTCGGAGCGAGAGTGCATGGGAGGCCGTCACCTCCTTCTGCGAAGCAGTAATGCTAGCGAGGGAGGAGGCGGAACGCGTGAGGGATAGTCAAGGTTCGCGCCCTCGCGCCCCTAGTCGCCGCAGGAGACGCCCCGGGCGTCGGTAGTCGCAAGCCGATTCCCAGCCACCGTAGGCGCGGGCTTGCGGACGGTGAGCGATGGGTAGCTCGCCGTCCGATAAGGACCAGGCCCGGGTCGACGGCGTGTTGTGTTCCACGCGCGGTTCAAAGAGATGTCAGCACCAAATGACGGGGTCCGATAGGGCCAATGCCTGCCAGGGTTGCGAGTTTGTCCGAAAGGGATATCGTGGCCCTGGCACATAGGAACACGGGTGGGTTTTAGTCAGTAAAAGTCTGACACGCCCTCCTGCTCCGCCCAGACCGGGAGAAGTTATTTGATAATTTCCCACCCCAAAAAAAAAATATGTAGGTACAGTGCCGACCAAAAGTCCATAGGCAAACTCACAAAGGAATAGATTGACGTTAAGTTTGACTTACGACCTTCTATTTTCATGAGAGAATAATAAATTTATTTATTTCAGGTAAAAGACCCCATTGACAAACAAACTAATAGAAACAAAACATAGCCGCACTCACACATCCAAATCACAAACAACAGCATAACACATTTACATAACATTTAAAAACAATCATTAATTAATGAAAAATTGCCATAATAAAATATAAAATGTCAGAATCTACAAAAATTTAATTGTCAAATATAAAATAATAAAATTCAAACTGTACGTCATAAAAATGTCAAGATTTAAAAATAAAAATTATTTAGAAAAATTTAAAATTATAAAAATTTATTGCAATTTTTTAAATTCTACCTGCCCCAAGCCTGTCAGCATGTCTACAAAAATTAAAATATAAAATAGTAAAAGTCAAACTGTAAATCCTCATAAAAATGTCTAAGATTTAAAAATAAATATTATTTATAAAAATCTAAATTAGAAATTATAAAAATCTATTGCATTTTTTTAAATTCTACCTGCCCCAAGCCTTATACACGGGTGCATGTAAGGCCTGCCAGTGCTTCGTGAAGGGCCCGTCCAACCTGTTGGCCACAACTCGCCATCGACGCCGCCCTCTTGCGCATGCTGGTTTATAAACAGTCAATGCGGACGCTCGCGAACATTCCCGGTGCGCTGCAGAAGCGAGGCAGCCGCAGCAGCGCCCTCAGCGCGTTATTATAATGGACGCGGAGAGCGCTGTAGGATTTCTGCATATATGACACCCACAGACTACTCGTATATGGGCGCGTTCTTTAAGGCTGCGACCAGCCCAGCGGTTGAACGCGTCCCAAAGGGTCATGGCCATCAGGCTGGTACGGGGTTACCGCACGGTCTCCCGTGAGGCGGCGAGCCTCCTTGCCGGACTGCCGCCATGGGATCTGGAGGCAAAAGTCCTCGCGCACATCTGGGAGTGGCGCGAGGAGGCGAAACTCCGCTGCCGCGAGAAATCACGGCACGGCGGACAGAGCTCATGGCGACATGGAGAGTGCGATTGTCGCAACCCAGCGCTGGGCACGCCACAATTGTGGCGATAAGTCCCCTCTTTGAGGAGTGGCTAGAGAGGCGCCACGGCGTCCTCACCTTCCGCCTGACGCAGGTCCTCACCGGACACGGTTGTTTCGGGAGGTTCCTGTTCAGGATAAAGCGGGAGGAAACGCCCGGGTGTCACCACTGTGTGGATCGCCCGGAGGACACGGTGGAGCATACGGTGGAGGTCTGCCCAGCTTGGGCGGAGCACCGCCGTGTCCTCACGGAGGCGATCGGCGGCGGCGATCTCTCGCGTCCGGGCCTGGTTCAGGCCATGGTTCGGAGCGAGAGTGCATGGGAGGCCGTCACCTCCTTCTGCGAAGCAGTTATGCTAGCGAAGGAGGAGGCGGAACGCGTGAGGGTGAGACAAGGTTCGCGCCCTCGCGCCCTTAGTCGCCGCAAGAGACGCCCCGGGCGTCGGGAGTCGCAAGCCGATTTCCGGCCACCGTAGGCGCGGGCCTGCGGACGGTGAGCGATGGGTAGCTCGCCGTCCGATAAGGACCAGGCCCGGGTCGACGGCGCGTTGTGTTCCACGCGCGCCTCAAAGAGATGTCAGCACAAACTGACGGGGTCCGTTAGGACCAATGCCTGCCGGGGCTGCGAGTTTGTCCGAAAGGGATATCGTGGCCCTGGCACACAGGCAACGGAAGGAACACAGGTGGGTTTTAGTCAGTAAAAGTCTGACACGCTCTCCCGCTCCGCCCAGAGCGGCAGAAGTTATTTGATATTTTCCCACCCAAAAAAAAAAAAAAAAGACCACTCGTATAAAAAGATGTGCAGTAGGCTCGAAACAAGGTGATCTTCACATCCTTGGAGCTACGAGCAAATCTGCGGGCAATCATTTTCGCCCTCACCGACAGCGCCCTCCTTTCTCGCTCAACATCAGCATCGTCCTTCAGGTCGGACGTCAGAGTATGGCCCAAATACTTAAAAGTATGTACCCGCTCCAAGAGCACCCCAGCCAGCCTTACTGGTGGAAGCTCCGCCGGACACTTAGGAACCCGCACAGAAAACCATAAGCTCGCTCATTTTTACGTTATATTTCAGGCCATATGTATGAGCGTACGTTTTGCAGATGCTTATTAGCTCTCTGAGACCCCCTATTGACGCGCTCAGCAGCACCATATCCTCAGCGTAGCTGATGTTGTTAAAGCAAACACCATCAACATGACATACGATATGGCGGCTGCAGAGCTCGGCAACAAGTCTATCAATATACGGATTGAAGAGCGTTGGTGAGCTCAATCCTCCCTGCCTCGCCCCGCACTCCAACCTGTACGATTCCAACAGAGCTAGACTCTGGACGTTAGTTCTCTATACCGCTACTCGTGTAGTGTCACGGTAAGCGGAGTCCGTATTTTTCGTCGTTTGTTCGGAGCGTTCGTCGTTATCAGAGGTAAGAAACTTACTTGTTTTTATAGTACGGACGACTATTTTTATTCGTATTGTTATATAATAATATATTATTGGTATCTATTTTATTATCACTTTATATGAATAAAACACGAAATAAATAAGTATAGTGCCGCTTGTATTGTTTTTTCAATGATTATATCTCTGACTAATATTTTTGTTCATGGATGGCTCCGGAACGAAAGAAAGAACGGAGACGATATCAGAAGTTATTCAAGCCTGGATATATTTGATAAGCCAAAAACAGCTCGTATTGCACAACGTTGCCGCGTGTCAGAGAGTCTTTGCTCAGATACTTCGACCGAAGAACCACTTCCCAAAAGCCCTGTAGAGCATCGTGCTATTTTCGAGGAAAGCCAACGCTCTTCTTGTAGCCCTCACGCTGCCTCCGAGGAATACCGCTGCCCTCTCGGTGGTTCTGTTGCAAGATCTGCCTCTGAAGAAGCCGTCGAAGCGCCATCGCCCTCACAATCTGCCACGTCGGTGTTGTGTCTCCGAGGAGTGTAGCCGCCCCTTTATTTCCTCTATTGAACCTGTGCACTTAGGTTCTATCGAGTGCCACTAATATGTCAGTGCTAGTCAAGCACATCAAGATGTAGTTTAACAGCAGTCAACTCGGGGGCAGACTCGGCAACCTGTTCGTTCCAGTACACCAACTCCACAAAGTGAGTGTTGGGAAAATTCTGTATCTGATATTTCCCAATTTTAATTTTGATGATACAGCAACTGCCCCGCGTTGATATCAACGAATATACCACTATTCAAGAAATGTTTCATTTTATTTTTACATCGCAAATAATTGATTTATTTAGTAACATGTACTAACGCTTAGCAACGCGTTAAGGAACGAATCTCGACCATATACTAGAAACTGCAGAATTAAGGTTTGAAAACGTGAAACGAATGCAGATAAAATGAAGAAGTTTTTTGCACTTTCATTGCTTCAAGGACATGTGAAAATTCCACCAAGGAAAGGAAAGTCCATCTGTACCAGGTAAACTAACTCCTTTGATACGACAGTCCGCTTGTAGACGGTGCCGGCTACGGGCGAACCGTCATAATACAGGTAAACAGAGTCATTTGACATGATGGTCCGCCTGTGAACAGTACCGGTTATCGACGGACCGTCATATTACAGGTATCTTGACTGTTGTAAATGAAAGTCGGGTTGACCAAGACTGATTTTTATTGAATACCCACAACCTAACTATTATTGTAATGACAAAACACTAACGTACTTAGAACCTACCTACATAGTATACGACATTGACTTGCTTTTTGCGGCAGTCCGGCTATAGGTGTGGTAATATATTTTATAGTGCCGTTTTCGGAATGTCAACTTCATCTCAGTGTCCCTGACAGTGTTAACTACCTCGCGGGATTTTACTTCAATGTGCTTTAATATGATGACAGCTATATGTGAATCTTTGTGCACATTCGTGATAAACATCCGTACTTTCTTTTCAGCAGTTTTAAAGCACCCTACTGTATCTTTAGCAACCCCTGCATTCCCAGCGTACCTACCGGTACTTTTACTTCGATTTACGATGCGATGCAACGACCCATCCATCATTCTCCTTTCTAGTAGGCAAAACATCACCGCAATGGGGCATTTGTTTACTACCTGAGTTCATTCGCTGCGACTGTGACGTAACACCCACAGCTGTTTGTACGGGCGACGGCGACCGAGCCCGCGTCATAGAACCGGTTCATAAGTCATTTATACATTTGTTTAACATAGGTAAATAATAATGGTATAAAATGATAACAAAAAACTGCGCAATGTTATGCCAGAGGGCGTACAAACATTAAGGTAATAAAAAATAAACAATTACAAATAACGACACATTTCATAATACAAATTAATTAATAATAAAAAGCAATATAAATCTATGTCAATAAAAAAAGAGAAAATAAAATGTCAATAAAATGTCACAGACTGAAATAAATAATAAGACCATGTCATTAACCAAACCCACTAATGTCAATATACAAAAGTTTATGTCAAGGGCAAAACATTACAAATAAAATGATCTTTATCTTTAACAATATATGTCGGCGCTACGTCGTCGTACTATTGTAAACGGCACGTGCACCGGACCAATGAGGCGATATTGCCATCCCCACCTCCCCCACTACTCAACTTGTTTGTGCTCGGGTATAAAACGAGACCGGGCGAAGCGGTCGGGCAAAACTCAGATCCCTCAAGTTAGGCTTTTTCAATGCCAACGGCATTAGGGGACAACGCGACGAAGTCGCCGAGTTCCTCCGCGTCCACAAGTTAGATATTCTCCTAGTACAGGAAACCTTCCTCAAGCCGAGTCATCGAAACCCGTCAATTGCGAACTATCGCATAGTTCGCAACGACAGGTCTCGATGCCACAAGGGCGGCACACTGATCTATTATAGAACCCCTCTATACTGTATTCCTCTCGATCCTCCAACTCTCTCGTGTCTTGAAGTGTCTGCATGTAGACTAGGCATGTCAGGTCATAGACCGATTACGATAGTTTCGGCTTACATGCCGCCCACCGCGACCTCGTCAGCAGACGGTCTCAAACTGCTCTCTGACGATCTTTCAATTCTTTTTGGCCTGAGCGAATCCGTTATCATAGCGGGTGACCTCAACGCCAAACACCCGGCCTGGAATAGTACCAGTACCACGTTCCGAGGCAGACACTTGTTTGACCTCTGCCCCGTCCTAAACTTTGACGTCATCGCCCCGATGACGCCCACCCACTACCCTCACGACCCCAACCATACCCCTGACGTATTGGACATAGCGCTCCTAAAGAATATCAACCTCCGGTTGGATTCGATAGAGGCGATGGACGAACTGACTTCCGACCACCGACCAGTCGTCATGAGACTGGTCCCTCGCGACGGACTCCCTGACCCGGACGAACCCTCTCGTAACAAAGTAGTCACGGACTGGAGGAAAGTAAGCGATCGCTTGAAATCCACCACTTCCCCTCTACTAGACTCTATACCAGATCAGTTTACCTCAATCGCTGACACGACGGCCGCGATCGGCTCACTCACGGAACACGTACAATCGGTCCTGAACGATTGTTCAAGGCAAGCTCCGGCGATGGACGAACATCGCTCGAGGCTGCCGGACGATGTGCGTGAACTGCTGACTGAGAAGAACGCGGCTACTCGTGCCTACGACGTCTTCCCCTGTGACGCCAACAAAGCTCACATGCGCTATTTGCAGAGATCTGTAAAGACACGCATGGCCGAGCTGCGTGACGGTAACTGGGACTAGATGTTGAGCGAGCTAGAGCCCACTCATCTGGCATTCTGGGAACTTCAGAGGAAACTCAAGTCCCAGCAAGTAGTCTCTATGCCTCCCCTGACACGACCCGACAGGACGATAGCATTCGACGACATCGACAGGGCTGAATGCCTAGCTGACAGCCTCGAGACCCAGTGCTCGCCCAGCTCTCAACCAGTAGACCAGGCTCACCTCGCCGAGGTGGATGCCGAAGTCGAGCGTAGAGCCTCTCTCCCTCCGGTCGAAGACCCTGATTGTCCTCTAGACCCCGTCTCCCCGGACGAGGTTCACGATATAATCAAGGGTCTGAAACCCCGTAAAGCCCCTGGATCAGACGGTATCACCAATAGGGTGGTCCAGTTGTTCCCGGCTCACCTGATCATGCTAATGACCACCATCTTCAATGGTGCTCTTAGTAATAACATTTTTCCACAATCGTGGAAAAATGCCACCGTCATCGGTATCCCGAAGCCCGGCAAGCCTAAGACCGAGCCTTCCAGTTACCGTCCCATCAGTTTGCTCGACGTTTTCGACAAGGTCTATGAGAGGCTTATTTATAAGCGTCTCAGAGACTACGCCGAGACGAAGGGGCTCATCCCCAACGAACAGTTCGGTTTTAGAACCCAACATTCTTGCGTACAACAGGTCCACCGTATCATAGAACACATAAGCGCCGGTTTCCAGCGCGGGTTCATGACGGGTGCTGTGTTCTTCGATATCGCGAAAGCGTTCGACAAAGTCTGGCACAACGGCTTATTGTATAAGCTATACAAATTCGGTGTGCCAGATCGTCTCGTGCTCATCTTACGGGACTATTTGTTGAACCGCACCTTCCGCTATCGCATCGAGGGTGCGCTCTCTTCCCCTCATCCGATCCGCGCAGGCGTCCCTCAGGGGTCTGTGCTGGCTCCGCTCATTTTTACGCTGTTCTCCAGTGACATCCCGAAAAGTAGAAAGGCGCAGTTAGCTCTGTTCGCAGACGACACGGCCATCTACTACACCGGCCGCAGTCAAGACCAGATCTCCCGCATCCTACAGACCGAAGTCAACAGACTCGGTGACTGGTTCAGGAAGTGGAGGATCGAGGTCAATCCTGATAAGAGCCAAGCGGTCCTCTTTTCTAGGCCCCAGCGTAGACCGGACCTACCACGACAGATCAAGATGTTCGGCAAGCCTATCCCTTGGGAGAAGCGAGCCAAATATCTCGGTGTGATCTTAGATCACCACATTTCGTTCGCTGAGCACATAAAGCAAGTGCGTTCGCGCGCTGCTTTCGCTCTCGGTAGGCTTCATTGCGTCCTGAACTCACGCAGCAAGTTGTCCCTTAAGGGCAAATTGCGTATTTACACAGCGTGCATCCGGCCGATTGTGACGTACGCGTGTGCCGCTTTCGCACACGCCCGTCCCCATCTCATTCACAGAATGCAGGCACTTCAAAACCGATTCCTCCGTAAAATTACGGACGCTCCATGGTTCGTTCGGAACGAAACCCTACACGTAGATCTTAGAATCCCCACCATTAAGCAGTTTTTGAAACGCGCGACAAAGCGGTTCTTCGAGTCCGCAGATAGACATCGCAACCCCTTGGTTGTGCAGGCAGCTAGCTATAGGCCATCTCAAATTAGTAAGACTCGCCGACCTAGGCATACTCTCTTAGACCCGGATGACCCCATTACTCTCCTTCAGGAAAGCAATAGGGCCACAAGTACAGTGCACAAACACAAACCGTCATTCCGTCCTCGCCGCCGAGGTACCACGCGAAGATCAAGAATAAATTGTTCCCCCCGTCCCTTGCACGTCGAACCGCCAGCCCCGAGGCTGAGTGAGCCGTAGCATTTAATAGTAATCCCCGTTAATAATCATGAATTTAAACTTTTGATCCAGCCCGTCCCCAATTTGCTTTGTTTTTCCCCAACGACGCCCTAAGCCGAGGTTCGTACCCCACAGGGGGTGCCCTTAGAGCGCTGTCGTTTAGTTTTTAATACTTTTATTTACGCTCCTGGCTGGAGGCTTTAAGCTAATACCTTAGGGCAGCCACAGGAAAGACCGGTTAAGCAGTCACGGCCTCTCAAGGTCAACTGCGAGATGCCATATATAAAAAAAAAAAAAAAAAAAGCGATCGGGCATTCTATTCTTGGCTTCGGTCCGATGCACATGTTGTCATTGCGCATAGTTATTTTTATTAAATTATAAATTAATCAAGTCAGTTATAATTAAGTAATCAAGTGAGTCAATCAAATAAAAGTGATTAATAAGTAAAACTACCGACGTTACTTTTTTTTACTTTAAAATATCCGATCCTGACTCAACTCCTACATCAGAAGTGGGATGGATCCACCTCCACATGAAACAGAACCACATAGAACTTGGCAAGTATTGAAAACAGTTTCTTTACAATGTTCTCCACTGGAATGGAAGCAATCCTTCAAAAAATTGCTGAAGCATGGGTTCCCGTCCACCTCCGGGAAATACGCAAATCAAGTTGATGTCTTTTGATCCTGATGCACCAGAATCTGATATAGTAAACTGGTGTTCGCTCAGCGATATTATAATAAAAATTAAAAGAAAAAGTAGATGGAGCCGATTTGCTTTTGGCTCTTTCTCATGCTCTGAAGGGCCGCGCTGGCCTCTGTTTCACCAAGATACAACCAGATAATATCACCTGGAGCTCTATTAGGGAAATTCTGGTTTCCAGATTTAGCAAGCCTATGATGATGCAAGATTATTTTGACGAAGTTATTAAGTTTCAAATTAAAAACACAGAAAGCCCAGCAGAAGTTGGTTTACGTCTATGGCAATTATTAGAGAAAATTCCTGAAGCAAAAATGCCAGACAAAGTTGTGACAGGTTTTGTCATATCCGTTTTGTCCCAATGTGATGACAAGATTCATCGAGAACTTAACTCAGTTGTAATTAACGATAAACATCAACTTTTTCGAACCTTGCGAAGCTTTACATTGAAGCGAAGAATTGATGAGCCAGCTACATCTGACAATTATGCAAAAAGGTCTCGTCCTTCAACAGATTTCAATGAGCATTGTCATTTCTGCAAGAAACGAGGACACCGAGGTCAAGACTGTAGAGATAAACATCGGTACCTGCTTAAAAAATCGAATGTTAATGAATCGAATGTGCTACTTACTATATGTCCTAAGCACTGGCCGAAAAAAGACGATGCAGCAGCAATAGCAGCAGCGGCGGCAACAGCAGCAAGCAGGTGAACCTATGCTCCAAGGTGACACGAGGTATTTTACAGATATGTAATTTACAACTACCTTTGGGTATGGAGCAGTCCTAATTCCGAGGAGGAACAACCTTCCCCATGTCATTACCTATTTCAGCCACAAAACAACTGATGCGGAGAGTCGCTATCACTCCTATGAATTAGAAACACTAGCGGTAGTAAAATCTGTAGAGCATTTTAGACATTATCTCTTCGGGCGTAAATTTAAAGTTTTTACCGATTGTAATGCGTTAAAAGCATTCTAAAAAGGATTTAACTCCAAGAGTTCATAGATGGTGGACTATTTTGCAGTCCTATGATTTTGGCATAGTGTATAAAGAGGGTAAAACAATGGCTCATGCAGATTTTCTTTCTCGAAATTCATTGGCTATTAAACGTAATGAAGTATGTGCTGTAAAACAAAGACATACGAGAATAGTAAATTTATCTGAATTGGAAAGGGGATGGTTGCAATTTCTGCTATTTCAGAGTCGCGTGATTGTTCCTCACGCGACTCTAAAATAGCAGAAATTATTTCGAAAATGCGATCAGATGAATTACCTACTGACGTGGAACGCACTTGCGATATTAGACAAGGCATTCTGTATCGAGGGATTGAGCGAAGCAAAATCACGAAATGGCTTCCTATTTTACCCAAATCATTAATTTGGCCTTTGATAAACCTCGTGCACAATGAAATGAAACACCTTGGTTTTGAGAAAACACTTGATAAATTATATGACCTCTATTGGTTTCAAAATATGTCAAAATTTGTGAAAAAGTTTGTCGAGTCTTGTGTCACGTGTAAGGCTTCCAAAGGTTCGTCGGGTGCTCAGGAAGTGCGTTTGCATCCTGTCCCAAGATTGGCTATTCCATGGCACACCATCCACCTAGATTTGACGGGCAAGCTTAGTGGAGGGGGCGAACGTGAAGAGTGCTGTTCCGTCATTATGGACGCGTTCACCAAAGGAAAATGCCGATTTTAGGCCCTGGAATGCCCAAGAAAGCTGTTTTAAGTAAAAATCTTATGTAAATTTTACGTAAATAACTCTTCTATTCACGACGCGATACAAGTAAGAAATATTTTAGAAAAAATAAAAAATACGTAAACATTACGAGGAAATAAACTGACATTTGCTAGGTTGCCAATTTAATATTCGCTAAAAAATAAAGATTTGTTGCAAAACATTAACTTGAGCGTTTGCACATATTTGTATTTTTGTATTGGTCCTTTTGTGTAAAGAAAGTACAATGCGTTTTATGTTAGTACATATACACTTATAAAAACCGATGAACAAAATATAAATAACTGAAAAATGATTTGCTGCACCGATCGATACTTTGTTTATGTAATGACCACACTGAAACTTGTCAATGACAATAGAAATGTCAATCCTTGCTTCAATTTATTGTACTCTGTGCTTTGCTTGCTTTTGCATCGTATAGATAGATTTCACGGGTATTTTGCTATTAAAATCGACGTTTCTGACCATGAATACTGACTCTGGCGATTCTTCTTTATGTGACGACCACGGCCTGAATATGGATTCCGCTCTTGCTGATAACGACAACCCCCGCGATAACTTGGATTTAATGTCAGTACCTATCGAAGACCCCGGCATTCAACCAGGTTCGAGTTCTTCACTGCAAACTGTTTCTAGTGGATATGTACGCTGTGTGAATTGTAATTTAAACTTGTCAAGAATGCGAAGACACCCATTGGAAATCGACGAAGTTCGGTCTCTCATACAAAGATGGGTTGGACAGCTACAGGTAGCTATAATGAGTTTCATAACTAATAAACATATGCAATTAAGATGAGTCAGTATATTATTTCGAGTTGTATAAACTCAAAATAAGATACCTGTTCATCTAAGCATGCTTAAATGCAAATGCTTACAGTCATATTGTTTTACTTTTCCAGACAATTTCAAGTGATAGTTTGGTGTGCCATGCATGTTGGACCAATGCATGGAATGAAATCAGGCAGCCAACAAGTCAACAATCAAGACAGCCTATTGTTGGCCACATTCATGTCTGTATCAGCTGTGGCACCTCTCTTTTAAGACAAAGGTCACATTTGCTGAACATTGACACACCACGGGGTGAACAAATAAGAAATGTGATTGCACGTCAAATAGCACCACGTCAGGTTAGATAACAAACTATACTATTGTTGAATTCTATTTAATACAGTAACATTAGCAGTACACCAATTGCTGTGACATGTGAAAAGGTTAATATTATATCAGTTTTTTTTTACAGTTGCCAAGATCCACCTATCTGTGTCATACCTGTTGGCGAAGGACGGAAAGAGCAGTTTCACGCTTAACATCAGAACGGGAATCAGCAGTATCAAGCGTCCCGTTATTGGACACAGACTCTTCTCAAACACAAAGTGATGTACAAAATACATCTCATAGCATGCAGTTGCCTAACTATATTAGAGCTCCTGACACACAACGCCAATGTTTCTTTCCTGGATGTAATCAGTCTGATCGACTTTTAGTACCATCAACATTGCGAGTAAGTTTACTTTGTGACTACAATTATTATGTCCCTCCAAATTGTAGAATATGTTTGTATCACTTGAGAAGCAATTCATGGGATTTACTTCTAGATTCAATTTACAATCCTATCAGGACATTCAGTGGTGAGCAAATGGAAGAATTAATTTCTTTATTAAAAGATAATATGCTTATGCATTTAGATTTTGATAACATATTTAGTATGCCAGAGCACATTGTTCATTATTACTTGGGCTTTTCAAAGGAACAATATCAGCAAATGCTTTTAGAAGTTCCTAGACTATCTAAAAGACATAGGGGAGCTTTTGCTCTAGCAGCATATTTAATGAAATTGATATTTAATGAAAAATGAATGAGCGAATTTCATCTTTATTACAAGTCCCAAGGAGTACATTAGAAGGTCTAAGGAACGTGGCCAGAGAAATATTGCATCAAGATTTTGTACCAAGAAATCTTGGTTTGAATCACATAACAAGAGCAGAAATTGCAGAAAGGAATCTGCTGATTCCTAATTCTTTATATGGAGGGCCTGAGAGAACACCAATTATAATTGCTGATGGTACATACATATATATAGAAAAGAGTTCTAATTACTTGTACCAGAAAAAAACATATTCATTACATAAGTACCGTAATCTTGTTAAGCCATTTTTATTTGTATGCAGTGATGGTTATATCATTGATGTACTGGGCCCCTATCCTGCTACAACTACAGATGCAGATATAATGAAACAAGAGTTTGGATATGAAAACAGTTCATGCCGTCAATTTTTCCAAGCAGAAGATGTGTTTATTTTGGATAGAGGTTTCAGGGACTCATTACCACTACACATATACCGTTATCCCCAGAAGATAATGAGCCACAATTGACTACAAGCCAAGCCAACAAATCCAGAGCCATTACATTATGTCGTTGGGTTGTGGAGGTGGTGAACGGTATTTTTAAAAGCAAGTTTAAAATATTTAGACAAAACTTTTTTAATAGAGCTTCTAAGCATCTTATGATAGATTTCTCTGTGGCTGCTGCTCTTATAAATAAATACCACACCAAATTAAGGGATAGAGATGATGCCCCTGAAATAATCCAAATAATTAATAGAAATATGAACAAAAACAATGATCTCTCAGACTATGTTAGGGATCATAATCTCAATAGAACTAGGGCAGATTTTCACAATATAAATGTAGACAGGGAAAATATAAGAGACTTCCCAAGATTAAGTTACAGCGAGCTAATATTGATTGCCTGTGGAATATATCAGCTGAAACAAGCCCGCTCTTACTATGGTGAGCACATACGTTTTAATGGATCTTACTGTATAGAAATATCTAGAGACTCTAGGAATAGAACAATGGAAGAACTCATATTTGGGTCAAATTGCTATTTGATTAGAGCAAGAATTGCAAGTGCCCATATCAGTCGCAAAATATACTTTGTGTATATATTAATTAATAATACCGACGAAGCAGGTCGTGAGGCGATAAAGCAGTATTGCTGTAACTGTATTGTTGGGCGTCGTACTGTTGGATGCTGTGCCCATGTCATGACAGTGATATGGTATTTGGGGTGGGCACGGCATCAATCTAATATTTTACCTCCTGCTCAATTTTTGGATGAGGTTTTAGTGGTATATGATGACATTGGATGAATAAAATGTGTTCTATTAATTGTGTTTTATTTTCAACCATCTAAAATCTTAAATACTTTACTGGCTATAATATGTTACATAGGTAGACTTTGCAATAACTTTTTAACATTTTTATATGGCGCATTAAAAAAAACCTTATAATTTGGAAACTCCCAAGTTTTTTTCTATAATTTTCTTTAATCAATAAATTATTTGTGGTGCATACTAATATTAACATTCGGTATTACATGTGGGCACTCAAGGCCTAAATCACTATGGCTGCCTGGCCCTTTGTTCTCCTGGAAAATACTATGAATTTGAATTCGATAAATGCCATTAAAGCAGTTGACGGCGCGGTAGATTTATTTGGCGTCCCAAAGCGAATAATAGCTGACCGAGGTCGTTCCTATGATGACAGCGATTTCAAACAGTTTTGTACCGATAACCATATTGAGCTTCATCTTATTGCGACTGGTTCCAGTGGGGCAAACGGTCAAGTAGAGCGTGTCATGCGAACTTTAAAAAGTTTACTTACCATTGTTGAATGTGACCCAGTTACTGTATGGCAAGACCAATTGGGAGATGTTCAACTTGCCCTTAATAGTACACGCTGTAGAGTGACAAGGGTCTCCCCATTGAAATTGGTGTTTGGAATTCAGGGAAATTCATTACAATTATCAAGAATATCTGTGAGCTCTCATGACACTGATGGACTTGATCTTGAATCAGCTGGATCAGGCGCATCTAACAATGTTCAACGACTGTCTCAATCTGGTGTTGAACGGTTCAGTAAGGGAAAGGCCAGGGTACGTCCTTTTTCCATGGGCGATTTTGTTTTTATAAAAAGCGAAGAGGGACACCAAACCAAATTAGATCGCAAGTATAAGGGCCCATTTAAATTCATATCTGTTTTAGATAATTACCGTTGTGAATTGAAACATATTGGTGTATCTAACGGAGTTTACAGGTGTTCCCATGAAAATTTACGGGAGGTGCCTCATGGACAATCTGGTTTGATAGAAATCACGGAAAATATCGGTAACGATGACGTGACGGCGGATAATAATGATGAGCTTGTTCATGAAACTACCCAAGAAAATGATATTTTGGATGATGCTATTTTGGGGAACAGTAACACCGTCTCTGTTTTATTGAGGCAATGACTGCCGACTCTTGTACTTTGGCAGCTAGTAGTATAATAGTCAATTTGGTAGATCACGTGCATCATTGGTGGAGTCTTTGGACCCTAAATCGATTAACGTTATGACACGTGCTTTAGTACATAGAGAGGGTTAATGAAGTGGAACAAGGACAATTTGCGAGTTAACTGATTTTATAAGCTACAGGGACCATTTTAGTCCGGACTAGCAAATTAAAAAATAAAATAAACTGAAGTTATCTTGAAGGGTCGTATATGACCGGACCAAGCAGTAATAATCTTGAAGGGTTAGTTATAACCGGACCAGAATATTATACCTGAAGGGTCGTTAGACCGGACCAGGAGATTATAACTCTGGAGGGTCATTGGACCGGACCAGGAGATTATAACTCTGGAGGGTCGTTAGACCGGACCAGGAGATTATAACTCTGGAGGGTCATTGGGCCGGACCAGAATATTATACCTGAAGGGTCGTTAGACCGGACCAGGAGATTATAACTCTGAAGGGTCATTGGACCGGACCAGGAGATTATAACTCTGAAGGGTCATTGGACCGGACCAGACCATAAGATATGATTTTAATGTCAGGATGAACGAACACTAAAGTTGTGTTCCTCTATCAGGTACCTAGATATCTCTAAGGTGCGCGTGCGAGGACGTACGCACGTCAGCATGGCCGTGTCGGCGCTACGTCGTCGTACTGTTGTAAACGGCACGTGCACCGGACCAATGAGGCGATATCGCCATCCCCACCTCCCCCACTACTCAACTTGTTTGTGCTCGGGTACAAAACGAGACCGGGCGAAGCGATCGGGCATTCTATTCTTGGCTTCGGTCCGATGCACATGTTGTCATTGCGCATAGTTATTTTATTAAATTATAAATTAATCAAGTCAGTTATAATAAGTAATCAAGTGAGTCAATCAAATAAAAGTGATTAATAAGTAAAACTACAGACGTTACTTTTTTTTACTTTAAAATATCCGATCCTGACACAACTCCTACATATATATTTTATTAACATGTCAACATTCCGTTATTAGATTTTTGTCCGTTAAAAATTCCGAAATACTGTAATATGCTTTGTTCACCAGTAAGGATTTTAGCCGTTTCTTAAATAAGGTCACGTTCAATTCTTTAATTGACCGAGTGATGTGGTTAAATATGACTGGTGCCATGCAAAATAAACTTCTATACATTAACTAGCTGGAGGATGCCGGAAAAAATGTCACGAGAACGTACTACCGGAATAAAAGTACACTGTGTTAATGCAGATTATAAACTATAAACTATGTTACCCATCTTAATCCGTTCAGCCATTTTTGCGCCAATCCGAAACATAAAACCATCCTCTTTCAAATTGACTACCCCTTTCCACCCCGTAAGGGGTAGATTTTTGACAACCCTGATACACCTTTTCCTTTATTTCCCATCTTAAATATAAGAGTTCTGAGTTTCAAGTTAATCGAACCGAGCGATATATCTTTTCATACAATTATTTTCCCCCACAAAACTCAACACCCCCTTTAAAAGGTTGTTTTCGAAATTGTATGTTTATGGTCGTTTTATTTATTAAGAAAACATACGGGTCAGTTTTCAAGTTTATTGATCAAACGAAACATAATTATGATATAAAGTGTGTGTCCCTTTTCACCCCAAAAGGAGTTTATTTTTGTTTCCTTATTAAAGTTAAATGTAGGAAAGCTGATATTTGTGTGCTTTTCCTTATTCTGACACTTTATCAGATGATGATAATAATTATATTTTTAAGTTGAAGTTTAAGTTCATAGGCTGACATGTTGTCATAGTGACAAATTATTGTATTTTGACACTAATAAGTTTGTTAGTGGTTTTAAGTTGACTCAGAGAACTTTATCTCTGTCTGGGAAATGTAGACATATGATTGCTATGTTAATATTAATGAGGTTATAGCTAATATAACCAATTGTAGCATTAGTGACGTTTCTATGTTGTCTAGTTATACTGACAACATAGTGATTAATTATGATTCATCATGTTGTATGAAGGAGGATCCACCTATAACACCAACATCCTTGGAGGCCACTACCAGTCAGTTAGGGTATTCTCTTCCTGCTGGAACTCATACAGGCATTCTAGACTCTTCAGGACAGTAAGACAACAGAAGTTACCCCTTCCAATAACCAATTATTATTGTTAGAGAATAATAAAATGGTATCTTCTGGCAATTTAACTCATAAAAAAAAACCAAAGGGAGTGCAACATACTTTAAAATTATTTAATCAAAATATCCAAGGTTGCTCTTCCAAATTACTGGAAATAGAATTGTTTTTAGAAAAAACCAAGTATGATGTCATTTGTTTAACAGAACATTGGTTAAAAGATCATCAAGTGATGTCAATTAATTATGAAAATTATTGTGTAGTTAGCCATTTTAGCCGAAAACGTATGATACATGGCGGATCATTAATATTAATTAAAAATTATATTAAATCAAAAGAAAGGAAAGACATCATCGGACTGTCTGTTGAACACTCCATTGAATTGTCCTGTGTTGAGCTTGATAACCAAGTTATAGTATGCGTATACAGACCTCCAAGTTACCAGAATTTATCTGAGTTTGATTCTGTAATGGAAGATGTATTAAAAAAACATTTGACAAATCATTCGATTTGTCAAATGTTTTTATTGAACCAACCCGAGTGACAGCTTCTTCTGCCACTTGTATAGATAATATTTTTTGTAACTGTGATTACTTACACAAACAAATTGTAAATAAGTTGCCATCTGATCACAGTTGACAAACAATAACATTTTGCTCCTATATGCCTTTACAAAAAATTCAAATAAGGTTTAGGCCAATTACAAGTAAAAATTTAGAGAAATTAAATAATTCTTTGGCCAGTAAATTATGTGTTCAGAGTTTTAATAATATTTGTGACCCAAATAAATTCTACGCCGAGTTCTTTTCACTATTAAACACGCAATTTAATGACACTTTTCCACTGAAGACTAAAAGTATTTACTCAAAGTTCGTATTTAGTGATTGGGCGACTCCAGGTATTTGTAAAAGCAGGGAAAATCTTTTTGAACTTTATGGCCTAAAGCAACAAATGAATAATACAAGCTTTCATCAATATGTTTCGAAATATTCTAAAACTTTTAAAAGTGTGTGCAAAATAGCTAAAGCTCTTTATATTAGCAATAAAATAAAATCAGCTGATGATAAGATTAAAACTACCTGGCAAATAATAAATAATGAAACAGGTAGGAAAAAACAGCGTAATACTGAATTTAATTTAGAGACTGCACATGGGCCCATCACTTCAGAGGTAGAAATAGCTCAGGAATTTGAAAACTTTTTTGCTAATATTCCCCTTAAAACTACTGAAACTTTAAGTTCCTCACCCGTGCTTTCTGCTGCCTTACTTAGAAAGAATGTAAAGGTATGCCCTTTGGAGTTTAGGTTTCAGCATACAAACCACCAGGCTGTTATAAAAACTTTTAAAGATCTTAAAATTAAATCAACAGAAGATCTCTGGGGCATGTCTGTAAAAGTTTGTAGATCTAGCATCGAAACCATTGCGCCCTATTTAACTTTCATATTTAACACCAGTGTGGAGTAAGGAGTCTTTCCGGATCTCATGAAGCACAGTAAAGTAGTTCCTTTGTTCAAATCCGGAGATAGTAAAGAACCCAACAATTATAGGCCCGTGTAAATTCTGCCAGTTCTCAGTAAGGTGTTTGAAAAGTTGATGCTCAATCAAATGTTACGACACTTCAATAAAAATTCCATCTTTCATGAACAACAGTACGGTTTCACTAAAGGACGTTGTACCACTGACGCCGGTGTCACCCTAATAAAGAACATTTTTAACGCCTGGGAGGAAGCACAAGATGCCATTGGAATCTTTTGTGTCCTCTCTAAGGCTTTCGATTGCGTTAACCATGAGACACTTCTGCTGAAACTAGATCACTATGGGATTAGGAATACAGCTCTTGATTTACTTAGATCATACCTGAAAGATAGAAAGGTTAAAATTCAAGTAAACGGCGTGAACTCATTGGGGTCTGAAATGGCAATGGGCGTTCCTCAAGGTTCGATATTGGGTCCATTCCTCTTTTTAGTTTACATTAATGATTTACCCCAATTACTTCAAAATCCACCGAAGATGGTTTTATTTGCAGATGACACGTCATTGATCTTTAAAATAGACCGACAGTCACAAAACCTTGACGACGTGAATAATTCTATTCTTCAGGTCCAAGATTGGTTTACGGTAAATAATTTGGTTGTAAATGAAAAAAAAACCAAATGCATTAGATTTAAACTACCTAATGTTAGAAGTAGCGAATGTGATATCATATTGAATGGAGAAAAACTGGAATGTATTAATCAAACGGTTTTCCTAGGAATCACTCTAGACGAGAAACTACAATGGGGACCACATATAACATCTCTTGCGGGGCGGATAAGCTCGGCCGCTTATGCTGTTAGGAAGATAAGACAGTTAACAGATGTAGAAACCGCGCGTTTGGTATATTTTAGCTACTTCCACAGCATTATGTCGTACGGTATTTTATTGTGGGGTCGGGCTGCTGACATTGAATCCATCTTTATTTTGCAAAAGAGAGCTGTCAGAGTATAATCTACGTCGCCGAGAATCTCTTAGGGAACTCTTTAAAAGGATTAATATTATGACGGTACCTTGTCAATTCATTTATGAAAATATTATGTATATAAGAAAAAACCTACTATCTTTTCAAAAAAATTAGTGATAGACATAATTTCAATAGGTACTAGAAATAAAGATAAAATATATCAGCCATGTTTCAGATTATCTAAAGTACATACATCTTTTATGGGGTACTGTGTTAAATGTTACAACAGAATACCTTGTGATATATTGCAATTAAATGAAAGAAAATTTAAAACTCATAAAAAAAGTACACTTTGTAAACAAGCTTATTACAAATTAGAGGATTATATCCAGGATAAGAACGCTTGGAAACATGCTGGTCCAGCTCCATAGGACAATCTAGAGTCTAGACAAAATCTAACTGATTGCTATTTTAATTGTACATTTTATTATTTTTATGACATTTATTTTACACTCTGTGATGATTACCTTAACTCACACACTGATTATTTTAGGAAAACGTTTTTTTTTTTTTTACAATGTTTGTAAATATGTGAGCACCATGTATCTATCACATAATTAATTTATCTGTCATTGCTTCATTATTAATTATTTTTACCTATTGTGGTATAGTAATTTTATTCTAGGTGCATCGTCTTCACATATAATTATATAATTGATGTACCAATGCCAAATAATGTAAAACATTTTAAAAGAGTAAAGGTGGAGTTTCTTGCCCATTCTTCTTTATACGAAGCTACCTTTTGGAAGGGGCGACTAGAATCAATTCTATTTCATATGTAAATTTTGACGTTCAAAAGTGCCATCTATGTGCCTATTTGAAATAAATAATTTGACTTTGACTTTGCAGATACGTCATAATTTAGAGTTAATCAAGCCACGCAGTAAAATCCTCCCTTGTAAAATTGACAACCCCTTTTCATCCCGTTAGGGAACGATTAAAAAAAAAAGCTGATATATTTTTAACCGACTCCCAAAAAGGAGGAGGTTCTCAATTCGGCGGTATGTTTTGTTTTTTTTTTTATGTTTGTTACGCGATTACTCCGTTAATTATGGACCGATTTTAAAAATTCGTTTTTTGTTTGAACGGGTATACTCCCGAAGTGGTCCCATTGCTACCAAATCAGAATCAGATGAGGGGATCCCATGGAAATCGAGGGAAACCCTCAAATTTTATAGGCAAACCTATAGCGATTTGGGTATTTTTTATAGTAACTCGTACATTTGCTCTCGGAAAGCACCATTTGGTGAAGTGAAACTGATGATGGAGACCACATATGGCGACCGGAACAATATAATAATGAGTACCCCTATTTAACGGGTTGCGATTAAGCAATTTATGCTCGTCACTATGCATATGGTGAGTGACAGTTCTCCTGGTTCTTACCAGGAGAACTCCTCAACAATCAACGTCCCAGCATCGGGAAAAACAATATTTGGTAAAAGGTGATGAACAGTTAACATTAGGCTATTGTAACTTAGATAAATTCAAAACTGACCCACTAAAAAGTGAAAAATAAAAAACTTTTTACAAAAAAATAAGAATCGACTACCAAAATTAACACTACAAAGTGAAAAATAACTTTAATTTCGGAAGTCGGTGGCAAAAAACTCAAATACACCAAAGACACCGACTTCCGAAATTAAAATTATTTTTCACTTTGTAGTGTTCATTTAGTAGTATAAATACTGAGTTTCGAGTTATCAGACCACGCATTAAATTTTTCTATACAAAATTTGACATCCCCCAATAAGGGGAATTGGGGGATGTCAAATTTTGTATAGAAAAGTGGCGGCAGGGGCAAAGACAGTAAAAAAAAAACAAAAATGACAACTTTATGATTTACTTAGGTAAGTATTCGTGCCAAGTTTTAAGTTTATCAATTTTATTATTTTTACTTGAATACAAAATTTTGCGAATAGACAACTTCAATACAAAACTTTATCCCCGTTTTCACCCCCATGTGGGTTGAAATTAAAAAAAAAACAACGATTTACGTTGTCTCAGCTAACCATAAGCTGAACTATTAGTGAATTTAACTTAAAAAATAAAGAACTTTAATTAAAAACAAAACTTCACCCCTTAAGGGTTGAAATTATAACCACACCGGGTTGCGTTAGCTTCCAACCATAAGCCTAGATAATAAATTTAGTGATTTTTACATTCTAAAATGAAGGACTTTCCATACATAACTTCATCCCTCTTTTTAACCCTTCGGGGTAGAATTATCAAAAACACTGAAACACATATATATTAATTTTGCTCGCGCAAAGTGGCTAGTTGATATGAAACCATTTGTTTCATACTCGCCCACCATACTTTCGTAAATTAATAATTAAAATAATAATAATAATATTATTATAATATATAATATTAAAGCAGGCTAAAGTTGTGGACTTTCCCCTTTGAAAACCGTATTGCTCTTCCCTTAGGATAGAATGTTTATCGATGAATTGAGTAAGTCGTTTATGCAGTTTCAAAGATTTTTGATATGATGGGTATGAGAGTAATTGGTCTGTAGTTATCTAGATCTTCCTTGTTACCTTTTTTATGGAGCGCTTTTACAACCGATTGTTTAAGTAGGCTAGGAAAACATCCAGATTCCAAAGATAGATTTATTAGAAAAATGTTATGACTGGTGTTAATTCAACTGAACAACTTTTTAGAATTTTCGTTGCTAACTCATCATAACCTACTGAGTTTGTGTTGTTCAAAGATAATATAATTCTGTGTATCTCTTCATAACCATATGGTTTTAGGAAAATACTATCACCAACAGATTGTTTAAGGCTAACACGAGTACTTTTATGGGTATCGTTTGTTATATTAATCCAATAGTCATTGAATGTTTCAGCAATTTTGTTGGGGCTATTAACTACAGTACCTTTGTTTCTTACGGTTTTAATAACTTGTTTACTCTTACTACCGATGGATTCTTTTTTTATCAGTTTCCATGCCGCTTTGCATTTGTTTTTCGAATTACTGATAAATTGATGATTAATTATTTTAATAGATCCATGAGATCCATGAGATCCATGAGATCCATGTGCAACGGCGTAGGAGTTTAGAGTAGTTTTTATACTGTGTTTTATTTTCAACAGTTTCTGTTAGCGTAGTATTTTTAGCGTAGTTTAGTATTAAGTCCCCTCTTTGAGGAGTGGCTGGAGAGGCGCCACGGCGTCCTCACCTTCCGCCTGACGCAGGTCCTCACCGGACATGGATGTTTCGGGAGGTTCCTGTTTAGGATTAAGCGGGAGGAAACGCCCGGGTGTCACCACTGTGTGGATCGACCGGAGGACATGGTGGAGCATACGGTGGAGGTCTGCCCAGCTTGGGCGGAGCACCACCGTGTCCTCACGGAAGCGATCGGCGGCGGCGATCTCTCGCGTCCGGCCCTGGTTCAGGCCATGGTTCGGAGCGAGAGTGCATGGGAGGCCGTCACCTCCTTCTGCGAAGCAGTTATGCTAGCGAAGGAGGACGCGGAACGCGTGAGGGTGAGACAAGGTTCGCGCCCTCGTGCCCTTAGTCGCCGCAGGAGACGCCCCGGGCGTCGGGAGTCGCAAGCCGATTTCCGGCCACCGTAGGCGTGGGCCTGCGGACGGTGAGCGATGGGTAGCTCGCCGTCCGATAAGGACCAGGCCCGGGTCGACGGCGCGTTGTGTTCCACGCGCGCCTCAAAGAGATGTCAGCACAAACTGACGGGGTCCGTTAGGACCAATGCCTGCCAGGGTTGCGAGTTTGTCCGAAAGGGATATCGTGGCCCTGGCACACAGGCAACGGAAGGAACACGGGTGGGTTTTAGTCAGTAAAAGTCTGACACGCCCTCCCGCTCCGCCCAGAGCGGGAGAAGTTATTTGATGATTTCCCACCCAAAAAAAAAACAACAAAAAAAAAAGGGGTCGATCTCTGTTTGACATCTTTATTCATCTGATTGGGAAACATAATTTATAAAATAGATATATTATTATCTCGAAAAACTTTTCGTAAGCTACGTTAATATTGGATTCTTTAAATACTTCTGAAAACGATAGTTCGGACATAAATTTAATCATGTGATGTTTATTATAGTCTCTCTTAAACGTTGAATACTCTGTCAAAGCTGTTTCTTTGTTTCTCACGGGTATACTTAACAACTGTGCAGTATTATGATCAGAAAGACCCAGGTGTAAGAGTTCACCTTTAGCAAATTTGATGTTGCTGATTAGGTGATCTATACAAGAGTTTTGTCGTGTTGGTTCCCGAATATGGAGGACTAGATCATAATTTTGAACAATTTCGATTAACGCCTTAGATTTATTATTTAATTGTAGCGTGTTGATATTCAAGTCACCTGCTATAACTATTTTTTTCTTAAATTTACGTGATATGAATTGTAGCACTGTTTCAAGTATTTCGAAAAGCTTGGTAATATTAGAAATTGGAGTTCTATATAGGCACAAGATAAATAGATTTTGGTTCATGATCTCAATGCCACAACACTCAAAGATATTGTCAATACAATGTTGATTTATAAAAGATATTTTTTTAAATATAGTCCCCCTTTTTACGAGGATGGAGACTCCACCACGCTTTTGTTTCTGGGGTCTAGGTGGAGGTCGTCATTTATAATGTACCATGGTGCATTTACAGCGTCCCTGACTACTTTATTTTGGAATTGTTGGATTATTTTGACGTTGCTTCGTTTAGTACAGCCCCAAAGTTGGATGCCATACGTCCAAATTGGCATAAGAATATGCTTGTATAATATAATTTAATTATGTATTGATAGGCAGGATTTTCTTCCGAGTAACCAATACATACTTTTATAACGTATGTCAAGTTCCCGTCTTTTCTTTTTGACGTGAGATTTCCAACGTAGTTTGGCGTCAAGAGTTATACCAAGGTATTTGGCTGTATTAGCATAAGGCACTTGCATGCCGTTTATATGGATTGGGTAGTAATCGCAATGTTTGTTAGTGAAGTCAATGTGAACAAGTTTT
The DNA here is from genome assembly GCA_963921375.1 of Tiliacea citrago. Taxonomy (NCBI): domain Eukaryota; kingdom Metazoa; phylum Arthropoda; class Insecta; order Lepidoptera; family Noctuidae; genus Tiliacea; species Tiliacea citrago. The sequence continues at coordinate 27,813,303 of OY992790.1, read as the reverse complement.
GACTCATTCGGTTTGATCTTCCACTTTTGTGTCCAGTTATAAACTTTGTTCATAGCTAATTGAACTTTTTCTACTGCTTCTTTGTGGCTTGATCCGGTAGCCATAATAGCAGTGTCATCTGCAAAAGTCGCAATCGTGATGTTTTCCAGCTCTGGGATATCACATGTGTATAGCAAGTACATGATTAGGCCTAACACACTTCCTTGTGGTACCCCTTGTGGTGCTTTTGTAGTTTTTAGATCGGAATATGCATCCTCTTGCCTTACTCTAATCATTCTGATACTTACATATGATTGTAATATGTCTGCAAATTCTGGAGGTAGCATGCGTCTGAGTTTGAATATCAAACCCTCATGCCAAACTCCATCAAAAGCTTGCGCGACATCTAGGAATACGGTGGCACAGACTTCCTTGTTTTCGAGTGTTCTTACAATAATGTTAGTTATTCTGTGTACCTGGTCTATTGCAGAGTGTTTTGCCCTGAAGCCAAATTGATGGTTTGGTATTAGCTCTTTTTATTCTATTATTGGTTTTAATCGTTTTAACAACAGTTTTTTAAATAGTTTCGATAATACGGGCAACAGGGAAATGGATCTATATGATGATGCTTCATGGGGTGGTTTCCCAGGCTTCGCAATCATAATTACTTCAGCAACCTTCCATGGCTCATGTACATGTTTTAGCATAAATGCAGCATTGATAAGTCTGGTCAGCTTTACGTGGCTTTGCGCGGGAGGCGTTTTAGAATTTCTCCTGTTATGAGGTCGTAACCCGGGGATTTCTTCGAGCTAATGTTGTTTTGAATTCCTCTCAGAACTTCTTTAGGAGTCACAAGCCGAATTCTTTGACTATGTAATAACTTTTCACTCTCAAGTATTTCTATGGAGCTCATTGGGTTGAAAAGTGTTTTCTAAGTATTGGGCAAACTTAAACGCTTTTTGTTCATTACTTATGGCCCATTTTCCGTCGCTCTTTCTGATGGGTGGTATTTGCATAATCAGCTCTTTTTAGTTGTCTTGTCGCTTTCCAAAGGGAGAAATCCGTTGATTGGTCGTTGGTTAGCTACACAAGTTTAGTATTCAGACATTCATCCTCAAATTGTAGAATTTTTCGCTTTAAACGTTTAGTGAGGTTATTTAATAATGTTTTATCCCGCGGGCATCTTGTTTACTGCCACCGCTTTCTTTGCTTTCTTTTCTCAGAAAGTAAATTCACAATTTCCTTGGGATAGATGTGTCCCTTATATTTACGTTTTAACTGTGGCGTGTTTTTCCACGCACTTTGTTAGATATTAATTAACAGCATATTTGTTTACGTCTGAGTCCAGCTGATCCTGATTTTGTAACGGAGTTTTTAGGTCGATAATATTATCTAGATCAATGGCAAAACTATCCCAGTCTGTAGACTTATTAACTAGGGTTACATGGCTTTCCCTTAGTAGAATTTTATGACTAAGTCTTAGGATAATCGGGGAGTGGTCCGAATTCATGTGAAAACCTTCCTCCAAATTAATGTAATTGGTAGATATATTTTTACATATGAAAAAGTCTATAAGATTCGGTATTTTCTGGTGGTCAGTGGGCCAGTATGTTGGTTTGCCTGTGCTCATAACTTGACATTGTGTATCTTTAACTGCATTTAAGAGCTGCCTTCCCTTTGTTGTAGTAAGTCTTGATCCCCAGTGCGTATGCTTGGCATTGAAATCACCGCCTAGGATGAACCTCTGGCCTAGAAGTTCAAACAATTTTAAATATCGCTCTTTTCTTATCATATGCCTTGGAGGACAGTATATGGCTGCTATGGAAACGTGACAAAATTTAGTTTTAACAGATACTGCCACGGCTTGAATGTCTGATTCTTCAATTTTACTCTGCTCGTAATGATTGATGTTTTCTTTGATTATAACTGCACTACCTCTTCTGGCGGAGTTGTTAGGGTGGAGCGAGTTATATACTTTGTATCCTCTAAATTTGATGAAAGATTGGTTCGTGAAGTGGGTTTCGGAAATCAAACACACGTCTATATTTTCTGTCTCTAGGACTGCCCGTAACTCATTCAGATGTTTGAGGAGCCCATTAGAGTTCCACGCCATTATCTTTAGTGTGTTATTCATTTTTGATTATTAAAAGCAGCTGTTTTGGTGCTGGACTCTAGCTTCTCTAATCTTTTATATTAGTAATACACTTCAAGATCTGATTAATCTTATCTTCCACAATCGATGGTTGCGTGGCTTGTTTTGTAGCTTGCGCATAGGAACTACTTGCTTGAACAGGTTTTGCAGTTGTCTGAAAACTTTGTTTCCGTACCTGTTTGTCAGAAGGAGACTGTTTGGCAGTTGGCACAACAAGAATAGAATAGAATACTCTTTATTATGTACACCATAAAAGTTACAGATATAAATGTTGAAATTTTACACAGGGTGACACAATGGGCGGTCTTATCGCTAAAAGCGATCTTTTACAGACAACCTTTTGATGGATTAAAAAGAGAAGGAGAGACAGTACTGCAGGTAGTCAGTGGTGAACTATTTACATGTACAATAAATACATACATACACTAAGCATAACTTATCCATAATATATATATACAATAATAAACATGAAACAAGATCAAGGAACTGTATTCTGTAATGATGCTGTTTAAGAACAGAGAAAGTGTTTTTTTACCAGAATTTTAAAAGTGGACAAAGATTGAGCACGCCTTATCGACACGGGCAAGGCATTCCATAACTGTACTGCTTGAACTGTAAAAGACTTGTCATAAAAACTGGTAGAATGCATCGGCATCTCTAGTCTCAAGTTTTCCGATGACCTCAGATATCTATTATGTGTGTCATGAAGGAACTTGAAACGTTCTTTAAGATAAGAGGGGGTTTTAGGATTGAACAGAATACTGTAGAGCTGAAATAAGATATGAGAATTCCGGCGAAGACGTATTGGTAGCCACTTGAGCTTTGTACGAAATTCGGAAATGTGATCATATTTGCGCAAGCCAAATATAAATCTTATACAAAAGCTTTGAAGTCGCTCAAGTTTATCTAATTGTGCCTCAGTGAGATCGAGATAACTGACATCAGCGTAGTCAAGGATGGGTAGTAAAAGGGATTGTGCAAGCGCAGTTTTAGTTGCAGTTGGAAGAAAATTCCTTAATCGTCTCAGGGACTTCCCGGATGCAAAAATTTTGCGACTTACGAGTAACTTAACAAGTTTCCTTTTAATGTTTTTATTTTTCATAATTTGCATATCCTTGGCTACTTCACACCCTCTGTAGTTGGCTGGGTGGGGTCAGCCGCAGTGGACGCATTTTGGTTTCTCTTGCGGAGATTTAGTACAGTTGGCTGTAAGATGCTTGCCAGTGTATTTTACACACCTTGGCTCCTTTCTGCAGCTTTGTACCATAAATTTTATTGACATCGTCGTCATTATTAAATGATAAGACGAACATATTGAGTGGTTCTTTATTCTTCCAGCTTAACTTGTTGTTAACTTTTTCTATTATCAGACCTTGTGATATTACGAGTAAATCGTCTTTGATTCGATCTGGCTGACAAGTAGAATGTATTTTTTTCACTACAACTCTTATTGGTCGAGCCTGTTTGTTCTCGTATGAATGCTAAAGATATTCTTTTACTGATATAAAAGCCTAGCAATCGCTCTATACGAGTCCTCGGTTCTGGCGTTGATCTTCACACAATCTCCATTCATCATTTTTGCGGTGAATGATTCAGTTGGTTGGGTTTCAGTTAGTGAGTCGTAGAACATTTAGTAGTTCTTGACTCCGTCTATTATGATTGGGGGTGGTGGAGGCACTTTTTTGACTAATGTCTGTTCTTTCTCACATTTTGTTGTTGTTGGGCACTTGTTCCGGGTTGTTGTGGTGGAGAGAGGGAGATGTTCAACTTCCTTTTCTTCCTACTTTTGGCCCTAATCCACTCAGTCTCTTTAGCGAGTTCTTCCTCATCTGTACAGTACTCGACGTTTTCTTTTTGAGATTGAGCAAATTGTATGTTGCTCTTAGCTTCCAACTCCTTGGGGTCTTTATTTCCTTGTCCATTGGAGCTGGGATTTTCTTTTTGGCGGTTTAAAAGTTATTGCTGGAGGCCTTCTATTTGGACCTTCAGATCATTAACAAGAAGTTCCAGCTTTTCTCTCTCTGATCTTTCTTGCATGTAATTGTCATACAACAGCTTTTACCAGATCAGTTTTAATTTCACCTTAGTTGTCGACATTTTACGGTTAGTAGAAACTTCACCTTCACAAATATTTAATTGTACTGTTTACACTATAATTAATAACTGGGTCATCGCGGCGACCTTGATAAAACAATTTCGCAACACGGCGACGACGGTATTATTGTGATGCGCCAGCGAATTACCCTAAAGTAGAGCACCCGCGCGCTAATGATATACGTCCGTTCTTGATAGAAGCCAAACACAGAACTAAACGGTACACGGTTTTTTGAGATGTAATAATCTTTTTGTATGTTTAGAGTTTTTATAAAAATATAAAATTTTTGAATCGTAGTCAATCTGATCCAGAATTGAATTAATCTTGCCACATAACCCATATACATTAAAAACGTTAAATGTCTCAATGTATTCCACAAATGTGCAGTCATTCGATTGTTTACTAATTAGTCTTAAGTTTTCATTTAAGTGATCAGTTTTAGATATTTTTAACACTAGACTAGGACATTTTATACATTTCAAAAATACACATAACTCAGTCATAATTTTAAACAGGTCATTGTCATGTTCGCCAACACATAGTATAACACGGTCTTCAGAGGATATCTCGAACATTTTTGCGCTGTTTAGTATTTCCTCTTTAGTAGCGTTAGGTTTTATTATTGATATAAACTGGTATTTATTGTAACGGTTGTATTGTCTTGATTCTATAAGATTTTTTGCCAGTTCCGTGCCTTGACCACTACCAAGGATAAATGCTCTTTTGTTAGGCATTTGCTGTCTTTTTACAGGCATTGGATTAGGCTGAGATTTAATGGGCGGTTCTGCTTGCGTTTGCGGCGATGCTTGATTTTTGGGCTTAGATAATGGGTTTGGTACGGGTTCGGAGGTTCTTTCTGTTTCTGTTACGGGTTTAGTAGTATGTCCTATTTCCTCCTTTGGCATTGGATTTATTGGTAGTTTTTTTTTATGTATCTTCGTCGGGGAGCCGCCGCTTTTTATTAGTGTAGAAGTCATAGGACTATTAGAACTGTTAGAAAAACTATCGGCAAGTCGCCTTCTTGCACTTTTTGTAGAACTAGAAGACATGTTTTTTCTTAGTGATGAAAGTGGACTAGAACATAACTGTCTATAATTAAGTTATTTTACTATTCTTGTGGCTTTTAATTTATATTATTTAACCACCAATCAATTCTGTACAAGTTATACACTTCTGCCGAACCCTTTCGGGAACACATTAATTTTTCGATTATAAAACATTCATTTCTTAGTTGGCCGGTCGTTACGTGTGGGGTCGATGTGCTACGATATTGATTTATTACTACGACTTCTAAGTTGTACTCAGTGGCGGAGATGCAACAGTGACCGAAGCAAGCTCAAAATGTTTTGCATCCCGCCTCGGAAATGGTTAGGTTATCTTATGAGTTTGTTTCGCCATATTTTCTCAGGGGTAGTCATATAGGAAATGTCGACTATATCTACCTAGCTTATTTTATTTTTTATTTTTATAGTGACGTGTAAAAGTGACTCCGACATCCTATTTACAGAATGAACGATTTCATTTAATTTCATTATCGTGCTCGGCAACTTGGTGCAACCTGACACGGTCAGATTAGGATCGAATGGAAATTTTAGCACCTCGCCTCGGAAGGTTATATTGTCTTTTGATCATTCATACAAAAATAGCAGACACTTTGTCAACTTATGCAGAAAAGCAAGAATGCAGGTTGTAAGAGCAAAATAGAAGAAAAGCTAGCTCAAAATTATTGCACCCTGTCTTAAATAAGAGTTATTTGGTCAGCCTAACATGCAAAAGATTGAATGAAAATAATGTATAATGCAAGAGAGAGCGAAGCCAGCTCGAAAACTTTTTCACACCGCCTCGGTTACGTTAGGTTTTCTTTTGTCCAAGTAGAATTGGATACTAATCTGCGGTATTCGCGTAAGTACGTAATTAGTCAACTATCTAAAATTATATTGAAATAAATAGATTGCTGCGTTTGCAGTCTGACGGTATGTACCTACGTAAACTTTATAAGTATTTTTATTCGTGGACGTACCTGCGCCCCCGGCGCCGCTTGCTGCGGCTTGTCAGCGTGCGCGCTCGCCTCCTCGCTAGAGCTACCGCGCGCCCAGCCCTCTGTAACAGTTGCGAGTGTCAGCCGCGGCCAGAACGCCCCGCCCCGCCCCGCCCCAGCCCGCACAGCCTGCGCGCCCCGCACTCACCGGCTCGCTCGTGGGCCTGCACCTTGTGCTGCAGCAGCGGGTAGAAACCGCGCGCCGTGGCGTTGTGCGGCTCGTACTGCAGGATGAGCCGGCAGTACTTGAGAGCCTCTGCGTAGTGACGCCGCATTATGGCCGATAGGAACTGAAATAAGACAAGCGAGCTTTACCCAACTAGCAAAAACGTCGTATAATTCCAGTCTTAAAAGACTTCATGTTATGTAAACAGTTATATAGTGGTATGTAGCGAACTATAATGTTATAGTATAGAAGTTCATCTTACACCTCTTCAGCGCGAGACTGTAATGTCTTATTATACATATAGTTGATTAAATGTTTTTAGGACTATCTCATACGACGTCGTACAATGGTGTCAGTGCATATGTTTAGTAAACGTTTTCAGGACTAACTTATACGACGTCAGATACTAGTGGCAGCCATGACGTATAATGGGCAATGTATTGGTCTTATAAACGTTTCGGTTAAATAAAAGGTTTTCATAAGACAACCGTCGTCGTGTGCAGAATCTTGACATAACTTTTATACCATTACAATGCCGCTTAAACGTTTGTGCATGACCTTTATATAACAAAGCCAAGAATTCAATAAAGCATGTCCTGTAAAAAAGTTACAATCAATAATAAACCAAAATTTAGTGAATGGGCCACTGCTCGCATTAGAAAAAGTAGAGATATTTTATATAATTTGTACTACGAGAAATCATTGACTTCTGATCAAGCCCTTCATAATTATATCAGAAACTATTCTAAGATATTTATAAGAGTCTGCGCTCAAGCTAAATCTAAATTAATAAGTAGGTAACAAAATTAGTATTTCTAATAGTAAAATAAAAGCTGTGTGGCAGGTACTTAACAAAAAGAAAATGGAAACACAAAACAGCGAGATTTAGAACCATTTCAGATAAGTTAAAAGTTGCTGAGACACTAGAAAACTTCTTTACCAACATCCCAATAGAGGTTATGAAATCTCTCTCCTCATCATCTGTATTAGCTAATCTCTTCTCAAAGAAAACTACTCTAAAGACATTCCAAGTTTTCAATTCAAGCCCATTTCTGTTGTCACGATTAAAAAAGCATTCAAAAGTCTTAACTTATAGAACACTGAAGACTTATGGGGAATTTCCGTTAAGGTTCTTGGAGATATAATTGACACAATAGCCCCTGTCCTAACAGGCATATTTAATCAATGTTTAGACAACGGTACGTTTCCTGATTTAATGAAACATAGTAAAGTAGTACCAATTTTCAAATCTGGGTAGTAAGAGTGATCCCTCTAATTACAGCAGTGCTATTCTGTAACCATTTCACCGTGAAAACTTAGGTGAAGTGAGCGTGGAGTGAACTGTCCCTGAGGGATTGACACTATTAACAAGTCACTTCAAGCTCACTTCACCTACGTTTACACGGTGAGATTTTTTCAGAATAGATCGGCAGGCCTATATCTGTGCTACCAGCATTGAGTTAAATATACGAAAAAATAATGCTAGACCAGATGTTGTCACATTTTAATTCAAATGGGATTTTACATAGTCGCCAGATTGGTTTCACGAAAGGTAGGTCGACGACTGACGCAAGAGTGAAACTCATCAGTCACATTTTGGAATTCTAGGAGAAATCCCAGGATGCCATTGGCATTTTCTGTGACCTCTCAAAAGCGTTTGACTGCGTTGACCACAATACACTAATCTGTAAATTAAACCACTACGGAATTCGTGGACAAGCTGCTGATCTTGTTTTTTCCTATCTATGAAACGGGCAGCAAAAAGTAAACGTTAACGGGGCGACATCCCTTGGGGTCTCTAATAAAGATGGATGTCCCACAAGGTTCAATTCTTGGCCCTTTCCTATTTCTTGTTTATATTAATGATCTGCCTTACATGATAGCTAATTTTTCGAATATAATTCTATTCGCTGATGACATTTCCCTTATTTTTAAAATAGATAGAAAAGGTACGGATGTCTTACATGTCAACGATTGTCTGGCTGTTCCTTTAAAATGGTTCGCAGCTAATAATTTTTTACTTAATGTGAACAAAACAAAATGTCTTAAGTTCTCATTACCAAATGTACCCCAAGTGAGTCTAAATTTAAAACTTGACGGCAAGAAACTAGATGCTATTACGGAAACTGTATTTCTAGGAATTACTTTAGATTCAAAATTACAATGGGGTGCCCGCATTAGAGCTCTTTCAAGTAGATTAAGTTCAGCTGCATATGCAGTAAGAAAAATAAGGCAGTTAACTAATATAGCCACAGCTAGGTTAGTGTACTTTGCTTATTTCTGCAGTAAGAAAAATAAGGCAGTTAACTGATATAGCCACAGCTAGGTTAGTGTACTTTGCTTATTTCCACAGTATTATGTCATATCCCATTCTGCTGTGGGGATCGGCTGCTGACGTAGATTCAATTTTTATTTCACAAAAGAGGGCAATCCGCGCGATCTATGGAATGGGTCCTCGCGAGTCCCTTAGAAACAAATTCAAATTAATAAATTGATGTACTAACTCTGCCTTCTCTTTATATCTTTGAAAGTATTTTTGTTCGCAAAAACTTAGGACTTTTCAAAATAAGAAGCGATTTCCATAATATAAATACACGTAGTAAACATGAAATTGTGATACCCAAATTTAGATTAACTAAAACAAGCAAGTCATTTCTTATAAATAGTATCCGCTTCTATAACAAGTTGCCAAAATCGGTTATAGAACTTAGCGATGGAAAGTTCAAAACCCACATCAAACGTGTCCTAATCAAAAAAGCATATTATAAGATTAAGGACTACGTTGAAGACAAGGAAGTTTGGCAATAATTCCTTCTGCACATGTGGCTCCCCTGGAAAATAAGCGATAGACAATTTTAATACTAGAAACAAAGATAAAATAGATCAACGATTTTTCAGATTATCGAAAGTACTTACATACATCTTTTATGGGGTATTGTGTTAAATGTTACAACAAAATACCTTGTGAGATATTGCAATTAAATGAGAGAAAATTTAAAACACAATATATTAAAATTACACATTGTAAACAAGCATATTACAAGTTAGAGGATTATATCCAGGACAGGAATGCTTGGAAACATGCTGGTCCAGCTCCATAGGACAATCCAGAGTCTAGACAAAATCAAACTGTTTGCTACTTTTATGGTAAAATCTGTTATTTTTATGATATTGATTTTACATTCTATGATAACCTATACTCACACACTGAGCAGCTGAACTTAATCTACTTGAAAGAGCTCTAATGTGGGGAACCCATTGTAATTTTGAATCTAAAGTAATTCCTAGAAATACAGTTTCCGTAATAGCATCTAGTTTCTTGCCGTCAAGTTTTAAATTTAGACTCACTTGGGGTACATTTGGTAATGAAAACTTAAGACATTTTGTTTTGTTCGCATTAAGTAAAAGATTATTAGCTGCGAACTATTTTGAAAGAACAGCCAGACTATCGTTGACATGTAAGACATCCGTATCTTTTCTATCTATTTTAAAAATAAGGGAAGTATCATCAGCGAATAGAATTATATTCGATAAGTTAGCCATCATGTAAGGCAGATCATTAATATAAACTAGAAATAAGAAAGGGCCAAGAATTGAACCTTGAGGGACGCCCATCTTTACTAGAGACCCCAAGGACGTTGCCCCGTTAACGTTTACTTTTTGCTGCCTGTTTGATAGATAGGAAAAAACAAGATCAGCAGCTTGTCCACGAATTCCGTAGTGGTGTAATTTACAGATTAGTGTATTGTGGTCAACGCAGTCAAACGCTTTTGAGAGATCACAGAAAATGCCAATGGCATCCTGGGATTTCTCCCAGGATTCCAAAATGTGACTGATGAGTTTCACTCCTGCGTCAGTCGTCGACCTACCTTTCGTGAAACCAAACTGGCGACTATGTAAAATCCCATTAACGGCATAACTATGTAAATGTCTATTAACTGCTCCTAAATTAGGATGTTTATTTCTTTTTTAGGGTTCCGTACCCCAAGGGTAAAACGGGAACGATATTACTAAGGCTCCGCCGTCTGTCTGTCTGTCCGTCTGTCACCACCGTGTATCTCATCAACCGTGATAGTTAGCAAAACAAATACTAAAAAACAGAATTAAATAAATATTTAAGGGGGCTCCCATACAACAAACGTGATTTTTTTGCTCGATTTTGCTCGATATTAATAACGGCACCAAGTAGACGCTTAAAATATTCACAGAATATTTAGTTATATATTCACTTTAAAAATAAATAATTAAATTGAAATAAAACAAACATTTAAGGGGGGCTCCCATACAACAAACGTGATTTTTTTGCCATTTTTATAGATAATGCTACGGAACCCTTTTTGCGTGAGTCCGACTCGCACTTGGCCGGTTTTTTTTACATACTTACAACCTACTTACATACTGACAGAATATTAATTCAGATTTGTTACAATTGTAATGGCAATGTTGTAATTTGGTTTAAATATGTAGGTTTTTATTTTAATTATTTTAGTAATATTTTATATAGATTCTTTTTTAATTTGTGAATGTGCGAACGTTGTAGGCTTAATACACTGTAGCTTTGTTAACCATTTTGTATTTTGTTAAGTACTTGGTACTTGTTGACGGGCCTACACTGTCCTCCCATATCTATTAACACTGTAACTTGAAAACATTGTAAAAGCCCACTTAAAAAAAAAAAGAGTAACCGTGGAATTTCTTGCCGGCTCTTCTCCATAGGAAACGACCAATTGGAACCGTGCACCTAGCTTCTGACGTTTCATAAGTACCCATGTAGGTTTATATCTCTCGACCTGAGACGCATTACCAAAAAAATCAATCAAAATCAAAAACTATCTAAAATTATTTATCAAAATCTTTCTTTTGGCTCTAGAGCCAAAAGAAAGATTTTGACAAAATCGTGTTAAAACTATTGTTCATTATCGATTAGGCTAATAAAAAGAATATAATGTTTTAGATAAGTCTTGTACCTTTGTATCAGTATACTAATAAAACTAGTCACAGTATAAAATAATATTTTATTAATCAAAAACTACTTTTTTGGTGACATCCAACCTTATGCTTGTACTGAGTTATTAAAACACCAATCCTTTTAATTCTATTTACTGATCCAACTTTATGCCTGCAATTTTTTGGTAAATCAATGCGTATTTTTAGCTTAATTTTATTTAACATGTAACATTATGTTTGACAAAAAATAGAAATTAAGTTAAGTCCGATCTTGTAATATATCTATGTACGTAGCATTTAAATTAATTATTATGAAGTACTTATGGTCGGAATAATTAAAATGAAATTAAAAAAATAATCAAAGCTAGCATAGTGACTTTCCAACTTATTTTTTGTAAACTAAAAAAGAATAGCACAAGTAAAAAATTATTAAACTTAATTGTTATTTTTAATCAACTTCAGGAAAATCTGCCTGACTCTCGAAATGTTTGAATTTTTTACAATATGTATGGAATTCCTGTGGAATCCATTGTAAAAGACTTATCAAACCACTGTATTTTGCAGTTGATATATGGGCTTTTGAGCCCCCAACATAGTTGTGTAAGGCTAGGCAGATAGGGTATATGGGCTTTTCAGTTTGACTTACACTAGGTAAAATCTTCTGCAAATGTATTTTCATAAAATAATATTCCGGGCTGGTCTTGTTTAATCTGAAGCCAAACACATTCTGATAGTTTAAAATCTTTACCATCTTTATTCTTGTTTCTCATTAACAAGTTATCATCTAAATTTATTACTTTAAACTGCGTTCGCGATTTAGGATAGACTATTGTTACGCGTTGTTGTAATGTTTTTTTTATCTTACGATTTATTAAATACTTGTAATGAGACTATGTATGTACCATATTATTTGGTAATAGTAAATTCAAGTAGAGTCGTTGTTCCGAAGGGAAGCCGGTAGGAATGGGGTTGTATGAAGCCGTCGCCCCTGTGAACTTGTATATCTATCAGAACAAAAAGAGATAGAATTATGATTGTTATATGCTTAGAAAGAGCGCGAGATACTGGTTTCAGCTGACTATTAAAGTTATTTTGCTCCGATCTCGATATTCGACCTTATGCGTCTCAGGTCGAGATCTATATAAATAAAAAGACAAGTCCTGATTGACTGACTGACTGATTAACGCCCAGCCCAAACCCTTGGACCTAGAAAGCTGAAATTTTGTACTAAGGTTCTCTTTATAATGTAGACAAGGAATAAGAAAGGATTTTTGGGAATTCTTCCCCTAAAGGGGTAAAATAGGGGATGGAAGTTTATATGAATGTCCGTCAGTTTTGAAGTTAGGATCTTCAAATTTTGTGTTTAGGCTGACGATTGAAAATTAATTTATATGTGTTGCAGTATCTTTGATAATTCCACCCCCGAAGGAATAAAAAGAGGGATGAAGTTGTGTATGGAAAGTCCTGCATTTTAGAATGTAAAAATCACTAAATTTATTATCTAGGCTTTAGGTCGGAAGCTAAAGCAATGGTGTTGTTAGAATTTCAACCCTTAAGGGACGAAAACGGGGATGAAATTTTGTCTTTAATTAAAGTTATTTATCACTAATAGTTCGCTTATACAACGTGTCGTTGTTTTTTTTTTTTGAAAAAACAACGACAAAAATTGTTGTCAATTTTACAAGTGAGGATTTTACTGCGTGGCTTGATTAACTTGAAAATTGGTATTGATACTTAGCAACAAAAATTAAGAATAACATGTATCAGTTTTTCGAAAATTTACCCCTTATGGGGTGAAAAGGGGTAGTCAATTTAACAAGGGAGGATTTTACTGCGTGGCTTGATGAACTCTAAATTATGACGTAGGCATCTGCTAAGAAGGGGTTTTTGGGAATTTAACCTTTAAAGGGGTGAAAATGGGGGATTTTGTTTGTATGAAAAATCTTATTCATTGAGTTAATAAATCTGAAACTTCGCACGAATTAGTATTCGTGCGAAGTTTCAGATTTATTAACTAATTATTAACCTAAGTAAATTATAAAGATAGTTATTTTTTTTTTTAAGGGGTATTGAAGTTTGTATGGAAGAATTTTATCGCGTGGTCCGATTTACTCGAAACTCGGTATTTTATATATACATAATGCTCACAGAATATAAAGCCTTACATGTTTTTGGGTTTATTCAAATGTAACCCTTACGGGGCAAAAGGGGGTTTTTAAGTTTTAGGGAAGGATTTTACTGTGCATCTTGATAAACTCCAAAGTAATTGAATATTTTTCAAAAATAAACTCCTTTTGGGATGAAAAGGGACACAGTTTATATCGAAATTTTGTTTCGTTTGATCAATAAACTTGAAAATTGACCCGTATATTTTCTTATAATAAATAAAACGACCATAAACATATACTTGTCGAAAACAACCTTTTAAAGGGGGGTTGAATTTTGTGGGGGGAAATAATTGTATGGAAAGATATATCGCTCGGTTTGATTAACTTGAAATTCGGTATTTATATTTAAGATCGGAAATAAAGGAAAAGGTGTATCAGGGTTGTCAAAAAATCTACCCCAGGGTGGAAAGGGGTAGTGAATTTTAAAGGGGATGATTTTATGTTTCGGATTGGCGCAAAAATGGCTGAACGGATTTAGAAGAAATTTGGTTACATAGTTTATAATCTGCATTAACACATAGCGTACTTTTAATTCTGGTAGTGCTTTCTCGTGACATTTTTTCCGACATCCACGCGGGCGAAGCCGTGGGTAAAAGCTAGTGTGAAATAAAATATTTTGATTTGATTGATTTCGTTTAATAAAACCGGCCAAGTGCAATTCGGACTCGCAACATGGAGGATTCCGTACCTAATTAAGATCGAGCAAAAAACGCCAAAACAAAAATCTCATATGGGATTTCCTTTAATTATTAAGTACATTTCTTTTATTTTTATTATTTTTTGTTAAAGCGGCCATCAATTTGTGAAAATTTCAACTGTCTACCCTGTCTGTCCTGTTTATGAGTACAGCTTGCTGACAGACGGACGGACAGCGGAGGCTTAGTAATAGGGTTCCGTTTGCCACCCTTCGGCTACAAAATCCTAAAAAGTAAGTAATGATTAGGGAACCCAAAGTCGACTTAATATGGCCGGGCGTCATAGTCTCAAGGGAAAGTCTGTACGACCATTTTGTTATGTGTATTATAGAGGTCGCCATTTAACTTAGACAAGATGGTTGGAGCTTTATTATTAAAACATATTTTTAATAAGTAACTAAAACTATTGAATTACTAAGAAATAGGGGAGGGCGTTAAAAACTTCCCAACAACACATATAAATATATTGTCATAAAACTAAAGTTCCCTGAAAGATTAACACAACTACTGCCATATGTCACACTAATTTAAATAATATAGGCCCAGAATGGATATTTTCTAATCATGGAAATTAACTTCAATATTTTTTTTCTGATAGTCTTTCATACAAGAACAATATTTAACATGCGAATCAAAACGGTTGTCGTTGAGTAATTTTTTGACAATAGTCCAACGTTTCAGTTGTTTGTCAACCACATTATAACTGCTATGTGACATAAACGGTCACATAACGGTCTCATCACAACCAGTATTAGACCGTAAAGTCGATCTTTTAACTTTTATTTAACTTGTATTTAACGTTCAGCGGTCGTTACTAACTGATAATACTGTCGTATAATTTGGGCCTTTTTCGGGTTTTATAAATGTTTATATTTACGCATATACTACGACCAATCTTAAAAGAGTAACTGAAAATGTAAAACGTTAACTTGACTATTATAAAACATTAATTTGTTAGTTGGGTAGTTTCTAAACCTCCCCGAAGTCTTCCGGCAGCGAACCGTCTACATGTCACGCTTACCTCCGCAAGGAACTCGCTGGGCGCAGACAGTGTCTCGTTGGCTTCGGAACAGTCCTCCGGACTGATTGAGTGGCGGTTTCCTGCGTCCATGGCCGGCGCCGCGACGGTGGGCGGTGGAGCGCGCACGGGCGCCAGCGCCGCCGCTGGTGTTGTCGTGCCCGAGTCCGTGTCCAACGAGCGCAGCCGGCAGTACTCGCTGGCGAGCCGGTAGCGTGGCAAGGGCTCGGCGGGCGGTGCCGGCAGCGTCACCACCAGGCGCCGTGTGGGCGACGACTCGCGCGCGGGTGGTGGCGGCAGCTGGCACCACGCCCGTTCTGCCGAGCGTGTTGTCTGTTCCGATGAACACGTTGCCCGAACTGGCGAACGCGCTGCCCGCACCGGCGAACGTACGGCCCGCACCGGCGAACGCACCGCCCGCATCGGCGACAGTACGGCTCGCACCGGCGAACGCACTGCCCGCACCGGTGAATGCGCTGCCCGAACCAGGGAACGCTCTGCCCGCACCGGCAAACACGCTGCCCGCAGCGGACGCTGCGGTGCGCGTGTCCAGGGCCGCTGCTCGCTCAAGCGCAGCGCGACGCGTGAGGCGGTTTCGAGGCGCGCTGGAGGCGTGGGCGACGGCCAGGTAGTACGCGGCCACGCGGGTGGCGGCGGAGGCCGCGGGGGCGCCGGCCGGTACAAGCGCGAGTTGGGTACCAGTCGCCGGTACACTCGTTTGTGGCGCCGGCCGTGAACGTCGTTACCGCGTGCCTCTGAGCATTTCGGTCGTGACTGAGGCTTTTTCTCGGGTCCTGGGTACCTGGGGCATACACTCGCGTCAGTCTGGGTCAGACGGTTGGGCTGCGGTGCAGGGTGGCGATGACTCACAGGCGTCGGTTTGGGGTGTAGGGCGGGCGGGCGGCCTCAGCACGGCCTGGCTTGCGTCGCACGGGCGCCTTTCGGCGCAGCAGCCGCGGCGCGCCTAGGTCGATCACGTCTCCGGCCTCCGACTCCGCCTCTCGTTTCAACCTATGTTGTATTATCAAAAGGCACATTTAGATACAATATTTGCTACTATTCTGTATTTGTTACCGGTGGGTGGACAAACACAGAGTGCACACATACGTGTATGTTACCGGTGGGTGGACAAACACAGAGTGCACACATACGTGTGTGGCCGCTTTTTGTTCGCATTGTGTCGGATTAAGTGTTATTGGGTTGTTTCTATCAGGAACGTCAGGAATTTCTCAGTAGTAGCCTGAAGTCTGGATTTGTGCTCGGTTGATGTTAAGGCTCGCTCGCTGCACTGGCGAAAACAAAGGTCGTTGCATAAGTAACGTGGCTTAACACGGACGGATGGGAAGAAAATTTTAGGAAACATCGTTTCATACAAAATGTACCTGAAAGATTAGACGTAAATAGGGAGTAGTAGTAGGAGTAGGTCACGGGTGCACGGACGGAATGATGACGTCACACGCAAGGGACGGGATAATATCGTTGGTGACGAAATTCAGCACGTCCCAGCCCCGCGCGTGCCACGTGCGGTCCGTGGTCCCAGCCCCGCGCATGCCACGTGCGGTCCGTGGTCCCAGCCCCGCGCGTGCCACGTGCGGTCCGTGATTTTGCTGCGAATACACAGTTGCTCACGGCGCTCCGGAGAACTAAGTAGTTTTGTTTGTTTCGCGTCACTATCGCGGTGCGTATGCATTAAACACCCTTCTCGCGTTTTCATAACACCATGTTCCATCTCCGCCCCGTTCAATTCCTAGCGCCGTCGAGTATGCAGCGACCTTTATTTTTTTTATAATTAAAACGGTTTAAAACCAATTAGAATAATTAAAGACACAAATAATAATACTTTCACTCAGTTCTTACTTCCATAACAAATCAGATCATTCATCACTACACAAACATGTAACAAAAGCAGATAAGAAACTTCCACTCAGCTTATAAAATAGAAATACTCAAATTAATGAAAATATCATAAGCACACAACAAAAAATTGCAGCATCCTTACATATTATTACTAGCTAAAGCCCGCGGCTTTGCCAACCTTAGTTAAGTACATTGCATTGGGTCTACCCTTTATGGCAGAACTTTTTTGTCATAATATTATTTTGCATAACAGCTGATAGCATAAACATCATTTCGCAGAAAATCGTTTGGCAGACACTCATTTATCATACATTCAAAACACATAAGTTTGTAAGTCAGAATCATCTTTAGGCATAAATTTTATAGCCATTATAATTAAAAAGTAGAACCATCATATCGCAGAAAGTTCACAGTCAGAATCGTCTTTTGGTATACATTTCATATCGACAGTCATTAAAACGCAGAACTATCATTTCTCAGAAAGTTTACAGTTAGAATCATCTTTTGGCATACAATTCATACCCATAAAGTTGAAAAACTCATCTATCACATTACAGATTTTTTTTTCTATATAATCTAGTCGTTTCTGGCACTCGCCGGCCGCTGCCGCGGTACCGCTCGCTTCGCTCGCTCGGCTCGTGCGTAGGAGATCACAGTTTTAACCTAACCTAACCATTTATTTTTTATAATTAACCTCGTCTAACTAGTTCGGTTCTTGATAGCCTGCTAAAAATAATCTGTTTTTTTCCATTTTTTTTTTCGTCTATATAATCTAGTTCGCTCGGCTCGTGCGTAGATCACAGTTTTAACCTAACCTAACCATTGTTTTTTAAATAATTAACCTCGTCTAACTAGTTCGGTTCTTGATAGCCTGCTTAAAATAATCTCTTTCTGGTCCACCCAAGAGGACCACCAAGACGAAGACGACGAAGACCAAGGCAATTAAGCCTTCACCTGAAGAGGTAAGGAGAGGGGGGGGAACGAGCACCGCGAAGGTTGCTGGCCCACCGACGACATCGGCGCTTGCGCGCGTTGCGCCAACGCCGTCGTCGAGCCGACAGCACGCGGTGTCCATCCGCCCCGCTGCGTTCCGCCCAGTGCCGATACAGGCACCGGGGCCTGCCGCGAATCCAGGCCGCGCGCCGCAAGCGCGCGCAGAAGCCCCGCCCGTGCGGATGCCCGCGCCCGGACCTGCCGCCGCGCTCACCGCGCGCGCCCCCGCACCTACTACGCGTGCTACCGCGCCCGCGCACACCGTCGCACCCGCCGCGCGCGCACTGGTACCAACGGCGCGCCTCCACGCACCCGCCACGCGCGCCCATGCGCCGCCGCCGCGTTTTGCTTCGCCGCCAGCGCCGCCCATCGCTGCACACTACCAGCCGCCGCAACCAAAAGCTGTGCCAGCATCGCGCACCGCCAACCCCGGTCCCCGCCGCTCGCTGGCGGGACCGGCGAAGGCTGAGCGTGAGCGGCCAGCGAGTGCCGGCCCACATACTCGGTCGGCACTACTGATCCCGAAACTGATGGCGAAAGCGTCGTGGCGCGCCTACAGAAAACAAATAGCAACCACTCACATGGGCGCAATGCGCCCAATTGCCGATACGCCGTACTAGGCAAACCCATCGAGGGGCCCGCATTGGCGGGTCACTGTAAAGCCTCCGTGGGCGAGGGGCGACGCCCCGACCCCGCCAGCCGACAGCGACGTCCTCAGTTCAAAATCGTCAGTCGTCAATCAAACGTCAAGCAGCTCACTAGTCCTGGGAATACAAACAAGAAACAAGAATTCTGAAGTTTTATTCAAGCATACAGTCCACCCCGACAGCTGGTCCTACGAAGCCCGATCGCAGATTGAACATCGCCGATTCAAGTTTCATCAATCAAGATTATCGTTTAATATCAAATATGAAGACTAGAAGTGTTGCAGCCAAGGAAAGTGAATCGTCTACAATAGCCGACGTCCTACTGTGCGGACATTTGAAGATCCGCCTAGGTCGCCGTCGACCACCGCTTCCGCGTTGCCGCGCAGTACGCCCGCGGCTGGGATCGATCCCGCCCCCCCCGCGCTCGCAATCGCACCCCCCGCCACCGCCGCGGCGAGGAGGGTTGCGCCGGTTATGTCCGATAGCGCGTCCGCCGCGCCGGCTCCACGCCTCGTACTGGCGAGTAGAGCCACCGCAACCGCGTATGACTATGGTGAATCGGTCGCCACGCCATCCGCGTCACCGACGACGTCCTCCGTACCACGAACCCAGGACTCAGTGAGAACTATAACAGCTACGCGCAATGCTCCCGGGAGGGATACAGCAAGTACGATACGTTCCAGAGGATCACATAGTAGTGACGTGGCAAGAATGAAGAAGGCAGAATACGAAGCACAGAAGAGGATTGCTGCAATACGGAACGAGCAATTAGAAATTGAAAAGGCGCTCGTCAACAAGCGATTCGAATATGAAGTGTCGGCGATAGAAGCAGAGGCAGAGGCCCGTGAAGAGGGCTCCGTGCACAGGAGTGATGACAGGGTGGACGAGTGGCTTCAAAGTATTGACCGAAGCCACCCCCAAGTCACAGATCAGCCTCAGGAAGAGCCCCCGCACCCCGCCGCCACGCACGCAGCTCAAGAGACTGCCGCCTACGTCGAACCCGCTACTTATGTTGATGCCTTTACGCCTGCTAGAGACACCCGAAGAAGACAACGATCGGCCTCGCGGTCACCCCACAGAGGGGAACGCCGAGTTGGAAGAGGAATTGAACAGTTGGCCGACACGTTGGACAAGATGATGCGCGTACGTCCACCACCAAGACAAGCGACTGAGCTACCTACGTTTACGGGAGCGGCCACTGAATGGTTGCCATTTAAGGCGGCGTACACCGATTCATCAAATGCATACAAGTTCACCGCGATCGAGAATTTGGCAAGACTGCGAAACTGCATTAAGGGCGAAGCAAGAGAAGCAGTATCAGCACTCCTGTACACCGCCTCAGATCCACAAGTGATTGTGAAAACGCTAGAGCAGTACTATGGCAGGCCGGAAATACTCATGGATCGAGCAATGGAAGACTTAAAGAAGCTACCTCGACTCACGAGCACGGCCAGTGAATTGAATTCGTTAGCAGTGAAATTGCAAAACATAGTGTGTGTGATATCTAACATGGATAACCGCGGATATATATGGAACCCGATGCTAGTTCGTGAAGTGGTAGAGAAATTGAGCCCACACATAAAGTCAAGATGGTGTGATTACGCTTCTGAAGCAGTGGAATCGTCGCGTGAACCGGAAGTAACACTATTGTCCAGGTTCCTGATGCGGGAGGCTGATCGAGCTATGAAATATGCCTTCACAAATACGACATCCGCACCTGCACCGAAGAAGGAAACGAGAAGTGTACCGCAAATCAATGCTAGGAAGAAGGCGGGCCGAGAAGTAGTTTATACAACATCGGAAAAAGAGGAAGAAAGAAAACAAGAATGTTTGTGTTGTGGTGGTGATCATGAAGTACCTAAATGTGCAAAGTTCCTGAAGATGAGTGTCGATGAAAGATGGGAATGGGCACGTACTGGAAAAGTATGCTTCAAGTGTGTAACGAGGCGCCATCGACGCGAGAATTGCCGAGCAAAATGATGTGGCAAAGAAACGTGCAGCCGCCCACATCACGCGCTGTTGCACAAAGAACGAGAAACAAAAGATCGGTCGCTTTCTCTGGTTTCTCACTCTGTGGCGTCAGAGTGAGAAACCAGAGAAAGCGACCGACCTCGAGAAGCTCACAAGAATCGGGTCATGACCGTCTCCGTGCCAAGCAATGCGTCGCAACGTGTATTATTAAAGATGTGTCCAGTGATACTAAAAGGGCCCGGCGGACAAGTATCTACGTTCGCGTTGATGGATGAAGGCTCAACAACATCGCTCATCGACGAAGAAATGACACGCCGTATACGTGTGAATGGGCCAGTCTCCACTTTACGCATACAAGGCGTGACCTCGCAACAACACGAGGAATGCAGCCAGGAGGTTAAGCTACAGATATGCGGCCAGAACGGTGAATATCAAGAACTACGCGCACGAAGAATGAAGGACCTGCGACTTCATGGTCAGACAGTGGATAGGTCGACACTAATGACCTATCCACACCTCCAGGACATGCAAAAGGACGCATTCTTCGAGGAAGCTACACCGAAGGTACTAATAGGTGCTGACAATTAACACTTGATAGTCACACGTGAGCTACGCATGGGCAAGAAGAATGAACCCGCGGCTTCATACACTCAGCTGGGATGGGTGATTCACGGTACGGTGCCGCGCGCAACGCTGAAGAAACAAGAAGGCCAAGTTGTGCTACATCTATACGACGCGTCTACAGCAAGACAGACAGACGACATACGTCGTGTAGAAGAATTGGTGAAATCACACTTAAGGATTGATGCCCTAGGAGTTTCTTTAGCGAAGAAAGTCAAGCCGGAAGACCAGAAAGTGATTGACGTGGTCCAAGGCACCATAAGAAAAGTCGGTGATCACTTCGAAGTCGGGTTACCATGGCGTGATGAAGACGCCTCAATGCCCAATAACTACAACTGTGCCTTCAGAAGATTAAAGACATTAGAAAAGAAGATGGATTCATCATCACATTTCACAGCACAGTACAGCGCTCTGGTCAAGAACCTACTTGACAAAGGATACGCCCAAGAGTGCAACGGAACAGAAGACCAGAGCAAGAAAGTGTGGTACCTGCCACACTTCCCGGTTGTGAACCCAAACAAGCCGGGGAAGATGCGTCTGGTGTTCGATGCCGCACACCAATATAGTGGAGTGTGCCTGAACGACTACCTACTGGAAGGACCTGATCTCTTAAAGTCTCTACCAGGGATCCTGTTCAGATTCAGAGAGTGTCCGGTAGCCGTCACAGCAGATATACAAGAAATGTTTCTCCAAGTAAAAATAAGAGAGCAAGACCAAGCTGCGCAGATGTTTCTCTGGCGAGACAAGGAACGTACTAAGCCACCTAAGAAATATAAAATGACTTCAATGATCTTCGGGGCTTCGTGTTCACCCTTCATCGCGCACTCAGTACGAGACGCCAGCTGTGCAAGCTATAACGTCAAGCCATTACATGGATGACTACGTGGATAGCTTGGCGACTGAAGATGAGGCGATCAAGACAGAACGCGATGTCATGAAGATTCATCAGAAGGCGCACTTTAACTTGAGGGGTTGGTGCTCCAATAGAGATAACGTGGTGAAGAGCATAACTCTGGAGGAGCAGGCACACGACACAGAAGTAAGACTCGGACAAAGGGAAGAGAATACGGACAAAACGCTTGGTTTACTGTGGCAAACAGGCTCAGACGAGCTAGGATTCAACACCGGCCTGAGTCGTTTGTCACCAGAGGTGAAAACCAGAGACAGAGCACCAACGAAACGTGAGGCCCTTGGAGCAGTAATGGCAGTCTACGATCCTCTGGGTCTCATCAGCCACTTCACAGTCACCGGTAAAATCCTGCTTCAGAACCTGTGGAGGCACGGCATAGGGTGGGACGAGGCAATCCCCGAAGAAGACACGCAGCACTTCGAAGAATGGATGCGAAGTTTGAATGAAGTGACGAAGCTACGCATACCAAGGTGCTACGGCAGGGATCAGGACGACCTTATGGTTTCCATGTTTTCTGCGATGCGAGCGAACAAGCATACGCAGCGACAGCCTACTGGAGGATCCAGAAGCCATTATTGGACGGACTCACAAACCGTTCTGCGATGGATCCAGAAAGACGCCGCGATGTATACATCATTTGTGGCGCATCGCCTGGGTGAGATTGCGGAGCTAACCAACATCAGCCAATGGAGATGGGTACCCACCGAGCACAACGTAGCAGACGACGCCACGCACCCTAACTATACCATGCACATGAAACCAGAAGATAGATGGTTCACCGGACCTATGTTCCTGTACAATGACGAAAAGTCCTGGCCTAAGGAGAAGATCAGAGAAGACACAATCAAAGATGAAGTAACATACATAGTAACGGAAGAGAAAAAGGAACGCCCTTCTCACTTGCCCGACATAAGCAGATTCTCTTCATATGAGAAGTTATTACGAGCGGCAGCCGTGCTCTTCCTTTTCAAAGAAAAGTGCAAGGACAGGACCAGCCAGATGACCGTCGACCTAATAGAGAAAGCCGAGAAATTATGGCTCAAACAAGCACAGCACAAAGACTACACAGAAGAAATACAGCTGCTCGAGAAGGGGAAGCCGGTGACCAAGTCCAGCAGTCTATACAAACTGGACCCTTCCAGGAAGATCAAGTACTTAAGGTTAGAGGAAGGATCAAACACGCGGCAGTCATGGAAACGAAGAAGACGCCAGTGATTCTACACGGCAAACACCCGTTTACAAGACTACTAGTAGGAGACGCACATCGCAGAGCTGGTCACGTTAATAATGAACGTGTGATAAATGATCTAAGACAGCGATACTGGGTGGTCAACCTACGCCCTACGGTGCGAGCTATTGCACAGCGATGCCAACTCTGCCGCATAAGAAAAGCCACGCCAGTGAAACCAACTACGGGGGACTTACCCATGGAACGCTTAACGGAGACGCAGCGCCCCTTCACCCATTGCGGGACCGATTACTTCGGACCAATGACAGTAGTCATAGGGAGGAGCCATGAAAAACGCTGGGGAGCCCTATTCACCTGCCTAGTCACGAGGGCAGTGCATCTGGAATTGGTATCAAGTTTATCCACTGACTCAGCACTAATGGCGATACGAAGAATGGCGGCCCAACGAGGTTGGCCCAGAATTATGTATTCGGACAACGGGACGAACTTTAGAGGAGCAGACACCGAACTACGTGTGGCCTACAAGGAATGGGCAAAAGACTTCCCTCACTTTGGGCTCGAGCACCGAATAAAGTGGAAGTTCATACCACCAGGAGCGCCGCATATGGGGGGAGCGTGGGAGCGACTAGTACGCTCCGTTAAGACGGCGCTGGGGGGACTTTACATCAGAGAGCACTGAAAGAAGAAGTGCTGCTGACGCTGCTGACGGAGGCCGAGCACACTATAAACTCTCGGCCTCTCACCCATGTCTCCGTTGATCCCAAGGATCCGGAGGCCCTGACACCCAACCACTTCCTCATCGGAACCTCCTCAGGCCTTCCCCGTACTGGTCCTTGTGAGGAGGTCAGCCGCAAACAATGGAGAGCTACCCAAGCGCTCGCCGATCATTTCTGGCGGCGCTGGGTGGACGAATACCTACCAACGCTGGTGCCCCGAGGGGCGTCAGATGACCACCGGCGGCCCCTTCAAGTCGGCAGCCTGGTCGTCGTCATCGACTCCACGTTACCAAGAGGAACGTGGCCCCGAGGTGTCGTGGAAGCAGTCTACACTGGTCCAGACGGCAAGGTGCGATCAGCCGACGTCAGAACCTCAGCGGGCATCCTACGGCGTCCAGTCACCAAGCTCGCCGTCCTCTGCGTGGAATGTTAGGCTACGGTAGCCCTGCGCCGGGGGGAGGATGTTACGGACGACGTAGCTTATGTAACCAAAGAGTAATGTACAAATAAATCCGATTATATATTAGCTAAGGTTTTAGATTTAAGAATTACAATAAAGACCATTTTGATAGTAGGGAATTTATGTAACGATTTAATTAAGGTTTGTTTTATTAAGACATAAGTACAATAATATTGTAAGATGGTAGAGACCACGACTCCGACAAGTCTGAACCTGTCTGAACCTGTCGAGAGCACCAGACACCCACACATAGAGAATCATTCCACTTTGCCCCACCGAGCCGCCCCACTGGTGGGCCAAAGTGGAATGCCTAAAATTTTGTAGTGGAATCTGCCCCACTACTTCGATTTAGTGGGGCAGATTCCACTACTCTAAAATCTTGTTGGATTCTGCCCCACTAGGGTTGGCACCTTAGAATAAAACCATTTTTTTTTTGCATTTTTTTATTTCCTATTTGTTTCTGGAAGGAAATGGGTTGTAAATCACAGGTTAATTACACGATTTGTTACAAATAAAATATAAGTACACTAAACTAAAATCACAGATATAAGATTTGTTCTTACTGGGTCATTAAAGCTTTTTATACTAAGATCAAAATCACAAACTGAGTACGAGTTGTCCCCCTAAATAGAAAACGAAATGCTATTTATTCTAACTACTTAAACTATTCAAAATCACATATTAATCATCATTTGGCATGACATAATTCAGTCTTATGGTTACCTTATAAATAAGAAACAACTAAAAATATATTCAAACAGCCACTAAACTACTACTTTTCTGACTGTAAGGAATAAAATCAACTAAAATCACACATTAATCATCATTTGGCATGGCAAAATACAGTCTCATGATTACCTCATAAATAAGAAACAACTATACAGGGTGGAAACTTTCAGCGGGGCAGTAAGGGGAAGTACCTTATCCGTTGCAGCTACGCGAAAATGGTGTTAGGAGACTATCCATAATTTTTTATGGAATTCTTATCCCCATTCACAGATTTAAAAAAAAAATACAGTTAGCAAGAAAATAGCCATTTTACACAAAAACATTTTTTGATGCCAATCGATCCTGTTTCTAATACTGATCAAAACTTTTATGAGACCAACCATCGTTGGAGTACTCAAAAAGTCACAAATTGCAAAAAACTTTTCCCTTACATTTTGTAAAGAATTTGTGTAACTGAAATACAAAAAATAAAACAAAAGACAAATGATCACGTAGAATTTTACACATATCAAAAAGATGGCGTATTAAGTTTCTTTTTTTATTAACTAACATAACTTGATGATGTTATTCTTATTTAAAATCTTGCTGTTTCTTGCCCTACGATATCAAGTGCTCGAAGTGACCGCCATTTTGACGAATACATAAATTGATTCGTTTCTGTACCGACCTAGTGGCTGCTGACAATTTATTTGTATGAATTCCATACAAAATTGTGGTTACTGAGTCTTTAAGTACTGAACACTATCTTATTGCTTGTTGTAAACCTCAGTTTTCAGGTAGCCCCACAAAAAGAAATCAAGAGGTGTCAGATCTGGACTACGCGCTGGCCAAGAAATAGGATCATGTGTTCCCATCCATTGATCACCAAACTGTCGGTTCAAAGTCGAACGCGTACTGCGGCGGTTGTGAGGTGGAGCGCCATCTTGTTGAAAAAACATTCTTCTTGATTCCGACAGTGGTAAATCATCGACGAGGTTTTTAAGATTCTCTAATATTCTGTTGTTATAAATGTTGGAATTCAAGGTGCTTTCATAAAATTCCACCATTACCACTCTGCACTTGATTATGTGTTACGCGAAACCAGAGAGGATTTTCTCTATACCAATAATGGTGATTTTGCCGGTTGTACATTCCATTATTAGAAAAATTTGTTTCATCGGACCATAATATGAAATTCAGAAAATGGTACCTAATCTCTGCTTATTTTTCCTCTTAACCACCTGCAAAAAGTAAGTCTTCGAGCGGCATCCCCTGAATGTAAGGCTTGAACTAGTCGCCCCTGTCGGTAACATTTATAACCATACTTCTTCCATATCTTTAGTACAAAACGATGTGAGACACCTACTTCTTCAGCGACTGCTCTTGATGATATTTCGGGATAAGCTTCGACAAGTGTAAGAACAGAAATGATCAAATTTTCATCTAGTATAAATGGGTGGCGTACAGATTTTTTCTTGACAGAGCCACCTTGTGCAAGATTTCTTAAAAGATTTGTAATAACCTTTCTGGTTGGCACATGACGATTTGGATATTTGATCCTATACCATTCTAACGCAGCCGAGGTATTTTTATTATTTACGTAATATGCTTCTAGCAAGTCTAAACGTTCTAAATTGGAGGTCATTTTTCTCTTATCAATAGCTGTCCAATTATGCACTTAATGTAAAATCCACAACACACTCAGAGCTTTTCTGACGCAACAAACTGTCAAGATTGTTTTTTATTTAATAATAACGAGTTCGAAATTTGAATTGTTCGATTCCCGCACAAAACAAATATTTGTATGACCTACAAGTAGTTGTTCCGGGTCTGGCTGTTTGTGTATGTGAGTTTAAATGTTTGTAAACGCACCCACGATATATGAGAAATTCCTAGTGTGGGGCAACGTTTAAAAAAAAAAAATTGTTTTTAAACTTTATCTTTTTATTATTCAACAAAAAGATCTCAACCGTCACTAAAAAAGCTTTTGCGTAAAATTTTCATACAAAATACGGGAAAAGTTTTTTGCAATTTGTGACTTTTTGAGTACTCCAGCGATGGTTGGTCCCATAAAAGTTTTTTGATCAGTATTAGAAACAGGGTCGATTGGCATCAAAAAAATTTTTAGTGTAAAATGGCTATTTTCTTGCTAACTGTATTTTTTTTTTAATCTGTGAATGGGGATAAAAATTCCATAAAAAATTATGGATAGTCTCTTAAGACCATTTTCGCGTAGCTGGAACGGATAAGGTACTTCCCCTTACTGCCCCACTGAAAGTTTCCACCCTGTATACAAACAGCCACTAAACTACTGACTGCAAGGAATAAAATCAACTAAAATCACAGATTTAATAAATAGAAGAAATTAAAAATGACGTGGTACTTAATAAATCTATCGCATTTTTTCCAAGAAATGCCCAACTGATATATCGCCGTTTATGAGCTCCGTTTGGGCATTTTGTATATTCTGATCGCTTTGTATGTATTTCTTAAGGCGTGGCTTGGAAGGTTGGTTCTGCATAGATTTAACAATGGAAAGTGTTATGTCTTCATATATAATAATTTCAAAAATATAGACGAAGCGCATGGAACAAACAAGTGAAGCCAAGGTTTGTTGTTGTTGTGTTATTTATGTTTCATAATTATAAAGTAATCAGTAAGACTGTATTTTGCCATGCCAAATGATGACTAATGTGTAATTTTAGTTTATTTTATTCCTTATTGACTGTAATGAATAAAAGTAAAGTAGTTTAGTGGCGGTTTGTAAATAGTTAAGAGCCTTTACGATTACGGCATTTCATACAAACTCAAGCCCCTGTTTTTCGAAAGACTGAACCGTTTCGAAATGAAACTTCATACGCAGAAGCAGGATATAAAGGTCTAAAAAGTTAGATAAGAACATTTTCGAAATGTCTTATTTAAAAACAGATAACTGAAAATATCTGTTTCTATGGAAAATTTAAATTCGGTCTAATTTGGCTGTAACACTATTTTTCGAAAATGTTCTTAACTAACTTTTTAGACCTTTGTATCCTGCTTATGCGTATGAAGTTTCATTAGAATCGGTTCAGTCATAAACAAGGGCTTGAAAGTGTATGAAATGCCGTAAGTCGTAAACGCTCTTAAGTTGTTTCTTATTTATAAGATAATCATAAGAGTATATTATGCCATGCCAAATGATGACAACAATGGTGTGATTTTGAATAGATAAGTAGTTAGAATAAATAGCATTTCGTTTTCTATTTACGGGGACAACTCGTAACCAGTTTGTGATTTTGATCTTAGTATAAAAAGCTTTAATGAACCAGTGGGAACAAATCGTATATCTGTGATTTTAATTTAGTGTAGTTATATTTTATTTGTAACAAATCGTGTAATTAACCTGTGATTTACAACCCGTTTCCTTCCAGAAACAAATAGGAAATAAAAAAATGCAAAAAAAAATGGTTTTATTCTAAGGTGCCAACCCTAGTGGGGCAGAATTCAACAAGATTTTAGAGTAGTGGAATCTGCCCCACTAAAACGAAGGAGTGGGGCAGATTCCACTACAAAATTTTAGGCATTCCACTTTGCCCCACCAGTGGGGCGGCTCGGTGGGGCAAAGTGGAATGATTCCACATAGACAGACGCGCTCTCATTGACGAGTCGTACTCCCCGCCACCGCGCCCCACCCGCTACCTGCGGTATGTAAGAAATGAATATAAACAGGACAGTGAGTTGCAAAATCGTCTGTGATGCCGACCCGATTGAAGCCGATCGCGCCACGTCGATCAACAGACTGGGAAGCCTTTAGAGAGAAGCTAGAGACCACCACGCCGACTCGGCCTATCGTCACTGCCGCGGACGTAGACCAGATGGCGGGTGACGTCACTGCTTGCATCCAAAGCGCCTTAGAAACGGCGACGAGAACACTGCCGCAGGGGAGAGGGCTACTGCCGCCCCTGCCGGCATATATCGACTCGATGATCGCCGTGAAGAGGCGCCTTCGCAAGCAGTGGCAACAGCTCAGATGCCCGACGCTGAAAAGACAGCTAAACCGTCTCGCGGAGAAAGTGAAGGCCGAGCTCAGGGCGCATACCGCCGCGGGCTGGGAAGATCGTATAGATGCCACGACGGACAGCTGGCCGTCGTTACATAAGCTCTGCGGCCAGCTTACGAACACCCCGGCCCCGGTGCGCCCCCTACTCAACAGCGACGGGGCGCTAAAGTATGTAGCGGAGGACCGGGCGGAGGTCTTCGCTGAGCACCTGGAACGTCAGTTCCGCCCTAACCCGACCAGCGACACTGATCATGTCGCAGCAGTCGAGAAGCACCTGGAAGACTATTTCGCATTGCCGATAGCTCCTGAGGAGGACCCCATCTTTTTCTCGCCGGGCGCAGTTAGGCGCGCCATCCTAAACACGAAGCCCCGGAAGGCGCCCGGTGCCGACGGTATCACCAACGCAGTGCTGCGCCAGCTGCCATTCCGCATGGTAGCGGCGCTGGCGCGCCTGTTTACCGCGGTACTGCGCACCGGGGCCTTTCCCGCCTCGTGGAAGGAAGGGCGCGTCATCATGCTGCCCAAGGCGGGGAAAAATATCCTGAAGCCGGAGAGCTATCGGCCGATCACCCTACTGCCGACAGTCTCCAAGGTGTTCGAAGCACTCCTGCTGCGACATCTCCAACCCCACATCGCGCCGCGCCCCGAGCAATTTGGGTTCAGGGCGGAGCATAGCACGACGCTCCAGCTGTCGAGGGTACTGCACCACCTCGCAGCCGCGCTAAACAAGAAGGAATACTCGGTGGCAGTATTCCTCGACATGGAGAAGGCCTTCGACCGTGTGTGGCACGAGGGCCTAGTACACAAGATGGCCACCTCGGACGCGCCCCGTCGCGTTGTAAGGGTGGTTTCTAGCTTTCTCTCCAACAGGACCTTTAGGGTGGTGGTCGATGGGGCGCTATCCGGCGCCCGACCGGTGCTGGCTGGTGTGCCGCAGGGCAGCTGCGTGTCGCCAGCGTGTTACTCGCGTTACACCGACGACATCCCCACCACTTCCGACGCTACGCTCGCGCTGTATGCCGACGACGCCGCGTACATTACTACATCGCTTAATGCGAAGTACGCGGCGGTCAAAATGCAGCGCGCCCTGGAGCTCCTTCCCGAGTGGCTGTCGAAGTGGCGGCTGTCGGTGAACGTGGGTAAGACGCAGGCGATAATCACCGGGTTCGCGCCTCTCCCGCCACCCTTGAAACTACATGGGGCCGACATCGATTGGGCGCCCCGGGTTAAATACCTGGGTGTGACCATCGACCGTCGGCTCACTATGGGGCCACATGTCCGCAAGGTCGCCGCACAGGGCAGGGTCGCCCGCAACCTGCTCAAACCTGTGCTCTCGTCCCGAATCCCGGCGCGCGTCAAGATGAGCGTGTACAAGTTGTACGTGCGCCCTATCTTGACGTACGCCGCCCCCGCTTGGTTCGCCCTCACGAGCGAGTCGAGCCGGAAGCTGCTCCGCGCGCAACAAAGTCTTGCGCTGCGGACCATAGTTGACGCTCCTTGCTTCGTGAGGAACGATGTTATCCAGCGGGACCTCGGGATTGAGGGCCTGGATGAGTTCGTGCGGCGTCTCGCGAAAGGGATGTACGCGCGTGCCGACGTGTCTGCTTGGCCCCATGTCAAGCAGATCGCGCCCTGGCATACGCGCCCCCCTGACGCGAGACCCCTGCCCCGCGACCTGATAGCGGACGAGTGACCCCATCACCGGACTGGACGCCTCGGGTAAGCCGCACTCAGGTTACACGCGGCTTACCCGACCCAACTGAACTCTACAGATGACTCACACATCTGTTGCGTGGCGTGTTCTAAGTTAATATAGGCATGCCACGTAACTAACAACAGACATCCATCACTATACATGCATCTATACTCACAACACGCAGGCGCGGCGCGGGCTGAGATGCGTGTAGACACTGAGCGGTGTTTCACAGTACAATGCCGCTCACACACGCATGACAGTCCCTTAGCTCGGACCGTGATCGGCTAGCTCTGAGATCGAGACGAGCGGGGACTAATCACCTATTCTGTAGGAGCGTCGAGTCGGCACACACGTCGCTGGTCACCCTCACCGGGCCTCCCCCGGGCAACCGGGGGTCTCACTTGGTGGGGGTCGACCGCCGTGGTGTCGTGAAGAAAGCGGCGCTAATAATAAATTAGCGTCGCGGC
This sequence comes from Tiliacea citrago, assembly GCA_963921375.1. Taxonomy (NCBI): domain Eukaryota; kingdom Metazoa; phylum Arthropoda; class Insecta; order Lepidoptera; family Noctuidae; genus Tiliacea; species Tiliacea citrago. The sequence continues at coordinate 27,781,771 of OY992790.1, read as the reverse complement.
GCGCCTACAGATTTACACATAGCAACCACTCACATCGACGCATTTTATTTTTAATAAAATGCGTCCGCCTCCGCTAGCCGCGATAGGCGAATACAGAGAGGGGTCCGTAGTTGCGGACCACCGCGAACCCTCCGCAGCCAGGGGACTTATAGTCCCGGCACTGCATGCCACGCCCCCTTGCGGGGGCGTAGCGATATCCCCATTGAACAAAATCGTCTGTACACGGCGATACTGCGCACGGGGGCCTTTCCCACCTCGTGGAAGGAAGGGCGCGTCATAATGCTGCCCAAGGCGGGGAAGAACATAGCGAAGTCGAAGAGCTATCGGCCGATTACTCTGTTGCCGACAGTCTCCAAGGTGTTCGAAGCGCTCCTGCTGCGACACCTCCAACAACACATTGCGCCACGCCCCGAACAATTCGGGTTCCGGGCGGAGCACAGCACGACGCTCCAGCTGTCGAGGGTACTGCACCTCTTCGCGGCGGCCCTAAATAAGAAGGAGTACTCGGTGGCAGTATTCCTCGACATGGAGAAGGCCTTCGACCGTGTATGGCACGAAGGCCTCATTTATAAATTGGCCACGTCCAATGCGCCCCGTCGTGTTGTAAGGGTGGTCTCCTCTTTCCTATCACACAGGACTTTTAGGGTGGTGGTCGACGGGGCGCTATCCGGCGCCCGCCCGGTGCTGGCTGGCGTGCCGCAGGGCAGCTGCGTGTCGCCGGCGTGTTACTCACGATACACCGACGACATCCCCACCACTTCCGACGCGACGCTCGCGCTGTATGCCGACGACGCCGCGTACATCACTACCTCGCTTAATGCGAAGTACGCGGCAGTCAAAATGCAGCGCGCCCTCGATCTTCTTCCCGAGTGGCTGTCGAAGTGGCGGCTGTCGGTGAACGTGGGTAAGACGCAGGCGATAATCACCGGTTTTGCGCCTCTCCCGCCACCCCTGAAGTTGCAGGGGGCCGACATCGATTGGGCGCCCCGGGTCAAATACCTGGGTGTGACCATCGACCGTCGGCTCACTATGGGGCCACATGTCCGCAAGGTCGCCGCACAGGGTAGGGTCGCCCGCAACCTGCTTAAACCTGTGCTCTCGTCCCGCATTCCGGCGCGCGTCAAGTTGAGCGTGTACAAGCTGTACGTGCGCCCAATCTTGACGTACGCCGCCCCCGCTTGGTTCGCCCTCACGAGCGAGTCGAGCCGAAAGCTGCTCCGCGCGCAACAAAGCCTTGCGCTGCGGACCATTGTCGATGCTCCTCGCTTCGTGAGGAATAATGTCATCCAGCGGGACCTCGGGATCGAGAGCCTGGATGAGTTTGTGCGGCGTCTCGCGATAGGGATGTTCGCGCGTGCCGACGTGTCTGCTTGGCCCCACGTCAAGCAGATAGCGCCCTGGCATACGCGCCCCCCTGACGCGAGACCCCTGCCCCGCGACCTGATAGCGGACGAGTGACCCCATCTCCGGACTGGACGCCTCGGGAAAGCTGCATTCAGGTTACACGCAGCTTACCCGACTCAACTGAACTCTACAGATGACTCATACATCTGTTGCGTGGCGTGTTCTAAGTTAATATAGGCATGTCACGTAACTAACAACAGACATCCATTACTACACATGCATCCATACTCACATACACGCAGGCGTGGCGCGGGCTGCGATGCGTGTAGACACTGAGCGGTGTTTCACAATACAATGCCGCTCACACACACACGACAGTCCCTTAGCTCGGACCGTGATCGGCTAGCTCTGAGATCGAGACGAGCGGGGACTAATCACCTAATCTGTAGTAGCGTCGAGTCGGCACTCACGTCGCTGGTCGTCTTCACTGGGCCTCCCCCGGGCAACCGGGGGTCTCACTCAGTGGGGGTTGACCGCCGTGGTGTCGTGAAGAAAGCGGCGCTAACATACTAGCGTCGCGGCGCGCCTGCAGATTTACACATAGCAACCATTCACAATGGGCGCGTTATCATACGCGCCCGCCACCACTAGCCGCGCTAGGCGCACAAAGAGAGGGGTCCGTATTTGCGGGCCGCCGCGAACCCTCCGCAGCCAGGGAACGAACGTTCCGGCACTGCATGCCACGCCCCCTTGCGGGGGCGTAGCGACATCCACAAAATCGTCAGTCGTCACTCAACAGTCAAGCAGCTCACTAGTCCTGGGAATACATGTAAACAAGAAACAAGAAGTCTGAAGTTTTATTCAAGCATACAGTCCACCCCGACAGTCTTATTACGAGTATATAGTTGATTAAACGTTTTCAGGACTAACTTATATGACGTCGTACAATGGTGTTAGTGCATATGTTTAGTAAACGTTTTCAGGACTAACTTACACGACGTTGTACAATGGTGTCAATGCACATGTTGAGTAAACTTCTTCAGAACAAACTTATACGACGTCGGATACTAGTGCTAGCCATAACGTTTATTGGACAATGTATTGGTCATATACCTAAACGTTTCGGTTAAATAAAAGGTTTTTATAAGACAACCGTCGTCGTGTGCAGAATTTTAACATAACTTCGATACCATTAAAAATGCCGCTTAAGCATTTCTGCATGACCTTTATATAACAATGCTATTTTGGTCGTATGGAAGACTAACTAAGGACGTGTATGCGACTAAAATGTTGAATTTCAAATCATTTAAAGGTCAAACCCACACTTTAATTAAACCATTCCCATTTTGTTTTGTAATTAATGAAACTGGCCAAGTGAGAGTCGGACTCGCACACGGAGCATTCCGTACCCAAGCTAAGATCGAGCAAAAAAACGCCGAAAAAAAACGTGTCTCGTATGGGGACCCTTTAATTATTACGTTTATTTCATTTTTATTATTTTTTTGTGATAGCGGCAATAGAAATACACAATCTGTGAAAATTTCTACTGTCTACCTATTACGGTTTATGAGATACAGCTGGCTGACAGACAGACGGACAGCGGAGGCTGTCCTCCTGTGATAGGGTTCTGTTATATATATATTCTGTTATATAATAGGGTTCTGTTTGCCACCCTTCGGCTACAAATTCTAAAAAGTAAGTAATGATTAGGGAACCCTAAAGTCGACTTAATATGGCCGGGCGCGTCATGGTTTCAAGGAAAAGTCTATACGACCTTTTTGTTATATTACTGTATTATAGAGGTCGCCATATAACTTAGACAAGATGGTTGGAGCTTTATTATGAAAACATATTTTTAATAAATAACTAAAACTATTGAATTACAAAAAAATAGGGGAGGGCGTTAAAAACTTCCCAACAATACATATATATATTGTCATAAAACTAAAGTTCCCTGAAAGATTAACACAACTACTACTATATATCACACAAATTTAAATGATATAGGCCCAGATTAGATATTTTGTAATCATCTTTTTCGGGTTTTATAAATGTTTATATTTACGCATATCCGACCAATCTTAAAAGATTAACTAAAAATGTAAAACGTTAACTTGACTATTTTATAACATTAATGGGTCAAAATCAAAATAATTGCTCATTTCAGAAAATTTACTTGTCCATCATCTTACTTTAATTTCTACTAAAAATCTGTCAGGGCAATATTAATAAAATACTGAACTTAACAAAGGAGACCTTCTATAAATTGTATTAAATACATATCATTGTTAGTAGTTGACACGCGTTTTTTATATTTTGCTGCATTTTTAAAGGCGTGTTTGTGGTCTCCATACAAAATAAGTGTGTCCAACTTCCGACGCTGATATTTCAAACTTGAAAAAACATTAAAAGTATTATATTTATTTTCAGACAAAAGTAGCTATCCTCTCAAATAATACTGTAAAATGTGCGTAAAATCCTTGAAAACTCATTTGAAATATAAATTATCGTGATAAAAAAGAACTGGTCTCAAAATTACTTCATCGATGTTATTTCATTTATGTAACGCATTGTTTAGTCGCGAAAAAGGGTGTTTATAAAACTTTAATGCTGGCAACATTGGCTGTCACTGTCCCAACCTCAGGCGACCAATTAAAGGGCAGCAGCCATTTTGTTGTCGGCAAAAAAGTTAGGTGTATGTGGTACGCGTCGAAAAAAAAACGAAAACTGGTTTCTTTTTGGTATTTTGGAAGATGTTATTTTATGTTAGTGCTATTCTGTCGCTTATTAGCTGCAACGACCGAGTTAATTATATTCTGTGATTTGCGGTTAGTCTCTAGAAAAACATGCTTATTTCTTCCTTTATGTCACACTTATGTAACATTTTTTTTTATGTTACGTAACATAATTTAGCCTTATTAACAAACTGTTTATACATTTTATACTGTCCGAGCTCTGTGCGAGTGCTTTTGCAGCTTTGATTTATTTGTATAAATAAAAGTCTAAAACGATTATATTTACAACTGTGAATACAGCCCTTGTTTTCCTTTATGTTACTTTTATGTTATTGTGACATATAAGTAACATTTATGAAATGAGCAATTATTTTGATTTTGACCCTAATTTGTTAGCATGACAATACAGGTTTTTATATAAACCTACTTCAGGCACCAGTCTCTCACAAAGTTAGCTCCTTATTCGTGCACAAACGTTTTATATTATATATTATTATAACGGCAGCGGCGAGGGAAGCGACCTGTTTATATACTCGCGCTGCCCTTTTTATTGTTCATTCCCTTGCAAGTTGCCGTGCAAACGTGCCGCTACCCGGGGTGAACGCTCGCTTGGGATCGATTGCAGCTGCGACGGCGGCGCCCATTGTGCGAGCATGCGGCTGCACTCGTGACCGCGTTACGTTATTTATTCGACAGCTTCCACTGATGATCAGCTCGGCTTGGAAGCTACTAGTTGTGAGGGAGTGCGTCTCATAACGTATAAACTCATTTGGTCTAATTTCATTTTATTATCGTTCATAAGATATAATCAACGTGAGATATACCAACTGATGATATAATTTCTTTACATATAACATTTACGTTGTTTGATATAACTTTTATGTAATCTAAAATCATTTGGTCTAACGTTTAATATGTATATTGTTTATTTAATCGAAAATCATTAGGTCTAACGTTTAACATATATAAAAAACGTCATTATGGTTAACACCCCGACTCAGAGTACCCCGACTCGGGGGTTTAAACCACCCCGAAATAGGAGCCCCGCTAGGCGGGGCTCTGTCGACCTATCTTAGCGCAGGTGGTAATCAGTTACTAGTTACGTTTAATATCTACTTAGGTTACTATTTCCTATAACTACGATACAACTTACAAAGAAAAATACTTTTAAATATTTATTAAACAAAAAACAAAGTTATTGTTTTTTTAAGCTTAAATTAGAAGTCACAGCTCATAAAAATTTACATTCTGAATATTCGTTTTGCCGCTGCATTATATTGTTAATTCTCTGTTGTGTCTGTTTGTTGTTGTGTGTTCTGTGTTGTGTTCTTTGTTATTTCTATATCTATAATAAAAAAATACTAAATAAACTAACCCATGTCTATGCAGTTTTGCTTTGTGTTTTTAAGTAGGCGTTTTATATATTTTGTGGTATGTCAAACGATGTTATATTTAATGTATGTTATGTCAAACGATGTTATATTTAATGTATGTTATGTCAAACGATGTTATATTTAATGTATGTTATGTCAAACGATGTTATATTTAATGTATGTTATGTCAAACGATGTTATATTTAATGTATGTTATGTCAAACGATGTTATATTTAATGTATGTTATGTCAAACGATGTTATATTTAATGTATGTTATGTCAAACGATGTTATATTTAATGTATGTTATGTCAAACGATGTTATATTTAATGTATGTTATGTCAAACGATGTTATATTTAATGTATGTTATGTCAAACGATGTTATATTTAATGTATGTTATGTCAAACGATGTTATATTTAATGTATGTTATGTCAAACGATGTTATATTTAATGTATGTTATGTCAAACGATGTTATATTTAATGTATGTTATGTCAAACGATGTTATATTTAATGTATGTTATGTCAAACGATGTTATATTTAATGTATGTTATGTCAAACGATGTTATATTTAATGTATGTTATGTCAAACGATGTTATATTTAATGTATGTTATGTCAAACGATGTTATATTTAATGTATGTTATGTCAAACGATGTTATATTTAATGTATGTTATGTCAAACGATGTTATATTTAATGTATGTTATGTCAAACGATGTTATATTTAATGTATGTTATGTCAAACGATGTTATATTTAATGTATGTTATGTCAAACGATGTTATATTTAATGTATGTTATGTCAAACGATTTTATATTTAATGTATGTTATGTCAAACGATTTTATATTTAATGTATGTTATGTCAAACGATGTTATATTTAATGTATGTTATGTCAAACGATGTTATATTTAATGTATGTTATGTCAAACGATTTTATATTTAATGTATGTTATGTCAAACGATGTTATATTTAATGTATGTTATGCTTATAAAAGTTAGTTATTTTAAAATTATATCAAACGCTCGTTATATTAAATAATCGCTATCTATATATAAAAAGACAAAGTCCTGACTGTTTGACTGACTGACTGATTGACTGACTCATCAACGCCCAGCCTAAACCCTTTGACCTAGAAAGCTGAAATTTTGTACAGAGGTTCTCTTTATAACGTAGACAAGGAATAAGAGAGGAAAAAGAAATTTTTGGGAATTCCTCCCCTAAAGGGGTAAAATAGGGGATGGAAGTTTATATGAAAGTCCTTCAGTTTTGAAGTTAGGATCTTCAAATTTTGTGTTTAGGCTGACGATTGAAGATTAATATATACATGTTTCAGTGTTTTTGATATTTCCACCCCCGAATGGTTAAAAAGAGGGATGAAGTTATGTATGGAAAGTCCTTCATTTTAGAATGTAAAAATTACTAAATTTATTATTTAGGCTTATGGTCGGATACGGTGGATGCCATCATGCGCGTTCGAGCCCTCACGACGGGGGATGCTGTTGCCCGGGGTGGGGTCGTCTTGGCGGTGTCTCTTGACATCGCCAATGCCTTCAATACCTTGCCCTGGAGTTGCATTAGGGAGGCACTTCGGTATCACCGGATGCCGACCTACCTCTGTCGTGTGGTCGAGGCCTATTTGACGGACATGGCCGTCATCTACCCCGGTCACCACGGAGAGTGGAACCGGCGAGAGATGTCGTGCGGTGTCCCACAGGGATCGGTCCTGGGGCCGCATCTGTGGGACATCGGGTACGACTGGGTGCTGCGTGCCGACCTCCCTAGCGGTGTCAGCGTAGTCTGCTACGCTGACGACACGCTGGTCCTGGCGCAGGGGAGGTCGCATCAGGCGGCGGCCGAAACCAGTAACCCCTCCAGTGTCCCTCGAACGCCTTTGACTCGATGGCTTTTCGGAGCCCGCGCGACTTAGCAACCCCTGCCACACAACCTGACTCATCCACAAACTGGTCAGCACCAACGACTCGGTGTTTGCCTTCACCTTTGCTGTCATGTTTCCAGGTGCGTCCCTCGAAGGAACCCTCAGCCCACCAAACGCAAAAGTGAGAAGCGCGCCCCAGTCCTCCACACCGTTACAGCTAACGCACTGATTAATAATGTTGCACAGCTTGCCCGCCGCCTGGTTCCGCCTAAGTACTGGCGTACTCACCTTCAAGGCTGAGAGCCTCTCCAAAGGGCAAGGACGCGAAACCGACGGCACCTGGCTCACTGGCTGGGAATCGGAGACAGTAGACGACGTCCGAGGTGTGGCGACCGGCTGACGCACACTCTTGTGCATAAGGCCAATATGGACCTTGAGCCCATGCGAGCTAAATACACGTGAAGACCCAGGGCAGTGAGGACAAGACAACATGGCGGACAGGGCACTCATATGGGCGTCTATAAACAAACAATACTTCCATTCACAACAAATACAAAAAAAAACAAAAAGCTACGTCCGATGTCACGCAGAGCTCAAATTTTACAATAATATTATTTAATTTAAATATTAGATATAAATTAATAAAATTAAAATATTTAATTCAATTTTAAATTATTATAAATAAATTATAATTCAATTTTAATTTTAAACAATAATTATTAGATTATGTCCACGGTACAGTAATTACAGAGCTCAAACAATGTTTTAAACAGTCAAATTAATTAAAAAGAAAACCAAGAGGTTTTAACGTCTCAAACAATAAACGTCGCTACTATAATTAAGTACATTGTATAACGATTTCAAACAAAAATCAACCCAACGAAAACAATTGGTCAACTAACGAATTAAAAAACGTTCTTTGCCAAAAAAAAAACCTATTCCTAACTTATTATCGCATCCAATTGCATTACAAATAAAGCTAGAAGAAGCGTTCTCGTGCCTGCAGACTGCAGGAACCCTTTTCTTAGGACAGGTTCTGCCCGCTATAGTAACCGGAACAGTTTGGCTGGAATGCAGTCCACAGGCAATCGATGATCGACTAACGTAATCACCTTGTCCCCTGTCACACCCTGTCAAAGAAGCTTAGTCAATTTGCGTATGCTTTGTACAAATTATCCAAAACGGTTAACCGCATTACAGTAAAAGTTGCTTATAATGCTTATGTGGCTTCTGGCATTAGGTACGGAATTATTTTCTGGGGAAACTCCACTGACAGAGATATTGCGTTTAAAGCTCAAAAGAAATGCTTGCGATCGTTTACCAAATTACAATCGATGGATAGTTGTAAACCATTGTTTAAGGAACTTAGTTTGCTCACTCTACCGTCTATGTAAATATATGAAATGGGAGTGTTTGTTCGCTGTAACCTGCATTTATTTGAAAAACTGCGCTCTCGCCGTTTTCAGAATACCATCCATGTTAACTCTCATAAAACTGCATTTTTCGGCAAATGTGTGCTAGGTTTGGCCCCAAAAATATATAATAGTATACCAGCAGCTATTAGAAATAAAGAGTGTCTGGGACCCTATAAGAGGTCTTTGTTTAAATTTCTTTTAGATAGATGTTACTACTCCATCACTGAGTTTACTACTGATAAACAGAGATATGACGAATCCGACTTGCTAATTAAACACTTATGATTTTATTTATTAATTATGTGTGAATGTGTTTATTTATCTGAAATTTTAATGATCTGTTTATCAACTGACATATTTTAAATTGAATTATTTTTTAATGGAATCTATTGATGGCATGCCACCTTAATTGTAATTGATTGTATATATGTTAATTTTGTTCGCCATATATTGGCAAAACATAGTGCACATATTTGAGATAATATACTATCTGTAACCTTACCTACGTTTAACAAAATAAATGATTGATTGATTGTTAACGTAGTGCCACAGCAGAAACATAGATGGCGCTTCCGGAAATTGCACAAGCGAATGCACAACGTCAGGATCTAAACACTCGACCTGCTCGCAGTCACAACGGCAGCTACGGCAACCAAATACACCCAGTATCCGATTAATTGTAAGAATTTCGCTGTATTTGCTCGTTTCTTGTCGATTATAGATATGTGGCTCTGACAGCAACTATCTATTATTCATTCCATGTTATATTAATCGGTATTGAAGAATTACAAAAAGTGGTTTGCGTGGGGGAGATGCGACCGCACGACACAGAATCAACACGGTTAAGCGGCGCACCAAACCCCGCTCGACCAAACGCAACGTTACGCTGATATACTAATTTTTTTTTTTTCCGGTTCTATCATGCGATCAGTCTTGTAGACTATGAGCAGATGAGATGGTTCTGTTCGCATGTGAGGCGCTACTCCCAGTGGAGTCCGCTCTAACCTTCACAGTCATTCCTCGCACTGACTGTTACGGTCGAAAATGTCCCGCCGCTTTTTCAATCGGCGGATGCTTTCTGGGATAGTAAGCTGACCCGCAAGCATATTCGGATGCTTTAGCAGTCGGGATTTGTATTTGTCCCCATGTGTACATATCTCCTCAATGACCGTCTGAATATTGAGGATTTCATGGATCTCTGTTGTCTTGATAAACCAAGGTGCATTGGATAATTGTTTCAGTATGTAGTTTTGTGCCCTTTGCACTTTAATTATGTTGGAGGCACTGGCTGCTCCCCAAAGTTGGATGTCATATGTCCAGATTGGCTTTAGTATAGTTTTGTATATGAGGAGTTTATTGTCTATAGCCAGTTTTGAGTTTCTTCCTTTTAGCCAGAAAAGGCCTCTGTATTTCAGGTTCATTTCATCTCTTTTTGTTTCTACATGTTTCCTCCATGTGAGCCTGCGGTCAAGATGCATGCCCAGATACTTAACAGACTCGTGGTGTGGGAGTTGACTACCGTTTAGGGTGACCGGGTCACAATTATTTCTACGGAGTGTAAATGTAATATGCACAGATTTGGATACGCTGGCGGCAACTCTCCACTTGGCTAGCCATTCTTCAGTTTCGTTTAAACCGGTTTGCAAATGCTTGTGTTGAACATTTGTGCGAAGCAAGTAACGTAGTGTCATCTGCGAAGGTGGCAATTTTGATCTCAGAGCTTTGTGGCAAGTCGGAAGTAAACAGGGTGTACAATCCGGGTCCAATAACCGAGCCCTGTGGTACTCCTGCAGATATTTCATGGAGTCCCGAGGTGGATTGATTTTCTCTTACTTGAAATATTCTGTTTGTAATGTAAGATTTTAGTACACCATAGAATATATGTGGTAATAAGGATTTTATTTTGAATAGCAGACCTTTGTGCCAGACTCTGTGGAAGGCCTGTTGTATGTCAAGAAAGGCAGCTGAGCAGTATTCTTTTTTCTCAAAGGATTTTCTGATTGTCCAACACACTCTATGGACATGCTCTATGGTAGCATGGTCTTTACGAAATCCGAATTGGTGATCTGGGACAATGGACCTCTCATTGAGAACAAGTAACATTCTATGTAGTAGAGACTTTTCGTAAATAAAAAAAAAAAAAAAAAAAAAAAAAGTATTTATTTCAGGTAACCAAAAAGCACCCATACAGCAACCAGAATACATAAAAGACACATACACACACATAAAAAATACACAAAACAGACATATTATCGGACACAGCTAGCAACATGCCTGCTACAGCAGTGTCCGATATACGGGCAGTCAAATCTCCCGGCGATCATCGCCAGCACTGTATTGGAGCTGCCCCGCACCCTGCGCACCAAGGACGCGCACCGCTTGCGCATGGTGGTGTGGAAACAGTCGGTGCGCGCTTCCGCAAACATGCCCGAGGCACTGAAGAAGCGGGGCAGCCCCAACACCGCTCTGAACGCGTTATTGTATTGGATACGGAGGGCACTGTAAGTCGCTTGTGTGTAGGAAATCCATAGGCTGCACGTGTATAAAGAAGTGCAAAAGGCTTTAAAAGCGTTATCTTAACTTGATTTGAACAACGTGCAAACCTACGGGCTATCATATTTGCTCTTTTCGACAGTGCCCTCCGCTCCCTTTCGATGTCCACATGGTCCCTCATGTCGGCTGTTACCCAATGCCCCAAGTATTTAAATTGGTCCACCCGTTCCAACGGTGCATCATTCAGGCGAATGGGTGGTACAAGTTGAGAGCACTTGGCGCCGGCCTGAAAGACCATGTATTGACTTTTAGCGACATTATACATGAGGCCGTGTGTGTTCGCGTAACCCTCACACACTTGCAATAACTTGCGTATTCCACAGACCGACGCGCTCAGTAGCACCATGTCGTCTGCGTAACTCAGATTGTTTACACATACACCATCAACGTGGCAGCCAACATGGTGGCTACTGAGCGCGATGATGAGTGCATCCATGTACAGATTGAACAGTGTGGGGGAAGTTAACCCACCTTGTCTCACTCCACATTCAAGCTTGTACGACTCTGACAATACACCCGCCCATCTGACACTGTTGACCTGGTGTGCATACTTGAAGATGTTCACAAGTTCATGTGGCATGTTCGTGCTGTCAAGTTTCCGCCATAGCACGTCATACGTCAAAAGCCCTGGACAGGTCGAGGAAACACGCGTAAACTGGAGTTTTACGATCAGTATAGTATCTGACGGTATGCTTGAGGCACAGTATTGCACTATCTGTAGACAATTTGGGTCTAAAACCAAATTGATTGTCGTGCAACGTCACGTATTTTTGTAACTGTGCATCCAGCAAACCATCAAACACTTTTGCTATAACAGTAGCAAGAGAAATAGGCCTGTAGTTAGTCTTATCGGCTAGATCACCAGTTTTATTCTTCACTACAGGCACCACCACTGTTCTCATGAAGTCGTACGGCAGATAGGAATGGCTCAGGCATAGCGAGTAGAACATAGCTAAAACTCTCGCTATATGTGGGCTATATGCTGCAAGTGTTCAATACTGAGGTCATCGAGGCCAGGAGACTTGCCTTTCGACATATACTTGATTTTTAACCTTACCTCTTTGGCTGAAAACCTTGACTCCATTTTGCCCATGGCGCCCTCAACACTGACCACCTCAACCTGTCTGCCCAGCATGGGTTGTACAGAAAAATGGGACCTAAATAAATTTGCTATGCCCCTAGGTTCATTTACGCCATCGACGCTCACCGGAAGACCAGGCCTTATATTTACCTTCTTGGTATTCTGCCAAAAACCACGAAAATCCCCGTTTAAGTGCTTCTTAGCAAGGATGTCCATTTTTAATTGGTCCTGATGATCTTGACACCATTTAAGTCTAGACTTGAACACCCTTCTGCTTTCACACATATCCCGATATAAGTGTCCGCCCTTCGGTTTACCGCACATTACCCAATCAATAAATCTAGTTCTGGCCACCCGGTGAATCTACCCGGTGGGTAAAGCTTAGACATAATCGGCAAGAGGCTGATCGGTCTGTATGAGGTGACATCATGTATCGGTTTACCTGGTTTATGGATCATTATTACTTGTGATACTTTCCATATATCTGGGAAGTAGCTCACTCGTTGAATGGCATTAAAAAGTATAGTGAGGTACACAATTCCTTTGCGAGGCAATTCTTGAAGGACTTTTTTGTCGATAAGATCATAACCTGGGGCCTTGTTGTTGTCCATTAAGTTTATGTTCCTATGTATCTCTTTAGGCGTTACTAGCTTCAAGGGTAGATCCAGTTGAATATCTTGGTTGAGGACAAGGTCGATATCAGATTCATCCGCATTTGGTCTCGGGTTATTAGGCTTAAATACATTGCTGAGATGGTTCGCAAATGCATCAGATTTGTCTTGTTCAGTTCTATGCCAGGTTCGGTTTAGGTTCCGAAGCGGTGGTTTGTGGTGCAAGGGTCGATCCAGGTTTTTACATGCTCTCCATAATGAGAAGTCGGTCGTTTTTGTAGCCGTGAGACCTTCCAAGTACGTATCTAGAGCGACACCATCTGCTTCAGTTATAAGGGTTTTCAGTTCTTTAATAGCCCGGTTTAGTTCCGTTTTGTCATTTGTATGCCTACTTGTGTGCCATAAACGTCGTAGTCTTCTTTTTTCCATAATGTGTGACCGTATGGTTTCAGAGTATACTTATTTAGATATACTAAATTAGCGAACAATATGTTGTTGGAGTCAAAAGCAGATATTTTTGAATGTGGGTAACAGAGTTTTCTGTTGTGGAACAGTTTTTAATGTTAACTTTCTTATTGTTTTTACACTAGATATTATTACTTTATTTCACTTTATGTATATTCACTGATTACAGCAATGAATTATTATTATTGTTCATATCGAGATTTATTGTCACTATTAGTTTTTATTTCACTTTTGTTAGGTCACTGTTCACACATAATTATTTCGTTGTATTTGTGTAGTTCGTGAAACTTGGAGGCTAGACACGCTTCTAGCGATGGATCATTTTATTTGTGTAGTTCGTGAAACTTGGAGGCTAGACACGCTTCTAGCGATGGATCATTTTAAAAATAAATAAATAAAATAAAATAAATTTTATTCACAAACTTTTTTTACAAAAATCCTATGAAAACCCTGACTTCTGAGCTAGGTAAAAACCTGTATTACAGAAGTCAGTGCCCTCTCCCACTTTCTACTTTATACAAATTGGGAATAAAAAAAAAAATATAAAAAAGAGAAAAAAAAAAAACAAATAAGATGAAACAAATCAAATAAGTGATGGGTTAGGTTTACTCATGTTGTGTTTATGCATGTAGATAAAGTGTTTGTGTGTACGTGTGTGTGCGAGTGTGTGAGGGTGTGTGTGTGTGTGTGGTGGATGTTAGATGTAGGTGAGGTATGTGGTAGTATGGAATATTAATCTGTGAGCAATAACATTTCTGTTTGGTCGTAGTTTAATTGAAGTAGCCAGTTCTTAATTTTCATTTTTGTTTCTCGAACAGTAAGTGGATGAATGTTTATTATTTTATTTATTTTATTGTATAAGTAGGATGACCTATAAGATTGCTGTCGTCTAGCCGTAGCTGTCCGACATCTGACAGGTAAGCATACGTTAGTAATAACCCGTTTTCTCTTATACACATTTACGTCACAGGGGGTTTGCTTGTGCTTTTTTAATATAATTTGGGATATATATAATTGTCTAACTGTTAACAATTCGCAATTTTCATATAATTGTTTAGTCGGATATCTGAAGGGTTTAAAAGTCATTACTTTCAATAATGACCTTTGAGCCCTTTCTAATTGCATCATGTGGGTTTTACAGCCACCACCCCAGACCCCTACACAATAGCCAAGTATGGATTGAGCTAAAGCATAATATATATTACGTAGAAGAGGGAATTCCGCAGCGTGCCTAAGCTTTTTGAAAGCCCAGATTAGCTTCCTAGTGCGACCCGTAACAAGACTTATATGGGGTTCCCAACTTAGTCTCTCATCTAAGATAACACCTAAGTATTTGACCTGTGTAACTTTATTAATAAAAAGACAAGAACAGCCATTACTATTAGGATAATTACAAGAATGAACTTTAATATTAACGTTTTTAAGGTTAGTTTTGGAAAATGAAAATTGCATGAATGAAGTTTTAGATACATTGAGAGTAAGGAGATTGGCTCCGAGCCATTGGCCAAGTCGATGGAGGCCGTTCTCGGCAATGCGACGTACCTCATCCCAAGTCTCTCCATGGAATATTACGGCTGTATCGTCAGCATACGTAAATATTTTACCGTTGCAGAGTGGTTGAAGACATAGGTCATTGATGTACACCAGGAAGAGACTTGGGCCAAGTATACTGCCTTGAGGAACGCCATAGACAACATTTGCATCAGAGCTAACATAGTTTCCAATCTTTACCTGCTGTCTACGGTTACACAAAAAGTCCCCAAACATTTTTAGGGCAGTTCCTCTTACGCCAATGACATCTAGCTTGTTCACAAGTGCTGAAATCGAGACTGTGTCGAATGCTTTGGCTAAATCAAGGAAAACTCCTATACACTTTTGATTTTCGTCAACTTTAGATGAAACAAAATCAGTAAGCTGACTAACTGCATCATCGGTGCTTTTGGACGCCCTGAAGCCAAATTGAGTGTTAGCCAAAATATGTTTACTTTCAAGAAATTGAATGAGTCTGCTATTAAGTGTTTTTTCTAATAGTTTTGAGAGCGCAGACAATACAGAGATAGGCCTATAATTCGACACATCGTCTCGATTCCCGCCCTTGTGCACAGGAGTAATGAGAGCTCTCTTAAACACATCCGGGAAGATACCTTGAGCATAGCAAAGTTCAAAGAGGTAAGTGAGAGGGATGAGGGAGGGAGGGGAGGGATTTTATTTGTGTAGTTCGTGAAACTTGGAGGCTAGACACGCTTCTAGCGATGGTTCATTTTATTTGTGTAGTTCGTGAAACTTGGAGGCTAGACACGCTTCTAGCGATGGATCATTTTATTTGTGTAGTTCGTGAAACTTGGAGGCTAGACACGCTTCTAGCGATGGATCATTTTCTTATTACAATAATTGATTGTCTAAGCTCACTCACTGACCTATTAGTTTATTTTTTTAGGAAAAAGTGTACCTATTTTATACTATATTTGTAAATATGTGAGCACTATGTATATCTATCACTTAATTGATTTATCTGTCATTGCTTCATTTTTGGTTATATTTACTTAATGTGTAATAAAATGACTATGCAATTCTATTCTAGGTGCATCGTCTTCACATAATTATATTTAATGTACCTACCTATACAAAAATATTGTAACACATTTTTTAGAGTAACGGTGGAGTTGCTTTCCCATTCTTCTCCATAAGAAACTACCCTTTGGAAGGGGCGACTAGAATCAATTCTATTTTTTTGTAAATTTTGATGTTCAAAAGTGCCTTTTGTGTGCATATTTGAAATAAATAATTTGTCATTGACTTTGAATAATCTATCTATATAATATATAAAAGAAGAAACTGACTGACTGACTGACATATCAACGCACAGCCCAAACCGCTGGGTCTAGAGATTCCAAATTTGGCACGTAGATTCCTTATGACGTCTAGGGGTGCACTATGAAAGGATTTTTTCAAAATTCACCCTCTGAAAGGGTGAAACGGGAATGGAAGTTTGTATGAAAGTCCGTCAGTTTTGAAGTTAGGACCTCAAATTTTGTTGCCCTCGAAGGGTTAAAAAGGGGGATGAAGTTGTACATGGAAAGTCCTTAATTTTCGAAGTAAAAACCACTAAATTTATTATCTAGGCATATGGTTGGAAGCTAACGCAATGGTGTTGTTAGAATTTGAACCCTTAAGGGGTAAAAAGGGGGATGTTTGTTTTTATTAAAGTTTTTAGTTTTAATTCCGCCCTTATAGGATCACTTCGTTGTCTCTGTGTGTCTGTCAGTCTGTCATGACCCTTTTTCTCACGAATGCGTGGAGGTATCAAGTTAAAATTAATATCAAATACGTACGTCAACGGTACCTTGGAGCACTAGCTTCTAAGTCAACGCAATAAAAAAATACGCCGATTTATGCGACGTATTTTTATACTCGCAAATAAATCAAAACCTATAGGGTACTTCCCGTTGACCTAGAATTATGAAAATTGGTATGAATCAAGGTCTCATAGCACAAGTCGAAAAGCGTTGATTTGTAGTTTTATCACATAAAAAAACTGAGATTACAAACTTACATTTTCACTTGTAAAATTGACTGTGTTGTATATAGATGTATGGAAGAACATGTTTTTCAACTACAATATTAAGTTTGTTTTTGGGATAAATTCGTTTCAACTACGGAACCCTTCATTGTGCGTGGTCCGACACACACTTGGCCGGCTTATTTAAGTTAAAATCACTAATATTTCGGCTTATGGTTGGAAACTAACACAACGTAAATCGTTGTTTTTTTTTACTTTCAACCCACAAGGGTGTGAAAAGGGGGATGAAGTTATTCATTCGCTAAATTTTTTATTCAAGTAAAAATAAAATTCCCCCCACCTGTGAATCGTTTAAAGTAGTTATTCAAGCCGAAAATAAACCACTTGAAGGTCATAGAGGACGTTTTAACGCCCCAACGACTAACATAGTTGGTTTGGTGATGGTTGATTAGCAATTTGAGAAACGGGACATTATATTGGAAAGCCATAGTACTTCTTTACGTCGGATAAATGAACTGCATCGGTCATACGATGCCTTGTAATACCCCATAATATTTTGTTATGGCGACGATGGTTATTCTGTCAACTTGCCTCAACACGATCCCATAACAAAATTTCCTCTAAAAAAATGGTTTAGGCAGCCAGTTTCTAGTCCTTCCGTATAATGATAAGAGACGTTGAAGATAACATTCTCTCCTGTGATTTATCGCTCTTTTAGTCAGTATTTAGTGGATCAATACGCTAAAATTGAAACCGAGAGACTCAATTATATACGACATAATCAGGCAAAGTTACGTGCAGATAATTACATACATCTTAAGGATGCAGTAAGACGACAAGATACTGATGCCAATCAATTGGGGCAAATGGTACTTAGTACCTACCGTCCTCTTTCACTGGTGGTCCGAGGTACATGCACGAGCGTACCCAGGATGCGATGACATATGTACGCAACTACGGTCGCCCTGACCTTTTTGTGACGTTTACATGCTACCCTCGCTGGAAGGACATCTCCAAAGTTTTACTTCCTGGACAAAAGTCTTGTGATCATCACGATATAATTGCTC
The DNA here is from genome assembly GCA_963921375.1 of Tiliacea citrago. NCBI lineage: Eukaryota > Metazoa > Arthropoda > Insecta > Lepidoptera > Noctuidae > Tiliacea > Tiliacea citrago. The sequence goes on along the minus strand of OY992790.1, from coordinate 27,763,722 downwards.
AAGTGTTTCATATAAAAGCAAAAAAAAAACTGATTAATATATTGATTAGGACAAATATTCGGAGAAATTCGTTGCTATATGTATTCGGTTGAGCGGGAAACACAAAGTAATCTGCGCTGAAATACCTGACCCTGCACTTGACCCAAAACTTCACGAAATAGTAAAGTCGAACATGATTCATGGCCTTGAAAGCTTCACTTTAATCATAAATCATCTTGTATGAAGGACAACACCTGCGGTAAAAGATATCCCCGACCTCTATTGAGGGAAACACAAACAGGTGATGATGGCTATCCACAGTATCGGAGACGATCGCCTAGCGAAGGCGGTTTTACCGTTAATATTCATGGTTTGGATCCAGATAACCGTCGGGTAGTTCCTTTTTACCCTGTACTATTAAAAACTTTTAACACACATAATAACATTCCGTATTGCAACTCTGTGAAATTAATAAAGTATGTTATTAAAGGATCGGACCAGGCTACATTTGCACTAGAAAACGAAAAGGATGAGGTGAAGATATATGAGAGCGAAAGGTACATTAGTAGCTCAGAAGCAGTGTGGCGAATTCTTGGGTTTTCCTTCCCATACCTACATGAGCGTTTCCCCACAGTTGTTCATTTAGCAATTCATTTGGGAAACGGTCAGGGAGTTTACTTCTACTCCAATAATGTCGCTGACAAAATGGCTAATCCAACAAAAACGACGCTTTTAGCTTTTTCGAACTATGTCAATCAGATAAATTTGCTAAAATTTTACTCCATATTACTCGTACATATGGAATTTGAGTAATTTTGTAAGACGAAAAAGAAGAGTAACAGTTGATAGTTGGCTTGGTGTTATGAAGGACCACGTCTTAGGTAGAGTCTATACTGTTCACCTTAACAATACGGAGTGCTATCATCTGCGTTTACTGCTACATGAAGTGCGGGGGCAACTTCATTTGAAGCACTAAAAACTATAAATGGTGTGTTGCAGCCTACTTTCCAAGCTGCTTGCAAAATGTCAGGTTTGCCGGAAGATGGCCTGCACTGGCATGCGACGTTGGAAGAGGCAGCGCTTTGTCAGTCACCAGCAAAAATGCGAAAACTGTTCACAATTATGTTAGTCTATTGTCAAATATTAGAAGACCCAATAGCACTTTGAGAAGACTTCAAAGACTACACTTGTCTGAAGATTTAAAGCACAGGCTGCTAAAAGAAATCGGAGACAATGTAAACAATTTCAAAGACCAAATTTTAAATGAATGTCTATCTGAAATTGTGTGTATGTAGTGAATAGTAGTATGAAATTGTATGTAGTGCCTCTAGCGCTGTTGGAAGCAGACGTTTTAGTGGATTAACTAAAAATATAATAATTTTACTAAAATCGTAACTCCCAAAAGTCAGTCTTGTGAATGTGGTGTTAAAGTCAAATTTACTACTAAGTGCAAAGTCAGTCTTGTGAATGTGGTGTTAAAGTCAAATTTACTACTAAGTGCATAATAAATAAAAACCTGGCGTTGGTACACGACGTCATACATCGACGAGTGCGCAGCACCGCTCACCCCCGCGAGTAAAGAGAACCGTTGCTATTTTTCGTCTTACTCTCACGCATACGCAATGCACAGAACTCCACCAACGCCTAATGTGATGTTGATAAGCGGAAGCGAAAGCGCCAGCGGGTCTGTACCAAACTTGTGGAAAATGATCAAATAACTTCTCCCGCTCTGGGCGGAGCGGGAGGGCGTGTCAGACTTTTACTGACTAAAACCCACCCGTGTTCCTTCCGTTGCCTGTTGCCGTTGCGTGTGTGGGCCACGATATCCCTTTCGGACAAACTCGCAACCCCGGCAGGCATTGGTCCTAACGGACCCCGTCAATTGGTGCTGACATCTCTTTGAGGCGCGCGTGGAACACAACGCGCCGTCGACCCGGGCCTGGTCCTTATCGGACGGCGAGCTACCCATCGCTCATCGTCCGCAGGCCCGCGCCTACGGTGGCCGGAAATCGGCTTGCGACTCCCGACGCCCGGGGCGTCTCCTGCGGCGACTAAGGGCGCGAGGGCGCCAACCTTGTCTCACCCTCACGCGTTCCGCCTCCTCCTTCGCTAGCATAACTGCTTCGCAGAAGGAGGTGACGGCCTGCCATGCACTCTCGCTCCGAACCATGGCCTGAACCAGGCCCGGACGCGAGAGATCGCCGCCGCCGATCGCTGCCGTGAGGACACGGCGGCGCTCCACCTACGGCGAAAATAGTGACTTCTACACAAACGTAAACCTAAGAAAAAGAAAGGAGCGTGCTGAAGACATGGGCTACAAAAAGGACTTTGATAACTTCCGTAAAGACATGATGAATTTCTTGGAGAAGTTTGCTGAAACTCAAAACCAAAACCTAAACCGCATCAAGAGGAAATTTGATTTGCGGCAAGACTGTTTCTGCCACGGCCAGTTTTATGTGGCTTGCTCACGTGTAAGCTCTCCAACTAGCCTGGTTGTTTTAGTGCCTGCTTCCGAATTAGTGAAAAACATTGTATATAAAGAAATACTGTGAAGGACGGTATTTAGGTAGATACCGGTCATTTACAGTAGATATTTCTTTACAGTATTCCTCAAATATCGCACGTGGTGGAGGACAACTAGCCTTGAACAAAGCTCTATATTGTTATAATAATTCATAATGATCTAGAAAAAAAGAATTTATACTCTACGCGGACGAAGTAAAATAAAATAGTAACGAAGTCAATCCTTACATTGAATTTTGGTTAGTTTGTTTGGATATATGTTCCGGTGTGCACAAAACGGTTGAACGGATTTGGCTAATATTTGGCACAGAGATAGTTTAAATCTAATCAAAATATTCATTTAATTGATATACAGGGTGGAAGGGACATCGACGCGCATCCTATTACCATGGATTCAGTACATCATTCTTGACCCCCCCCCTGCGTCAAAATTTTTCGTCTATTATTCAAAGTCCAAGTCAAAGTCAAACCATTTATTTCAAATAGGCACATAAGAGGCACTTTTGAACGTCAAAATTTACAAAAAAATAGAATTGATTCTAGTTGCCCCTTCCAAAAGGTAGTTTCGTATGGAGAAGAATGGGCAAGAAACTCCACCGGTACTCTTTTAAAAATGTTTTACAATATTTTGTTTGATTACATTAATTATATGATTATATGTGAAGACGATGCACCTAGAATAAAATTACTATACCATAATAGGTAAAACGAATTAAAAACTAAGCAATGAAAAATAACTTAATTATTAGATAGATACGTGGTGTTCACATATTTACAAACATCATACAAGTATGTTTTTCTAAAAAAATAAAACAATAAGTCAGTGTGTGAGTATAGGTTATCACAGAATGTAAAATCAATATCATAAAAATAACAGATTTTACCATAAAAATAGCAACCAGTTTGATTTTGTCTAGACTCTAGATTGTCCTATGGAGCTGGACCAGCATGTTTCCAAGCATTCCTGTCCTGGATATAATCCTCTAACTTGTTATTCTTTTTATTTAAAAATAATTCGCTGTTCCATACATTTTGACCGAGTAGGTACGAGTATTGCACTTCTGTAGGAAGCAGCTGTTTTTTTAGGGTTCCGTACCCAAAGGGTAAAACGGGAACCCTATTACTAACCCTACTACTACTTTTGAGCACTTTATGAGGCCTACCCAAATGTACTTTCTTTGGTATTGTTCGTCGAGTCGTTGAGCTCCTTAAGTCTTGAGTCGAGCTGCACGATTACGACAAATGCTTGCACTGATTGGACAGGTCCACTCAAAATTGTGTGGTTCTTTCCTCAAAAGACCATTTCAGACACAGATCTACATGGTCCTCACATGATCTGACCAAGATTATGTCTGGACTTTAAAAGAGACTTTGACCCCTGAGTTTGTTTCGCCATTTCTTCTCACGGGTAGTCAGATAGGAAATGTCGACTACATCTAGCTTATTTTTTACTTTTTAATATGACGTGTAAAAGTGATTCCGATATCCTATTTACAGAATAAACGATTTCATTTCATTTCATTTCATTTCATTTCATTTCATTTTAAGGCTCCACCGTCTGTCTGTGTGTCTGTCTATCTGTCCGTCTGTCTGTCCGTCTGTCACCAGGCTGTATCTCATGAACTGTGATAGTTAGACAGATGAAATTTTCACAAATGATGTATTTCTGTTGCCGCTATAACAAAAAATACTAAAAAAACAGAATAAAATAAATATTTAAGGAGGCTCCCATACAACAAACGTGATTTTTTTGCTCTTTTTTTGCTTGATATTGATAACGGCAACAGGTATTTTAGTTATATATTCACTTTAAAAATAAATAATTAAATAAAAATAAAACAAATATTTAAGGGGGGCTTTATAGATAATGGTACGGAACCCTTCGTGCGCGAGTCTGACTCGCCCTTGGCCGGTTTTTAATAGATAATGGTACGGAACCCTTCTTGCGCGAGTCCGACTCGCACTTGGCTGGTTTTTTTTTAAATTACCGACGATAAATTTCAGGTCAAGTATGATGTACTGAATTCATGGTAACAGGTTTCGCGTCGATGTCCCTGCCACCCTGTATATGATGTAAAAACGTAACGTATTTTTATCTTAATTTTAATGCCCAATTTATAAAATAATTTTATTGGATAAGGATTAAGAGGAGGCTCCCTATTTTTATGTTAATTTGCATTAATATTCTGAAATAGTCAAACATACAAGCAAAATGAAACCTTAGTATATGATTTATTGGGTCTTCTTCTTTCCATGTTGAAGACAGTTTTTTAAGGATAATTCTAAAAAACAAACAAGATTGTTTAGCTTTTATGTCTAAAATAAATATTCACAGCAAGAAAATATAGTTTATTATCCCGACACAAGATATCTTTCTCTCTTTTTCTATTTACTTAAGTTATAAACGAAATAATAATTGAGACTTACGCTATTTAGTTTCGTGCTCGAACACGATTAAAGAGCTCACGCGATATTCAACTATATAACCGATATATTAGCGTTAAGCACATAACGGAGTGGCGGGGTGCGAGAGATGGAGCTTTTTTTTTTGGGCGGAGCGAGAGGGCGTGTCAGACTTTTACTGACTAAAACCCACCCGTGTGTTCCTTCCGTTGCCTGTGTGCCAGGGCCACGATATCCCTTTCGGACAAACTCGCAACCCTGGCAGGCATTGGCCCTAATGGACCCCGTCAATTCGTGCTGACGTCTCTTTGAGGCGCGCGTGGAACACGACGCGCCGTCGACCCGGGCCTGGTCCTTATCGGACGGCGAGCTACCCATCGCTCACCGTCCGCAAGCCCGCGCCTACGGTGGCCGGAAATCGGCTTGCGACTCCCGACGCCCAGGGCGTCTCCTGCGGCGACTAGGGGCGTGAGGGCGCGAACCCTGCCTCTCCCTCACGCGCTCCGCCTCCTCCTTTGCGAGCATTACTGCTTCGCAGAAGGAGGTGACGGCCTCCCATGCACTCTCGCTCCGAACCATGGCCTGAACCAGGCCCGGACGCGAGAGATCGCCGCCGCCGATCGCCTCCGTTAGGACACGGCGGTGCTCCGCCCAAGCTGGGCAGACCTCCACCGTATGCTCCACCGTGTCCTCCGGGCGATCTACACAGTGGTGACACCCGGGCGTTGAGAGACGCAGCTTGCGTTCGAAATTTGATTAAGACTGCCTGCAATATAATTATACCCGTTAAAATAGCTTCGGAAATAATAAAAATTGTATTAAATTCTGAAAGATAAAAATGGTTAGTCCTAAAAATCCTTAGAAAATACACATACATTATGATATTTACGTTGTACTTTTTAAGATGTAAAATCCTGTACAACATAAATTGTATGTATCTCGTACGGTTTACGCGGCGCACGCTAGTAAAGCTCCCAATCGGCATGATTTTTTCTACATCTTCAACTATCATCGTCAGATTTCAGCCAATTTACACAAAACCTTAACAAATTATACACCAATTATACCTTCCTCATGAATCACTCCGTCCATGGGTGAAAACCGTTTGAAAATCCGTTCAGTAGTTTTTAAATTTATCGCAGTCAGTCAGACAGACAGACGACACGGCGGGACTTTGGTTTTATAATTTATGTAAGGACTTAATTATATTTTGTGAGCAGTCTATTGCAAAGAGCCCAAACAGTCAGGTTCTATAAACGTCAACGATTTATAATGTTGTTAAATTGAAGAGCACTACTGCGACGTAGCGTGACAACTGGAGTGCGTATTACTTTTAGTCGGTTACCGTACTTGACAGCTCTCTCGTCAAGTGATTGTTTTAGTTTTACCTATATTTTAACTACCCAAACCAAGGAAGTATACTTAGCAGTCAGTCACGGTCAGCCCTCGACGCGGAGAAACGGTCGCTACCTCGCTGTGCCGCCAAAAACGTAAATAATTAATTTCAGTGAATGAGGACCAAAAAACAAATAGTTGCGGTTTCAGTGTGTTTCTTGTTTATGTACCGAGTGTTTATTACTTTTTAATTTTGTGTCGTACATGCGGCTCGTGATTTCGAAGTAAGTAATCATTAAGTGGTCATAGTGAATTAGGGCCGTGATCTTCTTATGGTGTTTTTGTAAAATCTGTCATTCATCGACTATTAGTCGACTACTCCTTTCAAGGTCCCACAGCGAGCTGCGGAAAGTTTATATGGAAGCTATGGAAGGTTTTTCTGCGAGATGGACTCAGAAACGAGAATGGGATCGACTGTCTACTAATACGCCATTTTGCTCTATAATATAAGACCTTTAGCAAAAAGCACATTTTGCGAAAGGGACTTCATGCGTAAGAGTCATTCGAAAAGGACCTTGTTGCCTCGTGACGTTGTGACATTGTGCCACGAAGCTGTTTCTTGTTGCCTTGTGACGTTGTGACATTGTGCCACGCAGCTGTTTCTTGTTGCCTTGTGGTTGTGACATTGTGCCACGCAGCTGTTTCTTGTTGCCTTGTGACGTTGTGACATTATGCCACGCAGCTGTTTCTTGTTGCCTTGTGACGTTATGACATTGTGCCACGCAGCTGTTTCTTGTTGCCTTGTGACGTTATGAACTTGTGCCACGCAGCTGTTTCTTGTTGCCTTGTGACGTTGTGACATTGTGCCACGCAGCTGTTTCTTGTTGCCTTGTGGTTGTGACATTGTGCCACGAAGCTGTTTCTTGTTGCCTTGTGGTTGTGACATTGTGCCACGAAGCTGTTTCTTGTTGCCTTGTGACGTTGTGACATTGTGCCACGCAGCTGTTTCTTGTTGCCTTGTGGTTGTGACATTGTGCCACGCAGCTGTTTCTTGTTGCCTTGTGACGTTGTGACATTATGCCACGCAGCTGTTTCTTGTTGCCTTGTGACGTTATGACATTGTGCCACGCAGCTGTTTCTTGTTGCCTTGTGACGTTATGAACTTGTGCCACGCAGCTGTTTCTTGTTGCCTTGTGACGTTGCGACATTGTGCCACGCAGCTGTTTCTTGTTGCCTTGTGGTTGTGACATTGTGCCACGAAGCTGTTTCTTGTTGCCTTGTGGTTGTGACATTGTGCCACGAAGCTGTTTCTTGTTGCCTTGTGACGTTGTGACATTGTGCCACGCAGCTGTTTCTTGTTGCCTTGTGGTTGTGACATTGTGCCACAAAGCTGTTTCTTGTTGCCTTGTGACGTTGTGACATTGTGCCACGCAGCTGTTTCTTGTTGCCTTGTGACGTTATGACATTGTGCCACGCAGCTGTTTCTTGTTGCCTTGTGACGTTGTGACATTGTGCCACGCAGCTGTTTCTTGTTGCCTTGTGGTTGTGACATTGTGCCACGAAGCTGTTTCTTGTTGCCTTGTGACGTTGTGACATTGTGCCACGCAGCTGTTTCTTGTTGCCTTGTGGTTGTGACATTGTGCCACGAAGCTGTTTCTTGTTGCCTTGTGACGTTGTGACATTGTGCCACGCAGCTGTTTCTTGTTGCCTTGTGACGTTATGACATTGTGCCACGCAGCTGTTTCTTATTGCCTTGTGACGTTGTGACATTGTGCCACGCAGCTGTTTCTTGTTGCCTTGTGGTTGTGACATTGTGCCACGAAGATGTTTCTTGTTGCCTTGTGACGTTGTGACATTGTGCCACGAAGCTGTTTCTTGTTGCCTTGTGACGTTGTGACATTGTGCCACGCAGCTGTTTCTTGTTGCCTTGTGGTTGTGACATTGTGCCACGCAGCTGTTTCTTGTTGCCTTGTGACGTTGTGACATTGTGCCACGCAGCTGTTTCTTGTTGCCTTGTGGTTGTGACATTGTGCCACGAAGCTGTTTCTTGTTGCCTTGTGACGTTGTGACATTGTGCCACGCAGCTGTTTCTTGTTGCTTTGTGACGTTATGACATTGTGCCACGCAGCTGTTTCTTGTTGCCTTGTAACATTGTGACATTGTGCCACGCAGCTGTTTCTTGTTGCCTTGTGGTTGTGACATTGTGCCACGAAGCTGTTTCTTGTTGCCTTGTGACGTTGTGACATTGTGCCACGCAGCTGTTTCTTGTTGTCTTGTGGTTGTGACATTGTGCCACGAAGCTGTTTCTCTTTGTTTTATGTTTACATTTTCATTTCGGTGACCTAAATCTAATTTCGGTGGCAAGAATCATACTTAACATAACATAATTTCGGTGGATCGCTTTATCATTTCGGTGGCATTTATAATTTATCTCAAATATATCGTATGCTTCTTACGATATTTGGATCCCATATAACATACATTTAATGAAATATACTGAAGGACAATTAAAATAATAAAACTAAAAAATCGACTGTCTACTAATACGCCATTTTGCTCTATAATATAAGACCTTTAGCAAAAAGCACATTTTGCGAAAGGGACTTCATGCGTAAGAGTCATTCGAAAAGGACCTTGTTGCCTCGTGACGTTGTGACATTGTGCCACGAAGCTGTTTCTTGTTGCCTTGTGACGTTGTGACATTGTGCCACGCAGCTGTTTCTTGTTGCCTTGTGGTTGTGACATTGTGCCACGCAGCTGTTTCTTGTTGCCTTGTGACGTTGTGACATTATGCCACGCAGCTGTTTCTTGTTGCCTTGTGACGTTATGACATTGTGCCACGCAGCTGTTTCTTGTTGCCTTGTGACGTTATGAACTTGTGCCACGAAGCTGTTTCTTGTTGCCTTGTGACGTTGTGACATTGTGCCACGCAGCTGTTTCTTGTTGCCTTGTGGTTGTGACATTGTGCCACGAAGCTGTTTCTTGTTGCCTTGTGACGTTGTGACATTGTGCCACGCAGCTGTTTCTTGTTGCCTTGTGACGTTATGACATTGTGCCACGCAGCTGTTTCTTATTGCCTTGTGACGTTGTGACATTGTGCCACGCAGCTGTTTCTTGTTGCCTTGTGGTTGTGACATTGTGCCACGAAGATGTTGCTTGTTGCCTTGTGACGTTGTGACATTGTGCCACGAAGCTGTTTCTTGTTGCCTTGTGACGTTGTGACATTGTGCCACGCAGCTGTTTCTTGTTGCCTTGTGGTTGTGACATTGTGCCACGCAGCTGTTTCTTGTTGCCTTGTGACGTTGTGACATTGTGCCACGCAGCTGTTTCTTGTTGCCTTGTGACGTTGTGACATTGTGCCACGCAGCTGTTTCTTGTTGCTTTGTGACGTTATGACATTGTGCCACGCAGCTGTTTCTTGTTGCCTTGTAACATTGTGACATTGTGCCACGCAGCTGTTTCTTGTTGCCTTGTGGTTGTGACATTGTGCCACGAAGCTGTTTCTTGTTGCCTTGTGACGTTGTGACATTGTGCCACGAAGCTGTTTCTTGTTGCCTTGTGACGTTGTGACATTGTGCCACGCAGCTGTTTCTTGTTGCCTTGTGGTTGTGACATTGTGCCACGCAGCTGTTTCTTGTTGCCTTGTGACGTTGTGACATTGTGCCACGCAGCTGTTTCTTGTTGCCTTGTGGTTGTGACATTGTGCCACGAAGCTGTTTCTTGTTGCCTTGTGACGTTGTGACATTGTGCCACGCAGCTGTTTCTTGTTGCTTTGTGACGTTATGACATTGTGCCACGCAGCTGTTTCTTGTTGCCTTGTAACATTGTGACATTGTGCCACGCAGCTGTTTCTTGTTGCCTTGTGGTTGTGACATTGTGCCACGAAGCTGTTTCTTGTTGCCTTGTGACGTTGTGACATTGTGCCACGCAGCTGTTTCTTGTTGTCTTGTGGTTGTGACATTGTGCCACGAAGCTGTTTCTCTTTGTTTTATGTTTACATTTTCATTTCGGTGACCTAAATCTAATTTCGGTGGCAAGAATCATACTTAACATAACATAATTTCGGTGGATCGCTTTATCATTTCGGTGGCATTTATAATTTATCTCAAATATATCGTATGCTTCTTACGATATTTGGATCCCATATAACATACATTTAATGAAATATACTGAAGGACAATTAAAATAATAAAACCTTAAAATACTAGACACTGAAATGAGGAAAAAAAATTGAAATTGACCCATCTCATAGAAACTCAAACTCAAAGCATTTATTTCAATTAAACCATTTACAGGCACTTTTGAATTGTCAAAGAGTCGGTCAGTTAGTCAGAAAGTGGAAGCTATTTGCCCATTCCAAAACGTAGATCTCTATGGAGAAGAACAGGCAAGAAACTCCAAGGACACCCTTTTAAATCAAGATATTACAAAATCCTGGGTACATTATTCTTGTCGCTTCTTTATGTGAGAACAATGTAAAAAAAACAAAAAAATATATATTTAAAAAAACAATTCAAAATATAAGATTAAAAGATTAAAAAATAAGCCTTGGCTGTTATGGGATGACCAGTCTCAACTGATGGCGCCCGTTCACGAACATGACGCGTGGATCAGCACCATCCAGCTCAACCACTTTGTAGGGAACCGAATGATCCAACACACGCGCCACCATCAGCGAGACATTTAAGTGAGCATGACATACTCTCAACTGCCAAGCTTTTTTTAAGTCAACATACATCTTAACATAATAAACGGCTCCTTGTACTCACATTTACAAAAATTAAAACCAGCCAAACATATTCAAAAGAGAATTTAAGAAGTTACTTACTGAAAAATGTTACTATTATGTTAAAGATTTTTTAAATGATAGTTTCTAATCTATTTGTGTTATATTTTAAATTTGTTTTTTTTTAATTTTTTATTTAATTGTGTTATTTTTCAAGTTGCTATAATTAATGCTGTACGCCAATGGTGGCAAAACATGTTGAAACCACAGATTTTCACTTTTTCATCCACATTTGCATTTATATGTATAATGTTACACATGTTTACAAATAAATATATCTTTATCTTTACCTTTATCTTTATGCTTTTAAATTATACAAAACTATAGCTTTCAATGTATTTCAATGATTAATAAAAAGAATCAGCAAAATGCTAATCGTTGTTAGTGTTGTTACCTATTGAAGTATTCAACAACTAAAACTTGATTAAGAACAAAAATAAACGATAAGAATGTAATGTCAAAACAAAAAATAAACAAGTTTTAAAGCCTGTATGAACCTACTGTATTCAGCTGTGGGGTTGCACCAGCCAAAGCAATCATCAAATTATACAACGATTCCAAAACAAAGTACTCAGGGATATAGTCAACGCGCCCTGGTACATTAGAAACAGCGACCTCCACCGGGACTTCAAGATGGATGTCGTAAACATTGTAGTAAAAAAATATGCAGAAGCTCACGAACACAGACTTCATCATCACGTGAATGTCGAGGCGATCCAGCTCCTTGACATCACTGAATTAGTGCGAAGACTAAAAAGGGTAAAACATTTTGAGTTAGTTTAGTGCAGTGTGAGTGAACTTAAACTGTAGTGCAAGTGCTGACTAAAGAACACGAGAATCAAGTGTCTTCGCCTTAACATAAGTGAATAAGAAAGACGTTATTGGACGATTTCTTAATTTTATAATTACTTAGCAGTTTAGGTTATAATTTAAATTACTTATTAGCGAATACGCTAGATTGTAATGTGAATAAAGTATCACCAGCAGTGAAACTTCATAAAAGGAAAAAAAAAAAGGGGGAAGCATCACTTCCAAATATCAAAATTCTAACAAGTGAGCCAAGTGGTCGTGGAGCTGGACCAGCATTACAACCCTACCGCACTACGATGAGAACTGCGATGGTGGTGGCAGGTGGTGGTGGCAGTGGTAGTGGCAAGTGGGAGGCGGCTATCGACCAGTTCCGCGACCGCACTGCACCCTGCATCCTGCTCGGTGCGGGCCACAGATGCACCGCTTCACATCATGGTCTCCATGACGACTAGGAACTACGGCGCGCGGCGTAGGAGCTACGCCGTAGTTACCTACGCCGTAGCCGCGTCGTAGCTCTTTATAATTATATATTGCGATGCCCTGGTCAATTTTAGATTCACTACTATACTTGACTGTACTATTGTTAATATTATTACTATGAATTATCCTTGGCTGTTTCCAGTCTTTGGATACAAAAATAAGACTTAGTATTAAAAACCAGGTAAGTAACTATTTTCTATCGAGTAGCTGGTGTATTATAATCAAAACTATTCCAATACAATACAAGGTAAACTTACCAAAAATGTATTACGCACCAGAATAATTAAGCTGTATTTATCACATAACCATTGAAGGGACACTCAAAATAAATATAGGAACGCAAACATGTAGCGTGTTATCATGACCAAAACAAAAGCACACTGGAGCAGTGTATCGATTGTAGGAGCAACAGATAGCGAGCGGCTGCAGGCGCGCACGGCGGCGCGGGGCCGCGGGGCCAGGGGCAGCGGGGCCGCGGGCGACGCGCCGGGCTGCGCCGGGCTGCGGAGACGGACCGCGCATGCTCAACCCGCCCTATTCCCATTGGACCATACACTCCATGTTTATACATCATAACCCCACAACAATCAAAAGTAAAACTCTCGGCACCTAAATACGTACCTACTTACAGGTTATGTAAATACACTCACGAGCTGCGGTTCAAAGTGCCGACCTCCCTGTGAAACTGGTGCGATGGGCTGGTTGTCCAACAACCGTTGCACTGCCTGAGTAAAAATACGTGAATCAGCTGGCTGAAACGCGGTATGAGATATTCAGTACCATAAAGTCGTACCAAAGTAGGGCTTCGGCAGCATTTCCACGGGCCATACCGTACACCGTGTACACCGTGACTCGCGCGCAAATAATAATGAAAGCCGATCTTCGCACCAACCACACAAATAACACGCATGAGCACTAACACAAAACTCAAGTACGTACTCCAACACAGTTACTGTGTCAGCGTTTACACATAAAGTTTTTTTTATACCACGTGACACTGTATCCAGCACTTGGTCGTGACGCGGTAGTGTGCGTTTGTTAATCATTGCGTTTTTAACTTAACCGACATCACAAAAAGGAGGAGGTTCTCAAGTCGTCTGTTTTTTTTTTTTTCAATGTTTGTTACCTCAGAACTCCGACGTTTATGAACCGATTCGGAATAGTCTTTTTTTTATTTGAAAGGATATACTTCTAGATTGGTCCCATTTTTATCAAAATCCAGTTTTGTTGCTGGAATCCATAAGTAGTTGAGAGAACTCCTCAAATATTATAGGCATACATATAGCGATTTTTATATTTTCATCAACAAATCAAACATTTGTATTCAGAAAATATAATTTGGTGAAGTGGAACTGATGAAGAAGGCCATAGATGACCACCGGAACTTCCCAATGAACTTCCCTATGTCAAGGGTGGCGATAAGATATCTCGATTAAGATAGTTAAGCGAAGCCAATTTAAATAAATAATTCCGATGAAAATGGTACCATCGAACTGATCTGAAGATGAAGCCCGAAGAGAGGTACCGGAACTCCGTCATAAAACAATGTATCCTAGCCGTGTTTGGGCTTATTGGAATTGCCATGAGATGTAGGTACTCTGGCTATTAACGATTTTTATATTCCTATGAGAACCTAAGAATAATTCACCTTACTTAGGTTCTCAAGTCAGCTATATTATCTTTTTATTGAATAAAAATCGATTGCAAATTAAATGTTACATCGTCAAAACTAAATGTAAACTAAATGTTACATCGTGACGTCATATTCTATTTATCATTTTTATAGAACTGTAACTAAATTTTAAATATTATATATTAATATTAGTACTATTTTGGGCCAATAGATGTCGTTGCGTGTATCTTGATAGGTCATTGCGATGCAAAGAAATATTTTAACGCCCTTTCTATTTGCAAGTCACTTTAAAAAAATGTATGATTACAATTTCTGTGGGTTAGGTACCACTACTAAAAAGTGAAAAATAAAAACCTTTTTTACAAAAAAAAACAACCGACTTCCAAAAAATAGCACCAAAAAGTGAAAAATAACTTTAACTTCGGAAGTCGGCGGCAAATTAAACTAAAATACAGATCCAGAGACACCGACTTCCGAAGTTAAAGTTATTTTTCAGTTTTTGGTGCTATTTTTTGGAAGTCGGTTGTTTTTTTGTAAAAAAGTTTTTGTAACTACAAATGCGTAATTTGTTAAGAAAAATCGAAACAACAGGTAATGTTTGCTTCCAAAAAAGTTTTATAATAAATAACACTTGGAATTCGTTTTCATAGAAAAGTAAAAAAAAAAACCTAATGCGACTTTGGCCTTCAATATCTCCAGAACCAGTGGATTCCCAGGTATGGTCTAGTGGCAAAAAACAATTCAAATACTTAATGGGTAGAATTTATGTAGCTTTCGGCTTCGGAAAGGGTCCTTTTACAACCGATATATTACGAAGTAGATAATAGATAGATAATACCTGCTATTTAACATACTATCATCATGAGATTACTCATACCAAAGCACGCACGTGGTTTGACAAAATAGGAATCCTTGTTTGTTATGGTTATAGGTAGTGTCATTCAGATTATATTTTACCTACATTATATTAAAGTAACTCACGGTTTCGATACGGACACAGTTTTGATAACCATTTTTTTCTACATTTACAATCAATTTAGCATATTTTTGTTTTTTTTTAGGATATTAGTAAGTCATGACGTGAACTTGACGTGAAGGAAAAAAAATTGAAATTTTATTAAAACCTTGAATTAAATTGAGAAACTCATGCATAGATAATATAGATGGATTATTGATACTCTTTTACATGCCAATGATGCCATTGCCAAACATTCACAAACAATGTCCGTTCCTTTAGTGCAGTAATGTAACTTTTAGTGCCGTCGACGTGTACGCGATCATCGCCACAGACTGAGGCCGCGTCCTAACCGAAAGCGTTCATAATATCATAATCATAAATCTTTATCTATCTCAACATCATAATACAGGCACTGGTTAGTAAAATGCACGATCTTAAATAGAGAAAGGTTTCTGAGGTAGAAAGGTCCTAAGTTACAGATCACCCGGCACTATTAGATAGGACATGTTAATTTAGAAAAAATAAAAAACTTTATACAAAAAAAAAAACAACCGACTACCAAAAAAAAAACACTACAAAGTGAAAAATAACTTTAATTTCGGAAGTCGGTGGCTTTCGAGCTGTATTTTAGTTTTTTGCCACCGACATCCGAAATTAAAGTTATTTTTCACATTGTAGTGTTTTTTTTTTGGTAGTCGGTTGTTTTTTTTTTTTTGTAAAAAGTTTTTTATTTTTCACTTTTTAGTGGGTCAGTTTGTAATTTATCCAATTTACAATAGCCTACTGTCAAATTCTCATCTCCTATTACAAAATATTACTTTTCCCGGTGCAGGGGCGTTAATTGTTGAGGAGTTCTCCTGGTAAGAACCAGGAGAACTGATGGTGACTTCACCATATGCATTTTGACGAGCATAAATTGCTTAGCAACCATATTAAAGTGCCTAATCGAATCGCAACGGTGAAATACTTAGTATTAAGTAGTTCCGGTGGCCATCTGTGGCCTTCATCATCAGTTCCACTTCACCACTTCACGGTGCTTTTCGAGTGCAAATGCACGAGTTACTATAAAAAATACTCAAATCGCTATAGGTATGACTATAAAATTTGAGGATTTCCCTCGATTTCCATGGGATCCCCTCATCAGATTCTGATTAGGTGGCAATGCGACCACCTCGGGAGCATACCCTTCCAAACAAAAAAAGGATTTTCAAAATCCGTCCACAATTGACGGAGTAATCGGTGCACATACATAAAAAAAAATTAAAAAAAAAAAAAAAACACAGCCGAACATATAATCTCCTCCTTTTTGGAAGTCGGTTAAAAATGGATAGAGTCAAGATATTAAGTATATCGTAGCGCTCTTTGACCCAGCATCCTAACGAACCAAAAGCGATCGTCGCGCGAGTAAGCGATCGTTTGCATGATGTTTGACGTACAAACGCGGCTTTTACGACGATTAGGTCATATTAGTATTTATGAGCGCGCAATCGCGAAGGTACTCGCACAATGTTCGCTTTTGGTTATGACGTGGCCTTAAATGAATAATATGATATAGTCGCGCGATCAATCAAATCTCGAATGTATGTCAATATTCATACAAACGATCGCGTACTCGTGCAACGGTCCCTTTTAGTTAGGATGTAGGGGTATCCTCGCGGTAAGCGTAGTAGATCGCGTTATTCAAAGAGCAAATCGTGTTCTCGCGTACGCCACGGTCATACTAAACATCTTCAGTCCAGTCCCAGTCTAGTGCCTAACGATCACATTCTGACTGTTAGTACTTTGCCGAACACTTCTTAATTTATTCATGCATCGCATCAAGGCGATTTAAATGAGGATAGCGCGCTACGTCAGGCACCTTCCCTTGAATCGACTGGTTGTTGCTCTGAGACGTCTACCCTTGCACAAGCTTTAATTGAATCCATATAAACTTCTCAATCCGTGAGATCGCGAAATTATTTCATCTCGAACTTTGATCCATTGATTCATAACATTGAAACTTGGTGCCACAGGAGGTATCGTGCTAAAGACGCAAACGGCTGGGACGATTACGAATGTTTATCGCGAGTTGGGTCCTGCCTTAAGGGTGATGCTAAAATATGGCTAGCTGAGTGGGTAACGAACGATAGATCTTGAACTAACTTAAACGCGAGTTCAAGCCACTTTGTCCTGTTAAGTTAGATTACGCCAATGTTTTCTTCGATGCTATGAACGCAACGTCCGACAAGTACGCAACTTACGCTGAATACGCGCGACGCACTCTGTTACGTTTGAGGATAGCCCAGGGGCTTAGCAATGAGTTAAGGACGCTTATTATCGGGGAATCGACAGCCCTCAAGTTCGCTCAGTAGCGGCTAACGCGGATTTAACCCGTTTGACTCTCGTCTCATTTTTGCCTATTTACGTAAAGCCCAATCGTAATAAACAGGACACCCGTTCAGCGTTAAAAAAGTCTGAATCCCAAAAGCAACCTGACCGTTCTTCAGACATCAAATCCTTTAACTGCCATGAGCAGGGGCATCTAGGCCGCCATTGCACTAAACCTAAGAAATCAAAGTCATCTGCTACCCCAAATCAATCGTGTCAAGAAAATGAAAACTCCACCAATACCACTAAGTGCAAGTTCTGTAAAAAACCAGGACACACTGAGGACACCTGTTTTGCAAAAAATACGATCGGAATCACGCAATTATAACGTAACGTCAGCCTCTGCTCTGAACGTTCCGAGCTCTTCGCGAAGCAACGATATCGTAACCGCGGTAGTTGATGGTATTTCAGTGATGTTCTTATAGACAGCGGCGCTCTGTGTCCTTGATTTCGTCGGATGATCTTAGATACATCTCGTGCCAACCTAAATCAAAGTGTTGCGTACTCAAGGATATAAGTAAAAAGAAATTGCCAGAGTTTTATGTAACTTTTACCATTGAGTTTAGCGATATCTCTGTAGAGGCGACTTAGTTGTAGTTCCGTCCTCGTTTAGGAACGCCCCAATAATCGTAGGTACCGATGTTCTTGATCGTGATGGTGTAATGTAAGTTTATACGAAGACAATGCCCACGACGCGACGTGTCGACGAGACAACTTGCCTTGTAAATGCCGTTAGAAATGACATGACAGCGGAAGTAAATACGCCCCTTCAGGCCAACGACCGTAGTGCGTTACTGTCGATCAGTAATGAATTTTCAGATTTTTTTATATCTGGCAACTGGCTACCGCAACAACCACGGTTAAAACGGGAGAGATGGAAACCAAACTCACAAGTAATACACCCATCTATCGACCGTACAGACTTTCCTATCAAGTACCAATTTACGTAGGTGATGTACTTCCTTATGAGCAACACCGTATGCGAAGGTCTAGCATTACGTCGCCAAGTGCTACAGAGTTTAACTCAGGCTGGGTTTTCCATCAATCTCGGGAAAGTGCGCCTTTTTGGTAACTGAGGTACAGTATCTGGGTAGATTAGTCAGTTGGGGTCAGGTTAGACCGAGCCTAAAAGTCGAAGCCCTCTCCAAAACTTCACCACCAGAAACTGTAAGACAGGTGCGCCAATTCCTTGGTCTTGCTGGGTATTTTCGGCGATATATAAAAGGGTACGCTTCCAAAAGCACACCTGACAAGGGTGTTGATGTTCGCCGCGTATAATTGATTAAATTAATCTTAAAGATATTGTGTTCGTTATCAAGTAGAGTTTCCTGGTAATCTGCGAAGGTTACCGGGAAACTCGAGCTAGGCATGCATGGACCATACAAGGTGGTCAATATCTTGCCAAGGGGCCGTTAATGACTGAAGCTTCTCAGTGGTGGCTACAGCAAGACTACGCAAGCCGCGGCACAATACATGGTGCCATGGCGGGACGAGTGGTGCCCGGAAACGTGCTCTGCATTTTTTGGAATGTATCGTCACCTACAGGTGACGATACATTCCAAAAACTGCCCTATGTTATGCTAGGCAGCCAAGGACGTTGATACAAAATACAAATACAAAATACAAAAATGTTTATTTCATTATTACACGTTGTACATAGGTTATACAGTTGGTGGCGTCCCCTTTTAAGCATATAGATGCCTGTGCCAGGAGGCGCCGCTCCTTTATATCTTACTATTAGTGTAATACAAAAGTTATTAAACAAAAGTTAAAAGTGTGTGATGTGTGTCGTCATGCTGTCCCGAGACGTTGGCATCAGTTTGTCAAGGCGTCATGTGATCATAGACGAATACGTTCGATCGTATTGGCGTCGATGAGTGCCCGTAGCTTTACGCTAGTCAGGCAAGGACGATGACGTGTATCGTCATGCCGTCCCGAGACGTTGGCATCAGTTTGTCAAGGCGTCATGTGATCATAGACGAATACGTGCGATCGTATTGGCGTCTATGAGTGCCCGTAGCTTTACGCTAGTCAGGCAAGGACGTTGACGTGAGTCGTCAACTCGTTCCAGCATGATGTTTGTTCAGTCACTAAGTGTCACCACTCTGTATTATGGCGAGGACTGTGTGAGAGATCTGTTTGTGCTATCTGATTGATGGATAAATTGATTGATTGTGATGTGAATGGAGCATACGACTCATACGAGGTGTCGTGGTGTCTTGAAGTTAAAACTTCAAGACACCACGACACCCACGACACCACAACAGCCTAACATGTTGTAACAGCTCTAACATGTTGTTATTGACTTTTCCAGATGACAGTGCAAATGAAGTCGATGACATCTTATTACGATCCACACCCGGTGCGAGCTTGAGCTTGCCCGTGCCACTTCCGGATGCGGAGGCAGGGCCATCCACTTCAGGAGCTTTTCCCGGTGTCGCTCGCTACGAACCTGTCTTAGCCGAGCTTGGACGCCTATACGGATGAAGAGTCTTCCACAACAGAAGTTTCAGTTTACGTCAAATAAACGTTTTTTTTTTGTTAGTGTTGTGTGTCAATTAAAAATAATAATAAATAGTAGTAAATTAATATGAACAAAAATATTAGTTAAAAACATCAGGTGTTGATAACCTAAGTTAAGAGTTTCAAAAATCACTACTTGTGTTTATTTAATCTCTAAAATAATCAATAATTTGATTATTTAATGCCAAATGTAAATTTTGTACCCTAAATGATAAATATTGATTCCTGAACTTAAACATTACGTTTTGAAATCATTTATTGTACTGTAGTTTTATTGAAACATTGCGTACTATTTTTTTTCTTGAATTCTTGGCAAAATACGATCTTTCTGATCTATGGTACGGTTCTCTAAAAAATAAAGTTGGCAACACTGACGTGTGCACATATTTTAGTAAATACGTTGTGCACAATTCCTACCTCAATGTGCACACTGTGCACACTGACTAGTTTATAGTTATCTGTGGTGTGGCACTGACGTCTGCTGTCTGTCACAATCAGTCGCAGAAATGGCTTCGGAGTTGTTGTTTGTACCGTTTAAAAAAGGTTCAGATATAGATATTGTGAAACCGTTGAGGAATTTGATACATTCGACGTACAACACTGGCGACCACCATGAGGACTACACCGACGCCCTGAACGAGCTGAGCCGACTGAGAGCCAACGCCATTTGGAAAGTGTTCGAGAAATCGTCGCTGGACGTAATCTACAAGTAAATACAGTATTTATGTCGCATGAGTCACCCTACACAGTTGAATCATTGTTAGGCAGAAGCTTACAAATAATCATGACTGATCTCTGGTGGAAATTTTATTACTAATAGTCGAACATGTTAAATAATGATGTCATCTTATCACGCACACAGACAAAGGAATAGTTTAGATAAAACAAACGACGTGAACAATATTAATGCTCGGCGCAACGTGTAATGTATATGTAAGCACGGTGTTTGTGCTTGCAGCTACCATGACCAGCTGGCATCGCTGGAGTCCAAGCTGCCGCCGCAAGAGGTGCAGATCCCCTTCAAGTGGAAGGACGCTTTCGACAAGGGCTCCTTGTTTGGAGGCCGGATGAGTCTCAGTAAGTTTAATTAACACCATCACTGAAAAAAAAACTGTAGGTCTATAATAGCATGGTATACTTAGTCAAAAGCCAATGTGACTTTTTGCTAGGAATATAGAAGTACCTACCGAACGTAACATAACGTATTTTCTTTACCCCTGGTATTTTACTGCTGCTTTTAGTTACAGCCATCACTAATGTGGTGGTGTTACTTCTGTCAGATCTAAAAAAAACTTCATCAGCGCTAGTGTTTGTCCAATACTAGCTCTAGATATAGAATAGAGAGATAGAGAATCTCAAATTAAAAATCCCTTGCTGAAATCATTGAGATGATTATATTATATTATATTTACAAGAAAAACAGAGTCTGTTTCCTTAATTCTCTTTTCCTCATTGTTAGAAGAGCAAGTCATAGGCTACTCAGCCAGCCACCCAACACGAAATGGGAAAGCTAGATGAATATTCTGCTCAGTATTTCCAGTATGTATAAAATGTACATAAGGATAAAGTTGAATGTACTTTGAATTGAATTTCAAATACAAAACCCCAAATTATAGTTTTATGAGTCTAAATTATGTGTGTAATCAATGTGCAATGTGTTTGATTCATGCTATATTAACTGATAGATTAGGTCTTAAAAATCGTCCTGTGTAATGCCACCAATAAATTAAAATTTATCTTTCTTTATTTGTCTTGATAGGTTAAAACCCCATTTGAAATCAGATTTATAAAAAGCATAATTAATCATGTAAATAAAAACTGGCTAAGTGTGTGTCGGACCATGAACAATCAAGCGCTCCGTAGTTTGAATGAATTTATCCCAAAAATAAAATTAACATTGTAGTTGAAAAACATGTTCTCCCACACATGGATATTCATCACAGTCAATTCTCCAGCTGCAAATGTAAGTTAGTCTACTATTACTTGTTAACTTGTAAAGCCTACTTAACTGTGATACTTTTCCTTTTAATTTCGATGTACTACTGCCATTAATTTTTTCACATAATTATCCAAAAACAACCATTTTCGCTGTCAGGGGACACTTGACTCTAACAAAGATTACTTCTTTGAAGCTTATGTTACACAAACAGACCCCTGAATCATATCATTGTAAAATTAGTAATTTGTAATTTGACATAAGTATTATATCTACTAATTTAATCTTAATGTATTGCATGATAATTTGATGTATTGTATTTGACCTATGTACCAAACTCATGATATGAATTTTGTATGCCTCAATGGCAGGACATAGCAGACATACCTGTAACTAACACAACATCTTATGAACCTATGATCCACAATAAATTATTTAAATTTGAATCGAACAATGCTCGTGACAAACCCTCTATATTTTTCAACGGCTATGTGTAAGGGATTCTCCCCAAATTTTTTTTAAGATTTTATTTTACCACGTTGTCGGCGTGATTAATCTGTATACCCATGCCAAATTTCAAGTACTACAGTCTCTGAGCTAAGCCGAGGACAGACAGACATGGCGAAACTATAAGGGTTCCTTGTTGACTACGGAACCCTAAAAACCAGTAACATAATAATATCCTAATGTTAGCACCTTTTTTTAATGTCATAAAATGGTTTGTGTTCTGGTATGTGTGTATTGGAGGTTGGGTGTGGACTAGGACAGGAGCGGCCCCAATGGTTGCTCAGACTCTTATTTAAAGAATTACATGATGCTTAAGTTTCTGGTACTTGATTTAGTAAAAAACAAGTTAGTATGTACATAATTATGTGTTATGCATTCCTGTGTTGCGCAGCAATAAGCTCTCTGGCGTACGAGCGGATGTGCATCCTGTTCAACATCGGTGCCATGCAGAGCCTTATCGCGTCGCAGCAGCCTGTGGAGACCGAGGACTCGCTCAAGCAGGCCGCCAAGCTGTTCCAGGTAGCACAGCCACTATACTAACACTCACTTATCGCGTCGCAGCAGCCTGTGGAGACCGAGGACTCGCTCAGGCAGGCCGCCAAGCTGTCTAGCTGAGTTTTTTTGGCTCTGAACCTGGCCCTGGCCTAGGCTAGGTGATTTCAGTGGTTATTTATTGGATGCGTTTTGCAAATATGTTTTTGTTTAACTTGACAAAATATATCAATAATTATATGTTTGCTTGTTTACATTAATGTATGTTTACCTATCCCTGTATGTTATATTTCATTATTTTCAAGTGATCTATAATGACGTCAGTGGAGCGACACAAATGCCGACAATTACGCGACAGAAATCCCGCCTGATTGAATTCTGGGACGTAATTGCAGCCACAAATGTCATAGGTAATTTAAACAGCATTGCGTGAACGGCGACGATGAATATGCGACGGAAAATTACGGAATTTTCCGGCGTATATTGTTCGTAGATGTGTCGCTAGACTACTGACTGGCTGAAAAAGTCATGAAGTCTTATAATATTATGCCTATTTGTGAGAACTTGTTACTGGCCATATTCGTGTTATTAACAAATGAACTATTGTACATGCCTAGCTGCAAGTTTTCCAAAAATTATAAAATAAAATAAAGCCTTAAATAAATAATGTGTGTGTGTGCGCGCGCAGCAAGCGGCGGGCGTGTTCTCGTTCCTGAAGGCGAACATCATGATGGCGGTGCACCAGGAGACCACGCCCGACCTGCACCCCGAGACGCTGGACGCGCTGGCCAAGCTCATGCTGGCGCAGGCGCAGGAGGTCATCGCCTACAAGTGCATCCGTGGTAAGCGCTCCGTCACAGGCCACAGCCCGCATGCAGTAGGACACGGCAGGGAGCCAAGTGCTCCGAAGAATCGCCTGCTACATCATGGGATTGCTTTCCAGTTTAGAGAAGAATGCGTGGGTTGAGTGATTTTACTTTAAACACGAGCGTTACGTACGCGCTCACAAGTTGAGTTGCAGAAGCCCGGCCAACCGAGACTTGCTTTCATCACCACAATTTAAAGAGTCCGCAATGTCGTAACAGTATTCGACATCCTGCAGGGCACCTTTCAAATACTTGCTCGCTTGTTGCAGACGAGATGAAGGAGAGCATGGTGGCCAAGGTGTGCGCGCACTGCGACGAGCTGTACACGGACGCACTGCGCGCCATGCAGAAGGAGCAGCTCAAGTCGCTGTGGGAGCGTGACTGGCTCACCATCGTGAGTGCCCTTACTGCCCCCTCCGCCCCGCACCAGCACACCAACACACCAACACACCAGCACACCAACACACCAACACACCAACACACCAGCACACCAACACACCAGCACACCAACACATCAGCACATCATAATAAAGGGTGTCCCAACAAGAGCGCCGGATTTAATTTTAAAGAAATTCACGGCGTTGCGCAAGGTCCCTTGGCTTGGTTTCTTGCACCAATTGAACATTGTTCGCGTGCAAATGCAGATCTTTTACCAAAATTCGTTGTCTAGTGCTTCTGGAAAAAATGTTTAATGCTTAACCACGATGCCGAATGGTTTCTCGGCCACAGATTCCCTTACTGTGGCTATAATATTTTCTAGTAACCGACAAGCACGACGACGAACAATGATCTTCTGATCCATCAGCGTAAATTTGGCCTCAAATTTGGTAATTAAACGCCTCACTGTCGATTCATTTGGCGCATTATTGCGACCGAAACCTGACGTACCTAATTGGCGAACTGTTTTCGCATAACTTTCACCATTTTTAGGGACCGTAACCAAAGAGTAAAACGGGAACCCTATTACTAAGGCTCCGTCGTCTGTTTGTGTTGTAATTTCTAAGGAAAAAATAGACTTTTAGATGAGATAATTTTATTTTGAGTGACAAGTAAAAAAACGAACGACATAATTAAAAAAAAAAAGATCTTTATAAAAAACATATCTGGAGAGTTTTAATGCGACCTCTTGAAATAGTTCACATATAAATAATAGACAACATTCGCCCTCAATTAAAACTCTCTTACAAATAAAAAACACATTAACAAGACCTATGCCAAATCTAAACCAGCTACACATCTCTTATGCGTAATACGCCCAAATGGTTTTGTAAATAAATCAGCAAAATTCAAATATGACCTGACGAATTTAATATCTATAATGCCGTCAGATACCTTTTCTCGTATAAAGTGATATCTTGTATTGTATCTATATGCTTCGTTCGCTCGTGATGGACAGGGTTGTGCACTAAACTTTGTGCACTCTGACTGTCGTTAAACAAAGTAACAATATCGGACTCACCAATTATTTCAGAAATAAATCGTTTTAAGTAGCACGCCTCCTTAGCAGCAGCTGTTAAAGCCATGTACTCCGCCTCAGTAGACGATAGAGCTATCGTTTGCTGCTTTTTAGCTTGCCACGTTACAGGACCTCCAGCCAACGTAAAATAGTAGCCAGTATATGATTTTCTGTCTATGCTACAGTTAGCCCAATCTGCATCCGTGTATCCCTTAAGAAACCCTCCGGTCTTTTTGTAAGTAAGAGCATAATCAATAGTGCCTCTCAAATATTGCAACACTCTCTTTGCCGCAAGCCAGTATTCTTTATTGAATTTTGTATTGAACTGACTGAGATAGCTCGTCACAAAAGCTATATCAGGACGAGTGTTTACGGCCAGGAACATAAGGGATCCAATTAGGCTTTGAATTGGATACTCGTTTTCTCCATTTCCAGTACTCAGCTTCTTAAGGCTTGATGGTGTCTCAACCGTCTTGCACATATCCATATGGAATTTTCTCAGCAAGCTTATAATAAATGTTCTTTGACTTACTTTTACTTCACCATCGTCGCTACTACGGATATTTAAGCCAAGATAATATTTTAACTCTCCCAAATCTTTAATTAAAAAATATTAGCCAAATCATGTTTGAAAGTGTCAAATGTCATTTCATTTTGGTAATAGACAATAATGTCATCTACATAAACTGCCATTATTACCAACTCCTGACCAAAAAATTTCTTATACACGCTTGGTTCCGAAGGAGTTTGTTCAAAACCTAATTTCAACAGTGTTTTATTCAACATCCTGTTCCACGCCCGTGGTGCTTGTTTGAGCCTATATATGGATTTCTGCAGTAGACAAACTTGAGATGCTTTTTCTTTCTTCACGAAACCTTCAGGTTGTTGCATATAAACTTCCTTTTCAAGATTTCCATTTAGAAACGCTGTATCAACATCCAAGTGTCTCATTTTTAGGTCCATTTCTACAGCTAAAGCGAACAATGTACGAAGTGAAGAACGAATCACAGGGGCAAACGTTTCATTGTAATCAACACCTTCTATTTGTCTAAAACCTTTGGCCACTAGTCTTGCCTTATACTTCAAAATATTACCGTTAGCATCCATCTTTAATTTATAGACCTATTTACATGGTATTACCCTTTTATTTCCATTGGGTCGGTCAACAAGCTTCCAGGTGTTTAATTTTAACAAAGAATTATATTCATCGGTCATCGCTAAATGCCATTTATCAGCATCATCTGCATTCACGGCCTCTTGATAGTTCTTCGGTTCAACTATCTCTTCAGCAGATACCTTAAAGGTAAAGAAATCCGGTTGTCTACGATTTCTAGCAGGATATCTACTTACTAGCTGATCAACAGCTGGCTCTTCCGGTTCAGGACTTGTAGGGTCCTCGGATTCTGCTGAATTGTAATCATTTTCATTATCACTGAATATTGAATTATTTTCTTCATGTGTATTACATTCTCATCCTGCTGCTGCTCATCTATCAAAATAATTGGTTCCAGTTTTACAGATTCCACAGCATTACCTTTTAATTGTGAAAAATGATCTTCGAAAAATGTCACATCTCTCGAGTTCTGTAAACTTCTTGGATTTGAAGAATCCCTGAAGTAGTAGCCTTTTGGATCTTCTGAATATCCAACAAAGATTACTTAGACTTCAGATCAAGTTTCTTCCGTTGAGAAGCAGGAACTTGTATGAGTGCTCTACACCCAAATACACGCAAATGGCTCAAATCACCCTTATTGCCGTTCCATTTTTCAAACGGTGTGTTTCTTTCAAGAGCACGATGTGGTAAACCTATTTTTCAAGTACACGGCAGTCTTGCAGGCATCTTCCCAGTACGCTTTGGATAGCAAGCTCTGAGCTAGCATGGACCGAGCTTTTTCTACAATATAACGATTTGTTCTCTCTGCGACTTCATTCGATTGAGGGCTGTACCCTACCGTTGTCTCATGCGTTACTCCTTTTGTAGATAAGAACTCTGCAAGCTCTTTATTTACATATTCCTTTCCGCAGTCAGTTCTCAATCTCTTGATTTTAGCGCCAGTTTGTCTTTCCACTAATGCTTGAAATACACAAAACTTTTCCTTAACTTGTGCTTTTGAAAAGCGAATTTTTAAGGGAATATCATTCGCGAAAAATCATCAATGAAAAGTAAAGCATATTTATTACCTTGGAATGAAGTCTCAGACATTGGTCCACATAAATCTGAGTGGATCAATTCTAGCTTTGAGGTAGCTTTCTGGTACGCAACCGTCTTGAAAGGTTTTCTCGCTTGCTTTCCTTCAACACATGCAACATAACTAGATTTATCAACTTCAGTATAATCTATACCTACATGAGAGTTCTTCAGCTGGTTCATACCAATGCAACATAAGTGACCTAACCGTTTGTGCCATAATTGGTACCTACTTAACGAGTCAGAGTGCACATCGTATGCCACATTTTGGGGGCAATTAGTTGTACAATCGAGGGTGTACAGTCCACCACTAGCCGAACCATGTAGAACCACCTCACCTTTAAAAAAGAAATCATTACCTTTATAGAAACTACAACCATTCTTATCAAAAAGTACTACAAAACCTTTTTCTACGATTTTCTTGACAGAAATCAGATTACTAGTTAGTTCAGGTACACACGCTACATCTTTGATGCTATCTACCACACTACACGCAGTGTTGATAGATATATCACCAATACCACTACAGCTGATCTTCTCACCATTGGCAACAGTAACAGTGCTACCTTCTAATGGTTTGATGTCCTTGAACCAATCTCGTCTTGGAGTCATGTGTTTTGATGCACCAGAATCAATAAACCACTTATCTTTCTCCAAACACGAAGAGACACCAAGGGCACTAAACGAAGTAGTCTCCCTGTCTGACGAACTACTGTCTTTCTTTTCCTTATTGCGTATAGGGCAGTCAGGCCGTTTGTGTCCAGGTACAGATGTTCTATGTCACGAAGTCCGTTTGGCTATGAATGTTGTCAAGCGTGAACATGCACATTGTTTTTGTGTGCGTAACCTCGAGAGCGCTCAGTGTCGATCGGGACACGGTCCGGATCAGTAGTGGTTTTTAGTTCGCGCCAAATTGTTTCACGGAGTAAGGTCAGCATGGCAACAAAACGATGAAGAGTTGTCCATAGTGAGGTAATATTTATTTATACGTTTTCAATTAAAATGTTATACAAAGATACTTAATATAGCAATAGAAGTATTTATAAAATGAATGTTTTTTTGTGTTATAAAATGTTTATATTACTTAATTATTTTGATTACATTTTGTTTAAGGGTCGAAACATGATAGCTAGTGTTTATCATTTTCTTCTTAGATGTCTTACGCCTTCCCCCTTATCACCCAGAATTAAATGCGATTGAAAATATTTGGGGGATCGTTAAAAATGATGTCGCATCTAAAAATATCGAGCAAAACATGACGAATACGGAAAGACTGATCAATGAAAGTTTGGGCCAAGTTAGCAGTGAAACGTGGCAAAAAAACTTGTGCTCATGTTGAAAAAATTGAAAAAGACTACTTGAAATATTTTGATCTCGATTTTGAATTTATAATCAATGTACAAGATGATTCTGACGACAGCAAAACGGAATCGGAAATCGAAAATTTATCTGATAGTGATTGAAAATACTGAATAGTCCTACTTGTTTCGTTTCCATTCTGTAACACCAATGCTTAATTAAATGCCTACATATTCTTAATATTTTTGTATTTATTGCAACCTAATCTAATTTATTTACAAAATGTATATACTTTTAAAACCAAAATTTTATTTAGATTATTAAATCTCGACTTGAATATATATCAGATTTTTTTGCTAACGTTACCTACTTTTACACACACAAGCGCGCTTGTCGGGATACGTCACTACTACAATCAAAGCCGAACGGACTTCGTGAAATAGAATATCTGTATGTTACATTCATAGCATACAATTGGTTTCTTTTTCTTATGTTTATGAACATCAGTAGATCGATCTTTCACTTGAAAAGCTGCATCACTTTCCGTGGAGTCTATTTTTGACATTTCATTCAATAGTTTCCTTTTAACTAACTCGGTACATACTTCTACATTGCTATTCTCTAATGCCATTATTAGAAGCTCATATCTCGAAGTGAGACCCCCTAATAAGATTGCAGAAATCGAAGTATCTTCAATTACCTTGCCAATATCGGCCAAATCTTGTGCTGTACTCAAAACAGCGTTAATGTACATTTCAATGTTTTGAAAATCATTCAGTGAGAGTCTATACTACTTTCTCCCTCCTTCCCCTTCCCCTGTATGTAAGTCATACCAGGGGAGCCCCTGCTTGTTTTCGCAGGAGTGCCAAAGAAAGTTATTTTCTGTCAACAACTGTGTAATAGACTTGTATGTATCTTCGTTCACTGCATTTATTTGAACGCACTTCCCATTCAAAATTTTTGTGGTAAATTTATCACCAGACTCAGTCTTTGACAATAAGTCAAACAAGGCCTGGTAGTCCTCGACGCCACCTACTACTACAGGCGGAGGTAGCGGAATCTTTTTGGTGCTCACTTTCTCGGTTTGAACAGTCTCTAAGTGTTCAATGTTGGCTATGTGTTTAATTTTCGTTTTTTTTTTTAATTTATTATACAGGGTAGATTTTTGAGACGAGGTAGTAAGGGTAGTTACCATATTCGTTGTAGCTACAGGAAAACTGTCTAAGGAGACTGTCCTTAACTTTTTGAGACATATTGATCTGTATTACCGATTATATAAACATTTGACTTCTATTAACTTTCTTTCTGACAGACAATACGGGTTTAGACCAAAAACTCTACTCTAACAGCTACAGTCGACCTCGTTACTCAAATTAAGCAAAATGTAGATGGAAAAAGCATAGTCCTTGGTATCTTTATTGACCTCAAAAAAGCGTTCGACACCGTAGGTCATAATTTGCTAATTAAAAAGCTAGAAACCATCAAAGTCACCGACAGTGCCTTAAAAATGTTTGATTCCTATCTAAAAAACAGGTCTCAGTCAGTTAGAACGGATAATAATTATCTAAGTGGTTATTACCTATAACGTGTGGAGTTCCCCAGGGCTCAATTTTGGGGTCCCTGCTCTTTTTAATCTACATAAATAAAATCCAGGAAATTAAACTACATGGCCATCTTACTCTATACGCTGATGACACTTGCTTGTTTTATTTCAGATCTTCCATTCATGATTTAGTTTCCCAAGCTCAAGATGATTTAAACACCCCTTTTTCATGGTTTCAATATAACTTATTAACGATAAATATTTCTAAAACATGCTATATCTTGTTTAAAGCAAAAAATAAAATCATACCGGCACATAATCCATTAGTTATTAACAACATGCCCTTGCAGGAAAAATGTTGAGAAAAATATCTTGGCTTAAGAATGGATAGTTCTCTGTCGTGGACAGTTCACTTGGATCATATAAAATTAAAGCTTACTTCACTATTTAGATCCCTCCGAAACATAGTTCAATGTATTCCGCATAGACTGCGTCACACCATCTAATAACGCCTTAGTAAAATCACACATATAAAACCACATATCTGGTTGAAATTTGGGGCACTGCGGCCAAGACGAACTAGCAAGTCTCCAAGTTGCCCAAAACAAACTAATAAAAATGATTTTAAACTATCCATATTTATCATCATGACTTAACTGCATGAGCAGCTGTATCACATATCCTCAAATCTTAATACTGTTACCTAATATCAAGGCCTTCTGCCAGTTTAGTTATTTAAATTAAAGCTCAATCTGATTAGTAAAATTGTTAAACGCCATCTTGGCACTTACTTGACGATCACATCATTAACACTCGCACACTCACACACACTCAACTTCAAATGTACGCAACATCCGGTATATAAAATATTTTTATTTATATTTTTAAAAAAAATCCTTAAACTTCTTAGTTTTTCGGTGTCTTAATCTTAAATTAGATAACATAATTAGTGATATATCTGCAGATGTACCTTATATCCGTGGCGAATGGGTCCTGCGTTGACTGGGATTTAATAGTGTTAACGGAGTGCTGGTTGCGTGGTGGTCATAATCCTCCAATAATGGATGGATACGATTATCATTCAACTTCAAATAACAAAACCCAAAATGAAGAGATAGTCGTTTTTATTAAAAAAAGGTATTAATGCATGTATAAAGGAACCATCCGTCTTGGACTGTAATTGTCTATTAATAACACTCGAAAAATATACTATGGTACTTGCTGTTTACCGTTCACCGAGTGTTAGGAATGTTGATATATTTTTGGAAAGTTTACATAATTTGCGGTATAATGTTGCGTCTAAATATAATAACTATCTTAACTCGTGAAATAAATATCGACATTTCCCAAAACACATTGGACATAAGAAAACATAACTACATAAATCTAATGGCTTCGCATGGCATGCTTCCAGCTCACCAGATTCCTACTCACTCAAAATCTTGCATTGACCACGTCATGCTCAAAACCAAATTTCCAGCAACATGTTTGGTAGCTGAAACATCTCTTACTGATCATTATAGTGTCAATATTTATGTTGATAAGTCGCTTCCTTCAAAGCAGCATGCTAAAAATTTAAAGCGAATTGATTGTGCGTCCCTTAACTTGGCTATCCCTAACATTGACTTTGCGCCTCTTTTCGCAATGACTGACGTGAATGACGCTGTAGCCACTTTTACTGGTTCCCTTAATACAACAATGGAATCGTGCACAAAAACTATAAGACTAATAGTAATTAACCAACCAACTACCCACCTATAACTATACCAAGACATAAAATAATTCTAAAGCCATGGATAACTCCAGTGCTTTTGAAATGTATGAGAAACAGTGATAACCTCCACCTCTAGTCTAATAAATCCCCTAAAAATATGACTCTCAAGCTAACCCATACTAGGTACAGAAAGGAGGATGCAAATCCTGGTCCCACCTTCCAATAGCTATGTGTGTTACATCTTTGGATAGGTATTTTTGAGCTGAATAAAAGTTACTGTGGCGCCAAGTTCCAAATCTTAGTCCGTTCAGAGTTATTCTTTAATAAACATGGTAGTTTTATCAGCAGCCAAGTAATGCTATTTTTACGTAATAATTGCATTTGTGCTTTATACACGTAGTGTAGACGGTAACGCAAACCTTTTTATCCGTCTGTCTCACTCGCACTCGTTAAGTATGCTTAGAACAATGAAACTGGTTAGCGGCACGGATAGGCGGCGAGGGTGCGCGTAAGCGCAGGTAGTCGTTCGTTTGCAATACGTGTGTGACTACGTCTTGTCTTTCCGTTCGTTCTACAGTTTCTACTTGACCCCGGCTATCTCTTGGACTTTTTTGGTACCTGTTTATAATTGACATTCGGCTTGTAATACGGATTATTGAAGTGCTTTTCGATTGGACTATTGTTTGTTACTATGGAAGTTTCACGGAACTGTGTCATGTGTCGTAGAGGATTCTATCGCGGAAGATACCAGCAACATCTTTTGACTAATGAACTTACAAGAATGCGACCAGAGTTTGCAACATACATTCAGGAAAATGCATTGTTAGAGGTAAGAGCTTCAAGAGATATTGCGCTAGACACTAAATAGAGAGACTACAGAAGTTAAGCATAGTACTACGCGCGCTCGAGCAACGCACACACACACATGAACACGCACTTTAACTCGTTTAAGATTCCAGTTTCCTAGTTTAAGTTCCGGTGTATTCCGTGTCGGTGGGAGGGTGTCTATGTGTGCGTTGTTTGAGCGCGCGTAGTACTAAGCTTAACTACTATACTTTATATTGAGACTATGAGGTATCTATAAAAAGAAAAAATGTTTATTAAGTATACTTTTTTACAGGTTGCATTTGACAACACACGGAGTGTGTGCCATCGGTGTTGGCAAAGGGTTGAAAGTGCAGTCAGACCGCCTCCTTCATTGCCTCCTCCTCAAGAAGAAAACGACGAGCCACAAGCACAAATCTCAACAGTAATTCACGTTCTCGAGTATACACGAGCACCAAACACTGCTAGGCTGTATTTTCCTCAACTGTCGTAATGACACTCGTCATAGAATACCAGAAATCAAAAAAATACACACTTTCTGTGAACACAAGCTGTACATACCCGATAGCGCCAGAGTTTGTCAAGAACACCTAGAGAGTAACATTTGGGACGAACTACCTCAACATTGCAATGTCACCCATGACTTCAATGCAGCACAATTCAGTGATATTAGTGACATTATGAGAAAAGCTGTACAAAAAGGTTCGAGGTTAGATTTTAACACGATAGGTGCTGTTACAAGCGAAGAAATGCACTTTTGGACCGGCCGTAGTTTTGAGCAATTCCAAGAGATGTTGGAACAAACTCCATCATTGAGCCAGAGATGTAAAAATCCTAGAACCGCTTTAGGTATCTTTCTAACAAAGCTGCGAACCGGTGACTAAAATGAGAGGCTCGCGACTTTATTCAATATGTCAAGACAAAACCTTGAGCGATTGATGGCCATAGCTCGTGAGTGTCTCACCAATGAGTACGTTGATCATCATCTAGGGCTCGACCATATAAATAAAGATGATATTTTACGTCGAAACCTGATGATACCAAAAGCTTTATTTGGAAACGATGAAAATACGAAAGCCATCTTAATATGCGACGGGACATATTATGTTTATATACATAAAAGTTCCAACTTCCTTTTTCAACGACAGTCCTACAGCTTACACAAGTATCAGAATCTTTTAAAGCCGTTCATTATAGTCACAACGGATGGCTACATAATTGACGTCACAGGGCCCTATGCTGCCACAAAAACAGACGCAAACATAATGAGCGATATTATGAATAATGGTGAACATCCAATTCACTGTCTCCTTGAAACTAATGACGTGTTTATTTTGGATCGCGGATTTAGGGACAGCTTGGATGATATAGAAGCCTGTGGTTACGAATACCATGTCCCGCCTTCAAAGGATAGACACGAATCCCAACTTACTACTGACCAAGCCAACGAATCTCGATTGGTCACTATTTGCCGCTGGGTAGTGGAAGTGGTTAACGGCAGGTTCAAACGGGATTTTAAACTGTTTCGCCAAAAATATTTCAACAATGCGTTGCCGCATATGTTTTCTGAGTTTAGGATAGCTGCTGCTATCACAAACCACTTTCATATACCCATCGAAGATAGTCAATATGCAGGAGCTATCGTCACCGAAATAAGGCAGAAGTTACATACCCCTAATATTTTATATGAATAAGTGGAACGGAAACTTTTAAACAGCAGAAGAGCTGATTTTATAAGAGTAGAAGCAAGTGATATTGATTTCCCGAGATTCAGTGAAGAACAAATCATTTTGTTAGCTTTGGGAACCTACCAACTGAAGTTAGCGAAATCTTACTGCAGCGAACATCTACAAAATGGAATGTATACAATAGAAATATACCGAGAAGCTGCACTGGAGGATTTACCTGATTTTGGCATTGATGAGGATGCTTGGCTCTTACGTGGTCGTATACAGTCGCGACACGTGAGAGCTAGAAAGTACTACTGTTACTTATTAGTTCGCAACACTGATATTATACAAAGATATTGTACCTGCATGACGGGACGTCGTACTGTAGGAACCTGTGCGCATATCGTGTCAATCGTTTGGTACCTAGGGCACGCCAGGCATGAGGGATTTGTAGGCCCAGCCTTATTTTTAAATAACGTCATTGTAGACAACGATGATTAAATAAATGTATACGTTTAAAATCCGCAATCGTTGTATTATTTGTAAAAAAAAAACATTTTGTCAATGTTGACATCTGTTTAACTTTTTGTCATAAGGTTTGCGACTCAGTGACGCAATTGATAACCGTAGGTTAGTATCTACACTACGTGTATAAAGCAAAGAAATGCAATTATTACTTAAATAGCATTACTTGGCTACTGATAAAACTACCATGTTAAATAAAGAATAACTGAACGGACTAAGATTTGAACTTGGCGCCATAGTAACTTTTATTCAGCTCAAAAATACCTATCCAACGATGTAACACACATAGCTATTGGAAGGTGGGACCAGATCTCATAGAAACTCTGGTCATCCTTTCATCATCATCCTTTCATATCATCCTTTGTGTAATGGATTATTAAGAAAAGTGAATATGAAAGGAAGGAAATCGATAACGCAGGCAACAGTTCTAAAAAGCTATGGA
This sequence comes from Tiliacea citrago, assembly GCA_963921375.1. Classification (NCBI taxonomy): domain Eukaryota; kingdom Metazoa; phylum Arthropoda; class Insecta; order Lepidoptera; family Noctuidae; genus Tiliacea; species Tiliacea citrago. The sequence goes on along the minus strand of OY992790.1, from coordinate 27,728,462 downwards.
AAGCCATTAAAACAATCACTCACACTACTCGATCCAAGGAAGTTGCTTCTGAATTGATATCGCCAACTAACCCGCAGCGTTCCGTTGGCGTCATAAATGCTTTCTTTGCAAATATCGGAAAATCACTTGCAGATAAACATTTATCCCATGAATCTTCGCCAGTTTCTTCATTACCTCTTAAGCCTACCCGTCCTCATTGTTTTGTAATGCTCCCTACAGATGAAAATGAGAGTTTATCTCATTTTCATCTGTTTTTTTTTTTTTTTTTTTTTTTCACAATTCATTTTTTGATTTAGAACTAGGTTGTTTAAACCTAGTTCTAAATCAAAAAATGAATTGTGCTGCTGAACGTAACAATATTTCTGCAAATTTTCTTTCCCGCTATAGATCTACTAGTTTCCCCACTAACTTTTATTTGTAACTTGGCATTTTCATCTGGAACTTTCCCACAAGCCTTCAAAATCTCACAAATTCTACCTATATTTAAGCCTGGTGACAGGGACTGTGTTAATAATTATAGACCAATTTCAATATTACCTACTTTGTCAAAGATTTTGGAGAAACTTATGGATAAAAGACTGATAAACTACTTAGAGAAAAACAAGCTACTTTCTGCTTCTCAATACGGGTTTAGATGTAATAAAGCTATTAGTGATGCAGTTCATGAAGTCACGGACTTTGTTGTAAATAATATTGATAATAAAAATAAAGTTCTGGCAATTTTTCTCGATTTGGCAAAGGCTTTTGACACAGTATCTGTCTCCAGGTTGCTGGTCAAACTTGAGCGAATGGGCATTAGAGGATTACAGGTTAAATTCTTCACAGACTACGTTAGTAACAGATTTCAATGTTTCAAAGTTGGCGATTGGATAAGTGACGACCTTCCTATTACATACGGAGTTCCTCAAGGTAGCGTCCTTGGACCTACCCTATTGCTCATTTACATTAATGACCTTTGTGACCTTGAACTCCAAAATGGGAAAATTGTTGCCTTTGCAGACGACACGGCCCTTGTTTTCAGAGGTAACTCATGGGGCAGCACAATTCAACACGCTTAATGTGGGTTTGACGCCGTTACCCAGTGGCTTAGATGTAACCTCTTAACATTAAATGTTGACAAAACAATTTTTTTAAAGTTTTCTCTGCGCAATATCCCACAATTGATTGATAAATAATTCAGAATCCATTTTGGCACACTCCTATATTTGTAGTCGTCTAACTTCCTGTAGCTGTCCTTTGCTTGATCAAGTGAGCACCATTAAATACCTCCTTGGCGTCCTAATAGATAGTAGACTGAATTTTGCTCCCCACATAGACCTGGTTTCTTCCGAGGGTTCGAAAATTATTTTTATTTTTTTTTAATCTGAGACGTTTAGGTAGTCCGTAGGTACTAAAAACTGTTTACTTCACCTTGTGTCAGTCACTGTTGGTTTATTGTATTACTTCCTGGGGCGGTGCGTGTAAAACAATAATTTTGAAACCTCAGCGCGCTTAAAGCGCGCTACTTAAAGTTAGTGCGTTCCTCCCATTCTTTCATCCCACTACTGACGTTTACATTGCGAAGTAAAAATGTATGGGAAAAGTTTTTTGCGTTTTATGACTTTTCTAGTACTCAAACCTCAATTGGTCCAATAGAGGTTTTTAATCCTTATAAGAAAGAGGATCGATTGGCACAAAAAAAAGTTTTTGTGAAAATTGCCCATTTTCCTGCTGACTGTACATTTTTTTCAAAATCTGTGAATGGGGATCAAAATTCCATAAAAAATTATGGATAGTCTCTTAAGACCATTTTCGCGTAGCTGCAACGGATAAGGTACTTCCCCTTACTGCCCCGCTAAAAATTTCCACCCTGTATAATTTTATCAATAACGCTGCAAATAAAATTAAAGCAACCTGGAGGGTTATAAACTCATCAAAAAATAACATTCCAAGGAACTGTCCTTATAAACTCCTCATTGACAATAAATACGTAACAAATCCACCTGACATTGTAGAACTATTTAATAATCATTTTATTGACCAAATACAGCCAACAAACAATTCTGACCATAAAATAACAGTAACAAATACAAACATTAATTCATTATTCTTATCACCCACAGCACCAATTGACATTTATAACATAATTACGACTCTGAAAAACACGAATAGCTCTGGCTTTGACAACATTGAGACTAAGATAATAAAAAGCGTAGCTGTTGAAATTTCACCGGTTTTTAGCTATATTACTAACCTTTGTATAGAACATGGTGTTTTTCCCGAAGACTTAAAATTGACAGTAATAAAACCACTACATAAAAAGGATGATCCTCAAAATATACAAAACTACAGACCCATTGCTCTTCTTTCTATATTTTCCAAAATAATTGAAAAGGTTATTTATAACAGTATATACATGTTTCTTGAAAAAAATGGCATTTTAACTAAAGAGCAATATGGTTTTAGAAAGTGTAAAAACATAAACATGGCTATTTATGAATTGATTAATGAAATAGTTACTAATATGGACCAAAAAATACCTGTAACAGCCTTATTTATGGATATGACTAAGGCTTTCGATTTCGTTGACCATGGAATCCTTTTAAATAAGCTATATAAATATGGCATTAGGGGCAAAGCTTTAAACTTACTAAAGTCATATCTTACTGGCAGAAAACAGCTAACTAGTATTTCAGCAGTCGATGTTCAAATTAAAACTGAAATTAATTACCAATCGAGAGAGAGACAAATTTACTATGGTGTGCCTCAGGGAAGTGTGCTTGGCCCTTTATTATTTTTATGCTATATAAATGACCTTCCAAAAACCATACCACATCCTATGACCCTATTTGCTGATGACTGCACTATAGTATTTTCTGGTAAAAATAGTGACTCATATGAAAATGACATAAACAGTAGAACTAATCCTAAAATTCTTGACATTAATTATGACCAAAATAAGATTATTAAAACGGAACGAACCAAATTTCTAGGTATTTGGCTAGACGAAAACATGACATGGAAAACACACATAGAGATAATGATAAAGAAAATTCATCAATTTTGCTATGCTTTACACAATTTGAATAAGGTTGCAAATCGTAATACTGTCCTTACTGCATATCATGCATATGTCTCCACAACTCTTCGTTACGGCATAATATTTTGGGGCAACTCTACCGACAGAGATATGGCATTTAAAGCCCAAAAACAATGTCTTCGAGCCATATGTTTGTTAAAAACCACCGAAAGTTGCAAACCATTTTTCGTTAGTTTAAAAATACTTACGCTTCCATCCCTCTATATTTATGAAATGTCTATATTTGTTAAGGAGAATCTGTCTAAATTTGATAAACTTAATACTAGACGTCACCAAAGCACACTAAAATCAAAAAAACACAATACTGCACTTTTCTCAAAGAGTTGTCTTGGCATGGGTCCAAAGATTTACAATAAACTACCAAAAACTTTAAAGAGCATGACCAACATAAACCATTTTAAATCGCAACTTAAGAAATTCTTGATTGAAAAGGCTTACTACTCTATCAATGAGTTTTTCGATGATAGAAGCATAAAATAAAAAATGTCCGATCCACATGTTATTCTATCTTGTTTACGATGTTACTTGTTTGAAACCGTTTTATTTAGTTTGTAGTTTTCTTTTTGTTTTTTTTTAATCCTTTACACCTAATTTGTACGCCTTGCAAGGCAAAACATAGTGATACAACACAAATTTTATACCATGTACCATATTACCTATGTTCGACAAATAAATTACTTTGACTTTGACTTTGACTTTAAATACGGAAAAATCACTGGATATTTTAAAATAGAATTGACATACCGAAAGCACACCTACACGTTCGCGTACACACTCACAGCTCATACCTACGCTACACTCACCAAGTCACCACACACATTCACACCCTATACCTATACTACACACTGCACACACATTCACACCCTACATCCACACTACACACACCACACACACTCACTTACATCACTCACCCGTCAAGTTCTAGACTTAAATACCTCCTTTCATAGTCTAAGTTATTTTATTTTGAAATTGTCATGTATTAAATTTTTAAGTTTTTACACCTAATAATTTACCACGGAAGAGCACTGTTTTCCAAGATACAGGTTTTTACCTAGTTTGGAATTCAGGAGTTCATATAGTTTTAGCCGTCTACTGACTTCCATGGTTTGTATTCTAGTTCTTAGGAATATGACTGTATTAGGCTATATTTTATTGAGTCCAAATAAACGTTATTATTATATTGTTTTAACGAATTTTACTCGTTCAACACTGTATTTTCGTCTTCTTTCCTGATGGTGAGGCTCATAGGGCAGGACTTTGTAGGTAAGGAAGGTCCCGGTAACTAGCCATGCATTGCAAGCATATTTAGGTAGATTAATCTGTTTGTGCGCTCATTAGTTTTTTTCTGTAGGTTTATTATTATGTTAATGTCGCCTGTTATAACAATATTATTATATGATTTAAGGTGATTATTTAACGAGTCTATAAAACTATCAGCATTAATAACTGAGCTCTCTCGATGGTTAGTAACCTTGTTTTACCCGCTCCACCCCATGTGGTAATACAATAAGTTAATATCGATTGACATATTGAGCAAACTAAATTTTTCTAACTATTTTTGGTTCAGCAATATAGCGTAACTTTTTAGAAACAAAAATCAACTTGCGAATTCTATTATTTAAAGCTTCTATACAACATGTCCCAAAAACCCTGTTGTTCCTTCTACCTAAGTTTTAAAAATCGGTATATATACGTAATAAAGCAAGTCATTTATAAAAACTGATTTCTAACCTTTGCAATAGGGAATATGCACGTAATTCCAAACGTATCCATTATATTAATATACATTGTGTAGGAGCCAAGAAACAAATTCCAATATTTTTTTACATTTTTGAGTGCATTACTTATTTTACAATTAATTAATGTATGTTGCGTTTTTTTTGTGGAACGGAACGCAAACTCAAAACGCGTCCTCTTCGAAAATGCCGGAAGTGACGAAACAATACATTTGAATAAAATCTATTCTTTGCTAAATGTTTGAAATCTCACCAAGGTAAATATGTAATTGCGATTTCTACTTGAATAAAGCATAAACAATAATTTAATATATAAGATTGGGGCTAAAATACAGATGTAAACAAAACAGTTTCGTGAACAATGACGTCACATCATGACCGCGACAGAAACGGACGTTTGAACTGTAGTAGAAAATTGTTGGACTTTCATAATTTTTTTGAGCATCAATCAGTAGTTCAATTTAACTTTCAATACTTTTCTTAGGTTTATATTACTGTCTATTATTGATTTAGTGAAAAAAAAAAATACATGCATATTCCCTATTCTGCGCGAAACCAGAAATAGGTAGGTAGAACGTTCCCGCCACTCTCTTTGATCGGTGCCGCTGCGCCGCGCCGCGTGCCGTCGCGCGTCTAATAATTATTGTTAAAACTACATCTAACACTTGACTACATTAAACTCGTAAGGTTGTCTCGCAAAACGTTCTTGGTAGAGTCTGCGTGCTTCTGCATAATTGCAGTCACATTTCCCAAGACAACCTTATTAAAATATTCTACGTTAGACTAAGCCATGGGCAACGTTCACGTAAACATATCACACATCACCGACACAAGTCACGACAGAACGCTGCGCGGGAGACTAAGGAAGTAATTCGCAGGGCGGTGGGTGGCGGGGTGGCGGGGTAGGTAGTCACGTGGTACCTACCCGGCGCGCGCCGCTATAGGTTCTGGCGGCATCCTCTGGCGCATCAAAGAAAGCCGCCGCCGCCGCGCCGCCGAGCTCGTATGCTATTTAGCGAAATAAAGATGTACTTGTAAAATCAGATACTCTAAACATTTTTTTGAATGTGTCAATTTTAATAGTTATTTGATTTGACCTCTCGACTAGCCAATGCTTAATTTTTTAAAATTATAATTCCATCAATGTTGTGCTTGTAGGTAAATGTATACATCCCTAAAAGGAACAACAGGGTTTTTGTCACGTACTGTATGTGTTGTTGGAACGAAAGTGTTTCATCTATTATAACACCAAGGTATTTTGTTATATTTGCCATTTTAATGTTGGGACAAACACATTGGTTATCTGTGGGAATTGCGCAATAATGAGCATTTTTTGTTGTGGTCCTAGTTGATGTTTGCTTGCGCATCGAACACTTAATGTAATTTGACTTGTCTGCATTTAATGTTACTGAATTACGTTGAAGCCACAACACAACAACAACATTGAATCCGTGATGCGCAAGCTTGTAGACATTTTTTTCTGAGTCAGCCGAAAAATTGAGCCGCCACGGGACGACTGGCGGTACAACATCGCACTACACACACATTTACACACTACTACATATATACTGTATAGTGGTCGATCGCCACGCGGCATGCGTCGCGCCGCCAGCAATCGGCTTTACGTGCGCCTATAGATGTTTCACATCAAAAAAGAAGGGCAGTTTCGGCAGCATAAGAAACAATTTGACCGTGATTAAGATCGTTTATATATATATCAAAAATAGTGTAGTTCCTAAAATACTTCCTTGGGTAACTCCGAAGGACGTGTTTTTTATCATTGCTGAGATCATTACCATCTTTCAACATTATATTGCCCATGAACGTGTAGAGTTTGTGTCGCAGATGCAGTCGAAGCAGACGATGTTTCGCGGCTTGGCGCAGCTGTTCCAGGCGGCCGTGTGCCGCGCTAACAAGAGCGTCGGCGAGGAGATCGCACGCCTGCAGGTAGCGTACAGACGTAACGTGTACACAGGTATGGCCGGCAGCTCGCGGTCCACCGGCGTGCGTGCGGCGGCCGCCGCGCGACGTGCGCAGGACGGCTCAGGAGAGCGGCGGCGGGGAAACGTTGTGTAGGGAAACACCAATCTACTTTCATAAATAACGATTCAGTGACGTCATTCGACGGTAAAATGCGGACTATTTGTGGCGTTCGTCGCAGCGTTAGGGAACCCTAGTTTTATAGAATAAATATTTGAATAAAATCTGTCACGGAGGTGGCGGAGGAGCTGCTGAAGGCGTCGCAGCAGCGCGTGTCGTGCGGTGCCTTCGTGGGCGAGCACGCCACGCGCGCCGCGCGCCAGCTGGCCGCGGCGCGCAAGGACAACGACTTCATCTACCACTCGCGCGTGCCCGACGCGGCCGCGCTGGAGCCCGTGGCGCGCGCCGCCATCGCGCGGGCGCAGGCGCCGCCGCCGCGCTGGGGCGCCGCACGCGAGCTGTTCGCGGCGCTGGAGCCGCTGGCGCTGCACCAGGCGCTGCAGGCTTCCGGCGCGCGCCGCACCGAGCTGGTCACGGCCGAGATCAACAAGCTGCGCGACGCCACGCAGTTGCTCAACAGCGTGCTGGCGTCGCTGAGCCTGCCGGCCTGCATCGAGCCGGCGGGCGGCGCCGCGCTGCCCGACTCGACGCGCGCGCGCGCCGCGGGCGTGCGCGAGGCGGGCGGGCTGCCCGAGCTCACGCGCCTCATGGCCGAGCTGCCCGAGCTGCTGCAGCGCAACCGGGACATCCTCGACGAGGTAGCGACCGCATTTCTATCTCGGAATTACTATTGTATTTGTAGAATAGACTACTTGACAGTTTTTAATCAGCCGAATGCTAAAACGGAATCCTTATAGGATCAGTTGTATGTCTGTCTGTCTACCCGTCCGTCTATCATAGCCAATTTGCTCCGAATCGAATGCACCGATTAAGTTGAAATTTGGTATACATATTAATTACTGTGACCCAAACACGGACATGTATTATTTTTCCTAAAACCCTTTTGCTCATAACACAATATATTAAATCTTGTCAAAAAGGCGTATATTGAATTACAAATTACTTTTTCTATTATTTTGGAAAGAATCGATAGTAAGAAATTGGTCTATAATTTGAAATTTCATCTTTGGCATTCTTTTTATAGAGTGGCTTCACCTTAACTATTTTAAGTTTTTCTGGAAAATTTCCCGCTGATATACATGTGTTAATAACATAAGCTAGAGGGCAGCTATATAACTACCGACATATTTTATGACCTTTGTAGAAACACCGTCATAGCCGAAGATTTTTTGTCTTTCAAGGATTTAATTATGTGTATGATATCTTGAGGAATTACTGATTTATTTTTAGATTGATTAATTAAGTAATTGTTTTGCGATTTCTGAGTCAATTTGACATTTTTTTTAAATTTACGCGAATAGTCAAAGTATAATGTCTTATTTTCTTTTGATGATTTTAATCTCTGCTGCCAAAGTAAATGTCGTTGTTTTCTGCTACAAATACGTATGCCTCGAGATATCCAAGTAATCTTTTTTTTAGATTTTATTGTGACTTTTTAAAAGGAAAACATATATTGTGTAAGAATTGATAAATATCCACGAAGTTATTATACGATTCATCAGGAAATTCTGTATTGTACACGTCACAAAATGATAGACTTTGGAGATGATTTCTAAAAGTTTTAAGATTTTCCTTGGAAGTGTCTCTTTGCATGGTGTGGCAAGATTTTATCAAGCAAGTTTTGTTTGTTTTCACATTTATTATTTGTGCAGTAAATAAAGTAAGCTGCAGACGATGGATCGAAAAAAAACCAAAGTTATTTTAAAGGAAATAATTACAATTAAAATTGGTGAAACCTATTCAATGCTAGATTACGGAATGACAAAAATAAGTATAAAAATAACAAATAGCTAATGTCGAATTTCGCTGCATCGACGGCTCGTGGCTGGACGGATGTCGTCGATGCAGTTTTTATGCGCTTGGCGTAAACTGAAGGAATTGCAAGGTGGCGATATTCATTAGGGATCCGTACGTAACAAGTATGATCTGACAATCCAAAATCCCTTACTTTGCTTTTTAATTTTGCTCACAATTTTAAACAAAGTTGTCAATAGACAACTTTGTTGAAAAATGATCAAGACAAGTATTGCTAGCAAGTCGAGTTACTTCGTTAATGTTGTAACTGAACACTCACCACAACCTTCTCAATACAGACCAATCACATGCCTGCCCACAATATTCTAACTGCAAGATTCTAACGTCAGCAATCAGTATACAAATCATGAAACACAGACCATGAGTTGACCACGTGACATAACGATGTACCTGACTATGTTATTACCTATTCATTGACTTCACTTTGTCTGTTTGGTTGACATTATTTGGTTTCTATTAATATTTTAATTTATGTAATAATTTGCACGCCGTGAGGTACACTGTAGCCGATCTCATTTGGGCACGCCACAATTGTGGCGATAAGTCCCCTCTTTGAGGAGTGGCTGGAGAGGCGCCACGGCGTCCTTACCTTCCGCCTGACGCAGGTCCTCACCGGACATGGATGTTTCGGGAGGTTCCTGTTTAGGATTAAGCGGGAGGAAACGCCCGGGTGTCACCACTGTGTGGATCGCCCGGAGGACACGGTGGAGCATACGGTGGAGGTCTGCCCAGCTTGGGCGGAGCACCGCCGTGTCCTCACGGAGGCGATCGGCGGCGGCGATCTCTCGCGTCCGGCCCTGGTTCAGGCCATGGTTCGGAGCGAGAGTGCATGGGAGGCCGTCACCTCCTTCTGCGAAGCAGTTATGCTAGCGAAGGAGGAGGCGGAACGCGTGAGGGTGAGACAAGGTTCGCGCCCTCATGCCCCTAGTCGCCGCAGGAGACGCCCCGGGCGTCGGGAGTCGCAAGCCGATTTCCGGCCACCGTAGGCGCGGGCCTGCGGACGGTGAGCGATGGGTAGCTCGCCGTCCGATAAGGACCAGGCCCGGGTCGACGGCGCGTTGTGTTCCACGCGCGCCTCAAAGAGATGTCAGCACAAACTGACGGGGTCCGTCAGGACCAATGCCTGCCGGGGTTGCGAGTTTGTCCGAAAGGGATATCGTGGCCCTGGCACACAGGCAATGGAAGGAACACGGGTGGGTTTTAGTCAGTAAAAGTCTGACACGCCCTCCCGCTCCGCCCAGAGCGGGAGAAGTTATTTGATGATTTCCCACCCAAAAAAAAAAAAAAAAAAGCCGATCTCATTAACTTATGTACAACATCTTATACCTGTACCTACATTCATAGCAAATAAAGTTCTGATATGAATATCATAACATAATAGCAGAGGAACAAAAGGGATGTAAAGAACAACTGGGTATAGATTCAATAATCCACAAACAAGCCGCCACAAAAAAATACAAACCTACATTGCACATACATAGATTATAAAAAAGCATTCGATAGTATTCCACACTCCTGGTTAATTCAAATATTACAGATCTATAAAATAAACTCAAAAATAATAAACTTCTTACAGAACATGTCCTGTTGGAAAACTTCACTCCAGTTCGATTATCGATACTACGCTATCACTACTCGGCACATATCCATAAAGAAGGGTATTTATCAGAGAGATTCTCTAAGTCCTCTATGGTTTTGTGTCGCTCTGAATCCTCTGTCCCACCTACTTTATCGCTGCCAAGTCGGATATTCCCTTAAACATACCACAGAAGAAACGGTAAAGACCAACAATGACAACAAACAGTGACATGCAATTCGGATTAGATAAATGCAAAACAGTTCATATAATAAGCGGCAAAATAAAACAAGGTGATTATGCTGTTAATAATACAGACAGCTATGGAACCAACAGATTTATACAAATATTTAGGTTACAAGCAACTCAAAGGAATAGATCATACAGCAATAAAACACACCTTAAACACCGAATACAAAAGAAGAGTGGTCGCAGTATGTAAAACTCTCCGAAAACAATTAATAAAGGCATCAACTCAAAACTCAAAGCATTTATTTCAAATAAACCAATTACAGGCACTTTTGAATTGTCAAGGGGTCGGTCAGTCAGAGAGATGAAGCTAGTTGCCCATTCCAAAGCGTAGTAGGTTCCTATGGAGAAGAACGGGCAAGAAACTCCACGGACACTCTTTTAAATTTAAATATTGTTACAAAGTATTGGACAATGTAGAAAGTGTGTTTATGGAGAACGGTAGAATATATAACTGTAAGTAAATAGATAACTGGGAGAAAATTTAAAGTTGTACTTAAATGATTTTTTGGCATTTTGGCATTTGAATAACTTTGAACAAAAAAAAAACTGGACTGATTTATTAAAATGGGTGTGGGTATTGTATCAGTATGTAACGATTACTATTTCTTGTTAATTATTTTCATGTTCTAAAACGTAGTTGAAAATGCATATATGCAGACAAGACCGTCAGGGGAGCAGCGGCAGGTGCTCATTGCATTAAGGCAAGGGCATGAGGACCTTGCCCAGGGCCATGTCGCAAGACCGGAAGCAGCCCGCACAAAAAAATATCTGCTAGACTAACCACGTAAAAATAGAATCACGTACTCCATCCATGTACCCAAATAATTTAAATCAAAGTCTAGGACGTATTTAAGTGTTACGTTCGAATGTAAGTGAAGAAGTGAAATACATCTTTACAAATTATACTTATCTTGGATGTAGGCAGCGGTCAAAACAATAAGAAAACTTTATATAGCCACCTTCATTATGACTTACTTCAGTTAATGCGTAAATTAGTTTTTTTTAAACAATATTTTTTGTTCGATATCACTTCCGACACAAAAATACCTGTCGGAAGAATCGACGTCTTCATATCGTATTTGAACTGTCAAAATTGTACGGTTTCGGATTTGTGAATAGCGTTTGGAGGACTTCGTCGATAACACTGACGTTCGATGCGGCACGAAACCGTATCGTACCTTGTGAATAGCTATGCAGATCATAAATACTAAAAACTACAGGAAATTCATTATAAAAGACCCCACAATAACAAACGATAAATGCCGCAAATGTCACAGTCAACCAGAGACCATTCAACACATAACAGGGGCATGCACAACACTCACACAAACAGACTATACTCACAGACTCAATCAGGTAGCAAACGTCATACCTCAAAAACTAGCACTCAAATATAAACTCATACAAGAAACAAACACTCCTTATTACAAGTACGTACCACAAACAGTTCTAGGAAATACCACAAAACTACTACGATCGCGCCATACTAACCGACAGTTCACTATAATAGACCAGATATACCCTTCAAGATAAAGTTAATTAAATCACATACCTCATAGATATTGCAGTTCCTAATACACATAATTTACAAAAAACAATCGGTGAGAAAAACAGTAAATATGCTGAACTGAAAGAAGGAGTGACCAGAATTTGGAGGCAGGAAAAAGTCTACGTAGTACCCATTGTTGTTCCCACGACGGGTTATACCCAGCCACCTCCACCACACTTAAACTTATACACATGAAAGACTCAATTTACATAACACTCCAAAAAGCCGCAATTTTAAACAACTGCAGAATAGTGAAAATGTTCATGCAAATGAGAAAATTAAACAATTCTTCAAAAAAAACACCACACACACGCTACATTGACTTGGCTTGGACCCGTTAATGTAGCTTAAACTAGCCAAAGAGCTAAGAAACAAAACTTGTACCAAAAATAATAATAATCGTTTATTTATAAAAGGGTCACATGTACAAATAAATACCTTAAAAATTGAAATTGAGCACAGTTGCTTATTTGCCTGAACTAAGTTGAACCTGTGCTTCAGGCTAGAAATGAATGCTTGTTGTAATAAATGAACTATGAGTATAAAGTAAAAATTAAAACTTAGGAAACTAAAAGTAAAACAGCTTGTGAGTGGTTCGATTTGCAGACAACAAGCAGATCTTCTGACTGCATAATTTATGGTTAGCAAATATTTGAGCAACATTTTTTTACAGCTAAAGTAATTTAATTTATGGATTTCTATTTAATCTATTGTACAGAAATGGGCCAAAGAAAATAAAAAAAAATCTACAAAGACACGTTTTGAGGTTGCATTAGATATGCATACTCCCTATATCATTCCGTCTCTTGTTAGTGTTGTCAGCATTGTAGGTAAAAGCATAGTGTGCTGTTTGAAGAATAAGGCCCGTATTAATAAACGTTACTCAGCCCAAGAGCTCGCACTTGCTAACAGTCTTGAGGTCATGATCGTATTAAAACGAATACAATCGAAAATCATTCCAAGTATTTCAATGAATATTACGACTTATCAAGAACGAAATGTGTTGAATGTCATTCTAAATTTCGGTCAATGTGATGCAACCGTTCATCAAGTACAGCGCCTTGAGGAGCTGATCTTGGTAACTGAGATACAGTTTTCATGTGATTATTAATTAGTAATGATCTTGAGATGATGATATCGTAATAATGACGTATCAAATAATTGCGCTCTTGAGTACGTCGTTGAGGAACGTTTATTAATACGGGCCTAAGTGCATAATGAAAAGCTGGCGATACGTCAATATTGCAGTAAAACTTAGCTTCATTTTCAGTGTGATCCGGCTACTCCGGCAAGCGGTGCTGAAACTTGTTGTCCGTAACAAAAACAGACAAAACAAATACTACCGGCTATTACTATATTATCATCTTGTGCAATAAATGTGTATTTGTGTACTTGAACAAATTGCAAACGTATTGCCCGGTTAGGAGCGCTTTTACACATTCAATTTTGTATAAACACGAGTGGAAGTTGTTCAACATTCACCGAGCTCGAGTGCCTCGCACTGAGCAGGTGAGCTATTGTCGTGCACATAGTAAGTAGCGTTGTGTCGCAGGCGGAGCGCATGCTGCGCGAGGAGGCCGAGGCCGACGCGGCGCTGCGCACGCAATTCGGCGCGCGTTGGTCGCGCACCGACTCCGCCAAGCTCACCGAAGCCTTCCGCACCAACGCCGACAAGTATCGGCAGATCATCGACAACGCCGTGCGCGCCGACAATATCGTGCAGCAGAAGTTCGCGCAGCACCGCGACAACATCGCACTGCTCAGCGGCAGCGAGGGCGACATCACGGCCGGCATGCCCGCCGAGCTCGGCGGCGACCGGCCCGACGCCGCGGGCGACGTCGCCGCCGTGCGCCAGCTGCGCGCGCTCATGGACGACGTGGAGACGCTGAAGGCCGAGCGCGACGCCATCGAGGCCGAGCTCAAGGACACCACCGTGGACCTGCGCGAGCAGTTCCTGAGCGCGCTGGCGGCCGACGGCTGCGTGGACGAGCCCGCGCTGTCGGCCGGCGCGCTGGGCGGCGCGCTGGCCCCGCTGCAGGCGCGCGCCGGCGCCACGCTGGCCCGCCAGGAGGGCCTGCTGGCGCGCGTGCAGGCCGCGCACGCCGCGCTGCAGGCGGCCCGCGGCGGCGCCAGCGGGCGCGACGTGGCGCTGGGCCAGCTGTGCGCCGCCGCCGACGCCTTCCAGGAGCTCACCGCCAACCTCAACGAGGGCATCAAGTTCTACAACGACCTCACGCAGGTAGGCCGACGCCCGCGCCCGCACGTGCGCCCGCACGCCCGCACGTCCGCTGACCGCGCGTTCCTTGCGTGTTACAGTTGCTGGTGGCGTTCCAGAATAAAGTGTCGGACTTCTGCTTCGCACGCAAGACGGAGAAGGACGAGCTGCTGAAGGACCTGACGCAGGAGGCGGCGCGCGGCTCCGTGCGGCCCGCGCCCGCGCCGCCGCAGCAGCTCGAGGTACGTCGCGCGACACTGGAACCGAATAGTTCCAGCGCCCTCCGCTGACTGGTAGTGGCTCCCGAAAGACCCCAAAATGACATACAACAACCAAATTGATTACCTATGTAAATATTTATTATGCTAGGTAGGGTCTGCACGCTCCTGACTAGATCTGTGCCGGTAGAATTTGCTTTGCCGAAACAAGTCTAGGGTGAAGAACCAGACCAAGAGAGATACATAAACCAGCAGAGCAGCATGTGGCTAGCTGTTGGACAGTAGCGACCCCACAGACCCTATCTCCCGGAAAAAATCTTGTTCCGCATCTCTGGCTCGCCTTTATTGGCCGGCTACAGTGAACACTAACGAAAAATAGAGCTCCCACCTATTCCTTGCCTTTATTATCCAGCTTAAATGGAAATCGTGCTCGGAGGAAAGAAGTATCCCAGTAAGATGCTGGTAAGGATCTTGACCATCTTCCAGGCTGGGATTGTCCTAATAACTGTCCACTTCTCAAGCACCTCAGGACATGTTGCTCCCTTGTCGCTACGTCACTATGTGCTAGCGACAGTTTCCAGGGGCCCGTCATTGAGTGTGCAAGTCACCCGCTGCCATTTTATCCATGTATAATAAATAACATTGGTCAGGCAAGAGACATAGTTCTTCCATAGTTCAAGGTAATTAACTTTAGCCACCCAAGCCTATAACCCAATATGTTTTGTTGCCATGTTCTGCAATAGTCCTGCACCAACCGGTGGTTGTCCTTGGGTGCACTTGCATCATAGTGCGTGCTGAGATAATCGTCGGTTGGTGCCTCATTTTATTAAAAGCGTCTAACGGGTATCTACGAATTAGCTTCGGCCCATCATACGCCTTCCAAAATTTAAAAGATTGTTGTTTATTTAATATTAAAATCAAAATTAATAGAGTAAATCAAAATTAAGTGTTAGAAATGAATTAATTTAAATGAGTAAATGAGTAGACGAACGATTCCCGATGGATTTATTGCTACTAAATATAATTACACAATTATTACACTTAAATGCTATGTTGGAGAAATGCACACCTAAACAATATTGATGGGAATTAATGAGTGTGACGTACAAACTACCACATTTGATTTCTTCTCTTGCGTCAAACAAGCTGAACCAAAAGTCTTGCCTGCTCCTGCCGATTTTTTGGAACAGGCCATATCTTGTCAAAGGTTTGGTAAGCAGCGTTGGGCAAACCTCCGATATAACGAGGTTAATAAGAAACTCCAGGCGACTCCGGCTTCTACATCTTTATCGGTGAACCCCCAGTTGGCCGGAAAGACTCCAAACTTTGGGTGCCGTAACACATGGACTTCTGTTGCACTGGAGACAATTAGGGGAAGCCCTTTCAAAGATAGCAAACGAAGTGAAATCAAAAGCTCTGAACGAAACTATCGCGAGACACATCACCGGGGCGGAAACTGATTTTGAGAAGTCTAGCGACGACATTTATCAATATGTATGTGGGCGTAGTGCTGAACTTATAGAGTTCAGACGTTCTGTTTATAAGCCGCCTTCGAAATTCATGAAGACCACACTGCATGCTGTTCCTCCCTCTTCTACCCATCTCTTTGAAGAGAATGCTTTATCCGAGACATTCAAGGAGAATGGCGGTTTCTACTATTTTTTTTCCCGCTACTTAGGGCGCGACCGACACTTATATCAAGCTCAAGGCTACAGAGAACCTTCAACTACTCAGAATAACGCAATTTAAGAAAAATAAACTGCAGTCAACCTCATCTGCATCGTCGTCAGCTAACAGAGGTTTCAGAAAACCCTATGAGGTAGTGATGGAATAATTAGCATTCGCATCCATTGTTAGCGTGTGATAGATCATTTAGCATTTAGCAAATTAAGTGTAGTCGCGAAATTCTGTGAAATGCGAAGCGATGTACTTTCCTAAACTATCATACGTCAGAGAGAGCGTCGCGCATTTTTTTTCTATATAATCTAGTCGTTTCTGCCACTCGCCGGCCGCGGCTCACCACCTGCTCCTCAGCTCGCGGGCCGCTTCGCCACTCCGCGCCTACGCGGGCTTAAATTACACTCTAGGGGTAGGGCAGATAAGACTACGTGGAGTCGGTTTTGCAGCGATTCTTTTCTGTCACTAACTTTTGTAGCACAACTTAATGACTTTTTAAGAATATTATTTTAATTTTAATTGAAAGTTAAAAATGCTATCAGGCATACTGCCATTAGCTAATAAAATTATTTCAAATGAAATTCTGCCATCTTCATAGTATGCCAAGTGAAATTGTACCAAATAATCGTTGCTTTAAATAAAAGTTATGCTAAATGAAATTATGCGGAATTTTAACTTTGCCAAAGGTAATTATGCCAAATAAAATTCTGCCAGCTTAAAGGTATGCCATTGTAAATTCGGACATATAAACATTCTGCCAAACAATAATTATATTAAATAATTTTTATGCCTTAATAATATTCGTTGTAAGAAAATTATGCCAAGTGTGTTATGCCAAATAAATTTCGGAGCATCAAGATTCTGCCAGATAGAGGGAACCCAGGAAATGTATATGGGATGTTTCAGTAGCTAGTAATAAAGTGGCTTTCGGAAATCCCCCTCAAGAAAA
Organism: Tiliacea citrago; assembly: GCA_963921375.1. NCBI lineage: Eukaryota > Metazoa > Arthropoda > Insecta > Lepidoptera > Noctuidae > Tiliacea > Tiliacea citrago. The sequence continues at coordinate 27,711,296 of OY992790.1, read as the reverse complement.
TAGTTTATTCCAATTATCTAGACATTCCATGCTTTGTTGTTGCTATTAAGTTCTGGACGTCGCACGGTGGGCTGGAAATCGGCTTTCATAGACTTAGGGATTTCAATTTGCGAGTGCTTGATTTTTTGCCGGATATCGCTTCTATTAGTCATTACTATGTACAAAAATGACACCCGAGTTAATTCTGCCCAAAAACGAAGGAAATATAATTTTTTTACGAAAAATTTGTATGAAGCTAGTATGAAAAATCGAATTATCTCCTAAACGGCATGTTTAACCGTACTATCCTTGGAGATGGTCATAGTGCTAATTATTTATGATTTTTTGGTTGCCGATTTGACGAAAAATTTAATGCCGTTTTTTTAAAAAAAATCGTCAATATATTTTTATTTATTTTTACATGTAAAACGATCCCTTTTAGTGTCCAAGTTAAAAAGTTCGATATGTTATTAACCCAAATATTAAGAACACACAAACAAGAAAAATTAAATAAAAAAAATGCTGTTTTTTGACACATTTTTATTAATTTAAATAAAAAAAGATTATCAAACTCTTATTTAAGTAACATATAAAGTTATATTATATACAAAATAATTTAATTTAAGGAATTAATACTAAGCCTTTGTAAAATAAAGTAAAAAAAAAAAAAAAAAAGACAAAATATCATTAAATATTACAAAAAAAAACCCAAACACACTTACAACAAATTTACAAATATGTACATATATAATTTTTTTACAAATTTTCCTTATCACTCTCGTTGTCAGACTCCAATTCTGAGTCAGCATCCAGATTGGATATATCCAAAAACTCGAACTCAGTTTCCTGAAATTGTATTAAGTCGAGAGTTTCAGCAAAAAAGCTCTGCTTTTTCTTGGCATCTAACTTAGGCCTTTGTGCACTTAGCAAAGGATCCGAAGAAACAACAAGCATATTTAAAATGTCTTGATTGGAATCCTGCCTGCTTCTTTTCCGCGAATGATGTTCTCGAAACCTCCTAAAATCTTTGTTTCGAGACTCTGAGGCTTCTTCCGAGAGAGTCCCAATCGGCACAATATTATTTTTCTCGATTATGTCAGCCCCATGGATTAATAATTTATGAACGGTTGACGACATGTAGTACCAGTCGTATAATAATACGTACTTTTCTGCTGTTTTGCGGGCATAATCTCTAAATTTTATTATATCGACCTGCTCTCCAGATGTAATTGCTTGTAAAATTACAGCAAATCTTTTGATGAGGTCTTCATCCAAACCGGTTATAGCTGCGGTTTTATTAGGAAACTCAAAGAATTTTCTTGCAGTATTCCCGTCATTGGTGGTTCCCGAGCCTTGTTTTACTATATCAATCAACAGATTGAGCTCATCTTTGAATTTATTTTGAATTATTTTCTTCCTTGTCTGTAGCATTTCTTTGTGCTCATCACTTCTCGCTGCCCACCGTTTGAAGTCGAGCCTGTATGCAATGTGTAACAGACATTCTATACAATTTATACGGGCGTGTAGGGATGACAAGCCAAATTTATACAGGTCAGAACACACAATTTTTGATGTTACAGCATCTAAGCGGTTCATTTCTGTAGGCTTTGCTAAGCACAAGTAGCACGATGCATTTGATCTAGCTTCAGAAAGGTAAGTGCAAACTTTAGCGTCGATCATCGTCATCATTAGTTCATGAGTCATCCTATTATTATTATTGCACTCTGTGGGGATAAGGGCCTCAATTTCTTCATCCATTTGTTTTTTCAGCTCAAGAACAACTGCTTCACTCTCCTTTACAAAAGTAAACTGAACTGGACGACAATACAAAACTGAGCATGGTTTTGGGTTCGTCCATAAGATGTTGTCTCCATCTGTCAGTTTAAGTGGCACCAAGGAGGTCATGAAAATGCTCGAGTCATCTTCCTCACCCTCCATTTTCTGCTTGTATCGGCTTTGGTTAGAAGCACCATCAAATCCCCACTTGGATATCAGCTTCAACTGCTTGTTATGCTCTTCCTTAGAAAGGCTTTGAAGGATTCTTGTAACTGTGATATCAAGTAAAGCTTGAAGTGTAATCCTAGCCGATGAATCAGTAACTATCACTGATTGCTTCGGAGGGTAGCAATCAAGCTTAGTTTGTTGCACTTTATAGTAAGATGGATAAATCCTTAGCACCTTCCCGCATGGCAGCCTCTCGCAACGTAATATATTGCCACTTTGAGAGTTTTAGCGAAAGAAGCAATCCAAGCGCCTTTTCTGACGTAAATATGATTGTTTTCGCTGGTTTCTTAAGCGTTTCATTTAATTTAGCTGCTGCTTCAGGATTTTTCATCATGTATTCGATGACAGAGGCGATATCTCCATGCCCTTCTTCTTTTAAACGTGCTGCAGCTGCATATGCCAATTCACTGGAATCTTCGCCTGTGTGTTCATCAGATCTTCTCTTTTTTTGTTTACTTCCCAGATCTTCGAATGGTTTACGGGATCTTTTCGTCATTGTTCCAATGGACGTTGATGTCAACGGTTCTGGAGAGACTGAGGGCGCTCTTGGTATCACATTAACACTTGGTTCTTGATTAACTAAAGTTTGCACAAAACTCGGCCAATCAATATTTGCTCCCAACCAATTCTCGTACTTTCTCCTGAAATTATCAAGGAATCGGTTGGATTTCTGCCACCTTTGTAAAGCGGCTCGCATAAATCTCCGACAAAATTCTTTGAGAACAACACGATCTTCGTCAGACAGACAATCGCCTATGCGGGATACAACTTTTGACAGCACGGTTGGCGCAGTGGTTAAGCAATTGAGTGCTGCGCTGCGTGTCGCGGGTTCGATTCCCGCACGGAACAAATATTTGTATGACCTACAAGTAGTTGTTCCGGGTCTGGCTGTTTGTGTATATGAGTTTAAATGTTTGTAAACGCACCCACGATACAGGAGAAATTCCTAGTGTGGGGCAACGTTAAAAAAAAAAAAAAAAAAAAAACTGCACTGAACAATACTTCATGATCAAATGAAGTACTCTCACTTCGTAGAAGAACAAACAAGTCTAAATTGGTGATTAAACTTTCCATTCTAAGATTTTATAGTCGCAGATTTAGTGTTAGCAGTTACACAGTTGTGAACAAACTAAATTATAAAACAAAACTTTAGCCCTTTTATTGCAAAACGCCAATAATTATTATTTATTTATTTATTATAGTATTACCACTTACATTTGTTTTTACAGATGCGATCCCAATGTAACAACCCTCATTAGTTATCTTCTCATTAGCTAATGAAAATTTATAATTGTCTCTAACTATTCTTAGCTCATAGCACTGCTAAAGAAAGGAAGAAACAAAGAAAAGGCCAAACATTCACCCAACTCTGGGACCTCCTTTGGGTGTTCTAGCTCTCTCGTGTATTCAGTATAAGATGCTGAGTCCAATTTCTGCCCCATCAAATAGACGATAATCGGATCCCAGCTGTTTAGACAGATGGTTTGCAGACCATTCATACACTCGTTAATTATGTCATGCATTTTCTTCAAGATAGCGCCGTTGGCCTGGTGAATTGTCGGTAAATGCATCAAAGTATTCATTAAGTTCACAAATTGAAGTCTTTTGTGTCATATCGTTGAGTGGGAATTTCCCAACAAGTCTCATAGTTTTCTCCGCCAATTAGATGCTGAACCAGTCATTCAGGCTCTCCTTTCAGTTTGGATTTTAAATGCTGCATTTTCTGCGACCGTGAGAAGTTCACATTGTTGTGGACAGTCTCCAGAAACATATCCTTGATCGTAATCCACTGACTGTAGTTTCCAGTGAATTCTAGTCATTGAATTCATGGCGCAGAGTTTTGGTAATGCGTACCAGTCCATATTTTCGAGTTTAGGGACATTTTGAGTACGTCATATTGTCGTTCTTTACTGGCGAATAGTTCGTTGTGTACTTCTTTTGAACCTTTCAGAACAGCTTCTAATTCCCAGTGACATATTTCTACGGTTTGCCACTTACTTTTCAGTTCATTTAGTTGATCTTCTAACTCCCATTTTTCTATTACACAGTCTACATCAACCTTTGACATTGCTCGCTCCTGTGCTTTTATGTGGCACTCTTGGCGATCCAGCAGTTCTTTGGTCTTGGTATCTATTCCCTGAGGATGCGGGATAACAACTTCTCCTTGTTTCCCATCAACACCCAGAAGCCGCTGCAGTATGTTCAGCGTAGTAGTTTCATAAAGATGCTTTGTTTTTTCGTGAATGTTCTCAGTAAAATATTTAATACCTCTATCCTCCCGTTCCAGAATTAGATTGTGCCTGCTTGTGAAATCTTGCCAGAGATTTTCCAATGACACTAACCTTTGAGATAAGTATTCCTTTCCTTTCCCAGTAGCACTGTCCTTTTGGTAGTTTGAACAAAGACGCTTGATGGACTCGAAAACTTCATTTTGAAGAGTAATTTCGCTTATCTTGAGTTTCTCGATTAGTTAATCGAAATAGGTTTAGTAGTTGTATATATTGTAGCCTCAGCAGCGGTAGCAGTAGTAGTAAGTATGTTGTAGTTAGTTCTGCTTGTTGCCGGCTCCTCTAGTCTCAAAATGGATGTCAGAGTGGGTCCCGCGATTCTAAGGAGCTGCTCCTTATAGACATGGCCATAAGCCAACAGGTTCGTAGATCCTGGAAAGATTTGTCTACATGTTGGATAGATTATAAGAAGGCCTATGATTCGGTGCCACATACATGGCTCATGACGGTGCTGGAGTTCTACAAGATAGATACAACTCTGCGCACCTTCCTGGTGTCGTTTATGGGGCAATAGAGGACGTTCCTTCTCTATCCAGGATGTGACAGATCCGGGGGATCGATGAACGAATCAGTATCGAACGGGGAATATTCCAGGGCAATAGTTCCAGTCCGCTTTGGTTTTGTTTAGCCTTGAATCCTCTAAGCACACTGCTGGAGGATTCAGGTCTAGGCTATAGGTTGAGAAGAGGTGGTCAGGTGATATCTCACCTTTACATGGATGACTTGAAACTCTTTGTTCAGTAGCGCCATCAGGATGGAATTTGGTGTGGACAAATGTCAAGTATTTGGGAATGTCGGAAGCATTAGACATCAATGTTGCCGGAATGAAACAGTCGGCCTATTCACTACAATACTGAGCAATAAACAGCCGTAATGTTTTTTTATTTATTGTTGCCGGATTGTCGGCGCCTGCTTCACTTTAGCTATCACAGTCACAGAACATTAATACTCGTATGGAAGTCGCAGACTCACAGCGATACTATAGAACACCACAGACACAAAAGGCACTAACAAGTAAATGATGTTACGTCGGGTTCTCACACGCGGTGTACGTTTACAATTACAATAATTTTATTAAATAATTATCTTATTTTTATTGTTATTTCACTCATCTATTTTTATTTTTTATTTTATTTATTTCCGTATCTATCCGTGACATCAGAGCGGGCCCTATCAGAATACCAGCGCTGCGACACTTATTTTTAAGTGCCGCAGCATCATGCTGAGATATATAGATATAGATGCGAGATAGAGAGATAGATGCTGGCCTTTTGGCCTCGTACAGAACTTTCTGTTTTTATTTTTACATTGTTTTATTTTTGTTCTTTAAGTTTCTATGAGTGTGTTTTAGTTTAATTTGTGGTCTGTGCTAGTCACAATAAAAGCTTTTTCTTCTCTCTCGTCCTTATGTAAACTACACACTTCTAATGCGTAGATGTGGGTATTTTAAATATTATTGAGCAAATAAATCAAACTATTGGCTTAACTTTCAGCACACATTTATAGTCTAAACAAAACCTTATAATAAAGCAAATCGAGGGTACGACCTAATTGGTTAAATCAGCCGTTAGATTAAATAAATAAATAATAATAATATGTTCTAAATAATGGAGCTAAAAAACTGAGTGTTCCGTCGTACGGCCCAACCGACAAGAGGCCGGGCGCGCCGAGCGAGCCGGTCTCCTGATCGGCCCCCTACCACCTACAGCAATCGTCCGATGTTGACGTCACAGTTAGTTAGGTGACGTTTGTAGTTCCGGTCGCCAATAACAGATGGCGCTCGCTCCACGAAGTTGCCAACACGGCCATTCTGCAAGGCGCATGTCCCAGGCGCCCCACGAGTCTAGGTAAAACACTGAAACAAACCAACATCAGAATTAGTTTTCTAGATTTCAAGTATGAACCACATGGCATTATACGCTTTTGAACTATCAGCAAATACCTACTCTATTACTGCTAGGTCAACCGTACTTAAAGGGACTATGCCACACTTAAAGAGTCCTGGTTTTCCTAGAGCTTACCACTTGGAATCACTTGCATTTAAAGAGCTTTGCGCTACACTTAAATGTACCAAGTTGTTTTCTAAGCTTTAACTTAGCTTTTTCTAGATTTCAAGTATGAACTACGAGCCATAATACTCTTTTGAACCGTCAGCAAAACACTTCCTCACTCCTTAAACATCATCATTACATAATACAGTTCCTTGCTCCTGTTTCAATTTTATTATTGTTTAAATATATTTATATACGAGTAGATAAGTGTATGCTTAATGTATGTATGTACATATTTTATATGTAAATGGTACACCACTGACTACCTGCAGTATTGTCTCTCCTTCTCCCTTTAATCCATCCAAAGGTTATCTGTATAAGATCGCTTTTAGCGATAAGACCGCCCATTGTGTCACCCATGTAAAATTTCAACATTAATATCAGTAATTTTTATGGTGTACATACTAAAGAGTATTCTATTCTACTCTATTTTTCCTAGAGCTTACAACTTGGAATCACTTGCATTTTAAAGAGCTTTTCGCTACACTTAAATGTACCAAATGGTTTCCAAGCTTTAACTTAGCTTTTTCTAGATTTCAAGTATGACCCACAAGCCATAATACGCTTTTGAACCATCAGCAAATACCTACTCTATTACTGCTAGGTCAACCGTACGTATTGGGACTATGCCACACTTAAGAGTCTTGGTTTTCCTAAAGCTTTTTAAATACAAGTGATTCCAAGTGGTACTTGGAATCACTTGTATTTAAAAAGCTTTTCGCTACACTTAAATGTACCAAGTTGTTTTCCAAGCTTTATTTACATTTGCTGGTGTTTCTATACTGGCGACGATTATGGTACAAGTGTTTTATGTAGTCTTGCAAGTAAAATGTAAGCAATACTATATTTGAGACTGTAGCCACTTCATTTTATTTACAATAAAACTATAAAGCAGTGTATTTATAAATTATTTACTGCCGCCAGGAAAGTGCAATAAGTACCTTTAATACTACGAGTTTTTGGCTTTGTAGGTACGACCACGAAGGTAACTAGCTAAATCATAGCAAGATTTAAAATTACTCGCCTCAATAGATGCTCCTATATTGCTATCACCTATGCTTCCGACAACTATTGATATAATATCTTGCTCAGTAAAGTTTAAAGCTAATCAAAATAAAAGCTAAATAATATCAAAATAAAATTCGTAGTGATTGATTTTTTACCGGTTTTTTATTAATTATTTCTTTTAATGGCTCAAACATATTACAACGTGTTTGAAAACTATTAGCCAGACGCCGATTTCAATCCCTCCATTTCCATGTAGGCCTATCAGTACGCAACAACGAGTCATACCAGACTTTGCTAGAGCCTAGAGCTTGATAACGTATCGTTTCGTCGGTCCAATCAAACGTTGCTGCATAGGATTGTATAACATTAAGCCATGCGTTTATATCATAGGGCTGAAACTCCGGTATTATATTGTTTAAGGTACTCACAGCTTTGGTATCTTTATGACGTGATACCTTTGACTCCCTTCTGGGCGGGTGACGGCGTTCTGGAGCTTGTACTCGTCGTGCAACTTGACGAACATTGTGCTCGCTTGCGATAGTGCCTGCGTTTGCCCATGACGCGTGGGTTCCACTTCTGATGTAAACTACACACTTCTAATGCGTAGATGTGGGTATTTTAAATATTATACCCTTTAACAATTATTGAGCAAATAAATCAAACTATTAGCTAAACTTTCAGCAAACATTTATAGTCAAACAAAACCTTATAATAAAGCAAATCGAGGGTACGAACTAATTGGTTAAATCAGCCGTTAGATTAAATAATTAAATAATAATAATCGAGCCGGTCTCCTGATCGGCCCCCTACCACCTACAGCAATCGTCCGATGTTGACGTCACAGTTAGTAAGGTGACGTTTGTAGTTCCGGTAGCCAATAACAGATGGCGCTCGCTCCACGAAGTTGCCAACACCTAGGGGCCTCTTCGACGGAATTTTGAAACGCAGCCACTACTTCCTCGGCGTCCATAAAACGTTTTTCTCGAAGTTTTTCATTTATTTTCGGAAATAAATAAAAACCACAAGGTGCGAGGTCGGAGCTATATGACGGGTGACCCAGTAATTCCACGTCTCACGTCGCCAAGTAGTCGATTGTTTGCTTGGCGCTGTGCGACGAGGCGTTGTCGTGGTGAAGGAGGGTCCTACTGCAAGGTCGTTTCTCCCGAACTTTTTCCAAGACAAGTGGCAAACAATTGTTAGTGTACCACTCTGCAGTAACTGTTTTTCGATCCTCTAAAACAATTGTTGCTTAATGACCTGTCCTTCCGAAGAACGAGGCCACCATTTTTTTTCCCACGCTTCGACCTCTCTTCACTTTAGTTGGCAACTCCTCGGAAGGAAACACCCAGACAGCAGACTGTCCCTTAGTTTCAGGATCATAACAATAAATCCAGCTTTCGTACGAGAATTTTCTCGCTTTAAATTCATGGTGACGTGACACAGACAATTTTCAATTTTCCGCCAATTCGTAAACAAATGAATAAAATACATACACAATAATATTGGCAGAGTTCCATTTTCTAAATTTGTACTTTTCTTTTATTATATCGTTTACAAGTGGCCAGTTCTAAAAACTTTCAGTGTCGCCCTCGTACTAGGTAGAAAACGTAACGAAAACAAATCAAAGCGTCTTTATCGCAGTACCTTAATCTAATTACTGTCCTAATTACACAATAATAAATAAAACAATGACGGAAAATGATACTGGCTTCAAAAGGATTTTATTTTCATAAGACCAGTATTTAAAAATATATAGACCTGTTTAACAAAAATAACACTACAAAGTGAAAAATAACTTTAATTTCGGAAGTCGGTGTCTTTGGATCTGTATTTGAGTTACTTGCCACCGACTTCGGTTCTTATTTTTTTGTAATAAGTTTTTTATTTTTCACTTTTTAGTGGGTCAGTTTTGAATTTATCTAAGTTACGATAGCCTAATGTTAACATGACCTTTTACAAAATATTGCTTTTCCCGATGCTGGGACGTTGATTGTTGAGGAGTTCTCTTGGTAAGAACCAGGAGAACTGCCACTCACCATATGCATAGTGACGAGCATAAATAACTCATTATTATATTGTTCCGGTGGCCATATGTGGTCTCCATCATCAGTTCCACTTCACCAAATGGTGCTTTCCGAGAGCAAATGCACGGATTACTATAAAAAATGCCCAAATCGGTATAGTTTTGCCTATAAAATTTGAGGGTTTCCCTCGATTTCCATGGAATCCCCTCATCTGATTCTGATTTGGTGGCAATGGGACCACCTCGGGAGTATACCCTTTCAAACAAAAAAAGAATTTTCAAAATCTGTCCACAATTAACGGAGTACCTAATCGCGTAACAAACATACAAAAAAAAAAACATACCGCCGAATTGAAAACCTCCTCCTTTTTGGAACTCTGTTAAAAATATGCAGGGTGGCTCGATTGGGAGTGAATTTTTCTTAATAAATTGGAATGCCTAAAGTTCATGTCCTGAGTTTCATTCGTAACTTACCGTCGAGTTAGCTGATATATGACGTCATAATCAGAATCTTGTCAAGTAGGGTGGTTAGTGTGGTAACGTTATTACTACGAAACAACTTTTGAAATTATCTCCGGAATTCAAAGTGTCGTAAGTGTCGTGTGACCCGCATCGGACGAGAGTTCCTAATTCTAGTAATGTGTGCGTGTTGCTCCAGCAGCAGCGGCGCGAGCCCCCCCCGCGCCCCCCGCCCCCCGCGCCCTCCGGCTCCGCGCCCTCCGGCTCCGCGCCCGCCGCGCTGCCGTACCCGCAGCAACCACAAGGTGAGCCACACATAGTATAAGTAGCGTGACTAGGTGTCGACGCCGAGTTAATAAGCCCTGTTTTTGACATATATAATTAAGGCCACGAGTAGAGGGACGAGCGTAATATGGGTGTCGTGTGCGCAGGGATGCCGGTGCCGTACGGCGTGGGCGCGCCCTACCCGTACTACGCGGCGCCCATGCCGCAGCTGTACAACCCGTACGCCACGCTGCCCTACCCGCACCACGCGCCGCGCATGCCGGCGGCGCAGGCCTACCACGCCTACCAGTACCCGGCCGCGCCCGGCGCGCCCCCCGCGCCCCCGCCCGGCTACAACCCCTACCCGCAGCAGTAGAGCGCGGCTTCGTCGCGCAGAAGCGTCTTAGAAATACAGTTCTGTCATCGACATCCGGCTCAAACCATAAAAAATGTGACAGTATAATGACGAAGACAATAAGTTTAATTAAAGGCAAACCTGCGAAATAAACCCTAGTGAAGATTTGTCACCGGGATTACCTTTGTTAAGACATTAGAAGCACCGTGTGGACAAGACTAGTACGATGATACCTTGCACTGGTCTTTTCGAATCAGGTGTCGTGCGACAAGTAATGACTGTCAAAGGTTCCGAAAGTCAGTGCGAATATTTCGAGAAATATTGTTCTACGTCAATTTATATTTTTTTACAAGTTTCTTCCAAAATTTTGCCTAACATAATTATATTATAAAGGCGATCTACGGAACTTTCAACATTTTTTTTTTGCGCTTTTTCATTTATTATGCCATTTAATAAAGATAATCCCAGTGAAATTTCTCACTAGGATTTTTTTCGCAGAAAATATTTTGTTTTCCTGGGGGCCTAAAATGGACGCTTTGGCAGAATCATAATATATATGATCTGCGTACAATTCATATCCCGCAATTCATCTGTTTGACAATTTTGTATGGAGTTTCGTAAAATGGTCCCCTAATTATGAATTGCTCTATTGAAGTCTAATGTCAAATAGATGAATTGCGGGATGTATGAATTGTACGCAGATCATATGATTCTGCCAAAGAGTCCATTTTAGGCCCCCTGGGCTTTATTTCTGAATCAGCGGAATCGCTTGAGTGGCGTGATGCCGCGGGCCGCGGGTGGCTGTGCTAACTGCACTCATGATCTGGTTATGATGATACTAGATGCATTTCTTACGTCGGGCGCGTACGCACGCACTGATCATCATGTTAAGGCGCTGACAAAAGGCAAATGATAAAAGTAGGCTTGTCTTAAGGGGGATGCGCTAAGGTAGCCCGCGAAATTCAAATTTTATTACGTTTTTTGCAATTTGCAGGTCAGTAACAGGTTGTAAGTTGATCTAAATATGATTCGCGGCCGTAACAAATATGGCTTTACAGAATTATAATCATTAGAATCAACATTGCAACTCTCCAAGTTCATAAAATCCTACTGAATGATTTTTTCAGAAATAGTCATTCAATAGGATTTTACGAAGAGAGTTAGTTGTACTGCCGATTCTAATGATTATAATTCTGTAAAGCCATATTTGTTACGGCAGCGAATCATATTTAGATCAACATAAAACCTGTTACTGACCTGCAAATTGCAAAAAACGTAATAAAATTTGAATTTCGCGGGCTACCTTAGCGCATCCCCCTTAAACAAAAAAAATGCTAAATCTATATAGTTTGTGTTAGCGGAAAAATAAGTTATTCATGGAACATATGTCTCAGAACCTGGTTGTTACAAAAACACGTGTTGAAAAAAAATCTCGATACAAATTAACGGTAAACTAACCCTTTACTTTGAGTTTCAATCGAAAATATCTATATTGAATATCAACGTACGGTTGGTATTTAATTAATAACAAGAACGTCTTATTTCTATGCAGAACTTGGTTGTTTTTTTTATTTGAACTCATTTTTTAGTAAATAGATAATTACTTCATATTTTGCAATAAATTACAAACGTTGTGTCATCGCGCTTCTCTTTCTTTTGTATGCAGTCTGTCAGTGAACGCGGTTTAGCTGTTGTCAGCGTCTTAGTAGCTTTATGTTAACATTCATTATTTTTAAAAGATTTTATCAAAACAATGCATTCTAACGAATTTGAGAAAAAAGAGAATAATTGATGTATAATTAAATTATATAAACGATTAAACATTTATTATGATAATAATCTCTGTCGACGTAATAGTTTATAATTAGAAAGAAAGTACGGATGTTGGCGATGAAGTAATTCTATTGAATAGGAGTACAGGAGAATAGATATAATATTTATAAGAATATGCTCGGCCATTGCAAAGGCGTCATTCGTTGATATTTAGTATTATTGGAGGTGAAGTGGATACAGCTAGCGCGCCGGGTGGGTGGGTGCACGCGCTGATGCTTTTTAACGATAAAAGTCACTGCAAACATTACAGCAACCTCATTTGTAACTATGTAAAAAAAGTATATTTGTTATTATTTTCATGAAATAAAAAGTAGAAATAATTTTGTAAAGAAAGGTATTGGTTCTCGTTTTATTTCGACCTTTGCCACACGCTCACAACGTATCCGATACGAGCCCACGAGTCCCATGACCCAGGGCCCTCTATCATCATTGTATTGTATCATAGCTCATGCACATCAGTACGAGGTAGCTACTAATTTCACTGTAAGTAATTCACCACAAAAGGCGGGAAACAGTTGGAAGGTCAAGCGGTGCCTGCACGTGAGGCTCAATGTTTAATTTTTCCGGGATGTGATAGGAGGTATTATCCACTCTAGGCTACTTCCTTCCTCGAATTTTAGGTAAATAAGCTCTACCTATTCCGATCTCTGGTGATGAGCCAGTGTAGTGATATAATCAGCTTAAATACGGGCTCGACAGGATACTACAAATGGCGACGAGGACAAAGGTCAGACCACATAAACTATATTGGAAAAAAACGGGGTAGGACTTCCATCAGTTTGATGGAGGTGGAGGTGTATAATACCTACTGAATATGTACGGAACTGGTCAGTTGATCGTCTTAGGGGCAGATTTGGAGATACGCTTTGGGGCACTAAAAATATATTTGGGCAGTACATTTTTCGGAAATCTTCAAATTTTTTGCAGTATCGGGTTAACCTTGATCATAGAAACCATTAAGGTTCTAAGATGTATGGCCCTACTTTTGTACGGCTACGAAGCACCGTTTCCGATTTACAGCCCATTTACGACTTCGGTCTTAGCGGCGAGCGGCGGGGCGGTTGACACGCCACGTACTCAGTAGTGTCTAGCGGCAGCGGCCGAGGTGGACGTATTTAGGTAGTCAGAACGTGCTCAAAATTATGGCGTTATCAAAATTATCCCTTCTGTGTTTAGAAAGCAGTATATTTTTAAAACAAGATATTCTTAATATGAGAGGAGTGCACGAACTCAATAAAGATCAATATTTAAATGGCGAATTTCGTCACATATACGAAGATTACAGAAAATATCCGGATAAGTTTTATGAGTACACAAGAATGAGTGTGGAAACATTTGATTATATTCTGCAGCACATAGACGTATATTTAAAACAGCACATCAGATCCAAAAGGGTTGTCATCAATCCAGAAAAATTGTTTCTCACTTTGAGGTAAGTGTAAATAAAATACAGATAATTATAATATAATCATGCAAATATTAATTTTTTATGTTTCTTATACCTAATAATCACAGATTGTGTTTTATTTTGTATTTCGAAACCTATATATTTATTTAGAATAATCAGTCTAATAATTAGCCTTGATTTATAATTATTATCTCGGTATCCATTATTATTATCCGCCATTATTACCTCGGTATCCATTACCGCCACAAAATCGTCTTAATGTTTTGTTTATAAGTTCGCCGCAGAGTCCCGTCACACCTAGACCGCTATCCGCGCCGCTCTGTTTCGTGGCGTCGCACTCATTCGCTTGTACTTTTGATCTCGCCGCTCCCCGCACCGCGCGCCGCTGCAGCGATTCGCTCCGACAAAACCGCGCGCGTTTTCGCTATGAGCGGCGACTCGTAGCGTGCTTCAAACATTTTCATACGTTTGTTCTTACCGCTCGCCGCCCCGCGGTTAGCCGCCGCTCACCGCGGCAAGGTCGTAAATGAGGCCTTAGGAGCCTTCGTTTTTTTTTATAAAACACCTATTTTTCCAAAATGGTACTACTTCGGATGAAAATCTTTTCTGGAAATAAATAGTTGCTCTAGTCGAAACATGAAATGATGTAAAAAAAACCCGCGAAAGAATAAAAGGTTAAAAACTAAATAATCTACAGGGTTTAAGTCTCAGGTGGGGTGTTATAGGAATTTTTCATCAGAAATTCAGAAAATAAAAAAAGTAAAACCTTACAAAATCACCCTATCTGCCAGTGAGTCCCGTCAAAATCGGTCCAGCCCTTTCGGAGATTAGCCGGAACAAATAAATACAAAAAAAAAATGCTTTTTGTTTGATATATTATTATACTTTCATAAGCATTTAGTATGCTGTTATTTTGACATTACAAACAGACACTTCAATTTATTTATTTGTGTAGATGGTGCAGATAGACTAAAAGTAATAAATAAAACAAACATTATTATCACATAATTGTTGCTATTTATTAAATTATACAATCTATAGTTCGCGATTACACTTGATTACGTTAGCACTAGTCTAGTACTTGGGGGCGGGAGACTCCTCCTTCGAGTAGTCTCTGATGGGCGAGTAGAACTGAAACAACACAAGCACACTACATATCTCTGGTCTCATCTCACTACAGTGCAACATATGTTATTATTATTATGTCAATGTTTGCGATAGGTATTAATATTATTAATGTCATTGCAGGAGATTTTAATAATGATATTTTAAAACGAAATCATAACTCAATTACACTGGAGTATCTGCTACAAAGTTACAATTTGAAACTTGCTCTTAAACAACCAACTCGAATGGCTAGCAGGACTTGCATAGATAATTTTGCGCACAATTTTAAAAAGACTTGCAAAGCGGAAATACTGGAGTTTGCATTATCAGACCATACAACACAGCTACTTCAATGCCCAGTATCTAAGGTATGTAGCATAAAATACTATTACGTGAGTACTAGGGATTATGGTAACGAGAATATAATAAAGTTTAAAAATTGTATCAGAAGTATTAAAGTTTTTGAAGATCTACCTTACTGATGCTTTTTCCGTATAAAAAAATAAAAATTAACATATTAAATAAGCCGAAATGGCTATCGCGTGGCGTTAAACCTTCAGACTCAGAATGTCCCTTTCCCAAAATGTCTCTCGGTTTCAAATAGTCCCTTTCCCGAAATGTCCCCTCCATAATGTCCATTTCCCAGAAGGTCCCTTTCCCGAAACATCCCTTTCCCAAAATGTCCCTTTCTCAAAATGTCCCTTTCCCGAAATTACCCTTTCTCAAAATGTCCCTTTCCTACGAGAGTACATAACCCAAGTAGTCAATCAACTTTTAATCACATATAATATAAAACCAAAACAAAAACAAACAGTCAAAAGCGTTTTAATTACATACTTATAAATCAAAACGTCAAAAGCCAATAATTATCCACGTGATATCTAACTTAACATAATTATATAAACTGGGAATACATATTAGTACTAAATATATTTACAAAATCAGTTTTTTTTTAAATTGAACACTATACATATAAAATTCTATTATTTGCATAAAGTCTCAAAAAGCGACATTTATCCTAATTAAGTTAATTAACTACAAAAAATATTGCTATCTTGATATATTTTAAGCCTGACAAAAATATTTTTTTAACAATGGCAATAGATAGGTTATATATAGGCATAGGGTCAGGGACGTATTTCCGTGAATATTTGAACAAAGATAATATTGTATGGTTTCTACAAGATGGATTTTTGGGATGAGGTACCTTATCCGTTGTTGCTATAGGAAAACGGTCTTAGGAGACTGTCCTATTTTGAAAAATTCATCATAAAAAAATAAGTTCTGGTCTCATTTCCTACTAAATGTACTGGTAAAGGTTTTTTGCGATTTCAGACTATTCTTTTAAGTTGGTCCGATAGTTTTAATCCTTGTAAGAAACAGGATCGATTGGTATCAAATTTTTTTGTTGTGAAAATGGGGCATTTTCTTGCTGTTATTTTTTTAAATCTGAATGCAGAACAGTTTCTCAAAAAGTTAAGTCTCATAAGATAAGACCGTACGTTACTGTAGGTACAACGATTCCGTCTCAAAAATCCAACTTGTATAGCATAATAATATGACCACTTGGAAATACAAGCCACCAATTAGAGGAATTTCCTGACCAAGTGGACCAAGCGAGTTGGAGATGATAGATCCAGTCTACATAGAGTAAGTGAAGTGTCAGGCCACCCGTGCTGCTGACACTACTATCAATCAGTCCATCATTCGCCTGTGCCTAGACTTTAGCATATCCATGTCTGTATGTACTGTCGTAGGAAAGGGACATTTTGAGAAAGGGCAATTTCGGGAAAGGGACATTTTGAGAAAGGGACATTTGGGGAAGGGGGCATTTTGGGAAATTGACGTTTCGGGAAAGGGACCTTCTGGGAAATGGACATTATGGGGAGGGGACATTTCGGGAAAGGAACTATTTGAAACCGAGGGACATTTTGGGAAAGGGACATTCTGAGCCTGAACGGCGTTAAATTATGTAGTAAGAAAAAAAGGAATCTTCTGTGGCAATTTAGATTACAACCCTACCTCTGAAAATAAAAATGCTACATATTCTAAACTCTACAATAAAATTATTAATCTACAAGAGAGAGTACAAAATACAACAATCGAAAAATAAATCAAAGACTACATGGCAAGTAATTAATCAGGCTAAGTACAATATACCTAAACAACAAATTGAAAAAATTAAGGTTGGAAATGAAATTATACATAAACCTTTGCATAATTACAATTACCATAAAGTATGAGCTCATGCCGCCTATGATACAGGTTTAACCAGGTACAGGCATCTATCATTATAATACCTTTGTAAATTATTTGATTTTATATTAATATTTTACCAATTGTAATACTGAATAAAAATATTATTAATAAACAAGAAGAAATATCACGGTCACGAGAACGTAAAATTGCATTCGGTGTACCACAGGGAAGTGTTATGGGCCCTTTTATATTTATACTATATGTTAATGGCATGCCCTTTTACCAATGTATATTTCCATATGTAATTGGTTTTTGTGTAAGGGATCGTTATGGTGCTATCATCAGCAAACATGGTCAAAGGTTGTTCAATAACACCCTCTCAACGATCCCTTGTGAAATCCCAATTACATATGGAAATGATATAAATAATTATCATGACTCTATAATTAAATATCTAGATAAAAATAATTTGATTATCAATTTAAGTAAAACAAAGGGAAAGCATTTTAGACAACGAACACCCGGCGTGCCGAACCTCCACATACATTATAAAAACCGGCCAAGTGCGAGTCGGACCCACGCACGAAGGGTTCCGTACCATTATCGATAAAAACGAGCAAAAAAAATCACGTTTGTTGTATGGGAGTCCCCCTTAAATATTTGTTTTATTTTAATTATTTATGTTTAAAGTGAATATATAAATAAATATTCTGTGAATATTTCAAGCGTCTACCTGTTGCCGTTAACAATATTGAGCAAAAACGAGCAAAAAAAATCACGTTTGTTGTATGGGAGCCCCCTTAAATATTTATTTTATTCTGTTTTTTAGAATTTATTGTTGTTATAGCGGCAACAGAAATACATCATCTGTGAAAATTTCAACTGTCTAAATATCACGGTTCATGAGATACAGCCTGGTGACAGACGGACAGACAGACAGACGGCGGAGCCTTAGTAATAGGGTTCCCGTTTTACCCTTTGGGTACGGAACCCTAAAAACGACGATATTGACGAAGTAGGTGATACCAAACTTTTAGGACTACAAATAGATTACAGCTTAAATTGAAAAGCGCATATAGATTTACTGTGTAAAAAATTAAGTTCATTTTCCTATGTATTATATAGATTACCATCCATAGTAGACACATACACACTCCTTATGGCATATCACGGTATAGCTGAGTCTCATTTGCGCTACGGTGTTTTTTTTTTGGGTTACTGACAAAGACACAGCATTTAAAGCTCAAAAAAGATGTCTACGAGCAATGTTTAAACTTAAAACTACCGACAGTTGCGAGCCATATTTTAAGCAGTACAATATACTGACACTCCCTTTTATTTATATTTTGGAAGTAGTTATGTTCGTAAAGCACAATCCAAGTCGTTTCGAACGTATGGCTGATGTAGCTCCAAGAAATAGGCGTGACAACAGTAGGTTATGTCAAACCGCTTTGATGCGCAAGAGTGTTTATTGCATGGACCCAATTATTTATAATAAATTGCCAAGAGATTGGAAAAGATTTAAGAATAGACTGCGTAAATTAGTAGATAAAACGTACTACGTTACGTAATAATGATTAATTTAATGGTATATAATTTTATAATAAATAACTTACTAATAATGGATAATAATTTGATGTAAATATTTGCATGCCGAACGGCACGTGTATTCCCGTTCGTCCCCTCGACTTCGTCCCCCGAGGGGGACGAACGGGAATTTACAAAAATAATATTTAATTTGTTCCCGATCGTCCCAATCCTAATTCAAGAGAGGACGAATGGGAATATGTTCTTCGATTAGTGCCATTCGTCCCACTAAAAAGATTTGTGCAGAAAATATGTTTATTCGATGTTTCGTAGTTTACTTTTAAATTAGTTTCTTCGTTAGATTTAATCATTATTTTACAAAATTCTTCTCTATTTTTTTATGAATTATAAAACGTATCCTAAGTTTATCATTGTTTCATTATGTTTACCTACACTAAATATAGCAACTCTGACGGGAAGCGCCGGCGATTCTGGTAGTTAACAAAAGAGTGCCGATAACATTGTGTTATTTGCGTAAATCCTATTGGTTTACCTGACATTCTCTCCCTTTCCTATCCTTAAATTAGACCGGTCGGGTTAGTGTTGACAAAACAATGAAAGTGCACGGGTGTTAATGTAATAATATATATTCGACACGAGTTCTGCGGAAAACTACTGATGTAAGTACCTACATTTTTGTAAGTTACAAATATTATTAGATTGTTTATAGTCAATACTATATTGTCTCATGTCTTATTAATTTATGCTAATAATGTACGGTATCAATATTTGTATTCAATTTTAGTATTTAATTTTATATATTAAATATCATTCTAAATTATATTAATAAGTGTGTAATTGTTGTCTCCTGTTTTTTAGAGCTTAACAATGTCACAAGAAGCGCATCCTGGTCCCTCTGGTAGTACAGGAAGCTGTTTGCAGTATATACAAAGGAAAGGTGGAATCGTGCTTCTGCGTGCTGGATACCAATTTTTAAGGAAAAGGCAAAACAAAAGTGGAGCTGTTGTATGGGAATGTCATCTTAGAAGAAAGAATAAGTGCAGTGGGACCTTAACCATAAAAGTAAGTACCTACTTTTTTGACTTCTTTTTTCATGCAAAACCAGACAATGGGTAAATAAATTATGCACGTTTATTGCAGAATGATCAAATTTTGAAAGAAACCACACACACATCCTGTACACCGGACTTCAATAAAAACATAATAGACATTCATATTGATGAATGCAAGAAAAATATAACTTCTGATGATGTACCTTGCGTACCAGCCGCCTTTAATTCAACAATTTCGAAAATTTTGGACGAAGGACTTGATAAAGTAACTTTACCCAAAGATATTCCTAAGTTTGCAAACATCAAAAGCACTTTGTATCGCCATCGAAATAGCACTTATAATATGAGTAAAATCACTTTCAATGACGTTAAAACGGTTGAGGTTCCTCAAAAATTTCAATCATTTTTGTTAGCAGATTACTGTTACGGTAACACACGCTTACTCATTTTTTGTTCCCAAGAAGCTAAAGAAAAATTGATAGTTTTAAAAAATATATTTGGTGACGGTACATTTAAGAGTTGTCCACCTCCATTCCAACAGCTCTACACCGTTCATGGTGATTTAGGAAGTAATAATCAAAGCACAGCTATGACGCCATTATTTTACGCTTTAATGTCAAACCGTAAAAAAGAAACATACGAGATACTTTTCAGACTTGTTAAATCTCAAATCAACGATTGGAATCCTACATCATTTACCAGTGATTTTGAAGAAGCAGCTATGTCTGCTATGCGTACAATTTTTCCAGAGATAAGTATCCACGGCTGTTATTACCATTTTAATAATGCTATTTGGAGGAAAGGCCGTGAATTAAATCTAACAAAAAATAAAACTTTAAGACGTCAAGTAGCCCTAAGTGCGGTGCTTCCATTATTACCAGAGGAACGTATTTTTGAAGGCTGGTTTTATATCGCTAGCGAAAGCCCCGGTGATAGCCAAAGTGAAAATTTTCGGCAATACATGCTATCGCAGTGGCTTCAATCGAATTTCGTAAAAGTGTGGTGCAGTTTTGGAAAACGACACCGTACTAATAACTTTGCCGAAGGGTGGCATTTTAAATTAAATAGTGCCATAGGCAAAAAAAAACCTAATATTTTAAAATTGCTTACGGTGTTACATCAAGACTCTAACTTATACAGCGTGAAAGCAAAACAAAATCCAAAACGGCGTAAGCTACATTCAATCTTGACAGACCAATATATTATGGATTGCCAAATGCAACTTCTTAATTCAGAAATAACTGTAGGACATTTTTTAGAAAAACTTACGTAGGTATTAATCATAATAAGTAAAGTGCTCGATGGTTGTGTACGTTGATGTAATCTCTAGGCTTTGTGTGCAATAATTATTACTGCCTACTGTTATGACCTCGACTACTTTCTTCAATACTTGTGAATTTTTTATTGTTGTTACCCTCTATGATGTTTTGTGTTCATGTTTTTTCACTTTGATTTTGTATATGTTTTTTATTTTGATTTTGAAATTGTGCTAATTTATTGACGCTATTTATATGTAAAATTAATGTGTAACCTGTTCTGATTCCTTATACAATATGTAACACAAAAATGTGACACCGTATACCTATACATATAAGCAAATGTGACTTTTTAAAAATTAGTACGATAAGTTTTTTTTTGTTATTTTTATCTTGATTTCGTGATATTTTAGGTACTTTATTTAATTTTGCTTTTGAAAGTGTGATAATTTACTGACCCTATTTATGTGTTAAAATAATGAGTAAACTTTTCTAATCACTTACATAACGTAAAACGTAAAATCTTGCCACCATACATATAAGCAACTCTACGAAAAATAGTGACTTATATTTCAAAAGGAAACAACCTGAATGGTAAAAAGTCTGTTTGTAGTGTTTAATTGTAATATAATACAGACTTTTTTTATTGTAATCTGTATACACAGATTTTTAAATCATAATTTTTAGTTATAAGGAGAATTTTATTCATAATTAAAAAAATATTATATATAAAAATATTGCGAGTTATCGCAAAGTTGATTCTGTGATTTTTACTGTGATTTTTATTCCTTAATAAATGACTGATTTTTATTTCAATTTTGTTTTTTTACCAATTAAAACCACCAGTCTTATATTATTTAGTGGGAGCAATAGACCCAAAAAAGAATTAATAAATTATTCCCATTCGTCCCCCCAAAAAATTTTGAGGGACCATCGGGAAAATAAATAACGAATTCCCGTTCGTCCCCCTCGGGGGACGAAGTCGAGGCGACGAACGGGAATACACGAAAAGAATTAATAAATTATTCCCATTCGTCCCCCCAAAAAATTTTGAGGGACCATCGGGAAAATAAATAACTAATTCCCGTTCGTCCCCCTCGGGGGACGAAGTCGAGGGGACGAACGGGAATACACGGAACGGCAAAATATGGCTGATCTTTGTACTGTACTAACACCTATTGATGTAATTATCATCTACCCATATTTGCAAAAATAAAGTTATTCTTATTCTTATGCTAGTAGTCTCTGATGGGCGAGTAGAGCTGACACAACACAAGCACCACTGCATGTCTCTGGTCTCATCTCACTACAGTGCAACATACCTACGTTATTATTATTATTGTCAATATTTCCGATAGGTATTAATATTTATGCTGTATCTAACTAATCCATAGAAATATAAAAAACAGGAGAAGTGGCAAATGTGTCCGCGCGATATGATCATAAATAATAATGCTCATGATGCCACGTTGTTTAGTGCTTTCTTGTAAAAACCGAAGGCAAATTAAAAACTTTATAAATCATGGAATCACTTATCATACAAAAGTAAAAGTATTTTACTATATTTGTCTTTAAAATCATGAAAACCAACAAATCGTAAAATATTTCTTGCTTCTGTTTTCAAATATCATAGCTACTGTACTATTTTTGCAGTAAATTCTTCTTAACCACTACCTACCTAAGTATGTCGCTA
This sequence comes from Tiliacea citrago, assembly GCA_963921375.1. Lineage (NCBI taxonomy): Eukaryota > Metazoa > Arthropoda > Insecta > Lepidoptera > Noctuidae > Tiliacea > Tiliacea citrago. The sequence continues at coordinate 27,688,769 of OY992790.1, read as the reverse complement.
AGTGACTGGACAATCATTATAAAAAAAAAACCGGCCGAATGCGTGTCGGGCCACGCACAATGAAGGGTTCTATGTTTGGGATGAATTTATCCCAAAAACAAACTTTGCATTGTAGTTGAAAAATAAGCTCTCCCATACAGCGATATACGTTACGGTTAATTCTCCAACTGCAAATGTAAGTTGGTCGACTATTACTCGTTAACTTGTAAACCCTATTTAGCTGTGATAGTTTTCTTTTTAAGGTGATACATGAATCATAGCGAACTGGGCATGCGTAAGAAAGAGACAGAATGAATTACTTCCCCATGCGAAAAAAGAGAGCGCACCAATGTGCTGGAACCAAAATAAAACAACGTAAGAGCGCCAAATCAAATAAAAGTTGTTTAAAAATAAATTAAGCCATGTATCAAAAATATTTTCAGGTATACTTTTCAATTACCTAATACGCACATTTTAAACGCTATTTTGCAGTCAAATTACTTGGGATTTTAGAATTACAGAAAAAAATATAAAAAGTAGCCGTGTTTTCGAAATTAAATTCTATGGCTATATACAGCGTGTTACGGAAAGGGTATATCCATACAAACAGGTTGAAGAGTGCTTCTGGTTCACAAGCTCTGTACAAAATTTCAGCTCCAAAAAAATATATTTTAAAAATGTTTTTTTATTTCTATAGTTTATTAAATATAAATAATAACAAACGTGTCACCGCACTAAGGAGGGTCATTATCCATTATCTGTGTCTGTGCGCCTAGTACACACACACACCTGCCACAGCTCTGCGACACGGCGCCGCAACAACACGCGGCGGCGCGAGCGGCACGATTAGCGGCGGGATCAAGCGAATGGATTAAAACGTGTACCGATCAGCTGAGTTGGTCTAGCGATGTGTAGAATACATTTGGAAACATTTGATTTTTATTAGTTCAATGTTTCTTAACTTTATAATTATGTAGGTATTATTAAAAAAATGTTGCCATGTAGTTTGTTATCACCAAAAGAATCCGTGCCTTTGATATGTATATGTTACGGCTAATACCCGAAGTGCGGCTACACCTAGTTTTAGCCGGTTAGAACTAGGTGTAGCCACTTACTCTTGGTTAAACCTAGTACGAGCCGATTGTTTTCGGGTAAAATCATTTGGGTTAGGTTAGGTTAGTTAGGTTTGCGCCCAAGTTGTTGGGCGCGGCTGGGGCGTTGTCAACGCTGCTTCCCAATCTGGGGGGCCCGAGCGCCGCCTGTAGGCGGCTCTACGTAGGGATCGTGCGATCGATGGCCCTTTATGGGGCCCCGATCTGGGCGGCTGACCTGACGGCCGGAAGCATCGCAGTCCTGCGGAAGCCGCAGAGAGCGATGGCCGTCAGAGTCATCAGGGGATATCGCACGATCTCCTACGAGGCGGCTTGCGTACTGGCCGGATCCCCGCCCTCGGACCTCGCGGCGAAAGTACTCGCGTCACTGTATCGGTGGCGCGAGGAAGCGAGGGCGCGGGGCGAGTGGCTGAAGCAGCGACATGTGGAGTTGCGTCGGTCACAGCTTCGCGCAGCCCTGGTGGCGGAATGGCGGGACAGGCTTTCACGCCCTACCGCCGACCTCGCCACCATCGAGGCGGTCCGGCCGGTACTCGAGCCCTGGCTCGGGAGGAGGCACGGCTCCCTGTCGTTTCGGGTGACGCAGGTGCTCTCGGGGCATGGTTGCTTCGGGAAGTACCTGTGTCGCATAAACAGGGAGCCGGACGCCCGGTGTCACCACTGCGTCGACTGCCGGGAGGACACGGCGCGGCATACGCTGGCAGAGTGTGCCGCTTGGGAGGAGCCTCGCCGTGCCCTCATCTCAGGAGTAGGCAGTGACCTATCGCTGCCGGCCGTGGTCGATGGCCGGCAGCGAGGAGTCCTGGGACGCGGTGGTATCCTTCTGCGAAACAGTCGTGTCGCAGAAGGAGGCTACGGAAAGGGAGCGGGAGATCTCGTCCGCTCACCCGGCCCTGGGTCCAGGGACGGCGGACTCGGGGACGTCCGCCGCCCCCTATCACACTGGACCCGAGGTGGCGGCGCGTAGTGTTCCACGCGCGCCCCTTTGAGACGTCGCGGGGGGGTCTAACACCTCACCCCCCCGCAGACTTGAGGTGGCCCGCAGAGGCGGGCCGGCACTAGCCGGGGATCACGGAAGTAATATTAGCTCCCAAGATCCCCGGTGCAAGTGTGGGAAGGGAACACCGGGGTGGTTTTTAGTCAGTAAGAGTCTGACAGACCCCTCCGCCCACCCCAGGGCGGAGGACATCCATGAGGATTTTCCACCCCGGCAACAAAAAAAAAAAAGGTTAGTTAGGTTTATTCTAACCGGCTAAAACTAGGTGTAGCCGCACTTCGGGTATTAGCCGTAACATATATACCCTTTCCGTAACACGCTGTATAGATATCAGGGACCGTACAACCCCGGTTAAGGGTTTAGCCTTTCGAAGGGGTAACCCATTCAATGGGTTACCTTTATCATGATGTAACCCATTGAATGGGTTTTATACTTGAAACCCAGTGACATGAAAAAATCATAATATTATGCTATTTTGATATCCGCCCAGCACGCGTAACATGACCAATTCTATCTCTATTCTACCCAGGGACCATTTTGGTTACCATTTTAGAAAAACCCTATCGAAAACCCTTTCAATGCAACGGGTTTTCGATAGGGTTTTTCTAAGCAGTTAATCAAAAACCCTTACGGTGTGGGTAATTTTGAATGGCTTAAAAGGGTTACCCATACCGTATGGGTTTTTCCCATCCATCGCACGAAGGTTTCCGTATCTATATAAAACGGAAAAAAAATCACGTTTGTTGTATGGGGAGGCCCCCATACAACAAACGTGATTTTTTTTCCGTTTTTTCCTTAAATATTTGTTTTATTTTAATTTAATTATTGATTTTTAAAGTGAACATATAACTAAATATTCTGTGAATATTTCAAGCGTCTACCTGTTACCGTTATTAATATCGAGCAAAAACGACCAAAAAAATCACGTTTGTTGTATGGGAGCCCCCTTAAATATTTGTCTAGCTATCACGGATCATGAGATACAGCCTGGTGACAGACGGACAGACAGACAGACAGACAGACAGACAGACGGCGGAGCCTTAGTAATAGGGTTCCCGTTTTACCCTTTGGGTACGGAACCCTAAAAACATGAATGAAATCGGTAAAGTCATTCTCAAGTTATAGCGTGACCAAGGGAAATAGGGACTCATTTTTAAGGTCCCGTACCCAAAGGGTAAAACGGGAACCCTGTTACTAAGGCTCCGCCGTCTGTCTGTCCGTCTGTCACCAGGCTGTATCTCATGAACTGTGATAGTTAGACAGTAGAAATTTTCACGGATGATGTATTTCTGTTGCCGCTATAACAACAAATACTAAAAAACAGAATACAATAAATATTTAAGGGGGCTCCCATACAACAAACGTGATTTTTTTGCTCGTTTTTGCTCGATATTGATAAACAGCAACAAGTAGACGTTTGAAATATTCACAGAATATTTAGTTATATATTCACTTTAAAAATAAATAAATTAAAATAAAACAAATATTTAAGGGGGCGGCTCCCAAACAAAACCCGTGATTTTTATAGATACGAGAACCCTTCGTGCGAGAGTCCAACTCGCACTTGGCCGGTTTTTATATACCTACTTAGATAATTGTTATTGCTGACTTCTTGGCGGGAAAGTGAAGCGTCATGTTAGCAGTTTTGTTTTATTTTCTAAAATTTGTGTTTAGCCGAATATTAATGTGTAATAGTGGTGGATTATTAACCATTAAGTGTTCGTGAACCTGCATTAATGTAGGCAAATGAAACAAAACAGTGCAACATCACTTTAAGTTCTCTCAAGAAGTCCGCGCGAGGTTTCAGTAAAGTGCCGCGTCTTTACTTAAACTCAAGGGGAGCGGGGCGGGATATCATCAATCATCTTTATCATGCATTGAGTGGAGTTCATTTCATAATTATTTAAATAACTTTGTACTTGTTACCTAATTTTACATGACACTGGCTAAATGCACAAACCGTGCGAAGCCAAAAGGAAAAGAAAAAAAAAAAAAAATTGTTATTGCATTTTTTTTTTAATTTCAAATAATAAAAATAAAAAAATGTTGATTGTAGTTTTAAATGTACTTGTAATTTGGGACGAAACACAACTTCATTAGTGTTATGAGACAAACTAAGATTTTTTCGGAATGTGGGACAAAACTTCGGGAGGAATGAAGAATAAATCGCTTTTGCAGATCCATTAACGTAGGTTATCGAAAACAATGTCGATTGTCTAAAGAATATAATTATAATACTATTATAGTTTATTCTTCAATTTGTCAACCGTTTTAACCCGATTAGAAATGTTATGTGAAATAATGTTTTATACTCATTAAAAATATTATTAAGTAAATCAAAAAAATTAAACAATATGAGAAAATCAATTCTTATATTGTTTTTTTTTTTATAAATTATATTATAAACTATTATTATAAATATTTATAAACTATTTAGGTATTTTATTTTCAGGATCCCAGAATTTTTTGAAAATCGGAATGGAAGAATCGTTAACCTTCCGATTTAGGCAATCACTAGGGTCGTTTAAGTAAAATAAATGGCTTTTACAGCAGCAGTAACTTTGCCTCAGGGAGTCTACTCCCTAAGCACGAAGTCCGTTGTGTCGGCCTTCGTTACGGGCGTTTCCTACTCCTTATCACCTTCGGACGGATGATTCGTTCCGGGCCCGAACGAAGAATGAATGACAACACGATTTGACAGTTGTCCCTACTCCCGATGCGTTTTTGCCCGTCCGAAAAATTCAACTTGACACTTTTTTTTCACACTTTTTGTTGCAGCGGCTGGGACCATTTTACAACATATATAATTGAAATTAAAATAAAATAAGTAATCCTTCCCGCCTAGTACGGACTCTGACTGACATTTCATTTGAACATTGCGGTCAAAAACAAAATAGGCAAAGGTATCAACAGGATAATGCCGGTTTCGGAACAAAACTGGCAAAAATAATTAAATTCTATATTTAGACATAATAAAAAGTATATTGTTAAAAATGCAGTCGTTTCTAACGAGAAAAATATTAATTTTTGATAATTTAAACCTGAAAACCACAAAATAAGTAAACCAGTAATCGACAGCTAAAATTACGCAACTCTATAGTCATGCGTCATTCGTTCACGAAGATTGTCTATGATTCTGTTGGAAACTGATGAATCCGAAATCATTAGGGAGTATGGTTGACTGCGACGTATCGGACTACTGTCGGACGGGCCCGTTGCTTCGTTAACGGACTAAGGGAGTAGACCCCCTGAAGCTAGGCTTTCCGACGACTCAAACTCAAACCATTTATTTCAATTAAACCATTTACAGGCACTTTTGAATTGTCAACAAGTCGGTCAGTTACAAATATGAAGCTAGTTACCCATTCCAAATGGTAGGTTCCTATGGAGAAGAACGGACAAGAAACTCCACAGACACTCTTTTAAAATAAAATATTTGATACAAAGTATTGGTTACATCATTCTTATTGAAAATATACATGTGAGAACGATGCAAAACGTCAGAAGCGTCCGTGATAAAAAAAAAACAATTCAAAACTAAAATAATTAAAAATAAGCCGTGGCAGCTAAGAGATGACCAGTCCCAACTGACAGCGCCCGTTCACGAACATGACGCATGGATCAGCACCATTCAGCTCAACCATTTTGAAGGGAGCTAAATGATCCAACACACACGCCACCATCAGCGAGACATCTGAGTGAGCATGACATACTCTCAGCTGCCAGGACATATTCAAGTCAATGAAAGACATATTACCCGGTAAATGGTAGCTCTATTGTACATAGTACTCACACCTGTGTTATGCAATTATATAATACAAAGGTGATTGAGTTTATACAATGAAAAGATAGTCTTACAATCTTCAGCAGCTCCAACAGTATTTTCAAATGTTAATCAATTAGTTGACGTTGTGGAGCAGGACCAGCATTGAGCCAAGCATTTCTATCAGCGATGTAATCCCCCAGCCTATAATATGCCTGCTTGCATAGTGTGCGTTTTATACAAGATTTGAATTTCGTCTCATTCAGTTGAAGTATGTGGGGAGGAATTTTATTATAACATTTTAAACAGTACCCCATGAAAGATGAGTCTACTTTAGCCAGTCTGAAACCTGGTTGAGCTCCGACCGCGCAGATACCATCGCGTAAAAAGTGTTCGCTTACGATTATGAATTATTTTTCTCGACGACCTTAAGGATAATGTAGACATTGAAAGGGAACGTAGGGCACTGGCATGGCGGTCCGAGGGAACATGTTGGCCCGTAGATTCTCTCGTTGTGCGGACCAAGTCAAAATCACCCTGTTCAAGGCATTTTGTCAAGGTCTGTATGCGGGGGGTCTATGGGTCAGCTACACCAAAAGATCGCTAGATGTCTTACGCATCTAATACAACAATGTTTTTAGGATGCTGTTGAAACTGCCCCGTTTCTGTAGCGCATCGGAGATGTTTGCTCAGAACCGAACTGATGGCTTCCATGCAGTGATTCGCAAAAAAGTCGCATCATTGATGCGTAGAACGCGGGTCAGTGACAATAGCATCCTGAAAACAGTGGTGGAGAACCCTTACAGCCCATTTCTGAGGCACTATGTGGGGAGAATGGTCAGGTAGCATATTCCTTGCTTTATCGTTCTCTGCACATCCTGCCACAGTCACAACCTATTGTTATTTTTGTTTTTGTTTTGTGTACTACTAACACTAGTGATAAGGTATTTTGCTAACAATTGGACCATGTTGTTGTCCGAACTTAAATAAATAAATAAATAAAATTATACTTTACTTATAACTTTTGGATGTAGGGCTCGCCGGCCGCTACCACGGCACCGCGTGCTCGGCTCGCGCGTGTTTGGTCACAGTTCTAACTCAACCTAACTTTTTTTTTTTGCCGGGTTGGAAAATCCTCTTGGATGTCCTCCGCCTTGGGGCGGGCGGAGGGGTCTGTCAGACTCTTACTGACTAAAAACCACCCCAGTGTTTCCTTCCCACACTTGCACCAGGGATCTTGGGAGCTAATATTACTTCCGTGATCCCCGGCTAGTGCCGGCCCGCCTCTGCGGGCCACCTCAAGTCTGCGGGGGGGTGAGGTGTTAGACCCCCCCCCCCCCCCCCACGACGTCTGAAAGGGGCGCGCGTGGAACACTACGCGCCGCCACCTCGGGTCCAATGTGATAGGGGGCGGCGGACGTCCCCGAGTCCGCCGTCCCTGGACCCATTTAGGGGGGCCGGAAGAGGGCATTATGTGCCCTCTGCCGACGCCCGGTGCGCCTGCTGCGGGCCGGATGAGCGGACGAGATCTCCCGCTCCCTTTCCGCAGCCTCCTTCTGCGACACGACTGTTTCGCTGAAGGATACCACCGCGTCCCAGGACTCCTCGCTGCCGGCCATCGACTCGACCACGGCCGGCAGCGACAGGTCACTGCCTACTTCTGAGAACTTAACCTAACCAACCCGTTTGAGATGGGGTACCATGGGCAATAAAAATATATTTAATAAAGAAGATTGTTAGTCAGGGGGTACCACGGGCAAAAATATTCGCTTGTGGTACCCCAATGGGAACTAGACTGGGGGACCACGGGCAAGTACCAGATTTGTGCCCAGTTGATGGCAATAGACTCAACCTCTTTTACATGGGACATAACTGGCAAAATGTGAGTGTTCTATAGATACACCTCTGCATAACCCTTCAGGGATTACAGGCATAATAGTATATTAGTTGTGAACTCATTACTCTGTTGCATTGGTTGGTAATGAGCTGTCACATCAAACTCAACATTTTAGTATAGTTAATTTGCCACTTTTCTCTTATTTGTTAGCAGTGACAGTTTATATTCCAATACATAGATTTTGAAGTTAGCCAACTAAGCTATACTTAATTATATAGATACTGCAGTGGCACCATATTTTATTAGGAAATACCCACTAATTGCACTATGTTCACGACTACAGTAATTGAAACAATATCTGCATGCCAAATGTTTAAAGGCAATGGTGTTGAACCAGTGTTACATACCTTATTTATATAAAGTTCATTAAAATACCTTGTACTGTTTGGCCCTGTACTCCTCCCAAGGCTCGGGGTTGGACTTCTTGTTCCAGGAGACATCGGGATTGCGGGTGGCCAGTCTGCCCAGGTAGAACACAGCACCCGCGCAGCCAATACCCACGCACACATACAGCGGGATCAACTGCACATATACATTACAATGTTCATTCTTTATTAGTAAAGTATTAAACTTGTGGCCTATTCTCCAACTACATGCAGTGTTGTGGTCAGAGGTCCTAGTTACTAGTATATTGTGTGTAACATTATAGAGACAGCAACACTGTGCGTCACATTAGAGATGGCAACACTTTGTTAACATTATACAGACAGCAATACTGTGTGTAACATTATAGAGACAGCAACACTTTGTGTGTAACATTATAGAGACAGCAACACTTTGTGTGTAACATTAGAGATGGCAACACTTTGTGTGTAACATTATAGAGACAGCAACACTTTGTGTGTAACATTATAGAGACAGCAACACTTTGTGTGTAACATTATAGAGACAGCAACACTTTGTGTGTAACATTATAGAGACAGCAACACTTTGTGTGTAACATTATAGAGACAGCAACACTTTGTGTGTAACATTAGAGATGGCAACACTTTGTGTGTAACATTATAGAGACAGCAACACTTTGTGTGTAACATTATAGAGACAGCAACACTTTGTGTGTAACATTATAGAGACAGCAACACTGTGTGTAACATTATAGAGACAGCAACACTTTGTGTGTAACATTATAGAGACAGCAACACTTTGTGTGTAACATTATAGAGACAGCAACACTTTGTGTGTAACATTATAGAGACAGCAACACTTTGCTACCAAACCAATACTAAAACAATGGAAATGTTTAGAAAACTTTCCATACTACACCAATTATCAGTGTTAATTTCAGTTTATTTTGCCTGTGCTTTTGCCTGTGGCTGCGCTCACATGAAGGTCAGTAATATCCCACATGAACATACTACCATGGTAATAGCAACTGTTATTACAAGAAATGAAAAAGTGCATAACTGGCACAGGCGGCCAGGCTCCAGTTTCTGGAAGTGATTGGTCAGTCAGGACACAGGATTATGTTTTGAAATTATTTGGTCAGAGGAATTGGATTTCCAAAGCTGATCTAGGTGCACAATCATGTTGTTGCAATTGCTTAAGGTTTGGAAATATATGAATGATTTATTACAAAGTGAAACCTTGCTTTACCCCTATTGATTCATATTGACTAAAAGATAAATAAATAGGACTTCCAAATAGCACACCAGTTTTCAATCAATACTATAAATACAAATACTTTAAATTAGTTCTAATTCGCTGACTTTGTTTCTGTAGTAGCGAATAAAACATAAACGAGACTGTATTAGGTAATTCTTCTGATTGTTTTTCAGTTTTTTATCTTGGAATAGATTTGACTAAAATGGCAGCTCTATGACGAGCCGATAAATTTACTTTTCACAATCTAACTTACTGGTTTAGCAATAGGTAATAAATTACTTCTATTCATTTGGAAATAAATGTAAGCCATAACAATTAAACATTTGGAACAGAAATATACATTATTATAGGTTAATTATGTAAGAAGTGTAGCTCAGCCTGAAACGTAGTGAGCGTTGATCAACAAATATGAAATGTTACTTACGGCTTTGTGCTTTTTCAAGCTTTCAAGTGATAAACCTTGCATTTTGATGGCTTCTGGAATATTCAAAATTTCACAACTATTTGCCTAGGAGGCTGTAACAAGTATAAGTAATCGGGTGCAGTCTTTGTCGGCGGCTGGCTGACTGAGCTGAAAAAATCTGACAGATTAGTTAGCAGTGTTGCCAACCTGCCAACTGTACTATCATCTATCATAGTTTTTTTTAATTATATTTTAATGGCCTGGTTGCTAAGACCTTTTAGTCAAGTCTTTATTTAGTTACTTTGTTGACATATTGATGAAATGAACAATTCAATGCATGATGATGATATCCCCGCCCACTCTCCTTGTGTAACAGTAAAGATGTGGCACTTTACTGAGACCTCTCGAAGTCGAAGTGATGTTGCACTGTTTGTTTGATTTGCCTACACTAATGCATGTTCACGAACACTTAATGGTTAATAAACCACCATTATTACACATCATTCGGCTAAACACAAATATAAAACAAAACTGCTAAACATGTCACTTGACTTTCCCGCCAAGAACTCTACTCTCTCAGAACTAGAGCATAACTAGCACAGAACGTAAATACCCTGACGCACAGACTGATTGAGCCGCGACACCGCACTGGTGCGTTGCGGGTCCAGCAAAGAGTTTGCTACTACCCATCTCTAGTGTCTCTGAGTGCGCCAGTTGTTTTTACTTGTTTATTTATTAGTTAATGGTGTCACAGAGTACATTTTATATAGATTGGTGTGGCAATACCATCTGCAACTGTCAAATAAAAAAATGCAATAAACTTTTGACAACTGCAATGCAAAAGATTTTATTGTATTGATAGAACTTAATTTTAATGACTCGGTGCTATTCTAGAGGAAACAATACTTCATTTAGTCGAAAGGGAAAAAAACACTTTCAAAATGAGCTTTTTATTGTAAGTAATAGTTGGTCTAGCTAAAACAGTCATGTGTGTCTATTTTTATCTAAACGTCTTCCGTTCTGCTGCGCTGACGTCTTGTTTACGTCTGTGGTGAAGTTTTGTGGTTTATTAAATGTAAAGAGTTGCGCCGGTACCCCAAAGCCTCATTAGATAGCAGTAGCCCTGACTATGCTGTGTGACCAAGGAGTACTCTGTGTAGTGTGCTGCCAGTACGGGGTGGAGCACACTCCTGGCTAGACTATGTACTTTATTTAGCTCTGTGGTAGATCATAGAAACGTATGTGTAACAAATCAACACGTCGTGTTACAGTGGGAGTCGTTCAAACAAGACATTCAAACCGAAGAAGAACATCCCCGAGGGCACGCACCAGTACGACCTGATGCGGCACGCGGCGGCCACGCTGGGCTCCGGCAACCTGCGCCTCGCCGTCATGCTGCCTGAGGGCGAAGACCTCAACGAGTGGGTCGCCGTCAACAGTGAGCACCAGCTTTGTGTACTTGCTGCTTTAACATACTAGCTCTTATTTAGAAGAGAATGTGCAGACATTGTTTTAGTCCTATTAATGCTTTGTGAGGTCGCAGTCCACATCTTGTGTGTTTTTAGAGTTCCGTACCCAAAGGGTAAAACGGGAACCCTATTACTAAGGCTCTGCCGTCTGTCTGTCAGTCTGTCTCTGCATCTGCCACCAGGCTGTATCTCATGAACCGTGATAGTTAGACAGTTGAAATTTTCACAGATGATGTATTTCTGTTGCCGCTATAACAACAAATACTAAAAAACAGAATAAAATAAATATTTAAGGGGGCTCCCATACAACAAACGTGATTTTAAGGGTTCCGTACCCAAAGGGTAAAACGGGAACCCTATTACTAAGACTCCGCTGTCTGTCCGTCTGTCACCAGGCTGTATCTCATGAACCGTGATAGTTAGACAGTTGAAATTTTCACAGATGATATATTTCTGTTGCCGCTATAACAACAAATACTAAAAAACAGAATAAAATAAATATTTAAGGTGTTCCCATACAACAAACGTGATTTTTTTGCTGGTTTTTGCTCAATATTGATAACGGCAACAGATAGACGCTTGAAAAATTCACAGAATATTTAGTTATATATTCACTTTAAAAATAAATATTTAAATTAAAATAAAACAAATATTTAAGGGGGCTCCCATACAACAAACGTGATACTTTTGCCGTTTTTATATATAACGGTACGAAACCCTTCGTGCGCGAGTCCGACTCGCACTTGGCCGGTTTTGTTGCTCGTTTTTACTCGTATTGATAACGGCAACAGGTAGACGCTTGAAATATTCACAGAATATTTAGTTATATATTCACTTTAAAAATAATTAAATTAAAATAAAATAAATATTTAAGGGGGGCTCCCATACAACAAACGTGATTTTTTACCGTTTTTATAGATAACTAGCTTTTGCCCGCGGCTTCGCCTGCGTGGATGTCGGAAAAAATGTCACGAGAACGTACTACCGGCATAAAAGTACACTGTGTTAATGCAAATTATAAACTATGTTACCAAATATCATCTTAATCCGTTCAGCCATTTTTGCGCCAATCCGAAACATAAAACCATCCCCTTTAAAATTGACCACACCTTTCCACCCTTTTGACAACTCTGATACACCTTTTCCTTTATTTCCGATCTTAAATAATAGGTTGGGGAAAAAGTTTCTTCGCATTTTTTAAGAAAATTCAAAACATTTTTTAATATAGTTTATTTACATTTAACTAAAGTATGTAGGTACCATTTTGTTCGATAACTTTTTGCCATTTTGTAGGTAGGTACATACATCCCATTGCTATAGAAATTTTGGGACTTCTGATCAAAATACCGCGACAAGTGGTTTTGGCAGTCCTCTCGTGAGTCGTGATGTTAACCTGACACTGCCTAAAGAATTCTGAAGAGACCGAAACAGGTGGAAATCTGAAGGTGCAAGGTCAGGACTATACGGCGGATGCATTAACACCTCCCAGCCAAACTCTCTTAATTTTTGCTGAGTGGCTAAAGATGTGTGAGGTCTAGCGTTATCATGATGAAAAACCACACCCCTTCTGTTGATTAATTCCGGCCGCTTTCTCTCAACTTCTTGCTTTAATCTCATCAGTTGTTCGCAGTAGAGTTCAGAATCGATGGTCCTGCCTGGTGGTAACAGCTTATAATGAATAATGCCCTTCCAATCCCACCACACACACAGCATCACCTTGTTGCGAGTTAACCCGGGTTTCGCCACAGTCTGTGAAGCCTGACCGGCCTTTGACCACGACCCTTTTTCGCACGTTCTTGTCGTACGTGATCCACTTTTCATCACCAGTTATCAGCTTCTTCAAAAATGGTTCGGTTTCATTACGTCGTAATAAAGAATTACAAATGAGTACACGGTTCATTAGGTTTCTTTCAGTGAGCTCGTGAGGTACCCAAATATCGAGCATTTTTGTGTACTTACCCAGTTTTTTTCAAATATGCCAAAACCTTTGTGGTCAATTCCCAGTTCTTCAGCTACGTCGTAACTACTGATCTTGCTCCTCTTTTTCAAAAATGGCATCCATTTTATCCGTAATAGGGCGACCAGAGCGACGTGCATCTTTGACATCAAAATTTCCGGATTGAAAACGCTTAAACCAAATTTGTGCTACTCTCACAGACACTGCACTAGGTTCATAAACATCGCAAATTTTTTTTGCGGCTTGCGTTGCATTTTTACTTTTTTTGTAGTTAAAATTTAAAATGTATCAAATTTCTTCATTAGATTCACTCATCTTGACCGTACGAAAAATAAATGAAAATCACACATTTTCCTAATTTGATTTTGGAATTATGTTCTTTAAAATTTAAATTTCAATGATACCAAATCCAGCCAGATACAAATAGTATAGCCAAAGAGATTTTATTACAAGTTCATACATACTATAATGCGAAAAGACTTTTTCCCCAACCTAATATAAATACTCAAGTTTCAAGTTAATCGATCCGAGCGATATATCTTTTAATACAATTATTTTCCCCCACAAAATTCAACACCCCCTTTAAAAGGTTGTTTTCGAAATTGTATGTTTATGGTCGTTTTATTTATTAAGAAACCTACGGGTCAATTTTCAAGTTTATTGATCAAACGAAACATAATTTTGATATAAACTGTGTCCCCCTTTTCATCCCAAAAGTAGTTTATTTTTGAAAAATATTCAATCACGTGTTATTCAATTACTTTGGAGTTTATCAAGACGCACAGTAAAGTCCTTCCCTAAAACTTAACCCCCCCCCCCCCCTTTCCCCCCCCACTCCCCTTTTGGGCGCTTACGGGGGTAAGGGTTACTTTTGAATAGACCCAAAAACATGTAAACGTTATATTCTGTGAGGATTAGGTATATATAAAATACAGAGTTTCGAGTAAATCGGACCGCGCGGTAAAATTCTTCCATACAAACTTTAACATCCCCCAATAACCCCTAAAACAAAAAATTACTAACTTTATAATTTACTAAGGTTAGTATTCGTGCCAAGTTTCAGATTTATTGACTCAAGGAATAAGATTTTTCATACAAACGATGTCCCCCCTTTTCACCCCTTTAAAGGTCAAATTCCCAAAAACCCCTTCTTAGCAGATGCCTACGTCATAATTTAGAGTTAATCAAGCCACGCAGTAAAATCCTCCCTTGTCAAACTGACAACTGACCTTTTCACCCCGTGAGGGGTCAATTTTCGGAAAATTCTGATACATGTTATTCTTAATTTTTGTTGCTCAAACTCAAACTCAAAGCATTTATTTCAAATAAACCATTAACAGGCACTTTTGAATTGTCAAAGAGTCGGTCAGTTAGTCAGAAAGTGGAAGCTATTTGCCCATTCCAAAACGTAGATCTCTATGGAGAAGAACAGGCAAGAAACTCCAAGGACACTCTTTTAAATCAAGATATTACAAAATCCTGGGTAGGTACATTATTCTTGTCGCTTCTATATGTCAGAACAATGTAAAAAACCAAAATAAATATATTAAAAAAAAAAAACAATTCAAAATATAAGATTAAAAGATTACAAAATAAGCCCTGGCAGTTAAGAGATGCTAAGTATTAATACCAATTTTCAAATTAATCAAGCGCAGTAAAATCCTCCCTTGTAAAATTGACAACCCCTTTTCATACCGTTAGGGAACGATTAAAAGAAAAGCTGATATATTTTATTCTTTATTTTTGGTTTTAAGTATAAATACTGAGTTTCGTGTTATCGGACCGCGCATTAAAATTTTTCTATACAAACTTTGACATCCCCCAATCCCCCTTTAGGGGGCAGTAAAAAAAAAAACAAAAATGACAACTTTATAATTTACTTCGGTAAGTATTCGTGCCAAGTTTCAGGTTTATTAACTCAAGGAATAAGATTTTTCATACAAACAAAATGCCCTCTTAAAAGTCGAATTTTCAAAAACCCCTTCTTAGCGGATGCCTATGTCATAATAAGTATCTATGTACCAAATTTCAACCCAATCCGTTCAGTGTTTTGAGCTGTGTGTTGCCAGTCAGTCATGGTTTCCTTTTTGACTACCCCTTTTCACCCCGTTAGCAGTAGATTTTTGAAAAACCCCGATACACGTAATTCTATATTTTTGGTTTTAAGTATAAATACTGAGTTTCGAGTTAATCGGACTGCGAGTTAAAATTCTTCTATACATACTTTGACATCCCCCAATCCACCTACGGGGGGAACTTTGAAAAAACTAAAAATGGAAAACTTTATGATTTACTTAGGTAAGTATTCGTGCCAAGTTTTAAGTTTATCAACTTTATTATTTTTACTTGAATACAAAATTTTGCGAATAGACAACTTCAATACAAAACTTTATCCCCGTTTTCACCACCTTGTGGGTTGAAATTAAAAAAAAAACAACAATTTACGTTGTATCAGCGAACCATAAGTTTGTAACCATAAGGTTGTCAAGGCCTGTACACGGGAAGTCTGTGGTTCAACTGCTCACGGGGGACGCTAAGCGCCTTGCGCGTCCAATATAATAATGTTTTCAGGATGATGTTGAAACTCCCTCGTTTCTGTAGTGCCTCAGGGATGTTTGCCCAATCAAATACAGATGGTTTCCATGCTGTCATTAGGAAAAAGGTGGCATCGCTTGTGAGGAGAACTCGAGGGAGTAGCAACAGCATCCTGAAAGTAGTGGCTGAGGACCTGAGAGCTCCTGTGCTGAGACATCTCATGCGGAACCATTGTCCGTATGACATTCCTCGTAAGTACATGACTCACTAATTGTTAAAATTATATATGTTACTTTTTAATTTTATTATTACTAATCCTAGTTTATAAGTTTTAGTATCTAAGGTGTGTACTAACAAAAATGGTTCCTATGTTGTTCCGAATAAAATAAATTAATAATAATAATAAGCCGAACTATTAGTGAATTTAACTTAAAAAAAACCGGCCAAGTGCGTGTCGGACCACGCACAATGAAGGGTTCCGTAGTTAGGATGAATTTATCCCTAAAACAAACTTAACATTTTAGTTGAAAAACATGTTCTCCCATACATCGATCTACACCACGGTCAATTTACCAACTGAAAATTTAAGTTTGTAATCGCAAAAAATGTTTTTTTATGTGATAAGTGCTGTGAGACCTTGCTTCTGCCCAAATTTCATGATTGTAGGTCAACGGGAAGTACCCTGGTTTTGATTTATGTGGGAGATATTCGCATTTTTTTTTTATGTGGTAAAACTACAAATATACAATTTTCAGACTTTTTCCTTTACTTGTGCTATAAGACCTTGCTTGTTGCCAAATTTCATGATTATAGGTCAACGGGAAGTACCCTGGGTTTTGATTTATTTGCGAGTATCGAAATATGTCGCAATTATGTCGCTTATATCGCCGTATTTTTTTATTGCGTTGACTTGGAAGCTTGATTTTTTTAGTGCTTCAAGGGGCCATAGACTTACGTATTTGATATTAATTTCAACTTGATACCTCTACGCGTTCCTGAGAAAAATGGTCTTGACAGACTGACAGACAGACAGACGGACAACGAAGTGATCCTATAAGGGTTCCGTTTTTTCCTTTTGAGGTACGGAACCCTAAAAATAATGAACTTTCATTAAAAACTAAATTTTATCCCTTAAGGGTTGAAATTATAACCACACCGTTGCGTTAGCTTCCGACCATAAGCATAGATAATAAATTTAGTGATTTTTACATTCTAAAATGAAGGACTTTCCATACATAACTTCATCCCTCTTTTTAACCCTTCGGGGATGGAATTAGCAAAAACACTGAAACACGTATATATTAATTGTCAATCGTCAGCCTAAACACAAAATTTGAAGATCCTTACTTCAAAACTGACGGACTTTCATATAAACTTCCATCCCCTATTTTAACCCTTTAGGGGTGGAATTCCCAAAAATCCTTTCTTATTCCTTGTCTACATTATAAAGAGAACCTCTGTACAGAATTTCAGCTTTCTAGGTCCAAGGGTTTAGGCTGGGCGTTGATGAGTCAATCAATCAGTCAGTCAGTCAGTCAGGACTTGTCTTTTTATTTATATAGATAGATGGTACGGAACCCATCGTGCGCGAGCCCGATTCGCACTTGACCGGTTTTTTAAATCTTGAATAATTGAATCCATATCCAAATAAGAAATGCCTTAGAAAGAACATAGGAGTAGACTAGACACTAAAATAAAACCCTGAAGTGGAGACATGAGGTGTTGAAGATGCATCCTAAATTTTTTTCACTTGATTTGACCAGTGACTTCTGGCCCAGTGACCAGGTCCATGGATGCTTTCTCTTTACCGTAAATATATATATAAATAAATAGCTTCCTTGAACTGGCTGCAACCCGGTGTCGGGGACTACCAGCTTTCCGGTTGAGTGTGGGTGAACACCTGTAGCCACTTGGATAGCTGGTTGATGGATGGGGATGGGTACAACTAGTTCGGTTCCGCAGACTGACGTGCCGTATGCTCTCTTAGCTAGTTAATCCGCTGCGTTGTTACCTAGTGATCTGCTGTGTCCTTTTATCCATTGCAGTGTCACTGTGTTGCGGTTCGATACCGCTTAATGATGAGTTTTATTTCTGTACGTAGGTTTGTTCCTTTGGGTTCCGTGTGGTGCTGGATGTAAAGAATAGCACCATCCTATTTCTTCCCGTGGGTGTTGTAAAAGACGACTAAGGGACTTAGATACTAAAGAATGGGCAGCAGCGTTCTCTATGCATTTTAACACCATACTGCGATCGCCAACCCGCCTGCCAAGCGTGGCGATTATGGCAAACCCCTCCTTTGGGGGAGGCCTGTGTCCAGCAGTGGACGTCTTTCTGCTGAAATGATGATGAATGATGAAGTAGGCTTGTACAAACACTTTTACACGTCAATCATATTTTAAAAACTAGATGAACTCGGCGTTTCCTATCTGACTACTCTGAGAAGAAAGGTCGAAACAAACGCAGAGATCACAGTCTCTTTTAAAGTTCAGACATAATCTTGGTCAGATCATGTGAAGGCCATGTAGATTGGTGTCTGAAATGGTCTTTTGATGAAATAACCACGCAGATTGAGTGGAGCTGACCAGTTAGTGCACGCATTTGTCAATAATCGTGCAGCTCTACTCAGAACTTAAGGAGCCCAACGATACGATGATCAATACCACAGAAAGGACATTTGGGTAGGCCGCATAAATGACTCAAATTGCCAGACCATGATTAAAACTAACTGAGAATTAAATAAAAAGGAAAAAAAAAGCAATAACCCACATAGTCTTCACATTCACATTAATTAAAATAATATACTTTACCTCGAGGTAATGTAATATATTTTTTCCCTAAGGATTGAGAACTGAGGCGCTGTCGGAGAGTATACGTATGTTGGGCTCCATAACTCTCCTGGCTTCTATGGCATAAGCCGCTTGTATAATGTCCACACACTCTGCCTGGTAAACGGTGTTATTCCAAGCGGACTAGATATGTTTATGTTAAGGTCGTGATAAAACTCCGGTTCCGGAGTCGGTCTTTGATCCTTCGGTGTATACTCTCATCTCATTCGGGCCTGAGTAGTCACACCGTTCCTCTGTGAGTGTTGTGTTGTAATGCTTTTGAAAGTAGTGTAGTTTCAGGGCTTTGTCGCAGGGTGATGCCATCATTGGTCGTCGTTTGATCGCGTCCTCCTTTATATGTATGTGCTTGACTCTAGTCTTTGCTCAGGGTTCCTGCTATACTGAGCCTAAAGGGCGGCCCCACCTCTCGCGCGATGAGGTGTAGAAGTGGTAGTTCAAGCATCTACCAACCCGCACCGGGCCCGTGTGGTTGATTACAGCGGCAGTTGATTGTACTCGTAGGGCTGTAGTGGGCGTAGTTCTCATACAGCTAGTGTTTGCTTTGCTACACCAGCAAACCGCATCAGTTTTTTAAGATCTCTTTGGGTTGTGCTCAGGACTGTCCTGGGTCACCAGGCTAGTGAGCCGTATGTGATAATTGGTCGGATGACCGTGGTTTATAGCTATTAAGTGATCATGGGTTTAATTCCCCAATTCCTGCTGAGCAGTCGCTTGCACTACCACAGTGATATGCTGCTTTGTATAGTAATGTAGTTGGTATGTTATGCCCAATTCAGCTGTTTGTCCTAAGAGGTGCCCAGGTATTTAACTATTTACAGGCTTTAAGGGTGGTCCCAAAGAGTCGTGGTAGCTGTAGCGTTTACAATTTCCTCTTTTTTGTAAAGAGAATCAGTTCTGTTTTTGTGGGATTCACTGATAGTTGTTGGTTATTGCACCAGTCCTCTACTATTTTCAAGGCTTGGCGCATGTGTTGCATAGGGTTTTTTCGTGGGTGCCGTTTATTATTATGTTTATGTCGTCAGACGTAGTCTACGGTGAAGTAACCTTTGTCGTTGAGTGTTTCGATAAGGCTATCAACAAACAGGTTCCATAAAAGCGGCGAGAGGACGCTCTTTGCCTCTATGGCCCTAGTAGCGTCGTTCACTGTTACTTGTACAGCTTTCAGTTTGAGCATATTGGTGATCCAGCCATTTATGGTCGAGTCTATGCTGTGTTTGTCTAGGGCCATGTTGATGCTATTGAACATGGTTTTGTCAAAGGCGCCCTCGATGTTAAAAAGGCGGCCAGTGCTGACCATTTGTGGTCCACTGCGCATTCAATTTGGGAAATCACGCTGTGTACCGCGGATTATGTTGATCTACCTGTGGAGTACGCATACTGTTGTTTAGGAAGGGGTTTGACCCGAAGAGGTTCGTCTCGGATGTGCCTATTACAGATTCTCTCGAGGGTTTTCAGTAGATAGGATGTGAGGCTTATAGGCCTATTAGCCTTGGGTTGTGTGTAGTCGGTTTTGCCAGGTTTGGGTATGAAAATGACTCACTTCTCGCCATGCGAGGAGTATGTATCTGAGTGCTATGCAGGCTTGGTAGATCTTCACCAGCCATGGTGTTAGATGATTTAGCCCCATTGCAGTAGGGCTGGGAAAATACCATCTAGCCCTGCGGACTTGTATGGCTGAAAGGTGTTTACCTTAACCTGGTCTTCTGTTACTATATTGTGGCCTTGTGGGCTCCAGTCCTGATCCGTTGGGGTCCATTTGGTTCAGCCTCCCACGTCCTGTCCTCTAGGAGTCTGCAGTCCAGGAAGTGAGTCTCGAGAAGGACCTTCCAGTAAGGTCCTTCTCGAGACTGAAAGGCCTGATATCTCATACACACCAACCGACCTTGAAACCAGTAAGGACCTTACTGGTTTCAAGGTCGGTTGGTGTGTATGAGATATCAGGTCTTTTCAGCGCGCCGAGAGTTCGGTCCTGATTTGTTGACAAGATCTTCCTTACCCTAGCGGCTTTGTTATTTATCGCGATGGATTCACAGAATTTCCGCCATGCTGATTTACTGGCGGTTCTGTTCTGCTTTTTAAATGCATATTGGGTTTCTTTGTATAGCTCCCAGACGTCCAGGAGTCTAGTATTTTTGGCTCTGTTGAATTGCTTACGAAGTGCATCTCTGAGTTAACTTCAGCGTTACACCAGGGGTTCATCTCGCTCTTGGACCATGAATGCTGAAAACCATGAATGCTGTTAACAAAGAGCGCCACAAATGGCGCTCTTTGTTAACAGCATTCATGGTTTGCTCCGATTTGATATTCTGATAATTTAGTCAAGGTGTATTCCAATTGTGGTTGGTTTCTTAGGGCTACTTGTGATAAGTGTCTGGCTAGTAGGCGATTATACTGGGGAACATTGGTTTGCCGCGGGTTCCGCCTCGGTGCAGGTTTCCTTGTATTGGTAGTTATTGTAAAGCGTATCCTTGTATTGGTAGTTATTGTAAAGCGTATGGTCCGAGCAAGAAAGCTCGTTTGATACATGCCAGTAAGTTTTAGGTTTATGATTGCTTGTCCACGGACTGTGAACCAAGTGTTCTGAGCCGCGGTTTACGATGCTAAGGTTAGTAGAGAATAAATAGTTGGATAGTACCTCTCCTCTGGAGTTCGGTGCATCGTTGCCCCAGAGTGGGTGATTCGAGTTGGTGTTGATCAGGTCCAGTTTGGCGCGCTCACAGCGCTGTACCAGGTCGGCAATCTCTTTCGGAGGGCAGTCTGCGTCCTCGCCTGGCATGTATACCGAGGCCAGTGCAACACCTGGAACTTTACTTTCGGTCTAGAGCCTGACAGCTGTCAGGTCTCTGGAACAGAATTGAGTAAGTGGTGTAATAGGAATTTCTTTAGGTATGTAGGCGCAGGTTCTTAGTTTGTCTGTGCTGTGTGTGTTGAGAATTAGCTCACCTCCGATGTTACCGAGGCCGCATATTTTGTTATTCCTGATCCACGGCTATTGGAACAGTGCGATGGTTCAGGGCTTTACCTCCAGCGCCCTGCGTAAACTAGCCGTGGCAGTCTGTCAGACAAGGCTGTGAAAATGGATCCATCGGACAATCCCTCCGCTACCTCCACGCTATGCTGGTCGTCGTGTCGATCGCTCGGTGACGAGGCTAGAAGCTGCTCGTTCCAGCCAGGTGATTCGGGCGGTATGGTGTCGTCTTCGTCAGCCATTGCAGCTCAAGCCATGACCTCCTCCAGCTTGCCCATTTCCGCATCATTCGTCTGTGTCTGTGTCGGATGCGTCGTGGTCGGATCCGTGATGTCGGTCGGGGTGTTAGAGGGTCGTGGGTCAAAAGCGCACGTATATCGACTCGAGCAGGTACGAAATCCGACGCTCCCGGGTCAAGACCTTTTCAATTTCCTCCGGTGGCACACCTATGGTCAGATCAGAATCAGAATCAGAATCAGAATTTATGTCAGATAAGTCCCGTAGTTGTCGTTACTGACGGTAGTTGCCCTGTACAGCCACTACTGACGAATCAGAATACTTTGGAGCCGTCACCTTTGAAATACGGATGCAAGAAGTGCCAAAAAGTATCGATATTTAAAAAATATATTCATATCGATTACGATATATAGAAAAAAAAAAAACGATATATCGGTGAAATTTTCTAAAAAGTATATGAACTTTATGAAATTGTATTGTGTTTGTTTTTTATTCATAGAAAATCCAGACTAGAAACACAATTTCTGATGTAAAATCTTAAACTAATAAAACATTGATAAAAATAAGTTTACTTTTTTACGGCTCTGAATTCTAGTGGTTTTAGTGGGTGGGGACAATGGTGTTGCTATAGGAAATATATCATATTTGATACGTTTTCGATACTTGATATTTTATATCGATATATCGATATATTGAACAAACAATATCGATATATCGATACATGGATATTGTTTCTACAAGCCTACTTTGAAACGTGGAACGAAGAGTGAGGCTCGGACACGGGAGGGCATTGGGCACGTCAGACTGTCTCATCACCGTTAAAGTAAGGTCGATCACTGGGAGTCTGATCTTGGGTACGTTAAGGGTCAGCCAGATCAGGGCATTGTCGTCCGCGCACCACAACACGCTGCCTTCCACTACCCGTGGGTATCCGCGTAAAGCAGGGAGTGGTAATGTCGAGACTGTGTGCATCATTAGGGTTTCCAGGTCTGTCCTGATGTGCTCGGCTTCTTCATTGGTCAGATCTCTGGAGGGAAGAGGGAAACAGATAGCTTCAGCCAGCCGCGCAGCGATGTCCTTTGTAGCATGCGCGTAAGTTCTCTGAACCCCCTGAGCGGAGTGGACTCTCGCACGTTTGGCGTCCCCCTGAAGAGTGTTCGGTGAGGCCATGTCATCAGGGCGCTCCCTCTTCGCCGGCCCTGTACCTCTCGGTCCAGGCTGGGGATTGGAGGTCTCGCATTGTGTAGGATTTCCGTACAGTGAGAGGTCACCGTATACTGGAAATGTGTAGCTTGATGTGTAGCCGTCTGTACAACGTGGGGTTGAGGTGTGCGGTGTGTCACTAAAACGAGTAGCAGGAACTTACATTAGCATCTCTCCATGTGCCCATTGTTTAAACTTGGCATCAACATAAGTCGGCTAGTTGGTTCGCGTTCGTCTATAGAGCATAGTGTGCACGCTGTGCTGGCGGGCCGGGCGCGGCGCGTGACTCACAGATAACAGACTATCGAGCTCACATCCTTTTCGTGTTTCCTTTTACAGCCAACCATGAGTTCTGTTGTACAAGGAAAAATATTCTTTGAAATTCCGATAATTTTTCCTGTTATAATTTATAATAAATGTTTACAACTTATTATTATCATTATAATCTGAGCCCGTGTGAAGTTTTATGATAATAGGTAAATGTTGGATTTTAATTCAACGAAATTTTTTTACGACGTGAAGCGATATCGATCATTCTTGACCATTGCGATATCGGTCATTGGAAAAATGGTACCTAGGGGTGGTCCTATACAACGTGCCGCTACAATGGCGACATTAATTTAACACACTGATAGGGCTAGTGGCCAGTACTTAATCATAAAAAATATAATAAGATAAAATAATTCGTATATAGTTTTTTTTCTTCTAACAAACTATATAATAATAAAGTAACCAAAATAGGGAACTTGCATGTATTTTTTTTTCACTAAATCAATAATACACAGTAATATAAACCTAAGATAAGTATTGAAAGTTAAATTGAACTACTAATTGATGCTCAAAAAAATTATGAAACTCCAACAATTTTCTACTACAGTTCAAACGTCCGTTTCTGTCGCGGTCATGATGTGACGTCATTGTTCACGAAACTGCTTTGTTTACATCTGTTTTTTAGCCCCAAATCTTATGTATTCAGTTATTGTTTATGCTTTATTCAAGTAGAAGTACTTACATATTTACCTTAGTGAGATTTCAAGCATTTAGCAAAGAATAGATTTTATTCACATGTTTTGTTTCGTCACTTCCGGCATTTTCGAAGAGGACGCGTTTTGAGTTTGCGTTCCGTTCCACCAAAAAAACGCAACATAAATAAATTAATTGTAAAATAAGTAATGCATTAAAAAATGTAAAAAATATTGGAATTTGTTTCTTGACTCCTACACAATGTATATTAAAATAATGGATACGTTTTGAATTACGTGCATATTCCCTATTGGGATCACTCTGTGCAAAACATCATTCATGGCGCTACTTACTATACTAGCTGGCTTACGTTTCTACTCGGAGCGGCAACGTCTCGGTCCGAGCTGGCATCGACGCGCGTTGTACGATCGGTCCGACCCCGCCGCGCGAGTGCAGCGCGGAGGTGCGTAATCACTTATCATCCTCTCTTATTAGCTAATATTCACATAGCCACTATCATCATTAATCACTTCTTTTATTAAATTGTCTTTATTATCAATATTTAAAGTTTTCAATGTGACCACCGCGTTGGCGGATACTGGCGTTGTAACACATCTTTCTTTGATTTTTTTGAACTAATAGGTATTTTGTGCACTATATCTAGGTTTCTATGCAAGCAGAAAATAAAAATGTTGAAAAATAAATTCAGTATAAGCAAAAATCTGCTTTTTTGCACAAATTTTACCTGAACGTTGGCCATTCATAATGTACTCATAAAAAATTGTAAATGTTAAGAAAACATTACGATAGAAACCTTGCCAATGTAATGTAAGGAGATTCTAAATGACCAACATTTATTTCACAAACTGGTAAGGCTTACTCAAAAACACGTATTTAGGTACTGGAACAAGTTTTATGAAATTTCCGCACATTATTTTTCGTTCAATGTTATCGCGTTCTCACTCGTTTGTTAATAGTTTTCACTTGCGCTGGATGAAACAACAAACTTTTCAACCATGCTCGCGTTGACGATAGACGGACCGGGAAGGCCCCTCTTAAGAATGACGGTTCTCAAATCGTTCCTTCCCGATCCGAAAAGAACCTAACTTGCGGCCTGGGGGGCACCGGTATAGGAGTAGAAACGTGTTTCTCCGGACAATTGGACGAAGCTGTTGGCAGAGACAAGACTCAACAGGAGATGCAGTGGCTGCTTTGGTAAGTGCTCTCGTATTTCCAAGTGTCCTTGCTCTCTTTCCTGCCTTATTATAATTTGTGTATTTTATTTCTAATATGTATGTCTGTCTATAAGCTAACATCGCGGTAGGCAACCACTTATTATAGCGTTAAAATATTCCGTGAAATTCCACGTGAAATACTCTATTGTTCTGTTTCAGTGCCACTAGACAGGTAACTTACAGTAAAACAATGTTGCTCAGAGATTATGATGCTAACTATAAACCGTACAAACTTATTGCAGATTTGATGCCAAGATATTATGGTAATCCTAAATTACTTAGATATTATATAAGAGAGGTAGAAAGTTCATTAACTTTAACTAGTGAAGCAGGTCGTTCGCATCCGGCATTTATCTGCCTGATTAAGAGTAGGCTAAGTGGTCTAGCTATCGATGCCATAGCATACGAAGAATATCTTAGTTCCTGGGAGTCAGTTAAAAGAGCTTTGACTAGACGTCTTGGAGAAACTTTATACCATGTTTAAAGCAAATAAAGACTTATCTTATCTTAACCACGCAATGAGATACAAGTTATGCAGGAGTTCACACGAATACGTAGGTCAAAGAACGAGGATGCGGAAACCTTTGGCAGACGGCTCCGTGAATTATTAGACACATTATACTCTGTAGGGCAACATGGTAAGAAATCTTATTATGAAAAGATTTTTTTTTACGACACCGTATAACCCTAACTCTAATTCACCCATCGAACGTTTACATTCCACATTAGCTGAAATAATTAGAATACAACGAATGACCAATAAAGACGATCCCATACAACTTATGAAGTATTCTATTATTGCATATAATAATTCTATTCATTCAGCAACCGATTATATACCTCATGAGCTATTATTCGGACGCACAGCATCTAGAAATCCGCTAGAATTATACTTTCCAAAGGAAATCTATCAGGATGATGTTATGAAGCACCGCGCTAACGCCGAGGCAGTTCAAGAATGTATCGCAGCACTTATGTCTAAGAATAAAGAGCAGGTGATTTCTAAACGAAACCCAAGATGCAGAAGAAATCAAGTTCAAGGTAGGTGAGACCGTTTATAAACAGGTAGCAAAGTCAACAGGCAGTGATAAAATGAAGCCTGTCTTTCTTCTACAAGATCATCCACTTTCATCCAAATAATGTGGCTAAAACTATAGGTAACCACCAAAACTCTAAGTCTTTTAGGGTCCACTTTAAGCTACTACGGAGGTCTCGTCTTGTTGCAGGACCCTCGTCTCAGGAGCCATCGTGCTCTACGCAAAAGGAATCGTAACCATTACACCATCCACCACCATCCCCATCCACATCCACCATCACCATCATTCCATTTATCCTTAAACAGGATAACTACTTTGGTCTCGCTTGCGTTTACAATATTACAAATCTTCATTTAACGTCCATCCAACTTATGTCATTATATGCAAGCACTAATGCAGCTGAAAGTGTAATGTCAGGAGAGTTACATAAAACACATTGAAATCAAATAGAGTATAGCTTAGATCAAATAGGTAAAAAGATGAAGTTTTTAAGCCCGCAAGTTAGAAAAAGACGCGGTTTGATTAAGGGGTTAGGTACTGTTGTTAAATCCATAACTGGAAATCTCGATCATAATGATGCAGCAAAACTTGAAGAAGAAATATTAAACACGAGAAATAGAATTAATAATGTTCAGAACATACAAAGAAAGTCATTAGTTCTAGCACAAAATACAATAAAAGAGTTTGCCAATCAATTAAATAAATTTAATAAGAATCAAATAAATTTGGCTAGCATACTGCAAAACATTACACGTAATAGTAACGCCGTAACTAATCATATTCATTTTCTAGATATATATGTACAGAGAGATTTTAGTTTACAGATTATCTATAAGTTAATGTTGTTAGAAGATGCCATAACGTTCGCACAACTGTGCACCATACATCCTAGTATTATAAGTCCTCAAAACCTTATAGAGGAATTAATCAACTTAGGTAACGTCTATTCGTTTAGACCAGTGGCTATAATTAATCTTAGTAACATTCATAGGATAGAAAAATCAATTATAGTTAAGGCCTATAGTACAGTACACTCTATAAACTTTATCCTAGAAATCCCATCAGTAGCCCCACAAACCTATGACCGAATTCATCTCTACTCCATTCCCAATAAAAATAACCTAACGATTATCCCTAAAACAAAATACCTTGCACTTGGGAACGATGAGTATGCCTACCTAGAAGAAGACTGTCAAACCCTCACCGATGACATCCAACTTGGCAAGACCCTGGACACTAGAAGAATTGAAGACACCGAAGACTGCATCCCATCCCTTATTCAGCATCGTCAAGCAAACTATACACATGCCAAGATAAGCCTAAGAAGAGGAAAAATTCAAAAGATTGGAGATAACAATTGGCTACTTGTCCTGAAGGAAGATGAAATTGTCAAAACACAGTGCAAAACTAAGGCAGACTACAAAAAGCTAACTGGGATTTATCTCGTCACATTAACAGAAGATTGTCAAATTAACGTCATGAACAGAACATTACGAGCACACACAGGCACAATCGTCATCAATGAGGTCATACCTTTACCAGAGCAACATCAAGTCTTAGAAGAAAATGTCTAATATGAACTACAACTAGAAGACATCTCACTAGACAGCATCCATGAACTTATCAACAAAGCAAGCGACCTCTCCTTACCAGATAACATCAATTGGCCACTGATGATGGCCACACCGAGTTGGACTACGGTACTCCACTATGTATTATTAGTAGCAGCAGCATCCTGGAAGCTGTACCAATGGAAGATCACTAAGATCTCAGAGAACATCACAGTGAGGAAACCAAAGGCAGCGTGGACGCTGCCAGAAGCAAGAGTTGCTTTTATCTTATGGAGGGAGGAGTTAACTCAACGTAACAATTGTTTACGCTGAGCAGCCGCCAGCCTACGTATTAATGTGCAACCTAGCAAGTCGATCAATTACATGTTACTCGATATTATTGTTACTGTTTCACTCTAATTAAAATAATTATTGTATTAAATAAAGTTTTTTTAACTTAATTCCCGATCGCTTTAACGCGAGAAAATTTTCGTACAATGATTTTTTATGACTTTCGATATCATTAAGTCAATAAGAAAGTTATTATAGACTTCGATTGGTCTTTCACGATGAAGCCCCATCTCGTGCCACTGTTTACAACTGGTTTAATGAGTTTAAACGTGGTCACACTAATCTTTCCGATGATCTGCTTGAGGGACGGCATTCTATGGCGACGACTGAAGATAACAGTGTTGTGCGGCGTATGATAGAGACTAACAAAAGAGTGACTTATGACAAAAGGGTGACTAAGATCCTGAAACTAAGAGACAGTCTGCTGTCTGGGTGTTTCCTTCCGAGGAGCTGCCTACTAAAGTGAAGAGAGGTCGAAGCGTCGGAAAAAAGATGGTGGCGTCGTTCTTCGGAAGGACAGGTCATTGCGCAACAATGGTTTTAGAGGATCGAAAAACAGTTACTGCAGAGTGTTACACCAACAATTGTTTGCCACTTGTCTTGGAAAAAGTTCGGGAGAAACGACCTCGCAGTAGGATCCTCCTTCACCCCGAAAACGCGTTGTCGCACACCGCTAAGCAAACTAATCGACTACGACGTCAGACGTAGAATTATTGGGTCACCCGGCCTATAGCCTCGCCCTCGCACCTTGCGATTTTTATTTATTTCCGAAAATAAAAGAAAAACTTCGAGGAAAACGTTTTATGGACGGGGAGGAAGCAGTGGCTGCGTTTCAAAATGCCGTCGAAGACACCCCTAAGGACGAGTGGGCAAAGTTCTTTTTTCAGTGGTTCCAACGGATGCAGCGATGTATTGATGTAAATGGTCACTATTTTGAAAAGATATAATAAAACTAACAACTTGCTAGTTTGTTCAGTTTTTGATTTTCTAAGAACTTTCAGTGTCATGTCACCCTCCTGTATTTAGTTATGTCACTAACTGCTGCATGTTTATTGGCGCGTACGCGAGAACGTTTAAATATTGGAAGTTTTTGAAGCAATCAAAAAATATTATTTTAATATTTTGGAACTGTAGTAGGTACCCAATTAAAATAATAAAACGACATAATGTGAATATAAAATCTTTTATTTTCAAAACAAAACAATGTGAACATAAAACTATAAATAATTGTTTTTTTTTTTTGAGGGAATGTCAGCATTGCAGTCCAATAAATAGATTTAGAATGCATTGTCATCGAGTTGTAAGCTACCCTGAAAGTTTCAGCCGGATAGCTAATCGGGAAGTGCTCGAAATTTGAGTTGCAAGATTCCACCCGGAACGATAGACAGACAAACAAGAAAGTGACTTAATAAAAACGTAGTAAGTTTTTCTTCTTTCGCTAAATTCTGTAAATGATTTCGATGGCCGTCCCAACCTTTGCTGCACTCTCGGTATTTCAAAAGATTTTTTCTGCCATTCTACATTGTTTTTTAGGAAGCTTGTTTTTATTTTATTTGCTTTCTACCACCTAAGCACAATGAATTTATAACTCTTCTCTGCATTTTTCTGAGACAATATTTTTTTTATTTCATGTAATGAGATTATATGGGTAATTTTTTCATTATCCTGGCAACTGTACACACACATTTATTTATTTATTTATAACAATCTTACCTACACTATCATTACAGATCTATGATCCAATGCGACAGAGTGGCCTTACTAACTAAATCCTAAATCTACACCTTATACCTAGTTAAAAAAGATCTTAATCTAAATAACTTATTACATAATATATAGTGTAACTTTTGCGAATTCACTCAAGTTGCACCACAATACATCAACCCATAGAGGCAGGTGTTCTTGTAGTGCTGTCACGTGGCTGTTACGCACACATGTCTACAAACGTACCTCACATTATTGTTCCGCGCGGTCTATCTGCTTCGTTCTATAATCTGAGGGTACTGTGTTAAATGTTACAACAAAATATGTTGTGATTGCAATTAAATAAAATAAAATTTTAAACTCATATTAAAAGTAAACAAGCACATTACAAATTAGAGGATTATATCCAAGATAAGAATGCTTGGAAACTTGCTGGTCGAGCAACATAGGACAATCTAAGAGTTTAGACCAAATAAAACTGGTTGCTACTTTAATTGTATAATGTATTATTTTTATGACCTTTATGACCTATTACTTATTTTTTTTTAGGAAAATATATATTATATACCTTTACAATGTTTGTAAATATGTGAGCACCATGTATCTGTCACATAATTAATTTCTCCGTCAGCTTCATTTTTAATTCTTTTTACCTATTGTGGTATAGTAATTTAATTCTAGGTGCATCGTCTTCACATATAATTATATAACTAACTAGCTGACAAGTGCCCACTTCGTTGGGCGGGTCTTTTCATTTTTTGGAATAATATATTGCCTATGACACTCACAAATAACGTGGCTTTCTACGGGTAAAAGAATTTTCAAAATCGGTTCAGCAGATCCAGAGATCTACTGAAACCTCACAAACTCACAAACTTTACCTCTTTATAATATTAGTGTAAAGATATACCTATACAAAATAATGTTAAACGTTTTAAAAGAGTAAGCTGGAGTTTCTTTATACATTGTTTTAGTATCTGAATCTGCTAATTATTATTATTAATTTACTCTCTCAAGTTACATGACTCATATAATACCTTATACACACAACAGACAATACATTAACATTACAACACAATACAAAACCATCGCACTATCAACACTTACATTAGTGACCGACGACTGTAGGTGACGTGCAAGTCCAGTGACTTGCACGTCACCTACAGTCGGCTCAACTGTCCATACATTAGACGCTGCAGTCAGCGTCTAATGTATGGACAGTTGAGCCTGTCCGCTATCATCATCAGTACGCTGTTGGGGCTGCCGCGCAACCTCCGCGCCAGAGTCGCGCTCCGTTTACGCATCATTGCATAGAAGCAGTCGACGCTAGCTTCAGCAAACATCCCGAGGCACCAAAGTGTCGCGGTAGCCCCATCAGCGCTTCAGGCGGAGCTGTACGGGGGGTACAGAACGGCGAAGACTCTGAACAGAGACCCGTGGGGACGCCCCTACAAAGGGGTGAGAGATAAACTCCGCTCATGGGCTCCCCCGTTGACGCAGAGTCTCCGGCCCCAACTCGTGGAGGACGTGGTGAGCGCTCTGTTCCCTTCGCGAGGGGAACATACTCCTCCGCCCATGACTCTGCCTCCTGCGGTGCCCGATGCGGATCACACCAACGACGACGACGATGATGATACTCCGGAGGTGACCGAGGTAGATTTGAGAGTGGCGGTACGTAGGCTGAATGCCGAAAAATACCGCCCCAGGACCCGACGGCTTGCCTGGGAAAGCCTGGGTTCTGACCTTGGAGGCTCTCGGGCCTCGACTAAGGGGGCTCCTAGCGCATGCTTGGAGAGGGGCCAGTTTCCACTTGGTTGGAAGACGGGGAAACGGGTCCTCATTAAGAAGCCAGGGCGCCCGGCGGACTCTCCGTCCGCTTACCGGCCAATCGTGCTGCTCGACGAGGTGGGCAAGCTCTTTGAAAGAGTAATTGCAGACCGCTTTGTCGGGCGGCTGGTGCGGGTGGGGCCGGATTTGGCGGAGAGCCAGTTTGGTTTCCGCTAATGCCTTTAATACACTGCCCTGGATTTGCATTAGGGAGGCACTCCGGTATCACCGGATGCTGACTCGACAGAGGTAGGTCGGCACCTACCTCTGTCGAGTGGTCGAGGCCTATTTGACGGACAGGGCCGTCATCTACCCCGGTCACCACGGAGAGTGGAACCGGCGAGAGATGTCGTGCGGTGTCCCACAGGGATCGGTCCTGGGGCCGCATCTGTGGGACATCGGCTACGACTGGGTGCTGCGTGCCGACCTCCCTAGCGGCGTCAGCGTAGTCTGCTACGCTCACGACACGCTGGTCCTGGTGGTCAGGCGGCGGCTGAACTGGCGGCACGTGGGGTTGCGACAATCGTCGATAGGATCCGGCAATCGGGACTCGAGGTGGCTTTGCACAAGTCCGAGGCCATGTGTTTTTATGGTCCTCGGAACGCGCCACTGTCGGGTTCCCAGATAACGGCGGGAGGGGTTCACATCGGCGTCGAGTCGACGATGAAGTACCTGGGAGTCGTCCTCGACAGCCGATGGAACTTCGTGGAGCATTTTCGACGTTTGGCTCCCAGACTGCAGCGGGCCGGGGCTGCCTTGAAGCGCTCCTGCCCAATCTAGGCGGTCCAAACGCCTCCTACCGGAGGCTCTATGCGGGGATCGTGCGGTCCATGGCCCTTTACGGGGCACCGGTGTGGGCGCGTTCCTGCGCGGGCCATTAGGCTGGTACGGGGTTACCGCACGGTCTCCCGTGAGAAAATATATCAATTTTTAATTTGGAAATTACAAAAAATACATTGAAATCCTTCGGAAATTGACACCCCTTAACATATGTTTAACTATGACCACAATTTTTTTAAATATTTCTGTTTTTTCTCATATCGGCAACCTAAGTAACACTGCTATGACTGCTATCCACCACAACCCTTAAAAATCCCAGAATGCCTGTAGGTTTTACACAAACAATGAATCAAAAATTTTTTTCCATAAATTTTCAAAGTTTTTTACTTACAGTCATCGAGGTTTAATAAAAAACCAGCCAAATGCGAGTCAGACTCGCACACGAAGGGTTCCGTACCATTATCTATAAAAACGACAAAAAAAATCACGTCTGTTGTATGGGAGCCCCCTTAAATATTTGTTTTATTTTAATTTAATTATTTATTTTTAAAGTGAATATACAGGGTGTTTGGTGCATCGTGTGCCAAATTGAAATGGTCGACTGAAGGAGTCATCCGCCAGCCTTTCAGACCCTTTAACACCCCTCATGCTCTGTGGATTTTTTTGTTATCGACTTTTTATTGTTTTCCAAAAAAAAGACCCAAATTTTACATTCAAATACAGATTTAAAAAAAATATAAGGCGTAGACTCTGAATTTTAATTTTATTTCGATGTGTATTGTTTAAGAATACTTTTAAATACAAAATTAGTGATATGACTAATATCACTAATTTTGTATTTAAAAGTATTCTTAATATTAGTCACCTAGTTCTTTTTTAATTCACTCGCAAAGGTAAAACTTAAATTAAAGCTGTCCATGTTACAGCTGTTTATAAGGCTACAAAAAAAAAATCACCGGGATCTTCCAACTCCCTCATTAATTCTCCAGTCTATCCTCTTTCTAATGATGTGCCACATGCCATAAAAGTATTTTAACAACTTTGTGAATTCGCTAGAATTGTGAATCGAGTCACCTAAGGCTAATATTCAAAATTATTATTTAAAAAAAAATCTCTTAAATGATATCTGTCAAACCTATAAATCTGCTATCTCATTCTTATGGTTAGGTAAATTCGTGTCTCATATCTGTATCTTTCGTGGGATTTACTTGAAATAAAAAAACAAAATTGCATTTTTAACATTTATTTAATTTTTGTTACAAATCTTGCTCAAATTGTTGGCCTCTGTTGCGAATGCAGGCCCGACACCTGTTTCGTATTTCAACAGTTGTTGTACGAAGTCGTATTTCCTCCTTAATAGTATTGAATGCCGCTTCTATGCGTTGGACTAATACCTCCCTAGTTGGAACCTCCGTGGCATATACCAACTCTTTGGCACGTCCCCAGACATAAAAGTCTAACGGAGTTAGATCTAGGGAACGTGGCGGCCATGGAATAGGGCCATCGCGTCCAATCCATGCATTGGGGAACACATTGTCGAGATATTCCCTCACAGTCAATCGCCAATGCGCGGGACAGCCGTCATTTTGAAATACAATGGGCACACGTTCATTAAATACGGGCACATCGGTCACTAATTCGGGCAGGTCATTTTGTAGGAATTCCAGGTAGTCTTCGCCATTGAGATTATCGGGCAGGTAATGCGGTCCAATTACCTGATTCCCAATCACTCCTGCCCAAACGTTTACACTAAACCTTCTTTGAGAAGATTTCTGTCTTTTAACACGTGGGTTTTGCGTTTTCGTTGTCCAGTGGTGCAAATTGTGTAAATTGAGGATCCCATCCTTGGTAAATTTGGATTCATCCGTCCACAGTATTCTTTTTAAAAAATCAGGATCATCCACATCCGTGTGTAAAAGAAACCGACAAAAAGCCACTCGTCTCTCAAAGTCGCCACCCTCAAGACCTGCAACAAACAAAAAACTCTTTTAAATTTCTCTTGGGCAATAAGTAATTGCACAAAAAAGGACCCGCTGTTCGTGCTAATAGATTCACTACCTGGAAGTGATGCCATACCATACCCATTACCTGCTAAACAAAGGCAAGGTCAAAAAAGGCTTGCACGGGTTTAAAGTTAGTTTAAAATTACGTACCTTGCACCGGAGTGTAGTGGAACGGGTGCTTTTTGTTTTGACGAAGTACTTTCCACACTTTCCATATTGAAATATCAAGATGTGATGCCACATTTCTAATGCTTCTTGTAGGGTCTTCCTCAAAAAGTGCCAGTATTCTCTCGTCTACTTCAACATTATGTCGCACAATATGGCCCCTTGGTTCATTAAAAGTAACACTGCCAGTCTCGCGTATGCGTCGGTATGTGTCTTGGAAGACTCTGCGGCCAGGTAATCGTCTACCAGGAAAGCGTTCCTGGTAAAGTCGTTGCGCTGCACGAGCGACGCCATTAGCGGCTCCGTAAGCCATCATGATGTCCGCATATTCTTCGTTAGAGAATGTCGCCATTGCAATAACAAAAAACTCAAAGTTTAACAATAACAACAAAAATTAAACAAATGTAACAAGAACCAGCAAAACTTAACGATAACAAAGTAATAAAAGAATCGCGGAGTATGGTGAACTAGCACACACGTTAGGTAGCAGAGGCAGTCATGTCTCGACAAAAAAAATGGCGGGTCGGGCGGCGCGATTTGTTCAAACCGATTTAAGGTATGCAAGAAAGAGATAGAAGATAGGTTTTACTGTGAAAGAGTGAGAAAACAAATTTTACCTCTTTCTCAAGTAACAGTTCCGCAATAAATATTTGTTCATTAGAATTTGGAATGTAGTTTTATGTGACTTGATTCACAATTCTAGCGAATTCACAAAGTTGTTAAAATACTTTTATGGCATGTGGCACATCATTAGAAAGAGGATAGACTGGAGAATTAATGAGGGAGTTGGAAGATCCCGGTCGCTTTTGGTTTTTTTTTTGTAGCCTTATAAATAGCTGTAACATGTACAGCTTTAATTTAAGTTTTACCTTTGCGAGTGAATTAAAAAAAAACTAGGTGACTAATATCACTAATTTTGTATTTAAAAGTATTCTTAAACAATACACATCGAAATAAAATTAAAATTCAGTCTACGCCTTATATTTTTTTTTAAATCTGTATTTGAATGTAAAATTTGGGTCTTTTTTTTGGAAAACAATAAAAAGTCGATAAAAAAAAATCAACAGAGCATGAGGGGTGTTAAGGGGTCTGAAAGGCTAGCGGATGACCCCTTCAGTCGACCATTTTAATTTGGCACACGATGCACCAAACACCCTGTATCACTAAATATTCTGTGAATATTTCAAGCGTCTACCTGTAGCTGTTATCAAAACCAAGCAAAAAAATCACGTTTGTTGTATGGGAGCCCCCTTAAATATTTATTTTATTCTGTTTTTTAGTATTTGTTGTTATAGCGGCAACAGAAATACATCATCTGTGAAACTTTCAACTGTCTAACTATCACAGTTCATGATATACAGCCTGGTGCCAGACGGACAGACAGACAGACAGACGACGGAGCCTTAATAATAGGGTTCCCGTTTTACCCTTTGGGTACGGAACCCTAAAAAGTATGGACACTACTACGGCAAGTTTAAAAAAAAAATTGGCCCAACTAATCAAGATTCCAAAATGGTATAATACTTGGTGTTGCGGAAATGATTATTTTAAGTTGAGATTATTTTTATAAGAGTTTGTTAGACGCAAACTCGAGGGTTGCACCAAATTCAATCTAGAAAACAGTAGTATAAGGGTTGCACTGACCTGATTGTTCCTGCAACTGCTCCTCTCGATGGCGGGTTAGTTGATTTGATGTAGGCAGGTTTAATAAGTAGGTTTTTGGTTTTGAGCGCGTATTATAACCACCAGTGGTGGCGGTTAATTATTATAAATTTGGGAATCTTGTTAAACTTGGGTCCACTGCGATTATAGAACAGCTGGCAGCTACTCTTGCGCGAGCGATTATCGCAACTGAAGGCATGTCATTTCTTTGACAAGAAGGCGAGGCGTGTCTCCCCTCCACCGAATCTTGGATCAAAAAATGGCGCGAGCAATAAATACCCTCAAAAAGTAGCCACAAAAAAAATTGCGTACTATTTATAAACAAGAACCATAAATTGTTATTGTTGATAGTATAGTCCGCGCGCAAGTGCTAGTCACCGCCTGAGCTATAAGAGCGGTGAAAAAATTACCACTTAGATTATGATTATTAATAACATGTAAAAGATGATTGGACAAGTTCCACGGCACTTATGAGTTAGAGTCTGCTCCTTGTGTGTAACCCTCGCTTGTGTCCACAGCGGTGGACTTTTTCAACCAAATCAACATGCTGTACGGCACAATCACGGAGTTCTGCACGGAGGAGTCGTGTGCGGTGATGTCGGCGGGGCCCAAGTACGAGTACCATTGGGCCGATGGGCACACCGTCAAGAAGCCCATCAAGTGCTCCGCACCCAAGTACATCGACTACCTCATGACGTGGGCGCAGGATCAGCTCGACGACGAGACGCTCTTCCCCTCCAAAATAGGTAAGCCTACCTTACATTAATTACTCGGTCACTGAACCCAACAGTAAGTCTACATACTTTTGACGTGCACTTCCCGTACGTTTCGGGTGACTATCTGTTAGCGCCGTAAAACTGATTTCAATTCAATTTATTTAATTCAGTAACAATTAACATTGCGTTCGAATATAATCCAGCATGAAACATTAGTAGGTATTAGATGTACAAATATATAAATACAAAAAAATGTTCAAACAAACCAAACATGCAACTCAATTTAAGGACGCTATCACAAAATCTGACAAAAAATTGGCAAAATGTAACTAAACCAAATCTAATAATTGCCACAGATAGATTAAAAAATTAAAAAAATTAAATTCATTCAGAAAAAAATAATGGTTTATAATATTGTGAAAAATAATTTCCGTTGCCTCTACACAAATTTCATCATAGCCACAAGATTTCTTATTTTGCATACTAATCACGATTTCTAAATTTCTTTCGGAGAAGTAAGTGAGATATCCATATTGTTTTCCACTCTTGCCGTGCTGTGCTGAAGAAAAACGACAGCATCGTGACCATCATTACCAGGCATGATGTACCTACTTGTAATCAAATTGCTTTAGTAGAATGTCAGCTACTTCCTCTGGGTTATCTCTTATTTGGTTGTTTATTTTGAGTCGAATTTCCGCCCGCATTGGTTTGACCTTATTTGTACTCTTATTTTATAACTTTCCAAATATCCCTAATTGAATTTTTTGATTGACAAATTTTTCCACTGATTAAGTTTTTTTGCATTCAAAATTACCCATCTAACAATTCTAACATATTTATTTTTGTACCTTCATACCTCTTGTGAACCACTTTAATTGAAAATTACGTCTTTATTTAATTTTTAGTTCACGTTTTCTAAAACTGTACTGATATACCTTACCAAAAGTCTTCAAAAATGTGTTGATTCCCATAGCACTCCAGTTGTGTTCAAGAATTCTTTGACCAAAATTTACAACATTCTTGTAATTAAAGACTCTTATTTATAATAATACGATTCCTCCACAAATCACACACGTCCTATTCAATAAATGCTCCAGCTGTTTTTCCAAGCTTTTCATAAAATTATCAAAATTCTTATCATTACCTGTATTAATATTCTTTGTACAACAAATTTCAAAGCTCTCTACCCTATACAGTTTATTTATTACATCTACAACTTCAACTTTTCTGTCTTTCAATGCTAAGATTAAGGTTCCCCCACTTATCTTTTTATTTCTAGTATTGTAAGATACAAGATTGTAATTTTCTATATTTAATAAATTTACAGTTTTTTCGTTCAAGAAATGTTCACTTAAGCATACATAGTCTACCCTTCTTTCAAGCGTTTCTAAATAAATGGATAATTAATGTTTCTTATTGCTAATTCCACACACATTCTGATGACATAATATACACATTTTAAATTGAAGATTTGATGAGACTAAATTTACACTTTTACGTGATGCCATAGCAGTGTCTGGTGTGTGACTTCATCAGTTTGTGACGCGGAATTTACAAATTTAATTTGGGTGAGGATGCTGCTATCAATAGATGAATCATTACAATCAGTTTGGGTAGACGCATTCGCGTTTCCTACTGTGTTCTTCATAATCTGCCATTTATGTCATGTAGTTTCGGTAATTAATTATGAAATTTTTAAGCAAAATTTCTCTATGTAAGCAAGCATGTAGACTACACATTTACACACTACATGCTTGCAATTTGTTTACATTTTTTGGTTGTCTGTCATAATAATTTATATCTAAACAAATGAACATTGAATTTTCACAGTCATTAGTTCTTACTGAATTGTTTAATGCATTTATGTTTATGTAGTCTTTACTCGTTACTATAAATTTTACCCACTAATACATTTGTGGACTTTAATTGGCACAGGTTGTAGTGTAAGTATGTCTGAACTAACATCTGATTTCTATCATTAGACCCTGCCAGTATCAATACAAAATCAGATTTGGTGTAATCAATGCACATCGATACACAAGACTTCAGTACTTCATCCACATACGGTTTTATAATGGAAGTAAAAGAAAAGGAGTCTCCTAAGTAATACTGAAGTATCTGTCTTACATTATATCATATTCGATTTGGTTCGTTAGTTCACAGAAATCAGTCAGTAACGAAAATATAAACATGGAATTTTAAAGTAGTTTGAATGGTTAATTAAAGAGTAAAATACACACAAAATTGGCCGTCACAGGACGCCCGAGTTAAGTGTGGTAACCCTACTACAATTAGCTTTGTCAGCAGTATAGCTTCCGCCAAACCTTGTGAGTAAGTAATTGTAATGTAGGACATGTCGTCACGTAGCGATTGTCATAACTTAGCAATAAGTACCTTGTACCTTTAGGATTAGGACATTATTATCTTTACTGTCACTCTGTCAGTTAAATAAAGTTATTTTTATAAACTCTCCGACTGTCGTTTACTTAATTGGCGCAGCCGGTAGGATCTCTGTAGTCACTCAGTATAGTATAAAATTCTACAAGCTGCTGTGACGTCTGTTCCAACAGTTTAACAGAGATCGCCGAACAAACAAATTTATTGAGCAACTTCATCGAGAGGCTGACGCTGAGTGTGGTGATAATAATCCAAGGAGAAGATGGGAGTAACTTCGGGACTGTGAGTAGAACTTTTCACCATCCTTTCTGTTTTCCTTTACGTTTTTCTCTTTGATTAGATATATGTGTTTGTGTTATTAGGGGTCAGACAATACCAGGATAACATTCATATTTTATTGCGATAGAACTTTCGATAAATAGGTAGATATACGAGGGCTGCACTAAAAGTATCGGGAATGGAATATTTCCACTGATCCTGTCATATTAAAATCTTTTTAATTGAAAACTCCTTGGTTTTAAAAATCGAATACCATTTATTTATTTAAAAAAAGATTCTCGGTCTTGTCACAAGGTTTTGTCAAACTTGTTTAGTCGTTGAGAAAATGGAATTGACTCGAGAAAATTCAAGAGCGATGATTTATTATGACTTTCGAACTGGTTTAACACAAAAACAGTGTGTTGACCGGATGATTTCTGCATTTGGTGATGAAGCCCCATCCAAAACCACAATTTATCGCTGGTTTGCTGAATTTCAACGTGGACGTGTCAAGCTCAGTGATGATCCCCGTCAAGGTCGTCCAAAAACTGCAGTCACCCAAGAAAATGTTGATGCTGTGCGTAAGCTGATTGAGGAAGATCGACATGTGACATACCGCGAAATTCAGGCAACTTTAGACATTGGCATGAGTCAAATACAAATAATCTTGCATGAACAATTAGGTGTAAAAAAGTTGTTTTCCCTATGGATACCGCATTCGCTCTGTGAAGAGCAAAATACGGCTCGCGTTACTTGGCGCGTCAGAACTCGAAAGATTCCACGCAGGATCCTCAAATGCTGTATACAACATTGTATCAGGTGACGAATCCTGGATATACGCGTACGAACCCGAAACAAAAAACCAGTCACGAGTTTGGGTGTTCGAAAATGAGTTAAAGCCAACAAAAATTGTTCGTTCACGGAGTGTTGCAAAAAAAATGGTGGCCATGTTTGTCTCCAAAACCGGCCATGTTACGACTATTCCTCTTGAGGGACAAAGAACGGTTAATGCAGAATGGTATGCTAGCATTTGTTTGCCACAGGTCGTTTCTGAACTCCGTAAAGAGAACTGCAACCGCCGCATCGTCCTCCACCACGACAATGAGAGAACAAAAGAGTTTTTAGAGCAAGAAAACATAGAATTATTAGACCATCCGCCGTACAGCCCCGACCTAAGCCCTAATGATTTCTATACTTTCCCTAAAATAAAGAATAAATTGCGTGGACAGAGATTTTCATCACCTGAAGAAGCTGTGGACGCCTACAAAACGGCCATTTTGGAGACCCCAACTTTCGAATGGAATGGTTGCTGCAATGATTGGTTCCATCGTATGGAAAAATGTGTCAAATTTCGCGGAGAATACTTCGAAAAGCAATAAATACATTTTTAAATAGTAATGTTGTGTCACTTCCTTGATTCCCGAAATTTTCAGTGCCGCCCTCGTAGTTAGTT
Source organism: Tiliacea citrago (assembly GCA_963921375.1). Taxonomy (NCBI): domain Eukaryota; kingdom Metazoa; phylum Arthropoda; class Insecta; order Lepidoptera; family Noctuidae; genus Tiliacea; species Tiliacea citrago. Next base: position 27,647,700 of record OY992790.1, on the reverse strand, counting down.
TAGTACATTTTTATTACGATACAAATCTCGTGATAAAGTAATTAGGTAGGCATAATTGATTAGTACCTACAGTTTATTACGAATATTACGATATAAGTTTCGTATTAAACTGTGTCAGTGTCACTAGGTAGGTAGTAAGTTTCCTGGTGTGTGTAGCGTTTCGTTTTTCAATAACAATGGATCAGATCGTACCAATTCCGTCAGCAATGACTAGCATTATTCCGGAATTTAGTGGCGATGCTAGGCAACTCCCACTGTTCATCAAGAAATGCGAATATATATTAAATAAGTTCCGAGGAGGAGATGCTCAGAACGAATACTTATATCACGTGGTAACTAGTAAACTTTCGGATAAAGCCGCGAACCTAGTAGGAGAGCGGGATCAAATAAATAATTGGGACGAACTAAAAGATTTATTAGTGCAACATTTTGGGGATCCTAGGACCGAAGAATGTTTAGTGTTGGAGTTGGAATCTTTGAAAATAAACCAAAGTGAAAGTTATGTAGATTTTTGCCATAGGATACAAAACATACGTAGTATTCTTATTGCAAAAACCAACGAAACGATAAGCTATATCAATGTACGTCAAGCCAAACAGCACATTTATACTAATTCATCGCTGAATGTTTTCTTATACAATTTACCAGCGTATTTAGTTAGGCTAGTACGATTGAGAAATGTAACGACTTTGGAAGATGCCTTAAGGGTTGTATTGGAAGAGCAAAACTTCCAAACGGTTTATGATCTGAAAAATAGCAGAAATAAGCCGCCAAGGAAATTTACGGAAAACCATAATAACAACTTTCAAAAAACACATAATTCACAAACAAGAGAGGCAAATCCGAATATACCTCATAGTTCACAAAATAATCTAAACCAGTCAGGTTTAGCGAACACATCGTTTCAATCAAGGAATTCGCTTTTTGCACAAAATCGAATTCCGCCACAGACTAGGTCAACCGCAAGGACGCCGAGTCAGCATGACCGGCGATGGACGTCCGCACATAATGCACCGGTTGCAAATACAAGTGCAAACACCGATGTTACTATGCGAACTGCGAGTTCTAGACATGTTAATTATACAAACAATGATTCATACGATAATAATAATCAGTTTGCGTTTGAAAGGGAACTACAACCAAGTACTCCGGACGAACCCGTATGGGCGGAAATTTTTCATCTAAGGGCCTCGAACAGAGAGAGCACATAGTTTTAAATTGTACTAGTTTTCGTTCTTTGCCATATATTATAATTCCAGAGTTAGGTAATGCAGTTTTTATGTTAGACTCTGGCAGCACTCGGTCCTTTATCGGACCGAATGTAGCGAATCAATACTTTAGAAATAATATATATAATGAGCGTTTTAATGTCGTCAGCACACATGGCACAAGTTATTTGTACACAATTGCCTAAAATTTTTAAATGTTCTGAGGAACATAAGTTTTATCTTTACGATGTGGATAGTAACTACGATGGTTTGATAGGAAGTAATCTAATGAAACAATTAGGCGCGAAAATTGACTACGAAACATCAACGTTGTGCACAAAAACAACGAAGATACCGTTCGTCTATTCGTCAACATTCACATATGTTCTGCCAGCACGTTGTGAAGTAAAAGTTAACCTTCCAGTTAATTTATGTTATGGCGAGGCCATTTTGGATTATAAAGAATTAACCGATGGAATAAGGATGCCCTGTGCTTTAGTAAACTGCATTAATGGGTTTGCATATACGGTCATTCAAAATTGTAAAAACGAAGAAATGATCCTGAAGGTCACTTAGTCCATTTAAGGTAGAGCAGTGTAATGATAGCGACTTAGCAGTTAATAACCTAAGCGAACGGGATGGATTCGATGAGTTGTTATTAAAAAATCTTAGCAAATTAAGACTAAATCACATGAATGAGGAAGAAAGTAACATGGTATGGAATATTTGTGAGGAATATAAGGATATTTTTTATTGTGAGGACACACCGTTGTCTTTTACGAATGACGTCAAGCATAAGATTAGAACTACGAACGAAGATCCAATTAACGTCAAAGCTATAGGTTACCGCCAACCCAAACAGAAGAAATTAGGCGTCAAGTAGATAAGATGTTAAGTGACGATGTAATCCGAGAATCAAACTCTCCTTGGAGTGCACCTGTTCACTTAGTTCCCAAAAAGTTAGACGCGTCAGGCCAACAGAAATGGAGAATGGTAGTGGATTATAGGCGATTAAACGATATAACTATAGATGATAAATACCCTTTGCCAAATATCAATGACCTTTTTGATAAGTTAGGAAAGCGTATGTATTTTTCAACTTTGGACCTCGCCTCTGGTTATCATCAATTACAAATCCAAGAAGAGGATAGGCAGAAAACTGCATTTACAACACCATTTGGGCTATATGAATTTAACAGAATGCCTTTTGGTTTAAAAACAGCGCCTGCTACTTTCCAACGAGCAATGGACAGTGTACTTAGAGGGTTGCAAGGGTTACTTTGCCTAGTTTGTTTAGATGACGTAATCATATTTTCGACAAGCCTACAGGAACACATCGTTAAGCTCAAAGCAATTTTTGAACGATTTAGAAAAACAAATCTAAAAGTTCAACTAGATAAGCCCGAGTTTCTAAGAAAAGAAGTTATATACCTATGACATACAATTACAAAAGACGGCCTTAAGCCTAATAACGATAAGATAGAAGCTATCCTAAAATATCCAATACCTAAAACAGTCACGGAGATAAAAAGTTTCTTGGGTCTGATAGGATATTATAGGAAATTTATCAAGGATTTCTCTAAGATAACGGGACCTCTTACAGCATGTCTAAAAAAAAGAAAAAGTATAGTAATAGATGATGTATATAGGAAAAGTTTTGAAACATGTAAAGAATTGCTAACAAATGCACCTTTACTGCAATTTCCTGACTTCAACAAACCTTTTATTCTTACAACTGACGCATCAAATTTCGCTGTTGGCGCTGTTTTGTCTCAGGGCAACATAGGCTCAGATAAACCAATTGCGTTTGCTAGCTGGAAATTAAGTGATACAGAGTCTAGATATAGCACAATAGAGAAGGAGTTATTGGCCATAATATGGGCGGTCAAATACTTCAGACCCTATTTATACGGTAGAAAGTTTATTATCTATACCGACCATAGACCATTAGCCTGGCTTAATTCGTTAAAGGAACCAAATAGCAAGTTAACTAGGTGGAGATTACGGTTAGAGGACTACAATTTTGATATCCATTATAAAAAGGGCCAACAAAATACAAATGCGGATGCCTTATCACGCATCAAAATAAATGTTACAAATGATTGTGAATCGATGATTGCAAATGTCGATGAAAACGAAAGAAACTTGCAGGAACATTTAGATGAGGTGACTAATGAGATTATAAAACTTAGTAAAAGGGAACCAGAAATGAGACTATTGAAATATCAGATTCTGAAAGTGACGCTGCGACAGCTAACTCTATATCCAATAGAGAGCATGAAGGTATACCTATCCTCAACGAAGCGATAGACACCAAGCCTAGACAAATTCACATTTTTACTTGGTTTAAAGATAGCTTGGCTGTAAAAGACATTTCTAACGACAAACAAAAAATTCTGGAAGTTCATTTACCAACGAAAAACCAGGATTTAGTAAAGGATTTTCTTAAGGAATACATTGACTACAAGCATAAATATTTCATATATTTCGAGGATCCTTCCCATAGGAAATTTTTTGTCAACGTTATTACTTCACTCTATAAAAAGGGAACCCAACAATTTGTTGAATGTACTGAAAGAGTGGTGAACGTTACAGATGAAGATGAGCAAAAGAATTTAGTTTTAAAATATCACCAGGGTAAAACCTGTCATAGGGGTATTAGAGAGACATTAATTAAATTAAAAAGATCATACTGGTGGAGTAAGATGCAGGAAACACTTACTGCCATCATTAATGCTTGTGAAGAATGTAAAAAAATGAAGTATGATAGGAAACCCCTGAAACCATTTATACAGTTAACACAGACTCCAGATGGCCCATTACAAGAAGTTTTTATTGATTTGTTATACATTGGAAAAGAACCAATATCTGACAGTGGTGGACTCATTTAGTAAGTTAGAACAAGCTATTTACATACCTAACAAAAGTACACCAGAGGTAGTAAGAGCCTTAATTAAATATTTTAGTATGTATGGAACACCCAAAAAGATAAGTAGTGATTCAGGCACAGAATTCAATAACGAACTACTCAAAGAAATGTTGAACCTTTATAAAATAGATCAGCACATTGGAACACCAAATAATCCCAATTCAATGGCAATGGTAGAGCGTTTTCATTCTACAATCATAGAAATATATAGATTAGCTAAGTATGAGCAAAGTAGCCTAGATGCTACATCTGTAATGACATACGCGATCATGGGATATAATAACACAATTCATAGTGCCACAAATTTCACACCTTTTGAGGTAGTTTTCGGACATACAGAGTCAGGGAATATTTTTGACATTGATAGGAACAAAAACTTAATGCAGAAAATTTTACAAGACCATCGTAAAAGACTGAAAATTCTTTACGAATACTTGAGTAGTCAGATGATTGGTAATAAAAGTTTAGTTAGGGAAAAGAAAGGAGGAGAAGATAATATACCAAGTGTAGTAGATGGGGACACAATTTTTATGAAAAATACTAGGACTAGAAAAGCTAAAGAGTTGCCCCGTTTTGAAAAAGCAATTGTCATGGGAAATGTCGACAGGAACATAGCCCCAGTTAAGCTTAAAAATAGAAGTACGAGAGTAGCATTAAAAAACGTAAAATATACGGATTGCCAGCAACACCAGGTGAAAATAGAAGAAACCAAGATACAACCCATATCTGAAAGTCACTGGTTGGTGTATACAGAAAAAAGTATCCAGACAACGGAACATTGTGACGACGAAACCAGGAAATACACCTTGCAAGGTACATACATCTTAGTACCAAGTCAGCACTGTACACTGCAGATCGCTGATATCTCCATTACAACGCCGGCGAACAATAGCACAGTCTCCTTCAGCCTGCCAACAGCACAGATGCCCGAACTTCGTCGTGACGTCAGCCCACCGGCAAAGCAAATGGATCTTAGAGGGGTGGACTTAGGTGACATCAAGGACTTAGTGAACCGAGCAAAATACAGTGAAAGTGTCAGTGATTTCGAGTCATATATACGTGTAACAAGTGACAATATCAGTGTATGGACCCTAAGTATTTACGTCATAATCTTAGTTTCTGTTATAGGTTTCATTATTTATAGATGGGACTTATTTAAAATTTGTAAGAGAAATTCCCTCAAGACTACACAGTTGCCTTTAGATAATTTCTCTCTTAGGGAGGGAGGAGTTAAGTGTGGTAACCCTACTACAATTAGCTTTGTCAGCAGTATAGCTTCCGCCAAACCTTGTGAGTAAGTAATTGTAATGTAGGACATGTCGTCACGTAGCGATTGTCATAACTTAGCTATAAGTACCTTGTACCTTTAGGATTAGGACATTATTATCTTTACTGTCACTCTGTCAGTTAAATAAAGTTATTTTTATAAACTCTCCGACTGTCGTTTACTTAATTCCCGCGCAGATGTGGAATGGAAGATGGATTTCTATTGAAAAGTAACATACGTTTACCAAATTTCAGCTTAAGGGTGCTATCACAAAAAAAAAACGTTTTTCGTCAATTTCTTATCTAATTGTGAGAAAGCTTGAAATAATTGAAATATTAAGTATGTGTAACTATAAAAGTACTATTTTTGTGGTGATTAACCATTCGTGTCAGTCTCAGCACCTGTTAAGGCGGATGCGCTAAGGTAGCCCGCGAAATTCATTCATTTTCTTACGTTTTTTACAATTTGCATGTCAGTAACAGGTTGTATGTTGATCTAAATATGATTCGCGGCCGTAAGAAATATGGCTTTACATAATTATAATAATTAGAATCGGCAATCCAACTAACTCTCTTCGAAAAATCCTACTGAATGATTATTTCTGAAATAACTATTTAGTAGGATGTTTTGAACTCAGAGAGTTGTTATGCTGATTGACTGATTCTAATGATTATAATTCTGTAAAGCCATATCTGTTATGGCCGCGAATCAGAATCAGAATGCTTTATTCACACAGTCATGAGATACAGCCTGGTGACAGACGGACAGACAGAGAGACAGAGAGACAGACCGACAGACAGACAGACAGACAAATGGCGGAGCCTTAGTAATAGGGTTCCCGTTTTACCCTTTGGGTACGGAACCCTAAAAAAATAACCAAAAATTGTAATATTTGCTGACGACAGATCCTTAATCTTTAAGATAAATAGACGTGTATCAAATGTTGACGACGTAAATAACGCCCTACTGCAGGTCCAACATTGGTTCACTGCTAATAATTTAGTATTAAATGGGAAAAAAACTAAATGCATAAGAATTGCTTTACCGAAGGTTAATACTCGTAGTAGTGATTGTGACATAGTATTGAATAGAGAGAAACTTGAATTCGTCGATAAAACTGTTTTCCTTGGGATCACGCTCGACTCAAGGCTGCAATCGGGTCCTCATTTAACATCTCTTGCAGGACGGCTAAGTTCAGCAGTATATGCTGTGAGAAAAATCCGTCAATTCACTAATGTAGACACGGACAAATAATTGATCTATCTATGTATCTAGATACCGCGAGGCTAGTCTATTTCAGTTACTTTCATAGTATCATGTCTTATGGTATTTTACTATGGGGACGGGCTGCAGATATCGAGTCTATTTTATTCTGCAGAAAAGAGCCATCAGAGCAATATATAACCTCCGCAGGCGCGATTCTCTAAGGGAACTGTTTAAAGATATTAATGTAATGATCTTGTCAATATATCTTTGAAAACATCATGTATATAAGGAAAATCTAAATCTTTTCAGTAGAAGAGGTGAAAGACACAATTATGGGACTAGAAATAGGGACCAATTAGTTCAACCAGGTTTCAGACTGGCTAAAGTAGAGTCACTACAACTACCAAGTAGAGGTACTGTTTAAAATATATTTATATAAATAAAACGACAAGTCCTGACTGACTGACTGACTCATCAATCAACGCCCAGCCCAACCCCTTGGACCTAGAAAGCTGAAATTTGGTACAGAGGAATGTAGACTAGGAATAAGAAATGATTTTTGGGAATTCCACCCCTAAAGGGGTAAAATAGGGGATGGAAGTTTATATGAAAGTCCGTCAGTTTTGAAGTTAGGATCTTCAAAATTTGTGTTAATGCTGATGATCGAAAATTAATTTATACGTGTTTCAGTGTTTTTGATAATTCCACCCGCGAAGGGTTAAAAAGAGGGATGAAGTTGTGTATGGAAAGTCCTTCATTATAGAATGTAAAAATGACTAAAATTATGTAGGTTTATGGTCGGAAGCTAACGCAACGGTGTTGTTACAATTTCAACCCTTAAGGGATGAAAAAGGAGATGAAATTTTGTTTTTAATTAAAGTTCTTTATCTTTTAAGTTAAAATCACTAATAGTTCGGCTTATGGTTGGCTTATACAACGTAAATCGTTGTTTTTTTTTTAATTTCAACCCATAAGAAGACCCAGAAGTTGTTCATTCGCAAAATTTTGTATTTAAGTAAAAATAATAAAGTTGATAAACTTGAAAATTGGCACGAATACTTACCTAAGTAAATCATAAAGTTTCCATTTTCCCCCGAAGGGGAATTGGGGGATGTCAAAGTTTGTATAGAAGAACAGTCGCAACTCGAAACTCAGTATTTATACTTAAAACCAAAAATATTCAAAAACGTGTATCAGGGTTTTTTTTAAATCTACCCCTAACGGGGTGAAAAGGGGTAGTTAAAAGGAAACCATGACTGACTGGTAACACGCAGCTCAAACCACTGAACGGATTGGGTTGAAATTTGGCACATATATACTTATTATGACGTAGGCATCTGCTAAGAAGGGGTTTTTGGGAATTTGACCTATAAAGGGTGAAAACGGGGGATTTCGTTTGTCTGAAAAATCTTATTCCTTAAGTTAATAAATCTGAAATTTGGCACGAATACTAACCTAAGTAAATTATAAAGATAGTATTTTTTTGTTTTTTTTAAGGGGGATTGGGGGATGTTAAAGTTTGTATGGAAGAATAATAACGCGTGGTCCGATTTACTCGAAACTCGGTATTTTATATATACCTAATAAATAAAATAAAATAAAAATGATTTAATTCGGACCTTGATCCATAATGTTAGTAATACACAATACTTATGCTACGAGTATGTTAGTAACAAATGCAACTCAAATTTTAGTTCAAATACCTGTTGCACTCACTTGACGCACCGGGTACATGCACATGTACATGCACCCAATGTGCCATAATGGTGCAACACGGCTTATCACTGATGACCTTCAGAATATCGTTGACGCTCCCACGCACTCTGCGCAGCATGGACGCTATCCTTTTTCGCAGGATGGTACTGAAACCATCAGTATGTGAGAAGCCAGGAGAGTTACGGACACCCGTATACGTATACTCTCCGATAGTGCCTCAGTCTTGCAATCCTTAGGGAAAAATTATATTACCTCCAGACTAACACTAGAATGTCACAACGCACTGGAACGGGTGACAGTGTGCAACCGTAATACAGTGACACTGCAATGGATAAAAGGACACAGCGGATCACTAGGTAACGACGCAGCTGACCAACTTGCTAGGAGAGCATCCAGCACGTCAGTCTGTGGACCCGAACCTATCGTACCCATCCCCTTCAACCAACTACGCAGGTGGCTACAAGAGTTAACCCACACACAAGCACAGAACTGGTGGACCTCGACACCGGGCTGCAGGCAATCCAGGGAAGCTATGCCGTCCTTAGATGGCAGGCTAACCAGGCGGTTGCTACGCCTGGACAGGAACGGCCTGCGCCTAGTGACGGGGGCCATCACGGGACACTGCTCACTGAATAAGCACTTCCACACAATAGGCATAACGGACAGCCCTCTGTGCAGGGCTTGCATGGAGGCTGAAGAAACCGTTGCGCACGTGCTCTTTGAATGCACAGGCGTCACCCAGATCAGAACAGAAACCCTCGGGTCACCCAGATCTTTCACGGATATCTGGAGCTTTCACGGATAGCAGACCAGGAGACCTAATCAGCTTCTGGAGGGAGGTGGGCTGGTTGGAATAACCGCCGACGGCCGCCATGGCCCACGCACAATGGTCCACATGAAAGACTAGGTGCGGAAACCGAACCCGCTAACATAGAACATAGAACATAGACCATCAGTATGTGCTTCGGCAAACATTCCTGATGCACTGCAGTAACGCGGGAGCCCCAACAACATTCTGAAGGCATTATTATATTGAACTCTGAGGGCGTTGTATGTCCTTTGCGTATATCGAACCCACAGAGTGCACGTGTATAAGGATTGGCAAAACGCCTTAAAAAGAGTTATTTTTATTTCTGGTGTACATCGAGCAAACCTGCGGGCCAACATATTGCATCGGACAGCCAACGCCCTCCGTTCTCTTTCCATGTCGGCGTCATCTTTCAAGTCCTCAGTAACTATGTGCCCTAAGTACTTAAAATCTAGCACCCTTTCAAGAGCCACACCTTTTAACATAACCGGTGGGATGTGTGCCGGTTTCTTACGATTTACCCTAAACACAAGGAATTTGCTTTTCTGTACGTTATACATAAGTCCATGCGCTTCTGTATAAATCTCGCAGACCGCCAACAACTTCCTGAGTGCGCTAACTGACGGACTCAGCAGCACCATGTCGTCCGCATAACTAATACTATCACACTCAGACCGTCAATAGAACAGCCAACATGTGTGCTCGACAATCAGCTGGTTGACATGCAGGTTGAAAAGCGCTGGCGAGGTCAATCCACCTTGTCTCACCCCGCATTCCAACCTGTACTCCTCAGAGAACTCGTTGGCCCATCTAACATAATTAGTTAGGTGGGCATACCAATACTGAAACATATTTGTTATGGCGTCAGGCACTCCCACTTCGCGTAGCTTACCCCATAATATGTCATACCTAACCAGGTCAAATGCCTTGGAAAGGTCCAGAAAGGACCGGCGTACTTCTCTCCGTATAGTACCTGACAGTATGCTTGAGGGACAGAATAGCACACTCAGTCGATAACTGCGGCCTAAAGCCGAACTGAGCATCGTGAATTTTAAGATGTTTACTAAGTTGTCTCTCAAACACACCGTCAAGCACTTTAGCCGCAATAGTCGCTAATGAGATCGTCTGTAATTACTCTTGTCACTGACGTCACCAGTTTTATTTTTCAATATTGGTACAACCACCGTTCTCATCAACTCTGCAGGTAGGTAGGAGTGTCGGATACAAAATGTTCAATGCTAAGGCTGTCATGTCCCGGTGATTTGCCTCGTCTCAAATTTTTTATTAGTAAACTAATCTCCTTAGCGGTAATACGAGCAGGCACCTCTAACACAACAGCCCGAGCAATGACACCATTAACATCCGATTTTAAAGGTAGTTGTAATTTAAAATGATCCCTAAACAAGTTTGCAATCTCCCCCGGCGTGCTTATACCGTCGACACTCACCGGAATGCCAGGCTTGGGGTTTAATTTTTTGATGTGTTTCCAAAACCCGCGAAAGTCTTTCTTTTCGTGTCTAGAAGCCAATATATCCATTTTAATTTGGTCTTGTTTATTTTGACAAAACTTAAGTTTTTGTTTGAAAATCTTTCTGGACTCAACCATATCATTATAAATATATCCCGTGAGTGGTTTCCCATGCCACACCCAATTTATAAACAATTGCCTAGAATTCCGGTGAGCGTCCCTCACATGCTTATTCCACCCCAGGATAGGTCGACCTTTTCCGACCCCCCCTTTACAATGACTATCATAAGTGGACTCAGCAGCCTCACGTAATGATAAAATAATATTTTGATATAAATTATCTATTATTTCCCTATGTTCTAGTTCATTGTACATATTATCACAACATTGACTTAATTTACAAGGAAAACCAATTTGCCTTAACTTAAAATTACATTCTTTGGTATACAGTTCAATCTGACCTATATTACGTTCACCCCATGTGACTTTACTTGTTTGAAATTCATGTAGTGGAGTCAACTTTGGCCTGGCCCTCATCATATTGCATTGCACCTCTAACTAACTAGATCACTTCCCGATCTGACCAGTAAATATCATAATGCAACCTGACGGATGTTACAGACTTCAACGCGGCCTCGGTTACTAAACAATGATCTAACCACCGACGGCTACCATGTACATCACTTACAAAAGTATAAGAATCAACCCCCAGCTTAATTAAATCAGCACAAAACCAATTTTATTCTGAACAAAAATGTAACATTTCTTTTCCAAACAGTTCCCCAGGGTGTGCATTTAAATCCCCTAATATGTAAACATTTTCAGTATCACTACTTTCTACAATGGCCGCTATTTCACTTAAACAGTCCACAAATTCTAATAGATTGTCGGGGGAATCAGTAGGCATATATACATTAAAAATCAAGCTAGACCGTTCCAACACATGAACTTTAATAGCAACAACGCGATCACTACTACATGGAATTACAGTCACTGAATCAAATACCGTATTCCTCCACAGTAAGGCTACGCCTCCAAACGGACGACCTTGTAACATTACACCTGTATCCATCGCAGACTTGCCAAAGAAACTAAAGTCTTTATTTACTTCCCCTAGGTACGATATTTCACTAGGTTGTAACCACGTCTCTTGAAGTCCTATCACATCAGCATCACTGCTTAACATCTTAACACATTCAAAAGATCTTTTAAAAGACTTACAGTTGAAACTAATTAGTTTAGTTTAGTCCTTGTCCTTGGGGTGCACATCCATCATTTTTGTTCCGTATTTATAGAACTCGATTTGTGATTATCACCCATATTCCACTTGTTGTTGAACGTTACATATCTGCGGAAGGATATTCCACTCGGCCACAATTTTTCATCCATAAAAATAGATAATTTATCCTTAGGAATCATGAATTTATACGCCCCGTAATCCTTTTTTAATTTCATACTATTTTTTTCTAATCTTACTTCAACCCCCGTTTTACATTTAATATACTCAGTTATATCAGTCGAGCGGCAGTCCTTGCTTACATTATATATGTAAAACGGTATGTTTATATTTGCAGCCTTGAACTTACATTCCGTCGTATCATCAGCCGTCCCTTTCTTGCCAATGAATTTATCCTTATTACGTTTTCTTTGTACCAATGTCCATTCATTCTTATTATCCTGCATTGTATCTATTAAGTTTAACTTTGGTTCCTTAGTGTTAGTAGATTTCAATTTATGACTCATGTCTTTACGTTCCAAGCTACTGTGTTTCACTCCTAAAACAACAGCCGCCGTAACCGCGGCCTCAGCGTACGAATGTTTGTTGTTATGTTTTGTTAAGCCCGTCGCAACCGTGGTACCTGCCTCCACGCGCTCAGAATATAAAGCTTTACATGTTTTTGGGTTTATTCAAATGTAACCCTTACGGGGCAAACGGGGGTTTTTAAGTTTTAGGGAAAGATTATACTGTGCGTCTTGATAAACTCCAAAGTAATTGAATAACACATGATTAAATATTTTTCAAAAATAAACTCCTTTTGGGCATTATACCAAATTTATGTTTCCTTTGATCAATGAACTTGAAAATTGACCCGTATATTTTCGTAATAACTAAAACGATCATAAACACATTTTCGAAAACAACCTATTATAGGGGGTGTAGAATTTTGTGGGGGAAAATAATTGTATGGAAAAGATTGGAAATAAAGGAAAACCCTGATACAAGGGTTGTCAAAAAATCTACCCCTAACGGGGTGGAAAGAGGTAGTCAATTTTAATGGGCATGATTTTATGTTTCGGATTGGCGCAAAAATGGCTGAACGGATTTAGATGAAAGGAGATGGCATTTTTTGGCATTACTAATTTTGGAAAGGTACAGAATTCAAAGATACTTTTAAAAAAAGCAATTATTTTTATATATTAATAGCCAGATTAACTTAATTATTGACAATGGGGATAAAACCTCGTTAAATATAAGTAACTGGATTTGATTTAACACAGAGCGGACTAGTCTTTGTTTTTAAGGCCATGGATACAAGGCTTTTTGGCCTTGTCATACTATAAATGATAATGTTTTCACTGAAAAATCTAGAAAATAAAATAAATTAATTTACATAATGTTTTAATTGTTAGTGCATAATTAATAAAAATGGAATAAAAGTTTACGAGGACATGATCAAGCTAAGAAAACGAATGTATTTTTTTTTCAACCTAATTGTTTCGATTTTATGTTTATTGGCAACACTAAAACCCATAAATATGACTCAAAACGGATAATTTTGGACAAGTGACATTTCACTGCCACAACTTCACATCACATGTCACATTCGCTCGCTCGTTACTGAGTTTTGTGCTGGTGTGAATATTTTGTGCTCTCGCTTACGTGGATTTTTACAACGACCTGGCTTGCCTTTGTATTTCGAAGACCTCGGACCTCGACGTTTCCTACTTTTACGACAAACCTTGGCGCTTTATCTTGGACACTGATATTGCTTACGATAGTGTACGATCATCTCTCTTATTTATTTGTGTGTTTATCATAACGAGTCAACGTGATGTCAATCGCGGCGGCTGCGTAAACTGTAGAATATCTACAAATCGTTGCAGTACGATGTAATTGTATTGTTGGACGAAGAACAGTAGGATGCTGTGCCCATATCATGTCAATCATCTGATATTTGGCATGGGCACGTCATCAAGATAGTCTGTCTCCCCCTGCACCTTTCTTAGATAATATATTGGTAATATATGATGATGAGCATGAATAAAATATTATGATTAAATACTGGTTTTTATTGTACCTATAAAAATCCTGTCATCCTTAGGTCATAATAATATTTTATGCTTAGATTCCGATAAGTGAGTCTCTAAAGTCTCCTGGGTTTTCTGTGACTACTAAGTTTAATTAAAACTGACAGAGTACACTTAAACTGTCATTTGGTTTACGAGGGCTGCACTAAAAGTATCGGGAATGGAATATTTCCACTGTTCCTGTCATATTGAAATCTTTTTAATTGACTCCTTGGTTTTAAAAATCGAATACCATTTATTTATTTAAAAAAAGATTCTCGGTCTTGTCACAAGGTTTTGTTAAACTTGTTTAGTCGTTGAGAAAATAGAATTGACTTGAGAAAATTCAAGAGCGATGATTTATTATGACTTTCGAACTAGTTTAACACAAAAACAGTGTGTTGACCGGATGATTTCTGCATTTGGTGATGAAGCCCCATCCAAAACCACAATTTATCGCTGGTTTGCTGAATTCAACGTGGACGTGTCAAGCTCAGTGATGATCCCCGTCAAGGTCGTCCAAAAACTGCAGTCACCCAAGAAAACGTTGATGCTGTGCGTAAGCTGATTGAGGAAGATCGACATGTGACATACCGCGAAATTCAGGCAACTTTAGACATTGGCATGAGTCAAATACAAATAATCTTGCATGAACAATTAGGTGTAAAAAAGTTGTTTTCCCGATGGATACCGCATTCGCTCTGTGAAGAGCAAAAAGCGGCTTGCGTTACTTGGTGCGTCAGAACTCTCGAAAGATTCCACTCAGGATCCTCAAATGCTGTATACAACATTGTATCAGGTGACGAATCCTGGATATACGCGTACGAACCCGAAACAAAAAACCAGTCACGAGTTTGGGTGTTCGAAAATGAGTTAAAGCCAACAAAAATTGTTCGTTCACGGAGTGTTGCAAAAAAAAATGGTGGCCACGTTTGTCTCCAAAACCGGCCATGTTACGACTATTCCTCTTGAGGGACAAAGCACGGTTAATGCAGAATGGTATGCTAGCATTTGTTTGCCACAGGTCGTTTCTGAACTCTCGTGGAGGACGTGGTGAGCGCTCTGTTCCCTTCGCGAGGGGAACATACTCCCCCGCCCATGGCTCCGCCTCCTGTGGTGCCAGATGCGGGCCACACCGACGACGACGATGCTCCAGAGGTGACCGAGGTAGATCTGAGTGGCGGTACATAGGCTGAATGCCAAAAATACCGCCCCAGGACCCGACGGCTTGCCTGGAAAAGCCTGGGTTCTGGCCTTGGAGGCTCTCGGGCCTCGACTAAGGGGGCTCCTAAGCGCATGCTTGGAGAGGGGCCAGTTTCCACTTCGTTAAAAGTCGAAACTGGTCCTCATAAAGAAGCCAGGGCGCCCGGCGGACTCTCCGTCCGTTTACCGGCCCATCGTGCTGCTCGACGAGGTGGGCAAGCTCTTTGAAAGAGTAATTGCAGACCGCCTTGTCGGGCGGCTGGTGCGGGTGGGGCCGGATTTGGCGGAGAGCCAGTTTGGTTTCCGTAAGGGGCGCTCTGCGGTGGATGCCATCATGCGCGTTCGAGCCCTCACGACGGGGGATGCTGTTGCCCGGGGTGGGTTCGTCTTGGCGGTGTCTCTTGACATCGCCAATGCCTTCAATACCTTGCCCTGGAGTTGCATTAGGGAGGCACTTCGGTATCACCGGATGCCGACCTACCTCTGTCGTGTGGTCGAGGCCTATTTGACGGACAGGGCCGTCATTTACCCCGGTCACCACGGAGAGTGGAACCGGCGAGAGATGTCGTGCGGTGTCCCAGAGGGATCGGTCCTGGGGCCGCATCTGTGGGACATCGGGTACGACTGGGTGCTGCGCGCCGACCTCCCTAATGGCGTCAGCGTAGTCTGCTACGCTGACGACACGCTAGTCCTGGCACAAGGGAGTTCGCATCAGGCGGCGGCCGAACTGGCGGCACGTGGGGTTGCGACAATCGTCGATAGGATCCGGCAATTGGGACTCGAGGTGGCATTGCACAAGTCCGAGGCCATGTGCTTTTATGGTCCTCGGAACGCGCCACTGTCGGGTTCCCAGATAACGGCGGGAGGGGTTCACATCGGCGTCGAGTCAACGATGAAGTACCTGGGACTCGTCCTCGACAGCCGGTGGAACTTCGTCGAGCACTTCCGACGTTTGGCTCCCAGACTGGAGCGGGCCGGGGCTGCCTTGAAGCGGCTTCTGCCCAATCTGGGTGGTCCAAACGCCTCCTGCCGGAGGCTCTACGCGGGGATCGTGCGGTCCATGGCCCTTTACGGGGCACCGGTGTGGGCGCGTTCTCTGAGGCTGCCACCAGCGCAGCGGTTGAACGCGTCCCAAAGGGTCATGGCCATCAGGATAGTACGGGGATACCGCACGGTCTCCCATGAGGCGGCGAGCCTCCTTGCCGGACTGCCGCCATGGGATCTGGAGGCGAAAGTCCTCGCGCACATTTGGGTGTGGCGCGAAGAGGCGAAACTCCGGGGCATAACTCCGCTGCCGCAAGAAATCGCGGCACAGCGGACGGAGCTCCGGAGGGATCTCATGGCGACATGGAGAGTGCGATTGTCGCAACCCAGCGCTGGGCACGCCACAATTGTGGCGATAAGTCCCCTCTTTGAGGAGTGGCTGGAGAGGCGCCACGGCGTCCTCACCTTCCGCCTGACGCAGGTCCTCACCGGACATGGATGTTTCGGGAGGTTCCTGTGTAGGATTAAGCGGGAGGAAACGCCCGGGTGTCACCACTGTGTGGATCGCCCGGAGGACACGGTGGAGCATACGGTGGAGGTCTGCCCAGCTTGGGCGGAGCACCGCCGTGTCCTCACGGAGGCGATCGGCGGCGGCGATCTCTCGCGTCCGGCCCTGGTTCAGGCCATGGTTCGGAGCGAGAGTGCATGGGAGGCCGTCACCTCCTTCTGCGAAGCAGTTATGCTAGCGAAGGAGGAGGCGGAGCGCGTGAGGGTGAGACAAGGTTCGCGCCCTCGCGCCCTTAGTCGCCGCAGGAGACGCCCCGGGCGTCGGGAGTCGCAAGCCGATTTCCGGCCACCGTAGGCGCGGGCCTGCGGACGGTGAGCGATGGGTAGCTCGCCGTCCGATAAGGACCAGGCCCGAGTCGACGGCGCGTTGTGTTCCACGCGCGCCTCAAAGAGAAGTCAGCACAAACTGACGGGGTCCGTTAGGACCAATGGCTGCCAGGGTTGCGAGTTTGTCCGAAAGGGATATCGTGGCCCTGGCACACAGGCAACAGAAGGAACACGGGTGGGTTTTAGTCAGTAAAAGTCTGACACACCCTCCCGCTCCGCCCAGAGCGGGAGAAGTTATTTGATGATTTCCCACCCAAAAAAAAAAAAAACCCTAATGATTTCTATACTTTCCCTAAAATAAAGAATAAATTGCGTGAACAGAGATTTTCATCACCTGAAGAAGCTGTGGACGCCTACAAAACGGCCATTTTGGAGACCCCAACTTCCGAATGGAATGGTTGCTTCAATGATTGGTTCCATCGTATGGAAAAATGTGTCAAATTTCGCGGAGAATACTTCGAAAAGCAATAAATACATTTTTAAATAGTAATGTTGTGTCACTTCCTTGATTCCCGAAATTTTCAGTGCCGCCCTCGTATGATCATTGGGTAAATCATTGAACTAAACAAACTTCAACAAGTAGTTATCATTTTCAAGTCTTTATAAAGAATAATTAGCTATAAGTTATGCATACAATAAACATATAAGCGTTAAAATAGTAATAGAGGTAAAATAACCAAATAAAGTACTAACATTGATGCACTTAACCTCACTTTTACAAAAATTGAGATTTCTCTTTAACCCCATTGGTTTTTTTTTTTATATTTTTTTTAATAATAGCTCATAATATATCCTATTAAACCATCCCACTTTTATTTCTGTAGAAACCAAAAAAGTTTAATGCCAGCGTTCTATGAACCTCTGCCATTCTCCTTTGGTAACATAGTTTATAATCTGCATTAACGCATAGCGTACTTTTAATTCCAGTGTACGTTCTCGTGACATTTTTTCCGACTTCCACGTGGGCGAAGCCGCGGGCAAAAGCTAGTGTTACAATAAAAAAATACCTCCCCCCACATACTTTCAACTAAATGAAACGAAATTTAAATCTTGTATAAAACGCACGCTATGTAGCCAAGCATATTATAAGCTGGGGGATTATATCGCTGACAAAAATGCTTGGCTTAACGCTGGTCCTACTCCACAAGGGCGCATAAACTAATTGATTAGTATTCGAAAATATTGTTGGAGCTGCTGAAGATTGTAAATACTATCTTTATATTGTATAAATTCAATCTCACATTTACTGAGTACGTGGGTGAATATTTCATTTCGTGCATATTATCATCTTTTGGAGAATAGTCAAATAAATGTGCCTAATCATGTACATTATATGTTTTTTTGAAAGTGTTTAATGATGATAAGTGAAATATAACAAAGGGACAGTAATCAGACTTTTAGTTTTGAATATATTGACGTTTGTTTTTTTTTGAAGGAACGGTAATGAGATTTAACACAAATGGGAATTAGATATCTATTTATGGTAATGAGGTAGGAAAAATGGTAATTAACAAAAAACCAACAGTTTCATAAATCAGCCTTTAATTGTAATAAAACAACCTATAAATTAATTTCAAAATACGTATTTTGAATTTATAGGTTTATTATTATTATTTATTGGGTGTATTATTTTACAGTTTTATTATTATGTACCTACATAATAATAAAACTATAAAATAATACAGAAACTCTATAATAATCTTTGATATTGTAGCTTGTAAAGCATATCGAAATAATAATTATAGCAATCTATAATTTAATATAAATAATCAATTTTCGTTGACATAATAGCGATAAATTAACGAAAAAATTCTGAAACTTAAAAAAATCAATAATTTCTGGCTGCTCCATAGCTTATTTACTTCGCACTAACTAAATAATTAACATACAAACGTAATATAATTAATATAACAAATAATAATAAGTAGTAGGTAGATATGTTAAAAAATTAAAATTAAAATTTGTTGAAGTTTTCCCTCCTTTTTTTTCTTTGCTGTCTCCTGGCTCTTGGGGTCATATTGACAGATGTTTTTTTCTTCTTTTCTTTTTAGGTATCTTTGGTGTTCTTTTTCTTTTTGTAAAGCATAAAGGACAGGGTCTGATTTATTATTTTCACATCTTTTTCTACGTGCTATTCTTGCCCTATCTAGTATTTCTTCTCTTGTTAGTCTTCGAGTTAGAGGCTTCTAGTTAAGTGATGATTTAAGGAAGGTTGGGTATAAACGAACTTAGTTCTTTGAAGCCAGTCAGTCTTGTCAGTCTTGGTGACCAAAGGTATTTTATGCCTTTTGCGGGCACCAGCCTATCACAAATGTTATTTTATTAGATTAAGCACTTTCTGTCCACAACATCATATGTGATAGGATTTTTTTTTTAAATGTTATTCAGCAGTAGCGTGAATGTTGCAGGTGTGCCGTTCCCCAAGAACTTCCTGGCGATGGCGAAGACGATCCTCAAGCGGCTGTTCCGCGTGTATGCGCACATCTACCACCAGCACTTCCCCGAGGTGGTGCAGCTGGGCGAGGAGGCGCACCTCAACACCTCCTTCAAACACTTCATCTTCTTCGTACAGGTACCTACTAACTACAACTATTACACTTACTTCATTCCATTGTACACATAACGGATGTAAAAAGACTCATCACCAAGCTGAGAGTGACAGACTCACAGGTATATTTGTCTCGTCATTGCTATATGATTTTTTGTACTGGGCCATACCTTGGAACCGTCTGGATATGGGATTTTGGTGGAAGTTTATTTTTATGTAGATTTCGAAATGTTTACCAAAATACCCCTTACACATACGTCAGCCAGAGTTACATTGTGCGCTGCAGTTAACAGCGAATAAGTTGTCGTTAATGTTACTAAGTTAGACCTACAGGTTGCGTAGAACTCGGCTTAGGTATTTTTACACCTCTATAGTGTGTAGCCGTCGGCTTCACCACCGCGTCGAGCTGCTGGATAATAAAATCATACTGTGGCTTCTGTACAATTTAGAGCAACGACAGTTTCAAGTCATCGTTCTGCTACAATTTGGTCTTCTGTATAATTTAGAGCAACGACACAGTTTCAAATCATCGTTCTGCTACAATTTGGTCTTCTGTATAATTTAGAGCAACGACACAGTTTCAAGTCATCGTTCTGCTACAATTTGGTCTTCTGTATAATTTAGAGTAAAGACACAGTTTCAAGTCATCGTTCTGCTACAATTTGGTCTTCTGTATAATTTAGAGTAAAGACACAGTTTCATGTCATCGTTCTGCTACAATTTGGTCTTCTGTATAATTTAGAGTAAAGACACAGTTTCAAGTCATCGTTCTGCTACAATTTGGTCTTCTGTATAATTTAGAGTAAAGACACAGTTTCAAGTCATCGTTCTGCTACAATTTGGTCTTCTGTATAATTTAGAGTAACGACACAGTTTCAAGTCATCGTTCTGCTACAATTTGGTCTTCTGTATAATTTAGAGTAACGACACAGTTTCAAGTCATCGTTCTGCTACAATTTGGTCTTCTGTATAATTTATAGTAACGACACAGTTTCAAGTCATCGTTCTGCTACAATTTGGTCTTCTGTATAATTTAGAATAACGACACAGTTTCATGTCATCGTTCTGCTACAATTTGGTCTTCTGTATAATTTAGAGTAACGACACAGTTTCAAGTCATCGTTCTGCTACAATTTGGTCTTCTGTATAATTTAGAGTAAAGACACAGTTTCAAGTCATCGTTCTGCTACAATTTGGTCTTCTGTATAATTTAGAGTAACGACACAGTTTCAAGTCATCGTTCTGCTACAATTTTGTCTTAGTGAAAATGAATCCACGTCGGCTGCTAATCCCCACAGCAGAACGCCATAAGACATAATATTGTGGAAATAAGCAAAGTATACTAACCTATTGTTGGTTACTGACAATGTAAATAGTGCCCTCAAAAAAGTAGTTAGGCCAGGTAGACCAAACGAAATAGGCATTTAAAACTACGCGAAGCGAGCCGTGCGGTTACGTCGCCGGCGTGAACTTACATGAACCCATAGCCGAGCGAAGTATCACAGTTTAGGTAAGCGTGTCGTGTAGGTCAACTTATTTTGTTATATTTGTTTAAAAAACATAGTAAAATACGATAGTTAATCCATTATTGTTGTAATGTATTGTAGTACCTTTGTACTAATATTATAATTATGTCGTATCTCTCTGTATTTTACTGTGTGTACATAAATAATAAACTAAATAAATAAGTAAAAATTGTTTTATGGGCCGGGTGTCCCAAGCGCAATAGGTATTTACGCGCGGACGTCGCCGCTGCCACGCCGCGCCGCAAAGATCGAGTTTCAAGTGTTCGCGCGCCACAGTCTAAACTGAACAGTATTCCAAGGGTATAATCAAATTAATAAATTTGATAAAAATAGCTTAAATAATTATATACTTACTGCAAGTGATTGATATTATTATGAAATAATAAAGTTATAAATTCACTTTCAGCTTTCAAGCTTTGTATGAAGTTTGTGATGTAGCGCTACTTAAAAAAACTATATCAAAGTTGTCTTAAAAAAAATAGGGATAGTTAAAAATAATAGACAACTAGAATCAATTCTATTTTTTTTGTAAATTTTGACGTTCAAAAGTGCCTCTTATGTGCCTATTTGAAATAAATGGTTTGACTTTGACTTTGAAATACAAATTGGGAAAAAAATTATATAAGTATCATAATATTGTCACAAAAATTGATTACATTTTTCTAACTTCTATGAAACACATTATCGTACGTCCTAATATTATTATTTGCAGTTTCTTCCCATTTCTTATAAACTTTATTTTGTAGTTGATTAAAATATTTTGAAGAAAATATTATTATGGGGATGTTTATAGCCGAACATAGAATAGAATAAAATAGAATAGAATAGTTTTATTTTGCAAATATGGGTAATACATAATAGTTCTTAAATTACATTTAGCTCAGCCACATTTTACCAATCGGCATGCAAACATTTGAAATTATTTATAACACTATTTATTATTACACTTATATAAACAAATTAGTATCATTAGATTACATTACTATTACAAATATCATACCATTATAATTACATCATTTAACGTGTCATTACTATTACTATTATTATTAATAACCAAAATCAAAATGTCAGAAATCAAAATGTCAAAGATCAAAATGTCAAAAATCAAAATGTCAAAAAATCTAAAATGTCATACATCAAAAGTTCAAAAATCAAGATGTCACTAATTAACAAATATTTTTCTCCGATAAGAACTCAGCTACACTGTAGTACGTTTTATCTATCAAAAAATTCCGTAATCTACTCTTAAATTGTGCTGTATTTAAAGATTTCCAACAACTCGGTAATTTATTGTAAATAACTGGGGCCATGCAAGAAACGCTCTTACGCATTAAAGTGGTTCGACATGATACTTGACATAATTTGCTGTTGTCACGCCTATTCCTTGGGAATACAACAGCCAGGCGCTCAAAACGAGATGGATTTTGCTTGACAAACATAGCTACTTCGAAAATATAAATACACGGAAGTGTCAAGATTTTATGTAACTTAAAGTACGGCACGCAACTGTCTGTCGATTTCAGTTTTAACAATGATCGGAGACATCTTTTCTGGGCCTTAAAAGCTATATCTCGATCAGTTGAGTTCCCCCAGAAAATGATACCGTAGCGCAAGTGCGATTCAACTATTCCGTAGTAAGCCGTAAGAAGTGTTTTGACATCTACAATGGAGGATAATCTATACAACACATATGCGGATGAACTAAATTTTTTACACAAACTGTCTATATGCGCTTTCCAATTTAAGTTGCAATCTATTTGCAACTTAAATTGGAAAGCGCATATAGACACATAACTCTTCGATCTGTGAAAATCCTATACCAGAGGCTACAACTCCAGTAGTAGCAGCTATATTAGCATTTACATGCTCAGTACCTTTGGTGTTTTCGGATGGAATCAAACAAACTATCGATATAAATCCATGTCTTCTTTCACCAACTAAGCAAAAGTGGCTTGATTAACAATCAAATAAAATATTGTGGCGTGCTTTTTCTTGAAGTTCTTTTAAAAAGTAATTGATATCAATTATTCGCTGTCCTGGTATGGGTTGGAAATGGTTTTCCTTGTTATCCATTCCAATAATAAACGCGTTCATCTTCACTTCCATTAGTTTCTCTGTAACAACATAAAATAGTATATGGAGATAGTATAACGTGGAGCCTAAAAAAAAAAATGTTGAAAAACCATTTTCAGGTCATTCAGGCTTATAAGCCGTGACATACGTGCTGCAGACTTGTGTAAGTGTTATGTTAGTTCTGATAACTTACTGAGTAGATCCAGAATTAACAATTGGTTCTGGCGCAGATAAAGAATAATTGGTAGTGGTACATCTTGTGAAGTATCATCATTGGGCGATGTCTATGGCCTGAAATAATAATAAACAAAACAAATTTTAGATTTGTGTTTAAGACAACAAAAATAAACCTTACTTAGTAGCGGAGGATTGCAAATCAATAGGCTCTAATCTATATATATAAGATACGTGAGTCTTATCAAACGTATCGTCACACGGTTTTCTGAAAAAAACGGCCAAGTGCGTGTCGGATCACGCACAATAAAGGGTTCCGTCATTGGGATGAATTTATCTCTAAAACTTTACTTTATTAAAATGCAAAATTAACTAAATCTAAGATAGTAGTATTGCGACAATAAGTGCAATGGCCATACCGGATAGTCGAGAGTCGGCACCACGCACAAAATTTCACCGCTTCCCGCGGTTGCGCGTGGCCGGCTCCATGTTTTTTTTATTATTCGCACGGAGTGAATTTTCAGTGCTCAAGACCGGTTTGGAGACAATAATAGGTACCCAATGGAATGTGAACCGTTGCAAGAATGAAATAGGTGTCAGTTTCGCCATTTTTTTTACTTTATACTGACTATTGTGTTCGGGGGTGATTTTTCTGTCCGCTTGTAAAGTAGGTACTACTATTTAGTCTGTTCTGAGGATTCCGATTATCAAGAAAACAAAGACAGTACTAACTGTTCTGTGCTTTTTTCCGAACAAATAAGCCTTTTTTATTTCGATTAATTTTTGAACTGAAACAATAAAATTGGGTTATGTTATTAAAACAATTTAATCATGGCAGGACATATTAACTACTTAAAACAATAAAGGTAGGTAAGTAAAAGAAAAACAGTAGCCTTTTACCTCTCTTTGAACCTACTGATGTTATATTTAGACTGTGGCACAGTTTTACAGTCTATACAGTTGTGAAACGAATGCCTAGAGCAACGGCGGGGATCTCGCGTGCTCGAAAGTCAATATTTGCGTGGACAGCTAAGTACCTAAGCGTAAGTACACGGGTGGAAAATAATAATTATTGTAATACTGTGACTGTGATCAATAGGGATAAATGAATACAAAATATAACTTACCATATTTCTTTCGCGATTTTTTTTGCCTTCAACCTTGTGATTTAGTCCTATATTTATAATTTTTGTTTGCCATTTTCACAAAACAAGGTGGCGTTCTCTCTCCTCTTCTCTTTTCTATTTTCATTAACTCTGTCACGAGAGTCATCTCTTCCTACTTCCATCTCTATGCCGACGATCTGCAGCTTTACAATAACTTCTTAAGGGAAGACGCGGCAGCTGCCGTGGCTGCCATGAACAGGGACCTGGACTTGATTAGTGAGTGGTCGCGGTCCTTTGGACTGCTAATCAACCCTAGGAAATCCCAGGCCATGATTATTGGCGGCAGGTATATGCGGAATAGGCTCAATGTTGCGTCGCTGTCTCCTCTCTGCTTGAATGGAGTTCAGATTGAATACGCAAATACGGTTAAAAACCTGGGGGTGACCATGGATTGCTACTTGTCGTGGACTGCCCATGTTGCTCAAGTCAGTCGCAAAGTGCACTACACGTTCCATTCGTTGAAATGTCTCCAGAGATTCTTGCCCTTGAACACCAAAATCTCCCTTGCTCAAACTCTCATTCAGCCCATTATTGATTACGCTGATGCCTGTTACTTGGATGCCACCGAGGAGCTTTTAAATAAACTTGAGCGTTTGCAAAACATCTGTATTCGTTTTGTTTTCAACCTTAAAAAGTATGACCACGTTTCTAACTTTCGCAAGATACTCAAGTGGCTCCCTATTCGACTTCGCAGGAACTCGCGGATTTTGTGTCTGCTATTTAACCTCCTTCACAATCCTAAAACACCATCCTATCTGCGGGAACGTTTTTCCTACGCTCGTCCTTCTGATGCGCCTTGCAGGTCGCATCTTAGAAATCTTCTTAAGTCCCCTCCCCACACCACCGACTTCTACTCGTACTCCTTCACGGTGCACGCGGTGCGGTTGTGGAATTCACTGCCACCTGATATAAGGGACTGCCAGACTGTTTCAGTATTTAAAAGAAGAGTGAAAGAACACTATCTTTCCACTTCGTCATAGTTGCGTATGTTTTTATTATTTTAATAGAATTATAATTAATATTCTAGTGATATTTATTTTAGAAGTATGTATGTATGTATATTAGTATATTATTTGTTTAGTTTTATTAAGTAAATTGTTTTTGATTATATGTATTCTATTTTCTCTTCTACTCTTACACACGGTGTCTACATCTCTTTATCGACTTTCCTATCGCAGGTATGCTGGTAGAGATTTCTTTAGAAATAAGCATCACCTTTGTACGTATTTTTCTGCTCCTTTCTTCTTGTATGTTTATAATGTGTGTACATAAATGGTTAAATAAATAAATAAATAAATAAATAAAACAATCACAAAAATATTGTCTTACAAGTTATATACAAATATTTACACAAAGAGAAATAAACACAGAAATAAAATCTTAACTGTGGCCTCTAAAAGTTCTATAAAACAATAATTACTTAAAATTTATTTTATTTATTCTTTACGCAGCAGAAAAGTTGCGCGCGCGCAAAAATTTGGCATAGGTCTTACCTCGGTAACGTCCCGCGGGACACTGGCAGACACTGGCAAGCGACGCGCGGATCGAAAACCACTTGAATAATCGATCAATAAATTTACAAATGCAATAAAAAAAAACCATCGGGTAGAATCGACGCCTAAATTAATTACCTATATATTGATATAAATTATAGAAAAAAAGGAGTAATAGTACGTTTAAAATGGAACTTGGCTTGTAAAAAACCTGCAAATCGAGCTTAGTTTGGTATTTTTTTCTATTGAGAAAATTGTATTGTATCGTATATTGATCGGGTACAACCTATGGAGAAAGAATGTATCTGAAATACATATTTTTTTCAGATTCTAAATGTAATAATTTGCCTATCAAAACAAAGTTCTTAAACATGCAAAAACGGGAACACCCGGCCTTAACTGGTTTAATGTTAATAACCTACTTCTTAACAAGAAAAAAACTAAATGTATTAAGTTTACAATAGCTCATGTTAGACAGTTTAGTTGAAACCCGAAGATACTTTTTTTTTTTTTTTTTTTGGTGGGAAATTATCAAATAACTTCTCCCGCTCTGGGCGGAGCGGGAGGGCGTGTCAGACTTTTACTGAATAAAACCCAGGCGTGTTCCTTCCGTTGCCTGTGTGCCAGGGCCAAACCCGAAGATACTACAGTGTTCTTAGGCATAACTTTGGATGCAAAGCTTCAATGGGGCCCCCATAGAGATAAATGGTCAAAAAGCTTAGCTCTGCAGCGTACGCCGTTAGGAAAATTCGTGATTTAACTGATTTAGAGACAGCCCGCTTAGTATACTTTAGTTATTTTCATAGTGTAATGTCGTACGGTATTCTGTTGTGGGGAAATGCCGCCGAGATTCAGACAATTTTTATTTTACAAAAAAGGGCAATTCGTTCAATTTATAAATTAAGTCCCAGACACTACCTCAGAGACAAATTTAAAGAGATTATATATATATATATAGTATACTGACTGTAGCTTCTCAGTATATTTATGAAAATCTTTTGTATGCACATAAAAATATTAATCTCTTTAAAAAATACAGTGATCTCCATAATGTAAAACTAGATAAGATGATTTATTTGCTTAAAACATGGCATACATAGGTATTTTTATAAAAAATGAGATCATACACGTTTAGCTTAAAATTAAAGCATGCAAACTAAGACATACAAATTTGAATTTAAAAACATTATCATTAATTCAATATATAATATCATCATTATTAAATTATTTTCATTCAACCATTCATATAATTTAATTTTGAATAATCTGTAATTTAATATTTTTAATACATTAGGTAATTTATTATAAACACGTACACACATAGCCAGGCAGCTTTTGTTATATTTTGCTAATCTAGGGAAGCTCATCTAGTACAAGTCTGTATTGGTCACGCCGACTTCGAGAACTTATTTCCTCTGCTCTTTTGAACAATTTCTTTATATTTCCTAAGAAACATACATGCTTCATACAAATATAATGAAGGTAACGGTAGCAAACAAAGCCTTTTAAATATAGGTTGACATATTCATCACATGGAATCCCATATATAGCTCGTAAACATTTTTTTTTGGGCGATAAATGCTCTACTGATATCAGTACTATTTCCCCACATAATTAATCCGTACCGCAACGAGGACTCAACATATGCACGGTATGACATCGCAGCCGTTTTTATATTTGTTACGTTTTTAATGTGTCTGACAACATCTGTATAACACATCTGTATACAAATTTATTTATTTTATTGCAAACATTATCGGCCTGAGCTTTCCAGTCTAAATGTTCGTCAATTACTACTCCTAAGAACTTATTGGTGTCACTTGAATAATTTATGGTATGTCCATTCTAAAATTAAATTTATTTTGGTACGATTGATTAAATTTTATATATACAGATTTTTTTTAAGATTAATAGATAAATTATTGTTATTTAACTAATTAATTAGATTGTCCATAGTATTATTTATGTCCGCTTCATGATCAGTAATTGATTTATATTTTTTATCGGTAGTAACAACTATGGAAATATCATCAGCAAAAAGGAAGCAATTATGATTAGTCACGCTTACGATGTCGTTTATGTAGAGTAAAAATAAGATAAGGCCCAATATGCTACCCTGGGGGACGCCGCGTTTTATAATTTTATATTCAGACAAAAATTGGGTCATGTCCCTACTTTCATCAAGTTTAGTGACAGTGACACTGTTGTCTGTCAGTTAGATATGACGATAGCCACTGAAGTGGCAGTCCTCTCATTCCGATAGCCTCTAATTTTTGTATTAATATGTCATGTGAAACTAGATCAAATGCTTTTGATAGATCAAAAAAAAAAACTTGTCTTCAGCTGATTGCTGTTGATATTGGTCAGTATTGTTTTCAATAGTGAAAAGATGGCTAAAGACGTGGACTTGTGTTTTTGAAAGCCGAATTGCTCTTTTCTGATGATATTAAATTTCTCAGGAACAAGCACAAATTTGTTGTTCCTAAAACCAGGCTTAAAAAAATAAGTGGCTCGTTTAGATGCCAGTGTATACGTTTTTATAATAAACTTTCTAGCCATATTCAAGAATTAAGCCTTAACAAATTCAAATGTTATATAAAGCGAAAACTGTGCCAGAAAGCATTTTATACTGTTAAAGACTATATTGAGGACAAAAAGGCTTGGGATTGAGCTGCTCCAATTTACAGTGAATCTTGATTTGATTTTTTTGCCAACTATTTATATTTTTCTTTTTATTTATACAATTTTACATAGACAATGACATGAATATTTACTTTGTAAAGTATTATATTATATTAATTATTATGAATGTGAGGAATATGTGTATTGTTTTTTTTTATTCTTTTATTTTTAATGCTGGTCTAGCAGTTTGAGTACTTTATGCGGCCTAACCAAATGTCCTTTCTTTGGTATTGTTCGTCGAATCGCTGAGCTCCTTAAGTTTTGAGTTGAGCTGCACGATAACTGACAAATGCGTGCACTGACTGGACAGGTCCACTCAAATCTGTGTGGTTCTTTCGTCAAAAGGCTATGTCAGACACCAATCTACATGGTCCTCAAATGATCTGACCAAGATTATATCCGTATTTTATATACACATTGACATTGAATAATTTTATATAATGCAATGACATGAATATTTACTTTGTTGAGTATTATATTGTTTTAATTAAGTATTGTAAATGTCAAGAATATGTGGGTTATTGTTAATTTTTCTTTTTTTCTCAGTTTTTATCATGGTCTGGCACTTTTGAGTAATTTTATGCGGCCTACCCAAATGTCCTTTCTTTGGTGTTGTTCGTTGAATCGTTGAGCTCCTTAAGTTCTTAGTTGAGCTGCACGACTACTGACAAAATGCGTGCACTGACTGGACAGGTCCTCTCAATCTGTGTGGTTCTTTCATCAAAAGATCATTTCAGGCACCAATCTACATGGTCTTCACATGATCTGGCCAATATTATGTCTGGACTTTAAAAGAGACGTGACCTCTGAGTTTATTTCGACTTTTCTGCTGAGGGTAGTCGGATACGAAACGCCGACCTCATCTAGTTTTTTTTTTATATGATTGACGTGTAAAAGTATTTGTACAAACCTACTTACAGAAATATTTTTTTTCTTTTTTTCTTTAGAAACGTTGCCCCACACTAGGACTCTCCTGTATCGTGGGTGCGTTTACAAACATTTAAACTCACATACACAAACAGCCAGACCCGGAACAACTACTTGTAGGACATACAATTATTTGTTCCGTGCGGGAATCGAACCCGCGACACGTAGCGCGGCAGTTAATCGCTTAACCACTGCACCAAGCGTGCCGTCAAATCATTTACCTAGCTATATCTGTCAACTGCCTTACTTTTCTTACCGCATATGCAGCTGAACTTAATCAACCCGAAAGAGCTCTAATGTGGGCACTCCATTGCAATTTGTAATCTAGAGTAATTCCTAGAAATACAGTTTCCGTAATAGCATCTAGTTTCTTGCCATCAAGTTTTAAATTTAGACCCACTTGGGGTACATTTGGTAATGAGAACTTTAGACATTTTGTTTTGTTCGCATTAAGTAAGAGATTATTAACTGCGAACCATTTCGAAAGAACAGCTAGACTATAGTTGACGTGTAAGACATCCGTATCTTTTCTATCTATTTTAAAAATAAGAGAAGTGTCATCAGCGAATAGAATTATATTCGAAATTAGTTGAACCTTGAGGCACGCCCATCTTTACTAGAGATCCCGAGGACGTCACCCCGTTAACATTTCCTTTTTGCTGCCTGTTTGATAGATAGAAAAGAACAAGATCAGCAGCTTGTCCACGAACTCCGTAGTCGTGTAATTTACAGATCAGTGTATTGTGGTCAACGCCGTCAAACGCTTTTGAGAGGGCACAGAAAATGCCAATGGCATCCTGGGATTTCTCCCGGGATTCCAAAATGTGACTGTTGAGTTTAACTCCTGCGTCAGTCGTCGACCTAGCTTTCGTGAAAACAAACAGGCGATTGTGTAAAATCCCATTTGAATTAAAGAGTGACAACAAATTAAATTAGGAAACATACCGCTGTCTAAACATTTATTTAATATGTCTGTTAGGACACGGGCAATTGTGTCAATGATATCTCCAAGAACCTTGACGGAAATCCCCCATAAGTCTTCAGTGTTCTTTAGGTTAAGACTTTTGAATGTTTTTTTTCATTGTGACAATAGAAATGGGCTTGAATTCAAAACTTGTCCTTAGATAAGTTTTCTTTGAGAAGAGATTCAGCATACAAAGTTGATACGACAGAGGGGCTTTCCTTTCAACTGCCTATACTATTAACCATTTTCAAGCTCTGTACCAAAAATCAATTGAATAGGAGCAGTAGTTTAGTCGCAAATGATTTTTGAAGTTTTTGCCCTGTTTGAACACGATGTATCTCTCCTAACAGCTGATTATGTCTCGCATAGGTCATGCACCTTAAAACGATAAATCTGAGTATAACCTACGATGCGTTGTTGCCGCTGTTACGCAAGTCACAAATACAACCAAATATATTTTCGTTAAAAGATGGCAATGCAAACAAGGAAGCAATAAATACACACACTTGCACTTTCATTACGAGAGTGACAATCATAGCAAAACATCCCGCGCGTAAAAGAAATAGAAATAGGTCACTGTGTTGCTATTGCATCTTAGTCTTTCAGTGCGCCGACGCAACCCTCTGGGAACGTACTTATGTAACGTATCACGGAAGCTCATGCGCCGCTGTCGAACTCGCGCGCTGACAATTGTGATTTTGTTTTGATAATGTGATAGGACACTAAATAAGTTTAAGACAGACAGTATTTTTTTTATTTTTATTGTGACAGGACACGTAACTTGGGATTATTATTTAGTGTTAGTGTTTTTTTTTTTTTTTGTGATTGACTGCTTTTATTGTGATACGACACGTTTTTATTGTGATTGTTGTTGTGCGCGTATGTCAAAACTTTACCTAACATAAAAGCTAGCACAAGTGGAGGCCTGCCACCGCCCGCCCGCTTTGACACGAGAGAACACACGCCGCGCTTCGGCGCGCGTGCGTCGTTGCCGCTTTGTTACCTAGGTATCTAAGTTCAGTTAAATTTATTTACAAAGGGTGGTTGCGTTTTACTGTGATTTGTAAACTAATTAGTTTGTTTGAAAAAAACACATTTTTGGTGCTTTTTATTTTTATACCGTATCGAATTAATACTAAACACGTATAGTATACGTAGTGTAATTTAATGCCCCTCTGTCATATCACCTCTGTATAAAGATGATGAGGGAAGAGATTTCGTAACCTCTATTGGGATGTTGTTAAAGAAATGTTTTAGTGTCTCAGCAACTTTTAACTTATCTGAAATGGTTTCATTATTAGTTTCATTCTGATCTCTTTCTTTTTTTGTGTTTCCAGTTTCTTTGTTAATTACCTGCCACACAGCTTTTATTTTATTATTAGAAATACTAACTTTGTTACTAATTAATTTAGCTTGAGCGCAGACTATTTTGAATATCTTAGAATAGTTTCTCACATAATTATGAAGGGCTTGATCAGATGTCAATGATCTCTCGTAGTACAAATTATATTAAATATCTCTGCTTTTTCTAATGCGTGGCCCATTCATTAAATTTTGGTTTGGAATTGATTGTAACTTTTTTACAGGACACGTTTTATTAAATTCTTGTTATACTGTAGAAAATAATGTACCGGAGTTAATATTGGGGTATTGTGAATCAAAACTAGCTGTTGAAAGATTGCTAAGAACATTATTATTAAACATTTTCAATTGACTTTTAGTGAGGGGTCTTAATTCAATGGTTTTATCTAAGTCAAATTATACAAGTTGACCAGTATGATCAGACCTGACGCCACTAATTAAGGATGAGTCTTTTATTTTACAATGAGTAAATACAACGCTATATTTTCTAGTTCGTCAATGAATAAGGTTTAGGTCAGCAACTTACATAAACTGATAAATATCACACCAATGTTATAAAGGCGAAAGTTTGTGAGTGTGTGAGTGTGTTGGTTCACATTTTCATATGCGTATGTTTGCATTACGACGTAACAATGTAATACGAAGCATTTTTTGTTTATTTTATATTTGCTTGAAATAACATCTTTAGTTCCATATTCCTCCATACCTACCCATTTTTATTTAAGTAAGTATCTCTATTTGTTTCTACTAAATTAGGATTAAAGTAAGTAATAATTGCAACAAAAGAAAAAGTAACTTGTTGTCAACGCCAACATTGCAGGAATTGATAAAAAAAAACACGATGTATGTAAACAAATGTTTTAGAACGTAATCTTGGCGTATTGTACTCGTAATTACACAGTACAGTCAAAAACATCGGAAGCTATTGTTAAGTATTGTTTTTTTTTTAGAATATTGTTACGCAAGGTTAAAAGGAATAATAAATCCATAGTCATTTAAATCTTTATTTTTAATGTCTTCTGTCTGCCCGCAATCCTGAACATTACCCGGAACCAGGGGACAGAAACTGAACATGTCATTTGGGTATCATAATTTCATGTTTAGTACGTGTATTTATAATCTGGAAATCGCATCATAATTTGAAAAGTCCTAAGTTTTTGCGAACATACAAAATACTTTCTAAGATATAAAGAGAAGGCAGAGTTAGTATAGCAATTTCTTTTAATTTAATTTTAAGGGACGAGAACCCCTTTTCATAGATCACCTATCTACAATTCAATACTGACAACTAGCCTATTATTGTTATCATGATCCTCCCAGCGCTCGTAGTGGACCCCGAGTCCCCGAATATTTTTAATAGCCAAGCTTTCGTATGCCCAATGCAACTATTGCACATGATTAACAAATGTTTTCATGCTCTTATTATTATAGGTTTAAAGATATTTATTTCTCATAAGAACTTATGAATAGTTCACTTATAATGAGATACAAAGTTATTTCTTAATAATAATTACAATATTTGCCTCCTGGGGCGATGGTGACGTTAAAGGGTACATACGTGTTTTTTGAGTTTTCTCTTAAATATGTTAATATTATTACACTTCTTTATGTCTTCCGGTAAATCATTGAACAGCTGTAGGGAGCACAGCCACTAATACTGTATTTTTTTGCCGTAATTAGTCCGTGCACGTGCACTCATTAGTTGGAATTTGTTTTTACTTCTTGTGTTGTATGTTATTGTTTTTTTATGTAGTTGTATGTTTGATTGCACAGAATTTGTGATTTTTTTTATGAGAATGCAGGTGTAATATGTGTAAAGTTGTGTGAGGTTTAGTAGTTTAGTTTTTTCGTATAATTTTGTTGTTGGATATAGATAGGGGTAGTGAAATAGTACCTTAATAATTTTGTTCTGTATTCTTTGTAGTGGATTTAGATTAGATTTAGCGGATGATCCCCACACTTCGATAAGGTATTCCGATTATGTCCGCTAGGTGGCGCTGGCGAGTAAACATAACATTGACTTGTGCTCCTGATATTATAATTTAAAGAAATAGTTAAATTTAAGTACGGACAGTGTAATGTACATCAGAGTGGAACTGGAACTATAAACTAACTGTGGCGGTGTTATCAATGGTTAAAGTGCGCTAATAACTAATATATTAGTTGAAAATAGTTTACCCCAGTGACTTTCATATTTGCGAAACTGGACGTTCGTAAGTTTGTTTACATAATAATACTTTGACAGATTGTGACATTCTGACTCAATAGTTCAGACAGAGGCCATAATAACATTCTGCAAATACTCGGATTTAAGTAGTTTCCTAAATTTGATGAAAAAGAAATCGTTTTTTATTTGAAACTGCATGACGACAACGCAACGCCATCTTAAGTCACATTCAAGAACCAATTTAATTGTTACCAACATCTGAACAATGTTGTTAGGATAAATTAATAGCGATTACAAAATTAATTATGTTCAGAGACATCTATTGAACGTAAAAATACTCACATGAAACAGTTAATACGCGCTACTGTCACAATACGATCACCAATATCAACAATTTTAATAACGTGTCTGACTCCAGAGGTTTAACTGTCCGCCCGTACGTGTGAATCACCGAGACGCAAGTTAAAATCTCACAAGCTACAAAATTATATTTGATTTGGATTGAAGTTTGTTATTGCAATTAAGAATGAATTTCTTAGAAAATATTACATTCCGGCGGAGCCGCACACGATCTGAGCCGAATGATGATGAAAGCGATATTATATCTCAAACATTAAACTATACAACGAGTAGTTTACCAGACATATCCGACGACGGAGACGTTCCACAATTAAAAATATTAAAGAATGAGATCGCCGGACTAACATCTCAGCTAACTAGTGCGCATAAAGAAATTGAATTATTATCACTGGAGAACAGTAATTTAAAGAAATTAAATGACGAATATAATAAAAGAAATGACATGTAGAAAAAAAGTCGTTAGCAGTCCAGTACAAATTAAAGCGAAGACAACATTTATGACGCCTAAAAAAACACGAAGACGACACAAACACAGACTATTCAGACCATTGAAAAAGACCACTCGTCACCTACGAACGCAAATATAGCTAAAAGCACCAGCAGCAACGTAAGCTCATCTATCTCAACTCAAAACATACGAGCCGTAACAACTGTAGAACAACCTTCCATAAAACACAAAATATGCCTACTAAGCAGCGAAACATCTAAAAGGTTGTATACAATTGCCGAAAGAACTTATTTAAGTAACAATGAAATCTGTCATTATAAAAAACCCACATGCGGATTGCGGCAAATTCTTGACAAAATTGAAGGAAAAGTGAAAAACTTTACGCACTCAGACTATTGTGTTATTTACATTGGAGAGGAAGACTTTCAGAAAACACACAACTATTTGGAATTAGTCATGTTTGTTAGAGAAAAGTTAATAGAATTGAGTCATACTAATTTTATAATTTGTTTACGAACGTTTAAATATATGATAGATGCTAACATAATGTATAACACCCGCGTAGAAACATTCAATAACCTAATTTATTTAGATATAAATACATGTAACCATGCATATTTACTTGACTCAAATCTGAATCTATCATATGACTATGATACTTACAGCAAACGCGATGGAACTTTAAATAACAGTGGTTTAAATATAGTTATATCAGATTTACAAGACCTGATTCTTAGCCTATGTAACCTGAATGCTTCGCACTCAGAAATGAACTGTGACCCTCAAACTAATAATAGTCAACAAGATTTCTCTAATAATTCACAACAGTCCAATTCTCCGTTTTTTCGTTAACTACCTTAACATCTTACACCAAAACATAGCTGGCCTGATTAATAAATCTGATGCACTGACTGTAAAATTAGTAGAATTAATTAACAAAGGAACTATAATAGATGTTCTTTGTGTTACAGAACATTTCATACAAACAGGTTATGAGAATTTATTACACATTCCGAATTTTTGTCCAGCTGCTTTCTTTTCTAGAAATACAAAGAGAGGAGGGAACTGGTATTTTCGTAAGAGTAGGATTGCAATTTTCAGAAATAACGGACATAGCAAAACAGTCAGTCTCAGGCATCTTTGAATGCTGCGCTATAGAAATAATAGCTTATAAAATTATTATTATTTGTGTTTATAGAATCCCAAAACATAACTACGAAGTGTTTTATAATAAACTGGATTATATTTTAAATAAGATATGTCTATCTTTAAATAAGAAAATCGTCTTGTGTGGAGATTTTAACATTGATGTTTTGAAAAGAAATAAAATTACACTAGAACTTTAATACTTTCTTATGAAGTACAATTTTAAACTAGCACTTTGTACTCCCACTAAGTTAAAAAGTCAAAACTGTATTGACAATTTTGCTCATAACTATCGGAAAGAATGTAAAGCTGAAGTTGTAGATCTGATCCTTTCGGATGAAATATCTCAAATACTTAAAGTACCAATAAACAAAACTTGCAAATTAAAATATTGGAAAACAAAAAAGCAGGACACATGTATGGAAAATTTAATTACTTTTAAAAGACATCTCAGCTCTCTATCTTTTATGCGAGTACATGAAGCTAAGGATGCGAATGAAGCTTTTGACAATTTATGGAAGATTTCATACTTCTTTATAAATTATGTTTTCCGGAGAAAATGATAACCATTAAAACTAGCAAGAAAACGAAATGGATATCACGTGGAATAAAAACATGTAGTAACAAGCAAAGGCAGTTACTTTGGGCATATCGATTAAATTCAGAATGAAAAAATTAAATTAGTCCTTAAAAACTACACCAAACTATACAGGAAAATTATAAACTTAACACAAAAAGCACAAAATAATCCCTTTATAAATACAGCTCAAAATAAATCGAAAGCTTCCTGGCAAATTATAAATAAATCCAAATTTTGTCTGCCATTGGAGCCTGTAGGATGCGTGAAAAGAGATAATTTGACATTTACTGACCCCGTTGACATTGCAAACGAATTTAACGATTACTTTATTGACACTATTGAGAATAATACGAGGGCGGCACTGAAAATTTCGGGAATCAAGGAAGTGACACAACATTACTATTTAAAAATGTATTTATTGCTTTTCGAAGTATTCTCCGTGAAATTTGACACATTTTTCCATACGATGGAACCAATCATTGAAGCAACCATTCCATTCGGAAGTTGGGGTCTCCAAAATGGCCGTTTTGTAGGCGTCCACAGCTTCTTCAGGTGATGAAAATCTCTGTCCACGCAATTTATTCTTTATTTTAGGGAAAGTATAGAAATCATTAGGGCTTAGGTCGGGGCTGTACGGCGGATGGTCTAATAATTCTATGTTTTCTTGCTCTAAAAACTCTTTTGTTCTGTGCGCGGTGTGAGAACTCGCATTGTCGTGATGGAGGATGATGCGGCGGTTGCAGTTCTCTTTACGGAGTTCAGAAACGACCTGTGGCAAACAAATGCTAGCATACCATTCTGCATTAACCGTTCTTTGTCCCTCAAGAGGAATAGTCGTAACATGGCCGGTTTTGGAGACAAACATGGCCACCATTTTTTTTGCAACACTCCGTGAACGAACAATTTTTGTTGGCTTTAACTCATTTTCGAACACCCAAACTCGTGACTGGTTTTTTGTTTCGGGTTCGTACGCGTATATCCAGGATTCGTCACCTGATACAATGTTGTATACAGCATTTGAGGATCCTGCGTGGAATCTTTCGAGAGTTCTGACGCGCCAAGTAACGCGAGCCGTATTTTGCTCTTCACAGAGCGAATGCGGTATCCATAGGGAAAACAACTTTTTTACACCTAATTGTTCATGCAAGATTATTTGTATTTGACTCATGCCAATGTCTAAAGTTGCCTGAATTTCGCGGTATGTCACATGTCGATCTTCCTCAATCAGCTTACGCACAGCATCAACGTTTTCTTGGGTGACTGCAGTTTTTGGACGACCTTGACGGGGATCATCACTGAGCTTGACACGTCCACGTTGAAATTCAGCAAACCAGCGATAAATTGTGGTTTTGGATGGGGTTTCATCACCAAATGCAGAAATCATCCGGTCAACACACTGTTTTTGTGTTAAACCAGTTCGAAAGTCATAATAAATCATCGCTCTTGAATTTTCTCGAGTCAATTCCATTTTCTCAACGACTAAACAAGTTTGACAAAACCTTGTGACAAGACCGAGAATCTTTATAAAAAAAAAAAATCGTATTCGATTTTTAAAACCAAGGAGTTTTCAATTAAAAAGATTTTAATATGACAGGAACAGTGGAAATATTCCATTCCCGATACTTTTAGTGCAGCCCTCGTATTAAAGCTGACATCACATTAAATAATACCAATATAAACAATCAAACTTTAAATTCACTTTTCATGCAACCCGTAACAATTGATGATATAATACAAATAATTTGCAGCCTTAAAAACACAAATACTGTTGGATACGATGAAGTTTCCACAAAAGTATTAAAGTTTACCAAATAACTAGTAGCACCACCATTAGTTCATATAATTAACTTATGCATAGTTGATGGCATTTTTCCGAACAAGCTCAAAAAAATAATAATAA
Source organism: Tiliacea citrago (assembly GCA_963921375.1). Lineage (NCBI taxonomy): Eukaryota > Metazoa > Arthropoda > Insecta > Lepidoptera > Noctuidae > Tiliacea > Tiliacea citrago. The sequence goes on along the minus strand of OY992790.1, from coordinate 27,609,213 downwards.
AACCCCTGTATAAAAGGGATGATAAAACAAACTTTAAAAATTATAGACCTATTGCAAAAATTCCAATTATATCTAAAATTTTCGAAAAAGTAATCTATAACTCCTTATATGCCTTTTTCGAAAAGTATAATTTGTTTTGCATAGAACAAAAGGGTTTCCGTAAGAACACTACGATTAATATGGCACTATTTGAGTTGCTAGCTAACATCATGTCGTCTGTCGATAAAAGAAATCCAGTCTGTGCCAATTACACTGACATGACCAAGGCTTTCGACTATGTAGACCATAAGATTCTGTTGCACAAATTGGATAGTTATGGTATAAGAGGGAACATCTTAAAGTTAATAAAATCATATCTGAGTAATAGGATTCAATGCACGGAAATTTCTAGGATATGTCCTAAAACTAAATTAGAAACCATATATGTATCAAAACCAAGACATGTAAAATATGGCGTCCCACAAGGTAGTGTATTGGGACCGCCACTTTTTTTGATATATATGACGGAAAAGGACCCCCGTGGTTGTTTTTAAAAAACGTGACACCAGCATTGCTGGCGTCACAATTTCCATGATCAGGGCTGTCACTCATCTTCGGTAATCAAAGTAAACACAAGAAATACTTTCTTCAATTTATTCTCGAATTCTTTGAGGAGGTCCGATCGCTACGACGGCTCAAGTGAGAATGCCCGAGTCCGGCGTGCGCTCGGCCTTTTATAGCAAACCTAGGTGAGTCATTCATTTGAACAAAACACCTAGCATTGCGCAATAAAAATAGTTTTTACATTACAAATTATTACAGTTTTGATAATCAAACGTTTTAAATTATTTTACAAGCTATTAGCATGTGTAAATCTATTTTTAAATGTCAACACGTGATATAAAAATGACCACATGTTTTTACTTCGAAAATGCAACTCTCTTACAAACAGAATACATTACAAATAGTCTGTATCAATCATAAGCAATATTAATCCATTACTTTAAGTTTTTAAACGGAATCTATTACCCAATTACAATAAATAAATCTAATTTGATTTTGAGGTTACTCCGGACACGTGTTTTCGTTCCTTATTTGTTTAGAAGTGTGGCAACCCGCCGACACGGCCATTCTGACAGGCGGCGCGTGCTCTGCGTCTGCCTACATTGTGACGTTTGATGCTTGGAAAAAAAAACGTTATCCTTTTAGATAGGTATCAGTAAGCAACCCATGTTGCTTATTTTTATAGGGTTATTTGTTGCTAGAACAGTACACAAAGACATCTTAAGTGCACTGCCTTTTTAATTTAGCATCTGTGGTGTATACGTGTCTACCCATAGTTCCACAAGGCATCCCTACGGTATCTCAGGGTTCACTTGTGGATGCATCAAGGATCCGTGGTTAGCTCAAGGGTAACTCATGGTGTAGCTCAGAGGTACCACTCTCCAGACATTTTATTCTTGTAGATTGTGGTTGAAAGTATCTTGAAAAATAATGAATTTTGACTCACCGGTTTTAATCCGATGACGCGTGTTCATCGTCGTGAGTTATCTGGACTGGCTGGCCAGCTTGAGATGTGGATGGCACAGGATTAGGAGCGGTTGCGACGTTGTTTTGCGGTGTCTCGAGATCATCATCTCCCGCCGACATGGCACCTTGGTTTCCCGGTTGTGGTGCACGCCGAAGTTGGTCGTGGGCGACTTTTCTGGATCGGCCTCTGCCGACCACCTTTTTTACCATGTAGCGGTCATTTTCAAGAATCCTGATAATTTCGTAGGGCACACTGAATTTGGGATCCAGTGATGTTTGATTGCGGGGATTGTTTTTGATCAGAACATAGTCCCCTCGTTGAAAATGATTTATTTTTGCCTTGCGGGAGTTGAAGCGTTGCCTATCATACTCAGCAGTCTCACTCATTCGTTGCTGTACTTGTCTGTTCAATGCTTCCATGTCAATCGTTTGGTTGTCAATGTCGACCAGGTTAAGTAATCCTGGTGGTACGCAATGTTTCCGTTGTGTGATCAGCGTGAGTGGCGCTACTCCTGTCACACGATGTGCTGTGCAATTCATTACCAGCTGTAGTTCTTCAAGAGTGCTGTGCCACTGTTCGGTCTCGTAATTCTTGATCATCACCAGCGCGCTTTTCAGTGTGGCTACCACTCTCTCCACCTGGCCATTTGCTCGGCTGATGCCTGGCGCTATGGCATGAATGTTTATGCCAAACTGTTCGCAGAACTGTGTGAACTCGCCTAAGAATTCTCTTCCTCCATCCACAATTATTTGGACGGGTGTTCCAAATAAATTTACAGTTCGTTTTAATGCAGCAAGCGTACTGTGTGGGCTTTTATCAGTGGCATGATATAATAGTAGGTATTTTGTGAATGCATCCACTGTTACAATAACGTATTGTTGATCCTGTTGGGTTCCCAACTTTCCAGTGATATCCATGTGAATTACTTGAAATGCACATGTTGGCTTTTCAATTGGATGTAGCTGTGCTTGTACTGCTCCAGATGTACCTTTACAAGTTCTACATACTATGCAGTTGTCAACGTATCTACGGATCGTGGTGCTCATCTTATCGAACCAGTAGGTTTCTTTGATTTTCTGTAGGGTTTTTTCCCAACCTGGGTGCTTGAGTGTGGTATGGAAGGAGTTAATTAAACTCCATTGGAAGGACCTCGGTACTACTGTTCGTAGCTGTTGGCCGGATATCGGGTCTAGGACGTACTTCTTCAGTACGCCTTCTTCCAAGGTAAAACCTTCCACTGGATTGTTGTCAATCAGGTTATTTAGTATTGGCCGAAGTTCGTCATCTCGTTGTTGTTCAATCTTCAACCATTCTACGTCCTTTGTAATTATGTTTACTGTCAGTTCACTGTGATTTCTGCTGAAGAAATCAGCATGCTGGAGCCGGTTACCTTTACGATATTCGAGCTCAAAATCATAATTTTGTAAAAATGCCCACCATCGGTGGATCCTTGGTAACAAGTCTTTTTTGTGTTTCGACGCCTTAAGTGAATTGCAGTCGGTTATTACAGTAAATTTTCTTCCGTATAAATACTGTCGAAAGTGCTTTATTGCTCGGACCACTGCTAATGTTTCCAGTTCATAAGAATGATAGCGGCTTTCAGTATCAGTGGTCCTCATGCTCATGAAGGCTACCGCATGTTGTCGTCCGTCTAAAATTTGCACGAGGACTGCTCCGAATCCAAGACTGCTTGCGTCTGTATACAGTTGTATTGGTGCTCCTTCTTGAAAAAGGGTCAGCACTGGAGCTGAGGTGAGGCATTGAATTATTGTTGATCTGGCCTTCTCGTGTCGGTCTTCCTATTCCCATTTGGCTCCCTGTTTGGTTAATTCGTATAGCGGTACCATGATACGAGAGAAATCCGGGATATACTTTCTGAAATAACTTGCGAGCCCATTGAATTGCCTCACTTGTTTGACGGTCTTCGGTATTGGGGCTTTGACCAGAGCTTCCACCTTCCTTGGGCTGGGTCGAACTTGGCCGTCTGATACCAAGTTGCCTAGATATTCGATGGTCCGCTTAAAGAAACTGCACTTGTCGGCGTTGATGGAAAAGCCAGCTTCTTGTAAGGCTATTAAGATGCGTTCAATGTTGGATAGTCCTTCGCTGAAATTTGTACTTTTGCTTAGTACGTCATCGACGTACACTTGTGCGACTGTTCCCAACAGTGGGTATAATGCTCTGTTGATGCACCTCTGGTATACCGAACAGGCATTGCTCAATCCGAAGGGCATGGTAATGTATTCGTACAAGCCATCTGGTGTTACAAACGCAGTCTTTTCGATGGAAGTTTCTGCGATGGGTATTTGGTGAAATCCAGCTGCCATGTCAAAGCTGGTGTAGTAATACCCATTGGCCAATTGATCGATCTGATCCGAGATCAGTGGCAGTGGGTAATGGTCCCGTAATGTATTTGCATTGAGCTCCCTGTAGTCTACGCATAGTCGATCATCTCCATTCTTCTTTTTTACTAAAATTATAGGGCTTGAGTAGGGAGATTTGCTTTCGCGAATAATGTTGTGTTCCAGCAAGTCTTTGATGATATTCCGAACTTTTTCCCGTTCCACCGGACTAAGTCGGTAAGGCCTTCGCTCAACATATTTGTCTGCATTCTTCAGTTTAATTTCCAGCTCTCCAGTGTTGACGCGCGTGTTTGGATATCCTCGGATGAACAAGTGCTCATATTTGGCCAGTAGTGTATGTAATTGGTTTAATTCTTCGGGATTCGTCAGGTCACAGTCTAATTTCTCAAAGGTGGTACCTTTTGATGTCACATGATGGACCATTTGCTGATGCATTAGTCTGGTGCCGTCTGATGTTATCACCATGCTTAAGTTGGTACCATGAATTAAATTCATACCAATTAATATGTCAGCTGATATGTCATGATCAGGAACCACAAAGAATAATATTTCAATCCTTATCGCATCAATGATACAGATGGTCTTCATCTCCAATAATGAAATTACCGGAAATTGGCCAATTCCCTTGAGGTGATTAACTGCAGAGCGTCGCTGACCAGGTAATTTCGCAGCAATTGATTCTCGAATCAATGAGCACTCTGCTCCACTATCGAAGATGGCACTTATTGTCATTGGGCCAATAGTAACAGTGATGGGTGCTTGATTGGTTCCAGCTACACAGTTCACATTCGATGCCAGTGCGTTTTGACGCTTGTAGCACGTTTCGAATGTATGACCTGTTTTCTTGCAGAATGGACAGGTAACCATTTTTTTTGACGTCTCTGTTGTTGTAGTATCCGTTTTTGGAAGATTTGAAGTAGATTCTGAAGGTTTGAATCTACACTCATTGGTGGAATGGTTGGTTCTTTTGCATATTTGGCAACGTGTAGCAGCAGTTTGAGAAGAATCTGGATATCGTGCACGTTTCGGCATCGGTGTGGTAGGATTTTGGTGTGGGCGTTTTTTCCTTAATGAGGAAGCCACGGAGATGAGTTCTGGAACTGTGTTTGCTTTAGCGTTCAACAGTTCGATTCGTAAGCGTTCATCGCCTATACATCCTATCACTGCTTCCACCGAAAGTTCATCATCCAGTTGATCTTTCGTGACTCTTTTCCAGAGGACCCAGGCGCGGGACAAGAATTCAGAAATATCTTTGCTTGAGTCATATACATGCTCCCGAAACTGTAGTATATCCCGGGAGTATCTATTTTCTGGCTCAAATGTGGTAATCAGTTTTTCGCGGAACTCTTCCCACGAGGATGTTGTCACCAACCAATCGTCGATCCACATCTTAGCACGTCCCTTAAGTAATCCACACACTTTAGTGCGTAGGTCTAGGTCATTAAGTTTGTAGCTAGCAGCTGCTTTATCGATGTGCTGGCACCATTCTCGAACTCCAACATGACTGTCGGGATCGAATGATGGCAGATAGATGTCCTTGATCCTGATTCTTGGTTCTGGAGGAGTATACATCCGTTCGGACATCCTTTGCATCATAAACTGAGCTGGGCATCCAATTATCGGAGTAGTTGGATGCATAGTCGTTGTGTTGTACGATCCAGTAGTGATGGGTACCCCTGGTCGGTATACTTCTTGATTGTAAGATGTGGGTCCCATTGGCATGAATGGTATCCCTACGGAAACTGGTATTTCTGCAGCGATTGGTGTATACACCGTGCCTGTGGAAATTCCCATTGTGATGGGATGCACGGTGTTTAAGTTGTTGACTGGTACTCCTGAAGTGTTCAATGAGGCAGGGTCTACCAGCCTGGTACTGCTCTGTGCTGTTCCAGTTGTGCCAGGTTGAACCGTGGTCGTTGAGGATGTGGTTGGGACCAGAGCTTGTTCTGATCCCACTTCTGATGACGGAAAAGGACCCCCGTGGTTGTTTTTAAAAAACGTGACACCAGCATTGCTGGCGTCACAATTTCCATGATCAGGGCTGTCACTCATCTTCGGTAATCAAAGTAAACACAAGAAATACTTTCTTCAATTTATTCTCGAATTCTTTGAGGAGGTCCGATCGCTACGACGGCTCAAGTGAGAATGCCCGAGTCCGGTTTTTTTTTTTTTTTTTTTTTTTTTTTTTTTTTTTTTTTTTGTATATGGCATCTCGCAGTTGACCTTGAGAGGCCGTGACTGCTTAACCGGTCTTTCCTGTGGGTGCCCTAAGGTATTAGCTTAAAGCCTCCAGCCAGGAGCGTAAATAAAGTATTAAAGCAAATTGGGGACGGGCTGGATCAAAAGTTTAAATTCATGATTATTAACGGGGATTACTATTAAATGCTACGGCTCACTCAGCCTCGGGGCTGGCGGTTCGACGTGCAAGGGACGGGGGGAACAATTTATTCTTGATCTTCGCGTGGTACCTCGGCGGCGAGGACGGAATGACGGTTTGTGTTTGTGCACTGTACTTGTGGCCCTATTGCTTTCCTGAAGGAGAGTAATGGGGTCATCCGGGTCTAAGAGAGTATGCCTAGGTCGGCGAGTCTTACTGATTTGAGATGGCCTATAGCTAGCTGCCTGCACAACCAAGGGGTTGCGATGTCTATCTGCGGACTCGAAGAACCGCTTTGTCGCGCGTTTCAAAAACTGCTTGATGGTGGGGATTCTAAGATCTACGTGTAGGGTTTCGTTCCGAACGAACCATGGAGCGTCCGTAATTTTACGGAGAAATCGGTTTTGAAGTGCCTGCATTCTGTGAATGAGATGGGGACGGGCGTGTGCGAAAGCGGCACACGCGTACGTCATAATCGGCCGGATGCACGCTGTGTAAATACGCAATTTGCCCTTAAGGGACAACTTGCTGCGTGAGTTTAGAACGCAATGAAGCCTACCGAGAGCGAAAGCAGCGCGCGAACGCACTTGCTTTATGTGCTCAGCGAACGAAATGTGGTGATCTAAGATCACACCGAGATATTTGGCTCGCTTCTCCCAAGGGATAGGCTTGCCGAACATCTTGATCTGTCGTGGTACCCGAGTCCGGCGTGCGCTCGGCCTTTTATAGCAAACCTAGGTGAGTCATTCATTTGAACAAAACACCTAGCATTGCGCAATAAAAATAGTTTTTACATTACAAATTATTACAGTTTTGATAATCAAACGTTTTAAATTATTTTACAAGCTATTAGCATGTGTAAATCTATTTTTAAATGTCAACACGTGATATAAAAATGACCACATGTTTTTACTTCGGAAATGCAACTCTCTTACAAACAGAATACATTACAAATAGTCTGTATCAATCATAAGCAATATTAATCCATTACTTTAAGTTTTTAAACGGAATCTATTACCCAATTACAATAAATAAATCTAATTTGATTTTGAGGTTACTCCGGACACGTGTTTTCGTTCCTTATTTGTTTAGAAGTGTGGCAACCCGCCGACATATATAAATGATCTCCCGAAAGCAACAACCAACAAAATGGTTCTTTTTGCAGATGATAGTACGGCTGTAATAAAATGTACTAATTCAACTAGTTATAAGAATGACATTAATACTTGCATAGATGACATTATAAATTGGTTGGATAATAATAATTTGGTTATAAACCTGAGCAAAACTAAAGTCATGCATTTTTATCGACGCCTTGAAAACCCAAACGTTAGCATTTCATATAGGGGCTGTAATATTGAAGAAGCTAATAAGGCTAAGTTCTTAGGCATTATAATTGATAGCCAACTTACATGGAAACCTCATGTCGAAGAACTATGTAAGAAACTTAGTAAATCTGCATATGCTCTTTTTCAACTCTCTAAGAAAGTTAACAGTCAGGCACTTTTTACGGCGTACCATGGACTGGTTGCCTCTGTTTTGCGGTATGGCATTATTTTCTGGGGGCAGTCTACTGGTAGGGAGCTGGTATTTAGACTGCAGAAGCGATGCATCAGGTCAATGTACGGCCTTAAGACAACTGATAGCTGTGTTCCCTATTTTAAATTGTTAAAAATTCTAACTTTGCCTTGTTTATATATAATGGAAACGGCTTAGTTTGTGAAATGTAACCCACATCTATTTAAAAAAAATATCAGAGGTCAAGAAAAATCCAATGCGGACTCAATACATTAATCAACTATGTCAAGTAAAATGTAAAACCGCACTAATGCAAAAAAGTTTTTTTGGTATTGCCCCACTCATATATATAGAATACCTAATATTATAATAAATATGACTACATTAAAAACTTGTCCCAGTGCTTAACACTGAATCATTGCTCACGGCTTATCACGGTTTGGTTTCTTCACACTTAATAAGGTATGGGATAATTTTCTGGGGCAACTCAACCGACAAGGACATACCGAAAGTTGTAAGCCCTACTTTAAAAAATATAAAATATTAACTCTGCCTTGCCTTTACATTTTAGACATTGTCATGTTTGTGAAATCAAATCGACACTTATTTCCACGTCAATCAGAAGTGGTCGATCACAACCGTAGTAGACGCGATGACAGTATTCTATGTCTACATAGATCGAAAACAGCATTACTGCACACGAGTGTTTTCTGTATGGCCCCTAAAAGTTTCAATAAACTCCCAAAGAGTTGGAAGGAGCTTAATGTCCGTCAATTAAAAAATAAATTAAAGATACTGCTAGAAGGGAAAGCATACTACAGTATTCTAGAATTTCTTAATGGCAACATTAGTACCTAATATTATCAATACATCTTTCACATAATCTGTACATAAAGCAACATATTATTGCTATGATGATAATTTTAATTGATATTTAGTAATGTTTCGTAATTATGACCATATATTTAATTTTATTCTTAACAAAATTGACATTTACTATTTATTGTTTTTGTCCTTATGTAATTGTAATACTTATCCAATAACTTTTATTAGGTACTGAAATTTAAATATTTGTACGCCACTAAGGCCAAACATGACTGGTCTTAAACTACAATGTATTTAATAACTTGTATGCTCTGTATGTGTACTCATGTTTCCACAAATAAAGAATCTTGAATCTTGAATTAAAAATTTAAAAGGGAGCTAAAAGAAATTTTAATTATGAAAATTTATGACACGGTTGACGATTTTCTTAATGATGATTCACTACGAGTATCTACTATTTCTCTGATTGACATATTATTGTGATCCTGGTTTCATTTACTTTTTATTTCTGTTTGACATTTTAATCTCGTTTTTTTTTTTTTTATTGTTGACCACGCTGACATTTTTGATTTATATGTTTAATATTTTCTTTTTTAATTTGTAATTTTGATTTTTTATTAGGAAATGTAAACATTTGCATGCCCATGTGACGGTAAAATATGGAGAACTCTTCTTTTTTTTTTTATAAAAAACACCTATGTAAGTACTATACCCATGTTTGCAAAGAAATAAATGATTTGATTTGATTTGTATTCAAGGTTCGATTTTACTAGAGAGTTATATATAATTAGATGTACTTTTTTCGGGATACATTTTGTAATTCATCGTAACGCTCCTAATAGTGATATTAATTTTGTTTTGACATGATCGATGTGCAGCTTCCAAGTAAGTTTGTCATCTACCCACAGTCCGAGATATTTTTCGTGACTAGACCGTTTGACTGTGTCTCCGTTGATCGAAAGAGGTGGGCACTCCGGTAATGGTTTATTTTTCGCGGCGTAAATCATAAATTATGTTTTTGAGGTATTAATAGTCAGTAAGTTATATTTTAACCATTCACTAAGCAGGTCAAGGTCCTTTTGCGCATCGGATATAATGTTCTGTAAAGATTTATCGAAGTAAAAAAGGCAGGTGTCATCCGCGTATAACGTTAGGTGTCCTGTCAGCCCTATTTTATCAATGTTATTTATGTAAATTAGAAATAGTAATGAACTAATAGTTGAGCCTTGCGGACAGCCGTATGTTATGTTTTGTATGGGGTCCCTATGTTGTTTCGAACGCCGCTGTTGCGACACACGCTGTTGCGAATTATTTTTCCACTGCCTCACAGGTTCGAAAGCTCACGGACTCGAATGAAGTAGTCGCGAAAGACGCTGTTTCGAAAAACATTTTCACTGCCTCATACGCTCGAATGCTTGTGATTTCGATTTATTTAGTCATAAAGTGTACAGAAAAGTATTTAATCATTTGGGTTAGGTTAGGTTAGAACAGTGACCATTAACGCGCGAAGGCGAGCGAGCGAAGCGAGCGTGCCGCGGCAGCGGCCGCCGAGCGCCAGGTCCCCTCTATTGTTGGTAAATTCAGTTACCAAAACAAAAACTCTTCATCAATATCCAATTTAACTAAATTACTATCACAAGCATTCGAGCGTATGAGGCAGTGAAAATGTTTTTCGAAACAGCGTCTTTCGCGACTACTTCATTCGAGTCCATGAGCTTTCGAACCTGTGAGGCAGTGGAAAAATAATTCGCAACAGCGTGTGTCGCAACAGCGGCGTTCGAAACAACATAGGGGACCCGTTTTGTATCGAGCCGGTGAAGTTATCTATCTTAACGACTTGCTGCCTATTTTGCAAATAAATATGAAGTAAACATACTGAGGGCGGTACCTGAAATACCTATGTTGTTTATTTTCAGTAGTAGCTTTTGATGGTTTACCGTATCGTATGCTTTTTTTAAATAAATGAAAATACCTACAACAACGTTTTTTGATCAATATGAGTTTTTATTTTCGTTATTAAATCTACTGAGGCCGTGAGAGTACTTGATTTAGAGCGGAAGCCATGTCGTTGATAGATTAGGATTTTTTTCTTAGTCAAATACTCGTTTAGACGGTTGTATAACACTCGTTCGAATATTTTCGAAATAACGGGCAAAACCGATACTGGTCGATAGTTGCCGGGGTCAGTTCTACTTCCAGATTTGCAAATTGGACTGACCCTTGCAACTTTAAGAGAGTCGAGGAAAGTGCCGCGTGTTAAACAAACATTTATACAGTTTGTTAATCGTTCTACAATTATGTTTTTAAGGCATTTAATAGCTTTTGTGCTGATACCCTCCAAGCCTGTACTAGTGTTGGAGTCAAAGTGGTCAATTATTTTTGATATTTCTTCTGTGTTACGTGGGGAAAGTTCATCTAAAGTTATGTCATGTGTGTACTACTGTCGTACATGAGAATGTTACCTGTGTTTATGTGGTACATGTTAGGTATTTCGTTAGCTAAGTCCGCGCCTATTGATGCAAAGAATGAGTTAAGTACGTTATACCTTAGACATCAACCAGTGCAGTCTTACAAGTGTGCCTGTGTGCTAGTGTATATACCTACATTATGTCTGTGCAGGAGTTCAACCTGATCGAGCGGCGGGAGCTGGCGCCGCTGCAGGAGCTCATCGAAAAGCTCAGCGCCAAGGAGGCGCGGTGAGGGCCTCGCCGCGGCCGCCCCTCATGTACACACGCTTGCTATTGTTTCGCTCGATCTTCACACTATGTTGTACTGGGGCTTATACCGGGCTTCGGCGAAGACCCGCGCGTTGGCGCGACACTCCGAATGCGCAATACTTCACAAATATGCTTTATGCTGGCAACACTACACGCAACGAGGAAGCTAAGCCTTCGCCGAAGCTCAGCGAGTGCGGCCCCAGCAATACGGCTGGTCGCTGGCGACTCGCACTCGGTACCCGCTGCGTCGTCAGGTCAGCAGATCGTACGGACGTACGAGTGCACTTTCCATGCTCTCCGCACGAAGAATCTCGAATTCTCAACGACTACATAGTTTTATTTAAAACTCTAGTTTTGTAAATCTTAGCACGTTTTTGCATAGTAGCAACCTTATTGTTTTGAATTAACACTAGTGCTCTGAACTAATACTAACACTGATATGCTAGGGTAATGATTGAAACGTTTGTGATATGAGGGCAGCACTTAGTGTGGCGTCCGCTGCCGGCCATCTGCGACATTATTGTTACTACGACGATTCATAATTTGTTGAAGAACAAAATAAATGCTTGTTAAAAAAGTAAATCAATAATAGTAGGTAGTGTTGCGCTTGCAATGACCTACTATGTATTGAAATGAAATCGTTCATTCTGTAAACAGGATATCGGAATCACTTTTACAACTCATATTCAAAAGTAAAAAATAAGCTACGTGTAGTCGACATTACCTATCTGACTACCCCTGAGAAGAAATGGCGAAACAAACTCAGGGGTCTCTTTTAAAGTCCAGACATAATCTTGGTCAAATCATGTGAGGACCATGTAGATCCGTGTCTGAAATGGTATTTTGAGGAAAGAAAACCACACAAACTTGAGTGGAGCTGTCCAATCAGTGCAAGCATTTGTCAGTAATCGTGCAGCTCGACTCAAGACTGCGTTATGCGTAGTAGCGGCCAGGTCTCACATGCGGCTCATCGCACCGCCTGCCCTCACCGCGTAGTGTATGTCCTCACTCAGATAGAACCAGTAGGCTATAGAGAAGAAGGCCTTCCTATACAATAACTTTAAATATAGATGCCATTTATCTTTGGAAAATATTTAGATTTGATACATGAAGTTTAATGGTATATTTAAGGTAATTACACTGATGTGGTCCGTTAGAGCCATGCCACACGATGCGGTGTCGCGGCGCCCTACACATGTGTGGCAGGGCTCTTAGGTTCGGCGCTGAGCGCATACACGTTCTCTGTACGTGAGCCAGCGCGTCATGTGTGACGTCACATGCGCGCGCGGCGCCTGCCTGCGTCATGTGCTATTGTATCTAAGTTATTTATTAATTTTGGTGATAGGACTGACGGTATTCCTGTCTAGAGTATTTATTAGATTAAATCTTGTTTCCGTGTAAGTCTCCTTTAGTTTCATGCAATAATAATCTCTTGTAGCGTGTTATAAGTGATGTAGATATTCTGTGCATTTAATATATTTTGATTTCGTGTTCTATCATATCGATCTATATTGCGACTGACAAGTGATGTATTTAATTTAAAATGAGATAATTTCTGAATATAATAAAAAAAGTTTTCATAATATGCAATTGTTTGATTACCTTTGAAATCATTTTGAATGCAGCCAGCAGATTTATTTATTAATATAAGTAATATAGGTCGGTCGTGAATAGATATTCCTTTTGAATAATCTGAGTTCAGAAGATATTACATAATCAGCCAATAAGGGACTGACCACACTTATTCAGCTCTGTTCAACTTTTGTCCATAGAAAACAATGGTTTTGTATAGAGATGCGTACGGCTCCGTTCATCTTTCCGCGTCTATTCAGTTTTCGCGGCAAAGAGGTATAAAATAAGGACAAATGTTTTTATCATGCGAATGCTATCGATTGAGTTCAGCGCTGTTCCGCCACGTTTCGGGCAGTACGCGGCCGCAGCTTGCGGCGAGCAGTCGGGCAGTACGCGGCCGCAGCTTGCGGCGAGCAGTCGGGCAGTACGCGGCCGCAGCTTGCGGCGAGCAGTCGGGCAGTACGCGGCCGCAGCTTGCGGCGAGCAGTCGGGCAGTACGCGGCCGCAGCTGGCGGCGAGCAGTCGGGCAGTACGCGGCCGCAGCTTGCGGCGAGCAGTCGGGCAGTACGCGGCCGCAGCTTGCGGCGAGCAGTCGGGCAGTACGCGGCCGCAGCTTGCGGCGAGCAGTCGGGCAGTACGCGGCCGCAGCTTGCGGCGAGCAGTCGGGCAGTACGCGGCCGCAGCTTGCGGCGAGCAGTCGGGCAGTACGCGGCCGCAGCTTGCGGCGAGCAGTCGGGCAGTACGCGGCCGCAGCTTGCGGCGAGCAGTCGGGCAGTACGCGGCCGCAGCTTGCGGCGAGCAGTCGGGGAGTACGCGGCCACAGCTTGCGGCGAGCAGTCGGGCAGTACGCGGCCGCAGCTTGCGGCGAGCAGTCGGGCAGTACGCGGCCGCAGCTTGCGGCGAGCAGTCGGGCAGTACGCGGCCGCAGCTTGCGGCGAGCAGTCGGGCAGTACGCGGCCGCAGCTTGCGGCGACCAGTCGGGCAGTACGCGGTCGCAGCTTGCGGCGAGCAGTCGGGCAGTACGCGAAACGCGGTGAATAAGTGTGGTTATTCCCTAAATGTAGTGTAACGCCCGCCAAAGATGTCGCCACTGTATTGACAGCCAGCCAGCCAAACCGCCATTGCCGTGACGTCACATCCTACCACAAGGCCAAGTGGGGGGTGTGACAGTTGCCGCCAAGCCAGCCAGCTACAGCGATGATAAAAACGAGTTGCGCCTTGGCATGAGCCCTTTTGATAATTTGTAAAATCGAGGAAATATAAGTGATCGCATTTATACCATTTGAATTATTTCCGCGCCTACTACCTGAGTGTTATAGTAGCTAATCCCTAATGTTCCCGCTACTGGCTAGCGCGAAGGCCTGTGTCCCAGCAGGCAGAGATGTGACTTAGTGAGATACAACTATCTGAAATACCTACAGATACAAGATACAAAAAAAAGTGAACTAAAAAGATGGAAACAAGATAAAAAGAAAACCACTATCCTTTAAGTACCAAAAATAAATAAATGCAGTCGGAGTCATCTAGGATGTTTGTTGTGCTAGCGAAGCACTGCGGCTAGGCTCCGCGCCCCGAAGTCCGCAGCTGTAGTGATCTCACTACAGCCGGAAGCGGAGAAGAAGGGCGTGACCTACCGTGAGGTGCTCGCCAAGGCGTGGAAGGTGGTGAACCTGGAGGAGATCGGCGTCGCCGAGGGCTTCAGGATGAAGGGCACGGCGACTGGGGCCCGGATGCTCGAGATCCCTGGTGCGGCAAGCGGCCCAACCGCTGACGCCCTGGCCGAAAGGCTCAGGGCGTCCCTTAATGCGGAGGAGGCTCGAGTCTCCAGGCCCACCAAGTGCGCTGACATGCGCATCCTAGGCCTGGATGACTGCGTGACGGCGGAAGATGTTGTGGCCGCCGTGGCTAGGACTGGAGAGTGCTCTGCCGAGCAGGTGAGTCCGGCACCCTCCGTCCTGACAAATCGGGGATGCAAACCATTACGGTGAGCTGCCCCGTGTCGGCGGCCCAAAAAATATCCGGGGAGGGCCAAAGGCTCCGGGTGGACTGGGTATCCGCGCAGGTGAAACTGCTGGAACCCAGACCTCTGAGGTGCTTCCGCTGCCGGGTGGGAAACCACGTGGGAGCATGCTGTACCTCGGAGGTGGACCGCAGCAATAACTGCTTTCGCTGCGGTCAGCCCGGTCACAAGGCCGGCTCCTGTAATGCCACGCCGCACTGTTTTGCATGTGCGGCGGCTGGCAAGCCGGCAGATCACCGGGCTGGGGGCAAGGCCTGTGCTCCTCCCCCCAAACCCAGGGGCAGGGGCAAGCCCTCCGCCACCACCGTCTCCGCCGCAGCCGCCACGATTGCCGCCGCCGCTGCCGCCTCCACCACCGTCATCGTCGCCGCCGCTACCACCGCGGCAGGGCCATCCCAGAGGGCCCGGGATGAGGCTGATATGGAATGCCAATAAATGGCCCCATTACGCCTCCTCCAGGCGAACATCAACCACTGCGCCGCCGCTCAGGATCTGTTGCTCCAGAGCATAGCGCAGTGGTCGATTAACATCGCCGTGGTCGCTGAGCCGTACTTTGTCCCGCCCAGGGATGACTGGGTGGAGGACCTGAGCGGCTCAGTGACCCTAATTTCGTCGGCCGCCGCCGGTACCCCGTCCCTCGAGGCCGTCAAGAGGGGACAGGGTTGCGTTGCAGCACGGTTCGGGGAGATTGTCGTGGTAGGAGTTTACTTCTCCCCGAACCGAACTCTCGCCGAGTTCCACAACTCCCTTGGGGAGCTGAGAGTCGTCGTCGTCGGGTACCATCCCCTCCCCGTGTTCGTCCTCGGGGACTTCAATGCCAAAAACGTGGCTTGGGGTTCCCGGTATACGGACACACGGGGCAGGATGGTGGAGGACTGGGCTCTAGAGACAGGCCTGGTCGTCCTAAACCGGGGTTCTGTCCCCACGTGTGTGCGGATGCGGGGTGAATCAGTGGTGGACATCTCGTTCGCCAGCCCCGCTCTGTCACCGCGTGTCATCGACTGGCGCGTGATGGAGGGGGTGGAGACGTATTCCGATCACCGATATATCCGGTTTAACGTCTCCGCCCAGACATTAGGCGCGCTGGTCCGACAGACCCCGAGTGGTCCGCGGTGGGCGCTGAAGTAGCTGGACCGGGAGCTCCTCCTGGAAGCCTC
Source organism: Tiliacea citrago (assembly GCA_963921375.1). NCBI lineage: Eukaryota > Metazoa > Arthropoda > Insecta > Lepidoptera > Noctuidae > Tiliacea > Tiliacea citrago. The sequence continues at coordinate 27,593,154 of OY992790.1, read as the reverse complement.
GATCGTGCAGGCCTGGGTGTCATCACCAGACAGGCCTGCCGACATCAACGACGAGGCGGAGTGGTTCCGGGAGGCCATGTCCGAAATATGTGACGTGGCAATGCCCCGGGTCCAGCCCGGACGTGCTCGGCGCCAGGTGTGCTGGTGGTCGCGTGAGTTGACCGGTACTCCAGGCACCGCAGGCTCCGTATCCGCCCTCCGGATACGGAAGCCATTCAGGCGGAGCTATACGAGGGGTACAGAGCGGCGAAGACTGCCCTCCGAGCGGAGATCCAGCGGGCCAGGGGACTGGCCCGCGAGGAGACGCTGGAGACTCTCAACAGAGACCCGTGGGGACGCCCCTACAAATGGGTGCGAGATAAACTCCGCCCATGGGCTCCCCCGCTGACGCAGAGTCTCCGGCCCCAGCTCGTGGAGGACGTGGTGAGCGCTCTGTTCCCTTCGCGAGGGGAACATACTCCCCCGCCCATGGCTCCGCCTCCTGCGGTGCCAGATGCGGACCACACCGATGACGACGATGCTCCAGAGGTGACCGAGGTAGATCTGAGAGTGGCGGTACGTAGGCTGAATGCCAAGAATACCGGCCCAGGACCCGATGGCTTGCCTGGAAAAGCCTGGGTTCTGGCCTTAGAGGCTCTCGGGCTTCGACTAAAGGGGCTCCTAAGCGCATGCTTGGAGAGGGGCCAGTTCCCACTTCGTTGGAAGACGGGTAAACTGGTCCTCATAAAGAAGCCAGGGCGCCCGGCGGACTCTCCGTCCGCTTACCGGCCCATCGTGCTGCTCGACGAGGTGGGCAAGCTCTTTGAAAGAGTAATTGCAGACCGCCTTGTCGGGCGGCTGGTGCGGGTGGGGCCGGATTTGGCGGAGAGCCAGTTTGGTTTCCGTAAGGGGCGCTCTACGGTGGACGCCATCATGCGCGTTCGAGCCCTCACGACGGGGGATGCTGTTGCCCGGGGTGGGGTTGTCTTGGCGGTGTCTCTTGACATCGCCAATGCCTTTAATACCCTGCCCTGGAGTTGCATTGGGGAGGCACTTCGGTATCACCGGATGCCGACCTACCTCTGTCGCGTGGTCGAGGCCTATTTGACGGACAGGACCGTCATCTACCCCGGTCACCAAGGAGAGTGGAACCGGCGAGAGATGTCGTGCGGTGTCCCACAGGGATCGGTCCTGGGGCCGCATCTGTGGGACATCGGGTACGACTGGGTGCTGCGCGCCGACCTCCCTAGTGGCGTCAGCGTAGTCTGCTACGCTGACGACACGCTAGTCCTGGCACAAGGGAGTTCGCATCAGGCGGCGGCCGAACTGGCGGCACGTGGGGTTGCGACAATCGTCGATAGGATCCGGCAATTGGGACTCGAGGTGGCATTGCACAAGTCCGAGGCCATGTGTTTTTATGGTCCTCGGAACGCGCCACTGTCGGGTTCCCAGATAACGGCGGGAGGGGTTCACATCGGCGTCGAGTCGACGATGAAGTACCTGGGACTCGTCCTCGACAGCCGGTGGAACTTCGTGGAGCATTTTCGACGTTTGGCTCCCAGACTGGAGTGGGCCGGGGCTGCTTTGAAGCGGCTCCTGCCCAATCAAGGGGGTCCAAACGCCTCCTGCCGGAGGCTCTACGCGGGGATCGTGCGGTCCATGGCCCTTTACGGAGCACCGGTGTGGGCGCGTTCTCTGAGGCTGCGACCAGCGCAGCGGTTGAACGCGTCCCAAAGGGTCATGGCCATCAGGATGGTACGGGGATACCGCACGGCCTCCCGTGAGGCGGCGAGCCTCCTTGCCGGATTGCCGCCATGGGATCTGGAGGCGTAAGTCCTCGCGCACATTTGGGTGTGGCGCGAAGAGGCGAAACTCCGGGGCATAACTCCGCTGCCGCAAGAAATCGCGGCACAGCGGACAGAGCTCCGGAGGGATCTCATGGCGACATGGAGAGTGCGATTGTCGCAACCCAGCGCTGGGCACGCCACAATTGTGGCGATAAGTCCCCTCTTTGAGGAGTGGCTAGAGAGGCGCCACGGCGTCCTCACCTTCCGCCTGACGCAGGTCCTCACCGGACATGGATGTTTCGGGAGGTTCCTGTGTAGGATTAAGCGGGAGGAAACGCCCGGGTGTCACCACTGTGTGGATCGCCCGGAGGACACGGTGGAGCATACGGTGGAGGTCTGCCCAGCTTGGGCGGAGCACCGCCGTGTCCTCACGGAGGTGATCGGCGGCGGCAATCACTCGCGTCCGGGCCTGGTTCAGGCCATGGTTCGGAGCGAGAGTGCATGGGAGGCCGTCACCTCCTTCTGCGAAGCAGTTATGCTAGCGAAGGAGGAGGCGGAACGCGTGAGGGTGAGACAAGGTTCGCGCCCTCATGCCCCTAGTCGCCGCAGGAGACGCCCCGGGCGTCGGGAGTCGCAAGCCGATTTCCGGCCACCGTAGGCGCGGGTCTGCGGACGGTGAACGATGGGTAGCTCGCCGTCCGATAAGGACCAGGCCCGGGTCGACGGCGCGTTGTGTTCCACGCGCGCCTCAAAGAGATGTCAGCACAAACTGACGGGGTCCGTTAGGACCAATGCCTGCCGGGGTTGCGAGTTTGTCCGAAAGGGATATCGTGGCCCTGGCACACAGGCAACGGAAGGAACACGGGTGGGTTTTAGTCAGTAAAAGTCTGACACGCCCTCCCGCTCCGCCCAGAGCGGGAGAAGTTATTTGATTTCCCACCCAAAAAAAAAAAAAAAAAAATCTAGGATGTTACGAATGCCTTAAAATTTGCCTCCGACTGCATTTATTTATTTTGGGTACTTATAGGATACTGGTTTTCTTTTTAGTTCACTTTTTGATATGGCAGGCGTGTTTTTTTTTTTTTATTATTTGTTTTTTATTTTATACCGATGATAAAACTTTATTTTTGCAAACGCACAATGTGCCACGAACCGTGCTCTGTCCAGTGTCGTCCCTTGCAGCTTGTGCACTGCTTGTTATATATTTTTGTAATGTACTAAGCAAGATCTAGACGATGATAGTATACGTAGTCAAATTTTCATGAAAAAAACAAATTATTACCGTTTTTTAGGGTTCCATACCTCAAAAGGAAAAAACGGAACCCTTATAGGATCACTTCGTTGTCCGTCTGTCTGTCTTGTCAGTCTGTCAAGACCCTTTTTCTCAGGAACGCGTAGAGGTATCAAGTTGAAATTAATATCAAATACGTCCCTTGAAGCTCTAAAAAAATCAAGCTGCCAAGTCAACGCAATAAAAAATACAGCGATATAAGCGACATTACGAGTATTGCGTCATATTTCGATACTCGCAAATAAATCAAAACCTATACTTTCCGTTGACCTAGAAACATGAAATTTGGCAAGAAGCAAGGTCTTACAGCACAAGTATAGGGAAAGGTCCTAAAATTATAAATGTGTAGTTTTATCACATTAAAAAAATTGCGAATATCTCGTACATAAATCAAAACCTATAGGGTACTTTCCGTTGACCTAGAAACATGAAATTTGGCAAGAAGCAAGGTCTTAAGGGAAAGTTCCTAAAATTGTAAATGTGTAGTTTTATCACATTAAAAAAATTGCGAATATCTCGTACATAAATCAAAACCTATAGGGTACCTACTTCCCGTTGACCTAGAATCATGAAATTTGGCAACAAGCAAGGTCTCACAGCACAAGTAAAGGAAAAAGTCCAAAAATTGTTAATTTGTAGTTTTTATGGGTTTTTCCCAGTGGTTAGATTGCTGGTCAGACTAGTCTTTCCAACGGGAATTTTTTTTCTCGATGGTCAGATTTATTTGACAGCTGGGAAAACAACAGAAAAAAGTACAATGAAAGTAAAAACCGTTTTGCATCTTACAATTTTATCTTAGGCGTTCTAAAAAATTACCAACATTCAATTCTCCATTAATTAACATCATTTGTGAACACATTATGAATTCGTCTCTCATTATATTTTCCTTTGTCCGTTTATTTGTTATTTTAGTAAAATCCAAGCAATTTATTTTATAAAAAAATTTTAAGCAGGCTTATTTTGTTTTAAATAACCATGAAACAACTTGCAAAGAATTTCAACCAGTGTCAAAAAACTCCTCATTAACACAAATAAAACCTATTTAATAATTTTATAACCTCTTCGTATTCAACAGTACTTTACTAAATTACGAGCTGATCTGACCAACGGGATAAAAAATTCCCGTTGGAAAGACTAGTCTGACCGTCAATCGGACCACTGGGAAAAACCCGTTTTTATCACATAAAAAATAGTTTTTTGCGATAACAAACTTACATTTTCAGTTGGAAAATTGACCGTGACGTATATCGATGTATGGGAGAACATGCTTTTCAATTACAATGTTAAGTTGGTTTTTTTAGGGATAAATTCATCCCAACTACGGAACCCTTCATTGTGCGACACGCACTTAGCCGGTTTTTTTATGAACCATGGCTCCCCCTGTACAGCTATTTTTTTTAAATGTTAACTATGTTACCCGGAATAGTTCAACGCTTCTAACAATACCACATACATTAAAATCGGTTAAGCCGTTTAGAAGTTATGGTGGAATAAAGAAACTCACAAACATACATACATACATGAACCCTGAAAACATAACACTCCTTTTTTTGGGCAGTCGTGTAATAAGTACGTATTTTTATCTTATATCTGAAACACTTTTTTTTAAATTCATTTTGTATCTTGTATTTAAATACCTTTCGTTTGGTATCTTAGTATTTTGTAGATACTATGTTTGCTAAAATACTTTTACTGCCTATTAGATAGGTACAGGCGCCAGTACATCAAGACAATCTGTCAAATTTCTTTAATAGAAAATAAAATTACTAAAGAGAATGGTATTTTCCTTTATGACAGTCAAGATTTAATGCTATTTATAAACCCATCTGCTCAATCACAACTGACGCCATCACGGTGGATCGAAAATCGGCTGTAGAAGACATAGGATCTCGATGTCTTAAATGTTATTTTTTTTGCTGGAAATGACTTCTGCCGATCATTACTGTTCTATAAAATGTCATATGAAGTAATTGTGTGCACAAATGGAAGAGTTATAATTTTTATAAGAAAAAAATGTATGGAGCTGACATGAAAAATGAGGATATCCCTGGAATCGCTAGGATGGCCGTTATATCCTTGCACACTGTTATAGTACTATTTATTTGTGATTTTTTTGACATACTTAATATTGCGGCATCACTTGCGATTTTTTTTTACATCGTCGAAATTAAAAAATAAAAAATGTTTATGATATGTACATTTTAATGCTTAAATATGGCTATACCAAGTGTAACTTACAATATTTCTTTTGCTTAGACCAAAACATTCTAAGAAATCACAAAGTCGTATTACCTACTTATTTGAAATGACATGGTAATTATGAATTACATAATATGTAATCTTGTCTAATGCCTCATGTCCACATTAGCTAACGATTAATAAAACTTAATACCTATATACCTGTTAAAAGGATACGTACCATAATGAGAGTAATTAGATAAACGTGATCATTAGTCAATAACAATAAATGGTAAACTATTGTATGATTCAAAATAAAAGCAAATTATTAAAAAAAAAAATATTAACTTAACCTAACATAAACAATAAAAGTTAACTTATTTTATACTTCGTCACCATCAGAATCCACTTCAGAATCAGGCTTTACAATAGATATAACTTCTAAGAACTCTGTCGGAGCTTCCTGATCCTGAAGTTTCAGTAGTTCTACTGTTTCCTTAAAGTATGTCTGCCTCTTGTGGGCATTTAATTTTGGTCTTGTGGAAGAAATTAGAGTATCAGAAGAGACGATAAGCATATTGAGGATATCCTCGTTTGATGCTGGTCTACTCTTTTTCCTCGAATGGTGTTCTCTGAACCTCCTAAAGTCTTTGTTTCGGGCCTCTGAAGCTTCTTCCGAAAGACTTCCAATTGGTACAATAGCATTTTCTGCAATTATGTCCCCTCCGTGAATCAACAATTTGTGGACAATGATAAATGATAAATGATTTATTTCTGTAAGTAGGTTTGTACAAACACTTTTACACGTCAATCATATTTAAAAAAACTAGATGAGGTCGGCGTTTCGTATCCGACTACTCTGAGAAGAAAGGCCGAAACAAACTCAGAGGTCACAGTCTCTTTTTAAAGTCCAGACATAATCTTGGTCAGATCATGTGAAGACCATGTAGATTGGTGCCTGAAATGATCTTTTGACGAAAGAACCACACAGGTTGAGGGGACCTGTCCAGTCAGTGCACGCGGACGGTTGATGACATGTAGTACCAATCGTACAGTCCCACGTATTTTTCAGCGGTTGTTCTAGCGTATTCTTTAAATTTCGGCACGTCTACAATCTCTCCAGATGTGATAGCTTGCAGAATCACAGCAAATCTGCGTATTAGGTCTTCATCTAATCCAGTGATCGCTACAGTTTTATCAGGAAGTTCAAAAAACCGCCTTGCTGTGTTCCCGTCGTTAGTTGTGCCTGATCCTTGCTTAACGATGTCAATCAAAAGGTTGAGATCATCTTTGAATCGATCTTGAATGAGTTTTTTTCGTGAATGCAATAACTCTTGATGACCTTCTCCTCTTGCAGACCACTTTTTGAAGTCGAGACGATACGCTATGTGTAGAAGACATTCCATCACATTAATGCGGGCATGAAGTAATGATAATCCGAACTCATACACACCAGAAGAAATGGTTTTTGACGCAATGACATCTAACTTATTCATTTCTGTAGGCTTAGCCAAACACAGGTAGCAGGCCGCATTTGACTTAGCTTCAGACAGATATGTACAAATTTTGCCGTCAATCATCGTCATCATTAATTTGTGACTAATTTCATGTCCTTGACATTTTGAGGGAACGAGAGCTTCAATTTCGTTATCCATTGCAGTTTTTTCATTTATGACAACGTCTTTGGTTTCTTTCACAAAACTAAACTGGACTGGACGGCAATACCTAGGTGAGCAGGGTTTCGGATTCACCCATACGGTATCACCGTCAGCTGTCAACTTTAATGGAACCAAAGAGGTCATAAATATGCTGGAATCATCTTGACCACTCTCTATGTTTTGCTTATATCTACTTTGGTTAGATGCACCGTCAAATCCCCACTTTGATATTAATATCAATTGTTTATCTTGTATCGCATCAGGACTACGAATAGTTTCAAAAATTCTGTTCACTGTTAAATCTAGTAACGCTTGTAGTGCAATCTTAGCAGATGAATCCGTTACAGTCACAAATGTCTTCGGAAGGTAGCACTGTAGCTTAGCTTTTTGCACTTTATAGTAACACGGATATATCTCCTTTGAACCTTCTCGAATAGTCGTTTCCCTTAATGTGATATATTGCCATTTCGATAGTTTTAATGAAAGTAGCAAACCCAGTGCTCTAAATGAACTGAAGTTGTGAATCCAATGTTTGACTATTTATTGTTATTGACTAATGATGGTATCACATTTATCTAATTACTTTCATTAAGTTAATCCTGCACTAATTTTTCAAATGAAAATCACAAAGTAGGTAATACGACTTTGTGATTTCTTAGAATGTTTTGGTCTAAGCATAAAAAATATTGTAAGTTACACTTGGTATAGCCATATTTAAGCATTAAAATGTATCATATACTTTTTTTTTTTTTAATTTTGAAGATTAAAAAAAAAAAATCGCAAGTGATGCCGCGATATTAAGTATGTCAAAAATTCACAAATAAATAGTACTATAACAGTGTGCAAGGATATAACGGCCATCCTAGCGATTCCAGAGATATCCTCATTTTTCATGTCAGCTCCATACATTTTTTTCTTATAAAAATTATAACTCTTCCATTTGTGCACACAATTACTACATATGACATTTTATAGAACAGTAATGATCGGCAGAAGTCATTTCCAGCAAAAAAAATAACATTTAAGACATCGAGATCCTATGTCTTCTACAGCCGATTTTCGATCCACCGTGATGGCGTCAGTTGTGATTGAGCAGATGGGTTTATAAATAGCATTAAATCTTGACTGTCATAAAGGAAAATACCATTCTCTTTAGTAATTTTATTTTCTATTAAAGAAATTTGACAGATTGTCTTGATGTACTGGCGCCTGTACCTATCTAATAGGTAGTAAAAGTATTTTAGCAAACATAGTATCTACAAAATACTAAGATACCAAACGAAAGGTATTTAAATACAAGATACAAAATGAATTTAAAAAAAAGTGTTTCAGATATAAGATAAAAATACGTACTTATTACACGACTGCCCAAAAAAAGGAGTGTTATGTTTTCAGGGTTCATGTATGTATGTATGTTTGTGAGTTTCTTTATTCCACCATAACTTCTAAACGGCTTAACCGATTTTAATGTATGTGGTATTGTTAGAAGCGTTGAACTATTCCGGGTAACATAGTTAACATTTAAAAAAAATAGCTGTACAGGGGGAGCCATGGTTCATAAAAAAACCGGCCAAGTGCGTGTCGCACAATGAAGGGTTCCGTAGTTAGGATGAATTTATCCCTAAAAAAACCAACTTAACATTGTAATTGAAAAGCATGTTCTCCCATACATCGATATAGGTCACGGTCAATTTTCCAACTGAAAATGTAAGTTTGTTATCGCAAAAAACTATTTTTTATGTGATAAAACTACAAATTAACAATTTTTGGACTTTTTCCTTTACTTGTGCTGTGAGACCTTGCTTGTTGCCAAATTTCATGATTCTAGGTCAACGGGAAGTAGGTACCCTATAGGTTTTGATTTATGTACGAGATATTCGCAATTTTTTTATGTGATAAAACTACACATTTACAATTTTAGGACCTTTTCCTTTACTTGTGCTGTGAGACCTTGCTTCTTGCCAAATTTCATGATTCCAGGTCAACGGGAAGTAGGTACCCTATAGGTTTTGATTTATGTACGAGATATTCGCAATTTTTTTAATGTGATAAAACTACACATTTACAATTTTAGGACCTTTTCCTATACTTGTGCTGTAAGACATTGCTTCTTGCCAAATTTCATGTTTCTAGGTCAACGGAAAGTACCCTATAGGTTTTGATTTATTTACAGCCGATTTTCGATCCACCGTGCACGGTGGATCGAAAATCGGCTGTAGAAGACATAGGATCTCGATTTCTTAACTGTTATTTTTTTTGCTGGAAATGACTTCTGCTGATCATTACTGTTCTATAAAATGTCATATGAAGTAATTGTGTGCACAAATGGAAGAGTTATAATTTTTATAAGAAAAAAATGTATGAAGCTAGTATGAAAAATCGAATTATCTCCTAAACGGCATGTTTAACCGTACTATCCTTGGAGGTGGTCATAGTGCTAATTATTTATGATTTTTTGGTTGCCGATTTGACGAAACATTTAATGCCGTTTTTTTTATAAAAATTGTCAAAATATTTTTATTTATTTTTACATGTAAAACGATCCCTTTTAGTGTCCAAGTTAAAAGTCATATGAAGTAATTGTGTGCACAAATGGAAGAGTTATAATTTTTATAAGAAAAAAATGTATGAAGCTAGTATGAAAAATCGAATTATCTCCTAAACGGCATGTTTAACCGTACTATCCTTGGAGGTGGTCATAGTGCTAATTATTTATGATTTTTTGGTTGCCGATTAGACGAAAAATTTAATGCTGTTTTTTTAAAAAAAATCGTCAAAATATTTTTATTTATTTTTACATGTAAAACGATCCCTTTTAGTGTCCAAGTTAAAAAGTTCGATATGTTATTAACCCAAATATTAAGAACACACAAAACAAGAAAAATTAAATAAAAAAATTGCTGTTTTTTGACACATTTTTATTAATTTAAATAAAAAAAGATTATCAAACTCTTATTTAAGTAACATATAAAGTTATATTATATACAAAATAATTTAATTTAAGCATTTGTAAAATAAAGTAAAATAAATTAAAAAAAAGACAAACACACTCAAATACAAATTTACAAATATGTACATATAAAATTTTTTTACAAAGTTTCCTTATCACTCTCGTTGTCAGACTCCAATTCTGAGTCAGCATCCAGATTGGATATATCCAAAAACTCGAACTCAGTTTCCTGAAATTGAATTAAGTCGAGAGTTTCAGCAAAAAAGCTCTGCTTTTTCTTGGCATCTAACTTAGGCCTTTGTGCACTTAGCAAAGGATCCGAAGAAACAACAAGCATATTTAAAATGTCTTGATTGGAATCCTGCCTGCTTCTTTTCCGCGAATGATGTTCTCGAAACCTCCTAAAATCTTTGTTTCGAGACTCTGAGGCTTCTTCCGAGAGAGTCCCAATCGGCACAATATTATTTTTCTCGATTATGTCAGCCCCATGGATTAATAATTTATGAACGGTTGACGACATGACCAGTCGTATAATAATACGTACTTTTCTGCTGTTTTGCGGGCATAATCTCTAAATTTTATTATATCGACCTGCTCTCCAGATGTAATTGCTTGTAAAATTACAGCAAATCTTTTGATGAGGTCTTCATCCAAACCGGTTATAGCTGCGGTTTTATTAGGAAACTCAAAGAATTTTCTTGCAGTATTCCCGTCATTGGTGGTTCCCGAGCCTTGTTTTACTATATCAATCAACAGATTGAGCTCATCTTTGAATTTATTTTGAATTATTTTCTTCCTTGTCTGTAGCATTTCTTTGTGCTCATCACTTCTCGCTGCCCACCGTTTGAAGTCGAGCCTGTATGCAATGTGTAACAGACATTCCATACAATTTATACGGGCGTGTAGGGATGACAAGCCAAATTTATACAGGTCAGAACACACAATTTTTGATGTTACAGCATCTAAGCGGTTCATTTCTGTAGGCTTTGCTAAGCACAGGTAGCACGATGCATTTGATCTAGCTTCAGAAAGGTAAGTGCAAACTTTAGCGTCGATCATCGTCATCATTAGTTCATGAGTCACCCTATTATTATTATTGCACTCTGTGGGGATAAGGGCCTCAATTTCTTCATCCATTTGTTTTTTCAGCTCAAGGACAACTGCTTCACTCTCCTTTACAAAAGTAAACTGAACTGGACGACAATACAAAACTGAGCATGGTTTTGGGTTCGTCCAGAAGATGTTGTCTCCATCTGTCAGTTTAAGTGGCACCAAGGAGGTCATGAAAATGCTCGAGTCATCTTCCTCTATATAATATTTGGGTTAATAACATATCGAACTTTTTAACTTGGACACTAAAAGGGATCGTTTTACATGTAAAAATAAATAAAAATATTTTGACGTTTTTTTTAAAAAAAACGGCATTAAATTTTTTGTCAAATCGGCAACCAAAAAATCATAAATAATTAGCACTATGACCACCTCCAAGGATAGTACGGTTAAACATGCCGTTTAGGAGATAATTCGATTTTTCATACTAGCTTCATACATTTTTTTCTTATAAAAATTATAACTCTTCCATTTGTGCACACAATTACTTCATATGACATTTTATAGAACAGTAATGATCAGCAGAAGTCATTTCCAGCAAAAAAAATAACATTTAAGAAATCGAGATCCTATGTCTTCTACAGCCGATTTTCGATCCACCGTGCGCCGTAGCTAAGCCATGCATTCGCATACGCATAATAGGTGGTAAGGGCAGTTTGTAGATCGGTTGTCTTTTTTATTTCGCGGAGAGCGTATGAATATTTTGAAATTTTCGAACGGGTTTGTTGTATTTGTGTTTTCCAGTTAATATGTTTATCTATAGTAAGTCCAAGTAATGTAAATTCATCAACAGTTTCCAATTTTGAGCCGTTGAAGTTAAAATTTAAGTAAAGAGGAGCTTTTTGAGAAGGGTGGAATGTCATTAAGTCAGTTTTATTATAATTCATTTCTAAATTATGTGAGGTCATCCAGTTACATGTTTTTGTGAGTGTGGAACGGAGTTTTTCTTCTATGTTTGTGTTGTTTTGACATGAGACTAATAAAGATACGTCGTCCGCAAATAAATAATGTACATATTTATCTTTATAATATATATATATATAAAAAATAATTGTAAGAGTCTATAACTAGCGGTCCTACTAGGTCTAAATAAATTTTATCAAATGTAGTTTGTGCAGTTGAGGTGATGACCATTGGTTCCTTTACAGTTACCTACAGTGTATTTTTGTTTTTGACATTTCTTTACAAAATTGACGATAACTTTTTCTAGCCCTGACCAAAAATTATATTTTTTGACATTGTTGTACGTCATACATCTAATGCCCGCATGCCCACTTGTGGGCAACAGAAGGAAGTCATTTAGGATGACTTTCCTGTCATCTTTATTTTCAACTCTCTCTACATCCTTTAATATACAAATAAGTGGCCCTTTCCAATTTGTTTTTTTTATCTCGTTTGTTAGTTTTTCAACAAAAATTTTATTGTTTTCATTTTTCACGAAATTGATTTCTTTTATTTATTTGTAACGTTGCAAAATTCGCACATCTTTCTCACAAAGCGGCTGGCGGCGTAACTCTCTGGGGCAATAGTACAGATGCACCGACACTCTTTACACTACAAAAGAAATTAATTCGAATCTTGACAAGCATTGAACAAACTGACATCTGCAAACCCTATTTTCTAAAATATAATATTCTAACCCTCCCCAGTATTTATATTTTAGAAACATGTTTTGTCCGCAAGCATCAAGAGTTCTACACTAAACGCGAAGACATCCAATCACAGTACACACTTAGGCACCGATCTAGGCTAAACATACCAACATCCAAGCTAAAAATGCATTCCACAGGTCCCTACGTAATGTCTATAAAAATATATAATAAACTACCTGACATTATAAAGAAAGAAGAAGAGTTAAATATATTTATAAAAAAACTTTAAAAAATTACTGGTAAACAAATGTTATTACTCAATAAATGAATATTTGAATGATAAACATAATAATAGCAAAAAAAAAAAGTATTCATAATAATTTAATTTATATAGTATATGTTAATAATAATAAATGATTACAATATAATAATGGTACGGTAATTAATAATAAATAATATAATAATAACAAAGAATATAACAATAATAATAATATATGGCAACACTGGCAAGTCAACACACGTCAAATTTCTCACATCCCATATTTTCTTTATTTATTTATTTCTACAGCCACATTTTAATCCCAGAAAATTAAAGAAATACATTTAAAACCTTTAGAAACACATATACAATAAGAAAATGAAAAACCAAATAAAAAAATACGGAAAAAGCAAGATTGACGGCTGTCAAATTTCAAAATGTAAAATGTGAAGAAAATCAAGAAACGGAATGTTGACGAGATCAGCAGCTCGCCGTGCACGCCTACCACCTCCGGACTCGTCGCTCAGCTCCGCCTCGCCGCCGCCGGTACCCAGCCCCATTGTGAACGCTGTGACAACACCGGCCGCGGTAGTTGCGTCGAGCTCGAGCGACGAGTATTTCTCTCCGCCCACGACGCCACCACCTGCTCGTCGACGGGGAGGACGCCGGCCGTCGGACGGCTTAGGACCTCGAGGCCCACCGGCCTCTGATAGGGTCCCAGCTCCCGGCGAAAGTGTGCAGCGCATGAGATGGACACAATCCATCAATGAGAATGTCATGCGCTCATACTATGGGGCTACAGAGGGGGGAAACAATCTGACCGCGTACCGTGTTCGGATGCTCTTTCTTTTTCAGGTGCTTGAGCCGGCTGACCCGCACCTGATCCGACAGTCGTTGTGCCGAAACGTTGACACGTTTCGGCACAACGACTGTCGGATCAGGTGCGGGTCATCCAGCGTAATCATATGTTGGATAACACTGTACTTGATCGCCTGCGAAATGAAATGCAGAGTAGCCATGTCATCGCCCCCCTATCGCAGACTGCTGTAGTACCACCACAGCCCAACACAAGCCAAGCTGATGGGGGGAGTGATGACAGAGCTACAAATGTAAGTAGGTACCCAGTGCAATGACAAATTGAGGAGTGCTTTGGATGATGCGATTCGGGAATATCGGTTTATGTCACCCGAACTTAGACCACGCTTACCTCGTTTGCCCATGCATAACAAAAATAGGGCGCTGGTGGCGGCTCTGGATTCGCAGTTGTCAAACTATTTTGATGACTGCGAAGACCTCACTGATACTCATTCGATTCTGTACTGCGCGGCTGTAGCGGCATGTCGTGTAGCTCGTGTAAAATTTTCTAATGCCTCTATAGCTACACGACCGAAACCAGTCGTACCAGCGTGGCAGTGCAGAATTGAGCGTCGTATTGGTGGGGCCAGAGCACTCATCGGCAAACTAATCTGCTTCAGGGAGGGCAATACTCGCCCAAGAGTGATGCGGTTTGTGAGGCGGGCGTTCTCGGGGACTGATACCAACCCTGAGGACTATTTGTCTCGTGTCACAGAGCGCATAGACTTCCTGAAGCAGAAAGTGTATGCCTGGGCGAACCGTATTCGTAGGTATAAGCGGCGGGTGGACCGATACACTCAGAATCGCACCTTCCAAAGCGATGAAAGGTGGGTTTATAGGGCTTGGGAGCGACCGAACCAAGATGTGGCTGACACGCGCCTGCCGGATAATGATGCCATGTGTTCTTTCTGGCGCAGTATCTGGTCGGTGCCTGTCAGTCACACTGAAGGTGACTGGGCTCAGGAAGTCGAGCGAGCCTGCGATCCAATGCCAGAAATGGGGGCTATTACCATCTGCCCCCAAGATGTAGCTCGTGCAGTCCGTCCGTTGCCTAACTGGAAGTCTCCAGGACCGGACGGGCTGCACAACTTTTGGATTAAATGGTTTATTGGGTCGCACGCTCGCTTGGCTGCTCAGTACCAAAGTACTGCTTTGGAGTCTGGTTTGCTACCCCAGTTTCTAACGACAGGAATAACCCACCTGCTCCATAAATAAGGTAGCACCGTGAAACCCAAAAATTATAGGCCGATCACGTGTTTACCGACGGTCTATAAAGTTCTTACATCCATTTTGAGAGCTAAAATTAACAAACATATAGAGACCAACTCCATCATGTCTGCCTCTCAAAATGGATGTAGGAACGGGTCCCGCGGTACTAAGGAGTTACTCCTCATTGATATGGCCATTAGCCAACAGGATCGTCGTTCCCGAAAGGATGTGTCTGTTGGATAGATTATAAGAAGGCCTATGATTCGGTGCCACATACATGGCTCATGAGGGTGCTGGAGTTGTTTAAAGTAGATACAACTCTGCGCACCTTCCTGATGTCGTGTATGAGGCAATGGAGAACGGTCCTTCGCTATCCAGGATGTCGAAATATCCAGAGGAATAGCGAGCCGATAAGGATCGAGCGAGGCATATTTCAGGGTGATAGTTTGAGTCCGCTTTGGTTCTGCTTAGCCTTGAATCCTCTGAGCACACTGCTGGAGGTTTCAGGTCTAGGCTATCGGTTGAGGAGAGGTGGTCAGGTTATATCTCACCTCCTCTACATGGATGACCAAACTCTTTGCTCCCAACAATTTGCAACTGATGGAGCTACTGAAAGTAACTGAAACTTTCAGTAGCGCCATCAGGATGGAATTTGGTGTGGACAAATGTGCGGTTATGCATGTAAAGCGAGGGAAGATTGTGGAATCCGTGGGAACCCAACTCTCGGATTCCATAAACCTTACAGCCCTCTCCGCATCTGAAACCTATAAGTATTTGGGTATGTCGGAAGCGTTGGGCATCAATGTTACTGACATGAAGCAATCGTTGAAGGAGCGCTTCTTTGGCCGCCTGAAGAAAGTATTTAATAGTCTTCTATCAGGCGGAAACAAGGTGCGCGCCTTCGACGGTTGGGTCATGCCGGTTTTGATGTACTTTTTCGGCATACTCAAATGGACTCAGACTGAACTCGACGCCCTGGATAGGAAGGTTCGTACGCTGCTGACTGCATATCGAATGCATCACCCACGGTCCTCGGTAATGAGACTGTATATCCCGCGAAAATGTGGAGGTCGAGGCTTTTTAAACGCTAAGACCCTCCACAATCGCGAGATATGCAGTCTCAGGGAATATTTTCTAGAAACCGACGTGGGGATGCATCGAGATGTAGTCGTGGTGGACAAGGGCCTCACCCCGCTCTCCTTGGCTACAGAGAACTGGCGCAAACCTGTAGTGCTTGACACCAACGATCTCAGGGAGGTATGGCAAAGTAAGGAGCTTCACGGACGCTTTTTCCGGGCCCTACATGAACCCGATGTAGACTTTTTAGCGTCCGTAGCCTGGCTGCGTTTCGGTGACCTCTTTGGGGAAACCGAAGGTTTTGTCTGTGCAATTATGGACGAAGTTATCATGACGAAGAATTACCGGAGATTTATTGTGAAGGACGGCACGGTTGACGTGTGTCGGGCATGCCACCGTCCGGGAGAATCAATCCGACACATTATCTCCGGGTGTTCTCGTCTAGCTAACGAAGAGTACCTGCATAAACACAACCTTGTAGCCAGGATTATCCATCAGCAACTTGCTCTGAAATACAACCTTGTGGAATCGGAGGTGCCGTACTACAGGTATGTGCCCGACCCAGTTCTCGAGAATGGAGATATCACATTATACTGGGACCGATCCATCATCACTGACAGGACTATTGTTGCCAATAAGCCTGATATAGTGGTGGTGGATCGAATAGAGCGGTGCACAATGATTATTGACATTACAGTCCCTCATGACGGGAACCTCGTGAAAGCCGGGAAAGATAAACAAATCAAGTATCTTGACTTGGGCTCGCGAGGTTGTCGACATGTGGGATGTGGACTCAGCAATCATTGTGCCGATAGTTGTATCAGCCAATGGCTTAATTGCCAAGAGCCTCGACCAACACCTAAGGAGGGTCTCGTTGGGCAGCTGGATTAAGGGCCTGATTCAGAGAGCGGTACTTCTGGACACGGCTCGCATTGTTAGGAGGTTCCTCTCTCTGGAGCCCTGACCGCCGGTAGCTTGGACCTTGTTCCCGATACCGGTGGGCTACTATTTTTTATAATTTTAAATGTTTTTATATATTTTTTATATTCTAATATTTAAAAATGTAATTTATATATGTATTAAATGAAATAAAGGAAATAATAATTAAATTAAATAGCAACAATGATAATAATATAGCAATAATAATTATTCAAAGAATTACAATTTATATACTTAAATGAATAAACAGAAATATAATACGTAATTACAGGTATATAAAAATAATCTAAAATATTAAAGTACTTTTGCAGTTACTTATATAATAGTGCGAAATGTTCTAGTATCCTTTTTGCGATCTCCTGCCTATGATTATAAATATGTAAATTAAAACTTGTTCCCACCAATAACAACTTAATGATCTCCTAAAACAGGGCTTCCTCTCTCGTACCCTTTTGCTGTGCCCTACAGGGTCCATAATGATCTAAATTATATAGTTACCACCTAAGTACACATTATGGTAAAGCAATAAAGATATTGAGTATTGAGTATGCGTTATTAGCAACATATTATTAATGCAATAAATTAGGTTTTTAATACTTAGGTACTGCTTGCAGCAACGGTAAGTTAGTAGGAAAGAAATAAATAAGAAATACCTATCCGCTCTTTAATGATATTCATATAAGAACAGAAAAGGTAGGTACTTACAAAACAGAAAAATAATTATTCGAGTACCTACATCACAGAACATAATATATACCCTAAAACCTACATACCCACGTCATTAACAAAGGTATCACAGGCCATGGGTAACGATAGGTTATTTTTTATTCTTAATATTAGGTTGGGGAAAAAGTATTATCGCATTAGGTATAGTATGTATGAACTTGTAATAAAATCTCTTTGGCTATACTATTTGTATGTGGCTGGTTTTGGTATCATTGAAAGTTTAAATTTTAAAGAACATAATTCCAAATTCAAATTAGGAAAAATGTGTGATTTTCATTTGTTTTCGTACTGTCAAGATTAGTGAATCTAATGAAGAAATTCGATACATTTTAAAATTTTACTACAAAAAAGGTATAAATGCAACGCAAGTCGCGAAAAAAAATTGCGATGTTTATGGACCTAGTGCAGTGTCTGTGAGAGTAGCACAAATTTGGTTTAAGCGTTTTCAGTCCGGAAATGATGTCAAAGATGCAAGTCGCTCTGGTCGCCCTATTACGGATAAAATGGATGCCATTTTTGAAAAAGTGGAGCAAAATCGGCATATCAGTAGTTACGACGTAGCTGAAGAACTAGGAATTGACCACAAAACAGTTTTGGCATATTTGAAAAAAACTGGGTACACAAAAAAGCTCGATATTTGGGTACCTCACGAGCTTACTGAAAGAAACTTAATGAACAGTGTACTCATTTGTGATTCTTTATCACGACGTAATGAAACCGAACCATTTTTTAAGAAGCTGATAACTGGTGATGAAAAGTGGATCACGTACGACAACAACGTGCGAAAAAGGTCGGTCAGGCTTCACAGACTGTGGCGAAACCCGGGTTAACTCTCAACAAGGTGATGCTGTGTTTGTGGTGGGATTGGAAGGGCATTATTCATTATGAGCTGTTACCACCAGGCAGGACCATCGATTGGGAACTCTACTGCGAACAACTGATGAGATTAAAGCAAGAAGTTGAGAGAAAGCGGCCGGAATAAATCAACAGAATGGGTGTGGTTTTTCATCATGATAACGCTAGACCTCACACAACTTAGCCACTCAGCAAAAATTAAGATAGTTTGGCTGGGAGGTGTTAATGCATCCGCCGTATAGTCCTGACCTTGCACCTTCAGATTTCCACCTGTTTCGGTCTCGTCAGAATTCTTTAGGCAGTGTCAGGTTAACATCACGAGAGGACTGCCAAAACCACTTGTCGCGATATTTTGATCAGAAGTCCCAAAATTTCTATAGCAATGGGATCCATCCACGTATGGTATTCCGAAATACCGCTCACCGAAAGGACGGTTTTCCGATAACACTCTACTCCGACGGTTTGTTGAACGAAAAAATGATTGGCCGATGAAACGTTTCGCCGAAAATGAGAGATTCGTCGATAGAACGTTTCACCTATGGATGTTTCGCCGACAGAATGGTTCGCATTTGTTAGTTTCGACGACAGGACTTTTCATAGGTTACCCGGAACTCAACTATTTCGATTGGGTTAATTTCTTCTTTAAAAAAAATGGGTAGGTTATGTTAGGTTAAAACTATGACCTCCTACGCACGAGCCGAGCGAGCGAAGCGAGCGGTGCCGCGGCAGCGGCCGGCGAGTGCCAGAATTCATTCGGATTACCAACCGTCGATGAATAATATTTTCGGCGAAACGTTTCATCGGCCAATCATTTTTTCGTTCAACAAACCGTCGGAGTAGAGTGTTATCGGAAAACCGTCCTTTCAGTGAGCGGTATTTCGGAATACCATACGTAGATCAATGTAAATAAACTATATTAAAAACGTTTTGAATTTTCTTAAAAATGCGAAGAAACTTTTTCCCCAACCTATTATGTACCTACTTAGTTAGTACACAGTTTGTATAAAAATTATAGATAATGAACTGTTATTACTATTCCGACATCCATCAATTTATGTGCACGAGTGTACATCTCATAAACAGTTCAATACCATTGATAACTTAATTTGGTCGGGTTATACGCGGAGATTTAGTATGGAAATGTAATGAAAGCCAATTTCTCTTAAAATACAACACTTGGGAATCTGAATTTTTGGTCACTATAACTTCTTTAGGAGCACTAATTTTTGTGTAAATTAGGGAAGAAATCACAGAGTTTTTAATAGGGAAATCTTGATGAAAAAAAAAATTAAAATTTAACACCGTGACTCGTAAACTACGTACGTATCTCGTAAACTATTGGAGTAGTAATTTTGAATTTTGGGTATCAATTTTATCTCGCAGAGCACTAATTTTCTATGTAGATTTGGGGAAAGGGACTAGCTCCTGAAACTTGGAATCAACATTCAAAGTCGTGGTCCTGCTGAACGAGCGCGCGAAAGCTATCGTCGTTGATTTCTCGGTAAATACAAATGTTTGAGTTTTTTACGAAATGAATCACTTAAAAGGGTACTAATTATTTGTATACTTAGAATAACTGTAGAATGCCCCCTTTTTAGGCGCTCATGGTGGTCCTGCTGAAGGGAGCGTGACTACCGGCCGGTCCACCTTTAAAGTCGATTGTCTCGAAAACTACTAAGGTACCAATTTTGTTGTTCGAGCACTAATTAGCACAAATTGAGAACCAATTATTTGCCAAATATGGAAGCGATTGGCGTCACGGACATTGCTTGTCAGTCACGACTGAGGGACCACCTTGAGGGTGCCCGCCCGCTAACTATTTTTTGTAGCACACGTCGATAACGCTGGCTATCGAGGGATGTGCGTCATGAATTTACAGGAGATCGATGTTTAACCAAATAAAAAACTTTTTAGAAAAAAAAAAAACCGACTTCAAAAAAAAACACTACAAAGTGAAAAATAACTTTAATTTCGGAAGTCGGTGTCTTTGGATCTGTATTTTAGTTTTTTGCCACCGACTTCCGAAATTAAAGTTATTTTTCACTTTGTAGTGTTTTTTTTGAAGTCGGTTGTTTTTTTTTTGTAAAAAGTTTTTTATTTTTCACTTTTTAGTGGGTCAGTTTGTAATTTATCTAATTTACAATAGCCTAATGTCAAATGCTCATCACCTTTTACAAAATATTGCTTTTCCCGATGCAGGGGCGTTAATTGTTGAGTAGTTCTCCTGGTAAGAACCAGAACTGATGGTGACTTCACCATATGCATTTTAACGAGCATAAATTGCTTAGCAACCATATTAAAGTGCCTAATCGAATCACAACGGTGAAATATTTATTATTAAGTAGCTCCGCTGGCCACCTGTGGTCTTCATCATCAGTTCCACTTCACCAAATGGTGCTTTTCGAGTGCAAATACACGAGTTACTATAAAAAATACTCAAATCGCTATAGGTATGCCTATAAAATTTGAGGATTTCCCTCGATTTCCATGGGATCCCCTCGTCAGATTCTGATTTGGTGGCAATGGGACCACCTCGGGAGCATACACTTTCATACAAAAAAAGAATTTTCAAAATCCGTCCACAACTGACGGAGTAATCGGTGAACATACATATAAAAAAAAAAAAAACAAACAGCCGAACATATAACCTCCTCCTTTTTGGAAGTCGGTTAAAAATATATTTCTTTCTTCGAAGAATAGTGTTCAACCGATATCAATAGTTCAAATAGATACTAACGCTTGAATTATTATAACAATTAGAATAACCTACCGTTTTAGTAGGTACCTACCTAATATAATATTAAACTCTCTATTACTCTATACTTACTAAACTCTACTTATTTACTTTACTACTACTATTTACTATACTTATTTAAGTAGGTGAAAAGAAATATTCGGAAGTTCCGAATATTTCTTTTGAACACTATTCTTCAAAGAAAGAAATACATTTTTTGGTAAAACATCGATCCCCTGTTAACCCATGACGTGCACATCCCTCGATACCCCGCGTCAAAATATCGACGTGCTACAAAAAGTCGCTCGTGGGCGAACACCCTTAACCGAATTTACCTTTTGAGTGGCTACTTTTACAAACTACAGGCTGAATTTACAATTCTTTGAGAACTTTTACTAAAGGCTGACGCATTCAAAAGCTCAAAATTCAAATGTGGTCCCTCAATGGGAACGCCGTAATCCATCACGCAGGCCTCAGAAGATAGTACCTACTGAGCTGCAAATTGCGGGACAGTCAACATTGCAGCGCCACGAAGGTTTAGTGTTGCGCGGCATGTTGGGAAACATTTGGTCCCCAATGAACAGGCCATCGTCGGGGAATAAGCGTCGAAATAAATAAAACGAACGTAGTATTCAATCATTATGTTTATAATACATATATCAATTCAATCTTCTTGATTAAAATAATATTGCATAGTCAAGATCTAATGCGTAGAGCGCAGAACGACCAGACTGCTGGAGGGGCCGGATGTCGCCGGACGTTGGTCACTGGACACGGGCGCCTAGTGGCCGGACACGAGCGGCTAGTGGCCGGACACGGGCGGCTAGTGGCCGGACACGGGCGCCTAGTGGCCGGACACGGGCGCCTAGTGGCCGGACACGGGCGGCTAGTGGCCGGACACGGGCGGCTAGTGGCCGGACACGGGCGGCTAGTCGCCGGACACGGGCGGCGGGGGCGGGGGCGGCGCCAGGAAGGCAGGGGGCGGGGGCGCGCCCCAGGGCGGAGGGTTGAACCCGCCGCGCCAGCCCATGCCCATCATGCCTGCAGATAAATAACACAGTCATATACCACAATGCCACAACTGATGTACGAATATTCAAAAGTCATTCTTAACTAACTAAAATAAATATAGATTCGCCTTTGTCTTAAAAGCTTTTTCATTAGATTTTTCTTGAACATAGAGATGGGAAGTTCTTTAAATGAGTTAGGTAACTTGTTAAACACCTGAATGGATTTTACATAGTATACATTCCTTCTAAATATTTGAAATCTACATTGAAGTACATGTGCTCACTTCCGATTGCATGCGAAAATAGTGAGGATATTGTTTTACTAGCATACAAAGTTGTCTAATGTACTATCGAGGAATTTCATATCTATACACCTTAAGGACTATTTTTGCTTGCAGCGCTCGGCCGCTATAGAAATCTCATCAACCAATAGCATCGCACCATCAGATTTTTGATGAGACCCTTATTTTGTAAATTAAAAAAAAAAGACAGTAAAAAACGCGTGGCACATTTCACACCAATTGTCAACATTGTCCAAAACCTCCACCAAATTTAGCTGGACATTCATATCCAAAATAAAATGGTATGGACGTCCAGCCTCCGGAATTTCATCACATAAAAAACATGATTCTACTAGGATAAAATGAACCTCTTGCCAGGGCCAAGACAGCTGATTGATTAATATATCAGCGTAATCACTGTATGTAAAATAGTTGTCCACATCTAAAATATTCGCCATGTTTGCTGTTGGCTGTTGCTGTGCATGTAACGAAATAAGACGTTTTCTGAATCTACGCCGGAACAAAGAGACGCCGACAGTCGCTATTACTCTTGATATTTAATCCGTGCCCAATATATTATAAACAATACTTAAACAAAATTATTGAACGAATGAATCTCCTTTGTTCATGAAATGATGACAAAAGAGAAGCGCTGTTAGCATCGACCATACAGCTGGTCGTTGCTTGTCGGATCTTAAGTGCGTTTCAGCACAACGGGGATTTAACAAAAAAATCTGTTGTGATGGGCTAACTGTATTGCAGTTGGGTAAGTTATATTTTAAACTTAAGTAAATCGCAATACACAGTCTTATTTAATAATTTGGATAGACGAAAACGCCAGTTGAAATAAAGAACATCGTTTATTGTTATATTGACCTAATAATAACATCATAAATCATCTAAGCCGAAAGCTCTGCAAATTTGCAACTGAACCCATGAAATGCGTTAGAACAAAATGTAAAGTATAAAAAAATTAATAACTTTCTCAGTTTTGTTTCTTTTGTTCTATTCCTAGTGGTCGAGAAAGGGTCACCATATCCGTAGTCAGACATCTGTGATCATTGTAACAGAGCCTACAAAAAACGCATGAACAACAAAAAATCAGAAACGACAAAATATTACTATGTATTTTTGTTTCATTGGTCGATGCAAAAAGGGGCGTAAAACAGATGTGGTCATCGTGTTCACGGGATTTTGTTTTGAAACTGGTTAGATATGAAATTCCTCGATAGTACATGCACGGCGGAGATTATGACGGGAGGTGCTTACCGGGCGGCGGCGGCGGCATGTGTGGCCCACCGGGGCCCACGTTTGGTGGAGGACCCATTTTGCCGTCACCCTGCAAAAGTACACAAAATGTTTACAATTAACAATATACTGTAGGTTGGCAGAAAGGAAATGAATAAACAAGAATAGTCCAGCAACCACCGCCTCTTTTTTTTAGTGAGTAATACTAGGGTGACTGAAAGTTCTTAGAAAATCAAAATCTGAATAAACTAGCAAGTTATTAGTTTTATTATATCTTTTCAAAATAGTGACCATTTACATCAATACATCGTTGCATCCGATGGAACGACTGAGAAAAGCACTTTGCCCACTCGTCCTTAGGGGTCTCTTCGACGGCATTTTGAAACGCAGCCTTTTTCACAAACAAACAACTGTGAGCATTGTCAAACAACATCCAATGTACCTACGCCAGACCATTCATTGGCAACATGCAATATCACCTTACCGCTGCCTTGTGTTGATTTGAAAATTCCTTATACTAATAATTACAATAAACAATGTAAACAAATCGTAAATAATGATATTGTATTATTTTGTGATGAGATTGGCAAGGACTTAGGCCACTTGTTGACAAATGAATACCCAGGACACTCAATAATAAATTACTGCATGCCTCGTTGTTCTTTATTTGATATCATGAAAGAAATTATTAAATGTAACTTTAAACAGGAAACAACATTATTAATTTTTATGGGAAATAGGGGAAATGTAAACAAAGGAGAATTACTCCAATATCATAGAACATTGTGCAACCTACGTTTACAAAAATTGTGTTGTTTACATTCCCGTATAGTAACAGTTTGCCACAGGAAGACAATAACATAAGATTTGACATTAATATTACATTGCACAATTTAACTTATAATGATAATCTTTTCCATTTAATTGATACTAACAATTATGTTAGTAATAATTTGTATTTGACAAAGGATAGATATAATATTGTTATGTACTATCTTTTTATCTACCACAAAAGACATAGCTGTGTCGCTATCATATTTTTTTACTATTTCAGCCAAAAATTTGGCTAAACAAATTGCTTCTTTTGAGCAATGCAGTGTAATTTTAAACTATTCTGTCAATAATTTGGTAACAATTGATGACATTGATTATCATTTAAATTAGAAATTAGGACAATGGAGGAAAACTCTTGCAAAAATGTTATGAAAGCAAATAATAAATCAAATGAAAGTGTAAAAAAATCAAATAGTATCAACTTGGTGCATCAAAACATTCAAGGGTTTTTGAACAAAGATTTAGAAGTAGAATTATTCCTGAATTGTAACAATATAGATATTCTTTGTATGACAGAACATTGGCTTAAAAGCCACCAGTTCATGTTCAATTTTAGTAATCACCAGGATGGTAGTTCGTTCAGCAGAGTAAATGCTATACATGGTGGCTCATTAATTTTAGTGAATAACCAGCTTAGATTTAAAGACCGCAAGGACATTGTGAGCCTCTCTGTTGAGCGGACAATTGAAATAGCCTGTATAGAATTGGAGCAGTTCATTATATTAAGTGTGTACAGACCTCCCTCAGGATTGTATGATCGTTTTGAAAAGGTTATGGATGATGTATTGCACAAAATCTGAAATTCAAATAAGTCTATCATCACTTGTGGTGATTTTAATGTTAATTTATTAGAAAATTCCGGGTTAAGTACTAAAATTATAAGTTTGTTTCAGTCATACAATCTTGCTTACCAATTTTTGGATCCCACTAGAATAACTCCCACTAGTGCCACATGCCTAGATAACATTTATACAGATGTTATACCAACCCACAATGAAATTATTAATCTAATAGACTCAGATCATTGCGGACAATTAATCACTATTCCAAATCCGAACAAAAAAGTTATTAAAAAAGATATCACTGTCAACCCAAAAACTACTAAGCGCTTGGAAACATTTAAAACTAAACTTTTGAGTAAATTACCAGTTTTGTCAACTAATGTCGCCCCTAATCAACAATATAATGATTTCTTTTGTATGTATTGCACACAATTTGCCAACACTTTCATTCCAAAAACATTCTTGGTTAATAGTAATGCTTCTTTCAGTGACTGGGCCACCGTTGGTATACATAAAAGTAGAAAACGACTATATGAGTTGTATGATGAACGGACTATTATAAACACTGCTGAATTTAATTTATATGTTAAGAATGATTCAAAATTATTTAAAAATGTTTGTTGTATGGCCAAGTCACGTTACTTAAGTTCAAAAATCAAAAATAGTAGTAATGTAATTAAAATGACATGGAATATCATTAATAGTGAAACGGGAAGGTCATGCAACCGAAGTAGTGACTACAGCCTTGCTATTGATGACAGTATAATTAAATCAGATTCTCAAGTCGCCGCGGCCTTTGAAAATTTCTTTGCAGAGATTCCTGTATTGACTACTAAATCTCTAAACTCATCAACCACTGCTGCAGAGTCTTTACTTAAGGAAAACGTTCCAGTTTGTGATTCTGAATTTCATTTCGAATATGTCACCTGTAAAGATGTAATTAAAATCTTTCACACATTAAATGTTAAAAAGACCGCAGATCTATGAGGTAATTCTGTGGACGTTGCTAAGTCGATTATAAACATTGTAGCACCTACTTTAGCTGTTATTTTTAATAATTGTATTGACCTTGGTGAGTTTCCTGATCTTATTAAAAACAGTATAATAATACCGTTGTTTAAATCGGGTAGTACATCAGACCCTACTAATTATAGACCTATTTCAGTGCTACCTATCTTTTGTAAAATTTTTGAAAAACTTATTTTAGATCAAATGCAAAGATTTTTTAATAAACATAAGTTATTGCATAACAAACAGTTCGGTTTTACAAAGGGTCGTTCGACTACTGATAGGAACTACTAGGAAAAAGATACTACTACGTTGAACTTTTAGGACATGTTTATAATGCATGGGAGGATAAATGCGATGCTTTGGGCATCTTTTGCGATTTGTCCAAGGCATTCGATTGCGTTCTTCATAAAACATTAATCAGGAAACTGCACCACTACGGAATCCGAAATGCCTCTCTGGATCTTCTTACTTCATATTTAAGTGATAGGACTCAGAGAGTTGATGTTAACGGAAAAAGATCTCCCGGATCTGTAGTAAGCAACGGGGTACCCCAGGGCTCAATTCTTGGCCCATTTTTGTTTCTTATTTATATAAATGACTTGCCTTACCTCATAAAGGATAAACATGATATAGTGTTGTTTGCAGACGACACATCACTTTTATTTATACTCAAACGTCAGCAGTTGGTTACTGACAATGTAAATAGTGCCCTCGAAAAAGTAGTTAACTGGTTTAATGTTAATAACCTACTTCTTAACGAGAAAAAAACTAAATGTATTAAGTTTACAATACCTCATGTTAGACAAGTAAAAACTAGTGTGCTCATAAAGGGTGAAGAGTTGAAACCCGAAGATTCTACAGTGTTCTTAGGCATAACTTTGGATGCCAAGCTTCAATGGGGCCCCCATATAGATAAATTGTCGAAAAAGCTTAGCTCTGCAGCATACGC
The DNA here is from genome assembly GCA_963921375.1 of Tiliacea citrago. Taxonomy (NCBI): domain Eukaryota; kingdom Metazoa; phylum Arthropoda; class Insecta; order Lepidoptera; family Noctuidae; genus Tiliacea; species Tiliacea citrago. Next base: position 27,565,840 of record OY992790.1, on the reverse strand, counting down.
CGTTAGAAAAATTCGTGATTTAACTGATTTAGAGACAGCCCGCTTAGTATACTTTAGTTATTTTCATAGTGGAATGTCGTACGGTATTCTGTTGTGGGGAAATGCCGCCGACATTAAGACAATTTTTGTTTTACAAAAAAGAGCAATTCGTGCAATTTATAAATTAAGTCCCAGACACTCCCTCAGAGACAAATTTAAAGAGATTAATATACTGACTGTAGCTTCTCAGTATATTTATGAAAATCTATTGTATGCACATAAAAATATTAATCTGTTTAAAAATACAGTGACGTACCTGGTGCTGGTGCAGCATGGCGGGCGCGGTAGGCACCTGTAGTGACACGTGACGTACCTGGTGCTGGTGCAGCATGGCGGGCGCGGTAGGCACCTGTAGCGACAAGTGACGTACCTGGTGCAGCATGGCGGGCGCGGTAGGCACCTGTAGCGACACGTGACGTACCTGGTGCAGCATGGCGGGCGCGGTAGGCACCTGTAGCGACACGTGACGTACCTGGTGCAGCATGGCGGGCGCGGTAGGCACCTGTAGCGACACGTGACGTACCTGGTGCAGCATGGCGGGCGCGGTAGGCACCTGTAGTGACACGTGACGTACCTGGTGCTGGTGCAGCATTGCGGGCGCGGTAGGCACCTGTAGTGACACGTGACGTACCTGGTGCTGGTGCAGCATGGCGGGCGCGGTAGGCACCTGTAGTGACACGTGACGTACCTGGTGCTGGTGCAGCATGGCGGGCGCGGTAGGCACCTGTAGTGACACGTGACGTACCTGGTGCTGGTGCAGCATAGCGGGCGCGGTAGGCACCTGTAGTGAAACGTGACGTACCTGGTGCAGCATGGCGGGCGCGGTAGGCACCTGTAGCGACACGTGACGTACCTGGTGCAGCATGGCGGGCGCGGTAGGCACCTGTAGTGACACGTGACGTACCTGGTGCTGGTGCAGCATTGCGGGCGCGGTAGACACCTGTAGTGACACGTGACGTACCTGGTGCTGGTGCAGCATGGCGGGCGCGGTAGGCACCTGTAGTGACACGTGACGTACCTGGTGCAGCATGGCGTGCGTGGTAGGCACCTGTAGCGACACGTGACGTACCTGGTGCAGCATGGCGGGCGCGGTAGGCACCTGTAGCGACACGTGACGTACCTGGTGCAGCATGGCGGGCGCGGTAGGCACCTGTAGCGACACGTGACGTACCTGGTGCAGCATGGCGGGCGCGGTAGGCACCTGTAGCGACACGTGACGTACCTGGTGCAGCATGGCGGGCGCGGTAGGCACCTGTAGTGACACGTGACGTACCTGGTGCTGGTGCAGCATTGCGGGCGCGGTAGGCACCTGTAGTGACACGTGACGTACCTGGTGCTGGTGCAGCATGGCGGGCGCGGTAGGCACCTGTAGTGACACGTGACGTACCTGGTGCTGGTGCAGCATGGCGGGCGCGGTAGGCACCTGTAGTGACACGTGACGTACCTGGTGCTGGTGCAGCATAGCGGGCGCGGTAGGCACCTGTAGTGAAACGTGACGTACCTGGTGCAGCATGGCGGGCGCGGTAGGCACCTGTAGCGACACGTGACGTACCTGGTGCAGCATGGCGGGCGCGGTAGGCACCTGTAGTGACACGTGACGTACCTGGTGCTGGTGCAGCATGGCGGGCGCGGTAGGCACCTGTAGTGACACGTGACGTACCTGGTGCAGCATGGCGTGCGTGGTAGGCACCTGTAGCGACACGTGACGTACCTGGTGCAGCATGGCGGGCGCGGTAGGCACCTGTAGCGACACGTGACGTACCTGGTGCAGCATGGCGGGCGCGGTAGGCACCTGTAGCGACACGTGACGTACCTGGTGCAGCATGGCGGGCGCGGTAGGCACCTGTAGTGACACGTGACGTACCTGGTGCTGGTGCAGCATGGCGGGCGCGGTAGGCACCTGTAGTGACACGTGACGTACCTGGTGCTGGTGCAGCATGGCGGGCGCGGTAGGCACCTGTAGTGAAACGTGACGTACCTGGTGCAGCATGGCGGGCGCGGTAGGCACCTGTAGCGACACGTGACATACCTGGTGCAGCATGGCGGGCGCGGTAGGCACCTGTAGTGACACGTGACGTACCTGGTGCTGGTGCAGCATTGCGGGCGCGGTAGGCACCTGTAGTGACACGTGACGTACCTGGTGCTGGTGCAGCATGGCGGGCGCGGTAGGCACCTGTAGTGAAACGTGACGTACCTGGTGCAGCATGGCGGGCGCGGTAGGCACCTGTAGCGACACGTGACGTACCTGGTGCAGCATGGCGGGCGCGGTAGGCACCTGTAGTGAAACGTGACGTACCTGGTGCAGCATGGCGGGCGCGGTAGGCACCTGTAGCGACACGTGACATACCTGGTGCAGCATGGCGGGCGCGGTAGGCACCTGTAGTGACACGTGACGTACCTGGTGCTGGTGCAGCATTGCGGGCGCGGTAGGCACCTGTAGTGACACGTGACGTACCTGGTGCTGGTGCAGCATGGCGGGCGCGGTAGGCACCTGTAGTGACACGTGACGTACCTGGTGCAGCATGGCGTGCGTGGTAGGCACCTGTAGCGACACGTGACGTACCTGGTGCAGCATGGCGGGCGCGGTAGGCACCTGTAGCGACACGTGACGTACCTGGTGCTGGTGCAGCATGGCGGGCGCGGTAGGCACCTGTAGTGAAACGTGACGTACCTGGTGCAGCATGGCGGGCGCGGTAGGCACCTGTAGCGACACGTGACATACCTGGTGCAGCATGGCGGGCGCGGTAGGCACCTGTAGTGACACGTGACGTACCTGGTGCTGGTGCAGCATTGCGGGCGCGGTAGGCACCTGTAGTGACACGTGACGTACCTGGTGCTGGTGCAGCATGGCGGGCGCGGTAGGCACCTGTAGTGAAACGTGACGTAACTGGTGCAGCATGGCGGGCGCGGTAGGCACCTGTAGCGACACGTGACATACCTGGTGCAGCATGGCGGGCGCGGTAGGCACCTGTAGTGACACGTGACGTACCTGGTGCTGGTGCAGCATTGCGGGCGCGGTAGGCACCTGTAGTGACACGTGACGTACCTGGTGCTGGTGCAGCATGGCGGGCGCGGTAGGCACCTGTAGTGAAACGTGACGTACCTGGTGCAGCATGGCGGGCGCGGTAGGCACCTGTAGCGACACGTGACATACCTGGTGCAGCATGGCGGGCGCGGTAGGCACCTGTAGTGACACGTGACGTACCTGGTGCTGGTGCAGCATTGCGGGCGCGGTAGGCACCTGTAGTGACACGTGACGTACCTGGTGCTGGTGCAGCATGGCGGGCGCGGTAGGCACCTGTAGTGACACGTGACGTACCTGGTGCAGCATGGCGTGCGTGGTAGGCACCTGTAGCGACACGTGACGTACCTGGTGCAGCATGGCGGGCGCGGTAGGCACCTGTAGCGACACGTGACATACCTGGTGCAGCATGGCGGGCGCGGTAGGCACCTGTAGTGACACGTGACGTACCTGGTGCTGGTGCAGCATTGCGGGCGCGGTAGGCACCTGTAGTGACACGTGACGTACCTGGTGCAGCATGGCGGGCGCGGTAGGCACCTGTAGCGACACGTGACATACCTGGTGCAGCATGGCGGGCGCGGTAGGCACCTGTAGTGACACGTGACGTACCTGGTGCTGGTGCAGCATTGCGGGCGCGGTAGGCACCTGTAGTGACACGTGACGTACCTGGTGCTGGTGCAGCATGGCGGGCGCGGTAGGCACCTGTAGTGAAACGTGACGTACCTGGTGCAGCATGGCGGGCGCGGTAGGCACCTGTAGCGACACGTGACATACCTGGTGCAGCATGGCGGGCGCGGTATGCACCTGTAGTGACACGTGACGTACCTGGTGCTGGTGCAGCATTGCGGGCGCGGTAGGCACCTGTAGTGACACGTGACGTACCTGGTGCTGGTGCAGCATGGCGGGCGCGGTAGGCACCTGTAGTGACACGTGACGTACCTGGTGCAGCATGGCGTGCGTGGTAGGCACCTGTAGCGACACGTGACGTACCTGGTGCAGCATGGCGGGCGCGGTAGGCACCTGTAGCGACACGTGACGTACCTGGTGCAGCATGGCGGGCGCGGTAGGCACCTGTAGCGACACGTGACGTACCTGGTGCAGCATGGCGGGCGCGGTAGGCACCTGTAGTGACACGTGACGTACCTGGTGCAGCATGGCGGGCGCGGTAGGCACCTGTAGCGACACGTGACGTACCTGGTGCAGCATGGCGGGCGCGGTAGGCACCTGTAGCGACACGTGACGTACCTGGTGCAGCATGGCGGGCGCGGTAGGCACCTGTAGTGACACGTGACGTACCTGGTGCAGCATGGCGGGCGCGGTAGGCACCTGTAGCGACACGTGACGTACCTGGTGCAGCATGGCGGGCGCGGTAGGCACCTGTAGCGACACGTGACGTACCTGGTGCAGCATGGCGGGCGCGGTAGGCACCTGTAGTGACACGTGACGTACCTGGTGCAGCATGGCGGGCGCGGTAGGCACCTGTAGTGACACGTGACGTACCTGGTGCAGCATGGCGGGCGCGGTAGGCACCTGTAGTGACACGTGACGTACCTGGTGCAGCATGGCGGGCGCGGTAGGCACCTGTAGCGACACGTGACGTACCTGGTGCAGCATGGCGGGCGCGGTAGGCACCTGTAGTGACACGTGACGTACCTGGTGCAGCATGGCGGGCGCGGTAGGCACCTGTAGCGACACGTGACGTACCTGGTGCAGCATGGCGGGCGCGGTAGGCACCTGTAGCGACACGTGACGTACCTGGTGCAGCATGGCGGGCGCGGTAGGCACCTGTAGTGACACGTGACGTACCTGGTGCAGCATGGCGGGCGCGGTAGGCACCTGTAGCGACACGTGACGTACCTGGTGCAGCATGGCGGGCGCGGTAGGCACCTGTAGCGACACGTGACGTACCTGGTGCAGCATGGCGGGCGCGGTAGGCACCTGTAGTGACACGTGACGTACCTGGTGCAGCATGGCGTGCGTGGTAGGCACCTGTAGCGACACGTGACGTACCTGGTGCAGCATGGCGGGCGCGGTAGGCACCTGTAGTGACACGTGACGTACCTGGTGCAGCATGGCGGGCGCGGTAGGCACCTGTAGTGACACGTGACGTACCTGGTGCAGCATGGCGGGCGCGGTAGGCACCTGTAGCGACACGTGACGTACCTGGTGCTGGTGCAGCATGGCGGGCGCGGGTGGGGGGGGCGGCGGGTAGGCGGGCGGGAGAGGGGCGGCACTGCCCGGCACTGGCGGCTGTGCGCCTGCGCCACCTGCAACCGATGGTAACAAGGAACGTGTTACAACAAGCTTTTAGAAATATTTCACATAAAATGCGCCATAACACCATTATTTTGCGCTCACTTTAACCTTAGAATTAATTAAATGAAGAGCGTTCTTTATGCTTTCTTATGACCGTAAGTCATGAAAGTTATTAGAACGCTCATCACTGTTGGATGGTTTTTAGCGTTGGTCCAAATTGCTCTTGACAATATTTTTTCTGAAGAAAGTCAAGAAATACAGTACAGACACTAATGTTATGTTATGCTACAATGACCAATCTTCCGAAATCTAACAGATCCGATGAAAAATAAAAAAAACTAGTTGTTATGGAAAACAAATTAAAATATTTACAAAATGACTAGACTGCTTACTCTTTCGAATAGTCTTAATTGACGAAAACTCGAATACTCTTTTTTTTTCTCTTTGTGACGTTGCAAATCAATAAATAACGAATAGTGACATCTAGCATCACAGCAGACAGGCCCTCATGGCATGGCTGTAAACGTAATCCTCGCAACACTAGATGGCGTTAAAAGAAAATATGTCACATATACATATATAATAGTTAGTTTAAATTATTAAACATTCAGACATAATTTCCCTCATTAAATTTATAACAATGCCTAATAATTTAAAACAGACTAACCAATAGACAACAATACTATTTAGTCTATGGTGGCGGAAGCGTCTAGAACGATGACGGACGGATTTGGTCTCGCGAGCTGAGAAATTCGCAATATTGGCGACATACGAACCAATAGGTTTTGGAATAGGGACTTTGGTTCTGGAAGACCAGACTGCCCAAATAACCCGATGGGGTTTACATAAGTCCAATACGAAGCTGAATCCTGTGAGTATCAGAGTCGTAGCGTGCTAAAGAGGCTAGCGGGCTTCCCTTCAGAGGATCGGAAGAGCAACTCCACCTACCGGCGACCACCATTGAAAAAAGTTCAGTAGTGTCGGGCCGGTGCACCATGGGCATGGACAATACTCTCTTCGAAAAAGGCAGTGGACTTTTTCAGAGAGGGTATTGTTTGTGGCGAATTTCTGCGAGGGGGAGAGCGTAATGCTCCTCCTGGGTGGACGGTGGCCTACTCCCCCTCTGCTTACAGACGAAAGGTCGAGTGGGCGCAGATTGGACCTGATGGTACGTGGAGGAAGGGCCCAATATGGGCCGAAAGAGGACATTTCTCCACGTACTGTGGAGAAGCATGGGCAGCGCTCGTTGTGCACTCACCCTGCCAACGAGCTGGCAGCGGGGGAACTGATTCTCCTGACTGCACCCGTCGAAATCGTAATCCGGAAAGAGATCACGGTCATGTTTTGTAACTGGGAACGGGACGAGGATCTTGGCTTAGTCGCCCGGATCGCGAAGACGAAACCTCTATAAAAAAATCCTCTAATACCAAGGTTTGGTGCGTGGCGAGGGTATGAATGGCTGAGGAGTAGTGCCATCTGTAACTTCGTAGTTGCAGGTGCCGCATCAGTCGTTACCGCACCCCCAGCCAGGGACCAGTCGAACCTCTGGTTGGGAAACAAATGTAACCCGACTTACCTAGGCACAGGGGGTAAACCTGACATTACCTTTTTATCCCCCACACTCGTGGGAACAATATGGAATCATTTAAAAACCAAAAACCCAAACATGGCGCTACAAGCGTAGAGGAAGGGAGTGATGCGGGGTTGGAGTCCGACGCCACATCTGGCGCGAAGGGCTCTTTTAAGAGCCCGGAGCCCGTGGAGGTGGGAGCTGCAACGAAGACCATAAAAAAGTTCATGAAGAAGCGCTCCAAGCCAGGGGACGGCCAGGGGTCGTCCTCTGATGGCGGGCTGAACTCGGCCCGGAGGACAATTGGTAGGCGGGGAGGGGTCCAGGGACAGGGTGTGGGCAGAGGGCTCACCACCCAGGAGGCCAGCGAGCCCAGCCGAGCCAGCCCAGCGAGCCAGGGGTCTCGCAACGGAGCTTACGCATCTCGGATTCTCAATAAAGCTGAATGTAACTATAGTGTTACCGAAAAAGAATGCTTAGCCATTATCTTTCGAACTAAAGCCTTTCGCCCCTATCTTTCGTAAAAATAGGGGCGATCTGTGACTATTCACCGATCACAAACCCTTGCAATGGTTATTTAACTGTAAGGACCCTGGTTCTAGGTTATTACGCTGGCGACTCAAATTAGAGGAATTTGACTATGATATTGTATACAAGAAAGGCAAAATCAATACTAACGTAACTGGAAATCGAGACAAGGCGTCACCTTGTCTCGATTTCCAGTTAATCCTATTCATGGTAAACGTTCACCAACTCCTGACCCTCTACTGTTAGATCTTGAGGGAGATCTCGACACTGAATTCGATGACCTCTTGGAGGACCCTCTTATAATTCTACCATCTCCTATTCCGTTCTCCTTCGAGAATAATGACTTATAAAATCAAGAAACAAATGCAGACTCTAATATATTACAAAATCCTATACCACAAGCTGAACCAACGCTATCTCCAGATCTCATAGATCTAGGACCGAACTTACCCTACCTTGACATCAGCCCCGACAGTGCCGACCTCAACCTTGACTTTGACTCATTACAAATCCCTTCGCTAAACGAGCAACTAAATCCAAATGACGATTTTTATTCTAAATTTCTAAAATCTTCCAAAAGAACACAACGAAAATCTCCTAAAAACAACCTGTAAAATAATATTAATTCCTACATCTATAGATTTAGATAATTCAAATCCCTACATCTCCGAAATTTTTCTAAATTCGAGACGAAATCCTTAATTCTGAAAAAGATTTATACCATTTTCTAAAAACTAAATATGACAACAAGACTGTTTACTTCATCTTCACAAAAGTTCACCACTTCGACGAGTCATCTTATCCCGCTATCTAAGACACTCTGAAACAAGTAAGAAACGAAATCCTGAATTCTGAACAAACAACAGACATTGCTATCTCAAGACTTCAAAAACCCATTTGACCATCACTCTTACACAAAAATTTATAATATCCTAACTCACATCTATAATAACACAAAAATTCAAATCCATGTTTACCTAAATAAAACAATATACCCTACTCTGAGCGAAAGACCTAAAATCATGAGTGAGAATCATGACATTCCTACAGCTGGACACTTAGGATCGACACGAATGTACAACAGAATCCGAGAACAATTCTATTGGAAGGGCATGCGAAGTGATATAGAAGACTATGTCACGCAATGTAATTTAATATCAGGAAAATAAAGCTCGTGAGAAAATTAAATAAAGCTCCAATGGAGATCACTACTACGTCCACAGCTCCGTTTCAGAGCGTGGCATTAGATATAGTAGGACCCTTACCCGAATCCGGCTCCGCCAAACTAAAGTATATCCTCGCTTTACAAGATGATCTAAGTATTCTATCGCTTATCCTATACGTAGTGTAACCGCTGAAGAATCTAGCGATTGTCTTATCCATTTTATAACCCTATTTGGAATTCCTAAATCTATACTAACTGATCAGGGTAGTAACTTTACGTCCGACCTTTTTAAAAATACTTGCCAATTTCTTAAAATCAAACATTTATGGTCATCACCTTACCACCCTCAGACACAAGGAGCCTTAGAACGCAGTCATTCAACCCTCAAAGAATATTTAAAATCCTTCTTAAACGAAACCAAGATATTTGACCTACCTATGTGTATACAGCTAACCTATAACACAACAGAACATTCAACTACAAAATTTACTCCTTACGAGTTAATATTCGGTCACAAACCTTTTATTCCTAGTTATATCTATGAAAATGAACCAAGTACAACTTATTCAGATTATATTAAAATGTTACTACATAAGTTACCCCAGAGGAAAAGCCCTGGAAAACATACTAAAATCCAAAGAATCTTCTAAATCCTATTACGATTCTCACAGTAAATCACCACCACAGTATAAGGCTGGTGATTACGTCTATCTTAAAGCCCACCTGAGGCTCAGTAAGGCACTATCGCCTATCTGGAAAGGACCATACAAAATAATCAAGGTTCACAATAATAATACAGCTACGCTCCTTATCAACAGACGTCACGTGACTCACCATTTCGATCAAATGAAACCCGCAGTTACTAAGGATCCTATATTACTGTTAGAGATAGATTAAGATAAGAAAGATTAGAAATAATTAATTATTAGCATGTAAGTATTTTTTTTTGCTGGTAATTATAATAGGTATTTAGCGTAATCTAACTGATTCTATTTCAGCGCCTCGGTCAATGCGCATCAAGAATTTATCAAACCACTTTCTTCTAGTTCCGGCATTTACTTCGATAGACTAGGAAAACTTAAAGTAATTAAAGGAAAATTAAATATTATTAGTCATGTAGACATTTCCCTTATAAACCCTCATCTTACTAACCTCAATGATATCTTAGACGTAGTTAGGAAAACATGTCAGAAATCGAGCAACCTTCAACGTGAAAACATACTATCCCCACTCACAGCTCGATACAACGATCTTAAACGCGAGTTCGATTCTATCTCACATTCAGGGCCGATTTCACCGATCGTATTACAAAACGCGTTTAAGAAAACTAAGTTCTGCATAAACAAGTTCAAATGGCAACATTGATCTCGTTGTACGTCCAACCAATTTCACCAGCTACATTTTGATCCGGTGCACGAAAACCAAGTTTCCGTGGCATAGAATGTAAATGTTGTCACATGAACGCAATTTGTTTAGCATTTTCAACATGCGATAGCGACCTACTGGTCTTACATTTTATATACCACATTTTTATTAAGTCACTTTCTTGTTTGTCTGTCTGTCTGTCGTTCCGGGTGGAATCTTGCAACTCAAATTTCGAGCACTTTCCGATTAGCTATCCGGCTGAAACTTTCAGGGTACCTCACAACTTGATGACAATGCATTCTCAATCCATTTATTAGCATGCAATGTCAACCTAATCTCAAAAAAACCATAAAAACCACTATAAGTTGTAAAGGAAGCGAGATAGAGTAAAAATAATACTGTTTGGGGGTTTCCTAAAGAGGATTCACTAATCATGACACATCGATCGAGAGGTTCGCAAACCTGAAAACATAACCTAAATATTTCATTTTTTTGCTTTTCGCTTTCAAAGATCAGCAGCAAAAACTGTTATTATGAAGTTTATGATACTGCTCATTCTCATCCCAGTTTTCGTTATAATATAGTCTTAACATTTTTTTTTTCATTTTAATTAGCCAATGTTAGTATTTGGCTAATTAAAATGAAAAAAAAAATTTATATATTAATTAAAAGACAACAAACAATATTTTCTAAACAACACGACGCTGGCAGCTCATGAACTCGTTTAGAGACTTGAACGCCGAAAATCGGGCGTTCAGAATTTAAACTAGTTTAAGCTTGAACTGCGGTCACTTTATGTTGGTGAAATCAAAAGTGGAGTTTTGAACTCAGTTAAACGCTTAATTTCGTTGGTGAAATCCGCCCTTAATGTCAAAACGCAGTAAACGTTCAGCATGATTCAGCGGAATAGGCACTGTTTTCAGACATGTTTTCGGCACTCTCTAGATGAAGACAATGCATTAAAATAAGATTCCGCAATTGAATATATTCAAAACCACGAGAAAAAGCTCGCGGAATCAATGAAAGAAAACATTTTAATTACTACTTCTACTTTGGAATCTTTCAAACAAACGATTAATAAATTAAAAGATAACGAAAATTCACTTAGAGGCACTTTATGTCTACTCATACTACAATTAAATAATATCACGGAAACTTCTAATATCTGAAACAAAAGTCCATTCCATAGTTGCTAGCCTCGAAAGCTCTCTGCTAGCATTGTCGTTTCAGCTTGAAGACTTAACGAATGCTATTATGTTGAGCAGTCAAAACATCCTGCATCCAAACATAATAAGTCCGGCGCAATTATACAATGAATTTGCTGATAACGACCGGTACCTACCTAGAGATACTGGAATTCCTATAACACTAAGTCTAGATAATATTCACTTAATATTAAGCATATCGGAAGTTACGTGTTACTACTATAAGAATAAACTTGTATTCGTTTTACGAATTCCTTATTTACTAATGATGAATTTAACTTGTATCATAATTTGGCATTACCGACCACTCATGGATTAGATAATCCAAATACTTTCAGTTTAATTTTACCCTCTAGTTCGTATAATGCTATTTCTAAAGATAAGCTAAACTTTTGTAATCTAGATAGCCTAGATAAATGTAAAACAATAAGCTCTGAGTTCTTTCTGTGTGAGATACCTACGGTATTATTGACAAGCGGCAATCCTACGTGTGAAAGCGAACTATTAACGAAAACAATTAGTGCTATCCCCACACAATGTGAAACTAAAACGATTGTCGGCGAATTGGACATTTGGAAATCACTTATGAATAATCAGTGGATTTTCGTGCAATCTAGTTCAAATAAAGTGTCAATGGATTGCGATAACTCCGAAATATGTGAAATCATAGTGTCCGGAACCGGTATATTACAGATCCCAAATCAGTGTACAGTATACACAAAAAGTGCGAGACTTATATCATCAAAAGATGAAATCAATATAGACATTCCTATTCCTAGTTTAGACTTTAGCATTATAAATGACTCGTGGTGTAAAATAGACACTAAGACTTAATAGTTTAAATAATAATATTTTACTACAAAACATAAATTTGGATGATCTAACTGTAAATAAACAAAATGATAAGATATTTTCAGAGTTAAACAAAGTTATCAATGAAGAACCTATCCTACTAAAATACGGGACACAGTATTCTATATTGACCGTGTGTATTTTAATAATAGTTATGTCTTTTATAGCATTTAAATTATATAAGATTATTTCTAAGCATAGATCTAAGTTTTATATCTCTTGTGTTAAACCATGTATGGGCAACAACCGGCCCGCGGGCCGGATCCGGCCTGCTGTAAGATATTATCCGGCCCGCGAGATATTTTGAAAAAACCTAATTTAAAAAATATTACATTAGGTACTTATACTCACGGGAGTGACAGTGAGGCGGCAAACATCAAATCCTTTGATGTTTGCCGCCTCACTCTTTGATAATCGCCGCCACTCGGCTTGCTCGATCAAATTCTTTGAGGCTTGCCGCCTCACTGTCACTCCCGTGAGTACCTAATGTAATATTGTTTAAATTAGGTTTTTTCAAAATATCTCGACACATCAAAAAATTTATTGGTTCTCAATTATTCTAAACTAGTTTATTCCTTCATTTTGCCTATATAAGTGGGTGGATGGCCCGAACGTTATTTTTCTCTCCCTCCGGTCGAAGACCCTGATTGTCCTCTAGACCCCGTCTCCCCGGACGAGGTTCACGATATAATCAAGGGTCTGAAACCCCGTAAAGCCCCTGGATCAGACGGTATCACCAATAGGGTGGTCCAGTTGTTCCCGGCTCACCTGATCATGCTAATGACCACCATCTTCAATGGTGCTCTTAGTAACAACATTTTTCCACAATCGTGGAAAAATGCCACCGTCATCGGTATCCCGAAGCCCGGCAAGCCTAAGACCGAGCCTTCCAGTTACCGTCCCATCAGTTTGCTCGACGTTTTCGGCAAGGTCTATGAGAGGCTTATTTATAAGCGTCTCAGAGACTACGCCGAGACGAAGGGGCTCATCCCCAACGAACAGTTCGGTTTTAGAACCCAACATTCTTGCGTACAACAGGTCCACCGTATCATAGAACACATAAGCGCCGGTTTCCAGCGCGGGTTCATGACGGGTGCTGTGTTCTTCGATATCGCGAAAGCGTTCGACAAAGTCTGGCACAACGGCTTATTGTATAAGCTATACAAATTCGGTGTGCCAGATCGTCTCGTGCTCATCTTACGGGACTATTTGTTGAACCGCACCTTCCGCTATCGCATCGAGGGTGCGCTCTCTTCCCCTCATCCGATCCGCGCAGGCGTCCCTCAGGGGTCTGTGCTGGCTCCGCTCATTTTTACGCTGTTCTCCAGTGACATCCCGAAAAGTAGAAAGGCGCAGTTAGCTCTGTTCGCAGACGACACGGCCATCTACTACACCGGCCGCAGTCAAGACCAGATCTCCCGCATCCTACAGACCGAAGTCAACAGACTCGGTGACTGGTTCAGGAAGTGGAGGATCGAGGTCAATCCTGATAAGAGCCAAGCGGTCCTCTTTTCTAGGCCCCGGCGTAGACCGGACCTACCACGACAGATCAAGATGTTCGGCAAGCCTATCCCTTGGGAGAAGCGAGCCAAATATCTCGGTGTGATCTTAGATCACCACATTTCGTTCGCTGAGCACATAAAGCAAGTGCGTTCGCGCGCTGCTTTCGCTCTCGGTAGGCTTCATTGCGTTCTAAACTCACGCAGCAAGTTGTCCCTTAAGGGCAAATTGCGTATTTACACAGCGTGCATCCGGCCGATTATGACGTACGCGTGTGCCGCTTTCGCACACGCCCGTCCCCATCTCATTCACAGAATGCAGGCACTTCAAAACCGATTTCTCCGTAAAATTACGGACGCTCCATGGTTCGTTCGGAACGAAACCCTACACGTAGATCTTAGAATCCCCACCATCAAGCAGTTTTTGAAACGCGCGACAAAGCGGTTCTTCGAGTCCGCAGATAGACATCGCAACCCCTTGGTTGTGCAGGCAGCTAGCTATAGGCCATCTCAAATCAGTAAGACTCGCCGACCTAGGCATACTCTCTTAGACCCGGATGACCCCATTACTCTCCTTCAGGAAAGCAATAGGGCCACAAGTACAGTGCACAAACACAAACCGTCATTCCGTCCTCGCCGCCGAGGTACCACGCGAAGATCAAGAATAAATTGTTCCCCCCGTCCCTTGCACGTCGAACCGCCAGCCCCGAGGCTGAGTGAGCCGTAGCATTTAATAGTAATCCCCGTTAATAATCATGAATTTAAACTTTTGATCCAGCCCGTCCCCAATTTGCTTTGTTTTTCCCCAACGACGCCCTAAGCCGAGGTTCGTACCCCACAGGGGGTGCCCTTAGAGCGCTGTCGTTTAGTTTTTAATACTTTATTTACGCTCCTGGCTGGAGGCTTTAAGCTAATACCTTAGGGCACCCACAGGAAAGACCGGTTAAGCAGTCACGGCCTCTCAAGGTCAACTGCGAGATGCCATATACAAAAAAAAAAAAAAAAAAAAAAAAAAAAAAACCGAACGTTAGTTCAGTTCTATTTGAGCTACCGAGGTGATAACTTGGACAAGCGATATCCTAGCGAACTGCTCGAGCCGTCAACTTGCTTTGTGACTTTGTGTGCATCTTGAGTGGTTACTAACTATAGTTTGTTATTAAGTTTATTGAACGAAAAGTAAACAAAAATTATGTCTGGTGGAAAGAAACGAAAAGTAGATACAGAGGGTCGCCAGTTTCAAGAAAAATGGACTGAAGAATTCTTTTTTATCTTGCACAATGGTAAGCCTATTTGTTTGCTGTGTAATGAATCCATTTCAGTAATGAAAGAATTCAATATAAAGAGGCATTACTCAACTAAGCATGCTACGCTGCACTCACTGACAGGACAATTAAGAACAGACAAAATCTAGAACCTTATCGCATATTTGGAAAAACAGCAACAAATGTTTCATAAACAAAGAACACAACTTGATAATGTTGTGAAAGCTAGTTTTATAGTTAGCTAAAAATTGGCAAAGGCATTAAAACCATTTGCCGAAGGAGAATTTATCAAGGAGTGTATGTTAGAAGTTTGCAGTATTTTGTGTCCTGAAAAGAAAAATGAATTTGAAAAAATTAGTTTGTCAAGACGAACTGTTGTTCGACGTATAGAAATGATGGCTAATGATATAAAAACAACATTGACTGACCGTATGGCTTTTTTTTTTTTTTTTTTGGGTGGGAAATTATCAAATAACTTCTCCCGCTCTGGGTGGAGCGGGAGGGAGTGTCAGACTTTTACTGACTAAAACCCACCGTGTTCCTTCAGATGCCTGTGTGCCAGGGCCACGATATCCCTTTCGGACAGGCTCGTAACCCTGGCAGGAACTGACCGTATGGCTGGTTTTGAATCATTTTCCATAGCATTAGACGAGAGCACCGATTTGTCTGACACAGCTCAACTGGCTATATTTATTCGAGGTGTTGATAAGGAGTTCACTGTTACTGAGGAATTGCTTGCTTTACAGCCGCTTAAAGGAACCACTACAGGAGAGGATATTTTTATTGAAGTTCAAAAGGTATTCACAAGTTTTGGCTTGCCATGATCAAAATTAATTGGAGTATGCACTGATGGTGCACCTTCTATGGTCGGCTTACGTAAAGGTTACATCGGAATTTTGAATGAAAAAGCAACGGAATAAATGTGCAAAAAGATGATTTGATAGTCCTTCATTGCATTATCCACCAACAGAACTTGTGTTCTAAGTCCATTCGACTCCAGAATGTTATGAATGTGGTAGTAAAAACCATCAACTTTATTCGATCCCTAGGGCTTAACCGACGTCAGTTCAAGGCGTTTTTGGATGAAATATCAGCTGAATGTAACGACGTAACATATTATTGTAAAGTCAGATGGCTGAGCAAAGGAAAAATGTTGAAACGGTTTTACGAGCTTAGAAATGAGATAGCAGACTTTATGAAAATAAAACATAAACCACTATCTGAATTAAGTGACCCAAAATGGATATGTGACAGCATTTTTGGTCGATCTTACAGGCTATTTGAATGATTTAAATTTGAAACTTCAAAAACAAGGACAGTTAGTAAATGATTTGTACAGCCATTTGAAAGCGTTTCAGATCAAACTACGCTTGTGGGAGTCACAGATGCTGTCTGGTAATAGTTACCATTTCAACACGCTCTCTGCGTATGAAAATATTGCTTATGCTCAATTTGCTGAAGAACTCAAGTTATTTGGAAAATTCTTTACATATTTGTTTTAGTGGAATTAATCCAAATATCGATGGATTAGTTTCCCATATTCAAGCTCAAGTATCTCATTGAGTTCGGTGTATTTAACTTTCGTAGTTTGTAACAATTGCAAATTTAACGACTTAATTATAATGTACAATTTTTTTAAATTTCATTTTGTTATTTTAATAAATTGTACTATAATAACATTGTCGTATTATTTCATGTCTAATATCTATCGCAAAAAATATTATCACTACTTTAAAATGCACTAAGTACTGTTAAACGCGGCCCGCGAACGTATTTGCATACTAAAGTTTGGCCCTCAACATGTCAAAGGTTGCCCATACCTGTGTTACACCGACGACCCATACTGATGACGATGGCAATAGCGATAATATAGATACTGATTCTGAAAACTCTTCAATTGCATTGCCTAGATTACGGGAAATTGTGTAACTTCCTGAATTTCGGCTTTTATCCCCGAATTTCAGTATTATGGGGGGGCTGTTATATCTTGCCAATGATAGTAGAATGGCTGACCTGATGATGGCTTGCTGATGCCTTGCCGTGGCGACATTAATATAACCATCTACCACAAGCACTCAGTGATAGAACTGTTAATAACTGATACAGCGCGCCGCTACAGTGGCGACATTAATGTAACCATCTACCACAAGCACTCAGTGATAGAACTGTTAATAACTGATACAGCGCGCCGCTACAGTGACGACATTAATGTAGGTAACCATCTACCACAAGCACTCAGTGATATAACTGTTAATAACTGATACAGCGCGCCGCTACAGTGACGACATTAATGTAGGTAACCATCTACCACAAGCACTCAGTGATAGAACTGTTAATAACTGATACAGCGCGCCGCTACAGTGGCGACATTAATGTAGGTAACCATCTACCACAAACACTCAGTGATAGAACTGTTAATAACTGATAAAACGCGCCGCTACAGTGACGACATTAATGTAGGTAACCATCTACCACAAGCACTCAGTGATAGAACTGTTAATAACTGATACAGCACGCCGCTACAGTGGCGACATTAATGTAACCATCTACCACAAGCACTCAGTGATAGAACTGTTAATAACTGATACAGCGCGCCGCTACAGTGGCGACATTAATGTAGGTAACCATCTACCACAAGCACTCAGTGATAGAACTGTTAATAACTGATACAGCGCGCCGCTACAGTGGCGACATTAATGTAACCATCTACCACAAGCACTCAGTGATAGAACTGTTAATAACTGATACAGCGCGCCGCTACAGTGGCGACATTAATGTAACCATCTACCACAAGCACTCAGTGATAGAACTGTTAATAACTGATACAGCGCGCCGCTACAGTGGCGACATTAATGTAGGTAACCATCTACCACAAGCACTCAGTGATAGAACTGTTAATAACTGATACAGCGCGCCGCTACAGTGACGACATTAATGTAGGTAACCATCTACCACAAGCACTCAGTGATAGAACTGTTAATAACTGATACAGCGCGCCGCTACAGTGGCGACATTAATGTAGGTAACCATCTACCACAAGCACTCAGTGATAGAACTGTTAATAACTGATACAGCGCGCCGCTACAGTGGCGACATTAATGTAGGTAACCATCTACCACAAGCACTCAGTGACAGAACTGTTAATAACTGATACAGCGCGCCGCTACAGTGACGACATTAATGTAGGTAACCATCTACCACAAGCACTCAGTGATAGAACTGTTAATAACTGATACAGCGCGCCGCTACAGTGGCGACATTAATGTAGGTAGCCATCTACCACAAGCACTCAGTGATAGAACTGTTAATAACTGATACAGCGCGCCGCTACAGTGGCGACATTAATGTAACCATCTACCACAAGCACTCAGTGATAGAACTGTTAATAACTGATACAGCGCGCCGCTACAGTGACGACATTAATGTAGGTAACCATCTACCACAAGCACTCAGTGATAGAACTGTTAATAACTGATACAGCGCGCCGCTACAGTGGCGACATTAATGTAGGTAACCATCTACCACAAGCACTCAGTGATAGAACTGTTAATAACTGATACAGCGCGCCGCTACAGTGGCGACATTAATGTAACCATCTACCACAAGCACTCAGTGATAGAACTGTTAATAACTGATACAGCGCGCCGCTACAGTGGCGACATTAATGTAACCATCTACCACAAGCACTCAGTGATAGAACTGTTAATAACTGATACAGCGCGCCGCTACAGTGACGACATTAATGTAGGTAACCATCTACCACAAGCACTCAGTGATAGAACTGTTAATAACTGATACAGCGCGCCGCTACAGTGACGACATTAATGTAGGTAACCATCTACCACAAGCACTCAGTGATAGAACTGTTAATAACTGATACAGCGCGCCGCTACAGTGGCGACATTAATGTAGGTAACCATCTACCACAAGCACTCAGTGATAGAACTGTTAATAACTGATACAGCGCGCCGCTACAGTGGCGACATTAATGTAACCATCTACCACAAGCACTCAGTGATAGAACTGTTAATAACTGATACAGCGCGCCGCTACAGTGGCGACATTAATGTAGGTAACCATCTACCACAAGCACTCAGTGATAGAACTGTTAATAACTGATACAGCGCGCCGCTACAGTGGCGACATTAATGTAACCATCTACCACAAGCACTCAGTGATAGAACTGTTAATAACTGATACAGCGCGCCGCTACAGTGGCGACATTAATGTAGGTAACCATCTACCACAAGCACTCAGTGATAGAACTGTTAATAACTGATACAGCGCGCCGCTACAGTGGCGACATTAATGTAACCATCTACCACAAGCACTCAGTGATAGAACTGTTAATAACTGATACAGCGCGCTGCTACAGTGGCGACATTAATGTAGGTAACCATCTACCACAAGCACTCAGTGATAGAACTGTTAATAACTGATACAGCGCGCCGCTACAGTGGCGACATTAATGTAACCATCTACCACAAGCACTCAGTGATAGAACTGTTAATAACTGATACAGCCGCGCCGCTACAGTGGCGACATTAATGTAACACACGTATACAGTTTCGCCTTTAAGTTTTATGACAATATTTTAATTTCATTAAACATTAATATTTATTGATTTATTTTCAATTTTCTAAAATAGCATCTTGGAGGAAACTGTTCTTAAACAGCGTAGCACAGAGGTAATTAGCCGGGGTCATGGATCATAACATCGAATCAATGAAATTAAAACAAATAAGGTGCAAGGAGTAGACGAATTGAAGGAGGATTATTTAGTATGTTTGTTTTTTTTATTTTACAATTTATAATTATTTATATTAAAATAATAAATTTAAAGAAAAATACAATAAAATAAAATTATATTTTTATATAAAATACCTATTATAAACAAAAAAAAATATGACTACTGGCCACTAGCCCGTACTAGTGTGTCAAATTAATGTCACCACTGTAGCGGCACGTTGTATAAGAAAAAACTAAAAGAGTAGGTATTCAGCAGCCTAATGTTTCCATAATATTGCTGAGTTTCTATTGGAGAAAACATAATTCTAATGTAGGAGCGAAGTTTGGATTCTGTTTAACTGTTGTAAGTGTTTTATTTGATTTTGACATTTGAATTAAGGGGGATGCGCTAAGGTCGCCCGCGAAATTCAAATTTTATTACGTTTTTTGCAATTTGCAGGTCAGTAACAGGTCGTATGTTGATCTAAATATGATTCGCGGCCGTAACAAATATGGCTTTACAGAATTATAATCAATAGAATCAGCATTACAACAGACTCTCTAAGTTCTAAAAATCCTACTATCGTATTTTTTGAACTGATGATGATGCTTTTTTGATTCTAATGAATATAATTCTGTAAAGCCATATATTTTGTGAAGTGCCATATTGAAGAAATCAAAATAGCAGATATTTGCGACGATGTAAAGTTAAGAGCTCGTTCGCACTGGTCGGGCGCCGTATTTTAATCGGGTGTCGGCGCCTCTGATCACACTAATCGGTTGTCGGATCTTCATATAAAATGTTCTCCCAATAGTAGAGCACCCGATTTTCTGTCCGGCCCGACACCCGACAAGCGAGAACGGGCTGTAACTGTTTAGCACGTACCAAGCCAAGGCGCGGGCTGCGAGCTGGGCGGCGGCGGCGGCGGCGGGAAGGCGCCCGGCGGCGGCGGCAGCGAGCCGGGCCCCGGCAGCGAGCCCGGCCCTGGCAGCGAGCCCGGCCCTGGCAGCGAGCCCGGCCCCGGCAGCGCGCCCGGCCCCGGCAGTTCGCCTGCAAGTGTGCGCGTTACTGGCGTGTGGCATGTGGTGCCACGGCCGTCATAAAAATGATGGCACCGGGATTTGACTTTACGGTGTCAAAAATCTTTCTCCGAGGGCAGCGTAAACTTATTTTGATGAATAACGTTTCAGTGACGTCATTCGACGGTAAATTGCGGACGCTATGTGGCGGCCACCGCAGTCTTAGCGTGCTTAGGAAACCCTAGCTTAGGGGTTCAGAATAACAACCGCTTTTTAATTATCGTTATACAGTGTGTCTTGTAATTTGACGTATTCCTTCCAGGACGTGATAGGAGTGATCCATTTGCAACAATTAACACTTAACTCGACTCCACCCACTCTTCGTAGAGCTCATACATACTTAAAATAAGTTTTAATGAAAAAAAAATCTGAATAAAAATATGAATATAAATGCTAGTATTTGAAAACCAAAAAGTATAGGTACTATTAAATCTTGCTAAAATATACCACTGATTTTATTTTCACAGTTTATAATGCTGTATTCGCTAAGAAAAACGGATATTTAAAAAGAGCCCTCCTCCCTCACTCAAATTGCATATGGGATGCCGGGAGCCCCCATCCCATATGCGACTCGAGTGAACCCTCCAGGAGGGCTCCCGGCACTGAAAGTGTTAAGCACCCCATAAAGTCTAGGTGAAAATTCATGGGATTCAAGAAAACCCAATTATTACGTATTTATGAAAATTTCTCAGAATTCGTCCCTAAATATCACTTGTATCTAAACTCAAATTGAATAGCCTTCATTGCTTTTCCATTGGGTACCTAAACAAACCTGTCGATGTAACTGGTGTAGATGTCAATGGTGTGAAATCTTCCGGGCTACCAGTTCAGTTATACCTCAAGGCTCAATACTGGGGCCATTCTTATTCTTAGTGTACATCCAATGACTTACCATTCTATTTAAACTCATTCAGGTTTTTGTGACGTTATGCTGTTTGCAGATAAGTGTGGATCGCCCGGAGGACACGGTGGAGCATACGATGGAGGTCTGCCCGGCTTGGGCGGAGCACCGCCGTGTCCTCACGGAGGCGATCGGTGGCAGCGATCTCTCGCGTCCGGCCCTGGTTCAGGCCATGGTTCGGAGCGAGAGTGCATGGGAGGCCGTTACCTCCTTCTGCGAAGCAGTAATGCTCGCGAAGGAGGAGGCGGGCCGCGTGAGGGAGAGAGGCAGGGTTCGCACCCTCACGCCCCTAGTCGCCGCAGGAGACGCCCTGGGCGTCGGGAGTCGCCAGCCGATTTCCGGCCACCGTAGGCGCGGGCCTGCGGACGGTGAGCGATGGGTAGCTCGCCGTCCGATAAGGACCAGGCCCGAGTCGACGGCGCGTTGTGTTCCACGCGCGCCTCAAAGAGACGTCAGCACGAATTTACGGGTCCATTAGGGCCAATGCCTGCCAGGGTTGCGAGTTTGTCCGAAAGGGATATCGTGGCCCTGGCACACAGGCAAATGAAGGAACACGGGTGGGTTTTAGTCAGTAAAAGTCTGACACGCCCTCCCGCTCCGCCCAGAGCGGGAGAAGTTATTTGATAATTTCGCACCCAAAAAAAAAAAACCGGCGCAATTACGCAAACAATCGGCGAACTTCAAGGCCTTCATGGGAGCTGTCGCCAACATTCAAGTGGAGTTTATCACAGAAAAATGGGAATTCCAGGATGCGTTGCAAACGTTACAAGCACGTTGGTCTGCTATTGACAGCCTCCATTGGGAAATCGAGTGCGAACTTAACAGGGACAAGAACGCAGTTTATGAAGAGCGCTATACAAGATTCGAGAATCAATATATCGATCTCAAGAAGGCATTAAATACAAAGATGTGGTGCGGAGCTTATCGAGAAAAAACCACACCAAAGTTAGAGATACCAGTATTCCACGGAAAGTTTAACCAGTGGATACCGTTCAAGTACCTGTTTACGGAAGCCATCCATAACAATACATCCTTGTCAAATGCGCAGAAGATGCAATTTTTGAAAAGCAAGGTCCAAGGAGAAGCTGAAAAGTTGATACAACACTTACAAATAAGCTCGGATAACTCTATCTTATGTGTTGGGACATTCTCAACAATCGATACAACAACAAAAACCTTATATTTACATCGCATATCAACATGCTCTTCAACCTGCCTACTGCAACAACAGTCATTAGCACCGATCAAGAAAATACATGACGTCACAATAGAATGTTTGCACGCCATCAAGAATTTAGAAGTGGATATCGGAACCTGGGATCCGCTACTAGTGCACATTTTGGCACAAAAACTGGACGCTGAGACATACTCAGATTACATTGAATCACTGAAGAACTCGCGAGAATTACCTGTATTAAAGGATTTCTTAGACTACCTAGAGGCGAAGTTCACTTCAATGGAATCATCGCAGCGTAAACAAGACAACTATCAGAAGACAAGTTCTGCAACAAATCAGAATCAAGAAGCATCCCATAACAAAAAACAGAGCTATCACACCAACAAGAATCAAGCGGCTAGTAACAACAAGGTTACGAAATCGTTCCATGCGTCAACGTTTACTTGTCCACTCTGCAACGACGAGCATGGCCTCTATTTTTGTGCAAATTTTTTAGAAATGTCAAATGACGAAAAACTTAACAGAATAAACAAATTGCAAGTCTGCATTAATTGCCTGTACAGCCATAAGGGCAAAAAATGTACGTCTAACAACCGATGTCGCAAGTGCAAAGCTAAGCACAATACGTTATTGCACGAGGCTGCATCAAAAAACAAAGAACAAAATCAAACAAACTCATCATCTCATGTCTCTCAAAATGATGAAGGAACTTCGAAGATACTATTAGCCACCGCCATAGTAAAGGTAGAGGGAGCTGATGGAACTCAGTACAACATGCGAGCTCTTGTGGATCAAGGGTCTCAGATATCACTGATAACAGAACGCGCAGCTCAACTTCTCGGGATCAAGCGCCACAAATGTAAGGGAGTTGTCTTTGGAGTTGGAGAAAAGGAGAGCAATTGCAAGGGCATGATACTCGTAACAATTTCATGCAGCTCAGTCTTCAGCGACTACACGTTCAGAAAATCAGTATACATAATGAAAATCTTAATCAAAAATTTACCTAACAATACTTTTACACAGGGACCATTTTGGTTACCCATTGAAAGGGTTTTCGATAGGGTTTTTCTAAGCAGTTAATCAAAAACCCATACGATATGGGTAACCCTTTTGAACGGCTTAAATTAAATTTTGGTTACCCGTTGAAAGGGTTTTCGATAAAAACCCATACGGTGAGGGTAACCTTTTGAAACGGCTTAGTTTAAGCCATTCAAACTTACCCACACCGTATGGGTTTTTGATTAACTGCTTAGAAAAACCCTAGTGGTAACTAAAATGGTCCCTGGGTAGAATACAGATAGAATTGGTCATGCTACGCGTGTTGGGCGGATATCGAAATAACATAATATTATGATTTTTTCATGTCACTGGGTTTCAAGTAGGTATAGAACCCATTGAATGGGTTATCATGTAACCCTTTCACTGGGTTTCTAGCATAAAACCCATTCAATGGGTTATCATGTAACCCTTTCATTGGGTTTCTAGTATAAAACCCATTCAATGGGTTACATCATGATAAAGGTAACCCATTGAATGGGTTACCCCTTCGAAAGGCTTAACCCTTAACCGGGGTTGTACGGTCCCTGCTTTTACAAAACCATCATGGCCACAATTACAAGATATCAACTTGGCGGATCCGGAATACAACAGCAGCCGACCAGTAGATCTGCTATTTGGAGCAGACATTTACTCCCAGATCATGCTAGGAGGAATGATTAAAGGCGATGACGTCACACGGTCCATCGCACAACAAACATACTTAGGCTGGCTATTATGCGGACACGTCAAAACTACAAAATTACAATGCAACGTCGTGTTGAACAATCTCGAGGATATGATTCAGTTTTGGGATTCTGAAGATATCAAGGACAGAGCCGATTTCTCAGTGGAAGATCAGAAATGCGTTGAGTACTACACCAACACCACACAACGGTTAGAAAATGGAAGATACGAAGTGAGACTTCCAATGATAAACGACTCGGAATGCAAGCTAGGCTCCTCCAAACAGATGGCCATTGCCCAATTCAAAACATTAGAACGAAGATTGGGAAAACAACAACATTTAGCAAAGGCCTATAAAGAATTTATAGCAGAGTACATTGACTTAGGTCACATGCAACAATCAACATGTAACAAGACACTCGACTGCTATATGCCGCATCATGGCGTCGAACGCGCCGAGTCAACAACAACCAAGTACAGGGTTGTGTTTAATGCATCCGCAAAAACGACTACCGGTTGGAGCTTAAACGATCTCATGTACAAGGGCCCAAACCTACAACAAGATTTACAAACAACATTAATACAGTGGAGGCAATACTAGTATGCTTACACAGCTGATATAGAAATGATGTACAGGCAAATTTTAGTGGCCCACTGTGACCAAAGCCTACAACAGATTCGTCTGGCGAGAATCACCGGAACAACCTCTACTTTCATATCAACTTGCTACAGTAACTTATGGCACCAAAGCAGCGCCGTTCCTGGCCATAATGACACTACGAAGATTGGCGGAGGACGAGCGTCAAAATTTTCCGGAAGCTTCAAAGGTAGTGGAGGAGTCATTTTACGTCGATGATCTCGTTCACGGATCACATACTATTGCACAAGGACAGAAGCTAATTTCGGACCTAAAACAATTACTAAAGAGTGGAGGGTTCAACCTTAGAAAATGGTCATCAAATAAACCCCGACTCTTGGAAAATGCAACAACTCAACATAACAACGAAAACACTGTCTTCAACTTCAAAACGGATCAAACATCAAAAACATTGGGCCTATGCTGGAATTCGACGGAAGACAAATTTACATTCCAATGTTCGATTTCAAGCGTCAACAAGAAACATACAAAACGCAGCTTATTAGCTGAAATATCAAAATTGTTTGACCCACTTGGCTGGGTAGCTCCCTTATCAACAAAATTAAAATTGTTATTCCAAAAGGTCTGGGAGGTCAAATTACAATGGGACGACGATGTTCCCGACAACATACACAAAGAATGGTGCAAAATACAAACGGACATAAAGGCGATCAACTTGTGTGAAGTACCAAGATGGCTTAGATGTGACGGAGACAAGCTATAGAACTACATGGCTTCAGTGACGCCTCCCTGGATGCCTATGCGTGTGTTATTTATGCACGAGTTCACCCATCAACAGACGTTACACTGGTCGCTGCAAAGTCTAAAATTGTACTACACAGAAAAGCCACGACATTGCCTAAACTGGAATTAAATGGAGCGCACCTACTATGCAAATTAATGCAAAAGGTTAAGGAATGCCTACATCAACATGATATTCGAGTTTATGGCTGGACTGATTCTATGGTGGTCCTGGGTTGGATACAAGGTGACCCAGCACGATGGAACACATATGTGGAGAGTCGAGTCCAAAAAATCAACACTGTAATACCGCGCTCGTGTTGGGATTACGTCAAGTCAAGTGAAAATCCCGCTGACGCCGCAAGCCGAGGCCAGTACGCCGGTCAATTGAAGGGAAACAAACTGTGGTGGCAAGGTCCTATTTGGCTATCATCTCTTGAAGTAAAGACCGTAGTCAAAAAAGTTTACACGTCAAATCAAGAGGTGAAAACAAAGGCAATGAAACAAGTCAATGCTGTCCAAACCAACACAGAAACCATCAACATTATCGAACAATTATTACAAAAACATAGCTCTATAAATCATGTCATTCGAATAGTCGCATGGATACACAGAGCATTGAACTTAACAGTTCGAACATCGGACTCGATACATCGCCAATTACCGAGTTACCTTACGTTGCAAGAATTGAACAGTGCAACTAAGGCAATTGTGAAACAAACAACAAAATGTATTTGAAACGGAAATGAGTCATTTACGTAAACACGGCAGAGTGACATCAAACAGCAAGTTACTGCCTCTCAATCCTTACATTGATCAAGAAGGCTTGCTCAGAGTCGGGGGACGATTGAACAACGCCACGTTAACTGAAGAGATGAAGCATCCGATGATCATCCCTCACGACAGCCACCTAACGCATTTGCTTATCGATCAAGCTCACCAAATGATATTTCACGGCGGACCATGATTCACATTGTCACACCTGCGCCAAAAATATTGGATCATCGGTGGAGTGCGAGTCACAAAAATGCAAGTCAGAAAACGCATAACATGCCGAAAAATTAGTCCAACCAAACAACAGCAAATCATGGGTGAACTGCCGACTGCAAGAATAAACCCTGCCCCGCCATTCTACCATACAGGAGTGGACTACACGGGATTCGTCGATGTTAAGATGAATAAAGGAAGAGGGGCTAAAACCACTAAGGGTTACATAGCCATCTTTGTTTGCATGGTAACAAAGGCAGTGCACATTGAGTTGGTCTCTGATCTGACAAGCTCGGCATTTTTGGCAGCACTTAACAGAATGGCAGCTAGGAGAGGCGCCCCCCGCCATATGTACAGCGATAATGGCACGAACTTTGTCGGCGCTAATCGACTGCTCATGGAACAATACAGAGAAATAGAGAACACCTACAGGAACGAACAATTACAGAAAGAAATCGCCGAGATATTCATACAGTGGCATGTCAACGCACCTGCATGGCCCTCGGCGGGGGAATTGTGGGAACGAGCCGTAAGAAGCCTGAAACACCATTTAAAACGAGTGGTGGGTGAGCAAAAGTTAACATTCGAGGAGTTCTCCACAATCCTAACAAAACTAGAAGCATGTCTAAACTCCAGACCTCTGTGTGCACTGAGTGAAAATGTGGAAGACCTAGACTGTCTGACGCCAGCTCACTTTCTAACAGGGAGGTCAGGGTTGGCCGTCATCGAAACAAGAGAAGACGCCCGAACAAGATGGGAGCTGAAGTGGAAAAACGAGTACTTGTGCCAACTGTTAGCAAGAACGAAGTGGCAGAAACCTCAGAACAACGTGAAGATCGGTGACTTGGTTGTTGTACATGATGACCAGCGGCCCGCAGGAAAATGGTTGATGGGCAGAGTAACAGATCTTCACCCGGGGAACGACGGATATGTTCGTGTCGTGACCCTGAAAACAAGAAACGGCTCTATAAAGAGACCCATAACAAAGCTATCTATTCTACCAATAGACAGCTAGGAAAACTCTATTCCACAAAACACCGGAAATGAACACTTAAAACAAGCTACAAACGAGACAACAACAAAACACCAACAAACTGCCAAGACAAGCAAAATAAACATGATCGGATTAGTAATGGCCCTGTTATACCTATTAAGTCCAGCAAGCGCGACATCAAACACCACAAACTTTATCGAATTGCAACAAGGCCTATATTTTGATAAAGAAATTGCCAACATGAAATTGATTCGCGACGAGTGGAAGATAGTTGTCTACTACGACGTCAAACCCTACTGGCATGGTACAGCAGTGTTCACCATATTCAACGATCATCTCGAAATCATATGTTCAAAACTAAAACAGAAGACTCAATGCAACGTTATTATATTACAATTACATCGCGCGTTCGCTGAACTTGAACACTACAACCGCATTTTGCTGAATCCGCAAGGTCGGGTGAACATGAGAAGCAAACGCGGCCTCATCAACGGTGTCGGGTCAATCGCACGTTCCTTGTTCGGAGTATTGGATGACCAATTCGCCGAACAATATCAACGGGATATAGAAATCATTAAGGAAAATGAGAAACATCTGGCTCTATTGTCTAAACATCAGACATCAATAATAGAAGCCGAATACAACGTACTAAGAAGATCGGAAGAAACAATTGCAAAACAACACAAATTATTTAATCAACATCTGCTAAGCCTAGACAAGCTCACAAGCAACCTTCAGCAAGAAATTGAGTCTCATGAACTATCAATCGAGTTTGTGATGTCTGCTATCTCTGCAAACAGCTATATAGAGCATCTAAGAAACGCTCAAGAGATTCTTTTGGACACCGTAACCAATATTTACAATGGCAAGATGAACTTACACCTCATTGCGCCAGAACAGCTACGGGACGAACTGAACGTCATATCCGGTCAGCTATCAAAGGATGTGGCACTTCCTATCACCAACATTCAAGATGATTTCTCCCGCCTATACCACCTTCTACAAGTGAAGGCAAAAATGACAGAGATATCTAATCATTGAGATACGGGTGCCGTTAATCAGCAGAGAAAACTACGAAGTTTACCATGTCATACCTGTCCCAAAAAAGAATGGCGTCGGCATGGTCGCCCTACTTCCTATAGCGGAACTATTATCAATCAATATACAGAAAGATTCATACCTACCGATGACTAGAACTGACCTACATCAATGCATGCACTACGACAGTACGACTGTGTTGTGCCCCACGAGGTCACCAATATACCACATGAAGTCTGACGAGCTCTGCAACAAGAGACAAGACTCGTCGGGCTGCAAAATCAAACATGAGAGCTGTCAAAACACGTGGCTGCAACTTAGCAACATAAATAGCTACATGTACTTTGCTGTGACGCTTGCAAAATACGCGTCATATGCGGGAATCAAGTTTCTACTGAAGTACTTAGCAACGCAGGGGTAATGACACTCGGTAGCGACTGCACTATCAATAGTGAGACGTTCACTGTACATTCCCGAAGGCAACTCATGGACACAATGCATACCCAGGTTGAAGAACTCACGCTGGAAATCCCACCAATCAATCGGATCATCAATCTATCGGTACCGGTTTAGAAACATGAACCCGAGAATGAGACGGTAATGGAGCAGAGCTCATTACTGCAAGATCTGGGAAACCAGATAGAACAGATGAAAGCCGCGGCCGCAGAAGACATCATATCTGATCGGGCAACATACCACGATGTTCACCAATATGTCGTCATATACGTATTGGCAACAGTAGCAGCAACAGCAGGCGCAATATATGCTTACCACCGACTTTGTAAACATTGCACGAGTCAAGAGAAACCTGAAGCACCACCTGTTCCCAATCCAGCGCCCCGAAGGAGGTCGACTGCAAGCATCGTGGACAACGCAGCTGTATTTGACGAAATACAGCTGCCGACGACCGCGCCGCCGAGACGACAACGGCGTATTGCACTTATCGAGTGCACGTACACTCAACAAAGCAACGTCGCCTATTGCGCGTTGTGATTTATTTGTATAGTAGTACTTAACATTTCATTATTAACATAACTTTTTCATTTTTATTGTACAATTACCTTTTGTGAGTGGGCAATATGTACGAGCGACGCTGTACATTGACCTTTGTGGTAGTTTGTACGTCACACTCATTAATGCACATCAATATTGTTTAGGTGTGCATTTCTCCAACATAGCATTTAAGTGTAATAATTGTGTAATTATATTTAGTAGCAATAAATCCATCGGGAATCGTTCGTCTACTCATTTACATAACACAACAACTACATAACATTTTCACTGTTGGGCATTACAACCCCAACATTTGTAATCGCAAAAAATGATTTTATGTGATAAAACTACAAATTAACAATTTTCGGACTTATTCCTTTAATTGTGCTGTGAGACCTTGCTTCTGCCCAAATTTCATGTTTCTAGGTCAACGGGAAGTACCCTATAGGTTTTGATTTATTTGAGAGTATCGAAATATTTCGCAATAATGTCGCTTATATCGCCGTATTTTTTTATTGCGTTGACTTGTAAGCTTGATTTTTATAGAGCTTCAAGGGACCATAGACTTACGTATTTGATATTAATTTCAACTTGATACCTCTACGCGTTCCTGAGAAAAATGGTCTTGACTGACAGACTGACAGACAGACGGACAACGAAGTGATCCTTTAAGGGTTCCGTTTTTTTCCTTTTGAGGTACGAAACCCTAAAAAAAAGATAAGACAAATTACGTGCTCCATTTCACCGGCTTCATTACTCATTTGTTGGATTTGGTATAACTTTTTATAACAAGCTACCCTCATCTTTACTAGATTTGCCTTTTAATGCATTTAAAGCTAAAGAAATCTAACTTTTGTTCAAAGGCATAATTATTCTACCAACGACTACATAAACGATAAGAATAGTTGATCGCTGTAATTAACTCAAGACAATGTTTATGTTCTTTCTCCAGAATAAGCTTACCTACTGACAGGATATATGAGTTCATATATTTATTTATTTTTATTTGACTGTATAACCCAATTTATTAAAATTTTATTTTCATTTATTATTGACATAATCTACTCATTACAAATGTTTCTTATGGGTTGTATTGCAGTATGTGGTTAGCTAGCGAACTCTACAGTTAATCATATTATTCTTATCTGAGCAATCGGCAGCAACTTCGTCATGCTCCCTTAGATGTCACTGCTTGCGGTAGCGTTGGGTTGCCTCAAATATGGCGAGGGGATGATGGCTGATTTAATGTTTTGTGTTGCTTAATGTAAATTATTTTGCATAGGTACTATTGTAAGTCAAAGTCAAATTATTTATTTCAAATAGGCACTTTTGACGTAAATCGTTATTGTGCTAATCATTGTAATCTGTAATATTGAACAAGGAAAATAAATAATGAATAATTGGATAATGTAAATGATTTAACATAAGAAATTTGTTTTAAGTGACTATGACTGATATTTAATGTATAAGAGTAAAAGTTATAAATCATTGATTCCGTGATAATAATAATATTGTACCTAAGATATTTGCACGCTATGAAAAATGGCAGCCATATCGTGAGCCACTCTTTTTTAAGATCTTGCATGTATTATTTTATTTTAATATATTATTTAATATATTTTGTTTAAGTAGAGACGCCAGCACATCAAGCTACTACAATCTGTCAATTTTCTTTAATAGATTTTCAACTTTATCGCTACAGCTTAAGGTTCAAGGTTGATTGGGAAAATTTGACAGTTTCGGGTAGCTTGACCTGCTGTCTGTACATTAATTATAAGTATGATTATATGTGAAGACGATGAACCTAGAATTAAATTACTATACCACAATAGGTAAAAATAATTAAAAATGAAGCAATGAAAAATAACTTAATTATGAGATAGATACATGGTGCTCACATTACCATAGTGTATAGAATCAAGTTTTTCTAACAGACAGCTGTGCTGCTGGAGAGTTTCTTGTTCCACTTCATCCCAGCTAAAGCACTAGGAAGTGATGAAGGGCAAGCGTTTTGTCTTATGTAATTTTACACGTTTTTTTATACGTTTTCCGGGTTGACGGATCACAACTTTCCTTTTATCCCATACCAATTGTGATCCATCAACCCGGAAAACGTATATGTCACTGTATGAACGTGATCGGTCGTATAAAAAGATTGCTGATCATAAGGAGTGCTCCAAATCGAAGGTATATGACGCTGTAAATCACGTCAAGAAATTCAACACTACCAATAATGTTCTTCGAAAACCTAAATCTAGAAAAACGACACCGCGTGAAGATGCTGAAAAAAATGTAGGTAGTATAAAGTAACCAAAGGACAGGCGGGAAATCAAAAATGTGATATTTGTTTTCGAAATTCAAAATTGAGAACATATTTTTATGCGTTTAAAATTATTTGTTAAGCAGCCAGTACTTTTGAAATACAGCCAATTAACGAAAAATATATTCTTTTAGGGAAGTGGCATTATTTAGATTATTATGAATCATAAAAACCTACTAAAAAAGCTATTATTTGATGTGGTTCAAAGTTGTTATCTGTAAGTTGATACAAAAGTAAAAGCATCTTGTTTACCCAAAAGTGACTTCGTTATCAGTCGTTCCTAATTATATGTCCACAACTGTATGTAAAAGTATTTTACTATTTTTAAGGGGGCTCTCATACAACAAACGTGATGTTTTGCTCGTTTTTGCTCGATATTGATAACGGCAACAGGTAGACGCTTGAAATATTAACAGAATATTTAGTTATAATTTAAAAATAAATAATTAAATTAAAATAAAACAAATATTTAAGGGGGCTCCCATACAACAAACGTGATTTTTTTGCCATTTTTATAGATAATGGTACGGAACCCTTCGTGCGCGAGTCCAACTCGCACTTGGCCGGTTTTTTCAATTTATAATTTTTTCTATTTATGCTGTTCTTACTAACATAGTGTATAAGTCAGTGTTACTAACAAAGTGGACTAAATGTCTGAAAATAAAGAAGTTGATTCGATTTGATTAAACAGGAAATAAAATATTTTTATCATTAAAAAATCTTATAAAATTACAATTAATAATATCT
The DNA here is from genome assembly GCA_963921375.1 of Tiliacea citrago. Classification (NCBI taxonomy): domain Eukaryota; kingdom Metazoa; phylum Arthropoda; class Insecta; order Lepidoptera; family Noctuidae; genus Tiliacea; species Tiliacea citrago. Next base: position 27,533,012 of record OY992790.1, on the reverse strand, counting down.
CATTTAAAGTGTTATACAAACACAAATGTGTGCGTCTTTACAAATAATACTTATCTTGGATCTATGCAGCGGTCAAACAATAATAAAACTTAACACACTTACTTCACAATTCAGATAGTGCCTACATTAGTGTTCCTAGTTGATGTAACGCCATGCTCTAATACTAAATAGCCTGCCTAGCTGCGAGCGACTTGGAAGTAGCAGGTTGGTCACAATCCTCATGGACGTCCTCCGCCTTGGGGCGGGCGGAGGGGTCTGTCAGACTCTTACTGACTAAAAACCACCCCGGTGTTCCCTTCGCACACTTGCACCGGGGATCATGGAATCAAGTGCGACTTCCGCGACCCCCAGCTGGCCCGCCTCTACAGCCCACCTCAAGTCTGGGGTCAGTCTAAACCCATAACCAAAACACATGCACATGTTTGATTATAATCGAACGGTTCTCATAATGTTACGGTGACATAAATAAAAGATATCTGCATCTTTACCAAAACACATGCACTGCTTTAAACAACGTAGTGAGCTCCTGACTTGACACAAAACGGCTACTGCACTGACCACCCAAGAAAAATGTTCTTAAGAAGTGTATTTTAGTTTATAATAACTTACCAAACGAATTTAAATTATTGCAGGGTAACATGTTCAAGACAAAATAGACAGAATGTCTTCTAGTGTTATTTTTATAGTCAAGGAATTTATGGAACATGAAATTTTTTAATTAGTATAATTATAAGAACATTAACAATAACAATTTAAAAAAATTATAGTGAATAGATGCATGTTAATGTTGTTGTTGTTGTTTATAGTAAGCATGTATGTAAACTTAGCAGGGCAGCTGTGTACTGAGTAGTGTGCTGTGTGTACGTACGTGCTGCCATGTGCGGGGGCGGCATGATGGCGCGCGGGGGCGCGTGGGGCGCGAACAGGGCGGGCGTGAAGCGGCGCGCGCCCCCCGCGCCCCCGCCCGGCGCGGCCTCGCCCAGCTCCGCCATCAGCGACATGTACTCCTCGTCGATCTTAGCCTGCGACAAACGACATTTTTAAACCTTACGCAATGTTATGTTTAAATTTCCGTGGACAGTCGTTTAAGCTACACTCGGCGGCAGTTAATTCGTGGTGTGTAATATATGGCATAATAACAGATAGTATAATATCACTTGAAATAACGTTCACATGATATAATTTTCATATGCTATAAAAACAAATAACCTAATTTCATGTGATCTAATGTTATACTTCATATAATAAGGGGTATTAAAACACTACTAATTATGTACAGTTGCATAGAAAACTTTATCTACAGTTCTACACCCATGATATGAATCCTCTATAATACATGTTTGTAATACTAATATCGTACAAAAATGGCGGAATATGACGTAAATTCGAATAACCTTGTTTTTTTTTTAAATTACGGCCCGGGCACGGTCGTTAAACTCGCGTGCATGACAATGTTCTTGTTTTGAAATACATAAAGATACCACAAATTGAGTAATGAGAAAAGGAGTTGCATTATGAAATTTAGTAATAACACTCGTTTGGATGGTATAATGGTTATGACACTGGTTGTTTTAATGTTGGCTATAAGCTAACTGTTTCAGAAAACTTTATAGAGGATTTATAGCATAGATGTAGATAAATTATATGAAATGTTACTTATAGATTTTGAATACTATAGACACTAAATATTATTAATTCAAATGTGCATTAAACCATATAAAATTAAGTAAAATTATATTATATCAATAATTCATTATTATCAGTTCATCGTTATATAAAAAAAGTATATTAAATGAATTTAGGTCACATGATTATTAGAAAATTTTAGTTATTATTTCAGACGTTTACACACCCGTTAATGCGGCCCAAACCCTAAATGCGTGAACAAACTAAACATGTGGCATTTTTAATGTGATTTGTAGTACCAAGTAGCTTTTGTAGTAGGTTTGAGTGAATAATTTCACTTTAGGCTACGTTTTTACCCGACTACGGCAAAGTCAAAGGAGGAACGAATAGTTTAGGAGTTATGGGGAACACAAGTACATACATAGCCTGTTAAAATGATGAAAAAATATAGAGTGCTACGAGGATATTGTGGTGCCTCAATGACAATGACCTGCTGGTAAACATTTGTGATATCGCCACAGAATTTTTATTTAAAAACACCGGCCAAGAGCGAGTCGGGCTTACACAATTTATGCTCTAAACCAAACTGTACTAACCAGTTTTTGAATCGGTCGCTGGCCAGCCGTAGTTACTGTATTTTTCGAAAGCAATAAATCCGCGCTAGCCCTTAAGATATATGTACTTTTTAATGACAGGGGTTTATTTATAAACGCTTCTTAAAGTTAAGTAATGATTAGCAACTGTTGAACCTTACATTTTTGACGTTTAAATGTCTCTAACTTTAATTATCGTTTATAAATAAACCCCATAGTGTTAAGGGAAAAATACAACCAAACCTGTGTAAAAAGTTAAACTACATAAGTAGGTAAAAAGGGCTTAAGTACCATTTTTTTATTTTTTTGCAGTAATTATAGCATTGTCGCAAACCGCTATTATTTTCCTGTAAATTATGGATCAATATCTAATTCTTTTAAAATCAAAATGTTATAAACCTAGGAAATAAGGACGCAGGAAACGATATTTTTTTGCAAATTTTGAATGGTCTGGCCATTTTATGAAATACTAGCTGCCCGGCGCGACTTCGTTCGCGTGGTGTCCAACTACCCTACTCTACCCCTTAACCTTCGCGGGCGGTGGCAGAAAAACTCAATGTTTCATCAATCAAATCGGTTCAGCCCTTTCGGAGTCCATAGAGGACAAACAAACATTAATTTTTATTTATATAAATAGTTGAAAACCAATAAAATAAAAAATAATTGTCTGTCAGTGTCACATTATTAATTCCGTCTGACATGTAAAGAAAATGGCTGAATGCCATTCTGCAGTGTCAACTAGCCGTCAGGGCGTACCTTGTTGGGCGCGTGCTGCAGCGTGCCCTGGCCGGGCCGCTTGGCGCGGCAGTCGCGCGCGATGTGGCCCGCGCCGCCGCACGACGAGCACACGATGCTGTTGGTCACGTTCGGCTTGTCCGGGCACTGGGGCAGACACGTCGCACATTGCTTATCAATTTATATACATAAATAAATAATTAAATCTTGTGACTCACAGTCGGCGAGGTGAAGGAAAACATCACTAGGAAACCTGACGTTATTTAGTCATAAGTCTGAAATCGTGTGAGATACGTACGAGCCAGGTCTTGTGGTCGGTGGCGGAGCAGTTGGCGCAGCGCACGGCGTCGTTCTCGCGCAGCGTGCCGTTGAGCTGCGCCAGCTCGCGCAGCTGCATGCGGCGCAGGTCGTTCTGGCCCTCCGGCACCTCCACGCCCTGGCGGATCACCTCCTTGATCTGGGGAGCACGGCTCATGAGCTACAAACTCGGACAGCCAGCAACGGTTAAGGCGTTAGAACCAGGGTAGGTTTCTGCCCGCTGTTTACGGGTAATGTTCTAGATTGCGGGTTATAAACCATAATTTAAAAAATGCGATTTAAATTACTATAATTTTATTCATCCTTTAAAGTTGGCAGAACAATATTCTAAAGCTTCCGATGTTTTGACGTTCCATTTTATCCTGTAATTGCCTTTAAAGTGTGTGAACTATAACTTTATGTCGTTTATTTTAGATTAAAGGAATATATTAACGTAATTACGTGTAAAATTCGCCAAGATGAGGTGCTTTAGGTGCAACGTTGGTGCACCACACAAAAACGTGTTTAAAAAAAATACCCTCGTCCTGAAATGAATAACGTAATATGTTTTATGCTTCATATTGGCACTGACAACAAGTTACTTTCTGTTTCGCTTACAATAATTACTTTAATCCTAATTCAGTAGGAACCAATAGTTAGAGATAAATAAAAATGGGTAGGAATTGAAGAAATAAACCAAAATATGGAACTAAAGATGTCATTTCAAGTAAATAAAGAATAAATACTTTATACAACGAAAAATATTAACCAAAAATCTGCAAAATCTGATGAGGCCACAAATATAAAATGTTTCACTGACGTCACACAGGAGTACCGTCAGTTAGTGCCTGTGTTCACTCACAGATGGCTATATAGTAATTCAAGCATACTAAAATCCTAGGAGTATAAACCAATTTTGATCAGTTTTCGTAAGTTCCTGACTCGTAAGCTTATTAATTGACAAACTACAAAATATAGCGGTTATAAATTTATTACAATATTTACTAAACATAAATTTTTTGACTACCGACCAGGGATGCACAGGCTAAAGGACGCCACACATCAACTCGGAAAGGGATCGTCGCCGTATCGCCTCGCCGAAAAACAGATAGGCGAAAACAGGCGTCAACCTAACGTAAGCACGTAGCAAGCGGATCAGCAGCTCCGATACGTCGACTCCGCTACGGCTAGGCGACGCCGCGCTTACGCCGACCACTTTTTTTGCTTGAAATTAACCTACAAATTCAATAAAACACGCGCGCAACGCGACTGTAAGTTGCCTTGTGAATGACAGCACGTGTGGCAACCATAGTGTGCTGCATGCAGGCCGGGGACGAAGAGACGTAAGCTCGGGTACGGAGAGACGTCAGCGCGCGGAAGACGACTCCGCAGACGCGATTCTCTAAACCTAAGGGAACTCGAGACTGGTCCATTTTAGTTACTTTCATAGCATCATGTCTTAAGGTATTTTGCTGTGGGGACGGGCTGCAGCTATTGTTTCTATCTTTATTCTGCAAAAGAGGGCTATCAGAGCCATCTAACACCTCCGCAGACGCGATTCTCTAACGGTACCTTGCCAATATAATATGAAAATATTATGTATGTTAGAAAAAACCTACATCTTTCAGTAAGATTAGTGATAGGCATAATTTTAACACTAGAAATAGGAACAAATTAGATCAACCATGTTTCAGATTGGCAAAAGTACACACTTCTTTTATGGGGTAGGTACTGTGTAAAATGTTATAATAAAATACCACTAGATATTCTTCAACTAAACGAGGAGAAATTTAAAACCTGCATTAAACGCACACATGTAGACAAGCTTTTTATAAGTTGGATGATTATATCATAGATAAAAATGCTTGGCTTAATGCTGGTCCTGCTCCACAACCACTTGGCCTTACTTGTTAAGGCTCCGTGCACGAAAAAAACCCTTTTTCGTCAATTTCTTATCTAATTGTGAAAAAGCTTGAAATAATTGAAACATTAAGTCAGTGTAACTATAGGAGTACATTTTTCGTGGTGATAAACCATTCGTGTCAGTCACAGCACGTGTTAACAGTTTCATCACTTTTGTGCTCTCGAAAATATAGTATATTGCGCCTTTGATTTACTTAATTAAGATATTGTATAATCATAAAATAAAATTTTGATTTTATCTCAAAGATAGCTGAAGCCCAGTATGTGATTTTTAAATTTCATGATATGGTTTGATAATTAATAGGAAAAAATACATGATTGATTGGGTTTTAAAAAAAATATACGTTTTTTCAACATTATTTTTCTGCCATATTTTGTATCAAAGTTGAAAAAAGTGCTCCCCCACATGCAAGTAGACCATATAACAATGTTGATTATATTTTTTAATTCTCAAAATCAAAAGTAGTGTCTTGTAAAAAGATGATCAAACGACAGTCTCGCGTCATTTTTTTGGAAAACTGTTGTTGCGAATATTAGTGATTTTCCATGAATACTTATACCCTAAGTCATCAATTCAGATAATTTATGTAAACAAAGGTGATAACAGATCAAAAAAATATCGTCATAATGGTAATTCACATAAAATGGCGGAAAACAAGGCTATATTGGCTTTTATGTACTGATTTTAGAAATAATAATTAAACAATTATCATACCGTGTTAATTTTTATAAGTTTTCGGTTTTAAACAAAGTTATTAAAAAAAGAAAATTTTGTGGTATAAAAAATATTATGATACTGGTAACAACTACAGGAGTTCCCAACATTCTCAAATTTCATTTGACATAATTTGCAAACTCGCGTCTTTTCAATACGTTCGTTTTCTTTTCTCCGATCATATTATTCGCTGCGTGTTTGTTAATTGTGCTTTGTTATCATCGTGTTAAGTGTTTCATTTTGTTGTTAGTTGTGTTTTTGTTAAGTTTTGTTTGTTAATTGAGGCAGGCAAGACATTTGCCACATGTAGGATGAAAACGGCGATTTTGGGAGCCCTAAGTCCACTGCTAGGCGTAGGCCACGCCTGGCAGTGGACTTAAAATAATGATAAGCCGCGACTCCGACACAGAACAAACACTGTTCGGCTACGGTATTTTGTTTGCATAGCTCACCTAAATAGTTAATTAACTGTAATTAAAAGATATAATTTTTTTATGATAAATTGCAATAGCACTGTCCTGTCATTTTGACAGTGACATTTCTTTGTTTACTAAAATTGCCACATGCAAAACAAAGAACTCGACATTTCAAAACACAAATAATTTTGTTTTAAATTCTTTTTCCCTTTCTCACAACCAATGAACAAAAATGATCAAATTTTTTTTGTTTTGACATTACAATCTTATTGTTTATTTTTATGTACTTAATCAAATTTTAGTTGTTGAATACTTCAATAGGTAATAATGATTTTCCTTTTGATAGTAAAATTTTATTAATCATTGAAATACATTGCAAGCTACAGTTTTGTATAATTTAAAAGCATTGGTTGCACTAATGTTAAATGTTAGATTATACTTCATTATTTGGCAACATTACTACTTGGTTGGTAATACATTCCTATCTCCCATCCCTTCCTTGCACGGAACCTATTGTACTCGTGGAAGCGAGATGGCGAACGTACTTCGGAAGTGAGCCTTCGTTAGATATTCACTAGTTTGAGTTGTTGGCTACAAACTTTCGTGTCGAGAACATTGTGCTCCCTTGAAAACTTGGAAACTGGTGTTTTGTGCGTGAAACCGCTGTGAATCGAGTTGAAGAGCTGCAGACGAGGAAGTAAAGGTACCGTGCACTCCTTGTAATCTTAGAAAGACCGATTTTTCTCTGTGCCTCCACGCGGTTTTTCAACATCCTATTTCACCATCTACCAAGTTAATATTGTTGCTTCATTTAGCCTTTTCGCGCATCCAAGCATTTTTTCAATTTTGAAAGTGTGAGTACCATGGAGCCGTTTATTGTCATGTTCGTGAACGGACGCCGTCAGTTGAGACTGGTCATCTCTCAACTGCCAGGGCTTATTTTGTAATCTTTTAATCTTACTACATATTTTTTTTTTTACATTGTTCTTACTTATAGAAGCGACAAGAATAATGTACCCAGGATTTTGTTATATCTTGATTTAAAAGAGTGTCCTTGGAGTTTCTTGTCTGTGGAGGTCTTCGTTTTGGAATGGGCAAATAGCTTCAAATTTCTGACTAACTGACCGACTCTGTGACAATTCAAAAGTGACTGTAATTGGATTCATTAAAATAAATGCTTTGAGTTTAGTTTTATGCATGGACGTGACATTTTTTTATATTTGACTCCAGATTACTTGTCGCCGCACATAATATTTTTTTCAAATTTTCATTTGCTAGGCGGTTTCGATTTTTCATTTTGTCAACAAAACGAAAAATTCATAACTTGAAACGTTTGTTCACAGATATACGTCGATCCCAATAAGCTTGCGCATTTTAGTGCATTTGTTGGCCATTTATTAACCTTATTTTTGTAAATGCAACGGTGGAGTTGAGTAAGTTACCTTCATTTTTGTTACGTAAATCGCAAGTTCGCATCACATGCACGCATAATGTAGGTAATTAGGTACACAGCATTGTCAACATTTTTATTTTTCGCATTTTTTAATTAGTTGGCGCGCCGCGGTCTGTGCACCGCTGACTGTGCACCGCTGACTGTGCACCGCTGACTGTGCATCGCTGACCTAGACAATCGTCCTTTCAATTTTCTTACTTGCGATTTCAAGTCAGGTGGTGGTGGAGGTAGGTCGTATGTTGATTATATTAATATGATTAGTAACCGTTACAAATACTTATGCCTTTACAGAATCATAATGATTGAAATTACCAATACTCTCCAAGTTCAAATTACCATATTGCATGAACATTTCGTAAATTTTAAATAATTTAATCATTTGTATTGATCCAAGAACTAGTGTTACAAATTATTTATCCACCAGTTATTGATAAGAAAAACTATACAATACAATAAATAATTAGTGGAAAAGATCACCTGTATCCTGTACTAGTTAATAAAAACTGTATCACAGGAGATGGAGCCTTCCGTTTCGAATGAGTTAGCGTCTTGATTATAAATGTAAGCCGGTGTTTGTTGGAAAAAAGCGAATAGGTAATATAAGGATATACGAAATACATGAAAAAGTAGGAACAAGTTGGTAATTCAAAGAAAGTAACTGTAGGTGTGTTGTGTAAAGTTGGTGTAATGCGTTTAGAGTGTACACATTACGTTTGAGTGTACACATTACGCTGTACAACTACAAGAACACTGGCAGTGTCACTCTGTGAAAGTTTTAACAGCCAGTCACGTAGCAGCAATTTGCACTTTGACAATGAATGCTCGTAAATGTTGTTTACTTTGTTATAAAGACAGGCACCGAGGACATAGAAATGTCGACTAGCAAGAGTTGTCCTATGGCGTACGGTGGGACATGCATGGCTTTTCTCACTCATGAGCCGTGGGACAGGTGAGAGGGGAATGTCGGCGCAGAATTGATTGAAGGAAAATAACTGTCTCACGGATAGAACTTTGAATTCATGACATTTGAGGCCAATGTTAACTAAGAGAGTTGTACTGATGATTCTAATCGTTATATAATACGTGAAGCGAAAAAACTTTGTACCCCTTTTTACAAAAATTACGCGACCGGAAGAGTATGAAATTTGGCACAGTTATAGTTTATATGGAAGAGTACAGAAAGCTAATATATTTTTATTTAATATGCATTAGAAATAAATTAAACTAGTAAAAATCATTACACACACTACCACGCGTTTGACACACATAAACACATAGTACCAGGGCCTCATGACTTGAAGATAGATAGGTGACAGCTTGACCATGGAATAAGTAAGTACTACTCATGGAATTAGTAAGTACTATATAGATCGTAAGTAGAGGGGCTTGAATTTCGCCAGTGGGCGACCACTAGTTATTATAATTGAGTAAATACATATTTGTTACGGCCGCGAATCATAATTCGATCAGCATACAACTTGACACTGACCTGGAAATTGCAACAACGTAACAAAGTTTGAATTGCGCGAGCTACCCAAGCGCGTCCCTCAACATACAAAGTATTGCTATAGCAAGTTGTATGAAGCCTCCCGTGGCCCGGTACCTTCTCGACGGCCTTCTTGACGCAGTCGGCGTTGGTGGCGGTGATGTAGGCGTGCAGCGGCTCGTCCTCGCCGGGCAGCGGCTGGCCGTCCTTGCGGCCCACCTTGCCCTCCTTCACCGAGCCCTTGCCGCGGATTATTATCTTAGCGCCCGTCTCCTTCTCCATCGCTGTCCCAGAATTTTATTTGTTTATATTATTTACACACAACGAACAAAATAAACCAGTATACAGGAAATATTAAGAACAAAGGTGATGCTTATTTCTAAAGAAAGGACATTAATCATATCCTAGTCAAAAACTATTGTTGCTCGCGGCTTCCCTCCGCGGCTATTTCTAGCAGCCTAAGTTACGCCTACAGCGGCGGCTTTCACTGCCAGGTAACATCACCTATCTGCCAGTGAAAGTCACGTCAAAATCGGTTCTATCGTTTCGGAGATTACCCGGAACAGACATGACAAAATTTTTATAATTTGTTTTTTGTCATAAGTTCTATTCATATCATACTTTATATTATTATGCATCCAGTAAAAAGCTGTTATTTTAACATTACAAACTGACACTTCAATTTTATTTATTTGTATTGTATAGATTACAAGACACACCTACTATTATTCCCAATGTGAGTTTGAAGCCACCAAAAACCATATTTTTGCCTGCCATGTTTGGCGCACTACATTACCAAAATAGTCGTTAAGTAACAAATTGTTCAAGACGTTATTTTCCAAAAAAGTGTTTAATATTTTCTGGCACTTGTTCGACGCCAGAATGTTCTTAGTTTAGTTTGTTTTCTCGCCAGAATATTGTCCTGACCTTTGAGCGTGTTGCCGCGCGGCCCGATGAGCAGGCCCACGAAGTTGATGTCGGGGTGCTCCTCCTGCGGGATCATCACCTTGTCGTGCACGCGGATGATCGGAGGCCTGCAACAACACGGTGTCGTTAGTTCTGCTCTGCCACACGCGCGCGAATGCAGGGAAGGACAGTCATGTTTTGCGAAACGCTCCGATTACATAGGTACCGTGGCAGTCCGTGCAACCTTCCAGTGTCAAATGGGTAAAGATCTGGATTTGGATCTTATTTTTAACAACAAACAAATTGTTTAAGAATGATACATCAATCAGCTGAAAAACTGCGCACTGGCCGCCACACCAAGTGGCAGCGTGGCCGAGCACGGCCTGCACGCGCCGCGCTCCGTGCGCTGGCGGCAGTACAGGCCTGCAGCCTCATTGCGTAACTCACTTCTTTACTCTCTTCTCAATCCGAAAATTCCTAATCCATTGTTTCATGGGTTTTAAAAATTCGTCTATTCGGCAACGTCATAACTTAGGAACCGGCGGCGAGCACGTACTTGTAGTCGGGCGGCGGCTTGAACTCGGGGTTGATCTGCTGCATGCGCGTGACGAGCCGGTGGCGCTCCTCCTCCAGCTTGCGGCGCGTGCGGTACTCGCGCGTGTTGAGCCGCTTGCCGTCCGTGGAGTAGATGGGCTCGGGCGACGGCGACCTGCCACAAGCGCCGCGTCACGCACGCCGCGCACACTCCACACATAGCTTTGCTCGTTTTAAATGGTCGCTAGCTATCTGTGACGAAGCCAACGCAGAGTTCCATTTCATTGCATGACGAAACTTCACACACCTGGTGCATCCATGTTACTATGATGTTCTCAACTAATAACTTCAAATAACCACAGCGGCTGACAACATCCTGCTTACTTTAAATTACAATTTCTATCCATTTTTTTAATATATCTAATATCATATTTAGATATGATTACCCATCAAGTCTGTGTAGTTTCGTCAGATAATCAAATGTACCTAAACAATTAGTAGTTAGTGCTACTTTATAGTGTTGACTTCACCACAAGAGCGAACATTACTATATTATGTTGACTGGGAAGAAAGCTATGTGTCGAGTGTCGGAGCGCCGCGTCAATGATAAAGAACGGTGCTCAACAATATCACAACAGCATTGAAAGTGTCATTATTCATGTGAGATGGAAAGTGTGCGCGGCCGCGGACGATGTCATTGAGCACCGCACGACTGAGTCACAGAAGGGAATATACGAAGTGCACTGATATCCTACTCTAACACCTAGATCCTAACGCCCGAGGAAAAAGAATAATTCAATTAATTTGTTCCTGAAATTTTAATTAAGCTCATTAGCCCTGAAAATAATCTGGTTATTAATCATTATTGAGCTGAAGTTGCTGAAAATTATCAATAATAATTATTATTAGACGTTTGGTTAATTAATTGAATCATTAGTGTTTATAGCAGTCTGTATGCGACCTGCAACTGAAGAAAATGGCGCATTAGTAGCAGGGCGGGCCCCCGGGGGCCACCGGGCCCCCGGGGGCCCCCGGGGGCCGCGCACGACACGCTCCACAACCACGCGACATCTTACACGTACTACCGCGACCTCATCATCTACATTGTGATTGAATGATAGTGTCATTAATTCTCCTAATGCTTAATTATGTATTATTTATTTGGTATTTATAATTTATAAGTGTCTGCAAACCATCCAGTAACTTTGACATTCTTTAATCCCAAGCTTTTAAATTGTCGTGTAATTAAGTAGACTGCGATCAGTCGAGTTTCGACAAAATGTAGCAATCGCTCGTTGAGCAATCATTATAGTAGGGGAGCCCAGGAGGGTAAATAGGGATTAACTCGAGTGTCGTGGGGACGGACCTATTGGATTGTGAATGTTAAATGCTAAAACTAAAGTTTATATGAGCGTGTACAGGTATTTAAAAATGTAAATAAAAACAGTCGCAAAGAAATACTCGAGCGCTTCACGTATAAATAGCGTAATGCGCCCCGTCTTTCTGATACAGGAAAAATATTAATCTGCCGGTTTATATGGTAGGGGTGGTACGAAAGAGTAGAAAATAGGAAAAAAAATATACGAGCGCGTTAGACATTGAGAAGGGATGTAAAGAGAACCCTATAGTAGCTCTTATTCCAAACACTGACGATTTGGACGCGACCAAATGTCATGGCCGATTTTACAAAATGCAAAAAAAAATCGCGACCTTGAAATACTCGAGCGTCAGATTATTATACAGCCGCTTCATCTTGATGTCCTTGTCGTACTGACCCATAATCTAACAATTATGTGGAGGAATTTCTATTATCTGACGGTATGAAGTTTTTTTTTTCATATTTTTTTTTTTAATTTTTTAATGCAGTAAATAGATATCAGTTCTGCCACCTCTTTCATCGTTTTCTGTGATGAATGCTAGGTGGGACGACCGAAATAGAACTTCAATAGGGTGAGGCTTACGAAGCTTTCAAAATTGGTGCTAAATTGATGAGTTGCGCGAGTATCGCTAAGGAATTAAGTATTTTAAAAAATAAAAAAAAACACTTAAGAGTACTGTTATTTTTTCCGAGATACTGTTTATTTTCCCACTTTGACCATAATATACTTTATTTCTTATGCAAAAAGTTGGCAACCCTAATTAGTACAAACAAAACTACAATACAAAACAAAGACTAACTGAACTGACACGGACGCCACTCCACTAGGTGGTCGCTCGCTTGCCTGAATAAGGGGGATGGAAAATCTAGAAATACACGCGAGTGAATGAATATGCGTATAACGACCGATTTTTTTTAAACTAATTTGATCGGTTGCCCTAGACGTTTGACCCTATAGAAAGGGCTCAGGTATGGTGGGAGTACTCCACAAGGTGCAAGGCTGCCCCCCTTATGTTATTCTGCCGCGCTGGAGTAAGTCGCGAAATCCCCGCTTGAGCTCCCCTACTATTAGGCTATGTTCAGACGAGTAGCAGTGGACGCGCGTCTGAAGTGATGCGCAGCCCTGGCTGTACAGATGGTCGGTAGCGCCGCCAGGTCGCTGTTGTACAGATGAATTAGTTGGCGAAACATCACATACGGTACTGGTAGAGAATGCGATCTCGAGTCGAGATTGGCATCTCGAGATCTCACGTCAAAATTAACCAAAAAATAATAATAACAACGCATTATTTTTAAAATTAAGCGATCACTTTATGGACGAACATGAAACATCTCCTATGTTTAATTTAAGTGTACGGTAATGAAAAAAGAGGAAAAATACCACGAATTGAGGAAAATATTATTTCCTGAATATTCTCCTGATTACTTCGGCACAAAAAAAAAATAGTTTTTCAAATGACTGGTCTATTATATTGATCGCGTCGCCTTACTTGCATCTTCCATCCAGAAATCATGTTACATTAAAACATAATAATATCACGTAGACGTTATGTATATAAATATGAAGGGCATGTATTTCTGTGCTATTAAGATACGATAATAAGATCTTAGACAAGTTTTTTGACTATTTATAAGATGTGATTGATAAAAAAAGTATTTTGCTTTTGTGAATTGTAGATTTGTAGGTACTTCTGGACGAAAAACGTCTTCTCTCACCTGTCATGGGTGACTATCGATGGTCGTAACTCTCATGACAAACGTCAAACAGTTTATTAGGTATTATGAAAATAAAACATTCTTTATTGTATTCAGGGGTTCGTTTCCCAGGTTTTCTAAAGCGTCCATGTTATGACCGGAGTCCTATACAAAAATGAAACGTCTCCTTTGAGATCGAGATCTCGCTTAGTTTTAAAAATAATGCGTTTTTTAAATAGGTATACAATTTGGATTTATTTTACATACTTTTTTTTGTGTTATCATGATTTAGATAACATGGCATACCCACCAATTCTGTGTGGTGTAGCCTATTAGATATCGATACCCACCAATCAGATATCGATACCCACCAAACAGATATCGATACCCACCAATCAGATATCGATACCCACCAATCAGATATCGATACCCACCAATCAGATATCGATACCCACCAATCAGATATCGATACCCACCAAACAGATATCGATACCCACCAATCAGATATCGATACCCACCAATCAGATATCGATACCCACCAATCAGATATCGATACCCACCAATCAGATATCGATACCCACCAAACAGATATCGATACCCACCAATCAGATATCGATACCCACCAATCAGATATCGATACCCACCAATCAGATATCGATACCCACCAATCAGATATCGATACCCACCAATCAGATATCGATACCCACCAATCAGATATCGATACCCACCAATCAGATATCGATACCCACCAATCAGATATCGGTACCCACCAATCAGATATTCAATTCTGTGTGGTGTAGCCAATTCATTCAATTCTGTGTGGTGTAGCCAATTCATTCAATTTTAAAGCTTAATGTTAACAGTGGCGTTTAAGCTTACTCCCTCTTAAACAGAATGTGGTTAAACGATAGTATCGGTTTAGTTGTCTGTGACACATCCACATGAACGACAGGGTACTTTTATTTCGCTCATGTTATAATGAAGAACATTAGAAGTGTTGTGTGGCAAGGAGTACAGCTGGCGACCTACCGCCAGTCGGTGCAGCCAGGGCCCGCGCGCGCTACAGTGGTGGAGCGTTCGCAACTAGAGATAAAGAAAGGAAAACATCATTCGTATACTCATTTGCAGTGCGGCGGCGCGGCTCGCACGCCACACGGGACGGACGGCACAAACCTCTCCTCGATGTTGGCGGGGATGCCCAGGTCGCCCGAGCGCAGCTTGCGCGACACCTCCTCGATCTGCAGCTGAACTGCAAGGGAACGGGTTAGCCAACCGCGGCCAGACGCACACATTAGAATACTGACCGCTTGCCTAGCACCGAACATACTAGGGGCACACAGATACACAATACATGTCATAAAGTACACATACACGCTCCGAGAGGCGACGCTTGCGCACAGGCGCGCTACGCTGGAACTAAAACAACATGTTGTGGACGCCTAGGCGCACTAGGAAACTACTACGTCATTATGTTTCTATTTCAGTATCATGCACCTACAAGTTATTAAGGAGCCTCGCGTGATTTTAAAATAAGTTATTGGCTGAACAAACGCGTAAAAATACGTATTCGTTGTATTCATAAAACAATATCTACCGTTTTTATGATTAATTTTCAGGGTTCCGTAGTCAACAAGGAACCCTTGTAGCTTCGCCATGTCTGTCTGTATGTCCGGGGCGTAGTTCGAAATACTATAAGTACTAGAATGCTGTCATTTGGCATGGGCATATTAATCGAGCAACAAAGCGGTACATTTTTTTTTTAGGGTACCTCCCTTGCACGTAGAGTCGGAAATAATACCGTTCAAGAATATTGAGGATCTGTGAAAACCATTTTTCGATTCAGGGATCCGTTTGGGTAATATTAGGCTTAAGTGCAAATTTTTGTTAGAGTCAAGTAAAGCTAAATGATTGTTTTACGATATGAGAAAAAAATCAGCGGGAGTAGTATATACAACGAAGTTAAAAGGAAAAGTACCACAGGTAAGTAGGGTTTACAAATTAATGAGTAATAGTCGATCTACTTAAATTTGCTTGACGTATATCGATGTATGGGAGAACATGTTTTTCAACTACAATATTAAGTTTGTTTTTGGCATAAACTCATCCCAACTACGGAACCCTTCATTATGCGTGGTCCGCCACGCACACGGCCGGTTTTATTAACTAATAAATAGTTTATGAGTGTTGAAAGATAGTGATATAATAACAACAGGTATGTCCTCATGAAATAACTTGTTTTGCAGCGGAGCCTTCATTAATTGCTTCCAGTGGTCTGCAGCAGGATATTGTCTCCAGTTCAGGTATCGTAACGTAGGGGAACACAAGTAAACGCAGATCCGAGTCATGGCGCGGTACTCACGCAGGTACTGCTCCTCCTGGTCGCGCGTGAGCGTGGACGGCAGCACGGTGGGCAGGCCGGGGATGAAGGTCTTGTCGTGCTCCGAGCCCATCCAGCGCGTGCGCCGGCGTCGCGCGCGCCGCTCGGCCGGCGTCTCGCCCAGCGGGCCCGGCGGCGACCAGTCTGCGGACAAGCGGCGGCCGTCTGGCGTCACTCGTCGAGAGTACGTTCGTAAAACGACCGTGCGGTACTCACCGAGCCCGTCGTCCGGGTCGTCGTCGACGCGGTAGTCGTGCGCGGGCCGGTAGCGCGAGTCGGCGCGCGCCTGCAGCAGCTCCAGGCGCTGCTGCACGGCCGTGGGCGGCGGGATGGCCGTGGCCGCCGACAGCGCGGCGGCGGCGGCCGCGGCCGGCTGCACGGGCGCCGCCATGCGCCGCGCCGCCACGAACGTCTGCGGGACCGTAACGCGACGATCTAATATTTTCTTTCCTTCCACTACATCGTTCGGTATAAAACCTGACCGACGCCGCGCCCTAACCGAGCGATCGTCGCGTTCGATTTGTTCGGCGAGCCCGAACTTGTATTAGTTGTACTGGAGTCGACGGAGGGTGTGCCTTCCGGTTTTCCGAAGTAATGAACGCGACGATAGCGTATTCGTGCGATCGATCTGCTCAGGAGGACGCGAGTGGAAGCTGTCATGATGAAATTTGTTAGAAATCTTTTATTATGTGTCACCTTCATGATTACAAGAAAATAAATATAAATTGCTTTAATTATGCTTTATTTATATGAATCCAGGAAAAACATCACAATATAAGTAATGGTTCTAGTTGGGGTGTGTTACATTGTCAATAATATCGAGATACCGAGGTAATACTGATGGTGTAACAGGCAGTATCGTGATAATATCACAGATTATTCGGAAATCTTGAAATATCGCGATATTAGGATCATGATAGTATTGACAAATGTAACATGCCCCAATGAGATTGCTTACCGCATAGTTGATATATTTCTACAAAATACAAAACCATTCATTACAATTGTTTCCAAATTACCAGAAAATCGGAGGAAGGCAAACAACCACATCATGCTCGATAAGCAATGAGGCACTGACATTCTACCATTGTCACAGTAGAAAGGACACTGCCGCGCAGCCTTACCGCGCACAGTTCGAGGGCGATGCTTCATGCTTTGCCACATAACACAAGCAATAGAAGTTTGAGAAATAGTCACAAGTTCACAACCCTCATCATAGGTTTAGTGTCTACAAAAATTAGGAACTGTGTTTATCAATTCTGCAGAATTGTGCTGTACTGCATGCTCCAGAGTTCATCCAATAAGTATATTTAAGACAGTACAACCTCTGAGAGCCAATTAAAATCTGTTTGATTGTATGTCAACATATTTTATATAGTTATTGAAAGAATTTATGGCAAAGAGTTTTAATATCACTTTTATATATTAATCAGGGACCATTTTGGTTACCCATTAAAAGTGTTTTCGATAGGGTTTTTCTAACCCTTTTGAACGACTTAAATTAAATTTTGGTTACCTGTTGAAAGGGTTTTCGATAAAAACCCATACGGTGTGGGTACCCTTTTGAACGGCTTAATTTAAGCCATTCAAAATTACCCACACCATATGAGTTTTTGATTAACTGTTTAGAAAAACCCTATCAAAAACCCTTTCCATTGAAAGGGTTTTCAATAGGGTTTTTCTAAAATGGTAACCAAAATGGTCCCTGGGTAGAATAGAGTTAGAATTGTTCATGCTACGCGTGCTGGGCGGATATCGAAATAACATAATATTATGATATTTCATGTCACTGGGTTTCAGGTAGGTAAAGAACCCATTGCATGGGTTATCATGTAACCCTTTCACTGGGTTTCAAGTATAAAACCCATTGAATGGGTTACCCCTTCGAAAGGCTTAACTCTTAACCGGGTTGTACGGTCCCTGATATTAATACATAAATATAATAATATTATTATTGTAATATGCAAACATGTATTACCTCTCGCTCAATAGCATTATGCTGAAAAATACTAAAGCTCATTTCATATTGCAATAACAATCATGGCTAATGGTCCTATTGTTTATAACCACAATCCATGTTGAATACCAACAAAAATTAATTGTTAATGTGGGCACTACCGCCATGAATTTTTTCACTTATTCAAAAACAATAATTTAGCTGGCAGGGGGAAACACTTGACCATGGCGTATATCAATGTATGGGAGAACATGTTTTTGAACTACATGTTAAGTTTGTTGTTGGGATAACTTCATCCCGACTACTGAACCCTTCATTGTGCATATACTTGGCTGGTTTTTTTTTTGGTGAAAATCCAATATGTAGCTAACTCAAAGATCTATGGAGCAAGCTCTCAAGTGCAAGATAGTGTTATATTTTTGTGGTTTCTATAACAAAATGATGTGTGTTAGCCTATAAGGTATTTATGTTACGAGTCTTTGTTGAATGTCACCTGCGCAACGGCGGCGGCGGCGAGGATGGCGGCCTGCGTGGCAGGGTTGATTGCTCCGTTGCTGCTCACTTGCCGCGCCGTGGCCTTCGTCGTCGTACCCACCATCTGGTCCAGCAGGGCGATCGTCCCATCTCTGTGGACACATTACTGCTTGTTACATACAATACACTAATAATCAGATGCATCTGAGTATACTGCACTTCACCCAAAAAAACAATGTATATCGGCCTGTCTGCCCATTGTCACCTTGTGTGCTTATAAATTGAAAACCATTCCTGAGCTGTCACGTTTGTAAACAGAACACTCTCATCTCTGTCATGCATGGAGACAGGTGGGGACTTTCAATTGTGATTTCCTGAGAATTTTTTATGAAACATTCAAATTAATTTATTTATCTTCCACAATGTTACTTGTGTTAGGCATGCAAGTATCATGGCATGAAATGCTACCTAACAGAAAACAATTTGACCTGGGTATCTAACCCAGTTCTTATGCACGCCACTTGCACGTACGATCACAAGACCAACAATCATCTTGCCTGTCTTTAGATTTCCGGCTGCGGCTGCGACTCCTGCTGCGCGAGCGACTGCGGCTGCGACGCTTTTCCTTGTGCCGGTCGCGGCTCCGGCTGCGCTCACGCTCCTTGTCCCTACGGAACATACCATCACCGCTATATTACCATTTGTGCCATGCAAATAGACACCAATATAATACATGCATCCACACGTACCTTTTGGAGCGGTGACGATCGCGGTCGCGGTCCCGGTCTCTATCCCGGTCGCGATCACGATCGCGGTCTCGATCCCGGTCACGGTCTCGCTCCCTATCTTTATCACGGTCTCGGTCCCGGGTCTTCTCACGATCCCTCTCCTTGTGCCGGTCTCTCTCGCGGTCGCGAGATCTTGAACGACTCCTGTCACGATGTCTTGAACTCATAGCGGGCGTTTACAATAAACAATTTGGCTATAGGACACTCGCGATTTCAATTAATAATTTATACCTACAGTACTATACGAAAAGCAATTACTGTCTATCGGAATCAGAGTTTTGTTTGCCAAAATTAAAATTAATACATGTCAAGAGAGTACGAGTAGAACAAACTATTAAAAGGTCAATGGAGCTGAATATTGGAGCAACTCAACAAGACGAAGGAAAATGGCGACGGTGCACAGACTACACAGACTAAACAGACTAGTACTCGACGCTGTGCCACAGATAACTACATAGTAGTCAGCAGAGCGCTGAGGGCAGTGGGGGCTGGGGTGGCGCGGCGGCGGTCGCCAACAGCGACGTGACAGCTAAACTAGCTAAAGTGCAGACTGAGGCAACATTCCGAATTATGCCTTAATCGCTCTCAGCGCTCACATCAATAATTATTATTTGCGTTCCGGCTTAGATATCACGATTATGACAGCTGATGGCTGTCAACAATAGGGCCGGCAAGTGAAAGTTGATTTCAGATGGCGCCACTACTGTACGAACCCTTGTCATTCAGTGAGTTAAACATTTACACGCTTCGGATTTCTTATTTGCTTTGATTTCTTGACAATTTTCCGATTTAAAACATGTAATCTTTACTTGGAAGAAAAGCAGACCTAATTGAAAGGTAATTTGTTGTTCCTAAATTCCTTTATATTTTTACAATTTTATGGTGTATATACATGCTTCATGGTATATTGAATGTTTACTTATGTGTATGATAACATTGTATCATTCTAATATTAACTTGAAACGGTGGAACTTAACCTTTCTGTCGTGTTAGAAACTTTGAGGTTATATTTTAGGTCTCAGTATTAAATAAAAAATAATGATGACGGAAAAGCAATAAAGCTAAGCTTATTTATAAGTTTATATTTAATAGTCATAAGAAAATTTTGTAAGTAACTTGCTTAAGGAAATGATGGGACTGACATGACTTGTTAAAGGTTGCAAGTCCCTAATAAATAAAGAGAAAAAAAAAGTCTGTTTTCAAGGTTTATTTTAAATCGCAATATAAAAGTTAACTAAAATTTCTTAAATTTTAAGTTATGTGATGCAGGTTGGTATAGGTAACGTACTAATAAGAGGAAATAGTTTTTGACGACCAAGTCTAACTGAAAATAATAATTTTTAATACATACCTGAGTATTTACCGATCTTTTCATATTACTTTCCTTGAAATGTTTACGATACAATCTCGCCCCACTTTCAAGCTCAAACTTTACTTAGCTTATCGCTTTGAACCACAATTTCTCATCTCGAGGAAACTGGTGGCCTCCAGTTTCTTTACAATTTGGTACACAACATCTAGGCATTTCCTCAATAATTGTTTCTAATTATGAATTCACTAATAGTTCCTTACAAAAACTGCTTTGTTATTGGTATTTGTGCTACTAGCGCCACTTTGACAGTTGTCGGCACCATTCGGAACGCTCGTGGCCTTGTGAACGAGCTCAGTGCTCGCTCAACGTCAAACATAGAAGAAGAAAAAGAAATAAAAAAAAATTGTTTATTCTGCACAAACAAAACGCATATTTCAACAAATAAACATACTTTATAATACACACATACAAAGTAGCCAAAAACCTCGTATCCAATTCACTGAACATTTTGACAATCTTGTCATGTAATGTAGTAATGGCAATTAATGCGATTTCGTAATAGCGACTCAGTCTCCTAGAGTATATATGTTCTGTGGACTCAGTATAGTATAAAGTACTCTGTGATAGCGACGAAGTATAACGAGTAATCGTAATAACGAGCAAATCAAAGACATTATGGTAATAATTTGCTAAACATCATTCTTCCTGCTAACGCTAATAATTTAAATAAATTAAACAATCACATTCACAAGCATTCATTCAATGTACGCGCAAATCAAAGATAATAAGATAACAATTGCTTAAGGTGATACGTAAAAAATAAATCATCGGCCATAAGAAAGTGACAGAGTCAATTACTTCCACATGCGAAAAAAGAGAGCGCAATAATGCGCTGGAACCAAAATACAACAACGTTATGGCGCCAAACCAAATTAAAATTGTTTAATAATAAATTAAGCTATCTATCAAAAATATTTTCAGCCAGACTTTTCACTTATCTAATACGCACATTTTGAATGCAATTTTGCAATGAAATTACTGAGGATTCTAGAATTACAGGAAAAAATATGAAAAAATAGAGGTCTTTTCGGAAATAAATTATATCGAGGAAATTTAACCCAATTGCATTTTCCTTCAGTCAGAGTATTAATCAAATAGTCAATTAACATTTATATCCAAAAATTAAATCCATACATGCTGTAATAGTGAAATAAATGGATACGAAAAAGCCCAATTTTTTTTTTGGTATCGCCTTATCCCATTCTTCGCAAGTTCGCAGCACCTGCTATTAAACTTCACTCGCGAACGAAGTCACGTTCGCGTGAAACCGATAGATTTAGTATTCCCGACTTCCCGTGGGTGCGACGGAGAGCACACATAGTATAGTCATAGACATATGATAGTTTAGAAAAGTACATCTCTTCGCATTTCACAGAATTTCGCGACTACACTTAATTTGCTAAATGCTAAATGATCTATCACACGCTAACAATAGATGCGAAAGCTAATTATTCCATCACTAATGTAATGTAACATAATTTTAACATCTCCAAACCTTGCACAAGAAGGACCGATTGGATATTTTTTTTGAAAATGGAAGTTCAACGTATTGGCGCTTTGTTTTGTTGGTTGACTCTATCGACTCTGATAGTTTAGAGACGTGATGCGACTCAAAACAAAACAGCACTACTGTCATCTTTAACAGCACTCACGGTTATTTAAAGGGGATGCGCTAAGGCGCGCTAGCCCGCGAAATTCAAATTTTATTACGTTTTTTGCAATTTGCAGGTCAGTAACAGGTTGTATGTTGATCTAAATATGATTCGCGGCCGTAACAAATATGGCTTTACAGAATTATAATCATTAGAATCAGCGTTACAACTCTCTAAAGTTCATAAAATCCTACTGAATGATTATTTTATTTCAGAAATAGTCATTCAATAGGATTTTACGAAGAGACTTAGTTGTATTGCCGATTCTAATGATTATAAGTCTGTACACATACATTATTTATAGTGAGGGAACTTGAAGAACGAGTGTATACTATAATATCTCCCGCGTCGAAGTCTAGTCTACGCTGAGATTAACCACCATTAGCCACCGAACACTATTACTCTTAGTGGAGGCCATGGCCGATGTTCGACATGGAGGACTATTATTTTTTATACATCATATTCATGACACTAATATTATAAAGGCGAAAGCTTGTGTGTTTGTTATTTCTTCACGCATAAACGGCTGGAGCAATTTTGATAAAATTTTGTATGGAGGCAGCTGACACCCTGGATATAGGCTACTTTTTATCCCGATATTCCCACGTGATCGAGTTTTACGCGGGTGCAACCGCGGGGCGCAGCTAGTTAGACATTGGTCTCATGCTAGATAAATACGCAGCCGGCAGCCGGTAACTACCGGTGACTCGCCGCCACACATGATTTCAAAATCAAACGTCTACTTATTATATAATCTAAGTTAGACAGACGTATTCATTATTCTAATGATTATAACTCTATATATACATATTTGTTATAGTCGCGAATTATCTTCTATCTATCTATCTATATAAATAAAAAGACAAGTCCTGACTGACTGACTGACGGATTGACTGACTCATCAACGCCCAGCCCAAACTCTTGGACCTAGAAAGCTGAAATTTTGTACAGAGGTTCTCTTTATAATGTAGACAAGGAATAAGAAAGGATTTTTGGGAATTCCACCCCTAAAGGGGTAAAATGGGGGATGGAAGTTTATATGAAAGTCCGTAAATTTTGAAGTTAGGAGCTTCAAATTTTGTGTTTAGGCTGACGATTGAAAATTAATTTATACGTGTTTCAGTTTTTTGATAATTCCACCCCCGAAGGGTTAAAAAGAGGGATGAAGTTGTGTGTGGAAAGTCCTTCATTTTAGAATGTAAAAATCACTAAATTTATTATCTAGGCTTATGGTCGGTCCACCGAGTGTGTCTCCACGTTGTCGTCGTGGTGGGGCTTGCGTGTCTCAATGATCTTGGGGGCTTTGCCGGTAGAGTCACTCATGCCGGAAGGCCTCAAGTGAGAGACCTGACTAAGAGAGACATGGGGCGGAGTCAATGTCATCTGACTTCCGCGAGGGGCGCGCCGTCTGAGGACTTCAACAGTTGTTGGTGTTCTGGACGGCGCGCGTTTCTCTCCTCATCGTTGGAGAGTGGGAAGAGTGGTTCACCTCTAGTACGTGTCTGCTCATCAGACATGACTGAGGTGAAGGAGTGGTCTGGGGACCCCACCCCATAAAAAAGGCAAAGCTGTGTTCAGCAACAACAATGGAAGCGAGTCATAAAAACAAACTACCCCAGGAGGGTACCTGCTACTCCGCAGTAGGAGAATCCCTCACCGAGCAGAGCTCGGTCAGTCCCTCGTATTCTGGGGGGGACAATGAACGCCCAATATCCAATTCGGATTTTTACCCGTCCTTCGGGGACGCATTGAGCCAGGGTGGCTCACCTACCGGTGCTGAGGAGTCGCTGGGTTCTATTCCCAGTACGTCCTCGGCACCGAAACAAAAAGCACCAAAAGTGCCAAAGGCGCGAGCACAATTTGTGCGCCCGGCTACCCCGGTTGCCGTAGAGGAAGGGAGTGATGCGGGGTCGGAGTCCGACGATGCATCTGGCGCGAAGGGCTCTTTTAAGAGCCCGGAGCTCGTGAAGGTGGGGGCTGCAAAGTTCCTCAAAAAGAAGCGCTCCAAGCCAGGGGACGGCCAGGGGTCGTCCTCTGATGGTGGGCTGAACTCGGGCCGGAGGAAAATTGGCCGGCGGGGCGGGGTCCAAGGACGGGGTGGGGGCAGAGGGCTCACCACCCAGGATGCCAGCCAGCGAGCCAGCGAGCCCAGCCGAGCTAGCCCAGCCGAGCCGGCCCAGGGAGCCGAGAGGCTGCCAATGGAGGGGCTCTCTGATACCTCAGGTGGTGAGCCGGACGCCGCTGGCGGCTCCAAGGCGGAGCGAGTCGCCAGCAGCTTTGAGCAGGTCGTGGTAGCAGCGATCAGGGGTGTGGCCTTGAAGAGGATACAAGCCTCCAAAGACAAGGTCATACCCACTGCTACGGCCAAGGTCACTGCGACGGGGGCCCGGATGCTGGAGATCCCCGGGGCGGCCAGTGGCCCTACCGCTGACGCCCTTGCCGAAAGGCTCAGGGCGTCCTTAAACGCGGAAGAGGCCCGGGTGTCCAGGCCTACTAAGTGCGCTGACATGCGCATTTTGGGCCTGGATGACTGCGTGACGGCGGAAGAAGTTGTGGCCGCCGTGGCTAGGACTGGAGGGTGCTCTGCCGAGCAGGTGAGGGCGGGCACCATCCGTCCTGATAACACGGGGATGCAATCCGTTACGGTGAGCTGCCCCGTGTCGGCGGCCCAAAAGATAGCCGGGGAGGGCCGAAGGCTCCGGGTGGGCTGGGTATCCGCGCAGGTTAAACTGCTGGAACCCAGACCTCTGAGGTGCTTCCGCTGCCGGGTGGGTAACCACGTGGGAGCATGTTGCACCTCGGAGGTGGACCGCAGCGATCACTGTTTCCGCTGTGGTCAGCCCGGTCACAAGGCCGGTTCTTGTAATGCCACGCCGCACTGTTTTGCTTGTGCGGCGGCTGGCAAGCCGGCCGATCACCGGGCTGGGGGCATGGCCTGCGCTCCCCCCCCCAAACCCAGGGGCAGAGGCAAGCCCTCCGCCACCGCCGTCACCGCCGCAGCCGCCACTATTGCCGCCGCCGTTGCCGCCACCACCGCCGTCGCTGCCGCCGCTAACACCGCGGCAGGGCCTTCACAGGGGGCCCAGGAGGGGGCTGAAATGGAGTGCCAATAAATGGCCCCATTACGCCTCCTCCAGGCGAACATCAACCACTGCGCCGCCGCTCAGGATCTCTTGCTCCAGAGCATGGCGCAGTGGTCGATTAACATCGCCGTGGTCGCTGAGCCGTACTTTGTCCCGCCCAGGGACGACTGGGTGGAGGACCTGAGCGGCTCAGTGACCATTATTTCGTCGGCCGCCGCCGGTACCCCGTCCCTTGAGGCCGTCAAGAGGGGAGGGGGTTGCGTGGCAGCACGGTTCGGGGAGATTGTCGTGGTGGGAGTATACTTCTCCCCGAACCGAACTCTCGCCGAGTTCCACAACTCCCTTGGGGAGTTGAGAATCATCGTCGTCGGGTACCATCCCCTCCCAGTGATCGTCCTCGGGGACTTCAATGCCAAGAACGTGGCTTGGGGTTCTCGGTATACGGACACACGGGGCAGGATGGTGGAGGACTGGGCTCTGGAGACAGGCCTGGTCGTCCTAAACCGGGGTTCTGTCCCCACGTGTGTGCGGATGCGGGGTGAATCAGTGGTGGACATCTCGTTCGCCAGCCCCGCTCTGTCACCGCGTGTCATCGACTGGCGCGTCATGGAGGGGGTGGAGACCTATTCCGATCACCGGTACATCCGGTTTGACGTCTCCGCCCAGACCTCGGGCGCGCCGGTCCGACAGACCCCGAGTGGTCCGCGGTGGGCGCTGAAGCAGCTGGACCGGGAGCTTCTCCTGGAAGCCACGATCGTGCAGGCCTGGGTGTCATCACCGGACAGGCCTGCCGACATCAATGACGAGGCGGAGTGGTTCCGGGAGGCCATGTCCGAAATATGTGACGTGGCAATGCCCCGGGTCCAGCCCGGACGTGCCCAGTGCCAGGTGTACTGGTGGTCGCGTGAGCTGACCGCTTTACGCGAGGCGTGCGTTGCTGCGCGCCACCGGTACTCCAGGCACCGCAGGCTCCGTGTCCGCCCTCCGGATACGGAAGCCATTCAGGCGGAGCTATACGAGGGGTACAGAGCAGCGAAGACTGCCCTCCGAGCAGAGATCCAGCGGGCCAGAGGACTGGCCCGCGAGGAGACGCTGGAGACTCTCAACAGAGACCCGTGGGGACGCCCCTACAAATGGGTGCGAGATAAACTCCGCCCATGGGCTCCCCCGCTGACGCAGAGTCTCCGGCCCCAGCTCGTGGAGGACGTGGTGAGCGCTCTGTTCCCTTCGCGAGGGGAACATACTCCCCCGCCCATGGCTCCGCCTCCTGCGGTGCCAGATGCGGACCACACCGACGACGACGATGCTCCAGAGGTGACCGAGGTAGATCTGAGAGTGGCGGTACGTAGGCTGAATGCCAAGAATACCGCCCCAGGACCCAATGGCTTGCCTGGAAAAGCCTGGGTTCTGGCTTTAGAGGCTCTCGGGCCTCGACTAAGGGGGCTCCTAAGCGCATGCTTGGAGAGGGGCCAGTTTCCACTTCGTTGGAAGACGGGGAAACTGGTCTTCATAAAGAAACCAGGGCGCCCGGCGGACTCTCCGTCCGCTTACCGGCCCATCGTGCTGCTCGACGAGGTGGGCAAGCTCTTTGAAAGAGTAATTGCAGACCGCCTTGTCGGGCGGCTGGTGCGGGTGGGGCCGGATTTGGCGGAGAGCCAGTTTGGTTTCCGTAAGGGGCGCTCTACGGTGGATGCCATCATGCGCGTTCGAGCCCTCACGACGGGGGATGCTGTTGCCCGGGGTGGGGTCGTCTTGGCGGTGTCTCTTGACATCGCCAATGCCTTCAATACCTTGCCCTGGAGTTGCATTAGGGAGGCACTTCAGTATCACCGGATGCCGACCTACCTCTGTCGTGTGGTCGAGGCCTATTTGACGGACAGGGCCGTCATCTACCCCGGTCACCACGGAGAGTGGAACCGGCGAGAGATGTCGTGCGGTGTCCCACAGGGATCGGTCCTGGGGCCGCATCTGTGGGACATCGGGTACGACTGGGTGCTGCGCGCCGACCTCCCTAGTGGCGTTAGCGTAGTCTGCTACGCTGACGACACGCTAGTCCTGGCACAAGGGAGTTCGCATCAGGCGGCGGCCGAACTGGCGGCACGTGGGGTTGCGACAATCGTCGATAGGATCCGGCAATTGGGACTCGAGGTGGCATTGCACAAGTCCGAGGCCATGTGTTTTTATGGTCCTCGGAACGCGCCACTGTCGGGTTCCCAGATAACGGCGGGAGGGGTTCACATCGGCGTCGAGTCGACGATGAAGTACCTGGGACTCGTCCTCGACAGCCGGTGGAACTTCGTGGAGCATTTTCGACGTTTGGCTCCCAGACTGGAGCGGGCCGGGGCTGCTTTGAAGCGGCTCCTGCCAAATCTAGGGGGTCCGAACGCCTCCTGCCGGAGGCTCTACGCGGGGATCGTGCGGTCCATGGCCCTTTACGGGGCACCGGTGTGGGCGCGTTCTCTGAGGCTGCGACCAGCGCAGCGGTTGAACGCGTCCCAAAGGGTCATGGCCATCAGGATGGTACGGGGATACCGCACGGTCGCCCGTGAGACGGCGAGCCTCCTTGCCGGATTGCCGCCATGGGATCTGGAGGCGAAAGTCCTCGCGCACATTTGGGTGTGGCGCGAAGAGGCGAAACTCCGGGGCATAACTCCGCTGCCGCAAGAAATTGCGGCACAGCGGACGGAGCTCCGGAGGGATCTCATGGCGACATGGAGAGTGCGATTGTCGCAACCCAGCGCTGGGCACGCCACAATTGTGGCGATAAGTCCCCTCTTTGAGGAGTGGCTGGAGAGGCGCCACGGCGTCCTCACCTTCCGCCTGACGCAGGTCCTCACCGGACATGGATGTTTCGGGAGGTTCCTGTTTAGGATTAAGCGGGAGGAAACGCCCGGGTGTCACCACTGTGTGGATCGCCCGGAGGACACGGTGGAGCATACGGTGGAGGTCTGCCCAGCTTGGGCGGAGCACCGCCGTGTCCTCACGGAGGCGATCGGCGGCGGCGATCTCTCGCGTCCGGGCCTGGTTCAGGCCATGGTTTGGAGCGAGAGTGCATGGGAGGCCGTCACCTCCTTCTGCGAAGCAGTTATGCTAGCGAAGGAGGAGGCGGAACGCGTGAGGGTGAGACAAGGTTCGCGCCCTCCTGCCCCTAGTCGCCGCAGGAGACGCCCCGGGCGTCGGGAGTCGTAAGCCGGTTTCCGGCCACCGTAGGCGCGGGCCTGCGGACGGTGAGCGATGGGTAGCTCGCCGTCCGATAAGGACCAGGCCCGGGTCGACGGCGCGTTGTGTTCCACGCGCGCCTCAAAGAGATGTCAGCACAAACTGACGGGGTCCGTTAGGACCAATGCCTGCCGGGGTTGCGAGTTTGTCCGAAAGGGATATCGTGGCCCTGGCACACAGGCAACGGAAGGAACACGGGTGGGTTTTAGTCAGTAAAAGTCTGACACGCCCTCCCGCTCCGCCCAGAGCTGGAGAAGTTATTTGATGATTTCCCACCCAAAAAAAAAAAAAAAATGGTCGGAAGGTAACGCAACGGTGTTGTTAGAATTTCAACCCTTAACGGGTGAAAAGGGGGATGAAATTTGGTTTTTAATTAAAGTTGTTTATTTTTAAATTAAAATCACTAATAGTTCGGCTTATGGTTGGCTTATACGACGTTAATCGTTGTTTTGGGATGAAAAGGGGGATAAAGTTTTGTATTGAAGTTGTTCATTCGCAAAATTTTGTATTCAAGTAAAAATAATAAAGTTGATGAACTTGAAACTTGGCACGAATACTTACCTAAGTAAATCATAAAGTTATCCATTTTTAGTTTTTTTAAAGTTCCCCCCGACGGGGGATTCGGGGATGTCAAAGTTTGTATAGAAGAATTTTAACTCGCAGTCCGATTAACTCGAAACTCAGTATTTATACTTAAAACCAAAAATATAGAATAACGTGTATCAGGGTTTTTCAAAAATCTACCCCTGACGGCAAATGAAAAGGGGTAGTCAAAAAGGAAACCATGACTGACTGGTAACACCCAGCTCAAACCACTGAATGGATTGGGTTGAAATTTGGCACATAGATACTTATTATGACGTAAGCATCCGACAACAAGGGCTTTTAAAAAAATTGACCTTTAAGGGGGTGAAAGGGGGGGATAATGTTTGTATGAAAAATCTTATTCCTTGAGTTAATAAACCTGAAACTTGGCACGAATACTTACCGAAGTAAATTATAAAGTTGTCGTTTTTGTTTTTTTATACTACCCCCTAAAGGGGGATTGGGGGATGTCAAAGTTTGTATAGAATAATTTTAACGCGCGGTCCGATTAACTCGAAACTCAGTATTTATACTTATAACCAAAAATAAAGAATAAATGTATCAGCTTTTTTTTTTAATCATTCCCTAACGGGATGAAAAGGTTTGTCAATTTTACAAAGGAGGATTTTACTGCGTGGCTTCATTAACTTGAAAATTGGTATTAACACTTAGCATCAAAAATTAAGAATAACATGTATCAGAGTTTTTCGAAAACTGACCCCTGACGGGGTGAAAAGGGGTAGTCAATTTGACAAGGGAGGATTTTACTCTTGATTGACTCTAAATTATGACGTAGGCATCAGCTAAGAAGGGGTTTTTGGGAATTTGACCTTTCAAGGGGTGAAAAGGGGGCATTTCGTTTGTATGAACGACCTTATTCCTTGAGTTGAATTTTTTTTGAAAAAAGAACTTGGCATGAATAGTAACCTACGCAAATTATAAAGTTGGTAATTTTTTGTTTTTTTTTTTAAATGATGTTGGGGGATGTTAAAGTTTTTACCAATTTTAACGCGCGGTCCGATTTACTCGAAACCCGATATTTTATATAAACCTAACGCTCACAGAATATAAACCCTTACATGTTTTTGGGTTTATTCAAATGTAACCCTTACGTGGCAAAAGGGGGTTTTTAAGTTTTAGGGAAAGATTTTACTATACGTCTTGATAAACTGGAAAGTAATTAAATAACATATGATTCAATATTTTTCAAAAATAAATTCCTTTTGGGGTGAAAAGAGGGACACAGTTTATATCAAAATGATGTTTCGTTTGATCAATAAACTTGAAAATTGACCCGTATATTTTCTTAATAAATAAAACGACCATAAACATACATTTTCGAAAACAACCTTTTAAAGGGGGTGTTGAATTTTGTGGGGGAAAATAATTGTATGGAAAGATATATCGCGCGGTTCGATTAACTTGAATCTCGGTATTTATATTTAAGATCTGAAATAAAGGAAAAGGTGTATCAGGGTTGTCAAAAAATCTACCCCTAACGGGGTGGAAAGGGGTACCTAGTCAATTTTAAAGGGGATGATTTTATGTTTCGGATTAGCGCAAAAATGGCTGAACGGATTTAGATGAAATTTGGTATCATAGTTTATAATCTGCATTAACACAGCGTACTTTTAATTCCGGTAGTACGTTCTCGTGACATTTTTTCCGACATCCACGCGGGCGAAGCCGCGGGCAAAAGCTAGTATTTCATCAAGTTACAACCTGACACTGACCTGCTAATTGCAGAAACGTAAAAAATTTTGAATTTCGCGGCTTCGGACCCTAGATCACTGTGATTTTGACAGAAATGCAAAAAAACTTTTTACAAAAAAAAACACCTGGCTTCCAAAAAACCACTACAAACACAAAGTGAACAATAACTTTTATTTCGGCAGTCGGTGTCTTTGGATCTGTATTTTGGTTGTTTGCCACCGAATTCCTCCTATACGACTTCCTATTTAAAAGTTAATTTTCACTTTTTAATGTTTTGTTTGGAAGCCGGTTGTTTTTTTGTAAAAAGTTTTTTGCATTATTGTTATTTTTTTAATGATAAATGATTTTAATTTCTGTAAATAGGTTTGTACAAACACGTCAATCATATTTTAAAAACTAGATGAGGTCGGCGTTTCCTATCTGACTACTCTGAGAAGAAAGGCCGAAACAAACGTTTTTTTTTAAATAAATAAATTTTAATAATAAACTCAAAAGGGTACAGTCTCTTTTAAACTCCAGACCATTGTTATATAAAACAGGCTTTTTAGTATATCAATGATCCAGACATAATCTTGGTCAGATCATGTGAAGGCCATGTAGATTGGTGTCTGAAATGGTCTTTTGAGGAAAGAACCACACAGATTGAGTGGACCTGACCAGTCAGTGCACGCATTTGTCAGTAATAAAGAAAGAAAGATTTTTTTTGACTTTGACTTTTATATTGTTTTTTGGTTGCTAAGGGTAGTTTACATTATAAAGCTGGTCAAAATTTAAAAAGTACCGGAAAAGTGTCTCTCAAGTGGATCTCTACAATTTTCGATTTTGGTATTGATTTTTTTCCTTTACTTATGCTGTGACTCTGTGAGACCTTGCTAATTGCCTGTCATAGGTTTTGAATTATTTTCAAGTGGCAAAAACTATGCGGCTCTGAGTCAATCAATCTGCCTAGCCTTTTCCCAACTATGTTGGGGTCGGCTTCCAGTCTAACCGGATGCAGCTGAATACCAGTATTTTACACGGAGCGACTGCCTATCTGATCTCCACAACCCAGTTACTGGGTAACACGATACCCCTTGGTAAGACTGGTTGTCAGACTTTCGGGCTTCTGGCGACCCGTAACGACTGTCAAAGATCTACGAATGACAGCCGGGACCAACGGCTTAACGTGGTCTTGGTATGTAAAGATGGTCACCCATTCACGGACCAACCCCGGCAACCGTAGCTTAACCTGATGGATCGACCCGTGCGACAGTTTTTACTTAGCCACGAGCTCCTCTAAACTCGATGAAATATACAATGGCATCGCCCACAAAACTTCTCTCATCATTTCAGCCGAAAGACATTAACTGCTGAACATAGGCTTTTCCCCCACAAGAGGGGGGGTTGCCATAATCGCCGCTCTTGGCAGGCGGGTTGGCGATCGCAGTAGTGCGCTTTTATTGGAAAAGGTCAAAAAGCGTTTCTTAGGTTTTTATATAAACGTACCTAAGCACGGTTATTACCCTTACCTCCATCCGACTAAATTTCTATTGGGATGCCTGGGATATAACTCATTAGAGGTAAGGCGAGCACGAGATCAGCTCACCATAGCCTGCAAGATGCTCCGTGGCACTATTGACGCACCTGACCTAGCTGCATGCTGTGCTGGCTCGTTTCTTTGTCCCAGACAATTACTGCCGCGCCAGAAACCACAGGCTGTTTGCTGTGCCTCTATGTCGCACCGTTTCGCGTGCTAAGTCCCCAGTACCTCGCACTCTGGTTGCACTTAGTTACCTAATGTAATTGGTTTAACTATGTTAATTAAAATAAAAATAAATAAATAAATGCATAGAGAACACTGCTGCTCATTCTCTAGTAAGTCCCTTAGTAGCATGCGGTATAATTTTTTTCATTCCATCTATTCGAAAAGAGCCGAAGGGTTCCTCGATAAGTGCGAGCAAACTGGGTCATTCCGGCGCACTTAATAACAGTGACGAAATGACTTTTGAATTTGGAACACCAATTAAAAAGTTTGAACGCCATTCGCTTCGATAAAGTCCAGAGGGTCTACTGCGAAGCGCTAAACCGAAGTATCGGCCGAATGTTCGGCTGTTTTATAACTTCCACAGTTTCCGTTTTTGACTTTCGAGTCCTTCCGACTTTAAGTCACAGTTTTGACTTTGGCTTATCTCTTCGACTGTCGTTCTTTTTTTTTTTCGCTGTAGTCAGCGGTAGTTAGCCGTAGTAAAGAAACGACCGAACGGTCTAGCCGACGGTTTAGCGCTTCGGAGTAGACCCCCTGGCCGGTAATAAATAAAAACGGGTGCGGGGCGGTGCCAAGTGCGAGTCGGACTCGCGCACGAAGGGTTCCGTACCATTATTTTAAATTACATAAAGTTTTCGATGCGCAAGCAAACATCAACTAGGACCACAACATTATTTGCTCATTATTGCGCAATTCCCACAGATAACCAATGTGTTTGTCCCAACATTAAAATGGCAAATATGACAAAATACCTTGGTGTTATAATAGATGAAACACTTTCGTTCAAACAACATATAGAAGCTTTAAATAATAGAATTCGCAATTTGATATTTGTTTTTAAAAAGTTACGCTATATTGCTGACCCAAAAATAGTTAGACAAGTTTACTTTGCTCTATGTCAATCGATATTAACTTACTGTATTAACACATGGGGTGGAGCGGGTAAAACAAGTTTACTAACCATCGAGAGAGCTCAGAGGGCGATCCTCAAAGTGTCTACTTTCCGCCCTTTTCTTTTTCCTACCAACCTCCTATACAAATCTTGTGAAGTATTAACAGTTCGGCAACTATTTATAATGGGTATTGTATTAAAACAACACACAGCTCTACCCTACAGAACTAAAAATTCTAATAAAAGACGTAAAGATATAGTCTGCCCACAAATACAACAAAACATGCTTTTGTATCCAAATTTTACCTGTACCTCGGTCCTCTCCTCTATAATAGACTAAACTCGAAAGCAAACATTTACTCTCTGAACTACACAAATTGTAAGAGATTTCTCAAGGAGGCTCTCCAAAGTATGTCTTACGAAGATACAGAGAATTTATTAACTGTATTAAAGTAAATATGTATACTAACCTACGATAAGTATTTATCAAATTTAGAAAATAAGATTTAAGCTACACAACATAACTATAATTTATTTGTCCATTGTCATCTTTTGGTATTTATTAATTTTATAAGACTATTCTACTTTGTACTTTTCGCCTGAAACACAGGATTACCTAGTTCAGGCACGTAATTCATAAGAATATAATTTACATTTAAGCAAAACTGTACACATTTGTATACCTTGTAATTATGAATAAATATATTATTATTATTATATTATTATCTAAGTTGCGTGCCGCACCCAGCACCGTCTGGTTCCAACTAAATCCTAAAATGGCTCTACTCTCACTCACTAACACTCAACACCTCCAAAACTCATTTCATTACCTATTCTATTAGTCCCGCCAGCCAGCCAATATTTCCTGTATCTATTAAAGCCCACAAATACAGGTGTCTACAAGGAAATGCCACTTGCCTCTGCCCAACCCTAAATGTAGTCGATCATATCAAATACTTAGAAGTATATATAGACAAAAACCTTAATTTTAAAACTCAAATTAACCAACTAACCAGTAGAGTCCGCAGGTTAATTTATATATTCAAAACCCTCCGAAGTATCGCGAATCCTAATATTATACGTGTAGTCTATTTTTCCCTGTGCTTATCTATTGTTACTTATTGTATCACATGCTGGGGTGGCGCTGGGAAAACTATACTAAAACCACTCGAGATCGCTCACAGAGCGGTACTGAAAGTGGCTACTTCAAGATCTTTCATGTTCCCTACTCATCTATTCTATAGTAGTTGTAATGTTCTTAACGTTCGACAACACTTCTTCCTGCAAACAGTTCTTTTAGTGCACCGTAAAACCCCTTATAAAATAGTAACAAAGCGTAGGAAAGACTTAGTTTGCACTATTCCACAAGTACGCACATCATTTGCGAGTAGATTTTGTAACTACTTAGGTCCGACTCTTTACAATAAATTTAACAAAATATGCTTGATCTACGGATTATCTAACTTTAAGTGTAAAAAGATTCTACGTTCATTTCTTCAGAATAAAAGCTATGATGAAACAGAAAATTATCTCAGTAAGTGACCGTGACAGATCAAATATTACCTCACACGACTTCAATGAAAACAAACACAAACTCTTTCACTCATCACACACACAGACATATACACACCACCAACACAATACAATCATTCACACACGAACACACACACACACACACACGCACATATTCAATTATTTAAACTTTGTTGTAGTATTATAAAATAAAAAATATAATTAATTGTACTAGTTTATTGTATCTTTTTGTAAGGGACAGGGACTGCTATTCCTTAATACAGGTTATTCTATAACCTAGCTAGGATAGCAGAACTTCACCCACCAGATTGTGTTTGACATGGTACAAACTTATATGTATACCTACTTATATGTAAACTTCATGTACTACAATCTCCTTTTTTTATGAAATAACTTTACTATTACTATTTATTATCTATAAAAAATGGCAAAAAAATCACGTTTGTTGTATGGGAGCCCCTTAAATATATGTTTTATTTAATTTAATTATTTATTTTTCAAGTGAATATATAACTAAATATTCTGTGAACATTTCAAGCGTCTACCTGTTACCGTTATCAATATCAAGCATAAACAAGCAAAAACAATCACGTTTGTTGTATCGGAGCCCCCTTAAATATGTATTTTATTCTGTTTTTTAGTATTTGTTATTAAAGCGGCAACAGAAATACATCATCTAACTGTCTTACTATCACGGTTCATGAGATACAGGCTGGTGACAGACGGACAGACAGACAGACGGCCGAGCCTTAGTAATAGGGTTCCCGTTTTACCCTTTGGGTACGGAATTCTAAAAACGGCAAAAAAAACACGTTTTTTGTTTGGTGGCATGAGGAACAGGGTGTAAAGTTCACTCATCCACCATAGAAAAGGGAGAATCCTCCGACCAGACGGGTGTTGTGTCTGGTGGGCAACTGCCACTGAACGTTGTATATATACTAGTTGCGCGGTAAACTCTGCTTGCGCTAAGCAGGATTTTCGTGACGTCAGTGTGACGCGTAGCTCGCATGTGGCGATGTTGTTGTATGGGAGCCCTTAAATATTTGTTTTATTTTAATTTAATTATTTATTTTTAAAGTGGATATACTCGTATAACTAAATATTCTATGAATGTTTCAAACGTGTAGACGTTTGAAATATTTTGTATTTGTTGCCGTTATCAATATCGAGCAAAATGGAGCAAAAAAAACCGGCCAAGTGCGAGTCGGACTCGCGTACGAAGGGTTCCGTACCATAATCTATAAAAATCGGCCAAGTGCGAGTCGGACTCGCGCACGTAGGATTCCGTACCATTATCTATAAAAACGGCAAAAAAAACATGTTTTTTGTATGGGAGCCCCCCTTAAATATTTGTTTTATTTTAATTTAATTATTTATTTTTAAAGTAAATACATAACTATATATTCTGTGAATATTTCAAGCGTCTACCTGTTGCCGTTATCAATATAGAGCAAAAAGGAGCAAAAAAATCACGTTTGTTGTATGGGAGCCCCCTCAAATATTTATTTTATTCTGTTTTTGTTGTTATAGCGGCAACAGAAATACATCATCTGTGAAAATTTCAACTGTCTTACTATCACGGTTCATGAGATACAGCCTGGTGACAGACGGACAGACAGACGGACAGACAGACAGACAGACAGACGGCGGACCCTTAGTGATAGGGTTCCCGTAAACCCTTTGGGTACGGACTCCTAAAAAACGCGCCTGCCGACGCGGCATTAGTTAACCAAAGAAAAATAAAAAAATACGTGGGAACTTCATAAAGAGTCTGAAGTTATTACGAATACCCAAGTGTTAAATAAGTCAGCGACATTTTCTGTTCCCAAAAAAACAGTTACAATATTCCAAAGTTGCGAAAATGTGCACGAAATCGGCTGATTTTGATCATTGATTGTGAGAAAGGGCAAAATAATTTAAACAAAATTACCTATTTGTGATTTGAAATGTCAAGTTCTTTGTTTTACATGTGGTGGAAAGCTATTTTTCAAATAGATTAAGTATTCATGGAAAATCACTAATATTCGCAACAAGTTTTCCGAAAAATTACGCGAGAGTGATCATCTTTTTACAAGACACTACTTATGATTTTGAAAATTAAAAAATATAATCAACATTATTATATGGTCAGAAAAATAATGTTGA
The DNA here is from genome assembly GCA_963921375.1 of Tiliacea citrago. NCBI lineage: Eukaryota > Metazoa > Arthropoda > Insecta > Lepidoptera > Noctuidae > Tiliacea > Tiliacea citrago. The sequence continues at coordinate 27,495,721 of OY992790.1, read as the reverse complement.
TAAAACCTATTTTTTTTTTAAAACCCAGTTATACATGTATTTTTTCCTATTATTTAGCAAACCATATCAGGAAATTTAGAAATCACATACTGGGCTTCAGCTATCCTGAGATAAAATCAGGATTTTATTTTATGATTATACAATATCTTAATTAAGTAAATCAAAGGCGCAATATACTATATTTTCGAGAGCACAAAAGTGATGAAACTATTAATAGGTGCTGTGACTGACACGAATGGTTTAGCACCACGAAAACTGTACTCCTATAGTTATACAGTTAGTGTTTCAATTATTTCAAGCTTTCTTACAAATAGACAAGAGATGGACGAAAAAAATATTTTTTTCTTGCACGGAGCCTTAGTATAACTTTGTAATTTGGTGTAATTATAATTATTCGTCACTACTATAAAAGCATCTCTTACTTATTTTTCTCTTAAAGGGGGATAAAAGCAGGGTGAGCCACACGGTACCAAAATTATTTAACCTCGAACGACGTACTTTGAAGCCCTCGGTACGCTTAGGATTCTACTCTAGAATCCCTCGCGACACTCGGGATTCAACTCTAGAATCCTTCGCTTCGCTCTGGATTCAAACAATCACTCTCGCCCTCAATACATTATTTTGGTCCCCTAAGACACAATCTACTATAATAGCCGTATTTTTTTAGTGTGCTGAATTAGCTTGATTTTTTTATACTAATTCTAGGAGAGATCTGGGTATGTAATGTATGTAATTTCAACTTGATACCTCCACGCATTCCTGATGCAGCGTACACATCGGCCCCACGAAAGTTTTTCGCTTGCCTTCTTTGCTGTCCTGTCTGGACGCTGCACGCTGGAGCTGTAGCAAACTGAGGTAGCAAAGTTGACCAAGTAGGTACTTAGTTGCAAAATTAAACTACCCGATGTAATAAAAAATGACACATTTCTAAGTTTTAAAACGAATTTGACTTATCTATTAATTAATAAATTTTAATGTTAATACTTAATTGGCGAATTTTGACCGATAATAACTTGAATTGTATGACTTGTACTAAATCATTTATATTCAGGGTTCCGTACCTCAAAAGGAAAAAACGGAACCCTTATAGGATCACTTCGTTGTCCGTCTGTCTGTCTATCTGTCAGTCTGTCAAGACCCTTTTTCTCAGGAACGCGTAGAGGTATCAAGTTGAAATTAATATCAAATACGTAGGTCTATGGTCCCTTGAAGCTCTAAAATACGGCGATATAAGCGACATTATTGCGTCATATTTCGATACTCGCAAATAAATCAAAACCTATAGGGTACTTCCCGTTGACCTAGAATCATGTTTGGCAAGAAGTAAGGTATTACAGCATAAGTATAGGAAAACGTCCTAAAATTGTAAATTTGTAGTTTTATCACATAAAAAAAAATTGCGAATATCTCGCACATAAATCAAAACCTATAGGGTACTTCCCGTCGACCTAGAATCATGAAGTTTGGGTAGAAGCAAGGTCTCACAGCCCAAGCAAAGGAAAAAGTCCGAAAATAGCTAATTTGTTGATTTATCACAAAAATTTACCGTGGCGTATATCGATGTATGGGAGGACATGTTTTTGAACTACAATGTTAAGTTTGTTTTAGGGATAAATTCATCCTAACTACGGAACCCTTTATTGTGCGTGGTTCGACACGCACTTGGCCGGTTTTTTTAGGGTTCCGTACCCAAAGGGTAAAACGGGAACCCTATTACTAAGGCTCCGTCGTCTATCTGTTTGTTTGTCCGTCTGTCTGTCTGTCCGTCTGTCACCAGGCTGTATCTCATGAACCGTGATAGTTAGACAGTTGAAATTATCACAGATGATGTATTTCTGTTGCCGCTATAACAACAAATACTAAAAAACAGAATAAAATAAATATTTATTTTACAACAAATGTGATTTTTTTGCCATTTTTATAGACAATAAAAATAAAAATAAAGTTACGGAACCCTTTGTGCACGAGTGCGACTCACACTTGGCTGGTTTTTTTTAAATTTAACTGTACCTATTGACCACGGCATTGGCGAATTTTTAATCTTATTTTAATTAAATGATATCCTAAACATCCTAAGAGGCACTTGGTAGGATAGCGGGATAGTCAAGAGTTCTTCTGCATAGAAAAAGAAGAAATGCTTATTGCACTTTTCTAGAAGAAGTGATACTTTGCTACTAAACACTATGGTATTGTATTGCCTATTTCAAATTATTTACTAAATTTCATCTTGACAGTGTAAACTTGTATTGATTTGATTGAATGTTTTAGTTACCTATATAATTAATTATATTGAGTGAGTCTTTATTATTATAGCTTAAACAGTTTGCATGCTCTAGAAAAGGTTTAAACTCAACATCTGTAACATGTAAGTACAGACGCCAGCAGGTCAAGCTACCCGAAACTGTCAAATTTTCCCAATCAACTTTGAATCTTATACTGTGGGGATAAAGTTGAAAATCTATTAAAGAAATTTGACAGATTGTAGTAGCTTGATGTGCTGGCGTCTGTACCTGCTTTATGTGCAAATTAAAGAACTATTCTATTCAAACGCCAACAACCGTTCGATGGCGTGCGCCGGCAATCCGCATCGTGGCGGTAACATCAAAGGGATAGAAGCAATCAACCGTAGGGTCCGTAGGCAAACGAACGTACAGACGCCAGCAGGTCAAGCTACCAAAAACTGTCAAATTTTCCTAATCAATCTTGAACCTTATGCTGTAACAATAAAGTTGAAAATCTTATAAAGAAATTTGACAGATTGTATAGAGTAATATAATATATAATATAATAACTTTATTTGCATCATAAAAGTACAACCATATAATAGATATTTTTAAAAATAGGTAGGTAGGCACTAACAACTTAAATAAATAGGTTCCTGCACTTAAATACTAACCAATAATCATTTTTATCTATGATATTATGTTCCTATGTAAACAGGTAGGTATCAGGATATTTTTCATTATCTACGAACAGAAGTGATCACAATGCAGGTAGTGTTAAAATAAGTTTAGTATATGTAAAGTTTACAGACAATCGTTAGATTTTTATCCTTACTTACTTATTTAATTATTATTAATCTTTAAGCTAGTGATATGAGTGTGTGTGTGTGATCGTGATATTGTGGGTATAGTTTTAGATGTTTGTAAAGTGTGGTGTGTGTGTTGTGTATTGTTTGTTCGTGCATGTGTATATTTGTTTGTTTAAGTCAAGCTTTCAATAGTTTTTCCGTTTTATCATAGTTAAGTTGTTTTAAATATTCAACAAGAACTTAAATTTCTTACAGGCAAATGTAGTAGCTTGATGTGCTGGCGTCTGTACCTTCGATTATGGCGTTCGTTGAGCCGGTGTGTACGCAGCATGAGAAAAAGGTTCATGACAGATCGACGGACAACAAAATAATCCTATATTGATCCTACAAGGGTTCCGTTTTTTTCCATTTGAGCTACGGAACCCTAAAAAGTGTAGAATGTTTCCTTTGGTGAAAAATATTATATTAGTGACTTCAACGTGGGTAAAGTTGCAGGCTCAGTAAACTACCAATGTAATGAGCGATATGCCAACGTGTAAGTCCGTACCAACTATTGCTTCTCTTCTGTCTCTTATGGGAGATGCGATTTCTAAAGTTTTTTCAATTTACAGGTCAGTCACAGGTTGTAAGTTGATCTAAATATGATTCGCGGCCGTAACAAATATGGCTTTACAGAATTATAATCATTAGAATCAGCACAACAACTCTTTTTAAGTTCAAAAAATCCTACTGAAAGATTATTTCTGAAGTAATCATTCAGTAGGATTTTTGAAGAGAGTTAGTCTTACTGACGTACTACGATAAAATGTAATATTTCGTATTTCAGTAATTTTTAGTAGTAGGTAGTTCCACTTGTAGGGGGGGGCATGTGGTCCCATTCGTTGGTGGTGCCCAAGTAGTACTATTTGCTGAGAGTGCCCATGTGGTCCCGTTCGTTTGTGGTGCCCAAGTAGTACTATTTGTTGGGGGTTGCTAATGTTACGGCCGCGAATCATACCTATTTAGATCAACATACAAGTCATACAACCTGTTACTGACCTGCAAATTGCAAAAAACGTAATAATCCCCCATATACATAGTCTATAATTAGATTGGGAATAAAAAAAATATTAAAAGCCTACTCATCATCATACATAGAATTAAAAGACACTCTTTATTTACAACAATTGATCCTTAATACACAAGCTAATAAAATATGTATAGTATGTATGTACAAGTATATAATAAAATAATAAAAAAGGGGGAAGTGCTCATGGGCATCAAAAAAATTCGTCCGCATCGCTGTCAATGGGATAAGTGCCCAAAAGGCTGGCAGCATTGCCACGTTGGATGGCAATACTGATTCTTTGGGCTAAAAATAGGCCAGCCCTCTGGTCACGTGAAGAGTCGACCAACCGCTTGGCGATGTCCCGAAATACTTGATGAGCACTCGGACCCCAAGGCCCTACTGTTTCAACCCTAAACGGCTCAAACAAATGATGTCGGCGGATGATGTCGTTAATACTGGCGTCTCGTGCCATCTGACCAGCGCTCTAGCTGCAGGATAGGCCGCGGTGTCCGAGGCAGTCGACTCCTTCACCGCACTGACAGCGATGTCAGCCCCGCCACGAGCGCCCAGACGCAAACATGTACCTAGCGACACGGAAAGTACCTAGTGTCACCCAGCATAGTGCCTACGTTGGGTGACGGTAGCGCCTGAAGCCAGAGGCCCGACTCCCACTCACCCATAGCCAGCAAGCGGGCACGCTCAGCAGTATTGGTGGACGTATTAATATGATTATTTGCAGAGCGGCTCATCCCACTGCCTCTGGGAAGATGGGTTCACGGGCCGATCTGTATCCGGGCAACCCAGTTTCCAGGCGTTCACCGCGTCGGTCAAGCACGGCACTTCAGAGTCAACCAGGGAGGGGGCCAAAATTTTCCTGGTCAACTTTTCAGTGATGTGGTAATTTTACGGACGCCGAGGCCACCAAAACGGATGGGTAGTGTGGCTTACAACCACGCTCGGTCGTCCAAGACCACATTTAAAATGGAAGTTAGTGTGCTGCGAGTAATTTGGTATTTCTCCAAGCGGTGTGACTGCTTTCAGGGGAAGAGCGTAGGAAATATATAAAATTTGGGCCAAAACAATAATATCTAATAGTGTGAATGCCGAATGTAAATTAATTTTGGGGTCTGTCCGAAACGTTGAAGTTTTTGATCCTTTCGTCGATGAAGAGAGAAAAACTGTCTTCTAAAATTGGGGAATCTAGGAGGTGCAGTGGTGCCGATTCTCTTGTACACCGAACTAAACTAAACTATAACTAAAATTTCTTAGTTTTAGTTTAGTTATTCTTAAAAGCTATTCTGAAAACAAGATTCACTAAACTTAGAAACAATTTAGACACAACTATAATCGAGTTTGACAATCGCTAAGTTGAATAAACCATAGACCAAGATTTGTTGGGAAATAAAATAAAGACTGAACGAAATGATCCGAAATGCATAAAAACCTGAGTAAAATCATAATAATCATCTATTGTTTGTCAATAATGATTCAAATAAAATACAGAGAACATAATGACGGCGTCTTTATAGCATGATTATCTTGCTTTTTATTTCAGCGTAATAAAGCAAATGTTCTAATAAAAATGTGATCTCGAGAAAAGAAAATCCGGTTTGGTGTTCAGTAAGTTGAAAATCTCCAGTATTCTCGTCACCGTAGGAAAGCTCCATCAAGGACATCTTGAATTTGTCTGTTTGTTTGCCATATCAATTGGTTGGTGGCAAGAAACATATTTACTCTGGAGAGAAGAATAAAAAGTCCGTACAAATAAAATGGTACGGCATTGGGGGCGTCCTGGTGGATGACACCGAAAACTCGCGAAAGCGGGAAATTCAAAATCACATTTCTAGATAAGGTCTGTCCACGAAATCGAACTGGGAAACCGATGTTAATGATTGTGAAATATTACTGGTTGCAATTTTCCAGCTCCACTTTGGTGGTTAGGCAGCCATATTGTTTAAATTAACATAAAAGGTGAATAGGTAATCAATTCATGCTTGTAGAAATCTTTGAATTTTGACCAAAAAAAAGCGTCATTAGCACCACGCTTAAATTTAAACTTTGCCATAACTTTTTAGTGTAGTAGCGCTATCTTATTCGTGAGCCATGGCGCCGGCAAATGTCAACCTTAACTGCTCGAACAGATGCGTGGTGATCGTAAAGCTCGATAAGTTTAGCCATAAAAATATTAACTTGCTCATTGACTGATCCAGAGGCAATCAGTCCAGCACCAATCTATATTATTGGCATCCTTGCAAAGATCATTCCACCAAAATTGCGTTGCATGAGATTCTTAGCTTTAGCCTTAGGTGGACGAATTTAATACGACAGAAAAATAAGGTAAAAAATAAGGAAAAATAAGTTCAGGGATTTAGTGGTGCCATGACTTATGCATTCATGTACAGACGCCAGCACATCAAGCTACTACAATCTGTCAAATTTCTTCAATAAATTTTCAACTTTAACCCAACAACATAAGGTTCAAGGTTGATTGGGAAAATTTGACAGTTTCGGGTAGCTTGATCTGCTGGCGTCTGTACGTTCTTACAGTTAAAGCTTGCCGGCATATCGTGGAAATGAGCCTGAATGATCTGAGCGTTAATGTGTATAACGTTAAAATTCTTAGGAACATCCGAACACTGCGCTGCAAGAGAAGAGTACTCACGAAACTGTCGTCGTCGTTACTTGTTATAGAGAAAAAACTACTACTATCACTGCTTTCATCGATAGACATAAATATTTACCAGACTAATAAAAATAAATCGTATAAAGGCTCCTACAGACTGGTGCGATATCGCGGGCGCGACAATGGTCGCAATGCCTGTCGCACCAGTCTGTAGGAGCAATAACTAGTCCACCTGCCGGTTGCGTTATTCAATCAAAATAATTAAAACCTACTTACTCAGTCCGGGTAAAAAGAGTTAAACAAAAGCATATAAAAATAATATGTACTAACACATTTCAGATATAAAACAACAAGAAAACAAAACACGGTCTGCCATTCCACCTTTACGAAAAACGGAACGCACGGAATTAAACTGACATGGGTAATGACTGACACTGACAGCTGACAGTGACAACATTGTGACTTAAATCCATTGACTTATAAACCTATTAGTATTCCTACCTCAATGCTTAAATCAATAGTTCAATACTGTACTTAGCACAGTACCGTAGACAGCACAGTACAAAACATTTATTATATTAATACCATAAAAATTACAGATATAAAATGTACATAATACCCCGACTTTGAATAAAACATCACAAAGAAATCACTGCTTCAAAAAAGCAGCACGCTTTAAGCTAGCGGTCCTCGCAGCAGCAACGGGACAGAAGCTGGCACATTCGTTATTGGATCACTCCGCTCGGACTCACTGAGATTCGGCGCAATCTTGTCCAATTCAGCAAAGGTCTCAACCCGATGCCGCGAATCATTGGGGCCAAAGACATACACGCAGCCATCCTTAGTCCAGCTCTTGGTGACACCGCATATTTCTCTCGCAGCCAAGAACAGATCATGCCACCCCCTTTGTTAGGAACTTGGCTAACGGTGTCGCCTATAGCCTTTAATTTGGCTTTGGAAAACCAAATCTTATCCCAAAGCGCAAGACTGCCTAGCTTGAACAGGATAGGCCTGATTTTATTAGTTACTGCACGTCCCATCTGGTGACACCATGCAACAGCAAGATCTTCCTTGTAGTACGCAGAATACGCGCATATTGACGTGGAGTTGCGGAAACCAGCCCGTTTTACCTATTACCTAAGATCTTCCTTCGTCCCTACATCTCAATTTGGTTGACACTGCGAGCAAGTAGGTCCACCTGTTGCCGAACACTGCTGAGAGCCTGTGTGATGAATGTCCAAACTCCTTAGAAGTTGTGGATGGGTGGGTGTGGTGATGGAGGGGCCTTCTGAAGTTTATCTTCAAAGGCGGACATCTATGTGTGAAACAACTCCTTTAATTTACTCAGAGTGCTTGTTAGAGGATCCATTGTGATGAAGTGAAGTGATAATAGATTGTAAGAGAATAATTATGAGATAACGCTACACAAGCAGGTACTATGAACTTTTAAAATATAGCTTATATAATTGTAAATAATGTTTCTATTAAATTATATTGAATTTCAAATAAGAGCAAATTAATTTTACTTTGTGTAACTGTTACAACTACCCACAAGTGACATTAAATAGGTGCCTTGAATAACATGCGCTCATGCCAGCAGTTTTTTTTTTCTTGTGAAGTGTCTGTGTGGGTGCCAGGTATATTTAACTAAAGCTTACCCATACAATTTTGTGAAATTAATAAATTTAGAAAATAAGTAGCCTCTGCCCGGTGCGTTGCAGTAACTTAAATGAATTATTTATTTATCTATTGCTTCAGCAAACTCCTGATCTAGGGAGTCTAAATATTTTTCTTTCTTCTGCCATTTTCGATGGGTTAGAACAGTCTTGTAATGTCCAACTTAACTCTTTCTTGATAGTTAAAAAAATTGTTATTTCATATTTCACAGAATCTGAAAAATGGATTTATCCACTTCGTTCCTAAATCTTATTGTAGTAGGCGGTATTGTATTCTAATACTTAACAATAATTTTATTAATAACTTTCTGGCAAATTGACAACAGCTTTTTCAATGATTTAAGATTTTCCAAACTCACAAGCATAGAATAGAATACTCTTTATTATGCAGACCATAAAAGTTGCAGAAATAAATGTTAAAATTTTACATAGGGTGACACAATGGGTGGACTTATCGCTAAAAGCTACCTTTTACAGCCTTAGGATGGATTAAAGGGAGAAGACGAGAATACTACAGGTAGTCAGTGGTGTACCATTTACTTATACAATAATATACATACATAAACCATACCCTTATCTATATGAATATATAAACAATAATAAACATGAAACAAGAGCAAGGAACTGTATTCTGTAACGCTGATGTTTAAGGAGAGAGGAAGTATTTTTTTACCAGAATTTTAAAAGTGGACAAAGATTGAGCACACCATAACGACACGGGTAGGGCATTCCATAACCGAGTATGGTTATGGAATGCTTTACCCGTGTCGAGTCTTACAAGTTCAAGCAGTAGCTTGAACTTGTAAAAGACTCCCAAATCAACAAAAGCATCCCAACTTTCAAGAACTAGAAGAAAAATGTACTTTGTAAATTTTAGTTCATGACAACTAATTTTATTCCACACCTTTTTAATCGCGATTAAAAATAGTCGATTTAACCTAATCTTAGCTGAAAAACGTCAAATTCAGACTACCAAAATTGCCATTTTCATTAGATTGAATAACTAAAATGACATTAGTGCTGTCAAACTTTTTTACAGTTAAGTTGTGTCACTTTAGTCAATTTCAGAATGGGAAACGTCATTTGACAGGAATAAACTAAATTTTGGTGATTTTTAGTCTTGTTTAGAGAATTTTGTGACAACAGAATCGGCACTAATCCTAATTTTAGGTGAAAAACGTCAAATTCAGAATAGCAAAATTGCCATTTTCACTAAATTGAGTAACTAAAATGACATTAGTGCTGTCAAACTATAATATAGTTAAGTTGCGTCACTTTAGTCAATTTCAGAATAAGAAACGTCGTTTGACAGGAATAAACTAAATTTTGGTGATTTTTAGTCTAGTTTAGAGAATTTTGTGACAACAGAATCGGCACCAGTGAACTCTTTTCTAAAATTTTGATTTGTGGGGTTATTGCATTTAATTTCTCTAGGGTCATTGTCTGTCGGTAATGTCAGAAAGCTAAATTTCACACTTTGATGGATTAAGGTCCAGGCCAATAGATTTAAGGTGCAGCGCAGACGACAGACTTTTTGTGCGAAGGAGTGCGGCACACACCAATGTGATTACATTTTATTAGCTCACAAGCTTTCATTAATCACTCGATCATTCGCACAAAAAGTCTGTTGTCTGCGCTGCACCGGATCGAGTGATTAATGAAAGTTTGTAAGCTAATAAAATGTAATCACATTGGTGTGTGCCGCACTCCTTCGCACAAAAAGTCTGTCGTCTGCGCTGCACCTAAATTGCTGTTTGAGGAATTGTAAGTCTTTCAAAACGGTGTCTACATCACGTCCTAGCGTTCCATCATCTAAATATCACACGTTAAATTTTGCATTTAGTTTAGAACTAATTAAATCTTTTTTAAATTCCCATACATAAAGGTAGTGACATTTTTTGTTCGAAATATTTTTTATTTATTTGCTCTCATGCACATCACACATTTTACAATAAATTGCAAATTTTTTGATGAAAGCATCGTGTGCGTTACCCCATTAAAATAATGTCGAAAATAGTAATTTAAATCATATAGATAATCTATTATAAATTCAACATACTACATATTTTGCACAGACGATAGCAGATGGCGCTTTTCTCCAAATTTTTACTGAAATCTTGTCTAGTATGGTCATAGGCATTAGGGCATTATCATAGGCAAGGAACTACTACTCATAACTACTCTCTAATTAGAGGTCTTATGGTATGGTAGTGTCCTTAAATACTACACTCTATTATTGGTAGTGTCTAGCCCCTGCCCTGCTCTTAAAGGCCATCCCTAGTTTAGGACACAGGGTTTTTTTTTAAATTAAGACAATTATTTTTTTTCCTCTTGTGTCCATTGTTAGTTGATTAGCATGTAACTATTATACAACCAGTCAATGTATATAATTGGATCAATAAACTTATTATTAAGTACCTATGTGTTTATATATCTCGGGACCATGGGGTCCCGGTCCTTTGGAAGGCGTACGAGGGGCCGAAGCCCCTTACAATTTAAATGGAATGAGGCACCCAACGACGATTATCCCTGTTCGCACTATGCAAATGCACCCAAGGTCAACACTCGGTTGGCTTAGTATTGCAAGATAATTATATGGAAACAAATATATTAGATCATTGGTTTGGGTGGCTAAAGTGAACTGGTTCTCTAAGACTGGCCTGACCAATCTTTTATATAAAATAGCAGGGGGTGACTTGCATACTCAATAATAGGCCCCCGAAAACAATCGCTAGCATAGTGTCGTAGCGACAAGGGGCAACATGTCCCGAGGTGTTTATGAGGGAGTGTCAAAGTCAAAGTCAAAGTCAAACCATTTATTTCAAATAGGCACATAAGAGGCACTTTTGAACGTCAAAATTTACAAAAAAAATAGAATTGATTCTAGTTGCCCCTTCCAAAAGGTAGTTTCGTATGGAGAAGAATGGGCAAGAAACTCCACCGGTACTCTTTTAAAAATGTTTTACAATATTTTGTTTGATTACATTAATTATATGATTATATGTGAAGACGATGCACCTAGAATAAAATTACTATACCATAATAGGTAAAACGAATTAAAAACTAAGCAATGAAAAATAACTTAATTATTAGATAGATACGTGGTGTTCACATATTTACAAACATCATACAAGTATGTTTTTCTAAAAAAATAAGTCAGTGTGTGAGTATAGGTTATCACAGAATGTAAAATGAATATCATAAAAATAACAGATTTTACCATAAAAATAGCAACCAGTTTGATTTTGTCTAGACTCTAGATTGTCCTATAGAGCTGGACCAGCATGTTTCCAAGCATTCCTGTCCTGGATATAATCCTCTAACTTGTAATATGCTTGTTTACAAAGTGTACTTTTAATATGTGTTTTAAATTTTCTCTCATTTAATTTCAATATATCACAAGGTATTTTGTTGTAACATTTAACACAGTACCCCATAAAAGATGTATGTACTTTAGATAATCTGAAAAATGGTTGATCTATTTTATCTTTATTTCTAGTATTAAAATTATGTCTATCGCTTATCTTGTTAAAAATATGTAGATTTTTCCTTACATACATAATATTTTCATAAATGAATTGGCAAGGTACCGTCATAATATTAATCCTTTTAAATAGTTCCCTAAGAGATTCGCGGCGACGGAGATTACAAATTGCTCTGACAGCTCTCTTTTGCAAAATAAAGATGGACTCAATGTCAGCAGCCCGACCCCACAGTAAAATGCCATACGACATAATGCTGTGGAAGTAACTAAAATAAACCAAACGCGCGGTTTCTATATCTGTTAGCTGTCTTATCTTTCTAACAGCATAAGCGGCCGAGCTTAGCCGTGCGTGGAGAGGTGTATTGCACAGCTATCAGGACAATCGCCGAAATACGGTCAAGATACCTACCAGCATCTTACTGGTATACTTCCTTCCTCCGAGCACGTTTGCTCTTGCGAATCTCCACTCAAGCCGACCAATGAAGGCAAGAATGAGGTGGGAGCTCTGTTCCTCGTCATTGTTCACTCCAACCGGACAATAAAGGCAAGGCTGGTGAGGAACAAGACTTCTCGGAGATGGGTCCGTGGGATCGCTACTGCCCAACAGCTCGCAACATGCGGGTTTATGTTTCTCTCTTGGTCTGAGCTCCTTACAAAGTAAACTAAACTCTACCAGTACAGACAGAATTCAGAAGCGCGCAAGCCCCACCACGTCAACGTTGAGATACGGCGGTTACTATTAATACTTCTATCATGGGTGTAAGTAGTGTGGCTCAGTAAATTAGTCCAACTGCAAGCTAGAGATGGCCCAACATGGACCAAAATAAAATTATTGTTATAGGTAGACGCAATAGTAACATGTACCTATTCATTATACCTGTAGTCATCTCTCAAGTCTCCAGGAATTTTCTAATGTGAAAAAATAAAGGACTTAGAATGAACAGACATCAGTGCTTTCTCAATATATTTCAAAGATCAAAATACATTTCTTACAACTTGTAACAGTTCAATCATACCAAATTACAATTTAGAACAACATTTTTATGTGTTTGTCACTTAAAAATACAAATGCTGCAAAAAAATTACAACAGCTTATAGCTTCAAACAAATTATTAATTAATTAAGGTTGCATATTTATCCATACTAAAAAATTAAGATGCACCCGCCTCTGAGACAATTGCAGACGCCTCTATCTTAACGGAAACTGGTAGCAAAATAATTTTAACATGTTTAAGTCATTGTAATAATCAATGCTATAGAAAAATATTCCCTCAAGAACAAACAAGAAAATTAAACTTAATTCTAGAATCATATTAAATCTTCTTATCACTAAAATATTTCTAGTACTTATGAACTACTAAACGATTTAGTCCGGACCCAACAGTTCCTTCAAACACTCCACTGTTCACATCACTAACTTTTTTGCAAACTATTTATCAGCTGATAAGTTTCATAGAAAACATGCCCGGAGTCAAATGCAGCAAAGGTGGTGGTATTGGAGATAACCTGCAGACAATAAAGTGTTGGAATTTAAATGAATATTTTATCAGAGATAATTAATCAATCAACAACAATAATGTGGTTAATGGTAAATTTTGGGCTACAAAAAGGATGAATGAAATCATAGACACATTCTGATGTGAGAAAAGTTTCCCCTACTCGTAACATTGTTCATATTCATTATGGAAAGCTTTAACAGTAGGGGAAGGCCAATGAAACAAAAGATGATTGTGTAATAGGGCTAGAAAGGGAGTCAATACTGAGGTGACGGCGGCTGGAATAACCAACGACGGCCGCCATGGCCCACATGAAGGACTAAGTGCGGAAACCAAACCCACTAACATAGAAGATAGAGACGGCTCATACAGAGAGATGTATTGAAGACGACATGGTAGGCCAACCCTTAATAAACAGGGCAGGATGATGAAGGTAGATGATAAATGATAATTAGTGTTACAATTACCTAAGTGACATTCACTTCCAAAACATAAATGTATACATTGGTCATTTCTTTGTCTATAAATTACCAGTATGCACAATGTTATTGAAGTATTGTACCTATAAGTGCCTATTCTGTTCATGATCATTTGTCATCAAAAGAAAAACACGGCTAGAAAAATCAAAGTATTGTTCCATAGAACCCATAAGTATAAATTCAACTCAGGGGCTAGTTTATAGTATTTATATAACTGATAACTTTCAAACATTAGATAGGTACTATAACTCAAATAGAGATTTGACCATGTTTTGCCATGGAAGTGGCATACATAAATATTTATTAGTTACCTATATTTAAACGGGAGCACCAGGGCCGCCTTTCTTCCCGATGAGCGACTTGTGTATGTGAGGGATAACACCGCCGCCCGCGATAGTAGCTTTAATCAAGCTGTCCAGTTCCTCGTCACCTCTGATAGCCAGCTGCAAGTGACGCGGAGTGATACGCTTCACCTTGAGATCTTTGGATGCATTTCCCGCCAACTCCAATACCTACAATAAAACAGTTTATTGATTATTAGGTAAGTACACTGTCATTCCATTTTTTTATGTTATGTAGGGACCTGGCTAGCTGTTTCCAGCTACTTGAACTTGTTATTATTTAATAGATGTTTTAGCATTAATTTCTTCAGATACTTAACCTAAAATAGGTATTTTGAAATAGTTTCCCGCCAAAATAAGACTGCACCATATTATGAGTTAATCACGGCAATTAAATAAAGCAGGTACTTACAATAACAACCGTTAATTTAGGTTTTAATAAGAAAAGTATGTGGTATTAACTACTTTCTAGACAACAGTCATGCAATTATGTTAAAATATTACGCTTTATTGTGTGCCGCCATATTGACAGGGCGTCGCGCAAGCTTACCTCGGCTGTGAGATATTCCAGAATAGCTGCAGAATACACGGCTGCTGTTGCACCGACACGTCCATGACTCGTAGTCCTATTTTTGAGATGCCTGTGAATCCTCCCCACGGGAAACTGAAATTTTTAATTTTTGCTGTAGCTTCAATCTATTGATTATTTTCCTACAGAGTAATGGACGCCGCCATACTGAAGTGGTCATTCATAATATTCAATTAAATTAATTTAAGTTAAAGAACGAATTTAAGTATGCTGAGATCATAAAAAATCCTATTTTAAATTAAGATAATATGTTAACTTACCTGAAGCCCAGCCCTTGCTGATCTGGATACTGCTTTGGCCTTGGCTTTACCAGAATCTTTACCCGCTTTACCGCCAGCCTAAAATTGATGAAAAATCCCATTAATTTTTCTCGTACAGAGTTGAAACTTCGCCAGTAACTTAATAACACCATTGTTCACCGTATTACACAATAAAATTACGACAACAACAACTAAATTTCACAAAATCTTGCAAACTCACCATTTTGAAACGTGTAACACACTATGAGCACTACAGACAGTGAACAACCAACAGGAAAGGCGCCAAGCCAAAACGCTAGATACAAGATGGCAGCTCCGCCGTGCCGTTCGTAGCAATCCAATCAGGGCAGCCAATTGTACGTAAGCGGAAGTGACGTACAAAACAAACAACTCTCAACATGCACGGCTCATCCAATCCGCGTCGATCTAAATGGCGGCGGGTCACTGGCTACAGTGCTGCCAAGCCAAGGTACACTTACGGATTAATTTGGAACTTTTTTTTTTTTAATTATGCGTTTCGTTTCACTTTTTTTTTACTTATTATTTTGTTTATGAAATTGTTTGTTTTATTAATTTTTGCTCAGGTATTCTTTCTTTGACATATTTTGTACATATAAAACTTATAGATATGCTAACAATAGTGATAAAATTATGCAGTAAAGCTCTATGACGGGCGGGTCGGGCCGCAAAAATCCGCATGGTTTCTATATCATTAACCCTCGACGAAAAAGAGGAAGTGTTTATTTAGTATACGTTTTGACATACGTCTGCTGTACCCTCACACCCGTAGCTCGCACCTCCAGTTGACGCAGGTTTTTTAATTTCGATGAGGCTCGTCCAACTGCGCTAGCACTCCAAGCTTAATAATGTATTCAGAGAACGACCAATGGTTTTATTTTAATTTATTTATTATTTTAAAATATAATATAAAGCTTTCTATTCCATACTAATAGGTATTACGAATTTGAAAATATAGTTCTGTCTATCTGTATGTTAGTTTCACGCCTGTTTAGGCGTGAAAAGGTGAACGGATTTCAATAATTATCATTTCACAAGAAGATAGATGGCAGTATGGAGAATATTTTTTTAAATAATCCTAAAGGGGATGAAAGTTTGTATGGAGAATCCGGAATTTCTTATAGCCATGTTAGACTATCATAGAATTATTATCAGAGGTGTATGAGTCATATTCATAGGAAGCTACTTTTATGATTAAAAATTGTCTATGATCATAGCAGTCATGGTTAAATTCATATGTACATTTAGTTGTTACATTAAAAGTAAGTTCCAACATGAAACCCGGTTAGGGCACGGCAACATAATAATAATATCTAGTAATTTTAACATAATAATAATTATGTCCTTACATAAATTAAATTGATGTTTTGTATGGAAAAAGCAAAACTATTTTTTTTTACATTTTTTTTTATTTAATCAATCAAAGTAGGTACCGTTGTGATCTATCCACTTTTGCCATTTTATAGGGAGTTCATTGATTCCTTTGCTGAAAAAATTGCGAGACCGAGAATCAACAAAATCTTTGAAAGTGTTTTGGACTGCCTCATCTGATTTTTTTTTTTTTAATTATCCAAATTCCGAAAAAAGTGGTAATCGGTTGGAGCAAGGTCCGGGGAGCCAGGAAAGCTACGGACACCCGGACACGTATACTCTGATAGTGCCTCAGTTTTGCAATCCTCGGGGAAAAATTATATTACCTCCAGATCTAACACTAGAATGTCACAACGCACTGGAACGGGTGACAGTGTGCAACCGTAACACAGTGACACTGCAATGGATAAAATGACACCGCGGATCACTAGGTAGCGACGCAGCTGACGAACTTGCTAGGAGACCATCCAGCGCGTCAGTCTGTGGAACCGAACCTATCGTACCTATCCCCTTCAACCAACTACGCAGGTGGCTACAGGAGTTCACTCACACACAAGTGGAGAACTGGTGGACCTTGATACCGGGCTGCAGGCAATCCAGGGAAGCTATGCCATCCTTAGATGGCAGGCTAACCAGGCGGTTGCTACGCCTGGACAGGAACGGCCTGCGCCTGGTGACGGGGACCATCACGGGACACTGCTCACTGAATAAGAACTTCCACACAATAGGCATAACGGACAGCCCTCTGTTCAGGGCTTGCATGAAGGATGAAGAAACCGTTGCGCACGAGCTCTTTGAATGCACAGGCGTCACCCAGATCAGAACAGAAGCCCTCGGGTCACCCAAATCCTTCACAGATATCATAAGCAGACCAGGAGACCTAATCAGCTTCTGGAGGGAGGTGGGCTGGTTGGAATAACCAACGACGGCGCCATGGCCCACGCATAATGGTCCACATGAAAGACTAAGTGCGGAAACCAAACCTGCTAACATAGAACATAGAAGGTCCGGGGAGTATGGTGGGTGACGGAGACATTCCAATCCTAGCTCCTCTAGTTTCGCCACCGTCTGTTGTGCATTGTGTGGTCTAGCGTTGTCCTGTAGCAGCAGTAGGCTAGAGCGGTTGACCAATCTCGGCTGTTTAACGGCTAGCTTTTCCATCATGGTTTCCAATTGTCGGCAATACAGATCTGCCGTAATCGTCTGACCAGATCTTAGGAAGCTGTAGTGGATGACACCAACGCTGGTCCACCAGACACTAACCAGTACCTTTGAGTCAACTTTCGCTTGGGGTAGGATTCAACCGGTTCTCCTGGATTTAACCACTGTGATGAACGTTTCCCATTATCGTTTATGATCCATTGTTCATCACAAGTAATATACGATAATGTACGATTCAAAATCCCCTCGTTATTGTGACGGTTGAGTAACGTGACGCGTGTTTGTTGGTTTGCTTCACTTAGTTCATGCGGTACCTACCCATTTTTCAAGCTTTTTCACTTTTCCAATTTGTTTCAAATGATTCAAAATGGTTTTGTCACTCACACCGAAGCCTGCAGCAAACTCTGACGTGGTTCGAGATGGATCCGATTCCACGATCACTTTCAATTCCTCATTGACAACTAGAGTCTCCGGCCGTCCACGAGGTTTGTTCTGGAGGTCAAAATTTCCAGAACGAAAGCGTTGGCACCAAAAACGTACTGTGTTTTCTTTAACAGTGGCTTCTCCGTACACATCATTAATCCTTCGAGCTGTTTCTGCAGCGCTAGTGCCACGACGGAATTCGTATTCGAAAATAATGCGATATTTTATGTTTTCCGTAATGAGCACAGAACGATGTCAAAGCAAAATTAAATGGCGCGAAAACAAACAAACATTCGAAACATTGATCTTTTTAGTATATCAATGATTCAAAACACAAATTTAAAATTGAAATAAATTTGAATTTGGAATTCCTAACCAAACGCTTTTGAGATCAAAGTGACCAGTTCTTTATAACATCAATTTTATTTCAATTGTAAAGACCTAATTAATTAGGTAGGTCACTTTAGCAAGGTGCGTAATCTACTTTTCTTTCAACTACCAATCTACCTACCGTGATAAAATATACCTAGGTACTTACTCAAAAGTACAACACGGCATAAAAACCGTACTTCAAGTTTCGTCAAATTAGCTAGCTCTTGAGGTACAGTCGCGACTGTCATTTTGTTCCAGAAAACTGACTGCGAAAGCGGAATTTTTCGTTTCCTAATATTATTTTGACAGCGAGAGCATGTTATGATATTACCCACAGAAACCAATTCTTCGGGTAACAATGCGCTGTACATTGCAGTTTGTAAATTACAACTTTGTGGTGGATATAACGCTTTATTACAAACGGCACATGGTACGTCTGCAAAAATGTTGATAGCCTGTTCAAAATCATTTACAGAAGATATTATGTCCCTGCGGTTACGACTAGCTTGTCGCATAGCATCTAATCGAGTCGATCTGGATGCGATAGATTCGTTTGATAAACGTTCGTGTTGGAAGTCAAGACGATGAGAACGTTGCTCCTCGGTCTCGTCTGATAAACGTTCGTGAATCAAACTGAGTCGTTGACCATGACTTTCTGGACTTTCATTAAGCCTTGATAAGTTCGTGTATGGGCGCCCTCATCTGAGAAAGTCTATAAGCCCGATGCTCATCACTCTCATTTGAAATGTTTATCGCAATTCTTTCCCTATTTTTCTTTAAACAATCTGCCCTCTCGTCATTACCTTCTTAAACTGCACTAAACGGTACTGTCTCACTTGAGCAGCCCGTTTAGTAGGCCTACCCATATTATATATAAACAAAATATACTTACGTACCACTAAAAATTTAAAAATAAAGTTAATTTTTGGAAAAAAAAACAAAATTCGACTTCAAAATTATATCTACACGTAAAAACTTAAACTAAAAAATCCAATAAGCACTAAAAAGTTAAAAATAATACTAAATCTAATATGTTAAATAATTACCCTTTATAACCTAAACTATCTTTAACCTATAATAAAATTTTACAATTTTTGGAGTCGGTGCCAAGCCCTAACACGATATATTACTTTAACATACAAACTACTAAACACAACAAAAATAAAACTGCCTATAAATATTATTAGGTAAACAAATAAGAGAATTAAAAAAAAAATAACACCCAAATTATGAGCTAAACTAGCTACAAAGAAAATTAAACTAACAAGAAAGTATTTTTTTAAATTTAAAATCAAAGTAAACAGAATGCAACACAAGGAAGCTAGAAGTTCATTAGCACAAAAAAGAATTGAATCCCGTAGTCACGTGATGAACTATTTGTAATATAAAAATAGTAGATTATTAACCAAGGGGATAAAGCAGTGTCTTCTGTCGCGGATGACGATTTAAATCGCGAGCGTAACGAAGGACTCGAGGTTTACTCCCGAGCGTAGCGAGGTTGTTAAAAACTTAAATCACGAGCGAAGCGAGGGATTTAAGACGAGTCCTGAGTGTAGCGAGGGGTTTAAGTTCACCCAAGACTAAGACAGCTTTATTCCGAGGAAAATACTCTACTTTTCGTACCATTTGCGAAAAAATTAACACAATAATAATAATATGAGATAAGCATTTATTAAAAATAATGACAATTAAAAGTAAAAGTTAACATTCGAAACATTGGTCCAATTATTGATAGAGAGAGTTACATTTTTGTTTGGTACATTTATTGTTGATGAGTTGATTTGAGTATTTCTCTGTTCATGCCTCTGAGGACCTTGCGTTTCATTGTAGATAGTATAGGTCGGAGATAGTGGTGGTGGTGCATCGTGAGTTACGGACGAAGATAATATGCCGGAAGTTGATGGTTGTGGCTCTGATGGATTAAGTTTTATATTTTTGTTAATTTGACTGCTTAATATGGTTTTATTTGTCATTGAGCTTTCGATATAACCCTCAGCTACTCTATCAGAGCTCCAACCACCGTGTCTTTTTATTGACGTAATATCCGCCCCTGAATCCGCCAAGAAAGTTGCCGAAGTTCCTCTAAAGCAGTGACCGGTGTAGAGTTCAACATCTTTAAGTTTTAAATATTTAGCAATTTCCTTTGGCATATTGCTAATTTTATTTTTGCCGATGGCTTGTCGAGTACATTTCCCATTCCGATAGTTTATAAAAAATCTATGTTTTCCATGTTGGTGGGACGTAATGCTTGGTATTTATGAATGATTTTAGTATATTGTCCTTGTACAATGAATTACCGATTTTTCTTTGTCTTAGTTTCCTTTACATTCATCAGCAGTAACTCATTGGAATGATTTTCAACGTCCTCCACCTTTAAGTTTACAAGTTCACATCCGCGGCAAGCACCATTAAGTCCCAAAAATTAGGGCCACCTATAACAAAGATAAAAAATAGGTAAATATATAGAATAATTACCATTACTAAGTTACGAAATATTCATAGTTAAATCATGTATACTTAATTTTGTGACCAGAAAAAATTCATCAGGAGCTTCATTAAGAAATTTTTCCACATTTTGAGTCGTAAAAATTTTAGACTTCTTTGCGCAATGCCCTTCTGATTTTCTTTTTAAAAAAGCCAGTAATTTCGTGAATCTATTTATTTAAATGCTGTGTTTGATGCTTATTGTAGCTTTCAGTTTTGAGTGTATGCACCAAAGTGTATTCGGATTCTTTGTCTTGGATAAATACCTAATCAAAATAGACAAGAAGTACTGATTCTGAAATTGATAGGCCTTTCGCACTTCTCCACGTTGAAAATTCTTCATAAGTTTTTAAATAATTTTCCTTGGATTTTGTTGGAAGCAAATTATTTATAATTGCGGCAGCATTTGCACTGATGGAATCCGACAATTCACCGTCACTGTCGCTTTGATTTAACATCGTAACGTATTTTTAGAACATTAACTTATTTATAAAAATAAATTAAAATAAACTTAACGTTTATGTATTTGAAGAAAACAAAAATGCGGCAAATTCCTAGACTAATATTTTTTTGTCGGAAAAGCAAAGGCATCAAGCTCATACGGCCTCGTCGGTTTTCGTAATTTTATTTAATAATCATAACTGCATAATAAATGCGTATTCCTTTTTCAAAAAGATGTATAATGCTTTATATACTAACTCAATGGTGTAAACACAGATGTAGATCAATATAAATTTCGGTAAGTATTCCAAATTTAAATCAAATTCTCCCCCTAGAGGATGAATGAAATTCAGTACAATTTTCTTTCCCTGTTTTTAACAGATTAAAAATGACTATTGTTATGTTCGCTTTTTGTGGCATAGAATG
Organism: Tiliacea citrago; assembly: GCA_963921375.1. NCBI lineage: Eukaryota > Metazoa > Arthropoda > Insecta > Lepidoptera > Noctuidae > Tiliacea > Tiliacea citrago. The sequence continues at coordinate 27,473,998 of OY992790.1, read as the reverse complement.
TCACTTTTTTGAGCAAGTGGTACGAATCAAATGGGGATATCGCTACGCCCCCGCAAGGGGGCGTGGCATGCAGTGCCGGGACTATAAGTCCCCTGGCTGCGGAGGGTTCGCGGTGGTCCGCAACTACGGACCCCTCTCTTAGTTTGCCTAACGCGGCTAGCGACGGCGGACGCATTTTATTAATAATAAAATGCGTCGATGTGAGTGGTTGCTATGTGTAAATCTGTAGGCGCGCCGCGACGCTAATTTATTATTAGCGCCGCTTTCTTCACGACACCACGGCGGTCGACCCCCACCAAGTGAGACCCCCGGTTGCCCGGGGGAGGCCCAGTGAGGGTGACCAGCGACGTGTGTGCCGACTCGACGCTCCTACAGAATAGGTGATTAGTCCCCGCTCGTCTCGATCTCAGAGCTAGCCGATCACGGTCCGAGCTAAGGGACTGTCATGCGTGTGTGAGCGGCATTGTACTGTGAAACACCGCTCAGTGTCTACACGCATCGCAGCCCGCGCCGCGCCTGCGTGTTGTGAGTATAGATGCATGTATAGTGATGGATGTCTGTTGTTAGTTACGTGGCATGCCTATATTAACTTAGAACACGCCACGCAACAGATGTGTGAGTCATCTGTAGAGTTCAGTTGGGTCGGGTAAGCCGCGTGTAACCTGAGTGCGGCTTACCCGAGGCGTCCAGTCCGGTGATGGGGTCACTCGTCCGCTATCAGGTCGCGGGGCAGGGGTCTCGCGTCAGGGGGGCGCGTATGCCAGGGCGCGATCTGCTTGACATGGGGCCAAGCAGACACGTCGGCACGCGCGTACATCCCTTTCGCGAGACGCCGCACGAACTCATCCAGGCCCTCAATCCCGAGGTCCCGCTGGATAACATCGTTCCTCACGAAGCAAGGAGCGTCAACTATGGTCCGCAGCGCAAGACTTTGTTGCGCGCGGAGCAGCTTCCGGCTCGACTCGCTCGTGAGGGCGAACCAAGCGGGGGCGGCGTACGTCAAGATAGGGCGCACGTACAACTTGTACACGCTCATCTTGACGCGCGCCGGGATTCGGGACGAGAGCACAGGTTTGAGCAGGTTGCGGGCGACCCTGCCCTGTGCGGCGACCTTGCGGACATGTGGCCCCATAGTGAGCCGACGGTCGATGGTCACACCCAGGTATTTAACCCGGGGCGCCCAATCGATGTCGGCCCCATGTAGTTTCAAGGGTGGCGGGAGAGGCGCGAACCCGGTGATTATCGCCTGCGTCTTACCCACGTTCACCGACAGCCGCCACTTCGACAGCCACTCGGGAAGGAGCTCCAGGGCGCGCTGCATTTTGACCGCCGCGTACTTCGCATTAAGCGATGTAGTAATGTACGCGGCGTCGTCGGCATACAGCGCGAGCGTAGCGTCGGAAGTGGTGGGGATGTCGTCGGTGTAACGCGAGTAACACGCTGGCGACACGCAGCTGCCCTGCGGCACACCAGCCAGCACCGGTCGGGCGCCGGATAGCGCCCCGTCGACCACCACCCTAAAGGTCCTGTTGGAGAGAAAGCTAGAAACCACCCTTACAACGCGACGGGGCGCGTCCGAGGTGGACATCTTGTATATTAGGCCCTCGTGCCACACACGGTCGAAGGCCTTCTCCATGTCGAGGAATACTGCCACCGAGTATTCCTTCTTGTTTAGCGCGGCTGCGAGGTGGTGCAGTACCCTCGACAGCTGGAGCGTCGTGCTATGCTCCGCCCTGAACCCAAATTGCTCGGGGCGCGGCGCGATGTGGGGTTGGAGATGTCGCAGCAGGAGTGCTTCGAACACCTTGGAGACTGTCGGCAGTAGGGTGATCGGCCGATAGCTCTCCGGCTTCAGGATATTTTTCCCCGCCTTGGGCAGCATGATGACGCGCCCTTCCTTCCACGAGGCGGGAAAGGCCCCGGTGCGCAGTACCGCGGTAAACAGGCGCGCCAGCGCCGCTACCATGCGGAATGGCAGCTGGCGCAGCACTGCGTTGGTGATACCGTCGGCACCGGGGGCCTTCCGGGGCTTCGTGTTTAGGATGGCGCGCCTAACTGCGCCCGGCGAGAAAAAGATGGGGTCCTCCTCGGGAGCTATCGGCAATGCGAAATAGTCTCCCAGGTGCTTCTCGACTGCTGCGACATGATCAGTGTCGCTGGTCGGGTTAGGGCGGAACTGACGTTCCAGGTGCTCGGCGAAGACCTCCGCCCGGTCCTCCGCTACATACTTTAGAAGTGGTACGAAAAAGTATTTTCACATATTTATAGAATTTTAGAGAACGAAACCATAGCGCGATTCAGAAAGGTGTCGTGAGTGAACAACGCCATCTATCGAGCTCTAGTATAACAAAACGTGCATATATTTCTGCAATCAATGGTCAAGATTTAAATAGTATAATTACGTGTCATTAAAAATAAAAAACACAAAATGGTCCTAATTCGCGAAGAATTTAATATCTGTATTAATAGTATATGTCTATTCTAATACAATAAACAAAAAATAACAGTTTGTTTGTTTAAGCGCGCTACTGTCGGGAACTACCAGTGACCAGTCTGATTTCAAAAAATCTTGTTTTATAATGATAGCCAGATTTATGAGGAATAGTATAGGCATTTAAGATTGCGCTATTACCCATTAATTACCTAGCTAAAAAAATGAAAAAGTGCAGCAAAAAAGAATATCGCACAGGCGAAACACGGCGGGTGAAACCGCGGGCACATCTAGTTGACTAATAAGTAGGTTTTAAGATAGTTATATACATTATATATCTAATTACCTACGTAAAATGTGTAAAAAAGTTAAGCTAAAGATTTTATGCTCAGATCAGAGATACGGCTTGGCACCGACTCCAAAAATTGTAAAATTTTATTATAGGTTAGACAGGTTGGATTTTTGAGATGGGGCAGTGAGGGCAGCTACCTTAACCGTTGTAGCTACAGGAAAACGGTCTTAAGAGACTGTCCTTAACTTTAAAAAAAAAAATAATCTGCATTCACAGATTTTTAAAAAAACATTACAGTCAGCAGGAAAATGGGCAATTTTCACAAAAACTTTTTTTTTATTCCAATTTGATCCTCTTTCTTACAAGGATCAAAAACCTATATTGGACCAACTGAGGTTTGAGTACTAGAAAAGTCATAAATCGCAAAAACTTTTCCCATACATTTCGTATGAAATGAGACTCCCAACTTAGTTTTTTAAAATGGATAGATGGACCGCTACAATGAAGACTGGCCAAAAATAAACAAAAAATTAACTTCGAATTTCGAATGAATAGGTACGCGTCTTAATAAAATTTAATTTGCTTTGAAAACAGAATCTAGATAGTTTGTTGCTTGTAATTTCTGAAACATTGCGCAACAGCCGCCATACTCGTACCCGTACGTACTAATTTGAATCGGCGTGGCAATTCGCAAGGCAGGGACAAACAACGAACACATGGGCCTATCACGCCTCTTGATTTTTAATATGGCGCTATTTAAAAAATGAACTTTATAAAAAGAAATACGACAGTGTTCAGGAACTCAAAGATTTACTTCCCACGATTTGACTTTGATATAACCTACAATTTTAATTTACACTGTCCTCCCATACCTATTAACACTGTAACTTTAAAACATTGTTAAAGCCCACTTTTTTTTTAAACAGTAACCGTGGAGTTTCTTGCCGGTTCTTCTCCATAGGAAACGACCAATTGGAACCGTGCACCTAGCTTCTGACGTTTCGTAAGTGCCCATGATGGTTTATGTGAAATAAAAAAAATTGATTTTGATTTTTCTAAGAAGCACATAAAATAACATTAAAAAAAAACAAAAAAAATTAAGCCCACGCATTTTTTCTTAGTCGACGGACACTTACGTCGATACCTAACTAACAATGTAAACCTTAAGTATACTTGTCAGGTAGGAACCGCTGTCCTTATTGTATTCGCATAATTACAATTCCATATAAATAGCATTTTTTATTTTATTTCAGAAATAATTCTAATAAAAAAATCAGATTCAGATTTTTTTATTATAGTATTTTGATTTTTTTGATAAATCAGTTTAAATATCACATAAAGTTGGTAAAATAATACGCAACGCACAAGTCACAGCAAACAATGAAACAAAAAATCAAATCTCACGTCAGTACTTCACAAAGGAAAGAACTGTCAAATACAAATAAGACCACAGATACCACTCGACGTTTCGTAATGTAAATAAGCAAGAAAATATGAAATTAATTAAAAATATGAATAAAATAATATTTATTACTGCTATTAAAACATAACTTATTAATAACTGTATCCATATATGTGTATACTTTATAGAATTTCCCAAAAAACTATCTTGTTTCCAAGTATCAATAAGTTCAAAGACGAATCAGTCACTATTATCGAAAACAAAACGTCACTTACCTATGTGTCCCATAGTTATGTGATAAAAATGTTGGTAAAACTAAATTTAACTTAGGGCTAGTTTGGGGGAGCTTTTAAGCTAAGGGTCCCATACGTAGGTGGTAGTATGGGGGATGTCGGTGAAAACGGGCATTAGATTCTATACAATTTTTAATTAAGATTAGTGAACCTCCACGCAGCATTGATTTTCGGTTAAAACAACTGCCCACACTGTAGTTCTCATAATTAATCATTTTATAATCTTTTAACCAGCGTTCAGAGTTATACAAATAATATCAAACATTGTTTTTTCTAAAAACAATTCCATTTCTAATTCAATAAACTCAGCCTGGCTGTGCCACAACACCCTGTCGTCCGCCTTCCGCATCCAGTCTGTTCCAGCCACCTTTTTAAGGTCGTCGGTACATCTAGCTGGTATCTAATTGTTTGCAACAAAAACCTTGAATATTTTGAGGAAACAATTTCAATGCTTAGCCCCTTTTTTACAATTAACTAATTGAGTGCTCGTAGATACCTTGTTGTTGGTGAGATTAATAACACTGTTACTGGTCCTGTACTGTACCTTCTGTTGTCTTACTGACTAGATTAAATTACTAAAGCGAGCTACATAATATTATTATCATTACCAATTTGTTTGGTGCTAATTACAGCAGACTTTGACATACTACTTATGTCTGAGTTTATAATAAAAACTAATAGCCATGCTATTTGACGTCTAAAACGAATAGGCAGATACGCAGTATCCCTAGTCGATTTTAATTTCTCAACAAAAGTGTTGGTGGCCAAAAATATAAGCTTGTCACTGTAGTGAGTAGGGACAAGTGGGGGTGCCCCGTGCTTCATAGATGAAGCACGGGGCACAATGAAACAATCAAAATAAAATCTTGAGGTTTTAAAATTTCTGCACTCTTTTTACTCGACCAATCAGATTATTCTTCAAGTAACACATGAAGTTAGTTGCATGGAGGACTAGTGTAGCGTGTGAGTTTTGGAAGCGAAAAGTTGATTTTTCATAGTCCAAAATTTAAATTTGCAGTGAAAAACATTTAGTTTTACTGAAGAATTATTGACACCAGGTTTGTGATATCTTGTTTATCCGTAAATTTCGTATTTGGGGCTTTTATTAATTTAAATTGCAACATATAAATTCAAAGTAAAAATCTTGAGAGTTCAAATTTGAATTTATTTTAACTAGTCGGGGCACTATGAAACGGGGTTCAATAAAACATTGTTTCGTTGCCTTCGAACTTCTCCGCATCTTCCATAAAGGTCTGTCACAGACTTGGTGCAGCCAATACAGAACTGGTGAGATTTTCCAGCTATGATGACAACTCAGTAATTTGGGAAGCTAAGTCACGCTTGAAGGGACATCCATCCCCGTCAAGGAGTTCTTGACAAGGGTCCGGCAGTCCATCTTTGGTAAAGGCGCGTCTTCCCTTTGGAATGCGGTCCTATTGGTCTCAGGACGGCGTGTTATCGTTATAAAGGTCTTCGACGGAAGTAAACATAAAGTTTCTTCAATGGATGAGCTCAGTCCTCTGCTTGTAAAGTTTCCAAAGGTCCAAGGCACAGGAGATAGCCTGCAAAACAGAACGTGTCAATAATGGTATCATGTTTTTTTAAATTGACTGGCTAATAATTTGCATGCAATTGATACTACATAATTACTTACCGTTATAATTTATTTATTTATGTACTGAGTAGTCCTTCTATTATTTATTACATATGTTATTTATTCCCCATAATCCTTTGTGAATTTAAGTTGGCACACTTTAGAGAATGAGTTACCCTTACCAAGTTTTCCTTTCTTCCTTTTCAATTTTAATTCTTGTTCTAAGCAAAATTTTTAAGATATTCAGGTCTTTTCTGATTGGTGTAGGGTAGGGATCTTAGCTACACAATGGTAATTTATTTCACTTTAGGAAAGTCTGCGGAGTAACCTACTCCGCATAACTTACAGCATACATATCGTGTTTGGGCTCATTCATTTGGTCTCGATGAGTTGTTGACTTAGAGATTGTTAACAAATGAACATAGTCTGATGATGGATCAGGAAGGTGGGCACAAGATCTCGGCCTTACTAATTGTAGACCCACCGAGTTTGGACTCGTTGGATTGCTCTAGATGAGTAGTTGGTAGACAATCATGTGGTAACCTTGACCTGATCCAGGAAAGTCTGCGGAATAACCAACTCCTCAAAATCTTTACAGCAGACATATCGTGTTCGGGTGCATTCAATTGTTCTTGATACGTACGTACTGTTGCCCAAATGCAAGAACAAGACGAGACTTAGCCAGTCTTGGTCTTGGTCTTGCGCCAATACACCTGGTCTTGGTCTTGGTCTTGGTCTTGCGCTCCCAGTCTTGGTCTTGGTCTTGGTCTTGCAGCAAGAGTCTTGCAAGTCTTGCAATTACCTATTAGTCTATTACTATTTATTAAAGTTTACTTTAAATCTTAGAAAAACGTATTAGAATTGGAACATTGTGAGCTTGAATTAACATAGCCATAGTAAAGATCAAGCAGATTAATAAATAACTGAAGATTTGATAAGAAATTCGAAAAATCAACTGACCTATATGTCGTTTTCCATGGAAGTAACTGTTTCTTAATAAACATTTATGATTTATAAGCTTACATTTGCTAAAACATGTAAAAAAACAAATTAATTACAATAACTTGACTGTATTTTAAAGAACAATACTTATCTGTCTAGAAAGAGATTGAACCCTCAACTTATAAGAAATTTAATAAAAGAGTTTTACGATTTATCATTTATTTGAATAAAAAATAAAATACAACACAAATCAACAGCTTTATCATTAGGTTATGATACTTTATATCAATTTTTTTGACCAAGAATTAATACAAAGTAACCATCTGGCTGACTCATCACTTAACCTATTTCTATGTTTTCTAATTACTAATGATGCTTTAGAAAATAACCTCTCAGCAGGTACTGAAGTTGCAGGTATTGAGAGAAAATCACGGGCCATTTTCGATAAAATCGGATACTCTGTCTCATGCGTCCTCCACCAATCTAAAATGTCTTCCGAGCTGGCAGTTCTTGGTTTTCTCAGGTACTCCTCCAACTCGTCTATCACTAAGCCTTGAAGACAAGATCCAGATGACGTCGAGGGACATTCATAGAGTTTATCAAAGTCTATTACGTCTTCATCTTCATCACATACTTTATTTTCTTTTTCTGGTAATTCCAGAGATTTGTTCAGTGAGTGTAGACTTTTATATTCTTCATAAAGTTCATTGAACTTGCGCAGACTTTCTGTTTTAAGTTGCTTCCCCCACATTGTCAGGTCAAAAGTCTGAGCCTTATGCCTTGGGTCTAAAATTAAAGAAGTACAATAAATCCAGTTGCTCTTCTTGTAATGTTTAAGCATTTTGTCTCGAGCTGCTTGGAAAGCTAGAATGAGCCTTTCATCCACTTCAGATCGATTAGGTTTCTCATCTAACTGTTTTACCATGGATTCAATTTTATCTAGCAAGAGATTGAATGATACAATGACTAGCGGTAATGTAACATATTTGTCTCCACCAAGTTTTGTACTTAAAAGTTTAAAGTTTATTAGAAATTTATGTAATTTTTCGAGTACCTGCCATTCATTAGCTGTGATTTGAAAATCATTTAATTCGGTGACAGAACTGCACAATATGTCAATGCCCGCTCTCACTTTTAAACCAAATCCAATCATATCATGTGTGGAATTCCATCTCGTTGGACAGTCAAGAATGGCATTTAGATTTGATGGCACGCCAGCTGCTTCACAAGCAGACTGAAACTTCTTCTTCACTATCTCACTTCTTTTTATTTTACTGGAAATACTGCGTAACTTTGTTACAGATGTACGCGAGTCAGCAATATTTGGTGCAGATTCTTCATCTTCCTCATCCTCAGTTTCGTCTGCATAGTCTTCGTACTGCTGATCTTGCGCGTTAGTGTCAGACTCACAGTGTAATGCTAAGGTCTTTAATAAATCTTGTACACCAAGGTTTAAAATGTGAGCAAAGCACCGGAAATGTTGATTGTCTGAATCAAAGTGTGGCGGCAGCTGTTTGCCCAGTTCATACATAAATTTGGTATTTGCAGTTGCGTTGTCGACCGTGATACCTTGTATTTTATCAATTATGCCATATTCCAATAAACATTCATGGAAAATCGTTACAATATCTTCCCCAGTATGTCGACCGCGTGATGGTATAATATAATGAATAGTAACCCCGTAGTAACTCCTACCAGCAATTGACGTCCACCCATCAATGGTAAAAGACATTTTAGATGATAATTGTTGAAGTCGTTCCTTGAGATTCAATTGGAGCTCTTCAAATCGCTCTTTGACTTTCCTTCTAAGTGTAGACCTTTTAGGAAACACCATATTAGGGCAAATACGTCGAAAATATACTTGTGTAGCTTCGTCATCGAAAAATGAGAAGGGAAGATATTTTTTCACCACCCAATCAACTGTAGCTGTCGTGATGTTGTCACTGCTGTTTTCCGACTGAAACAAAACAATAAATCTTGTGTTATTATTTAAAACATACTAGGTTTGAGCGTATAAGAGGAGGAGGTTTGTTGTTGTTAAATCGAGAAAATCGTTAAATTGATATTTGTTATATTAAGGTTGCACTGTACTGTAATTTACCAAAATAAAGTACTTAGTTGTTACTGGCCGATTAAATGAAAATATGGGTGTTTATAAAAAATATTTAAGACGATAATTACATACTTAATATGTCGCACCCCTAGATGAAAACACCACTAACTCAAAAATACTTACGTAAGTTAATGGCGTTTTTGAAAGTATCGCATGAATAGCTACGCGGAGTTAAAATTCTTTTAACTGTTAAAAAAATATTCTTACCTGTCCACTTCTTCCAGCGGTTACTAAAAAGCTTGTGATATCTCCACTTAATTTTGGTTTAACAGGAAGAAATATTTCTGATTCCTTTTTGTGGAAAGATATTAGATGTTTCCTTAAGCCTGAAGTGTTTCTGTTTTTCATTTTTATTTCAATCTTTTTATGTTGGCACAATTTACAGAAGGCAGTTTGGGATGCATGAATTATTTCGAAAAACTCCTCAAATTTGCTTTTGGGTCTTTTAGATCTGTGACTCAAACTCTCGTTACTCGGACTAGAATAATTTGAATCTTCGTCACTCATATTAAATTGTACACGTGATACGTTTTTAGAAAACAACGAGAATTAGTAAAAACAATTATTAAGTTAGACTCGAAGCACAGCTCAATTGGAAATGACTGGAATTAAAATAATTCCTTTATTTATAGTACGTTTCCTTGCTTTCTACCGCGCCGCCTCGCCACGTGCCGGCTCTATGAAAAGGATGCCGCCGCAAATCAAACAATGCCGCGTGCGGCGTACAAACACACACTAAATATTACCTACTTGTACAGACGCGACGCGTGAATAAAATAGAATTAGTGCCAATCACTATTCTTTACATATAAGTGAATGTTTTGGCGTACATCTATACTAATATTATAAAGCTGAAGAGTTCGTTTGTATGTTTGATGACAGAAGTTTTAAAATAAATAAATAAGTCCTGAACGTCACTATACCTCCAAAGTTAAGCTAGTAAATACTTACTCTCATCATCTCTCTCAGAGATATTCGGGCTGGTAAGTAATACAAAACTCTTATCGCAGGCTTTTTATTTTATTAGTAGGTAAGTACCTACGCTTTTTATATTATTTTATTAGTTTTGTAGAATTTTTTTACACGTTTCAAGTATATTTAAAAGTGGCTACAATATTTATTAAACGGGTGATATTTGAACACTTTTTTGCTATTTTTTCTTGTAAAAACTTAAGAAATATAATGACTAAATGTACAATAATAGTACCTAAGTAATTAGTTTAAAACCATATAAGTAATCAATATTATAATATATACTTACTAGAATGAATTAATATGACATCTACTACCTATCCTTACCATTTTATCCTAATCATAATACTACTTGCGTGATCAGTATAATGTATTCATTTTCATTCTAAGCACTCTGAAACTTATTTATTCTTTGGAACACCTGTAGGTACTCTTAAAAAAATTCGAAATTATTTTGCATGAGTATACCTACGCCCTATGGCGGCAATCAAATAGTGTCACAAATGTTATGATTTCGGCGTGGCGGCAACGATTGTTTTAGATTTCAAAAGAAGCCGCCGGCGCGTGTATCATAACCATGTACTTCCGAAAAGCGGCAAATTTCTTTGAGAAGTAAGTACAAAACCTTTGATGCCGCATTATCAAAGTGCCGATGGTTAAAACATAACTATGCATGCACTCAGTTTGATTTTAATAGATATTTTTTTATTCGCTATGTTTATGGTATTAGTCGTAATGCGCATAGGTCCAGTTTTTCATATTCTTTGATACAGTTTTTTGCGTGTCATAGAATTCCTAAGCGTACCTACCTATACACCGAACTGTTACACCTAACTACTCAGTGAAATAGCGCTAAGTCCTAGCTGCAAGACGCAAGAGTCTTGCAGGCTATGTCTTGTTCTTGCTCAAGTCTTGCACGGTCAGTCTTGGTCTTGCTAAAAATACGCGGTCTTGTTCTTGGTCTTGGTCTTGCAAAAACGCAAGAACAAGACCAAGACTGCAAGACCAAGACTGAATTTGGGCAACACTATACGTACGTGAACATAGTCTAATGATGGAGCAGGACCATGGTTACAGGTAGTCGGGTTTATACAATATCTAAAACTAACCTAGTTTGGACCCGTTGGATTGGTTTAGATGAGTAGTTATTAAACAGACTGCGAAAGTGATCTGATGTAGGCACGGAGTTTTTGGGTCAGAACCAGAGGATGTCAGGTTTATGAATCGTAGACCCACACTTCCACTCGTTCAAAGCAAGCAACTTATGGTTAACACAATCATTGTTATATATTCAATTGTGCAATAATTTCCCTATTGAATATATAACAATGATAACACAACAGCAACAATTCACAACAACACACACACCGTCGCACAAAGGGGTATTTTGGCAATTTAGGCGGCCATAAATCGATTTCTTAAAACTTGTCTTAGGTAGAAAAAAAGTGCTATCTGACAATGTTGATTAAACATAGAACAATAGCGGACCCTTCCTGATACCCATTTGTATGCGCACGCGTGTCTCGGTCGGAATTCGATCGCTCTGGCAAGTACACGCATCTATTTCGGAAAATTGCTAAAAACAGTTATTTAAAAAGTGAATAATTTTTGTTCTGGAGTTATTTTTACAAAACTTTTTACAAAAAAAAATAACCGACTTCCAAAAAAAACACTACAAAGTGAAAAATAACTTTAATTTCGGAAGTCGGTGTCTGTGGATCTGTATTTTAGCCGAGCAGTGGTGGCCGAGTGGTTAACGGCCTCGACTTACGAGTAGTAGGTCGTAGGTTCGAACCCAGACAGGCGCTTTACTTTGTGTAAATTATTACATCACCACTGCTCTCTAAACGGTGAAGGAAAACATCGCGAGGAAACCGGCATGCTACAAGTTTCGGCAACCGACAAGTTCGAAGACATGTGACATCCACCAACCCGCACTGGGCCCGCGTTATGGATTACGGCCCACTCCCTCTCACAGAAAGAGGAGGCCTGTGTCCCAGCAGTGGGCACATATAGGCAGATTATGTATGCCACCGACTTCCGAAATTAAAGTTATTTTTCACTTTGTAGTGTTTTTTTGGAAGTCGGTTATTTTTTTTTGTAAAAAGTTTTTTATTTTTCGCTTTTTAGTGCTGAAAAAGAATTTTCAAAATCGGTTCGTAAATGACGGAGTCATGCGCGAACAAAAAACGCCATGCAGAGTAAACGAAAAGATCGATAATGTAGACAATGTAGATAAATTTTTAGATGTTTGTTGATTTTTCAAAAACCGCTTGTCCCAGTTCGATAAAATTTTCATGGAAAGTATACCCTTTCCAACAAAAAAAGAATTTTTCAAATCGGTTGGCAAGCGACGGAGTTTTCGCGAACAAACATAAAAAATAAATAAATACAAACATCCGAATTGAGAACCTCCTCCTTTTTTAGAAGTCGGTTAAAAAACTGTGAAGGATTCGAATACACCAGGTAAGAGCACATTATAATATATTAGTTTGATGTAAATCTTTCGAATAACTCATAATGCTTTTGAGGTTTGAAATTAAAATCAATAAAAATATAAAAAAAATACAAGAAACTCTTGAAAATACATAATGTTTATAGGTGTAACATTAATCTTAGGAAGAGCGTCACAACTTACAAATCCAATTAAATGTTTGTAATAATAAGTTGGAAACTAGCAGACAAATGTATGATGTTGACATACAGAGCCTTCAGAAGGAATTAATGAGCACGGAAAACTCACTAAAGGAAATCTTTTATAAGTATGAGTCTAGTCAACAAATGTTAAGTGAGCGCACGCAAGAGGCCTGTGAGTTGGTGGACCTGCTGAAGTGCAATGCAGAAATGTGTGAGTCACTGACAAACAGTCCCATCTGTAGTTGTGCTCCCACTCCGCCACCTCTCATGTCACAGCATGTTGTTTTAACTCATACTTTAGAAACTGTAAACCCCACTCAAAGCAATGTTTTGGTCTATTCAGATAGATGAGGAGCAGGTTTTGGATCATTATTAAATAATCGGTCTAAACATACTATAGTTAACTGTTGTTACCATAACCTGCATTTTAACGAGCTTGTTCATAAAATAAAACACACACAAATGAATGAACAGACTACTGTAGTTCTTTTAATTGGAAACAGTCTGAGCTTAAATAAATGGGACATAGTTAATGGTGTCGACACCCTACTTAAATTAAAATTAGGTAAATTAATATTATGCGCATTACCATATTCAAATCATTTGCATGTAGAAGAAAACAATTATATTCATAGTTTAAACAACCTAATGCATATTTTGACATGTCCTCATAGTGACCGTTTATTGTATTTTGATACTAACAATTTTGTTAGAGATTTTGTTTTAATTGGGGAACATATGTTTTTTCCCAAGAAAAGTCAACATGTATTGGCTACCCTGTTAGCTTACAATATACACGCAGTTATTGATAATTTAACTGAGACTAGGTTAAGTGACGAAACAGTATTATCTAGTATTTCTAATAATACTGTAATAGATTCTTTAAACTTTTAGACTCGACCAAAGAGAAGCATAATAAGAATATGTTACTACTATATCACCAACATATAAATCGCTTCTCTGGCAAAATCCTAGACGTGGAATTGTTAATAGATAAATATCATTTGCATATCTTATGTTTTTGTGACCGGATAGGATGTTGTTTAATGTAAATATTTTTTCAGTTGCCAGTGCGTACAACAGGTCCGCAACGGGGGGTGGTACCTTGATATTAACTCCAAAATTCTAAACCTACCTCAAGAAGACTGGATAAACCGAAATATTATAGACTCAATCAACTTACGAAATCACTTATGGCAACAAACAAAATCTTACCCGAAAGACGACAAACTACGGAGGAATTTTAATGAAGAACAAGACATGGTAAAAAACCTAATCAAGACAGAGAAGAAAACCTACTACCACAACTTATTTCATAACAGCTACAAACAACCTAAAACAATGTGGGAAATCATTAATAACTTAGCAGCGAATAAAATCAAAGACAGCAATGCTCCCACCAAACTAATTGCGAACTAATGCATAACAAACGGTAATGAAATTTGTAACGTACTTAACTCATTCTTTGCATCAATAGGCGCGGACTTAGCTAACGAAATACCTAACATGTACCACATAAACACAGGTAACATTCTCATGTACGACAGTAGCTACACACATGACATAACTTTAGATGAACTTTCCCCACGTAACACAGACGAAATATCAAAAATAATTGACCACCTTGACTCCAACACTAGTACAGGCTTGGACGGTATCAGCACAAAAGCTATTAAAAGCCTTAAAAATATAATTGTTGAACGATTAACAAACTGTATAAATGTTTGTTTAACACGCGGCACTTTCCCCGACTCACTTAAAGTTGCAAGGGTCAGTCCAATTTGCAAATCTGGAAGTAGAACTGACCCCGGTAACTATCGACCAGTATCGGTTTTGCCCGTTATTTCGAAAATATTCCTAAGCGATCAACGATATGGCTTCCGCTCTAAATCAAGTACTCTCACGGCCTCAGTAGATTTAATAACGAAAATAAAAACTCATATTGATCAAAAAAAAGTTGTTGTAGGTATTTTCATTTATTTTAAAAAAGCGTACGATACGGTAAACTATCAAAAGCTACTACAGAAAATAAACAACATAGGTATTTCAGGTACCGCCCTCAGTATGTTTACTTCATATTTATTTGCAAAATAGGCAGCAAGTCGTTAAGATAGATAACTTCACCGGCTCGATACAAAACATAACATACGGCTGTCCGCAAGGCTCAACTATTAGTTCATTACTATTTCTAATTTACATAAATAACATTGATAAAATAGGGCTGACAGGACACCTAACGTTATACGCGGATGACACCTGCCTTTTTTACTTCGATAAATCTTTACAGAACATTATATCCGATGCGCAAAAGGACCTTGACCTGCTTAGTGAATGGTTAAAATATAACTTACTGACTATTAATACCTCAAAAACATAATTTATGATTTACGCCGCGAAAAATAAACCATTACCGGAGTGCCCACCTCTTTCGATCAACGGAGACACAGTCAAACGGTCTAGTCACGAAAAATATCTCGGACTGTGGGTAGATGACAAACTTACTTGGAAGCTGCACATCGATCATGTCAAAACAAAATTAATATCACTATTAGGAGCGTTACGAAGAATTACAAAATGTATCCCGAAAAAAGTACATCTAATTATATATAACTCTCAGTAAAATCGAACCTTGAATACCTAATCGAAGTGTGGGGATCAGCCGCTAAATCTAATCTAAATCCACTACAAAGAATACAGAACAAACTTATTAAGGTACTATTTCACTACCCCTATCTATATCCAACAACAAAATTATACGAAAAAACTAAACTACTAAACCTCACACAACTTTACACATGTTACACCTGCATTCTCATAAAAAAAATCACCACAAATTCGGTGCAATCAAACATACAACTACATAAAAAAAACAATAACATACAACACAAGAAGTAAAAACAAATTCCGACTAATGAGTGCACGTGCACGGACTAATTACGGCAAAAAAACAGTATTAGTGGAGGGAGCACAGCTGTTCAATGATTTACCGGAAGACATAAAGAAGTGTAATAATATTAACATATTTAAGAGTTAACTCAAAAAACACGTATGTCATGTACCCTTTAACGTCACCATCGCCCCAGGAGGCAACTATTGTAATTATTATTAAGAAATAACTTTGTATCTCATTATAAGTGAACTATTCATAAGTTCTTATGAGAAATAAATATCTTTAAACCTATATTATGTAATACTCGTAGTTGTTTCAAACATAAGGAAAGGAAGGATATCACTGCTTGCTCTGTTGATCGCTTATGTGAGGTAGCATGTGCAGAGGTTGAAGGCCATACTTTCTTAAGTGTTTATAGACCCCCAGCATCAAACTTGTTATCATTTTTTATAATTATTGAAGAAATATTAAGCAAACTTTTTAAAGATAATAAATTAGTTTTTGTTTTTGTTGACCTAAATATTGATTTATTAGTTAATTCACCACATAAATGTAAGCTTATATCATTGTTTAAATCATTCAATTTAAAATGTATATTTAATGAAGCAACTAGAATAACAGCAACCTCAGCTTCATGCATAGACAACGTATTTACTAATTGTAAAATAAAAGACTCGTCCTTAATTCGTGGCGTCAGGTCTGATCATACTGGGCAACTTGTATCATTTGACTTAGATAAAAAGATAGTAGATAAAATCATTGAATTAAGACCTATCACAAAAAATAAATTGAAAATGTTCAATAATAATGTTCTTAGCAATCTATCAACAGCTAGTTTTGATTCACAAGACCCCAATATAAACTACGGTACCTTATTTTCTACAGTATGCCAAGAATTCAATAAAGCATGTCCTGTAAAAAAAGTTACAATCAATACTAAACCAAAATTTAGTGAATGGACCACTGCTGGCATTAGAAAAAGCAGAGATGTTTTATATAATTTGTACTACGAGAAATCATTGACTTCTGATCAAGTCCTTCATAATTATGTCAGAAACTATTCTAAGATATTTAAAAGAGTCTGCGCTCAAGCTAAATCTAAATTAATAAGTAACAAAATTAGTGTTTCTAATAATAAAATAAAAGCTGTGTGTTTCCAGTTTCTTTGTTAATTGCCTGCCAATTAACAAAGAAACTGGAAACACAAAACGGCGAGATCAGAATGAATTGTCTTTAAAAATTAATAATTAATATAAACATTTTAATTAAAATGGGATTTTACTTAGTCGCCAGTTTGGTTTCACGAAAGGTAGGTCAACGACTGACGCAGGAGTGAAACTCATCAGTCACATTTTGGAATCCTGGGAGAAATCCCAGGATGCCATTGGCATTTTCTGTGATCTCTCAAAAGCGTTTGACTGCGTTGACCACAATACCATCTGTAAATTACACCACTACGGAATTCGTGGACAAGCTGCTGATCTTGTTTTTTCCTATCTATCAAACAGGCAGCAAAAAGTAAACGTTAACGGGGCAACGTCCTTGGGGTCTCTAGTAAAGATGGGCGTCCCTCAAGGTTCAATTCTTGGCCCTTTCCTATTTCTAGTTTATATTAATGATCTGCCTTACATGATGGCTAACTTGTCGAATATAATTCTATTCGCTGATGACACTTCCCTTATTTTTAAAATAGATAGAAAAGATACGGATGTCTTACATGTCAACGATAGTCTGGCTGTTCTTTCAAAATGGTTCGCAGCTAATAATCTTTTACTTAATGCGAACAAAACAAAATATCTTAAGTTTTCATTACCAAATGTACCCCAAGTTAGTCTAAATTTAAGACTTGACGGCAAGAAACTAGGTGCTATTACGGAAACTGTATTTCTAGGAATTACTTTAGATTCACACGCTAGGCAGGTGAAAACTGATGTGTTGATAAAGGGCGAAGAATTGAATCCTGAAGAAAGCACAGTATTCTTGGGCTTAACTTTGGATGCTAAGCTTCAGTGGGGCCCACATATAGATAAACTGTCTAAAAAGCTAAGCTCCGCAGCATATGCTGTTAGAAAAATTCGTAATTTAACTGACATAGAGACAGCCCGTTTAGTGTACTTTGCCTATTTTCATAGTGTAATGTCGTACGGTATTCTGTTGTGGGGAAATGCCGCCGACATTCAGAATATCTTTGTTTTTCAGAAAAGAGCTGTACGATCAGTTTATAAATTAAGTCCAAGACACTCTCTCCGAGAGAAATTTAAGGAGATTAATGTAATGACTGTACCTTCTCAGTATATTTTTGAAAATCTTTTATATAATGCCCATAAAAATATAAAATTGTTTAAAAAATACAGTGATATCCATAATATAAATACTAGAAACAAACATAAATTTGTTGTACCTACAACAAGGCTCAAGAAAATAGGTGGCTCGTTCCGATGTCAATGTATACGCTTTTATAATAAACTTCCAAGCCACGTTCAAGATCTAAGCCTTAATAAATTCAAATCATTCATTAAACGTAAGTTGTGTCAGAAAGCTTTTTATACCGTTAAAGATTATATTGAGGACAAAAAGGCTTAGGATTGAGCTGCTCCAATTTTTACTTATTGAAGTGGTTTATTTTTATTGTTTGATGTTTTTTTTGCTAACTTTTATTATTTTATATACGTAACGTAATATATACGTAATGACATGATTATTTACTTGTAAAGTATTATATTATTTTAATTATTGTGAATGTGAAGACTATGTGGGTTATTGCTCTTTTATTTTTATTTTCACTTTGTATTTTATTCTCACTTAGTGTTAATCATGGTCTGGCAGTTTGAGTCCTTTAAGCGGCCTACCCAAATGTCCTTTCTTTGGTATTGATCGTCGCATCGTTGAGCTCCTTAAGTTCTGAGTAGAGCTGCACGATTACTGACAAATGCGTGCACTGACTGGTCAGGTCCACTCAATCTGTGTGGTTCTTTCCTCAAAAGACCATTTCAGACACCAATCTGCATGGCCTTCACATGATCTGACCAAGATTATGTCTGGACTTTAAAAGAGACTGTGACCTCTGAGTTTGTTTCGGCCTTTCTTCTCAGAGTAGTCAGATAGGAAACGCCGATCTCATCTAGTTTTAAAAATATGACTGACGTGTAAAAGTGTTTGTACAAACCTACTTACAGAAATAAAAATCATTTATCATTTATTCAAAATTACAATGGGGTGCCCACATTAGAGCTCTTTCAAGTAGATTAAGTTCAGCTGCATATGCAGTAAGAAAAATAAGGCAGTTAACTGATATAGCCACAGCTAGGTTAGTGTACTTGCTGTGGGGATCGGCTGCTGACTTAGATTCAATTTTCATTTTACAAAAGAGGGCAATCCGCGCGATCTATGGAATGGGTCCTCGTGAGTCCCTTAGAAACAAATTCAAAGAAATTGATGTACTAACTCTGCCTTCCCTTTATATCTTAGAAAGTATTTTATATGTTCGCAAAAACTTAGGACTTTTCAAAATAAGAAGCGATTTCCATAATATAAATACACGTAGTAAACATGAAATTGTGATACCCAAATTTAGATTAACTAAAACAAGCAAGTCATTTCTTATAAACAGTATCCGCTTCTATAACAAGTTGCCAAAGTCGGTTATAGAACTTAGCGATGGAAAGTTCAAAACCCACATCAAACGTGTCCTAATCAAAAAAGCATACTATAAGATTAAGGACTACGTTGAAGGGAAAGAAGTTTGGCAATAATTCCTTCTGCACATGTGGCTTCTCTGGTACCTCATTAACGGCATAACTATGTGAACGTCTATTAACTGCTCCTAAATTACGATTTTTATTTCTTTTTTTTTACATACTTTGACATAACCTACAATTTTAATTTAAAATATTTATTAGTGACTTGTGGACAGAATATTTATTCAGTTTTTTTTTACAGTTGTAATGACAATGTTGTTAAAAAAAAATTAGTTTTAATTTAGTTTAAATATGTAGGTTTTTATTTTTATTATTTTAGTAATATTTTATATAGATTCTTTTTTAATTT
The DNA here is from genome assembly GCA_963921375.1 of Tiliacea citrago. Classification (NCBI taxonomy): domain Eukaryota; kingdom Metazoa; phylum Arthropoda; class Insecta; order Lepidoptera; family Noctuidae; genus Tiliacea; species Tiliacea citrago. The sequence goes on along the minus strand of OY992790.1, from coordinate 27,454,385 downwards.
GTGAATGTGAGAACGTTGTAGGCTTAATAGACTTTAGCTTTGTAAACTATCTTTTTTTTTGTTAAGTACTTGGTACTTGTTGACGGGCCTACTTATTAACGTCTGTCCTCCCATACCTATTAACACTGTAACTTATAACATTGTTAAAGCCCACTTTTTTTTAAAGAGTAACCGTGGAGTTTCTTGCCGGCTCTTCTCCATAGGAAACAACCAATTGGAACCGTGCACCTAGCTTCTGACGTTTCATAAGTACCCATGTAGGTTTATGTGAAATAAAAAAAAATGATTTTGATTTTGAAACAGTACTCAAAATTATTGTCAAATTACCCCTTTTTTATTTTCAAAAAGGTTTTTGTTATACTTCAGGGTGCGTCCCAGCTGATTAGTAAATTGCAAATGAAACAAGAGTGTTTGTACTTGGTTATCAAAGCAACACTGGCCGTGGTATCCCGTGAAGTACACATTTTTGAGGTTTCAAAGAAGACATTAAAAAAACACGTGATTTAACTTTTTATTTTATTTTACTTTAAACGGTGTTTGTTTTGTTTCAGAATCCGGGGATGAATCTACGTAGGAAACGAATGACGAAGAGATTTGTTAAGATTTTAATAATTTGTGGTTTTTATAGATATGTTCTTTTTTTATTTAAAAAATAAATACTATTTATAATTTCAAATGTTTTTTTTAAATATATGTACTCTTAAAGCCTTAGACAACTATAAAAAAATATAAAAACCAAGTTAAATACATAAAAAAGAAAAGAAAAAATATGGCCGCCTAAATATGCAAAATACCCCTATGTGTTTGTTTGACAAAGTTGTTTGAAATTGTTGTTTCAAGGTTAATATTGCATGGTAAGGTTCTTGTGTTAATCTGGTTTTTTTTAAATTTGCAATTCGATGACTGGTTTTACTCAGTTTATATGTAAACTAGCGACCCGCCCCGACTTCGCACGGGTGCAATGCTGATACTAAATGTACTACAGAATGTCTTTATATACAACGTTCATAGTTTTTTTGTCATTAGACAATACAACATGTTTTCTTTAGAGGTTACTCTTGAAAGAGCGATTAGTTAAGGATTAATGCTGTATTGCCTAAAATCGCTTCGTAAATAAGCCATTATTTCTCGTAAAAAGTAAAGGATAAAATAATAGTTATTGTGGGTTATCCGTAAGAGATAGACATATACCATCGCGGATATTTTGGTAGACCTTTTTAAGGTGTACAATACTGTAGTATTCAGCTAGCATTTGCAATGAAAGCGCAAAAAATGGGTTTATTTACGACATCACATTATTCTTGCCTGTTATTCGCCATAGGGATCTACGTTTTGGAATGGGCAAATAGCTTCCACTTTCTGACTAACTGACCGACTCTTTGACAATTCAAAAGTGCCTGTAAATGGTTTATTTGAAATAAATGCTTTGAGTTTGAGTTTGAAACCTCAAAAATTACTGTTTCTCTACTATATCATGCATGTATCTATATATATAAAATTCAAAGTCCTGACTGACTCACTGACTGATATATCAACGCACAGCCTAAACCGCTGGTCCTAGAGACATGAAATTTGGAGGGTGTGTTCTTTGTAAAGAGTAGGTATCCACTAAGAAAGGATTTTTTGAAATTCCACCCTAAGAGGGTGAAATAGGGGATGGAAGTTTATATGAAAGTACGTCAGTTTTGAAGTTAGAATATTCAAATTTTTGTGTTTAGGCTGACAATTGAAAATTAATTTACACGTATCTCAGCGTTTTTGATAATTCCACCCCCGAAGGATTAAAAAGGGGGATGAAGTTATGTATGGAAGGTCCTTAATTTTCGAAGTAAAAATCACTAAATTTATTATCTAGGCTTATAGTTAAAAGCTTACGCAACGGTGTTGTAAGAATTTCAACCCTTAAGCGGTGAAAGGGGGATGAAATTTTCTTTTGAATTAAAGTTTTTTTTATTTTTTAAGTTAAAATCACTAATATTTCGGCTTATGGTTAAATGATAAATTATTTATTTTCTGTAAGTAAGTTTGTACAAACACTTTTACACGTCAATCATAATAAAAAAAAAAGGTGGAAACTAACACACAGCCCAAATCGCTGGTCCTAGAGACATGAAACTTGGAGGGTGTGTTCTTTGTGAATAGTAAGTATCCACTAAGAACGGATTTTTTGGAATTCCACCCCTAAAGGGGTAAAATAAGGGATGGAAATTTATATGAAAGTTCGTCAGTTTTGAAGTTAGGATCTTCAAATTTTGTGTTTAGGCTGCTGATTGAAAATAATTTATACGTGTGAGACATGTATAAATTATTTTTTGATAATTTTACCCCCGAAGGGTTAAAAATGGGGATGAAGTTGTGTATGGAAAGTCTTTAATTTTCGAAGTAAAAATCACAAAATTTATTATCTAGGCTTATGGTTGGAAGCTAACGCAACGGTGTTATTAGAATTTCAACCCTTAAGGGGTGACAAGGGGGATAAAATTCATTATTTTTCAAGTTAAAATTACTAATATTTTGGCTTATGGTTGGAAACTAACAGAACGTAAACCATTGTTTTTTGTTTTATTTCAACCCACAAGGGGGTGAAAAGGGGGATGACGTTTTGTATTGAAGTTGTTCATTCGCTAAATTTTGTATTCAAGTAAAAATAATATAAGTACACGTGTACCGTTTCTAACTTTTCATAGAAAAAAGCGATTGCGATGAAACAAAACGAAATGTTACTCCAACTTATACAAATACACAATATTTATTTAAATATAAGGTCGTGGGACTGACTGGGCTATCAACACACAGCTCAAACCACTGAACGGATTGGGCTGAAATGTGGTACATAGATAGTTATGACGAAAGCATCCGCTAAGAAGGGGTTTTTGGAAATTCGACCTTTAAGGAGGTAAAAGGGGGAATTTTGTTTGTATGAAAAATCTTATTCCAAGAGTTAATAAACCTAAAACATGGCATGAATACTAACGTAAGTAAATTATAAAGTTTGTCATTTTTAGTTTTTCAAACTACCCCCTTAAAGGAGATTTGGGGATGTCAAAGTTTGTATAGAAGAATTTCAACGTACGGTCCGATTAACTCGAAACTCAGTATTTATACTTAGAAACAAAAATCACACTAATATTATAAAGTTTATGTGTATGTTTGTTACTTCTTCACGCTCTAACGGCTGGACCAATTTTGATAAAATTTTGTGTGGACACCCTGTATTGAGACATAGGCTACTTTTTATCCCGATATTCCCACGGGATCGAGACTTACGCGGGTGAAACCGCGGGGCGCAGATAGTTAGACATATAAACCTTCCTCTTGAATTGAATCTTGAAAGTTTTAAAGATCTGAAAATACAGCGGGAAGCGACTTTTTTATACTATGTAGTGAGGATACAAAACTATCGGTCGGCGATTGACGTCATAATATCAATATCATGAATTAGCTGGGCAGATGAGTTCTGCGCAGCTATTTAATGTCAATGTCATAATAATTATTATGTTCTTCAAGAACAGCTGCCTAAATGAGCTCTGACGCCTCTGACGGCAGGTTTCACGGTTACGGTTTCAGGATTTAAGAAATTGAAGTATGATGAAATGGAGAAATAACAGAAACAAAATCGTTTATAAATATATATGTAATAAATCGTTTATATATATAAGGTGCTAACAAATTAAGTACTAATATTTTAAGAGGTGTTACATTACATCAAAACAATTAACTTTAAATGGAAATTAAGACAACTTTTTATATGATATTTTTGTTTTAATTTACGGAACAAAATAAATAAATTAAAATTTCGCCCAAACATAATCATCCTGTGCTTTTAACTGACAAGACACACTTTCTGTCAAGTGAACATCGTCGTTTGTGACTAACGTCAATGATTGTTGACTATCTATTAACAGGGTGTTTTTACGCAGTAACGTTGTTTCCCTAATTATCTCCAAAAAGTAACATAAACTTTTCAATGTTTCATACTTAAGTCTACTCCTAGGACGAGTACTATCAGCTCTAAAAGTATTGGTACCTAATTTGTTAGCACCTTATATAGGTATATACCTATTTTTAATATTTTTAATTTCTTAACAGATTAGAATTCATTGAATCAGGTAAGGTTAAGTTACAAAGTTACAACCAGCTTGAGCAGCTATCCAACCTAAAGTTACAAGCTCTGTGATCCAACCAATGTTCGCTGTGGTATCGAGCGTGTCTCGGCATACTGTAAAGTGCCATAGTAGTTATTTAAGGGGAATGCGCTAAGGTAGCCCGCGAAATTCAAATTTTCTTACGTTTTGTGCAATTTGCAGGTCAGTAACAGGTTGTATGTTGATCTAAATATGATTCGCGGCCATAACAAATATGGCTTTACAGAATTATAATCATTAGAATCAGCACAAAAACTCTTTAAGTTCAAAAAATCCTACTGAATGATTACTTCAGAAATAATATTTCAGTAGGATTTTTTGAAGAGAGTTAGTGTTAGACTTACTGACGTACTATGATAAAATGTAATATTTCGTAGTTCAGTTATTTTTAGTAGTAGGTAGTTCCATTTGTAGGGGGGGCCCATGTTGTCCCGTTCGTTGGTGGTGCCCAAGTTGTGCCATTTGTTGGAGGTGTCCATGTGGTTCCGTTCGTTGGTGGTGCCCAAGTTGTGCCATTTGTTGGAGGTGCCCATGTGGTTCCGTTAGTGGGTGGTGCCCAAGTTGTGTTATTTGTTGGAGGTGCCCATGTGGTCGCGTTCGTTGGTGGTGCCGAAGTTGTTGTGCCATTTGTCGGGGATGCCCATGTGGTTCCGTTCGTTGGTGGTGCCCAAGTTGTGGCATTTGTAGGGGGTATCCATGTGGTCCCGTTCGTTGGCGGTGCCCAAGTTGTACCATATGTTGGAGGTGCCCATGTGGTTCCGTTCGTTGGTGGTGCCCAAGTTGTGGCATTTGTAGGGGGTATCCATGTGGTCCCGTTCGTTGGTGGTGCCCAAGTTGTACCATATGTTGGAGGTGCCCATGTGGTTCCGTTCGTTGGTGGTGCCCAAGTTGTGGCATTTGTAGGGGGTATCCATGTGGTCCCGTTCGCTGGTGGTGCCCGAGTTGTACCATTTGTTGGAGGTGCCCATGTGGTCGCGTTCGTTGGTGGTGTCGAAGTTGTTGTGCCATTTGTCGGGGGACTCCATGTGGTTACATTAATTGGTGGTGCCCAAGTTACCGTTATGGGTGCCCATGTGGTCCCGTTCGTTGGTGGTGCCCAAGTTGTGGCATTTGTAGGGGGTATCCATGGGGTCCCGTTCGTTGGTGGTGCCCAAGTTGTACCATATGTTGGAGGTGCCCATGTGGTTCCGTTCGTTGGTGGTGCCCAAGTTGTGGCATTTGTAGGGGGTATCCATGTGGTCCCGTTCACTGGTGGTGCCCAAGTTGTATCATTTGTTGGAGGTGCCCATGTGGTCGCGTTCGTTGGTGGTGCCGAAGTTGTTTTGCCATTTGTCGGGGGACTCCATGTGGTTACATTAATTGGTGGTGCCCAAGTTACCGTTATGGGTGCCGATGTGGTCCCGTTCGTTGGTGGTGCCCAAGTTGTGGCATTTGTAGGGTGTATCCCTGTTGGCCCGTTCGCTGGTGGTGCCCAAGTTGTATCATTTGTTGGAGGTGCCCATGTGGTCGCGTTCGTTGGTGGTGCCGAAGTTGTTGTGCCCTTTGTCGGGGGACTCCATGTGGTTACATTAATTGGTGGTGCCCAAGTTGTACCATTTGTTGGAGGTGCCCATGTGGTTGCGTTCGTTGGTGGTGCCGAAGTTGTATCATTAGTTGGAGGTGCAGAAGTTACTTCAGGTGGCGCAATGGTTGAGTTCTTCGCTCGCCATGAGGCAACGCGCGAAGTGTCCCTCGGGTGGAACCTAGAAACAAAAAGATTCTCTATTAACATTTAAAACAACATAACAATATGTCATCACGCTTGTATTCCCCGAAAGGCAAGGCAGAGGTAAGCAACATTACTACAACACTATAACAATATTTTATGGTTTTTTCTAAAGCGGTCAAAAACCCCGACTGCGAAAAAGTGAACTTTAAAAAAGAAGGAAACATGATTTATATAACAATCTCATGCTCATTAATTAGGGTTCCGTACCCAAAGGGTAAAACGGGAACCCTATTACTAAGGCTCCGCCGTCTGTCTGTCTGTCCTTCTGTCACCAGGCTGTATCTTTTGAACCATAATAGTTAGACAGTTTAAATTTTCACAGATGATGTATTTCTGTTGCCGGTATAACAACAAATACTAAAAACAAAATTAAATAAATATTTAAGGGGGCTCCCATACAACAAACGTGATATTTTGCTCGTTTTTGCTCAATATTGATAACGGCAACAGGTAGACGCTTGAAATATTCACAGAATATTTAGTTATATATTCACTTAAAAAATAAATAATTAAATTAAAATAAAACAAATATTTACAACAAATAATTAGCTCCGATACAACAAACGTGATTTTTTTGCTGTTTTTATAGATAATGGTACGGAACCCTTCGTGCGCGAGTCTGACTCGCACTTGGCCGGTTATTTTTTATTGCCTTGACTGTATAAGATTGTTTATAGTACTCGTATTAAGCTATATAAATCTTATTTCAAACTTTTTTAAAGTTCACTTTTTACGCAGTCGGGGTTTTTGATTTTTAATTTTTTTTTTTTATAATACGAAATTACATATGAATATTTACTTTGTAAAGTATTACCTAGATTACTTTAGTTATTGTGAATGGGAGGACTAGGGTATATTTTTTCTCAGTTAGTTCCAATGATGGTCTGGCAATTGGAGTACTTTATGCGGCGTTGCAATTAAATGAAAGAAAATTTAAAACTCATATAAAAAGTACACTTTGTAAACAAGCTTATTACAAATTAGAGGATTATATCCAGGATAAGAACTCTTGGAAACATGCTGGTCCAGCTCCATAGGACAATCTGGAGTCTAGACAAAATCTAACTGATTGCTATTTTAATTGTATATTTTATTATTTTTATGACATTTATATTACACTATGTGATTACCTATACTCACACACTGACTTATTTTTTTTGAAAAACTTACTTTTACGAGTCAGCACCTTGTATCTATCTCATAATTAAGTTATTATTCATTGCTTAGTGTTTAATTCTTTTTACCTATTGTGGTATAGTAATTTTATTCTAGGTGCATCGTCTTTACATATAGTTATATAATTGATGTATCAATACCAAATATTGTAAAACATTTTAAAAGAGTAACAGTGGAGTTTCTTGCCCATTCTTCTCCATACGAAGCTACCTTTTGGAAGGGGCGACTAGAATCAATTCTATTTTATTTCTAAATTTTGACGTCAAAAGTGCCATCTACGTGCCTATTTGAAATAAATAATTTGACTTTGACTTTGCGTATCCAATGTCCTTTCTTTGGTATTGTTCGACGAATCGCGGAGCTCCTTAAGTTCTGAGTCTACACGATTATTCACATGCCTTCACCGACGGGACAGGTCCACTCAAATCTGTGTGGTTCTTTCCTTAAAAGACCGTTTCAGATACTAATAATGTACATGGTCCTCACATGATCTGACCAAGATTATGTCTGAACTTTAAAAAAAACTTAGACCCCTGAATTTGACCTATTCAGGTGTAGTCGGATAGGAAATGTCGACTCTATCTGGCTTATTTTTTATTTGTTATTATGATGTGTAAAAGTGATTCCGATATCCATATTTACAGAATAAACAAATTCATTTCATTTCAAAGCAAAACGAACACATCTAAATCCGAAGTTTTGCTTCTAAGAAAGAAGCATGCTAACAATAAGAGCTTTGTTGGCAATAGAGTTAATTATACTTCAATGTTGCATCCTCGAGACATAGTAGTTCGTTACCTAATGCACTACAATGTCACACTGTTGAGAGAATAAAATAAAAAAAATGTAATAGTCTGTCGTCTGTCAACCGTCACCCAAACCTCATTCTTTCTACGTGTGTCACGCTGTGTATTCAATAACTCGACCTAAACATCTTTATATTTCCATTGCGAAAAGTATTAATAAAGTGAAAATTAGTCATAGGAAACGAAAAAGAGAACGTGACGAAGAATATTTTAGGCGTTTATTTTTTTTAAGACTTATAACTCTATCGTTATCTTAATGAGATAACACCTGATGTTATCCTGATAACAAAATGGTATTTCTTAGCGAGCTAACACGCGATGTTATCCAGAAATACAATAACTACTTTCTTGATGAGGTAGTACGTGGGGGAGGTTTTGGTTCGGCCTAGTTCTGTTGAAAACAACAGAAATATCGATGAACCACAAGAGGATGATGAAATCCTAGTAGTCAAATTGGTCGTTAATACCGCGTCTCAAGATAATTGCCTTGACCTTGCTACAAGGACAAACTTCGAGTGACCCGAGCGTGGTCAATGAAAGTTCTACTGTGGATATTTCCACAGAAATTCTTGAGTTGCTTGGCGAAGCTTGGCCGCACTCGGAGAAAAATACCTAATGAAGTCTCTGAACGTTGGGGAAAAATACTGCTTGATGGATCAGATAAAGAACACAAGGAATCATTAAAAGCAAAAATGCTTGTTCCTGAAAATTTAACATTAGTGCTTGTGTACCAAAATCATTTTGAATCAGCGAAAAATCAGCTTGGTTTGGGCTGGCCTCGTTAACCTAACGAAGGACCTCATACAGGCCCAATCTGTGGACAAACTTGATATTCTGAAAAGAATATCTGAAATCAATCAATTGCTTCTTGATCTACACTCTGATTCCAGTGAATACTACAGGCAACCGGAGAACCGGTTTTCAGGCGGGAAATGTGCGGGGTCCTCTTCGACGAGCAAACAATATGACTGCAGCACCATCCACAAGTCGACACCAACCAAAACCATCGACATCTTCGGCGAGGAGGATCAACTACTCAACCCAACGCAGTCGGCAGACAGGAGCCATCAAGATGAATGACAAGAAGAACCGCCGTTAAAGGTGCCTCACGCCAGTATAATTAGAGATTTTATAAAACTCTGGATGTTGTTAATACTAAATTATGTTAATGGTTATAAATACCGTTTATTGGGAAAGTGGTTCAAAACACTGAACCAAAAAACCCACCATCTCATGGAGAAATGGAATCTGCAATATTCAAACTTATTGATTTAGAGGCAATTTCTAAAATGTTCTGATCTACAACAACACTTTATTTCACCGGTATTCTTAACGCCTAAGAGTACAGGCGGTTATAGATTTATCTTAAATCTGAACGTCCTTAGTAAGTTCTTACCAGCCCAACATTTTATAATGGATGATATACGTGCCGTATCAAAATTAATAATAAATAATGCATTCACGGCAACAATAGACCTAAAATTATCTTACTTTTAATGTAAACATATCTCACATAGAAAATATTTGAGACTAGCTGCGCCCCGCGGTTTTACCCGCGTAAGTCTCGATCCCGTGGGTATATCGGGATAAAAAGTAGCAAGTAGCCTATATATTAATCAAGGGTGTCAGCTACCTCCATACAGAATTTTATAAAAATTGGTCCAGCCGTTTGAGCGTGAAGAAGTAATAAACACACTCACAAACTTTCACCTTTATAGGTGATATTAGTGTGATGTGATTCCGTTATTCAATTGCCTACCATATGGGCTCAGCCTGGCGCCATTAGTATAATACAAAATTACTCAAACCCGTTTTGTCTTGTTTGAAGTACCATGCCATACAGTAGCATCTTATTTGGATCACGTTATTTGTATGGGAAATACTTACGACTCATGTCTCAGGACTGTAAATTCAGTAATACAAACATTTGATAAATTATGTTTAGTTATCAACTTAGAAAAAAGTTATCTCATACCAAATCAGATTTGAAAATTCTTAGGAATTCTCATCAACTCACAGTCCATATGTTTACAGCTACCCCAAGAATTTTTTTAAAGAATAAAGCAGCTAATCCATAAATACCGCCGCCGCATAGATAAGTACTGTAGTTATCAGAGATTTTGCAAAACTAATCGGTACGTTATCAGCAGCGTGTCCAGCCATTGCATATGGCTAGGTATATACCAAACGGCTAGAACGGGAGAAATGTTTAGCACTTTGAAGTCAAATGACAACTATGATACAAAATGACTGTTTGTACTCTCTCACAAGAAGACTTCACTTGGTGGAGTCAAATGTCGAATGTCAGAAATATGAACAAACTTCGTGATTGCTCCTTCCAATAGGAAATATTCACAGACTCCTCACTCACAGGATGGGGGAGGCCTGGCCTGTGAGTGAGGATGCAGGTGAAATTGCTAGAGATCTTTGGTCAATGAAAGAAAGAAAACACCACATTAACTTCCTCGATTACTGGCAGCATTGGTGGGCTTAAAAGCCTTTTGCAAAAACAAAACAAATGCAGATGTTCTTCTTAGCTAATACTATTGTCATTGCTTATGTCTACAAAATTAGCGGCACACAATTCCCTCATTTAAATGATATCACTCGGCAAATGTGGCAATGGTGCAATAAAACAATAAAATATATTTATTTAAGCATCCAGAGAGAACACTGACGCGGACCTAGATTCTATCTAATGTTGATACCGAATGGGAGTTAGATTCACAATTATTTAAATCTATTACGCAAAAATTCGGTAAACCTGTTATTGATTTGTTTGCATCGCGCCTTAACAAAAAATGCACAAAATATTTATCCTGGAATCGTGACCTAGACGCCTATGATATAGACGCATTTACAATGCCTTGGAACAATTACTTCGACTATGTGTTCCCACAATTTGCTCCTGTAATAAATGCTTAAAGAAAATTCTGAACAACAAAGCAACTGACATAGTTATCGTCCCGTATGGGCCTAGCCAACCATGTTTCCCGTTGTTCAGTAACCTAATTGATTCTGAAATAATGTTTTTCAAACTTAATGAGAATAATTTATTACCCCCTTCCAGAGAACCCCATCCCGTGTAGAGATAGCTTACCCTGGCGTGCCCAATATTGTCAGAGAAAACGTATAAAAGTATTATCTAAGAAGAACAAAAGGCGAACAATTTCAGTTGAAGAAATATAAATTAGGGTTAAATCTTTATCTAATACTATTACCAATCAGAGCTATCATAACATAAGTTTTAAACAAATGATTAAAAGAATTACAGACACAAACCTAAATAATTATTCTACAATGGTTTTGTTATTAGGAAATAGTACTAGTATTACCAGAAAGGACATAGTGGATGGTGTGAACACCTTATTAAAGTTAAATGTAGGAAAGCTGATATTGTGTGCTTTTCCTTATTCTGACACCTTATCAGATGATGATAATAATTGTATTTTTAGGTTGAATAATACTATTCATAGGCTGACATGTTGTCATAGTGACAAATTACTGTATTTTGACACTAATAAGTTTGTAAGTGGTTTTAAGTTGACTCAGAGAACTTTATCTCTGTCTGGGAAATGTAGACATATGATTGCTATGTTGATAGCATATAATATTAATGAGGTTATAGCTAATATAACGAAATTTAGTATTAGTGACGAGTCTGTGTTGTCTAGTTATACTAACAACATAGAGATTAATTATGAACCATCATGTTGTACGAAGGAGGATCCACCTATAATACCAACATCCTTGGAGGCCACTACCAGTTAGATAGGGTATTCTCTTCCTCCTGGAACTCATACAGGCATTCTAGACTCTTCAGTTGTAGTTGTGGAGGTCACTCCAGATAATTCTTTAAACGAGACTGTAAGACAGCAGAAGTTACCCATTCAAATAACCAATTATTATTATTAGCGAATAATAAAAAGGTACCTTCTGGCCATTTAACTCATAAAAAAAAAACAAAGGGAGTGCAACATACTTTAAAATTATTTCATCCAAATATCCAAGGTTGCTCTTCCAAATTACTGGAAATAGAATTGTTTTTAGAAAATACCAAGTTTGATGTCATTTGTTTAACAGAACATTGGTTAAAAGATCATCAAGTGATGAAAATTATTGTGTAGTTAGCCATTTTAGCCGAAAACGTATGATACATGGCGGATCATTAATATTAATTAAAAATTCTATCAAATCGAAAGAACGGAAAGACATCATCGGACTGTCTGTTGAACACACCATTAAATGGTCCTGTGTTGAGCTTGATAAGCATGTTATAGTATGTGTATACAGACCTCCAAGTTACCAGAATCTATCTTTGTTTGATTCTGTACTGGAAGATGTATTAAAAAAACTTAGTACTAATAGTAAGTCAATAATCATATGTGGTGATTTTAATATTAACTTATTAGAAAATAACTCGAACACTGTCAGATTATTAAGTCTTTTTAGGTCATTTGATTTGTCAAATGTTTTTATTGAACCAACCTGAGTGACAGCTTCTTCTGCCACTTGTATAGATAATATTTTTTGTAATTGTGATTACTTACACAAACAAATTGTAAATAAGTTGCCATCTGATCATAGTGGTCAAACAATAACATTTTGCTCCTATATGCCTGTACAAAAAACTCAAATAAGGTTTAGGCCAATTACAAGTAAAAATTTAGAGAAATTAAATAATTCTTTGGCCAGTGCATTATGTGTTCAGAGATTTAATAATATTTGTGACCCAAATGAGTTCTACGCCGAGTTCTTTTCACTATTAAACACACAATTTAATGACACTTTTCCACTAAAGACTAAAAGTATTTACAAAAAGTTCGTATTTAGTGATTGGGCGACTCCAGGTATTCGTAAAAGCAGGCAAAATCTTTTTGAACTTTATGGCCTTAAGCAACATATGAATAATACAAGCTTTCATCAATATATTGCAAAATATTCTAAAACTTTTAAAAGTGTGTGCAAAACAGCTAAAGCTCTTTATATTAGCAATAAAATAAAATCAGCTGATGATAAAATAAAAACTACCTGGCAAATAATAAATAATGAAACAGGTAGGAAAAAACAGCGTAATACGGAATTAAATTTAGAAACTGCACATGGGCCCATCACTTCAGAGGTAGAAATAGCTCAGGAATTTGAAAACTTTTTTGCTAATATTTCCCTTAAAACTACTGAAACTTTAAATTCCTCACCCGCGCTCTCTGCTGCCTTACTTAGAAAGAATGTAAAAGTATGCCCTTTGGAATTTAGGTTCCAACATACAAACCCCCAGGCTGTTATAAAAACTTTTAAAGATCTTAAAATTAAATTAACAGAAGATCTCTGGGGCACGTCTGTAAAAGTCTGTAGATCTATAATCGAAACCATTGCGCCCTATTTAGCTTTTATATTTAACACCAGTGTGGATCAAGGAGTCTTTCCGGATCTCATGAAACACAGTAAAGTAGTTCCTTTGTTCAAATCCGGAGATAGTAAAGAACCCAATAATTATAGGCCTGTGTCAATTCTGCCAGTTCTCAGTAAGGTGTTTGAAAAGTTGATGCTCAATCAAATGTTACGTCACTTTAATAAAAAATCCATCTTTCATGAACAGCAGTACGGTTTCACTAAAGGGCGTTGTACCACTGACGCCGGTGTTACCCTAATAAAGAACATTTTTAACGCCTGGGAGGAAGCACAAGATGCCATTGGAATCTTTTGCGACCTCTCTAAAGCGTTCGATTGCGTGAACCATGAGACACTTTTGCTGAAACTAGAGCACTATGGGATTAGGAATGCAGCTCTTGATTTACTAAGATCATACCTAAAAGATAGAAAGGTTAAAGTTCAAATAAACGGCGTTAACTCATTAGGGTCTGAAATGGCAATGGGCGTTCCTCAAGGTTCGATATTGGGTCCATTCCTCTTTTCAGTTTACATTAATGATTTACCCCAATTACTTCAAAATCAACCGAAGATGGTGTTATTTGCTGATGACACATCATTGATCTTTAAAATAGATCGACGATCACAAAATCTTGATGAAGTGAATAACTCTATTCTTCAGGTCCAAGATTGGTTTACGGTAAATAATTTGGTACTAAATGAAAAAAAAACCAAATGTATTAGATTTAAATTACCTAATGTTAGAAGTAGCGAATGTGATATCATATTGAACGGAGAAAAACTGGAGTTTATTAATCAAACGGTTTTCCTAGGAATCACTCTAGACGAGAAACTGCAATGGGGACCACATATAACCTCTCTGGCGGGGCGGCTAAGCTCGGCCGCTTATGCTGTTAGAAAGATAAGACAGCTAACAGATATAGAAACCGCGCGTTTGGTTTATTTTAGTTACTTCCACAGCATTATGTCGTATGGCATTTTACTGTGGGGTCGGGCTGCTGACATTGAGTCCATCTTTATTTTGCAAAAGAGAGCTGTCAGAGCAATTTATAATCTCCGTCGCCGCGAATCTCTTAGGGAACTATTTAAAAGGATTAATATTATGACGGTACCTTGCCAATTCATTTATGAAAATATTATGTATGTAAGGAAAATCTACATATTTTTAACAAGATAAGCGATAGACATAATTTTAATACTAGAAATAAAGATAAAATAGATCAACCATTTTTCAGATTATCTAAAGTACATACATCTTTTATGGGGTACTGTGTTAAATGTTACAACAGAATACCTTGTGATATATTGAAATTAAATGAGAGAAAATTTAAAACACATATTAAAAGTACACTTTGTAAACAAGCATATTACAAGTTAGAGGATTATATCCAGGACAGGAATGCTTGGAAACATGCTGGTCCAGCTCCATAGGACAATCTAGAGTCTAGACAAAATCAAACTGGTTGCTATTTTTATGGTAAAATCTGTTATTTTTATGATATTGATTTTACATTCTGTGATAACCTATACTCACACACTGACTTATTTTTTTATTTTTTTAGAAAAACATACTTGTATGATGTTTGTTAATATGTGAACACCACGTATCTATCTAATAATTAAGTTATTTTTCATTGCTTAGTTTTTAATTCGTTTTACCTATTATGGTATAGTAATTTTATTCTAGGTGCATCGTCTTGACATATAATCATATAATTAATGTAATCAAACAAAATATTGTAAAACATTTTTAAAAGAGTACCGGTGGAGTTTCTTGCCCATTCTTCTCCATACGAAACTACCTTTTGGAAGGGGCAACTAGAATCAATTCTATTTTTTTTGTAAATTTTGACGTTCAAAAGTGCCTCTTATGTGCCTATTTGAAATAAATGGTTTGACTTTGACTTTGAATAATACCATGAGCCAGT
This sequence comes from Tiliacea citrago, assembly GCA_963921375.1. Classification (NCBI taxonomy): domain Eukaryota; kingdom Metazoa; phylum Arthropoda; class Insecta; order Lepidoptera; family Noctuidae; genus Tiliacea; species Tiliacea citrago. Next base: position 27,439,171 of record OY992790.1, on the reverse strand, counting down.
ATAATTTTGCTCTTAATAGCTGGTATTCCTTTTGTATAACTAATAAAATTGACTATTTTGATAGCTCAATACCATACCTATACCATAAAATTCTTAACTGAGGAATTTAACAAATGTAAACGTTATGGGACGTTAAATCCTTTTCGATCTGCATTGAAATTAATTTTACCAAAAAGTCAAACAGAAAATAATTATGTTCATAGATTCTTTAAAGGTGTTTTTAAAAATCAAGACTACCTTTTCTAAATATTGTATTACTTGGAATCCTAATTTGGTCTTAGATCACCTTACTAAGTTATATCCTAATGAAAGTCTATCCCTTAAATACATTTTTTTTTTAACTTTAACTTTGCTTGCATTGTCCACAGGACAACAGATGCAAACCTTATCTTTGATCAAAGTTAATGGTATCCATGTAACTAAAACAGGAATAATAATCACCGTTAACATTATGATTAAAAATTTAAAACTTCAACACCAAACAGAAAAAAACCCCGCTTGACCCTAACTTCCTATATAGAAAATTTTTGCCCACTTAGAAACACTTATAATTGCGATAATTTAATCCAAACTTATAATAAACACTTTACCCTCCTTTGCGTCACGCAGTCGGGTAAAAAACCAATACACAATAATTGTACCTCCCAGTCCATCAGCCGCTGAATCAAAGAAACGCTTAGTGATAGAGGCGTGGACGTAAATATGTTCACTGCCTACAGTACTAGGCATGCATCCACGTCAGCGGCTTTCAGATCGGGCGTCTCAATGGAAATAATAAAAAAAACCGCTAAACCATGAATTGAGAGCTTGAGTAGGTATATAACAGTTTGCGCGTCGATGTCTCCTGCACCGTGTATTATTTATTATAAGTACTACGTAGACCATGTTTCATTTTCACGAAATAATAGGAAAGTCAATTTCAGAAGCCTTAGAAAATACTTACAATGACATGAAATGGATAATAAAATACAAAAATGTATTCCGTGTTACAACAACAGCTAACTAACTAACAGCTGCTAATTGATAAAGCGAATAATTACGAGAACTTACTGCAAGTCTGCAATGTTCGTCTGGTCAGCGACAACGCTGATTAGAAGACAGCACCACACAAGACAATTATTCATGTTCGGCGGCCGAGGGACTAGCACTGTGCAGGACAACGGTGCTGTTTGCTAATTATACTGCCGCTAGAACCGCCCCTTTGATAAGCACTGATAAGTCCGAAATCAAATCAATGCTTAATCAGCGATTAATATTATTTTCCCAATACCTACATCCTACTAACCAAGCTTGTGTGTCATTGTCCCGCCGCCGCCGCCGCGTCATGGCATTCAGAAACTGTTGCACATGTCGAAATTTCGCAAGCGCTATCCTTTGGTCTTACCGTTTAATAGTACTCATTATAGGTACTTACCTATTGTTATGAATTTAGAATTCCTTGTTACTTGCTACGCTGCTGTCAGCAACGTTTCTTGATTTCATTGAATTTTGATGATTTGGACTACATAGGTAGGAAAAATGGAAGTTTCACGAATTAACTACGGTCTGGACGCTGTAGCACCCTTCAGCATCCTTCCCTAGAGGAGAGTCGGTCGGATATCATTAGGTAGCGTAAATAGTATCCCTTGAAAAAAATTTCATCACAGCAGAGTTAGGCGGTCAAGGACAAAAGTCGATTGACACTTCTACGAGTACTTTACGTATCATAAATATTCTTAAGAGTAAATATTCTTTTCATTTTACTGCTGTTCCGATTTCAATTAAATATCGCAATAATTAAGATTTAAGAACTGAAGTGTTGAATCGACTTTTGTCGACGACTGTTCCTGGTCTGTTTGATGTTTGGTTTTTGGGTATAGCTCGTTTATCATACTTAGGGCCTGTATCATGAATTCGATGTCCGAATAGTCACTATTTTCACCGATTCAATTCAAAAATAGAAAACGACGGCGCAGCGGCGGGCGTGGTTGTGTCATATCACCGAAGAGGTCGCAAAGAGTGACACTGGCTGATTACTGTCACTCTAGCAGAGCGACGCAACGATGGTTGTGCGGCGGTGTCTTCTGATGATGTCAGGAGAGCCCTGTCGTACCACGTCCCCGACGAACTGCTATATTCCGGCTCAATCCCGATGATATTGAAGCTGCTGAACCATTAATACGATGACCACTTCTGGTGAAGGCTATCCGTTAGATAGATAGATATAATTTTTATGAAATTGTAGAATCTACCAAGTAACCTAAGTACAAGCTGTTTAAATGGCGTCTGTACAACCAATGTTGTATATCGCTGTTGAAGGGATTATACTTAAGTTGTTCAGTAGTCAGGCATGCGGTACAATAGCCGTACAACAGTGAATATAATCCCAAAGGAGATTCAAAGGCGTTTCATAGAGTTATTGTATGGGCAGTTGATGTAAAGCAGAGTTATAAATACCTTTTATAACAGTGTGGGACTATACTATAGAAGGATACTATAGAAGGGCTTTAGTAGTCAAGAGTATTTGAATGGAGTTATAACTTATTTTAAAATGTTTTAGGTTGTATATTGTATATTTCTAAAGCCTTAAGCTCATAAATATAACTAATTACACCCTTTGAAACGCTATATCTACAGCGGATAAATATAATTCTATAGTAGCGCATAGGCCGGTATATTTGAGAATTTTACAGTAACTTTAGGGTAAATAACTGAATGAGACAAGACAGATACGGCTTTTATACAGGATCAATCAGTGATTAATCAGTGTGGAGGCTAGCATGTTCCTGATTGATTTATCAGTGCCGTGGACCGAGGATATGAAAACCGGTAAACTAATATCTACTAGAAATTTTGCGGAATTAAGAATTAAGCTTGTTTTTGATTATTTGTTTTCAAACAGCTTGTCGCGGAAATTGTAAATAATACTTTAGCAAGTACTTGCTTACCAACCAATCTGTGTCCAATGAAATAAATGGTGTCTACTTTTATGAACATTTAACGCATAGACTTATAAAAAAAGTCAGACGGAACTCCCGCTAAGACAAAACTGTGTCCCGTAATGGCGGCGACAGTCTTATGTGTGAGTGAATTTAGGGTTGTCATGATAGCCAAAATTACCCACTTAATATTGTTTTATTTTAAGAAAAATACAGGTCGGCATACAAAGAGGTACTGCATATGTAACAACTCGCCGGAGTCCTCCTTTAGTTGTATAAAAGTCATTCGTTTCAAAATGTAAACTGCAAATGGCACTGTATTTGTTTAGAATCCAATCATTTTGACAGTTACAATTTCGAATTTTTTCAATCCAATCATTTAGCCAAACTTCAATTACTTTAGGAAATCTAGTAGAAAGAATATAAAACAACTAGTAATAATTAACCTAAATAATTGAATTGATTAAAAATATATTCATTTCCCGTATATTTAGTGTAATTTGCACACGTGAATATTGGCAACACTGGCCTTGTGATGAATTATTTTGTTCTGGTGAATAAAGATTGATTGTAATCTATAAAATCGGGAACTAAGTTGTTGAATTATTCATTTACCTATGAAACGTGATTCCTGTATTTTTTTTCTTCCGATCGCTACAGTTTTTGCAACATTCCACCACACAAGACATGCTGTATTTCAATACTTTTTTTGCCGCATAGACGTGTCGACTGTGTTGACGTTTGCACGCGTAATGGGTGACTATGCTGTGAATGTGTGCGTGGGGGCCTGTACGTACAGCGAGCTGGCTGACTCTAAGTGACACAGTTTTCTGTTAGCGAGAATCCGTCCGAAGTTTTATACGTCCATGATTTAACGTTACAAACTTTTTGGAAAAATTGGGAAAAATAATACAGTCTTGTGTTTTTAAACATTGTAAACCCTGTTCCTAAAATCAAAAGAAAGAAGATGGAGTATGATTACATACTTATATATTGATTATTTGTCTATTTGGATATTATTTTTAATGTTAGTGACATATTGAAACACAAAACCTTGACAAAATCGTTCGGTGTTGCTAGTTTATATTGAAACATTTATCCCCTAAGTTAGGAAAGTATAGGGTACAGGAATTTCGATTTACAAAAATATTTATTTCGATAATAGTGTCATATGCCTTTTCTTACTTAATAAATTTTCTCTTATAATATTTATTAGATCAGTCAATTTGTCATATCATGGGTTCTAAACCCATGAAAATAAAAAATATAAATGTATCGTTTATTACCAAGATACATTTGCGGTTAATTTGACGTATACTGTTAATAAAAAGAACTGATTTTAGAACAAAAACAACACTTTTATAAAACGCGTTAGGTATGTGATATAGTAAATAAAAGGACTCGATATAGAGGAATATGATTATATTACCACGTTTTTATTAAGTCACATTCTTGTTTGTATGTCTGTCTGTCGTTCCGAGTGGAATCTTGCAACTTAAATTTCGAGCACTACCCGATTAGCTATCCAGCTGAAACTTTTAGGGTAGCTCACTACTCGATGACAATGCATTCTAAATCCATTTATTAGCATGCAATTACGACCTTACCTCAAAAAAATAAATAAAAACCGCTATAACTTGAAAGGAAGCGAGATAGAGCAAAAATAACACGTTTGAGTGGTTTTCACTTAATCAAACACATCGATCGATAGGTTCGCAAACCTGAAAACATAACCAAAATTTTTTTTTTTGCTTTTTCTGTATTAAATCGGCAATAAATGAATGAGCTACCCTAAACGTTTCAGCCGGATAGCTAATTAGGATGTGCTCGAAATTTAAGTTGCAAGATTCCACCCGGAACGACAGACAGGCAAACAAGAAAGTGACTTAATAAAAAAGTGGTAAGTTTTTCTTCTTATATTTCTGTCGCTAAATTCTGTAAACGATTTCGATGGCCGACCCAAGCTTTGATGCACTCTCGGTATTTCAAAAGTTTTTTCAGCTATTCTTCATTGTTTTTTTAGGAATCTTGTTTGTATTTTATCTATATAACTCTTCTCTGCATTTTTCTGAGACACTAATTTATTTATTTCATGTACTTAATGAAATTTTATGGGTAATTTTTTCATTAACATGGCAACCGTACACACACATAGAAGCACGTGTTCTTATACATATAGTCATGTGTGGGTAACAGCCACGTGACAGCACTGTCACGTGGCTGTTACCCACACATGACTACAAACGTGCCTCACTTTATTGTTCCGCGCGGTCTATCTGCTTTTTTCTATAATCTGAGGTCTTTATATACAACGTTCACAGTTTTCTTGTCATTAGACAATACAAACATGTTTTCTTTAGAGGTTACTCTTGAAAGAGCGATTAGATAAGGATTAATGCTGTATTGTCTAAAATCGCTTCGTAAATAAGCCATTATTTCTCGTAAAAAGTAAAGGATAAAATAATAGTTATTGTGGGTTATCCCTAAGAGATAGACATATACCATCGCGAACATTTTGGTAAACCTTTTTAAGGTGTACAATACTGTAGTATTCAGCTAGCATTTGCAATGAAAGCGCAAAAAATGTGTTTATTTACGACATCACATTAGAAACCTTAAAAATTATCAGCGTTTCTATATCATGCATGTATTACATTTAAACTGATTGACATATAAACCATCCTCTTGAATTAAATCTTGAAAGTTTTAAAGATCTGAGCATACATAGGGACAGACAGACAGCGGGAAGCGACTTTTATAAACTATGTAGTGAGGATACAAAACTATCGGTCGGCGATTGACGTCGTAATATCAATATCATGAATTAGCTGGACAATTCTGCGCAGCTATTTAATGTCAATGTCATAATAATTATTATGTTCTTCAAGAACAGCTGCCTAAATGAGCTCTGACGGCAGGTTTCACGGTTACGGTTTCAGGATTTAAGAAATTGAAGTATGATGAAATGGAGAAATAACAGAAACAAAATCGTTTATAAATATATATGTAATAAATCGTTTATATATATAGGTATATACCTATTTTTAATATTTTTAATTTCTTAACAGATTAGAATTCTTTGAATCAGGTAAGGTTAAGTTACAAAGTTACAACCAGCTTGAACAGCTATCCAACCTTAAGTTACAAGCTCTGTGATCCAACCAATGTTCGCTGTGGTATCGAGCGTGTCTCGGCATACTGTAAAGTGCCATAGTAGTTATTTAAGGGGAATGCGCTAAGGTAGCCCGCGAAATTCAAATTTTCTTACGTTTTTTGCAATTTGCAGGTCAGTAACAGGTTGTATGTTGATCTAAATATGATTCGCGGCCATAACAAATATGGCTTTACAGAATTATAATCATTAGAATCAGCACTAAAACTCTTTAAGTTCAAAAAATCCTACTGAATGATTACTTCAGAAATAATATTTCAGTAGGATTTCTTGAAGAGAGTTAGAGTTACTTACTGACGTACTATGATAAAATGTAATATTTCGTAGTTCAGTTATTTTTAGTAGTAGGTAGTTCCATTTGTAGGGGGGGGCCATGTTGTCCCGTTCGTTGGTGGTGCCCAAGTTGTACCATTTGTTGGAGGTGCCCATGTGGTCGCGTTTATTGGTGGTGCCCAATTTGTTGTGCCATTTGTCGGGGGACTCCATGTGGTTACATTAATTGGTGGTGCCCATGTTACCGTTATGGGTGCCCATGTGGTTCCGTTCGTTGGTGGTGCCCAAGTTGTGGCATTTGTAGGGGGTATCCATGTGGTCCCGTTCGCTGGTGGTGCCCAAGTTGTACCATTTGTTGGAGGTGCCCATGTGGTCGCGTTCGTTGGTGGTGCCGAAGTTGTTGTGCCATTTGTCGGGGGACTCCATGTGGTTACATTAATTGGTGGTGCCCAAGTTACCGTTATGGGTGCCCATGTGGTGCCGTTCGTTGGTGGTGCCCAAGTTGTGGCATTTGTAGTGGGTATCCATGTGGTCCCGTTCGCTGGTGGTGCCCAAGTTGTACCATTTGTTGGAGGTGCCCATGTGGTCGCGTTCGTTGGTGGTGCCGAAGTTGTTGTGCCATTTGTCGGGGGACTCCATGTGGTTACATTAATTGGTGGTGCCCAAGTTACCGTTATGGGTGCCCATGTGGTGCCGTTCGTGGGTGGTGCCCAAGTAGTGGCATTTGTAGTGGGTATCCATGTGGTCCCGTTCGCTGGTGGTGCCCAAGTTGTACCATTTGTTGGAGGTGCCCATGTGGTTGCGTTCGTTGGTGGTGCCGAAGTTGTATCATTAGTTGGAGGTGCAGAAGTTACTTCAGGTGGCGCAATGGTTGAGTTCTTCGCTCGCCATGAGGCAACGCGCGAAGTGTCCCTCGGGTGGAACCTAGAAACAAAAAGATTCTCTATTAACATTTAAAACAACATAACAATATGTCATCACGCTTGTATTCCCCGAAAGGCAAGGCAGAGGTAAGCAACATTACTACAACACTATAACAACATTTTATGGTTTTTCTAAAGCGGTCAAAAACCCCGACTGCGAAAAAGTGAACTTTAAAAAAGAAGGAAACATTATTTATATAACAATCTCATGCTCATTAATTAGGGTTCCGTACCCGAAGGGTAAAACGGGAACCCTAGTACTAAGGCTCCGCCGTGTGTCTGTCTGTCTGTCACCAGGCTGTATCTTTTGAACCGTGATAGTTAGACAGTTGAAATTTTCACAGATGGTGTATTTCTATTGCCGCTATAACAACAAATACAAAAAAACAAAATTTAATAAATATTTAAAGGGGCTCCCATACAACAAACGTGATTTTTTGGCTCGTTTTTGCTCGATATTGATAACAGCAATAGGTGGACGCTTAAAATATTCACAGAAAATTTAGTTATATATTCACTTTAAAAATAAATAATTAAATTAAAATAAAATAAATATTTAAGGGGGGCTCTCATACAACAAACGTGATTTTTTTGGCATTTTTATAGATAATGGTACGGAACCCTACGTGCGCGAGTCCGACTCGCAATTGGCCGGTTTTTTATTTGTTAATATGATGTGTAAAAGTGATTCTGATATCCATATTTACAGAATAAACAAATTCATTTCATTTCAAAGCAAAACGAACACATCTAAATCCGAAGTTTTGCTTCAAAGAAAGAAGCATGCTAACAATAAGAGCTTTGTTGGCAATAGAGTTAGTAAATCAATACCCTCCTTTTTTTTCTATCATTGTCGATCAACTTGTCATTGCTACTTTTACTTAACATCTAAATGCCTACCTACACTACACATACACTACACATGTACCTTTTCCATATTATTATGATTTGAACATCTCTTCCGATTTTGTTATGTTATATTGTGTTCTACCTAAGTTCTCTATAAAAGTCTAAGTATGACTTAAAATTGTGTTCATTGGCTTTCGTTGCTGACGGTATGTAATTTTTTTTTTAAATTGATTTCTATATGGTGACTTTAATTTCTTTGTAGCAAGTTTACAATACCTATGTATTATATTATGATACAGGGTGTAAGGGACATCGACGCGCTAACTGCTAAACCATGAATTGAGAGCTTGAGTAGGTATATAACAGTTTGCGCGTCGATGTCTCCTGCACCGTGTATTATTTATTATAAGTACTACGTAGACCATGTTTCATTTTCACGAAATAATAGGAAAGTCAATTTCAGAAGCCTTAGAAAATACTTACAATGACATGAAATGGATAATAAAATACAAAAATGTATTCCGTGTTACAACAACAGCTAACTAACTAACAGCTGCTAATTGATAAAGCGAATAATTACGAGAACTTACTGCAAGTCTGCAATGTTCGTCTGGTCAGCGACAACGCTGATTAGAAGACAGCACCACACAAGACAATTATTCATGTTCGGCGGCCGAGGGACTAGCACTGTGCAGGACAACGGTGCTGTTTGCTAATTATACTGCCGCTAGAACCGCCCCTTTGATAAGCACTGATAAGTCCGAAATCAAATCAATGCTTAATCAGCGATTAATATTATTTTCCCAATACCTACATCCTACTAACCAAGCTTGTGTGTCATTGTCCCGCCGCCGCCGCCGCGTCATGGCATTCAGAAACTGTTGCACATGTCGAAATTTCGCAAGCGCTATCCTTTGGTCTTACCGTTTAATAGTACTCATTATAGGTACTTACCTATTGTTATGAATTCCTTGTTACTTGCTACGCTGCTGTCAGCAACGTTTCTTGATTTCATTGAATTTTGATGATTTGGACTACATAGGTAGAAAAAATTGAAGTTTCACGAATTAACTGCAGTCTGGAAGCTGTAGCACGCTTCTGCATCCTTCCATCGAGGAGAGTCGGTCGGATATCATTAGGTAGCGTAAATAGTATCCCTTGGAAAATAACTTCATCACAGCAGAGTTAGGCGGTCAAGGACAAAAGTCGATTGACACTTCTACTTTACGTATCATGAATATTCTTAAGAGTAAATATTCTTTTCATTTTACTGCTGTTCCGATTTCAATTAAATATCGCAATAATTAAGATTTAAGAACTGGGGCCCAATTCTGTAACTTTGAGTTAAGCAACCAAACGATTTCGATGGCCGACCCAAGCGTTACCCCAGCAAGAAAGTGTCTCCTAGAGTTATATGAGTGGAACATTTAATTGGTGCCTTAGCTGCTGTAAATGTGACATAAAGACATGAAAATGCCACATAAAGAATGTGTGCCCCCTGTCGTTTTGGAATAAAAACGGAAAAAACGATTCCTGCTGGGGTAACGTTTTTCTAGCAGGAAAATTCTAAACGAATGATCGGAAAGAGAAAAATTGTGCATGGCCAGATAGCTTATATGTGTGCCAAAAGGTGCCCCCAAAAATAAAATCTGTGCCCCTTCAGGTTTTCGAGATATTGCATTTCCTGCTGGAGTAACGTTTTGCAGAATCGTATATCTCTAGAACCATTGCATGTGCCCCTGTAGAATAAACGACAAGGGGCACACATTTTTTATGTGGGGGCAAATTTACAGCAGTTAAGGCACCAATTAAATGTTCCACTCATATAACTCTAGGAGACACTTTCTTGCTGGGGTAACGTACACGCTTGGGTCGGCCATCGAAATCGTTTACAGAATTTAGCGACAGAAATATAAGAAGAAAAACATACCACTTTTTTGTTAAGTCACTTTCTTGTTTGTCTGTCTGTCGTTCCGGGTGGAATCTTGCAACTTAAATTTCGAGCACTTCCCGATTAGCTATCCCGCTGAAACTTTCAGGGTAGCTCACTACTCGATGACAATGCATTCTAAATCCATTTATTAGCATGCAATTACGACCTTACCTCAAAAAAATAAATAAAAACCGCTATAACTTGAAAGGAATAAAGAAGGTCGTCCAATAAAGAAGGTCATCGATATGTATGAATCCATCGCTTTTAGTAGTCATTCGAATTTGGTCGGATAACCAGCCGTTGTTTACATATTTTGGTTTTTTGTTAATATTTACTTAATGCGAAACATTCCAAGCTGAATATTTTCACCATATATTTTTGACTAAAGGCACAAGATTTTGGTTTACACCTACACATCTGGGATTGAGCCGGTTCCTTGTATTTTGCCGTCAAAATTATGACACCATCGTTTTGACTTTTAGCAAGATTATTCAAAAACGCATGCATGAACAGTTTTGAAACTTTGTATGGTTATTATTAGCGTCAAGAAGGACCGAATACAATTTTCAGCGAACTTATACCTTCTCTCATTTAGGCGCTGTGATGTTTTTTCGGGTTTTCATAAAACCGCGATGAAAACTACAAATATTATCTTAAATCTAATTGGGGCACTAAAGGGCACACATTAAGAGCTACTCGTGTATGTTTATTCTACAGGGGCACATGCAATGGTTTTAGAGATATACGATTCTGCAAAACGTTACTCCAGCAGGAAATGCAATATCTCGAAAACCTGAAGGGGCACAGATTTTATTTTTGGGGGCACATTTTGGCACACACATAAGCTATCTGGCCATGCACAATTTTTCTCTCTCCGATCATTCGTTTAGAATTTTCCTGCTAGAAAATCGTTACCCCAGCAGGAATCGTTTTTTCTGTTTTTTTCCAAAACGACAGTGGCACACATTTTTTATGTGGGGGCACATTTACAGCAGCTAAGGCACCAATTAAATGTTCCACTCATATAACTCTAGGAGACACTTTCCTGCTGGGGTAACGTACACGACCCAAGCTTTGATGCACTCTCGGTATTTCAAAAGTTTTTTCAGCTATTCTTCATTGTTTTTTTAGGAATCTTGTTTGTATTTTATCTATATAACTCTTCTCTGCATTTTTCTGAGACACTAATTTATTTATTTCATGTACTTAATGAAATTTTATGGGTAATTTTTTCATTAACATGGCAACCGTACACACACATAGAAGCACGTGTTCTTATACATATAGTCATGTGTGGGTAACAGCCACGTGACAGCACTGTCACGTGGCTGACTGACCATCATGGCTGTCATGTTACCCACACATGACTACAAACGTGCCTCACTTTATTGTTCCGCGCGGTCTATCTGCTTTTTTCTATAATCTGAGGTCTTTATATACAACGTTCACAGTTTTCTTGTCATTAGACAATACAAACATGTTTTCTTTAGAGGTTACTCTTGAAAGAGCGATTAGATAAGGATTAATGCTTTATTGCCTAAAATCGCTTCGTAAATAAGCCATTATTTCTCGTAAAAAGTAAAGAATAAAATAATAGTTATTGTGGGTTATCCCTAAGAGATAGACATATACCATCGCGAACATTTTGGTAAACCTTTTTAAGGTGTACAATACTGTAGTATTCAGCTAGCATTTGCAATGAAAGCGCAAAAAATGTGTTTATTTACGACATCACATTAGAAACCTTAAAAATTATCAGCGTTTCTATATCATGCATGTATTAGACATATAAACCATCCTCTTGAATTAAATCTTGAAAGTTTTAAAGATCTGAGCATACATAGGGACAGACAGACAGCGGGAAGCGACTTTTATAAACTATGTAGTGAGGATACAAAACTATCGGTCGGCGATTGACGTCGTAATATCAGTATCATGAATTAGCTGGGCAGTTCTGCGCAGCTATTTAATGTCAATGTCATAATAATTATTATGTTCTTCAAGAACAGCTGCCTAAATGAGCTCTGACGGCAGGTTTCACGGTTACGGTTTCAGGATTTAAGAAATTGAAGTATGATGAAATGGAGAAATAACAGAAACAAAATCGTTTATAAATATATATGTAATAAATCGTTTATATATATAGGTATATACCTATTTTTAATATTTTTAATTTCTTAACAGATTAGAATTCTTTGAATCAGGTAAGGTTAAGTTACAAAGTTACAACCAGCTTGAACAGCTATCCAACCTTAAGTTACAAGCTCTGTGATCCAACCAATGTTCGCTGTGGTATCGAGCGTGTCTCGGCATACTGTAAAGTGCCATAGTAGTTATTTAAGGGGAATGCGCTAAAGTAGCTAAGGTAGGTAAATTAAAATTTTCTTACGTTTTTTGCAATTTGCAGGTCAGTAACAGGTTGTATGTTGATCTAAATATGATTCGCGGCCATAACAAATATGACTTTACAGAATTATAATCATTAGAATCAGCACAAAAACTCTTTAAGTTCAAAAAATCCTACTGAATGATTACTTCAGAAATAATATTTCAGTAGGATTTTTTGAAGAGAGTTAGAGTTACTTACTGACGTACTATGATAAAATGTAATATTTCGTAGTTCAGTTATTTTTAGTAGTAGGTAGTTCCATTTGTAGGGGGGGCCCATGTTGTCACGTTCGTTGGTGGTGCCCAAGTTGTGCCATTTGTTGGAGGTGCCCATGTGGTCGCGTTTATTGGTGGTGCCCAATTTGTTGTGCCATTTGTCGGGGGACTCCATGTGGTTACATTAATTGGTGGTGCCCATGTTACCGTTATGGGTGCCCATGTGGTTCCGTTCGTTGGTGGTGCCCAAGTTGTGGCATTTGTAGGGGGTATCCATGTGGTCCCGTTCGCTGGTGGTGCCCAAGTTGTACCATTTGTTGGAGGTGCCCATGTGGTCGCGTTCGTTGGTGGTGCCCAAGTTGCTGTGCCATTTGTTGGGGGACTCCATGTGGTTACATTAATTGGTGGTGCCCAAGTTATCGTTATGGGTGCCCATGTGGTCCCGTTCGTTGGTGGTGCCCAAGTTGTACCATATGTTGGAGGTGCCCATGTGGTTCCGTTCGTTGGTAGTGTCCAAGTTGTGGCATTTGTAGGGGGTATCCATGTGGTCCCGTTCGCTGGTGGTGCCCAAGTTGTACCATTTGTTGGAGGTGCCCATGTGGTCGCGTTCGTTGGTGGTGCCGAAGTTGTTGTGCCATTTGTCGGGGGACTCCATGTGGTTACATTAATTGGTGGTGCCCAAGTTACCGTTATGGGTGCCCATGTGGTGCCGTTCGTTGGTGGTGCCCAAGTTGTGGCATTTGTAGTGGGTATCCCTGTGGTCCCGTTCGCTGGTGGTGCCCAAGTTGTACCATTTGTTGGAGGTGCCCATGTGGTTGCGTTCGTTGGTGGTGCCGAAGTTGTATCATTAGTTGGAGGTGCAGAAGTTACTTCAGGTGGCGCAATGGTTGAGTTCTTCGCTCGCCATGAGGCAACGCGCGAAGTGTCCCTCGGGTGGAACCTAGAAACAAAAAGATTCTCTATTAACATTTAAAACAACATAACAATATGTCATCACGCTTGTATTCCCCGAAAGGCAAGGCAGAGGTAAGCAACATTACTACAACACTATAACAACATTTTATGGTTTTTTCTAAAGCGGTCAAAAACCCCGACTGCGAAAAAGTGAACTTTAAAAAAGAAGGAAACATTATTTATATAACAATCTCATGCTCATTAATTAGGGTTCCGTACCCGAAGGGTAAAACGGGAACCCTAGTACTAAGGCTCCGCCGTGTGTCTGTCTGTCTGTCACCAGGCTGTATCTTTTGAACCGTGATAGTTAGACAGTTGAAATTTTCACAGATGGTGTATTTCTATTGCCGCTATAACAACAAATACAAAAAAACAAAATTTAATAAATATTTAAAGGGGCTCCCATACAACAAACGTGATTTTTTGGCTCGTTTTTGCTCGATATTGATAACAGCAATAGGTGGACGCTTAAAATATTCACAAAATATTTAGTTATATATTCACTTTAAAAATAAATAATTAAATTAAAATAAAATAAATATTTAAGGGGGGCTCTCATACAACAAACGTGATTTTTTTGGCATTTTTATAGATAATGGTACGGAACCCTTCGTGCGCGAGTCCGACTCGCACTTGGCTGGTTTTTTATTTGTTAATATGATGTGTAAAAGTGATTCCGATATCCATATTTACAGAATAAACAAATTCATTTCATTTCAAAGCAAAACGAACACATCTAAATCCGAAGTTTTGCTTCAAAGAAAGAAGCATGCTAACAATAAGAGCTTTGTTGGCAATAGAGTTAGTAAATCAATACCCTCCTTTTTTTTCTATCATTGTCGATCAACTTGTCATTGCTACTTTTACTTAACATCTAAATGCCTACCTACACTACACATACACTACACATGTACCTTTTCCATATTATTATGATTTGAACATCTCTTCCGATTTTGTTATGTTATATTGTGTTCTACCTAAGTTCTCTATAAAAGTCTAAGTATGACTTAAAATTGTGTTCATTGGCTTTCGTTGCTGACGGTATGTAATTTTTTTTTTAAATTGATTTCTATATGGTGACTTTAATTTCTTTGTAGCAAGTTTACAATACCTATGTATTATATTATGATACAGGGTGTAAGGGACATCGACGCGCTAACTGCTAAACCATGAATTGAGAGCTTGAGTAGGTATATAACAGTTTGCGCGTCGATGTCTCCTGCACCGTGTATTATTTATTATAAGTACTACGTAGACCATGTTTCATTTTCACGAAATAATAGGAAAGTCAATTTCAGAAGCCTTAGAAAATACTTACAATGACATGAAATGGATAATAAAATACAAAAATGTATTCCGTGTTACAACAACAGCTAACTAACTAACAGCTGCTAATTGATAAAGCGAATAATTACGAGAACTTACTGCAAGTCTGCAATGTTCGTCTGGTCAGCGACAACGCTGATTAGAAGACAGCACCACACAAGACAATTATTCATGTTCGGCGGCCGAGGGACTAGCACTGTGCAGGACAACGGTGCTGTTTGCTAATTATACTGCCGCTAGAACCGCCCCTTTGATAAGCACTGATAAGTCCGAAATCAAATCAATGCTTAATCAGCGATTAATATTATTTTCCCAATACCTACATCCTACTAACCAAGCTTGTGTGTCATTGTCCCGCCGCCGCCGCCGCGTCATGGCATTCAGAAACTGTTGCACATGTCGAAATTTCGCAAGCGCTATCCTTTGGTCTTACCGTTTAATAGTACTCATTATAGGTACTTACCTATTGTTATGAATTCCTTGTTACTTGCTACGCTGCTGTCAGCAACGTTTCTTGATTTCATTGAATTTTGATGATTTGGACTACATAGGTAGAAAAAATTGAAGTTTCACGAATTAACTGCAGTCTGGAACCTGTAGCACGCTTCTGCATCCTTCCATCGAGGAGAGTCGGTCGGATATCATTAGGTAGCGTAAATAGTATCCCTTGGAAAATAATTTCATCACAGCAGAGTTAGGCGGTCAAGGACAAAAGTCACACTAAGTGACACTTCTACTTTACGTATCATGAATATTCTTAAGAGTAAATATTCTTTTCATTTTACTGCTGTTCCGATTTCAATTAAATATCGCAATAATTAAGATTTAAGAACTGAAGCGTTGAATCGACTTTTGTCGACGACTGTTCCTGGTCTGTTTGATGGTTGGTTTTTGGGTAAACTCGTTTATCATAATCTGCTGGACCTCTATTCCTGCTTCACCAAACTCATTTGTCTTGCTTCCTACTGATCAAAATGAGGTAGAACTCCTCGTATTGGACTTGAGAGAAGTGCAGCTGTTGGAGTAGATCAGATATCGGGTAAAATTTTGAAGCGCTACGTTAACCTGCTTGCACTACCACTCACTCACATCTGCAACCTGGCCTTTGCCACTGGTACTTTTCCACTGGCGATGAACATAGCTCTTGTTAAACCTATTCACAAGGGAGGAGCCAAAGACTGCATTAGCAACTACAGACCAATTTCGATCCTTCCCACATTGTCCAAAGTTTTAGAACGACTGATTAATAAACACCTCATGAACTTCCTTGAGACAAGCGCCCTCCTCTCACCTGTGCAATTTGGGTTTCGCTCGGACAGGTCAACTGATGACGCTGTTTGTTTTTTTTTTTTGGAAACGTTGCCCCACACTAGGAATTTTTCCTGTATCGTGGGTGCGTTTACAAACATTTAAACTCACATACACAAACAACCAGACCCGGAACAACTACTTGTAGGTCATACAAATATTTGTTCCGTGCGGGAATCGAACCCGCGACACGCAGCGCAGCAGTCAATCGCTTAACCACTGCGCCAACCGTGCCATGAACTCACTAACGATATTGTTACTAATATTGTTGGTAGTAGGAAGTGTGTTACGGTGTTCCTCGACTTAGCCAAGGCCTTTGACACGGTCCCTATTCCATTGTTATTACATAAACTCGAAACAATTGGCATCAGAGGTCTTCCATTGCAACTACTAAACGATTACTTGAGTAATAGGAAGCAACGAGTGAAAATTGACAATTGGACTAGTGACGAACTTTCTGTGCACTATGGCGTGCCGCTGGGTAGTGTTCTGGGTCCTAGCCTTTTCCTTGTGTATATTAATGACTTATGTCAACTCCAGCTTGAACAGGAAAAATTGTTATCTTTTGCGGATGACACTGCGCTATTCTTTAGTGGAAAAAATTGGGAAGAGGTTTTCCAAAGTGCCCAAAATGGTTTCGATAAGGTATGCCAATGGCTTAAACACAATGTTTTGACACTAAATGTATCAAAAACCAAATATATTGCCTTTGCACCTAGGAGAAATCTTCTACCACCCACAAATCTCAATATTACTGCTCACACGAAGACTTGTACCAGCTTGGCCCCTTCTTCGTGCCTATGTCCACCCCTTCAGAGAACGGACGTTATTAGATACCTTGGAGTGTATATCGATCAGACATTAACTTTTAAGCCTCACATTGACATTCTCGTCACTAGGATTCTTAAGCTGATTTTTAAGACACTAAGACATGTGGCGGATCTTAAGACTATCTAAACGGTGTATTCAGCACTCTGCCAGTCAATAGTTAACTATTGCATAAACTCCTGGGGAGGAGCAGGAAAAGTGCACCTTCTGAAAGTTGAAAGACCACAGAGCGTCGTTCTCAAGGTTGGAGCTGGGCTCCCTTTTCGTTATCCAACTGCTGAGTTCTATAAACGTTGGGATATTCTAACAGTCAGGCAGACCTTCATATTCACAATAATATGCAAAAAACATACAGAAATAAAATATGACCCTAATCTCTTCAAAGATAAGCGAAGGAAAGGTAATGTCTGTCCTACTAAATTCTTTCGCACCATTCTCTCACAAAGATTTTACTGTTCTCTTGGAGGATATGTGTATAATAAAATCAATACAACACTCTCAATATACCCCATGCTTGGATCGACTTTTAAATTAAACGTATGTAAAAGGCTTAAAACTCTCAATTATCAGGCAACTGAGAGTCTTCTGATCCCTATTCGCTAAATTTCTATCTCCTTCACAAATGTACACTATCACACACACACACACACACACACACACAGATACACACCCTCACACAATTAAATCACATATCATATGTGTGTCCTCTAGTCTAGATCATTTTTCTTATTTTTTTCTTTATATTTAATTGTACCTAGAATTTAATGTTAACTTCATCACATACTTTGTTAATTAATCTAAATTATTATTTAAGTATTGGGGGGCCTGGTGACCTGTAACACAGGTATTTTATGCCTTTTTCGGGCACCAGTCTCTCACAAATATTAACCCTATTTCTTTAGATTAAGCACTTTCTGTCCAAACCAACATTTGTGATGAGAAAATAAATATATTAATTAATTATTATTATCATACTTAGGGCCTGTATCATGAATTCAATGTCCGAATAGTCACTATTTTCACCGAATCAATCCAAAAATAGATCACGACGGCGCAGCGGCGCGCATGGCGCCGAAAGGTCGGAAAGAGTGACACTTGCTGGTTACTGTCACTCTAGCAGAGCGTCGCGTCGTAACCACGAAGGTATAGATAAAAGTGGAGGCAACACTCTGAATACCTAAGTGAAGACGACTGTGGGCCGACTCTGTCTTTCTGAATACATGCATAAAAACGAGACAGTGATATGTGTTTTTTTTATCATATGTATGTATTCAGAAAGAGAGAGGCAGCCCACAGTCGTCTTCACTTAGGTATTTAGAGTGTTGCCTCCACTTTTATCTATACCTTCATGGTCGCAACGATGGTTGTGCGGCGGTGTCTTCTGATGATGTCAGGGGAGCTCAGTCGTAACACGTCCACGACGAACTGCTATATTCCGGCTCAATCCCGATGATATTGAAGCTGCTGAACCATTAATACGATGACAACTTCTAGTGAAGGCTATCTGTTAGATAGATAGATAGAATTTGTATGAAATTGTAGAATCTACCAAGTAACCAAAGTGCCACACAAGCTGTTTAAATGGCGTCTGTACAACCAAAGTTGTATAATAGCTATTCAAGGGATTTACTTTAATACTTAAGTTGTTCAGTAGTCAGGCATGCGGTACAATAGCCGTACAACAGTGAATATAATCCCAAAGGAGATTCAAAGGCGTTTCATAGAGTTATTGCACAGGCAGTTGATGTAAACCAGAGTTATAAATACCTTTTATAACAGTGTAATCCCCATATTGGGTAAGTGTTGAACAACTGTCACACCCCCCACTTAGGCCTTTTGGTAGGATGTGACGTCATGGCAATGGTGGTTTGGTTGGCTGGCTGTCAATACAGTGGTGACATCTTTGGCGGGCGTTACACTAGGTTAACTTAGGGCATGTACATACCTTTGTCTAGCTCATTACGCCTTCCGCATTAATATTTACCATGCAATATCTTGTATCTTTATTTCACTGAAAATGTGCAAGTCATGTCGTGCTTCTCACTATCATTTGTTAACTCCGAACTGATTGTGACATCCACACACCACCTTCATTAGCGCACTAGTACATGTCGCTTTGCTTATGCTTGGTGTCACAATCAGCGGAGGTGACCAATATAGGTCATCTTGTGACACGCTGGACGTTATGTTCCAGGGTCCAAAGTTCCGACTAACAACTCTGGCTGCCATCCTAAGTTCCGGCTACCATCCAAAGTTCCGGCTACCATCCAAAGTTCCGGCTACCATCCAAAGTTCCGGCTAACAACCCTACCGATCTTTAAATATCGGTGGCATCCGGCTATCTTTCACCGAGCCAACACCTGCCGGCAATTCAGGCAATCCTCCAGTTCCACGCCGGGTACATATTTTACCCACGCGGCACGTCGAGCTGGGCTTCGGGTCTGGAGAGAACATCCGCCGACCGTCGCTATCCCTGGCGTCTGCAGCGTGGCGCACCCGCTGCGGTCTTCGTCACACCAGGCTGAGCCAGGAGAGTACTGTTCTACTCCCAAGGGAAGTTAGGGAAATCCTTGTGACCATAACCCTACCTACCCCCTTCACTTTGTTTATGATATTATATTATTTATGTTGACAACTTTACGTAGTCTTATTTCACTAGTCCCACCACGTAAACCTTTCACTAGGTAATTATCTGAATGAGAAAAGACAGATACGGCTTAAACAGTGTCAATCAGTGATTGAATGAGTACGTCGTCGTAGTGAACAGACGTATCGAACAATTATTGCAATAAACAAATAATCACTTGCGAAATTGTGACCTAGTTATCAATAGCCAGTAATAAACTCATTCTCGTACAGTAAATTTGTGTAAGATGTATCATTAGACGAAATGACAGGTGTTTAACAAGAACGATATAACCTGCTTCATGATGGAGGATAGTCCATTCAACCGGAGTAGTAAATGTGTTCGCTCCCCGCCTTCTACTCCTGTGCCCGTGGCCGTAGCCGCCTCTACCCCTCAAGCACCTATCCAAAGGAACGATGCCCCTGAAGTTGTATTGACGTCAGAACTTCAGAGCTGGATGGCGACTATCAAACAGAGCCTGAAAGAGGTGTGCGCTATTGCAGCTGAGAGAAAGCTGAACGTGGAGCAGAAAACGCGCATCACTAACCTATGCCGGAAGATTGGTCACGGAACCTCGCAGATGGCCGTCATGTACCAGTACATCAAAGCTAAAGCCCTCCAATCGCACTATGCCGTCCGGACTCTGGAAAACTACAGAACCTTAGGCTGAGTATTGAAAATTCGACGAAATCTGCCCAGGGATCTTCCTTTGCTGACATGGTAAAGAAAGGTGCCAACAATTTTATCCAGCCAAGTTCTGTAAGTTCTGTGGCCATATATCCGAGTGACAAATTGAAGACCAGCGATGAGACTAAAACTCTTGTCCAAAAACTTATCAGCCCCGAACAAATGAAGCGCCACGTGAGAGGCCTGCGCAAGACGAAGAACGGCGGTGTTATCATCAGCACCGAGACGAAGGACGACATCGAGAAGCTGAGACAATCGGTGCAGCTCACCAAATCAGGTCTAACAGTCGACGAGCCCCTTAAAAGGAAGCCTAGGGTTGTAATTATAGGAGTGCCGACCTCCATGCGGGAAAATGAGGTTTTTACCTGTGTATACAACCAAAACCTAGCCGAAAACGTTCAGGAGTTCATTGAGTCATAATTCAGGTAAGAAAGAATCTGATACATGTAATTACATTGTTGAGGTACCTGCAGTCATACGCAAAGCCCTGATATCACAAGACCGAGTTTTTGTAAATTGGTCATCATGCCCTGTGAGAGACTTTACTTTGGTCACACGATGCTATAAGTGTCAGCAGTATGGACATGCGGCCAAGTCATGTCGGCAGACCTCGCATACCTGCGGCCACTGTGGTGATCAAGGTCACTCAGTAAAAGAATGTCCAAAGAAGGCTGACGAACCAAAATGCGCTACTTGCTTGCATTTCAAAAAGCCAGACAAGCATAACACAGGTGCTGCTGACTGCCCGGCGAAAATAATGGCTGGAAAAAGGTACATCAATTCTGTAGATTATGAAGGCGCCTAAGAGCGCCGTTAATTTGTTATTTTTCTGTCCTTTTTTTATTTTATTTTTTATTTTATATTTTTATTTAAACTACCATTATGATTAATAATTTAATTAATGATTTAGATAATTTCTGTATCCGAGTCCAAAGTTTGTGAAGCTGAAAACTGCAAACAATATCTATCCGGCTATAAATCTCCATTAACCATATTAACACAAAATATTCGCAGTGTTTTTAAGAATTTTGATAGCTTTAGTACATTTCAGCAACGGCTAAGCATAAATTGTGACGTCATTGTTTTATCCGAATGCTGGCTTGCCAAACAATATAACATACCACAAATCCCGGGATATAATATGTATCGAAGCACCATAAATTACAACCAAAATGATGGTGTGATAGTTTATGCAAGAAATCATCTAAACGTCTCTGTTGAGGAACCTGATATGCACGACTGTAACAGATTGTTAGTTAAAATTGGCTCAGAATTGGCGATATTAGCATTATATCGACCTCCGTCTTTTAAAAATACTAGCAATTTTACTGACTCTCTGAATGAAATCTTGCAGAACCTGTCATCCATCAAAAACACGATTGTAATTGGAGATATTAATATCAATATTCTTCCCGGAAGTGCTGATGCTACTGCTCAGGACTACCTCAACCTATGCGCCTTTCATGGCCTGCTCCCAGCACACAGCTTTCCTACACATCACAGTGGTTCCTGTTTGGATCATATTATGCTTAAATCGAATTTCCCTTCACTTGCACTTGTTGTTAACTCAACTATTACCGATCACAATGCTGCCCTACTAACCCTAAATTGTAAATTACCTAAACAAGACACTCGCAAAATTGCAAAACTGAACATAAATAAACTTGAAGATGACATCATCGATTTCGATCCAGTCTATAATTCCGCTGACCCGCAATTTTGCATGTTGTTTGTAATTGAAAACTTACGAAATGCAATTCAGAAAAACACAGTCGTATCGCAGTTGAGCAACAAAACCATGGTCTTATTCGTTGTATGAAACATAGGGATAAACTTCATATGAAAGCTAAATCGAATCCAGAAAATGCAGTATTGCAACTTTCGTACAAAAGATATCGAAATTTCTGTAATGATCTCCTTAAAAAAGTTAAAAGCAACTACGACAAAGTGGCATTGGAAAAGGCTGGAACAAATAGTAAAAAGATCTGGAAATGTATTAAAGACGCAACGTATACCACAAAACAATATGAGTCATCTTCAAGTTTATTACAAGCACACTCGTCACCGGTGGAATCCGTTAACATAGCAAATAATTTCTTTGTAAATGTGGGTAAGTGTCTGGCAGAGAAAAATCTGGGTCAATCCCAAAACCTAACGAGCACTCCTTTTACATCTAACACTGCTTTAACATCATTCGCGCTGTTAGATACTGACGAGACTGAGGTAGAAAGTATAATCATGACCTTGAAAGAAGACTGTGCAGTAGGCTGGGACAACATATCGAATACAATTATTAAAAAATTCAAGGACATTTTGGTACCACCACTGACTTATATTTTCCGCATTTGTTTATCTTCAGGTAATTTTCCACAGTGTTTTAATAAAGCTGTAATTGTCCCTGTCTATAAATCAGGCAGCAAAGAGCAAGTGGCAAATAATAGACCTATTTCTTTACTTCCTTCTATGTCAAAAATACTGGAGAAAATAATAAACAAAAGGTTGTTGAAATATTTGGAAGATAAATCTATTCTGTCTGAACGGCAGTTTGGATTCAGGCCTAAAGTTTCAACTGCCGATGCGGTACATCATTTGACTGACTATCTGGCGCAAGAACTTGACAAGGGTAACCACACAGTAGGAATTTTCCTGGACCTTGCCAAAGCTTTTGACACAGTTTCCATTCCAATTCTGTTGCGCAAGCTTGAGACCATGGGTGTAAGAGGCACCCAGCTGAAAATATTCAAAAGTTATTTAGAAGATCGTTCCCAGTGCGTAAAGATTGGCGATGTTCTAAGCGAGGTTCAAAAAAACACATTTTTTGGTGTTCCCCAAGGAAGTGTTCTAGGGCCCACTTTGTTTTTGATCTACATAAATGACCTTTGCAATCTAAAGCTAGAGCATGGCACTATCATAGCTTACGCTGATGACACTGCTTTACTTTTTTCGGCTGACTCAGAAAACGAAGTCTACAATCTTGCGCAACATGGATTTAATATTATAAATAAATGGCTTAAAAATAACTTACTAACTCTAAATGCAGAAAAGACAAAATACATTAAGTTTTCGATGCGCAAGCATATATCGAATATCCCCACAGCGTTGCATGCTCATTGTTGCCCAGAACCAGCAGATGACAGGTGTAAGTGTCCCAATATTAAAAAGACTGATAAAATAAAATACCTAGGTATTATAATAGATGAAACCCTTTCCTTTAAACCACATATGGAAGCTCTAAATAATAGAATTCGTAAGCTGATATTCGTATTCAAAAAGTTACGATTTAGTACAGATCCAAAAATTCTGAGGCAAGTATATTTTGCTCTTAGTCAAAAATATTGAATCAGTGCAGGTAAATCAGTGTGGAGGCTATGATTTTCCTGATTAATTTATCAGTGCCGTGGACCGAGGATATGAAAGCCGGTAAACTAATACTAGAAATTTTGCGGAATATAATAAGCTTGTTTTTGGTTATTTGTTTTCAAACAGCTTGTCGCGCAAACTGTAAATAATACTTTGGCAAGTACTTGCTTACCAACCAATCTGTGTCCAATGACATAAATGGTGTCTACTTTTATGAACATTTCACATTACAAACTTTTGGGAAACAAATTAACGTAAGTATAAAAAAGTGCGAGGCTGACCCGCTCGAAATATTCTGTGAATATTTCAAGCGTCTACCTGTTGCCGTTATCAATATCGAGCAAATACGAGCAAAAAAAATCACGTTTGTTGTATGGGAGCCCCCTTAAATATTTGTTTTATTTTAATTTAATTATTTATTTTTAAAGTGAATATATACTCGTATCTAAATATTCTGTGAATATTTCAAGCGTCTACATGTTGCCGTTATCTAATAGTAGTTAAATATTTATTTTATTCTTTTTTTTTGTATTTTTTTGTTATAGCAGCAACAGAAATACATCATCTGTGAAAATTTCAACTGTCTAACTATCACGGTTCATGGGATACAGCCTGGTGGCAGACGGACAGACAGACAGACGGTGGAGCCTTAGTAATAGGGTTCCCGTTTTTACCCTTTGGGTATGGACCCTAATAAATGAGTACCCACGGGCTAGCAAGTAGATGCCGATTTCTAACGGGCTATGGCTACGATACTCTGGTACGGTCTCCGACCCAACGAATCGAGAACCTGATTACACAAACTAAAGTGATGCCAACTCATCATTTATTTCGTCTACAATCTCAATAAGTACTTGGCCATCGGGCATCTTCCGAACACGGTCATGAGCGTTTTTGTAAGTACGCTTGTTAACTAGAGTACCTTATTACTAACAATCAATGAAAAATCAGAAGAAAATTAACATGTTATCAATAATCAGGAAATTCAAAGTACAACTGACTACACATTTATCGCACATCTCGCAAAAGATACAATCAAACCAAACATGTGATAGCAATTCATAAATCAGCCTTAGAGCATCACAAAACACACAGCAGGAATCTTATTCGTGGCCTGTGGCTTTTCATTAAGCCCCTTCAACCAACCCCATGTTTGTTTCACTGAATTCTCCAGAATTGCGAGTCCCACGGACTTTATGATCTCTACAAGTCCCGACCTCCGCCAGCGCCACCCGCGCACCGCGTATCCACGGACTACTATAAGCAGCTACCGACTTCCAACGGACTACGGCTACGAAATGGCTACTGGTACGGTCCGACCAGCTGAACTAAGATTCACCTCTTTCACTCGACTCAACCTCTTCTACTTCAAGTGACTATCATGCGCGTACTTGTAAATACGCTTGAAATTGAATGCTCTATATGTGTAGCGATCACCGTCAAGAACCTCTATGACCTCAAACGGTCCTTTAAATTTTGGATCTAACTTTGTTAAGTAATTTGCACCATGGAGTCGTGAAGTTTGGTCAGAAATCAACGGTAATGGATAACGATCTGGCACTGTATTATTATTAAGCTCTCTATAATCTCTGCACATACGCGACGGCCTGATCCATCATACTTTTTAACCAAAAGGGCTGGACTAGCAAACGGCGAACTACTGGGTCTAATTATTTTAGCTTGTAACAATTCATTAACCCCATCCCGCATGATTCGACGTTCGTCCGGACACAGTCTGTAAGGACGTCTTTGCACTGTACGATTAGGGTCTATCAATCTTACTTCCAACCAAGCATTGTAATTGAATATTCGAATATTATTCGAATAATTCGAATACTATTCCAATATTTCGAATAATTCGAACAAGGCTGAAAAAGTATCCGAATATTCGAATACTAAAAATTATCGAATATTTGCAATCCTCCAACTCACCAGTGTTAACACGTGTTATCGGAAAACCGTTAATAAAAAGTGAGAGTATAATTTTAAGATGTTTACAAGGTCACGTCTTCTATTAACTGGTAAATCAGTGTCAATTTTATCAAAATTATTCTTTACGAGTATTGCCATAGTCTGAATAGTTAACACACGTTTATAGTTTTCTCTCTAGTCAAAATTAATTCAGTTGCAATGCTTGTAGTAGCTAATATAGCTACACAATATTGAAATGGTATTTGGCTCGCCTACGCAGCACCACTACGTGCTTGCGGGCTGGCGGTTGGGCATAGAATGACCCCCACTCAGCCCGCAACTTGTGACGTATGCGCTCGAGACAAATCATAAGTATATCTATATACACTACATCCCTTCCTTATTTTAATTTATTTTATTTCTGTATTTAATATAACGATCTTCAGGAAGAATTAATAAGTATTTATATTCATTATCTAGTATTTATTAAGGTAATGAATCACTTATCTTTTCACTAAAAAAGTAAGCCTCAATTTAGGCATCTTTATGAAATCAGTAGTTTTTATTAATCATCTCTAATAATTGCTTTATGTTAACTCCATTACAATCAATATAATTCCTTGTTTATTTTGTTTATTTATTTATTTACCTTCCTTTTTCTTTCCCTCGATTTTTTATTTGTACTATTTCATAAGCTTCTTCTAAGAACTTGTCCTGTTGAATCATTTCATACTTTAATATCTCCTCCAGCTGTTTTTTTCAACCGTGTGAGGAGTCGTATCATAATTTAAACTTAATTTGTTATTTATAATGATATTTTTAAATATGCTTTATCTCCCGGTACTAAATCACATTGTTTTACTTTTCGTTTTCTATCTGCATATTCTTTTCCCAACCGTTTATTTTCTTTGTCCATATTTCTCACCTCCAAGTCTGCTAGTTAACGGTTGATAATAATTATGTCACTGACCATTGGGATTTTGTGAGTTAGCGTTTTGAAAAATAATTCTGACGCAGGTTTTCCTGTCACACTATATCAGGTATTGTTGTACATAACCAAGTATTGCTCCAAACCGTCTCTTTAGTTCTTTTCCTTAGCCTGGCTAATTTTTAAGATATCTTTTGAATTTTTATATCTGTAATTTTTATGGTTTACATAATAAAGAGTATTATATCCTATTCTTGTTTCGGCATTCTACTTCACCATTCTGTTATGGCCAATGGCCAACCGTACAGTGTTAAACAAATGTATGTTTTTTTTCAATACAGAATCGTTTAAATTCTTTGCTACAGAATAATTGTTTTCCATTATCTGCAGTAATTATTGTTGATAGATTTCCAAGACAGCTAAATATTTCTTTTAGATTTAATATGATATCTGCACTGGAAATCTTGCGAGTTATCTTCACCTCTTTATGAATGAATGAATGAAATGCACCGACCCCAGCGTGGTTTGACCTGACTCGATTACTCGAATGAATCCAAAGATTCACACTAGCCCCTGGAGGCTCATGTTTCATGGGACCACCATGAAACCATTGCATATCAAAGAGTAGACTGGGGGCGCGATAATTGTACGGAAGAAGTGTTCTTAAGATATGGAAGGATTATTAGAGCCATTCCGGATATGCATCCTAGAGTAGGCATTGGAATTGTGGAGAATCGGATGCGAGTTATCTTCACCTCTTTAAACCGACTAAAGTAATCCACCATGACCAATATAAATTCTCCACTCGGAAGCGATCCCAATAAATCCGGCTTATTTGGCAATACACTTCTCTTAAGAGGGTTTGTTGGATTTGGAGCTGATACAAGGATGTATCCTTTGCAAGACTTAACTAAAATCTCATCATCTTTATCGCACTTTGGCCACCACACAGTTCTTAAACTAGCCTTCATGCCAGGATAACCCTCGCGAGCTTCCGATAAAACTTGATTTCGTAGTTCACTTTTGATTACTATCCTAGCTCCTTTCAATAAAACTACTTCATAAACGCACAGCTCATCTTCAAATAACTTGTAATTTTTAACGTCATCGTCCCATTCTTTATTGTAAATACCTTCTTTAACCTTCATAATCTCTTAATCTTCTCTAGAATGATTTATAATAGCTTTTAGTGTTGAGCCAGTAGCCTAGCTTTTTCCATAATTCAATGTAGGTACGTAATGTTCGATTTCATTTACCGATGAATTATCAAAGTGGCATAATCTAGATAAACAATCAGCAATGTTTTCTTTGCTTGGTTTAAAGACGACCTTGAGTCGTAAAATCCACCGTTATTTTCTGGCGCATGATTTTGCCTTGGGTTCAAATATGACCTCAAGTGACTTATGCTCAGTTATCAATTCGAATTCCTTACCATACAAAAAACCTGGAAGTGGTCTACATCCTATACAGAGCTCTGTTTGGCAGTATCGCCGATCGCAGTCTGTCAATGTCTTATATGCAATAATCATTGAACCTTGTGGTCTGTATCAAGATTTCAAGATACCACCCAATGTTACTAGACTAGCATAACAATTTAAACCACTGTGCGATCTTTCACATCATCATCATCAATCTTTTTCATCAACATCGTCATAGTAACCTAAGGTAGGAATACAGAATAGACCTGACTTAAGCTCATTAAACGCTGCATCCTGTTTGAAACCCGAAATAACTCTTTGAGAGGTTCAATTTTTGTCGCTACATTGGGAATCAATTTCTCGACATATTTTATAAGATTCAGGAAGCTCTGAAGCTCATCTATGTTACTAGGTGGCAGGTGGTCGATATCCCTGGATAACAATACAAATTACTGTAAAGGTTTGACTCCTGTATTCGAAAAATCATGTCCAAGATATTGTATCTCAGTCATACCAAATAAACATTATTTTGTCTTTTATCAGCACCACATTGTTCTCTCCTAAAGTTTATATTACTTTCTTTAATCTTCGGTCGTGTTCTTCTCTATCTTTCCCTTACTCATAGGCTCTGTCTGTTTCCCAAAAAGATTCCTGGTTCAGTCTTCTATTGTGTAGAAAATTGCACCCTCAAATTTGTCACCTATTTTGACATCAGCTTCGAAAGCTCCACTTAGTTTTAAAGGTTCCTTACTTCCACATCTAGCACAAATATGTTTATATGTCCGTGTTATATAATTGTCTTTGTCCCCTCTTTTGTTCGTTTTAGAATCCACTTTATTTATATCTGTTTTTTCTGGTACCATCCCCAAAATCTTCCATTTGCCAATTAACTGCTTCGAGGGCATTTGTTAATTTCTCAGCTATTATGTTGTCCAATGTGATAGAATCTCCAGTTTGCAATATTTCTTTCTTGGTCCTTGTAACGAACATTTTTCAGTTATCTAATCTATAATTTGGTCATCTTTATCTTTAAATTGACATTTTTGCGCACTAATTTTTTTTTCCAATTTTTCATTAGTTTCATGTTCAATTAAACGTAATAAATGGCGCTCACAAGCTTTGCTCTCTTTCGGTAAAATAGGCATCAAGTTGTTTTTTTTTTATTGCGGTCTGAAAATATCTGATTCAACTGTGATGGTTAAATTTGTTTCAGGAATATTGTACTAACCCGCCAAAATGCAATAAGCTTGCGAGATATATAAAGAGTGCTCGTTTCCAACGCTCGCATCAAGTTCCAAGCGAAGAAGGTTCTCCTTCGCAGGCGAACTTCTCAAGCAGGAGTTGGGACATGGCAATTACCTGGACCCAACCATTTTGTAGTTGTTTCAATATCAATTTAAGATCAGAAAAATCTGCTTATTTGATCTTCTCAAATATGAGTTGTGATATGGTAATATCTTGGAACAACCAGTTTGTTGTTGTTCCAATATCAATTTAATGATCAGATAATTCTGCTTATTTTGAACACTCAATTAACAACATTTCCATGACGCCGCATGGTGTGTACCATTATACCAATTACTTGTACGGATAAGACATTATTATTACTGTTTTATTTTGTTTTTTTTTCCATTTATTTTGCTCATTAATTTATAATGTTGTGAATTTTTGTTAATATTTTTTTTATTAATGCTGTTGAGTACTTAGTTATCCTCTGACAAGTTGACAAAGTGAGTCAATTTAATGACCAGCAGTGATGCTTTCATTTATTATTGGTATCAATTTAATGATCAATTTTTATTTATTTTACTGTCATATTGTCAATTTGATGACCAGGCATTTCGCCAGCTTACATGGAATTAGGATACTCGGGGTCAGTGTTGCCAACCATGCTGATTATTTAAAACAGCGTTATTTAGCGTTCTTCTTTTGTACTGTTCAATAATTCTAAAAACTAAGTTCAATCATTCTAAAAATACAAAACATTAAAATATTGCTATGAAATAAAAGTACTGTTCATCTTCTTTCTTTAACCGTATTAAAGTTAAGGATAAGATCAATTTATTTATTCAAATATGTGTAACATGATACATGAATATGCACATAAAGATGGAAACATAATTTTACCGGACCAACATGTTTAGCCTCACTAGGCGTACAAAATGTTTACATTTTATTAATTAAGTTGGTAACTATAAATGCATTATACTGCTTATTTTGTAACAAAATTGGCAAACACCACCTGGGGAACCTATACCCATTGTTTAGGCTCCACCGGTTATTTAGACTTCGAGTCACCAACCAATCATCAATTGTGTTTGAAGTAGGTATTCCAAAGTAATTACTAACGAGACACCTCTGCCTATACTCTGAATAATATTAAGTATAATGTTTGAATATTGACTAACAAACAATTAACTAAGACACTACCTATACACACATGTCTGACTTCGCGATCGTGACCCATACCTCACTTTATTTACTGAAGTACCTAAGTCGTAAAATAAACGAATGTATTTGCTTAATAGGCTCTAAGAATTTTATATATTTATTTCCATAAAGTAAAATACCTACCTACATAGAGATCTGACATTTATAATTCGATTCTTTAATATTAATTATCTACTACTGAAATAATTAAAAACCTCAATTAGGTATAATAGTAGGTATGTGAAATCTTACCTAGGTATAACACAGGATAATAGCATGTATGTGAAATCTTACCTAGGTATAACACAGGATAATAGCATGTATGTGAAATCTTACCTAGGTATAACACAGGATAATAGTATGTATGTGAAATCTTACCTAGGTATAACACAGGATAATAGCATGTATGTGAAATCTTACCTAGGTATAACACAGGATAATAGTATGTATGTGAAATCTTACCTAGGTATAACACAGGATAATAGCATGTATGTGAAATCTTACCTAGGTATAACACAGGATAATAGTATGTATGTGAAATCTTACCTAGGTATAACACAGGATAATAGCATGTATGTGAAATCTTACCTAGGTATAACACAGGATAATAGTATGTATGTGAAATCTTACCTAGGTATAACACAGGATAATAGCATGTATGTGAAATCTTACCTAGGTATAACACAGGATAATAGTATGTATGTGAAATCTTACCTAGGTATAACACTGGATAATAGCATGTATGTGAAATCTTACCTAGGTATAACACAGGATAATAGTATGTATGTGAAATCTTACCTAGGTATAACACAGGATAATAGCATGTATGTGAAATCTTACCTAGGTATAACACAGGATAATAGTATGTATGTGAAATCTTACCTAGGTATAACACAGGATAATAGTATGTATGTGAAATCTTACCTAGGTATAACACAGGATAATAGCATGTATGTGAAATCTTACCTAGGTATAACACAGGATAATAGTATGTATGTGAAATCTTACCTAGGTATAACACAGGATAATAGTATGTATGTGAAATCTTACCTAGGTATAACACAGGATAATAGCATGTATGTGAAATCTTACCTAGGTATAACACAGGATAATAGTATGTATGTGAAATCTTACCTAGGTATAACACAGGATAATAGCATGTATGTGAAATCTTACCTAGGTATAACACAGGATAATAGTATGTATGTGAAATCTTACCTAGGTATAACACAGGATAATAGTATGATAATAGTAAAGCACCGTGGTTAAAAAAAACGGGAGTACAACTAAAACCTAAACGAATTCGACAAAGAACGGATATAACGGTTTTGGAAACTTGTAACTGTGGAACCAAGGCTTTGTTTTTATGACTGGTTGTATTGCATAGTAAAACTTCCCCTTTCTTCTTCCAGTGATATTCCACTGTTCCAGCCATGAAGATTGGAGCTCAACTTTGGGAAGGCTCAACAAGTCATATCCCTGATGAGTATTGTGGGTGAGGTCAGCTACTGCTGATGAGCAAGCATCTTTGGCCAAGGCATCAACGAACTCATTGCCCTTAATACCACAATGACTAGGTATCCAAACTAACTGAACCTCTCTTTGACTAATAAAACAGGATAATAAAGACTTTTTCATTTTTAAAACAAGGGAGCTGTGCAATTTACTATTGAAAGGGTTTTGTATTAAGGCTTGCAAAGAGCTAAGAGAGTCTGTGAAAATTACGGGTTTGTCAATATTGTGGTGTGACTCTATGAAAAGACAAGCTTCCAATAAAGCCACACACTCGCCCTCCTTAGGATATTTGTACTGTAAAATTATTCTGGAGCTTTGGTAATAAACCGCAGCGCCAGTGTAACTCGGATCATTAAATTTTGAAGCATCTGTAAAAAACCTCTGAAATCCAGTCCATCGTTCCCCCAACGCCGCATTGAAAGCCGAATCCGCTGAAGGGGACTTTTTGGAAATACCAATGTCAAAGAAAATTTTTGGAATGAAACATAAGACTTCATAGGGAAAGTTAAAAAGAGGTAATCTGGGATACTGTTCTATTGGACATTCTAAATTATTAATTTGACGAAATGCTTTTAGAATTAAGGGAATTTCTTTGTTTTTCCGGTAATTTGAGCTTCTGCATATGGCATCTAACTCATTCAATCTTGCTAAAAGAGGATGGGAAGATCTAGGTGATAACCTAGCCACAAAACGGGAGCATAGATACTGCCGTCTTAGGGCCAGGGGAGGTTCAGCACACTCAACCTGCAATGCGTTAACGGGAGAAGACTTCATACAACCAGAGATGATCCGAAGGCATCTTGACTGAACCCTATCCAGTCCAGCCAAAGCACCCTTGTTGCATGGAACTAAATGGAACGTACCATCTTAAACACTCTTAATTAAGGCGTTATAAACCAATTTCATAGTATAGGGGTGGGCACCCCACCAGACACCCGCGAGAGCTTTTAAAATAGAAACAACCCTTTCACATTTTTTTATTAATAATTTTATATGATGTTTACCATTTAATTTTGAATCTAAAAAGACGCCTAAAAATTTTACTTTATTAACTAATGGAATATTTTGACCTAAAATGTCGATTGAGATGTGCGGGATCAGTCTTTTGCGAGAGAAAAATACTGCCGAACTTTTCGGTGCCGATAATGACAGATGGCTTAAAAGCCAATGGTTCAAAGAGTCCAAAGAGAGGCGTAGAAATGACGCAGCATCTACGATGGAGGAATCTGTCACATACAAGACTAAGTCGTCGGCGTATTGGAGGATGTGACAGTTATTATTTAGGCAGGAGCCAATGTCCACTGTATACAAATTATAAAGAAGGGGGCTCAGAACGAATCTTTGTGGTAGTCCCTTCCAAGTCTGCCTTTCATCGAAATCCTCGCCCTGGACTCTCAGGACATTTTGTCAGTAGGCCGGTTGACAAATGAAATGACATGTTTTTTTTTGTTGCCGATGTTGCCATACTCGAATTGTACTACGATTTCATTTATGTATTAAACATTGTGCTGAGCGTTGTATTCTTAGCATAAACAATTATTTTTATTTTCACATTTATATTAATGCAATCCGTAAAGCAGACCCTTTTAAGTACAAGTTACTTAAAAGGGTCTGCTTTACGGATTGCATCTCGAGAATTTAAATAATCGAATCGAATATCTCGAGAATCGAGATTTTTATTACAAGGCCACAACAGGTCATGAAGTCAAGCCAGAAAAAGAAAACTACGCCATGGTTATTTTTTATCATCACTAAACTAGTCAATTAAGTTTCCAATTATGACGACTTTTTTCCCAGACTTCGATAGGCCATAAGGTTGATTTGATAAAAGTTTGTAAAATATTTCGTCGGTGTCTATCACGGTTACATAATGTATGTAGACACCGAATTACATCATCAATTTCCTCGCCCATGTTCTATAAGTTTTAACCAAGTAGGCTCCTAATATAATATGGCCCCACAAGCGGAAAGATATTATACCTATTTGGTATTTATTTATTTTAGTGCAAACTAGGAATCTCGCAAAATACTACACGGCTAAACTTACTTTAAGATTGCGGCTGGTCGTGCGACCAGTCGTGGTCGTGCGACCAGTCGTGCTCGTGCGTGGCCGCCAAAATCCCGTAATACCTATAATGCAATAAGGGATACAACAAGGGGTTTCGCGGCCACGTATGGGCCACGTAAACAAAGTATTGCAGTCAATACTTTAGAAGTATGGCACATTTTGGAAAAGGTTTGGCTTTCCGAAATGTGAATATTGATAATACATATTATTATTGGCACTGATTACGTTTTGATTGTATTGAGAATACTACACTCATAACTCGCTTGATAAGGTTCGCGGCGTGACCAGCGCTACCTGCAGAGCTCATGGTGCCCGCTGCGTAGATAAATTGCTAATTTGCTACACTTTATCGTTCGATGATATAGTGTTTGGGAATAACCTATGCGTGGAGATAATTAGTGATTTCCGGCGCTTATTGATAATTGTCATGTCAGATTTATTGATTAAAGATTATGGCGTCATTTATTGTTAAAATATTCCCAATTTAGTTCCGTGAAGATAATTTCTACGTGATTGTATCACGTTTACATAATGAAGAGTGAGATTTATTTTTTATTTTAAACGTTGCCCCACACTAGGAATTTCTCCTGTATCGTGGGTGCGCTAACAAACATTTAAACTCACATACACAAACAGCCAGACCCGGAACAACTACTTGTAGGTCATACAAATATTTGTTCCGTGCGGGAATCGAAACCGCGACACGCAGCGCAGCAGTCAATCGCTTAACCACTGCGCCAACCGTGCCGTCAAATTAGCTGGTCTAGTTACATTACGAGTATGTAAATGTTTTTAACATATTAACATTATGATTGCCTTTGATAGGGACAACATACATGACTTTATGTCCTATCTGACAGTATTTAGGGTTCTTTGAAGGACTTTTCAGTAAAACTGTATAATAATGTAACATGGATGACACTACATCCGTAGTCAGCGCATTACACTGATGTTGCTCTCTGCTGAAAGCAACCACTGTCCTCTATACCAACATTTCGGCCAGCTTAGCTGACACAACAGTCGCCGATGGACTGGTCTCCAGTGCTGGTACTTGGCCGGCCTTGCGTCTGACTCTACACAGATATAATTATGTAATATGTGTATAACTATAAACCCCGAAGAAACCGTGCCCGACTCACACCTGAAGCGGTATGTTCATAAGGCGATGTTCTCGCTTCTTACTAGTCAGGGCTCGATACTCGGCACGATTGCTTCCAAAACGCGCTTTAGTTAAGAAAAACATCCTGTTAGTAATTGATTGAAATCTTAATCAACGGATAGGAACTGACATCTCCGGGTATTATAGCCGCTGATAACACCAACATTAGGCACAATTGCACAAAACACGGCTATTGACATAATGGAGGTGAATCACATTATACAGTTGTTTTGATTCCCATTCAAAGCTATCATTGATAACATGTTTGATATCCGTGTCGACGTATCGCAAATATAATTCTCTTATGCATAGTTACATGTAGTTAGAAGTAGGTACATACAGGTAGGTACTATACCGGCTTCACATACTCAATCAGGTGACACTCCCCTCTCCCTCCCCGCTACCCATGTACACCGCTATTCTCATGCACAGATCATTCTAAAGTTAGTTATACTGGGTTAATTTATTGAGATGGGATTTCAGGGTGAAATAGTAACTATAAATGATAAAAAAATAAGTTCGGTGCGTGATTCGATTCTCGGTTGTACACAATATCGGTTCTTTCAGTTGTACAGTTTTTCTCATACGGCGCAACCATAAATGAAATGAAATTTATTTATTTGCGAGAATATAAGTCCTTACATAATAAAGTGGCAAAATAATTTTAGTCTCACTATATTCGACTCATCAGCCGTGCTAATATTTGTAGTACATGCATAATAATATCATGAAATTACATCAATCAATGTATTAGTATGTCATCAATGTCATATCTTTAAATTGTAATAACTTTTAAGCGGGTTGACCGATTTGATTTAAATAAATATTACCTCAAGATACGGACTCTGACTAGGTATATTTCCAATTCCATAAATCTCTGAAAAAGTATGTAAGTACCTACTTACACAAAAAAACAATAATCGTGTCAATTTTAAAATCAGCCCCTATTTTAACCCCTTAATGGGTACGTCACAATTGTGGCCATAAGTCCCCTCTTTGAAGAGTGGTTAGAGAGCCGCCACGGCGTCCTCACCTTCCGCCTGACGCAGGTCCTCACCGGACACGGCTGTTTCAGCAGCTCCTGTTCAGGATAAATCGGGAGGAAACGCCCGGGTGTTACCACTGTGTGGATCGCCCGGAGGACACGGTGGAGCATACGGTAGAGGTCTGCTTGGGTTGGGCGGAGCACCGCCGTGTCCTCACGGAGGCGATCGGCGGCGGTGATCTCTCGCGTCCGGCCCTGGTACAGGCCAGGGTTCATTGAATTGTTCATGCATTGGAGGCCGTCACCTCCTTCTACGAAGCAGTAATGCTTGCGAAGGAGGAGGTGGAACGCCCCTAGTCGCCGCGAGAGACGCCCCGGGCGTCTGGAGTCGCAGGCCGATTTCCGACCACCGTAGGCGCGAGCTTGCGGACGGTGAGCGATGGGTAGCTGACCGTCCGTTAAGGATCAGGGGGCCTACTCCGAAGCGATAATCCGAAGTATTGGCCGAATGTTCGGTCGGCTGTTTCTTAACTTCCAAAGTTTCCTTATTTGACTTTGAATCCGCCCGACTTCAAGTCACGTTTAGGGTTCCGTACCCAAAGGGTAAAACGGGAACCCTATTACTGAGGCTCTGCCGTCTGTCTGTCCGTCTGTCACCAGGCTGTATCTCATGAATCGTGATAGTTAGACAGTTGAAATTTTCATAGATGATGTATTTCTGTTGCCGCTATAACAACAAATACAACAAAAAAAATATATATATTTAAGGGGGCTCCCATACAACAAATGTGATCTTTTTGCTCGTTTTTGCTCGATATTGATAACGGCAACAGGTAGGCGCTTGAAATATTCACAGAATATTTAGTTATGTATTCACTCTATAAATAAATAATTACATTAAAATAAAACAAATATTGAAGGGGGCGCCCATACAACAAACATGATTTTTTTGCCATTTTTATAGATAATGGTACGGAACCCTTCGTGCGCGACTCCGACTCGCACTTGGCCGATTTTTTTTTCTTTCGGCGTAATCAGCCATAGTCAGCCCTAGTCAAGAAACGGCTGAACGTTCGGCCGATACTTCGGATTTATCTTCGGTGTAGACCCCCAGGCCCAGGTCGACGACGCGTTGTGTTCCACGCGCGCCTCAAAGAGATGTCAGCACCAACTGACGGGGTCCGATAGGGCTAATGCCTGCCAGGGTTGCGAGTTTGTCCGAAAGGGATATCGTGGCCCTGGCACACAGGCAACTGAAGCAACACAGGTGGGTTTTAGTTAGTAAAAGTCTGACACACTCTTCTGCGCTGCCCATAGCGGGATATGTTATTTGATAATTTCCACCCAAAAAAAAAGGGGATGATGTTACAAAAACGCTACGCACGAACTTTTTTTTCTTATTCAAAGCAGTTCCATCCGGTTAGACTGGAAACCGACCCCAATATAGTTGGGAAAAGGCTAGGCATGTGATTATCAAAAGGATAAATGACAATGCCAGTTCCTGCCTCACCCTTTCATAAATTTAAATTATCTAATGAAAATGGGATCCTTTGTTACTTAACACGTTAGCTGCGGTAAAAAAATCATAAACATTATTCGTGTGCGGTGGCGCGGGCGGTCGAAATGCGCATCCATCGACCTTTTCGACAGTGCGTATCAGTCCTTTTCGACCTGACACTACTAGGATAGATTAACGCGCTATAACTTTGCGAATACATGGTGTACACTGTTTTTTTTTTGTACTGTTGTATTGATCCTGAACCCAATTTATTAACTTTCGTTTCGCCTCTGAGTCTGCCAAACAGGAAATGAGAAATTAACCACGTAAAATGTCAGGCCAATAACGAGCAATACCGCACTAGAAAGCACTTTTTTTAGTGATGGGACAGACAAAAATAAAGGGTTATCGAAAATAAAACAGAATTATTATCTATAAAATAAATAAAAAATGTTTAATTGTTTTTAACTTTATTTTAATAATGTTGTAAAATACAAATGCAACAAATTATGAATAAAAAGAATACTAAACTAAAAGTATCTTGAATAACTGGTGTACATAATAATGAAATTATTTATCTGAACCATGTTTTCTTACCTTACAGTGTAATCTGTCAAGAGTGCTTCTTGCGGCTAGACCAGCATTGTAGCAATGGCATTGTGAATGCTGAAAGAGATCTAGGTCACACACATATTTGTCTTGGATGTGGACATTCTGTTTTACAAACAAGAAGATGTGTGAGATATCACACAGTTGAAGCCAGTGATCCATTAATAACCTATTATAACTGCACTTAACCTAATCTTAAGGTAGTAATTTGTTCTTAGATTTAAACAGAAACCGCAAGTTTAGTTATCACTAATAAAACAGCAATCAAAAATCAAAATCAAAAGTCATTTATTCAAACTAGGCTGAGAATCAGCACTTTTCGAACGTCAAAAATTACATAAGACAGTCCACCAAAAACGCCCACCCTTCACCACTTCCTAGTGCTTTAGCTGGGAAGAAGTGGCGCAACAAACTCCCCAGCAGCACAGCTGTCTGTTCAGATATAAAACTTGAATCTATACAATAAAATGTAAAAGAATTTGCTTTACGCAATACAACATTAAATTAAATAATTTGCCTTATGTTAGCTAGCACACGCCACTGTACCAAAAAAAAACATAAAAATCGTCGAAAACTATACTCAAGCAGAAATAATGTAAACAGAACGTACTTAAATAAAAGCCAAGAATGTACTCTGTGATAAAAGCCTCCATGCATAATGGGCGTGCCCACTTACAGTAGACTGCTACATTCGACATGGTTGTAAACCAACTTTTATTTGGTGGGTCAAAGCTCTATAGAGTTTCTGGCAGTGTCTTTTAATTTTCATATCCTAACTTAAGAAATGGTAAGTTCCTCGTAGAAACTTTCATCCCCTATCTCACCCCCTTTAGGATTATTTTTGAAAAAAAAGTAGCTTACGTCCTTTCCCAGGATGCCATCTATCTCCTCGCCAAATTATATCGAAATCCGTTCAGTGGTTTAGGCGTGAAAAGTAACATACAGACAGGTAGACAGAGTTACTTTCGAATTTATAATATTTTATTATTAGTATAGTATGGATAATTATGACGTGTTTCCAATTTAAACCAACAGGCAGCGGGCTCACTACCTCTCATTGGACTTACAAATTATAAAATACACTACACCTCTGCCTTGCCCTTCGGGGAACATAAACGTGATAATTATTTTGTTATAATATATTATTCCCACGACGACGTAATATTTGTCGTCTTCAAAATACGTAATAATCTATTTCTGTAACAAGTTAATGGCAACAGGTACTAATACCAACCTAGCAGCGATGGTATCAGCACTAATACCAACCTATACATATAGCAGCGATTGTATCAGCACCCAAATTGAAATAGTTGCGGATTAGGGTGCTCGCCTACGAGCAACCTTTTGTAGCTCCGATAATCGCAGCGATTTTTTCGGCGATTTTTGTCAGCAATTTTGTGAGTGACTCAACGCATACGTCCGACAACAAGGGTGCGTACCGAGTTGCACTGCAATCGATTTGAGCACGCTTACATCCATATGTAGGTACCGAATTAGCCTGAGCGCGAAAATAATGTCGCGTGAATCGTCATAGATGACATCATGACATGCGCCATCTTGGGATAACGCCGACCATGCCCTAAATTAATATCACCGTGAGCGCTGTCAAAAATGACAGTTGCGTTGTATTGTTTTGAGTCGCATCGTATCTAAATAGCGTGGCATTTTCGAAATTGTGCTTCTGGCTACAGTCACCATCTAACCAAAGAAGAAGAAGTGTACAAATGTGTGTGAGTGTTCTTCTCCATAGGTACCTACTAAGCTTTGGAATGGGCAACTAGCTTCATCTTTATGACTGACCGACCCTTTGACAATTCCAATTGCTTTGAGTTTGAGTTTTGTGGTTATACAAAGAAATACTGTAATCCAACCGTGAGCGCGTTCACGAGAGTTCCGAATTGTTAACGTTTTTGACGAAAATCGGTTCATTCATTTCGAAAAACAAACGCTTGAAAGTTTTTATGAAATGCCGTACGTCGTAAACGCTCTTTAATGCCAGCCATTTTAATCTAGCAAAAAATTGAGGTGCTTTGCAATGGTGTTTTTGTTCCTCTAAAATATTGGATATTAAACACAGAATTTTTAAGGAAAGTGTTTATTTTTCATTATAATGAAGTATAGATAGGTACTAAATGAATACCTTTTTATGCCGTATATTATGGCTGTCTTTCCAAAATTTCTTTGAATTTGCGGCTGCTATAATCAAGTAAACACTAAACTATTCTCGTGTGTTCGCTCTGGTGGGATACGTCGTGTTACATGGTGCGTGTCGTAACACACTGGATAACATTAAGCTTGTTTCACATTGTCTTTAACTGACTGCGGTGGAGTTCAAAAGGGGGATAAAATTTTTGCTTGCGTGTGAATAAACGTGTAAATGTATGTAATTATATGCGTGCCCCTTCTGTTGCCATAGAAGCACTTAGTAAACCAAATAAATTATACTAAAAAAAAAATTGTAATAAAAAAATCCTTTAAAAAAAGCTTCTATTTACGATGTTTTTTTTATATAGTACTAATTGCTTTTATAAACTTAGAATGCTGTTCGAGAGATTACAATATAATTGCTACTATTGATAATTATTGTAACCATTTAAGAAAATTTGAATTTCGCGGGCTAGATCCACGGATTTCCCGCTGACTCGATCTCAGCATACCAGTTTCTCAAAATACGTATTGTGATATAATTTTAGTATTTCTAACGAAACAAAGTTCCAC
Organism: Tiliacea citrago; assembly: GCA_963921375.1. Classification (NCBI taxonomy): domain Eukaryota; kingdom Metazoa; phylum Arthropoda; class Insecta; order Lepidoptera; family Noctuidae; genus Tiliacea; species Tiliacea citrago. Next base: position 27,398,171 of record OY992790.1, on the reverse strand, counting down.
TTTAATTTTAATAAAACATATTACAATTAAGTTGTTTTTATTTCCATTTGAGTATGAACAAAGAAACATATATATATTTTTTTTAATTGACTCCAAAAAGAAACATAAAGTGAAAAAGTCTGATGCAGTTGGTGGCAGATAATTTAGCTAAATAGACAAAATTTTATGCCACCATGTGCATCAGACTTCTTGAAAAGTGATCTTGTTATGAACGTTTTAGGCAAGGTTTTTGCAGTCGGGTTTTTTTAACCGACTTCCAAAAAGGAGGAGGTTATATGTTCGGCTGTATGTTTGTTTTTTTTTTATGTATGATCACCGATTACTCCGTCAATTGTGGACGGATTTTGAAAATTCTTTTTTTGTTTGGAAGGGTATGCTCCCGAGGTGGTCCCATTGCCACCAAATCTCAGAATCTGATAAGGGGATCCCATGGATTTCCATGGGATCCCCTTTGGTATTGGATTGGGATGGGATTAACAGATTCCGAGGGAAATCCTCAAATTTTATAGGCATACCTATAGCGATTTGAGTATTTTTTATAGTAACTCGTGCATTTGCACTCGAAAAGCAACATTTGGTGAAGTGGAACTGATGATGAAGACCAGAGACGGCCACCGGAACTACTTAATAATAAGTATTTCACCGTTGCTATTCGATTAGACACTTTAATATGGTTGCCAAGCAATTTATGCTCGTCAAAATGCATATGGTGAAGTCACTATCAGTTCTCCTGGTTCTTACCAGGAGAACTGATGATGATTTTTTTGGAAGTCGGTTGTTTTTTTTTGTAAAAAGTTTTTTTTTTAACCAATCGGTGCGCGGACACATGATCATATTTACGAAGATTGTAAACGAATCGAATGTAGTTATTTAGAAGGCGGTCAAGTTTATTGAGGAGATCTGCATTCAGGTCATAGTAACATACATCACAATAGTCAATTATGGGAAATATTAGGTACTGTACAACCATTGCCTTTATGTGTGAAGGGAGAAGGTTTTTTAACCGATAGAGTGACCGCAATGTTCCGGTGACTTTTTTACTGACAGATTCTGATTAGATTTACAAAATTCTTTTTTTTTTAGAAAGTTCGGGTATTTTTTTATACCTAGTAACTCGCGCATTTGGTCTCGGAAAGCACCATTTGGTGAAGTGGAACTGATGATGAAGTCCACAGATGGCCACCGGCACCAACAACGTAATAATAAGTATTTAACGGGTTGCGATTATTTATTATATATTTATTGCGCGGCGTGAGCGCGACGCGTATTTGTATGGGCAAGGTCAACGGCGACTATCTGACCCTTAAACCAAAAATGTTTTGTAGGTATCTATATATATATATATATATATATATATATCTCTATCTATATATATATCTACTCACATTCGCTATTTTATAATCACAACAAAAATAAATAATGTAGGTACATGAATACTTATTATTCTGCACGGAACTATTTAAGCCGTAAACAAACATCTATCCGTAAGTGTGTGAGTCATGTAATGTTTCAAATCTGAGCTGCTCGCTACTGAGCCGCTCATTAGAAGACCGGTTCTAGTAAACGTAAGAAAAAAGAAATAAACCAAAACTCAAAGCAATTTATGGAGTATAGATGCTGTCCTGTTGGGGAAGTAAGTGTTTCTCCGACTGATGGTTGCAGATACTCTGCATATAATATATTTTTGAATTCTGAACGTACGGTTTACTGTAGGAGTTAACACCATTCACCGGAATTAAGACATTGATCATTAAGATATTAGAGAGCGATAATTGTGTCTCTGTCCGTATAGAGTAATGAATGACTACAGTATTATTATGTTTTATTATAAACAAGTAAGTATTACGTGTACGTTATCGGTGCTGGCTAACAGATGGTTCGATGCGAGCTATCTTCAGAACCGAAGCAGACCCGGATCGCGTTGTTAACAGATGGTTCGATGCGAGCTATCTTCAGAACCGAAGCAGACCCGGATCGCGTTGTTAAATGATAAATGATAAATGATAAATGATTTATTTCTGTAAGTAGGTTTGTACAAACACTTTTACACGTCAATCATATTAAAAAAAACTAGATGAGGTCGACGTTTCGTATCCGACTACTCTGAGAAGAAAGGCCGAAACAAACTCAGAGGTCACAGTCTCTTTTTAAAGTCCAGACATAATCTTGGTCAGATCATGTGAAGACCATGTAGATTGGTGCCTGAAATGATCTTTTGACGAAAGAACCACACAGGTTGAGGGGACCTGTCCAGTCAGTGCACGCATTTGTCAGTAGTCGTGCAGCTCAACTAAGAACTTAAGGAGCTCAACGATTCAACGAACAATACCAAAGAAAGGACATTTGGGTAGGCCGCATAAAATCACTCAAACTGCCAGACTATGATAAAAACTAAATGAGAAAAAAAAGGAAAATGAACAAAAACCCACATAGTCTTCACATTTACAATACTTAAAACAATATAATACTTAACAAAGTAAATATTCATGTCATTGTATATATAAAATTAATCACTGTCAATGTGTATATAAAATACGGATATAATCTTGGTCAGATCATTTGAGAACCATGTAGATTGGTGTCTGACATGGTCTTTTGACGAAAGAACCACACAGATTTGAGTGGACCTGTCCAGTCAGTGCACGCATTTGTCAGTTATCGTGCAGCTCAACTCAAAACTTAAGGAGCTCAGCGATTCGACGAACAATACCAAAGAAAGGACAATTGGTTAGGCCGCATAAAGTACTCAAACTGCCAGACCTGCATTTAAAATTTTTTTGATTGAGAATAAAAATAAAAAAACAATTCACATAGTCCTCACATTCATAATAATTAAAATAATATAATACTTTACAAAGTAAATATTCATGTCATAGTTTAGGTATTTAAAAATTTCAATCAAAAAATAGTATAAATAGTTGGCAAAAAAAATCAAATCAAGATTCACTGTAAATTGGAGCAGCTCAATCCCAAGCCTTTTTGTCCTCAATAAAGTCTTTAACAGTATAAAATGCTTTCTGGCACAGTTTCCGTTTTATAAAACATTTGAATTTATTAAGGCTTAATTCTTGAATATGGCTAGGAAGTTTATTATAAAAACGTATACACTGGCATCTAAACGAGCCACCTATTTTTTTAAGCCTGGTTTTAGGAACAACAAATTTGTGCTTGTTCCTAGTATTTACATTATGGATATCACTGTATTTTTTAAACATATTAATATTTTTATGTGCATACAATAGATTTTCATAAATATACTGAGAAGCTACAGTCAGTATATTAATCTCTTTAAATTTGTCTCTGAGGGAGTGTCTGGGACTTAATTTATAAATTGCACGAATTGCTCTTTTTTGTAAAACAAAAATTGTCTGAATGTCGGCGGCATTTCCCCACAACAGAATACCGTACGACATTACACTATGAAAATAACTAAAGTATACTAAGCGGGCTGTCTCTAAATCAGTTAAATCACGAATTTTTCTAACGGCGTATGCTGCAGAGCTAAGCTTTTTCGACAATTTATCTATATGGGGGCCCCATTGAAGCTTGGCATCCAAAGTTATGCCTAAGAACACTGTAGAATCTTCGGGTTTCAACTCTTCACCCTTTATGAGCACACTAGTTTTTACTTGTCTAACATGAGGTATTGTAAACTTAATACATTTAGTTTTTTTCTCGTTAAGAAGTAGGTTATTAACATTAAACCAGTTAACTACTTTTTCAAGGGCACTATTGACATTGTCAGTAACCAACTGCTGACGTTTGAGTTTAAATAAAAGTGAAGTGTCGTCTGCAAACAACACTATATCATGTTTATCCTTTATGAGGTAAGGCAAGTCATTTATATAAATAAGAAACAAAAATGGGCCAAGAATTGAGCCCTGGGGTACCCCCATTCTTACTACAGATCCGGGAGATCTTTTTCCGTTAACATCAACTCTCTGAATCCTATCACTTAAATATGAAGTAAGAAGATCCAGAGAGGCATTTCGGATTCCGTAGTGGTGCAGTTTCCTGATTAATGTTTTATGAAGAACGCAATCGAATGCCTTGGACAAATCGCAAAAGATGCCCAAAGCATCGCATTTATCCTCCCATGCATTATAAACATGTCCTAAAAGTTCAACACCGGCATCAGTAGTCGAACGACCCTTTGTAAAACCTGTTAACAGATGGTTCGATGCGAGCTATCTTCAGAACCGAAGCAGACCCGGATCGCGTTGTTAACAGATGGTTCAATGCGAGCTATCTTCAGAACCGAAGCAGACCCGGATCGCGTTGTTAACAGATGGTTCGATGCGAGCTATCTTCAGAACCGAAGCAGACCCGGATCGCGTTGTTAACAGATGGTTCGATGCGAGCTATCTTCAGAACCGAAGCAGACCCGGATCGCGTTGTTCTCACGGCCACCTGTAATCTGCGTACTAATTGTCCCTACATGAAGTGACTTGGAATAAACAGACCTTTTTATAATGACGGGACACAATAAGCACTGTCCGTGCGTCAAAATATTAACGATACGTTCTACGATATGCTAGTCATTATTGGAATACGTATTTAGTTTTATTAAAAACAAGCTATTGCCTGCGACTTCGTCTGTGATCCAGGATGACAAGTAGCCTATGTCCTAACCCAAGGCATGGTCTACCCATGCACCAAATTTTATCCAAATCCGTTCAGCTATTTCAGCGTGGAAACTTAACAAACAAACAAACTCACGTTTGCATTTATAATATTAGTTAAGATAAGTGCTTAAAAGCCCATAGCTCGACTCTGCGCCTATTATAAATAAATCGCTTATTAGAAATAACAGTACTTATAAGCTTTAGTATTAGAAATACATTATTATATTAAGAATGCATTAGATACCCCTATTGTTTTACAATGTACCTAGAATCAGATCATGTCACTTATCACCATTCTATAACGAGTTACATACTGAACTGTGTTCAGTAACATTTAAATTTAGTTTATGTAGTCAAAACACTAGCGTGTCCCCCTAACACGTAAACGAATTACGTCTCTCAATCACAGGAAAGGGACCATGAACTTTTGGCCGGGGTGAAAGACGATCTCGAAAGGTTGCAACCTGCTTCCGGGCGAGTCCACTTTAGACGTTTGTGATTGGAGGACTGACAGGAACAAACTAAACACACATGCTACTTGCGCATTCACATAAAAAGCATAAAAGGACGAGTGTTCCTTATTCAGTGTTCAGCCACCAGCAAGCTTTCCCTGCTATGGCCCAACATAAGGCTCCTTCCCCTCCGCAACCCATCCTCGCTCTGATGGATCCTCGCATGCGCGCTCATTTGCTTACCCCAGCCATACCCACGCCCGCGCCCGCTTCTAAAGCAGCTCCCTCCATCACTCGCGCACCCCCCAAACCCGCGGCCAGTCTAGTGGTCGCGTCATCCAACCCGTTCGATGAGTTCAATGTGACTTCCGACACATTCAATATCTTCCTCTCCCTCCGCGCCAGGAAGATGGCCAACGAAATCGTTGTCTTCAGAAACTCCTGCGACCTCTCTGAGGTTTTGCTCCGTTGGTGTAATTGCTGTATGGCGTTCCAGTGAGATGATAAATAAATAAATAAAATAAAATAAATAAATCACCCAGTAGACATTCCCCTACTACAGGAATCTTTTCTCAAGCTCAGTCATCGAAACCCGTCAATTGGCGACTATCGCATAGTTCGCAATGACAGGATTCGATGCTACAAGGGTGGTACCCTGATTTACTATAGAACCCGTCTCTATTTCATCCCCATTGATCCTCCTCCTCTCTCGCGATTAGAAGTGTCTGCATGTAGGTTAGGCATGTCAGGTCATCAACCGATCACTCTAGTGTCGGCTTATCTTATTATTTATTTATTACTTTGAGCACAAAAAACAAATGTACAGAGGCGGACTTAATGCCCTAGGCATTTTCTACCAGTCAACCTTTGGGTGATGCAGAGACAACCAGTGGTAGGTGCAACAACAAAAAATGTGAAATAAATATTTATAATATTTATTTTTTATCTTGCTCCCACTTCCACGTCAGAAAACTACCAAAACCTCTCTGACGATCTTTCTCTCCTACTTGGCTTGAGCGTTATCATAGCGGGCTATTTCAACGCCAAACACCCGGCCTGGAATAGTACCAGAATCTCTACGAGAGGCGGACACCTGTTTGGCCTCTGCCCCATCCTAAACTTTGACGTCATCGCTCCGATGACTCTCACCCAATTTCCCCATGACCCTAACCATACTTTGTCTGCATTTGCGTGATGTGTAGTATCTTTTGTTTTGTTTGTTTTCGTAGTAAATAAATTGAGTACTATTTGTTTTAGTTTAAGATAAGTGCATCCTCTTTTTCTTCTTCTGTCTTCTTCTTTGTGTTTTATAACTTGAATATTGTGTCCTCACTGTATCATTAATCTGGGTAATCTGTGGAAACATCATGGATTGTACATTTACCCACTTCCAATGTAATCTTAGATGTATTATATAACGTACAATTGTTTGTTTTCCCTAACAAAATAAATAAATACACCTAACGTACTGGACGTAGCGCTTCTAAAGAATATCAACCTACGCCTACAGTTGAATTATCACCGGCCAGTTGTCATGAAACTGGCCCCTCGCTTTGGACTCCATGACCCTGACCAATGAAACCGACAAGACCGACTGACTGGAGGAAAGTAAGCGACTGCCTGAAATCCACCACATCCCCTCGACTAGAGTCTATCCCCGACCTGTTTGACTCTATCACTGACACGAGGGCCGCGATCGACTCACTCACGGAATACGTACAATCAGCCCTGAACGATTGTGCAAGGCAAACTCCAGCGATGGGTAACCATCGCTGTTATTTGCTGGACGATGTGCGTGAACTGCTGACTGAGAAGAACGCAGCTGTCTGTACGTACAGTAACTTTCCCTGTGTCGCGAACAAAGCCCAGATGCGCTACTTACAGCGATCTGTAAGGACACGCGGCGGAGCTATGTGACGCTAACTGGGACAAGATGCTGAGCGAACTATAGCCCACTCAGCCTTCTGGGAACTTCAGAGGAAACTCAATAAATAGTCTCCATGCCTCTGACACTCCCTGACAGGAAGATAGCATTAAATTTGACGATACCGACAAGGCCGAATGCCTAGCTGACAGAGTCTTGAGGCCCAATGTACGACCAGCTCTTAACCAGTAGTCCAAGCTCACCACGTAGAGCCTCCCTCCCTTCCGTTGAAAACCCTGATTATCCTCTGCCTCCCGTCACTCCAGATGAAGTGCACGATATCATCAAGGGTCTGAAACCCCGTAAAGCCCCGGGCTCAGATGGAATCACTAATAGGGTGCTCCAATTGTTGCCCGCCCACCTCATAATGCTAATGGCCACCATCTTCAATGGTGCCCTGAGCAACAACATTTTTCCACAAACGTGGAAAAGTGCCACCCTTATAGGTATCCCAAAGCTCGGCAAGCCCAAAACCGAGCCCACTAGCTACCGCCCCCAGCTCATCAGTATGCTCAACGTCTTCGGCAAAGTCTATGAGAGGCTTGTTTATAAGCGCCTCAGAGACTATGCCGAGACGAAGGGCCTTATCCCTGACGAACAGTTATATTTTAGAACCCAACATTCTTGCGTTCAACAGGTCCACCGCATCATCGAACACATAAGCGTTGGCTTACAACGTGGTTTCATGACGGGTGTTTGTTTCTTTGACATAACGAAAACGTTCGACAAAGTCTGGCACAACGGCTTATTATATAAGCTGTAAGGCTTATAATATAATAAGCCGTTGTGCCGTTGTCTTTAGTCTAAATATGATGCTCAACGACATCTGTTTTAAACGTAAGAAAAAGATCATTTTAGGTGGTGATTTTAATATAGATATTTTGAAGGATAATTACGCCTCTCGCAGTTTTAAAAACTTATTGCAAAGTTTTAATTTGAAACTAGGTGTGCTCACTCCAACACGACTTTGCAGCGGAACATGCATTGACAACATTATCGACAATATATGGGGAAGTAAATGCGTAACGGTTGAATTGGCGTTGTCAGATCATACAGCGCAACTACTGCAATGCCCTGTTAAAAAAACTTGCATACTTCCATATTGGTACATATTTAGACGTAGTTTCTATAAAGAACACATGCAAAAGTTTAAAAGTTGTTTACAAAGTTTGACATTTAATGATATTTATTCCTCCACAGAGCCCAATGACGCATTTAATAAGTTCCACGACACATTTACACTATTTTATGATATATGCTTTCCGCTAAAGAAATTAAAACGATGTGCAGTAAAATCACCTAAATGGATTAGTAAAGGTATAAAATTATGCTGTAAACGCAAGCGCGAAATGTTGTGGCAATTTCGAAAAGACCCCAACCCCAATTCAAAAAAGACTTTCAAAACATATACAAAACGTTTAAAAACCATAATTCTTCTGACTAAGAAATCCCAAAATAACCACCACATTAATAATGCATCTAATAAGTGTAAAGCTACATGGCAAATAATAAATAAGTGCAAAAATAATAGGCCGGTTGAAGGAATACCAAGACTTAGAATAAATGACGAAGACGTAACTGACGCACAAAGTATCTCTCAACTTTTTAATGACTATTTTATTGACGAAATTGAATTAGTATCTGACATTAATAATAGAAATCAAAATTTAAAATTTGACATGCATCTTGACTCATTATTTTTAATACCCATAGTTCCCCATGACATTATAAAATTAATAAATTCGTTAAATAATACTAATAGCTCTGGTTATGATGACATTACAACAAATGTTATTAAATCTGTTTCGACTATTATAGCACCAGTACTTAGTTATATAATAAATATGTGTTTAGAATCGGGTGTTTTTCCGGATAGGTTGAAATTAGCAGTTATAAAACCATTATTTAAGAAAGGTAGCAAACACGATCCAGCCAATTACCGGCCTATTGCCTTACTGCCCATATTCTCTAAAATTGTAGAAAAAGTTATATACAATACATTATACACATTTTTTGAACGTAAGAATCTTTTTGCTGATGAACAATACGGCTTTAGAAGGAAAAAGAATATAAATATGGCAATTTTCAAGCTCTTTGGAAAAATTATGACTAGCTACTACTAATTAAGATAACAGAAGTCCGGTAGCTGCTTTATTCATGGACATGAGCAAGGCGTTTGATTTTGTGGACAGAACAGTACTTCTAAAGAAGTTGGAAAGGTATGGAGTGACCAATGCTTTGAACCTTTTGAAATCGTACTTGTCCGACAGAAAACAAGTTATGAAAATAGATAAGGTCTGCGTTACCTCAAAAACCGAGCGTACGTATGTATCGAGTCAGAGAGTTAATAACTACGGTGTACCCCAAGGAAGTATTATAGGATCTTTATTATTTATTATTTACATTAATGACATGCCCAGAGAAACACATCACCCAATGGTTTTGTTTGCTGATGATAGCACGGTCGTTTTTAGTAACAATAATGATGCGACTACACTTGAACGAGAGATAAACCACTGTATCCAAGTACTAATAGAATGGATGGGAGCAAATAATTTAAAAATGAATATTGACAAAACTAAAATAATGACTTTTGAGCAAAGGACAAATCATAAAAAACTTAACATAAAATATGGAGATAAGATAATTTCAGAAACAAACACTACAAAATTTTTAGGACTTGAACTGGATAGAGACATTTCGTGGAAAACTCATAGTGACAGTGCTTTGCGTAATCTCGCAAAGGAGGTGAATGAAAAAGTTTTGGTTTTACGGCATATCATGCATATGTTACGTCTATATTACGATACGGGATTATATATTGGGGCAACTGCACGAACATGGAGACAGTATTTAGAGCGCAAAAAAGGTGTGTTAGGCCGTTATGCGGTATAAAAAGCACGGAAAGCTGCAAACCGGTCTTTGCGAAATTCCGCATACTAACAGTACCCTGCCTATACATATATGAGGTGGCTTTATTTGTTAAGACGAACTTGCATTTATTTGAAAAATTACACAGCTCGCGACATAGAAATAAAATAAGCAGTAGGCAACACAAAAAAGCGGTATTCCATAAAAATTTCCTAGGAATGGCTCCTCGTATTTATAATAAATTACCTAATGCTTTGTTATGTATTAAAGATGTCAATGTATTTAAGAAGCAACTAAATAATCGACTGATAAGTAAGACAGACTACACTTTAAATGAATACCTGTCAGATGGAGATTTGTGTGTATAATATAAATATAAGTATGGTGAATATTTGAGTCAGATTTATTTTATTATTATTGAAATTATTTTTAATTTATTTATTCTTAATTATGTGTTGACTTTCTTTTGTAATTTATGAAATTGATATTGTATAATTTTAATGATGAATTTTGCATGCCTGAATTGGTACAACACAGTGGACTGCGCATTCACTTGACATCTGGAAATTTTATTATTATGTACTGTGTTGAGCAATAAATTTTTGAATTGAATTGCTCTTGAGTTTGTAGAAACTCGGCGTGCCAGATCGTCTCGTGCTCATCTTGAGAGACTTTTTGAACCGCACCTTTCGCTATCGCATCGTAGGAGCGCTATCTCACATATTTTTGGCACACAGATTGTTTATAGCATCATCACTGTGGTGTGTGGTTTTGTGGTGTCATCTACACCATAAAATACAAATTTCACAAAGACTGTACAAATATCATACATATTTAATACCCAATCACCCAATCCTTTGTTAAATAACATCCTAGCATTCTTTACATAATGCGCTATGTTATTTAATTATGTAACCCTCTCTGAGATGTAACCATTACGTAAAAACGTCAAATTCTTTATGACAGCTGACAGCTTCACACACAGATTGCGTAACATCGCGGCGCTTGAGTCGTTGCCGACGTTACTGAATGTTGCCATTCTAGATATTATATTTATATAAACATAGATAACGAAGTATTGTATTTATTTTATTTTGTTTATTTTTATCTCATTTAATGCTGCACCGGTTGACGTCATCACGTCGACGCCGGCTGTCGCTGAAAACCAGCGCTGGGGCTCTGTCTAGCATAGGGTCGCAGCATTATGCTGAGCGATGGCCGTTTTACGTGAATGTGACGCATATTTTCCCTCAACTTGTTCTTTCGTGTTTGTGTTTTTATTTCTTTGCGTTATGTTTACCGCAAATAAACGTATCTTCTTTCTTTCTTTACATATGTTTGGCACACAGATTGATTATAGCCTGTAGTATATATATTTATTATATTTCTTCCATTTATAGTTCTTCCATCCCGGTAGTAGGTACCTACTTTTCCGTGGGTTACTTTCCAATCTCCACGCGGGTGAAGCCGCTAGTAATTTAAATAAATTCTATGGTCGGAAAGCATGCTGTAAGATAAATGATTTTCATTTCTGTAAGTAGGTTGATACACTTTTACACGTCAATCGTATTTTATAACTAGATGAGGTAGGCGTCTCCTATCTGAGTACTCTGAGAAGAAAGGCCGAAACAAACTCAGAGGTCACAGTCTCTTTTAAAGTCCAGACATAATATTGGTCAGATCATGTGAATGTGCCATGTAGATTGGTGTCTGAAATGGTCTTTTGAGGAAAGAACCACACAGATTGAGTGGACCTGACCAGTCAGTGCACGCATTTGTCAGTAATCGTGCAGCTCTACTCAGAACTTCATTTGGGGAGGCCGTATAAAATAAAATAAAAATAAATAATTCTTTATTGACATAATAGGTATTACATGACTCAAACTGCCAGACCATGATTTAATTTTAAACTAACTGAGAATAAACGAAAAAGAAAAAAACCGGCCAAGTGCGTGTCGGATCACGCACAATGAAGGGTTCCGTACTTGGGATGAATTTATCTCAAAAACAAACTTAACATTGTAGTTGACAAAAATGCTCCCCCATACATCGATATACGTTACGGTCAATTCTCCAACTGCAAATTTAAGTTGGTCGACTATTACTCGTTAACTTGTAAAGCTACTTAGCTGTGATAGTTTTCTTTTCAATTTCGCTAAATATACTACAGCCATGATTTTTTTCACATATCCAAAACCAACCATTTAGCTGGTGGGCTTGACTTTAACCAAAAAGAGCACTTTAAAGCTTAATATTACGCAAACGGATCCCTGAATTGAAAAATGGTTTTCACAAACCCACAATATTTTTAAACGGCCTATCCAACGATAAAAAAATATCATCCCTATTTTACGTGCAAAGGAGGTACCCCAAAAAAAATGTTTTACATGGTGTTATTTTACGACTTTCTCGGCGTATGTGTACCCATGCCAAAAACAGCTTTCTAGTACTAAGCGCCTCTGAGCTAAGCCGGGGACAGACGGACGGACGGACAGACAGACAGACGGACAGACGGACATGGCGTAACTATAAGGGTTTCTTGTTGACTACGGAACCCTAAAAAGCCCACATAGTCTTCACATTCACAATAATTAAAATAATATAATACTTTATTACAAGTAAATATTCATGTCATTGTGTTTAAAATAATAAAAGCAAAAAAACATAAAACAATAAAAATAAACCACTTCAGTATTTAAAAATTGGAGCAGCTCAATCCCAAGCCTTTTTGTCCTCAATATAATCTTTAACGGTATAAAAGGCTTTCTGACACAACTTACGGTTAATTAATGATTTGAATTTATTGAGGCTTAGATCTTGAACGTGGTTGGAAGTTTATTGTCTAAGCCTATCCTATACATTGACATTCGAACGAGCCACCTATTTTCTTGAGCCTTGTTGTAGGTACAACAAAGTTATGTTTGTTTCTAGTATTTATACTATGGATATCACTGTATTTTTTAAACAATATACTGAGAAGGCTCAGTCATTACATTAATCTCCTTAAATGTCTCTGAGAAAATGTATTGGACTTAATTTACAAATTGATCGAACAGCTCTTTTCTGCAAAACAAAGATAGTCTGAATGTCGGTGGCATTTCCCCGTACGACATTACACTATGAAAATAGTCAAAATACACTCTAAACGGGCTGTCAATGTAAAATGTATCGGGACTATTTATATAAATTACATCTTAACTGTATGCACCCTGTGTGCATACATGCAGGTACACATAACGTAACATCACGCCTATTTGCCATTAACCGGATACAAAGCCAGACTCACAGTTGCTACAGAGATTTGAGATTCCTAATGGAATAACCCAATCAACTTGCCTAACGTAGGGAATAGAACCCAAGACCTCATGCTCGGCAGTAGCGCTTGGGACCACTAGATCAATGAGGCAGTCAAGCAAATAAATGATTTATATTTATAGTGTGGTCGTTTTGATTCTAGAACAAAGGGATATATTTATATTTCCAGTGTGGTCGTTTTGATTCTAGAACAAAGGGATATATTTATATTTCCAGTGTGGTCGTTTTGATTCTAGAACAAAGGGATATATTTATATTTCCAGTGTGGTCGTTTTGATTCTAGAACAAAGGGATATATTTATATTTCCAGTGTGGTCGTTTTGATTCTAGAACAAAGGGATATATTTATATTTCCAGTGTGGTCGTTTTGATTCTAGAACAAAGGGATATATTTCAAACAGTCGCTATTTTTCTTGGACGCCCCCGACGGTGCTAGAATAACCTTCCTGATAACAGCAATTCTCGCTGAGATCCGGCGACAAGGTAAGATTGCCCTGGCAGTGTGGCTTGCTCGCGGGTCCGTACTGCAGACAATCTTTTCATACTAGCTCAAGACGGGAAAACAGTAAATTTTATGTGCTTTACAAAGAAATTCGATGATGTGTCTTCCCTATACATATATTACATTTGAATGTAGAATAGTGGATTAGAAGTAGGCTTATTCGCCCAAAATATATGCAGTAAACTTTGTAATTGCAAAGATTGAAATAGAGGTGGGACCCAGTTTATCTTTTATGAACATAAGAACACTACTACGAGTACAACTGCGAGATAACATTCATTGTACACACGCGGACGAAGTCGCGGGCAACAGCTACAAAATAATAATTCCCATTTTTCAAAACTCAACTAATATTGCAAATATCAACACTTATTGAAATTAAATTACATTTTAAGCAGCTCGAATTAGTACGATTATACTCCTGGTTCTTTAACATTAGTAAAGCTTTTACAGCTTTAAAATTAAATAAGTATTTGGTGTTAATTTCAATCAGTCGTAAATAATTAATTTTAAACATTTAAAAAAAAATTGATAGTCACGAGACGTTTTTACAATAAACGCTATTTACGGATTAGGTTCAAGAGTCTAGCCGCTCCAAACAGTCAGGTTGAGCTTTCAAAGAAGTCTGTGGTTTTATCTAGGGCAATCTACGGATTTTTCAGCGTCACCTTATGGATCTCTGCGAGGGACCCAGAATGTACCCAGTACCCAATCACACCAATAGAGGGAAACAATATCACCATGGGGAATACAGTAATAAACCCAAATAATGACACGGCTTGCTCTGACAACTTTAGTTGTATAGGAGATACTTTGCGAACTCAAGAAAATGTTGAAACTTTTAAAGATACACAAACCCAACTATCGATGCAAAGTTTAAGCGAATTAATATTACTACGTTTGAAAGAAAATAATAAATCTATATTAGAAGAATTAAAAAGTACAATACAAACTGAAATCAAAAAAGCTATTGCCGATATAAGACAAGATTTTGAGCGGAAGAAGCGATTTAGCTTCAAAATAACGAAAGAAAACTAGAAATAGAAACAATTCACATCAAACTAGAAAGCCTTCGTATTGAAAATGATGCACTTAAGAAAGAAATAAAGCAATTACCAATCCATCCATCCCAATCACCACACACTCCTGAAATAAATCATAAAAAAAATGGTACTATACGGTCTTACTGAGTATTATAGTGAACCCCAAAGCGAACTTTATCACAGACATATAGAACTATTCCGAGTTATTGCAAACGTGGACCTATCGGGTACATTGAAGATATGTATAGAGTGGGAAGAAAATGCTCAAAGAACAGACCGCTGGTTATTGAGTTGCTCAGCAAAAGAATGACTAAATACATATACAGCAGCCAATGTTTTCAAGAAACTGGATTGTTTACATCTGAGTTTTTAGATGTGACTGCACGGAGGGAGCGAGCACAACTGAGAGAAGAACTACTTAAGGCCAGGAAAAATGGTCTCCATGCAATTATAAGGAATAACAAATTATACATATACGGAAAACCCACCAACCCCACCAGCGTTAAAGAAAATCAAATGGAAAACCAACAAGTAAATTCGAGCTTCCAGAGAAGTAATTTAATAACGACGAGCAATATTGACCAACACAGCCGCACATCCATCACGGATGAAACAGAAAATTATACATTTCGTAATTAAAATCGACAACGACGCACCATTTAAAATACTGTTCCAGAATCTTCAAAATTTTTACAATAAGCAGGACATTCTTGAAGTTTTCATTACTCATAATTCATCATACAAGGCAATAGGTGTCTCGGAGACCTGGCTGATGCAAGAAAAGCTCGATATTATTCAATTTAGTGGATATAAATTCGCAGCATCTTATTGCCGCACCACTCGAACAGGTGGAGGAGTCTGTATCCTACTTCAGGATCATATAGACTGCATCCAGAGAAACTACATTATGGACATGTCTATAGAATATGTAATAGAATATGTTATAGAGGTATGTGCTACTGAACTACCTAAAGAAAATCTGTTAATTATAACCATGTATTGGAACAAAAGACAAGAAGAAACATTCTATCAATAAATACAGAAAATTCTAAGATATGTAAACATTAAATACCCTACGCTTAATATTAATAGGAGGCGATTTTAATACAATATCCAGTCTGATAACTTAAAATCGAACCAATTTTTAAATCTCATGCAGGAATTTAGACTCACACGGCACTTAAAAACCCCGACACGCATAACACCTACTACAACAACATGTTTAGATCTCATATTCACAAATTTAATAAAATATAAAGATTTGTACACAACGGTAGAGGAATAAGGTTTATCCGATCACAATAGTATAATTTTACATTTAAAATTACCCAAACAAACAAAGACAATAACTTGGTACACAAAAAAAAGGCGTTTCAACAATACAAATATTTTAAAATTTAAATCAAAATTGCATGACATAAACTGGAACGATATAATAACGGCTGATAAAAATATTAATGATAACTACAAAGCATTTAACGAAATCCTAATTAGCATCCTAAATCAATGTGTCCCATTACAAAAATACAAATTAAAAGGTCAAAAGGTGTAAAAAACTGTTGCAAAAACATTACTATAGAAGACTAGACTATTGAAGATAATAATTACCAAAACAAAAAACCCTATATTAACAAAACATTACAAGAAGTATGAAAAAATATTAAAGAAAACTGTAGTGACAGCAAAAAAACAACACTAAACATAACATGATAAAATCCAGCAATAAGGTTAAAACAATGTGGAGTATAATAAATGACCGGACAAACAAAATATTGAGACGCGAAAAACAGAATATAACTATACAAACAAACAATAATAATATGACTTCAGAGCCCAAAGAGATAGCTAACATCTTAAATAATTTCTTTGCTTCTATTGGGAAAACTAGTACGACTCCATCTGGCAGTAAACGAAAAGAAACACGTATAATGTGTACAACAGAGAATTCGATCTTTCTGAGTCTAGCAGATCCTTACGAGGTGAATGCATTAATAAAAACCTTAAAAAATAAGTCGACCTATGGCATTGATAAACTTCCCCCTACATTACTGAGACAATGTGCAGATGACTTAACTCTTCCGTTCTATAAACTGGTAATCAATCTTTCGAAGAAGGTGCTTTTCCCAACCTCTTGAAAAAGGGCCTTGTAAAACCAATACACAAGAAAAATGCAAAAACTGACCCAAATAACTACCGCCCCATCGCTCTCTTACCAACTGTATCAAAAATATTTGAAAAAGCCATGTGCTACCGTGTCTACGCTTTTTGTGAAAAATACAATATATTTAATGACTGTCAAAATGGCTTCAGGAAAAACCGATCCACAACCCTCGCCATCTATAAATATATACAAGAAGCCCAATATTATACAAGAAGTACAATTCAACATCTTATTAAACAAACTTTATGGCATAGGGATCCGTGGTAAATGCCATGTTCACATCGTATTTACAACATAGAGAGCAATTAGTGGAACTAGAATACTTTAACCAACAAACTAACCAAATAGAATTGTTCCAATCGGAAAACACACCAATAAACGCTTCAATCCCACAGGGTAGTGTAATAGGCTGCTTCCTATTCTTAGTTTACATTAACGACCTCCCGAAGCATATCAGTGAACCTTGTGTTTTGTTTGCGGATGATATATCCATTCTTGCCTCATGCAAAAGTAATCTCAACCTTAATGATAAATTAAATTCAATACTTGACGCTACAACTCATTTGATGATGGATCATAACCTATAAATTAAGTATAATAAGATAAAAATAATGACATTTTACCCACGACAAAAAAACCTATAAATTATAAACTTCAGTTTCAAAGATTACAAGTTGGAAAAAGTAGATAAATTCACCCTATTAGGACAGACATAGGCACACACATAAATTGGAAGTCACATATCCAAAGATTAAAAGCAAAATTATCAAAATTTTCATACGCTCTTTGGGAAATCAAAAAAACTACAGACATAAATACTGCGTTGATAAAATATTACGCATATATATGCCTATGCATGGCTTAAATACGGCGTCATATTATGATGTAATAGTACAGACTCACCCACACTATTGTCCCTACAAAAAAAAACTTATTAGAATTTTAGTCAATATTGAACAAACGGGTAGCTGTAAGCCCCACTTCCAGGAACAAAAAAAATTAACCCTACCGTGCCTTTACATCTTTGAAATCTGTAAATTTGTACGTAGATATCCGAAATTCTACACAAAAAGAGAAGTCATACAAACTAAAATAACTTTGAGACATAAAAATAGATTAAACATAGCTACATCCCGATTAAAAATGCACTCCTCAAGTAACTACGTCATGTCTATAAAAAATTATAATAAGTTACCGAAAGAAATAAGAAATATAAATAAATACAACATCTTTATTAATAAATTAAAAATATTTCTATTAAACAAAAGCTATTATAATGTGAAAGAATACTTGAATGAAAGACTATAATTGTAATAAATACATTCTTAAATATATACATAATGTGTAATTTTATCAAGAAGATTATTTGATTGAACATAACATGACTACTAAATACACAATTTGTCTCAAACTGTGATGTAAAACTTATCTTTTTATTAATAACTTGTAACCTAAAAATATGATCAATTAATATTACCTAAATAATATAATTTTATCTAAACTTATTATTATTAAGAAAATAGCTACCTACTTTCCATTATTAGAAAAGGGAGAAGTGCTCATTGGGCATCAAAAAATTCGTCCGCATCGCTGTCAATGGGAAAAGTGCCCAAAAGGCTGGCAGCATTGCCACGTTGGATGGCAATACTGATTTTTTGGGCTAAAAATAGGCCAGCCCTCTGGTCACGTGAAGAGTCGACCAACCGCTTGGCGATGTCCCGAAATACTTGATGAGCACTCGGACCCCAAGGCCCTAGTGTTTCAACCCCAAACGGCTCAAACATATAGCTCCCAATAAGGTTGTTATATTTGCGCCGTTTGAGGTGTTCTGCTCCTGCAGCAGCCGCCCCAGCACAACCCGCCGTGCCAGGAAGATGGGATGGCGCGTCATTATATATTGATGTTTTTTTTTTTTGATGTTAGCTATGTATCTAACATAATTTTTTGCTGTGTCCTGACAGGGTCTACAACGGCTCTTAGGTCTAAGCCTTTTGTTAACATCTTGTTTTTACCTTGTGGAACGCAAATAAATGAATATGAATATGATAAAAAGAATCTGATCTGGAAACACTGCTCCCGCGCTTCTCAAAATGCGCCATCAAAATTTTATTTTGCGCTGGATTTTTTTTTTCGCATTTGGCTTTTTGGCGCCCTTTGCCATCTGGCACCTAGAGCGACCGCCTGTCTCGCTCTACCCTAGGCCGGCTGTCTCGCTCTACCCTTTTTTTTTTTTTTTTGGGTGGGAAATTATCAAATAACTTCGCCCGCTCTGGGCGGAACGGGAGGGCGTGTCACACTTTTACTGACTAAAACCCACCCGTGTTCCTTCCGTTGCCTGTGTGCCAGGGCCACGATATCCCTTTCAGACAAACTCGCAACCCCGGCAGGCATTGGTCCTATCGGACCCCGTCAATTGGTGCTGACATCTTTTTGAGGCGCGCGTGGAACACAACGCGCCGTCGACCCGGGCCTGGTCCTTATCGGACGGCGAGCTACCCATCGCTCACCGTCCGCAGGCCCGCGCCTACGGTTGCCGGAAATCGGCTTGCGACTCCCGACGTCCGGGGCGTCTCCTGCGGCGACTAGGGGCGCGAGGGCGCGAACCTTGTCTCACCCTCACGCGTTCCGCCTCCTCCTTCGCTATCATAACTGCTTCGCAGAAGGAGGTGACGGCCTCCCATGCACTCTCGCTCCGAACCATGGCCTGAACCAGGCCCGGACGCGAGAGATCGCCGCCGCCGATCGCCTCCGTGAGGACACGGCGGTGCTCCGCCCAAGCTGGGCAGACCCCCACCGTATGCTCCACCGTGTCCTCCGGGCGATCCACACAGTGGTGACACCCGGGCGTTTCCTCCCGCTTAATCCTAAACAGGAACCTCCCGAAACATCCATGTCCGGTGAGGACCTGCGTCAGGCGGAAGGTGAGGACGCCGTGGCGCCTCTCCAGCCACTCCTCAAAGAGGGGACTTATCGCCACAATTGTGGCGTGCCCAGCGCTGGGTTGCGACAATCGCACTCTCCAAGTCGCCATGAGATCCCTCCGGAGCTCCCTCCGCTGTGCCGCGATTTCTTGCGGCAGCGGAGTTATGCCCCGGAGTTTCGCCTCTTCGCGCCACACCCAAATGTGCGCGAGGACTTTCGCCTCCAGATCCCATGGCGGCAGTCTGGCAAGGAGGCTCCCGCCTCACGGGAGACCGTGCGGTATCCCCGTACCATCCTGATGGCCATGACCCTTTGGGACGCGTTCAACCGCTGCGCTGGTCGCAGCCTCAGAGAACGCGCAAACACCGGTGCCCCGTAAAGGGCCATGGACCGCACGATCCCCGCGTAGAGCCTCCGGCAGGAGGCGTTTGGACCCCCTAGATTGGGCAGGAGCCCAAAGGGAAAAGGAGAAAATGCTCCACGAAGTTCCACCGGCTGTCGAGGACGAGTCCCAGGTACTTCATCGTCGACTCGACGCCGATGTGAACCCCTCCCGCCGTTATCTGGGAACCCGACAGTGGCGCGTTCCGAGGACCATAAAAACACATGGCCTCGGACTTGTGCAATGCCACCTCGAGTCCCAATTGCCGGATCCTATCGACGATTGTCACAACCCCACGTGCCGCCAGTTCGGCCGCCGCCTGATGCGAACTCCCTTGTGCGTCTCGCTCTACCCTAGGCCGGCTGTCTCGCTCTACCCTAGGCCGGCTGTCTCGCTCTACCCTAGGCCGGCTGTCTCGCTCTACCCTAGGCCGGCTGTCTCGCTCTACCCTAGGCCGGCTGTCTCGCTCTACCCTAGGCCGGCTGTCTCGCTCTACCCTAGGCCGGCTGGCTCGACCAATTAACGTAACAAGTTGCTGCAAGCGTTTAAAATCAGATACGCACAGTTCTAGCGGAAATATTGATTGATTGGTAATCGGTCACACGCAAACCCCACCGGCGCGGGCGGCCGGGTGGTGGATCCATTTGGCCTGCAACACAGGTTTGAATAAACCTTGATCGGGCGGGTCACTAGTCGCTACCTAACATTCTAATTCCGAACCATCATTAATGCACAGCTGTAATTAAAAATATTTTAGTTTTAGTTTATTATTAGGCACTAAATTTGTTTAGGATATTTTTATACTACTGGTGGCCTAATATACACTTTTCGAAAACTTTTTTATTAAATAAAAATTATTATTATTATTATAAAATTAATATCTAAATAATAACTTCTAAACATCAGTCACAGTAACCAAGCTATGAACCTGTAACGCGTGTCTTTAAACCCCACTGTTGATATTGACACCTTCAATGAACCGCCCGCGCCGCAACGATGTCTAAAGAGTGCTTGATCAGTAATGGACGTTTATGAACCGTCAATGCACCATAATATGGAGCCCTGCGGCAGACGACAAGCATATAGTAAGTAAGTAAAATTTGTTTACTTAAACTGACTTACTTAGACAATAAGTGTGTTCAGAGTTTTAATAATATTTGTGACCCAAATGAGTTCTACGCCGAGTTCTTTTCACTATTAAACACGCAATTTAATGATACTTTTCCACTGAAGACTAAAAGTATTTACTCAAAGTTCGTATTTAGTGATTGGGCGACTCCAGGTATTCGTAAAAGCAGGGAAAATCTTTTTGAACTTTATGGCCTAAAGCAACATTATGAATAATACAAGCTTTCATCAATATGTTGCAAAATATTCTAAATCTTTTAAAAGTGTGTGCAAAATAGCTAAAGCTCTTTATATTAGCAATAAAATAAAATCAGCTGATGATAAAATTAAAACTACCTGGCAAATAATAAATAATGAAACAGGTAGGAAAAAACAGCGTAATACTGAATTTAATTTAGAGACTGCACATGGGCCCATCACTTCAGAGGTAGAAATAGCTCAGGAATTTGAAAACTTTTTTGCTAATATTCCCCTTAAAACGACTGAAACTTTAAGTTCCTCACCCGTGCTTTCTGCTGCCTTACTTAGAAAGAATGTAAAGGTATGCCCTTTGGAGTTTAGGTTTCAGCACACAAACCCCCAGGCTGTTATAAAAACTTTTAAAGATCTTAAAATTAACCAACAAACCAACAACAACAACAAAATAATCAACAGAAGATCTCTGGGGCATGTCTGTAAAAGTGTGTAGATCTATCATCGAAACCATTGCGCCCTATTTAGCTTTCATATTTAACACCAGTGTGGACCAAGGAGTCTTTTCGGATCTCATGAAGCACAGTAAAGTAGTTCCTTTGTTCAAATCCGAAGATAGTAAGGAACCCAACAATTATAGGTCCATGTCAATTCTGCCAGTTCTCAGTAATGTGTTTGAAAAGTTGATGCTCAATCAAATGTTACGTCACTTCAATAAAAATTCCATCTTTCATGAACAACAGTACAGTTTCACTAAAGGTCGTTGTACCACTGACGCCGGTGTCACCCTAATAAAGAACATTTTTAACGCCTGGGAGGAAGCACAAGATGCCATTGGAATCTTTTGTGACCTCTCTAAGGCTTTTGATTGCGTTAACCATGAGACAGTTCTGCTAAAACTAGATCACTATGGGATTAGGAATACAGCTCTTGATTTACTTAGATCATACCTGAAAGATAGAAAGGTTAAAGTTCAAGTAAACGGCGTGAACTCATTGGGGTCTGAAATGGCAATGGGCGTTCCTCAAGGTTCGATATTGGGTCCATTCCTCTTTTTAGTTTACATTACGAATTACCCCAATTACTTCAAAATCAACCGAAGATGGTTTTATTTGCAGATGACACGTCATTGATCTTTAAAATAGACCGACGGTCTCAAAACCTTGACGACGTGAATAATTCTATTCTTCAGGTCCAAGATTGGTTTACGGTAAATAATTTGGTTCTAAATGAAAAAAAAACCAAATGCATTAGATTTAAACTACCTAATGTTAGAAGTAGCGAATGTGATATCATATTGAATGGAGAAAAGCTGGAATGTATTACGCGCCAGCCCCAACAACATCCTGAATACTATAGCTGATAGGTGGGACAGCCCCATACTGGGACATTGGATACGCCTACATGCCACTGTGGCGTAGTAATTAATAGTTTGTGTTGTTGTTCTGGTAGATTTAAGTACTAACACTAGTTTCTAAGTGGTGTGTATACTAATCAATTGGACTATCTGGGTCTGAAATAAAAGTTTATTATTATTATTAATCAAACGGTTTTCTTAGGAATCACTCTAGACGAGAAACTACAATGGGGACCACATATCTCTTGCGGGGCGGTTAAGCTCGGCCGCTTATGCTGTTAGGAAGATAAGACAGTTACCAGATGTAGAAACCGCGCGTTTGGTCTATTTTAGCTACTTCCACAGCATTATGTCGTACGGTATTTTATTATGGGGTCGGGCTGCTGACATTGAATCCATCTTTATTTTGCAAAAGAGAGCTGTAAGAGCCATTTATAATCTACGTCGCCGAGAATCTCTTAGGGAACTCTTTAAAAGGATTAATATTATGACGGTACCTTGCCAATTCATTTATGAAAATATTATGTATGTAAGAAAAAACCTACATCTTTTCAAAAAAATAAGTGATAGACATAATTTCAATACTAGAAATAAAGATAAAATAGATCAGCCATGTTTCAGATTATCTAAAGTACATACATCTTTTATGGGGTACTGTGTTAAATGTTACTCGTACAACAAAATACCTTGTGATATATTGCAATTAAATGAAAGAAAATTTAAAACTCATATAAAAAGTACACTTTGTAAACAAGCTTATTATAAATTAGAGGATTATATCCAGGATAAGAACGCTTGGAAACATGCTGGTCCAGCTCCATAGGACAATCTGGAGTCTAGACAAAATCTAACTGATTGCTATTTTAATTGTATATTTTATTATTTTTATGACATTTATTTTACACTCTGTGATTACCTTAACTCACACACTGATTATTTTAGGAGAAAACGTTTTTTTTTTTTTTTTACAATGTTTGTAAATATGTGAGCACCAAGTATCTATCACATATTACATTATTAATTCTTTTTACCTATTGTGGTATAGTAATTTTATTCTAGGTGCATCGTCTTCACATATAATTATATAATTGATATACCAATACCAAATATTGTAAAACATTTAAAAAGAGTAACGGTGGAGTTCCTTGCCCATTCTTCTCCATACGAAGCTACCTTTTGGAAGGGGCGACTAGAATCAATTCTATTTCATTTGTAAATTTTGACGTTCAAAAGTGTCATATATGTGCCTATTTTAAATAAATAATTTGACTTTGACTTTGAATAAAATGGGTAAATCTACCTTATATTAAGCATGCCAAGTACAACTGTCATTATCGCTAATTTATTAAGAACACTGCTGCCATTGCAACACGTCGTCATGCACACGGCACGCCACCGCCACGTGCACGCTTGTAATTTACTTATGACTTGGCAATATGAGTAAATCCTGCAGTGATTCGGACGCCGTCTTACGTCTGCTGCAGATCTAAAATAAATTCAAACTGCGTGTTACCCGTCGGGTAGAAGCGTTTACGACGTGTGTCGTTAGTTCAACCTCTTCCATCGTATAGTGGTGCGTCGCGCAGTGCGGGTGGTCGGTGCCATGGTAGGAGGCAGCCTGGACGATATTAGTGCTTCAGTGGTGGTTGTTGTTGCATCAGTTGTTGTTCCATCAGTGGTGCTTGTGGTTCCATCAGTAGTTGGTGAATCAATGATGGTTGTTGTTGCATCAGTTGTTGTTCCATCAGTGGTGGTTGTGGTTCCATCAGTAGTTGATGAATCAATGATGGTTGTTGTTGCATCAGTTGTTGTTCCATCAGTGGTGGTTGTGGTTCCATCAGTAGTTGATGAATCAATGATGGTTGTTGTTGCATCAAATGTTGTTCCATCAGTGGTGGTTGTGGTTCCATCAGTAGTTGATGAATCAATGATGGTTGTTGTTGCCTCAGTTGTTGTTCCATCAGTGGTGGTTGTGGTTCCATCAGTAGTTGATGAATCAATGACGGTTGTTGTTGCATTAGTTGTTGTTCCATCAGTAGTTGATGAATCAATGATGGTTGTTGTTGCATCAGTTGTTGTTCCATCAGTGGTGCTTGTGGTTCCATCAGTAGTTGGTGAATCAATGATGGTTGTTGTTGCATCATTTGTTGTTCCATCAGTGGTGGTTGTGGTTCCATCAGTAGTTGATGAATCAATGATGGTTGTTGTTGCATCAAATGTTGTTCCATCAGTGGTGGTTGTGGTTCCATCAGTAGTTGATGAATCAATGATGGTTGTTATTGCATCAGTTGTTGTTCCATCAGTGGTGGTTGTGGTTCCATCAGTAGTTGATGAATCAATGATGGTTGTTGTTGCATCAAATGTTGTTCCATCAGTGGTGGTTGTGGTTCCATCAGTAGTTGATGAATCAATGATGGTTGTTGTTGCCTCAGTTGTTGTTCCATCAGTGGTGGTTGTGGTTCCATCAGTAGTTGATGAATCAATGATGGTTGTTGTTGCATCAAATGTTGTTCCATCAGTGGTGGTTGTGGTTCCATCAGTAGTTGATGAATCAATGATGGTTGTTGTTGTTCCATCAGTGGTGGTTGTGGTTCCATCAGTAGTTGATGAATCAATGATGGTTGTTGTTGCATCAAATGTTGTTCCATCAGTGGTTGTTGTGGTTCCATCAGTAGTTGATGAATCAATGATGGTTGTTATTGCCTCAGTTGTTGTTTCATCAGTGGTGGTTGTAGTTCCATCATTAGTTGATGAATCAATGATGGTTGTTGTTGCATCAGTTGTTGTTCCATCAGTGGTGGTTGTGGTTCCATCAGTAGTTGATGAATCAATGATGGTTGTTGTTGCATCAAATGTTGTTACATCAGTGGTGGTTGTGGTTCCATCAGTAGTTGATGAATCAATGATGGTTGTTGCTGTTCCATCAGTGGTGGTTGTGGTTCCATCAGTAGTTGATGAATCAATGATGGTTGTTGTTGCATCAAATGTTGTTCCATCAGTGGTGGTTGTGGTTCCATCAGTAGTTGATGAATCAATGATGGTTGTTGTTGTTCCATCAGTGGTGGTTGTGGTTCCATCAGTAGTTGATGAATCAATGATGGTTGTTATTGCCTCAGTTGTTGTTCCATCAGTGGTGGTTGTAGTTCCATCATTAGTTGATGAATCAATGATGGTTGTTGTTGCATCAGTTGTTGTTCCATCAGTGGTGGTTGTGGTTCCATCAGTAGTTGATGAATCAATGATGGTTGTTGTTGCATCAAATGTTGTTACATCAGTGGTGGTTGTGGTTCCATCAGTAGTTGATGAATCAATGATGGTTGTTGCTGTTCCATCAGTGGTGGTTGTGGTTCCATCAGTAGTTGATGAATCAATGATGGTTGTTGTTGCATCAAATGTTGTTCCATCAGTGGTGGTTGTGGTTCCATCAGTAGTTGATGAATCAATGATGGTTGTTGCTGTTCCATCAGTGGTGGTTGTGGTTCCATCAGTAGTTGATGAATCAATGATGGTTGTTGTTGCCTCAGTTGTTGTTCCATCAGTGGTGGTTGTGGTTCCATCATTAGTTGATGAATCAATGATGGTTGTTGTTGCATTAGTTGTTGTTCCATCAGTGGTGGTTGTGGTTCCATCAGTAGTTGATGAATCAATGATGGTTGTTGTTGCATCAGTTGTTGTTCCATCAGTGGTGCTTGTGGTTCCATCAGTAGTTGATGAATCAATGATGGTTGTTGTTGCATCAGTTGTTGTTCCATCAGTGGTGGTTGTGGTTCCATCAGTAGTTGATGAATCAATGATGGTTGTTGTTGCATCAGTTGTTGTTCCATCAGTGGTGGTTGTGGTTCCATCAGTAGTTGATGAATCAATGATGGTTGTTGTTGTTCCATCAGTGGTGTTTGTGGTTCCATCAGTAGTTGATGAATCAATGATGGTTGTTGTTGCATCAAATGTTGTTCCATCAGTGGTGGTTGTGGTTCCATCAGTAGTTGATGAATCAATGATGGTTGTTGTTGCATCAAATGTTGTTCCATCAATGGTGGTTGTGGTTCCATCAGTAGTTGATGAATCAATGATGGTTGTTATTGCATCAGTTGTTGTTCCATCAGTGGTGGTTGTGGTTCCATCAGTAGTTGATGAATCAATGATGGTTGTTGTTGCATCAAATGTTGTTCCATCAGTGGTGGTTGTGGTTCCATCAGTAGTTGATGAATCAATGATGGTTGTTGTTGCCTCAGTTGTTGTTCCATCAGTGGTGGTTGTGGTTCCATCAGTAGTTGATGAATCAATGATGGTTGTTGTTGCATCAAATGTTGTTCCATCAGTGGTGGTTGTGGTTCCATCAGTAGTTGATGAATCAATGATGGTTGTTGTTGTTCCATCAGTGGTGGTTGTGGTTCCATCAGTAGTTGATGAATCAATGATGGTTGTTGTTGCATCAAATGTTGTTCCATCAGTGGTTGTTGTGGTTCCATCAGTAGTTGATGAATCAATGATGGTTGTTATTGCCTCAGTTGTTGTTCCATCAGTGGTGGTTGTAGTTCCATCATTAGTTGATGAATCAATGATGGTTGTTGTTGCATTAGTTGTTGTTCCATCAGTGGTGGTTGTGGTTCCATCAGCAGTTGATGAATCAATGATGGTTGTTGTTGCATCAGTTGTTGTTCCATCAGTGGTGCTTGTGGTTCCATCAGTAGTTGATGAATCAATGATGGTTGTTGTTGCATCAGTTGTTGTTCCATCAGTGGTGGTTGTGGTTCCATCAGTAGTTGATGAATCAATGATGGTTGTTGTTGCATCAAATGTTGTTACATCAGTGGTGGTTGTGGTTCCATCAGTAGTTGATGAATCAATGATGGTTGTTGCTGTTCCATCAGTGGTGGTTGTGGTTCCATCAGTAGTTGATGAATCAATGATGGTTGTTGTTGCATCAAATGTTGTTCCATCAGTGGTGGTTGTGGTTCCATCAGTAGTTGATGAATCAATGATGGTTGTTGTTGTTCCATCAGTGGTGGTTGTGGTTCTATCAGTAGTTGATGAATCAATGATGGTTGTTGTTGCCTCAGTTGTTGTTCCATCAGTGGTGGTTGTGGTTCCATCATTAGTTGATGAATCAATGATGGTTGTTGTTGCATTAGTTGTTGTTCCATCAGTGGTGGTTGTGGTTCCATCAGTAGTTGATGAATCAATGATGGTTGTTGTTGCATCAGTTGTTGTTCCATCAGTGGTGCTTGTGGTTCCATCAGTAGTTGGTGAATCAATGATGGTTGTTGTTGCATCAGTTGTTGTTCCATCAGTGGTGGTTGTGGTTCCATCAGTAGTTGATGAATCAATGATGGTTGTTGTTGCATCAGTTGTTGTTCCATCAGTGGTGGTTGTGGTTCCATCAGTAGTTGATGAATCAATGATGGTTGTTGTTGCATCAAATGTTGTTCCATCAGTGGTGGTTGTGGTTCCATCAGTAGTTGATGAATCAATGATGGTTGTTGTTGCCTCAGTTGTTGTTCCATCAGTGGTGGTTGTGGTTCCATCAGTAGTTGATGAATCAATGACGGTTGTTGTTGCATTAGTTGTTGTTCCATCAGTAGTTGATGAATCAATGATGGTTGTTGTTGCATCAGTTGTTGTTCCATCAGTGGTGCTTGTGGTTCCATCAGTAGTTGGTGAATCAATGATGGTTGTTGTTGCATCAGTTGTTGTTCCATCAGTGGTGGTTGTGGTTCCATCAGTAGTTGATGAATCAATGATGGTTGTTGTTGCATCAGTTGTTGTTCCATCAGTGGTGCTTGTGGTTCCATCAGTAGTTGATGAATCAATGATGGTTGTTATTGCCTCAGTTGTTGTTCCATCAGTGGTGGTTGTAGTTCCATCATTAGTTGATGAATCAATGATGGTTGTTGTTGCATCAGTTGTTGTTCCATCAGTGGTGGTTGTGGTTCCATCAATAGTTGATGAATCAATGATGGTTGTTGTTGCCTCAGTTGTTGTTCCATCAGTGGTGGTTGTGGTTCCATCAGTAGTTGATGAATCAATGATGGTTGTTGCTGTTCCATCAGTTGTGGTTGTGGTTCCATCAGTAGTTGATGAATCAATGATGGTTGTTGTTCCATCAGTGGTGGTTGTGGTTCCATCAGTAGTTGATGAATCAATGATGGTTGTTGTTGTTCCATCAGTGGTGGTTGTGGTTCCATCAGTAGTTGATGAATCAATGATGGTTGTTATTGCCTCAGTTGTTGTTCCATCAGTGGTGGTTGTAGTTCCATCATTAGTTGATGAATCAATGATGGTTGTTGTTGCATCAGTTGTTGTTCCATCAGTGGTGGTTGTGGTTCCATCAGTAGTTGATGAATCAATGATGGTTGTTGTTGCATCAAATGTTGTTACATCAGTGGTGGTTGTGGTTCCATCAGTAGTTGATGAATCAATGATGGTTGTTGCTGTTCCATCAGTGGTGGTTGTGGTTCCATCAGTAGTTGATGAATCAATGATGGTTGTTGTTGCATCAAATGTTGTTCCATCAGTGGTGGTTGTGGTTCCATCAGTAGTTGATGAATCAATGATGGTTGTTGTTGTTCTATCAGTGGTGGTTGTGGTTCCATCAGTAGTTGATGAATCAATGATGGTTGTTGTTGCCTCAGTTGTTGTTCCATCAGTGGTGGTTGTGGTTCCATCATTAGTTGATGAATCAATGATGGTTGTTGTTGCATTAGTTGTTGTTCCATCAGTGGTGGTTGTGGTTCCATCAGTAGTTGATGAATCAATGATGGTTGTTGTTGCATCAGTTGTTGTTCCATCAGTGGTGCTTGTGGTTCCATCAGTAGTTGGTGAATCAATGATGGTTGTTGTTGCATCAGTTGTTGTTCCATCAGTGGTGGTTGTGGTTCCATCAGTAGTTGATGAATCAATGATGGTTGTTGTTGCATCAGTTGTTGTTCCATCAGTGGTGGTTGTGGTTCCATCAGTAGTTGATGAATCAATGATGGTTGTTGTTGCATCAAATGTTGTTCCATCAGTGGTGGTTGTGGTTCCATCAGTAGTTGATGAATCAATGATGGTTGTTGTTGCATCAAATGTTGTTCCATCAGTGGTGGTTGTGGTTCCATCAGTAGTCGATGAATCAATGATGGTTGTTATTGCATCAGTTGTTGTTCCATCAGTGGTGGTTGTGGTTCCATCAGTAGTTGATGAATCAATGATGGTTGTTGTTGCATCAAATGTTGTTCCATCAGTGGTGGTTGTGGTTCCATCAGTAGTTGATGAATCAATGATGGTTGTTGTTGCCTCAGTTGTTGTTCCATCAGTGGTGGTTGTGGTTCCATCAGTAGTTGATGAATCAATGATGGTTGTTGTTGCATCAAATGTTGTTCCATCAGTGGTGGTTGTGGTTCCATCAGTAGTTGATGAATCAATGATGGTTGTTGTTGTTCCATCAGTGGTGGTTGTGGTTCCATCAGTAGTTGATGAATCAATGATGGTTGTTGTTGCATCAAATGTTGTTCCATCAGTGGTTGTTGTGGTTTCATCAGTAGTTGATGAATCAATGATGGTTGTTATTGCCTCAGTTGTTGTTCCATCAGTGGTG
This sequence comes from Tiliacea citrago, assembly GCA_963921375.1. Taxonomy (NCBI): domain Eukaryota; kingdom Metazoa; phylum Arthropoda; class Insecta; order Lepidoptera; family Noctuidae; genus Tiliacea; species Tiliacea citrago. The sequence continues at coordinate 27,367,721 of OY992790.1, read as the reverse complement.
GTTGTAGTTCCATCATTAGTTGATGAATCAATGATGGTTGTTGTTGCATTAGTTGTTGTTCCATCAGTGGTGGTTGTGGTTCCATCAGCAGTTGATGAATCAATGATGGTTGTTGTTGCATCAGTTGTTGTTCCATCAGTGGTGCTTGTGGTTCCATCAGTAGTTGATGAATCAATGATGGTTGTTGTTGCATCAGTTGTTGTTCCATCAGTGGTGGTTGTGGTTCCATCAGTAGTTGATGAATCAATGATGGTTGTTGTTGCATCAAATGTTGTTACATCAGTGGTGGTTGTGGTTCCATCAGTAGTTGATGAATCAATGATGGTTGTTGCTGTTCCATCAGTGGTGGTTGTGGTTCCATCAGTAGTTGATGAATCAATGATGGTTGTTGTTGCATCAAATGTTGTTCCATCAGTGGTGGTTGTGGTTCCATCAGTAGTTGATGAATCAATGATGGTTGTTGTTGTTCCATCAGTGGTGGTTGTGGTTCCATCAGTAGTTGATGAATCAATGATGGTTGTTGTTGCCTCAGTTGTTGTTCCATCAGTGGTGGTTGTGGTTCCATCATTAGTTGATGAATCAATGATGGTTGTTGTTGCATCAGTTGTTGTTCCATCAGTGGTGGTTGTGGTTCCATCAGTAGTTGATGAATCAATGATGGTTGTTGTTGCATCAGTTGTTGTTCCATCAGTGGTGCTTGTGGTTCCATCAGTAGTTGGTGAATCAATGATGGTTGTTGTTGCATCAGTTGTTGTTCCATCAGTGGTGCTTGTGGTTCCATCAGTAGTTGGTGAATCAATGATGGTTGTTGTTGCATCAGTTGTTGTTCCATCAGTGGTGGTTGTGGTTCCATCAGTAGTTGATGAATCAATGATGGTTGTTGTTGCATCAGTTGTTGTTCCATCAGTGGTGGTTGTGGTTCCATCAGTAGTTGATGAATCAATGATGGTTGTTGTTGCATCAAATGTTGTTCCATCAGTGGTGGTTGTGGTTCCATCAGTAGTTGATGAATCAATGATGGTTGTTGTTGCCTCAGTTGTTGTTCCATCAGTGGTGGTTGTGGTTCCATCAGTAGTTGATGAATCAATGACGGTTGTTGTTGCATTAGTTGTTGTTCCATCAGTAGTTGATGAATCAATGATGGTTGTTGTTGCATCAGTTGTTGTTCCATCAGTGGTGCTTGTGGTTCCATCAGTAGTTGGTGAATCAATGATGGTTGTTGTTGCATCAGTTGTTGTTCCATCAGTGGTGGTTGTGGTTCCATCAGTAGTTGATGAATCAATGATGGTTGTTGTTGCATCAGTTGTTGTTCCATCAGTGGTAGTTATTGTTCCATCAGTAGATGTTGCAGCTGTTGTTGTTGCATCTGTGATGGTTGTGGTGCCATCAGTAATTGTTGTATCAGTAGGTGTTGTTGTTCCATCAGTAATGGTTAAAGACGCATCAGTCGTTGTTGCATCAGTAATTGTTACGTCAGTAGGGATTCGTATTCCATCAGTAGTAGTTGGCGTTCCAGCAGTAATGGTTGTAGGTGCGTCGGTAGTCATTGTGTCTGTTGTTGTTGCATCAGTGGTAGTTGTTGTTCCATCAGTAGGTGTTGCAACTGTTGTTGTTGCATCTGTGATGGTTGTGGTTCCATCAGTGATTGTTGCATCAGAAAGGGTTGTTGTTCCATCAGTAGTGGTTGGTGTTCCATCAGTAATGGTTAAAGACGCATCAGTCGTTGTTGCATCAGTAATTGTTACGTCAGTAGGGATTGTTATTCCATCAGTGGTAGTTGGCGTTCCAGCAGTAATGGTTGTAGGTGCATCGGTAGTCATTGTGTCTGTTGTTGTTGCATCAGTGGTAGTTGTTGTTCCATCAGTAGGTGTTGCAGCTGTTGTTGTTGCATCAGTGGTGCTTGTGGTTCCATCAGTAGTTGATGAATCAATTATGGTTGTTGTTGCATCAGTTGATGTTCCATCAGTGGTGCTTGCGGTTCCATCAGTAGTTGATGAATCAATGATGGTTGTTGTTGTTCCATCAGTGGTGGTTGTGGTTCCATCAGTAGTTGATGAATCAATGATGGTTGTTGTTGCATCAAATGTTGTTCCATCAGTGGTTGTTGTGGTTCCATCAGTAGTTGATGAATCAATGATGGTTGTTATTGCCTCAGTTGTTGTTCCATCAGTGGTGGTTGTAGTTCCATCATTAGTTGATGAATCAATGATGGTTGTTGTTGCATCAGTTGTTGTTGTTACATCAGTGGTGGTTGTGGTTCCATCAGTAGTTGATGAATCAATGATGGTTGTTGCTGTTCCATCAGTGGTGGTTGTGGTTCCATCAGTAGTTGATGAATCAATGATGGTTGTTGTTGCATCAAATGTTGTTCCATCAGTGGTGGTTGTGGTTCCATCAGTAGTTGATGAATCAATGATGGTTGTTGTTGTTCCATCAGTGGTGGTTGTGGTTCCATCAGTAGTTGATGAATCAATGATGGTTGTTATTGCCTCAGTTGTTGTTCCATCAGTGGTGGTTGTAGTTCCATCATTAGTTGATGAATCAATGATGGTTGTTGTTGCATCAGTTGTTGTTCCATCAGTGGTGGTTGTGGTTCCATCAGTAGTTGATGAATCAATGATGGTTGTTGTTGCATCAAATGTTGTTACATCTGTGGTGGTTGTAGTTCCATCAGTAATTGTTGCATCAGTAGGGGTTGTTGTTCTATCAGTTGTTGTTGGTGTTCCATCAGTGATGGCTGTTGTCGCATTAGTACTTAATGCATCAGTAGTAGTTGCATCAGTAGTTTTTGTATCAGTGGTGGTTGTGGTTCCATCAATGATGGCGGAAGGCGCATCAGTGGTTGTTTCATCTGTTGTTGTTGCTTCAGTAGTTGTTGCATCAGTAGTTCTTGCATCAGTGGTGATTGCTTGAGTAGTTGTTACATCAGCGTTGGTTTTGGGTCCATCAGTAATTGCTTCATAAGTAGGGGTTGTTATTCCATCAGTAGTTGTTGTTGTTCCAGCAATGATGGTTGTTGTCACCTCAGTAGTTGTTGCATCAGTTATTGTTGCATCAGTAGTTGTTTCATCAATAGTTGTTGCATCAGTAGTTGTTGTATCAGAAATTGTTGCATCAGTGGTGGTTGTGTTTTCATCAGTAGGTGTTCCATCAGTTGTTGTTATTGTCGCATCAGTAGTTGTTGCATTTGTTGTTTTTGCATCAGCAGTTGTTGCATCAGTGGTGGTTGTTGTTCCATCCGTAGGTGTTGTATCATTTGTGGTTATTGTCAAATCTGTAGTTTTTGCATCAGTGGTGTTTGTGTTTCCATCAGTAATGGATGTAGGCGCATCAGTAGTTGTTGCATCAGTGGTGTTAGTGGTTCCATTAGTGATGGATGTCGGCGCGTCAGTAGTTGTTGCATCTGTTGTTGTTGCATCAGTAGTTGTTGCATCAGTGGTGGTTGTTGTTCCATCAGTAGCTGTTGCATCGGTTTTGGTTTTTGTCGCATCAGTAGTTGTTGCGTCAGTAGGGGTTGTTTTTCCATCAGTAGTTGTTGGTGTTCCATAAGTGATGGTTGTAGGCGCATCCGTAGTTATCGCATCACTGCAGGTTGTGGTTTTATCAATGATGGATGTAAGAGCATCAGTAGTTGTTGCATCAGTGGTGGTTGTGGTTTCATCAGTAGTTTCTGCATCAGTTGTAGTTGTTAGTGCTTCAGTGGTTGTTGCTGGTTCATCAGTGGTGGTTGGTTCTTGTGTAACTGTGATGTTTGTTGTTTCATCAGCACTGGTTGCTGGCGCATCAGTAGTGGTTGGTTCTTGTGTAGCTGCGCTGGTTGTTGTTTCATCAGCACTGACTATTGGTGCATCAGTGGTGGTTGGTTCTTGTGTAGCTGCGCTGGTTGTTGTTTCATCAGCACTGGTTGTTGGTGCAGCAGTGGTTGTTGGTTCTTGTGTAGCTGCGGTGATTGTTGTTTCATCAGCACTGGTTGTTGAAGCAGCAGTGGTGGTTGCTGGTGCATCAGTGGTGGTTGGTTCCTGCATTGCTGCGATGGTTGTTGTTTCAACAGCACTGGTTGTTGGAGCATCAGTGATGGTTGTTTTTCCATCAATGGTGGTTGGTTCTTGTGTGGAATCATTATGTTCTGACCAAGTTTCATTACTAGGGACAGTAGATGAAGGTGCTAATGTAGTACTCTTCGATACTGGTCGTTTTGTAGCGGCTGATGTCGTAGTTACGTCCAGCCATGGCCAGGTCGCATTCGTAGGTGCAGGCGTTGTTGTAAAATCGTTAAGGGATGAAGTCGTATTGTTTTTAAAGGGCAAGGTCGTATTGTTTGGAGAATCAGTGATTGGCGTGGGTGTTTTGGTGAAGGGTGCGTGCGCGGTGCAGCCAGCGCTGTGTGGCCAATCGCACACATGCAGCGAGGGATTGAAGTGCAAGCCGGCGGGGCACTGGCGGCACGTGGGGGCGGCGCGACCTGCCTCGCAGTAGTAGAACAACTGGCAGTCGTCGGGGTGCGGCATCAGCGCATCGGGGCTGGTCAGCTCGCTACATGACACCCCCGTAACCGTGTTCGCTATGCACCGAGCCGGGATGTTTGCCTGTGGGATACTGTGATAACAAAACATTTAAAATTTAATAGTACATTGTGATACAAGGGTGGAAAGTAGGTTATTGCAAACGAGCTGCCATTAACAAGCCCGAGCCGAAGGTGAGGGTTTTTAATGGCACGAGTTTGCAAAAACCTACACACCCGTGTATCACACGACGTTTTTCAATACACTTGTGGGAAATAGTAAAAAACAAATCAAAGAATTATTTAAAATTTTCAAAAAATGGCGCGTTTTTACAACTGGTCATTTTTTTTTACAACGAAAACAGCCTATTCTATTTTTGACAAATGTTGATGTGAAAATAATTAAATTAAAACTGGTAATTAAATATATTAAAGAACCGTTTAAAAGACTTTTGAGAATTCTATGCTAAGACGTACGGACTCATTCATTTTTCCTCGTATAAAATCTATCCCATTTTATTCTATGTATGAAAAATCCTTGCTATTAAACTTTTTAAATTGACTTATAAATTTAAAACTCAAATGCAAAACTAATGATAGAGCTCGTAAACAAAAGTCACGACCTGTTACTTTATTTCAGATATATACATTACGTCACATCATATCTGTATATGGAAATTAAGATTACATCAAGATTATAAACATAGAAATTAAGATTTAGATTAGATGACTTAACATTGTCTTCCTTAGCGGGGAGGTCCTACCTGCCACAGTCTCCAAGACTTCGTTGCACCTGCCAGGCATTCTGCAGATTAGGGATACCGTCCTTTTGCGAATGATAGCATGAAAGCCATCAGTGCGAAACAGCGTGAACATCCCCGATGCACCACAGAAACGTGGCAACTCCAACATCATCCTGAAGATATTATTATAATCGATGCGCAGGGCATCCAGCGATATTTTGGTGTGACAGACCCACAGACAGTCAGTGTGTGGGTGACAATATGCCTTAAAAAGTGTAATCTAAACTTCTCCAGAGCAATGGGAGAATCTGTGGGCCAGCATGTTACCCCTGACCGCTAGAGCCCTACGCTCTCTCTCAGTGTCTACATCGTCCTCGAGGCCGTCAGTAAGGAAATGGCCCACATATTTAAACTTCGCTTCACGATTTATGAATGATCAGGACGTCTACCGTCGGCCTTAAAGACAATGTATTCAGTTTTCTGTACATTGTATAAGGACATGTACATTTGCATATAAGCCTCACACACTTTTAATAACTCTCCGAGACCTAGGCCTTTAAGCCTATTTATCGCGAATTACTCATCGCCTGCCCGGGGTTTCCTTGGACGACAAAAGCTTCGTCGTGTTAAAAGGTTATAAAAGTAGTGCTCATACACACGAGCGGTACGCGTCAACGGCAGAGGCAACTGCAGCCGTCGACGCGTGTGCCGCTCGTGTGTATGTATGAGCACTAATGCGATCACAATGCGATACACAAAGCAAATTACAAATTTCGTACCTAATTAGCCATATTTTGCTTATTATACTAAGTATATTAGTAGTAAGATAAAAAATCTAAATCCGTGCAGCCGTTAGGGTAAGGTAACAGACAGACAGACAGTTACTGTCGCATTTATAATATTAGTAAGGATAAGGCTGAAAGTACGAGTGGCCCCATGAGAATACTATGTAAGACAATAGGAATCAAAGTGTTGAGCAGACTCTTTAATCCCCATTTTCTGATCACTAATGGCAGAGAAACGACAATGGAAAGCACAAATCGCCTAGCTTGGGAATTAAACCCAGGACCTCATGCTCAGTCAGCAGACGAATGAGTCGTTAACGAGTTCTCTAAGACTCTAGGCACTAATAAGACCTTGTCGAATATTCAATGTTTATTAGAAATGCTGCGACACCTACACAAGGCGAGATTTTTGATAGACGTTTATAGGTATTAGTTCATATAATTATGTAAACAAAGATAACTCACGTCTTGGAGAGGACGCATCCGGCCAGAAGGCTACACATCGCGGACAACTTGTTCATGATGGAGACAGGAGTCGCTATGCCTCCTCACACACCAGCACTACTACTTATTGTGCGCTTCGAGTGGCCGAGGGGCTGCACACTTGTACTCGGTACTGCGAAGCCACTCGATGACGACAGACACTTGCGCCCTCAACTCGAGAGCTCGTCGACTGATCACGTTGAGCCCTACGTGTGAACCACTCGACCCACTATATCGGGAGACTTCACTCTTGTGAATTATTGAAGTTTCCTTGTACAGATAACCGCACGTCCATGGTTTTGATTTGAACAGCACCTTTATTTCGTAGCAAAAATAATGGTTTTCGAAATTCTAGTGGTATTAGTGACGTGCAGTTGACTATACCTTCATGTTACTGATATGCACAATGTTTGGGCCAGAGCCATAGAAATAAGTAAGTTATATTTCTATGGCCAGAGCGGTCAGTTCTAGTTACGCAGTTATTCTATAAACATAAATTGCATAATAAATTTTTGAAGGTAACGGTTACGTAAAGAAAACGCTTATAACAATTTCCTGATGTTTATTGTAAAATATTAAAGTTTTGGTAGCATCATCACAGTAATTGCTATTTACACGCTGAACTTGAAAGTTTATATTTTAAAGTTAATTATGTAACGTAACACACTAAGTTTAACTCTGAACTATGCAACAGTATGCATCTCTTGCAGCACGCCTGTGGGCGCCGTCACTGGCAGTGTCTCGTGCTGGCCGTGCTGGTCGTGCTGGTCGTGCTGGTCGTGCTGGGTCGCTGGTGCTCGGCCGCTAGAGCCCGGCCGGCGCCGGAGGCTCCTCCTCGGTGAAATCGTCGCAACGGTCCTCCAACTCGTACTGAAACAATTTCACACAATACAATACGTACTCGCTTGCAAAACAGGACCGTTAAGTAAACTAGGTAGTCCACATACACAGAAAGCTGCGTTTTCAATTACATTCCGTCGGAGAATTTTCGAAGTTAAAAAATAATTACAAAACATTTATTTTAATTTGGGCAAATTGTGCCCGGATTACCAATTACCACCAAGCTGGTGTTTACCAAGGATGGGGATCGCTTACACGACCGGTCATAATTTAACAGTTTATAAATGCTTATGTAAAAGTGCACTACACAGACGGTTGGATCACCGTAGAACATAGTGTGGGTATAAATGATATTACAGATATGTAGTAGTAAACTGCAGCTTCTCTACCTTTGTTTACAAACAAAGCATTCAAGTTCTGGACGCAGCAGGCGGACAACCGGCACCATTGCGTAACACACTATCGATCATAACCTGAATGATTTTGAAGGACATTGCTAATCCATCATAATGTTCGAAAAATTTGTTCTCAACAACGTAAATAACGCAATGAATGTTGTTGAGCTGTGAAAATAAAACCGATTGCTACTGTGTGTTACGCAACTAGCCCGCAGGTGTCGCGCCGCCACCTGGGTGAGCTCTACGACCAGCCAGCACTGCGACACTCAGCAGTCAGCGCCAGAGAGAGAGAGAGAGTCAGTATTACCTCGTCGAGCTGCAGGCACTTGCCCCACTCGGCCAGCGTCACGCGGTGGTCGTCGTCTTCGTCGCAGCGGTCCAGGAACGGCGCGATGCAGTGCTCCAGCGCCATCAGCGGCGCGCGGATCGGGAACAGCTCGTGGCGGGACACGAACCTGCACCATACCAACTTATTAGTTCCCCGGTTATGGGATGAACGTCAATTATTATAAGATAAGATTATTAATAGGTAGTATAAGATTATGCGTCAGGAAAATGGCTACTATGACGATCCATAAAACAGCTTTTGCATACGAACATTAGTGCAGACCCTAAATACGTATCAATAACACAATAGACATACCACTGAAATGTTTGTACATTACTAGAATCAGGTATGCTGAAATTCATAACAGAGCTGAACAGACTCATTTTGTTTTGATGTACCATTTGCAATTTTAAATAAGTACGTCATATCTGCAATGCGTCTGCGCTCGTGCAGTGGTAAGATGTGGAACCTCTTACATCGCGCTATATAATTGGGAGTATATTTCCTAGTTTTGTCCTGCAAGAAACGTAGGAACCGCTTTTGAATTCCCTCAATTCTGTCTATATAAATATTGTAATTAGGGTTCCACACTTGTGAGGCGTACTCCAAATGGCTGTGGACAAAAGCACAATAAAGAATTTTAAACGTTTTTACATGTTTAAAATCAGCTGATATCCTAAGTATAAATCCAAGTGATTTTGAAGCTTTATTAACAACGTTTTCGATGTGTGCATCAAAAAGCAACTTAGAGTCAAACTTTACACCCAGGTCCCTGATAACGCTTATCCTGTTTATAATAATATTATGTAACCTATACTGAAACGTGATTGCATGTGGTTTGAGAGTGTAATTATAGTAACAAAACATTTAGAAACATTCAGTTCAAGTTTATTATGGAGACAATCATTCTGAAGTCCATCTAAATCCCGCTGCAAACAAAACAATTGGAAAGTTCTGATATAGGGCATACAAAGTTCATATCGTCGGCACACAGAATTATTTCAGAATGGGTAAAGCACGAACCAATGTCATTTATAAAAAAAAAAAAAAAAGGTAAAGGACCCAAAAGAGATCCTTGTGGTATTCCCGAGGGTATTTTAACAGTTACAGAACTGTATCCATTTAGTACAACTGTTTAACAATATAATATTCTCAATATAAGACGTAAACTATCTGAATAAATCACCTCTGATACCCACTGCAAGGAGCTTACGCAAAAGGACACCGTCAAATGCCTTGCTGTCAGTGTAGACCACAACCACTTGAGAGGGTTCAGACATGGTGGAGGACAAGTAGTCGGAACAGATAAGCAAGTTCGACACAATAGACCTGATTTTTAAGAAGCCATGTTGACAGTGATTAAATGATTGTTTAATAGCACTATAAACTGAAGAGTAAACATTTTTACCTAAAACCTTTGCAAATAAGCAAAGCTTAAATATTGGCCTGTAATTTTCGACATTGTCTTTAGAGCCTTTTTATGCACGCACGGGGGTAATATATGCTGTCTTCCAAACGTGTGGCACCACTCCCTCACTAAGAGAACGCCGAAATATTAGGGTACCTAAGTGGTAAAGTTAAGCTTTGTGCGCACTCAATTATAAGTATAGCAAGAATACGAGTACCATCAGGTCCTGCTGACTTATTGACGTACTGACGTCAATGAGTGTCGGAGCCTTTATTACTGAGCGAGCTAACAGCCTTCATTATAAGCCTTTAGGAGTTTCAGTACCTCAGATTGACAGACTTCAGTAGCGCTTATATCAGAGGCAGACGTTTGATAAAGGGGATGCATGTCACCATCCAACTGAGTTACACCGGGGATAATGTTCTGGAGAAAATTTAACTTAAAGACATCACTGAACATGTTGCATATTTCATCACCCTGTCCCGACGAGCTATGTCCATACTTCATAACCGATGGAAATGTATAAGAAGACTGCTGCTTGCTTTTGACGAAAGACCAAAAAGTTCTATTACCTCGACGTAGCTGTTATACATTTATTTTCTAATAATTTATGTATGGAGTATTCACTGATGGTTCACTGCAAAGAGGTGGTTTCATTCCCTGCGGATTTCAGCCAATGTACACCATCATACAACGTCGGGCATGCTCGGGAGGGACAGGAAGTGTTCGTACCTGTCATTGTCGTTGGGTTCTGAGCTTCGGGCGTGCTCGGGATAGTTCGTCAGGGATCGTACCTGTCATTGTCGTGGGCGTCCAGGTCACACCACTTCCAGATGGCAGCGTTGGTCCAGCGGCGCGTGAGGTTGGACTCGGCCTCGCGCTCCATCTTCAGGTAGTGCGGCGTGAGCTCGCGGCGCTCCGCCAAGTCGCGCATGATGTTGAACAGCCAGTCGCGCATGCGCCGCGGGAAGTCTAACATCTCATTTTCGCTGCATTCCTGGTTTTATAACGTGAAACCATTTATTGTGTTTTTTTTTTTGAAGTGAACATTGTCGTCAAGCGGCCAACATATTGCAAAATAGGTTGAACCGCTTTCTGATTATTTACAAGGACTAAATACTATATCTATACAAATAATAAAATAGTAACGAGGTCAAACTGTAGGTCGGAAAAGGTTTACGTGGATATAAGAAAGATCACGTAAATTGTCAACATAAACAACTGTAGATTGCATCTTTTCGAAAAAAAGTAAATTCTACGAGGTATGAGAACGAGTCTGATGCCAAAAATATAGTTTTTAGAATTTTTGTCCGTATATCTGTTTGTCTAGTTGTATATTCCGGGTTTCCGCAAAAACGGCTGAACGGATTCGGATGAAATTTGACCCACAGATAGTTTATAACCTGGATTAACACATAAGGTACTTTTAATCCCGGTACTACGTTCCGGGATATTTTCCAACATCCACGGGTAAAAGCTAGTGTTTTACAATAACACCGGATGTCAATGGAATCCTGGAATGAAATCCCCAGTTCGACCTCTGTTGAGCGTTGTCCTCTGTACTTCAACGAGGTCGTGTGTGTGTTAATGTTTGTGTGCTCAGTGTCGGTACAACTGACCGGCATCTCGCGGCACGTGCCGTAGTACTCGATCTGCACGTGGTGGTACTGCGGGCCGCGGCACAGCTCGGACCCGTCCAGGCACAGGCAGCGCTGCTGGTACACCTCGCAGTCCGACGACCAGGTCTCGTTGTGGTTCGTGCACACCTGCGGGACAGTCGCACGCTCCACTACCACATAGTCCTACCGTGACGCCGTCTATCACATGGTAAACGAGTGACGACCGGCAAAATCAATCACGTTTGCGGTTTTGACTGCAAAATGATAAATAGCATCCATACCATCACTATTGGATGATATCAATTTATCAGTATGATATCACACCGGATTAAGGCTCGTGCAGACTGGCACAATATCGTGGGTGCGACATACATCGCGACCGTTGTCGCGCCCGCGATATTGCGCCATTCTGTACGAGCCTTTACATTTATGGTCACAATCTGATGATGATATAATTAGTAATCAGAATTGGTGAACAAAAATAAACTACAGGCATAAGTACCTACCTACCTACCTAAAATAATTAAATGCATCAGACGTTTCTAAAATTGTGCAGAACTTCATGATGACATTTGCAATTAAATTAATAAAAAAAACAAAATCGTTTATTTGCATAAAACGTGGTTGGTGCGAGACTACGAGAGGCGCTACATTTATACAATTCAGTGCAAATACATATTCTGCCATTAAGTGATCCATGGCGTGGCATGCAAATGTTTAACAGATAACGAAGGTACCTATGTAAGGTAGTTAATCAGTAACATACAACTAAGCACATAAATATGAAGCCTTAGACTATTTAAATGAAGCGTACTATAATAATTTTATATTAGACCACGCTTCATTTGTTTTCAATTAATTTACGCGTACCAGCATAATTAATAAGATGATACACGTTTATGTTTTTTTTTTTCAAGATGATATAATTGCAATCGAAAAAAAATTATTCAAGACGGACACGCTCAGTTATTTAACTTAGTGACTTAGTTTTGTTTATCTGTCCGTTCAGTAGGGCTGGTTGCATTGGTGCCAAGCCCTGGAAGCAGCTCACCATGCGACGGGAGTCGGTCTCGTAGGGGCACTCCTTGATGCAGTTGCAGACGGCGTCGCCGTGCTCGTCGATCTCACACACGCGGCCGGCGCTGCAGTGCACCCTCAGGCAAGGATCTACGAGTAACACCATCAGATAAACAAAGTAATCATAATAATCGTTTATTTATAAAAGGAGCACATTAGCATATTATTAGCGGTTCTATTTGCGGACAACATGCAAATCTTCCACAAAAGAATAAAGTATTTACTTCTTAGTTTTGTAGGAGAAAGAAATATAAAATACATAATTCGACCGTGAAGAAATCAGGTGCAGGACCAACGGCTTTACGTACTTCCTGAGGCACGGAGGTTTCACACCATCAACTTCGGGCTTACTGAGAAATTCCTTATAGAAAAATCCAGAAACACTTTGCCTGACCGCTTTGTTTGCCCGGAAATCGAACCCAGGATCCCACGCTCAGCGGTCGTGCTTGCGGTCGCGAAGCCAACGGGGCAGTTAGAACGCTTCACTCCTACATTAGTAATGCATAGTTTTAAGATAAACAGCGAGTGTTACCGTCGAGGATGTTGAGTTCGTTGTCGCCTTCGGTCTCGTGCGACGTCGCCTCGTTCATGAGCTCGTTGACGCGCGACCGCTCAGCATCCTGCAACACGACCACGTCTCAAATTCTACGTCTATTTACAGGCATTATTGTTGTTAATAATTAGCAAGAGGGATATTCAGAAGACTTGTCGTGATAATATTTTACTTGATTTATTAGCGTGTGATGTGGAGGAATGAGGAATATGTTGTCAGGATGGTTATGTGTATTAATGTGAATAGAGTTCAATGAAAACACGGAGGCATTTTATGAAAGATAATTATGATATGGCTAGAAAAAGTAGGGTGTGTATTGAGATAACGGTTAATAGAGATGGAGAGGTGCAGAGCAAAAAGAAAACATACTGCACCGATTCAAATTTAGTTGGGATAAGGGCAGGAGAATGACGAGTTACCTGGAAGCGCCTCTCATCGAGTCTTTCCGCCATGCCGAGCTCCAAGTGCTCCGCCTCCGAGTCCTCACGCAAGGGTGGCCCCGCGTCCGGCAGACCGGGGCGCTCCGTCGTCGTCGTCCGCAGCCGCCGGTGGCGCCGCCGGTGACGCTAACAACACAACAACTCGGGTTATACTGCTGCCACACTTGATACTTTAATCACACGTTTCGTAAAGGTTTTATGCAATCTAGATTTATCTGAATAGTATTGTAACACATCTGGGCTAAGAGGAAGTTCAGTCATACTCTGTCATATAAAATAGACGGAGACTAAAACGATAACGCTCAGGTTTGCGTAGCATTGTGTGCGGAGCCGCTGTCCGTAACCTTGGTTGCCCAGGGTATCGAATTAGATAGTTTTCTTGACATCAGGATATTCCAGTGGGAACAGCTTCGATGATGTAACTAATATGATGATGTTAAATAATATTGTAACAACTCACCTCTGCGTCGACTGTGCATAAAACTGCAACCACAAGGGCCAGCACTAAGAGACCCCTCATTGTGTAGCTCGTTTACCTGGAACAAACACATTATCTTTAGTTACTGGAACAAATATATTATTTTCAGTTACCGACTTCTACAGGCGAGCGGAATGTAACCACGTCCTACGTCCCGCACGACCAGGGGAACAGGCGTTATGAAGGATTATAGACAATTTTCCGGAGTCAAATTTTACCCAAACCAGTGTTTTCTATACAAAATAAAAAAAAAGTTTTATTGCAGAAGCTTGTACAAGTTGTACAGTAAATCTTACATACACAACTTTTACCAATTCATATTAAAATAATGAATTGGTAAAAGTTGTGTACAATAAGAAAATAAAAAAAAATAAAAAAATACAAGTAAGATCTTTAACTAAATAAAAACCGGCCAAGTGCGAGTCGGACTCGCGCACGAACGGTTCCTTACCATTATCTATAAAAAACCGGCCAAGTGCGAAGCGGACTCGCGCACGAAGGATTCCGTACTATTACTATCTTTTCAACTCATATTGACTATACTTGCAGCTTTAATTCAATGTCATTTTAGATCTTCAATTTTAGCCATTAAATTATTGCCTTGTTGCATTCTTTAGTAGTCATTGGATATATGTAATTATTTTATTTTATAGGGAAGCGGAATTTGTTTTGAATTGTCTTTTGGCTTTTGCAGTTTTAAAGAATTTTACTGGTGCAACACTATATTTTCGTCTTCTTCCCTGATGGTGAGGGTCATAGGGCAGGACTTTGCGTAATTTTAAGACAGCAAGTAGTATGTATAACAAAAAGATTATCTACACGGATGTGATGAACCCACGCTGCGCGCTAGCGGACCGAGATGTGACGAGAACGAGCGATAATGTTGTGTCGTTCATATTTTATGGGACGCTGTAAAATACTCTAATATGAGAACACTGATGAATTCCCTGTTCCATTTTACAAATAGGCCGACGTTCCTGCATAAATCGTGGAGGTACCTAGGTAACCAACCAACCATAAGTTCCACTGCTAAAGCTTTTTTTTTAAATTATTAGGTAATCTAAAGTATAACGTCAGGTGGGTGGTATATGTACTGGTGGTATACTCAGGGGCCAAGTCACCGGACAAATAGACTGTACTTTAGGTGTAGGTAAATGTAACTAAAAACAAAATTTGAGTGCAATATGTTAGTCGTGTGAACATGGCTAAGCATTCGTAACGTTCACCAGCGTATATTTACGTAACGTTCACCAGCGTCTATTTACGTAACGTTCACCAGCGTTTATTTACGTAACGTTCACCAGCGTCTATTTACGTAACGTTCACCAGCGTCTATTTACGCGCGCATTGAGGTTATTGCCGAAGTCCGGTCATCCGGTGCACTGGACTATTTTTGAAGCAAATCGGTAAGTAATACAAGTGACCGGCCAACGATGAATAAATTTATATCCCAAGAGTTTCTTTGAAAGAAGCTGATTTGTGTTAAATGAGTTTCCAGTATTCATTTAGTTTAATTAATTCCCAGTTCACGAGGAACTGTCCGTTTGAACGAATCGTGTAGGTCATAAACGCCTAATTATTAACGAAAGGATTAATAATCTCTTGGAGGAAGGTATCCTTTGAAAGCAAAGCTATACCGTACAAGTCACGAGTATGTAATACTGATCATACAGATGTCCGAATTCGCTTGAGGATGCATTGAATATATCGATGAAAGCTCTTTTTAGCAGTATCAGTAAGTATCCCCTTCCCTTTGTTCTGAGATCTGGTCGTTTGGCGTTCTTTGTTCTGAGAGAGCTGTTCGTTTGACGTTCTTTGTTCTGAGAGAGCTGGTCGTTTGGCGTTCTTTGTTCTGAGAGAGCTGTTCGTTTGACGTTCTTTGTTCTGAGAGAGCTGGTCGTTTGACGTTCTTTGTCCTGAGAGAGCTGGTCGTTTGGCGTTCTTTGTTCTGAGAGAGCTGTTCGTTTGACGTTCTTTGTTCTGAGAGAGCTGGTCGTTTGACGTTCTTTGTTCTGAGAGAGCTGGTCGTTTGGCATTCTTTGTTCTGAGAGAGCTGGTCGTTTGACGTTCTTTGTTCTGAAAGAGCTGGTCGTTTGGCGTTCTTTGTTCTGAGAGAGCTGGTCGTTTGGCGTAGTTTGTTCTGAGAGAGCTGGTCGTTTGACGTTCTTTTTTCTGAGAGAGCTGGTCGTTTGACGTTCTTTGTTCTGAGAGAGCTGGTCGTTTGACGTTCTTTGTTCTGAGAGAGCTGGTCGTTTGGCATTCTTTGTTCTGAGAGAGCTGGTCGTTTGACGTTCTTTGTTCTGAGAGAGCTGGTTGTTTGGCGTTCTTTGTTCTGAGAGAGCTGGTCGTTTGACGTTCTTTTTTCTGAGAGAGCTGGTCGTATTTTTTAAAAGCATGTAATTAGTAAGTACTTTATAATAGCATGGAATTACTGTAGGTACTCATGGAATTAGTAAGTACTATATCGCTTGTTGTCAGACTTGGATATTTAACAAAGCGATGAAGGACTAAATATAAACGACCCAACGAGCAATGGAAAGGAGCATCCTTAACATCCGTTTAAAAGACAAACAAAGAAATGTCAAACGTAAGAGAACCAATGCTATAGATGCCCTCGTCCCTCGAACATACCCAACGGCTGAAGTGGAAATGGGCAGGCCATGTAGCACGCCAACCTGTCACAAGACGGACCCATTATAGAACCACGACATGGTTGGGACCAACAGGAAGAAGGCCCAGAGGACGTCCACTGGAACACTTGGTAGATGAACTCAACAAAAGCATAGGCAAAGACTGGATGGTAAAAAAAGGGTATCTACCTGCTAAAGCAAAGTACGTAGCCGAGTGCAAGGCCTTTCTTTAACAGTTGATAGTAAACGTTGTGATTGGGTTATAAACATGGATTTTTTATATTTTGATAGCTGGTACGATGGAGAATAATTTAAAGTAATAAATAAGGGTAGGTAATCGGGACTTTTATTGAGATATGTTACAATTATTGTAAAAGTTGATGAAAAAATATCAGATTTTTGTTATAAAATCACCTTAATTCTCAATCGAGGGCGAGTATAGTTTTTATTTTATGAAGACGAGAATAATATTAATGCTAGTCATTACTGAGTTTATTTCATCGTGATAGATCATTTAGTTTAAAAGTTATACCGATTTTTAGGGTTCCGTACCCAAAGGGTAAAACGGGAACCCTATTACTAAGGCTCCACCGTCTGTCTGTCTGTCTGTCACCAGGTTGTATCTCATGAACCGTGATAGTTAGACAGTTGTATTTAAGGGGGCTCCCATACAATAAACGTGATTTTTTTGCTCGTTTTTGCTCGATATTGATAACGGCAACAGGTAGACACTTGAAATATTCACAGAATATTTAGTTATATATTCACTTTAAAAATAAATAATTAAATTAAAATAAAACAAATATTTAAGGGGGGCTCCCATACAACAAACGTGATTGTTTTGCCATTTTTATAGATAATGGTACGGAACCCTTCGTGCGCGAGTCCGACTTGCACTTGGCCGGTTTTTTTTTACACAGGGGTCATAGCAGGGAACAAGAATTTAAAAAACGCTATGAAAAAAAAAAATCTAGATTAAAAAAAAAATCCGTAGTTAAAATTAAGCTCGTTCCTCATTTCGATATGTGCACAATAACAAGACTCACACTGTATAAGACTACTGTCAGGCTCGCTAGTATTTTTTTTTTTAGAAAGCTTACTGGCGGTAATGGCGGGTCGATATTCATTTTTAAGGAGTTAGAATTAACTTAGGGCTTGATTTTAAACTTAATTATCTTCCTGACTGCTGGAGTACAGTCTGGAATTCATATTTGGCTTCAAAAGTTGTAATCTTGACTGCGAGCTTCGTCATTCGCGAGGTTAAGAATGACGTTACAATAATATTACGTTTGACAGCGAACTTGCTAGCTAACCACGGTTGAGCTTTAGGGCTTGGTGTATAACTGGAAGTCATTGCAGGTTGGTAGGGTTCACGGTGTCAATGGCATCGGTATCGAGGGGCGAGGCCCGAGGGCAACGCACCCCGGAGCGCGGCTGGCGTGCGCGTGCGCCACTCGGAAGCTGTGCTGCACACGGTGACCCGGCCTTATCGCGAGGAACTGTATGGTACCATTCCTCACGTTGAATGAACCGTATTAGGGATGATCATGAACGTGATTGACTTGTTGTAGGCGTAGAAGTTTGTACAGCTGTGATGGAGAAAGATAAAGCGGCGTAGTTTCTGTCGTAATCTACTTGTAACACAAGCTTTTTACAAAGTTAAAACCGTAGTAACAGAGTGGCTACTACAAAAAGACTATGCCTACACGGAGTCTTTGCTCACATACATCACCTAGTAATCAAACAAAGTAGGCAGTAGTAGTCTTACAGCTTTTACATAAAAAATGCACACAATTAGGCAATTATATTCCCCAATCATAAACTTACACACACTTAAACTATTACACGACATCTCATTTAATTTCATTTACACAATAATATTACATTACACTATAGACATAACAAAGTTACAGAAGCTTAATAACATCAACACCGTTCATTTGTAATGTCAAATCATGTTTAGATAATTATTTGGCAGACCACTGTCTCTTAGAATACAGGCTGGCATTTTTTGTGAATAAAGGCTCTTACAAACACACGCGATATCGCGGGCGCGACATGCACCGACAAAGGAATTGTCTTTGTCGGTGCCTGTCGCGCCCGCGATATCGCGTGAGTGTGTAAGAGCCTTAAACCTTATATTATATTAACAAACCCTTGGTGCGCCGGCGCTGGGGTGATTTTGGTGCCCGCGTTTGTTTGCAAATCAAGTCTTGTCGTTATGATCCGGGAATGCAACCAAATGGGACATTGTGTTTACAAAATCCTGGTTTCCAGCGCTGCACTATCCACCCGAGTGGGGGGTGTTCCCCGTTAGTCATCAATTGTTGCATAATGGTGCATCATGCAAGCACACATACCTACTTAATAAAAGTATAATGACGCATTTTGTTTCTGCTTAATCTCAGCTCAGAAATATTCCGAATACAATTTACATAAGTAAGTATACGAGTATTATTTTTTTCAAGCGATAACCTCTTAATCCTTGCTCTGTAAGGTCTAGTTATTTAAAAATATGATACCATCAACAACTGTATGTTATCTACGTAGCACAGCTATTTAATTTTAACGATCGCTCCAGCAGGCCCGTAGCGTGCGGTGGTCGCCTGGTGGTGACCTCATCCTCACATCTGCACAATTCAATTCGCATAGTTTTTATGAGCCAGTTCTGAGAATTCAGCGCACAATACTGTAGCACTGCCCTGCGCTAGCTTTGCATTTTATTGTATCGAGGGCTGCCTCAACGTGAACCGCTGAACTTTTCAGAAAATGTACGCAGTGAATAGGTAGGAGGAACAAGGGGGAAAACCATTTATTTTCAGTAAGGGTGGTTTGTTATGTTATGAGTGTTATGACTAAAGATCGGATATTCGGATGCATATTCACCTAAAGTTGAGATGTTGGCTAATAATTATGGAATGCGCTTTTGTATTGAACAAATCCCGCAGTTCCGGGATCAATAAATTTAGGTTTCTGATTATAGAATGGGATGTACATTTACTTACTTTCTAGTGTTGGCTTATATGGAATGCACTTTTGTATCGATCGTAAAAATTCTGCAATTCCGGAATCGACAAACATAGCGTTTTTTTTCCTGACTATAGAATCCATAGATATCCGTGATAGAATCGGATGCATATCCACCTAACTAATATTGTAAAGTAGGTGACTAGATACCAAACTGCCACAGCAAACAACGTCAATATACATATATTTACAATAATTCATGTGGCACCAATTGAAACAAATTGTAAAAAATTACAATTTGCATACTATACAGATACACCCAAACAAACATACTATACACCCGACTAGTTATGCATTCTCGGTGGTGTATTCCGATTTTTTTTTTTACAAAAAATATATTTTAAGAAGCCGGTTCCATACTGTCATAGATAAAAATTAACTTTATGTAAATATCCATCCGAATATCCAATCTAACGTACGATAGGTAAGCTAAAACAGGAAGTCCATTAGAAAAGACAAAGCAAAGGTTTTATAGAAAACTGCGTCGGCAACCATAACCAATTTGTCGACGAAACACTTCGATAAGCAATTTCATAATACTTATGTGTTGTATTGCAGTAAGGTAGGTACTTATTGTTTGTACATTAACTTCGTGTGGATACCTAACGCTAGAACTTGATCGCTGCAGCCGTATGCAAAAAACCAGCCAACCACTGAGTGTATGTGGAACATCGTTGAATATTTTATGTCTACGGCAATATTACTATTGATTTCTGGAGTGAATTAATATTTTAAGTTTCATATTTACAGCAATGACAACGCCGCCGTGCCTAAGGGGGTGTCGACCGACGTGACGCTGCAGCTCAGTGGAGATGAAGAATGGGAACTGAATTGGCACCAATCATAAAGCTATCCTCAGCAGGAAATGAGAAGACCTAATAACTTAAACTTGTCTCTTAGCAACGACTTCACGACATGTGAGGTGAGTTTTAGGGCAAACTTTCCAGATTACCGAGGCGAAATCTTAAAGTTTATACTGCTGTATCTTTACCTCTGTACTGCGCATGACCACTGCCGTTGATATCCAAATAAGTATCAGGGAGCGGTTCTTGAAGTTTTATTATTGTACCGTAAACACTGGCCTGTTATACAAGAGCGGGGGTGTTGTGGATTTGCTCGCGGCTCCATCGATCTGCGCGGCCGACCTCACGTCAGAACTCTCGAGCACCATGCATATGGAGGACGAAAATAACGAGGCTAGACCTAAAAATTGCTTGCAATCGTAAAAAAATCAACACTACATAATCATAAATCATTACACTAAATTCTCCGAAGGGGAAGGCAGCAGTTATGTTGAGGTCCCAAGTGATGGGGAGCGAGCCTATTGCTCCTAATCGAGCAAATCAAGACTCCTGACAAATTATAGCTGATAAAGAAAAAACCGACCTATTTCCCGACTTTGCTTAGATTCGGATACGTCGGTAATCCATCAGCCAGCCTTGCTAGCCCCTGATATTTTTATTATTACAAGAAGCCTAACAAGCATCCCTGAATAGATAGACGCTACCCATCATGCCACGCACTGATACTAAAAGTGTTGGTAACAAATTAATTAGGTTGGTGCACAACTGCAGCCATTCGTGTGAGGGGTGGTACTGGGCACGCTCAACCAGCGGATGACGTCACGCCTCGCCCTCTCAATTGAGCCGCGGCCGCTTGAACGCTGCACCCTGACTATGACGCATTTGCATCGATTATGCATTTATTAGAGCTGCCAATTTAGCTTTTTATAAACAAGATGTAACATAAATAACGCACAACCTCTTAAGGGGTCATTGTACGCATCATTATGAACGACTTTTACGATGGGAACAAACCTGAAATCGTGAAAAAAAATTCAGCTGTTCTCTACATTTTGACGAGTATGAGAACATAAATGTAGGGAACGGCTGACTAATTTTTTCGCGATTTCTGGTTTTGCATCACCAAAAAAATAAATAATACATTTTGTTTAATTGCATCGCATGGAGTATGAGGAGAGCAATCAGGAACACACTGCGGAATCTCAGCGCCTATTTGTTTCCATTGACCCAAATTCGAGCACGCGTCACACGTTGCCGTGCCGACAGATCGCGCAACTGACGAAACTTAGGAATGCAACATGGCATGTTGCTCCACCTGAAGAGTGAGGTTATTAATTGCAACTTCAAGAGTTTGAGCCGAAATGCTAGCTAAAAATATTCTAGGTACTGACTAATTCTGAAATTCAAATATTATGAAAGATATTATATACCTACATAGTCTTTTATCTAGGCGTTGCTTCAAAGATAAATCAGTATTTAATTAAGAAACGCAGTCGTGACTCCAATCAGCTATAGGATCAAGGACGCTAAAAATGTAGGCCACTCACTCACGGCTTCATTCCAAATAGTAATGTCCTTACATTTCGAGAAACTTCCACTAGGTATAATGCATCAATGAATAGGTAATACCTATGGTTCTCTCCACAAGGCCGTTTTTAGCCATAAAGCAGACCATAGAGCACGTGTCTATTACCATAGTTATTGTCTCATTGATGGAAGCTGGCATAGGACGGGCACGAATGGTGTGCTAACTCGTTTCATACAGTCATGCGTGGTACTGATTATTGATGAGCATAGCAGCCGCGCAGATGTGCACATTTAATGTTCAACTACAATATTCTACACTCTTCACACTGTGTACTACTGTGTAGGTACTTATAATCTTTTAATTATTCATGTAATTCACGCGAATGTAGCATCTGTTAGTTCAGAATCTGCTGTAAAACTTTGATGTTGCGTGAACTAAATAGCTGAACCGCAATAGGTATGGAAGTTTCCTGATAAGCGATAAGCACACATAAGTTTACCAAAATAATTTTATGAAACTGATTTACTAATACAAGTTCCTTAATAAATTGCTTCTTTAAACAGATAAAATTAGGCCATTTGGGCGATGTTTATTAAATAAAATATAAATTTTTCATTTAATCTATAAAGACCCAATTCGTGAGTTTTAATAACGGTTTTTAATTAAGATTGGGGTGTCATCATTATTTTTGAACCCACATTATCAGCCGCGATAGCCTCCAACCCTACGGTAAAGTGTGTCGCTCGGGACACGCACGCGGCGCCGGCGTTGTGGCGGCGGGTTAGCACTGACGACTACCTGGACATAACTAAAACTGAACTAATTACAGACTCATTCTAAACATAAACACCAGTTACTGACTAATTTCCTTTCATGAAATAGAAATAGCGATAATGACTGCATGCATGATCCTAATAAGTAATGAGCTTCACATTTCACTAATTCTATGCTTCACATTTCACTCTAATTATAAGCTTCCCATTTCACTGAGCTTATAAAAAGTTAAAGTTAAGCGCTGCGTCAAGCAGAGGACCACGGAGAATACGGTGCCAAGGCTTTTGTTTGACCAAGAATAATGGGGATTTGGAGTTTTTCGTCTCCGCGGGACTTCGCCACAATAACAGCCCATGCGACACAACTTTGTAGAGAACGGTAGTTAGGTATATGAAATAAACTTATTTTTAATTTTTTTGTAACGGTTCAGCAAATGGCAAGAACATAAAAGCTTCCAATAAATTATAGTAAAAATTCTACAATAGGTACATACTACATATAATACCTACCTACATTATAAAGTTCGTACAATTTCATGGTTTCGTAGGAGTTTGCAAGCACAGCGTACATGGCGGCTCTAGATTGAAAATACCTACTTAACAGTTATTCCCGGGAATGGCCACGTGGGAAGGAGATTTCTGTGAAGTAGCATAGTATGTGGATGTTCCGATGTTGTCCTTTAAAAGGTAGGATAGCTATCTCTAGATGGCTCCGACAGTTACACAGGGCCTCAAGTCTGCTACTACAATAGTGTCAGAATGGTCGATCATTGATTTCATAATTGTTGATTTTGACAAGTTTGGTAATCTACTATTATAATGGCGTCATTATGACTTTCCAATGGTCGGCCACTGACACTACATTTAAAGAAATTGCAAAGAAAATGATCGGCCATTATGAATTTACCAGATTACGAACTTTTAGCATAATGACAATGGCATGACAATGGGATTGTGTTGGAATGACTGAATTTATAAAAATAGCAGACTTGGGCCCCAGAACTGTAGGAGTCAATCTTTTAGTATTTCAGAGTGCACATAATTATACACGCTTTCTTCTTCGAATCGATGTTCATTTAGACGTAGGTACGTATGTTAGTTCAGCACTTGGTGAATATCAGCGAAGTTCTTTACCTAGGAACAATACCTGTCCATTAAGAGCAGGCAGTCTAAATAAAATTAAAATCGCCACTCCGTTATGTGCTAAGCGCTGACACATCAGTAATAAAGTTGAATATCGCGTGCGTTCTTTGATCGTGTTCGAGCACGAAACTAAATAGCGTAAGTCGCAATTCTTATTCGTTTATAACTAAAGTAATAATTGATCTAGAGAAAAAATATCTTGTATCGGGATAATAAACTATATTTTCTTGCTGTGAATATTTATATTAGACATAAAAGCTAAACAATCTTGTTTGTTTTTTAGAATTATGACATGATTTTCGAATAAAAAATTTATTGAGAGAAAATATTACAATTACGTAACTGTCTTCAACATGGAAAGAAAAAGATCCAATAAATCATATACTAAAGTTTAATTTTGCTTATAATATGGGTGACTGTTTCAGAATATTCATGTAAATTAACATAAAAATAGGCTTAAAGGCTTTAATAGGCTTTTTTTCGTAAGCTTAGAGTGGTTAACTTAGAGTGGTTAACTAAACTTTGTATTTCGACTTCTTAAATATTGTGCCTAACCCAGAGGCCAAGCATGAAGCAAGTTTCTAATTGTAAAACAAAAAAATAAAGTTTGAGTGTAAGCCATAGATATTATAAAAAAGAAGATTTATATGGTGTAATCCTTTGTTTGATAGGTAATCGTTGCAAATAATAAAATAGTAAGTGGGTCAGAGCGCGATTCTGCGCCGGCGTCGGTTTCGCGAAGCGTGGACGGAAGCTCAGCATCAGTGTCCGCTGATAACATGACCCTCGCGCGATAACCATTACTAAAAACAACGCTTTTGTGTCACGTAAAGTTATTATACTGCTGTATTTAAACATTATTATAATTGGAAGATCTGTTTGACTATCTTCAATAAACTAATTACCGATTGCGAACTCCGATGAAGTTTGACACTGTATATTGTTGAACGTTAGAATTACACCTCATCATTAAAATCATCGATACAATCTCTAAGTTAGAATTGGGCTAAATTTCATGAAATACGTAGTCACTAATTTGGGCAATTTGAAATTAGAGTTGTAGGGATTGATGAGGTATTGATAGGGATTCAATATGTGACTTGGCAATGCCCCGGGGCCGGCGCAGACGTGCCCGCGCCGCGTGTGCTGGTGGGCGCCGGAGCTAGCATCTTTACGCAAGGCGTGCGTTGCTGCGCGGCAACGGTACTCCAGGCACCGCAGGCTCTGTATCCGCCCTCCGGATACGGAAGCCATTCAGGTGGAGCTGTACGAGTGAAACAGAGCGGCAAAGACCGCCCTCCGAGCGGAGATCCAGCGGGCCAGAGGACTGTCCCGCGCGGAGTGGCTGGAGACTTTGAACAGAGACCCATGGGGACGCCCCTACAAAGGGGTGCGAGATAAACTCCGCCCATGGGCTCCCCCGCTGACGCAGAGTCTCCGGCCCCAGCCCGCGGATGGGACGTGGTGAGCGCTCTGTTCCCTTCACGAGGGGATCATACTCCCCCGCCCATGGCTTCGCCTCCTGCGGTGCCAGATGCGGACCACACCGCCGACGATGACGACGATGCTCCAGAGGTGACTGAGGTAGATTTGAGAGTGGCGGTACATAGGCTGAATGGCAAAAATACCGCCCCAGGACCCGACGGCTTACCTGGGACAGCTTGGGTTCTGGCCTTGTAGGTTCTCGGGCCTCGACTAAGGGGGCTCCAAAGCGCATGCTTGGAGAGGGGCCAGTTCCAACTTGGTTGGAAGACGGGGAAACGGGTCCTCATTAAGAAGCCAGGGCGCCCGGCGGACTCTGCGTCCGCTTACCGGCCCACCGTGCTGCTCGACGAGGTAGGCAAGCTCTTTGAAAGAGTAATTGCAAACCGCCCTGTCGGGCGGCTGGTGTGGGTGGGGCCAGATTTGACGAAGAGTTAGTTTGGTTTCCGCAAGGGGCGCTCTACGGTGAATGCCATCATGCGCGGTCGAGTCCTCACGACGGGCGATGCTGTGGCCCGAGGTGGGGTCGTCTTGGCGGTGTATCTTGACATCGCCAATGCCTTCAATACCCTGCCATGGAGTTGTATCAGGGAGGCAATCCGGTATCACCGGATGAGGTGGGTCACACCGTTCGCGGTCTATTTGACGGACAGTGCCGTCATTTAACCCGGTCACCAAGGAGAGTGAAACCGGCGAGAGATGTCGTGCGGTGTCCCACAGGGATCGGTCCTGGGGCCGCATCTGTGAGACATCGGTTACGACTGGGTGCTGCGCGCCAACCTCCCTAACGGCATCAGCGTGGTATGCTACGCTGAAGACACGTTGGTCCTGGCGCAGGGGAGGTCGCATCAGACAGCGGCCGAAAAACTAGATAAGGTCGGCGTTTCCTATCTGACTACTCTGAGAAGAAAGGCCGAAATAATACAGTATTTTGAGCCGCGGGTTCGATTCCGCACCGAAAAAAATTAGTAAGCCCCTACCAACGCGAACCGGCCGGCATTTTTTTATTTTTTGTTGGGAAATTATCAAATAACTTTTCCGCTCTGGGCGGAGCGGGAGGGCGTGTCAGACTTTTACTGACTAAAACCCACCCGTGTTCCTTCCGTTGCCTGTGTGCTGGCACACAGGCAACGGAAGGAACACGGGTGGGTTTAACGGAAGGGTCACGATATCCTTTTCGGACAAACTCGTTACAGGCTCTGACAATGCCCTGTATATGATACATGTTATGTTAAGCATAGCATTCCTTCCTCTGACAACAATAATGAGGAGTCGGAAGTAATTTTGATACACGCTTACGAAATATTTTCGCAACATGTTTTTGTTTGTCAACAGGAGCCTAGTGTGCTACTGATGTTTACATTGGCTGATCGAATGCGTCGAGCGCAGCTGATTTATCCGAGTATTTATCCTACATGGTCGGCAGTCGAATTCCTATAATATCCGAATAGTACTTAGTACTCAGTTGTTTTAGTGTCCAGACTTCCGGAAACAATAATACTCTTGTATGTGCCGGACACAGTTGCTTTGGCGTTGTCAGTTCGGTTTTATGCGCATGTTGCTGTAAAAATAATATCCCATGAAATAATATCTCATTGCTGAGAAGGAACTACCATCGGTTGATCAGCACGCTTGCTCACTGAAGGAACTATCACCGATTGATCAGCACGCTTGCTCACTGCGATATTAGGGTAGTTACATAGGTATCGCCGAAACATTAAAGCTTGTTGCGAGCAGGCGAGCGGGGAGTCTTGAGTTG
The DNA here is from genome assembly GCA_963921375.1 of Tiliacea citrago. Taxonomy (NCBI): domain Eukaryota; kingdom Metazoa; phylum Arthropoda; class Insecta; order Lepidoptera; family Noctuidae; genus Tiliacea; species Tiliacea citrago. The sequence goes on along the minus strand of OY992790.1, from coordinate 27,340,923 downwards.
CAGTCTCTGCACCCGTTGCTCAATTAGCTAGCACAATACCTACTCACAACGGCTTTCCTTAGCTAACCCCGCCAACCCTGGCTAATTCCTAAGTAGCACCTAATCTAAATTTTCAATAGAAATGCAATCATTGAATAGAATCTATTATTATAATTCAGCTGATAGATGCTGGTAGATGGTACACACGGCCAGGGGCCCAAGTCTGCTATTTTTATAAATTCAGTCAATCCAACACGATCCCATTGTCATGCCATTGTCATTTTGCTAAAAGTTCGTAATCTGGTAAATTCATAATGGTCGATCATTGGTCGGTCAATGTTCTCGTAATATAATTGTGTTATTATAATGGCATTGTCGTATTGCCATTATTATAAAACCCATTAGTAGAAATGTCATTATGTACGAGATTACCAATATATGCAATTTCTTTCAATGTAGTGTCAGTGGCCGACCATTGGAAAGTCATAATGACGCCATTATAATAGTAGATTACCAAACTTGTCAAAATCAACAATTATGAAATCAATGATCGACCATTCTGACACTATTGTAATAGCAGACTTGACGCCCTGTATAAGCTCACAGTGTACCTCTCATTGTACAGAAATCCTACATAATGCGAGATCAGCCCATTATGTATAGCTCGATATGTAGCCGTGTGTACCTACTTACTATTATAATATCTGATATGGTCTTGGTTTTTAGGGTTCCATAGTTGTCTTTAAGTTGAGCCACATATCAGACCTTAAATAGACCCCACCGATACACCGTTTGAAGAATACACAATACATATCCGTACCTACAGGATAAAAATAGTTACCTAAGTAGAACTCAATCTCGAAAAAACTCGAAAAAAAAGAGCTGTGTCCCATTAGCCCGTGGTGAACCTGGGCTGGCGATATTCAGGAAAATAAAACAAATACTTAGGTAAGTAGCAAACACCCTAAACCAGTTTTTGGTTGGCAAAAAGTAGAGTTCCAAACAGAATGGATCGAGTCTGCAGTACCTACTGACTGGACCGGACTCAAGTGAAACGCGTGGTTTCAGAAACAGGCGATAGTTCAGGCGAAGGGAGTTATTTACTGAGCATGCGGCCCCACCGCAGTTGTGGAAATACTAACTAAGCTTTTGCAACTGAACATAAAAAGACGCAAGAATATACAACATACAAAAACATATTATCCCGTTATTCCACAGATTTAAATCGGCCTGTTCCTGAAAAACGCGTTCAGGATCTTACCATCTGTGGTACCTATTGAGTAACAACATTCAATTTTATAAATAATACGAGTATAAGGCTTACAAATATGTGTATTGTACTTACCGTATGTGTCTGTGCCAGCAAGCGTCCTCCGCGGGGTGAGAGCGCGGAGCCGACTGGCGCGAGCGCGGCGTGGCTGCGCCGGCGCATCCCGGGCGCCCGCGCCTCCGCGCGGGAGCTACTACTGCAGAAGACCCACTCCATACAACGCGAGAGACGTACATAATGAGAGCACCCAACTAGTAAAAACATGTGCTATAACAGTCGAGACCACGTTTCTGTTTCAGGGTACTCTCTTTCTTCTCCTAAAATTGTTTGTCCGAAAATCATTATCCATAACACGTTTGCTATAAACTTCAGTAACCATAATGTTCAAAATCCCGAAATTTTGTTTAACATAATTATCTTTAGTTCTAAAAGTATTTTGTCATAATATCGAGTACTATATTATTCAATTAAATACTGGTGCGCTGGATGAGATAATTATTATACAGGGTGGATTCTTAAGATGGGGCAGTAAGGGCAGCTACCTTAACCGGTGTAGCTACAGGAAAACGGTCTTAGGAGACTGTCCTTAACTTTTTGAGAAATTTTGATCTGCATTCACAGATTTTGAAAAAAAAATACAGTCAGCAGGAAAATGGGCAATTTTTGCAAAATCTTTTTTATTTATGCCATTCGACCTGTCTCATATATGGATCAAAAACTTCTATTGTACCAACTAAGGTTTGAGTACTAGAAAAGTCATAAATCGCAAAGAACTTTTCCCATACATTTCGTGGGAAATAAAATTCTAACTTAGTTTTTATGATGGGTATTGGATATTATGTGAACCGCTACAATTACTAATAGGTACTGGCCAAAAAAAAAAAAAAACTTCTTTAGAACGAATACGCGCCATAATTTAATTTGCTTTGAAAACAGAATCTAGATAGTTTGTTGCTTGGTTGCCTTGTCATTTCTGAAATCCTGCGCAACAGCCGCCATAAGTCGTACCTACCCGTTCTAATTTGAACCGGCAATTCGCAAGGCAGTGGATACAAACATATGGTCCTCTAGCTACCGTGACCACCTCGCAGTCCGGATGTCTATTTTTTTTATGTGACGCTATTTAAAAAATTTACTTTATAAAAACACAATCGATATTAAAAAAAAAAATATTTATTGATTTAATTTATTTAACAATGACAGCATGTAATTTTTTCGCATGGAAAATGATGATGACCCTGAAAGTGAACGGAATCATCTGCGGAAACAAAGAGCTGATTTTCGTGCCTATTTTAATCTAGTGGACGATCTGAACGATACTGAATTTAGGAATGGATATCGTTTGTCAAAGGAAGCCTTTCTATTTCTTTGTCAAGAACTAGAATTCTCCGAGGTTACTTATTAATTGATTAATTAAGAGAGATTATCTAATCCGAGGAAGGGTATTGCGTGATCTAATAGCCCGATGATTACATCAGTCATTTCTTCATTTTTATCCATTTTTTTTCTGAACCTTTATTTGGGTAATTCTACCTATGTATAAACACGAACTATACAGGGTGGAATTTTGTAATGCCACCTGGAGGGATAGTACTCTTAATACTGCAGATAGAAAGTTTTACTCAAAGGAAACATTTCTTTATTTTTGAATAGAAAGCAAACTGCATTCAAAGATTTTCGAAAATTCTCTTCTCCCACACCCGGGAAACGAACCGGCTAAAATCTGAAAAAATTATACCCTGTACTTTTATTGCATCGATCGTTAGGGTCAATTATAAGGATGAAATCTCTCTAACAAACATGATAAATTAAATGAAAGGAAAACCAGGAAATCTGAAGTTACAAATTCAATGAGTCAAGTTAAAGCTCTTTAACTAACATCCATCTTTTGTAATGCAGACTCCTTTGCGACATACTCGTAGCTGCGTGTATGAGGTAATTTAAATATGGAATGTTAGATTAAAATTTGAAAATTAGATTGTCATAGTTGTTATTCACATTTGATTGTTTTTACAACTCATTTCACATTTTGTCTCACGGTGAAAATGGCTTATCAAGAACAGTTTGATTTAATGGAAGCTTATTTTTTAAATAACAAAAACGTGAATCTAGCTCTGCGGTGGTATGGAGAGAGATATCAAGACCGACAGGCACCAACTCGGTTCGTATTGAAAAGAATGGTAGAAAATTTAAAGAATACGGGTGATTTCAAGAAGAGACGGCAAACTATTCAGCAAAACTATTTCGATTTTGAACTAGATGTTTTAACATACTTTGAATAATTTCCAAAAGCTTCAAGTAGAGATGCTGCCGATGAATTAGGAACAACCCACACTCACGTACTTAAAGTGCTGAAAAAGTATAAGTATAAATGCTATCGTGAAGGTCGGTTGGTGCAAAAATTGCATATTGGGGATCGTGACAGACGATTACAATTTTGTGAAAACATGCTTGGAGAAATTGACCGAAATCCTAATTTTTTGAGTAACATTGTATGGTCTGACGAAACCAACTTCAGCAATAATGGCATGTACAATCGCCGCAATAACCATTATTGGTGAATCCTGTTCGTGTTCATGAAACTAACAACAAAGTAAGATTTTCTTTCAACGTTTGGTGCGGAATTATGAGAAATAATGTACTGTTAGTCCACGTGTTTCGTACACTTTTTTTCATGGGGCTCGTTGATAAGCTTTCGTGGGTCTAAAACACTGATTTTTGAATCACGACGTGGAAACGGATAAGGCATTTTTTTTCTATGGGTTATTCAATACTACCGTTATATTTATTTAATTTCTTTTGTTATTAGTGAACGAATGCATATTGAATACTACTGTTATATATTTTTGTAATGTACTAAGCAAGCTCTAGACGATGATAGTATACGTAGTCAAATTTTCATGCAAAAAACAAATTATTACAGTTTTTTCCATGAACCATAGCTCCCTTTTTATATTTTTTTTTATGTTCACTAGCCTATGTTACACGGAATAGTTCAGCGCTTCTAACAATACCACATACATTAAAATCGGTTAAGCCATTTAGAAGTAATGGTGGAATAAAGAAACTCACAAACATACATACTGCCCTCATAAGCCAAAAAGCGTCATCTCAAAAAGTGAGACTCGAGAAAATTCATGTTTTAGTTTTTTTTTATTTCGCGTCAACTTAGTAAAGTAGTTTTAAAATGATTCATTCGTAATATTAGATACTCATACCCATATTTCTTATTGATGTTTTAAAAAAAATTTTGAGATACCGCTATTGGTCTTCGAATAATATGTTTATTAATAGGAGTTACCGCTTTTAGTTATAGGTAGTGTGTTCATAGGAATTTTCATACAAATGTTTTTCTATACATTTTTGCTAAAAATCCATGTAAAAGAAAATAAAACACGAAAAAAGTGCATTTGGAAATAATTTTAATAAACTTAAGATAAAATAAAATTAGAAAATTTTAAATTTTGAAAATAGGCATCTATGTCATAAATCACTCAGAAGTAGGGAGCTCCCTCCAGAAAGACAGTCTATTGCCTGGTATTATATTTTGAAGGGATTTCAAAATATTGTTCTTCTTGGCTTGCGAAATTGCGTTAAGCATGGTTTTTTTCTTTGGAGGTGGAAGAACATTCGTTTTTAAAATATGTTTATTTTATTATTTTTTTATTCCACCGTAAGTAAATATACGGCCATTGTGTTTAAAAATAATGATATACCTCTCAGCTCCTTAGTAATATCGTATAAATTTGAGATATGCAATATTTTCTTAGTAGGTTTTAGGTGGTTTCTGGTTGAGATAGCGCCATGTAACTTAATTTAACCTGTAGGGAATTTGTTAAGCTATCAGATGCAACAAAAATCAGTTTTGAGATACCGCTTTTGGGCTTATGAGGGCAGCATACATACATGAACCCTGAAAATATAACACTCCTTTTTTTGGGCAGTCGTGTAAAAAAGGCAGGTGTCATCCGCGTTTATCGTTAGGTGTCCTGTCAGCCCTATTTTTAACCGACTTCCAAAAAAAGAAGGTTTTCAATTCGGCGGCGGTGTTTTTTTTTTTTTGTATGTTTGTTACGCGATTACTCCGTTAATTATGGACCGATTTTGAAAATTCTTTTTTTGTTTGAAAGGGAATACTCCCGAGGTGGTCCCTTTATCACCAAATCAGAATCAGATGAGGGGATCCCATGGAAATCGAGGGAAACCCTCAAAATTTATAGGCAAACCTATAGCGATTTGGGTATATTTTATAGTAACTCGTGCATTTGCTCTCGGAAAGCACCATTTGGTGAAGTGGAACTGATGATGGAGACCACATATGGCGACCGGAACAATATAATAATGAGTACCCCTATTTAACGGGTTGCGATTAAGCAATTTATGCTCGTCACTATGCTTATGGTGAGTGGCAGTTCTTCTGGTTCTTACCAGGAGAACTCCTCAACAATCAACGTCCCAGCATCGGGAAAATAAATATTTTGTAAAAGGTAATGAGCAGTTAACATTAGGCTTATTCTAACTTAGATAAATTCAAAACTGACCCACTAAAAAGTGTAAAATAAAAAACTTTTTACAAAAAAATAAGAACCGACTACCAAAAATAACACTACAAAGTGAAAAATAACTTTAATTTCGGATGTCGGTGGCAAAAAACTCAAATACAGATCCAAAGACACCGACTTCCGAAATTAAAGTTATTTTTCACTTTGTAGTGTTATTTTTATCAATGTTATTTATGTAAATTAGAAATAGTAAAGAGCTAATTGAGCCTTGCGGACAGCCGTATGTTATGTTTTGTATCGAGCTGGTGAAGTTATTTACCTTAACGACTTGCTGTTAATTTTGCAAATATGAAGTAAACATACCGAGGGCGTTGCCTGAAATACCTATGCTGTTTAATTTCTGTAGTAGCTTCTGATGGGTTACCGTATCGCACGCTTTTTTTAAATCAATGAAAATACCTACAACGTTTTTTTGATCAATATGAGTTTTTTTTTTCGTTAATAAATCAACTGAGGCCGTGAGAGTACTTGATTTAGGGCGGAAGCCATATTGTTAATCGATTAGGAATTTTGCGACAAATTTCGACTAATTAGCGACAAATTTTTCGTGTTATCAAAATTAAAATCCCTGATTGTGGCCATACCAGTGACAGTCACACCCACAATAATCGGCGAGACGAGACTCCCGTTGCCCGGATACGCCCGGAGATTCAGCAAGCTGAGTTTAGGGTCCTTCTCCAGCCCTCCCAGGCTCCTACCATTTTGCACCTGATTGAATAGCTGTAGGAAACTTACTGATTTGACCTTTCCACCACCTAAAGCATAAGAGGTTTTCTACAAGGATGCTGTGACCGCTGACGTAGTAGTGTCGTCAAGATTAGATTCCCGAGAAGTGAAGTCCTGGCTGATATTTATTAGATTTTTAGGCTTCCGTACCTCAAAAGGCGAAAACCGTCTGTCTGTCTGTCAGTTCTATGTTCTATGTTCTATGTTAGAGGGTTTGGTTTCCGCACTTAGTCCTTCATGTGGACCATTGTGCGTGGGCCATGGCGGCCGTCATTGGTTTATTCCAACCAGCCCACCTCCCTCCAGAAGCTTATTAGATCTTCTGGTCTGCGTAGAATATCTGTGAAAGATCTGGGTGACCCGAGGGTTTCTGTTCTTATCTGGCTGACGCCTGTGCAGTCAAAGAGCACATGTGCAACGGTTTCATCAGCCTCCATGCAAGCCCTGCACAGAGGGCTGTCCGTTATGCCTATATTGTGGAAGTGTTTGTTTAGTGAGCAGTGTCCCGTGATGGTCCCCGTCACCAAGCGCAGGCCGTTCCTGTCCAGGCGTAGCAAACGCCTGGTTAGTCTGCCATCTAAGGATGGCATGGCTTCCCTGGACTGCCTGCAGCCCGGTGTCGAGGTCCACCAGTTCTCCGCTTGTGTGTGGGTGAACTCCTGTAGCCACCTGCGTATTTGGTTAAAGGGGATGGGTACAATAGGCTCGGGCCCACAGACTGACGCGCTGGATGCTCTCCTAGCTAGTTCGTCAGCTGCGTCGTTACCCAGAGATCCGCTGTGTCCTTTTATCCATTGCAGTGTCACTGCGTTACGGTGGCACACTGTCACCCGCTCCAGTGCATTGTGACATTCTAGTGTTAGTCTGGATGTAATATATTTTTTCTCTAGGGATTGCAGAACTGAGGCACTGTCGGACAGTATACGTATACGGGTGTCCGTAACTTTCCTGGCTTCTATGGCGTAAGCCGCTTGTATAATGCCCACGCATTCCGCCTGGTAGACGGTGTTGAACATTCCAAGCGGGCTGGATATATTTATGTTAAAATCGTGTGAAAAGACTCCGACTCCGGTTCCGGAGTTGGTCTTTGATCCGTCGGTGTATACTCTCATCTCTCTTGGGCCTGAGTGGTCACACCGTTCTTCCGTGAGTGTAACGCTGTAATGCTTCTGAAAGAAGTGTAGTTTCGGGGCTTTGTCGCAGGGTGATGCCATCATCGGTTGTCGTTTGATTGCATCTTCCCTTATGCGTGTGTGTTTGACCCTAGAGTCTTTGCTCAGGGTTCCCGATAGGTGGAGCCTGAAGGCGGCCAAGGCTGCCTCCTCCCGCACGATGAGGTGTAGGGGTGGCAGTCCTAGCATTACCTGTAAAGCGGCAGTTGGTGCAGTCCTCATACTGCCAGTTATTGCTACACAAGCAAACCGCTGCAGTTTTTCGAGGTCTTTTTGGGCTGTGCTCAGGTCCGTCCTGGGCCACCAGACCAGTGAGCCATATGTGATAATTGGTCGGATGACTGTGGTGTATAGCCAGTGGGTGACCTTGGGGCTGATGCCCCAATTCCTTCCGAGCAGTCGTTTGCACTGCCACAAGGATACACTGGCTTTTGTGGTAATGTAGTTGGTATGTTTTGCCCAGTTCAGCTGTTTGTCCAAATAGATGCCCAGGTATTTGGTTTCGGTTGATAGGCTTAGGGTAGTTCCAAAGAGTCGTGGCAGTTGTAGTGTCGCCAGCTTCCTCTTTTTTGTGAAGAGAATCAGTTCGGTTTTTGTCGGATTTACTGACAATTGGTGTTTGTTGCACCAGTCTTCTACTATTTTCAAAGCCTGGCGCATTAGGTTACATAAGGTGTTTTCGTGGGTGCCATTTATTATTATGGTTATGTCGTCGGCGTAGCCTACGGTGAAATAACCTTTGTCATTGAGTGTTTTAATGAGGCTGTCTACAACCAGGTTCCATAGAAGTGGCGAGAGGACGCCCCCTTGCGGGCAGCCCTTCGCCACGATGGCCCTTGTGGTGTCATTTATCGTGACCTGTACAGCTCTCATTTTGAGCATATTGGTGATCCAGCCGCTCAGGGTCGAGTCTATGTTGTGTCTGTCTAGGGCCATGTTAATGCTGTTAAACATGGTTTTGTCAAAGGCGCCCTCGATATCAATGAAGGCAGCCAGTGATGAACATTTGTGGTCCACTGCGCATTCAATCTTAGAAACCACGCTGTGTAGCGCGGATTCTGTTGATTTGCCTGTGGAGTACGCATGCTGTTGTTTATGGAGTGGTTTTCTCCGAAGAGGTCCGTCTCGAATGTGTCTATCACAGAGTCTCTCCAGGGTTTTCAGTAGGAAGGATGTAAGGCTAATAGGCCTATAAGCCTTGGGTTGTGTGTAGTCGATTTTGCCAGGTTTGGGTATGAAGATGACTTTCACTTCGCGCCATGCTAGTGGTATGTGTCTAAGTGCTATGCACGCTCGATAGATCTCCACCAGCCACGGTGTCAGGTGATCTATCCCCCATTGTAGCAGGGCTGGAAAGATGCCATCCAGTCCTGCTGACTTAAAAGGCTGAAACGTGTTGATAGCCCACTTTATACGGTCTTCTGTTGCTATATTATGGGCTCTTGACCAGTCTCGATCCGTTGGGGTCCATTCTGGCACAACCTCCCACGTCCTGTCTTCCAGGAGTTTGCAGTCCGGGAAGTGAGTCTCAAGAAGGACCTTGCTGGTTTCATGGTCAGTTGTTGTATATGAGTTGTCGGGTTTTTTCAGCGCGCCAAGAGTTCGGTCCTGGTCGGTTGATAGGATCTTCCTAACCCTTGCGGCTTCATTATTTGTCTCTATGGATTCACAGAACTTCCGCCAAGCTGTTCGCCTGGCAGTCCTGATCTGTTTTCTGTACAGATATTGAGTTTCTTTGTATAGCTCCCAGTCGTCCGGAAGTCTGGTGTTCTTAGCTCTGTTGAATTGCTTACGAAGTGCATCTCTGAGTTTACTAAGTTCGGCGTTCCACCAGGGGTTTCTCTCAGCCTTGGTTTGTGGCACCCTTAGTCTGCAGCATGCATGGTAGGCTTCGGTTATGTATTCTGATAACTTTGTGACAGTGTATTCTAGTTGTGTAGGGTCTGTTAAGTTTGTCAGTGTTAAGTGCCTAGCTAATAGCGAAGCTAGGAGACGCTTATATCCTGGCACATTGGTGCGCCGAGGATTTCGTCCCGGTATGGGCTTTCTGATGTTGGTTGTTAGTGTGAATCGGATTCTTCTATGGTCTGAGCATGAAGGCTCGTCCGACACGTGCCAGTTTGTGATACTGTTTGTCGCGTTTTCTGTAGCAAGCGTTAGGTCTATGATCGTTTGTCCCCGGACTGTGACCCAAGTGGGTTCCGAGCCGCGGTTTACGATGTAAAGGTTAGTTGAGAATAAATAGGTGGATAGTACCTCTCCTCTGGAGTTCGGTGTGTCGCTGCCCCAGAGCGGGTGGTGGGCGTTCGAGTCAGTGCAGATGATCAGGTCAAGGTTGGCTCGCTCACAGTGCTGCACTAGGTCGGTCATCTCTTTCGGCGGACAGTCGGTGTTCTCGCCTGGCATGTATACCGAGGCCAGTACAACGTCTGGGACATCGTCTTCTGTCTGGAGTCTAACGGCTGTCAGATCTCTGGAACAGAATTGAGTGAGTGGTGCGATAGGGATATCTTTGGGTATGTAGGCGCAGGTTCTAGGTTTGTCTGGGCTGTGTGTGTTGAGGATTAGCTTACCTCCGATGTTACCGAGGCCGCATACTCTGTTGTTCCTGATCCACGGCTCTTGGATCAGTGCGATGGTCCGAGGCTTAACCTCCAGCGCCCTCCGCAAACTAGCCGTGGCGGTCTGGCTATGCTGGAGGTTGGTCTGTATTATGTAGAGGGGCGATGACGATGGTGGGGCGGAGTTAGTCGGAGACGGATCCATCGGACAATCCCTCCACCTCCTCCACCCTGTGCCGTTCGTCGTGTCGAGCTCCCGGAGACGAGGCCAACAGAAGCTCGCTCCACCCAGGTGATGCGGCCGGTGTGTCGTCCTCTACATCAGCCATTGCCGCTCGGGCCATGACCTCCTCCAGTTTGTCAATGTCCGTGTCACTCGTCTTTGTCGTCGTCGATTGCGTCGTGGTCGGGTCCGTGATGTCGGTCGGGGTGTCAGTGGGTTGGGTCGATGTGTCAGAGGGTTGGGCCGAGGGCCAGAAGCGCACGTATATCGACCCGAGCAGGTACGATATCCGACGCTCCCGGGCCAGGACCCTTTCGACTTCCTCCGGTGGCACACCCAGGGTCAGATAAGTCCCGTAGTTGTCACCACCGACGGTAGTAGCCCTGTATAGCGACCACCTGGCTATGTCATACCAGGTATTCTGACGTATCAGAATACTTTGGAGCCAGGCTATGTCACCTTTGTAACGTGGGACGAAGAGTGAAGCTCGGACGCGGGTAGGTACGTCGGACTGTCTCATCACCGTCAGCGTGAGGTCGGTGTCTGTAAGTTTAATCTTCGGTACGTTCTGTGTTAACCAGGTCAGGGCGTTGTCATCCTCACACCACAGCTGCACGGTGCCCTCCGCTACCCGTGGGTATCCGCGGAAGGCCGGCAGCAGTGTCGTCGAGTCCGTGTCCAACATCAAGTTTTCCAGGTCTGTCTTGATCTGTGTGGCCTCTTCCTTGGTCAGGTCTCTGGAGGGAGGAGGGAAGCAGATTGCTACGGCCAGCCGCGCAGGTATGTCCTTCGTGGCCCGCGCGTAGGTCCTCTGCACCCCCTGAGCGGAGTGGACCCTCACACGCTTGGCGTCCCCCTGAAGCGTGCTCGGTGAGGCCGAATCATCAGGGCGCTCCCTCTTCGCCGGCCCTGTACCACTCGGTCCAGGCTGCGGGTCGGAGGTGCCTGGCGCAGTAGTCTTTGCCGGCAACGCCTGAGTGTGTGAGGATCCAGAACGCCTGCCCCTTCTCCGTTGAGGTTGAGGTCGGTCGTCGATCCTGTCGGTGTCCTGGGGTCGACTGGCGGCTCCGGCAGGCTCTGTCACGTGCGGGAGCTTTTCGCGCTGGGTTGCCCCTTCGCGTACTTGCCCCTGCTCGCTTAATTGTGCGTCCAGCTGCTTTTCGCGCTGGGTTTCCCCTTCGCGTACTTGCAGTTGGACGCATGGTTCCGCGTCCGGCCGCTTTTCGCGCTGGGTTGCCCCTTCGCGTACTCGCGGCTGGTCGCGTACTGTCTCTTTGGCGTCCGATCGCGCTTCGCGCTGGCTAAAGCCGTCGCGGGTGTTGCGCTTTCGGTCGCCTACTTTCTTTCCTCGAGCGACTTTTCCGCGCTTGTACAGCAGGCGTACTCCGTCGGCCGGGAAAGTGTTAGAGCTGCCAGGTCCGTCCTCCTTCCCCGTCCCTCTCTGTCTGTGTTGGTCCTTGTCCGGGTAGGTAATGCTGCTACGCACAATGCTCTGTTGCCAGAGACTCGTGGAAGGCACTACCTTCGTTGTGGGTGTTGGCGCGTGGGTCGCAGCCGGAGGTGGGTTGTGTGGCGCGTTGGTCGCAGCCAGGGTCGGGTTTTTGGGCGCGTGAGTCGCAGCCTGGGTTGTAGGCGCTAAAGCAGCAGCCGGCCGCGCTGAAAAGCGCGGCACCAAAGAGCAGATTGGTGCCCCCCCCAGATTACGTTGGGGGCTGACCGCCGAGGCGGTGTGGGATTCCCCGGCTTGGCCGGGACCCTGTCTGTCAGTTTGTCAAGACCGTTTTTCTCAGGAACGCGTAGAGGTATCAAGTTGAAATTAATATCAAATACGTAAGTCTATGTTCTCTTGAAGCTCTAAAAAAATCAAGCTTCTAAGGTAAAGCATAGCGCCTACCACAAGTCATTAAAAATGTTTAATAAACTGCCGACAGAGTTAAAAAGTCTAGTTTATACAAGTGGGTTTCAGACTAAGCTTAAACGGTTCTTGTTAAATAAGTGTCTATATTCTATTGATGACTTATAAATTAATACAAAGGTTGAAGTAACATAATTTTATTGATTTGAATTGAATAATGAATTTTTATGAATTGACTTATGAATTATGACATTTACTTTTTTTTAATTTTGTTATTTTTTTTTATTTTTGTGTGATTTTGTATAATTATAATGATTTAAATATTGATTGCATGCATGTAATATGTTTAGTTATAGAAATTCAGACACGATGTGAAAATTGTTATTGAATAAAATGAATTGAATTGAATTGAGTCAACGCAATAGAAAAAAAGGCCAAATAAGCGACATTATTGCGACATATTTCGATACTCGCAAATAAATCAAAACCTATAGGGTACTTCCCGTTGACCTAGAATCATGAAAATTGCCAACAAGCAAGGTCTTACAGCACAAGTAAAGGAAAAAGTCCGAAAATTGTAAGTTACAGTTTTATCACATAAAAAAAAATTGCGAATATCTCGCACATAAATCAAAACCTATAGGGTATTTCCCGTTGACCTAGAATCATGAAAATTGGCAACAAACAAGGTCTTACAGCACAAGTAAAGGAAAAAGTCCGAAAATTGTAAAGTTGCAGTTTTACCACATAAAAAAAATTTGCGAATATCTCGCATAAATCAAAACCTATAGGGTACTTCTCGTTGACCTAGAATCCTGAAATTTGGGCAGACGCAAGGTCTCACAGCACAAGTAAAGGAAAAAGTCCCAAAATTGTAAGTTTGTAGTTTTATCACATAAAAAAAATTGCGAATATCTCGCACATAAACCAAAACATAAAAGGTACTTCTCGTTGACCTAGAATCATGAAATTGGGGCAGAAGCAAGGTCCCACAGCATAAGTAAAGGATATGTCCGAAAATTGTTAATTTGTAGTTTTATCACATAAAAAAAACATTTTTTGCGATTACAAGCTTAAATTTTCAGTTGGAAAATTGACCGTGGCGTATAACGATGTATGGGAGAACATGTTTTTCAACTACAATGTTAAGTTTTTTTTAGGGATAAATTCATCCTAACTACGGAACCCTTCACTGTGCGTGGTCCGACACGCACTTGGCCGGTTTTTTTTTTTCTTTTAAGTTTTTTTTTACAACATTCCTACGGTTTGATACATACAATATTAGGTTGGGGAAAAAGTCTTTTCGCATTATAGTATGTATGAACTTGTAATAAAATCTCTTTGGCTATACTATTTGCATCTGGCTGGTTTTGGTATCATTGAAAGTTTAAATTTTAAAGGACATAATTCCAAATTCAAATTAGGAAAATGTGTGATTTTCATTTGTTTTTCGTACTGTCCAGATGAGTCAATCTAATGAAGAAATTCGATACATTTTAAAATTTTACTACAAAAAAGGTAAAAATGCAACGCAAGCCGCGAAAAAAATTTGCGATGTTTATGAACCTAGTGCAGTGTCTGTGAGAGTTGCACAAATTTGGTTTAAGCGTTTTCAATCCGGAAATTTTGATGTCAAATATGCACGTCGCTCTGGTCGCCCTATTACGGATAAAATGGATGCAATTTTTTAAGAAGTGGAGCATGATCGGCATATTAGTAGTTACGACTTAGCTGAAGAACTGGGAATGGACCACAAAACAGTTTTGGCACATTTGAAAGAAACTGGGTACACAAAAAAGCTCGATATTTGGGTATCTCACGAGCTCCCTGAAAGAAACCTAACGAACCGTGTACTCATTTGTGATTCGTTATTATGACGTAATGAAACCGAACCATTTTTGATGAAGCTGATAACTGGTGATGAAAAGTGGATCACGTACGACAAGAACGTGCGAAAAAGGTCGTGGTTTAAGGCCGGTCAGGCTTCACAGACTGTGGCGAAACCCGGGTTAACTCGCAACAAGGTGATGCTGTGTGTGTGGTGGGATTGGAAGGGCATTATTCATTATGAGCTGTTACCACCAGGCAGGACCATCGATTCTAAACTTTACTGCGAACAACTGATGAGATTAAAGCAAGAAGTTGAGAGAAAGCGGCCGGAATTAATCAACAGAAGGGGTGTGGTTTTTCATCATGATAACGTCACACATCTTTAGCCACTTGCATCCGCCGTATAGTCCTGACCTCCTGACCTTGCACCTTCAGATTTCCACCTGTTTCGGTCTCTTCAGAATTCTTTAGGCAGTGTCAGGTTAACATCACGAGAGGACTGCCAAAACCACTTGTCGCGGTATTTTGATCAGAAGTCCCAAAATTTCTATAGCAATGGGATCATGTCCCTACCTACAAGATGGCAAAAAGTTATCGAACAAAATGGTACCTACATAGGTACTTTAGTTAAATGTAAATAAACTGGGTGCACCAAAACCTAAATTTTCAACTCCGATAATTGGAAATCCGAAAATGTTCTTCCTAACATTTTTTTATCCTAACAATCACAATAATTGTGATTGTTAGGATAAAAAAATGTTAGGAAGAAAATTAGACAAAAAAAAAAAAAAAAAAAAAAACAACAAAAACATTAGAGATAGAGTAGTTAGGATTTAGGAATTATTCCTAAATCCTAACTACTCTATCTCTAATGTTCATAATTCCGAAGCATTCAACTTCATAATGTCAGTAGCAATAAACATCTAAGTATTATACTTTTATTTGTTTTCCTTTATTTTCTCAACATAACCATCTTTTACACTATTATTCAAAGTCATATCTTTTTTGTTTAGATTTCTTTTTTATTCATAATAATCAGTATTATATACATTCATTTTGCGTAACTTTATTTTCACATAACATGTATTACTTGTCTCAAGTTCAAGTTTGCTGGCATATTAGCACGTATACTTGAGGAAGTGCTTGCTTCGCACTCACTAATTATATGAATTGGTTTTTTGTTTTTATTAATTAAAGCATCTTCTTTAATTTTACCTATAGCGGTGTGTACCTGCAAAGATATCCATAGGTTAGGTTAGGTTAGAACTGTGACCAACTACGCGCAGCCGAGCAAGCGAAGCGAGCGGTGCCGCGGCAGCGGCCGGCGAGCGCTACCTCGAAATTGCGCCTAATATTGTTTACCACTGTTATTCGGTTTTTTTTTCATATATAAATCCATGTACGTCTAATTTTAATCCTCAGCGACTGGTTTTAAATAATTTTCCTCATACTAAAGCATTAATAACACAAACATGCACGTAATGATAATACACCGACATGAACTTAGCAATAGACACAACTCATTATTATGATTATTATTTGGGGGTATGCTTTACATATCGTATGTAAAGCATACCCCCAAATAATAATCATACCCTCAAATTAAAACTATAAATATCATCTTTTACCCACATATATTTTTTATTACACTTGGTAAATGTTTCTTTCTAGGTATGAGTGAAAAAATTATGGTAATTATGTTTAGGGTTATATGCGTTATGATAAAAAACAGGAGTTTAAATATAATTACATTATTGATATTATTAATTACAATTTTCGGAAACATGAGTGTTATGAACATCGCCGGTAGCACTACAAATAGTATGAATGAAAACTTTAGGATGAAAAATTTTAGGAAAACTGATCATTCGGATTAAAAATCATTAGGAAGAACAATTTCGGGTAAAGAACTTTAGGTGAGCCAATATGGACCCAAATAAACTCTATGAAATGTTTTGAATTTTCTTAAAAAATGCGAAGAAACGTTTTCCCCAACCTATTATATATATAGATATTGTTATGTGATTACTAACCGTAAAAGTTAAAACAAAATACTGCAGGTTTAAGGGTGCTAACACAAAAAAAAAAGTTTTTCGTCAATTTCATAACTAATTAAAAAAAATTAAAAAAAAAATTGTGAGAAAGCTTGAAATAATTGAAACATCTTCGTCATCATCGTCTGTGTAATAAAAGTACAGTTTTCGTAGTGATAAACTATTCGTGTCAGTCTCAGCACCTGTTAATAGTTTCATCACTTTTGCGCTCTCGAAAATATAGATTATTTCGCCGTTCATTTACTTAATGAAGAATTATTATATCCTAATCTAAAATAAAATTTTGATATTAACACACGGATAACTGAAGCCCAGTGTATGATTCTTTTAATTTCTTGTTATTTTCTCATTCTATGCCACAAAAAGCGAACATAACAATAGTCATTTTTAATCTGTTAAAAACAGGGAAAGAAAATTGTACTGAATTTCATTCATCCTCTAGGGGGAGAATGTGATTTAAATTTGGAATACTTACCGAAATTTATATTGAACTACATCTGTGTTTACACCATTGAGTTTGTACATAAAGCATTATACATCTTTTTGAAAGAGGAATACGCATTTATTATGCAGTTATGATTAATAAATAAAATTACGAAAGCCGACGAGGCCGTATGAGCTTGATGCCTTGCTTTTCCGACAAAAAATATTAGTCTAGGAATTTGCCGCTTTTTTGTTTTCTTCAAATACATAAACGTTAAGTTTATTTTAATTTATTTTTATAAATAAGTTAATGTTCTAAAAATACGTTACGATGTTAAATCAAAGAGACAGTGACAGTGAATTGTCGGATTCCATCAGTGCAAATGCTGCCGCAATTATAAATAATTTGCTTCCAACAAAATCCAAGAAAAATTATTTAAAAACTTATGAAGAATTTTCAACGTGGAGAAGTGCGAAAGGCCTATCAATTTCAGATCAGTACTTCTTGTCTATTTTGATTATTTATCCAAGACAAAGAATCCGAATACACTTTGGTGCGTATACCTACTCAAAACTGAAAGCTACAATAAGCATCAAACACAGCATTGAAATAAATAGATTCACGAAATTACTGGCTTTTTTTAAAATAAAATCAGAAGGGCATTGCGCAAAGAAGTCTAAAATTTTTACGACTCAAAATGTGGAAAAATTTCTTAATGAAGCTCCTGACGAAATTTTTCTGGCCACAAAAGTAATTAGACATGATTTAACTATGAATATTTCGTATCTTAGTAATGGTCATTATTCTATATATTTACCTGTTTTTTATCTTTGTTATAGGTGGAATGTAGGTGGCCTTAATTTTTGGACTCAATGGTGCTTGCCGCGGATGTGAACTTGTAAACTTAAAGGTGGAGGACGTTGAAAATTATTCCAATGAGTTACTGCTGATTAATGTAAAGGAAACTAAGACAAAGAAAAATCGGTCATTCATTGTACAAGGACAATATACTAAAATCATTCATAAATACCAAGCATTACGTCCCACCAACATGGAAAACATAGATTTTTTATAAACTATCGGAATGGGAAATGTACTCGACAAGCCATCGGCAAAAATAAAATTAGCTATATGGCAAAGGAAATTGCTAAATATTTAAAACTTAAAGATGTTGAACTCTACACCGGTCACTGCTTTAGAAGAACTTCGGCGAACTTCTTGTCGGATTCAGGGGCGGATATTACGTCAATAAAAAGACACGGTGGTTGGAGCTCTGATAGAATAGCTGAGGGTTATATCGAAAGCTCAATGGCGAATAAAACCATATATATATGGTTTTATTTTAGTTTTATATTTTTGTTAATTTGACTGCTATATATAGCAGTCAAATGAACAAAAATATAAAACTTAATCCATCAACTTCTTATCTTCGTCCGTAACTTAAGATGCACCACCACCACTATCTCCGACGTATACTATCTACAATGAAACGCAAGTTCCTCAGACGCAAGAACAGAGAAATACTCAAATCAACTCATCAACAATAAATGTACCAACAAAAATGTAACTCTCTCTATCAATAATTGGACCAATGTTTCGAATGTTAACTTTTACTTTTAATTGTCATTATTTTTAATAAATGCTTATCTCATTATTATTGTGTTATTTTTTTCGCAAATGGTACGAAAAGTAGAGTATTTTTCTCGGTGATATAGCTGTCTTAGTCTTGGGTGAATCGTCATCCGCGACAGGAGACACTGCTTTATCCCCTTGGTTAATAATCTACTATTTGATTACTACAAACCAGTGTAATGAGACTAGTTTCTTTGCGAGTTTTTGTATTTTCTGCTTTTTTTATATTGTTTTTGATACCTTTTATAATCGGTCAAGGTAAATTAAACGTATTCAGTAGCGAAGTGAATTTGTGTTTTTTTTTTCTTTTTACACTACACCATGTAGGTATACAAATCCTACTTTGTACAAGCCCGCTTGATAATATATTTTCGAGACGCTTGAATGTTTCCTATAAAATGACAAATACGTAGGTTAACTTCAGTTTGGTGGTATGAGGGAACAGGGTGTAAAGTTCACTCATCCACCATAGAAAAGGGAGGATCCTCCGACCAGACGGGTGTTGTGTCTGGTGGGCAACTGCCCGACGGTTGTTTTTTTTTTTTTTATATGGCATCTCGCAGTTGACCTTGAGAGGCCGTGACTGCTTAACCGGTCTTTCCTGTGGCTGCCGTAAGGTGTGAGCTTAAAGCCTCCAGCCAGGAGCGTAAATATAATTATTACAAACTAAACGACACCGCTCTAAGGGCACCCCCTGTGGGGTACGAACCTCGGCTTAGGGCGTCGTTGGGGAAAAACAGCAAGTTGGGGACGGGCTGGATCGAAAGTTTAAATTCATGATTATTATCGGGGATTACTATTAAATGCTACGGCTCACTCAGCCTCTGGGCTGGTTCGAACCGCCAGCCCAGAGGCTGAGTGAGCCGTAGCATTTAATAGTAATCCCCGATAATAATCATGAATTTAAACTTTCGATCCAGCCCGTGCAAGGGACGGGGGGAACAATTAATTCTTGAACTTCGCGTGGTACCTCGGCGGCGAGGACGGAATGACGGTTTGTATTTGTGCACTGTATGTACTTGTGGCCCTATTGCTTTCCTGAAGGAGAGTAGGTAATGGGGTCATCCGGGTCTGAGAGAGTATGCCTAGGTCGGCGAGTCTGACTAATTTGAGAAGGCCTATAGCTAGCTGCCTGCACAACCAAGGGGTCTGTCTATCTGCGGACTCGAAGAACCGCTTTTTCGCGCGTTTCATAAACTGCTTAATGGTGGGGATTCTAAGAACTACATGAAGGGTTTCGTTCCGAACGACCCATGGAGCGTCCGTAATTTTACGGAGAAATCGGTTTTGAAGTGCCTGCATTCTATGAATGAGGTGGGGACGGGCGTGCGACGGTTGATGTCGGGACGTTGAATATAAGCTAGTTGCGCGGTAAACTCTGTTCGCATGTGGCGATGTTGATACCGCTACAACAGTATACATGTGTGTCTGAATATATACTTGTCGTGTCCGCACTTTGCCATCGTGTTTTGCATTTGAGAATGTCTTCGGCAAGTCCCTACGTACCACATTACATAGGTGGATAAAATCAATAACTAACATTATTATTGAACGCTGATCACCACATTATTTTGAACCATCTGACACAGCTCATTGCTGTAAGCAGACATTTAAGTCACATTAGTCATAATCACATAATGAGACATGACAGGCAGGATGCGGAATCGGGATGAAATGGATAGTGATGAGAGGTTTCGAAATAAAAGTCTCGGCGTGTTACAAAAAGTACATCTCTATTAGAGGGCAGCGCGCGGCGGCGCGAGCACGAGGCGCGCACGAGGCGTGCACGACGCGAGCACGAGAGGCGCACGACGCGAGCGTCACGGGCACGTCTCGTGCGCGCGCCGCCTGCACGACGCTGCGCATGATACATTAGTTTACTGAACAACACTGTACCATACAAACTTTAGACCCCGTTCGATATACAGCTATGTTTTACATATTTGTGAATGCTGGTGACGCGCCGCACACTGAGCCGAACATACGCAGCGCAGGCAAGTAGTACTATGTTTACCTCGACAAGTTTGTTCAAACTTTGTGGAAATGTAGAATATTTACGGCTGTTTGTCACCTGCATATTTCAGTACTCGCCGGGAGGTAGCGAGTCGAAATTCGGAAACCCAAAATTGAGCTTCTCTGAAATATGCACGAGAGGAAAGTCGTACGAGCTCATATTCACTTACTAGTGCCATTTGTAGCAGTAGAACATTTAGCGTACCTTCGCTTTCAGCGGTGTTGTTCTATTTGTTTTACCAGTTTATGTTTTCATATATTTCTTTATTAATTTGAAGGGTGCTGCAGTATATTTGAGCCTCAGTATGCGGTCCGACTGTTCTAGCGCTCCGATATCGTACCGGAGCCCCTGTACGTGTCATGATAGTACTGGTTGACAATCACGCATGATCTACTGATCTAATCAAACAATAGATTTAACTGCTTACAGAGGGTTTGGGGTCTGAATTTTGTTTACAGGATTGGTAACGTACTAGCAAACGCTGTAACATGATGATAAACGTTCCTTGGTTCACGTAGTAACATATAAGAGCTACGTTGACAAGTAACCGTGTGAAGATAGGAGCGGGCCTGCCCACTCGCGGACCGACATCGGTTTATAACTGGCGACTCGGGCTATGACACCGGCGAGTGCACGTGGGTAGCCGTGTCACGTGCAGCGCACGCGGGTGTCTGTGTAACGTGCATAGTGCACGCGGGTGTCTGTGTAACGTGCATAGTGCACGCGGGTGTCTGTGTAACGTGCATAGTGCACGCGGGTGTCTGTGTCACGTGCACAGTGCACGCGGGTATCTGTGTAACATGCACAGTGCACGCGGGTGTCTGTGTAACGTGCATAGTGCACGCGGGTGTCTGTGTCACGTGCACAGTGCACGCGGGTATCTGTGTAACATGCACAGTGCACGCGGGTGTCTGTGTAACGTGCATAGTGCACGCGGGTGTCTGTGTAACGTGCATAGTGCACGCGGGTATCTGTGTAACATGCACAGTGCACGCGGGTGTCTGTGTAACGTGCATAGTGCACGCGGGTGTCTGTGTCACGTGCACAGTGCACGCGGGTATCTGTGTAACATGCACAGTGCACGCGGGTGTCTGTGTAACGTGCATAGTGCACGCGGGTGTCTGTGTAACGTGCATAGTGCACGCGGGTGTCTGTGTCACGTGCACAGTGCACGCGGGTGTGTCCCGTGCAGCGCACGCGGGTGTGTGTCACGTGCACAGTGCACGCGAGTGTCTGTGTCACGTGCACAGTGCACGCGGGTGTCTATGTCACGTGCACAGTGAACGCGGATGTCTGTGTCACATGCAGCGCGCGTGGGTGTGTGTCACGTGCACGGAGCACGCGGGTGTCTGTGTAACATGCACAGTGCACGGGGATGTCTATGTCACGTGCACAGTGAACGCGGATGTACATGCAGCGCGCGCGGTATGTCACATGCACAGTAGATGCGCTCACCAGTGACGGTCACGCCGGCCACACTAGTTCCAACGTAGCGCCGACACATAATGACGACTGTGAACTAAACATAGCTACGTGTGCAAACACGGCATATTGTCTGCGACGTCTGGCGATGTCCCTGGCGATACATTAGAAGGTGTATAGCGCGGTCAACAAACAATTATATTACAACACTACTGGTATATAAGAAGATATCTGTACTATGAACGCCGGAGAAACGGGTTCCAACAGTCCGAGGTCCGGCCGCTTTGCGAGTGACTATGAATTTTTAACATTACAAGTAAAAGACAAACGATCCGTCATCAAAGTTGACATATTACTCTGTGCACGCGTGTGATGAGTATTTTAGTAGTCCATTATAAATATTTCATGTTAGAAAAAACCACAAGAGTGGAAAACAATTTTAATTGTTTTACAGATTGTAGTGTGAGGCTTGCAAAAGTCGCAGCGGACACTGTACCACTGTCAGTACTGCTGTGCCGATGTACTGGCGCGAGTCACGGGCGCGGGCGGGCGGACCGCGGTCTCACACGATGTCCGTCCTTCTACAGCGTAACGAGACTCGAATATTATTTACAATAAATAAGTACACGACAATTTGCACAGCACGTGGTAACACCACATACTTCACAACTCAATACAAAAACAATGTACTTTCGACATATTAGTAGTACAGTTAAAAAAAATCTATAAAAAAACTAAATAAAAATACATTAACTGCTTTTTTTTTAGTTTTCTTTTTTAACTAATATTAATAATATTATAATATAATACAGTTTCAAATCGTTATCGATGCCGGTACGCAGTAGTGAAGGCACTCGGCGACACACAACTTGCTGCGAGACTGAACGAGTCTGTATATCCGCGGGGATGTCTGTACCCGCGGTTATCGCGTGCTGGCTCAGCCAGGCCGCGGGTGTCGCGTGCTGGCTCAGCCAGGCCGCAGGTTTCGCGTGCTGGCTCAGCCAGGCCGCGGGTGTCGCGTGCTGGCTCAGCCAGGCCGCAGGTGTCGCGTGCTGGCTCAGCCAGGCCGCAGGTGTCGCGTGCTGGCTCAGCCAGGCCGCGGGTGTCGCGTGGTGGCTCAGCCAGGCCGCGGGTGTCGCGTGGTGGCTCAGCCAGGCCGCAAGTGTCGCGTGCTGGGTCAGCCAGGCCGCAGGTGTCGGGTGCTGGCTCAGCCAGGCCGCGGGTGTCGCACTGTACGAGCGAACGCTACTGCGCGCCCGGCATCCGTCACATAATTACTTCAATACAGACCTAAGTAAATGCATAAGAACATCTGCATCAACATCGTTTTAGCGAATCGACACAATAACATACATTTTATTTTTAAATACAAAATACGTTATTTATAGTTCTGGAAAGATTTTTGGAGCTAGTCTAGAATTTATTATTTCATCTCGTCGGCGAAGCGGCGGTGCTGGCGCGGCCCCGCCTAACATAAAACCTAACAATTATTTACACTCACATGTATTTTTTTCTATTCATCGTTTTGTGTGTCATCCGACCAGCGTGCTGGGGACGCGCCCACGCATTAGAATATTAAACGAGCTGAGTTGTGAGCGACACGACGCTCTGCACTGGGTGCAGCGAGCGCAGTGTCACGACACCACAGTCGCGGCAGGCCAGCTGGCCAACATTACGATTATGCACATTGACATGACGTGACGTCCGCGCACGTGCACTACCGCGGCGCGTAGGTACAGGCCACCTCCGCGCCGCGTTCATTAACTTAAACTCATATTTCAATATCGAATTAGGAAAAACGAAACACATTATAGAAGCTTAGCGTATCTTACATAGGTGAAGACGAACGGGACGGTCGACGAGCGAGCGGTCGGACGTCGCTCGCTCGCCGACTCCCTGGCTCAACATAATCTGTGCGAGGATTAGCAAATTTCGTCACATCGAAGCGAGGATCCCACGGACTAGTTACGTAGGCTGCGAAATCACAGAATGTAAAAAAAAAACGTGACCGAAGGAGCGCGAGTGCTGCGTCCGAACCGAGTCCGAGGCGACGCGGACAACCCGCAGGGGCCGCGGCGCAGGACAAATAAAATGTACAAAAAAAATACGTGACACGCACGTAAGAGCGCCACGCTCGGGGCCAAATGATTAATTTACTATCTAGCTACTGCTACTGCGGCCTAGCGGCGGTAGGGCTGGCGCGGCGCGAAGGCGGCGCGGTGCGACGACAGCGGGCGGCGGCGCGGCACGTCCCGCGCGCGCGTCTTCTTCTCCTCCACGTTGAGCTTGACGCCGTCCGCGCTGTCGCCCGGGAAGTACAGCGGCTGCAACACACGGGGCGGTCACTGCATTGTCAAACTGCAGCGTCAGACCTGACTATAAAGAACGCGTGGATCCAGTGTTTTTTCCCTTAGCATAGAATGAATAAGAAAATTTAAATAGTAGATTGTGTCATAAGGGACCAAAATAATGTATTTAGGGCGAAAGCGATTGTTTAATCCTGCACGAAGCGAAGGATTCTAGAGTAGAATCCTAAACGTAGCGAGGTATTTAAAGTATGTCGCTCGAGATTAAATCATTATAGTACCGTGTGGCACACTCTGCTTTTGATCCCCTTCTATGAGAAAAATAATTAAATGTTGCTTTTAGTAGTGACTAATATTTATATTATTATTAAATGATTACGTTTTCGCAATTTTAGAAATTCATTGTAACTGTTTTGTTGGGAACAGAAAATGTTGTTGACTTATCTATCACTTGGGTATTCGTAATAATTTCAGACTATAAGAATTTCCCGCGTATTTTTTTTTATTTAACCAATGCCGCATGGCGTCAGTAGACGCGCTTTTTTTTACTACCAGCCAGGACTTTATCGAAGCGAATTGCGTTCAAACTTTTTAATTAAATAGTCTTTCAAATTCAAAAGTCATTTCATTATTGTTATTAAATGCGCTGGAATGACCCATTTTGCTCTTATCAGAAAAAGTAAATGAATAAATGCTACTAACATAATCACCATCCCCCACGTCATGAAAAATAAACAGAACAAAGACCCCGCCACGCCCTCTTTGGTTTTTACGGAATACTTGAATGGTATATGCTAGATACTAAAAGAAGAAAAAAATTGCTTTATTCCCCAAAACGCCTTTGGGGAATGGAATATAGTCACATTTTTATTTTCTTATTTGTAGATTCGTTATCAAAAAATCAAATAACATTGTCCGACCAGGGAATCGAACTGAGGAGCATAATTATATAGTTCATTATTTATTGCTGAAAATTCCTAATCCATAGCTTCATGTGTTTGCAAAATTCGTCTGCTCAACAACATAAATAACGCAATGAACGTTGCTTGAACTGTCAAATTAAAAGCATTAAGATCGATTGCCATTTTATGTGCGTTAAGCAATTGACCCAGCGTACGTATGAGCATAAACGAAGCAAAGCAGCATGTAAGGATCGTAGCAGCTGGCGTTCTGTAGACTCTGCGTAGTCCCGCGGAGGCGCGAGTTTACGTGTGTATACTAACAGCGGCGTTGAGGCAGTCGTGCGCGGCCTGCGAGCTCTCGTAGGTGATGAAGCCGTAGTTGGGGTGGCGCGGCGCGCCGGGCTGCGCCGGCTTGCTGTGCACGCGCAGCTCGGCCACGGGCCCGAAGCGCGCGAACAGCGCGCGCAGCTCGTCCTCTGTGGCGCAGTGCGGCAGGTTGCCCAGGAACAGCTGCTGCGCGTCCGAGTAGCGCCGCCCGCCCTCCGCTGCGGAAACCAACATACATCTAACTATTCTACTCCCTCTTATCAATGTTGTGTTAAATCTGTTGTTTTTAACAGCAATACCAATTTTACTTGACAACGAAGGGTAAGGCAGACAAAAGTCTCCAAGTGTACTACTTTAACTAAATATGAAAAAATCGAGAGACTCAACTGGAACTAAAAAGTTCAAAACAAGCTCACTTCTCAATCAGTCTGACGCAAGTGATGGCATCGAATCTGAGATTCAACTAAAATAACATCAGACTAGTTGAAAAGTGAGCTTGTTTTGAACTTTTCAGTTCCAGTCGAGTCTCTTGATTTTTTCTTTAACTGCATCAGACTGCTTGTTAGAAGTAATAAATGTCACATTGTATTAAATATGGAGATACTAGAATTCGTCGAAAATACTGTTTTCCTGGGAATCACGCTTGACTCACTTCAGAGAAGATCTCACTTAACATCACTTGCAGGGCGGCTAAGTTCAGCCACCTATGCTGTTTGGAAAATCCACCAATTAACAGATGTGGATACACCGAGACTGGTCTATTTTAGTTACTTTCATAGCATCATGTCTTACGGTATTTTGCTGTGGGGACGGACTGCAGATATTATTTCTATCTTTATTTTGCCAAATTTACAACCTCCGCAGACGCGAATATCAAAGGGAACTATTAAAAAAATAAATATCATGACGGTTCCTTGCCAATATACAGGGTGGAATTTTGTAATGCCACCTGGAGGGAAAGTACTCTTAATACTGCAGATAGAAAGTTTTACTCAAAGGAAACATTCCTTTATTTTTGAATAGAAAGCAAACTGCATTCAAAGATTTTCGAAAATTCTCTTCTCCCCCACACCCGGGAATCGAACCGGCTAAAATCTGAAAAAATTATACCCTGTACTTTTATTGCATCGATCTTTAGGGTCAATTATAAGGGTGACATCTCATCTCATCTCATAAAGGAATGTTTCCTTTCAGTAAAATTTTCTATCTGCAGTATTAAGAGTACTTTCCCTCCAGGCGGCATTACAAAATTCCACCCTGTATACAGGGTGGATTTTTGAGCTCTTTCTATCTAGCTGCCCACCCGAGCCACAACAACGAATCCAATGTAGACTGTTAGCTTATTGAATGTACTTGTCTAATCAAACGAACATATTCAATGTACCTCCGCCAGTAAGACAAAAATGGCATTAAATTTCAGTTTCTTTCAGCCGTGCCCTCCGTAATTCTATTGCTTAGATACTTGATTTTTTTATTGGAGATACTCCTTCTAATGTACTTTTCGAATTATTAATTTATTTTCAAAAACGTTGGATAATAGAGCAACAATTACATTCTTAAGTTTTTTTCTATCCAGCGGGGCCCTTTTAATCCTTAATATTTACAAGTGAAAATCGCACGCCAAATCAAAGCATTTTCAATGTACTTCAAATCAAATATCTTTATTGCAATCCATAATGTATTCATACAGCACGCGTAGCATGACCACCGTAGAAACGGGTTTTGTCGACGGAAGAATCGACAAAATGACAGATTATAGAAAGATTTCTTCCACCTAAGCATGGCGATGTTAAAACTGAAAAGAAGAAATGTTTGTTCTTCAGTCGACAAAAGTGTATAATGTCGAGCATGACGACCAATTTTTCTCTACTTTTGACACTTGGGGTAGAAACATTTCTTCTCGACAAGTGTTAAATAGTCTATATCACATTTGACCTAGACAAGAATCTATATTGATTTTGAATACTCAATTCAATACTTTTCCGTCCAAATTTCTTCTCACTGAACAATCTGGTCAGTGGGTCGTCTTAGAGGCGTAGTAGTTGTTAGAGTTGGACTATATATATGCTTAGGGGCACTATGAGAATAAAAAAAAAGAAAAAAAAATGGGAAAATAGTGGGAAATAAATTGTTGTTCTAGTCGAAAACCATCCTTATGGTGATTTAAAAAAAAAAACAGCGAAAAAAAATCGTATTTTTGCCTTAAATTCATGTTGGATTTTTTTTTAACTTAAATTCATGTTGGCGTGCTGCTTGCACGTGGGGGGAGGGGGGGCACCCCCATGGTAAGAAGGCGTGAGTTTATGTATGTGTGTGTATTAATTATTATATATATTATTATCAGGTTTTAAACTTACAGGGATTAATAAGTTTGTTTGTGATAAACATCATAATTAACGGTGAAAAAGGATCTGTTAACATAATATGTAGTTTTATTAACAAAAAGTAAGGGCAGCCTGAAAACGTTTCGTTTAAGGTAAGTAGATACATAATAACGCGTACATACATTGATTTTGACACAGGATATTTTTTCAAGATAATATCTAAGCTATTGTTTCACATAAACTACGCAATACGGTACGATTTAAGTATTAATTTGATTAGCTTTTGCTTTAGCATCCAGATCGTCATAACATTCCCAATTGCTAATTTGACGTAAACGTAAACGCTTTGTAATGGCCAATATCACTTTTACCAGGACATTATTTAATTATAGATATTAAATTGTAAGTTTCTTTTTGATTGAGAAACAAGTGTTCCTTGTCTTCAACGTAGTCCTTAATCTTATATTACGCTTTTTTGATTAGGACACGTTTGATGTGGGTTTTGAACTTTCCCTCGCTAAATTCTATAACCGACTTTGGCAACTTGTTATAAAAGCGGATACTGTTTATAAGAAATGTCTTGCTTGTTTTAGTTAATCTAAATTTGGGTATCACAATTTCATGTTGACTACGTGTATTTATATCATGAAAATCGCTTCTTATTTTAAAAAGTACTAAGTTTTTGCGAACATATAAAATATTTTCTAAGATATAAAGAGAAGGCAGTGTTAGATCAATTTCTTTGAATTTGTTTCTAAGGGACTCACGAGGGCCCATTTATAGATGGCGCGGATTGCCCACTTTTGTAAAATTAAAATTAAATCTACGTCAGCTGCCAATCCCCACAGCAGAACGCCATAAGACATAATACTGTAGAAATAAGCAAAGTACACTAACCTGGCTGTGGCTATATCTGTCAACTGCCTTATTTTTCTTACTGCATATTATGCAGCTGAACTTAAATCTACCTGAAAGAGCTCTAATGTGCCCTGCGATTTCGAATCAAGAGTAATTCCTAGAAATACAGTTTCCGTAATAGCATCTAGTTTCTTGCTATCAAGTTTTAAATTTAGACCCACTTGGGGTACATTTGTAATGAGGATTTAAGAGGATGCTCCCTATGTTTATGTTAATTTGCATGATTATTCTGAAACAGTCACACATACAAGCAAAATGAAACTTTAGTACATGATTTATTGGCTCTTTTTCTTTCCATGTTGAAGACAGTTACGTAATTGTAATATTTTCTCTCAATACATTTTTTATTCGAAAGTCATCTCTTTTTTAAGGATAATTATAAATATGAACAAGATTGTTTGTCTTTTTTGTCTAAAATAAATATTCACAGCAAGAAAATATAGTTTATTATCCACGCACAAGATATTTATTCTCTAGACCAATTATTACTTTAGTTATAAACGAAATAAGAATTGAGACTTACCTACGCTATTTAGTTTCGTGCTCGAACACGATCAAAGAGCGCACGCGATATTCAACTTTATTACTGATGTATTAGCGTTTAGCACATAACGGAGTGGCGGGAAGCGAGGGGCGGGGCTTGCGTTCGAAATTTGATTTAGACTGCCTGCTCTTAAGACATTTAGTTTTGTTCGCATTAAGTAAGAGATTATTAGCTGCGAACCATTTTGAAAGAACAGCCAGACTATCGTTGACATGTAAGATATCCGTATCATTTCTATTTATTTTAAAAATAATCGAAGTGACATCAGCGAATAGAATTATATCCGATAAGTTACCCATCATGTAAGGAAGAATTTAACTAAATCAATTTTCACAAAATCTTTTTTTTATGCCAATCGATCCTGTTTCATAAACCCTGAAGATGGATCATAAACCTCAATTGGATCAACTGAGGTTTGAGTATGAGAAAAGTCATAAATCGCAAAAAACTTTTCAAATACATTTCGTAGGAAATGAGACTACAACTTAGTTTTTTATGATGGATAGATGGACCGCTACAATGAAGACTGGCCAAAAATAAACAAAAAAAATTAAACTTTAAATTTCGAATGAATACGCGCCATAATTTAACTTGCTTTGAATACAGAATCTAGATCAGTGGTTCTCAAACTTTTTTGGAGACGGAACCCTTTTCGAAAACGAAATATTTGACGGAGCCCTAAAGTAATCAAAAATGGTTTTATGTGTATTCTTCATTAATAATCATATTACTTGACATTAAAATTTACATATTTTTTTACTTTTGTTGAAATATTTTGATTGATATTATGTTACTCATGTACCAGAGTAAAATAAAATATAGTAGGTAGACACTCCTTTAGTATATTTTTTTTATTCTGACCAGTATTTTTGCGGAACCCCCACAGAGGCTTTGCGGAACCCTAGGGTTCCGCGGAACACACTTTGAGTATGGCTGATCTAGATACCTATTACTGGGTCATTTTAATAGGTAACGTTTGACGTCTGTCAGTTTAGTGAAAGCAAATCGTAAAATTACTCGTATCGGTCATTATTACAATAAATATGTAATCGTAATTGAAAAAAGTTAAGCAATTGTGCAGTTCTAACAAAACGAAAAAATATATTATTTTATGCCCGCCGTTACAAGGTTACGTTGTTGAATTTTGATGAATTGTCAAACGTTACCTATTAAAATTACTCCATAATAGTCGTCTGTTGCTTGGTTCATTTCTGAAGTTCTACGCAATAGCTGCCATACTCGTACGTTCTAATTTGACCCGGCAATTCGCAAGGCAGTGGTACAAACATTTATGGTCCTTTACCGTGACCACCTCGCAGTCCTGATCTAGCCTTATGATTTTTTTATGTGGTGCTATTTAAAAAAAAAAAGAACTTTACAAAAATAAATACCAAAGTGTTCAGGAGCTCAAAGATTTACTTACCACGATTCTCTATGGAATTAATCCTAGCACATTATCAGCTGCTACCCGCTCTGTAGTAAAGAGAATAAACCTATGCCTACGTCAAAACGGCTACCATTTTGAATCTTAGAGCACAAAACTATTATTTCTTGGAGAGTTCATTTGAAATCAATCAGTCAGTCATTTGAGTGAATTTGATTTAAAATTAAAAAAATAATTTTAAGGTGAAATAATACCCAAAGTAGAAGTTATTGTTTTTATTTGTTTTTCGATCAGTCTTTTTTGTAGCAGCTAGTTTATTGATGGTAAAAAATGTAAGTTCGAGTCTCATTTCCTATGAAATGTATGGGAAGCTTTTTTGAGATTTATGCCTTTTTTTTAGGTACTAACTTAAACCTCAATTGGAACCCAATACAGGTTTTTTTGATCCTTATTCGAAAGAGGATCGATTGGCATAATAAAATATTTCTGTGAAAATTGTCCATTTTCCTGCTGTCTGTACATTGTTTGAAAATCTATGAAAGCAGATCAAAATTTCTCAAAAAGTTAAGGACACCGTTTTCCTGTAGCTACAACGGTTATGGTAGCTGCCCTTACTGCCCCATCTCAAAAACCCACCCTGTTTACGAAAACATTATGTTAGAAAAAACCTACATCTTTTCAGTAAGATAACTGACAGGCATAATTTTTATACTAGAAATAGGAACAAATTAGATCAACCACGTTTCAGATTGTAGAAAGAACACACTTCTTCTATGGGGCACTGTGTAAAATGTTATCATAAAATACCACTCAATATTCTTCAACTAAATGAGAAGAAATTTAAATTTCGTATCATTTAGTTGGGCTGTGTGGGGAGGTATTTTATTGTAACATTTTAAACAGTACCCCATGAAGGATGACTCTACTTTAGCCAGTCTGAAACCTGGTTGAACTAATTGGTCTCTATTTCTAGTCGCATAATTGTGTCTTTCACCTCTTTTACTGAAAAGATTTCGTTTTTTCCTTACAATACATGATGTTTTCATAGATGTATTGACAAGGTATGTTTTTGTATAATTTAGAAGAATTTTTTTCAATTTTGTAAATGTGAGTACACACAGCTCCATTAAGTGGCTACCCCTCAAAAGACATGTGCGTTCACATCCGCGATAAGCTAAGTTGGTTTTTGTATTTTGCAAAAACATTTTATTATAATTAATGTTTTGTTTTAGTGAATAAATTAGTTAATTTGGTTTTTTTTTTTAAAGTCTGTTTTTAATAATTGTTTTTTTTTTACCAATAAAACGTTATTAATATTTTTATTATTCCTTATAGCGACAAGCAATAGTAGGTTTAATATTTAGGAAGAATTATCCATCGGCTAAATAGACCGGAGGTTTCAAGACCGCATACGATTGGAGGTTCAAATCTCAGGCACGAAAAGTGCTATTAGTCATGCATTTTTTTTTTTTAATATAAAGTATTTTTCTATTTTGTTTTTATTTATAAAGAATTTTAAAATCAAGAAAAATAAATTATTTTAATAATCATTTAATAATATTTATTAATGCTATTATTTAACAAAACTTTGATCTTATTTTACTACAAAGATTTATATTTTACAATTTGAATTGATAATTTACAGATAACATAATCTACATATTTTTAATTTCCAACTGACACAGACGGGTCCCTAGACTACTAAGTGATCACTCACATCCTATTAACGCGAACGAAATAAAATTGGAAATAATTTTAAATAATAATGGGTAAATCGTAGTCGTTTTAAGTGAACTTATGCGTCGAACGTTGTAGTTATCAACTTGAGGGTATGGATTAATTTTATAAAGAAAACGTAAATAAGTAAAATTAACGGCTACCTCAAATTATAACATCTATCGATTAGACAGAGACCTAAAGAGAAAGTGACTCGAACGATAACAGAAACACAAACAGCACGAACAGTTTAAATTTTTTTTAATTCATTTTTATTGAAGTCTAAAATGTTTAGGTTTTATTCATTTTTATTTTTATCTTTTGATTTTGTTTTTATAAATAAATAAAAACGAATCATATAATAATCGCGCGACCTACACGAGACGATAGACACCATATGTATTAAAATCCATCCAGCCTATTTCGTAGCTCAAAAAACGTACAAAACATTGTAGCTCCTGTCAGCAAAAGATATACATAATAATAATATACAGGGTGGAATTTTGTAAAGCCACCTGGAGGGAAAGTACGGTACTCTTAATACTGCAGATAGAAAGTTTTACTCAAAGGAAACATTCCTTTATTTTTTAATAGAAAGCAAACTGCATTCAAAGATTTTCGAAAATTCTCTTCTCCCACACCCGGGAATCGAACCGGCTAAAATCTGAAAAAATATACCCTGTACTTTTATTGCATCGATCGTTAGGGTCAATTATAAGGATGAAATCTCTCTAACAAACATGATAAATTAAATGAAAGGAAAACCAGGAAATCTTAAATTAATTTCATTATTTACAAAAAAATGGTAAACTAACTAATTAGTTGCTCGAAATGGGCTCCATTCTCTTGGATACACAAATTTATTCTTTTAACGAATTCATTTCTAGTAACCTTTAATAAAGTGTTGTGGTGAATATTATAAATCTGAACTTCAACTCTCAACTCGTTGTCATTCGCATAAGATTTCATGTAAATTTGATTTTTTACATATCCCCACAAAAAAAAAATCTAATGGGGTGAGATCTGGCGATCTCGCAGGCCATCTGATTGTGCCGTTTGTACCAATCCAGGTATTAAAATGGTTATTAATATAGGCAGTAGTGATTCTGCTGTTATGTGCTGGAGCACCATCTTGCTGTAGAATTATTTGGTTTCGCTCTTCCTCGGGGAAACCATTTAACTCGTTTCTTAAGAGATCCAGTATTTCAATATACTTGACAGTGTTTAAATGACCTTCGTACACGTGGACTAACACTACATTATTTCTCATAATTCCGCACCAAACGTTGAAAGAAAATCTTACTTGATTGTTAGTTTCATGAACACGAACAGGATTCACTCGAGACCAATAATGGTTATTGCGGCGATTGTACATGCCATTATTGCTGAAGTTGGTTTCGTCAGACCATACAATGTTACTCAAAAAATTAGGGTTTCGGTCAATTTCTCCAAGCATGTTTACACAAAATTGTAATCGTCTGTCACGATCCCCAAATATGCAATTTTTGCCCCGACCGACCTTCACGATAGCATTTATACTTATACTTTTTCAGCACTTTAAGTACGCGAGTGTGGGTTGTTCCCATTGACATATATATTACTGCGTAAGGACAGGGCAACCCGCATGTTACAATGACGCCTCGAACTTGGTCCCAAAATGGTCTTCTCTGTATCGAAGTGAACTAGAACGCGATCGTCTGTCTTCGGGAGCGCTCGTAAATTTTACTAAGCAAAAATGCCAAGTTGTGTCGTGAAGGGTTGCGTGAACTACGACAAAAAGCACAACAAAAAAAATGATAACATTTCATATGACCGGTAAGTTAAAAATATGACAATATATCAACTTCTAACATTATTTAAAACAATTTTCTTTCTTATTTGTCTCAACGTTTGGCAAAGACGACGCGAAGACGCGTAAAAGTGCGACATAGCTTTGCAGCGGCGCGCGTTGTAGCCGATGATATTAGAAGATAATAATATTATTACTTACTTATAAGATTCAATTATGTACAAAATATTTTTTTATGCTAGTGCACTAGCATTATGTCATAACGAGGAAGACGAAAATTTCGAAGGAACAATGCAAATGGAAGACAATGACATTTTTTCTAACAATTGTGATATTTTTTCACAAACTTTGGACACCTATTCAGTAAATAACATAGACGTTGACATAGAATTAATCGTAGGATACATTGCTGGATGGGTGGCCAGAGTATTATGTAAAAAACTGAAATGTGAACCATGTGTCGACAGTTTGCTTAGCAAGGAAAAGCTCAGATTTCATAAAATGATTGAGCTTAAAAATATGGGGGGCCTTACTTTTCCATCAGTAGATCTATTTACGGTATGTTTAGAGACCGAGAAAAATCTTAGACGTCTAAAAACAAACTACTTGGATAAACGTGATTTCAAACATTTTATTATCAAAACTTTGGAAAGTTTGAAAGGAAAAGACATATTTTCCATTTTGGATTCTCACTCAATGGAACAACCTGTGACACTTAATCATAGATTACATTTAATTCGGGCAATTGTTTTATTCGAAGGCCAATGAAAACAAACTGTTTGCATTTTAAATAAACATTTTGAAAAATAAAAGCTTTTTTATTTCTTTCTACCTCGAACAATACCACGCCCCGCTCTTACAAGGTTACGTCTAGGAGCAGACCACGCCGATTGACATCGTAGTTCATGGTAGATGGCGTTAGTGTTTTTTGTATGGCGACCGCGTCCGTCATATGTTCGGATGACCGTATCTTTACTATTTATATCCATGGTTGTTCCTAATTCATCGGCAGCATCTCTACTTGAAGCCTTTGGAAATGATTCAAAGTATGTTAAAACATCTAGTTCAAAATCGAAATAGTTTTGCTAAATAGTTTGCAGTCTCTTCTTGAGACCACCCGTATTCTTTAAATTTTCTACCATTCTTTTCAATACGAACCGAGTTGGTGCCTGTCGGTCTTGATATCTCTCTCCATACCACCGCAGAGCTAGATTCACGTTTTTGTTATTTAAAAAATAAGCTTCCATTAAATCAAACTGTTCTTGATAAGCCATTTTCACCGTGAGACAAAATGTGAAATGAGTTGTAAAAACAATCAAATGTGAATAACAACTATGACAATCTAATTTTCAAATTTTAATCTAACATTCCATATTTAAATTACCTCATACACGCAGCTACGAGTATGTCGCAAAGGAGTCTGCATTACAAAAGATGGATGTTAGTTATAGAGCTTTAACTTGACTCATTGAATTTGTAACTTCAGATTTCCTGGTTTTCCTTTCATTTAATGTATCATGTTTGTTAGAGAGATTTCATCCTTATAATTGACCCTAACGATCGATGCAATAAAAGTACAGGGTATAATTTTTTCAGATTTTAGCCGGTTCGTTTCCCGGGTGTGGGAGAAGAGAATTTTCGAAAATCTTTGAATGCAGTTTGCTTTCTATTCAAAAATAAAGGAATGTTTCCTTTGAGTAAAATTTTCTATCTGCAGTATTAAGAGTACTTTCCCTCCAGGTGGCTTTACAAAATTCCACCCTG
The DNA here is from genome assembly GCA_963921375.1 of Tiliacea citrago. Taxonomy (NCBI): domain Eukaryota; kingdom Metazoa; phylum Arthropoda; class Insecta; order Lepidoptera; family Noctuidae; genus Tiliacea; species Tiliacea citrago. The sequence goes on along the minus strand of OY992790.1, from coordinate 27,305,225 downwards.
TATATATTAATAGTTGATCGCTGACTCTTCACAGCACCGGCGAGCTTTGTCTAACAAACTCGTTTGTAGTGCTAGCTGTAATGTATACTCGCTTCTCGTTAATAGTGCTAGCTCTACTGTGTACTCGCTTCTCGTTAATAGTGCTAGCTCTACTGTGTACACGCTTCTCGTTAATCGCCGGCGGTGGGACAGGTGCCTTAGGATGCTTCGAGGGTATAAAGAATCCCACATACAAAGATGCATAGATACCTAGATCCGCGCAGTAGGGTAAGAAAGAAAAAAGTATGCAGTTGTTACCTGGCGGTGGCATGGCATGCTGCGCGTGCACGGCGTGCGGCGCGTGCGGCGCGCGCGGGGGCCGCGGCCGCGCCTCGTGCGGCGCGGGGCCCGGCGCCGGGGGCCCGGGGGCCGCGCCGGCGGGCGGGCTGCAGCGCGCGGGCGCGGCCGCGCTGCCCGAGCCCGACTTCAGCAGGTTGGCGTACGTCTTGGGCTCGGGGGCCGCCGCTGCACACAACACACGCTTGTTACTCATACAGACCGAAGATCATCCTTATCATCCTGGCTTTATCCCAATTGATTGGGGATCGGCGCACCTCGGTAGCCTTTCCAGCCGTACAGACCAAACCAAGTTAATGTACGGGCCGATAGTTGTAGGCCGCACAAAGAACCACAAGTTAAAGGGCTGTGCACGAAATCGACAGATTTTGAACAATTGTTTGTGGGAAAGGGAAAAATAATATAAACAACATTATTTGTGATTTAAAAAGTCGAGTTCTTTGTTTTGCTTGGGATTTTTCAAATAAAGAAAGTATTCATGGAAAATCCTTAATATTCGCAAAAAGTTTTCCAAAAAATGACGCGAGGGTGATATTTGATCATCATATTACAAGATACTACTTTTGAGTTTAAACATTAAAAAACTACTTGCACGTGGCTGAACCACTTTTTCATCTTTCATACAAAAATAACCGGCCAAGTTTATAATTTTTTTTATAAATTTTATGCTCAGAAGTTTTGGCGGTCAATTTTATCTATTTTCAATAAGTTTAATAGTATTTATTGTAAAATTAAAAACAAATATATATCTGAAATCATATGATTTACAGTACAGTTCATATATATTTTTTTAATTGGCTGTGACAGACAGACACACAAGTGATTTTTTTTCTTTTGAGGTACGGAACCCTTGTAATGCAGAAAATGATGTTGAAAAAACCCTTTTTTTACCCAGATATTAATATAATTTTTTCCTATTATTAGCAAACCCTTTCAAGAAATTTAAAAATCATACTAATTTAGTCTTCAGCTATCCTTGAAATAAAATCAAAATTTTATTTTATGATAGATAATCATTAAGATGATTATCATTGATCTTCATTAAGTAAATGGGCAATAGGCTCGCCCCCTATTACATGGGACTTAAACATAAATGGCGAAATGTGGGTGTACTATAAGTGCGCCTCTGCCTAACCCTTCGGGGATTACAGGCGTGATGTTATGTGTGTTCATTAAGTAAATCAAAGCCGAAATAAACTTAAACTATATTTTCGAGAGCGCAAAAGTGGTGAAACTATTATCAGGTGCTGAGACTGACACGAATAGTTTAGTACCACGAAAACTGTACTTTTATAGTCACACACACTTAAGAGGAGGCTCCCTATTATTATGTTAATTTGCATGAATATTCTGAAATAGTCACACATCTTACCGGCTTACTCAAAGACACGTATTTCCTGGAACAAGTTTTATGAAATTTCCGCACATTATTTTTTGTTCAATGTTAATAACATTGAACGAAAAATAATGTGCGGAAATTTAAATTTAAATTTTAATGTGCTAAAGTTTAATTTTGCTTGTATGTGTGACACATACAAGCAAAATGAAACTTTAGTATATGATTTATTGGATATTTTTCTTTCCATGTTGAAGACAGTTACGTAATTGTAATATTTTCGCTCGATACATTTTCTATTCGATAATCATGTCTTTTTTAAGGATATTAGAAAAAAACAAACAAGACTGTTTGGCTTTTATGTCTAAAATAAATATTCACAGCAAGAAAATTTAGTTTATTATCCAGCCACAAGATATTTTTCCTCTAGATCAATTATTACTTTAGTTATAAATGAAATAAGAATTGAGACATACGCTATTTAGTTTCGTGCTCGAACACGATCAAAGAGCGCACGCGATATTCAACTTTATTACTGATGTGTTAGCGTTTAGCACATAACGGAATGGCGGGGAGCAAGGGGCGTAGCTTGCGTGGAAATTTGATTTAGACTGCCTGCTAAGCATTAAGCTTAAATTATTTTAAGGTTTCTCACAATTGGATAAGAAATTGACAAAAGAGTGTTTTTTTCGTGCACGGAGAGCCTTAAGTTAAAAGTTATGTATATTAGAAGACAAAGTTAACAAGTAGAAATAGTAGCGATTCTTCAATGAAAAATGTGCGTATACTGACGTGGGTGTGGCGGCGGGCTGGGCTCGCGCTCGGGCTCAGGCGCCGGCTCGGGCTCGGGCGCGGGCGCAGCGGGCTCGGGCGCGGGCCCCAGCGGCCCCGCCCCACCCGGCCCCGCGGGCCCCACGGGCCCCGCACCCGTCAGCGCGGGCGCCGGGGGCGACGCTGCAGCCGCCGGCTCCGGCTCCGGCTCGTTCAAGCTGTGAGCTGCAAGCACAGAATACATTCATCACATTATAGTTGTAATGGTGGTCTGGCAGTTTGAGCACTTTATGCGGCCTATCCAAATGTCATTTTTTTTTTGTATTGTTCGTCGTTTCGTTGGGTTCTGCGTTGACAAATGCGTCAGGCCACAGGACGACATGTCCACTCAAATGTGTGTGGCTCTTTATCCAACAGATCATTTCTGACACTAACCTACATGGTCCTCACATGATCTGACCAAGATTATTTCCGGACTTTAAGAGAATGTAACCTCTGAGTTTATTTCGTGTTCCTTCTTATAGTTGCCGGATAGAAAACCCCCTCACCTCATCTAGTTTTTAAAATAATATGATTGACGTGTAAAAGTGTTAAATGTATGTAAAATAAAATCATCTATCACCACTATTCTATTATTTACATTGTACAATATTGACGTGTTTTAAGTTCGAGCTCGTCTTTGTCTATCTTCACCGAAGGTCTATTCCCATGCACAATAGACATGCGCATTGTCCACACTGGCATTCAAATTCCTTGATTAACTTTTAAAATACTGTGCATATGAATATGATTCACATTTTCCTTCTAACCAACTTCTTTTTGCATTTGATGTGGTTCGCTTGTTTGGGTAACCAGTCGCAAGTTCTGCGGCCGGCTGTCGCTAACTACGGCGAGTCACGCACCCTTGCGGTTCGAACCGCGCCGGTCAAAGACCGAGGACCGATAGCAGTGGTGGCACAGTGGTGACGACCGAGAGGAGGCCTGTATCCCAGCAGTGGGAACGTTATAGGCAAATGATGCGATCAAGGATGGCTCTATTCAAAACTGCACGGCAATGTTCTGCATTCCGTGAGAATACAGTACCTTGCAGCGCGGCCACCAGCTGGCGCGTGTCGTCGGGCGCGGGCTCCACATACAGTACCTTGCAGCGCGGCCACCAGCTGGCGCGTGTCGTCGGGCGCGGGCTCCACATACAGTACCTTGCAGCGCGGCCACCAGCTGGCGCGTGTCGTCGGGCGCGGGCTCCACATACAGTACCTTGCAGCGCGGCCACCAGCTGGCGCGTGTCGTCGGGCGCGGGCTCCACATACAGTACCTTGCAGCGCGGCCACCAGCTGGCGCGTGTCGTCGGACGCGGGCTCCACATACAGTACCTTGCAGCGCGGCCACCAGCTGGCGCGTGTCGTCGGGCGCGGGCTCCACATACAGTACCTTGCAGCGCGGCCACCAGCTGGCGCGTGTCGTCGGACGCGGGCTCCACATACAGTACCTTGCAGCGCGGCCACCAGCTGGCGCGTGTCGTCGGGCGCGGGCTCCACATACAGTACCTTGCAGCGCGGCCACCAGCTGGCGCGGGCTCCACATACAGTACCTTGCAGCGCGGCCACCAGCTGGCGCGTGTCGTCGGGCGCGGGCTCCACATACAGTACCTTGCAGCGCGGCCACCAGCTGGCGCGTGTCGTCGGGCGCGGGCTCCACATACAGTACCTTGCAGCGCGGCCACCAGCTGGCGCGGGCTCCACATACAGTACCTTGCAGCGCGGCCACCAGCTGGCGCGTGTCGTCGGGCGCGGGCTCCACATACAGTACCTTGCAGCGCGGCCACCAGCTGGCGCGTGTCGTCGGGCGCGGGCTCCACATACAGTACCTTGCAGCGCGGCCACCAGCTGGCGCGTGTCGTCGGGCGCGGGCTCCACATACAGTACCTTGCAGCGCGGCCACCAGCTGGCGCGGGCTCCACATACAGTACCTTGCAGCGCGGCCACCAGCTGGCGCGGGCTCCACATACAGTACCTTGCAGCGCGGCCACCAGCTGGCGCGTGTCGTCGGGCGCGGGCTCCACATACAGTACCTTGCAGCGCGGCCACCAGCTGGCGCGTGTCGTCGGACGCGGGCTCCACATACAGTACCTTGCAGCGCGGCCACCAGCTGGCGCGTGTCGTCGGACGCGGGCTCCACATACAGTACCTTGCAGCGCGGCCACCAGCTGGCGCGGGCTCCACATACAGTACCTTGCAGCGCGGCCACCAGCTGGCGCGTGTCGTCGGGCGCGGGCTCCACATACAGTACCTTGCAGCGCGGCCACCAGCTGGCGCGTGTCGTCGGGCGCGGGCTCCACATACAGTACCTTGCAGCGCGGCCACCAGCTGGCGCGTGTCGTCGGACGCGGGCTCCACATACAGTACCTTGCAGCGCGGCCACCAGCTGGCGCGTGTCGTCGGGCGCGGGCTCCACATACAGTACCTTGCAGCGCGGCCACCAGCTGGCGCGGGCTCCACATACAGTACCTTGCAGCGCGGCCACCAGCTGGCGCGTGTCGTCGGGCGCGGGCTCCACATACAGTACCTTGCAGCGCGGCCACCAGCTGGCGCGTGTCGTCGGGCGCGGGCTCCACATACAGTACCTTGCAGCGCGGCCACCAGCTGGCGCGGGCTCCACATACAGTACCTTGCAGCGCGGCCACCAGCTGGCGCGTGTCGTCGGGCGCGGGCTCCACATACAGTACCTTGCAGCGCGGCCACCAGCTGGCGCGTGTCGTCGGGCGCGGGCTCCACATACAGTACCTTGCAGCGCGGCCACCAGCTGGCGCGTGTCGTCGGGCGCGGGCTCCACATACAGTACCTTGCAGCGCGGCCACCAGCTGGCGCGGGCTCCACATACAGTACCTTGCAGCGCGGCCACCAGCTGGCGCGGGCTCCACATACAGTACCTTGCAGCGCGGCCACCAGCTGGCGCGTGTCGTCGGGCGCGGGCTCCACATACAGTACCTTGCAGCGCGGCCACCAGCTGGCGCGTGTCGTCGGACGCGGGCTCCACATACAGTACCTTGCAGCGCGGCCACCAGCTGGCGCGTGTCGTCGGACGCGGGCTCCACATACAGTACCTTGCAGCGCGGCCACCAGCTGGCGCGGGCTCCACATACAGTACCTTGCAGCGCGGCCACCAGCTGGCGCGTGTCGTCGGACGCGGGCTCCACATACAGTACCTTGCAGCGCGGCCACCAGCTGGCGCGTGTCGTCGGACGCGGGCTCCACATACAGTACCTTGCAGCGCGGCCACCAGCTGGCGCGTGTCGTCGGGCGCGGGCTCCACATACAGTACCTTGCAGCGCGGCCACCAGCTGGCGCGTGTCGTCGGGCGCGGGCTCCACATACAGTACCTTGCAGCGCGGCCACCAGCTGGCGCGTGTCGTCGGACGCGGGCTCCACATACAGTACCTTGCAGCGCGGCCACCAGCTGGCGCGTGTCGTCGGACGCGGGCTCCACATACAGTACCTTGCAGCGCGGCCACCAGCTGGCGCGTGTCGTCGGACGCGGGCTCCACATACAGTACCTTGCAGCGCGGCCACCAGCTGGCGCGTGTCGTCGGGCGCGGGCTCCACATACAGTACCTTGCAGCGCGGCCACCAGCTGGCGCGTGTCGTCGGGCGCGGGCTCCACATACAGTACCTTGCAGCGCGGCCACCAGCTGGCGCGTGTCGTCGGGCGCGGGCTCCACATACAGTACCTTGCAGCGCGGCCACCAGCTGGCGCGTGTCGTCGGACGCGGGCTCCACATACAGTACCTTGCAGCGCGGCCACCAGCTGGCGCGTGTCGTCGGGCGCGGGCTCCACATACAGTACCTTGCAGCGCGGCCACCAGCTGGCGCGTGTCGTCGGGCGCGGGCTCCACATACAGTACCTTGCAGCGCGGCCACCAGCTGGCGCGTGTCGTCGGGCGCGGGCTCCACATACAGTACCTTGCAGCGCGGCCACCAGCTGGCGCGGGCTCCACATACAGTACCTTGCAGCGCGGCCACCAGCTGGCGCGGGCTCCACATACAGTACCTTGCAGCGCGGCCACCAGCTGGCGCGTGTCGTCGGGCGCGGGCTCCACATACAGTACCTTGCAGCGCGGCCACCAGCTGGCGCGGGCTCCACATACAGTACCTTGCAGCGCGGCCACCAGCTGGCGCGGGCTCCACATACAGTACCTTGCAGCGCGGCCACCAGCTGGCGCGTGTCGTCGGGCGCGGGCTCCACATACAGTACCTTGCAGCGCGGCCACCAGCTGGCGCGTGTCGTCGGACGCGGGCTCCACATACAGTACCTTGCAGCGCGGCCACCAGCTGGCGCGTGTCGTCGGACGCGGGCTCCACATACAGTACCTTGCAGCGCGGCCACCAGCTGGCGCGGGCTCCACATACAGTACCTTGCAGCGCGGCCACCAGCTGGCGCGTGTCGTCGGACGCGGGCTCCACATACAGTACCTTGCAGCGCGGCCACCAGCTGGCGCGTGTCGTCGGACGCGGGCTCCACATACAGTACCTTGCAGCGCGGCCACCAGCTGGCGCGTGTCGTCGGGCGCGGGCTCCACATACAGTACCTTGCAGCGCGGCCACCAGCTGGCGCGTGTCGTCGGACGCGGGCTCCACATACAGTACCTTGCAGCGCGGCCACCAGCTGGCGCGTGTCGTCGGACGCGGGCTCCACATACAGTACCTTGCAGCGCGGCCACCAGCTGGCGCGTGTCGTCGGGCGCGGGCTCCACATACAGTACCTTGCAGCGCGGCCACCAGCTGGCGCGTGTCGTCGGACGCGGGCTCCACATACAGTACCTTGCAGCGCGGCCACCAGCTGGCGCGTGTCGTCGGGCGCGGGCTCCACATACAGTACCTTGCAGCGCGGCCACCAGCTGGCGCGTGTCGTCGGACGCGGGCTCCACATACAGTACCTTGCAGCGCGGCCACCAGCTGGCGCGTGTCGTCGGGCGCGGGCTCCACATACAGTACCTTGCAGCGCGGCCACCAGCTGGCGCGTGTCGTCGGGCGCGGGCTCCACATACAGTACCTTGCAGCGCGGCCACCAGCTGGCGCGTGTCGTCGGGCGCGGGCTCCACATACAGTACCTTGCAGCGCGGCCACCAGCTGGCGCGTGTCGTCGGACGCGGGCTCCACATACAGTACCTTGCAGCGCGGCCACCAGCTGGCGCGTGTCGTCGGGCGCGGGCTCCACATACAGTACCTTGCAGCGCGGCCACCAGCTGGCGCGTGTCGTCGGGCGCGGGCTCCACATACAGTACCTTGCAGCGCGGCCACCAGCTGGCGCGGGCTCCACATACAGTACCTTGCAGCGCGGCCACCAGCTGGCGCGGGCTCCACATACAGTACCTTGCAGCGCGGCCACCAGCTGGCGCGTGTCGTCGGGCGCGGGCTCCACATACAGTACCTTGCAGCGCGGCCACCAGCTGGCGCGTGTCGTCGGACGCGGGCTCCACATACAGTACCTTGCAGCGCGGCCACCAGCTGGCGCGTGTCGTCGGACGCGGGCTCCACATACAGTACCTTGCAGCGCGGCCACCAGCTGGCGCGTGTCGTCGGGCGCGGGCTCCACATACAGTACCTTGCAGCGCGGCCACCAGCTGGCGCGTGTCGTCGGGCGCGGGCTCCACATACAGTACCTTGCAGCGCGGCCACCAGCTGGCGCGGGCTCCACATACAGTACCTTGCAGCGCGGCCACCAGCTGGCGCGTGTCGTCGGGCGCGGGCTCCACATACAGTACCTTGCAGCGCGGCCACCAGCTGGCGCGTGTCGTCGGGCGCGGGCTCCACATACAGTACCTTGCAGCGCGGCCACCAGCTGGCGCGTGTCGTCGGGCGCGGGCTCCACATACAGTACCTTGCAGCGCGGCCACCAGCTGGCGCGTGTCGTCGGACGCGGGCTCCACATACAGTACCTTGCAGCGCGGCCACCAGCTGGCGCGTGTCGTCGGGCGCGGGCTCCACATACAGTACCTTGCAGCGCGGCCACCAGCTGGCGCGTGTCGTCGGGCGCGGGCTCCACATACAGTACCTTGCAGCGCGGCCACCAGCTGGCGCGTGTCGTCGGGCGCGGGCTCCACATACAGTACCTTGCAGCGCGGCCACCAGCTGGCGCGTGTCGTCGGACGCGGGCTCCACATACAGTACCTTGCAGCGCGGCCACCAGCTGGCGCGTGTCGTCGGGCGCGGGCTCCACATACAGTACCTTGCAGCGCGGCCACCAGCTGGCGCGTGTCGTCGGGCGCGGGCTCCACATACAGTACCTTGCAGCGCGGCCACCAGCTGGCGCGGGCTCCACATACAGTACCTTGCAGCGCGGCCACCAGCTGGCGCGGGCTCCACATACAGTACCTTGCAGCGCGGCCACCAGCTGGCGCGTGTCGTCGGGCGCGGGCTCCACATACAGTACCTTGCAGCGCGGCCACCAGCTGGCGCGTGTCGTCGGACGCGGGCTCCACATACAGTACCTTGCAGCGCGGCCACCAGCTGGCGCGTGTCGTCGGACGCGGGCTCCACATACAGTACCTTGCAGCGCGGCCACCAGCTGGCGCGTGTCGTCGGGCGCGGGCTCCACATACAGTACCTTGCAGCGCGGCCACCAGCTGGCGCGTGTCGTCGGGCGCGGGCTCCACATACAGTACCTTGCAGCGCGGCCACCAGCTGGCGCGTGTCGTCGGGCGCGGGCTCCACATACAGTACCTTGCAGCGCGGCCACCAGCTGGCGCGTGTCGTCGGGCGCGGGCTCCACATACAGTACCTTGCAGCGCGGCCACCAGCTGGCGCGTGTCGTCGGGCGCGGGCTCCACATACAGTACCTTGCAGCGCGGCCACCAGCTGGCGCGGGCTCCACATACAGTACCTTGCAGCGCGGCCACCAGCTGGCGCGGGCTCCACATACAGTACCTTGCAGCGCGGCCACCAGCTGGCGCGTGTCGTCGGGCGCGGGCTCCACATACAGTACCTTGCAGCGCGGCCACCAGCTGGCGCGTGTCGTCGGGCGCGGGCTCCACATACAGTACCTTGCAGCGCGGCCACCAGCTGGCGCGTGTCGTCGGACGCGGGCTCCACATACAGTACCTTGCAGCGCGGCCACCAGCTGGCGCGTGTCGTCGGGCGCGGGCTCCACATACAGTACCTTGCAGCGCGGCCACCAGCTGGCGCGTGTCGTCGGGCGCGGGCTCCACATACAGTACCTTGCAGCGCGGCCACCAGCTGGCGCGTGTCGTCGGGCGCGGGCTCCACATACAGTACCTTGCAGCGCGGCCACCAGCTGGCGCGTGTCGTCGGGCGCGGGCTCCACATACAGTACCTTGCAGCGCGGCCACCAGCTGGCGCGTGTCGTCGGGCGCGGGCTCCACATACAGTACCTTGCAGCGCGGCCACCAGCTGGCGCGGGCTCCACATACAGTACCTTGCAGCGCGGCCACCAGCTGGCGCGGGCTCCACATACAGTACCTTGCAGCGCGGCCACCAGCTGGCGCGTGTCGTCGGGCGCGGGCTCCACATACAGTACCTTGCAGCGCGGCCACCAGCTGGCGCGTGTCGTCGGACGCGGGCTCCACATACAGTACCTTGCAGCGCGGCCACCAGCTGGCGCGTGTCGTCGGACGCGGGCTCCACATACAGTACCTTGCAGCGCGGCCACCAGCTGGCGCGTGTCGTCGGGCGCGGGCTCCACATACAGTACCTTGCAGCGCGGCCACCAGCTGGCGCGTGTCGTCGGGCGCGGGCTCGGCCAGCCCGTTGAGCGCGGGCGGCGCGGGCGGCGGCGCGGGGAAGGCGGCGGGCGGGAAGGCGGACGCGGGCGGCGGCGCGGGGAAGTAGCCGGCGCCGGCGCCCGCCGGGCCCGCCTCCTCCTCCTCGCCCTCCGAGCGCCCCGAGCCCGAGCCCTCCTCGTCCGAGAACACTATGTCCTGCGACACATTGCGACAAGTTATTATCACATGTTTGGCACCGTCACTACATGTGTAGAACCAATTTCATAACTCATTTAGCCACGTCTTCCTGATCTCTACAAATATTAATCACAATGATAGCAACCGTTTAAGCAAACAAATAACATACATTTACACCTTGGATGGTCAGAATCAACACCACATTTCAAGAACATATCATATTAAGAGCGTTTACGTCTAGCGCGGGACAATTTACACCCACACAGAAGCGGACATAACTGTGTGCGTAGAGTTGGCGCGTTCGCTCTTTATAGTTAGACTGACTCACTTTGATCCGTTCGCTTTAGAGCAATAATTGTTACAGCAAAATAAATTTGGAATATAAATCCAACTTCAAATTATTGTTATACTTATGATTTGTAGAATTATGATAAATAAAAACGTTATACTAGCTTTGCCCGCGTCCTTGCCCACGTGGATGTCGAAAATGAGCGGACTATCGGGATTAAAAGTACCCTATGTCTTAATCCAGGTAACTAATGTATTAATTCCGTAAAACATTGTTTTCAAATAATACAGTCTTCAACAATCATCGTCATATGTCAGCCAATTTACACAAAAACTTAATAAATTATTTATCTAAACCTTCCCCATGAATCACTCCGTTGTTGGTAAAAACCGTATGAAAATCCGTTCGATACTTTTTGAGTTTATCGCGTTCAGACAGACAAACGCTTTAAATTAAACACTTTATTTATACGTATCTTATAGTATTTATTTTGCATTAGACAACAATTTAATCAATGATACTTATTTCTATAAGTAAGATGTACTTATATTATATCGAGTGTGTGTAACGCGTCAGGAACTGCGTCGCTGCCGGGTCCCCCGACCGCACACGTTTTCTATTATATCGAGTGTGTGTAACGCGTCAGGAACTGCGTCGCTGCCGGGTCCCCCGACCGCACACGTTTTCTATTATATCGAGTGTGTGTAACGCGTCAGGAACTGCGTCGCTGCCGGGTCCCCCGACCGCACACGTTTTTTTATGTGTAAGCAAGAGTACGTATGATGCAATAATGATTATGTAATGAAATAATGTAAACGAACAACGCTTAAGAAATTGTTAATAACATAAACCTGTTTTAAAAACAGTAGGTAACTGTTGTTTATGGCTCAAGTTATAACTCATGTGGTTTATGCGTAAAAATAGCAACAAACATAACTACAGACAAATACGCTCTAACATAACTACACCAACCTTTTAACTCTTGCCTTAAGAAAAATTTTTATTTCCTATTATGTCTGAAACTCAACTTGTTGTCTGGTGGCACTTATGAAATGTCGAAGCTAGGTTCCAATTGGTCGTTTCCTATGGGGAAGAGCCGGCAAGAAAATCCACGGTTACTCTTTTAAAAATAATTGGCTTTTACAATGTTTTCAGATTAGTGATAATATGTACAGAAGGACAGTGTAGACGTCACGCTCCCTAGCAACTCCATCACCTGTTTTTACTAGCTTTTTTGGACGCGGCTTCGCCCGAGTGGAGTTCGGAAATTATCCAACGGAAATGTACTACCGGAATAAATTTATCGTATGTGTTAATCCAAGGTTATTAACTATATGTGTGCGAACTTTCACCCAAATCAGTTCAGCCGTTTTTCCGCCGTAGTAATAGCAGAGGATAAGTTAATATCATAAAAGATAAGCATCTAATATTTTAACTTGGGGTTGCTGGAGAGCCTGGTGACAGACGGACAGACAGACGGCGGAGCCTTAGTAATAGGGTTCCCGTTTTACCCTTTGGGTACGGAACCCTAAAAAATGCTTCTAGGTTATATAATTATAAAAAAAATGTTGTTAAAATATAGAATATAAACTGATTACCTACATAGAAACTAGGTGTTTTATTTCAATTATCATCTAATATTGAAGCATTCATACAGCGAGTATTCTATCCTTCACGGTAGGCTTCTATCCCTTGACGCATGTTTACTACGAGCCTTCTATCCCTCACGGTAGGCTTCTATCCCTTGACGCAAGTTTATTACGAGCCTTCTATCCCTCACGGTAGGCTTCTATCCCTTGACGCATGTTTACTACGAGCCTTCTATCCCTCACGGTAGGCTTCTATCCCTTGACGCATGTTTACTACGAGCCTTCTATCCCTCACGGTAGGCTTCTATCCCTTGACGCAAGTTTACTACGAGCCTTCTATCCCTCACGGTAGGCTTCTATCCCTTGACGCATGTTTACTACGAGCCTTCTAGCCCTCACGGTAGGCTTCTATCCCTTGACGCATGTTTTATCAACCAAAATTTAATTTACTTAATTAAATTTTTCCTGAAGTTGTTTAGTAATTAATGTATTTAAAACAATGTTTGATGGATTGAACTGGTTCGAAAAGTACTGTTTTTGAGCCAAACAGCGCACGGATGGCGTAAACGCTCTTAAGAAATGAAGAAAAATTGGCGTTTGGGGGAGCTGTCGTTTGTATCGAAAATTGCTGATTTCTCTGGTTAATTTGAAATAATGATTTTGATAGAATATGTGACTGTTACCTGGTATCGGAAAATGTCGTTGTGCACGTAGTACTTCTTGGGCGACTGCGCGGCCAGCACGAAGGTCTGCGTGAAGCGCCGCATGGGCGCGCCGCCGTTGCTGAGCTCGCCCGTCACCTGCACCACCACGCCGCTGCCCAGCGTGGCCTGCGCGTCCACCTGAGTAGCGAACAATCCTACTTAGCAGGTGCCAACGTCATCTAATTATTATAATAATGTTACAAAATATGGAAATTCTACTTTTATGGTTTATGCTAAAGGAATATCTCAACATTTTAAAATACCTATGATAATGTACAATTTATCTATACTAATATTATAAAGAATTATTAGATATTATATATTATATTATTAGAATATTTTGATTGTCTGTTTGTTTGTAATGGATCAACTCAAAATCTACTAAACTGATTTAAAAAATTCTTTCACTTAGAAAGCTACATTATTAGCGAGTAACGTGGGCAGTATTTTATTTAAAAAAAATATATATATATCTACGAAAATTACAACAATGTAACCCAAGGTATCAATAAGTTGCCTATACAATTCATTATTTGGCGTGCGCTGCGAAAACTATTGATGATACATAAAATAATGTACTATATATGTAGTACTCATCATTACCCACAAAAAAGTTCGCGACGCTATCACACAACCGTTAACAATAACCGTTTTTGTTCAAACTACTCAATCAAAACACGGGTAGAATCGAAAGATGATGACATTCGTAACATGATAATTAATGCTTATCCAACTAAATAGTTTCATAATCAAGGTTAAATGAAATGTAAATTCCTCTAAATTATTCGAATCCGACCTTTCGTTTAGAAGTTAAGGCTCGTACAGACCGGAGCGGAATCGCGGGCGCGGCAGGCAGCGCATCCCTCGTCACGCCCGCGATATCGCACTAGTCTGTACGAGCCTTTACGACGCGACGGGTATAAACAAGCTAAAAGTAAAAAATGCCGCGGTGAGCGCTAACAGGAACAGCCCTACGCTTAATATATTCGTTAACATTTTATTATTTGTAAACTAGAAACAATCTAGTTTGTAATAAATAATAAAGGACATTGTCGTAAATCGCCTTAGAACCAATAAACATCTGACGTACATAATAATTATAAATATATTTTAATATACTAATTGCGTATCTGTATGAAACGGACATTTGGCGTTCCATAATGAATAATTAAAAGATCTGTAACGAGTAATGGCATCACATAAAAAATGCCGCCATCTTTGACAATTAGATTTGACATGACAGTGATGCCCAATCTTTCATTTCACACACATTGAAAGCGAGATTACCACTGGCGTTGGCCACCTGCCGATCTATTCTCTAAAAATCTCACCGTGAAAACTAAGGTAAAGTGAGTTTTCACGGTGAGATATAAACAGAATAGACCGACTGCTCACGGATCTATTCTAAGCCCAAAATATCTGCTTTTTTTATACCATCAGTAAGTAGAGATTTCAACGAACAAAAAGCCCACTGACTTTTTCAAAAAAACCGGTGAAGACTCGCGCACCGAGGGTTCCGTACGTATATATGATGTTGATGATTTCTGAAAAACTGTGCTATTTAGAGACATCGTTTTATTTTTCCTGTAATCTATACATAAACTTCTATCACATTGAATAATTTCAGATTTTTATCTATGTAAACTTGGAGATATGGGGGGAGCGGTATTTTTTTTTACATTTTTCATCAAAAGTTGGAAACTATGATGCTTAAAAACAAAAAAAAAATGTTTGAGATGAAACAAAAATGATTGATGTTTTTTTATTCTCTTCCTTTTCCAATAGGTTTCATCCTACTATAATTTTTTCAGGTTTCAAAAATTATCGACTCATCGAATTATCGGTTGGATTTTTAACAAATGGGGTAGATCATTAATATAATAATATACTAAAAATAGGTAAAGGACCCAATATCGAGCCTTGTGGTACACCCATTTTTACTTTTAAGCCGAATCAATTGAATGCTTTCTGCAAGTTGTCCGTCATTACTTTGTCTTTATGGCCATAATTATACTTGTAATTGAGAACACCCAAAATAATTTACCTTCGATGTTTGGACGATGTATGGATGCAGAACAATCTCATTTTAATTTGGATGTTTGTAAATTGCTGTGCCCTTACAGGGTTCATGTCAGGTTCTGTAACCCTTGAATGTAACATCTACTTACCACAGTAATGCAATAAAATATTGAGTTTGAAATAAACTGCCAACCAAATTTTAAGCCCGTTAGGTTTTATAGTGTTGATGGAGGGCGGAAGGGGAGACAGACTGACATGAGACAAGGGCAGACAGGTTTTATGGTTCCGGAGATTTCTTGATGAGCAAGTGATACTATTCGCTTTGAGTACAAATCTTTGTGAAGCTGTATTCCCTGCACAATGATTTACTGACATCATAATATTTGCCATTCTCCTGGTTCGTTCGTATGAAAAAGCAAACATGTGTATCGACTTGTAAGGAAGGCTCGGTGGTGCTGTACGTTACCTGACTGATCTTGGCATGGCAATCGCGGAAGTTGAGCTGCTGGATGCGGTTGTGTATCTGCTTCTGGCCGACCACAGGCAGGGTCTCGCGGTTGGGCGCATCCAGGCCTCCATGAACGAACGACGAGTAGTTATTGTAGAATCTGCAACGATAACACAATGCTTTATGTAGTATAATTATTTAAAGCCCGTACTTAGAATAACGCATGTGTGTAACAGGCATTATAAGGGCGGGCATAGAGCTCTGCAACGGCCGCCATCTTGTCTTACCAGTCTCGGAAAGTCGGAATACAGGTTACATCCATCAAATACTAAATATTACACTTGATTCACTCAAACACCTTTTTAGAAGTCCGTACCTCATAAGGAAAAAACGAAACCCTTATAGGATCAGTCGTGTGTCTGTCTGTCTGTCTGTCCGTCTGTCACAGCCAATTTGTTCCGAATCTACTGGACCGATAAAGTTGTTTGGTACACATGTGAATTTCTGTGACCCGAACACGGACGTGTAACGTAAATAGAATACGTAGATCCGAATGATGATGCTGACATGGAGAGAGAGAAGGTCATTGGCAACCCGGTGCAGCATGCTGACCCGCAGCTTTGCACGTTGTACTAGAGAAGTAAAGGTGCTACTTTTTAAGGCCTACTGCCAGTCCTTTTACTCGTTCAGCTTGTGGGTCAAGTATACCCGGAGAACCTATGACATCCTCCGTGTGCAATACAATAATGCCTTCAGAGTGTTGTTGCGGCTGCCCCTGTTCTGTAGTGCGTCAGGCATGTTCACTCAGGCTCGTACAGATGATTATTTCGCAATCTTGCGCATGAGAGCTGCCTCCCTGATGCAGAGGAGCTGTGACAGTGGTAACAAGATTCTGAAAACAATTTATGAAAGTATTGATAGTCCAATGCCGAAGCACTGCCACTGTCTTTGCATGTAATTTAACCTCGGGTGCTTTCGCATTGGGTTTGTCTTGTAGAATTGCTATTATTGTTGATCTCATAATAGTGTGATAATTTAACTTAAGTACTTTTGTAAACTAATGTCTTACTCTAAATTGTGTACTCTATGGATACCTACGTATCCGAATAAAATGAATAATATTATTATTATTAAATAAATAAATTTTGATTATGGGGGGCAAACGAGAAAATTAAACAGAAAAGTTTTGCAAACTGAATTGTGTGACATATCAAATGAAAGGGCTTGTTTTTATGATTTCAGACATTTCCCCCTCTTAGGTATCTCCGAAACTACTGAGCCTAAACTTTTGAAAAAAAAATAAAGAGCATAGTCCTATATTTATATTCAATTCTCAACATTGTGCGTACAAACTTACATTTTCAGTTGGAATGTATGAGAGAACATGTTTTTCAACTACAACATTAAGTTTGTCTTTAAATTTTCATCTATTTTCTTTAATAACTAACGAATTATTTTAAAATTATAAAAAAATCCTCCTAACAAGTCCTCATATTTGATATGTCACACGGTACAGTTTGCAAGAACCAGTCTGATGCAGAAAGTGTAGGATTGGCACAAAAACGGCTGAACGGATTTGGATGAAATTTGGCACACAGATAGTTTATAACCTGGATTGAAATCGACACAATATAGTACTTTTAATCCCGGTAGTACGTTCTCGTGGGATTGTGGGATATTTACCGATATACAGGCGGGTGAAGCAGCGGGTAAAAGCTAGTAGGATATATTTTATGTTAAAACAAGAAATTTTACTCGGACTAAGTCGCGGGCAGAAGTATAATGTAAACAGAACGTCGCGCGCGTCAATCACGCGCCGTGGCAGAAGTATAATGTAAACAGAACGTCGCGCGCGTCAATCACGCGCCGTGGCGTCAGCGTCAGTCGGTGCAAATAACAATAAACAAAGAAAGTCACACAACCCGCGCGATAACAAAGTGCCGCGTGGGGCCTCACTCACTCTCACATAGGACTAGTGAAAAGACTACTGCGAAGTTCGTACTGACTATAAATAAATCAGCTCAAGCGACTGAAGTCTGAATATTTAACTCGGTACTAGCTGATCTGCCCAGTAATAGATTTTAAAGACAATGTGCCATTAGTTGTCATAACTTGTACAAATCTAGTCTATTAAGCATACAACGTTCTCATGTTCACAAAATATTATTAAAAAAATATATAAAATATAACTTTTTTTTTTTTTTTGTGATTTTTCTGCTTCATGGCAATCTGTTCCAGGAACAATAAGCCATTTCCTTGTCTGATTCGTATCTGTTCCAAGTGTAATCTACGAGAACCATAAACTGTTGAAAAATTTCTTTCCAGCAGACTCTCTCTTTGTCTCATTGTGGGAATCTTTTGGTGAGATTAGGTATGTCATGTCTCTTTAGCCGGGTATGTTGGAGTCCACCCTTTCCGCTCAGAGTCTGGGCAAGATCGTTTACGTGGGATTTTAGCTTCTCCTGGTATTTCAGGCTGCTTTGGACTATTTGTTGCCGGACAGTTTTTATGCCGCGGTCTAGGTACATGTATTTATTGCTAATACACTGGGGGATGCCAAACATTGTTCTTAGTGTTTTGCTCTGGAATCTTTCTAGTATGTCGATGTTGCTATTGCTGGCGGTTCCCCACAGCTGTATGCCGTAGGTCCAGATGGGTTTTAATATTGATTTATATGTCAACATTTTGCTGTTGTCATTCAGTTGTGAGTGGCGTCCAATCAGCCAGTTGAGGTTGCGAAGTTTTCCGTCTAGTTGTTTTCGTTTGGTCCAGATGTGCTTTTGCCATGTCATTCTTCTGTTCAAGAGCATTCCCAAGTACTTTGCGCTATCTTCTTGAGGTATTGTTTTGCCATTTAATTTAAGGGGGGGGGCAAGTTCCTCTCCTGAGAGTAAATGTTACATGAGCCGATTTACTTTCATTTGCCTTTATTCTCCACCTTTTCATCCACAATTCTATTTCGTGGAGGTGGTTTTGTAACAAAAGTGATGCAGTTTCTGGGTTAGTGTGAGTAGACAGTAAGGCCGTATCATCAGCATACGTCGCAGTTGACGTGTGATATAACTTATTAAAATAATAAAAGTAAAAACCTGGTTGAAATTAAAATCGTATAGCGGATACTGTTTATTTATAAGAAATGACTTGCTTGTTTTAGTTAATCTGGGTATGACAATTTTATGTTTACTATGTGAATTTATATGGAAATTGTCATTGTGGCAATCCTCTCCATACGGAAACTACATTCGGAAGGGGCACCTAAAATCAATTAAAGATATATTATGTTCTTGTAAAGTTTGACGTTTAAAACTTCATTTTAATGACCTAATTAAAATTAATGATTTGACTTTGAATCCGCTTCTCTGAATGAGTTAGGATCAAAGACATGTACAAGCAATGTGTGCACTAGCGTGGCGCTAAGGTCACCGGTTGGTCGTGACAGGCGCCGCGCCGGCAGAAAAAAAAACACTACACGCTGCTCTATTAGTCCACGCCTACCTCTTTATTTACAATATTATCAAATACTGTATGTAGTAGATTGTCAACTGTTGGCAAAGTAGCTTTTTCTAAATAGAAATCCTTTAGCTTTTAATTGACAGTAAGGAAAATCTAACCCCAAGTAATTCAAATTGGGATTGTGTTATCCAATAAGAGCACCGGTTCTCGAACGTTCACGAACATGTTAAATGACCTTTCTCAGAATAGTGCTAAAATAAAATATCACTGCAATAACGCAATAGTAATCAGTACCAGCAGGCTTAGCATGACGCTTTCTACTCTACTGTAGAATAGAAATCGCTTGTCTACCCTTCTCGGTAAAAAACTGTCAACTGTCTACACGAAAACGTAATTTTTGTCTACTCTTCCGTCGACAAAACGCTTCTGTACGGTTCTCGTGCTAAGCCTGCAGGATGGAGTTAATAAGGCACATCAGTTTTTCAATCGGCTATTTATTTCTCTGTCACTCATACCTGACAGTCTATTTGTAAACCTCGAAGTGCCACATCAGCGCCGGCCTGTAAATAGTTACCTGTGCAGGTGGGCGGGCGCCTTGTTGAGCAGCGTGTAGTACTGCCGCACGAACTCGCGGCCGACGCTCTGCGGGGACGGGGACGCCTCCATTACCATCGCTGTTGTTCACAGTGCGCCAAAACAGCCCTCTGCTATACACTGCCCTGGCGGAATGAAACACAATCATTAATGACCCGTTACATCTTACTGCACAATTTTAATAATTTTTGTTTAACATAATAATTATTGGACTTCCCCCAAGTAAAAGACAGGTTCATGATCTCATAAAAATCTTTTTTATTCAAGCCGAAATGTATAAAATAGTGAGTCACTGGATCTGCGGGCTAATTGCGTAACACACTATCAGTAGGAATCTGTTTCAATTTGACAGTTCAACAACATTCATTGCGTTATTTACGTTGTTGAGCAGACAATTATTTCTAACTTATGAAGCAATGAATTAGCAATATTGCTAAGTATATACTTCAAAATCATTCCGATTCTGATTCAAACTATGTTACGCAATTAGGGTGCTGGTCAGAACTGTCACAAGCACAACTAACATGAAATAAGTCTTCGTTGTGATCATCACAATTTTGTGGTAAAAAAAAAACTTTATTTTTTTACCGTAGGTCACAATTCCCAGAAGGTGTGTTGAGTGAGTTGAGAACAGCAGTTCATTATGGTTCAGATGGTATCTCAATCAATAGTAGCAGTTATATTATGTAGGTAGTGCTTTCTGGTAGTTTAGGGAAAACAACCTCGCCAAACATTATCAAGGATCTTTCTATCAATCTTGTTTATTATGTTGATCCACTCTTCTGATTTAGTTTTATATACAGGTCAACAGCCAAGCTATGTTATAATATAACTAGTGACCCTCTACGGCTACGAAGGAAGCAACCTACTCATGTGGCGACATGTCGAAGTATCGAGATGTTTGCGCTGTATAAACGTAAAACACGAATGTATACACATAAAGCTTCAAGAATACTCTAAATTGTGGTGCAAACTACATCAAAATCCATTGCATTGCGTAGTTAAGACGAAATAAACGATCACACAGACACACGAATAGCAACTTTGTTTTATACTATCTAGAGAGTTAGGACATCAGACACAGTAAGCAATTGTGATTTCCAGGGAAAAGTCACTCTTTTCTTACTTGTGTGCGTCGTGTGTGTGAGAGGTAATTGTTATAAGTCAGCTGGGATAATGTGATCTTTATAACAACAGCTCTGAAGTATACAACTATTTTACATTATCTTATGTGGTATAGGTACTTCGATAATATCATGTGTTGGATCCACAAACTCAATGTCATACACAAAAACCAGCCAAGTACGTGTCGGACCACGCACAATGAAGGGTTCCGTAGTTAGGATAAATTTATCCCAAAAAGAGAGGGAGAGTCAAGGTTCGCGCCCTCGCGCCCCTAGTCGCCGCAAGAGACCTGCTGATTTCCGGCCACCGTAGGCGCGGGCTTGCGGACGGTGAGTGATGGGTAGTTCGCCGTCCAGTAAGGACCAAGCCCGGGTCGACGGCGCGTTGTGTTCCACGCGCGCCAAAGAGATGTTAGCACCAACTGACGGGGTCCGTCAGGACCAATGCCTGCCAGGGTTGCGAATTTGTCCGAAAGGGATATCGTGGCCCTGGCACACAGGCTACGGAAGAAACACGGGTGGGTTTTAGTCAGTAAAAGTCTGACACGCCCTCCCGTTCCGCCCAGAGCGGGAGAAGTAATTTGATAATTTCCCACCCAAAAAAAAAAAAGCAATGAAAAACGAAATCTCTTTCTATTAAACGTTTGTGCATGTAGTACACACGGCTACACATCAAGCTATACATTTCCAGTATACGCGGATCTCTCATTGTACGGAAATCCTACACAATGCGAGATCAGCTTATATTGGAAATGTATAGCTTGAATTAGCTTGATGTGTAGCCGTCGGTACAACCGCGTTCGTTCCCGGTCGACCACTTTTCGCCCGGGCAATAAGGGGCAGTAATAAGGTTGAAAAGTGATCGACCGAGAACTTTCGCCTAGGTAAATCCAATGGAAAGAGAAAAAACACAAAACTGATGTCAGGTGAAAAATATCACAAAAATCATTTTTTTGGGTTCCGTACCCAAAGGGTAAAACGGGAACCCAACGTTACTAAGGCTCCGCCGTCTGTCTGTCTGTCCGTCTGCCACCAGGCTGTATCTCATGAACCGTGATAGTTAGACAGTTGAAATTTTCACAGATGATGTATTTCTGTTGCCGCTATAACAACAAATACTAAAAAACCGAATAAAATAAATATTTAAGGGGGCTCCCATACAAGAAACGTGATAATTATGCCTTTTTTATAGATAATGGTACGGAACCCTTCGTGCGCGAGACCGACTCGCACTTGGCCGGTTTTTTTGCTCGTTTTTGCTCGATATTGGTAACGGCAACAGGTAGACGCTTGAAATATTCACACAATATTTAGTTAAATATTCACTTTAAAAATAAATAATTAAATTAAAATAAAACAAATATTTAAGGGGGTTGCCATACAAGAAACGTGATTTTTTTGTCGTTTTTATAGATAATGGTACGGAACCCTTCGTGCGCGAGTCCGACTCACACTTGGCCGGTTTTTTAGGGTTCCGTACCCAAAAGGTAAAACGGGAACCCTATTACTAAGGCTCCGCCGTCTGTCTGTCTGACTGTCTGTCCGTCTGTCACCAGGCTGTATCTCATGAACCGTGATAGCTAGACAGTTGAAATTTTCACAGATGATGTATTTCTGTTGCCGCTATAACAACAAATACTAAAAAACAAAATAAAATAAATATTTAAGGGGGCTCCCATACAACAAACGTGATTTTTTTGCTCGTTTTTGCTTGATATTGATAACGGCAACAGGTAGACGCTTGAAATATTCACAGAATATTTAGTTATATGTTTACTTTAAAAATAAATAATTAAATTAAAATAAAACAAATATTTAAGGGGTGCTCCCATACAACAAACGTGATTTTTTTGCCGTTTTTATAGATAATGGTACGGAACCCTGCGTGCGCGAGACCAACTCGCACTTGGCCGGTTTTTTTAATAAGACGGATAAGATCTATCGTGTAATTTAAAAATGGAACAATCTTTTACTCCGAAACATGGCCACCAAGGAGTTAACTTATCAAACGTTTTATTTAAATTTCGAACTGGCTTGTCAACAGAAAGCAGTTAATTGAAAAAAAAACAAATGAACATATTGGTGCGTGAAAAATGATCGTTGTTCGTCATCAGGGGCCTTACTCCCGAAAACGATTCGAGTTTGATTTTGTTTTCGATTCGAACTCGTTTATGATCTGAACTCGATTTAAAACCTTACTCCCGAACCAAATCGAATCGTAAACCAAGATCGACATAGGTTCGAGTATTATCAGCGTCGTTATGCCTGTCCGGCGGATTACGTCATTGTCAAGTGTCTTATGTCTGTGGTTAGAATCTTTTATGTGGTTGAATTTATTTACTCCTCTATCACTTTCCCACGTAAAAAACGATACCCTAGTGCTTTATTTTAACTTAACAAATAAAACCCTATGAAAAAACATCAACCAATCTGCCTATTCTTTTCCCAACTATGTTGTGCTCGGCTTCTAGTCTAACCGGATGCAGCTGAATATCAGTATTTTACAAGGAGCGACTGCCTATTTGAGAGCAGTGGTGGCCCAGTGGTAACGACAGCGACTTACGAGTTGTAGGTCGTAGGTTCGAACCCTGACGGGTACTTTAGGGTGGTTTAGGTACTTTGTATAAATTATTTCATCACCACTGCTCTTAAAACGGCGAAGGAAAACATCGTGAGGACACCGGTGGCATGTCCTAGAATCAAAAATTCGAAGACATGTCAAAACTACCAACCCGCACTGGGCCCGCGTGGTGGATTACGTCCTACTCCCTCTCACACAGAGGAGGCCTGTGCCCCAGCAGTGAGAACATTATAGGCTGATTATGTTGACTGCCTATCTGACCTCCACAACCCAGTAACTGGGTAATACGATACCCCTTGGTAAGATTGGTTGTCAGACTTTCGGGCTTCTCGCCTTGCATTTAATGGAAATGTCACTTCGTCTGGTTAATTTCTTCATGTATGGTGTTAAATCTTCTACCAACACATTAAACAACTCCTTCGACAAACTATAACTTCTTCGAAATTCTTCCGAATCCATTTCTATAGCCCCGGGTATTATATCGATTCATATTTCTTTTCGCACGAAGATCCATACGATGTTTTCTCAAGAACATTGAAAAACAAAGTAAGGCGAGCCATAATAATAAAGATTTTGAAGAAATAAAGCAGTAAAGAACACAAAAAAATCTCACTCGATCTTCATAAAGTAGCTTCTTTGCTATCGAGTAATTTGACGTTTAGTTTTGATTCAACTACTCGATACATAACTGTCAGATGGCGTGTGGAGTACGAACTTTTCGATTCTAACGAATCTCTCGATCGAAATTAGTGTCGTTTTGAACCACCGCACGATCGTGCGCTAATGTCAGTTTCAAGAGTATGGATCGTCATTTATTTCGAATCTAATTCGATTGATTCAGTACTCGATGCTGTCGGGAGTAAGGCCCCAGGTCTTGAAATGAAGCCGGTTAATTTTTATTTCCGAAGATACAAATTATTTTTGATACAATTGGTAGTAGCTTCAAAAATTGCTTCATCACATTTCAGCATTGATTTTGTAACAAAATATTAAATAATTAACGAAATTTGTTTGAAAACCTTTATAATAACGGTTAAGGTTACATAGAAAATTAACCGGTTTCCGAGCCTTGTTCGTCACTGAATCTGGAATTTATAAATAATTTACTTAGTTTACTCAGTAATTAACTTTCTGCGCCTTATTTGAGAAAAGCACTATACAGGCCTTGGCCGCAACCAGGCATTGATGGACGCACGTGTAAATGTGGGCCGGGCCGTTCGTCTACCATTGCCTCTTTTGCTGGCCGCTGCAGTAATGTACCATTAGTACCATGGAAGTATAAAAAAAAATATTACTAGGTACCTAATTCAAACTAAATACCTCTTTTGCTGGCCGCTGCGGTAATTTACTATTAGTACCATGGACGTATAAAAAAAAATATTACTAGGTACCTAATTCAAACTAAATACCTCTTTTGCTGGCCGCTGCGGTAATTTACTATTAGTACCATGGACGTATAAAAAAAAATATTACTAGGTACCTAATTCAAACGAAATACCAAAGACTGCACACCCAGTGTATTTACACTACCCTCCACACAGTTCTGTCCCTAGCACTGTATTTTACAAAACTTTTCTATACAATCATCATATTTTATAAATGTTGACTGAGTCTAAAGACCCTTAATGGAGAACTTCACTCAAGATTTAAGCATGACTTGAAACTAGTTTCAAGTAATCAAATGCCTGTTTTAATTAATTTTAATTTTAACCAGTTTTAAGTAATACTTGAGTTTTGAGTTAGGTTCTCTAATACGGGTCTTTAGACTCCAGTGAACATTTATAAAATATATGTCATGATTTCATAAAAAAGTCATTCAATGGAACAAATCTAACTCAGAGAGATGTATTAATGATTCTAATGATTATAATTCTGTAAATACATAATCTTTTAAAGTCGCGGATCATATTTTTATCAAGATAGAACCTGAGGACACTGACCTGCAAAATGCAAAAAACTTAAGAAAATTTGAGTTTCGCGTTTTGCAGCTGCGTATTCACCTTAAGTATAACTCCCCTGTAGCAATAGTTGCAACTGCTAAGAGGATACACACAAAAAGAAATATACAGACACTCTTCTCGGGCTTCTGCCCGGCCTGCTCGCGACTTCGTCCACGTGATATTTCTTGTCTCCCCGACCCACCTGGCGTAGCATCGCCAGCCCGTGCTATTACTTCCTTTTGCTTAGCGTTCTTTCTGACATTTTTTTTTTTTGCTTGGCTGATAAGGGTCGTAGTGTGATGTTTAATGCTAACTAGTAAATGCAAAAATAATATTTCAAATCTGACTGGTAGTTCAGAGATTAGCACGTTCAAACAAACAAACTCTTCAGCATTACTATTAATATATTGTGTTTATCCAATCTTACCAAGGGGTATCGTATTACCCAGTTATTGGGTTGTGGAGGTAATATAGACAGTTGCTCCGTGTAAAATACTGGTATTCAGCTGCATCCGGTTATACAGAAAGCCGACTCCAACATAGTTGGGATAAAGCTCCACAGATTGATTTTTGATGTCTTTATCTACCATTTAAGACGCTGACAACAGATAAACCCGTCTCTGTGAGACTGCATACAAAAGAAAGAGAAGCGCGATGGCACAACGCTTGTAATTAATTGCAAAATATGAAGCAATTCATTTATTTACTCAAAAAATAGTTGAGTAATCGAAAATAAAAAACCGGCCACGTGCGAGTCGGACTCGCGCACGAAGGGTTCCGTACCATTATCTATAAAACCGGCCAAGTGCGAGTCGGACTCGCGCACGAAGGGTTCCGTACCATTATCTATAAAAACGGCAAAAACATCACGTTTTTGTATGGGAGCCGCCCCTAAATATTTGTTTTATTTTAATTTCATTATTTATTTTTAAAGTGAATATAATAACTTAATATTATGTGAATATTTCTAGCGTCTACCTGTTGCCGTTATCAATATGGATCAAAAACGAGCAAAAAAATCACATTTCTTGTATGGGAGCCCCCTTAAATATTTATTTTATTCTGTTTTTTAGTATTTGTTGTTATAGTGGCAACAGAAATACATCATCTGTGAAAATTGCAACTGCCTAACTATCACGGTTCATGGGATACAGCCTGGTGACAGACGGACAGACAGACAAACGGCGGAGCCTTAGTAATAGGGTTCCCGTTTTACCCTTTGGGTACGGAACCCTAAAAACAACCAAGTACTGCATACAAATAAGACATTCTTGTTATTAATTAAATACTAACCGTACGTTGATATTTAATACAGATATTTTGGATTGAAACGCAAAGTAAAGGGTTAGTTTACCGTTAATTAATATTGAGATTTTTTTTCTAAATGTGTTTTGGTAACAACCAAGTTCTGAACAATATGTTCAAGAATAACATATATTTTTTCCACTACCACAAACTTATAGATTTGGCAATTTTTTTGTTTAAGACAAGCCTATTTTTATCATTTGCGTCTTGTCAGCGCCTTAATGAATTATTCTGCCTGAAGTAAATATAATAATTACTAAAAACATAGAATTGGCAAATACATGGCAATTCCAAGACTTCATAAATGATTGATCAATGATACCAAACACTGTGACATAAATTAATACAACGGTCATATTATTTCTATTAAATTAAAACTTACGACTTTTCAAAACAAGAAGCGATTTCCATAATATAAATACACATAGTAAACATGGAATTGTAATACCCAAATTTAGATTAACTACCGTACCTCATTAACGCCATAACTATGTAAATGTCTATTAACTGCTCCTAAATTACGATGTTTATTTCTTTTTTTTACATACTTTGACACCTACAATTTTCATTTAAAATATTTATTAGTGACTTGTGGACAGAATATTTATTCAGTTTTGTTACAGTTGTAATGGCAATGTTGTCATTTGGTTTAAATATGTAGGTTTTTATTTTTATTATTTTAGTAATATTTTATATAGATTCTTTTTTAATTTGTGAATGTGAGAACATTGTACGCTTAATAGACTGTAGCTTTGTAAACCATCTTCTATTTTGTTAAGTAGTTGGTACTTGTTGACGGGCGTACACTGTCCTCCCATACCTATTAACACTGTAACTAGAAAACATTGTAAAAGCCCACTTATTTTTTTTAACAAGTAACAGTGGAGTTTCTTGCCGGCTCCTCTCCATAGGAAACGACCAATTGGAACCGTGCACCTAGCTTCTGACGTTTCATAAGTGCCCATGTAGGTTTATATGAAGTATTTTTTTTTGATTTTTGATTTTTCTATTGAACCAATGTGTATTGAAAACAATACATTCCGATACTGATCACTGAGCTCTACCCATTCGAATCTTGTGATGTGACGTACTGCAACCTGAACAGCACACAACAATAAAATACTGCTAGCTTAGAACTGCATTTGTGCACAGTAAGTAGTAAACAAGAGACAGAGTCTTGTGAGTGTCATTCGTACAGGCATCACACGATATGTAAACAGTCACTCTATTATTGTATATTCATCACAAGGGACATGGACAGGATTTTTAACGAGATCTTAGTGTCAAAGCACGCATGGCGACTCCGATCTTAACTATTTGCTTCTTTTGTTACCTTAGATGAGATAAACGAACAAAATGTTTTTACAATATGAAGATAATACCAAAATATTAGATTCTGTACATAGATAACACCGTATCATGCTTAAATCTAATAAACCACAGAATTATTGGGCATTAACCTTTAAAAAGGAATACGTCTGCCGACAATCAAAATACTAAGGTTCTGTAGTTTTTAGGTCAACCAACATTCAATAGCACTTACCTCAGTAAAATTTAGGCATTAAAGTGGCGTAATCGGCAACAAAATATCAAGGA
Organism: Tiliacea citrago; assembly: GCA_963921375.1. Taxonomy (NCBI): domain Eukaryota; kingdom Metazoa; phylum Arthropoda; class Insecta; order Lepidoptera; family Noctuidae; genus Tiliacea; species Tiliacea citrago. The sequence goes on along the minus strand of OY992790.1, from coordinate 27,277,225 downwards.
ATTCACGTAATTTTTACGATAAATACGGACTGAAAAACAGAAAAAGAGCCTACCTCACCGTTCGGGTGTCAATTTTGGAGAAGTGTTGCTCTATGTAAAAAAACTTTTTTTATTTTTACTCCCCGTCTGAATCTACCATGTTGAAAAAAGAAGCCATTACTACCGAGTAAAATAAATATTTTACGAATAAGTGTATAAATTGACCTTGCCCATTCTGCACATAGAGCAGCCCGCAACTTAGTCTCTGGAGCAGGGGATCGCCGCGCACCGCAAAACTCCGAGTGATTCTGCACAGAAGCCTCACTTTCTGACGGGGCCCACAGAGGCGGGCCAGTCGGGGGCTGCGTTGAAGAGTGCTTAGGCGTCCCCGTAGCCTACGGTGCAAGTGTGCGAGGGAACACGAGGTGGTTTTAGTCAGTAGAAGTCTGACCGACGTCTTCATCCGCCCCAGGGTGCGGAGCGGAGCGCGGAGGAGCGCTTTATAACCCCGTTACCAAAAAACAAAATCCACAACAATCAATAGACTATTTGGAAAACGCACGGATCCTCAGATATTGATTTTGGATGCAATCGGAATGTAGTAATTAACAAATTCAAAAGGAGGCTATTTTTCAAAATTGTGACACCAGCGTTTTAACTAGAGAATGGACGGATTTCAATTTCGTATGCAATCGACTAGGAAAGTTGAAAATGGCACTTGTAGGTACGAAGACAGCTTTATTTTCATGTGTTTAACTGATATCAACTCGTAATTTAATTTTTTTTTCCAGAAAAAATATAGGTTTGTGAATTATACCTAACCCATACCTTTTTTTTGTTCACGGGGTGGAAAATCCCCATGGTCTATCAGACTCTTACTGAATAAAAACCACCCCAGTGTTCCCTTCCTATACTCGCACTGGGGATCTTGGGATCTAGTGCGACTTCCGCAATCCCCGGCTAGTGCCGGCCTGTAGTAGTGAAGTCTGGGGGGGAGGGGGGGGAGGTGTTTGACCCCCCTACGACATCTGAAAAGGGTACGCGTGGACACTACGCACCGCCACCTCAGTCCAGTAGGTATGATAGGGGGCAGTAGACATCCCCAAGTCCACCATCCCTGGACCCATTTAGGGGGGCCGGTAGAGGGCATTATCTGCCCTCTACCGACGCCCGGTGCACCTTCTGCGGGCCGGGTGAACGGAATGATCTCCCACTCCCCTCCCGCAGGTTCCATCTGCGACACGACTGTTTCGCAGAAGGATACAACCTAACCCAAACGTAACTAATCTATCACTCCGATACGATGGAGCGTAACGTCCGATTCCACAAAAAGGGGCTAGTTGAGGTGCTGTATCATAATAATTGTACCATGCTGTGACAATGACCATACCTACTCGTATTATAGTTTTTGTCACAATTACGTTACTTGCAATTTACAACAAAGCCAGCCCCTTTTTTATCTGGAATAGCAATTTTTCCATAATTTGTAATAAAAATGCAAAAGGAATTTACTATCTTTGCTTTGTGTACCTTTGTGCCTTTGTGTTGTGCTTTGTTTTTTCCACTGAAGGCTAAAGAAAACCATACAGTCAGTAAAAAGTTAGACGATTAAAATTTTATCATTTATCATCTTTGAGTATTTATTTTAGCATGGACTCTATAGTCTTTTTGAGGCTTTTGAGGAATGACTCTAAATCTTCTCTAAATCGATTAGATCAATTCGATTTTTTCCATGATAGTGAAATAATGTTCAATATTAGTTATTTTTGTAAAACTTGAAACCTTTTGGAACCCGTAACTTGTCGTGTCCTATAGTGGGTACTGACTAAGGTACTGATCCAAGCTATCACCCCCCTGTAGTAGATCGCAATATTTATCTGGATGGCCTCTTTATTTTGCATGATTTGAATGGCTTTGATTGTTAAAATTGACAAAAAAATGTCAGGTACTTGATCTAGAATAAACATTGTTTGTTTCACATAAAACTATTTTTACAAAAAAAATATTTTCTATGCTGAACATTATTAATGCGTTGCCTTACATCAGTAAACCAATAAAAAAAAACGCGGCAATCTTTCCGGCTGAATGTTGGCAACAAGCTATCGATCGATTCATGAATTGTAAAATTGTTTGTCCTTTTCTGTCGTACACAAATCGTACTGTTGTCCTAGTCTGTAACGGGATGGACGCCATTGACCTCTTTCCACTACTGTCTTCTGATTGGTCGTTTACTGTGGTGGGGATGAAATGTTTGCAAAAAAAACCGCGTCTGTTTGCAGGTAGCCAACTTAACAACTGTTTCGCGCCGACTCATCACGCATTTCCTTTCCTTCTTCTGCATTTGGCATTCGGAGTTAAAGGTCGCGTGAGGACCTTAGGTTTAAGTTTATTATTAATAATTTTAGCCTAAACATAAGTCATGGCCAATAACGATAACTTTGCACAAGACGTTACTGATAATCAACTTAATGGAAATGCAGAAAATGGTGGCGGAGATACACAAGAACATAATAGTGCCGAAGCCCCTGGACGCGATGATGACAGGTAAAGTTGATTTTGTTCTAAACTTTGTAAGCATTTTATAACATCTTTAGTCTTAGCATAATCATATTTTGATCATTCAGACTTTCACGGATATCCATTCTGGTAATTTTTGCAGTTTCTGTCTACGCCCGCCACAATGGCGGCGTTCTGCCATTAGCCATATCGGCGTAACTCTTAATCTATTTTAATCGTTAAGATCTTTTCAAAATTTCACATTTTCATCTTTACAGTGCATTCTCAACGATTTAATTTCATACCCAGAAGTCTTAGTTTTTATTTCAGAACATTTCCAGGCTTATTTATTAAAATTTAGATTATCTCCGAGCCGCATGAAGTAAAATGGCGTCTTAATTGCGCGTCTCTTGCACCCGACACCGGCTCGGTTCAGTTATCGATTTTTCGTTTGGTTCTTTGTTAGCATACTTGTGGTTCGTGAATGCCGGTGTTGTGCGGTTCCAAAGCTAGCAGTAAAGCGTACGTAGGTAGTTGCAAGATTTTAAATCGGTAGCGCCGGGTGCGTCGGTGAGGGGTCGTCGCCCTCGCGGCGCGGCGCGTTGGTCAGTTTGGGGCGCTACTAACGCTGTGTCTCTCTGCAGGTGTGAGCCTGCGCCGCCGCCGCAGCTGCCGCCGAAGGACGTCATGGTATATATCTGCTGGGCTCACACTAAAGTAAAACTATGACCAAACTGACTAGTTGTATCGGCCACTTAACTTTGGGCCTGGATCATCTTTGCCTATTTCAAATCTTGCGATATGACTGTAACATCTTGTTTCATATTTCGTTGTCCTGATTGATAATGTAAATTTCCAGACTTTACTTTTGTAACTTACAGGTTGTCAATTTGATTTGCTGCAGTGCTTGGAGTTTGTTTTGAAAAAATAGTAGCTGTAAAGTACTGTAAACAAGTACTGCATAGTGTTAATTAATAAATTGTAATTTTTAAGTCAGTTTCTAAATCGAGACACAAGTCTAAATTGTCTATTTCTTCATGTTTTAATCTTTCACTTTACAATGTCCACAGAAAACTTTTTGTCGGAGGCCTGAGCTGGGAGACCACAGACAGTAAGTGTAGTTTGAATGTTAATTTTCCTGTAGTTGTGCCTACATGGTACTATTTATAGGTATTGGTCTTATCATTGACTGGCATGTTGTGTTTCAAAAACTACATGTGCCGACAGGACCAGTTGACCTTGTCTTTTATCATGATGACTTCATTCAGTTCTGCTTCTGACTAAGCATTGAAGAAAGCATATACCCACATTTCTGAGATTTTCCCTATTTTTTATTTTATGAGGTGATTAAATGTGCAAATCTAATCATTTATTTCATTACTATTCACAGAGGAATTACGTGACCACTTCAGTGCGTATGGCGAGATTGAAAGCATCAATGTCAAGACTGATCCAAATACTGGCCGATCACGAGGATTTGCCTTCATCGTTTTCAAGGCACCAGATTCCATAGACAAAGTCATGGCTGCTGGAGAGCACACAATTAACAACAAAAAAGTGGATCCTAAGAAGGCAAAGGCGAGACATGGAAAGATATTTGTTGGTGGGCTGAGCAGTGAAATATCAGACGATGAAATCAAAAACTTCTTCAGTAATTTTGGAACTGTAAGTTAACTGTTCTTCGTTTGAATAGATTGATTAGAAATTATGTGATGACAAATCCGGATTTGGTGAGATAATTTCTTCTTGACATTTACTGAAGAGGAATCCGGGCCACTGATATAGTTAAAATATTGAATAGGTTGTGATGTTGCCAATTTCAGCAACTCATGTAATGTTTTTCTTGCAGATTATTGAAGTTGAGATGCCGTTCGACAAAACTAAGAACCAGAGGAAGGGATTCTGTTTCATTACATTCGAATCTGAGCAGGTGGTCAATGAGCTGCTCAAGACTCCCAAGCAGACGATCGCTGGCAAGGAGGTCAGTATACACTTAACTGCATTTACAAGTGCATCAAGTATGAAAAATTGAAATGTTAACAGTTGTACATGAAATTGGTGTTGTCTGCAGGTTGACGTGAAGCGCGCGACTCCCAAGCCGGACGGGCCCGGGGGCATGGGCGGGCGCGGGGGCCGCGGCGGGCGCGGTCTGCGCGGGGGCCGCGGCCGCGGGGGCTACGGCGGCCAGGGCGCCTGGGGCAACGGGGGCTACGGTGGCTACGGCTACGGACAGGGAGGCTACGGCGGCGGCTACGACGGATACGGCTACGGCGGCTACGGATACGACGGCTACGGGGGCTACGGCGGTTACGATTACTCCGGATATCCCAATTACGGTAAACGCGGCAAGCAGTACTAGTATAGTGGCGAGCCCCCGCTAGCCCGCTCACCGACACATTACCTCGACTGATGTTACCTGATCCTAGGATACGATGTGAACGTAGTAGAGTAAGGCGCTAGGTTAGCGTTGCGAGCGAGGCGCGACTCCGTCCTCGAGATATGCCTATTTACATTATAGTGAACGTTTATTTTACGAGGAGATCGACATCACGCGAAGCTTAGGTATTTAATTTAGTGTGTAGGAAAATATTTATTTTTCTATATATTTAATGTTCTATCGAGATAATGTGTAGTGAATGTTGTCGAGGCGACAGTGTATAATCTGAATATAATCGCAGCTCTGTCTAAATTTTGAAAAACTAGGATTAATCATCTCATATAACTTTGCTAAAATCATATTAAGTTGCATATTTTGTTTATTTCCACGAGGAGCCGCTTCGCGTACTCTCGTGCGTAGATCGTAGTGCAGTTGCCCATTCGGCTATCGCTCTTTATCATTGTTTCAACGGGTATAAACTATATTCTGTACATATGTATGTTACCTGCCTTATGTTTATAAGCGTTCGTTTGTAATACCACTTTTGACATATGTAGCAATGTTGCTCGAGTTTCTATACTTTTTTTGGTAATCATTTTACCTTTCGACGCTCTCGCCACATGCTACATCTGGGAAATGGGGTAAATATGGAGAGACATTGTGAAAGTGATAAAGATATGATGAAGCTTTTGAATAAAGCACTGTTACAAAAATTCTCAATGTGTTTCCATATGTAACCCTAGTCCAATTCCCTGCCCTTTCTGACTCACCACACGCTTCATACCTACTTTACACTTATCAAAATATTTTTTTACTAATCGCATGCACTATTATTTTGCATTAATTACTACATACAAGTCTTTTACTATTAAAACAATACATGAAGGTTTTTATTAATAAAGACATTGAAGTAACACAATTCACTATAACTTTCTAAATTATCCCAGAAAACAAACATAATTACTAGCTAGGATAAAGTCAGCGAATGGTTCGCGGTGTGGTTGTGCACGCGTCGTCTCACAACGCGCTCGCACCACGCTGAGCCAGTCTCGTGTGCTGCGGGCACCCCCGGGTAGATCTTAAATCGTCTCGTTTGTGTACTTAACATGACATGCCAGTTATTTATCGTACGTAGGTATATTCTTGTAACTCTAGAAAGGGTGCCCAGTCATAGGTCTTCCATCTGTCAGATATTAGTGCCCAGCAACACAAACTGATGTCCCGTCTCAATTCCCACTGGCCAAGAAATGTAGCGCGAGACGATTTACGAGCTACCCTTCCGACGGGACGGCCTCGCCCGGCCCCCCGCTGCGGCGGGGCGGCCGGCCGGCCGACCCGTAGAATAATTAGAATACGTCGACCAGTCTCCGCGACGCCCACCGTTCCGGCCACGAGCACGCGCGGCGCGCCGGGCGGAGCGGTGGCGGCGGACTAATGTTTTGTGTTGCGGGCAGACTACGGCGGGTACGGAGGGTACGAGGGCGGGTACGGCGCGCGCGCGGCTCCGCGCGGCAAAGGTACTGCACTCCGCCACTCCTTGCGCTGCCTCCATGCTCTTGCCGAACTGAAGCCTAACGATGCGAATTGAGCCTAGTCGGAGCGTGTTAGGTCGCTTGTGAACTACACAATTTTACGATCAGCGACGGATATTCAAGTAAATGTCACGTGATCATCCGGCAAACGCCATGTGAACATCCGGCAAATGTCACGTGCGTGTTCATCCGGCAAATGTACGGAGATTTCACAACCGGGCTGTGAAATTCCGTATAGTGCGCAAGCGGCCTTAGGGTACACTCCTAGATCAGGCTAGACTCGATGACGCTTGCTCTTGTTTGACCGACTGACTGACATCCATATTCCCCCAGTGTTATCTGTTCGCAGTTTAACTCTATACATAAGTGGTTGCGTCAGTTTGTCAACTCGCTACTGGTTTACAAAGTTTGCACTGATCCAGACAAAAGAGGCATTTGAAATGCTCTGCAAGAACGTGGAGGATGCACGATGAGGACGCGCGTGCGGCTGGCGCCGGCCGGCCGCGACGGGCCCAGCGCCGGCGGCTCGCATGACACTACTTGCTATCTTTTGCTTACTAAGAACCGAAGAACCGTAAAACGTTCCATCAAAACCGTGGACATAATAAAATAACCTTATTCATCACTGGAATAATTAACTTTTATGGCCTGTTTCACCACCTCCGGACAAGTGTTTAGTTAACTTATCTCGTAGTTAAATCTATCGGGTAGACAGTGCCTGCCACCTATCCGGCCACTGAAACAGGCCCTTAGTATTATTCATTGGCTATCCAGAGGTGTATCCGCTCTAATGTATCGTCACGATTATTCTAAAAATAGACCCGTGTAGGTGTCGTGCGACCGAGGCGCCTCACGTGTCTTGCATCTAAGCTAGCATTTGTGTATATGTATTGACTAATTTAACTTGTCCCAATAAAGCACTGTCGCGTCAGTGTCATTGCATGTAACGTTGAATTAAATAGTCAAATAGTGATAATGTAATAACATTTTTTTCTACCCAGCAGCTTGACAAATAATCTAGAACCAAATAAATAGAGTTTAGCGTTACAAACAGGTGACGTTACAGCCGGGTACCAGGGTGGCAAGCAGCGGGGCGGCGGCGGCGGCGGCCGCGCCAACCAGAGGCACCAGCCCTATTAACTGTACCTGCCGATAGTCATCTCAGTCCATAGTGAGGTGAGCAGAAATTACGCTACAGCTGATCATTTAGAATTCATTTTCTAACTCTGCTCACATACCAACGTCGAATGCTATCTAGGCGAGCCATTAAATACAACAAAAATTGTTTCTTTATAAGATATTTAATTCTATTGTAACTAATTTTGTGCTAGTTTAAAGTTAAGATGCCAGCCTTTGTAAAACATAGTTTGTTGTCCGCAGGTTAAGTCACCGGTCATGAGTGTCCCCTGCGCTTCTCGCCTCGCCGCGCTGGGGGCACGTCATTTCATTCCACATAATTAATTTAAGGAAGTAATTGATAACATTTTAAGAAGATTTTTTAAGGGTAAAATACTGTCAGTTTTGATTATAGCCGCGTTGGTTCGGCTCTAACGTAAATTTATTATAATATAGTATGGATTATAGATTCACTTGAGTATTATTGCAGATTGATTAGATTCGATTATGACATTTGTCTCGAAATTTTACCTTACGTACTGAACACTAGAAATAATGAGTAAATATAATTACAGAGCTTATAAATTTGTAACAATGTCCCTGTACGCCGGCGAGTCGTTTGAGACTTATTGCGTGTGAGTGTGAATGAGTGCGCGGAAATGCGCACGTCGAGTGAACGTGTAGTCGCCCTCATCTGTCTCTGTCAGTTATTGATCTGGATCTCATTGCAGATATGTAGTTTTGTACTTTAATTTGGTAAAGGATCGAGCAATCAGAATCATGTATTTTATACAAATTAGATGTTTCTTCCATTGATTAGGGATGAAATTAAATTTTTAGACTAAGTAATCGGTCATGAACAAACTGGAGATATACCAAGTTGTGTATGTCAGAATAAAACAAATGTGTAAATAAAATATTGACTTTTTGTCTGTGTTTATGTCACTGAGCGTTTCATTCGCTGTGTGCACGCTCACGCGTGCGAGCATCACATCTGGTGTAAAGTGAACACCTAAATGTTGATATTTTTAGAAGTACATGTAATGATATAATTTTTTGTGTCTAGTAAGTAATATACATTACCATCAAATAGGTATTACCACATGTCCGGGATTAGTTTTATTGTCGTTTCCCATTCTAAAACTGTTAATTGCCATACATACGTGGATAAATCACTCGATAGCTTGATATATTAGGGTCTACATGATATGTAGTCACCAGCACATCAGGTTAAACCAAACTGTCATATTTCTCCAAATTATTATAAACCTTAAAATGTTGAAAGGGTTCAAAATCGAATGAAAAAAATTGGACAGTTTGTGGTAACTTGATGTGCTGGCGACGTACGTGGATAAATCACTCTGATAATTATAGTCAAGCTTGATATATTTGGTTCTACATGATAAAATAAGCGTAGGTACTAAGAAAAAGGGCTCCTTCAAATTAGCCGCAAACAAATGCGTGACAGCAGCGCGAATTAGTGCGGTTAAAATAAAGGCGCACTAATAAAAAGAATGTCAAGTTCATTATTACAATATTGAAAGCTTGAAGGTTATGTAAGAGGTGACTCGAGATAACTATTTGCCGGTACCTTGTAAGTCACTCTAACACAGACGGCCACTAGGTACTAGAAATCTATGCTATGAGTGTTCGTAAGTCATCCATTGTTACAAAAACAAATGTACCGATTAGTCTGAATGAGACAAATTTCCTCGAAAAAAAAAGTTACCCTCATTTTTGGGTTGCGGCTAGCACACCAGTGTTTTAGCAGTATGCTCCGTAGCTTCCTACTGTAGGAGCGGCGGATCTCTGAGAAGAGCGGACCGAGAAAAGAGCCTTTCCTGTTCACTCCGCTTCTCTGTGGACTGTGCCTCTAGATTGAGGCAGGCCACGTCTACCAACCAAACTAGTGTAAACTTCGGGGGCAGACTGCAACCTGCAACTAGGTACCGGCTTAGGCCATTAACAAACGGCACCGCGCACCGCCGCGGTAGGCGGTGAAGCGGATCTCATGTCGCATTGGCCTCTTATAAATCCGTTGATGCCTAACACGTATACCGCGCGGTCGAGTGATGCTCTCACCCCCCGACCGCGGCGGTGCGTGGTGTCGTGTGTTAATCGCCTTAGGATGCGATTCCACTGCGGCGGAGACAAGGCGTGTATTCCTTTACGTCTCCTCATCTGTGAAAACGCATCCTTGTCCTGCGAAGCTGAGTGGAGAGGATGACATGTAAGGGTAGGTACCTACGCACTAAGCGGTTAGCCGCAATGCGGCCAGCCGTCCGGCTGACCGGAATCAAAAATTTGTACGAGAAAGTAGTTTTTATCCGCACTGCGATGCGGCTGCCGGCCGACCGCTCCGGTCGTTCAGAGCGCTGCGGCCAGCCGGACGGTTGCTATACACACTACGCGGATAGCATGCGGGCTGCCCGCCATTGACGGTGTAGGTACGTGATCACCGACGCTCGCGCATTTTATTGATGACAACAGATAATTTAACTATGGATTTCGATACAGAAAATTTTATAATTGAGAGATACAAAATAGGACAGCAATCTGGAATACAAAATAAAATAAATAGCTGCGACTTCTTCGACGTCCAGCTTGGAAATGAGTCGATCCAACCGCAAACCACGACGGTTTCTCAACCGCACGTTCCGGTTGCGGTTGCGGCTACCCGCCACCCGGCTAACCGCAAGCGCAACCGCATCCTGCGGTTAGCCGGACGGTTGACCGCATTCCGGCTTACCGCATAGTGCGTAGGTACCCTAAGCTGGGAGGAGATCGGACGCAGTGTGCGGCGATCAGCGAGCGCGTAGGTGGGCCAAAAAAATGTCCGTGACTACCGCAGGACCACGAACGCCAATCGCTTCCATATTTGTGTGCGTTACCCAGGCCAGATGTTGTTGAAAATGGTCATTTGAATCTAATAGATACCTAATTAGTTTTGCTGCTTCTGTAATTGTTGCGCACATTTTTAAATTTGTTGCGCTTATAGTTTTTTAATTATTTCACAAAAACATTTCCTGCTGGGGTAACGTTATCCCAGCCAGACCTTTTTCTTTCTAATGGGAATATTTAAAGAAATACTAGCCATAAAATTAGTTGTCTAGATGAAGTAAATGTTGTGCCTTATTTTGTATTTGTTCTTTCATCGGTTGCGAAGTTATTCGAGATTTTGCTGGGGTAACGTTTTTGGTTTTGCTAGATCTTTGAAACGGTTAAGCGGATTCTTATCATATTTTGTACATGACTTCTTAGGAATTAGTTTAAATTTGTTCTGCAATAAAAAAACCAAAATAATGCATAGTTTAAAGGTTATTTCATTAAATAGAAAAACACTTCAATTGGTTCCAGCACTCTCAATAAAAGGTCTAAAGACTTACTTTAAACGTTATTTTAAAGCTTGTAAATGCCTTCAAATGTATGTGAAGTTTCATCAGTATCCTGTAAGTATTTAACAAGTTATCATGATATTCAGTTCTTCACGAGCACGGTCTTGATGCGCGCGGTGTTATTTGGCCACTGGATTGGATATATGAACTGAATGTTATGTCAATTATTAGTTGTTTAGTTCAGTTGTATATCAGTAAAATTTCAGCGTAGTACATTGGATAATTAATGAGATAATACGATTAAAGTCATTAGGAAGTGAATGACCGAGGTAACCCGACCAAGTTTAGGTGGTTACGAAAAAGCGAAATCGCAGAACATTATGGTACCTTCTAAAATATGTAGGATAGTGTTACAAATTTAGTACAGACATGTACACAAGTTTAAAAAAAAACTACATGTTTATTAAAGAATTTTTACTAACAGGTAAAATAATCATTTCAACTGAACTTTTAAAGTATTAATAAACTTATACTTAAAAACAATCACAGATTAAAATTACGGATAGTAATTTTGCTATTTTGACGTTCACGAAATGTATGGGGCTTGGTACTAAAATAATTGCAAATTTAAACAGCCTTCTGACCTATATAGGCTGAAAGAGGGTAATTATTTTGATGTCTTTGGGCATTTAATTTTTTTTTACAGCCACCCGTTTTTTTTTTAAACAAGTGTTGAAAAATAAAATGTTCTACAAGCATTATTTATATTTTAGGGATGGCAGCCCTGTGGCAAATGACGTGACAATGACAACGTCAGTCAGCAGGACTCTGCTTGACATTTTTTTTTTTTTTCTTTTCTTTTTGGCTTCGCACGGTTTGTGCATTTAGCCAGTGTCATGTAAAATTAGGTAACAAGTACAAAGTTATTTAAATAATTATGAAATGAACTTCACTCAATGCATGATAAAGATGATTGATGATATCCCGCCCCGCTCCCCTTGAGTTTAAGTAAAGACGCGGCACTTTACTGAAACCTCGCGCGGACTTCTTGAGAGAACTTAAAGTGATGTTGCACTGTTTTGTTTCATTTGCCTACATTAATGCAGGTTCACGAACACTTAATGGTTAATAATCCACCACTATTACACATTAATATTCGGCTAAACACAAATTTTAGAAAATAAAACAAAACTGCTAACATGACGCTTCACTTTCCCGCCAAGAAGTCCTGCTTGACATTTACAGCGGATATTTAGTCCGAGTTTACAGCTTTGACTTTTTTCGATACGTTTTGTTATTGCATTGTCATGATAATCAATATTTTTTGTCTTAATTTCATGGAGCTGCAGCTAAAATTATAATAAAATCTCAAAGTATTTAATAGAAACGGAAACATTAGCCACATAAAATAATTATATTGCATAGAAATGAATAAATAAAGACTGTGTGCGTTTTGTTTGTATTGAAACATTTTTCACTTTTTCACAAAAACGGGCGCCTGAAAAAATCAGATTTAACTATAATCGAGTAGCATAATAAATAAGCTTTCTAATAAGGTACATCACATTAGCGTTTAAAAATCGTCGGAATATTATACCAATTTTGACCACCTCTCCTTACCTTTTATTTAAATTATAGATTTCAGTATACACAGTACACAGTTACAGTTTTTATTTATCTCTAGTAGTTTTACGAGATATACCATACCATTGCACAGTGGTTCCGCGCCCTAAGAGAGGCGGTCATAGGGTTTCGCGAAGGTAATGACTGTCGTTATCAATACTAAATATTATCATTATGCTTTTTTGTAATACTTCATGTTATAATAAAATAAAAAAACCGAATTAATGTTAAAAAACTTACTTATTTTATTAGAATAAATAATGCATTTATTGTACTTGTCGAAATACTTACTAAAATACAATAAAGGAATTGGAACTTAATAACTAATAAACTTAAATATATACATTTTTATAATAAAAATAAAGTAAATACCTAATTATTACCTAACTACAAATACAGAAATGGACAAAAAATATATTATTTACATGTTAATAGTTACATAATAGGAGCTGTATCTAAAATAATGTAAATCTAGTGTTTATTATATAACTATATACATTTTATTCTATACCGAAAACAAATTCAACACCTCTTTAGATAGAATAGACTTCTTCTTCCGTGGTAACCTTCTCAAACCAGAAATATAAGGATCCGAATTAAGAAGAAGTCTATGTATCAAGTCGGTGTTTGTTCAACCCTGACATTTTCCTCGTGTTGTCACGCCTAAACTGTTTAACTAACTTATTGCAAGATTCGGCGGCCTCTTCGGAAAGCTCACCTATTGACAATAATGCGTGGTCAATTACTTCCGAACCATGAATGAGGACCTTATGTACAGACGAGGGCAGGTTGTACCATGGATAGGTAGCAACAAGCTTACGTGCTGTGTCTAGAGCATACTCTTTAAAAGCCACGTTATTAGTTTTGTATCCCGACGAAAGTCACTGCAGCAGATTATGACATCTGTCAATAAGGTCTTTGTCTAATCCAGTATTTTCCGCTGAAATAGCTGAATTAGAAAAAAACCTTCTGGCAGTGTTTCCATCGTTGGATGTGCCACTTCCTCCACTTGGCGGTTTGTCGACTATTAGACCAAGTCGTTGCCTAAACTGTTGCTGGACATGTTGTTTTTTCTGTGCAAGAAGAGCTTTATCGTCTGAAGAACGCGCCTGCCATTTTTTGAAATCTAATCTATAGGTAACGTGAATAAAATATTCAAAGAATCGGATATGCGAGTGAAGAGGAGATAGTCCAAATTGATATTTACTACTGTCTACAGTTTTGCTACATGATTTATCTATATCATTCATGTCTTTTGGAGTTAAACCACAAATATAGCACCTACTATCCATCCTACATCCATCAACCATGGTTAATTGTAAAGAATGCCGCACCTTTATTTCACATCCATTGTGAGTGAAAGAAGATGGCTGTAAACTGTCAATTTTAGTCTTGAAATAAGCTTCTTCTTGCACGGAAAGGTCTTTCGATTCTTTGGCAAATTGGAATCGAATAGGCCTACAATACCTGGTGGAGGAAGGGCGCGGGTTTTTCCAAACTATTTGGTCTGGGTCGGAAGTATTTGACTTACAAACTAATTGGAGAGGACAATATGAAGTAAGAAACATACTGCCATCATCCTCGATACCAGAATCACCAAAACACTGTTTATATTCGCTGTGCCCCGTACTCCCATCGAAACCCCATTTTCCAATTCAAACAAATTCTTTATTAAGGTCAATATTATTTAAAACGTGTTTTTGGGATTCTAGTATCCGGCATTCAGTATGGTCTAACAATGATTGTAATTCTACTTCAGCCGATGATTCCGTGATAAACTCTTGCGATGGATAACACCGCTTCTTAGCTTCCAACACTTTTGGATAAGATGGTAATGCATTCGGCGATTTTGCATTAATGAACTCTTTCATCATAAGATACTGATGTTTAGTCAGTTTAGTCTCAGTTATGAGAGACAAGACTTCATCAGCGTTGAAATTTAAAGAAGCGTAAGCGGCGTCAGATCGACTTGAATCATCCAACAAATAATTGATCGCGGAACTGTCTACTTTACTTAACTCTGCAAGCCTGCGGCGTTTTGATCTCTTGCTACACTCTTCGAAGTCCTTCCTGTGCTGATGCTGTTGAGTGCTCGTCGAAGCCTCTGCTGCTGGCCGTTGAGTGTCGTGGCTCCCTGCTGCTGCACAATTTGACAGAACGCATACTTCAATTTCGTTCAGCCAGTCTCCGTACTTAGATACCATGCGAGATTGATTGCGAGAGACTTGCTTCCAAATAGCTACAAATCTAGTACAAAGATTAGCAACTCTTTTTTCTAAGTCATCAGCAACCAAATTCTCAACGTCAGGCAGTAACTGTATCAGGGCTTGAAAAACTCGACGCCACCGTTGCAGTTCGGAATTGCTGTCCTTCATAGACAGCCAAGTATCTAGTACAAGCATTCTTTTTAAAAGAACACTCAATACTAGTACCTAAAACAAAACAACAAACAGTTAAATGCGGATCAAAAACAATACATATTTCGTAGCAAGTGCTACGCGCCCAGCCGCTCGGCGTAGACCCTTACAGATGCAGCATGCCGCAAGTACTTTTTTTTAATTCTAGTAGTAGAGATTTTAAGCGACATTTTTATACCTAATTCAATGGCACAAACATAAGTAAAAGCTTCAATATAAAAAAAATACAGAAATAAATACGCAAGAAATGCTGCGGCGTAGCACTCTATTTAGAAAAAAATGGTGTATTAAAAATGCAAAATAGTAAAGTAAATTAATAATAACATACCTGTAACTTGAATGTCCATTGCAAAATAACAGGTCACAAACAAGTTCGATCTTGAAAACACGCGTCGGGTCTTAGGGTAATTAGCGATTGGCGATAACACGGTTGATGACTAACTACATGTGTTTACTTCCGATGCCAAAAAAGGAATGTTGCGAACAATTTTTTTTTTAATTTTTTTTTTTATGTATGGCATCTCGCAGTTGACCTTGAGAGGCCGTGACTGCTTAACCGGTCTTTCCTGTGGCTGCCCTAAGGTATTAGCTTAAAGCCTTCAGCCAGGAGCGTAAATATAAGTATTAAAAACTAAACGACAGCGCTCTAAGGGCACCCCCTGTGGGGTACGAACCTCGGCTTAGGGCGTCGTTGGGGAAAAACAAAGCAAATTGGGGACGGGCTGGATCGAAAGTTTAAATTCATGATTATTAACGGGGATTACTATTAAATGCTACGGCTCACTCAGCCTCGGGGCTGGCGGTTCGACGTGCAAGGGACGGGGGGAACAATTTATTCTTGAACTTCGCGTGGTACCTCGGCGGCGAGGACGGAATGACGGTTTGTGTTTGTGCACTGTACTTGTGGCCCTATTGCTTTCCTGAAGGAGAGTAATGGGGTCATCCGGGTCTGAGAGAGTATGCCTAGGTCGGCGAGTCTGACTAATTTGAGATGGCCTATAGCTAGCTGCCTGCACAACCAAGGGGTTGCGATGTCTATCTGCGGACTCGAAGAACCGCTTTGTCGCGCGTTTCAAAAACTGCTTAATGGTGGGGATTCTAAGATCTACGTGTAGGGTTTCGTTCCGAACGAACCATGGAGCGTCCGTAATTTTACGGAGAAATCGGTTTTGAAGTGCCTGCATTCTGTGAATGAGATGGGGACGGGCGTGTGCGAAAGCGGCACACGCGTACGTCATAATCGGCCGGATGCACGCTGTGTAAATACGCAATTTGCCCTTAAGGGACAACTTGCTGCGTGAGTTCAGAACGCAATGAAGCCTACCGAAAGCGAAAGCAGCGCGCGAACGCACTTGCTTTATGTGCTCAGCGAACGAAATGTGGTGATCTAAGATCACACCGAGATATTTGGCTCGCTTCTCCCAAGGGATAGGCTTGCCGAACATCTTGATCTGTCGTGGTAGGTCCGGTCTACGCCGGGGCCTAGAAAAGAGGACCGCTTGGCTCTTATCAGGATTGACCTCGATCCTCCACTTCCTGAACCAGTCACCGAGTCTGTTGACTTCGGTCTGTAGGATGCGGGAGATCTGGTCTTGACTGCGGCCGGTGTAGTAGATGGCCGTGTCGTCTGCGAACAGAGCTAACTGCGCCTTTCTACTTTTCGGGATGTCACTGGTGAACAGCGTAAAAATGAGCGGAGCCAGCACAGACCCCTGAGGGACGCCTGCGCGGATCGGATGAGGGCAAGAGAGCGCACCCTCGATGCGATAGCGGAAGGTGCGGTTCAACAAATAGTCCCGTAAGATGAGCACGAGACGATCTGGCACACCGAATTTGTATAGCTTATACAATAAGCCGTTGTGCCAGACTTTGTCGAACGCTTTCGCGATATCGAAGAACACAGCACCCGTCATGAACCCGCTCTGGAAACCGGCGCTTATGTGTTCTATGATACGGTGGACCTGTTGTACGCAAGAATGTTGGGTTCTAAAACCGAACTGTTCGTTGGGGATGAGCCCCTTCGTCTCGGCGTAGTCTCTGAGACGCTTATAAATAAGCCTCTCACAGACCTTGCCGAAAACGTCGAGCAGACTGATGGGACGGTAACTGGAAGGCTCGGTCTTAGGCTTGCCGGGCTTCGGGATACCGATGACGGTGGCATTTTTCCACGATTGTGGAAAAATGTTATTACTAAGAGCACCATTGAAGATGGTGGTCATTAGCATGATCAGGTGAGCCGGGAACAACTGGACCACCCTATTGGTGATACCATCTGATCCAGGGGCTTTACGGGGTTTCAGACCCTTGATTATATCGTGAACCTCGTCCGGGGAGACGGGGTCTAGAGGACAATCAGGGTCTTCGACCGGAGGGAGAGAGGCTCTACGTTCGACTTCGGCATCCACCTCGGCGAGGTGAGCCTGGTCTACTGGTTGAGAGCTGGGCGAGCACTGGGTCTCGAGGCTGTCAGCTAGGCATTCAGCCCTGTCGATGTCGTCGAATGCTATCGTCCTGTCGGGTCGTGTCAGGGGAGGCATAGAGACTACTTGCTGGGACTTGAGTTTCCTCTGAAGTTCCCAGAATGCCAGATGAGTGGGCTCTAGCTCGCTCAACATCTTGTCCCAGTTACCGTCACGCAGCTCGGCCATGCGTGTCTTTACAGATCTCTGCAAATAGCGCATGTGAGCTTTGTTGGCGTCACAGGGAAAGACGTCGTAGGCACGAGTAGCCGCGTTCTTCTCAGTCAGCAGTTCACGCACATCGTCCGGCAGCCTCAAGCGATGTTCGTCCATTGCCGGAGCTTGCCTTGAACAATCGTTCAGGACCGATTGTACGTGTTCCGTGAGTGAGCCGATCGCGGCCGTCGTGTCAGCGATTGAGGTAAACTGATCTGGTATAGAGTCTAGTAGAGGGGAAGTGGTGGATTTCAAGCGATCGCTTACTTTCCTCCAGTCCGTGACTACTTTGTTACGAGAGGGTTCGTCCGGGTCAGGGAGTCCGTCGCGAGGGACCAGTCTCATGACGACTGGTCGGTGGTCGGAAGTCAGTTCGTCCATCGCCTCTATCGAATCCAACCGGAGGTTGATATTCTTTAGGAGCGCTATGTCCAATACGTCAGGGGTATGGTTGGGGTCGTGAGGGTAGTGGGTGGGCGTCATCGGGGCGATGACGTCAAAGTTTAGGACGGGGCAGAGGTCAAACAAGTGTCTGCCTCGGAACGTGGTACTGGTACTATTCCAGGCCGGATGTTTGGCGTTGAGGTCACCCGCTATGATAACGGATTCGCTCAGGCCAAAAAGAATTGAAAGATCGCCAGAGAGAAGTTTGAGACCGTCTGCTGACGAGGTCGCGGTGGGCGGCATGTAAGCCGAAACTATCGTAATCGGTCTATGACCTGACATGCCTAGTCTACATGCAGACACTTCAAGACACGAGAGAGTTGGAGGATCGAGGGGAATACAGTATAGAGGGGTTCTATAATAGATCAAGGTGCCGCCCCTGTGGCATCGAGACCTGTCATTGCGAACTATGCGATAGTTCGCAACTGACGGGTTTCGATGACTCGGCTTGAGGAAGGTTTCCTGTACTAGGAGAATGTCTAACTTGTTGACGCGGAGGAACTCGGCGACTTCGTCGCGTTGTCCCCTAATGCCGTTGGCATTGAAGAAGCCTAACTTGAGGGATCTGAGTTTAGTTCTTGCGGGGGCCGTATTATACATATTAGGGCCGTTTCGCGAAGGTGTTGAGGACTTGCGTAATCTCTGGGTACGCATTGAAAATTCTCTGGATCTGGGAAAGATCGCAGGAAGATGTAGCCTTGACTATTTCCCCGGCCATTTGAATGGCGCGAGGCGTCATAAAAACGTTAAATGTGCTCGTGATCACATTAAACGCGTCTAGAGCGTTAGCGACGGCGATCACTGGAGTGACCGCGGGTTTAGGGGGCGCGCGAGTGGTGGCGACGGGAGCGGCTTTAGGAGCTGGCTCAGGTGCATGGGGCGCGAGAGGCGCGCGGGGCGCGGGGGGCGCGGGAGGCGCGCGAGCCGCGGGAAGCGCGGTATTAGCGGCGGGTGCCTGTTGAGCGCGTTGAGCGCGAATATTGGGGTCCATCATCAGAGGTTGAGGATGGAGAGGAGGGGCCATATATTGGCCGAAGGCAGGGAAGGCCTGCTGGTTGTTAAAATAGTTCCACGGACTGGACCTTTGAGGGCTCAGACGCTGCGGAGGTTGGGACAGGGTAGCGGGGTACCCGGGGTGCTCTCGCTGCTGCCTCGCGTCGAAACGCTTGGTCAGCTTCGAGGAAGATGACTTCGGGGCTTTAGGACAGCCACGGTAGTTGGCTGGGTGACCCTGTTGGCCGCATAGGACGCAGCTGGGAGGTTCGGTGCAGAGGGCACGGTCCTTTGGACGGGTGCACTCAGAAGTGCCGTGCTCGCCCAGGCACTTGACGCACCTGGGTTTCGCAAAGCAGTTCTTTTGCGCGTGTCCGTATAATTGGCATCTGTGGCATTGGCCTATGATGCTTGACTTGTGGGGCTTCCGGACGTCGAAGCCCTTAAGGCAGCATATCGAGCTGACCTTGAAAATTGGGTGATGCCCTTCCGTTTGTGAGCACACGACAAGAACCATGTCGTATGCGGATCCACCTCTGGATCGGTGCATCCTGTGGACTTTGAGGACAGGGATCCCCTGTCTCTCTAGGTCTGCCTTGATGTCGTCCGTGGCGATCTCACTGGGGATCCTACGGATCACCACGCGTATCTGACGGTCCTCGGGGAGGGTGTATGAGTGGAATGAGATTCCTCTCGCCCGAAGAAGTTTTGTTAGTTCCCTGTAGTCGTTCGACGTTGGAACGGAAACTTTAATGCCTGGCTGTGTGCTGACGGCACTGGTGAAATTGATCCTAAGATCACTGCACCTTTGTGAAACTTCCGTCCACCTGCCCTTATCTTGAATGATAATGGGTGGAGGACGGGATGCCTTCTTGGAGGCAGAAGGAGTCTTGGCGGACGCGGTCGCAGTACCGGAAGTGGTAGCTTGCGACGGCGCGGACGGAGCCGGGGTAGGGGCCCTAGTGGCGACTACCGCGGGGGTAGAGGGAGCGGAGGTCGAGGGAGCCTCGATCGCAACCATTTTACTAGGTTGCGCGTTATTGTCCGCGGGGGCGGTGGTGTCCATTGACACAATCGGACTATCCGACCGACTCTGTGAGTCAGAGTCGTCCGAGTTACTTGCGAGCGCATCGCTGAACTGGGAGAGGCTCGCTGATGGCGTAGCCCTCAACCCACTTATCTGTGACGCGTACTTCCTGAGGAAGTCCTGGTCCTTGAGGAGGACCTCTCTGACGAACGTCAGTAAGAGGTCGTCCTCCATACTTCCGAGAGGGGGGACCCTAACAGAGGAATTTTGGAGCCGGACTCCACTACTAGAGAATGACCTATCGGGCCCTACGCCTAACTCCCCAGGTGGATTAGCCCGGGGATGAGTTTCGCTCTCTGTCGGGTGTAGACAGGGAGGATGGGTACCTGTGGTGAGCCCTGAGCTTGTGATCCCGTTGCCAATCTTATTGTGCAAGGGGGCCCTATTTGGTCTAGCGCGAAGGGTGTAGACACACCCTAAAGACACTAGGTGAGTCGCTGTGGGAGGAAATCTGTCACCAGAGCCGACTAGGAGATCCCCCAAGGCCGGTTAACTCTGGGACCCGTCCAAATTATTGCCTCTCCCTGAGGGGGTTCAGCGGGTGCGTTTGGGTCAGCACCCCACTCGGCTTCGTTGGCACCGTAAGGTATCCACCGAGGACCACGAAACTGTGGTTTTACCCAGAAGGGGCCTAGTGAATTTAAATAACGTTTTCCTGTCAGAGAAACAGCTGTCTTGAAAAAGACAATTTTTGAGATCCAGGTCTTTCGATTGAATTGATTAATAAATTAATCGACCCAATCAATCGACGATCGGATGTAGTCGGGGCGACTACGAGAGCGTTACGCAAGCGTAACAATACCGGGCACGAGAGAGCGGCAGGAGGGCGGGAGCACACCGATAGCAGCACACAACACGACCGTCCGCAGCGAGATCCGAACGCAGTATGACGTTTGTTGCGAACAATAGATTGCAAAACCTTTTATACCCTCAGGTAGTATGACAACTAGTGGGTAACTGAACCAGATATAATGGCTTAGCTCAGTCATTGCCATTGGAAGCCTATGACCTACTAACGGGACCACTGTGCATTGGTGGGGTGGCGGTAGTCACGGTGTTAAATTTTCATTTGAAGATTTCCCTATTAAAAACTCAGTGATTTCTTCCCAAATTTATACAAAAATTGTGCTCCTAAAGAAGTTATAGTGACCAAAAATTCAGATTCCCAAGTATTGTATTATAAGAGAAATTAGCTTTCATTACTTTTCCATACTAAATCTCCGCGTATAACCCGACCAAATTAAGTTGTCAATGGTATTGAGTTGTATATGAGATGTACACTCGTGCACATAAATTGATGGATGTCGGAATAGTAATAAGAACAGTTCAATATCCATATTTTTTATACAAACTGTGTACATGTCCGTGACGACCGCAGGACCACGAACGCCAATCGCTTCCATATTTGGCAAATAATTAGTGCTCAATTGGTGCTAATTAGTGCTCGAACAACAGAATTGGTGCTTTAGTAGTTTTGGACAAAATCGACTTTGAAGGTGGTCCTGCGGTAGTCACGCTCACTTCAGCAGGACCACCATGAGCGCAGAAAAAGGGGGCATGCTACAGCTATTCTAAGTATACAAATAATTAGTGCCCTTAAATGTGATTCATTTCGTAACAAAAACCGAACTGAAACATTTGCATTTACCGAGAAATCAACGACGATAACTTTCGCGCGCTCGTTCAGCAGGACCACACTTTGAATGTTGATTCCAAATTTCAGGAGCTAGTCGCTTTCCTCAAACCTACATAGAAAATTAGTGCTCTGCGAGATAAAATTGATACCCAAAATTCAAAATTACTATAGTTTACGAGATATACCATACCATTGGTGGGGTGGCGGTAGTCACGGTGTTAAATTTTCATTTGAAGATTTCCCTATTAAAAACTGTGATTTCTTCCCAAATGTATACAAAAATTAGTGCTCCTAAAGAAGTTATAGTGACCAAAAATTCAGATTCCCAAGTGTTGTATTTTAAGAGAAATTTGCGTTCATTACTTTTCCACACTAAATCTCCGCGTATAACCCGACCAAATTAAGTTGTCAAAGGTATTGAGCTGTTTATGAGATGTACACTCATGCACATAAATTGATGGATGTCGGAATAGTAATAAAAACAGTTCAATATCTATCATTTTTATACAAACTGTTTACCTGGGTACATATTAAGTAAAAAAAATAACCTGTCGTTACCCATGGCCTGTGATGCCTTTGTTAATGACGTGGGTAGGTAGGTACTCAAATAATTATTTTTCAGTATTGTAAGTACCTAGCTTTTGTGTTGTTACATGAATATCATTAAAGAGCGATAGGTATTTCTTATTTATTTCTTTCCTACTAATTTACCGTTGCTTCAAGCAGTACCTATCATCAATACCATTAATAATATGTTGCTAATAACGCATACTCCTATACATGGACCTAAAAAAAAAGTCGGACGGAACTCCCGCTAAGACAAAACTGTGTCCCGTAATGGCGGCGACAGTCTTAGGTGTGAGTGAATTTAGGGTTGTCATGATAGCCAATATTACCCACTTAATATTGTTTTATTTTACGAAAAATATCGTGTCGTTTTCGTAATTTCAAAATAAATACCATGTTACTAACATGTTAGCTTAGATTGTTAATTTAACTTTTGAGGTACTGCATATATGCAGTACCTAAAAAGGTAAATTAACTTGAGTCTTCCTAAGTCATTCGTTTCAAAATGTAAACTGCAAATGACACTGTATTTGTTTGGAATCCAGTCATTTTGACAGTTACAATTTCGAATTTTTTCAATCCAATAATTTCGCCAAACTTCATTTACTTTAGGAAATCTAGTAGAAAGAATATAAAACAACTAGTAATAATTAACCTAAATAAATTGAATTGATTCAAAAATATATTAATTTCCCATATATTTAGGGTAATTTGCACACGTGAATATTGGCAACACTAGCCTTGTGATGAATTATTTTGTTCTGGTGAATAAATATTGATTGTAATCTATAAAATCGGGAACTCAGTTGTTGAATTATTCATTTACCTATGAAACGTGATTCCTGTATTTTTTTTCTTCCGATCACTACGGTTTTTGCAACATTTCACCACACAAGACATGCTGTATTTCAATACTTTTTTTGCCGCGTAAACGTGTCGACTGTGTTGAGGTTTGCACGCGTAAGTATGGTGTAAGTATGGTGAGTATGCTGTGAATGTGTGCGTGGGGGCCTGTACGTACAGCGAGCTGGCTGACTCTGAATGACACAGTTTTCTGTTAGCGAGAATCCGTCCGAGTTTTTTATACGTCCATGCTCCTATAATGTATCTATTTATCTGTATAATAATATATGAGTATTATAAACCAACTAGGCAGACTTCACACAAACTCTTTCAAGTTAAGTCTCAATTAAGAAGACTTTATTTATAACAATTGGTCCTTAATTAAAATATACAAGCTAACTCTAAAATATTTATAGAGTGGTAGATAGAGAGAGAGAGCGCTGGTCGGATGGCACAGCACGCCAGTATTAATGACATCATCCGTCGGGCTCTTGTCACCGCTGGAGTGCCAGCTTTTTTAGAACCCAATGGCTTGGCGTGCGACGATGGGAAGAGGCCAGACGGAATGTCCATAATGCCATGGAAATTGGGTAGGCCTTTGGTGTGGGATGCAACCTGTGTCGACACCCTCGTGCCATCCCATCTTCCTGGCACGGCGGGTTGTACTGGGGCGGCTGCTGCAGGAGCAAAAAACCTCAAATGGCACAAATATAACAACCTTATTGGGAACTATATGTTTGAGCCATTTGGGGTTGAAACACTAGGGCCTTGGGGTCCGAGTGCTCATGATATGTATGGATAGCGGGAAGAGAAGAGAAACAACCGTCTTGCTTGCACACTAGTTTATTACTCAGTCATGACAGTCGCGGCGCTCGCGTCGCGCGCTGGCTACATATGTATCACTCCTCCACACTTAGATTTTGAAACCTGGTGACAATTTATAATACTCTTAAAAACTAATTATAATACCTAGAAATAACAGAAGACACAACAAAACAGTTAAAAGTATTTCTTATAATCTATCACCTTCCTATTACGCTTTTGTCGTGAGAGTGTAGGTGATGGTGCGCGTGGTTCGGCAACAATGCCCTCCCCCGTACTTCGAGACTGATTGCCCTCGGACACATGTACGTCGGGTTGCGCTGCCGCTGAGGGCGACTCTGCCGAATTATCAGCGGCCCCTCTCTCACTCTCGACTGCCTCACAATCACCCCCTTCCTCCTCATCACCGTCATCTGCGACACATTCCGCATTTGATGCTACAGGTGCGACATTCGTTTCAGTCGCCACTGGTGAACCCATCGTCAATTGCTCGCTAGATGCTGTTGGCGATGCTGTATTTTGAATTGAACGAGTAGTACCGGAAATGTCGGGTGATTGTTGCTGATGTGGCACCTTAGTATCTCTTATAAATGTGGGCTGAGTACTACCTGTATACTTCAGTAACTGATCTATATGCCTTATACAGAGATGGTCTAAGTCTTTAATATAAATTTTGTACATTTTATTACCTATTCTATGCCGTATTATGCCTAACTGCCAAGTTTCTTTCCGTGCGCTGTACCATCGGGTCCAAACCACATCGCCAGTCATAAATTGTCTTTTCCCGGGCTCCGCCGATATATCAACGTGCGTAGCATCGCTTGTTGGTACAATTAAATCGAGACGAGATCGTAGATTTCTACCAAACATTAACTTTGCTGGCGTTTCCCCAGTAGTACAATGCACGGTATTTCTATAATTAAACAAATAGCCTAACAACAATTAATTGATTTGATACAGCGGTAAATTGTCTTTTAAAATACATTTTAGCATATTTTTACAAGTTCTTACCGAATTTTCGGCTTGACCATTACTGGGCGGATGATAAATGGGCGTCGTCATGTATTTGATACCATTGGCAGAGCAAAACGTCTTGAACTCATCTGATTTTATCTTGACGTCATTATCTGATACCAACAAATTCGGTATACCAAAAGTTGAAAACAATCCCTTGAGTTTAGTTATCAGAGCCTTAGTTGAAGTACCATTATGCATGTACAGACATTCTACCCATTTACTGAAAGAATCTACAACCACGAGATATATCCTTTGCCCTACCGTCATATAATCTATGTGCACGCGCTGCCATGCGGCGGCGGCGGCGGGCCAGGGCGCGGGGGGGTCACGTGGGGGCGCGGACCGCACGCTCGCGCACGTGCCACAGGACCCTATCCAAAGCTCGATGTCGCCGTCGATGCCGGGCCACCACATCCTACTTCGTGCATTACTTTTCGTTTTAATTATTCCTAAATGAGTATCGTGCAATTCACGGAGCATTTTATCTCTTAGTATAAACGGAATAACTATTCTATGACCCCTAAAAAGGCGACCTTGTTCGTACTGTAAATCGGACTTGCACTGAAAATAGGGGTAAACTGACTTACAAATTATTTTTCGCGGCCATCCTTTTTGCATGTACCTAATGACAGTTTGGATCACCGTATCGCTTTCCGTTGCCTGCTTTATGTCGCGTGTCGTAGTAGCGGGCGTCGCTTCATCCAAAAACTTGAGCGCGTAATGGGTATCCACGTCTACGTTATTATCGGTCTCTTCCGACTTTTTTGTGTGTTTTAATGGCGCGCGGGAAAAATAATCTGCTACTAAATTATTATCACCGGATACAAAATGTACTACATAATTATAAGCCGATAATGCAATAGCATATCTCTGCAGTCTTAGTGCTGTCGTTACCGGTATACCCGTCTTGTTATTAAAAATGGAAACCAAAGGCCTATGATCGGTTTTCAAAATGAATGGGTCACTGCGACCGTACAGATACTGATGGAACCTTTTTACACCAAATATAATAGCGGTCGCCTCCTTCTGTATCTGACTATAGTTTCGCTCGCTAGCGGTAAGCGAGCGAGATGCATACGCGAGCGGTCGCTCGTGAGCGTCGTCGTGCCCGCGCTGCGAGAGCACAGCACCGAGCTCGAACGGGCCCGCGTCCACCGTGAGCACGAGCTGCGCCGTCGGTTCGAAGTGCGCCAGTACGCGCTCCGAGGCTAGTTCACGGCGCACTGCCACCATAGCTTGCCGCTGCCTGTCTCCCCACTTCCAGGGCACATCGCTCCGTAGTAGTTCGTGGAGTGGACTGAGTACTGACGAAGCGTTAGGAATAAAATTCCTATAATAATTAACAACGCCTAAGAATCTTTTTACTTCGGTGACGTTGGCCGGTTCGGGGGCGTTTAATATTGCCTTGACTTTTTCAGGATTGCTCATTAGTCCCGCTTTACTAATCACGTAGCCTTAATAAAGTATACTTTGTTTGAAAAATTGACACTTGTCTTTTTGAAGACGTAGACCGGCGTCGCTTAATCTACTTAAAACTTCCGTTAGCCGTTTAATATGTGAGTTTTTATTGGGACCCGTAATACATAGGTCATCGAGCCAGACACTAACTCCATCTATTCCAGCTAATAGTGTCTCCATGGACTTTTGAAAAATAGCGGGTGCGTTAGCGAGGCCGTAAACTAAACGTGTGTATTTGTATAGACCTTTATGAGTATTTATTGTCGTTAGTTCCTGTGATGACTCTTCGAATATAAATTGATTGTACTCGTATGCATTTTTTAAGTCAATTTTACTGTACAGCTCACCCCCTCCAATCTTAGCAAAAACCTCTTCAATCCTGGGTAAGGGGTATTTCTCTATAACTAGGTCTTTATTTAGTGTTACCGAAAAATCTACCGCGATTCTAACTTGACCGTTTTCCTTTAACACCGGCACTATCGGAGTGGCGTATTGCGCGTGATTTATTGACACCAAAATACCTAAACCTACTAACCGCTCTAATTCTTGTTCCACCTTATCTCTTAGGGCAAAGGGTACAGTTCGTGGCTTGAAAAACTTCGGAACAGAGTTTTCTTTTAGTTGTAGGGTAACTTTAAATTTATTAAATGAACCCAACTCATCTCGCCATAGATCTGGATATTTTCCAAGTATTTCTAGTATATCATTATCGCTACTTGCTAAAGAGTTAATGTTAGTTGTTATTATTAAATTAAATGCGGACATGAAATCCCTACCTAACAATGGTGGACCTCCATCCTCAACTACGAAAACTTTAATATTTCTTTGTAAATTATTGAATTTTGCTTTAGTAGTGAAATATCCTAGTGGAGTGATTTTATGTCCATTGTACAAGCACATTTTTACATTGCAATTTCGTAGCTGGTATTGCGAGAACTTTTTAAAATAAAAGTTATCAGAAATAACAGTGCTGCCCGATCCTGAATCTAGTTCCATTTTAATGAATTGATCATCTAAAATCAGTTCGATTTCAATAGGCTTATCAGCCGCATACCTTATGTTAAAATTCTGGCACTCCTCACAACCCTTGTCCTGGGGCTGGTTACCACTGCTTACTTCATTCGAGTCAACATGATAAACACGCGTGTTTTTATTACCGCACACTTTTTTTAAATGGCCCTTAACACCGCACTTTTGACACGTATAACCCTTATACCGACACTTTTCACCACTATGATTTTTCATGCCGCAAACCTCACAACGATCCGTATCGCGGCGGGTTGCTGCATTAGCACCACCTGCGGCCCGTCCACGGCTTGCTTGACCCTGGAACTTCGCGCGGTATACTGGTTCCTCCTTGATAGGAATAGCCTCCGAACTGCTTCCTAACAAGGCCTTTGCCTCCTTGGCACACGCTGCCTGCTCCGCCATTTCAATAGCCCTCGACAACGTGAGCGTCGACGGGTTCTGCTCGAACAGCTTGTCGCGTTCTGGACCTGCACTCAGGCCGAGGACGAAACGATCTCTCAAATTCGTTTCAAGAGCGGTGCCGAAGTCGCAATAAGTTGCCAAACCCCTTAATCGCGCCGCCCATTCCCCAACGGTTTCGCCTGTTGATCTGCTGGCACCAAAAAATTTCGCCTTGTCCACAAATGAGCATTTTCTTGGTTTGAAATGGCTGTCGAGTAATCCTACTAGGTCCTCGTAACTCAGCGTTTCCAACTCCTTTGGAAATGCTAGGTTGAGAACTAGACGATACGTTTCCTCCGTAAGGTGGCACAGTAATATTCCACTCTTCACGTCGTTTCCAACGCTGTTGATTTTCAAGAACTGCGTTAATTTTCCTTTATATATTTGCCATTCGCTGGTTTTATGGTCAAATGACGTAAGATTTCCGAGGAATGCTTTCATTTTAACTGTGTGGGTACTCGTTCGTACACCTCGTCGCCAGTGATATGTATGGATAGCGGGAAGAGAAGAGAAACAACCGTCTTGCTTGCACACTAGTTTATTACTCAGTCATGACAGTCGCGGCGCTCGCGTCGCGCGCTGGCTACATATGTATCAGCTCATCAAGTATTTCGGGACATTACCAAGCGGTTGGTCGACTCTTCACGTGACCAGAGGGCTGGCCTATTTTTAGCCCAAAGAATCAGTATTGCCATCAAACGTGGCAATGCTGCCAGCCTTTTGGGCACTTTTCGACGAATTTTGTTGATGCTCAATGAGCACTTCCCCCCTTTTAATTATTTTATTATATACCTACTTGTACATACTATTCAGTAGACTAGATCATTTTACTGTAATCCAAGTAAAATCTGAAAATAAAAATAAGTTACTATTTTAAATACATACTGGTAAGTACGTACTAATTATTTTAAGTATTTAAGTGTTATTACATGCACTGTATCTAGGTATACTTACATAGGATGTTTTCAAAAAACGTAAGTCAAGACACGTTCAAACTTAGATCAAGTGGATCTATGTTATAATTCACACAAAGTAATTATGTATCTTCATATCACAGGGCTCATTTTAAGTTCTACTCAGTTAAAATAAACAAAAACCAAAACTAGTTAACTGACAGATTCAGAAGATTTTGAATCTCATTTTTATCTTGTCTATGGTACAAAACATTTTTTTGTGGCATGGCGCGCAATTTATTATTACCCAAGTAAAGCGTTCGCGAAGCGTGTCGTGGTACCTACATCGAGTTCGTTTTTATTCGTTTATTAAGGTATCACAGGCCATTAGTAACGATAGGTTATTTTTTATTCTTAATATGTATCTAGGTACACAGTTTGCATAAAAAATATAGATATTGAACTGTTTTTATTACTATTCCGACATCCATCAATTTATGTGCATGAGTGTACATCTCATAAACAGCTCAATACCTTTGACAACTTAATTTGGTCGGGTTATACGCGGAGATTTAGTATGGAAAAGTAATGAATGCAAATTTCTCTTAAAATACAACACTTGGGAATCTGAATTTTTGGTCACTATAACTTCTTTAGGAGCACTAATTTTTGTATAAATTTGGGAAGAAATCACAGAGTTTTTAATAGGGAAATCTTCAAATGAAAATTTAACACCGTGACTACCGCCACCCCACCAATGGTATGGTATATCTCGTAAAGTACTAGAGTAGTAATTTTGAATTTTGGGTATCAATTTTATCTCGCAGAGCACTAATTTTCTATGTAGGTCTGAGGAAAGCGACTAGCTCCTGAAACTTGGAATCAACATTCAAAGTCGTGGTACTGCTGAACGAGCGCGCGAAAGTTATCGTCGTTGATTTCTCGGTAAATGCAAATGTTTCAGTTCGGTTTTTGTTACGAAATGAATCACATTTAAGGGCACTAATTATTTGTATACTTAGAATAGCTGTAGCATGCCCCCTTTTTCTGCGCTCATGGTGGTCCTACTGAAGTGAGCGTGACTACCACAAGACCACCTTCAAAGTCGATTTTCTCGAAAACTACTAAAGCACCAATTCTGTTGTTCGAGCACTAATTAGCACCAATTGAGCACTAATTATTTGCCAAATATGGAAGCGATTGGCGTTCGTGGTCCTGCGGTAGTCACGGACATACTGTGTACCTAGGTACATATTAAGAAAAAATAACCTATCGTTACCCATGGCCTGTAATACCTTTGTTAATGACGTGGGTAGGTAGGTACTCGAATAATTATTTTTCTGTATTGTAAGTACCTTGTGTGTTGTTCTATGAATATCATTAAAGAGCCATAGGTATTTCTTATTTATTTCTTTCCTACTCATTATTTACCGTTGCTGCAAGCAGTACCCAAGTATTCAAAACCTAATTTATTGCATTAACAATATGTTGCTAATAACGTAAGTATAAAAGTATTGCATAAGTAATAGTTAGGTATGTATTTTTTCCAGCTTCAGTACCTGAAGTCGATTTTATCAAACCACTGACATATCTGTGGACCTCGGGTGTATTTTTAGTTACCAATTCAATACCTACTTTGTCAAAGCTGGGTTATGAATTAGTAGGTGTATTTTTAATGGAAAACACATTTATAAATCGAATAAGTTTTATTAATTATAGATCACAGTTTGATAACAATTTGTAAAATCAGTAGAATTTTAAGTAATTGTTATCGAACTGTGATCTATAATTTGTAAAATCGGTAGAATTTTAAGTAGGTACTTAAAATTCTACTGCTACTACTACTGAGTTTTTAATAGGGAAATCTTCAAATGAAAATTTAACACCGTGACTACCGCCACCCCACCAATGGTATGGTATATCTCGTAAAGTACTAGAGTAGTAATTTTGAATTTTGGGTATCAATTTTATCTCGCAGAGCACTAATTTTCTATGTAAGTTTCTTCCTCTGCAACCATTCAAGATTCAAGATTTATTTATTGTTTGTCACAGGTGGAAATTCAGCTCTTAAAATTAGTATTATAACAAAGTATCACTGTAACATACCCATGGGGTGTACAATCTTTAAAATTTACAATTACATGTAATAGGAACCAGAGCGGATTGGGACACGAAAACGAGCAGCGTAACGTTGTAGCTCTTTATTCTACACGGAACTAACTTTTAAAATGCACTGACATGTCGTTTTATACCTTTAGACATCTACAAACTGCAAATAGGTGGCGTACCAACCAACTTCCGGAAATAATATATTAAATATTTAATCACGTTTGCAATCGACTTCCGTCCACTAACCGGAGACGGTATTTTCAGTACCGGAAGACGGTTGCAGAAAATCTCGAATAATTAAATAAAACATTTACAAAATTATCTGGACTCCGAATCAATTAAATCTAGTTATATTAAACTAAAAGCTAACATTCGGCCTTCCTGACATTAAGTTTGTCCTCAAACTATAAATTACACTGGGCTGCTTAAAAAGTAAGACATTACATAATCGTAGTTGTTAATTTCTCATTTTCATTATCCCATTCGTACTTTTTTTTTTTTTTTTAATTAATTTACATCCATGACTCATTGCACCGTAAGCTTCACACTGATCATGCACTCTCACTTGTCAGCCACCGTACGACTTCCAATGAGCGACTCATAATATGGTAAGAATATCAGTTACACTATCTGTCTAATTTCATAATCTCAACATCATTTTCTGCACATGCCGCACATTGCACCGCAAGCTTCACTGGTCAAGCTCTCTCACTTACCAGCCACTGTACGACTTTCAATGAGTGACATCACATCCTGCACATGCCACACATTGGACCGCAAGCTTCACTGGTCAAGCTCTCTCACTTGCCAGCCACTGTACGACTTCCAATCAGTGACATCACATTCTGCATATAACAAACATTGTACCGCAAGCTTCACTGGTCAAGCACTCTCACTTGCCAGCTACATCACATTCTGCAAACACCAAACATTGCACCGCAAGCTTCACTGGTCAAGCTCTCTCACTTGCCAGCCACTGTACGACTTCCAATAAATGGCATATGCTTTAGGTGTGAGATGCACCGTGGGACTTCGCTGGCGGCTGACCACTCAACCTGAGCTTCATCAACACTTTTCTATCAAACCAACCACCCCACGACTTCCATCTCCTAAGCATCAATTTTTCTGGTAAGTACTTGTGAATTTAATTTTATAACTTAACTAAAGTAGTACCAATATTTTAATTTAATAATTTAAGTTTCGTATAAATCATTACATCTATCTCTATTATTTCAAACCCAGACTAATTTCTAACAAAACATAAATCATATTTAATACACATTTCCTCTTCACTATCAAGCAATAATTTTGTCATAAAATTCATAGATTAATTATATCAAATATTTATGTTATTCTTTCATTTAATTTTATTATTTCAGGTCAATCACATCTTAAGAAGAAATGTGGATCATAAAGCTCTGACGATTTTCTTAATGACATAATACAATTTACCGTTTGTAACCTATGACCAATTACATACTTTACAACGTGTTTTTCATTTATCACCTACCTAATCAACTTGATCATTCTTTTTCAGAATCAGAACTGGAACTTAATTCATTAATACTTGTGCTAATCCATGGCTGTATCTGATCCACAGCCCAAATATTACGATACTGCTTTTTGCCAATGTTAGATCCTGGTATGCTCGAAACTTCATATCTATCATTATCTAAAACTTTTGAGATTCTGTAGGGCCCCGAGTATACAGGTAATAGCTTTTTACTTTGGCCTTCATTTTGACCAATCTGTTTTTGGATTTTTACTAATTCTCCTATTGCATATATCTTTGCTTTTTTACGTGTTTTATCAAATCTATCTTTCTGTTTACATTGATCTTTCGTTATGTGTTCGCTAACTTCGGTTCTTATTTCATTAATGTCCCTATCTAATTGTCTTGTGTCTAGAAATATTTCATTCATAATATTCTCACTACTATGGATTAAATTACGACCAAATAGAGCTTCTGATGGAGTTTTCCCTATACCTTTATTTAGGGTATTATTTAACCCCCACTGAATATTACCCAGCTCAGAATCCCATTTAGTCTCTCCAATTTTATCGGTATATGAAGTTAACGCGCCTAACACGGTCCGATTATAGCGCTCTACCTGACCATTGGATCGAGGTGAAGCGACAGCGTTCAAAACGTGCTTAACGTGGTTTTTCTCGCAAAACTTTCGGAACTCATCAGAGGTAAATGAGGTGCCTTGATCGGAGATCAAACGTTTCGGGTAGCCAAATGTTGTAAAAACATCGTCTAATGCTCCAATAGTTAGCCTTGACTTTAAATTGCGTAATGGTTTTAAAATACAGAACTTAGTATACCCGTCAACAATTACAAGTAAGTAAGCATTACCCCTTGAACTTTTTACAAAGGGACCCAAGTGATCAATATGAACCGTTTCGAAGGGAATATCGTTTTTTGTTATTGGATGTAAAAAGCCTTCTTTTTTTCCCGCAGGCATTTTACCGTATGCACAATGTAAGCAAGACTTGACATATTTACTAATAAACTTTTTCATTTTTGGGAACCAAAAATCTTTCTGAATTTTGGATAAAGTTTTATCAATTGAAAAATGACCGATATCGTCATGATTTTGCTTACATATTTGCCACCTGGCCCCCTTTGGAACTACAAATTTTAATTCCCCATTAACTTTTCTAAACAGCCTGTTACGTTGAAAAACAAAATTTTGTTTTATATCAATAATCTCTTCGTACTTTGGATAATTTAATACATCTTTAATAAAACATATTTTAGGATCTGTTAGTTGAACACTGAGTAACCAATCGTCTTGTGTAATATTTAAAACTCTTAGCGAATCTACCTCATTATTTCTATCGCAACTTTCTTGAGGGTTCCTACTCAACGCGTCTACATGAGTCATACTGTGATTAGGGCGATAAATGATGTTGCAGTTATACTCCTGCAAGGCCAGCCACCATCTAGCAATTCGTGGTAAAATGTCACGTTTAGAAAAAGTTGACCTTAAGGCATTACAGTCCGTGACTATTGTGAATGTTAATCCAAGTAAATATACACGAAAACGCTGAAGTGAAGTAACTACTGCTAACGTTTCTAAATCATATGCGTGAAACTTTTGCTCATCAATAGTAGTTTTTCGACTAAAGTAGGCAACTGGCCTGAAAGGAGCGTGACTGTCTTTCCTCTGCAAGAGTATGCCTGCCAGTCCAATCTTACTTGCATCAGTGTGTAATTCCGTGATATAATTTGGATTATACAAAGTTAACAAAGGGCGTTCTATTAATTTATCTTTGAGAGACTGAAAAGCAATCACCTGTTCGTCTTCCCATCTCCACTGACAGTTCTTTCTTGTAAGATCAGTTAGTGGCCTTGCTATTATCGAAAATTTTTCAATGAATTTTCGAAAATAACTAGCCAACCCAATAAATTGTCTGACTTCGTGTACGTTTCGCGGTGTGGGAAAGTTTTTTACAGCATTAATTTTAATTTTACCCGGTTTAACTCCTTCGTTCGTAATTTCATAACCCAGATAATCAATAGAAGTTTGAAAGAAATAACATTTCTGTATATTTAAAGTTAGTTTGGCTTCATTAAGCAGTTTAAAAGTTTTCTCTAATTTTTCAATGCCTTCTTCAAAGTTTTTCGAGGGTATTATCAGGTCATCCATATAAGCAATAGCTGGCCTATCTGATGCAAGTCTAGTAGAACCCTGAGCAGAATTTAACCCAAGGGCCTGGTTTATGGTCCTCTGGAATACAGAAGGCGCATTGGCCAGACCAAAGGGCATCCTCTTAAATTGATATAGACCATCAGCCGTAACAAAAGCCGTGACGTGTCTGCTCTCCTTTTTGATAGACACCTGATAATACCCACTCATTAAATCTAGTGTTGTAAATAATTTACTGCCACTTAATTGGTCCAACTGGTCTTCTATCAATGGCAGTGGGAAGTGGTCCTTGACAGTTCGACCATTCAAAGTTCTGTAATCTACACACAAGCGATGTCCCCCAGTTTTCTTTGAAACGAGTATGATCGGACTAGCGTAACATGATGAAGACTCCTCGATAATATCATGTACTAATAGCTCCCTAACCATATCTTGCACTATCTCTCGCTCTTTAAAACTCAATCTGTATGGCCTATAAACAACAGGGGTGCCATCAGTTAATTTAATTTCCATTTCACTGAGATTAGTGCAACCTAATTCCGAGAGATTTTGAGCAAAACTTGTCCTATATTTTGTTATTAACCCTTGAATTTTAGAAAATTCTTCTTTTGTTAGTTCTGAATTAATGTTAACCTCGCTAGCTTCAATGGGACTATAATCTGATTGTAATTTAAAACAATTTAATTCCTTGATATTATTATGATAACCGATTGTATTCGCCCTAACCAATAGCATATCCTTTTTTAAATGCAACGTTGCGTCATTTTAAATAATTATAGGAATATTACAACAGTTCCCTACTATTTTGTAAACCCCTTCTTTAATCCAATATTGACAATTGTTATTATAATTGCGATAGCTACCTAAGACAAATACCGTGGAGTCTTCTACTGTAGAGGTATAACATTTAATTAAATCTGTGTTAGTAAAAGTATAATCCTTGAAAATATATAGTTGAATAATGCTATTGTTTTAGTGCTCAATACCAGCCAAGATTTCATTACAAAAATTATCACGTTTTAAAATCTCTAGACTATTATTAGTCTTTATAACTAAAATATCTGGTAGTTCGGTGAAATTTTGTCCAACTAGTAAGGGTACATGTAGCTGATTAGATGCAACAATATAAGTTGTGACCACAGCCTCAACTCCATCTATGGCCAATAATATTTCAGCTTTACCTATAGGTACAATGTGGGTCTCTCCTATCCCTTTAATGACAGGTAAAGAACTCTCACTAATTGTTAAATTATACTGATACGCTAATGTATCTCTAATAAGTGTGCATTGGCTTCCGAAATCGATAAAGCATTGAACTTGAGTAGAATTATTATTAATAAAAGCATTTTTGTAATATTTATTTTGTGAACTATCTAAATCGGTAGTAGTGGACATTAAAACCCGTTTATCTTGGTTATTATTTGGTTCTTTATTTTTGTTTGAAAAACAGTCTTCAGTTTTATGCCCATACTTTTTGCAACTTTCGCACTTAATAATGGGTTTTAGACACTGTGAAACTCTATGGCCAGTTTGTTTACAGTTAAAGCACACAGGAGTATTGTTTAATTGCCTACATTGATTCGCACGATGACCACCCTTACTACAAATATGACAAACTGTGGTGGAATTATTGGGCAAAGAGGGTTTAGATTTATTTCTAAATACTAACTCTCTTTGATCACGGCACATGTCTTTAAGATATTTTAACAAATCTTCAGGTTGAGCAAAACGGGCTGAAGATGCTCCTGCTCTAATAGTGCGGTCCTCAAGACCGTAAATTACACAATCTACTGCTTTCTTGCCGGATATATCACATGCATTCAACAAAATCATTTTATCGTAATAGTAATCATCAAGCGAATCACCTATTCTATATTTCTTTTCTAGCATTTCAAATAACAATGCACCATAGTTAGTTTCAGAAGGAAAAGCACGTTTTAAATTATGTTGCCATTCTAGCCATGTATATTTTATAGTTTTAAGCCCCTCATACCATTTTTTGGCATGCCCTACTAATCGTGGCAAGGCAAAATGGGTAGTTTGTTGATCAGACCAACCATAGATATGTGCACATTCGTCGACTTTAGATAGCCAGGTATCTATTCTTTGATTTTTAACGGACGGGTCAAATTCAGGAATTATATTTTACTCATATTTTAATGAAGAATATGAAGAATGATCAGGTTTCACACGAGAAGAAATAAAGCTCACTAAGTCATGCAAATTGATTGGCAAATTAAAATTAAGTGGGTCACTTTCCAAACCTCCATCTGGAACTCTTGAAGATCCTGGTACTGCCTCTCGTCCAGGCTCCGCAGCATAGCTCCTATTTTCTGCCACAGGTCCTGGTTCACGAACATTACCGCTATCTGCAACCGCTACAGAAGCAACCATGCCTCCTGGTTGCCCTACTGGAGTTTCACATGAACTGCCATCATTCAAGGTTTTTCCATTCGGACTTTTGCTGCTCTCTCTCGTTCGGCGTGATCTTCTGGACTTTTTTTTTTCTTTTGTGGGTACGTGTCCGATTGTTAGAGTTTAAATGTCTTTTAGCCCTTCGTTGTTTTGAATTTCTGTCTCTATACGAATATTCACTTATTTTACTTGATGAAGAGTCACTCTCACTACTTACATCGCGAGTGCGTTTGGGCATAGTAAAGTTCACCACAGAAACACACCACACCGTTTTTTTAAATTCTTCACAGAATCACGCCGTATAGTTTACAACAATGTCTGTTATTTAAAACTCAGAAAGACGTTATAATAAAAAAAAAAATGTTTTTAGATTTAAAATCTTAGTTCACTTACATTTTAGGTACTTATCCCACTTCTGATAATAGGAACCAGAGCGGATTGGGACACGAAAACGAGCAGCGTAACGTTGTAGCTCTTTATTCTACACGGAACGAACTTTTAAAATGCACTGACATGTCGTTTTATACCTTTAGACATCTACAAACTGCAAATAGGTGGCGTACCAACCAACTTCCGGAAATAATATATTAAATATTTAATCACGTTTGCAATCGACTTCCGTTCACTAACCGGAGACGGTATTTTCAGTACCGGAAGTCGGTTGCAGAAAATCTCGAATAATTAAATAAAACATTTACAAAATTATCTGGACTCCGAATCAATTAAATCTAGTTATATTAAACTAAAAGCAAACACATGTCAAAAGAAAAACAAAATAAAATCATTCAAGTAACATAATAACCATTAGAGAAAATAAATTAAGTATAAATATCAATTGGTATTTGACATAATTATTGCATCATTAACGTCATATTAAATAAATTTTAGTCAAAAACATTTGTCACTGAATTAATTGATGTCCAAGGAAAGAAAAAAAAAAAAATCTAAACCGTCATAACAAGTATACAAAATACTCAAGGCAATATAATATTCATTACCACTACATTACAGATAAATAAATTAAACAATAACTAACACTTTTCATAATTATGCATTATCATAATACCATTAAATAAATTTCAGTCGAGACATTTGTCATTAAAGAATTCATTAATTGTATAATATACCTTCTGTATCAGTAGTTTTTTTAAGTTTGTATTTAAAAGTAGCGAATGTTTCAGTGGTTTTAATAAAGTCTGGCAATTTATTATAAATTTTCACACCCATACCAAATATGCTTGATTTAAACTTAACTGTTCTACTCTTAGCTGCCTTAAGGTGGGGTGCGTGCAGAAAACCTCCCCGTATGCCTGATGCCTGCTGGTCCCTTATGAATACGTTCGAGGGGAAGAGCAGTCGTCGGGCCGGTGCACCCTGGGCATGGAAAATACTCTCTTCGAAAAAGGTTGTGGAGTTTTTCGGAGAGGGTATTGTTTATGGCGAATTTCTGCGAGGTGGAGAGCGTAATGCTCCTCCTGGGTGGACGGTGGCCTACTCTTCTCTCTGCTTACAGAGGGATGGTTGAGTGGGCGCAGGTTAGGACCTGAATGGTCCGTGGAGGGAGGGCCCAAAGGCCGAAGGAGGACGCTTCTCCATGTGTGAAGAAGCAGGGGCGGTGCTCGTTGTGCACTTACCCTGCCAACGAGCTGGCAGCGGGAGAACTGATTCTCCTGACTGCACCCGTCGAAATCGTAATCCGGAAAGAGATCACGGTCATGTTTTGTGACTCGGAACGGGACGAGGATCTTGGCTTAGTCGCCCGGATCGCGACGACGATAACCTCTATAAAATCCTCTAATACCAAGTTTTGGTGCGTGGCGAGGGTATGAATGGCTGAGGAGTAGTGCCATCTGTAACTTCGTAGTTGCAGGTGGCGCATCAGTCGTTAGCGCACCCCCAGCCAGGGACCAGTCGAACCTCTGGTTGGGAAACAAATGTAATCCGACTTACCTAGGTACAGGGGGTAATCCTAGGAATGACAACATATATCCCCCATACTCGTGGGAACAAAATGGAATTTTTTTTAAACCAAAAACAAAAAAACGGCGCTACAAGCGTAGAGGAAGGGAGTGATGTGGGGTCGGAGTCCGACGCCGCATCTGGTGTGAAGGGCTCTTTTAAGAGCCCGGAGCCCGTGGTGGGAGCTGCAACAACGAAGAACTGCAAAAAGTTTATGAAGAAGCGCTCCAAACCAGGGGATGGCCAGGGGTCGTCCTCTGATGGCGGGTTGAACTCGGCCCGGAGAAAGATTGGTCGGCGGGGAGGGGTCCAAGGACAAGATGTGGGCAGACGGCTCACCACCCAGGAGGCCAGCGAGCCCAGCCGAACCATTCCAGCCGAGCCGGCCCAGCGGGCCGAGGGGCTTGTAACGGAGGGGCTCCATATCGGAGAGACTAGCCGCAGAGCGGCTCCCTCTGAGTCGTCCGGTGGTGAGCCGGAAGCCGCTGGCGGCTCCAAGGAGCGAGCTGCCAGCTTTGAGGAGGTTGTGGTAGCCGCAATCAGGGGTGTGTCCCTGAAGAGGATTCAATCCTCTAAAGACAAGGTCGTGCCCGCTGCCACGGCCTCCATATTGGTGGCAGCGAAGGCCATTCAGGTCGGGCCTTCGTCGGACGAAGTGTCTGAGATGCGGGCGGAGGTCGGCCGCTTGAGGGCTGCTATGGAGCTTCTCCGAAAGGAGAATGAGGAGCTCCGAGCGGACCTGGCCCGGCTCCGAGGATCTGGCCCTCAGGAGGTGCCGCATGGAGGGGTGCAGCAAGGGCAGGGTCTGCTCTTGCCGGCGGAGGACCGGGTTTTGTCCCTGGTGCGGCAGGAGCTGGCTGCCTTCAACAGCCGGTTCTCCGTACTTGAGGGCATTGTCCTGCGCCCCCCGCTTGCAGCGAGCAGGCCGGCCACCTTTGCGGCCACCGTGGCTGCCACGGCCAAGCCCGCGCCTCCGGCGAAATCGGCGCAGCCTAAGCCCAAGAAGGGCGGGGCGGCTGCACAGGCGGCTACGCAGAAGGTAAGGGCCCCAGCCACTGCGGCAGGACGGTCGCCCCCCTCCCAGCCTCCTAATCCGCCTCCGGCAGACGCCGAATGGCAAGTAACCGGGGAGAAAAAGAAGGTGGCTAAGGCCAAAAGGGCGGCCAAGAAAAAGGAGAGGCGGCAACGGCGCAAGAAGCGAAGCACTGCGGCTAGGCTCCGCGCCCCGAAGTCCGCAGCTGTAGTGATCACACTACAGCCGGAAGCGGAGAAGAAGGGCGTGACCTACCGTGAGGTGCTCGCCAAGGCGTGGAAGGGGGTGAACCTGGAGGAGATCGGCGTCGCCGAGGGCCTCAGGATGAAGGTCACGGCGACTGGGGCCCGGATGCTCGAGATCCCTGGGGCGGCAAGCGGCCCAACTGCTGACGCCCTGGCCGAAAGGCCCAGGGCGTCCCTTAATGTGGCCTCCACCGTCGTCGTTGCCGCCGCTACCACCGCGGCAGGGCCATCCCAGAGGGCCCGGGAGGAGGCTGATATGGAATGCCAATAAATGGCCCCATTACGCCTCCTCCAGGCGAACATCAACCACTGTGCCGCCGCTCAGGATCTGTTGCTCCAGAGCATGGCGCAGTGGTCGATTAACATTGCCGTGGTCGCTGAGCCGTACTTTGTTGGAGGACCTGAGCGGCTCAGTGACCCTAATTAAAAAAAATAAAAAATAAAATAAAATACATTTATTTCGAGCAACTTTGACTCATAAGTGGAGTACACAGAAATACAGAAAACACAATAAAAATAAAACTAAAACAAACTAAAAGACTTAATAACTAACCGGCCCTGCTGACGGCAACATGCCTATCACAGCCGTGCCGTATGTATGAGCAGTCCATCCGGTCTGCGATCATCACCAGGACGACATTGGTGCTGCCCCACACCCTACGCACCAGCGACGCGCCCCGCTTACGCATGGTCGCGTGGAAGCAATCGGTACGTGCCTCAGCAAACATACCTGAGGCGCTGCAGTAGCGAGGCAGCCCCAATACAGCCCTGAACGCGTTGTTGAACTGGACGCGGAGGGCTCCGTATGATGCACACGTGTACCTCGCCCACAGACTGCACGTGTAGAGAGACGTGCAGTACGCCCTAAAGAGCGTTATCTTCACCTCTCTCGAACAGCGCGCAAACCTGCGTGCGAGCATGTTCGCCCGCACCGA
This sequence comes from Tiliacea citrago, assembly GCA_963921375.1. Classification (NCBI taxonomy): domain Eukaryota; kingdom Metazoa; phylum Arthropoda; class Insecta; order Lepidoptera; family Noctuidae; genus Tiliacea; species Tiliacea citrago. Next base: position 27,236,093 of record OY992790.1, on the reverse strand, counting down.
CAAAGCCCTCCGTTCCCGCTCCATGTCAGCATTGTCCTTGAGGTCGGTCGTAACTAAATGCCCTAAGTATTTAAATTGATCCACCCTTTCGAGTGGTACACCATTTAGAAAAACGGGTGGGTAGTTGTGTGAATTACGTCGGCCGCCGCCGGTACCCCATCCCTCGAGGCCGTCAAGAGGGGACAGGGTTGCGTGGCAGCGCGGTTCGGGGAGATTGTCGTGGTAGGAGTTTACTTCTCCCCGAACCGAACTCTCGCCGAGTTCCACAACTCCCTTGGGGAGCTGAGAGTCGTCGTCGTCGGGTACCATCCCCTCCCCGTGTTCGTCCTCGGGGACTTCAATGCCAAAAACCGCTACTACTGGAGGTGGTCATAGTGCTAATTATTTATGATTTTTTGGTTGCCGATTTGACGAAAAATTTAATGCCGTTTTTTTTAAAAAAAATCGTCAAAATATTTTTATTTATTTTTACATGTAAAACGATTCCTTTTAGTGTCCAAGTTAAAAAGTTCGATATGTTATTAACCCAAATATTAAGAACACACAAAACAAGAAAAATTAAATAAAAAAATTGCGGTTTTTTGACACATTTTTATTAATTTAAATAAAAAAAGATTATCAAACTCTTATTTAAGTAACATTTATAAAGTTATATTATATACAAAATAATTTAAGGAATTAATACTAAGCATTTGTAAAATTAAGTAAAATAAATAATAAAAAAAGACAAAATATCATTAAATATTACAAAAAAAACCCAAAGCAATCCAAGCGCCTTTTCTGACGTAAATATGATTGTTTTCGCTGGTTTGCTTCTTTCGCTAAAACTCTCAAAGTGGCAATATATTACGTTGCGAGAGGCTGCCATTCGGGAAGGTGCTAAGGATATTTATCCATCTTACTATAAAGTGCAACAAATTAAGCTTGAGGGTAGCAAACCCTCCGACGCAATCAGTGACAGTTGCTGATTCATCGGCTAGGATTACACTTCAAGCTTTACTTGATATCACAGTTACAAGAATCCTTCAAAGCCTTTCTAAGGAAGAGCATAACAAGCAGTTGAAGCTGATATCCAACTGGGGATTTGATGGTGCTTCTAACCAAACCCGATACAAGCAGAAAATGGAGGGTGAGGAAGATGACTCGAGCATTTTCATGACCTCCTTGGTGCCACTTAAACTGACAGATGGAGACAACATCTTATGGACGAACCCAAAACCATGCTCAGTTTTGTATTGTCGTCCAGTTCAGTTTACTTTTGTAAAGGAGAGTGAAGCAGTTGTCCTTGAGCTGAAAAAACAAATGGATGAAGAAATTGAGGCCCTTATCCCCACAGAGTGCAATAATAATAATAGGGTGACTCATGAACTAATGATGACGATGATCGACGCTAAAGTTTGCACTTACCTTTCTGAAGCTAGATCAAATGCATCGTGCTACCTGTGCTTAGCAAAGCGTACAGAAATGAACCGCTTAGATGCTGTAACATCAAAAATTGTGTGTTCTGACCTGTATAAATTTGGCTTGTCATCCCTACACGCCCGTATAAATTGTATGGAATGTCTGTTACACATTGCATACAGGCTCGACTTCAAACGGTGGGTAGCGAGAAGTAATGAGCACAAAGAAATGCTACAGACAAGGAAGAAAATAATTCAAAATAAATTCAAAGATGAGCTCAATCTGTTGATTGATATAGTAAAACAAGGCTCGGGAACCACCAATGACGGGAATACTGCAAGAAAATTCTTTGAGTTTCCTAATAAAACCGCAGCTATAACCGGTTTGGATGAAGACCTCATCAAAAGATTTGCTGTAATTTTACAAGCAACTACATCTGGAGAGCAGGTCGATATAATAAAATTTAGAGATTATGCCCGCAAAACAGCAGAAAAGTACGTATTATTATACGACTGGTACTACATGTCGTCAACCGTTCATAAATTATTAATCCATGGGGCTGACATAATCGAGAAAAATAATATTGTGCCGATTGGGACTCTCTCGGAAGAAGCCTCAGAGTCTCGAAACAAAGATTTTAGGAGGTTTCGAGAACATCATTCGCGGAAAAGAAGCAGGCAGGATTCCAATCAAGACATTTTAAATATGCTTGTTGTTTCTTCGGATCCTTTGCTAAGTGCACAAAGGCCTAAGTTAGATGCCAAGAAAAACCAGAGCTTTTTTGCTGAAACTCTCGACTTAATTCAATTTCAGGAAACTGAGTTCGAGTTTTTGGATATATCCAATCTGGATGCTGACTCAGAATTGGAGTCTGACAACGAGAGTGATAAGGAAAATTTGTAAAAAATTATATATGTACATATTTGTAAATTTGTATTTGAGTGTGTTTGGTTTTTTTTTTGTAATATTTAATGATATTTTGTCTTTTTTTTATTTATTTTACTTTATTTTATAAATGCTTACTATTAATTCCTTAAATTAAATTATTTAGTATATAATATAACTTTATATGTTACTTAAATAAGAGTTTGATAATCTTTTTTTATTTAAATTAATAAAAATGTGTCAAAAAACAGCAATTTTTTAATTTAATTTTTCTTGTTTTGTGTGTTCTTAATATTTGGGTAAATAACATATCGAACTTTTTAACTTGGACACTAAAAGGGATCGTTTTACATGTAAAAATAAATAAAAATATTTTGACGCTTTTTTTTAAAAAAAACGGCATTAAATTTTTCGTCAAATCGGCAACCAAAAAATCATAAATAATTAGCACTATGACCACCTCCAAGGATAGTACGGTTAAACATGCCGTTTAGGAGATAATTCGATTTTTCATACTAGCTTCATACATTTTTTTCTTATAAAAAATTATAACTCTTCCATTTGTGCACACAATTACTTCATATGACATTTTATAGAACAGTAATGATCAGCAGAAGTAATTTCCAGCAAAAAAAAAAATAACATTTAAGAAATCGAGATCCTATGTCTTCTACAGCCGATTTTCGATCCACAATGCGGCGTCTGCGTAGTCTGCTACGCTGACGACACGCTGGTCCTAGCGCAAGGGAGGTCGCATCAGGCGGCGGCCGAACTGGCGGCACGTGGAGTAGCGACAATCGTCGATAGGATTCGGCAATTGGGACTCGAGGTGGCTTTGCACAAGTCCGAGGCCATGTGTTTTTATGGTCCTCGGAACGCGCCACTGTCGGGTTCCCAGATAACGGCGGGAGGGGTTCACATCGGCGTCGAGTCGACGATGAAGAACCTGGGACTCGTCCTCGACAGCCGGTGGAACTTCGTGGAGCATTTTCGACGTTTGGCTCCCAGACTGGAGAGGGCTGGGGCTGGTTTGAAGCGGCTCCTGCCCAATCTAGGGGGTCCAAACGCCTCCTGCCGGAGGCTCTACGCGGGGATCGTGCGGTCCATGGCCCTTTACGGGGCGCCGGTGTGGGCGCGTTCTCTGAGGCTGCGACCAGCGCAGCGGTTGAACGCGTCCCAAAGGGTCATGGCCATCAGGCTGGTACCGGTTACCGCACGGTCTCCCGTGAGGCGGCGAGCCTCCTTGCCGGACTGCCGCCATGGGATCTCGAGGCAAAAGTCCTCGCGCACATCTGGGAGTGGCGCGAGGAGGCGAAACGCCGGGGTGAAACTCCGCTGCCGCGAGAAATCACGGCACGGCGGACAGAGCTCCGGCGGGATCTCATGGCGACATGGAGAGTGCGATTGTCGCAACCCAGCGCTGGGCACGCCACAATTGTGGCGATAAGTCCCCTCTTTGAGGAGTGGCTAGAGAGGCGCCACGGCGTCCTCACCTTCCGCCTGACGCAGGTCCTCACCGGACACGGTTGTTTCGGGAGGTTCCTGTTCAGGATAAAGCGGGAGGAAACGCCCGGGTGTCACCACTGTGTGGATCGCCCGGAGGACACGGTGGAGCATACGGTGGAGGTCTGCCCAGCTTGGGCGGAGCCGTGTTCTCACGAAGGCGATCGGCGGCGGCGATCTCTCGCGTCCGGGCCTGGTTCAGGCCATGGTTTGGAGCGAGAGTGCATGGGAGGCCGTCACCTCCTTCTGCGAAGCAGTTAGGCTAGCGAAGGAGGAGGCGGAATGCGTGAGGGTGAGACATGGTTCGCGCCCTCGCGCCCTTAGTCGCCGCAGGAGACGCCCCGGGCGTCGGGAGTTGCCAGCCGATTTCCGGCCACCGTAGGCGCGGGCCTGCGGACGGTGAGCGATGGGTAGCTCGCCGTCTGATAAGGACCAGGCCCGGGTCGACGGCGCGTTGTGTTCCACGCGCGCCTCAAAGAGATGTCAGCACAAACTGACGGGGTCCGTTAGGACCAATGCCTGCCGGGGTTGCGAGTTTGTCCGAAAGGGATATCGTGGCCCTGGCACACAGGCAACGGAAGGAACACGGGTGGGTTTTAGTCAGTAAAAGTCTGACACACCCTCCCGCTCCGCCGCCCAGAGCGGGAGAAGTTATTTGATAATTTCCCACCCCAAAAAAAAAAAAAAAAGCTGTCTTAAGGTCATTTTTATATCTTGTACTTCTCATTGTCTCATAATTACTGATATCTAGCTTTGTCATTGAGGCTGCTTCCAATATATACATTGACGCTAGGGTTAAGATTTTTAGTCTTCTGAATTCTGCTCTGCATGAATCGGTCTGTTTATGCCTATATATATTATATACTTCGGATACATTTTTTTGGGCTTTGAATGCAAATTCTCTGTTAGTAGAGTTACCCCAACACAGTATACCATATTTTGGAGTAGAACCCACATATGCATGATAAACATTGAAATTTTCATTGAACGTTTTCATTTACAATTTTTCGAAGTAAATAGAGAGCATATGAATACTGATTAAGTTTTTTGCAGACACCATCCACATGCATTTTCCAGTCAAGTTTTGAGTCGATATGGACTCCTAGAAACTTAGTGTTACTGACCTGATTTATTGAATTACCTTTATAATTAACATTGATTTTATTTGATTTTGAATTCTTATTTGTGAAGGTCATATAGTTAGTTTTATCAATATTTATTTTAAAATTATTAATTATTAACCAGTTTATAATATCTTCGAGAGATTTATTAACCTGGGCTTCAAAATTTTCTTGACCGGTATCTGCAAAAATGGCCGTGCTATCATCCGCAAACAATATAATGTCCTGGTCTATAGACCTTGGTAGGTCATTAATATATATAACGAATAAAAGAGGCCCAAGGATACTTCCTTAGGGAATGCCAAATTTTACAAGTTTAGGGTCCGACATATAGATGCGTTCGAATTTTGTGTCTATTTCTATTTTCGTTATTCGTGTTATTTAAAAACGATCAGTTAAGTACGACTTAATAAGTTCCAAGGCATTCTCTCTTATCCCATATTTCTCTAATTTGTTAAGTAGGATATTATGGTCACCATGTTGTAAGCTAACATGCATAAAGCTGATTACTGAATTTCTTTCAACCAAAAATTATGATGATACCGAATCCCTTCTCACAACAATGAAGTAACTCATAATACACAAACGCACACACCCTCACACACACATACATACACACACACACTCACACCCACACACACGCACATATACACACACAAACACAGAGTTCTTGTATTGGACTTTTATTAGTCCAGTTTATCAATTTTTTCTCGTTTTTATGTAACAGTCTAAGCAATACCTTTGTCCTACTTTTGGGAAATGAGGGCTGATTGTCCTTAATACAGGCTACTAAGTAACCTAGCTAGGACATCAGATCGTAAATTTGTATTGTGACCTACTCATGTCAGATGTAAACTATTCCTAAGTTGTCATCCTACTTTGTAACAGACTGAACCTCTTTTTATGAAATTAATTACTATTACTATTACTATAAAATAGAAAAAGCTTGGATATATATGCATAGTTACAACAATTAAAGTATAGAATGAAAATTAGTTTTAACATTCTTAAAAATATTTCAAAATCACAGATTATTATTATGGCACAAGTCTTCAATACCTAGATAACTTAAAAGTAAGGTGAATGACCACAGTAATCATTTATAACTTAACTCTTAAAAATAAAAACGTGACAATACTTATTTTTATAATTAGGTATGAAAGTACTTATAAACAAAAAAAGGTTTAGTATAAATAATGCAATGTGGAATTATGAACGAGGGACTCTTTGCACATTTCTTAAGACTTGTGGGCCTGCCATAATAATAATCTGTGATTTTGAAATGGTTTTACGAATGTTAAAACTAATTTTCATTCTACACTTTAATTGTTGTAACTATGTATGTATATCCAAGATTTTTCTAATCTGTTAAATCGAACCTATTTGTTACTAGTAGGCCTATCTTAATAGTCTAATCTAGTTGATTGATTTGTGATATTAAAAGTGCACATTTTATATTGTTGATTTTTAAGTACCTACTTAAAATTTTACTGATTTTACAAATTGTTATCGAACTGTGATCTTTAATGTAATATATATTATATAATATATTTTATACTTAAGTTATTCGCAACAATGCAGAAAAAAAAAATATTAATTGTAATTAGGTTTTTAATACTTAGGTACTGCTTGCAGCTACGGTAAATTAGTTGCAAATAAATAATTAAGAAATACATATCGCTCTTCAATAATATTCATGTAACAATACAAGGTACTTACAATACAGAAAAATAATTATTCAAGTACCTATCTATCCACGTCATTAACAAAGGTATCACAGGGGATGGGTAACGATAGGTTATTTTTTTCTTAATATTTACCTAGGTAAACAGTTTGTATAACAATTATATGTAGATATTAAACTGTTGTTATTACTATTCCGACATCCATAAATTTATGTGCACGAGTGTACATCTCCTAAACAGCTCAATACCATTGACGACTTAATTTGGTCGGGTTATACGTGGAGATTTAGTATGGAAAAGTAATGAAAGCTAATTTCTCTTAAAATACAACACATAGGAATCTGAATTTTTGGTCATTATAACTTCTTTGGGACCACTAATTTTTGTATCAATTTGGGCAGAAATCACAGAGTTTTTAATAGGAAAATCTTGAAATGAAATTTTGACACCGTGACTACCGCCACCCCACCAATGGTATGGTGTATCTCGTAAACTACTGGAGTAGTACTATTTTGAATTTTGGGTATCAATTTTTTCTCGCAGAGCACTAATTTTCTATGTAGGTTTGAGGAAAGCGACGAGCTCTTCACACTTGGAATCAACATTCAAAGTCGTGGTCCTGCTGAACGAGCGCGCGAATGTTATCATCGTTGATTTCTCGGTAAATACAAATGTTTCAGTTCGGTTTTTTTTACTAAATGAATCACATTTAAGGGTACTAATTATTTGTATACCTACTTAGAATAGCTGTAGCATGCCCCCTTTTTCGCCGCTCATGGTGGTCGTGCTGAAGGGAGCGTGACTACCGCCGGACCACCATCAAAGTCGATTTTCTCGAAAACTACTAAAGCACCAGTTCTGTTGTTCGAGCACTAATTAGCACCAATTGAGCACTAATTATTTGCCAAATATGGAAGCGATTGGCGTTCGTGGTCCTGCGGTAGTCACGGACATTGGATGGTGGCCTCCGTGTTCAGTACTCGTATGAAGGACGCAGAATTTCTAAAAGTTTCTTGTATCAATAATTGCTACTTTCACGAATTTAAGTTTGAGCTTCGTACTTAAACTAAGTAAAAAAATATAGCTTTTATTAAAATTTGTCCGAAGAAGTGCCGTATAATTTGTAAAGGCAACCGATTGTTTTACTACAGCGCTGCAGCGTCTTGCTTCGACTTAATTTGATGATGTATGGTGAGTACGGTCTGATTTTTAATTCGACGGAATTCTGACAGCTTTAATTTTTCTGGCTTTTCCTTTTTATAAGTTATATAAATGACTAGAATTTTTTGGATATAAAATAACAAAAAATATGAAAGAATGAGATCAAGAAAACTATATGACAATGTAAATTGTATTTTTTATGTGCATTCAATGCACATTAGGGCTCCATGCACGATAAAAACCCTTTTTCGTCAATCTCTTGTCTAATTGTAAGAAAGCTTGAAACAAGTCTGTGTAAATATAGGAGTACAGTTTTCGTGTTGCTAAACCATTCGTGTCAGTCACAGCACCTGTTAATAGTTTCATCACTTTTGTGCTCTCGAAAATATAGTACATTACGCCTTTGGTTTACTTAATGAAGATATTGTATAATCATAAAATAAAACTTTGATTTTATCTCAAGGATAGCTGAAGCCCAATACGTGGTTTTTAAATTTCTTGATATGGTTTGCTAAATAAAAGGAAAAAATACATCAATGACTGGGTTTTTAAAAAAATGTAGGTTATTTCATTATTATTTTCTGCTATATTTTGTATTGAAGTTGAATAAAGTGCTTCCCCCACATGCAAGTAGACCATATAATAATGTTGATTATATTTTTTAATTTTTAAAATCAAAAGTAGTATCTTGTAAAAAGATGATCAAACGTTACTCTCGCGTAATTTTTCGGAAAACTGGTTGCGATTATTTGTGATTTTCCATGAATACTTAATCTATTTGAAAAATCCCTTCCGCCACATGCAAAACAAAGAACTCGACATTTCAAATCACAAATAATTTTGTGTTTCAAAATTCTTTTTCCCTTTCTCACAACCAATGATCTAAATTGATCAAAATCAGCCAATTTCGTGCACGGCCTCTTAACTACAATATTTATTTTAAATGGCCATTTAGCATTTAGCCATTTAAAATAAATATTGTAGTTAAGAACTACAATATTTATTTTAAATGGCTAAATGGAAAAAAGAGTAGCAGACCATATTTTTTAAATGTTATACATATTTATATAGGTATCATTATCACTAATATCGTCATCGTCGTCATCATCATCGACTCGAATTGTCAAACAATTACACACATTGTACATCAGATCATTAAGAGGGTACCTACATTTTATCCTCGTCTTTAGTTTTCGTCTCGATTTCCAACTTTGCCTTCAGTATTGTTTCACTAAAATCTAAATTTTTTGACAATAACCAACTTTGGATGTCAGATTTTCTCCATGCAGTTGTGGGTAGTTTTTAATGACTCAATCGGTAATCTCATGAAAACTATCTTTCTCGTATTTTTTCGCTTCCAGATTGAGAATTAAGCTGATTTCTCATATTCTCAGATAAAAAATTTGTCAAATTTTTAAAATCTTATGATTTTAAAAATTTGACAACTTATTACATTTGGGCCCACCGTTTTCCATCTCCTTTCTCTGATCTCCCTGAACGATTGTACGTTTATTACCTATTTTACTAATAAAACACAAAATATTATTGGTTTGTTTTAATAAACAAACCAATAATATTTTTAACGTTTACACCTAAAATAAATAACTTAACTTTTAATAAAGTTAAGTTATTTATTTTAGGTGTAAACGTTATGCTTTTCAATAAAGTTTCTTGAAATAGTGACTGCAGATATTTAATATTGATATTTTTGGTTAAAATGCAAATGTATTCAGGAGAATAGAAAATGGACACCGAAGGAAATGAGAATTTGTAAAGTTTTTTATATAATATTTATTAATTACGTTATTTGGATCTGTAAATATTACATGCATGTAAGCATAACTATATTACGTTTGGTTTATTTTAAAAGGAATTTATATAAATGGGTCAGGACCTTTTGACGTAATTCCACAACGGAATGTATCACACTGGAAAATAAATGTAGCACAATATAATTATCTAGTGTGTGTAAATAGTCGGAATATATATCTTAGGCAAGTGTCATTTCACTTGCCTAAGATATTCCGACTATTTACACACCCCCGTAATAATTATATTGTGCTAAATTTATGTTCATACATGTGATACATGCCGTTGTGATTTCCGTTGTGCAACTACGTCAAAAATTTGGTCCTGACTCAAATAATAAATAAGAAGAAATAAGTCAAGATTTTTTAACTGGACGTGTAATATGCACGAAAAATGAGAAACACCCTTTTATGTACCTACACGTAGAAATAATATTATGTTATTATTATAATTATGTTGTCTTTTTAGGGTTCCGTAGTCAACACGGAGGGAACCCTTATAGTTTCGCCATCTCCGTCTGTCTGTCTGTCCGTCCGTCCGTCTCTCCCCGGCTTAGCTCAGAGACTCTTAGTACTAGAAAGCTGTAATTTGGCATGGGTGTACATATTAGTTATGCCGACAAAGTCGTAAAATGAAATCTTGAAAAAAAGATTTGAGACCCTTACACGTAAAGTGAGGATGATATTTGTTTCCTCGTCTAATTCGTCTATCCCATGGTGTGGCGTATCGTTGGATAGGCCGTTCAAAAATATTGGAAGTGTGTGAAAACCATTTTTCGATGCAGAGATCTGTTTGCATAATATTAAGCTTTAAAGTGCTAAATTTTGGTAGAGTCAAGTGTCCCCCCCCTGCCAGCTAAATGGTTGATTAAGGGTATGTGAAAAAATTCATGGCAGTAGTATATAACGAAATTGAAAGGAAAACTATCACAGCTAAGTAGGCCTTTCAAGTTAACAAGTAATAGTCGACCAACTTAAAGGAGAATGCGCAAAATTGCCCCAGCTCCGGCGCAAACGGAACCTATCCAGGATTTTTGTACGTTTTATATGTATACAAAATACATGTATGTGATTTCCCCAATTAGTGGCTAACATAGAAAAAAAGTGCCTTGATTTTGCACATTTTATGTTGTTCAGAATGATGAGTACAATGACCCTTTTTCGGCTTTAGGGTAGACAAAAAATAAGATTATATTTATATTTATATATCTATATACAAGGTGGAGACGACAATACAACAATAAATTAAACTTCGTATACCTAATGCTGTTCCCAGTCTGCATACAAAAATTCAATCAAATATATCCAATAGTTTAGTCACAGGACATTATTTTACATTTTTAAGATTTTCTACATGATGTATCTAACAATAAGCCAGCGCCGACAGGTTAACGACTTCGGCAATAATCTGCAACGGTAGTATCGGTGTAAACAAAACATGTTGCCAGCTCGCTACTTCAATAACCTTCGCCAAAATTGTTCTTAAATTTTACTTCCCGATGAGAATTAATGCATATAATACCTTATCTCTGAGCCATAAGAGTCATAAAGCGTGTGAAGAAAATTAGATATGAAAATAATGCATGCGGAAGTTATTACTACTTGTTACGCACTCATGTCAATCGTAAATTAAGTATGTGCGAAAGGGATAGATTAGATAGTTTGTTTATTTCTACTTCGCTTTCTTGCCGAAACCTGCAAAAATTGGTGTAGGTCAGTGTGTCGCCGTGATCCTATGACGTCGTACGCGTCATTGTTTCGTATCGCAAGCGCAGGTGTTCCGGTTTCGCTGCCTTTGAAGCGCCCGCCCGCCCGCCGCTCGTTTTTTTATGAAATTGTGATTATCTTAAGACGACTTAGTGTGAATTGTGCGAAATTAGACGCTTTATTTAGTGACAGGACACATACAACGTAGCAATAGGTACCTAGGTAGTTAAATTATTAAGTGAATTGTGCGAAATTAGACGCTTGTCATTGTGTGTTATCTAATCGTTTGTTTTTTTGTAATAACAATGCCTCGTTTTGGTTACACAGCCATGGAGTACACCGACATGATTTTAATTTATGGGGAATGTCACGAAAACGCCGCTTTAGCAATAAGAACATACCGAGAGAGGTATGGGAACACCCGTGTATGTCCTACGGACGGCCGCATTATCGTTCAAGCTGTCCAGAGGATACGGGAAAATGTACCCTTAATCCCGCATTTGGATAGTGCTACTCCAATAGTAACAGTGACCCGAGACGAACGAGTTTTAAATTATTTTGAACGCAATCCTACGTCTAGTCTACGTAGGGCTGCTCGAAATTTTGGTGTAAATCATAAAACCATACACAAAGTTTTAAAACGCGACAAACGGAAGCCTTTTAAATACAAAAAAGTACAGGCGTTGCTACAAAGGGACAAGCCAGTAAGAGAAACCTTCTGTCGTTGGATAGAAATAAAACATTTAGATAACCCCGACTTCCTGTACAATGTGATGTGGACTGATGAAAGTACATTTACAAGGAACGGCTTATGGAACCGACAGAATCTTCGGTACTGGAGCTGCGAGAATCCGCATCTAGTACGGGAGACTTCGCACCAGTATAGATTTGCTATCAATGTGTGGGCTGGCATACACAGGAATACCATAATTGGTCCGGTTTTTATTGAGGGCAATTTAAATGGTGCAAAGTTTTTAGAACTTCTCAACGGACCCGTTTCAGATTACACGGATGATCTTCCGCTAAACGTGCACAGCCAGATGTGGTACCAGTTAGACGGAGCACCAGCTCATTCAGTGACGTCTGCCAGAGAGCGTTTGTCTCAAATGTTTGGACAACAGTGGATTGGCCGTTATGGACCAACACGGTGGCCAGCGAGGTCACCGGACCTCACGCCATTAGATTTCTTCTTGTGGGGTCATGTCAAAAATGAAGTTTATTCAACAGACGTTGATACCGTTGATGATTTAAGGAGCCGAATTATAATATCTTTTAATAAATTAAAACAAATGGCCGCTAATGGCGACCTCTTATCAAGAGTAAGAAATAATCTTTTAAGACGATGTAATTTGTGTGTTCGGGTTCATGGCGGACATATTGAAAATTTAAAAATTTAATGGATACTAAGTCTGAATACGATAAGTGATTAACTGATTAAACAGTGATTGTAATTAATAATTACTCGTGGGTGACTGTGACTATTCAGTTAATAATTTGTGATTCTGTGTAATTGTTTTTGCATTCATAAAAATAAATATGGCACAAAAAATCACGTCGTCGGCGCGGGTCCCACGACCCGACGCACCACCTATACATTACCCCGCGCTGTTGCCGCTCTTCTCACAGGTTAGTGAACCAATATTTAAAAATGGTGTTCTGTTTTGTTTACATTTTTATGCTATTTAGTTTGTTTGAAAATATTTTTTTTTTTATTTCGGTTCTAGGATTTATTTGATAGTTTCAAAATATTCCTATGAACTAGTATTACTAGTGTTTTCATTTATTGTTGTATCGTCATCTCCACATTGTATATTATATAAGTATAGAAATGTAAATAATGTATTGTATATTCAATAAATAATACTTAAGAATTTTTTTTTCTCATTTCTCAGTAGCATAGGCCGCAGTCTGGTTTTGTGACCAGTCGATGGCCCCTTTTTCATGGTCTTTAAATATATCTAGCAAAATACGGGTGTACTAAGTACCTCTGCCTATCCCTTCGGGGAACAAAGGCGTGATAATATGTTATGCGTGTGGGCTGTGTGTTGTGTTATGTAATGTTGTCTTATTATATTTAAATGGTAGGTAATAAACAAGACTTGATATTTAATGCGTTTATTCTTTCAGATCATAATTCTAGGTCTATTAAAATGTTGTCTAAAAAGGCAGCAGGATGCTCAAATTCTTGTTCGTTATGTCGGGCCCAACCAAGGTAGTACAAAATACTGATAACATGGGCGCAACTTCCTAGTGTCCGACGGCCGTGAATGCAAGAACAATAATACTCCTTTATGGCGCTCCGACCCTGTGTCTCTGTACAATACAAAATGTATGTATAATATATCTTGCTTCGCACATGCCGTGATTGTATTTTGCATCTTATTAAAACGTTTTGCTCATTATTAATTACAACTCTCTCTGAATGTCGATAGTATTCAATTTCGTAAACTCCGGTTCTTTTGATGTGCTCGCTGCAGTAAGATCGCGCTAGCTTCAAATGATACGTTTCGATAGCAATTATAATTAAATCTTCGTGTGAGAGTTCAGGGAAATCCATATTTTGGTTATTAGCGTCCAATCTACTAAATGTGACTCTTTGTCGATTTATATTATTTGCTTCGATATAATCTGCCAGTAGATTTGGTTTATTCAAGTTCAATCGAATAGATTCCATGAATTCAGGTGTATATTGGTTGTCCTCGAAGGGTTCTTGAAAGCAGTTGATAATGGCTCCTGCTATTTTAAAATCATTAATGGTATTACGTGAGGCGCGGTTAAAAATTCTTTGCCTGAAAATCTTGTAATCTCTTTTGAACTTTCCATTAACGGCTTCAACCACCCATCTACAAATAGTCACTAGTCTTGACTTGTTTGCTTCTATGGTGGTCAATTGAGTTTCGCCTCTTCGTTTCGTCGGGGGCATACGTGCATCATATCCATAGGTTTCTATGAGTGGTATCGCATCTCGGAAACCTCTATCCAATATTAGGATATCGCCCTCTTCAAATAAATAATTGAAAGCACCGTATTCAGCCGGTAGGTCGTCATTTTCTAATATTTTTTTCATGATGTCAGCATCCGTGGTTGTAGCGGCATACGGTCCCTTTATATCTATTATATGACCATCAGCACTAACTATTATAAATGGTTTTATAAGGTTTCTATATTTATGTAAGCTGTAGGTGCGTCGCTGGTACAAAAAGTTAGAGCTTTTTTCAATAAATAAGTAAGTGCCATCTAATATAATGATGGCTTTTGGAGACTCTACACTTCCAAAGATGTAGTTCGGAAGGATTCTGTTTCTTTCTATTATCTCGTTCCGAGTTATATGATTTAGCCCTATGTGCAGTGGCACAAAATCAGCCAGTAGGCATGCTCTGGTTAAGTGGATTTTTCTGTCTATGCTTCTCCTTGATACACAGAAAATAGAACTCAGCCTGGAGCTTGGTTCTCCTGTTCTAATCTTGCTCAAATATACACCCAAGTCTACTTCTGGTGAATTCGATTGTTGTCGTAGTGACGGAACTTGATCCAGAAGCCGATTGAATTTATTATGGTTTAACCCAGTCCAAAAATGAAGCTCAACGTCCGACATTTCGTTAATGTCATCAAATAAAGATTTCCTTGTTTCAAGGGCACGTGTGTAGATGTTTACAATGTCCATAAAACTATCAGCATTAAAATCATGTTGTTGATGCGTTATATGTTGTGTCAAATCTTCCATAGTTATGGTTGTCAAATGTCGCTGGCAGATCCGAGCACGATCTGGTATGTAAAAATGCAAATAGCTGAGGAGGTATACCTTAATAGAATTTGGTAGTTGGCGTAATAGTACGTTTTGACAGTGGCTTATCATGCATCGCCGAGATGTATTAGCAGCTCGAGCCATTTCGGGAACAGGTATCGAAGCTCTAACCCGTACTGGATTAGCAGGCATGGGTGGTTGGTCTTCATTTGAAATGGAGTCAATTCTATGCCAGCATGGATGGCATATGGATCGCGTACCGTCGAATGGCACCTACAAAAAGCAAAAGAGACGATAACGAATGGTTCAGTGGCTTTCTAGTTCTATGATGTATATTGAGTCATTATAATAATATGTTAATATGTTAGTCGTTAAGGTATTTATGTTATGGGTCTTTGTTATCTAAAAAAAGGTAAGGGTTGTAGGTTGGGTTTGTAAGGTTTCATCAATATTAATAACATAAAAAATACTACAAGCTCCAATAAACTTTTGCATTTACATTTCGCCAGTTACACAGATTTGTACAGATGGTTCACTGCGCAAAATCATTAGGCAAGTAACCAAAAAACGACTCTTGCTACGACACAAAAAAGTTAAATTCAGGTCGCACAGCGCTAATTAACTACAGTTATATTCACTTAGAAGTTGCCTCTCTTTGTATCGCATAACTCTTATATCTTCTGACTACGTTACATTCACTGAATTGGCCCGACAAGGCGAGCCCACCGCATACTTGCAGTTTCATACCTAAAATGCGGGTTGCGCCTTCTGTACAATTCTGTGCCAGTAGTAAGTAAATCGGTAATAGGTTAAAATAGATAATAAGTAAATATCTTGGAGCACATCATAGAACGCTATCTAGACTTAACTAAAACTAACTACGACAACGGATAAAAACATACCTAACGTTTTTTTTGTAAACACACATGTAATATTATATTATGATACATAGAAAACACCCATACCAAAACATACACACATAGAAACCTATTCATGGACTTTATATTATTATCCTTTACATGTTAAACAACTGCATATTATTTTAAGAAACTGTAATCATATTAAACATGTACTTGACAGATTTTTACCTCTTGTGGTGGTTCCATGTTACGTACAATATGTTCCACGAAGTTTGCACGATTTTGTAGAAAACGAACATTAAGAACGTGTCTACGTATTCGCCGAAGTGATCGATGACACACAACACAATGATTGAGGTCTTCCATATCAACATCCAATCGTTTAGCACTTTCAGGTCCGTTGAGATATAAGCCAAGTTGTCGTTAAAATAAAATTCAATGAAAATAACAAAAACACAGAGCACAACGAACGCAAGCGAAGTCAAGACTGCGACTGCGAGTGCATGCCATGATTATAAACAAAGTAAGTTGTGCCCGTGTCGTCTCTACTCTTCTCCCTCTATTATAACTAAAAGAGCGAGACGGCAATAGCAGCGATCTGCTACCTGCGAGTCCGTCACGTTTGCACCTGGCAAGCAATAAAACTCATTATTCTTTTAAACAATCAAAATGGTATGCAATCTTGTACGTATTTAAAAATAAGAGCCAAGTATGTCAAAAATATAGTTTTAAGTCCGCCTAGAATTTAAATGTAAGTGATTCTGTAGCCATTATTTTATATTTTACTCGATTTTTGCTAATATCGTGATATAAAATTCACGCCAAAAAAAGGCATTTTTTTCTATGTAAGCCACTGATTGGGGAGATCACATATATTTCTTTTTTATATACATGAAATGTACAAACATCTGATATAGGTTCCTTTCGCGCCGGAGCTAGGGTAATTTTCTATGAAATTTGCGCATTCTCCTGCAGTTGCAGATTTTTTTTTCCTAGTGTGGGGCAACGTTTAAAAGTTAAAAAGTTGGAGAATTGACCGTGACGTATATCGTATATGTTAAGTTTGTTTTTGGGTTAATTTCATCCCAACTCCGGAACCCTTCATTGTGCGTGGTCCGACACGCACTTGCCGGTTTTTTGTTTGTAATTTCAAATAACTAAATTCGATTCCGCGTTAACAGATCTGGGGTGGGTGCCCCATAATTGTGAAAAAAGTGTAGAATAGAATAGAATAGAATATTTATTTGGTCAGAATGTAGGTATTTACAATAAGGTGGTTACAATAATATTAAAGAATGGATAATAATTTTCCAGGCGACTAATAACTTAAAGGGCGACTAACTATTTGCTAAAATAATAACTTGGCGACTAATAACTTAAAGGGCGACTAACTATTTGCTACTAAAATAATAACTTGGCAGCGATTAAATATTATTTCTTAATCGCTGCAAAGTCATCTACTGTTATTGAATCATTTGGGTTAGGTTAGGTTAGAACAGTAACCATTAACAAGCGAAGGCGAGCGAGCGAAGCGAGCGTGCCGCGGTAGCGGCCGCCGAGCGCCAGATCCCCTCTATTGTTGGTAAATTCAGTTACCAATACAAAAATTCGATGCCAGTTTAAATTAAAATAAAGCTAAAAACTGATTATTGAGCTGCTACTTTCTACTTAAAATAATACTTCGCTGTAGCTGCCAACCTATTATTTTTGCTGCCAACCTATTATTTTTGCTACCGGATTTAATTATTTTTTAATCCCAAATTCAGATTAATTTGTCGCCGTGTTAAATACATGCCTTAAAGAATCCTTGTACATTCTACCATTTTGGCATGCAAACATTGATGCAGTTCATCAACAAACATACAAACTTTAACACAACTAAAATTTATCAGCAAGAAAATCCGATAAGGAGTAGTAACATTTATTTATAAGTAATACGGTTAGCTTCTTTTTGAAATATGTTACTGGTTCCTCTTTTATGGAATTAGGAATGTGGTTAAAAATAGCCGGTGCCATACCAAAAACACTTTTCCTTAACAAAGCAGTCCTATATCCAAAAAATAAAAAAATTACAAAAAAATTACAGCTGTCAGAATTCCGTCGAATTAGAAAATCAGACTGTACTCACCATACATCATTAAATTAAGTCGAAATGAACGCCTGCAAGATTTGAACAAGCAAGACGCTGTAGTAAAACAATCTGTTGCCTTTCCAAATTATTAGGCACTTCTTAGTACAAATTTTAATAAAAGTTATATTTTTTTACTTAGTTTATGTACGAAGCGCTAACTTAAATTCGTGAAAGTAGCAATTAGTAAGCAATTATTGATACAACAATTTTTTTTAAATTCATCAAATTTTTCACCATCCATCCTGACGTCAGAATGGCTGGTCAAAAAAAACTTTTTACAAAAAAATAAGAACCGTCTACCAAAATTAACACTACAAAGTGAAAAATAACTTTAATTTCGGAAGTCGGTGTCACCGATTTCCGAAATTAAAGTTATTTTTCACTTTGTAGTGTTAATTTTGGTAGTCGGTTCTTATTTTTTTGTAATTTTTTTTTTATTTTTCATTTTTTAGTGGGTCAGTTTTGAATTTATCTAAGTTACAATAGCCTAATGTTAACTGCTCATCACCTTTTACAAAATATTGCTGTTCCCGATGCTGGGACGTTGATTGTTGAGGAGTTCTCCTGGTAAGAACCAGGAGAACTGCCACTCACCATATGCATAGTGACGAGCATAAATTGCTTAATCGCAAACCGTTAAATAGGGTTACTCATTATTATATTGTTCCGGTCGCCATATGTGCTCTCCATCATCAGTTCCACTTCACCAAATGGTGCTTTCCGAGAGCAAATGTACGAGTTACTATAAAAAATACCCAAATCGCTATAGGTTTGCCTATAAAATTTGAGGGTTTCCCTCGATTTCCATGGGATCCCCTCATCTGATTCTGATTTGGTAGCAATGGGGCCACCTTAGGAGTATACCCTTTCAAACAAAAAAGAATTTTCAAAATCGGTCCATAATTAACGGAGTAACCGCGTAACAAACATACAAAAAAAAAAACATACCGCCGAATTGAGAACCTCCTCCTTTTTGGAAGTCGGTTAAAAAAGATTCATATTTCTCTGAATGTATCTTATTTATCGAATGTATCTTGTAGCAAATATAAGCAATTAGGTAGCAATTCTTGAATATACTTTCAGAGCTTTCCAAGGGGAACCAGCCATTCTGGCGCTAACCAACCTGTAATGTTAGTATTGAGGAATAAATAAATAAAAACATGCGAGTTTAAGCCTCTTGTCACCTATGGTTATAATAAATATCATGGCTATGTTAGGATTAATGAGTAATCCCGGTAGTTACAATCTTCCTACTGTACAATTATTTTAGATGTCCGTGACTGTGGCCGAACCACCAACGCCAATCACTTCCATATTTGGCAAATAATGAGTGCTCGAATAACAAAATTGGTAGGTACCTTAGTAGTTTTGTTTGAAGGCACGGTTGGCGCAGTGGTTAAGCGATTGACTGCCGCGCTGCGCGTCGCGGGTTCGATTCCCGCACGGAACAAATATTTGTATGACCTACAAGTAGTTGTTCCGGGTCTGGCTGTTTGTGTATGTGAGTTTAAATGTTTGTAAATGCACCCACGATACAGGAGAAATTCCTAGTGTGGGGCAACGTTTAAAAAAAAAAGTTTTCGAGAAAATCAACTTTGAAGTTGGTCACGCTCCCTTCAGCAGGACCATCATGAGTGCCGAGCTTGTCGCTTACCTCAAACCTACATAGAAAATTAGTGTCCTGCAAGATACAATTAATACCCAAAATCCAAAATTACTATTCCAGTAGTTTACGAGATATACCATGTCGTTGGTGGGGCGGCGGTAGTCACGGTGTTAAATTTTCATTTCAAGATTTCCCTATTCAAAACTGTTATTTCTTCCCAAATGAATTCAAAAATTAGTGCTCCTAAAGAAGTTCTAGTGACCAAAAATTCAGATTCCTAAGTGTATTTTAAGAAAAATTAGATTTCTTTACTTTTCGATATTAATCTCCGCGGGTAGGTAGGTCTCGAATAATTATTTTTCATTTCTCATACTCGGAAAGTAGTGTTTGTTTGATCTGAGTAGCGGGTGGAAAACGCTGCTTCCCACAGTTGCGCGGGAAAGATTCATATAATTGCTTCCCTCCCTAGGGCGGGAATGAATTTTAAATATAGAACTAAATTTTGTTAGGTAGTCTGCAGTCTTGTGAGTGTAACAGTCAGTGTGAATTCAAAAAAAAAACCTATTAAGCGAGACGGCCCGCGGCGGTGAAGTGGTGTGTTCTAAATTGAAAAAAAAACTATATAATTTGACGGAATACTACTGTAAGCTGTACCGAAATTCAAAATCTGGGTTTGATCTAGACTAATATTTGATTAAAAATGAGTTCAAGCGATTCTGAAATGTTGTCCCCAGATTCGGTTAAAGACTGCTGTTAACGTCCTAGATGCATAGCTAATCAGTCGTTCACGCCCATCGCTTCCTACCTGTGATAGCACAGCGCCTAACCCGTATGGAGAAGCGTCTACCGTCAAGATTAATTTCGCCGCGGGGTCAAAATGTGCCAGTACCTCATCCGATGCCAATTGTTGCTTAATTTTTTGTAAAGCATTTTCTTGTACTTGAGACCATTCTCAAGTTATATAACGGTGTTAATATATGGTTGAAGCGTGTGGGACAAAATTGCGATAATAATTTGTTAATCCTAGAAATGATTGCAATTGTAACACGTTCTGTGGCCTAGGTGCTTGTGTAACTGCTGTGACTTTATGTAACGACTTTTTTTATACTCTTTTTGTCTATTTTGTGCCCTAGATAGTTTACTTCAGTTTTGAAGAGCTCACACTTGCTTGGTTGTATTGTTACACCTGTGTGATGAACCTGTTCATGTGTTGTTACACCTGTGTGATGAACCTGTTCATGTGTTGTTACACCTGTGTGATGAACCTGTTCATGTGTTGTTTATTATCGCCTCCTGTTATTAATATATCGTCGAGAAAAAATACTACTCCATCTAACCCTGATACATTCCATGGCTCGTTGAAATATTGCTGGTGCGCTCGTCAAGCCAAATACTAATCTTGTATATTTAAACGGTCCGCGATGTGTATTGATACAGGTCATACTCTGTGATTGTTCTTTTAAACAGAATTGGTTATAGGCCATTGACAGATCTAATTTGCTAAACTGTACGCCACCGTGCAACTTTGCAAACAAATCATACCGTTGTCAACGGATACTTATCGACGATTAGCTGTTTATTCATTGTCACGGAAAAATCTGCGCAATTTCTCACTCCACCGTCCTTTTTTAAAACGGGTGCGATTGGTGATCGTCAAGTCGATCTAATTCGTTATCAATTTTGTCTTTCAAGGCATATGGTACTGAACGTGCTTTAATAAAAATTAGTTGCGATTGTGGTTTTAAATGCAACTCCACGGCATACTTACTAAATTCTCCTAATTTACCAGAGAACACGGTTGGTCCACTATTGAATTGTCCTTCGATCTACCAATTGATTTTACTGTAGGTGCAAGTTCCAAGTCAAACTTGCTAATAAAATCTTGGCCTAATAATGGTGGGGGCCACCGTTACGTATCTACAAACAAGTGAAGCTTATGCGACATTTTGGAATATTCAATACCTAAATGAATAACACCGACTATTTCTAAAAGTTCCCCCGTATAACTGAATAGTTTTTTTAGCTGTAAATAATAACGGTACTTTCCTGAAATGTTCGTTATATATCAGGTGTGATATAATGCTAACCGCGGACCCACTATCTATCTCGAACTCCAACCCTACTCCACCGATGAAAACGGTTGCCAGCATCGGTCAACCCTTATCACAACGTATATTTAAACACAGCTTACCGTCGTCGCCCTCATCATCCTCTTTCCCTTCCTCCACGTTTTTCACATTCGCCTTTTCATTTGAGCACATCCGTCTCAGATGGCCCTTGTTATTGCACTTTTTGCACTTATAGGTTTTAAACTGGCACTGATTGGATTTGTGATTAGCATAGCCGCACACACTGCACTTTTCCTTAACCGCGAACACGGAACCCTCATCGACGCTGCTGGTGGCCGCGCTCGAACCACGTGCAACCGGTATGGCATGGGAAGCGCGCCGAGCACACCGCATGCTCTCCGCTAATTCTACCGCCTTGGCTAACATCACGACCGTCTGGTCCTGGGCAAAGAGCTTGTCTCGCTCGGGTCCTGGCATCATGCCCATGATGAATTTATCCAGTAGAGCTTCCTCCAAGTTCTTAAACTCGCAGTGTGCCGCCAATCCCTAATTCTGGTCGCCCATTGAGTGTGGCTCTCACCTGGTCGCTGCACCGCCTAGTAGAAAATCGATTTTCCTGCAAATCCGATACTAACAACATTATGGACCTTCTTAGTCTGAAATAAAGTTTTATTTAATTTTATTTTTTATTGTGGTCCTGCTGAGTTACAAATATTGTATCAGATAAAAAATTGTAAAATTGGAAATGATGAAAGCGGTGTAAGTTATGAGTAATTTGGGAAAATTATTCGTTGTATTGATAATCATCTAATGGAACTTCAAGCATACTGTCTTCTTCATCTTCCTGCTGGGTACAATTAAATTGTTCAAAGAGCGATGCATCAGATGTCTCCTTGATGATATCGTAAGAATCCTCTTCTAATGGTGATTCAACACTGGAGCGCGATTGGCCTCGACAACTGATACATGCTAATGAACAAAACATACGACCCTGGCGGGGGGTAATTAGAATGATCACATACTGCAGATTGAATATCTTCTCGAATGATTGCTGCCGCAGCTTTCAGGATTCTAAATCGCTTTTCTTTTTCATTTGTTTTTTTTTCGTACCAAGCACGATTTAAAATATCATAGTGATTATAAAAAACATAATTATGAATGTTGATGTTTCTGACTTTTCTGTTATACCTAATAATTTTTGGATCGATGGGGACTTTTTCCAATTTATTTGTAATCTTTTTGCAATGGTGTTCCCAACATTCATACCAATTTTCAGCTCTACACGAACTAATGTAACCTTACCCCTATTTTTGAAGCTAACTAGACCGGGCTGAGACATAGGTACCTACAGGTTAAATGCTCTAAGAAGACATATTTTTGAATTTCGCGGGCTACATTAGTTATCTGCGCTAATAGAGCTGCGGTAAAAACAAATCGACTAAACTCATTTAATTCAATCAAGTGTATAGTAGTGAGTCAATAAGTAAGACAATACACTGACGTTGATACAGCCCGATTAATCTATTTTAGTTATTTTCATAGCGTTATGTCCTACTGTATTCTGCTGTGGGGTAAAGCAGCTGACATTAAAAATATTTTTGTACTCCAAAAACGAGCTGTTCGAGCAATTTACCAGCTGGGTGCCAGAGTTTCTCTAAGAGATTTTTTTAAGGATATTGGTATACTCACGGCGGCATCACAATTCATCTTCGCCAACATCTTATATGTTAGGCAAAATATACACTTATACACTAAAAACAGTGATATTCACAATATTAACACCAGAAATAAGGATAAATTACGTGCTCCTTTTCACCGGCTTCATAAGGTTCATAACTCATTTGTTGGACTTGGTATAACTTTTTATAACAAGCTACCCCCTCTTCTTTGTTAGATTTGCCTTTTAATGCGTTTAAAGTTAAAGTTAAATCCAATCTTTGTTCAAAGGCATACTATTCTATCAATGACTACTTAAACGATAATAGTTGGTCGCTGTGATTAACTCAAGACAATGTTCATGTTCTTTCTCCAGAATTAGCGTACCTACTGACAGGTTATATGAGTTCATATAATTGTTTATTTTTATTTGACTGTCTAAGTCAATTTATTTTTATTTATTAGTGACATAATATACTCATGAAAATGTTTTTTTTATGAGTTGTATTGCAATAAGTGGTTAGCTAGCGACCTAGACAATTGATTATATTATTCTTGCCTGAGCAACCGGCAGCAAGTTCGTCATGCTCCCTTAGATGTCACTGCTTGCGGTAGCGTCGCGGGTCGGGTTGCCTCCTTCCCTCAAATATGGCGAGGGGGGTGATGGCTGATCTTTGCGTTATGCTCGTGAACGGGTGCTGCTTGTGGTGACTGGTCGTCTTGCTGACCATGGTTTTATTATTGTTATTAATGATTAACTGTTTTTTATTTTACTACGATGGTGCTAGTTTATCATTTTGACTTCGAGTTGCAGCTATAGCTTTGTGTGGGCGGGCACGCCCATTATGCCTGGAGGCTTTTATTTAGGTACGTTCTGTTTACGTTATTTCTGCTTGAGTATAGTTTTCGACGATTTTTATGTTTTTTTTTGGTATAGTGGCGTGTGCTAGCTAACATAAGGCAAATAATTTAATGTTGTGTTGCGTAATGCAAATTCTTTTACATTTTATTGTATAGATTCAAGTTTTATATCTGAACAGACAGCTGTGCTGCTGGGGAGTTTGTTGCGCCACTTCTTCTTCCCAGCTAAAGCACTAGGAAGTGGTGAAGGGTGGGCGTTTTTGGGGGACTGTCTTATGTAATTTTTGACGTTCGAAAAGTGCTGATTCTCAGCCTAGTTTGAATAAATGACTTTTGATTTTTGTTTTTTTTTTTTTGATTTTTGAGTCGATTATACAATGTCGCCCATGCGCATGTGACCGCCCGTAATTTTCTGAATATTCATGAAAAAATGTCGAAAATAAACTTCAAAAGGGGGGGTCTATCTATAACATTTTTCATGTTATTCAATTTTTAATTTTTTAATGTACGGCAATGAAGGATCGGTACCCAAGTACTGGTCTACTTGGATATCGACGTCTGTACTCTTCGACAGCAGCGTTTCGTGGATTTTTTACATCATCTCATGGTTTTCGGTCGGAGTGTCAAATTAGGTACCTTCACATACAAACCTTTAATTCAGCAGGGATTCCAATCCGCCGCCGCCGTCGCTGTCTCTGGAGAAAGGGAATGAGCTCGTCAATTAGCTCCCTTGCTTGCTCCTTACCAAGCCAAAACGTTTTGACAAACCCCGCCTTGGGAAGTTCACGAAAGGCATTCACTTGCAGCTTCATTAGTGCGCGAGATTTGCGCCGCTGGCGCAAAAACAACCCTCGGCGGTTGGCACTAAAAGCCGCTGCCATGGCCGGTGCCATACTCCACCGCAAAGTACACTTTATTTTAAATAAAAAAAAAATAAACAAATTGTATCCAATCAATAGGGAAAATAGGTGTCGTTGTTCGATGGCTTCATAATGGCGGTTCGATGGCCAAAACACTATTCAAACACGATAAAAACAAATGTCAAATACACTTAAAATATTAATTACAGACTAACGTAAGCTTGGCATCACGACGCCATTGTAACATTATAGTGGACTAGACTACCAATTATTACAATAGTCTTATACTATGGCGTTTCAATGGCCCTACAGTGGCAAGTGAATGACCATAAATAGTTTGTAGAATACCAAATGTCAATGAATATTCTATTGAGACACTACTGACACACTACCGACACACTATTGACAAGTTGGTTATCTTACAGAATTGGGCCTCAGGAAACGACTGCTTAGTGAGGGCTTCTTTTGGTTGTGTTAAAATCTTGGAGCGCTAATCGTCTTTGCGGTAACCCAAGTACTTGGGGTCTGGTAGATTCCAACATTATTCCGGTTTTTCCTGGGAATAACCTGAGAGGCTACATTGCTCATTTCATGACGTCGATGCCAAGTGTTCCAACGTGATGAGTCCTGAACAAGCCCTCGCAAGTGTCGATAATGGCGCAGTATTCGCGCAAGTGTCTTTATCAGATTAAGTGATCGACTGAGTCAGCCCCACTCGACCGGTGCAATAAGTAGAGAACCTAGTCCGGGACCGGCACAGTGCTGTTTACATCGTCAACATGTTCAAACTGCTGGTACTGAGTTGTCTGTTGATCAGCTGTTTAGCTGACCCCTTCAGCCTTCCATCCTGGTGAGTTATCATTTTAATTAGTTTTTTTTGTTCTTTATAGTACCTATCTAATTTCATGAAGCAGTCGACGGCTGCAGACGGACGCATGATCGCAGCTCAGATAAACCGTTCACCGCAACAGTTACTGCTGAGAAGCCTATGACATGTATGTAGCCCGCAGGCTGCAGTTGGTATGTAATCGTATCTACACATAAAATTATAACAGAGTTGTTATAAGTACCTAAGGATACCTAACTTATCCATGTAGGTACACAAGCGAGCTGAACCCAGGACTGGGCGCAGTAATAGTCGTTCACAAGTTATCGTTACCATGATGTTCTGGTGGTAGCTGGCTATTTCTTATTAATTTTCTTTCGTCAAACCTTTATAGGTTTGATTTTTAAAAGAATAGCTCATGGTGTGTTGGAGACATTTAACTTCTCTAACTACTCGTACCTTGCCTTGCCTTAATTTTATGGTGTGCCACAAGAAATACAACTTGCAGTTTATTGCCAAAATTGAAGCAGCAATTCAACTGACCCCGTCTAAACAACACGTACAATTGTAGCACGATCAAAACTGGTATTATTTGTAAACAGCATGTACCATAAAATCGCAAATACAATAAAATCGCACGTAACTACAATAATCGCATTCAATTCAGGCATTTCAAATGCAAATTTTCTAATACAGGCAATGTGTGCATAGTTGAGGAATTCCTATGGCCACCTTCCAGTTCCATCATCAGACCCTGGACTCCATCTTGTGGAGAAAAATCCAACGAGAACAAGACACGACGGGGCTATCTTGTTTTGTTGAGGTGTTCCTATGGTCAACGTCTGGTTTCATGATCAGACCAGCTCTATGGTACAAATGATTGCAATGTCACCGAAGTTACATAGGTATGCCAAGTTTTCGCTCAATCGGATGTTCGGAAATCGGATGATCGGTGCTTGGAAACGAAACAAGTTAAAAAAAATCTTGAGAAGACGTTCAATATATTTATAAATATAAATATTTGGCAGCGCAAATACGGGCAATACTGGAATCAATTGTATGTACACACGGCTACATATCAAGCTATACATTTCCAGTATGAGCTGACCTCTCATCGTACGGAAATACTGTACAATGCGAGATTAGCTTATACTGGAAATGTATAGCCGTGTGTACAAGGACGTAATCTGTAGAAGGGCCATAACTTGAATGCAACAATCGCCTTGCAATAAAGTCACGTGCAATATTATTGAATAGTAACACTTGCATTCAATTATTGTATGCCATTTTATGGAAATCGCACGCGTGTAAACACTTGCATTCAATTCTTGAATGGCAATAAGTGAACGTGCTTTATGGTATGTGATTATTGCCCGTGAACGTTCCGGAAATGTGTAAATGGAGCGTCTGATTTAACTAGTCAAAAGACACAGGTCCATCAAAGTCGTGGAGGTCTTTTGTACGCTATACTTATTAAAAGGTTATCGAAAGGTTACGAAACCCTTTTATTTGTAGTACGGTGTTGGTAGGTTCTACACATTCTGGACTTGAAAGGTTAGTGTTACCTACATGTTGGACAGAGAAATTGTGTCTTCAAACTAACGAACAGATCAGTTTTCAAGTTCTAGGATTGCTTTAATAACGTGGCTCCCACTAACTAAGCGTGGTAACTACTGATTACCCTCGGGGTTATTTAAAATATGACAGGTCCAGCAGTCAACGTTACATTTATTTTTATTTTTTATAACTTATTTATTGATACCAAAAATATTAACATTATAACAACCATAATGCGAAAAAGAAAAGTAGGCTATAATGTAAATAAAACAACATGGGAGCATCTGCAGCCGAACTAGGTGAAAAACCTGTATCTCGGCATACAGCGCCATACCTCTCTGGACACTGGACATTTTTAGCCAACATTTACAATTTTGTTAAATCTTACAGAACAATTTAATTAATAAACAGTATTTTAGTTATTAAAATAGAGAAATTGGTTACACTTATAAGTTGTAGAGTGTGGACAGGAGTGAGAGTATGTGTGTGTGGGTGAGTGTGTATGTGTGTGTGTGAACGTGAGTGTGCATGTCTATGTGATAGTATATCTTGAGAAGGTAGTAAAAAGTTGTTTATGATGAAAAATTGCTTAGGTAAAGGAGACCTGGTTACTCTGGTACAGTTAAAAGTTTTTCTGTCTCTTCATAAGATAGTGTCAAAAAGTACTCTTTCACCTTATTTTTACACTGGGTCTTGTTTAGAGAATAGATATGTAAGTGACAGTTAATTTTATTATAGATATAGGGACCCAAGAATAGACAAAATCTTCGAATGAATGACGTGTGTAGTTGGTGTTTACGAGTACACACTATTTGACCCCTGCGCCTACGTTTATAGTTGAAGTCATAGATCAATTCCTTATGTTGCCTTAGAACGGTAGTAAGTAGGAAGAGCTGACGGACAGTAAGTACTTCACAGTATTGGTATAATAAATAGGTCGAAAATAAGCGAGGCTTAAAAGTGCATACCTTTAGGATAGTGCGTTGCGCAATCTCAATTGGTTTAATAACAGTTTTAGGAGCTCCTCCCCAGGATGAGATGCAATACGTTATGATCGATTGACACAAGGCAAAGTAGATTTGTTTTAATAACAAAGCATCCACAACATGTCTCAGCCTCTTGAAGACATATATGAGTTTTCTGGCTCGAGCGCTAAGAAGTTTTATGTGGTCTTTAAAGCTGAGATTACTATCTATCAAAATCCCTAAATATTTGAAGGTGTTAACATGTTCTATTGTTTCGCAAGTGCAATTTATACACAGAGAACATTGATGAGACAGTATACTGTACTTACTCTTAATTAGTGACGGTTGACGGATATTGAAAGTCAGAAATTTTGTTTTGTCAGTATTTAGAGTCAACAGATGAAGCCGAAGCCAGTCATTAACAATGTTAAATCCAGTTTGCGCTGCATTAAAAGCCTCGTCCCATGTATCGGTGGAAAAGAGGAGAGCTGTGTCATCAGCATATGATATTATATCGCCTTTGGGAATGATGGTACTTGTAAGATCATTAATATATATAAGAAAGAGTGTTGGGCCCAAAATGCTGCCCTGTGGAATGCCGAAAGAAACCGGGAGATCAGCGCTTACATGACTACCTATTCGAACACTCTGCTTCCGCCCGGTGAGATAGCTCTGAAATAGTTGTAGCTGGGTTCCTCTGACTCCAAGCTTCTCAAGTTTGGAAATTAAGATGGGGATAGAAATTGTATCGAACGCTTTTTTTAAATCTAGGAATATGTGTAGGAGATAGGGTAAAATAATATACATAAATAGGTTCGTTATTATATTTTTCAGTAAGTGACTCAGCAATACTTCATGACAATAATAATTAGCATAATAGAATTTAAAAATAATAACCCAGTAAAAATACAACAATATTTAAACATACAGGACCTGACAGTTCAGAGCACCGTTGTGCCGTGTCCGCTATCGGACAGCTTCTGATCTGTCGATAGACAGTGCGCCCGTTTTAAAGCAAGATTCACTCGTATAGTGGGGGAACAAGTAGTCAGTTACAATACTTTCTTATACCGGAAGTTGATAAAAATATTATTAAAAAATCATTAAATAATTTATCTCCCACACGGCCATACTGACGAGCAGCCTTTATGGCTCGCGAACAAAATTCATAAAAAGATTTATATCAGTACTTTCAAATCATATCATTAATAATTTCAGACAATTAGTCAAATCACACCACCAAAAATTATCAAATAGTTACCAACGGTCAAATCACTGACCCAATCGTCATTTTCAATGGCTGTTACATTACATAGCCAAACCACATGACCACCAAAGCCAAATCACATGGCATCATGATGTATCTACCAAATCACATGGTATCATGATTCTGTATATGCCAAATCACATGGCTATTGTCAAATCTCATGACAACAAGATATATGCCAAATCACATGGCTATTGTCAAATCTCATGACAACAAGATATATGCCAAATCACATGGCTATTGTCAAATCTCATGACAACAAGATATATGCCAAATCACATGACATTGGTGAGATTGTTAAGCATAACCATAACCGTTGGCCAGACGCTCAGGGATATGCATGACAATTTCAGAATTGCGTTTTATACAATAATAAACACATCATAAAAAGATTAATTAAATATCCTCGTAACAATAATCAGAAATACCTAAAGTGTCTGTCAGCTCACATCCGCAAATTATCATGAGATACATACAACTCATTGCCAGTTTTATTAACTCTGACTGTATATCTATCGTTATCATTTACTTGAGTAATGACGCATGGACCTTTAAATTTACTGTCAAGTTTGTTAATTACTCGCGGATTTTGTTTTACCAGTACTATATCACCGACGTTGAAAGGTATAATTTTAGCTTTAGATTTATCATAATCCGCTTTTTGAGTTGTAGCTAGCTCGTCCATTCTGAGTTTTGACTCTTGGTTGGAAAGGTGTATGACCAGTACTTTTACTAAAGGTGCTATTGATAGCCAACTGTACTTCGCCAAAAGCATCTTTCCAACTCTTTTTGGTTGTATTTTCAACAATGGTAAAACAGTTCGTCAGAACTTTCATGATCCGCTCGACCTGGCTGTTTGCACGACTTACACCACTAGCTATAAAATGCAATTCTATAGACCAATTTTCACAGAAACTCGTAAATTCTTTGCCGGTATAGGAAGCAGCCTGATCACAAATTATACGTTTAGGGGTACCAAAAGTATAAATTAATTGCTTTAAGACATTTATTGTAGCTACTGCAGTTAAATTAGTAACAGGATTCAAGTAGCAGAATTTTGTAAATGCATCTATAAAGACAACTGCGTATTGTTTCATAGGTTTATTGCCACTCAGTTTGCCCGTTGTGTCCATATGGACTGTATGAAAAGGAGTAGGGGGCTTATCTATAGGGTGTAATGTAATCTGTCGCGAACCAGATTGCCTTTTATTTATTTTGCAAGTCAGACAACTGTCAACGTATTTACGAGTATACTTAGACATATTTGGAAACCAAAATTGTTCTCTTATTTTTTTCATAAGTGGAAGCTACATTTTTGTCGATACTCCCTTGTTTAATTGATTCGATTATATTCTTGGTTTCTAAATCATTATTTTGTTCTACTTCTAGCCATTCACTATAATTTTGGATATTATTTATGTTGACAGTTGATGGATTGCGACTTAGGTAATCAACATGAGGAATACGTTCTCCCTTTCGATACTCGATACTAAAATCAAAAGATTGTAGGTAAGCCCACCACCTATGAACCCTAGGAAGCAATTCTTTTTTATTACGCGAGGCTTTTAGCGAGTTACAATCAGTAATGACTTTAAATGGCCTGCCAAGCAAATAATGACGAAAATGCTTAATAGATCTAACGACTGCCAGAGTTTCCAACTCATATGAGTGGTAATGACTTTCGGTATCAGTGGTGCGCATGCTAAAATACTCCACTACCTTCAACTGATCATGTTTTTGAAAAAGAATTCCCGCTAGACCTGCGGAACTGGCATCCGTGTGAAGTTCGACAGGCTTGGCAGGATCGAACAAAGCTAGAACTGGTTCAGAGGCAAGGTACTTAAGGATTTTATCTCTAGCAGTTTCCTGCTCCGATGTCCAGTGCCATTTAACATTATTACGTGTCAGATTATACAAAGGAATCATGATAAGGGAAAAATTAGGAATAAACTTTCGGAAGTAACTTGCTAGTCCACAAAATTATCTCACTTGTTTTACAGTTACTGGAATGGGAGCATTTAAAAGAGCGGAAACTTTACCCTGACTTGGTTTTACTTGGCCGTTGGAAACAATTCTTCCCAAATATTCGATCTCAGTTTTTAAGAACTTACATTTTTTACATTGATAGAAAATCCTGTTTTCTGCAAAGCTTCAAGAACTAACTTCAAACGTTCTATATCTTGATCAGCTGTTTCTGAATAGATTACTACATCATCAATGTAAATTAATACGAACTCATCTACAAACTGCTTAAGGGCTGTGTTGATGGCTCTTTGAAACACAGAAGATGCATTGCATAACCCAAATGGCATTCTTAGGTACTCATATTGCTAATATGATCGTCAATAATGGGAAGTGGAAAATGATCACGAACGGTGTTACTATTCAATTCCCTGTAGTCGACACACATTCGGTCACTACCATCCTTTTTTCGAACTAATAATATTGGACCTGCGAATGGGGAATTCGCTATCACGAATTATATTGTTATCTCTCCATCCTCCATCTTTAATAATGATTTTAACCTGTTCACGCTCAGTAGGAGCTAATCGATGAGGTCGTCGTTGAACTATTTTATCCGGATTTTTTAATCGAATATTTAATTCACTAGTAGTTACTTGAGAAACCGCATTGCCAAACGTAAACATTTTAAAATGAGATCTCAATAAGTTGGATAGAAGTATCTTATGCTCAGAAATAATTTCAGGATTGATATCGACTCCGTCTAAATCAACATCTTTTTTAAAATAACTTATACTGTAAGAGTGGCGATAGACTTTAGCAGAATTCCTAGAGAATGTCACCTGAATCCCAGGTATTTCAAATAAATTTTGACCAAGCAATACGTCATACTGAATGTACCTATCAGGGACCAGAATGAAATCTAATTCAACGTTCATGCCATCAACACAGACCATACACAGCTTTTTACGTGATGAACAGAAAGCATTCTCTCCAACACCTCTCAGAAGAATGGTTTCACAAGTTATTTTACCTTTAATTGAATCGCCAATACGATCGCGCATTAGAGAACATTCAGCAACACTGTCTATCAGGCAGGAATAATCGTGATTATCAATTTGAATGGTATGTAATTTTTTGTTACTTAAAACCAAGCTATTCACGTGAGAGGCCTTTTCATCTTTAGTTTTCTTATTTAAGCGGTGAAACCAGTTCTCACTGGAATGCCCTCTTTTATTACAAAAAGTGCACGATGTTACAGGGGGTTTTGAACTAGATTCTACTGGTTTTGAACTATTCGAATTAGTAGTAGAAGCTGAATCTTTACTAGGCCCGCGATTAGTACCCAAACGACAGTCTCTTTGAATATGGCCTAATTTGTGGCATTTGTGACATCGTCTAGATGAAGTATCATGGAGTAGATCCGTTTTTAGAACGCTTAGATGGAATATTGTGATCAGACTCTGACAGGCCCTTTTTCGCTTATACGAATTTAGACTCTGAATTAACTGTGGCAAATTTTTCGGTGTAAGGCGTAGCAAATCAGAACGAATACGAAAGTCAGACATACCTGAAATAACTGCTTCGACGAGGCGTCAGTCATCTCCACACCAATCGCCTTCTTTGCCAACTCCCATTTTCGAGTGGCGTACTCCGCAAGACTGCCGGCCTGCTCACTGGTGTAGTCCATAAACAGCGTTAGGTCGTCGTAGTAACGAGCTTCATTCTACTGTCCTTGAGTTACTGCTGCTATTGGCTGCCATTGAACCACGGAGAGGTGCATCACCATCACCTGGGGATGCCATAGCCCTATTGGTTGCACTTGGAACAGCGACACCCGCTGTCCTTTGTCCCAAGATTGGTGATTGATGACCAGGTGTAGGACTTTCTTGACACATTTGCGTTGTTTCTTCATCATCCTGCAGGAGCCCGTTCTCGACTGCATCAGATTGATTTCTATTCATTTTCCTGAAATCAAACATTTGTAGGCGTAGTTTTTTTTGTTATCAATCCTACTTCTGATGTAGGAGATAGGGTAAAATAATATACATAAATAGGTTCGTTATTATATTTTTCAGTAAGTGACTCAGCAATACTTCATGACAATAATAATTAGCATAATAGAATTTAAAAATAATAACCCAGTAAAAATACAACAATATTTAAACATACAGGACCTGACAGTTCAGAGCACCGTTGTGCCGTGTCCGCTATCGGACAGCTTCTGATCTGTCGATAGACAGTGCGCCCGTTTTAAAGCAAGATTCACTCGTATAGTGGGGGAACAAGTAGTCAGTTACAATACTTTCTTATACCGGAAGTTGATAAAAATATTATTAAAAAATCATTAAATAATTTATCTCCCACATATGGACAAACATTTTTGTCTTTTAGCTAGATTATTGGCTATAAAGTTAGTAAGTGTAGAAACTGCTTCGTCCGTAGATTTACCAGCTCTGAAACCAAACTGATTATCAGCAAGTAGATTATTTTTTTCCAAGTAGTTTGTAAGTCTACTATTTATTATGTTTTCCAACAATTTAGATATAGAGGGGAGAATTGATATCGGGCGATAATTAGAAATTTCATTTTTGTCGCCACCCTTAAAAATTGGACGGACTTCGGAGAATTTTAGTTGGGTTGGGAAAATACCTGTTTGCAAGCATAGATTGAAAATGTTCGTTAGAGCCGGGACAAGGAAATCAATGTGTTGTTTCAAGATCTTATTTGATATTATATCCCTGCCTACTGAGCATTCGGTTTTTAAACCCATCACTAGGCGAGAAATCTCATCCTCACTTGTAGCCTCCATCACAAATGAGTTCAACCTTAAATCGGAGCCATTTACATTCATCATCTGAGCCAAATCAGAACTGACATTATTTTGCAAGTTTAAGCAGTTTTCAGCCAAAGTCTTTACTCCACGTTTATGAAATAATGATTTATTTCGTTCAAGGATTTTTCGGGCGAGGAATTAATTTTCAGAAGGTCATTTGGGTGACTAGTTACTTTATTCATTTTTGACATTAATATTATATTAGGAAATACAACGTTATAAAGTCAGCGTGGTGTGCCCGAAGTTGTGTCAAAACTCTCGGCTGATTAGGTAGGGTGGTTTAATATTATATACCTAATTAGTTATTTACATACAAACAATATGTTTATTTCAATAAACATTAAGTAGGTACGTTTCTTTACAACGCTTGGAGTCACCTTTAAAGCAAGGAATTGCTTGTAGTAGGTGTGGGGATGTGTGTCAGTGGATGTACTCGCAGTAAGGAAACAGACAGTTTTTATGAATAATGAAGTACTTATATTCTCACCAATAATAATCAATTAGACAGGAGCACGTTGTCGACTTGTCGCGGCCCGACCCCAGAGGAAAGTGAACGAGACATTCAAATGAATATGGCTACTGAGTCTGAGAGCGCACGGTAGTGATGCCCGTAGCATTTGTATTTAGTAACATTTAGTGTTGGAATTCCAACAGTAAGTAGGAGACTG
This sequence comes from Tiliacea citrago, assembly GCA_963921375.1. Classification (NCBI taxonomy): domain Eukaryota; kingdom Metazoa; phylum Arthropoda; class Insecta; order Lepidoptera; family Noctuidae; genus Tiliacea; species Tiliacea citrago. The sequence continues at coordinate 27,200,953 of OY992790.1, read as the reverse complement.
CAACTTCTTCTGAATATTCCCGATCAGTAATACCGCTGTCGTTAACACTGTTGACAATCGGGAAAAAAATATCCGCTCGTACACAGTGTTAAGGGGGATGCGCTAAGGTATCCCGCGAAATTCAAATTTTCAAAAAATATGGCTTTACAGAATTATAATCATTAAAATCAGCATTACAACTGTCTAAGTTCATAAAATCCAACTGAATGATTATTTCAGAAATAGTTATTCAATAGGATTTTTCGAAGAGAGTTAGTTGTAATGCTGATTCTAATGATTATACTTAATTCTGTAAAGCCATATTCGTTACGGCCGCGAATCATATTTAGATCAACATACAACCTCTTACTGACCTGCAAATTGCTAAAAACGTAATAAAATTTGAATTTTGCGGGCTATCTTAGCGCAGCCCCCTTAACGAACGAAACTTTTCTTTCCCGATCGTGCATACGAGTATTATGATTATTAGTTCAAGAGTCAAGGTAAAAAAAAGTTAATAAAAAAAATAAAAAACATGACTACGTAAAAAGTGAACTTAAAAAAAAGATGGCAACAAGATTTATATAAATCAATACTCTATACAATCTCATGCAGTCGGAGGCAATAGGAGATGCCTATTTTACACTTTTTAGTTTGGATTATGTAATGGTAAATTAGGTTAACCCTTAAAATCGGGTGATAACGGCCTCCTACTCACTCACTCCAAAAGTTCGGGATAGTTTTTTTATCATTTCTCATTTAAATTATCTACATTTAAACATATACCTACAGCTATAGTTGTAAGTCTTACTAATCATTGTTGAGTCGAAGATACTTGATTCAAGATAATTCTATTCTATTCTATACTATGTATATATGTTTGTAATCACCTTTTAAAACTCTGATTTTGTTACCCCACTCGATAGGCCTGGGAGATATTTTTTTCAAAAACACACATTTTGGTGCCAAAAGTCCGCTATTTTGATTTTTATTAATTTTAATACTTATCTTTATTGCGCGAGTCACACTGTGTGACTCACGCAATAAAGATTCATCAAAATCTGTTCAGCCGTTTGGTAGTTACGAGGGAACATGGGGACAGACATACATACAAGTCAAACCCATAACCCTCCTTTTTTGGCTTCGCCGTAGCCGGGTAAAAAGTGGAGTGCAATTAAAGATGACACGGATTTTTAAATGCTTTAGTTAGGACTTTCAAAGGAAAAATTAAATAAAAAAAACTTAGTTTTTACTATCAGTATATGTTTTACAGTAATCACTCTAGACGAGAAACTGCAATGGGGACCACATATAACCTCTTTTGCGGGGCGGCTAAGCTCGGCCGCTTATGCTTTTAGAAAGATAAGACAGCTAACAGATAGAGAAACCGCGCGTTTGGTTTATTTTAGCTACTTCCACAGCATCTGAATTTCGGTAGAACATTTGGTGGCTTAATTTGTTGCATTTTAACCATACTATGACGTCCTGCAAGGAATACGTCGAGTTACCAGTAACCCTGTATATTACATTATATACTCACAAACTGACTTATTTTTTTGGATAACATACTTTTACGATGTTTGTAAATATGTGAGCTATCTATCTCATAATTAAGTAATTTTTAATTCTTTTTAACTATTATGGTATAGTAATTTTATTGTAGGTGCATCGTCTTCATATATTATTATAATCATTAAATTATTGTACTCAAACAAAATATTGTAAAACATTTTTAAAAGAGTAATGGTGGAGTTTCTTGCACATTCTTCTCCATAAGAAACTACCTTTTGGAAGGGGCAACTAGAATCAATTCTATTTTTTTTTGTAAATTTTGAGGTTCAAAAGTGCCGCTTAAGTGCCTATTCGAAATAAATAATTTGACTGAGTAATTATTTTACAATAATAATATTTTTATACTTACAATTAGTTAAGATAATGCCAATGGACTTTATATTTCGTATCACAGGTAATCATCTAATCTATTTGTATAAAAATGAATCCCAATTGGTCACGCTCACGCCATAACTTGAGAACGACTTTAACGATTTCATTCAACTTTTTTAAAGTTTATACTTTGTAGAAGGTTCTTAAGGAAAAAAAAAATAAGAAAATTGCGCAGATAATTGGAAATATCAAATAATAATTTTTATTTTCATAAAGTACTAGGCTCGTATGAATTCAAGATAGTATTTCAATCATTAGTATTATCCCACTAATTAGGATTTGGTTGAAATAGTTTATCTGGATACCAAGATACAGGCTGTGCCTAGTTTGGGGTTCTTCAATTAACATTGTTCCTGTTTACAAATGTTTACTAACTTGTGTGTCAATAGATTGATTTTATTTTATTTTTTAGGTATTCTCTGTTCACGACACGAGACGTTGTGCACAATTTAGGTATTCTCTGTTCACGACACGAGACGTTGTGCACAATTTAGGTATTCTCTGTTCACGACACGAGACGTTGTGCACAATTTTGAGCAGTAAACCTAATAAAAAGTATTAGGCTTGCATGAATTCACGATAGTATTTCAATCATTAGCTTCTTTTGCTGATTCAGCTTATTTTGCTTCTACGTAATAGGATTTGCATGAAATTTAGGACACAGATATTTGGCATTTTCTTAATTAATTTTAAGTATAAAATATTATTATTGTATTTTTTTACTACAACATAGGTATAGGTACTGATTGTAAAGTAAAAAAGAGGTATTTTTTTATTTTGTTGTTTATTTTTTGCTTTGAAAGTCGTAATTAAAGCATTTTAAAAATCCGCGCCATCTTTAATTGAACTCCACTTTTCTACACCTTGACTCTTGAACTAAGCATTATGTACGATCGGGGAAAAAAGTTCCGGTCGTCAACACTGAACGAACGGATATTTTTTCAACAGTGTTATTACAGACAGCTGGGATATTACTGATCGGGAATAGTCGAAAAATAGTCCCGTTCGTCAACACTGTGAACGAATGATACTTTTGTTTCCTGATCGTCCCCAATGTTGACGATAAGGTGTTACTGATCGGTAAGATTCGGTAGCTGTCACATACAAACCGGTATAAGAACCTAACTCTTGTTTTATGTGTCCCAGGTTGCGTGAGGCAGGTCGCCAGCACCGCCACCCTCGGGGCTGCGCCGACCGTGCGGAGGGCAGGCGAGCGTGCGCGCGCATCGACCACGGCGAAGCGCTGGCGCCACATGGCCGTAACTGCAGCCTGTTCTTCTACTGCAGCGGCACCGCACGCCCCGCCTGTCGCAAGTGCCCCGCCGGCCTGCACTTTAACCCACAGCGGCAGGTGTGCGACTGGCCCGAAAACGTAAACTGCGCCTCGCGCCCCCCACGCCCCCACCACAATGGAACAACGCTTTATCCTACCACACCCGACGCAAATGCTACGGTTACAGTAACTGATGGAACTATAACTGATTTACCTACAACAACTATAACTGAAGCATCTTCATCTGAACCACCTACTACAACTGATGGAAATACAACTTATACTGAGCCAAGTGTTATAACAGTAACTTATAACAGCTGGCAAAATTATATTCCTTGGAGTCGTAAATAACGTTGATATGTCGTTACTGACTTAACAAAGACTTAAAAGCATAACCTTAACTATGTATTTCTTTTTGTTTGTATAGTAGCATAGATCTACGATATGATTCCAATATTGAGTTCAAAATGTTGTCTATATAATGTTTAAATGTCTAAGAATGGCCGGTTATAGTTAACAATGTTAATCAGCCGGGTGTTATCGTTATATTTTTGTGAAGTTCGGTGTTGAGCAGTTTTGAATCAAATTCAAATTATTTGTGCTCCGATTTTTTTTGTCATCATTTGGATTTATTAGGACATAGTTAACATTTTTACCGAAAACTTTACTACTTAAATAAAATGTTGTTTCAGTAAATTTCGTATTCTTTATTTAACACAATGTTGATTATGACGTGGACGGACAGACAACTTATTGTACATGACAGTGAAGCGAATATGATAACCGCGAGTTCAGCGGGGCTCAGTAGGGCTCAGGGTTCAGCAGGGCTGCGCGCTCGCCGTCGCATACAGTATCGACAACGCGTTGCAGAGCGCGCGGTAGTTCACCTGCGCAGACAGAAAACACATTACCTGCATATAGTTAGGTAATATTATATGACGGCTAGCATGTTTGATCTTGGGTATTAGTATGACGCTGTTCTCTTAGGTTTTGTATGACGCTGTTCTCTTAGGTGTTAGTATGACGCTGTTCTCTTAGGTGTTAGTATGACGCTGTTCTCTTAGATAGATATCAGTATGACGCTGTTCTCTTAGGTGTTAGTATGACGCTGTTCTCTTAGGCGTTAGTATGACGCTGTTCCCTTAGGTGTTAGTATGACGCTGTTCCCTTAGGTGTTAGTATGACGCTGTTCTCTTAGGCGTTAGTATGACGCTGTTCTCTTAGGTAGATATCAGTATGACGCTGTTCTCTTAGGTGTTAGTATGACGCTGTTCTCTTAGGCGTAAGTATGACGCTGTTCCCTTAGGTGTTAGTATGACGCTGTTCTCTTAGGCGTTAGTATGACGCTGTTCCCTTAGGTGTTAGTATGACGCTGTTCTCTTAGGTATTAGTATGACGCTGTTTTCTTAAGTGTAAGTATGACGCTGTTATCGGAAAAGATAGCCCTCTTTGAGGAGTACCAACGCACTTAGTCTGAATACGTACTTATCTACCTACCTACCTATATTATGTGTACAAAATTATAATCTAAAATCAGCAACGACTTTTTTGAAATCTAACCTGTGTCGTCCCACTGCTGGGCAAAGCAACGGCAAGAGCTTATTTTCAAAATCCTACTGACATTTTCAGTATCCTATAGACATTAAAAAACACTAAATCCACCGGTTATGATGGGGTTCCCTCTATCTGGCAGAATCTTGATGCTCCGAAATTTATTTGGCATAACACACTTGGCATAATTTTCTTTAAACGATTATTATTAAGGCATAAAAATTATTTAATATAATTTTTGTTTGACCGAATGTTTATATGTTCGATTTACAATGGCATACCTTTAAGATGGCAGAATTTTATTTGGCATAATTATCTTTGGCAAAGTTAAAATTCCGCATTATTTTATTTAGCATAACTTTTATTTAAAGCGACGATTATTTGGTACAATTTGCTGCCGCGGCAGCGGCCGGCGACTGCCAGAAACGACTAGATTATATAGAAAAAAAAAATCTGTAATGTGATAGATGAGTTTTTCAATTTTATGGGTATGAAATGTATACCAAAAGACGATTCTGACTGTGAACATTCTGCGATAATTATAATGGTTCTACTTTTTAATTATTAGGTTGGGGAAAATGTCTTTTCGCATTATAGTATGTATGAACTTGGCTTTACTAACTCTTTGGCTATACTATTTGTAGCTGGCTGGTTTTGGTATCATTGAAAGTTTAAATTTTAACATAATTCCAAATTCAAATTAGGAAAATGTGTGATTTTCATTTGTTTTTCGTACTGTCAAGATGAGTGAATCTAATGAAGAAATTCGATACATTTTAAAATTTTACTACAAAAAAAGGTAAAAATGCAACGCAAGCCGCGAAAAAAATTTGCGATGTTTATGGACCTAGTGCAGTGTCTGTGAGAGTAGCACAAATTTTGTTTAAGCGTTTTCAATCCGGAAATTTTGATATCAAAGATGCACGTCGCTCTGGTCATGCCATTTTGAAAAAGTGGAGCAAGATATATATCACGTATATATCCAAACAACTGGGAATTGACCACAAAACAGTTTTGGCACATTTAAAAAAAACTGGGTACACAAAAAAGCTCGATATTTTGGGTACCTCACGAGCTCACTGAAAGAAACCTAATGAACCGTGTACTCATTTGTGATTCTTTATTACGACGTAACGAAACCGAACCATTTTTGAAGAAGCTGATAACTGGTGATGAAAAGTGGATCACGTACGACAAGAACGTGCGAAAAAGGTCGTGGTCAAAGGCCGGTCAGGCTTCACAGACTGTGGCGAAACCCGGGTTAACTCGCAACAAGGTGATGCTGTGTGTGTGGTGGGATTGGAAGGGCATTATTCATTATGAGCTGTTACTACCAGGCAGGACCATCGATTCTGAATTCTACTTTAGAACAACTGATGAGACTAAAGCAAGAAGTTGAGAGAAAGCGGCCGGAATTAATCAACAGAAGGGGTGTGGTTTTTCATCATGATAACGCTAGACCTCACACATCTTTAGCCACTCAGCAAAAATTAAGAGAGTTTGGCTGGGAGGTGTTAATGCATTCGCCGTATAGTCCTGACCTTGCACCTTCAGATTTCCACCTGTTTCGGTCTCTTCAGAATTCTTTAGGCAGTGTCAGGTTAACATCACGAGAGGACTGCCAAAACCACTAGTCGCGGTATTTTGATCAGAAGTCCCAAAATTTATATAGCAATGGGATCATGTCCCTACCTACAAGATGGCAAAAGTTAGAGAACAAAATGGTACCTACATACTTTAGTTAAATGTAAATGAAGTATATTAAAAAATGTTTTGAATTTTCTTAAAAAATGCGAGGAAACTTTCCTCAACCTATTATAATGGATATAAAATTTATGCCTAAAGATGATTCTGACTTACAAACTTATGTGTTTTGAATGTATGATAAATGAGTGTCTGCCAAACGATTTTCTGCGAAATGATGTTTATGCTATCAGCTGTTATGCAAAATAATATTATGACAAAAAAAGTTCTGCCATAAAGGGTAGACCCGTTATGATGACATATCTATAGACCTTCAAAACCAAATATCCAGGGATACATAGTAGAACCTTTTTCATATTATTATCAATCTATAGAACAAGGCCGCTTTCCGGGTAAACTTAAAATATCCATAATAAATCCATTGCATAATAAAGGTTCTAAAACAGATAAAAATAATAATAACCGACCCGAAAGTGTTATCCATTAAAAGAATCCTCTCTTTCTTGGAGATATATTATAATATGCTTCAAAAGAGCAATGATTTAGGAAAAATAAATCCACCTCACTAGCAGCCTATTATTATTATTATTCATTTATTTCAGATTTTCAATACATCCATAAAACTTGTTAGTAACACAGAAATCCTTATAAGAAACTAATGTTAGTAATGACAAGACAAGACACTTTAAAAATAAAACAATCAAACAAAGATACAAACAACACTCACGGAAACTCCGATACCCATGCGCATCTTTACTTGACAGCATGCAGTCGTATCCAGAGCGCGCGAGCATCGGAGAATCCCACCTGTCCGACAATACACACAGGATACTGTTGTTACTAGCACGCATGCGCGTTAGGACGGAGGTGCAGCGCTTGCGAATGACTGCAGAAAAACTGTCTACGTGTGCCTCGGCAAACATGCCAGAGGCACTGCAATATCTCGGCAGTCCCATCAGCTTCCTGAATGCATTGTTGTACTGCACTCTCAGGTCACTGTATGCCCTCTGCAAATAGTCAACCCACAGGCTGCACGAGTAAAAGGACTGACAGTATGCTTTAAACAACGTTACTTTAACTTTTTTTGTGCACCGTGCAAACCTGCGAGCTAACATATTACATCGTACAGACAAGGACTATAACTATAACTTAGTCAAATCAAAGTCAAACCATTTATTTCAAATAGGCACATATGAGACATAGAATAATAAAAAAATAGCATTGATTCTAGTTGCCCATTCCAAAAGGTAGTTTCGTATGGAGAAGAATGGGCAAGAAAGCCAACCGTTACTCTTTTAAAAATGTTTTACAATATTTTGTTTGAGTACATTCAATGATTATATGTGAAGACGATGCACCTAGAATAAAATTACTATACCATAATAGTTAAAAATAATTAAAAACTAAGCAATGATAAATAACTTAATTATTAGATAGATACATGGTGCTCAAATATTTACAAACATCGCAAAAGTATGTTTTTCTAAAAAAAAACAAAAGTGAGTGTGTGAGTGAGTATAGGTTATCACAGAATGTAAAATCAATACCATAAAAATAACAGATTATACCATAAAAATAGCAACCAGTTTGATTTTGTCTAGACTCTAGATTGTCCTATGGAGCTGGACCAGCATGTTTCCAAGCATTCCTGTTCTGGATATAATCCTCTAACTTGTAATATGCTTGTTTTGCTTGTATGCCTCTTAGAAAAGGTGCAAAAGGCTTATCTTAGGTATCTATATAAACGTTTGAATGGATATTATCCGTTTATGTCCCTTCGAATTTTCTTTTAGGCTGTTTAGGTTACAATTCTCTCGAGGTTAGAAGAAAAAATTACCAAATTATTAATATGTGTAAGATCCTTCGCGGAAAAACAGATGCTCCTGAATTGCATGACGAACTGTCCCATCTTTTTGCTCCGATTAACTATAACCGTAGCAGGAGGCACAGGTTGTTCGCCGTGCCTTGGAGTCGAACCGTTGCTCGAGCCCAGTCTCCTGTCCCTCGCACACTCTCTGCGCTCAACGCTCTCTTGGACGCTAAGCCTCACTGTGATGTGTTCGCGGATGAATGGAAGAAGATCTTGCCATCATGTCTGGAGTATTGTGAGATGAGTGTATGACTGTCGAGTAGCTGTATTATTTTTGTTTTTGTACTTATATAATGTGTTGTGCCTTTAACTGATGTAATTGGCCTTTGGCCGTTTTATGTTAAAGTAAAATAAATAAATAAATAAAAAAAAGTTTACAAAGTGTACTTTTAATATGTAAATCAATGTATTATATATACTTAAATTAAAATGAATGGCTAAATGTGTTGCTAAATGCAAAACTCGAGAACGGCTATGCGCGCTTTTTTTTAATGTAGGTAATAGTCTAAATTAGGTTTTTATGGAAAAAAAAGGGCCAAAAAAGCCAAAATTTTAAAAAAATCACGAAATTCGCACGGGAACCGGAAAAACGGGATAGGCATGGGCAATGTCGCGGGGCATCAGCTAGTTATAAATAACATTACTCATAACTAACAACGCGAGCCTTTCGTTTCAAGGGAGTTCAAAAGGCTCGCACCGCGCTCATAACAGAGTGTTCAAACTACATAATGCGTCATAATGAATCATATTTAAAAAAAAATATTCAAATGTTAATAAATATTTTTTTTACTTTCATGAATGGTTACTGGTCATTGGATACATGAAGTAGGCTGACGTTGTAAGATGATTAAAATGTCATTGTGTATAATTGTGGAGTAAAAGAAGAACACCAAAGAAGCTTTTCATCATTAGAGAAGATTTACATTTCACAAGGCATCATTCATTAATATATTGAGCACGTATCGGTGTTCTCTTTACTGCAAATAGTTTTTTAAATAATAGTAGATTCATTTTTACAAATAATGCAGTTTCCAGGATGTATAGAGCTGGTAGGGGTAATATTTTTAACTTTATAAAATATGGAATGCAACTATCTGTTGTTTTTAAACCACACATTGAACGCATGCATCTTTTCTGCATCCTGAAAACAATTTTCATGTTTGTTGACAGTCCCCAAAAAATAACACCATACCGCAGAACTGAGGCGACTAGTCCATGATAGTTAACAGTGTATCAGTATTAACTTTTTTCGAAAGTTGATGTAACAAATATACTGATTTACTTAATAGTTTGCAAATTTCCTCCAAATGAGGTTTCCAAGTCAGTTTATCATCTATAGTTATACCTAAGAACTGTACATTACTTGCTTCTTCTATTCAGAAACATTATAAGCAACATTAACTAGTGGTTTCTAAAGCGTTTGGTGAAAGTGCATAACTTTAGTTTTATTTAAATAAATTACAAGATTTTTGTCATTAAGCCAATTTATTATTTTATATAAAGAATTATTGATGTCATTTTGATAATTGTTTGGATTATTACATTCAATAATAGCTGTGCTATCGACATCGTCTGCAAAGAGTACTATTTTTTGTCCTGTGAATTTTGGGAGGTCATTTATATAAATCAAGAATAGCGGCAGTCCCAGAAGGCTACCCTGAGGCACGCCATATTTTATGTACCTTGCTTCAGAGGTATATGAAGTTTCTACTTTGGTTATAGGATATATTCTAGAGATTTCTGTACATTGTAATCTCTCACTTAAGTATGATTCTAAAAGTTTAAGGATGTTCCCTCTGATGTCATAACCATGTAATTTTTGCAGTAAAATTTTATGATCCACAAAATCGAACGCCTTCGTCAGGTCTGTATATGTATATCGCACAGACATGATTTCTTTTATCGCCAGATGTCATGACACTGGATAGTAGGTTAAATAGTGCCATATTAATATTGTCATTTTTCCGGAACCTCTTTTGTTCATTGCAAAATAATTTAAATTTTTCGAAATATGCATACACGGAATTATAAATTACTTTCTCAATTATTTTTGAAAACATCGGAATTTTTTCAATTGGTCTATAATTTGCAACATCAGTTCTATCATTAATTACTTTTTTAAAATTATTTGGGAATATACCATCAGCAATACAGAAATTGATTACATGTGATAGCGCTATAACTTCCTTGACATATTTTGTCACTTTGGTTGATATCGTATGCGTATTCCTAAGGCTGTTAATTATTTTAATAATGTCATCATCTGCAACAGGTAACATAAATAATGACTGCGACCTCAGATTTTCACTAAAGTTTGTAGACTGTTTTCAACAGCCTCAATAAAATATTTATTGTATTCATTTGCTATGTCCATAGGGTGCGTTAAAATTGAATTGTCTATTGTTATAGATGATATTGGTTCTTGGGGCAAACAAAATTTTGATTTGTTTATTACCTGCCAGGCTGCTTTTGATTTGTTTTTTGAAGAATTTATAAAATGGTTATTTTGGGTGTTTTGAGTTAGTTTTATTATTTTCCTTTAAAGTGTTGAGTATTTTTTTTAAACAAGTTTATTTTTTAATTAGGATTGAGTCTATATGCCCAGAGTAGCTGTCTGTGTTTTTGACTGCATAATTTAATTCCTTAAACAATTTAGTATTTTATTAGTACATAGTTATAGTGACATTTTGTTCCGGAAAGCATAAACATAATGATATAACAAAAATTCGTCTTTAAATTTTTCATAAGATTCATTTGCATCTTTGGCATTGAACACTTGCAAGAAAGATAAACACTTCAAGTGATTTTTGAATTTAGATAAATTACATGCTGAAATGTCTTGTTTTTTAGTTTTCCAGAATTTTAGTGTACAGATTTTATTGATAGGTACTTTGAGTAACTGAGAAGTATGTAAACTGAAAGAACTAGATTCATAATTTCCGTTTTGCATTATTTTCGGTAAGAGTGTGCAAAGTTATCAATGCAAGAGTTACTACTTAATCTGGTCGGTTCATACTCGTATAGAACCAGTTTAAGATTAAATTGCAAAAGAAAATTTTCAAAAATGTATTTTTGTTTCTTTTTAGTACATCGATATTGATGTCTCTAGTTAAAATGATATTTTCATTTGTAAGTGAACGAATTTTTCGCAATACATTGTCCAATCTTTCATAAAACACGTTAAAGTTAAATTTAGGTATTCTATATACGCAGACAATAATAATATTATGAGATATCAGTTCTATACCACCAGCACTCGAAAATACCGGTCACCGACTGTTTTGCTACATCCGTCAATTCTCTACAATGTAATCCTTTTCGAACAAATATACATTATACAGGTTCCTCCTCGTTTATTATTTCTCGAAAAATAGGCAGCTGCTAGGTAGTCATTAGGTAGATACAGCAAACTAAATAGGCAGCTAGGTAGTCATTAGGTAGATACAGCAAACTCTCGTAACCTGTTCAACAAAATGTTCAGTGATGCACATAACATCTATATTGATTCGTTTATTAAAAAGCTCAGTTAATCCGATTTGTTCATAAGTCCTGCAATATTTTGATGAAGAATATTAAGGTAATTGCTATAGAAAAAACGGAGTTTTCTTTTGTGATTGTTTAGCAGTTATTAACTCTGTTTGGTTTTGCTGGGAACAATCAACTTCTGAGTGAGTGGCATTCCTGGTGTTTAGGTTTAGGATAAGGGCTTGCAAATCCGATAATAAAATATTTAAGCCTATGTTATTTAAACTCCCATACCGATAGCTATAAGTGTCATAGGTTTAAGGAAGGTTGAGATTGGAGTCCAATATTCAACTTTTAATTGTTTGATGTTTTACAAAAATTGGTTACATCAAAAGGTTTAACAATAAAGTATTAGGTACCCAATGGTATAGCATGAAGGCCATTAAATTTGAGAGTTTAGAGAAAACTGATATTTAGTGACGAATTCTGGAATTTTTTCAAAATTACATTATAATTTGGGTTTTCGCGAATCCCATGAATTTTCACCCAGGCTTTACGGGGTGCTTAATTGTTGCAAATGGATCACACTATCACGTCCTGGAAGGAATACGTAAAATTACAAGTCACCGTGTATATACAGGGTGGATTTTTGAGATGGGGCAGTAAGGGCAGCTACCTTAACCGTTGTAGCTACAGGAAAACGGTCTTAAGAGACTGTCCTTAACTTTTTGAGAAATTTTGATCTGCATTCACAGATTTTCGGCAAGAAAATGGGCAATTTTAACAAAAACTATTTTTTATGCCAATCGATCCTCTTTCTTATAAGGATCAAAAACCTCTTTAGGACTAATTGAGTTTTGAGTACCTAGAAAAGTCATAAATCGCAAAAAACTTTTCCCATACATTTCGTAGGAAATGAGAATACAACTTAGTTTTTTATGATGGATTGATGGACCGCTACAATAAAGACTGGCCAGAAATAAACTTCGAACTTTGAACGAATACGCGTCATAATTTAATTTGCTTTGAAAATAGAATCTAGACATTGTGGCGTAATGTGTCATTTCACTTACAATTTATTGCCTAGCATCTTTTCTACCGCATTTACCTAATGCAAATAAATGACTGACTTTGTAGTATGGTGTGACAGCCACTGGCTTCAATGATGACAGCTATATGTTACAACTTACAAACCTTGTGTACAAACCTTTGTTTTTAACATTTTGATATTATATTGTATCACGTTCAGACCTTGAAGAAGTGCTTCAAGACCTGAGTACAGCAAGTCTTGAGTAGAGACCCTTCTGTATTTCCTGTGGTGTATGCTGAGGGTGGTGGCACCATGAGATCGTGATTGTGCGTGTGTGTCTGTGGGTACCTCCTCGCTGCAGCCGCGCGCGTATCCGAAGCACTTGTAGATGAGGTCGCGCTCGCGCGCCGACACCAGCGCGAGCATGTTGCGCCGGCACAGCGCGCGCTCCACCGACACGCGCGGGATCGTGCCGCAGTGCTCCTTGTCCATGTCCTGTACCACAACGAGCTTACGGAACGATTCAAAAACTCATAAGACGTAATATCCAACATGTATAAGTGTGCTGCGAAGGGGCAGGCTAGATGGGTGAGGCTTATATGTCCCATGGGCAATTAAAAGGAGACGAGCCCATTGATTGACCATAATGCTAATGCTAGCTCCGAGGCACACGCACAATGTATTACTACTACTAATTAAAATCCGGAAGCGTCGTCTCACCTCAAACACTTCCAGTATATTGGAGAGCTGGTCAGGGCACTTAGAGAGCTTCTTGAGTGCGCCGGAGACGATGTTTCGCTCCTCGAAGTTGAGGAAGTTGAGCGGCGAGTCGATCGTGGGCACGTGCGGCACGGGCGCCAGCAGCGGCGCGCGCTCCAGCCCCGCCTGCGCCAGCGCCTCGCCCACCGCGCTGCAGAAGCGTTCGTACTCCACCAGGCGTCGCCGCGCCACTGCGCAGAATCTGCGCCCCGCACCGGACAAGTAGGGCAAATATGAACACTTTTTGGACTGTGGGTACAGTCTTTTATATTGTCGTCAGTTTTCTTTATTCCTTTATCAAGTTAGGATGCATATTACCGTGTGAAACTACGGCACTGAGCAAAATATTGTATAGTTATTGTTTTACTTAAAATTTATTTTTTAGAGTCTGTCAGAGTCACATTTTTAATTCGGTCTGACATGTAAAGATGAGATCATGTGTCATTCTGCGGTATTGTTATAACGATGCAATATACAGGGTTTTTACAAATTAAATTAGCTAGCGAAACTCCGCAGATGTGATGCGTATCGATATCTAAACACGAAAAAATAAAATGGAAAAAGACTTGATTTTTTTTGGGTCAAAGACCGCTGGTGGTGCTGTTACTGGAAGTATGATATGAAAAATCTGTTTTATTTTTATTTTATCGTGTTTAGGTATCTATACCATCACATCTGTAAAGTTTACACAAAAAACCGATTTTTTTAAACTGATATTTCAAGTGGTTGACCCAAAATATAAACTCTTATACAATATTTTTGTTTTATCATGTTTAGATACCTATACCCATCACGTCTACGGAGTTTCGCTAGCTAATTTAATTTAACCCTGTATATAAATGTTGAGCTGGTAAAGCAGATTCTCTCGTGCAATCATCATCGTCTGATGATGCAATTTTATCGTGAAATGGGCAGATAAAGAAGAGCCCTAGAGATAACGAACATATTTTGGATGTGACTTTACCAACATCATCACAATCATTAGCAGTGGCCTCCCCGAGCATTTGCCATATCGACAGGTCTTGTGCTTCACGCATGCAACGCATTCCCGGGACCTTCACCAGCTTGCTCATCGGTCTTGGTTCCACGTTGTGAAAGGCCTCCACGTTGTGCCCATCGCCAGTCCAGAACTTTTCCCTACAGGGCCATCCGTTCTGTGAGCAATATGCTCTGGCAATTTGACCTGTCTTGTGTCGTATCGGTACAGCGCAGTAAGACTCACACTTCCATGAGCGTGTCCATTTCGATGGGCGTGAGCGCGAGGCCGGCGGAGGCAAGACCGCGGTAGAAATCTGCGCGCGGGATCACCAGCTCGTTGCGCGGGTCGAACTGCTTCAGGAACTCGCGCGGCCGCACGCCCTCGCGCACCATCTGCAACACACAACACACAACTCACGCGGCCGCACGCCCTCGCGCACCATCTGCAACACACAACA
Organism: Tiliacea citrago; assembly: GCA_963921375.1. NCBI lineage: Eukaryota > Metazoa > Arthropoda > Insecta > Lepidoptera > Noctuidae > Tiliacea > Tiliacea citrago. Next base: position 27,185,942 of record OY992790.1, on the reverse strand, counting down.
CACAACTCGCGCGGCCGCACGCCCTCGCGCACCATCTGCAACACACAACACACAACTCGCGCGGCCGCACGCCCTCGCGCACCATCTGCAACACACAACTCGCGCGGCCTTACCCGAAGGGTTAGGTAGAGGTGTACCTACACACTCACATTTCACCAGTTATGTTTAAGGGGCCGTGCCCGAAATCGACAGATTTTTATCAATTTTGATCATTGTTTGTGAGAAAGGGAAGGAAAGAAAGGGAATTTAAACAAAATTATTTATGATTTGGAAAGTCGAGTTCTTTGTTTTGCATGTGGTATGGATTTTTTCCAATAAATTAAGAATTCCTGGAAAATTACAAAAATTCGCAACTGGTTTTCCAAAAGTTGACGCGAGAGTGACGTTTGATCATCTTTTTATAAGAAATTACTTTTGAGTTTGAACATTAAAAAAATATCATAAACCACTTTTTTCAACTTCCATCTATCTATCTATCTATATAAATATAAAAAGACAAGTCCTGACTGACTGATTGACTGACTGACTGACTGACTCATCAACACCCAGCCCAAACCCTTGGACCTAGAAAGCTGAAATTTTGTACAGAGGTACCTCTGTACATAATTTTATTTATTTATAATGTAGGCAAGGAATAAGAAAGGATTTGTGGGAATTCCACCCCTGGAGGGGTAAAATAGGGGATGGAAGTTTATATGAAAGTCCGTGAGTTTTGAAGTTAGGATCTTCAAATTTTGTGTTTAGACTGACGATTAAAAATTAATTTACAGGTTTCTCAACGTTTTTGATAATTCTACAAAATACTGGGTTAAATTTAAAAGGGGGATGAAGTTATGTATGGAAAGTCCTTAATTTTCGAAGTAAAATTCACTAAATTTATTATCTAGGCTTATGGTTGGAAGCTAACGCAACGGTGTTGTTAGAATTTCAATCCTTAAGGGGTGAAAAGGGGGATGAAATTTTGATTTTAATTAAAGTTCTTTATTTTTTGAAGTCAAAATCACTAATATTTCGGCTTATGGTTGGAAACTAACAGTACGTAAATCGTTGTCTTTTTTAATTCAACCCACAAGGAAATGGGATTAAAAAGGGGAAGGAAAAGGGGATGAACCTTTGTATTGAAGTTGTTCATTCGCTAAGTTTTGTATTCAGGTAAAAATAATATTAGTACCTACACGTGTACCGTTTCTAACTTTTCATAGAATGAAGCGATTGCGATGAAACAAAAACTAAATGTTACTCCAACTTATACAAAATATTTATTTAAATATAATAATAATAATAATAATAATGATGAGCCTGTATGGATTAAACGGGGAATATTTCAGGGCGACAGTTTAAGTCCACTTTGGTTCTGCTTAACCCTGAATCCTCTAAGTACACTGTTGGAGGATTCAGGTCTAGGCTATCGGTTGAGGAGAGGAGGTCAGGTCATATCTCACCTCTTCTACATGGATGACTTGAAACTCTTTGCCCCCAACAAATTGCGACTGATCGAGCTACTGAAGGTAACTGAAACATTCAGTAGCGCCATCAGGATGGAATTTGGTGTGGACAAATGTGCAGTCATGCATGTAAAACTAGGAGAGATTATGGAATCCGAAGGAACCCAACTCTCGGATTCCATACACCTTAGATCCCTTTCCTCATCCGAAAGCTATAAGTATTTGGGTATGTCAGAAGCGTTAGGGATCAACGTTGCTGACATGAAGCAATCGTTGAAGGAGCGCTTCTTTGGTCGCCTGAAGAAGGTATTTATTAGTCTTCTTTCAGGCGGAAACAAGGTGCGCGCCTTCAACGGTTGGGTCATGCCGGTTTTGATGTACTCTTTTGGCATACTTAAATGGACTCAGACCGAACTAGACGCCCTGGATAGGAGGGTCCGTACACTGCTGACCGCAAATCGGATGCATCACCCACGATCATCGGTGATGAGACTGTACATCCCGCGGAAGTGCGGGGGTCGAGGCTTTTTAAATGCAAAGACCCTCCATAACCGCGAGGTGTGCAGTCTCAGGGAATATTTTTTACAAGCCGAACTGGGTATGCACCGTGATGTGGTCGCAGTGGACAAGGGACTCACCCCGCTCTCCATGGCTAAAGAGAACTGGCGCAAACCTGTAATACTTACTACCGATGACCGCAAGGAGGTATGGCAAAGCAAGGAGCTTCACGGACGCTTCTATCGGGCTCTTCATGAACCCGGTGTAGATTTCTTAGCATCCGTATCCTGGCTACGTTTTGGTGACCTTTTCGGGGAAACCGAAGGTTTTGTCTGTGCAATTATGGACGAAGTTATCTTGACGAATAACTACCGGAGACATATTATGAAGGACGGGACGGTTGACGTGTGTCGGGCATGCCACCGTCCGGGTGAGTCCATCAGACATATTATCTCTGGCTGTTCTCGTCTTGCTAATGGCGAGTACTTGCACAGGCATAACCAAGTAGCCAGGATTATTCACCAGCAACTTGCTTTGAAATATAAACTTGTGGATTCTGAGGTACCGTATTACAAGTATGTGCCCGACCCAGTTCTCGAAAATGACCATGTCACGTTGTACTGGGATCGGTCTATCATTACTGACAGGACTATTGTCGCGAATAAGCCCGACATAGTAGTGATAGATCGATTAGCGCGCCGCGCAATGATTATCGATGTTACCATTCCGCATGACGAGAACCTCGTGAAAGCTGAGAAAGAGAAACAAATAAAATATCTTGACTTAGCACACGAGGTTGTTGACATGTGGAATGTGAGCTCGGCTATCATTGTGCCGATTGTCGTATCGGCCAATGGCCTGATGGCCGAAAGTCTCGAGCAACATCTTTCGAGGCTCTCGTTAGGTGGTTGGATCAAGGGCCTGATTCAGAAGGCAGTACTCCTCGATACGGCTCGCATCGTGAGGAGGTTCCTATCTCTGCAGCCCTAGCCACCGGTAGCTTGGACCCTGCTCCCGATACCGGTGGACAACTATTTTTTATATTTTTAAATGTTTTTATATATTTTTTATATTCTGATATTTAAAAATATAATTTGTATGTATTTAAATAATAATAATATTATATTTTTATTTAATTTATTTTTATTTAATCTAATATTCATTTTAGACGCAGTTTCTTTTATTATATTAGTATACAATAAGCCTGAAACCCAAATAATCAAGCCTAAATAAAAAACAATCAAAATGCATCATAATAAAAACCAAGAATTTTATCAAAAACTGCCGAATCTAAGGTGACATCTGTCATGTCACCTCCGATAAAATCCACCGATTTTAAAATAAAGAAAAGATGTTGACGAGATCAGCTACGAGACGAGCACGCCCACCACCTCCGGACTCTTCGCTCAGCTCCGCCTCGCCGCCGCCGGTATCCAGCCTCACTGTGAGCGCTGTGACGACACCGGCCGTGGTAGTTGCGTCGAGCTCGAGCGACGAGTATTTTTCCCCGCCGACGTCGCCAACACCTGTACGTCGGCAGGGGAGAGGCCGGCCACCGAGGAGCTTGGGACTTAGGGGCCATCCGGCCCCGAGCCGGGTCCCCGCTGCCGGTGGTTGTGTGCAGCGCATGAGATGGACTCAATCTATGAACGAGAACGTCATGCGCGCATATTACGGGTCTACAGAGGGTGGAACTAACCTCACTGCGTACCGTGCTAGGATGCTGTCTCTGTTTCAGGAACTAGAACCAACCATTAACATCTCGGCCCAACGACTATCGGATCAGGTGCGGGTCATCCAACGCGATCATAGGTTGGACGATATTGCACTTGATAGGCTGCGCTCAGAGGTACTTAGCAACCATATCGTCTCGACTCCGGCACAAACCGCGGTACGAATGTCAATTATTGATGGAATCCCGCCGCGGTCCAATCATGATGTTGAAGAAGAGGATGATAGGGTTGCCACAGTAAGTAGCCAATGCAACGCCCGATTGAGGAGCGCACTGGAGGATGCATTTGGCGAGTATAGGTCCACTCCGACCGAACTTAGACCCCGATTACCACGCCTACCTATGCACAAGAAAAATAGGGCGCTGGTGTGTGCCTTGGACTCGCAGCTTAAGAATTTCTTCCAAAGCAGCGAGGATCTCATTGATACACACTCGATTCTGTATTGCGCGGCTGTTGCGGCATGTCGTTTAGCTAACGTCAAATTTCCAAACTGTGACGGAGCTACTCGACCAAAACCAGCCGTACCAGCCTGGCAGTGCAGGATCGAGCGCCGTATTGATGGGGCCAGGGTACTCATCGGCAAACTATACTGCTTCAGGGAGGGCAATACACGACCACGAGTGATGCGCTTTGTAAGACGGGCTTTCTCGGGGACTGGAATCAGCCCTCGAGAATACATGTCCCGTGTCACAGAGCGCATCGACTTCCTGAAGCAGAAAGTTTGTGCATGGGCGAGCCGTATTCGGCGGTATAAGCGGCGGGTGGATCGATACACGCAGAATCGCATGTTCCAGAGCAATGAAAGGTGGGTATATAGAGCTTGGGAGCGACCTGAACAAAATGTTACAGACGTGTGCCGCCCGGATGATGCAGCCACGAGTGCATTCTGGCGCAGCATCTGGTCGGAGCCCGTCTGTCACGCTGAGGCTGACTGGATGCGGGAAGTTGAGCGAGTGTGTGAAACTATACCAGAAATGGAAACAGTAATAATCACCCCTTTAGACGTAGCCAGAGCAGTCCGTCTGTTACCAAATTGGAAATCACCGGGGCCGGACGGACTGCACAACTTCTGGTTGAAATGTTTAATTAGTTCACACACTTGCCTGGCATCTCAGTTCCAGTCATCCTTAGAGTCTGGGTCGCTACCACAGTTTCTAACAACAGGCGTTACCCACCTGCTCCATAAGTCAGGTAGTCCCGCGGAACCCAAGAATTATAGACCGATCACATGTTTGTCAACGGTTTATAAACTTCTTACATCCATTTTGAGAGTGAAAATTAATACGCACATTGACAATAACTCCATTATGTCTGCCTCTCAGAATGGATGTAGGAATGGGTCCCGCGGTACTAAGGAGCTACTCCTCATCGACATGGCCATAAGCCAACAGGTTCGTCGATCCCGCAAGGATCTGTCGACATGCTGGATAGACTATAAGAACGCCTACGACTCGGTGCCACATACATGGCTCGTGAGGGTGCTGGAGTTGTACAAGATAGATGCAACTCTGCGCAACTTCCTGATGTCATGTATGGGGCAATGGAGAACGGTCCTTCGCTATCCAGGATGTCGGCAGATCCAAGGGAATGATGAGCCTGTATGGATTAAACGGGGAATATTTCAGGGCGACAGTTTGAGTCCACTTTGGTTCTGCTTAGCCCTGAATCCTCTAAGTACACTGTTGGAGGATTCAGGTCTAGGCTATCGGTTGAGGAGAGGAGGTCAGGTCATATCTCACCTCTTCTACATGGATGACTTGAAACTCTTTGCCCCCAACAAATTGCGACTGATCGAGCTACTGAAGGTAACTGAAACATTCAGTAGCGCCATCAGGATGGAATTTGGTGTGGACAAATGTGCAGTCATGCATGTAAAACGAGGAGAGATTATGGAATCCGAAGGAACCCAACTCTCGGATTCCATACACCTTAGATCCCTTTCCTCATCCGAAAGCTATAAGTATTTGGGTATGTCAGAAGCGTTAGGGATCAACGTTGCTGACATGAAGCAATCGTTGAAGGAGCGCTTCTTTGGTCGCCTGAAGAAGGTATTTATTAGTCTTCTTTCAGGCGGAAACAAGGTGCGCGCCTTCAACGGTTGGGTCATGCCGGTTTTGATGTACTCTTTTGGCATACTCAAATGGACTCAGACCGAACTAGACGCCCTGGATAGGAGGGTCCGTACACTGCTGACCGCAAACCGGATGCATCACCCACGATCATCGGTGATGAGACTGTACATCCCGCGGAAGTGCGGGGGTCGAGGCTTTTTAAATGCAAAGACCCTCCATAACCGCGAGGTGTGCAGTCTCAGGGAATATTTTTTTAAAACCGACCTGGGTATGCACCGTGATGTGGTCGCAGTGGACAAGGGACTCACCCCGCTCTCCATGGCTAAAGAGAACTGGCGCAAACCTGTAGTACTTACTACCGATGACCGCAAGGAGGTATGGCAAAGCAAGGAGCTTCACGGACGCTTCTATCGGGCTCTTCATGAACCCGGTGTAGATTTCTTAGCGTCCGTATCCTGGCTACGTTTTGGTGACCTTTTCGGGGAAACCGAAGGTTTTGTCTGTGCAATTATGGACGAAGTTATCTTGACGAATAACTACCGGAGACATATTATGAAGGACGGGACGGTTGACGTGTGTCGGGCATGCCACCGTCCGGGTGAGTCCATCAGACATATTATCTCTGGCTGTTCTCATCTTGCTAATGGCGAGTACTTGCACAGGCATAACCAAGTAGCCAGGATTATTCACCAGCAACTTGCTTTGAAATATAAACTTGTGGATTCTGAGGTACCGTATTACAAGTATGTGCCCGACCCAGTTCTCGAAAATGACCATGTCACGTTGTACTGGGATCGGTCTATCATTACTGACAGGACTATTGTCGCCAATAAGCCCGACATAGTAGTGATAGATCGATTAGCGCGCCGCGCAATGATTATCGATGTTACCATTCCGCATGACGAGAACCTCGTGAAAGCTGAGAAAGAGAAACAAATAAAATATCTTGACTTAGCACACGAGGTTGTTGACATGTGGAATGTGAGCTCGGCTATCATTGTGCCGATTGTCGTATCGGCCAATGGCCTGATGGCCGAAAGTCTCGAGCAACATCTTTCGAGGCTCTCGTTAGGTGGTTGGATCAAGGGCCTGATTCAGAAGGCAGTACTCCTCGATACGGCTCGCATCGTGAGGAGGTTCCTATCTCTGCAGCCCTAGCCACCGGTAGCTTGGACCCTGCTCCCGATACCGGTGGACAACTATTTTTTATATTTTTAAATGTTTTTATATATTTTTTATATTCTGATATTTAAAAATATAATTTGTATGTATCTAAATTAATAAAGAAAATAATAATAATAATCCATTTATTTCAGGCTACGCAGGCCCATAGATAAATACCTTAACCTAAACATACATATTTTTATTATAGTAACATTAACTAAACACGCGTTGTCGGCGTCGTGTTTCGCTGCGTGGTGTCGCGTAACCGTCCTCGGAAACGTCGATATACGACACCTTTCGGCCAAAAGTCCTCTTTCAAGCAGGTCTGTAGATGGCTGGTTGGGATTCGTACCACAAATGACTTAAAGTTGATGTTGTGGCGCGATTCCAACCTTTCGACCCTCAGAATCCAGTTGGTCTTCACTTTCACATACTGCACGACTTCTTCGATCGTCGTGGAGTGGTGCAGACGTGAAATGTACAGCTGCGTCGTAGGCACAGCAGGGCGCAGCAGCATGTTGGGTCCACTCGGTGCGGTACCGCACAGGTTACGAGAACAGGGCTTCTTCTTCTTCCTTTCCACTTTAGTGAAACCCTCCTCATCCACCTGTCTCGTTCTTGGAATGGATCTACGGACCGCAGTCAGGGCAGGTTGAGCACCCATTTTCATTTTTTCCCCTTTTCTGTTTTGTCGCTTAGGCTGCGACGCATCAGATTTGCCGGCAGTGACAATGGCAGCGTAGACGTTTCCGCAGCCGGTGTTGTGGCGCGGGCGACGGCGGCGGCGGGCGGCGCTTGCTCAGCATTATCGGCAGCTGGTGACGTACTTGTGTTCGCCGAACCAAAACTGCCGACGGTTGCATTTTGCGCCCCTCGACGAGTGTTCACCTTTGAGGCCTCAGGTGACCCAATTACCAAACCAACGTCGCGCAATAATACTATTTCTGCACGTAGTTCAGCATTGTTTTTTTCTGATACCTCCATTCTGGACTGCATCTTGGTCATCTCCACTTTAAGGGAAGTGATGTCCTTTAGCAGCCGCGTTACGTCGACGTGATCGAAGGTGACGGGGGGCAGTTTACCTAGCTCCTTCACCACAAAATCAGGCACGTCGTCCGGGTCAGACTTCTTCAACATATCGATGATATCCTGAAGACTCTTCTCGGTTCCATCTCTGCGACGAGAGGGCATCTGGTCTAGTTTTCCAAGAGACTGGAACAGCAACAGTTTTCCGCTGCTGATGTCGTCCTCCTTGAAGTTGGACCGGCATATCTGCAGGATGCTCACCTCGTCCATGTAGTCAATAGCATGGACCAGGAATGCCAGCAATTCATTGACTATGAGTTGTTTGGAACTCATAGTGTTTACGGGCAGCGGCTATGGCCGCGCAACACGCGAATAAAATTCGTGCCGTGCACAGTGGAAACACGTCCGTGTTCGAGCGCGCATCGCACTGCACTGAATATAAGGTCGCGGGATTGACTGGGCTATCAACACACAGCTTAAACCACTGAACGGATTGGGCTGAAATTTGGCACACAGATAGTTATTATGACGTAAGCATCTGCTAAGAATGGGTTTTTGGAAATTTGACCTTTAAGGGGGTAAAAGGGGGGATTTTGTTTATATGTAAAATCTTATTTCATGAGTTAATAACTCTAAAACTTTGCATGAATACTTACATGTAATAAGTAATTTTTTAGATTTTCAAACTACCCCCTTAAGCATTAGGTAGGTATATATAAAATACCGAGCTTAGACCTAATTGGACCATGCGATACACTTCTTTTATACAAAATTTGACGTCCCCAATCCCCCTTTAAGGGGGTGAAAAGGGGGGATTTTGTTTGTATGAAAAAACCTTATTCCTTGAGTTAATGTTCGGTACAATATTTGCGACCGAAAAGCTCAGCACTTTTGCCTGCATGCATTTCCATAAATGCATGTATCGCAACTAGTACCAGTTAGTACGTATTCGACCACCAACCGCGTAACTCAAACCAAACCAAATCAAATCATTTGAGTGCTAATTTAGCTTAGATTTACCATTTGATAATATTGTAATAACCTATAGTATTCAATATAACTTTAAACCATATTATTTCGTATCATTAAATCAGTGATCGTAAACCAACAACCAAACCATTACCAGTCTAACATAATACCAAATCCACCATATTTAACAAATTATCAACCAACCCAGAAGTTAGTGCCGAACCACGCAGGCGTAAACTTCTACATGGTCCTTCGAGCATTAAGGGCCTCGGTTCGCGAAGTACAGTGAAGTTTTTGTGCGCCGGGACCTAGCAACCAGTGTTTTATCAGTTTGTAGGGAAGTAGGTAGGCAGTGATATCAATTTGGAAGAAATTGGGCAGCTGTCGCGTAAGGAGAATATAAGGTCAGACCAAACCATTTTACACATTTTATTTTCACTTGCATATTTAATTGTCCGTGAAAATAATGGAGCAGTTAGCAGTCAGCCAAACGGAGATTTACGACTCCTTGGTTAAACTTCTAACTAACATAAAAAAAGACGGAGCTGAGCGTAAAAACATAGATTACTGCAAGCGGAAGTTGGAGATATTAGAAAATTATTGGAGAGAATATCAGCGCAACCATAGAAAGTGCTGTGAAGTTGCTGAATTTAACCATGTGTATTTCACAAAAAATTGTTTCGATAAGGCGGAGAAAGTTTATTTGTCGATCAAGCAGGTAATTACCAAAATCATGGAGCACTTGTTGTCAAGCAAGAACTTCACCAGCCACCGGCAGAGGCAGGGACATCGAAGTAAGCAGGAGATTCATCTCATTCACAGGCACCGCAACAGCAACGTAGGGATACGAGTGAAGGCAGTAAATTAGAAGGAATGATAAAAAAGCAGACTATCCACTTTAGAGCTTTCATGAGAACAGTAGCGACCATAGAAATCGATCAACTACAGAACAAGTGGGAGTTCGACGATGCTTTAAAGATGCTTCAAAGTCGTTGGGCTATTATCGATAGCCTGCACTGGGATATAGAAGGTGAAAACGGGAATGAGGATGTCTGGTGCCAAGAGGAATTCAACAGATATGAGAAAATGTATACCGATTTGAAGAAAACCATCAACTCGAAAATGTGGTCTGTTTCTCATCGCGACAAATCAACCCCGCAGATGGATATTCCAACATTCCAAGGCAACTACCACCAATGGACATCATTTAAAGACCTATTTACAGAAACCATCCACAAAAATCCATCGTTATCAATCGCACAAAAAATGCAATTTTTAAAAAGCAAAGTAGCAGGAGAAGCTGAGCGTCTGATTCACCATCTTCAGATTAGCTCAGAGAATTACGAGGTATGCTGGGAAATATTAAACCACAGATATGGCAACAGTAGACTAATTTTCACGTCTCACGTCAACATATTGCTAAATATTCCTAGCATGCTGACACAAACCATTGGAGCGATCAAAAAACTGCATGCCGTGACCAAAGAATGTCTCCACGCAATTCAGAACCTAGGAGTAGATATCACCACCTGGGATCCGCTGTTGGTACTTTTGTTATCACAGAAACTTGACAGCGAATCATTCGCTGAATACATCGAGTCGGTGAACTACCCAGGGAACTACCAGTCCTCCAAGAATTCCTAGATTTCTTGGAAACCAAGTTTACCGCCTTAGAAGCATCGCGGCGTAAACATGAATCAATTACCCAAAAGATGACCACCCAACCACAAAACCATCAAAATTATCAAGCAAACCAGAAGAAATATATAAAAACAATACAAAATCGTTACATGTGGCGCGGTCAATCACCTGCGCATTGTGTAATGCTGACCACGGGTTATGGACGTGTACCCAATTTTTGCAAATGTCGGATGAGCAAAAACTAAAAACTGTCAACCATCTAAACTGTTGCACGAATTGTCTATTCAACCATTTAAATAAACCTTGTTTTTCTAATAAAACATGTCGCAAATGCAACGCTAAACATAACTCATTATTGCATGACGCAATGTCTACCAAAAACAGGCCAAACACATCAGCAAAACCAAACCATAAGGCTGCGCACACACTTGCGACATCATGCGTGACCAATGATGAACAAGCAGCAGCTTCAACCCATGTATCTTGGGATGACATCTCCGAGACACTCTTAGCTACGGCCTTAGTGGAAGTCCCAGGATACAATGGCACATACCATACCATGAGAGCTTTGATTGACCAAGGTTCCCAAATTTCTTTAATAAGTGAGAAGGCGGCACAAGTTCTGAAACTACAAAGGAAGCCTTGCAAAGGAACCATATTCGGCGTAGGAGAAAAAGAAAACAGCTGCAAGGGAGTTATAACCATCTGAATTAAATCAATATATAGTGAGTTCGCCTTAGAAGGTGAGGTCCTTATAATGAATAACCTAATCAAAAGTTTACCAAATAAATCATTCATTAAACCAACTTGGGCTCACATACAAAACATTAATTTGGCAGACCCAGGATTTAATACCAGTCGACCAGTGGACCTACTGCTTGGAGCAGATGTATACTGCAAGATAGCTTTAGGTGGCCTTTTGAGGGGCAATAGCGAAGATCAACCAATAGCCCAACAAACGCAATTAGGATGGTTGCTTTGTGGGACAATGACACCACGATACAGGTGTAACGTCGTTCTTCACAATACGGACGACTTACGCAGATTTTGGGAAAATGAAGACATCTACCAACAGATTGACATGTCTACCGAAGATCATGAATGTCTGCAATATTTTCTGTCAACAACAGAGAGACTAGAAAATGGGAGATATCAAGTCCGACTGCCGTTCAAACCAGAAACCAAGGAACAACTAGGATCTACTAAACCATTAGCATTGGCACAGTTTCGTAGCTTAGAGAAAAAGTTACAGAAAGATTCAGAATTGAAAACAGAATACACAAAGTTTATGAACGAGTATTTTAATTTAAACCATATGATGCCGTCAGCAACAAGTACGAAACCCGAGTGCTACCTACCACACCACTGCGTCACTCGTGCTGAGTCAACCACTACTAAGTTGCGTGTTGTGTTCAACGCGTCTGCTAGACCATTATCAGGACTTAGCTTGAATGACGTCATGTACCGAGGTCCCAACCTACAACAAGATCTGCAGGAGCTGATTTTAAAATGGAGACAGTATCAGTTCGTTTACACTACTGATATCGAGAAAATGTATCGACAGATAATGGTACATCCTGAAGATCAGTCGTATCAGAAGATACTATGGAGGGACTCACCATACCAACTTATTCAAACATACCAACTTACAACCATAACTTACGGTACAAAGCCTGCACCATTTTTGGCTATGATGTGCCTAAAACAACTAGCTGCTGAGGAAAAACAAAATTTTCCCGATGCAGCAAAAGCATTAGAAGAGTGCTTCTATATGAATGACTACTGTGGCGGAGCAAATTCAATAGAACAAGCAAAACAGCTAAAATCATACCTAATAAAACTACTCAACAAGGGTGGCTTTAATTTACGAAAATGGGCCACAAATGAACCGAAATTACTCGCTGACTTAGAAAAGGAATTGTGGAACCAGCAAATCTACGAGTTTAAACAGTCAGACTCAACGAAGACATTGGGGCTTAGATGGAATCCGCAACAGGACAAATTCATCTTCTCTCGAAACTAGAGCCAGTATCATTATCAAAACTAACCAAAAGGTCGCTTCTCTCCGACATATCGAAATTATTCGACCCATTAGGCTGGCTTACAACATTAACTATCACCATGAAGATGCTATTCCAAAGCGTCTGGTCATCAAATCTTAATTGGGATGACGCGCTACCAGAAGATATCAACATCAAGTGGCTAAACTTAAGGGGAGAACTAAAAGACATCAATACCATAGAAGTAAAACGATGGCTTGGAATTAAGAAAAACAATAACTTGCAATTACACGGATTCTGTGATGCGTCGAACAAGGCGTATGCCGCTGTTATATATTGCAAAGTCAGCAACCAAAATAATTCTAACGATGTAACTCTTGTCGCAGCAAAGGCAAGATTACTGCCCGTTAGTAAAGACATATCAATACCAAGGTTGGAGTTAATGGGTGCCCAACTATTATCACAACTGATGCAAAAAGTTCAGACTTGTTTGGAGTCATATAACCAAGAAATATATTGCTGGAGTGATTCAACAGCAGTGTTAGGATGGATTCAAGGAGATCCAGCGAGATGGAAACCATTTGTATAAAAATAATACCAAAAGAAAAATGGAGTTATGTCAAAACCATTGAAAATCCAGCTGACTGCGCCAGCCGTGGATTGAGAACCAAACAATTAAAAAACCATGATCTATGGTGGCAGGGGCCATCATGGATTCAATCATACCAAAACCATGACATACCTCAACCTACCTACGAAACCAGCTTAGAGATAAGACAGTCTAACGCAGTAGTCGTGGAAAAACACCAGGAAGCAACCATGACCATACCAAACATAATCTACCATTTACTAAACAAACTGAATTCCTTCGCAAAAATCGTACGCGTTTTTGCATGGATACTACGACTACCTACTGCAAAGGCAGGCCGTCAACGTTATCTCACATTACATGAACTCCGTCGAGCAAAACTGCTGATTATTAAAAATATACAACATATGGAGTTTGCCAGTGACGTCAATTATTTACTTAAGAATGGAAACGTGCATTCGAAAAGTAAACTTTTACCATTACACCCTATCCTAGACCGAGATGGTATTTTGAGAGTAGGGGGCCGATTAAGAAACGCACAAATAAGCTCAGAGATGAAACGCCCAATCATACTACCACACAACCATCGAATTACCACACTAATAATTCTATACGCTCATGAGCTAAGCTACCACGGTGGAGCGCGCCTTACTTTATCAAACATTCGACAAAATTATTGGATAATCAGCGGATATACAGCGACAAAGAAAGTTATACGACAGTGTGTTACATGCAAGAAGCAAGAGCCTATCCAACAATATCAGCTCATGGGTGATCTACCATCATCCAGAGTGAACCCTGAAAGTGCCTTCTACCATTGTGGTGTCGACTACACAGGTTTTGTGGAAGTGAAAGCAAACAAAGGGCGTGGGATTAAAACTACCAAAGGCTACATAGCGCTTTTCGTATGTATGGTGACGAAAGCTGTGCATCTAGAACTCGTCTCAGATTTAACCAGCTCAGCTTTCTTAGCCGCAATACAAAGAATGGCAGCACGACGCGGAGCTCCACCTCACATCTATAGCGACAATGGAACCAATTTTGTGGGAGCTAACAGAATGCTGCAAGAAGAATACAACCATCTTCAAAATGTTTTCAAAGACTCATTCTTTAAAGAGATAACAGAACTACAAATCGAATGGCATTTCAACGCACCTTCTTGGCCTCATGCGGGAGGACTTTGGGAAAGAGCCGTGCGAAGTCTCAAACACCACCTCAAACGCGTGATTGGACAACAAAAACTTACTTTTGAAGAATACACCACATTGTTATCAAAACTAGAAGCTTGCCTCAATTCACGACCACTTTGTGCGCTATCAGAAGACCCGGAGGATTTCAATTTCCTTACACCAGCCCATTTCCTATCAGCACGACCAGGTTTAACTATAATTGACACAGCAGATGACGCCAGAACCAGGTGGCATCTAGTGTCAAAATTATTTGAAGATTTATGGAAAAGATGGAAAACAGAGTACTTAACCCAACTATCAACCAGAAACAAGTGGATGAAATACCAGAAGAACGTCAAGGTGGGTGATCTAGTAATGATACATGACGATAACTTACCAGCAGGGAAATGGCCAATGGGTCGTGTGATGGAAGTCCATCCAGGAAAAGATGAACTTGTCAGAGTAGTGACTTTAAAAACCAAAAATGGCTACATGAAGCGCCCTATAGTTAAACTATCAGTTTTACCTATAGACCAAACTGAACCAACCATACCAGAAATCCAGAAAGGCAAACCACTACAACTACAACGTACTACCACTACCAGAGCCGAAATGCAACCACGCAATCACCCGCAACCAAACATCGGAACGACCAGTACCTATCCCAAGCTAGTAAACATTGCACTGGCATTGCTAATGTTCTTAAGTATAATATTACCAACAACAGCTTCATACAATATTACGCAATTTGATACCAACAAAACATTGTACTTTGACAACGTAGGGAAAGTACAATTGATTCGGGATAGGTGGAAGCTAGTCACATATTTTAACATGTCACCATACTGGCAAGGAGACAAAGCCATCAATGACTTTACAAACTATCTTGACAAAACATGTGAAACAATCATGGAATCAAGTCACTGTCATATGATACTGCTACAAATACGTCACGATTACAATGAACTGCAATACTACAACCAGCTGTTGCTTAGTCAGCATTACGGCGAGCGCTTACGGACACGACGCGGCCTTATCAACGCTGTCGGCTCAATTGCAAACTCATTGTTCGTATTAGACGAAAGTTTCGCAGAAAAATACAGGCAGGACATTGAACTTGTGCACCGTAATCAAAAACACCAAGGTCAGTTATGGAGAAACTTGACATCTATCGTCGAAGCAGAGCACAACATACTACAAAGAACTGAAGACATAATAGCAAAGCAACACAAAACCATAAATAAGCATTTAAATGCTTTGGACAAAGCTAATAACAAGCTGCAACAAGAAATCGATGTGATGACAACACAACAGGACTTCACATTAATCTCTATAGCTGCCATCAATATGATGCAAAATTTGAAACAGATACAGAATACTTTGATAGATACTATCTCGGAAATCTACCATGGTCAAATCAGTCTGCATCTACTGACCCCAGCGCAGCTCAAACAAGAGCTACAAATTATCTATGGGCAAATGCCTCAAGATTTAGGCCTACCCATCGAAAATATAGAGACAGATCTTCAGCACATCTACAAACTACTGAGAACAAAAGCTCGGGTTACCGAAAAATATATTATCTTCGAAATTACATTCCCGCTCATAGCAAGAGAAAGTTTTCAATTATATAGGATAATACCAGTTCCGCAACAAACCAATTACAGTATGACCAGTATAACACCAATATCGGAATACGTCGCAGTGAACCTAAAAAAGGACGCGTACTTCGTACCAACCATACATGAACTTGACACATGCCTGTATCACGGAGAATCCTTCATGTGTGAGCTCTTTAAACCTATCCTAAATTTGAAAAATGACGAAAACTTTTGCGAAAATAAGTCCAATAAACCAAATGTGCAAAACAGAAAGAACAGTGTGCAAAAATAGATGGGTAGAGTTACACTCAACGTCACAATACCTATATTTTTGCTGTGACACTTATTCTATTAAAATCATATGCGACGATCAAGTTACCGTTCGCCAGCTGACTCGAACAGGGGTCATTAGCATGACACAGAACTGCATCGTTAAAAGTAAAGATTTCATGCTGTATTCTTTACAACAACAATCCAACCAACTAAATTTTTCACCAAATATGCTCGTACCAGAGCTAGACCAGATCAACCATATTGTGAACATTAAAATACCAGCGGAAACAGCATTACCAGAGGACATCAGTTTGAATAGATCTATATCCATCCTTGGAGAACAGATCAAAACACTGAAACCCACCAAAGCTGAGGTCGATGATATATCAGGTCATGACATTCACCAGTACACCGTCATGTACATACTCCTGGGGGTTGTCCTATGCGCGGCAGCAGTCTGGGTCTGGAGAAGAGTGAGATGCTGCCCGCATCCTGGAGCCAGCCGGGCGGAGCCTCACCACAGACAGGAGTCTGTGGCGACTACATCGGAGTCAAACAGAGTGAATAGTGAAGTGCAACCGCGAAAGCAGAGTACTGTTGACCGTCAGCAAAGTGAGAGTGAACCGATAGGTTTAAGTGCATATTTCGCCAGACGGTGGCCCAGTGCTATGCGTAGTGCGGGTACAAAGGAAAGGGCTACGTTGCCCATAGTGCGAAAAGAACGTGTGCTTACAGTTGAAGACTCATTAGTGTAAAAATGTATGTTTTTTAAGGACAACCGTTTACCATTTTATAATTATTTACCTAAGTTTACCATTTTATAATTACATTACATAAGTTTACCATGTTATGTTACGTTACTTTTGTTTACCATTTGACATGTAGTATTATTTAGGGTTTATTCAAGGTGATTTGATGATAACTTTATTCTTCTCTTATCTCATCTCGTGCCGGGAATATGTTCGGTACAATATTTGCGACCGAACAGCTCAGCACTTTTGCCTGCATGCATTTCCATAAATGCATGTATCGCAACTAGTACCAGTTAGTACGTATTCGACCACCAACCGCGTAACTCAAACCAAACCAAATCAAATCATTTGAGTGCTAATTTAGCTTAGATTTACCATTTGATAATATTGTAATAACCTATAGTATTCAATATAACTTTTAACCATATTATTTCGTATCATTAAATCAGTGATCGTAAACCAACAACCAAACCATTACCAGTCTAACATAATACCAAATCCACCATATTTAACAAATTGTCAACCAACCCAGAAGTTAGTGCCGAACCACGCAGGCGTAAACTTCTACAGTTAATAAACCTGAAACTTGGTACGAATACTAACCTAAGTAAATTATAAAGTTTGTCATTTTCCGTTTTCTTTAAACTACAACTACCTTTCTACCTACCTAATGCTCACATATTATAAAGCCTTACATGTTTTTGGGTTTATTCAAATTTCACCCTTACGGGGCAAACGGGGGTAATTAAGTTTTTAGCGAAGGATTTTGCTGCACGTCTTGATAAACTCCAAAGTAATTGAATAACACATGAATGAATATTTTTAAAAAATAAACTGGGTGAAAAGGGGGGAATACAATTTATGTCAAAATTATGTTTCCTTTGATCAAAAAACTTGAAAATTGACCCGGATATTTTCTTAATAAATTAAATGACCGATAACATAAATTTTCAAAAACAACCTTTTAAAGGGGGTGTTGAAATTTGTGAGGGAAAATAATTGTTTGGAAAGATTTTAACCCGCGGTTCGATTAACTTGAAATAAAGGAAAAGGTATATCAGGGTTGTCAAAAAAATCTACCCCAAACGGGGTGGAAAGGGGTAGTCAATTTTAGAGAGAATGATTTTATGTTTCGGATTGGCGCAAAAATCGCTGAGTGTATTTAGATGAAATTGGTAACATACATTAATCTGCATTAACACAGCGTACTTTTAATTCCGGAAGTGCGTTCTCGTGATATTTTTACCGACATCCACGCGGGCGAAGCCGCGGGCAGTCTTTCTACATTGTTCTCACATGTATAATTTCAACATGAATGTCGTAACCAATCCTTTGTAACAATATTTTGATTTAAAAGAGTGTCCGTGGAGTTTCTTCCCCGTCCTTCTCCATATGAACCTACTACGCTTTGAAATGGGCAACTAGCTTCATCTCTTTGACTGACCGACCCCTTGACAAATCAAAAGTGCCTGTTATTGGTTTATTTGAAATAAATGCTTTGAGTTTGAGTTTGAATTGACGAAACCAATATCACTTTTCTCGACCTGGGGATCGAACCTTAGACCACACACACTCAGTAGTAGCGCTGGCAACCACCAGAGCAACGAGGCATCTCTAATCTCAATGACTTACATGACTACAATGTTTCAATTATTTCAAGCTTCCTCACAAATTAGATAAGAAATTGACAAAATAGGGTATTTTTCGTGCACGGAGTCTTATGTCCCATGTAATAGGGAACGAGCCTAAAATATTGCCTATAATATTGATATTTTGTAGATGTTTGACAGTTGTTGCGGGTCGTCAGAAGCCCGAAAGTCTGACAACCAGTCTTACCAACGGTTATCGTATTACCCAGTAACTGGGTTGTGGAGGTCAGATAGGCAGTCGCTCCATGTAAGAATACTTGTATTCAGCTGCATTCGGTTAGACTGGAAGCCGATCCCAACATAGTTGGGAATAGGCTAGGCAGATTATTAATAAATGTTACTCAGCCCAAGAGCTCGCACTTGATAACAGTCTTGATTTTGGTCATGATCGTATTAATAAACATAATAATTGATGTACTCAAGTTACGGCTTGGGTTTACGTTATCAGCCGAGTGATGGACTGATTAATAAACGAAAATCGACACTTAAGTATACAATAGGTTTGTGTACTCGAGATGCTTAAATCTGAGTGTAGGCAGTCCGTGACTTGAGGTCGTGATTAGTAGCGCGAAACATGGAGTTTGAAAATATTTTGGATGAAATTAATTATTACGATGAATTAGAGTACTATGACGATATTTTTGCCAAAAATCTCTAGAACCACTTAACTGTGTGTGTGTGATATTTTTTTTTCTCCAATAAACCTACCAAAAATAAAAGTGTTTTTGTCAGCGTAAGAGTCATGGAAAGACAGACAGACGGACATGGCGAAACTATAAGGTTCCTTGTTGACTACGGAACCCTAAAAATTATCCTTATTCGTTCAAGAGTCACGTTAATAAAAAGACTCTTTGGTGAAATACAGTAACAGAGGTGTTCCAATTTCCCTAGAAATATTTATAACGTGATACAGCGCTATACATTAAAGTTTTAACAAAATACAAGTATTTCAATAAATCTTACAACTTATCAAGAACGAAATGTGATGAATATCATTCTAAACTTGGGTCAATGTGACGTAATCGTTCATCAAGTACAGCGCCTTGAGGAGCTGATCTTGGTAACTGAGATACTGTTTTCGTGTGTTTATTAATTAGTAATGATCGTGAGATGCTGATATCGTAATAATGGCGTATCAAATAATTACGCACTTGAGTACGTCATTGGGGAACGTCAATCAGTAAAACTTGGGTTTCCAACCAGTAAAGCGGCGCCGTCATACAGGGACCATGACAAGACGTGTAGATACAACAAGAGGTACCTACCTCTTGTCGGCTCGTGTTGTATCTACACGTCTTGTTGCCTCTATGCGGTAAGCGCAAGGGCAAGATCCCTACCTTGCCCTTGATTTTGGCGAGTATCTGCACAATGTCAGTCTGCAGTGGGTCCAACCCCGCGGCCGGCGCTGCTCGCGGCGCGGCCACCGGCCCCGCCACAACAGCACTCTCCACCGGACGCTCTTCCATCTAAAACAAACAAAATACGTGACACTGCTACAAGGATCTTTTAGCGTTCGAATGTCGTTGACGGGGGGGGGGGGTAAACATTTGTTGACATGGGTTGTTGGTAAACATTTGTGCAATTAGTGTTTTGTGAAATGTCAATTGAAATGTATTCAAAAAAATTGATTAGTTCCGATTTAGGACGCGCCAAAACATCCACAACATAACAGATTTAAATAGGTAGGGTAGTTGTACAGTAATTAATCAATTATAACTTATTTTTACAAGCATGTCAATGGTAAATTGTATCAAAGGGCTGGTAATGTCATATTTTATCATTTCAAAATTCTTCGATAAAGTAATACGTCTTATCTATTAGAAATAAATACAATTTTCTTTTGAATTTGCGGACATTATCTTCACTCCATTGGCATTTATTATAGACCTTTGGAGCCATTACAAAAATACTGGTTGTATATATTGCAGTACTAGATCCGACTGTTTGTAACCGACCACAATGGCGCTGACTAGTTACCCGAGCAAATTTATGTAAATTATTTTTGACGAACATAGACGTTTCATAGATGTACAACGACAACATCTATATAAATAAAAATACAAGTCCTGACTAACTGACTGATTGATTGACTGACTCATCAACGCCCAGCCTAAAACCTTGGACCTAAAAAGCTGAAATTTTGTACAGAGGTTCTCTTTATAATGTAGACAAGGAATAAGAAAGGATTTTTGGGAATTCCACCCATTGGGGTAAAATAGGGGATGGAAGTTTATATGAAAGTCCG
This sequence comes from Tiliacea citrago, assembly GCA_963921375.1. NCBI lineage: Eukaryota > Metazoa > Arthropoda > Insecta > Lepidoptera > Noctuidae > Tiliacea > Tiliacea citrago. Next base: position 27,165,116 of record OY992790.1, on the reverse strand, counting down.
TCAGTTTTGAAGTTAGGATCTTCAAATTTTGTGTCTAGGCTGACGAATGAAAATGAATATATACGTGTTTCAGTGTTTTTGATAATTCCACCCCCGAAGGGTTAAAAAGAGGGATGAAGTTATGTATGGAAAGTCCTTCATTTTAGAATGTAAAAATCACTAAATTTATTATCTATGCTTATGGTCGGAAGCTAACGCAACGGTGTAGTTATAATTTCAACCCTTAAGGGGTGAAATTTTGTTTTTAATTAAAGTTCTTTATTTTTTAAGTTAAATTCACTAATAGTGCATATGGTTGACTGATACAACGTAAATTGTTGTTTTTTTTTTAATTTCAACCCACAAGGGGGTGAAAAGAGGGATAAAGTTTTGTATTGAAGTTGTCCATTCGCAAAATTTTGTATTCAAGTAAAAATAATACAGTTGATAAACTTGAAACTTGGCACGAATACTTACCTAAGTAAATCATAAAGTTTTCCATTTTTAGTTTTTTCAAACTTTGACATCCCTCAATCTCAATGTCAAAGTTTGTATAGAATAATTTTAACTCGCAGTCCGATTAACTCGAAACTCAGTATTTATACTTAAAACCAAAAATATATAATAACGTGTATCAGGGTTTTTCAAAAACCATGACTGAAGGAAACCATGACTGACTGGTAACACATAGCTCAAACCACTAAACGGATTGGGTTGATACTTATTATGACATAGGCATCCGCTAAGAAGGAAGGTTTTTGAAAATTCGACCTTTAAGGGGGTGAATGGGGGGATTTTTTTTTGTATGAAAAATCTTATTCCTTGGGTTAATTAACCTGAAACTTGGCACGAATACTTACCGAAGTAAATTATAAAGTTGTCATTTTTGTTTTTTTTTAAACTGCCCCCTAAAGGGGGATTGGGGGATGTCAAAGTTTGTATACAACTTTGACATAACTCGGAACTCAGTATTTATACTTAAAACCAAAAATAAAAGCTTTACTTTTAATCGTTCCCTAACGGGATGAAAAGGGGTTGTCAATTTTACAAGGGAGGATTTTTCTGCGTGGCTTGATTAACTCTAAATTATGACGAAGGCATCTGCTAAGAAGGGGTTTTTGGGAATTTGACCTTTAAAGGGATGAAAAGGGGGGACTTCGTTTGTATGAAAAATCTTATTCCTTGAGTTAATAAATCTGAAACTTGGCACGAATACTAACCTAAGTAAATTATAGAGTTAATATTTTTTTTTTAAAGGGGATTGGGGGATGTTATAGTTTGTATGGAAGAATATTAACGCACGGTCCGATTTACTCGAAACTAGGTATTTTATATATATATATTTTTTTTTTTCTTTCTAAAACACAGCCTATTTTACAAATTTTTTTTATAGCCGCACAACGAAAACCTCACAGGGTTTATCTGTGTGCCAGCGAGCCGTTCATTTTATGTTTAACATGTTAATTGGCAGACGAAACAAAAACAGATTTCGTATACCCCCGGCCGAAAGTGTACTGTGTTTTTATATTGCTCCCCAGTAATAAATAGTTCTCATACAGTTTTAAGTCGTTCTCGGTTAAGTGTTGGTGATCAATTTGTTTTTGGACATACGTACTAACTGTGAGTGGAACAAATTACACAAAAACATCACAAATAAGACTTATCTTAGGAAATAATAAGTGAACTTTTAGTTAATATACCCAACCGCACACCGAATACAGAGCCTTTGACCCAAACGCGTAAGCGACGCCGTCTTCCGCGAACTTAAGACCTTTTGGTCGCGAACTCCGAGTCGCTCGCTCGGCGTGGGCCATTATTAGTGTGCACTTCTCGGTGTGGGCATTTTTTAGTGTGCACTTTCAACCAAACTAATTAAAAAAAAAGTTTTTTTTCTTAATTAATATGGCCGAATCAGAATCTTCATCTTCAAAAGAAACCTCTGAAAGTACTGTGTCCCCCACCAGACTGGGAGAAAATGTAAATGTAACCTCGCGTGCCAAAAAAAGAATGGCCCTGTGGTCACCACCGACTAGCAACTCTAGTACCTTGACTAAGGCTGATGTACAAGAGATAGTAGAGGCAGTAATAAAAACTGCGATGACTGACATGCTTGCGCAATTAAATGCTAATATGAACTCAGAGCTTAAATCAATCAGGGAGGAGTTGAAGGATGTAAACGAGGCTATGTCTTTTATGAACAGTCAATATGAAACTGCTATTTTGGAAGCTAAAAAATCTGCGCAAACAATAAAGGATCTTGAAACAAAAAATGAACTAATGTCCAACACCATTGTAAAGCTCACGAATCGCGTAAACCAGATGGAACAACATGCTAGATTCAGCAATATTGAGATTCAATGCGTTCCGGAGAAGAAAACAGAGAATGTCATCGACCTGCAAAACAGCTGGGGTCGGTCATAGGCTGCGCCATTGCAGATAATGATATTATAAGCTGCACACGAATTGCCAAAATAAACAGTGACTCTCCGAGGCCTCGCTCAATCGTCACTCAGTTCAGCTCCCCAAGACTCCGTGATCAATTTATGGCAGCTTCGATCGACTTCAACAAGAAAAACAGTCAGGACAAATTGAACTCTTCTCATATTGGATTGGTGGGACCTAAAAATCAGATCTACGTAATGGAGCATCTGTCGGCGGCCAACAAGCAAATCCATGCCGCAGCAAGAACCAAAGCTAGAGAATTAGGATTCCAATTTGTGTGGATCAGAAGCGGTTGTATTTTAATGCGTAAAGACGTTACATCGGAACGTATAGTGATAAAAGATCTAAGTCCATCTTTAAATAGGTTGAAATAAGTTTATCTTTGCCGAAGCTTTTAATGCATGTTAATTGTATTACACAAACAAAATTCAACTTGTTTAATATTGGGATTTACTATCAAAATGTAAGAGGCCTGCGGACAAAAACGCACGATTTTTTATGTAAAATAGCAACATGTAACTACGATATTCTAATTCTGACAGAAACTTGGCTTAATAATAGTATATGCAATAAAGAACTGTTTGATGGTAGGTACTTGGTCTATAGAAGAGACAGTGAAAGCTCGGGCTACCACTGCGATAGGGATGGCGGAGGTGTCTTGATTGCAGTATCTAATAAACTAGTTTCAAAAAGATTACTGCAGAGACAAAGTAATTGTGAGGATTTATGGGTGTCTGTAGAAATACCGTGCGAGCGCTCGAGGCAGCTCCGCCGCCGCCGTCTTGATCTTTGTGCAGTCTACCTGCCACCACCGGTCTCTAAATCAATGTTGGAACATTTTATTGGTAATTGTAATTCTTACCAGGATAACCATAATGCGTACACATGCATCGTGGGAGATTTTAACTTTAGAACTATAAACTGGAATGATCTAAACAATCCTCTCAAAAATCAGCACATTAATAGTCTCGATCAACTTTTTATTGATTTTACTTTAATAATCTCCGACAATGCAATAATGTGACCAACAAAAACAGTAGAGTACTGGACATTGTATTGGTGGACGTTCCAGGTTGTTGCGTTAGTGAAGCGGATCCTTTAAGTATTGTAGACCCTCACCATCCTCCATTAGACATACAAGTAACATTGACAGAGTCGCTAAAACTAAAATCTAATACCGTTGCAAAAATAAACTTTCATAAGACCGACTATGAAGCAATAAACAAGCATTTCAAGGATAAGGACTGGGAAGAGTGTCTGGGATGTTGCAGTAATGTTGACGAAATGGTGGAAGTTTTCTACAGCGTTATTGAGACAGCTATCAATACTTTTGTACCTATCATCCGAAAGCAAAGTAGTGGTGTTCCAATATGGTTTGATAAGAAGCTTCTTAATCTATTAAAAGAGAAAAACAAACTTCGTATTAGGTATAAAAAGTACAAGAATCCCCTTGATAAACTATCACTCGGATTAATCTCTAAACGATGTAATAATTACGCCAAAAAGTGTTACAATAGTTACATTGAGAGTACAGAAGAATCTATTGCCAGATGTCCCAAAATTTTTTGGTCATATGTCAAGAACAAACGTGGTGGAGAAAGTTCATACCCAGCATCAATGACTAATGGTCCGATAACATCTTCGAATGGAGGAGGAATATGTGAGCTATTTGCTTTAAATTATAGCAGCATTTATAAAGAAGACACAACATCGCATTCAGGACAAAACTATGTAGCCTCCGAATACCTGAAAGCAATAGCCACACAGTCAGACAGTATAGCTTCCGTGGACATCGGATATGAAAGTGTTGAGAAAAAACTAAAAAGCCTTGATATTACTAAAGGGGCAGGCCCAGATGATATACCGCCACTGTTTATTGCCGGATGTGCACCTAGCCTGGCTGTTCCCTTGGCGAAGATATATAGCGCCTCAGTTCGATCTGGTCAATTCCCTAAAGAGTGGAAACAGGCGAAAGTAGTGCCGGTCTACAAGAGTGGAGACCCTTGTGACGTAAAGAACTATAGACCGATATCCATCCTTTCGATTTTCGGTAAAATATTGGAGTCGTTGATTTGTCCACATATTCAACGCTATTTTTCGAAGTTCTTAAGCGACCATCAGCACGGCTTTGTAAAGAACAGATCCACAAGTACAAATCTGGTGTCCTTTGTTGAAGCCTCATGCGAGGCCATGGATAAAGGTATACAGGTGGACGCTGTTTATACGGATTTTAGCAAGGCGTTTGATAAGGTGTCGCATGAACTGCTTGTTGAAAAACTAGCTACGTACGGCGTCACCGGTAGTCTTCTAAAGTGGTTCGATTCTTATCTGGCTGGTTGGGAGTTTTTTGTGGTCGTCAATGGGTTCCGGTCAGGCAGATATGCAATTGCTTCGGGTGTCCCTCAAGGTTCTCATCTGGGCCCACTATTATTCGTCATATATATAAATGACGTGACATCGTGTTTTCACAATACTAGCATATTCCTTTTTGCAGACGACCTCAAAATCTCAAGAGCTATTAGGTCTCAACTGGACGTAAACCTAATGCAAGAAGATATAGACCGACTATCTGCATGGTGTTATCATAATAAAATCTCGTTGAACAGTTCGAAATGTAGCCACATAAAATTCACCAGGAAAGTAAATATAGTGAATTCGGCGTACCAAATAAACGGAGTGAAATTGTGCGAGGTGGATGTAGTTCGAGATCACAACGTATGCTCGGATTTGTCATTCGTAATGGAAAGGTATTTCAACGCCCACATACTAAATTAGTTCTCTACAATAGCCTTATAAGAAGCCTCCTGGAATACTGCAGTGTGATATGGAGGCCTCACTACGCAACCCACTCGCTGCGGATAGAACGAATAAAAAAAAGGCGATACCTAGGATACTCAAAGGGAAGGCAATTTAAATATCTCTCCTACCATGATAAACTAAGCTGCTACAAAATGATTGCCCTGGAAGCTCGGAGGGAGCCCTCTGTCTGAGATTCGCATATAAACTGCTCAATAACACCATCGACTGCCCACAATTGGTATGTAGGTTCAATTTCAGAGTACCCCGTAGACCACCTCGTAAACCTATAACACCTTTAGCTCCACCAGTTCGTCGTACAGTGTCTGGTGCTAATTCGCCTGTACCGTACAGTGTCTGGTGCTAATTCGCCTGTACCCCGCATGTGCAAACTCATAAACGAACGCAGTGACCTGGTTGACGTCCACGCAGACTCAATATCGACATTTGTCAGATATCATTATTATTAGTATGTAATCATAATAACTATCTAGAATTGTAAGTACAGTCCTTAAAATTTAATTTATATTTTCTAAAGAGCATTTTGCATGTGGTGTTTGCCTGTAATTGGTTGTGCAGTTAGTTTTAAGACACAATTACTTGTATTTTACTATGTATCTGTGTAATGTCTGTAACAACTGTTGGTGAACCTTAAATAAATAAATAAATTACTACAATGATATATTATTTTATAATGATGATAATAATTTAAACATACTCTATTACATACATACATTAGGAGTCATTTTGTGTAAGGAAACGCTTTGATTTGTACTTATAAATTTTCGAACTCGTTTTGTACAACGTTTGCAAGTCGTCTGGAAGTTTATTAAGAAAAAAAGGTACTAAATAATCTGCAACCCTCATCCCGTACACATTATTAAATTTAGGTAGGATGTATTTATTTTTAAGTGGTATCATTCTCCAAAAAGTCAGGTCTTGTTTTTTCGATTATCAGCTCAGGTCTATTAACTTCCGCAAGAGTAGAAAATTTTACTTTATTGAAAACATTCATAACATTACAGTATTTAAAGAGATCGTCGTCACTGTTTTTGAATTTCTTGTTTAAATGTTTTGGCGTAATTACTTTTAATATTTTTAGTTGTAGCTTATAAATGTCTGTCAGGTATGTATGATAAGTTCTCCCATAGCTGCGGAGTCCGTAGTTGATAACCGAGTCTGCTGGGGCCATATATACCTAATGCTCACAGAATATAAAGCGTTACATGTTTTTGGGTCTATTCAAATGTAACCCTTACGGGGCAAAAGGGGGTTTTTAAGTTTCAGGGAAGGAGTTTACTGTGCGCCTTGATAAACTCCAAAGTAATTGAATAACACATGATGAATGACACAGAAGTTTATTTTTGAAAAATATTCAATTTTTCAAAAATAAACTTCTTTTGGGGTGAAAAGGGGGACACAGTCTATATCAAAATTATGTTTCGTTTGATCAATAAACTTGAAAATTGGCCCGTATATTTTCTTAATAAATAAAATGACCATAAACATACATTTTCGAAAACTACCTTTTAAAGGGGGTGTTGAATTTTGTGGGGGATAATAATTGTATGGAAAGATATATCGCGCGGTTCGATTAACTTGAAACTCGGTATTTATATTTAAGATCGGAAACAAAGGAAAAGGTGTATCAGGGTTGTCAAAAAATCTACCCCTTACTACTACGTCAATTTTAAAGGGGATGGTTTTATGTCGGATTGGCGCAAAAATGGTTGAACGGACTTAGATGAAATTTGGTAACATAGTTTATAATCTGCATTAATACAGTGTACTTTAATTCCGGTAGTACTTTCTCGTGACATTTTTTCCGACATCCACGCGGGCACAGCCGCGGCCAAAAGCTAGTATATATATATTATAGTTAATATATAAAAAACCGGCCAAGTGCGAGTCGGAGTCGCGCACGAAGGATTCCGTACCATTATCTATAAAAAACGGCAAAAAAATCACATTTGTTGTATGGGAGCTAGAAATATTTGCTTTATTATAATTTAATTATTTATTTTTAAAGTATATTATATAACTAAATATTCTGTGAATATTTCAAGTGTCTACCTGTTACCGTTATCAATATCTAGCAAAAACGACCAAAAAATAACGTTTGTTGTATGGGAGCCCCCTTAAATATTTATTATAGTCTGTTTTTTAGTATATTTGTTGTTATAGCCGCAACAGAAATACATCATCTGTGAAAATTTCAACTGTCTAATTATCACAGTTCATGAGATACAGCCTGGTGACAGACGGAGAGACAGACAGACGGCGGAGCCTTAGTAATAGGGTTCCCGTTTTACCCTTTGGGTACAGAACCCCAAAAATGGATATAATTGCAAAAAATCACGCTGAAAAGGACTTTAGCAAATTTTGGAAAAATACTAATAAACTGAACCCGAATCCGAGTCTCCCTTTGCGTGTGGGGGATGCGCATGAACCGACTGATCGGTGAGCTCAGCAGTACTAATATCGATTGTCACGTGGACGGTTGTGTAAACAACATAAGTTATGCTGACTATATGGTGCTGCTGAGCCCATCGATTGGTGCACTAAGAAGGCTGTTAGAAATATGTGAGCAGTATGCTGCGGCCCAAGGACTCAAGTACAATGCGTCCAAGAGTGAGCTGATGATATTTAAAGCCGGTAAGAAGTGTTATAACTTTCCTACTTCACTAACACTAGGCAGGATACCAGGCTTGTTCACCGGTTTAAGTACTTGGGACACTGAGTCACAGACAACTTGGATGCTGACCTTGATATTGAGAGGGAGCGGAGGGCTTTGTGTGTGCGTTGCAACATGTTGGCCCGTAGATTTGCACGTTGTAGTAAGCAAGTTAAGCTGACGCTTTTTAAAGCGTATTGTCAGTCCTTCTACACGTGTAGTCTATGGGTCAACTACACGCAGCGAGTGTACGGGACTCTGCGTGTACAATATATAACAACGCGTTTAGGGTGTTGTTTGGGCTGTCTCGTTTTTGCAGCGCATCGAGTATGTTTGCTAAGGCGCATACTGATTGCTTTTATGCCATCATCCGTAAGCGAAGCGCTTCGCTGACAGACGCGTGCGTGGCACTGCAAACGGCATCTTGGACGCGTTGGCAAACAGGTGGGATCCTCGCGGGGGAGCCCACGGGCGGAGTTTATCTCTCACCCCTTTGTAGGGGCGTCCCTACGGGTCTCTGTTCAGAGTCTCCAGCGACTCCTCGCGGGACAGACCTCTGGCCCGCTTGATCTCTGCTCGGAGGGCGGTCTTCGCCACTCTGTACCTCTCATACAGCTCCGCCTGAATGGCTTCCGTATCCGGAGGGCGCATACGGGGCCTGCAGTGCCTGGAGTACCGGTGGCGCGCAGCAACGCATACCTCGCGTAAAGTGGTCAGCACACGCGACCACCAGCACTCCTGGCGCCGAGCACGTCCGGGCTGCGCCCGGGGCATAGCCACGTCACATATTTCGGACATGGCCTATCGGAACCACTCCGCCTCGTCGTTGATGTCGGCAGGCATGTCCGGTGATGACACCCAGGCCTACACGATCGAGGCTTCCAGGAGGAGCTCCCGGTCCAGCTGCTTCAGCGCCCACCGCAGACCACTCGGGGTCTGTCGGATCGGCGCGCCCGAGGTCTGTGCGGAGACGTCAAACCGTATGTACTGGTGATCGGAATAGGTCTCCACCCCCTCCATGACGCGCCAGTCTATGACACGCGGCGACAGAGCGGGGCTGGCGAACGAGATGTCCACCACTGTTCACCCCGCATCCACACACACGTGGGGAGAGAACCCCGGACAATTTACATATCATATTTTCATTCATCAACTCACAGAATCTTAAAACTTTCACGACACATATCTAGGTAAGTATCCATCTCCCGGCAAACAAGTCACACTCCGGTGATGTCAGAAGAGTATTGAGCAGGTCACCTCATCGAGCAGACGCACGTAGCTGAAGCCGCAGTCGTCCAGGTAGCGCGCCTCCAGCGCGCGCACCTGCGCCGCGCTCGGTAGCACGCCCAGCCGCGCCAGCACACGCCGCACCGCCGCGCGAGACACGTGGCCGTTGTTGTGTCTGCGGAGTACGGGGGTGGGGGGAAATACAGTAGGTATTATACTCATCGTTGATAAGTATAATAAATATTAGATTTATTACAAATTTCAATTATTTAATACAATAAGATAGCTACATAAATAATTACTTATTATAATATAGTCATAAAAAAGCACACATACATACCTTTATTATTATTATGTTAAAATTATTGTGCTATAATAATTGCAATAATTATTATAACATATACTTATAATAATTATTATTTTTATTATTATATGTTGCCGTGACCTAACCGGGTTTCATGTTGGAACTTCCTAATTGTAACAACTAAATGTACACATGAATGAAATAAAGAATTTGAATTTGAGTTATTTAATTTTATAATATTATATAAAAATATGGCGTGCGTGTACAACCGGATGTATGAACGTAGGCGAAGCAAAAGGAGTATGTAAGAAGCGTAGCAGGTGGCTTTCTATAGTTTCTGCCTACCCCCATGGGAAGAAGGCGTGAGTTTATGTATATAAAAATAATATTCTTTAAATGTTGTTGTTGTGTTTTTATTCTATATTGCAGTTAGTGGTAAATAGTTTAAGCATAAATAATAAAAAGTGGTTTGTTACTTACTCGTCGTGGTCGCAGAAGGCGGGGCGCAGGTCGATGGCGCGCTCGGTGCAGGCAGCGCGCACGCGCAGCAGGGCGGCCTGCGCGGCGTCCAGGTCGCGCTCCGCCTCGCCCTCGCCGCGCTCGGACGCCGCGCCCAGCGCCGGCAGCGCCAGCACTGCCGAGCGCGCCGCACCCGCCGACGCGTCCGGGTGCTTTTCCAGCTCTTTGATCGTGAACACTGACGAAAGACCACACCACGTGATATTTTTACCTTGTACAACAACTAAGTTCATAGTATGGTAGTAAGTTGAAACTACTGATAACTTCAGTTATACAGCCCACAGTTAGAAAGAAAGAAAAACAAAAGATAAGAAGGTTAAGGAGAATTTTAACGAGTAGTAGGCCAAGACGATGCTAACAAGTCTCGTAGTTGCACCAAGGGGCAGACGAGTAGTAGGCCAAGACGATGCTAACAAGTCTCGTAGTTGCACCAAGGGGCAGACGAGTAGTAGGCCAAGACGATGCTAACAAGTCTCGTAGTTGCACCAAGGGGCAGACGAGTAGTAGGCCAAGACGATGCTAACAAGTCTCGTAGTTGCACCAAGGGGCAGTACGAGTAGTAGGCCAAGACGATGCTAACAAGTCTCCAAGTTGCACCAAGGGGCAGTACGAGTAGTAGGCCAAGACGATGCTAACAAGTCTCCAAGTTGCACCAAGGGGCAGTACGAGTAGTAGGCCAAGACGATGCTAACAAGTCTCCAAGTTGCACCAAGGGGCAGTACGAGTAGTAGGCCAAGACGATGCTAACAAGTCTCCAAGTTGCACCAAGGGGCAGTACGAGTAGTAGGTCAAGACGATGCTAACAAGTCTCCAAGTTGCACCAAGGGGCAGTACGAGTAGTAGGCCAAGACGATGCTAACAAGTCTCCAAGTTGCACCAAGGGGCAGTACGAGTAGTAGGCCAAGACGATGCTAACAAGTCTCCAAGTTGCACCAAGGGGCAGTACGAGTAGTAGGCCAAGACGATGCTAACAAGTCTCCAAGTTGCACCAAGGGGCAGTACGAGTAGTAGGTCAAGACGATGCTAACAAGTCTCCAAGTGGCACACAAAGACAAAATCAAAAATCAAAAGTCATTTACTCAAACTAGGCTGAGAATCAGCACTTTTCAATCACTTTCAATCAAAATTACATAAGACAGTTCCCCAAAAACGCCTACCTTTCACCACTTCCTAGTGCTTTAGCTGGGAAGAAGAAGTGGCGCAACCTCCCCAGCAGCACAGCGGTCTGTTGTCTACAGTTATATATTTACAATACATGTACTTTTATCCGTTAGGCTCTCAACAAAAGTATACACACTAAATTGATCGTAAACTAAAGTTAAACAAGTTGCCCAACGCAGCACTAGCTATCTGATTTTATCAACGATAAGAACTAAGTTAGGCAAAAAAATTTAACTTTTGTGTTAGCTAAGCTAAGTTAGGCAAAAATGTTAAAAAACGGTAAGCAGTTCCCAACCTGATATGTCCGAAATTAATGAGGTACTTATACTCAGAAAATGTGTCTCAGTGGACGAAGAAAGCTGTGACTTTACATAACAGTTCAATGAATTTAAAAACGAAATAATGTAAAATAAAATGGAATCTACCGAAGACGTAAAAAACATAAGCAGCAAAAAACATGACAATATTTCTTCTATCATGAAACATTACAAAACATGAAGATTACAACCGAACAACTAGCAGCAGAAAATAGTTCTTAAAACCCAAATTACTGCATTATCAGGCACTGATAGAGAAAACGAAGAAAAAATTGCATCCCTCCAAACTGACTTTCACCTGCTCTGCAACACCAGCACTTACACAGGCAACTCCACAAGCTATTTAGGAGAGTATTTTTGAAGAATTTCAAAGCAGAAATAAAGAAATCGGTAATTTCACGACCATGCGGAGCGATGATGTGCGGTATGACAATATGACCATAATTGATGCAGTGATGATTGTGACGAACTTCAAATTAGTTTAGCTCGGAAACATTGTTCTCATGTGTCTTTTTTGAGAATAAATATCTTTTAACCTAAACCCCGAGAACATATCATTAACGAGTGGGAACAGAAGTTCGGACAACCTCACGTGAATTATTCCTGTACAGAAAAAGCTCCGTTTGAGGAGGATGAGGAGAAGGAGGAGGAAGAGGAGAAGAAGGAGGCAAGGCCAGCAGAGGGACAATACATGCTAGGTAAGATTAGATAGATTAGAAGAATCTTATAACAATACAAGGAAGACCTTGATCGCAGTCATCCTCGAAGGTGCGCCAGCAGACGCGCTCGCTGTCGTTGGGGTCGAGGTAGTGGCGCATGACACACAGCAGCTCCTGCTGCGACAGCACGGTGCCCAGCCCGAGCGCGTCCAGCGCGCGCCGGAACTGCTGCGGGGCAATGCGGCCCGAGTTCAACGGGTCGTAGTCCTGCGACCAGACAGGACAAGGTCAACACTTGAGATAACAGACTTTCATTTAGAAATATGTATGTATGTATATAATTATATATATTTATGTGTACACATACACATATACATTCTGTCAAAAAAGTATCGGGAATGGATGATTTGTTTATGGTTCCAAGTTTTTTGTTATTTTGTTGTTGTTAGATTGGCACAACTGTTTTCTATTTTGGCGCGGAGTTTGAGTTACATCTGTCATTTAGATTAAATACCGTGCTGTTTTTAGTTAATCATATCTAGTGTGTATTGCGAATTTCATAATGAACAAAAAAATCGAACAAAGAGTTTGTCTTAAATTTTGCATTACCAATGGAATTTCGTGTTCGAAGGCACTGAAAGGTTACAAGAGGCTTACGGTGAATCGAATTTATTAAAAACACGTGCTTATGAGTGAAAAAAAGCGTTCAAAAGCGGTCGAGATATGCTGGAAGATTTGCCTCGCCCTGGTAGGCCATTAACGTCTTCAACTGAAGTTAACATCGCAAAAGTGAAGAAAATAGTGACTGAAAATCTTAATTCAAGTTTGAGAAAGATAACCGCTGAACTTACTGTGTCTCACGAGTCGATCCGTATCATTTTAAATAATCACTTGAGTGATTTGCAGAAAAATCGATTTACTACTCGGCGGTGCAGCGACCAGATGAGAGTCACACTCAATGGGCGGCCAGAATTAGGGGATTGGCGGCACACTGCGGGTTTAAGAACTTGGAGGAAGCTCTACTGGATAAATTCATCATGGGCATGATGCTAGGACCCGAGCGAGACAAGCTCTTTGCCCAGGACCAGACGGACATGACGTTAGCCAAGGCGGTAGAATTAGCTGAGAGCGTGCGGTGTGCTCGGCGCGCTTCCCATGCCATACCGGTTGCACGTGGTTCGAGCGCGGCCACCAGCAGCGTTGATGAGGGTTCCGTGTTCGCGGTTAAGGAAAAGTGCAGTGTGTGCGGCTATGCTAATCACAAATCCAATCAGTGCCGGTTTAAAAACTATAAGTGCAAAAAGTGCAATAACAAGGGCCATCTGAGACGGCTGTGCACAAATGAAAACGCGAAAGTGAAAAACGTGGAGGAAGGGAAAGAGGATGATGAGGGCGACGACGGTAAGCTGTGTTTAAATATACGTTGTGATAAGGGTTGACCGATGCTGGCAAGCGTTGTCATCGGTGGACTAGGGTTGGAGTTCGAGATAGATAGTGGTTCCTCGGTTAGCATTATATCACACCTGATATATAACGAACATTTCAGGAGGAAAGTACCGTTATTAGTTACAGATAAAAAACTATTCAGTGATACGGGGGAACTTTTAGAAATAGTTGGTGTTATTCATTTAGGTATTGAATATTCCAAAATGTTGCATAAGCTTCACTTGTTTGTAGATACGTAACGGTGGCCCCCACCATTATTAGGCCAAGATTTTATTAGCAAGTTTGACTTGGAACTTGCACCTACAGTAAAATCAATTGGCAGATCGAAGGACAATTCAATAGTGGACCAACCGTGTTCTCTGGTAAATTAGGAGAATTTAGTAAGTATGCCGTGGAGTTGCATTTAAAACCACAATCGCAACTAATTTTTATTAAAGCACGTTCAGTACCATATGCCTTGAAAGACAAAATTGATAACGAATTAGATCGACTTGACGATCACCAATCGTACCCGTTTTAAAAAAGGACGGTGGAGTGAGAAATTGCGCAGATTTTTCCGTGACAATGAATAAACAGCTAATCGTCGATAAGTATCCGTTGACAACGGTATGATTTGTTTGCAAAGTTGCACGGTGGCGTACAATTTAGCAAATTAGATCTGTCAATGGCCTATAACCAATTCTGTTTAAAAGAACAATCACAGAGTATGACCTGTATCAATACACATCGCGGACTGTTTAAATATACAAGGTTAGTATTTGGCTTGACGAGCGCACCAGCAATATTTCAACGAGCCGTGGAATGTATCAGGGTTAGATGGAGTAGTATTTTTTCTCGACGATATATTAATAACAGGAGGCGATAATAAACAACACATGAACAGGTTCATCACACAGGTGTAACAATACAACCAAGCAAGTGTGAGCTCTTCAAAACTGAAGTAAACTATCTAGGGCACAAAATAGACAAAAAGAGTATAAAAAAAGTCGTTACATAAAGTCACAGCAGTTACACAAGCACCTAGGCCACAGAACGTGTTACAATTGCAATCATTTCTAGGATTAACAAATTATTATCGCAATTTTGTCCCACACGCTTCAACCATATTAACACCGTTATATAACTTGAGAATGGTCTCAAGTACAAGAAAATGCTTTACAAAAAATTAAGCAACAATTGGCATCGGATGAGGTACTGGCACATTTTGACCCCGCGGCGAAATTAATCTTGACGGTAGACGCTTCTCCATACGGGTTAGGCGCTGTGCTATCACAGGTAGGAAGCGATGGGCGTGAACGACCGATTAGCTATGCATCTAGGACGTTAACAGCAGCCGAGAAAAACTATGCTCAAAAAAAAAAGAGGCAACAGCTATAGTATTCGGGGTAAAGCGTTTCCACCAATATTTATATGCCCGAGCGGTGCCCTTCACCTTGCGAACGGATCATAAACCGCTATTAACCATCTTCGGTCCACACCGCGGTATACCGGAGGTATCAGCTAACCGACTACAACGGTGTGCAATATTTTTATCTGCATACAATTATGTAATAGAATACGTTAGCAGTAAAAAAAGCAGTGCCGATTATCTGTCGCGCGCACCGGTAGGTGAATGACTCACAGCGATCAGGCAACGCAGGGCCGGGCGCCGCTGATGACCGCGCCACATATGTTTACTTCGTCGTTGACGGAGAGCTGCCTGTTACGTTAACGGTTTTACAACGCGAAACCGAGAAAGATACAACTTTGCGTAAAGTAAAAGATTATGTTGTGTTAGGTTGGCCGAGAAAAGTATACGACGACAAATTAAAGCCGTACTTTTACTGTCGCAACCAATTATCGGTAGAAAACGGATGTTTGATGCGTGGCCACAAAGTTATCATACCAGAAATATTGAAAGACCAAATATGTAATGAACTTCACAGCTCACATTTTGGAGTGGTAGAAGATGAAGGCAGAGACGCGCAAGCGGTTGTGGTTTCCAGGCGTGGATCGCGCACTGGAGCGGCTGGCCAGCGCGTGCGCAGTATGCAGTGCGCTGCGCCCCGCGCCACCCCGCGCCCCGCTCACGCCCTGGCCACATCCTCCCCACGCCTTCTATAGAATACATTTAGATTTTCTGGGGCCCTTTAATAACCAAATGTTTCTAATCGCAGTTGACGCTTATAGTAAATGGGTAGTGAACAATTCTCGGGTTGGGGAGCACTCTGGTTACGGGAATAAATAATACACGTAGCAACGTACAGGCACAAGTATAATCACTGGCAGAAATCAGGTCTACCTTCAACGCTGCATAATATAAATGACAACATCAATTTACCCACAATAACTTAATAGGTACTACATACAGGTAGAAGTATATATAATGACGACATCATATGGTTCGAAAGCAGTCATTGAGAAAATTATAGATTTAATGTCACGAGTCGGTATTCCACATACTATAGTAACGCATAACGGTACTTCGTTTGTTTCGCAAGAGTTTAAAGATTTTTGTACAAAGGATTGTATTAAACATTATGCTTGCTCCGGTATATCATCCGTCAAGTAACGGACAAGCCGAAAGCTCTGTTAAAATTATTAAAAGGGGTCTGTCTCAAAGGTCTAATCCTTAATAATAAAAGGGAACCATTAAAGGAACAAATTTCAAAGTTTTTGTTCGACTATCGGAACTCCAGGCATAGTACTACCGAGAAATCACCCGCTGAGCTCGTGTACGGCCGGTCGCTTCGCACGCGGCTCGACTTATTGTCACCGACATCGGCGTCGGCGATGTCAGCAGTGTCGACCTCCTCTACCACTTGCCTCACCCAAACCGTGGAACAGAACCAGCGCTTACAGCGTAAATACTATAAAGGGAAAGAACGTAAACAATTCCAAGAAAATGAAGTCGTATGGATAATGAAAAATTTAAATAATAAAAAGTTTGTATGGGTCGAAGAAATAATTAAAAAAAAGATCGGAAATATAATGTACGAAGTTTATGTTCCTGAAATGGATCGGTTGGTAAAAAGACACTTAGATCAGATACGGGCTCACGGTCAAACACAGATGTCAGAAAAAGACTGTATAATATATATATATATAATATATATATATAATATATATAATAATGTACCAGACGCAAACCAGACGACACAAGACAACGACGACCGAACCAGCATCAACACCAACTACGATATAGAGGAAATGGGAACACCGCTACCAGAACACATTACGATATCACCATCAGTCACCAGTACACCGGTCAGAGGAGAGAGAGAAGGTGAATGTGGTTCAGAGCAAAACGAGACTTTCGCCACGACCCTAGCTGAGTCAGACGGCTCAGTCGATGCGCTGACGCCCATACCAGCGATAAATCCACGACGTCTCGAGTTGTCTCCCGACAACTTTAGTCCTTAGCGTAGTTTTGCATTTTATTATTGTTTAATTAGGGTTGATTTGTAGTAGCAAAATAAAGGGAAGGGGATGTCATGTATCTATGTATTACGTACCGCGGCTGCGACCCGGCTAACCAACCCGTTCTTAAATATTATAGTTAGTGTGTCATTGACTAGCGTGTTTGACTGTTGTCCTTCCTTCCTGCATATCTAACAACTAGTCAACAATCTTTCGAGTGGCGCCTTCCAACTGAACCGAAACCGAAAAAACCAAGCCAAAGTCGATCAAAGGTCAAAGTCATGTTGACTGTTTTCTTTGACTATCGCGGTGTTGTGCACTCGGAATTCTTACCGGGCGGCCAAACGGTAAATAAAGTATATTATTTGAGCGTTATGCGGCGTTTAAGACAGCAAATTTGACGAAAAAGTTCAGATTTGTGGAATGAAAATTCTTGGATTTTACACCACGATAACGCGGCTTCGCACAAGGCCATCATTGTGAACGTATTTTTACCAAAAACTCAACAAATATCATCGAGCAACCACCTTATTCACCAGATATGGCTCCAGCTGACTTCTTTCTTTTTCCTAAACTCAAATTACCACTTCGTGGCACTCGTTTTCATTCGGTAGAAGACCTAAAGGAGAATTCGCGGCGAGAACTAAACTTAATTCTGGAAAAAGCGTTTAAAAAATGTTGTGTTGATTGAATTATTCGTTGGCGTAAGTGTATCGTTTCTGAATGAGCATACTTTGAAGGAGATAAAATAAATTTGGATGAATAACTAACATTTTGTGTATTATTGATCTTTTCCCGGTACTTTTTTGACAGAGTAGTATATATGTACACACCTACATAAACTCACGACTTTTCCCCAGGTAGGCAGAAAATTCAGAACGCCACCTGCTCCAATCATTTCAGACTCCTTTTGTTTAATTTACGTTCATGA
Organism: Tiliacea citrago; assembly: GCA_963921375.1. Lineage (NCBI taxonomy): Eukaryota > Metazoa > Arthropoda > Insecta > Lepidoptera > Noctuidae > Tiliacea > Tiliacea citrago. The sequence goes on along the minus strand of OY992790.1, from coordinate 27,147,262 downwards.
ATATCTGCGGGCTAATTGCGTACTTACTATCAGTAGGAATCATAATCATTGCGTTTGATTCTAATTCAAACCTAGGCAATTAGGTTGCTGCTAACACCTCACCTGGCCTTTTAAAGCAGAGTAGAGTTTTAAAGTATTACAATTTTAACTTTAAGATAAGTTAAACTTTAAGTTTAGAAAAGTTTAAGATAAGTTTAATGTCTCACTCACACACATTTCACATTCATATCAATGTCAATGAAAAAAAAAATGTTTCCTTACCTTACTAAGTTAACATTATTTGTAGGTTTATTAGTGTGTCTAGTGTGACATGAATGTGAAATGTGTGTGTGTGTGTGTGAGTGAGTGTGTGTGTGTGTCAGTGAGTGTGTGTCAGTAAGTGTGTGTCAGTGTGAGTTTGTCAGTGAGTGTGTGTATGTGTTGTGTATGAGTGTGGTGTGTGTATGTGTAGATTAATTACGCGATCCGGTCATTCCGATTCTAGCAAGCGTCCCGTCCACAACACTATTTGTGACACGGATCACGCCTGAATCAAATTATTATTAGTGTAATATTTTTATTGACAACATGGACACCGTAAGAAGTTGGTCTCCTTTACCAATTCCAGTCAGGCTTCTCTCGAGCCGAAATGTATGTGTGCGTGAGTGCTTGTTTGCGTGCGTGCGTGCGTGCGTGCGAGCGTGCATGCGTGCGTGCGTGCTTGCCTATGCTAATATAAGAAAGGCTAAGAAGATCAAGATTACATTTTATACTTCTAATGTTTATGCAAATAATTGTAAGCGAAGCGATGTTGCATATCACAGTTGATAGTTAGAGAGCAGATGCTGTTGTTAGTTGCGGACAGACACGCGACCTTGCCTGTTGTGTCAATCTCGGCCGCAATACAATTAGGGCTACGATCGAGTTCAAAATATATGGCACGGTGACCTCATGGAAAACTTACAATTTAATTAGGGCAATAGTTTTTAGTTTTTATGTAGATATTTCATTTTTTCTTCTACTTTTACACACAGTATCTCTGAAGACTTTTGTACATATTTTTTCTGTACCTTTCTTCTTGTCTGTTTATATGTGTGTACATAAACCGCTTTATACTTAAATGTTGTTTAAAGTTAAGTAATGATTAGCGCCTTTTAACCATACATTTTTGACGTTAAAACGTCTCTTTACTTTATGCAAAGTTTATAAATAATCCCCATACTGAATGGGTTCTGTCAAAATGTGAGGTATACTTGGCAACCACTGCAGAATTCGATATGATCCTTCAGGGAACGTTCCCAAGTAATGCCATAATTGCATATTTGAATAGCTTGTTTCTAATTATCTTAAATTGCTCCAATCACAACTAAAACAAACGATTGGTACAGAAATAAACATTTTTTTTTTTTAATTTAGGTACGAGTAGGTATGTATGTCCTTTTTGGACTATGTATCTACTGTGTGTGTGGCCATCCTTTTGGACTATGTATCTACTGTGTGTGTGGCCATCCTTTTGGACTATGTATCTACTGTGTGTGTGGCCATCCTTTTGGACTATGTATCTACTGTGTGTGTGGCCATCCTTTTGGACTATGTATCTACTGTGTGTGTGGCCATCCTTTTGGACTATGTATCTACTGTGTGTGTGGCCATCCTTTTGGACTATGTATCTACTGTGTGTGTGGCCATCCTTTTGGACTATGTATCTACTGTGTGTGTGGCCATCCTTTTGGACTATGTATCTACTGTGTGTGTGGCCATCCTTTTGGACTATGTATCTACTGTGTGTGTGGCCATCCTTTTGGACTATGTATCTACTGTGTGTGTGGCCATCCTTTTGGACTATGTATCTACTGTGTGTGTGGCCATCCTTTTGGACTATGTATCTACTGTGTGTGTGGCCATCTTTTTGGACTATGTATCTACTGTGTGTGTGGCCATCCTTTTGGACTATGTATCTACTGTGTGTGTGGCCATCCTTTTGGACTATGTATCTACTGTGTGTGTGGCCATCCTTTTGGACTATGTATCTGCTGTGTGTGTGGCCATCCTTTTGGACTATGTATCTACTGTGTGTGTGGCCATCCTTTTCGATTCGCGTCTACTTTTCCCTGACGATATACTCCGATACATAATGCGTTAATGAACAGAAATTCCTTTCCTAGTCCTTTTTTAAAACCACAACATTATAAAGACAACTGTCACAGACCCTGAGGAACTCCGAGACCCTGATGCGCCTCTGCATGACGTGCTGCTGGACCCTCAGCATGAGGTCAATGAGCTGCCTCGAGGGTCGCGGCTGTGACAGCGCCGGGTGGAAGGTCTCCTGGAACCCCAACGGGTCGGTAGACAGACCAGCCTCCAGCTCCGGACGGACCAGCTTCGGCAGCGTCGTGTCGATTATAGCGTTCGGGTTGAGGTACTCCTGCGCAACACACGTCTATCATGAGTTATCAATATAGGTTGTGACATAAAGAAAGAACAACATAAGTTTATTAAATAAGCTTTTTACAAAAAAATACAACCGAATTAAAAAAAAAACACTACAAAGTGAAAAATAACTTGTTTTTTTTTTTGTAAAATGTTTTTTGTTATTCACTTTTTATTGGGTCTGTTTGTAATTTATATAAGGTACACTAGCGCATAAATTGCTTAGCAGCTATATTTAAGTACCTAATCGAATCGCAACCCGTGAAATACTTATTATTAAGTAGGTAGTTCCGGAGGCCATTATTCTGTGGTCTTCATCATCAATTCCACTTCACAAAATGGTGCTTTCCTAGAGCAAATACTACAAGTTACTATAAAATAAAAGCGTGTTAAAAATATTCAAATCGTAATAGATGTGCCTATAAAATTTAAGATTTCCCTCGAATTCCATGGGATCCCCTCATCGGATGCTGACTTGGTGACAGTGTAGTCACCCCAAGAGCATCCTTTCTAACAAAAAAAAAAGAATTTCAAAATCGGTCCACACTTGACGGAGAAATCGGTGAACATACATAATAGATATTTATGATAGGTACTCGTGCGACTTGAAGTTGTTTTTACAAACGAGTAGATGAATGTCTTACCTCACTCACGAGTTTGTAAATACCAATTTCCGCATGTGTGTCATACAACGTTATTGAGCACATTTGCGAGAAAACAGTACAATAGGTAATGAAATAAACTATCAAAACATTTTCAGAGAATGATTGAGTATTTCTTCGAGTCTTCCATGATATAAAATTATTGTAAATCACTAAATAGCGCTCTCGCGATTTTGGCGGCAAGAGACCATGGAGGTGGAGTACATTCTATATTAATATCGGATTCCTTGCGTGAACTCATATTATTATTTTGTTTATAAACATCAGTCGGAAAGTCGTAACAATCTTTGACGTTTCATGAAATTGTCACGAATTTGCAAATGGCGCCACGTGCGCGTGGTGAAAATTAGTACTACATCTTTCGTCTCATTTTCTCTTTAATAATAAAGTGAGATAAACGTATTGAGCAAAAGCGCTTCCAAGGGGGTTCGATCATTCAGCTTATTTATTCTCGTAATGTGAAACTCCTTGGCGGAATTCTTATATATTTTTTATGGAAATTTAAAAAAAACGTAAAGGATACGCACGGCGCTATAAAACGGAGTATGCGGTATAACATATACTTACTTAGGTGAGAGGACCTATTTTACCGCACCTCCCGTTGTATGGTGCGTAATTTTTAACTTTCGAACAATGTATATATACAGATTTCGTAAATGCATTTTTTAAGCAAACGTGTTGAAAAAAAACATACATACGGACGAACATAATAACCTCCTCCATTTTGGTAGTCTGTTAAACCTCTGCCTTACGACTGCGCCAAAAGGTCCACTGCAGGATTATTGCCAAACTGATGCTGTCTGACGCTGGTGAGTTAATAAAGCTATGCCTAAACTTATTATATTCGGTACAGACAGACAGACATGTTGCTGCGGAATTTGTTGCACCTACAGTTGTAAATAAAAGTGCGAAGATCCCACATTACCGGTCCCAGTCCCTGGATGCCGAGCTTCTTGACCTCGTCCACCGCCTTGAGGAACTCCACATAGTCGATGGTGTACGAGTCCTTAATGAATTTCCGCACCAGCAGGTTGAAGTCCTCAGCCGTCACGATCACGCCGATGTAGTTCAGGATCCGTGCGAAGTGAGCGAACGTTATCCTTCCGTCGTTCTTAGCGACCTGCGGCGGTAGAAATGTGTTAAAGTCTATGTAGCTTAGCTTGTGGTCTGGATTATTCTGTTTTCAAATCTCGAGTCATCTTGTAATACTGGTTGATGTTATTTCGGTCAACCAAGCACAACACTAGTACCAAATTACCAATAATTAATTACCTTAAACGGATTTGTATAAAAAAGAACGCTTAGTTAAAATTTTGGTGGGGGCTTGTGGCTAGGTAATAAAAGCCGCACGGGTCGATCGATCAGGTTAAGTTACGCTTGCCGCGGTTGGTCTGAGGATGGGTGACCATCTTTACATACCAATTAAGACCCCTCCGTGCCTCGGAAAGCACGTTAAGCCGTTGGTCCCGGCTGTTATTTGTAGATCTTTGACAGTTGTTACGGGTCGTCATAAGCCCGAAAGTCTGACCACCAGTCTTACCATGGGGTATCGTGTCACCCAAATAACTAGGGTGTGGAGGTGAGATAGGCAGTCGCTCCATGTAAAATACTGATATTCAGCTACGTCCGGTTAGACTGGAAGCCGACCCCAACATAGTTGGGAAAAAGGCTAGGTAGATGATGAGTCAAGTCTTTTGGGAACCGACCATTTTTTAGATTTTAATTTTGTTCGAATTTCATTTTACCGAATTATATTTCACCCGTGTACGGCTCCGGTGCTGCGGGGTTTGGGCGGCTCCACGCGAGCTTATCGTCGCAGATGGTATTAACGCTCCCCACCGGCGGTGGGCCTTTGTATTTACAAAGCTGTACAATTGTAAGATTGTTTGAAGAGAAAGTTGGTGTAACACAGGGATCTGTTCTTGGCCCAGTGTTATACAATATATTTAGATCAGATCTCATTGGATGGCATAACAATAGCAACATATGCCAACGACATAGCCTATATATCAGTTGATGACAACCCCGAAATGGCCAGCAATAGACTCCAAAAACAAGAGAGACAAAAGTCATAAATGGCTCTGTAAGTGGTGGATAGACCACGGACGTGCCAGTGCATCCAAGTCTAACCATATCATCTTCACGCTCAGGCACGGAAACACCCCACTTGTTAGAGTTGGTCCTGATACCCTACCATACACAGATTGTGTGAAGTATTTTGGCTTTCATTTAGATAGGCGCCTAACATGGCATCATCACATTAAAAATAAAAGGGACGAGATAAACCACAAGTTTCGCAACGCGTATTGGCTCATGGGAAGAAACTGCGCTCTCTGTAGACAACAAACTCCTCATCAACAACTTGTTCCTTAAGCCAATATGGAATCCAATTGTAGGGCGTTGCCAGCAAAACTAATACTCTGCTTGCAAAGAGTCCAAAATGGTATCCTAAGGCCCCTCGCCCACGGCGACTTTTTGTAGCGCGTCGCTGCGTCGCGTGTAGCTGTCGCGCGTCCGCATCTAAACAGTCGCGAAGCGGTCGCTAGCTGTGTGTCGTAGGCCACGGGCCCAGATTCAGTCGCGATGCAAACGCGATACTGTCGCGATGCAAACGCGATTCAGTAACGGCACAAAAATACCTGCGATCGCTACAATTGCAAGATGGACTCCGTTGAGGCAACATTAGTCACGTTGTCTTTGGTGCTGCTTTTACGTAAGCAGCCGAAGCGTAGGCAACAAAAGCAGCGTCAATATTGAATGCACCCATTTAATAAAGAGAGATTACTTTGTGGACATCATGTAACAACGTTTAAAATATTTAAAAAAACTATGATCTTGAATTCAGAAGTTGTCATACGCGACGATGGCGATGCTGTAGCGCGTTGGCATCGCTTCTGTAGTGCGTTGCAAATGCGACTAACACGCGTTATTAGCGATGCTGTTGCGCGTTTACGAAACGCGCGACAGCATCGCTACAAATAGTCGCCGTGGGCGAGGGCCCTAAAATCAACAGCAAATCCACCTTGGTTTGCTAGGAACAATGATATCCACGACTATCTACAAATGCCATCAGTAAACTCTGGAATCGTGCGGTAAAAAAGACAATACAAGGCACTCCTAACCTTGCACCCAAACTCACACTCGCTAGTTACTGAACTGTTAAACCTGACAGCGGTGCAGCGGTGGTAAAAAGGCTGAAGAGGAACCACCTTCTATAAATGGGAGGCACAACACTGGCTGCTCCACCACAACGCCATTTGACATGAAATGAATTCGCTTATGGTCCTCCGACCGATTTCAAATACAGGGTGCTCGGTAATTCGACCTATTCCTTTAAAAGGGTTAGCGGGTTGGCGGGGCTTAATTTGTTGGAAGTTACCTCTAGTATAACCCCTTTCACGGTATAGGTCAAATTACCGAGCACCCTGTATAATTAAACGCTAATTTTGCCCCTGATAAACTCGAAAAGAAGCCTTATTGCAACTAAACTGTTTTTTTTAGTATTCCGATTTCATTGTGTGTATGTGCATATGCTTGTGCATCATGACATGTGTTCATGTGGGTGTCATTCTGCGGTATGGACGTTGCGATGCAATATAATTATAATGCTGAGTTGGTGTAAAGCAGATTGTATCGTGCAATGAGTAGACAAAAAAAAAATACATTCTCATATCATGTCTTATTTTTGAGAATGATAACATACCAGCTCGTAGTCTTGGAAGTAGGGCTTGAGCGGCAGGTCCCTTGCAGCGATGGTAGCGAGCAGACAGCACAGACGCCGCAGCTGCCACTGGTCCAGCTTGTGGCACTCAGGTTCGGGGGGCGGCGGGCAGGCCTCCAGGATGCAGTCCGCAGAAGTCTTGTCACGGCCGCCCGTGTCTGAGTAGCAGAATATTTGCTTTAAATACTTTTCTCTCTGTATATGACCATTTTTGTGTATTTAAAAAGTTAGGTGCGGTGACTGAGAAGTTGTGTGGAAATCGGTTATTATGGTATGTGACGCGGAGAATGAGGAAAATATCGTGAGGAAATTTTTGATAATGAATGTGAATGACTATGCGAGAAGGGGGAAGACCAAAGAAACGGATGGATGGGCTGTGTGAAAGATGATATGGCTGGAGAGAAGGTGACTAGCGAGATGACGACGGCAAAGTATGGAAGAAACAGTCGATAAAACGACCGCAAATAAATGATAAATGATTTATTTCTGTAAGTAGGTTTGTACAAACACTTTCACACGTCAATCATATTAGAAAAAAAAAACTAGATGAGGTCGGCATTTCGTATCCGACTACTCTAAGAATAAAGGCCGAAACAAACTCAGAGGTCACAGTCTCTTTTAAAGTCCAGACATAATCTTGGTCAGATCATGTGAAGACCATGTAGATTGGTGCCTGAAATTATCTTTTGATGAAAGAACCACACAGATTGAGGGGACCTGTCCAGTTAGCGCACGCATTTGTCAGTAGATAAATAAATTGGGATATCAAGAGAATGACGATGTATGTATAGTAGGCATTCATTACATGACTAGTCTTCGATATTTAAACATCAAGCTTCATAGTTTATTTAATTTAATTAAGGATTACGAAAATTCAATATACCTAAAATCAAAATTCAAGTAGGTATAACCGTAACCAACATTATTACGTAATGTCCTCAATCCACTTTCATTTATCTTGCTTGACACGTTGAACATGCATCACTAGTTTTGACAGCAGTGACAGGTCTTACCAGGATGACATTTGAAGCTCCCTTGTTACAGGTCAATTAGGAGCGAGTGAGCCCGCGTGAATTATTTAGAGCTGGAATTAGGGCATGCCTTTGTAAGTAACTGACGATTTTACGCTCTGCCGATAACCCAGGGTTGATATGGGTATACTCGCAAGGCTATTTGAAAATATTGCCTATTTTATTTATGTCACTGTTTACTTGACATCATTATGAAGTGGTAATTATGTACAGTCAGCGTCAAATAGTTAGTGACACTCAGGGTATCGAAATAAATAGACGCAACCAAAAAGTCAATAATATCGGTACAAACAAAGTTTCCTTATTATTGTCAACAATATATTCGCTCAAAAGGTCGAGACGTTTGAAATGTCTTAAAGATCGGTTCAGTCAAACCGCCATAAATATGGTGACAGTCATCTCGCCAATGGTATCCAAGCATTACAAGTGTTCAAAAATATGGAACACATTAAAAAAATAAACTAGCATGTAAGGGCGGCCACACACGTCAGGTACCTTTTCCGATTCTCCAATTCAGAAACCCGATCGGACGAGTTTCGCATACAGGCGTTTGATTGTATTCGGTTTCTACGCTCTCGTGTGCCACAGCTTGTGGCGATTGTATCGAAGAACGCTTGAACGCATGAAATAAAAAATAATTTAAAAAGAATGGAGATGACGAATTTCTATTAGCAATTCTTTTGTCAAAAGAATGAAAGAAAAGATAGCGATGCTATTGGGTATACGCAGAGATTGTACAAAGTCAATTCTATCGTTTAAGTCGTCATGACGTATGTTCCATAAACATACGGGATACTTTTCGACAATTAATCAGCACCACGTACGTCCGCACCGCACGATGGCCAAGGCGACCCGGACTTCTGGAGACAAAACCGTACGAGCGAACCGAATGCGTGCACAGCTACATAGAAATTCTACTGCGAGTGCGCCTTCAGGTACCCGATTCGGTTGCTTGAACGGTCGTCGGGTCGACCCGACGCACTGCCCGTACATCCTGGTCGAACGTTAGCTTTTTTAATCGTTCGGGCAGAATCGTGCGTGTGTGGTGCACGAGTATTTTCTATGGAATTGACGCCTTTGGGTGCCTTGATTCGATAACCGCATCGGGAACCCGACGCAAAAACCTGACGTGTGCGGCCGCCCTTTTAAAAATAAACGGTTTCCCAAAGATGAAAACCTCTTTAGGCAATCTTGTGTTGTTTGTCATTATATTATCTATCAGTCATATCAATGTCAAGTGCATTACTAAAGCAAGCTAGAAATAATATTGAAGCAATAATAGTGTTTCATGCTTAAATATGGCTACTTATCGCATTAGTGACACCACAAAACATCGAATTATATATTTGAGGGAGGAAGGTGTCTCCGTAACAGATATTTCAAATGAACTGGGAATATCTGTAAGTATCGCTTTAGATGAGTTAACTATCGAATAATTCGCATCTCTTAAGATTCTTTTTCTTTCTTTTATTTAGAGAAACACCGTATACCGTTGGCTAGAGAGATGGCGCAGTGATGGTGCATTGCAAAACCATTTTTCATTTGGTCGTCCACGTCAAACGAGTACAAATGAAGACAGAGATATAGTGCAGCGAGCTATTAGCAATCGTTTTATAAACTCCAGGAGTATGTCTGTGGAATTTGGTACTTCACAGAGCACAATAAGACGACGCCTGCGAGAACATGGATTTACACCATCGTATTCCTGCTAAAAAGCCTATATTGACACCGAGGCTTAAAGCGCAGCGTTTACAATTCGCACGATATTATTTAAATTTCAACTTTGATAATGTGATCTTTGTAGATGAAAAAGTTTTTTGTTCGTCTGCCCAGGGACGCTTATCTCTATACCGAACATCGAAAACAAGGTATGATGAAAGAAATGTCCTCCCTAATAACCGCAGCGGCCGAATCACCTTAGGATTTTGGGGATGGATGACCCAAAGCGGTCCAGGAGAGCTAGTCGAAGTGGGAGGAAGAATGAATGGCCCCCGATACAAAGACATCCTCGAAAATGTTTTGGTTCCAACAGCCCGGATTTTTTATCCCCATGAAAGGATTATGTTTGTCCAAGATAACAGTTCCGTACACAACTCCAGAGTTGTTCAAAATTACTTGGATGGTAACATGGACCTGGAGTTAATTAAGATGCCGCCTCATAGTCCCGACCTTAATCCGATCGAAAATTTGTGGGGCAAAATGGTTCAGGGGCCTTACTCCCGACAGCATCGAGTACTGAATCAATCGAATTAGATTCGAAATAAATGACGATCCATACTCTTGAAACCGACACTAGCGCACGATCGTGCGGTGGTTCAAAACGACACTAATTTCGATCGAAAGATTCGTTAGAATCGAAAAGTTCGTACTCCACACGCCATCTGATAGTTATGTATCGAGTAGTTGAATCAAAACTAAACGTCAAATTACTCGATAGCAAAGAAGCTACTTTATGAAGATCGAGTGAGATTTTTTTGTGTTCTTTACTGCTTTATTTCTTCAAAATCTTTATTATTATGGCTCGCCTTACTTTGTTTTTCAAAGTTCTTGAGAAAACATCGTATGGATCTTCGTGCGAAAAGAAATATGAATCGATATAATACCCGGGGCTATAGAAATGGATTCGGAAGAATTTCGAAGAAGTTATAGTTTCTCGAAGGAGTTGTTTAATGTGTTGGTAGAAGATTTAACACCATACATGAAGAAATTAACCAAACGAAGTGACATTTCCATTAAATGCAAGGCGAGAAGCCCGAAAGTCTGACAACCAGTCTTACGAAGGGGTATCGTATTACCCAGTCACTGGGTTGAGGAGGTCAGATAAGCAGTCAAAATAATCAGCCTATAATGTTCTCACTGCTGGGGCACAGGCCTCCTCTGTGTGAGAGGGAGTAGGACGTAATCCACCACGCGGGCCCAGTGCGGGTTGGTAGTTTTGACATGTCTTCGAATTTTTGGTTCTAGGACATGCCACCGGTGTCCTCACGATGTTTTCCTTCGCCGTTTTAAAAGCAGTGGTGATGAAATAATTTATACAAAGTAAAGCACCTGTCAGGGTTCGAACCTACGACCTACAACTCGTAAGTCGCTGTCGTTACCACTGGGCCACCACTGCTCTCAAGTAGGCAGTCGCTCCTTGTAAAATACTGGTATTCAGCTGCATCCGGTTAGACTAGAAGCCGAGCACAACATAGTTGGAAAAAGAATAGGCAGATTGGTTGATGTTTTTTCATAGGGTTTTATTTGTTAAGTTAAAATAAAGCACTAGGGTGTCGTTTTTTACGTGAGAAAGTGATAGAGAAGTAAATAAATTCAACCACATAAAAGATTCTAACCACAGACATAAGACACTTGACAATGACGTAATCCATGAATGATAGGATATAGACAATGACAGGCATAACGACGCTGATAATACTCGAACCTATGTCGATCTTGGTTTACGATTCGATTTGGTTCGGGAGTAAGGTTTTAAATCGAGTTCATATCAGAAACGAGTTCGAATCGAAAACAAAATCAAACTCGAATCGTTTTCGGGAGTAAGGCCCCAGGTATGGGACAGTACTCGAGCACGAACCACCGCAAATTTAAGGACTCACGTCGAAGAAGTTTGGGAGTCCATGAGAGGAGAAAATTTTTGCTATAATGCGGTACAATCTATGCGAAGACGTCTTTCTGACGTAATTCTAGCAGACGGTGGATATACACGATTTTAGTTAAAAAAATAAAGATAATTAGAGCAAAAATGTTTTTGTTTATTTTTACATCCGATGAGAGTTTTTAGTGCTCTGTACGATCGAAAGTGCTCATTTTAATCAATAGGTACAAAAGTTAAATTCAATACGAAATAATTTCGTATTATTATAAGTGACATGAACATGATATTGAATCATAGATAAGCACTCTAGCTCTATAAGATATATAGGTACACATACTCATTATCAATGAGGTTTACATCTATTTCCAGTCAGCTATTTATTGCTTAAAATATAAGCACATATAAGTATCGTAAACGGCTATGCACGAAATTATTTACAAAACAAAAGACACGTCTATGACGTCATGCTTAAAATGAAAAGGACAGCAGAAGTTTCTATCACTTTCATTTTGTGAAATGCTGACGTGAGAAATAATATTTAAAATTTAAAGCAGTAAGGTTTATTTTTCTAATGTGTTCCATATTTTTGAACACTTGTAATGCTTGGATACCATTGGCGAGATGACTGTAACCATATTTATGGCGGTTTGACTGAACCGATCTTTAAGACATTTTAAACGTCTCGACTTTTTGAGCGACTATATTGTTGACAGCAATATGAAAACTTTGTTTGTACCGATATGATTGACTTTTTGGTTGCGTCTATTTATTTGGATACCCTGAGTGTCACTAACTATTTGACGCTGACTGTAATAGGAACATCATCATTTAGCGAGTTGCAATTTAATCTTGTCCACCAGTTTCGCGAACATAAAACAACATTATCTATTATTCTTCTATCTGCATAAAATAAAAATGAAATGCTGTTCGTTGGTAAGCGCATCACTTGGGACCGGTTGGATCGATTTGGCAATTATTTATTGTTTTAAAATGTTCGTAATAGTCCGAATTATGATTTCAGGGAAAGAAACTTTTTTTTAAATTGCCTGGAAAGTGTGAAAAACTGAAAGTCCTTTTTTATAAGGGATGTTTGTATGAACTTTTGTTTTGACAAGATAACGTCTGCCGGCCCGCTAATTATTCATATAAAATAATTACAGGTAAAAGGTAATTGGAAAGGATTCTATACGTGTTCGCGTAGCCCGCGCGAGCCGGGTGTAGCCGGCAGCTCGGGGTGTGTCGACGTCTCGTATTGATTGCATGACCTGGTTACTGTTGCTAAATAAAACCATCCGTGTTCTACCTCAATGTGTTAAAGCTCTGACGTAGAGATGCAGCATTGTGTGTTTATAAAAAAACTTAATCTCTGACACCACATACCGACATGTATTTAATTTCTCAAAAAACTTGCTTTACCGTTCTGTTTTTGGCAATAACTTATAAAATAGGTGGTCATATCATAGAGTCCATACATAGGTGAGTATATATTGAATAGAAAGTGGTAAATGGTCAGGTAATACTAAGAGAACTCAGTTGGAGATGCCTCGCAACACTTTCAACAAAAAAAAAACAAACAAAATATAATTTTTGTCTGTTTACTTGCGAATGTACCAGAAAAGAAACATGGACGTGGCTGGCAGGTAACTTGGTATGTGCACTTCCGACTGTAACAGTGCTTTTATGTCATAGAAGTAAGGGTTGTTTTCGTGGCTCAAGTGTTACTACTGACGTGCAGTTGACCGTAATATCTGATACGAGTGTCACACTGGTTGGCCCCCATTTGACACTATGAAAACACCACGTGCTGCGATACATTCCTGTACTAACTGTTATGGCATTAACAAACATAACATACAAAAAATTAAACTGTTGCTGCTGGTAGCCACATAATTTGGGAAGTCACGGATATATGAAGTGTTGGTAAATATTTGTCTAACTACGCTATAATTATGTCAGCAAGGCGTATAAGTCGATTAGTTTCCTGGTACCTCATGAACGACATAACTATGTAGGTAAATGTCAATAGACATTACGACTGCTCCCAAATTACGTTTATTTTTACATACTTCCTTGACATAATATTTACATTATTTGACATTATATACCTACAAATCCAATTTCAACTATTTATTAGTGGCTTTTGTGGACAGGATATTAATTCAGATTTGTTACAGTTGTAATGGCAATCATGTCATTTGGTTTAAATAGGTTTTTAATTGTATTATTTATCTTTTATATATGACGGCGCAGCAAGTGGCGCCGTCTAGTTTTGTTACGAAGTTACTGGAATCACCGAAAAGGTCAGATATGAGTGACACTGGCTGGTGACAGTCACTCTAGCAGAGCGTCGCATCGATGGTTGCGTGGCGGCTGTCTTCTGATGACAGAAGATGATGTCAGGGGAGGCGCTGTCGTACCACGTCCACGGCGAACTGATATATTTCGGCACAATCCTGATGATCACTAACACGATGATCACTTCTGGTAAAGGCTACTATCCTGCGGCGTTTTATAGCTTCTTTTATATTTTGTGAATGTAAGAACGTTGTAGGCTTAATAGACTGTAGATTTGTAGACCATTTTCTATTTTAAATTTACCTGGTACTTGTTGACTGTCCTCCCATACCTATTAACACTGTAATTTGAAACATTGTAAAAGCCAATTATTTTTAAAAAGAGTAACCGTGGAGTTTCTTGCCGGCTCTTTTCCATAGGGAACGACCAATTGAAACCGTGCACCTAGCTTCTGACGTTTCTAAGTGCGCATGTAGGTTTAAGTGAAATAAAATATTTTAATTTTGATTTTAAACCCACAATTCATCGCTAACAAAATTGTAAAAAATATTAAAAAATCTATGAGGCAACAATTTATTCGATAATTTTAACACAAATTGCCATAGGTTTTTGCAGGTTTTGTTTGTATATTTGAACGTTATCAGTACAACTGTCGATCGGTGCAATAATACAGGATTTTCAGAGCTTCCAGTACGCGACCGTTATCATGGCTTATCACCGTCATTTATACTTGTGTGACAGCCGGTTCCTACAAATTGAAGTGCCTTATCAGCTTGGCTTATTAACGCCTACTGTATGTCAATAAGCTAATGATGATATTGATGGCAATAGGCTCGTCCCCTGTTACATGGGACTTAAACATAACTAGTGAAATGTGGGTGTGTTATAGGTACAGCTTTGCTTGATGTTATGTTATGTATGTAGTTGAGGAAGGAACATGTGTCACCTTCGCCATGTATGATCTGGCAGAGCTGGTGGTACAGCACGCGACCATCTTGCGCTCGGAAGTAGTCGGCCAGCTGCGCGATCTCGGAGTCTGACAGGCCCACCACGGACCGCAGCGGCCCGGCCAAGATCGACACGAACTTCGACTCTAAAACCATCACACATTCAAAATCTTAATAATTTATGTACAATAATTATTGGGTCAATGTAGGTGCTAGGTAATACAAAAGAAAAGAAAAGAAAGAAAGAAAAATGCGTTTATTGGCATTACAGCAAAAAAGAAATACACCTTATAACTATAAAAACAGAAAAAAACTTTTTACAAAATAAAAAACTTTTTACAAAAAAAAAATAACAGACTTCCAAAAAAACACTACAAAGTGAAAAATAACTTTAATTCCGGAAGTCGGTGTCTCGGAGTTTTTTGCCACCGATTTCCGAAATTAAAGTTTTTTATTTTTCACTTTTTAGTGGGTCGGTTTTGAATTTATCTAAGTTACAATAGCCTAATGTTAACTGCTCATCACCTTTTACAAAATATTGCTTTTCCCGATGCTGGGAAGTTGATTGTTGAGGAATTTTCCGGGTAAGAACCAGGAGAACTGCCACTCACCATAAGCATAGTGACGAGCATAAATTGCTTAATCGCAACCCGTTAAATAGGGGTACTCATTATTATATTGTTCCGGTCGCCATATGTGCTCTCCATCACCAGTTCCACTTCACCAAATGGCGCTTCCCGAGAGCAAATGCACGAGTTACTATAAAAAATACCCAAATCGCTATGCGTTTGCCTATAAAATTTGAGGGTTTCCCTCGATTTCCATGGGATCCCCTCATCTGATTCTGATTGAAGAATTTTCAAAATCGGTCCATAATTAACGGAGTAATCGCGTAACAAACATACAAAAAAAAACATACCGCCGAATTGAGAACGTCCTCCTTTTTTGGAAGTCGTTTAAAAACAATTATTATAATGCCAAAAGGGCCTCAGCTCAGCGTAATGTCAGATGACAACACAAGGTGTTCCACCTGACGCTTATTTTCAGCTGCAACCCACCCACAGAACACAGTAATTATCCTAATACATAGTCAATTAGTCAGAAATACCTCCAAACTGTCCAATGAAATAACGCTAGAGTTAAATAATTATGTCCAATGGTAGGCTTTAAATTAATGCTAAGTCGGGTTTTGCAACATATCAAAGGTTCGCGAATATGCCGAATATGTTCGTTTGCCGTCCACACATCGCTCGCTCAGTAGTGTGCGGTGCGCGACAGCGGCGGACGTGTTTACTTAGTTTGTTTACAGCTCGATCTCGCCAAAATGTTTTGGACAAATGTGATTTTTGGAATACTATCAAATGCATCCCTGTATATGGGACCCGCAACATGCATCTCATAAAAACAGAAGCAATTCCCGTCGCCCCCCAGTAACGGGGGGGCATGAGGGACCCGCCAGCTAGGCGGGCATGCGCCGCCGGGAGGGTTGTGGAAGAAAAGGCTGAGCCGTTAGTCCATGGTCTTATAAAAACAAGTTGGCACCAAGCGGTACCTGATATCAGGGAGTTGCCCTCAGGGTCGAGCGGCCGGTACCAGTGCCACAGGTTGAGGCCCACGCGGAAGGCGGCCGCACGGATCTTGTTGCAGGTCTTCCATACATCTGAGAGTCGGACTATCTGTGTGGCACAACAAGACATTATAAGAACCTATTTCTTATTAATTTTATCTTCCTCACTGTTACCGACTCGTGTGCCGCGTACCATAGAACTGTGTCGGGTATGGTCATGTTCACAAACATGGACTGGTAAAGAATACCAGGCGTTAACCTGCGTTTTCAGGTCCTCGATAAACTGTCTAAAGCTAAATTTCTTCCGAAACAAGACATCGAACCAATAGCACTATTGAATAGTTATGTACTCAGCTGCTTACTATTTTGTTTTAAATAAATATTTTCTGTAAAGTTGTGTATAATGTGCGCAATGGGCCCCGCACTGGACAGCACAGGCATATTTATCGTCTAGGTCGCAGACTACGTAGTCCTATCTAGGTATATCTTGCCTGATTACACAATACGTAGGTGCACACCCACACTAAACAATAACACTTTTATAACTTGTCTGACTACCTATTAATATGCACACCGTTACTAACCGTATCATGCATTTTGATGGGTTTCCTAATTAGCTTCTCTATGTACAGTTCTTTGAAAATCGTTACTTCACTCAATTTAGATTAAAAAAATGTATTTCGGCGATTATTTATATTTGTAAATTCACACAAAAAATTTACGTTTGACAGTAGAGGTACTGCACCTGTCAGGACGGTGGCAGTTCTGTTTCATATTCGAATTTTGAACTCTTTTTCAACTGGGACAGGACGTTCACAGCTCCGTGTACGAACCTATTTATATTTACGTAGTGACGTAACGTGACGTACGAAGGTTTTCGATATCGGAAAACGTATTATGGAACTCAAATAGAGTTGGGCAGGACACCTGGCAAGGCGCAATGATGCCAGGTGGAGTAACCGAGTGGCGTGCAAGGACTGGAAGACAAGATGTCGGTCGTCCGGTGGCGACGTGGGCGGACCACATTGTTACCATCGCAGGTAGAACCTGCATGAGGCTGGCACAATAGCGTGGGGACTGGCACAAGAAAAGAGAGGCCAGCAGTGCGTGAAGAGACCAGTGGGTGAAGTAGGGTTGTGGATGATGATGATGAAGTATGGCTATGTCAAGACATAGCCATACTTCTCAAGAGACGGATTGCTTATCTTAACGAAAACCCTAGACTAACTAAGTGATAACAAAGGGATTATTTTGTTTAATTGTGGATTAACGAATATTAACAAAATACCTACTATTATTAAGACCGCTCGCTCCCAATAGTCACAATAGGTCCACAGATTACTACGAAAGTCTAAGAATCGAAGGACGAACGAACGAACTATTCTATTACAATGTTGTTATTTGAGCTTTCGAGACCGCTAATTTCAGATAGATTTGATTATTTTAATTGTTTGAGTATTTAGCCAATGTTAAAGTAACTATTATTGCTTGTTGTTCTAGTTAGAAAACTGTTTAAGCAGGCAGCATTATATCTTTAATCTTACATAATTATATCTTCATTAATCGGCAATGACTTCCAGTGGCAGGTTGTAGTCATCCCAGTATAATAAGACCTGAAGGCTCTTCAGGACACAATTACAAATTCCACTCATTAATCAATTTGTCAATGGAACTAGGTACGTCGGTACCGGTCCGTTACGTTACAGCCTCATATTTTATATAGCGCCGACGCTTTCCCCGGACGTGTATACATTGCTGAGTATATAAGGGGGTTGGAAGAAAGGCGTCGGTAGTTAGAGAGAAATGAATTGGGGGTGTAGTGTAGAGTTGCAAGGCTGAAAGGTCGGAGTTATCACAGCACATGCGCGGAGGCTCGCGGGCGGCCGATGACGTCAGAGGGATCGATCGCGTGGCGCGGCTTGCCTCAGCTCGGCCGCTCCTGTCACCTCCGGAGCACGTGAACAGATCCTGACGATGCGGCCACACGTTACATAAGGCCACACCACGTGCCCTCATGTCCGGCAACCACCCATGTGCGGGCTAAGCTTCAGGACCAGGAATAGCCCTTCGCAGAAAACCTCCCTCCGATGGGGCGACAGTTGCCCTCCGAGGCTGAGCAGTAACACCTCGGACTAGTTAAGGGACAGTGTTGTGTATAGTTGAACTGTGCTGGTGGGACACATGGGAGCCTAGTGCCGCGCCCAGTGCGTCGTGTGACCACACGTAACGTTTTATTGAACGAAAAGTAAGTTCTAATAGTTCTATAAGTACCTTTCTGTTATGTACACACTACATTACTTAATAGCGAAGCAAGTCAAAGTTCTGTCTTTTTCTTGTGCTAATTGAATCGCATAGAGCACTAACTAATACCTGTAAAGGCTACCAGTACCAGATTTTCAGTGTACCTTGTACATTTAGCCAGGAAACTGGAAATTATTGTGCCTTTATGTACGTATATGTATTTAAAACTGTGGTTATCATTATGTACCGTGTCTTACCATTCTGTAGCGTGTCGTACCGTTTTGTACCGTGTCTTGCTGTTCTGTAGTGTGTCTTACCGTTCTTTAGCGTGTCTTGCCGTTCTGTACTGTGTCTTACCGTTCTGTACCATGTCTTAGAGTTCTTTAAGGAGGTTTTCATTATTTTATTTTATTTTATTTTATTGAGGGACAATAAACAGCTACAATATGTGTTGGAACGTAGAAAAGATAATACAAAATTTAACAATATACCCACCACCCACCCACTACATTATCTGCATATTAACAAAGAAAGTATGACAATGAGTGCCGCTAGATAGGCAATAAATAATTACATTTCATTAATAGTAATTAATAGAATCATGCAAAATATAAATTCCAATTGATTGATTGCTTGGCAACAGAGTAATAATTAACACAAAAAAATAAAATAACTAGCTAACATTCCTAATAACATTAATGGTTTATAATATTTTTTATAACATAGCAATTATAAGATTCAACCATTCGACGGATAGGGCAGTGCAAACCAGAATTAGTTCGACTGGTATTGACAGCAAATAGGTTACCTGCCCAGATACTACGTATATTAACAGTGCGTGGAACTACATAACAGAGTTTGCTCGTGAGGTCCATATAATCAAAATCCCCATGAACAATACCATCCAGTACAGTAGCCTCTAGATACTTACGTCTAGATTCTAGGTTGACCTGCCTATATTTATCTAGTAATTGTGAGTACGACAAATACGTTTTGTGGCATCTATAATGCATGGCTCGTAGAAAGTTCCGCTGGACTTTTTTTCTTTTTTTTTTTTTTTTATCTTGTCTATGTATTTCTGTTAAAACGATTATACATGGGATAGGCATAAATGCATAAATAGTAATCCACGTTTGTTATAAAGATGTAATAAAACCTTCAATTGCAAGCCAAACGAGCTGTAAGAAAGCTGAAACATTCAATCAGTGATCGAAATGGAAACAATATTATGCATTTGGTTATTATTAAACAATTTGGCTATATGTACAGTAACTACTACCTACATGTACAGTAACTACTACCTATATGTACAGTAACTACTACCTACATGTACAGTAACTACTACCTACATGTACAGTAACTACTACCTACATGTACAGTAACTACTACCTACATGTACAGTAACTACTACCTATCATGATTATTTCAGCCCTTTTACTTTCACTAATTGTGTGTTCACTTTTGATAGCCAATCGACTGGGTGGTTATCAAAAGTTCTAACTACCCAGACCTTATAGCTATAGGTAGATATCAGAAACCTTTCCAATAACCGGTCATGGTCACCATTTTATGGTTACAATGCCAATACTCCCTAGTATTGGCATTGTAACCATAAAATGGTGATTGCAGTCTGATGCTGTAGATATTCTTTATGCCCTAAAACTAATGTTTTTATTTTTCTTTTGTTTTAGCGTAATATCCTTTATTCCAATCAAAAGCTGGTCACGTTAAATACATTATACAAGCTAACATTAAAATATATGTACAAGTATATAATATAAAAAAAGACAGGAAAGAGCTCATTGACCTTCAAAAATTCGTTCGCATCGCTGTCAATGGGATCAGTGCCCAAAAGGCTGGCAGCATTGCCACGTGGGATGGCGATGTTGATTCTTTGGCATTAAAATAGGCCAGCCCTTTGGTCACGTGAAGAGTCGAGCGAACAGATTGTTTTCTATTACAATTTCTCGGCAATGCTACGTACCTACTTGTTTTTAACTGTTCTAGTAAAGCTCTTCTTTAATCTCAAATCTTTCGGTATGGCACTCAATGAGATGAGAAGTTTAATTAAATAAATGCAAGAGTGGTACCTAATGATTACGCTACCACCTAGCTGATTGGCAAATATTCTTACGACATGAACTATTGCCTATATTTGTTTAGATTGCCGATAAATTGCTTTGCAGTTTGGCAGGTGTTATGTGAAACTAAAACTGTAAAATGATGGATTAAATTAAATAAAATAAATATTATCATAATCAAATAATGTGGGGCTTGTGGCTAAGTAATAACAGCCGCCCGAGTCGATCGATCGGTCTACGCTTGCCACAGTTGGTCCGTAGATGGGTGACCATTACATACCAAATTCACATTCAAATTTTTTATTGCATTCAAGACCCCTTCGTGCCTCGGAAAACGCGTTAAGGCATTGGTCCCGGCTGTCATTTGGGAATCTTTGACAGTCGTTACGGGTCGTCAGAAGCCCGAAAGTCTGACAACCAGTCTTACCAAGGGATATCGTATTACCCAGTAAGTGGTTGTGTAGGTCAAATTGGCAGTCGCTCCATATAAAATACTGGTATTCAGCTGCATCCGGTTAAACTGGAAGCCGACCCCAACATAGTTGGGAAAAGGCTAGGCAGATGATGATGATCATTGTCAAATAAAGAATTGGGGCTGACTTTTTATAAGTATGGGGCTTGAAACCTAGTTCTATTGCAAGATCTTTCTCTTCATACGCCGATTAGAGGCAGCTTCATGTTATGATCACCATTGTTTTCTTCATCTATCAAAGTTCCAAGTCGGATATCGTTTTGCTTCCACCAACCATGTCTAGAGGTTGATCGCAAGTAATCATCAATTTTGCTGCAGGAGGCACCATCAATCAAGATGATCAACATAGCGGGCGTGGTGTCCATCGTGCTGTTCTACGTGCTTATCCTGGCTGTGGGCATCTGGGCAGGTCGCAAGAAGCCAGCCGGCAATGACTCCGAGGAAGAGGTCATGCTGGCCGGCCGGTCCATCGGCCTGTTCGTCGGGATATTCACTATGACTGGTAAGGGATTGGTTTACTATTGTAAATCCATAAAATAAAGAGATCATTATTATAATAGTCGTACCTCGAGGGGCTCGCGAAGACACGATAACAACCGCACGGGGCAACTGAAGGTTAAACTACGCTGCCACGGTCGGTTCGTGGATGGGTGACCATCCATTACATATCGAGACCTCTCCGTGCCTCGGAAAGCACGTTAAGCCGTTGGTCCCGCCTGTCATTCGTAGATCATCATTATGGGTCAGAACCCCAAACGTCTGACAACTAGTCTTACCAAGGGATATAGTGTTACCTAGTAACTGGGTTGTGGTTGGCAGAGCAGTCGCTCCAAGTAAAATACTGGTATTCAGCTGTATCAAATCAAATCAAATCAATAATTTATTTGCAACGAATGTAGGTTACAATTAAAATACAGGTGGAGTAGAAAAGAGTGAGCCATGTACATTCTGCCTGGAAATAGGCACGCAAAAATTATAAAAATTGTTAAAAAGAATAAATAAAATTACAAATTAAAATATCACAGAACTATTACAATTATACTCATTTACATTAATTGATATTGCAAAATGTCAAATTAAAATGTTACTTAGAATAAAATTGAAAATAAATGTATATTAGGTACATACATTATGTTCAAGATAATATTAATTATATTTATTATACACATTGCTGATTAACTAGTTTTGTCCATTAAAAAATCATTAATCGAATGATAACATTTTTCTATCAGGAAGGCCACTAATTTATTTTTAAAGTTAATTAAATCATTTTTCATTACATCTGGTAATTTATTGTATATGATAGGACCCATACAAATAACACTTTTTCTCAATAGCGCTGTGTTACAGGATTCGATTTGTAATAAATTTTTCTATTGGTTTCTGACAGATCGTTTTCTAGTTTCTGACATCGTAGGAAATAGGTATTTATTGGTATTTACAAACATGGCCATTCCCAGAATAAACAAAGATGGAAATGTAAGCACTTTTAGGGACTTAAACTTCGGTTCACAACTGTCTGTGGTCTTCAAACCACACATCGCTCTAATGCAACTTTTTTGCACCTTGAATATGTATTTCCTTGAGCTGACTGGACTATCCGGTTAGACTGGAACCCGACCCCAACATAGTTGGGAAAAGGCTAGACAGATTGATTGAGTCGTACCTGCCTGTAACAATTCCGGTGCAGGGCACGGGCAGCTCCTCACACAGAGACGCCACAAGCACAGATAGTGAAATGCTTATTAACATAGAATAATTTAAGTTATAGGTAGGTTCGGTAGGTAAGAGTGGCTCGTTCATTATGATTACTTGAGGTTTTCGATTTGATGTTAAATGATTTCTACTTGACCTGACTATTATGGAAGCCAAGAAAGGTGGCAAAATACCTGGCACAGTCATGTTATTGTGACAAAATACTTAATCCGTCCGCGGATACTGAGCGAGGCACAATACAACATTATTTTTAACCGACTTCCAAAAAGGAGGAGGTTATATGTTCGGCTGTATGTTTTTTTTTTTTTTTTTTTTTTATGTATGTTCACCGATTATTCCGTCAATTGTGGACGGATTTTGAAAATTCTTTTTTTGTATGAAAGGGTATGCTCCCGAGGTGGTCCCATTGCCACCAAATCAGAATCTGATGAAGGGATCCCATGGAAATCGAGAGAAATCCTCAAATTTTATAGGCATACCTATAGCCATTTGAGTATTTTGTATAGTAACTCGTGCATTTGCACTCGAAAAGCACCATTCGGTGAAGTGGAACTGATGATGAAGACCACAGATGGCCACCGGAACTTCTTAATAATAAGTATTTCACCGTTGCGATTCGATTAGGCACTGTAATATGGTTGCTAAGCAATTTATGCTCATCAAAATGCATATAGTGAAGTCACCATCAGCTCTCCTGGTTCTTACCAGGAGAACTCCTCAACATTTAACGCCCCTGCATCGGGAAAAGCAATATTTTGTAAAAGGTGATGAGGCTATTGTAAATTAGATAAATTACAAACTGGCCCACTAAAAAGTGAAAAATAAAAACAACCGACTTCCAAAAAAAACACTACAAAGTGAAAAATAACTAATTTCGGAAGTCGGTGGCAAAAAACTAAAATACAGATCCAAAGACACCGACTTCCGAAATTAAAGTTATTTTTCACTTTGTAGTGTTTTTTTTGGAAGTCGGTTGTTTTTTTTTTTGTAAAAAGTTTTTTATTAGTATATGCGAAACCTGAATATAGTTTGTTCAGAATAAGGAACTGAATCGATTTAATTTTTTTTTACACCATGTTATATTTTTGCCAACAATATTTAAGTGTGATGGAAAATGATATCACCCTTTAATTACTTACAATACAATCGCCGTACGGTTAGGTACCTACTGCCAAATTATTATCAATGACCGCAAGACGACCCTGGAGGCGCAGGGGTGCCGTTAGCATGTTTTTGTACGGGCAATACGGTAACATAACAACCTTATAACGTGATTTTTCATGATACAGTTTTGAAATTTTTTACATAGACTCTTTACATAAAAATACTAGACACGTGTTTCGGGTTTCGCATATACTAAAACTAATATTTTATAAGTGTTATTGATATGACGTCTGTCTCCGCCTGTAGACGTTTCGTTAACGAGAATTGGAATAGGGAATTACACATCAAGTGGTACCTACTTGAGAAGACACTTATGATTGTTGGCATTATATCTGTGTGCCACGTGGATGTATATGTAGAATGTAAACTATGCGAGGAATTTTATTATTACATTTTAACTCTGTATAGTTAGTTAATATAATCATAATGTCAGGTTGATCGATAATGGTTTTAACCTAGTTTTGGTGTATTTGGCACATTGTTTGACAATCAGAGCCACAGTTGACAAGGCAGATGTGAGTGGAGACCGGGGAGGACGTCCGAGGATCATGTATAGTGACCTTATTGACAATGCAGAGGTGAGTGGAGACCGGGGAGGACGCCCGAGGATCATGTATAGTGACCTTATTGACAATGCAGATGTGAGCGGAGACCGGGGAGGACGCCCGAGGATCATGTATAGTGACCTTATTGACAAGGCAGATGTGAGTGGAGACCGGGGAGGACGCCCGAGGATCACGTATAGTGACCTTATTGACAAGGCAGATGTGAGTGGAGACCGGGGAGGACGCCCGAGGATCACGTATAGTGACCTTATTGATAATGCAGATGTGAGCGGAGACCGGGGAGGACGCCCGAGGATCATGTATAGTGACCTTATTGACAAGGCAGATGTGAGTGGAGACCGCGGAGGACGCCCGAGGATCACGTATAGTGACCTTATTGACAAGGCAGATGTGAGTGGAGACCGGGGAGGACGCCCGAGGATCACGTATAGTGACCTTATTGACAAGGCAGATGTGAGTGGAGACCGGGGAGGACGCCCGAGGATCACGTATAGTGACCTTATTGACAAGGCAGATGTGAGTGGAGACCGCGGAGGACGCCCGAGGATTAAGTATAGTGACCTTATTGGTGATGTTCTTCAGGAAGGTCAGGTGCGTGTACTCGAACCCGGCGCGCGTGTGACCAGTGGGTGATTGCGTTACACACTATCGGTAGCAATTTCCTTTTGACAGTTTAACAACATTCATTGGGTTATTTACGCTGCTGAGCAGACAAATTCGAACATAATTATGAAGCACAGACTTCAATATAATAATATGGAGCGATGGATTTGCATATATACTTCAGATTGTGATTCAAACTGTGTTACGCAATTAGAGTGCTGTTGTATGAACAAACGAAGCAAATTGAGTATGTAAGAATCGTAGCTGGCGGCATTCTGTAGCTTCTGCCTGCCCCCATGGGACGAAGGCGTGAGCTTATGTATGTGTATGTAACAAGGGATTAGTCGTACCTTTCAGAGGGCTCTATGGTTGTAGGTGGAACCATGGTTGCTTTACATAATATTCTGGGCTTTCAGGTTAGAAACACTTGTAGCATTGTTTAAAATATGATTGACGTGTAAAAGTGTTTGTACAAACCTACTTAAAGAAATAAAAATCATTTCATTTGAGTATTGTGACATTATTATACTAGTTACAAATTACAAGGGACATAGTTCCGATAATTTATTGTTTGGTATTGCCCGTACTTGAACCTACATAAGTATTACCTACCCACTTTAAATATACTTACATAAAAATACTTTGCGATAAGCAGCCTTTATTCCATTTCACATGGTTCAGTTTCGAACACAGCCACCGTCCTCCCAACGTTGTCAGTCATTGCTTTTTTGTGATTCTGAAATGGACTTTACAGACATGATTATACTATAGAATTAAACTTTTTTGCAAAACAAGGCTTTTCAATTGTTTTAAGGGCTTTAATTCTAGATCAATCGCTGTGTGTTTTCCGCAAATTCTCAAGTGTCCTATATGTATTGTAAAGTACTCAATTGTTTTAATCTTAACAGCAAATCTATTTTGGTATTCATTAGTAATTTTCCTCATGCATTCCTACGTAAATGTTGCATATGTTCGTAATCAATCAATTTGCGGAATCCGTCACAACACAAACATTTTTATTTTTATACCTAATTCCACTACGTTATTATGTTAAGCCATTCTTCAACAACAAACACATTTATATGTATTCTATCTGATATTGATTACTTACATAATATCTGCCATTAAATTAGTAACAATCAACAAGTAGGTAATATGATATGAAGATCATTAAGTTCGAGCTCGTTCAGGCGTGTCGTGTATAATACATGAGCTAAGTTGTCCAAGTTATACGCTTCTGTTCATGTAGGACAGCCTTTATATTATAAAATTGTTCACCCGTATTATAAAGGGTCAACAGAATACTAGATTACATGTGTTTTATGTAGACGCAGATTTTTCCAATGTCAATAGTAGGATTCTTTAACTTGGTTTAGTCAGTTAGCACATTAGTCGACGGAGTCTTAATGATTGTTGTGTTAGGTATACATATAAATATGCAGGCATTTCCCCTTAGAATAATAACGTACCCAAAATGAAAATGATTAAAAAGTTTGTCCTCGGGTTTAGTTTGATCTGTCGCTGTAAATCTGCTATGTTTTTGTGTGTGATCTAAATTATAAAAACTGGCTCAACTGCTTATTTATTAAACAAAATCAAAGTCTAAAAACTTAAAACCTAAATAAAAACCCCCAGGCATATAGAGCGTACGCCCTTACATGTGCAATACTGGATTATATCCATATAAGTTGCTGTAACTCGAAGTCACAAATGATAGTACAGGCAGAATATAATGACTTTAAGGCTGTAAGATCTTCCCTTGTAAACCATTTTCGAGGCTTGCAAATAAACAATTTGAATTTGAATAAAGTCGCAAAATAATGATTGCCTACCGTCGTAGAAAAATAATGATGGCCTACCGTCGTAGAAAAATAATGATGGCCTACCGTCGTAGAAAAATAATGATGGCCTACCGTCGTAGAAAAATAATGATGGCCTACCGTCGTAGAAAAATAATGATGGCCTACCGTCGTAGAAAAATAATGATGCCTACCGTCGTAGAAAAATAATGATGGCCTACCGTCGTAGAAAAATAAGGATGGCCTACCTTCGTAGAAAAATAATGATGGCCTACCGTCGTAGAAAAATAATGATGGCCTACCGTCGTAGAAAAATAATGATGGCCTACCGTCGTAGAAAAATAATGATGGCCTACCGTCGTAGAAAAATATTGATGGCCTACCGTCGTAGAAAAATAAGGATGGCCTACCTTCGTAGAAAAATAATGATGGCCTACCGTCGTAGAAAAATAATGATGGCCTACCGTCGTAGAAAAATAATGATGGCCTACCGTCGTAGAAAAATAATGATGGCCTACCGTCGTAGAAAAATAATGATGGCCTACCGTCGTAGAAAAATAATGATGGCCTACCGTCGTAGAAAAATAATGATGGCCTACCGTCGTAGAAAAATCAATAAACAATTCATTACACTATATCACACTAATATTATAAAGGCGAAAGTTTGTGAGTGTGTGTGTGTGTGTTTGTTACTTCTTCACGATCAAACGGCTGGACCAATTTTGATAAAATGTTGTATGGAGGTTGCTGACACTTTACTTTTTATCACTATACGAGTATTACCACGGGATCGACTCTTACGCGGGTGAAACCGGGGGGCGCAGCTAGTTACTAATAAAAATAAAAACCATGGTCAGCAAGACGACCAGTCCCCTCAAGCACCCGTTCACGAGCATAGCGCAAAGATCAGCCCCCTCGGAATATTTGAGGAAAAGAGGCAACCCGACACCCGACGCTACCGCAAGCGGTGACATCTAAGGGAGCACGACGAACTTGCTGCCGGTTGCTCGGGCAAGAATAATATGATCAATTATCGAGGTTGCTAGCTAACTACATATTGCAATACAACTCATTAAAAAAACATTGTAATGAGTAGATTATGTCAATAATAAATCAAAATAACATTAAAATAAATTTATATAAGTATACAGTAAAATAAAATAAACAATTATATGAACTTATATATGTACTATATGTTAGTAGGTACGCTAATTCTGGAGAAAGAACATAAACATTGTCTTGAGTTAATTACAGCGACCAACTATTCTTACCGTTTAAGTAGTCGTTGGTAAAATAGTATGCTTTTGAAATCATAAATATATCTAGTTAATAGTGCTTCCCACCAAAAGTGGATAACGGGAAAACAGAAACCATCCTGTCTCAAATTCCTAGTTTTCCTTCCTAATTTTTTGTTTGACTTTGCATAACGTAGATGTTTGTTGCAGCGACATGGGTGGGCGGAGGCTACATCAACGGAACAGCGGAGGCCATCTATACCTCAGGACTGGTGTGGTGTCAGGCGCCCTTCGGATATGCGCTATCGCTCGTCTTCGGTAAGTTATACTAGCAGTTCTATAACCATCAATATTTATTGCTTGACAAAGCAAAGTTGGTCGATTTAGTATCTTAGTCAGGGCAATTAATTGAACGGACGGGATGGTCCGCGGCGGAGGGGCCCACTGGGTAGGTTAGGTTAGGATAGGTGTACATAAATATATTATATTGTATATATAATTAGGTTAGGTTAAAAAATGTATATATAATTAGGTTAGGTTAAAAAATGTATATATAATTAGGTTAGGTTAAGTTAGGTTATGGGATAGTCCGCTGAGGAGGGGACCCATATGGGCCGAAGTAGGAGTACGTTTCTCCATTTTTGGAGAAGCAGGGGTGGCGCTCGTTGTGCACTCACCCTGCCAACGAGCTGGCAGCGGGGGAACTGATTCTCCTAACTGCACCCGTCGATATCGTAATCCGGAAAGAGATCACGGTCATGTTTTGTGACTCGGAACGGGACGAGGATCTTGGCTTAGCCGCCTGGATCGCGAGGACGATAACCTCTATAAAAAAATCCTCTAATACCAAGTTTTGGTGCGTGGCGAGGGTATGAATGGCTGAGGAGTAGTGCCATCTGTAACTTCATAGTTGCAGGTGGCGCATCAGTCGTTAGCGCACCCCAAGCCAGGGACCAGTTGAACCTCTGGTTGGGAAACAAATGTAATCCGACTTACCTTGGTACAGGGGGTAACCCTAGGAATGACAACGTATATCCCCCATACTCGTGGGAACAAAATGGAAAAATTTTTAAAACAAAAAAACGGCGCTACAAGCGTAGAGGAAGGGAGTGATGTGGGGTCGGAGTCCGACGCCGCATCTGGTGTGAAGGGCTCTTTTAAGAGCCCGGAGCCCGTGGTGGGAGCTGCAACGAAGAACTGCAAAAAGTTCATGAAGAAGCGCTCCAAACCAGGGGATGGCCAGGGGTCGTCCTCTGATGGCGGGTTGAACTCGGCCCGGAGAAAGATTAGTCGGCGGGGAGGGGTCCAAGGACAAGATGTGGGCAGAGGGCTCACCACCCAGGAGGCCAGCGAGCCCAGCCGAACCATTCCAGCCGAGCCGGCCCAGCGGGCCGAGGGGCTTGTACCGGAGGGGCTCCATATCGGAGAGACTAGCCGCAGAGCGGCTCCCTTTGAGTCGTCCGGTGGGGAGCCGGATGCCGCTGGTGGCTCCAAGGAGCGAGCTGCCAGCTTTGAGGAGGTTGTGGTAGCCGCAATCAGGGGTGTGAAAGATTGAAGAGGATTCAATCCTCTAAAGACAAGGTCGTACCCGCTGCCACGGCCTCCATAATTGCGGCAACGAAGGCCCTTCAGGTCGGGCCTTCGTCGGACGAAGTGTCCGAGATGCGGGCGGAGGTCGGCCGCTTGACGGCTGCTATGGAGCTTCTCCGAAAGCAGAATGAGGAGCTCCGAGCGGACCTAGCCCGGCTCCGAGGAGCTGACCCTCAGGAGGTGCCACATGGAGGGGTGCAGCAAGGGCAGGGTCTGCTCTTGCCGGCGGAGGACCGGGTTTTGTCCCTGGTGCGGCAGGAGCTGGCTGCCTTCAACAGCCGGTTCTCCGTACTTGAGGGCATTGTCCTGCGCCCCCCGCTTGCGGCGAGCAGGCTGGCTACCGTTGCGGCCACCGTGGCTGCCGCGGCCAAGCCCGCGCCTCCGGCGAAATCGGCGCAGCCTAAGCCCAAGAAGGGCGGGGCGGCTGCACAGGTGGCTACGCAGAACGTAAGGGCCTCAGCCACTGCGGCAGGACGGTCGCCCCCCCCCCCCAGCCTCCTAATCCCCCTCGGGCCGACGCCGAATGGCAAGTAGCCGGGGAGAAAAAGAAGGTGGCTAAGGCCTCCCTAGTGGCGTCCGCGTAGTCTGCTACGCTGACGACACGCTAGTCCTGGCACAAGGGAGTTCGCATCAGGCGGCGGCCGAACTGGCGGCACGTGGGGTTGCGACAATCGTCGATAGGATTCGGCAATTGGGACTCGAGGTGGCTTTGCACAAGTCCGAGGCCATGTATTTTTATGGTCCTCGGAACGTGCCACTGTCGGGTTCCCAGATAACGGCAGGAGGGGTTCACATCGGCGTCGAGTCGACGATGAAGTACCTGGGACTCGTCCTCGACAGCCGGTGGAACTTCGTGGAGCATTTTAGAAGTTGGCTCCCAGACTGGAGCGGGCCGGGGCTGCTTTGAACCGGCTCCTGCCCAATCTAGGGGGTCCAAACGCCTCCTGCCGGAGGTTCTACGCGGGGATCGTGCGGTCCATGGCCCTTTACGGGACACCGGTGTGGGCGCGTTCTTTAAGGCTGCGCGTTATTTAGGGTCATGGCCATCAGGTTGGTACGGGGTTACCGCACGGTCTCCCGTGAGGCGGCGAGCCTCGTTGCCGGACTGCCGCCATGGGATCTGGAGGCAAAAGTTCTCGCGCACATCTGGGAGTGGCGCGAGGAGGCGAAACGCCGGGGTGAAACTCCGCTGCCGCGAGAAATCATGGCACAGCGGACAGAGCTCCGGCGGGATCTCATGGCGACATGGAGAGTGCGATTGTCACAACCAAGCGCTGGGCACGCCACAATTGTGGCGATAAGTCCCCTCTTTGAGGAGTGGCTAGAGAGGCGCCACGGCGTCCTCACCTTCCGCCTGACGCAGGTCCTCACCGGACACGGTTGTTTTGGGAGGTTCCTGTTCAGGATAAAGCGGGAGGAAACGCCCGGGTGTCACCCTGTTTGGATCGCACGGAGGACACAGTGGAGCATACGGTGGAGGTCTGCCCGGCTTGGGCGGAGCACCGCCGTGTCCTCACGGAGGCGATCGGCGGCGGCGATCTCTCGCGTCCGGGCCTGGTTCAGGCCATGGTTCGGAGCGAGAGTGCATGGGAGGCCGTCACCCCCTTCTGCGAAGCAGTAATGCTCGCGAAGGAGGAGGCGGAGCGCGTGAGGGAGAGGCAAGGTTCACGCCCTCACGCCCCTAGTCGCCGCAGGAGACGCCCTGGGCGTCGGGAGTCGCAAGCCGATTTCCGGCCACCGTAGGCGCGGGCTTGCGGACGGTGAGCGATGGGTAGTTCGCCGTCCGATAAGGACCAGGCCCGGGGCGACGGCGCGTCGTGTTCCACGCGCGCCTCAAAGAGACGTCAGCACGAATTGACGGGGTCCATTAGGGCCAATGCCTGCCAGGGTTGCGAGTTTGTCCGAAAGGGATATCGTGGCCCTGGCACACAGGCAAATGAAGGAACACGGGTGGGTTTTAGTCAGTAAAAGTCTGACACGTCCTCCCGCTCCGCCCAGAGCAGGAGAAGTTATTTGATAATTTCCCACCCAAAAAAAAGAAAAAAAAAAAAAGGGCAATTAATTGTTTACCAAATTGATAGACTGCGTCAATTTGCTTTTTTATATTAATTTCATACAACTGTCAAGGAATGTTGTGATTTGTATAAATGAACAATTTAAGTTGGTAGTCAATTCGGTAAACCATTAATTTCCTTGAAATATCTAACCAAAATAAACCAAAAATTCTGCTACTTAAGTTTTCATGATGAAACTATTGATTGATTCAATAGATTTTATCATGAACCGATCATAAAAGCCTGAATTAGGTATAGAAGACGTACATTGGGAGTACTTACCTACCAGTATTGTGAATCCTCTCAATTCAAGACAATATAAAATTTCGCAATTAGCTTTTGTCAAATACTTGTTTCAAAATATTAACAATTTAAGTAGTTATCAATATAATCTACATCACACATAGGTACAAACAACGCGATAGCGATACAAAGTTCTTTCGGCGCGTGTCCGAAATCGGAACTAATGCCATCTTGTTTTTTTCAATACAAAACAACGTCATTCAAGAATCACAAGATTCTTGTAGTAGAGTTGTTGCCGACAACACGTCGCTGTCTTAAAAACAAAAGATCACGATCTACAACTGTCTCAAATAATAATGTGTAGGTAGGTACTTATTTAATTAATAAAATATAATGTGTGACAGATTATATTGCTTAACAATGTTAATAACAGAATGTGTTGATTGCGCAGGCGGCATATTCTTCGCGAACCCGATGCGCAAGCAGGGCTACGTCACCATGCTGGATCCGCTGCAGGATTCGTTCGGCAGCCGCATGGGGGGGCTCCTGTTTCTGCCAGCTCTCTGCGGGGAGGTTTTCTGGGCAGCAGGCATCCTGGCAGCGCTGGGTAAGTCCTAAGTCTTTAAAAAGTAAAAGGCTACCATACCTACATGGGCAGGTCAACCATAAGATATGAGTACGTCTGATCTGAACTAA
Organism: Tiliacea citrago; assembly: GCA_963921375.1. Lineage (NCBI taxonomy): Eukaryota > Metazoa > Arthropoda > Insecta > Lepidoptera > Noctuidae > Tiliacea > Tiliacea citrago. The sequence goes on along the minus strand of OY992790.1, from coordinate 27,114,572 downwards.
ACTTGAGGGGAAATTCCAGGATTTTTAGGAAATTCTAGAATTTCCCTGTGTGACTATAACGGCGTCAAGTATTCAGGCGTCCAGGTCGCTCGCTCACGGCGCGCCGGCCGGCCTTAACGATTTCCCTGTGTGACTATAACGGCGTCAAGTATTCAGGCGTCCAGGTCGCTCGCTCACGGCGCGCCGGCCGGCCTGGTCGCTCGCTCACGGCGCGCCGGCCGGCCTGGTCGCTCGCTCACGGCGCGCCGCCGGCCTGGACGATTACCTACTATTAGAAGTAAACAGTTGAAATTAAGCAGAATTAATTAATGTTATAATAACCTACTTTTACAATTTCAATAAATTCTAAAATGAAAACCACTTTTTATAGCTGTGACATTGTTTACACCCGATTTTGCTCTTTCATTCATCATTCTCATTTACTCACGAGAATCATCATTACTTCAATTGACAAAGGGCGTAAAAGAGCTAAATAAAGACACAACGACTTCGCCTCAACTAGATTGACGTCTACAAAACCGTATAATATTTTCTGCGGCCGCTTTATAAAAGAAAATGTCACGTTGTTTTGTATTTCCCACGCCAGCTTAATTTTACTTCGTTTTTATTTCTTATAAAAACTAAGTAAAACAAAGCTGACGTGGGTGTACTTTTAATCCAATGGTCGGCAATGTGACGGGTTCACATTTGACATCTACAGTTTCTAGTTTACTGAAGTTTCCCGCACGTTGGATTTTGCGCAGAAATATCTTTAACTACCACTTCCAGTCCCTGGAAGTTAGACTAAAGAGATTTGGATCATTGATACAGCCGCTTCCCATGATTATTGGTTAAACTTTATTTGTCATAACACGTTCAAGTAATAGCAATACAAGAGTTGCCGATCGCTATCTGTGGCAGTTCTTTACGAATGCTATGGCGCCCAGCGTGGGACGCAATAAAGTGCTCCTTCACATCTTATCATTCCGTGGTACGTACCACGAATCCGCAGTTAAAACCAAATTTCCTCGGGAGAATGGAACAAAATCACAGAATAGATAAGACAAAGTTACTTTCGGTTGTTAAAAATGGCGCCCTACGTGGGATGCATGCATTTGAAGATTCGACGGTTTTGTCGCGAGAATATCATGTGATCAAATTTATCTTTTTCTACGTCTACAGCATGTATCAGAAAGGTGTGGTCAAATTTAATGGTGTGGTACAGACCATACACGCTGTATATCCGGTTGTATAATATTATATAAGGCTGTTATGTCGAGGTTTGGTTGGAAACCTAAATAATATAATGTCAACGTCGTCACCCATTACGATTTTCTTGGCAACTAGTTTATTCCGTGCTAATATGATATAATAAGAGGCCGTGAGTTTTACGAGAGCTCATTGAGACGTAGGTTTTGTGCATGTATGTGCGTGGTTCATTATCGTATAATGGCGACTGTGGGTCAGCGGCTGTCAATGGCTGCCATATGTATCTATATTCACATGTAATAGGATACTGGTTATCCTCGAGCTTCAAAAAAGGTGTTTCCGCTGTTTTTGACTGACTATTTCAATTCAAACCTTTTCCTTTAAGCCCACGTTCGTACTTACGTAAATATATCGCGGCGGGATTTTATCGCGCACTGATTTTCAACTGCCGGTGTTGAGCATTGAGAATCCAACAGCGTCTCCCAGCACGTCAACAGAGCGTCTCCCAGCGCGGCAAAAAAACAACTGTTGGATTTTCAACTCTTGGCGCTAAGCAGTGCATTTAAAATCCAGGGCGCAAATCGCCGCGGGATAGAATCGCCCGTGCTGCTGAGGCAGATATTTACCTGCGCTATATTGTACCGAAAACAACTTAATTTACATAACTACGACTTCATTTAATTACTCGCAGCTTTGTTTACCGTGACTAGCTAAACAAAAGAGTATTCTAATATGTAAAACAACACATTAAATGGAGGTTTAGATATTACGGCTATGGGAAAGGTTTCTTTATAATACAATGTTTAAATTGTGGGGTTTGAACATTTGCTTTGTGTACCTTTAGTTATCTTTTACTGATAAATGCGTGCACTGACGGGACAGGTCCACTCAAATGTGTGTGGCTTTTTCCTCAAAATACCATCTCAGACACTAATCTGCATAGTACTCGTATGTCCTGACCAAGATGATGTCTGGACTGTAAGAGAGACCGTGACCTCGTGAGTTTGTTACGATCTTTCTTCTCAGGGTAGTCAAATAGGAAACACCGAACTCACCTAGTTTTAAAATATAATTTATTTTTGTCATGTAAAAGTGGTTTTTGGGCCAATTTACAGAAATAAATATAATTTATCATTTATTACACGACTGCCCAAAAAGGAGTGTTTTATGTCATCATAATGCACATAGACTTTAATAATTCTGTTTGTAGAAACATACGAACAATTTTATACTTTTTACGAAGCCGTAGGTAGGTATGGCATGGAAAGTTGTTGACTCACAGCACCTAACTACTTAGTTCCAACTAGCTACTCTAATGCATTCCACATCCACACCACATAAAGTATTCACTATTACTTTACTTTGACGAGCTTATACAAGATCTTCGAATAATTGTGGTATATGTTGGAGAAACTTTAATTTGAATAGTGTGTACATCGTATATTTTTGAGGGATGGTTGTTAGTTTGTGAGGTAAAGGGGTTTTGTCCAAAGCAATCGCTCACAGCCTCACTGCACGAGCAATGGAATCAACAATGGCACCGAGAGCGACACAAATAATTCATAGCAACGACAACGCTTTTAAACGGTAGAGATATTACCTATCAGCGAGTAACTTATGTATTTGTCTCATTATCACACGTTAGGTTTTTATAGCGATATGGGTTGTAACAGGTTAAACACGATATCTGTTATCACTGTTACTGTTACACAAAAATAACAGATTCAAATATCTGTTATTAAAATAACTGCGTGTTGTTTTTGTACGGACGATAAATACCTATTTAAATCTCAATTGAATATCTTCGTTAATTCTTTTCGTTTAAGTTCTTAATTCCGCCAAACCAAAGATAATAAAAGCATTCAGATACAGTCACATATTTTTTTTGATTGCATCACAAATTTGCCCTATAGAAAAATATAATAATTATAAGTTTTTATTTGTTTTACTGTGGCCACTGGTCACAGTATCAGATAACACAACTTAATTTAGGAGTCACTTTTTCGAAAATGTTTATTCTGTAAGACCACAAACTGTATTTTAGGGATAATAAATACTAAGTGCTTCCTTTTTTAGCGTAGTTTAACCACTTTAGTAAGAGTGAGAAGTAAACATATTATTTCGAAGTAAATTAAATAATAGGTGTTCTCTTTTTATCAAGGGCCATTCTTTAATGAGTAAGAGAGAGAAATGAATAAACTTGCTATATTCCTCCGTTTGTGAGTGTCCATGTAGGTAAACGGTAACAGTCCGTGTGGGGACTGTTATATTGGATTAAATGTGGATTAACAGTCTGTTATTTTAAGTAATAGATCATTTATATTTATGTATACGCAAAATAAAAATGATCGTCGGTGCCTACTGAGGTGAAACCGGAGGTCATTACGTAACACGATCACTGGCAATGGCTTTCATTTTGACAGTTCAACAATATTCATTGCCTTATTTACGTTGTTGACCAGACAAATGTTTCGAACATATGAAGCAATGGATTAGCAATATACTTCAAAAATTTTCAGATTGTGATTGATAGTGTGTTACGTAATTCAGGTGCAGAACCGCTCAATGTACCTACTTACCCTTGTTTGAGTAAAGAACCGTGAACGCACACACGCACACACACACACCCTGACACGCACACACACACACACACACATGCACGCACACACAGGGTTTACACTGCAAGTTATGCGGCGGTCTAGGTACTTATTTGATTTGTGCTGCGAGCACATTCAATTAATATTAGGTACACACGGCTACATATATGAAACTATACATATCAAGTTTAGGCTGATCACGCATTGTATAGGATTTCCGTGCTATGAGAGGTCAGCTTATGCTAGAAATGTATAGCTTGATGTGTAGCCGTGTGTATCTACGTATTTTTTTGTTCAGTCGCCTTTTCGTTTAGGATTTATTTTTCAGAGGCATGGAAACGGAATACTTACCTTGTTGATATTCGGAGAAGACCGTGATAAGGATTTGTTTAGTAAATCATGTAGATATTGAACGTGGGCTGTTTACCTGAATAACTTAACACACTCGCAGCCCTGCCCAAGGGCGAACATTAACTATTCTTGTTTAATTTTAACGATCTATGCCAGTTTACTGTTAAATATGGTACCTACATTTTAGTTCGATTTTAAGTTATTTTCAACTATTTCTCCAAGTATATGAACCGGATAGACTTTAAAGCTACTTTTTTAAGTAAAACCTTTTTATATCCAAATAAGTATAATTTAATATGTTTTCTGCTAGAACTTAGTCTGTGTCTATTTCCATACAAATGAGGGAATTGCGTGTTCGAGCTCACAGCGAGCGTTCTTGTATCTAATTCTTGAAATATTACAAGAAATTATGTTTCTTAAGCCTTTATCAACTTGTCATGGTGAAGATATTTTAAGAAAGAAAGGAAAATGCGTAGGTATAATGGCATTACAGCAAAAAAATACACCTTAAAACGATAAAAAACAGAAAACAATCAGATGACAATACAAGGTGTACCACCTGACGCTGATTTTCAGCTGCAACCCACGAGTAATAGGAACGCAAATTGTTTCTTGTTTTCATCGGAATTAAAATAAAACTTCAAGAGCATTTTTACGAAAAGCCTTTTGAACCATTTTCTCATTGACAGCGATGCTGACGATTTTGTGCCTCATGAGATTTTCCCCCTTTTTATATACTTCTACGTACATAATATTATGTATTTTTAAATGTAATTATTTATGGAAATAATTCGTTAAATAAAATGATCTTTAGAAATGATGTGCCTACCTGCTCACTGTTACAAAACATGTAGGTAATATCTAGGTACATCATTTACGATATACATTACCAGTTCTAATTTCTTATTCTTTATTCTATTTCTTTATTCTTATGTCCACCTTTATCACTCGTTTTCTGAACTGTAAGTAATGTTCCCCAACTAGTGTGATATCTAGCAATATTAACTACATAATATAAAAAACCGGCCAAGTGCGAGTCGGACTCGCGCATGAAGGGTTCCGTACCATTATCTATAAAAACGGCTAAAAAATCACGTTTGTTGTATGGGATAATTTAATTATTGATTTTTAAAGTGAATATATAACTAAATATTCTGTGAATATTTCAAGTGTCTACCTGTTACCTTTATCAATATCGAACAAAAACGAGCAAAAAAATCACGTTTTTTGTATGGGAGCCTCCTTAAATATTTATGTTATTCTGGTTTTTAGTATTTGTTGCTATAGCGGCAACAGAAATACATCATCTGTGAAAATTTCAACTGTCTAGCTATCACGGATCACGAGATACAGCCTGGTGACAGACGGACAGACAGATAGACAGACAGACGGCGGAGTCTTAGTAATAGGGTTCCCGTTTTACCCTTTGGGTACGGAACCCTAAAAAGCATCTTAGAAATCTTGTTAAGTCCCCTCCCCACTCCACCGACTTCTACTCCTACTCCTTCACGGTGCACGCGGTGCGGGTGTGGAATTCACTGCCACCTGATATAAGGGACTGCCAGACTGTTTCAGTATTTAAAAAAAGAGTGAAAGAACACTATCTTTCCACTTCGTCATAGTTGCGTATGTTTTTTTTATTTTAATAGAATTATAATTAATATTCTAGTGATATTTATTTTAGAAGTACGAGTATGTATGTTTGTGTGTATGTATGTATGTATGTTAGTATATTCTCATATTATTTGTTTAGTTTTATTAAGTAAATTGTTTTTGATTATACAATGTGGAGACAACAATACGACAATAAATGAAAACACTGGCAATACTAATGCATAAGAGTATTTTGGAACGATCAAATAAATTCTAGCATCGAAATTAAAAAAGTGATTTTTTCAAATAAACTAAATAGCAGTGGTGTGCCGACTATGGGTTTTGCCAATCTTTGACTAGCTATAGCGACTAAACTATTGGATATATTTGATTGAATTTTCGTGTGCAGACTGCGAACGTCATTAGATATACGTAGTTGAATTTATTGTTATATTGTCGTCTCCACGTTGTATGTATTCTATTTTCTCTTCTACTCTTACACACGGTGTCTACATCTCTTTATCGACTTTCCTATCGCAGGTATGCTGGAAGAGATTTCTTTAGAAATAAGCATCACCTTTGTACGTATTTTTCTGTTCCTTTCTTCTTGTATGTTTATATATGTGTGTACATAAATGGTTAAATAAATAAATAAATATTGTATTTACCGATATCGCCGACATAAATATTAATAACAACTAAGTACAAAGGCGTAGGTTATGCTCAGGTAGGCGTGTGGTCAAATATTCAGAGTAGGAGGATAGCGGGGGCAACCGAGCGGGAGAGGGGGTAGGTAAACAAAATAGTTATTAACGAGTAGCATCGCATGGTGAGATTAATTTACATATCGCACCCCTAGATAAAAACCCCACTAACTCAAAAAGTACGAGTTTTGAGTTAGTGGCCTTATCGAATTCCTGACACGAAGACCTATGCATCAATATAACTCGCGTAACGATACCTTCAACCATTGTTAAAAGATGGCGCTAAACGCTGCTTTACTTAAATGACCTTGCCCCGACAGGCGCGAGTACTAGTCCGCCATTTTTAGTTGTCTTCGGATTGGCGTAAGTGACACACGTTTGAATAATGGCAGATTTTGAGTTGCTGGAGTTTACACGAAATTTATTGAGTAAGTTTCTTATTTATTTTGAGTTGATTGAGTTTTGCTGAAATTTCATTGTAAAAAGTAATAGTTAATTTTGATTTACGGGGGTTTTGATGATTTTATGTTGCAATATTTTTTTAAATATTTCGAGTTCCTCAGGTTTACATGAAAGTAAAAGTAAATTTCGATTTACCGTAGTTTTGTTGAATCTAACTTTAACTTTGTTTATTTTTGCCTGTTCAATGAAATTTGTAATTTTTAAAGAGAAAATAGGTTGTTTATGAAAGGTTCAATTTTTTTATTTTATTTGTTATACAGTAACTAAACACAGTACGTGCTTTTGAGGGTTTTTTGAGTTGGTTGACTTTACTTGATTCATTATTGAATTTGAATATTATTTATTTTTAGGATGATGACAGGGCGAGGAAAACTCATGGTACAAATGATTAACGAAGAAAAAGAGGATCCTGAGCAACCAGCAGCAACAGATGATTCAAGACCTATTACATCTCCTGGTATAGTAACGCTCAATAGTATTAACGAGCCTGAGTTGCCAGCTGAAGGAAGGTTAGCTCCATCACCGAGCATTTTAGAATCTTCTTTGAGTCTTAATGAGCCTACAAACGCTGAGGAACGACGACGAGCTCCTAAACGTCAGTATGCTACCTCGCCAGTTCATAGCGGCGATGAAAGCGATTTCGACGATTCCGATGCAGATCCGCACTATCAAGACCCTATTCCCAAAAGAAAAATAATTTTCTCTCCCTTGCGTAACTCGCCTAATTCACAAATGCCACGAACTCGCTCCATTTCGTCTTCGTCTAGCAGTTCGAGTTCATCAGGCTCGAGTAGTAGCTCGAGCAGTAGCTCTAGCAGCAGCAGTAGTAACTCAACGAATGAACATGACGATACTGGCCCTAATTGCGAGATTCAACGCAACGAAAATAACAATGCCGATAATAACTACGAGGATCACAATCTGGGTCAAAATATTAATCCAAGTGATGAGACTCTAGCGCAAGAAGGGCCAAAACAATGTAAAAAGAAACTAAGGCAACCGGAGACATGGAAGGTCAATATAAACAAAACCCTCAAAAATTCAGGCAAATCTTACAAGTCGAGGGGTAAACTAAAAAAAGAAATTCCTGCTCGCAAAATTCGACCACCTTGCGGAGAAAAGTGTCGTTTGAAATGTAGTACCAAGATTACCTTAACAACTCGTCAAAAATGGTTTGAAGCATTTTGGAAACTCGGTGATCTTCAGCGACAGAGGGAGTACATTGTACGACATACCCATGAAATAAAGCCCAAATACCGATACTCAAGTACGGAAAACTTCCGGGCTCTAAATACGGCCTTCTATTTTGAAGAAAATAACTCGCGCATTCGTGTTTGCAAGACCTTTTTTAAGGCCACGCTTGATTTAGGTGATCAAGTAATTAAAACAGCGTTAACCAAAAAGACGGAAGCTGGGTTTATAGAGGGAGAGTACAGAGGAAAACATAAAAATCACCCTACGATAGATCCTGTAGTTAAAGAAAGCGTTGTTCAATTTATCAACTCAATTCCACGGGTTGAATCGCACTATCTTCGAGCTCAGACTACTCGGGAATACATTCAAAGCGAAAGGTCATTAGCAGATATTTACCGGGACTATAAAAGCTTACGCCAAGCTAATGACTTGCCATTTGCTTCCGAATCAACATTTCAACGCATATTCAACTATCAATTCAACATTGGCTTTTTTAGCCCAAAAAAAGACTTGTGCGATTTGTGTGAGAGCTACAAAAATGCGGATGATGAAAAAAAATTGACATTGCAACAAGCCTACGAACAGCATCTATTTGAGAAAGACCTAGCGCGAAGTGAGAAAGAAAGGGACAAGAAAGAATCAGATGCTATAGTAGTCGTTTATGATCTCCAGGCAGTAATGCCTATTCCTAAAGGGCAAGTGTCTCTTTTCTTTTACAAGTCCAGAATAAATTGTTTTAATTTTACCATAAGTGATTTGTATGCAAAGAATGTGGACTGTTTTTTCTGGGATGAAACTGAAGGAAAGCGTGGTTCAGTAGAAATCGGAAGCTGTGTTTTAGCTTTCATCGAAATGCTGCTCAATAATCATCCCACTGGAGACATAGATCTAATATTTTACTCAGACAACTGTTGCGGGCAACAAAAAAACAAGTACTTATTGTCTGCTTATGCCTATGCTGTGTTCAATATGAGAGTGAAGTCTATCACTCATAAGTTTTTAATTAGAGGCCATTCGCAAAACGAAGGGGATAATGTCCATAGTGTCATTGAGAAGCAGGTAAAAAGGCACATAAAATCAGGCCCTATTTATACACCACAACAATATACAACATTGATCAGGTCTGCCAAAAAATCTGGACCAGCATACAAAGTGCATGAAATGACACATGACCGCTTTTATGACTTAAAAGTGTTGCAAGAAGCTTGGGGTACAAATTTTAATACCGATGAAAGTAACAACCAAGTTAAGTGGCATGATATAAAACTCCTCAAAGTAGAAAAAGAAAGTCCAATGGCCTTTTTCTATAAAACTTCCTTTGCAGAGACTGAATTTAAAAAATGCTGGGTGAACAAGAGAAAGACTAGACGCACAGTAGAGTCAACACCTGGTAATACAATAAATTTGAGTTTGAGTAGAGCATACACAGAAAAAATTCGTTTGTCTGAAGCAAAAAAGAAAGATATTAAAGAACTTGTAGACAAAGATGTGATTCCGAAGCCTTACTATGATAGTTTTTACAAAAATGTTTTGTAATGACGTTGCCATTACAATTTTTATAGTAGAAGTAGGTAGACTAGTTTAAGAATTCTGTGCCATTAACAAATTTAATTGATTAGAGAGTACTTATTAAGAATAATAGACCAATAAATAAACTGTGATTTGCAATTTTAAGACTGTGGTAGGTACTATTACTTAAGTAAGTAAAACTAAGATGAAAATAGAGACTGCCTGAGAATTTTATAATGACTGGTTGATTTTATAGTTTTTGGCTTTTATTAATGTTTGTTCAGAGGCTGTACTTATTTTAAGATTGTTCTGATAGTGCGTAAAGAGATAAGAATACTCAAATTTATATTTTTTTACGGGAGATAAGAGTTTTTTTTAAAGGTATTATTGCTGTGATTATTTAAAAACGCATAATTATTCATTATTGTACGTGTACGATCTCAATTTCATGAAAATGTCTAGTATTTAAGTAATAACTGTTATAAAAAGGACTTACCTAATATTTTATAACACTAATTATTGTATTTAGTTTTCTTTGTTATTCATTTAGTACTTAAATAAATAACTTTCTATTTGAGGACACATTTTATTTATTTCAACTATTTTAGATCTATAAAAACTAAAGCTTGCGTTCCTAAGATTAGCACGTTGCAATCACCCGTTCATAGCATAAGTAACTCAAAACCCCCGACAAAAAGTTATCTTATTTTTGGGGTGAAAAGTAACGTAACTCAATTTTATTTCAGATAAAGTAAAGTAACTTGACTTAGTACACAAAAAATTTGCTTACTCTCGCTGCAAAACTAGAGTAACTCAAAAATCCCGTTATTTTCCACGTTTTTAACTGATAAAATACAAATAAGCTAATTAAACAGCTTCAGAAAACGTTACCTTTACGAATCTCTCATTAGATCTTTGATATCTTTCTTATATACCCTAAAAACAGTTTTTCGTCATTTCTGAAAAATGAGGTTTTTTGAGTTGCCGGAGTCTTCATCTAGGGGTGCGATATGTGTGGTGATTTTTAGGCTTTTTCTATCAGCAATTTTTCAGTAGCAGCCCGAAGTCTGGATTTGTGCCCGGTCGATGGCAATAGGCTTAATTACGGCGATATTACATGGGACCTAAAAAAACATAACTGACAAATTTTATTGTGGGTGTACTAAGGTACACCTCTGCATATCCCTTCGCAAATTACAGGCGTGATGTTATGTTATGTTATATTCAGGAAGTTCAAGTGACCTGCAGCGGGATGTCGGGGTATTTTGTTATCGAATATTGGTATTATAAATATACTAAGTAACAAATTCTTATTCATAGGTTAATCATTTTTTGAACAGTCAAAAATATCTTGACGGTTATTTCGATTTTCCACTTTCGGTGTTGACAGCCCTGAAAATAAAATTATTATGTGTGGCAACACTCGAAGTATATTTTAATTTTATAGACCACAGACTATTAAGGTTTTAAAGACCGTCACAATGATTTGAAGCGACGCGACGTGTGCTCTGTGCGCTAGTAATACACAGTAATATTGGCAGTCGGTAAATTCAGAATATTTTGAATATCTAAACCCAAATAAATAACGTAGGTACTACTGCCTACCTAATGGCGTCATCACCAGAGGCGGCTCGTCATAAAGAGCGCTGGTGCAGTGCACTCCCACGAAAATAGCATAATCTACATTTCTTTATTATAATCCTATACGAGTACATACATTCTTTCTACTATGCCCATACGCATACAATAGCAGTTTACTAGAAAACCATTTCCTACGCGTACATTTGGCGTCAAGTTGTAACGTGTGGAGCGCCAGCGATTGCGCTCCTATGAAACAAAGTTCAGTACGATTTCTAGCACTGTATTCAATGAGTGCGAAAGAGAAATATCGACACAGTCCGACGCGTGAAACAGAAGATTTTGTATGAGAAATTAGCCTAATTTGGAGCGCCGCTCACGCGCGACGTTGCCAAACGGCGCAAGGCGGCCGTGCGCGGGAATGCGATCTATGCCTATGCGCTGTTGCCGATCTTATGTTAACAAACGGTCGGCTCAACTCGGCTGTCAGTAGATTCGCAGTGTTTATTCTAAATAATAATTAAAAATAGTTTGTGCGCGACATTTGTATTAAAAATGGAACAATACAGTGTATCTTTTATTCAAAATTGTGAAAAGACTCCCGAAATGCGTATCGAACTGAAAGCTAAGGGACCACCACGTCCCGAAATTGCACTTTCTCAAAAATGTGTTAGGAAAAATAAATCTTTTACGCGTGGTTTCAAATCTGAACAATATTTCAAAACACCTTGGTTGTGTGGATGTGAAGAAAGCAACAAATTATTTTGTGCTGGCGCCGGCAGTGGTGGTGAATCTGCATGGACGGAAACGGCCGTGTTGACGATTTAGCGCATCTTTCAATAAAAGTGAAAAAACATTCGCAATCTCGATTTCATATCTTATGTGAAGTGCAATTGGCATCTATCGGCCGTCAAGATATTCGTAAGGCGCTCGATTCTGCGTATAGAAAATCTATTAGAGAGTTCAATGAACGCGTTGATGAAAATCGATAAAGATCGCCGAATGGATTTTCTTTACAAATAAAATAAATGGTAAGCTCTAGTTCTACGTTTCTTTTTTTAGTGAACCCCCACAAATAAATGTCACAAGCCGCCTCTGGTCATCACCAATCCTTGTGCCAAGCCTCAAACATATTGTTGATTGTAAGATTCTCACGTGAACGTCAATTGTGTCTGTCTTAATAATTATATTAACTTAAATCTGTACCTATAGATAGTTTAGTTTTTCTGAGAATTCTGCAAATATAGATGCCTAACCTCTGTATTAGGCCATTAACTATTCCGAACGAATAAAACAAAAACAACAGACTTCCAAAAAAAACACTACAAAGTGAAAAATAACTTTAATTTCGGAAGTTGGTGGCTTTTGATCTGTATTTTAGTTTTTTGCCACCGACTTCCGAAGTTAAAGTTATTTTTCACTTTGAAGTGTTTTTTTTGGAAGTCGGTTGTTTTTTTTTGTAAAAAGTTTTTTATTTTTCACTTTTTAGTGGGTCAGTTTGTAATTTTTCCAATTTACAATAGCCTAATGTCAAATACTCATCACCTTTTACAAAATATTGCTTTTCGCGATGCAGGGGCGTTGCTTGTTGAGGAGTTCTCCTGGTAAGAACCAGGAGAACTGATGGTGACTTCACCATATGCATTTTGATGAGCATAAATTGCTTAGCAACCATATTAAAGTACCTAATCGAATCGCAACGGTGAAATACTTATTATTAAGTAGTTCCGGTGGCCATCTGTGGTCTTCATCATCAGTTTCACTTCACCCAATGATGCTTTTCGAGTGCAAATGCACGAGTTAAGTTTAGTCTATAAAAAATACTCAAATCGCTATAGGTATGCCTATAAAATTTGAGGACTTCCCTCGATTTCCATGGGATCCCCTCATCAGATTCTGATTTGGTGGCAATGGGACCACCTCGGGAGCATAACCTTCCAAACAAAAAAAGAATATTCAAAATCCGTCCACAATTGACGGAGTAATCGGTGAACATACATAAAAAAAACAAACATACAGCCGAACATTATAACCTCCTCCTTTTTGGAAGTCGGTTAAAAATTAGGTGTTTTGTCGTCAGTCTCCTAGACATGCGGGAATAGCTTCGGTCAACTACTATTCATATCTCGGAGCTAGTTAGATGTCCCCCGGCGCTGTCTGTCCCGCTCTGTGACAGTAGGTAGGGACGTCACCCTCCGGTCAAAGCTCCGGTCATGCATTATGGATGCGACGGGTTTATGGGGAGCTCGTTTGTTGCCTATTACCTACCTGCGTCTGCACTAGCGTTGTTATTGAAACATACTAAAAGCCACGTCGTTATTAAAATGAATCGTGTCCATGTCTACAGGGCACTGCTCTGGTGCCATACGTTGCTATTCTAAGAACCAACAGCCTCTCATTACTTTGTGTTATAAATTACTAGCTTTTGCCCGAGGCTTCGCCTGCGTGGATGTCGGAAAATATCTGATGGGAATGTACTATCGGTATTAAAAGTATCCCATGTGGTAATCCAGGCTATAAACTATCTGTGTGCCAAATTTAAACCGAATCCGTTCAGCCGTTTATATAATCTGGAACAAACATCGTGATATCGGAACATCGTGACATCGGCCCAAACGGGTAAACATTCTTCGTTACTGTTTTATTATAAATGTCCATGATAAATGTATCTAATAGATTTTATTATTTTGTACAGATGAATAGATGACTACATTCGACTGAAATTAAATGACGGAGACACAGATTTGTTAAATTATAATCGATAAGATATATAGAAGAGATTTAAGAGGAGGCTCCCTATTTTTATGTTAATTTGCATGAATATTCTGAAACAGTCACACATACAAGCAAAATGAAACTTTAGTAGTTATATGATTCATTGGATCTTTTTCTTTCCATGTTGAAGACAGATACGTAATTGTAATATTTTCGCTCGATACATTTTTATTCGAAAATCATGTCTTTTTTAAGGATAATTCTAATAAACAAACAAGATTGTTTAGCTTTTATGTCTAAATAAATATTCACAGCAAGAAAATATAGTTTATTACCCCGACACAAGATATTTTTTCTCTAGATCAAATTATTACTTTAGTTATAAATGAAATAAGAATTGAATAAGAAGAGCTATTTAGTTTCGTGCTTGAACATGATTAAAGAGCGCACGCCATATTCAACTTTATTACTGGGGGCCTAAAATGGACGCTTTGGTAGAATCATAATATGATCTGCGTACATTTCATACATCCCGCAATTCATCTGTTTGACAGCTGCTATTTGACATTATACTTCATTAAAGCAATTCATAATTTGTGGACCATTCTACGAAACTCCATAAAAAACTGTCAAACAGATGAATTGCGGGTTATGAATTGTACGCAGATCATATTATGATTCTGCCAAAGCGTCCATTTTAGGCCCCTTGATGTTTTAGCGTTCAGCACATAACGGAGTGGCGGGGAGCGCGGGGCGGAGCTTGCGTTCGTTATTTGATTTAGACTGCCTGCTCTTAAGATAGATACTATTGAGAGGCTATCAAAAGTAATGGAAAGAGTATATTAACTAGAAGTAATGTCATAGAAAAATTGTGATCCCATGTCTCAGTGACGACATCTAGTGTAATATAGCAAAATAACATATTATCTAAGTTTGACACGTTACACTTTTACCGAAAGGTTTGTGACCTTTGATTACCAACCGTCAGATAGTTTGAAAAATCTAAGATAATTATTTATTTATTCTAAATACTGGGTAAATTACAAAATACTAACGAAAAGAAACCGTGGTTAAGTCTAGTTGTTTTGTCACTACGTGATTTGCAATACCTTAATGCACAATTCAGCATATAAACTTCGAAAATTTTCTTTTGGTTGACACGAATGCGACTAGATATGCAGGGCGTACCACACTAGACTGAGCGGCTTTTGCCCACTAGGACAAATGTATTGGATTACGATTTTGTTCGCTATTTCCCGTCTATTGGCAAGTAAATAATTTAATGTCTTTGATTATAATCAAAATAATTTCTGTTTTTAAGGTTAAATAGTTCGGCTTACGAAAGCGAGCGAGTTGTCGAGCAAAGTGTCATCTGTCAGTCACCGGCATCAACTGTCAAGTTAGTGCATGGAATTATTAAGTATTGATATAATTCTATGCACTAGCTTCACAGTTGATCTGGTGCAACGAAAGCGATGAGCGACGTTATAACGAGTGCGTTATAACGTCGCTCAGCGCTTTCGAGCGCTTTAATGCAACATGCATCTGCGGGGTAATTGCGTAACGCACTCTGTAATGGGTTTCAATTTGACAGTTCAACAACATTCATTGCGTTATTTACGTTGTTGAGCAGACAAATTTTTCAAACTTATGAAGCAATGGATAAGCAATATATTTCAAAATCATTTTGATTGTGATTCAAACTGCTACGCAATTAGGGTGCTGTTTGTTACAAAAAAATCTAAATAATTAATCTTCATCATTCTTTTGCTCTTAACGCAATATATTTGGGGTCGGCGCAACTTGTCTGTCAATCTACATCTTATATGAAGCGTTGTAAATTATGAGTTTTGATTTTTGTAATCATTCTTTGATTCGTAATATGGCGCCAGAAAATAAGATTACCTACTTAAGATTTTTTACTTCGATGGTGCTAGTTTATCATTTGTGACTTCGAGTTACAGCTATAGCTTTGTGTAAGCGAGCACGCCCATTATGCCTGGAGGCTTTTATTTTGGTACCTACGTTCTGTTACGTTTTTAGTTACAAACTATTGTTTATAATCAAGTTTTTCTAACTGAACAGACAGCTGTGCTGCTGGGGAGTTTCTTGCGCCACTTCTTCTTCCCAGCTTAAGCACTAGGAAGTGGTGAAGGGCGGGCGTGCCGGGGGACTATCTTAACACAGTATTACTTATCACAAATATTAATAATCAAATATTTATTTTAATTATTTTTCTAAACAGTTTTTTATAAATGACTTGCTTTATTACGTATGTATACCGTAGAAAGAACAACAGGGTTTTTTTACACATATTATATAATTTTGACGTTCGGAAAGTGCTGATTCTCAGCCTAGTTTGAATAAATGGAATAGAATAGAATACTCTTTATTATGTACCTACACCATAAACATTACAGATATAAATGTTGAGATTTTACATAGGATGACACAATGGGCGGTCTTATCGCTAAAAGCGATCTTTTACAGACAACCTTTGGAGGGATTAAAGGGAGAAGAAGAGACAAATAACTCTTTAATTTATAATAAAATGGTGATAGGTACTACTCTTTAATTTTTTTTTACGATTTTTTTAAGTGTTCGTGTTACTATTATCATTGATAGATCATAATTATGTAAAGTACAAAATAGATTTGGAATTATCATACGGATTTCATTCTTGTTGATTTATAGGACAACTAGAGCGATGTTGTTCACAACTACTTGGCGTTACGGATCGCGAGGTAAATATGATTATTGTTTTTTAGGGTTCCGTACCTCAAAAGGACAAAACGAAACCGATTCGTAAGTACTTACACCAAAATCTAACTTGACTTTGTCATGAAAAAAAGTAGCAAAGAGGGAAAATTCCCCTTATATAGTGAAGCCGCGAGCTGCCGGGAGCTCTGACACGGCTCCTACTCGTACTTGTCCGGTTTTTAGGGTTCCGTACCCGAAGGGAGCCAAACGGAACCACAAAAACGGAACAACAAAACGGAATTACAAGATTATCTAAAATGCATTTCTGTAATGATAAGACTGACAAGAAGTTTATATTGAGGAATTCAGCTATAGAATAAAAACTATGTGAAGTGAGCCATTTATTTTAACTATTCAGAATTTTCTGTAAGGAAGATCAGTTATAAAATTTGGAATTGAATTTTTGCCATTTGAAATTGAAGCAATAACTCTCATTGACATCATTGCCCATTGTGTCACCCTATTTAAAATCTCAACATTTATATCGGTAACTTTTATGGTGTACATAATAACGAGTATTCTATTCTATTCTATTGATATGGTATTACTTATACAGAATGGGAGGAAGAAATAAATAAATATAAGAACAGCCTGGGACAGTTTCAGGTGAAGAGCTCTTTCATTTATCACAGTAAATTATGGCGGCTATTGACGGTAACAAAGGAAGTGTCTGTGTTCCTCGCGGCTTTCTTTGTTCTCTCAGCTATCGCTGTAGGAAAAACCTAGGTATCTGTTCAAGATATTGCTGGTAACCTTTGACTGTTATAAAATACTGTCGTATCACACATTTATGACGGTCAATGATTACTTGAAATATCAGTCTTGGTATCTCGAACAGGTTCAGACGTTTGTTGAAAAAGGCACAGTTTTTATTGAAGGGAGGTAGGAACCACTTGGTACTTCAGGAAACAATTCACTGTTGTACAACAATGTGCCTTAGTCGCAGTAAAAAGCGATGTCCTGAACACTGACTTTGCTTTAATAACTGATGCCAGCTGATAGACAAAATGTTTCCTCGTAAAGTCAGTTAATCCGAGGCGGTGTCTTTGAAAGGGGGCTGTTGTGTGCAAACTGTTCACCGGTACAAGCTGCAAGCCAATTAAAAGTGAACGAACCGCTCAAGTCGTTTGCATTCGAGGAGGAAACGGGAAGATTGTGCCTTTTGAAAACTAACTAGAAATAGAATATTTTATGCTAACTGTGACAGCACGAATGTGAAACTAGGGTAATTTTTAAATAGCATGGCCGTTTTCAATTACCTAACATAAACGTATTTGAGGATGTGCTGTCAGTTCAAGAGAAAATCAATAAGTACCTATTAGTTTTTAATGTGGTAATACAAACAGGGCGTTTAGTCGATGTCGATACTTGTAAGATAAGAATCAGAAATATAATCCAGACAGCGGTTTTCAGCATTCGTAACACTAAACTAAATCTTACTAAAGTTACAAACAATAAAACTTGTAATCTCTAGCGGGCGCACCGGGCGTTTCCAAATCGTGTTCATTCAACTGTAGCACTATATTAAACGTTATCTTTACAAGCGGAAGATAACAGATAATGGGGCTGTAAGGACTGTAATCCTGGCACAGTTACCATCTTAGTTAATAACTTGCGTACCCGCGGCGACCGCGCCCGGCCCAGGGCTGCCACGAGCAATCTGAGCTTCACTAATTAGAGATACATATCAAATTCCGGAGTAATTGGCGGGCTTTGTAGGTGATGTTTCATGTTTCTGAAAAGCTGTAGCAAATAGCGGATGTATGCAGGGTGGATGGAGGGCAGGGCGTAATGGTACTTACTGCCCTGCCCTACATCCACCCTGCATACCTTATTCGTTGTAGTTACAAGAAAAGTTTTTTCGAGGATGTCCTTGCATTTTTAACCGACTTCCAAAAACGAGGAGGTTATATGATCGACTGTGTATTTTTTTTATGTATTAATATGTTCACCGATTTCTCCGTCAATTGTGAACCGATTTTGTAAATATTTTTTTTGTTTGAAATTGTATACTTTCGAGGTGGTCCCATTGTCACCAGAATCTGATGAGAGGATTCCATGGAAATCGAGAGAAATCTAGTGCAGTAACCCGTGCATTTGCTCTCGGAAAGCATCATTTGGTGAAGTGGAACTGATGATAAAGACCACAGATGGTCACGGGAACTACTCAATAATAAGTATTTAACGGGTTGTGATTCTATTAGGTACTTTAATATATGTAGTTGCTAAGCAATTTATGATCATCACTGCATATGGTGAATTGGAGCTGATGGTGACTTCACCAGCAGCCCCAGTTACTGATTCTTACCAGGAGAACGCCTCAACAATTAACGTTCCTGCATCGGGAAAATGAATATTTTGTAAAAGGTGATGAGCAGTTGACATTAGGCTATTGTTACTTAGATAAATTACAAACTGACCCACTGAAAACGTGAAAAATAAAAAACTTTTTACAAAACTCATTGCTTTACTAGTAATTGTTTGCAAAAGTTTACTTTAAATGTGCTAGTTCAGAATCAAGTTTATTTCTAATCATGGAATAGAGAATCATGTCAACTGCAAAACAGAAGAGTGTTGATGTAGCTCAACGTTTCGTGGTCTTGTCGCAGTCCCTCATTCTTATTGGTCAACTTACAGACAGAGAGAGAACCTTACCTACTAAAGAACTTATGGAAAAAGTTAATGCAGCTCTAAGTTATTTTTATTCATGGTTTACTGTAAATAATCTAAAAATTAATAATGCAAAGACCAAAATAATGTTATTCAAAACAACTGCTCGTAATAAAGACACCATGGAAATAATACTAAACGAGGACAAAATTGAACTCGTGAGAGAAGCTAAATTTTTGGGAGTACACATAGATGACTCATTAAATTGGAAAAAGGAACTAGCCGCCATAGATGCATCTATATCATCTGCGTGTTATGCGTTAAGAACCCTTCGAGAGGAAATTGACATAAAACAGTTAAAAATTGTATACTACGCGCTGATTGAGTCCAAATTAAGATATAGTATACAATTTTGGGGGAATAGCTATAATTATAACTGCCAAAGAGCTTTTGTCCTTCAGAAAAGAGCTATACGTACTATTGTCCGTATTTCACAAAGAGAGAGCTGTCGCCCACATTTCTTACTTTTAAATGTCCTTACAGTACCCAGTCTCTACGTTCTAGTACTTCTGACTAATCTTAAGAAGTACATACATGAATATGAGACAGATGAGGAAAGACTAGTTAGGGAGATTACACGTAGGAAGGATTTGAAAAATAAGATAAGTCCTCACTTCAACATTGTGAAGCATAGTTCACAATATCAAGCAGTGCAAATTTTTAACAAGTTACCACTACACTTAAAAAGTTTGATTTATACATCTGCATTTAAAACAAAGCTTCAAGCATTCCTACTAGATAAGTGTCTCTACTCCGTTGACGAAATGTAATATTAAGACCATGCGTTTTTCTCCTGTCAACTTGTAAGCACTAAAGTCGCCTGAAAAAATTGGTTAATGTATGTTATGGACACTATTTTTAAATGACCAATGTATTGTTTCTTTTTATTATTTATTTGAGTTGACATTACTACTATGTGACTACTTGACTATTCTATTCTTATTATATTTTTAAATGATTTTGAGTTGACATTGAATAATATGGTTTTGATGTAATAATTATGTTGTAAATTTTTAAATGACCATTGTGTTACGTGTATATTTTAGTTTTTATTATCTAGAATTATATTTCAAACACAATGTATATTGTTAGTGAATAAATTGAATTGAATTGAATTGAATTACTTTACCTCTTCTCAAAAATATCCAGTTGCAATAACATTTTGCAAAACAAACTTTTTTGGTAGCAGAATCTGGGTATCTTTGGAATCATTGATCTTCTGGCAAATAATTATTAGACCATTGAAAATTACATACAGCCAACAATAATCAATGCAAAAAACAACAGACAAAGGTCGCGATAAGAATCAATTTATACTTATGAAGGAAAATAAAGCACACAGCAGCTGGACATGTTCCCGCGCTCACTGAGTACACCTCACACGTCATTCCTACGTCGCTTGTTCATGAAAACGATTACGTTTCGTTCATTGCTACTCTTGTGAACGTACTTACTTACCTGGTCATTATTGAACTTGTAACTTGTTTCCGTGGTGCACCTACAAGTCCAGTCCCATGGTACGTGTTAAGTAGTTACCGATACTTTTCCTGATGTAGGTGTTCTAGCATGAACGATTATTGTCTGTAAATGCCGCTTCATACAGGGAACGTCCAAAATAAGACCACTTACTTATGATTCTTGGTTAAAATCACGTAGATTATGTATTTATGTTTCGAAATTAACTTTATCTCGTAAACGGTTGTACTAGACTGACTGCAAGTCACTAGTCGAATTGGCCACGCACGCAGAGGGGACACCATGATCCCAGATGCCACGGAAAGGGGATGTGGCGCCTGGGCGTACTATGTGTATCCTGAGTGAAAAAAAAAAGAAATATAATGTTTAAAATAAGAATTGTGTTTGGATTTGTTTTCTGTTGTTTTTTTGTTCAGTTTATTAATGTTTAGTAGATTCGTTTAGTTTATTTTGCATTTTGCACGCCTACTGGTAACATATGGCGGAATATCTTTGCCTTTATGTATATCACTTGTTCGTGTTAGAACTCATGTAATGTAAACTATCAATCTACTATGTAGCCCGTCATGTCCCACTGCTGGACAAAGGCCATGTTATTTAGTTAACAGAAATTAATTCGCGAAACTGAAAAGATTCGTGTACAATGAGAATTAATCGAAGGCAGTTAGTTTAGCTCCCTCAGCCCTCAGTAATCCGATCCCAGACTTTGAACCTTTCTAATTGACTTACAGCGTTCTTACACCAGGAACGCCACTTAACTCATTAAGTTAACTGCTTAATTGTTAACGGATCATCAACTTCGTTAGCGAGTAACCAGACTTTATCTAAGTTGAGGTTTATGGACTCTGAAGTTATTGACAAGTTATATATAGTTTGCGGTTCACGTTTATTTTGTTAACTTTGTGGAAAATCTTCTCTGACGAACTGAAATAAAAGATTTTTCATTTCTTCAGTGAGGTTTTTTTCTACTTTGTTGGAGTTTTGTTAATTAAGGTACATTTTTGGACCCTTGGGCCTACCTACTGTGAGATTTCTTTTGGAACAGCAAAGTTTCGAATTAAAGAACATTCACAATGTATTTTACACCAGGCATGGTCAGTATTAGAATGTTCAATTTTGTCTCTAGTCGGTAATGGATCTTTAATTCCTTTGATATTGCAATGTGGCTGGGAGCAGCCATCCGGCCCTTCGGCCAATTTATCTAACTATAACATGAAAAATCGGTCAAGGTGCTACGAGCTTATTAAAAATTCAATACGTACCTTATATTACCGTACCTCAGTGTGGGCCAAGTCAGCTCACGCCTTGCCTCTTGGCAGCATAGTCACGACAGTTCGGTAACTCGTGTCGAATCGATATGGCGCGGGGATAGCTCGGCGGATGGCTCGAGGTATGACCTCGTCCCCCGAGGTCGGATACACGAGCTCTTTGGTTAGCCTCTCCCTTAGGAACTGGGGCGTGATGTTTGGAAGTGGAAGACCTTTGAAATGGGAAATGGTGTCGTACTATGTCATAAATTGGTCGTACTTTATGGCCTTGACTGGAATCTAGTTGCTATTTCTGTGTTCCCCCATGACACCTCCTGACTTTTTTAAATATATGGCAAATTTATTGATTTTTCAAGTCGCTAGGTGACTAGAGTGCTAATTCTGGTGCACAAGGTATGTAATAAAAGCATCAACTCAGCCTATCAGTCCACTGCTGGACATAGGCCTGTCCCAGGCTGCGGCAAAGCGCCCTGTCCTCCGCCTTCCGCATCCAGTCTGTCCCAGCCACGTTTTTAAGGTCGTCGGTCCATATAGCTGGGGCTGATATAGCGGTCTCCAATCTAGGACTCGTCTGATCCACCGGCCATCGGTCCTTCGACAAACAATGCCAGCCCACTGCCACTTCAACGTGCCTACTCTGCAGGCTATGTAATAAAAGCATACATAATAGGAATACCACGTAACTGCTAGTCTGGGTATTTTTACAATTTAATGAGGAATGAGAATGAATTATGCCAAATAAATGTTAGTAAGTATTTACTTGAACTCTTGATTGGGAAACTTTATTATTTAGAAAACGAGTGCCTAAGAAATTCCCATTTTGTTGAGTACCTCAAAATTATCGGAGTTATTCAAGGCCTGACCAACTTTTAAGACTTAAATAGCGTATATCTTCAGCAGCTCATTGTCTGTGACAAGAATGACTAGTAAACTATTTAAGTAATGGCGTGCTGGCGGTGAAATAATTAGACAAATTTTCGTCATAGCTGTTTATAATGAAGGCAGGACATAAGTCTGTGAAGTTGCAGTAACTTTACGATCACTGAAAGTAACGGTAACCAACGTCAATTTAAGATTTAGGTAATCTAGGAGTTCGGTAGGTTAGGTCATTTAGGTAACGTATTATCGAAAAACGTCATGTTCTTTGAGAATTATGTTTAAAAATAAGAATATTAATTTTATTTACCCGTAGGTAAATGAAATTAATATTCTTATTCTTGATCTTGTTAGATCAAAAACAGACCATATAAAGAATCTAAAGTTATGGTCTAGCTATTTTCCCTATTACCTATTCAGTAGTTCTGAAATCAAAAGCAGTGTGTCTGTGACGTCACAGTATCTATGTATTATATCTTGGATCGTGGTTGGTTTCGATTGACGTCAGCGTCGCGTTTGTGTTTCAAATGTCAAACGTCCATAACGCCACCGATTTGTGTTTAGTTTAGTTCAAGTAATAGGTTTTCTTTAATTTCGTTATGGTAACATAGGCAAATGTTTATTTTTATTTCAGAATTCATAACGTTTATTTAAATAACGTGTAACTTTTGTTTCGACCTCTAGGGAAATCAGTCGAACCTATCTTTTGTTTTACGAATGTGTAAGCAAATTGATATAACACTTCAATTATATAATTGTATCTGCGATATTCAACACTATGTTAAAATCACCATTTTGTTGTAGGTGATATTCACCAGTATATTAACGTCACCATTTTGTCGTAGGTGCGACGTTGGCGGTGATCATAGACATGGATCAGCATGTCGACTCAGTGGCCATCTCACCGTGAAAACTTATGTGAAGTGAGCGTGAAGTGAACTGTCAGTGTCATCCCACCTGATGCTAGGGATGGACTAAGTATTACATTCAATCATAATCGAGATTTTAATAATCTTTTTTATGCTAATTCTGTTGATCATTTTATATTATTTCAAGGCTAGTATTTATGTTTCTAAACATAGTAATATTTAAGGAGGTCTAGGAAAAAAATAGGAAAAAACAAAATTGAGTTTCTGACTGAATTTCTGTTTTGCTATTTTATTTAAAAACCTCGTAATTAGTAATGTTTAGACATTTAAATACTAGCTTTGAAATAATATAAAATGCTCAACAGAATTAGCATAAAAAAATATTATAAAAATCTTGATTATGATTGTAAATGTAATGCTTGGTAAATCCCTAGCATAAGTGAGATGACCCTGACAGCTCACTCCACGCTGTATATCACGGTGAGATTTTTACAGAATAGCACTGCAGGGCACCTCGGTGATACCGTACTAACGGCACCACTTTGTCGTAGGTGTGAAGTGGGCGGTGATCATTGACATGAATCAGGGCATCTCGATGTTTTTCACCATCATAGGCACCATTTTGTCGTACGTGTGACGTTTGGGGTGATCATTGACATGAATCAGGGCACCTCGGTGTTATTCACTATCATACTAACGGCACCATTTTGTCGTAGGTGCGACTTTAGCGGTGATCATCGACATGGATCAGGGCACCTCGGTGATATTCTCAGCCTGCGTGGCGGTGTTCTACACGCTGTTCGGAGGACTGTATTCCGTCGCATACACAGACGTCATACAGCTGTTCTGCATATTCATAGGTAAGTCGATACATTTTAAAAGAGATACAACATACTGCCACGTAAACAGGAATAATCATTTTTTGAGTAACAGAGACGTATAACAGTTAGGGGTGTTAAGTGTTAAGTAAATTGACACTCTAGATTAATTTGTCGTGTTATAGGCATTTCGTGCAACTGTCTAAGAATGCCAGTTGTGACTTGAATATACGAACAATTTGAGTTTATAGTCAATATGTTTAACAATTAATTTCCCTGACTTTACATTGCGTCGAGAATCAAATCAAAGAACCAAAACGCCATTTGAACTTCTGTTTCACCTTTTGGCTTTCTCATTTGGCTTTTTACTAGATAACCAGGCCAAAATAAATTAAGGAATTGAGATACTTACCTACCTTAAGTCAGAAGTGTGTTGTTAGGATGATAAACCATTCAGTCAATGTTTAACGTGGCCTTATCGCGGAACCAAAGTTTTTGCATGTCCCCTAGAGTGTAGTACTGTTACTTAAGGCAGTAAAACCTGGCGTGTTGCTAACCTCACTGTTAGTATGCGACCTAAATAACAAAATTATGTGTTGAAATCTTTTTTCACGCAAACAAACATTGTACTTATTGATTTACCCGAGATTTGAACAGAATGTTATATTCTTACGTTAAATTACGCTAACTGTCATCATCAATCTGTGACATCCTACTCGTATATAATTACCTCATTTTATGCAGTAAAAATACTTACATACTTACTTAATATCATAAATCTCATTAATAACCATCTACATTTTATCTGTTAGATTTGTAGTTTGTAGTGTACATAAACAATATGCTATCATAAATTAATCGAATGAGTTATTATCTCATAAATGCCTTAGAGCTTTAAAACGACCTCGTAGCATGTACCTATTCACAACAAAGTATTTACGCATTACCTGTGCATAGCTCACCTAGTTCCGAGCATACCCTGAAGCCGTCCCTCCCCCCCCAGGTCTGTGGATGTGCATCCCGTTCGCGTGGGCAAACGAGCACGTGAAGCCGCTCAGCTCCATGGAAGTGGACTGGATCGGCCGCGTGGAGCCCGATTACTACTGGTTCTACGTGGACTACGGATTGCTGCTGGTCTTCGGGGGGATCCCTTGGCAGGTGAGGAACATGGCCAGTGTATTTTGTGAGGAATGTTGTTAGTGACTTCTACGTCTCACTAAAACTCGCCAGCTAGAAAGCTAGAGATACTGATTTTCTATAATTCTAGTCGTTTGCAACTTTGTGTCTTTTTGCTAATGGATCTAAATTTGCAGGCATTTTATGTGGAGTAACGTATGATAATGTTATAAATGAAGTGTTTATAATAATTTCCATATGCTGGAGTTGAAGACACCATTAATTTCGCACTTATACAGAATATGTCTTATAAGTGACTAGTCGTTAATCGGCCAAAAGGCTGAAACTTCTTAAAAGATAGACTACCCCTCACTGCACCAGTGGAACACAATATTCTTCCCAACAGGTATACTTCCAACGTGTGCTGAGCAGCAAGACGGCGGGTCGCGCGCAGATCCTGTCGTACGTGGCAGCTTTCGGCTGCATCATCATGGCCATCCCACCTGTGCTCATCGGCGCCATTGCCAAGGGCACCGGTAAGTTAAGTTCACTTGTCATACATACTTTAGTAATTATTATTCAATCTGAAAGATTGATTGTCGTCTGATATTTTGTATCTACTAATTTTCTTCTTCTTGCCAAAGGCCCCCATCCACGTTCCATTTTACTGTTTCATATTATTTTATGTGCCTGCAAATTATGCAAATAAATTTTATTTTATTTAAAGGCTCCGCTTCTCTTGGACTCGGCCAGTTTGTATTTTCTTCGAGTGTCCCAAGTCAAGCGTCACCTTTTCATTTATATCATGCCTCACACTACCCATCCAACTGCTCTTGTATATGCTCTGTAATATCCATTACCTCTAATAATCTTCTCTTTTCTTAGCATGGAACGAGACCAGTTACCGCGGTGACCTGACTCCGGATGGCGAGCTGACTTCAGACCAGACGTCCATGATCCTGCCGCTGGTCCTGCAGCACCTGACGCCCGACTTCGTGTCATTCTTCGGGCTCGGAGCTGTGTCAGCAGCCGTCATGTCCTCGGCTGACTCCAGCGTGCTCAGTGCCAGCTCTATGTTTGCCAGGTGAATATGAACTTTATCTTTCAGAACACTAATCATAATAATCGTCTTTCGTTATTTTCGCTTATTTTTCCGCTTTAGTTGCTCTGATTTCTTTAATAACAAGCCGTGACAAAACATTACGAACTTCCATCTCCTAGAGTAACCCCTTCAGGCGGTGAATTTTCAAAAATCCTTCCTTAGTGCTCAGTTTCGTAGGAAATCTTGTGCAAAATTGAATGCTATTAGACCCGATAGTTCAGGCTGTGCGTAGTCTGTCACTGAATGAATGAATGACTGAATTATATGTTTTTACTAAGTAGAAGATAATAAAATTGTACTAGTCGGACTATGCTACATGATACTGCAGTACCGTCACTAACCGCGCCACCTTCTCCCTAGAAACGTGTACAAGCTGATCTTCAGACAGAACGCGTCGGAGATGGAGATCATCTGGGTGATGCGCGTGTCCATCCTGATAGTGGGCGCGCTCGCCACGCTCATGGCTCTCACGATACCTTCCATATACGGCCTGTGGTGAGTGCTATATTTATATCACGTTCTTTATTATACCTACTGTGGGTTACGTCAGTGGAAATGGTGGGAATGAAAGGGAAAATGGGCCATGTTATAAATGACTTACAATTGGCCCTTCAACATTGTTGGTAAATTCATAAGTTGAACCAGGACCTGAACAATCGTTTATAAACTCATAAGTTGAACCAGAACCTGAACATACGTTTATAAAAGCCAATTTAGTAACATAATTGATTTAATAAGCGATACAAGTGTAATATAAGATTTTATCGAAAAGCTCAAACCGTTTGCATCGCACAGATATAAATAAATAAAAAATAAAAATAAAAATATTTTATTGTCAGGCCCATAGGGTGTTAGTATTACATCTATCATCATATAGCATCGTGCAGCGCCTCAGCGTCATGCTCAGGCGCTAAAGTAAGGTGCACGTGCGGTGCTCATCATTATAATTATAGGTTCCTAGCCTGGGCCGCAGTAGGTTCTGTAGCAGGTACGATATTATAAGCCATTTTTTAAACTTGGCTTTACTGTGATATGTTTCTTCTAGTTCTTGTAAATTTAAAATCGATTGTGTTGTATTTTTTTGCTGCATAGTATCATGACGTAAACTCGTAACATAGTCGCGCCTGCCAGAAACCCGTGGGCAAAGTTCCGTTAGTACTTTCTCAACGAGCTAATTATGTCCGACACAAATCATGATGCCACACAGTCTTTTAATACATAAAGAAATGAAACAGTAACTGATAAAGTCCATAAATTCTTCTATCTAAAGTTGTACCCTGCAGCGACAGAAAAGCCGACCTTTAATTAAATTCAGCGACACGCTCATTGTAACAACTTCGTACTTCACCAGCTTGCATCTGTTGTAATTCCGTCCTGTAAAAACAAGTCCCCTTAGCCACGTTGACCCGACACTTGTGCCCCACTTGACATCGGCAAGTGTTCGCCACTCGATCCTCGCTCGTGTCTAAATATCGGTTTACCTTTGTTAGGCCGAGAGCTCGCATTCAGTATGAAAATTCAAAAGTCTTTAGTGGGAACCGTTTTGGTGTGGTGACAAAGATGAACAGTTTTGGACTTGTGACTCAAAAACATGTATTTTGACTATGGCAGATAAAGTAGTTACTAATTAGCGACCAATTTAAGTTCGTATTTAGGGATATAACAGAATAATTATGTTAAATTCTCTAACCAAAAATCGAAATTAAAACAGTGTAGGTATAAATCCGCAATGATTTATTTTGAAAACAAGTGAATTTTATTAAAGGTAAATTGCATGTGGTCTTTTTGAAGTGAACTTCACAGCATGGCAACGCGTCCACGGTGTAATACTCAAATGGCACAGAAACATTTATTGCTCATTAGTATTTGGTGTCTGTTGCAATCAATAATCGCTGCCCGCACCCGTCGGCCGCGGTCGTAATCATATGAGTACTGAGTACACATCATATTATATTATTATTATAAGACTAAGAAAATGTCCCGGTTTTGGAAGAAGTTTTTAGGTATAGCTTGATCTTTTGAGTTAAAACAGAACCCATTCGGTTTCTTTATCTACTTCCAAATGTAGGCCCCAAATCGCCCAAAATGTTATGAGAACTTGTTCACCTCCCCTTTCCCTAGTTTAATCAATACAATAAAATGGCCGCCAGTTCTTCGACTTATAAGCACGGTCATAGTCAAAACCCTAGCATCCTGAGTGATTTTTAAGAGACCTCCGAGTGACATGAATGTGTTTTTGATCTAAAGTGTGACACACACACACTCACACGTGAAGCACAACTTGTCCGACGATGGTGTTGCACACAGCGATTATCATCATCATTCCATTGACACACATCCCGACGAGCCCAACTAATGGCCGATACCGAAAATATATGATAATCGACTATTATTATAATAGAGTAATGTTTTTATGATGGTGTTATTATGGCTGTGCAATGGGGCAGTTTGGTGTGGCAAGGGACCTTCGAGATCTGTCGCTCTCTTAAGGACTAAACGTTGACTAAAATAACGGGACTAAACGCTTTACACAGTCAACGGACATAAGGCAGCGCGTATGTCCAGCGCTGTAATATGCTAATTTGATTAAGTCCGCAGCTGCAAGTGGTGAAAATTTATTTTTCCGAAATGTCATTTAGATCAATATTTCAGCCGACTAGTGCCACTGATTTTGTAAATTGGATCCCAGTCCGCTGCACTGTATATTTACGTGAATCGAATTATTGGATTTCATTGGATTTTCCATCACAAGCTGTGATGGAAAATCTTTGGCTTGGTTAAAAAGTAATGTAGTTTAAGCCACTAACTAATTATAAATACTCAAATGAGGAAACGCTCCAGGGTTTTGGTTGTTCAACGTTGAACAGTTCGGACGTCTTTGAGAGGCCTCCGGCATGTTTTTGCTATACATCTGGTGTTCGGAGCAAGTGTGCTCGCCGGGTCCGCAATCTATCAGTGTTTGTTTTGATTTGGTTGTGTCTTAACGCCATGAAAATTAATTATATCAGTGCTAAGTGGTGTGACATATACGTGTGTAAAACACGAACTGAACGAGCGAGCAGGCCTGGTGATATATTTCCATAACTTATTTACTACTTTAAGCTGTTATCAGAAGACTATACTTATAATTGTTCTAACTAACTCCTTGAACTTTAGAACTAACATTGGGCTGGAGTCCCAGAAACTGCAACAGTTTTTTGCTAAGCGCCCATTGCGACGCGCGGCGCACCTGCGTTGCCAATCGAACTTCGTTTCTTTTGTCTTGGTGTGAGTGCGTTGTGCTGTTAGTGAGTGAGTGAGTCTTTTAAGCGTTCTGAAAACCTTTTGTCATTTTAAGTCATTAGATTATTTTGTCCCTACTAGTTTAATCGGTTATAAGTGCTAAACAAATAGCGGAGGTACCTAAATTTAATCAATAGTAAGCGTGTGTCAAATATAATAATATTATGAGCAGTGCAGTGTTAAGTGGCCAAAAATCCCTTGTTTTTGTGAATATTAATTCTATTTTTAGAAATTGTCATAGTCTAGCTTCAAGTGGTCAAGACCCGACCCACAGAAAAAAAGGGTCGTGAGGATGGAGCAAAGGCGAGGGGCATTTCCTGTTAGATTTTTTGCTTTGGGTTCGGGATTTACAAGTGGTATTGAATTGCATTGAATTCTATTATGTGCGACTTACTACTACACCAAAAAAGAAATAACCAGAAACCTTGGATGAAGACAACTTCAACGTGTAACACAGCATAGCAGGGACGTATAAAAGCGTCGAGGAAGCAGTTTGACCCCGCCAAAAGATTCAACACTCAAGACTCTGGTATCAGCAACGTGTAATACAGCATAGCAGTGACACAGTCAAGAACAGAGAGGACCTGAGCCAACCTGCTGGCGAAGCTATTAAAAGATGCCCATAGATAAATATCACCCGTCTCTCCAATATTCCAATGCTAGCTCAAGGTTGCATAACCGGCAGGCTCTAATAATCCCTCCATATCCCAAGGGCACGTCTTCCCTACCATTATCGCGCTCCCCGGTCTACTCTCTGATATACAATGGTCTCTGTAGTACCATGAAATCTTTGGGTTCATTCGAGCAATCGAGTCTGGTTTAACCATGCTGGGGTCGGTGCATTTCATTCATTGATTCATTCATTCACTCATTCATTCACTCAAATAAAAAAACGCTCCAGAATGGTAAACCCTTACGATTCTGAAGCGTTTCCTTATTTTAAAAACTATACAACATTATTTCCTTCCTGATCAGAAGGTCTAAGTGGCTAAATGTCCAACAGCACGAAACGTCTAATGAGCAGTAAGTCTAATTAGCAATCACACTAATATTATAAAGGCGAAAGTTTGTGAGTGTGTGTGTTTGTTACTTCTTCACGCTCAAACGGCTGGATCAATTTTGATAAAATTTTGTATGGATGTAGCTGACACCCTGGATTAAGACATAGTATATACTTTTTATCCCGATATTCCAACGGGATCGAGACTTACGCGGGTGACACCGCGGGGCGCAGCTAGTTTTAGTATATGCAAAACCTGAATATAGTTTGTTCAGAATAAGGAACTGATTCGATTTCATTAATTTTTACACCATGTTATATTTGGACCCAAAAATATTTAAGTGTGATGGAAAATGTTATCACCATTTAATTACTTACAAAACAATCGCCGTACGGTTAGGTACCTACTGGCAAATTATTATCAATGAGCGCAAGACGACCCTGGAGGCGCACGGGCGGCATTAGTATGTTTTTGTACGGACAACCCGGTAACATAACAACCTTATAACTTTGTAATTTTCCATGATACAGTTTAAAAATTTTGTACATCGATTCTTTACATAAAAATACTAGACACGTGTTTCGGGTTACGCGTATACTAAAATTAATATAGTATAAAGGTTTTCTATAGCAAGTATCGAGAGTTACACCTTTCTTCACCCCACATTTTCCTTCAACAAACCTGGAACACGCTGCACACGAAGTATTCCGAAGACGCTCGGCTCCTGCTCGGCTCTGCTCGGCTCCGCTATGCAAAGGGATTACCTACACTTCTCACAGCGGGATGAGTTGCTAATTGAAACTTAATCCTCACTACCGACACTCCCTCATACTCTTTTACCTCTACACGTGTGTAGGGCTGTCTAAAGATAGTTTTGCATTTTTTAACCGGTTAATCTCAATATTGATTCCAAATCTTAATTAAATTTAGTAATAAAAAACCAGCCAAGTGCGTGTCGGACCACGCACAATGAAGGGTTCCGTAGGTGGGATGAATTTATCCCAAAAACAAACTTAACATTGTAGTTGAAAAACATGTTCCCCCTCTTGGGAGACATATTTTTTTCGAAAACACACCTTTTGGCGCCAAAAATCTGCCATTTTGATCCATAATTTTTTAAATATATTTAATATACCCAGTGACACTCGCACAATAAAGATGTATCTAACGACATATCATTCATCACAGTCACATCATCCGTTTAGCCGTTTAGTAGTTACAAGGGAACATAGGGACGGACATACATACAGGTCAACTACATAACCCTCCTTTTTGGCTTCGCCGCAGTCGGTTGAAAATAACAGTTTGCAAAACTTTTTAAAAAACTTTTTTTTTTATTCAAAATTCATTTATTTACGTTACACGTCCGTGTTTGGGTCAAATAAATTCAAACTCAAACTCAAACTCAAAGCATTTATTTCAATTAAACCATTTACAGGCACTTTTGAATTGTCAACAAGTCGGTCAGTTACAAATATGAAGCTAGTTGCCCATTCCAAATAGTAGGTTCCTATGGAGAAGAACGGGCAAGAAACTCCACAGACACTCTTTTAAAATAAAATATTTGATACAAAGTATTGGTTACATCATTCTTATTGAAAATATACATGTGAGAACGATGCAAAACGTCAGAAGCGTCCGTGATAAAAAAAAACAATTCAAAACTAAAATAATTAAAAATAAGCCGTGGCAGCTAAGAGATGACCAGTCCCAACTGACAGCGCCCGTTCACGAACATGACGCATGGATCAGCACCATTCAGCTCAACCATTTTGAAGGGAGCTAAATGATCCAACACACACGCCACCATCAGCGAGACATCTGAGTGAGCATGACATACTCTCAGCTGCCAGGACATATTCAAGTCAATGAAAGACATATTACCCGGTAAATGGTAGCTCTATTGTACATAGTACTCACACCTGTGTTATGCAATTATATAATACAAAGGTGATTGAGTTTATACAATGAAAAGATAGTCTTACAATCTTCAGCAGCTCCAACAGTATTTTCAAATGTTAATCAATTAGTTGACGTTGTGGAGCAGGACCAGCATTGAGCCAAGCATTTCTATCAGCGATGTAATCCCCCAGCCTATAATATGCCTGCTTGCATAGTGTGCGTTTTATACAAGATTTGAATTTCGTCTCATTCAGTTGAAGTATGTGGGGAGGAATTTTATTATAACATTTTAAACAGTACCCCATGAAAGATGAGTCTACTTTAGCCAGTCTGAAACCTGGTTGAGCTAATAGATCCCTACTTCTAGTACTATAATTATGTCTTTCGCCTCTTTTACTAAAAAGATGTAAATTTTTTCTTACGTACATGATGTTTTCATAGATATATTGACAAGACACCGTCATGATGTTAATATTCTTAAACAGTTCCCTAAGAGAATCGCGCCTGCGGAGATTATATATGGCTCTGATGGCTCTTTTCTGCAGAATAAAAATAGACTCGATGTCTGCAGCCCGTCCCCAAAGTAAAATACCGTAAGACATGATACTATGAAAGTAACTAAAATAGACTAGCCTCGCGGTATCTACATCAGTAAATTGACGGATTTTTCTGACAGCATATGCTGCTGAACTTAGCCGTCCTGCAAGAGATGTTAAATGAGGACCCCATTGAAGCCTAGAGTCGAGCGTGATCCCCAGGAAAACAGTTTTATCGACGAATTCTAGTTTCTCTTGATTCAATACTATCTCATAATCACTACTTTTTACATTTGGTAAAGAAAATCGTATGCACTTAGTTTTCTTTCCATTTAATACTAAATTATTGGCCGTGAACCAATTTTGGACCTGCAGTAGGGCGTTATTTACGTCGTCAAAATTTGTAGCACGTCTATCTACCTTAAAAATCAAGGAAGTATCGTCAGCAAATAACACCATTTGTGGTTGATTTTTTAATAAATGGAGAAGATCATTAATATACACTAAAAAGAGGAAAGGACCCAATATCGAGCCTTGAGGAACACCCATTTTTACTTTTAAACCGAGTGAATTGATACCATTTATTTGAACTAGCTGTTGTCTATCGTTTAAATAAGATTTTACTAAACTAAGCGCAAGTTTTCCAAGTCCGTAATGCTCAAGCTTCAAGAGTAAGGTTTCGTGATCGACGCAATCAAATGCCTTGGAAAGGTCACAAAAGATTCCTATGGCGTCTTGGGCCTCTTCCCACGCGTTAAAAATGTGTCTTAATAAGGTTACACCGGCGTCGGTCGTACAACGTCCTTTGGTGAAACCATACTGTTGATCGTGAAGGATTTTATTCGCGTTGAAATGATTGAGCATTTGATTAAGCATTACCTTTTCAAACACCTTGCTGAAAACCGGCAAAACGGATACGGGTCTATAATTATTTGTGTCTTTACTGTCTCCGGATTTGAAAAGTGGTATTACCTTACTGTATTTCATTAAATCCGGGAAGACTCCTTGATCCACACACAAATTAAATATTAAGGCTAAGTAAGGCGCTATAGTCTCAATTATTGAGGTACAGACTTTAATGGACATTCCCCAAAGATCTTCGGACAATTTGATCTTGATTTGCTTAAAAGCTTTTAATACTATTATGGGGTTAATATGCTTAAAGTTAAATTCAATCGGGCAGGCTGCAACGTTCGCCCTTACAGAGTCAAAAGCGAGCAAGGGTGAGGAATTTAAGGTTTCAGTAGTTTTAAGTGGGATACTGGTAAAGAAATTTACAAACTCTTGAGCAACTTGTTTGCTATCGCAAATGAGTCCACATGACGTCTCCAGTGCGTAATCAGAATCATGCTTTTTGTTCCTATTCGTTTCATTATTGATAATTTTCCAAACCGTCTTTATTTTATTGTCTGCTGATTTAACCTTGTTGCTAATGTATAAGGCTTTAGCGGCCTTGCAAGTGTTTTTAAAAGTTCTAGAGTAAGTAGCAACAAAGTTATTAAAAGTTTCCGTGTTTATATAAGGCTTAAGGCCATACAGCTCGAAAAGTCTTTCCCTACTTTTCCTGAGTCCTTTAGTTGCCCAGTCACTAAATAAAAACCTAGGGCTGATGGTTTTAGTGTTCTTCTTAAAATAAATATTGAACTCGCTTTGGACTACCGAAAAGAATTCTTTATACAAAATGTCAACATTGTTCATTGTAAGGTTCATAACACTTAACTTACAAATTAAAGTGCTGTTAAATCTATTTAAATTAACAGATGTTATCGGTCTGAATTGTATCTGCACCTTCTGTATTGGTATGTTGGACTCAAAAGTTACGGTTTGACCGCTGTGATCAGAAGGGAGATAATTAATTATAGCTTTATCTAAATAGTCGCAGCAACAAAAAACATTATCAATACATGTAGCAGTAGTCGTAGTTATTCGGGTTGGTTCTACAAACACATTTGACAAATTAAATGATTCAAACAAATTTAACAATCTACTGGTATTTGAATTATTTTCTAAAATATTAATGTTAAAGTCACCACAGATAATTACTGATTTATTCCCAGTTACAAGTTTTGCCAAAACATCTTCCATAACAGACTCAAATATAGAGTAGTTTTGATAGTTTGGGGGTCTGTAAACGCACACTATAACATGCCTATCTAGCTCAACACAAGACAGTTCAATGCTATGTTCAACCGACAAAGCAACTATGTCTTTACGAGTTTTAGATTTAATACAACTTCTAATTAAGATCAGTGAACCACCACGCAGCATTGATTTCCGGTTAAAACAACTGGCCACACTATAATTCTCATAATTAATTAACATTTCATAATCTTTTAACCAATGCTCAGTTAAACAAATAAAAAATTCATATAAGTACCAAATTTCAACTTCTCGGTCCAGTAGATTCGGAGCAAATTGGCTGTGACAGACGAACAGACAGACACACGAGGGATCCTATAAGGGTTCCGGTTTTCCTTTTGAGGTACGGAACCCTAAAAACGACTAATGTCCAGTCGGTCTAACAAGTCCTGACCTCCGGATTTTTTTTTTTTTTTAAACGTTGCCCCACACTAGGAATTTCTCCTGTATCGTGGGTGCACTTACACCAGTCAACTTTGTCAACACAACAATAAGACATCTCCGTCTTAGCTTTCGGAGGCGTTACAATATTATGTTCTTGAGCTTTGATTTCCATGTTGATGTTATAGTTGTAGGAAAAAAATTTGTGTGTCAAAGAAAGTTGCTTGTGCGTATTTTCTTTGCTTGGTTTAGTTCAAAGAAAATATGCACAAGCAACTTTCTTTGGCACACAAAAAATTTTCCTACTACTAAACCAAAATAACAAAGCACTTACATTACACACCTAAACAAAAAGTCGCCACACTCACTACCCCGAAAAAGATTTCCTCATACTCGAATAACGACGAAGAACAAAATCCGGCCAGCTGCACATTACAACCCTATTCACCCCCTTTCACCCACTACAGGTATTTCCGGAGGGTTCACGCGGGCACACGGTCGATTGGATCTGTCTGCTCACACCTGCATCGAAATTGGATGCCGTATAGTCTGTGGACCCCCCGAACTAATTTTACTCTGCCTCGGGCGGAGGATGAAATTGTTTATTTTTAAAATAGCTTTGTCGTGAAATTGAGCTGCATTTTAAATGTTGTACTAAACGTTTTAGCGTTGTTTCCCAGATTTAGCCTTGAGCTTTACTAAGACGTCATCCATAATAGTTTATACTGGCCAGTAAGGCGCGCCCGTTTGTAGCATTCGTTATTTAGACTTCATTTATTTTAGTGTTGATTTTGTTTCTTTCTATGACTGTATCGCACTCTGATTAATTATTTTAAAAGAAGTTATGTTTTTTATCAGCGTTTTCGTTGTTGGCTTTAAAATAATTTATTCTACATAATTCTTTTTAGAATTTATGTGAACAAACCAGGCCAACCATTTAGATTATTGAATAGAGCTGGTTTTTTTTTACTGAATTTGAAATTTGTTCTATATTATCGTAAGTATATAAGAGGGTTATCCGTGGTACAATAAGCTAATTATACAGAAATCTCGTGAAAACTCGTTCGCAGGAGTCACCCATTTTCTCACCAAATTAAACATTACGTAATACTGCACCAATTGATATCAGCTCACGATTTATATTGGAGCACTATTAGCATTAATTTATATGCTGCGGCTGTTCAAGCCATCTATTCATCATTTGATGGTATCATAAACAGTGCGATGCGCAATCCCTGCTCGTGATGAAGCCAGGGTCGCGCAGAGCGACGCTCTAATTATACGCACACTCAGGACGATGTGCTTCGAAAGGAAGATGGCGCAATGGGCCTACCGCCATACATTGATTAGGCTATAATGGTGTACGTAAATATATGGAATGATTTAGGTACATTCAAGTGTCGGTGTTATTAATGTCTTTTCAGTGATGTGTTGGTTTTTGTTTATGATTGCACCTTTTCCAGTGTTTAAGTAATTCTATGAGACATCTTCTGACATTGCGCTAGATGTCATTAATGAATTGCTCTGTATTATGGGGAGAGGAATTGTGTGACTGTGAGCCATCGTTTCGAAATGTTTATAAATAAACCAGTGACGGCAATTCGATTCATAACAAAAGCAGTGCCTTGTTGTGAAATTAAAACTGGAAACTTTTACCTATTAAGCTGGAGATTTAGAATTTGAGGGCGTAATGACGGCATTACTGGAGAATGAGCCGAGTGTTAGCGGTGCACACAGCAACAATGTAGATGTGGGAAATGAGGTTGCGGGCGTGAATTAAAAAGCTATTATTGCTATTAGCGTTATTTGATAACGTTAATTATATTTGACGTTTCACAGGAGGGCTTTATGTCTGTTACCTATCGCAGCAAATATAAAAAGGAACTCCGGGCAGTTGTCGGTATTATATTAAACATTGAGTGACAGTGTTGCCATTATCAGAAAGTAAGAATCGATTCGTTTTTGCACTTGACTTTGACTAAATACCAACAGTAGAGAAGCACCATATTAACCTAACCCAATTCTCCCCCAGGTCAATGTGCTCCGACCTGGTGTACGTGATCCTGTTTCCGCAACTGCTGATGGTGGTGCATTTCAAAAAGCACTGCAACACGTACGGTTCACTGGCCGCCTACATCGTGGCGGGGCTGGTGCGCCTCTCTGGGGGCGAGAAGCTGCTGGGGCTGCCCCCACTCATCCACTACCCCGGCTGGGACCCGGTCAATGAGGTGCAGCTGTTCCCGTTCAGGACCATGGCGATGAGCATGTCGCTGTTCACGCTGGCGTTTATTTCGTGGTTGTCTGTGTGAGTATGACTTTTTTGTGCAAAATTTATGTGTGTTTTGTATTGCAGCAGTGTACGGTACACTCCTGCAATAAAAACACACATAATTAACTTAGTTGTTTATTGCAGGAGTGTACCGTATTAGCTTAGTTGTCGTTAGGCTAAGTGTCGGTGTTAATATGTTTATTAAGTGGTCATTCTTACGTCCATTTACATACTAGAGAAATTTAACGACATTTTACTTCTAAAAACTACTTCTACTTACCTTCAAGAAATAGCATATTTTTCAGTGTCAAACTGTTAAAAGTGCTTACCTGTTTTGTAAAACCATATAGGTATCAGCAAAACACCCAATTCAGACTGTTATAACCAATATCTAACTTGAATAAGACCTACAAGCGAACGTTCGTACAAACTGATTGATTCAATTCACTTCGAGTGCTCAACCTCGACAGGTGACGAAGTTACCGACACGTCGTAATATGATAACAGCCATCGACCTTATGGGATAATACTATTGAACAAGTTAGATGCTTCTATATCAGTGTAAGGAACTTTAAGGAATATTTGGTAAAGCTTGAGTCATTTACCTTCAACTCAAAGGCAGAAAATTTATTACGAAGATATACATTTTTGATGAAAAGCCGCCGGTCAGAGCTGACGGTCGGTTTTCAACATATATTGGATATATATCGGATATATAGATATATATCCAATATATGTCGAAAAATCAATTATTGGATATTTGAACCGTTTGGGCTGTCAGTGGCCCTACCAACCTTAGCATGGGCTATACTCGTGCCTACTAAAATAAGAAATAAATTATATTCAGTCGAGTTTGAGCTATGAAAGTCTATCCCAAAATTTCTCGATGTCGATCACCAATCTGAATTTTTAATCTAAAAATTCAGATTGGTGATCGACATCGAGAATCTAAACGTCACCGAAGTGAAGAGATCAGTTCCCAACCTCTATACAAAGCTATAACTAGGAGTTAGTTAGTATAGTAGTTCCAAACATACATCTCTGACTGACGGCTTTTCATCAAAAATGTATACATTCGCAATAAATTTTCTGCCTTTGAGTTGAAGGTAATTGAAACGTTGACTCAAGCTTGACATGCTTTATTAAATATTCCTTAAAGTTCGGTCAAACCTCTTCGAGGGTTTTAATAATTTAGACAGTTATGCAATTTCGAGCTCTTTATAAAACTTGTAGCCTCCTCCTGGACAGTTATTACGGAAAAGTAGTTTTAAACCGTTTCAATGTTACAGCAAATTGATTTTGCAATTTGCTGTACTTCTGTAAATACTTATTGTAATTTAATAGCTGACCATATTTTCAGTAGTAGATTGAATTAGTTGAGAAAAATGAATTCTCAATCCATTAGGTACATAACGAGTGTACAAATACCCTTCACGAAACCGAGAGTCACTTGTATTTCCCGTTATATGAGAATTGTTTGTACCGGTTCATACCTTCAAATTAAACTAAACAAAAATCCCGACTTTTTTTATAACTTAATAAAACTTGAAACTATCCCACGATCCATGCCTCCCACCCACGAGCACAATGTTGTGCGTGCGTCACGTAGCGCACTACCGTAAACAACTAATTTTGACACCAAAAATAAAAGTCGTTTCCCAGCAATTATTTTAGCACAAAGTTACTTAGTTTGATGTACAGAATACGTAGCTGACGGCTTTTTTGAGCAATTCATTTATATTGGCAATTTACAATTATTATTGGCTTATGGTACAAATCGACATGTAGAGATTTTGTATATACAGATATGTACGTCTACAATTTTATTTAAAATTGTACCTTTTTTCATATATTAAATATACTTGGGTCCCCGGAAGTATCTCTTGAGCCGAGGGCCTCGTCGTCACATGTAACTAACGTTCGTGTGGATGGCCCATCGTGGCCCGGCGCTCACATTAAGGCCGCGGGGTCAGGCTTTTTGAACGAAGTATTCAGGGACTGAGGGCTCGTAAAATGAGGTCGGTTTATCATTCTAGTATTATGTTGCAGCTGTTCGATTTGGATGTTAATTGAGAAACAGTTTTGGTACGGTAATTAGGTTAACTGAATTAATTTAGGATTCAAATAAAGGCGCCATTGGGCTATTAACGGTTAAGACATCGGACTGGTGGCTGAGAGATCGTAGGTTCGATTTTTCCGTTTTATTACTGTGGTGAATCTACGTTAGCACAAACCACAGAGCGTGTAAGATGTCTATGGCACGAGCATATTAGGCAGAGATCTCAAGTACTAGTTACGTGAAATCCAAATGCTGAGTTCATTAATAAAACCAACGTTTTGTAATGCAATATATAGCTGATTGCAGATCGGTTTTAGAATCACAATAGATTCTATAGTGGCAACTGGGATGCACGTAGCAATTGGGATGGAAGATATACAATATGTATGTAGGTACGTTAGTACATATTCAAACATTTCGACGTCTTAGATCTTAAATCTGTTACATTATTCAAGGCGTAGATAACCTACTGGTTTTTTAAGCTATTGACCACCCAGAAACTAAAGTCAATATCATATTAATATCTTTCTATTCACAATGAATAAATATTACAATCAAATAAATTACGTAATTCGTGTCATAAGCATCTGCTAAAACATCCACAAAACAGATATTTCGCAACAATGATCACTTAAGATGGAGGAAGTGTTAGAATTTGAACGTTATGATATTTGATCACTGTTGTTATGATATTTGACCATTATCAGGTGTTTGTTAGCTATTAGGGTTTCTAGGTTTATTGGCAATAGTCGAATTGTTAACTTGTTGGTCTATGACACTAAATACATCGAAGTTAAAGTGGTGTGATGTAACGTCACAATTAAAAACAATGGTCGGCAAACGCATTTTAACCTTCTGGTGATATTATATTTGTTATTTTCTGCCAGTTAGCATTTACGTATTATGTAATATCTCATTTATATATTCTATTACGAGTTCATTATCTAACAGTTCAGCCTACCTCTTTATACAATGGCATGGTGATAAATAAATATTTACCTTCAAAATATGTCCTCATGCTGTTTTATAAACATCCGTTTTCATGGAACGAGTGCCTCTAGTATAAATATGTCCTCATGCTGTTTTATACACATCCGTTTTCATGGAACGAGTGCCTCTAGTATAAATATGTCCTCATGCTGTTTTATACACATCCGTTTTCATGGAACGAGTGCCTCTAGTATAAATATGTCCTCATGCTGTTTTATACACATCTGTTTTCATGGAACGAGTGCCTCTAGTATAAATATGTCCTCATGCTGTTTTATACACATCCGTTTTCATGGAACGAGTGCCTCTAGTATAAATATGTCCTCATGCTGTTTTATACACATCCGTTTTCATGGAACGAGTGCCTCTAGTATAAATATGTCCTCATGCTGTTTTATACACATCCGTTTTCATGGAACGAGTGCCTCTAGTATAAATATGTCCTCATGCTGTTTTATACACATCCGTTTTCATGGAACGAGTGCCTCTAGTATAAATATGTCCTCATGCTGTTTTATACACATCTGTTTTCATGGAACGAGTGCCTCTAGTATAAATATGTCCTCATGCTGTTTTATACACATCCGTTTTCATGGAACGAGTGCCTCTAGTATAAATATGTCCTCATGCTGTTTTATACACATCCGTTTTCATGGAACGAGTGCCTCTAGTATAAATATGTCCTCATGCTGTTTTATACACATCCGTTTTCATGGAACGAGTGCCTCTAGTATAAATATGTCCTCATGCTGTTTTATACACATCCGTTTTCATGGAACGAGTGCCTCTAGTATAAATATGTCCTCATGCTGTTTTATACACATCTGTTTTCATGGAACGAGTGCCTCTAGTATAAATATGTCCTCATGCTGTTTTATACACATCCGTTTTCATGGAACGAGTGCCTCTAGTATAAATATGTCCTCATGCTGTTTTATACACATCCGTTTTCATGGAACGAGTGCCTCTAGTATAAATATGTCCTCATGCTGTTTTATACACATCCGTTTTCATGGAACGAGTGCCTCTAGTATAAATATGTCCTCATGCTGTTTTATACACATCCGTTTTCATGGAACGAGTGCCTCTAGTATAAATATGTCCTCATGCTGTTTTATAAACATCCGTTTTCATGGAACGAGTGCCTCTAGTATAAATATGTCCTCATGCTGTTTTATACACATCCGTTTTCATGGAACGAGTGCCTCTAGTATAAATATGTCCTCATGCTGTTTTATACACATCCGTTTTCATGGAACGAGTGCCTCTAGTATAAATATGTCCTCATGCTGTTTTATACACATCCGTTTTCATGGAACGAGTGCCTC
The DNA here is from genome assembly GCA_963921375.1 of Tiliacea citrago. Lineage (NCBI taxonomy): Eukaryota > Metazoa > Arthropoda > Insecta > Lepidoptera > Noctuidae > Tiliacea > Tiliacea citrago. The sequence goes on along the minus strand of OY992790.1, from coordinate 27,071,839 downwards.
TAGTATAAATATGTCCTCATGCTGTTTTATACACATCTGTTTTCATGGAACGAGTGCCTCTAGTATAAATATGTCCTCATGCTGTTTTATACACATCCGTTTTCATGGAACGAGTGCCTCTAGTATAAATATGTCCTCATGCTGTTTTATACACATCCGTTTTCATGGAACGAGTGTCTCTAGTATAAATATGTCCTCATGCTGTTTTATACACATCTGTTTTCATGGAACGAGTGCCTCTAGTATAAATATGTCCTCATGCTGTTTTATACACATCCGTTTTCATGGAACGAGTGCCTCTAGTATAAATATGTCCTCATGCTGTTTTATACACATCTGTTTTCATGGAACGAGTGCCTCTAGTATAAATATGTCCTCATGCTGTTTTATACACATCCGTTTTCATGGAACGAGTGCCTCTAGTATAAATATGTCCTCATGCTGTTTTATACACATCCGTTTTCATGGAACGAGTGCCTCTAGTATAAATATGTCCTCATGCTGTTTTATACACATCCGTTTTCATGGAACGAGTGCCTCTAGTATAAATATGTCCTCATGCTGTTTTATACACATCCGTTTTCATGGAACGAGTGCCTCTAGTATAAATATGTCCTCATGCTGTTTTATACACATCCGTTTTCATGGAACGAGTGCCTCTAGTATAAATATGTCCTCATGCTGTTTTATACACATCCGTTTTCATGGAACGAGTGCCTCTAGTATAAATATGTCCTCATGCTGTTTTATACACATCCGTTTTCATGGAACGAGTGCCTCTAGTATAAATATGTCCTCATGCTGTTTTATACACATCTGTTTTCATGGAACGAGTGCCTCTAGTATAAATATGTCCTCATGCTGTTTTATACACATCCGTTTTCATGGAACGAGTGCCTCTAGTATAAATATGTCCTCATGCTGTTTTATACACATCCGTTTTCATGGAACGAGTGCCTCTAGTATAAATATGTCCTCATGCTGTTTTATACACATCTGTTTTCATGGAACGAGTGCCTCTAGTATAAATATGTCCTCATGCTGTTTTATACACATCCGTTTTCATGGAACGAGTGCCTCTAGTATAAATATGTCCTCATGCTGTTTTATACACATCCGTTTTCATGGAACGAGTGCCTCTAGTATAAATATGTCCTCATGCTGTTTTATACACATCCGTTTTCATGGAACGAGTGCCTCTAGTATAAATATGTCCTCATGCTGTTTTATACACATCCGTTTTCATGGAACGAGTGCCTCTAGTATAAATATGTCCTCATGCTGTTTTATACACATCTGTTTTCATGGAACGAGTGCCTCTAGTATAAATATGTCCTCATGCTGTTTTATACACATCCGTTTTCATGGAACGAGTGCCTCTAGTATAAATATGTCCTCATGCTGTTTTATACACATCCGTTTTCATGGAACGAGTGCCTCTAGTATAAATATGTCCTCATGCTGTTTTATACACATCCGTTTTCATGGAACGAGTGCCTCTAGTATAAATATGTCCTCATGCTGTTTTATACACATCCGTTTTCATGGAACGAGTGCCTCTAGTATAAATATGTCCTCATGCTGTTTTATACACATCTGTTTTCATGGAACGAGTGCCTCTAGTATAAATATGTCCTCATGCTGTTTTATACACATCCGTTTTCATGGAACGAGTGCCTCTAGTATAAATATGTCCTCATGCTGTTTTATACACATCCGTTTTCATGGAACGAGTGCCTCTAGTATAAATATGTCCTCATGCTGTTTTATACACATCTGTTTTCATGGAACGAGTGCCTCTAGTATAAATATGTCCTCATGCTGTTTTATACACATCCGTTTTCATGGAACGAGTGCCTCTAGTATAAATATGTCCTCATGCTGTTTTATAAACATCCGTTTTCATGGAACGAGTGCCTCTAGTATAAATATGTCCTCATGCTGTTTTATACACATCCGTTTTCATGGAACGAGTGCCTCTAGTATAAATATGTCCTCATGCTGTTTTATACACATCCGTTTTCATGGAACGAGTGCCTCTAGTATAAATATGTCCTCATGCTGTTTTATACACATCCGTTTTCATGGAACGAGTGCCTCTAGTATAAATATGTCCTCATGCTGTTTTATACACATCTGTTTTCATGGAACGAGTGCCTCTAGTATAAATATGTCCTCATGCTGTTTTATACACATCCGTTTTCATGGAACGAGTGCCTCTAGTATAAATATGTCCTCATGCTGTTTTATACACATCCGTTTTCATGGAACGAGTGCCTCTAGTATAAATATGTCCTCATGCTGTTTTATACACATCTGTTTTCATGGAACGAGTGCCTCTAGTATAAATATGTCCTCATGCTGTTTTATACACATCCGTTTTCATGGAACGAGTGCCTCTAGTATAAATATGTCCTCATGCTGTTTTATAAACATCCGTTTTCATGGAACGAGTGCCTCTAGTATAAATATGTCCTCATGCTGTTTTATACACATCCGTTTTCATGGAACGAGTGCCTCTAGTATAAATATGTCCTCATGCTGTTTTATACACATCCGTTTTCATGGAACGAGTGCCTCTAGTATAAATATGTCCTCATGCTGTTTTATACACATCCGTTTTCATGGAACGAGTGCCTCTAGTATAAATATGTCCTCATGCTGTTTTATACACATCCGTTTTCATGGAACGAGTGCCTCTAGTATAAATATGTCCTCATGCTGTTTTATACACATCTGTTTTCATGGAACGAGTGCCTCTAGTATAAATATGTCCTCATGCTGTTTTATACACATCCGTTTTCATGGAACGAGTGCCTCTAGTATAAATATGTCCTCATGCTGTTTTATAAACATCCGTTTTCATGGAACGAGTGCCTCTAGTATAAATATGTCCTCATGCTGTTTTATACACATCCGTTTTCATGGAACGAGTGCCTCTAGTATAAATATGTCCTCATGCTGTTTTATACACATCCGTTTTCATGGAACGAGTGCCTCTAGTATAAATATGTCCTCATGCTGTTTTATACACATCTGTTTTCATGGAACGAGTGCCTCTAGTATAAATATGTCCTCATGCTGTTTTATACACATCCGTTTTCATGGAACGAGTGCCTCTAGTATAAATATGTCCTCATGCTGTTTTATAAACATCCGTTTTCATGGAACGAGTGCCTCTAGTATAAATATGTCCTCATGCTGTTTTATACACATCCGTTTTCATGGAACGAGTGCCTCTAGTATAAATATGTCCTCATGCTGTTTTATACACATCCGTTTTCATGGAACGAGTGCCTCTAGTATAAATATGTCCTCATGCTGTTTTATACACATCCGTTTTCATGGAACGAGTGCCTCTAGTATAAATATGTCCTCATGCTGTTTTATACACATCCGTTTTCATGGAACGAGTGCCTCTAGTATAAATATGTCCTCATGCTGTTTTATACACATCCGTTTTCATGGAACGAGTGCCTCTAGTATAAATATGTCCTCATGCTGTTTTATACACATCCGTTTTCATGGAACGAGTGCCTCTAGTATAAATATGTCCTCATGCTGTTTTATAAACATCCGTTTTCATGGAACGAGTGCCTCTAGTATAAATATGTCCTCATGCTGTTTTATACACATCCGTTTTCATGGAACGAGTGCCTCTAGTATAAATATGTCCTCATGCTGTTTTATACACATCCGTTTTCATGGAACGAGTGCCTCTAGTATAAATATGTCCTCATGCTGTTTTATACACATCCGTTTTCATGGAACGAGTGCCTCTAGTATAAATATGACCTCATGCTGTTTTATAAACATCCGTTTTCATGGAACGAGTGCCTCTAGTATAAATATGTCCTCATGCTGTTTTATACACATCCGTTTTCATGGAACGAGTGCCTCTAGTATAAATATGTCCTCATGCTGTTTTATACACATCCGTTTTCATGGAACGAGTGCCTCTAGTATAAATATGTCCTCATGCTGTTTTATACACATCCGTTTTCATGGAACGAGTGCCTCTAGTATAAATATGTCCTCATGCTGTTTTATACACATCCGTTTTCATGGAACGAGTGCCTCTAGTATAAATATGTCCTCATGCTGTTTTATACACATCTGTTTTCATGGAACGAGTGCCTCTAGTATAAATATGTCCTCATGCTGTTTTATACACATCCGTTTTCATGGAACGAGTGCCTCTAGTATAAATATGTCCTCATGCTGTTTTATACACATCCGTTTTCATGGAACGAGTGCCTCTAGTATAAATATGTCCCCATGCTGTTTTATACACATCCGTTTTCATGGAACGAGTGCCTCTAGTATAAATATGTCCTCATGCTGTTTTATACACATCCGTTTTCATGGAACGAGTGCCTCTAGTATAAATATGTCCTCATGCTGTTTTATACACATCCGTTTTCATGGAACGAGTGCCTCTAGTATAAATATGTCCTCATGCTGTTTTATACACATCCGTTTTCATGGAACGAGTGCCTCTAGTATAAATATGTCCTCATGCTGTTTTATACACATCCGTTTTCATGGAACGAGTGCCTCTAGTATAAATATGTCCTCATGCTGTTTTATACACATCCGTTTTCATGGAACGAGTGCCTCTAGTATAAATATGTCCTCATGCTGTTTTATACACATCCGTTTTCATGGAACGAGTGCCTCTAGTATAAATATGTCCTCATGCTGTTTTATACACATCCGTTTTCATGGAACGAGTGCCTCTAGTATAAATATGTCCTCATTCTGTTTTATACACATCCGTTTTCATGGAACGAGTGCCTCTAGTATAAATATGTCCTCATGCTGTTTTATACACATCCGTTTTCATGGAACGAGTGCCTCTAGTATAAATATGTCCTCATGCTGTTTTATACACATCCGTTTTCATGGAACGAGTGCCTCTAGTATAAATATGTCCTCATGCTGTTTTATACACATCCGTTTTCATGGAACGAGTGCCTCTAGTATAAATATGTCCTCATGCTGTTTTATACACATCTGTTTTCATGGAACGAGTGCCTCTAGTATAAATATGTCCTCATGCTGTTTTATACACATCCGTTTTCATGGAACGAGTGCCTCTAGTATAAATATGTCCTCATGCTGTTTTATAAACATCCGTTTTCATGGAACGAGTGCCTCTAGTATAAATATGTCCTCATGCTGTTTTATACACATCCGTTTTCATGGAACGAGTGCCTCTAGTATAAATATGTCCTCATGCTGTTTTATAAACATCCGTTTTCATGGAACGAGTGCCTCTAGTATAAATATGTCCTCATGCTGTTTTATACACATCCGTTTTCATGGAACGAGTGCCTCTAGTATAAATATGTCCTCATGCTGTTTTATAAACATCCGTTTTCATGGAACGAGTGCCTCTAGTATAAATATGTCCTCATGCTGTTTTATACACATCCGTTTTCATGGAACGAGTGCCTCTAGTATAAATATGTCCTCATGCTGTTTTATACACATCTGTTTTCATGGAACGAGTGCCTCTAGTATAAATATGTCCTCATGCTGTTTTATACACATCCGTTTTCATGGAACGAGTGCCTCTAGTATAAATATGTGCTCATGCTGTTTTATACACATCCGTTTTCATGGAACGAGTGCCTCTAGTATAAATATGTCCTCATGCTGTTTTATACACATCCGTTTTCATGGAACGAGTGCCTCTAGTATAAATATGTCCTCATGCTGTTTTATACACATCCGTTTTCATGGAACGAGTGCCTCTAGTATAAATACGGCGGATCTAAAGCACGGGCGGATGCCGCATCCCTGATTTAATGACATGTTACGGCACCCTAGGGACAAAATGAGATGAATTTAATCGCAGTTATTTATTTTTAAGTTAGAAACATTAAAATACTTCTGATTTATATCGAAGAAGTATGCAAGGGGAACATTCTTACTTATTAAGCAATCTACCTGATTACGTTTCATGTACATTTTCCTAACAGTATCTAAAATCTAATAAAACTACTAGACTATGGTAGCAAACCCGGAGTAACAGGCAGAAAAATCAACGAAGTTAGGTTTAATAGTTAAGGAAACAACTACTACTGTTAGATTCAGATTGGACCTGATTGTTACCTGATACCTATTAGTAAATCATCGACAAATACATCGGTTGTAGTCGTGACACACAGACGAACAGCCGCTCACAATGATCTGTAATGAGTGGAAAGTGATTGTGTATCACGACTTGTATCAGGCTCGAGAGGAACAACATGAGTACATTGTTTATTTATTTGGACACAGATCTTTTATACCTAGATGATGTAATTTTAATGCATGGTCGCGTTTATATACTCTTCACTGTCCCGTTTGATAAGTGTGATGAAGTCTTTGATGCAGTTACTAGGAAGTTCTTTTTCGACAGTTTACGATCTGTTTTATGCCCGTCTTATATGACTTGGAGTATTAACTGTTGTCTACACCCTTTGTTTTAAATATTATGAGAATATCTATTGGTGTTGTCAAAGTTTCTTATGGCAGATCATTGTTATTTTTGTATGGGTCTTTTGTTAATAGTCATAAAGCAGACGTTAGGGGATGATCTTGGGGTCGTGGGTTAATAAAAGTTGAACTGTTGTTATGAATGCATTCATGCTACAAGCATATTTTATTATTTAGCAGAAGACAGCATTCACTAACTGTTCAAATCTATACAGAAATAATTAACACGGTCCAGTAAATAGGCTTTATTGCACGTAAATCACATTATTGCAAGGACTTTGATCGATAAACAGTGGATGGTCTTTATGTGTATGATTGCTTGCATTTCAAACAATTAGGAAGCAATCTACGATTGCGATTTCAATCAATCCTATCTTGTTTCCTGCCTGACGTTCTAATATGCTGTTCGTTAACGTCATGTTATCAGAAATAATATCTGTGACTTTTCTATTATCTTAGAACAGAATGTCATATATTATTGTGTTCCACCAGGTTCCTGTTCAATGGCGGCTACCTGAGCCCTGAGTCTGACTACTTCAACTGTGTTGTGAACATCCCCGAAGATATCCGCCGCGTCGATGAGCCGTCAGAGGCCGGCGAGCAAATGTCCGTCCTTGGAGGAGTGCCAGGCCGGCTGTACGGCGCCGCCTCCACCCTCGTAGGACCTGATGAGAAGTGCGGCAGGATCAACCCTGCCCTCGAGCCCGATGATGATGATCTAGATGATCCCAACGACGGCCCCACCCCGCTGTTCGGCAGCAGCAGCGCGCCGCCGCCGATGCAGCCCTTCGGCAAGCAAACGGCTTTCTGAGAGGATAAGTACCTTTATTAGTTCTTTTAAACGACATCTCGACAGGCGCCATGCTGCAGGACCACGGAGTCGCATCATCGCGGGATTATATTTTCCGAAAATTTTACTATTTCTTATTTTTTCATTTAAATTCGGTAAGATCGTTACATCGAAGTATGGAACAGTAAACTTCAGTATTTTTTTAAATATCAACTAGAATGTTACGAGTATGCTCAAGACGATCAAAACGAAACACATCATGAATATCTTCCTATTTAAACAAACCATTTTGTAAATGTCGCATATGTCATACTACGCTGTAGAAACGAATGATTTCTTTTAATTCTTACTAACGACGACGTAAGCGTAAACTGATACCTACTTATAAAGTATATTTAATAAATACATATTATCGTGTAGTAATAAATGCATTAAAGCAATAGATGTATGTTTAATAGTTGATGTAAAAATGAATTAAGCTGTATTATTTTGTAGTGAAAATATATAAATAATATTACGAAGTATTGCAACTCATACATATCAAAATGTGAATTATATTCGTTGTTAGAGAATTTATATATATTAATATTATTATATTATTTATATTGATGACGATTCCTTATTTAAGTCAATTAATGTAGAGCGAAGAGCACACGACTTGATGTGCTTCTAGAGACACTGTGTCAGTGCGCGTGAGTAGACGAGTAATGTTGACCAAACATTGTCATCATACGAATGTAAAAATGGTATAATAATATATTATATGATACAAATCGCTTGTAAAGCGTCACCCACTACCTGATATGCAACTAAATAATAATTATATAATTATGGCTCGTCCATAGTTTTGTTAATTCAGATAATGGGAATAAAAAAGTCCGCACACGGAATATTCAAAAATATACACTCCCGGACACCTGAATCGAGCAAGTCGAGTTAAAAGATAGTACAAAGAAAACAAAACATCTGGCTTTGAAGCCAGTCATTCACTATTAAAAAAAATAGTATAATTGCAATAAGTCTTTTTTTCGCGTTTTTCAGCGGCAAACTTAGCGTGGAATTGTTGAAGAAAACAATGGTTTACATAGACAAAACACAAGTTACTAAATAAACGTTACCTCCAAGAACATTTACGATGGCCGTCATGTTGTTAGGCATGAAATTAATTATTGCCAATATGACGTGCTGTGGAATGTTCTCCCATGCTTCCCACATGGCAGTTTTCAGCTCCTGAAAAGTTAAGCAAGTCATGAAAATTCTAGGCTTGAGCCGAGCATTAATATTGTACTGGATTTCATTATGACCCTAGTGCATAATGTGATTTGAATTTGGAACCTCAACAAATACATTTTTATACATGCTTTTACTAAAAAAAAAACATTTTTTCTATTAAAGTTCAGCTCGACCAAAAAGTTTTCACTTCATAGGTTTTAATTGCCGTCGACGAACGAAATAATCAAATTACGCAATTTAATAGTATAGTGAAATAATACATAACATTAATGTGATAAATAAAATAGATAAAACAAAAATATTTACAACAATAAAAACAACTGTTTTCTTTATAAGGGCAAGAACAAAATTATTGGATAAACTGCATATTTGACTCGGCCAACGGCTGCTTCATCTGTGTCGGTAATGGCTGATCGGTTGCTGTGTCACGTACACTCGCGTTAAGGCTTCCACAGACAGGCGCGACGCGAAATTAGTAGCACAATTTCTATGAAAACTTCATAGAAGTATCGCGCTGCCTATATATATGACGCCTGTGATATCGCGCCAGTCTGCACGATCCTTTAGAATGTTGGATTTGGGCGCTATATTTATGATATTATTTTTTGTGATTTTGATGAAACTGCATTCGTTTATATAAAAGTGCGTATGAAACTGCACATAATAGGTATTCCGCGGTTATTTTAGTTTCATAAGCTACTTATTCGAAATCGAGTTAGTTTTTATTTCCCCGCAGTAGCTGCGAAAGTAGAGTATTTTCCTAGGGGATAAAGGTGTCTTCGTCTTGAGCGAGCTTGAATCCATTGCTGCACTCAGGATTCAATATAGCGTCCATGACTTAAAACACTGCCGTATCCCCTTTAGTGAATAATCTACTATTTTCTGACTTATCATTATTTTGATGTTATAGGCCTACAAACATAAAAATGCAGGTTGGCTCGATTTGAGAGTCCGGGAGTGTATATTTAAAAACAAATGTCTATCTAGTATATAATTAGTAAAATTTACCTGCAGATATGTTTTTATAAGGTTTGTTTTCTAGTCACAAATATTTACGTTGTAAAGATATATTTATATGATAGTGTTTAGAGCGGGTTTTGTACGCTTGGATACATATAAACCCACATGTATATACATGTACATGTAGTATACGTATATATAGATCCAAACATAAAAAGGAATATATAATATTGGAGCCGGAATCATGTGGTCCTGTGTAAGACAACAAAAGGACTGGCCTAAAATCAGCTGAGTTACTAATGAAACGCAACAAAATAAAGTCGTATTGGAAATGTTTTAATTTTTCTCTGTATATGAATAATCAATACGTGTAAAATGGTAATAACTAATAATAAAGAGCTTTCTGACGCGGCGACAGGCGACCCTCGCTGATAGTATTAGTCGGTCTTTTTGAACTTATAAGTGTATTGGTGTTCACACTACTGTCGTATTTGATCCCCGCCCCCCGGCCCCAGCGGACCTGGGTGATGTCTTATATATGCGTGTTACTGTCCATTTGAAGCTTTTTGAACTAATGTTTCTAAATAGTTACATAACTATAATTATCAAGATGTATCTTGCGACTAGATGATATTGTCAACTTTGGCAACTGTTATCCTTTTGGATGCAAAACTATATGTAAATGCATATCACTGCATTCTAGCGACAAGTTATATATATAAATGTAGAAGATAAACAGTTGCCATATTTGATACCTTACCAAGCTTTCGAATTGTTTTTTGATAATAAAGTTTACATATAAATCGTTTAAAATTGGAGATGTTTTCTATATATGTTGCAAATATAAAGATATATGATGTGATATCCACCTGCCTACCTTTGCTAAGACTTCGAACTCGATACATATCATCTGTGTGTGACTTTCGTATATACATATCATAGTGTTTAGTGTGAAATGGAACATATCAATATTTGTAAGAGTAGATCATAGGTATTGTTGTTGTTCTTCGGCGCCGCTTCCTGGTTCATCTGTATTATATATTGTATATCTGCAGGATATAATGAACCCTATTTATATAAATAGCACAACAAACAAGATGCATTGATAATTTAACGTGTGAAGTAAACAAGACTAGGAAGATACAGTACAGTGCGTATAATATTATATTTTGTTACTATTACTATGCATCACTATAGCGTTGCAGATATTTTATTGAATATAGTTTTACATAAAATATCTTTATTAAATAGATTGTTCTTATACCAATCACAAATACCTATAGGTACTTTAATATATTGTGATGTTTGCTGAAATATACATTTAAAAGATTATATATATGAAATATATATTCCTATGCTGTATAGAATTATAAATATATGTATATCGTTTGTTATTTAAGATGTTTTAAAGAGATGTTGGTCAGGAAGCGGCTCCCCACTGTTAGCTAGTAGATATACCTACTATTGACTTATTCCTAGTTCTTGTTGAATATTTTGAAAAAGAAAAATGTGTAAAAAAATGTGTAACGTTGAAAATTCCGCGGTCGCTCCGGCGACATCAAAATAAAACATATAGCATGTTTGATTGTGTTTGCTTTGTCTACATCCTCACTATTACTCTAATATCCTTTTGCTAAAGGTGGCAAGCTTCACTTTTCATTCGTTGTCGTATGAAGCGACATATTTACTTACGCCAATGCTGCCCTGATAACAAAGAATGCAGTAATCGACATTTTTGAGATTTTCACTTTTTTCCAGAAATGGCATCCCAAGAGGTTCACGTACATGAAAAAAAAATATTTTCATAAAAAAAATCACTCTAAGTTAGTGTTGCCCAAATGCAAGAACAAGACGAGACTTAGCCAGTCTTGGTCTTGGTCTTGCGCCAATACACCTGGTCTTGGTCTTGGTCTTGGTCTTGCGCTCCCAGTCTTGGTCTTGGTCTTGGTCTTGCAGCAAGAGTCTTGCAAGTCTTGCAATTACCTATTAGTCTATTACTATTTATTAAAGTTTACTTTAAATCTTAGAAAAACGTATTAGAATTGGAACATTGTGAGCTTGAATTAACATAGCCATAGTAAAGATCAAGCAGATTAATAAATAACTGAAGATTTGATAAGAAATTCGAAAAATCAACTGACCTATATGTCGTTTTCCATGGAAGTAACTGTTTCTTAATAAACATTTATGATTTATAAGCTTTGATTTATAACCTAATCATAATACTACTTGCGTGATCAGTATAATGTATTCATTTTCATTCTAAGCACTCTGAAACTTATTTATTCTTTGGAACACCTGTAGGTACTCTTAAAAAAATTCGAAATTATTTTGCATGAGTATACCTACGCCCTATGGCGGCAATCAAATAGTGTCACAAATGTTATGATTTCGGCGTGGCGGCAACGATTGTTTTAGATTTCAAAAGAAGCCGCCGGCGCGTGTATCATAACCATGTACTTCCGAAAAGCGGCAAATTTCTTTGAGAAGTAAGTACAAAACCTTTGATGCCGCATTATCAAAGTGCCGATGGTTAAAACATAACTATGCATGCACTCAGTTTGATTTTAATAGATATTTTTTTATTCGCTATGTTTATGGTATTAGTCGTAATGCGCATAGGTCCAGTTTTTCATATTCTTTGATACAGTTTTTTGCGTCTCATAGAATTCCTAAGCGTACCTACCTATACACCGAACTGTTACACCTAACTACTCAGTGAAATAGCGCTAAGTCCTAGCTGCAAGACGCAAGAGTCTTGCAGGCTATGTCTTGTTCTTGCTCAAGTCTTGCACGGTCAGTCTTGGTCTTGGTCTTGCAAAAAATACGCGGTCTTGTTCTTGGTCTTGGTCTTGCAAAAACGCAAGAACAAGACCAAGACTGCAAGACCAAGACTGAATTTGGGCAACACTACTCTAAGTATGTTTTTTATGTACCTAATGATTTTCGCCGTACTTGCATAAAAACTGCTTCAATGATAAGAAAAAACGCAGTATTAAACATGGCCTAAGAAAGAATGCAGTACTTGCAAGAATACCCTAAAACAGAATGCAGTAATATCCACTACTTTATTATTTTGTTTTAAATTCAGTAGACAAATTGCTAAATTAAAACGCAGTACTCCACATTACTGTATTTAAGTGTAGTAAAGGCTTGCGAAGTCGTAGCAGTGCGATCCATTGCCGCGTTTTTTCTTAGTAAATCAGATCGGTGACGTCATTCGGTGGAGTAATACGTGTGCCACGAGCGGGACTTCGGTGCGCCTCTTGTTGTTTTTTATTTTATTTTATTTCACCCTAATGCTGCATTTATTATAAGAACATGAAGTAGGTTTTTAACATCCGTATAGTTTACTCAATACTTTATTTGCATTCCACGATGTAAAAACTTAGGTCGTAGCTAAGAGACTAAAAAAACCTTAACTTTAAAATGCACCTATATAAATCCTTGAGAAGACACAGTACACTTCAACTTAGTTCCGAGCATATAATAATGGCAATAATTACTAAAAAATAATGCAGTAATCGACTTGTGCTAAGACATAATGCAGTAATACGCGCACGTGCTACATTTAGTATTAGTATCCTGTGACTCGGAAACGACCTGATACTAGACCGAAACGTTGTAATACGTATTATAATTGCATATATTAGTAAATTAAATTAAGGAAAATTATCTTGTAAAAGCTTGATTTTTTTCCGAATTTTTAGATGTATATTATGAGCAATAAAATACGAACATCTTGCTCAGATGATATGAAATATGTTTTTTGCGTTTAACCCGTAACCGCCATTTTGCGATTACTGCATTCTTAGTTATGACGGCAGAATGGCTTCACCACCATTAATTATAACATGATAATTTCTTCAGATATAAAAAAAAATCATGATCAATACTTTTGCTGGTAAGTAAATGATTCTAGTTAATGAGATCCTTGATTAATCTTTCTTGCGAAATTGGATCAAAAGGTTCTAATGAAACATCTTATGTGAGTATAAAAATAAGTTCAGTCCAATTTGTGGTATCAGATTATTAGATTGATTGAAGATGCATCAACTATCGAGTTTTTATTCAAAGACAATGAAAGAGACTTAGACTTTCAGTGGTTTAGCTTTTTGCTGGATTCTATAGGGTATCTGTTTCTTTTAAAGTAAGTGTGAAAAAAAAACAAGTCGTAATATTTACATAACGTTTAATTTATACAAAAAGTATAATTACTCAGACCTTAGACTAAATTTTTGTACAATTTCATTAATTCATTAATTATAATTAAATTAAAGTCAATACTTTCAAGCGTCGCTTACTTGGTAAGCAGTCGGCGACGTTCAAGACTCTTGGTAAGCAGTCGGTGACGTTCACGACTCTTGGTAAGCAGTCGGCAACGTTCACGACTCTTAGAGAGACTTCTCATCTTACTTTATTCACAATTCTTTATTCTCCGATTGCAGATCACATTTTATTACGAGAATAGACGGAGTGCCTCGAGCTTGGTAACATTACAGCTTTACAAACAATTCCTGAGTGTTGCCCTTTTTCTTCAAATTTTAATGCCCTAGCATATTCTTAGCCTTCAATCCTTTTTAATAAAGTCCTGAAGCATTCCATGTATTTCGCCATTTTGTAAAAAATCTAATATATACATAGTTTTCACTAAAAACTTACATTAATACATACATGCGTAATTTGTGACATTTGCAACGTCAATACTGAAGATCCTGTGATAACTTAATTATTGACTATTTTATATTAGTACTAGGATGCTAGGAGCCTCCAGGGTCTAGTACACATAGCCGCCGTTAGAGTCGTAGCCCTGGCTGATGGTGGCCGGCACGCCGCCACCCCCTCCGGACGAGTGGCCGCCACCGAAGCCAGAAGAGCCACCGGATGAGTAACCACCTGCGCCTCCTCCTGATCCACCTCCTGAGGAGTATCCACCGCCACCTCCTGATGGGTATCCACCGCCACCTCCTGATGAGTGGCCTCCACTGCTACCACCCGATGAGTATCCGCCCCCTCCTCCACCAGACGAGTAGCCACCGCCGCCTCCGCCGGACGAGTAGCCTCCAGAACCACCGCCATGGCCGCCACCACCTCCGCCTGATGAGTAGCCTCCTGAGCTACCACCGTGTCCACCTCCACCGCTGGAGTGGCCACCTCCCGAAGAGTAACCGCCGGAACCACCCGAGGAGTATCCACCACCACCACCGCCGCCGCCAGATGAGTGTCCTCCGCCGCTATGTCCACCGCCACCACCGCCGCCGCCATGTCCGCCGCTGCCGCCACTGCTAGGAGCGCCATAGCTACTTGAAGGAGCGGCGGGTGCTCCGTAAGAACTGGATGGAGAGCTGGCCGGGGCACCATAGCTTGAAGAAGGACCACTTGAGCCAAAACCGCTACCACCTCCGAAACCACTGCTTCCAAAGCCACTGCTGCCGAAGCCGCTGCTGCTGAACCCACCGCTGCCACCACCAGATGAAGGAGCTCCGTAAGAGGAGGATGGAGGAGACGCGGGAGCGCCATAAGACGAGGATGGGGGAGAGGCAGGAGCACCGTAAGAACTCGAAGGTGGTGAGGCTGGAGCGCCATAAGAAGAGGATGGGGGAGAGGCAGGAGCACCGTAAGAACTCGAAGGTGGTGAGGCTGGAGCGCCATAAGAGCTTGATGGTGGTGATGGTGCACCATACGAACTGGACGGAGATGATGCGGGCGCACCATATGAGCTGGACGGAGGGGAAGGAGCACCGTATGAGCTAGATGGGGCAGATGAGGGGGCGCCGTAAGAGCTGGATGGTGGAGAAGGAGCTCCATACGAGCTTGAAGGAGGGGATGCAGGAGCGCCATAAGAGCTAGATGGCTTCGATGGTTTAGGCGCACCATAAGTCGTGGAAGGTCCAGTTGGAACACCATAGCTGGTCGCTGGTGGTCTCGCCGGAGCACCATAAGAACTGGAAGGCTTGGAAGGAGGAGGGCCATAGGAACTGGATGGCTTCGATGGTGGGGGTCCATAGGAGCTGGATGGCTTAGAAGGAGGTGGTCCGTAGCTTTGTGATGGGGGTCCGTAGCTCGACGATGGTGGAGGTCCATAGCTGCTTGATGGTTTCGGTGGACCGTAGCTTGGTTTAGGAGGGCCATAGCTTGGTTTAGGAGGGCCATAGCTTGGTTTAGGAGGGCCATAGCTTGGTTTAGGTGGGCCGTAGCTGCTTGAAGGGCTTGGGGCGCCGTAGGATGATGACGGCCGGCCACCACCGTGGCCACCGCCGCCGCCACCACCGCCTCCGTGTCCGCCGCCTCCATGTCCACCACCTCCGTGGCCGCCACCGCCACCTCCGTGACCACCACCACCACCTCCGTGGCCGCCACCACCACCTCCGTGGCCACCACCACCACCACCTCGAGGAGGTGGGAGGTACGAGGAACTCAGGGGAGCTGCAAACAAGGGAATTGGTGCTTTTATTTCATATTGTAAGTAATAGTCGTTCGTAGAGCCTCTGTGATGAAGACAAATGATAACAGTTTAAATTGTTTCTGCCTACCCATAAGGGAAGAAGGCATGAGATTATGTACGAGTATGTATTGTATATTGGAATCACTGTTTGATTTGTAGTGTAATGATAAATCATTGTTAAGTTTGCCTGCCGTAACTGTTTCTTCAGATAAAAAAAATACTTTATTAACAATAGTCTGGCTACTGGATTAGTAACATTACTTTTACGGTAAAAATACCTACAGCATTTTAGGGTTCAGCTGAAAATCCAAATATAAGAAGTAAGTAAATCAAAATCAATCTGCCTAGCCTTTTCCCAACTATGTTAGGGTCGGCTTCCAGTCTAACCAGATGCAGTTGAATACCAGTATTTTACATGGAGCGACTACCTATCTGACCTCCACAACCCAGTTACTGGGTAGCACGATGCCTCATGGTAAGACTGAAGTAAGTAAATCATTCAAGTTTACATTATAATTTGGTTCAGGACAGAGGCTCCTGGTCAGTATTTGAATGGTTGGGAAGTAGCTTACCTTCTCGTTTGTACGTCTTCCTAGGAGTGGCCGCGGCTGCCGACAGCAGCAGCAGCGCTGGCAGCACCTGGAATAAAAGACGTTGATCATAAGACATTTGAAATGTGAATAATTTGTATATACTTATGATGTTCGCTAACAGTAGGATTAGGATGGGTCTGAAAAACCGGAATTAAAAGTAGTATCCGTGGCTGCTAATTGTAAGAGCCCAATAAAAATACTACCAGTTTATTCTAAGGTTTGGATGTTTGGAAATAATATTAAATTAGACGCCCAGGGATAAAACAAAAATATTTAGATGACCAAGCTTTCTGTACGTCCCAAGGCCTACATAATTCAACCTTATTATATTTTAGAAACTGCCAGTAGATTAACAACAGTCGCTACGTTTACAACCTTGTGTAAACAGCAATTATAAAAATACTGGTCAAAACCTCACATGACATCCAAGGAGACCTATCAGAGGCGGACGTGTGCCGCAAGACAATGTTCTCTTGTAACCACATTGCCACACTTTCCCACCGCCCGATCGCCCCTATTGCCACACCAGCTAGTGATGTACTCGCGAAGCTGCGACAAATGACTGGCAATTGATATAAATGACGCGGTTTTGTTGGCAAATAGTGGCAAACCTTGGGCCTTTAATTGGTTTTTGTGTCTTGTTAGAATTAATTTGTGCGGTTTGAGAAAAGTGGAGGATTTTGTGAAATGGGTTTGGGTCTAAACAAATAGCTATGCAAACCAATGTTATTGGGCAAGTACTTTAATTGAAGCCTACAAGTGCGTAGTCAATTCTGTCAAAATTCCTTTGTCTCTTTTGAATACCTATTGAGTTTCAGCCTACTATGGTATCAGCTCTTTTGGCAATCCTATTGTAATTCCACAACCGTTTCGATCATTTAAAGATGTGACGAATTTACGAATCTTACAATTGAACCAACTTTTGACCATAAAAGTAAACATTGTACCAAATTGATTCAAAATAACTCTTAACCAGTCATTTAGTTGTCTCCTCACGCACATTGGTCGAAATCCTTGCTGCATAGATTATCTAGTAAGGACACAGTCGTTGCGCGTGCGTCGTAAATACCACGCGTTAGTGCACTTTCACGGACACTGATGTTATCTCCAAACGTTTGAGTGTTTCTACTTTCATGTAATTTAAATAGTATACTTAGTTAGCTTGGCTGTGGTCCTGACACGCACATTTTTACCACTTCTTTCGTCACACCTGTCGTAAAACCATTCGTTTTTCACGACTTCGAAATCGGTCCTGTACACCTATGTGACCTGGGGATCTACTCCGAACATAAATCCGAAATATCGGCCGAATGGTCAGTCGTTTCTTTACTACGGCTAACTTACGCTGACCACGGAAAAAAAAATCTGGTCAAGAAAGATTCGGACTCGCGCACCGAGGGTTCCGTACGTATATATGATGTCAATTATTTCTGAAAAACTGTGCTATTTAGAGACATCGTTTTATTTTTCCTGTAATGTTTACATAAACTTCTATCATAATTTCAGATTTTTCTGTAAGCAAACTTCGGAGACAAGGGGGGGGGGGGGGGGGGTTTACATTTTTCATCAAAAGTCGAAAACTATGACGCCTAAAAAAAAATGTTTAAGAATGTGCAAACAACGCTCTTTCGTATGATACTCCCATGCCCTAGTAGACTCCATTCGAATTTTTAAGACCCCCTTTCAGGCCCTTTTGCAAAAAAGATATTTTTTTTTTAATTTCTTTCTTGTTTGAAAAACAGTTGGGTAAACGTCATCTAAAACTGTTCCAAACAAGTTGATAGCATTAATAGTTCTTGAGATATCTAGGTGTGACCGACAGACAGACAGACATACTTAGTCTCACCATAAGGGTTCCTTTTTACAATTTTTTACGGAAGCCTAAAAAAAGACAGTCGAAGAGATAAGCCAAAGTCAAAACTGTGACTTGAATTCGGGTAAGAACTCAAAGTCAAAAAAGGAATCTTTGGAAGTTATAAAACGGCCGAACATTCGGCCGATACTTCGGTTTAGCGCTTTGGAGTAGACCCCCTGTGTAGTTGGCGTCTTAAATATTCATGGAAGCTATTTCTATTTTATGTTGCCGCTCAAGTATATTTTCACCTCTTTATTTTGTACCTTTGAGTGTGAAATTATTATTAAGTAAAACCCATATTTCCATAATATACGTCATAGTTCTTAACATAATCACATAATCGTGAGTTCATATTGTATGTAATCATATCGAATCCCCACGCAAGTATTAATCGCAGCGTATCTGCAGAATAATTACAGTTAATCTGAGTTTCTAATTAAACTCACATGTATCCATGATTATAAAGTAATTATTTAGCTTCATTTGTGGTTGATTTACTGTTATTTCCTATGTTTGCTTTTCAGAGCTGTTTGATTTTCTATGTAATTTTTACCCGACTGCCCCAGAAGGCGGGTAATGTTTTTCGAGAGTATGTATGTCTATTTCTTTGTCACGCTCTGTAGCCTAAACGGCTTGATGGATTTTAACATAGGAGGTTCGTTAGATTCGTCTTAACTGTGGGAGTGACATAGGCTATATAATATGCATCTCGAAACACAAAAAAGGGAGGGCAGGTTTAAAAAAATGCTTACAACAATATTGGTATCAAATAAAAGCTAGTAATGAGTCAATTCCAAATAAACTAAAAAGCTTGAAAGCAAATTATTTAAAAAACACAAAACTTGACTGCAAAATCACAACTGAAAAGAGAAAATAAGCATTTATTGAACTTTGTTTTCTATAAGATATGTCACCCCGGACAAACTAATAACCTGAAATAATATGGTGTAACTTTTGTTTGTCTGCGATATCTTACAAAATCCAAAGTTCAATAGATAATAATGCTTGTTTTTCTCTTTTCAGTTGTCTTTTTGCAGTCGGGGGTTTTTGTTTTTTAAATAATTGGCTTTATTCATGCTAATTTCAATGAGCAGAGTGAACGCAGGGTCTTAAAAAACAGCGTCAAAGGAATCTTTGTTGTACATTTACTTTTTATTCCAGCGGACTACTAATTCGCGTAATTGTTTAGGGTAAACCAGTAAGCGATTTAATTTCCAGTGGAACATGCCAAGGTGTAGCATCTTATGTGTTGGTGCCTTGTATCGGAGATCCTCACGTACTCTAAAACCTCGCAAGGCACGGTAGCATTGTGAAATACGTGCTTAAGTTCTCTCCAACGAATGTAGGTACTAACAAACACTTGCAACGCTGCTAACAATCAAATTTCAGTTCCGGAAGAGATTAGCAGTCATATATCCGCACATGCTGATGTGGTGGGAATCATAATGACACGATGACATAACACGCGATGTCGTACGCTCATCTGCAATGACTATTGACCTCAGAGAAAGCTGATGACATGTACTTTATGCTAAACATGTCAACTATGATGCAACGAGGTTAAGGCGCCAGTAGTAAGGTCGGCCGCGTGATGGGTGACCGTGGACAGTTTTGTAATATTAGGAGATTGAGGTAAAGATTTATGTTTTGTGGTCGTAGCTGGAGCCAATGTGAAAGGGTCAAACCTTTCGTTACTGTTAGGCAGAATAATTCAAGTTTCCAGTCATTCCAAATTTACACTGAAACTAATCCTTTGAAGATATTCGAGGACTTTGTATCATCCAGCAGGGCTGACATGACCCCCGCGACTACTATACTCACTCGCATCGAAAAGATTTGTTTCTTTCTGTCACTTTTCTCGTTTCCCGCCAGCGATGCCAATACTTATAATATTTCTCGTTTCCCGCCAGGCAGCGATACCAATACTTACAATATTTCTCGTTTCCCGCCAGCGATGCCAATTACTTATAATATTTTTCGATAAACTCTAACCTAACTTATTTTGAATCTTGACAATAATAACGTCTTGGCGAATATCTTGGAAACTATTACCCGTTTTGGCTAATATCCAATTACCACTGTCATCAAATATCCGCGGACTTTCATTTCGTGAAATGATTCACAATCTACACTTAAACGTCTTAAACCCAACCAGAAGAACAGGCGCCAATCTTAACGATTGTAAATAGCATTTTTTTTTACTAATTAAGGCATTCTCTAGTTTGTATGGAGCCACGTGATTGGCTCTGTTAAAACGGAGGCAATCAGTAATTATGTCAGGGTTCTATGGGGAAATCATAGTGATTTGAATGAAACTGGGATCTTTATAGAGAAGACAATTATGTTGGTAAAGATGTACCCACGGAAGATAACAACAATAAGATAAGATAGCAACATTTTATTTGCAAAAACAACAACAACAATTTTTCTTTCTTTCCTTTTTTCTTTTCTTGTTTGTGAAATCCTAGGACAATGTATAAAATTGTTCAACTATCGCTTATTCAAGCGCACTGTGCCATAGGCCTTAACAAATTGTTTTAAGCGCTGTTCGCACCGCAGCATAAACAGAAACTCCGCTAATATTTTTAACAACTACCCTACTAATAACACTAATCGGTTATTTTGTTGCTTTTATTGTATTTTCTCTGATTAATGTAATCTTTTGAGAAAAAAAAAAAAAAAATGTCTGAAACCGTAATATTATTTATGCGATCATCAAGATTCGCTGTAGAGTTTTTTTTAGTTTATCTCTTAGTGACGGTTACAAAGAAAGGTCCCAGGATACATTTACGTAATCACCACAATTGGCATAGCGACTGGTGATTGCAGACTCAACCGACGGAAATTGGTTACGTTAGTCAGAGACAAGCTTTAAAAGACTCTTGTGCCAGTATGTCACCGGCCTCCCATGCTCCTGAATAGAGCAGAAAAACGTAAACATTTAACTTACCTATCAATTTTTTGACATTGGCAGCACCTCGAAAGTGTGGAAAGATAAACAAATACGTTTTAACATAATTAAGAGATAATCCTGCACTAATTAATGCACTTTCACGCGTTGATTATATCATTGTTATATCGTTTATGTTAAACGTTGCTTTTCATGGTCCCGTGCTCAAAGAGGTCGGAGCTAAGACTTTTATTTAAAGTAGTAGAGATCTCCGGACTAGACAGTCTCCGCCAGTTTCTAAAAGGCCGGTGAAGTGTCTAATCAGTTAATTTTATGTCAACTCTTACGTAAGCTGTAGTGGTTGGTAGTAGGAAATAACAGCCGTCAGTCAATAAACTTGAAATATGATTATACAAATGATAACATTTTGAAAAAGGCTGACAGAAACGAGGGCCAGGCTACTGGCATAGTCATTAGTTGCTTAAAAGCTAAGCTAGAAAGCATTTACCGCTTACTAGCAGCTTTATTTTCACCAAATACGATGCTTCCATTGAAAAAATTATACCTACACGGTAAATAAAAAACAACTTCAGTTATTGCTGCTAAACAACTTCAGTTATTAGTAGCCATGTTTCAGTGAAGTGTCGTTTATAAACGTCGACGCGAACTATATACGAGTACTCGCCAGCGTGATATGATGTGACGTGTATGGACGTCGACGTGTGTTTATGTGAACAGCGTGTCGTGTAAGCGGAACATTCAAATTGTAGCGTTAGATACGCGCGTTCGGCCACGGAAGTGGCGGGGGCGGCCATTACATGGGAGATAGTGAACAATTTAACACGATTGTAGTGAGTTCATTGATTTTGTAGTAATACTTCAGACTTATTTAATCAATTATGTAATGTACATAATAAAAATCTTAAATTAATTTACTGACATACAACGCACAGCCTAAACCGCTGGGTTTAGAAACATGTCATTTGCCCCGGTGTTGCTTATGTGTAGCGATAGTGAGCACTAACGAACGATTTTTGAAAATGAATGAAGGGGTTAAAAAGGGGATGAAATTTTTTATGGAAAAGTTAGGAAAGTTTGGAATTTTTGTTGAAGGAAAATCTCATCGGCTTGTTTCAAGAGAAAATTATTATTATTATAAATTCGACTTGAGATTTTTGACGATTTATAATGTAGGTACTGAGTGCACAGAGAAGTGTACCTGTACCTGTAAATGAAATCAAGCGTTACTTACACCGTAGGTACTTTATAAAAATGCCAATCGAATCCAATTTCACGCGTTTAACTCTTTTGTTAGGCGCATTTGATTAAATCGCTCCGCTCTTACTCTCACTGTTTTCAAAGCCCCGCCGCTCCGTTTAGCAGCCCATACCAACAACAAGTAACAACGCTGTTTCAGAACAAAACTTAATCACTTAAGTGCATCAAATTCGCGCTGTTCACTTAGTGCAAGCACCTCACATAATGTTACTTACATTATGTTATAACTATCAGGACATCTAGTAGCAGAACACGATGCGATGCGATGTAACAATGACTGTAATTATGTGATATAATAAACATCATGATGATGTGTTCGTGATGATTAATGATTCACATTGTGAACACAAGTAGAGCCCGAATTAACTTTCTTGTTAGAAACTATGAGTACACATGTGAAAGGCTTGCTTAAAAGTTAGCATCAAATTTAAGAAGGTATAAAATACCGACTAGTAGAGGTGACAATTTAGCGATTGGTTTCACTGTTACATTTCTAGTCCAGGATTCTCAAGTGGCTAGAAACCATTACTTTACTACCCCCAAAATTGCACGCAAGTAGTAACTCACTCTCCAGTTAAAAAAAAAATTTCAAAAGCAGATTTATAAAAAATCTCTAAAATTGGTTTCTACCAAGATATCTCTTTAAGATCTTGAAAGCATAGATAACAAACCGATTTCTAGGTAATCCTTCCTCTAAGTCCGTCACTCTCAGTATCCAATCTGCTTTAGATGCTGCCTTAGAAGCAGTCTGTCGTTGACTTCCTATCAGCCACAAAGTCGCGGAAATGAGTTCCACTTACGACGACACTCGTTACTGCGCCACTTACTAAGGTATGGAACCTCCTGACATTTATTGGATGTCAATCTGTGGGCCAGGGCTGTCGCGACGGAGTTCAATATAAGTATATGCGTGAAGCATTCATCATATTGAGGGGTATAAAGTAATTGGTACGTAGGTAAACAAATAAAAGTTAAGCAAGTTAACAAATAAAACAATCGCTCCACATGGCAGCCCTCTTGTAGGTAAACACATGTTCACACACAACTTCTTGAACATACAGATACACATAACGATATACGCTTGCAAGTTTGGAAACCCTGAAGCAAGATGGCGGCTGTGTGCGTCATATATCTCACGGGAAATTTGCGCGGGAACCACAGCACGCGACAATACGGCTGTGCAACGTGTGCATATTGTTCTCTCCGAAATGGTGCGAATGCTTCAACTGGACCATTGCTCTGCATTGCTCGTCTCCGGTTGCCACAGGCAGGATCTTGAGCAATTTGATGGAAAGATCTCTTTATGATTATTGTGAGATGGGATTTTTAATCCATAATTGCTTATTGTGTGATATAAAACTTGGTGCAAATTAATGGGATCTTTATTGTTGTGAAAATCTGAATTGAATTCCTGTTTGGTCACAATCATCATCTTCTTCACAATATAACAAATACTGTTCAATAAACGACTATGCAATACGCCTAGATGCTAACTCCTCGCCTAGTATCATAGTAACCCACTTCCCCCATTGAAGTCATTCTTATAACTGATTGAAGTAAGAAGGCAATTTAATCATGTGTGAGGAAAAACTTGATACCAGGAATGAATCAGTGCCGTCTATGTAAAGAATAGTATTGCAGGTTACATAAGCCATTATGCCAACTATTCAGAAGCAAACTTCTGACAGTTCTGACATTAGATAGAATTTGCCGATTGTGATATTATCGACGAAGATCTTCTTAACAACGGAACAATTTCCGGAGTTCCGTCTTTTTATGGGGCCTCCAATTACATTGTGCACTCTGAAAAGATTAATCAACTTGAAAGTCACTTAATAACCGAGCGGGAACTAATTAATAGAGGCGAAATTAAATACTAATACAGACTTCCTCCCGTGAATAGTCAAAAAACTAATCTATTAATCTTAAAAGCCGTGTTTATACTTCACACGCTTCATTGTTTACATTAATAGTTGTTTTTCTGACCCCGAGGAACATGAAGTGGGCGCCATGACACTTTCGAATCCAACATGGCGGCAACGTTTTTCCCGCCCATTTTCACCGCGGAGGTTACGCAATTATAATAATGAGTTGTTGTTGATAAGTTGTATGTCTGGGCTAATGGGTTGTTCGTGTTTTCGTGCATCTTTGCAACAATGCAGGATGAGCGGCGGCATTGAATATTTCCACATTATACTTCCTGATAAAAATACGATTTATCAAAGTTGTAAAACTTTTACTTCTGGGAATGGATTAGAACGTTTAAGATTAGTTTCTCACGCAAATGGGTGACTGTATTATTTATAGGAGACGGGCTCACAAACCTCGTCCTAACACTTGTTACGCAATATTATTACTAATTCATCTGAAGCTACCTGAGTGATGGGAGTGAGAATTACCGTATAAATAGAACAGTGAGTAATCATTAATTACATATGGTCTTTATATTTTTCGATAGTATTTTACTACAACCATAAATCTCCTCGTCACCATTGTTATGTTGAAAGTGAAATCTTCGTAAAGACTTAAAAGAATAACATACAAAATACCTCGTGAGCCCTAGAAAGCTCATTGAAATCGATAAAATTACGAGAGGTTATCGCAGATATTGATTACTTACATAAATAAATAGTTACTTAGTATGTAATCGATATACATATCACCACCATTTAATTAATTAAGTCGGTATGTGACTTTTTAACGTAAATGAGACTTTCATTATCAATTTATTATTTTTGATCGTAATTCATTTAAATCAGCTGTCAAAAGTAATGGCGGTCAACTGTTAAGTTGGAATAGCGAATTTAAAATTAAGCGAGTGCATTCCTTAGTGAGTTTATAGTTTTTATGTAACACAAATATTATCTGGGTTGGCAACGCAAGTGACCATTGCGACTGCCCGCAACGATTTTTGCATTAATACGAACATATTTTATTTTTTTGGTCAGCGTTATGTATTGTAATGTAAGTTCGCGCCATTTTTGTTGTTACATCACTGTATATTTTACCGATTTTGATTATTATTTATTTCATTATTTGCGAGTATTTTTGGTATTGTTACGTACATAATGTTAACGAGATCTGCTATCGTAGCATAGAGGATTCTAGGGCATAAAGTATTAGAGCAATGCGATTATCAAGTTTAATAAAAGTCAATGCCAATTTAGAAATACTTGTTTACCTAAAAGGACCTACGGACATGCGTGTTTTGTTGCATATCCATTATATATTACCTACATCAAACTAATGCACTGATTATGTAATAATTAATTAAAATCAATGTAGGTGAATACCGAGAGGTAGCTAACTTGTTTGTGTCAATAATTAAAGTGGTTAACATCAAACTGATTACTTTTCATTAGCATAACTCACGATCGCTCAACTATTTGAATGTGGGTCGAATTACAGTAAAAAGTAATGTTGTTTAACTAGACAATTATTAGATTACTTCATAGGTCTTGTAGTGTCGAGAGCTGTTCCCAAGCGTAAGGCTCTAAGTCTTAGGCTTTTTTTTTTTTTTTTTTGGGTGGGAAATTATCAAATAACTTCTCCCGCTCTGGGCGGAGCGGGAGGGCGTGTCAGACTTTTACTGACTAAAACCCACCCGTGTTCCTTCATTTGCCTGTGTGCCAGGGCCACGATATCCCTTTCGGACAAACTCGCAACCCCGGCAGGCATTGGTCCTAACGGACCCCGTCATTTGGTGCTGACATCTCTTTGAGGCGCGCGTGAAACACAACGCGCCGTCGACCCGGGCCTGGTCCTTATCGGACGGCGAGCTACCCATCGCTCACCGTCCGCAGGCCCGCGCCTACGGTGGCCGGAAATCGGCTTGCGACTCCCGACGCCCGGGGCGTCTCCTGCGGCGACTAAGGGCGCGAGGGCGCGAACCTTGTCTCACCCTCACGCGTTCTGCCTCCTCCTTCGCTAGCATAACTGCTTCGCAGAAGGAGGTGACGGCCTCCCATGCACTCTCGCTCCGAACCATGGCCTGAACCAGGGCCGGACGCGAGAGATCGCCGCCGCCGATCGCCTCCGTGAGGACACGGCGGTGCTCCGCCCAAGCTGGGCAGACCTCCACCGTATGCTCCACCGTGTCCTCCGGGCGATCCACACAGTGGTGACACCCGGGCGTTTCCTCCCGCTTAATCCTAAACAGGAACCTCCCGAAACATCCATGTCCGGTGAGGACCTGCGTCAGGCGGAAGGTGAGGACGCCGTGGCGCCTCTCTAGCCACTCCTCAAAAAAATTCTTAGGCTGGATACAGAAAGAGTCATGTATTTTCCGGCTAAGAAATTCTAAGAAGCAGATCGATTTAATACTTACTACTTTTTTAGATAGTCTTTGAAAATGAATGTCCTTTTAGTGGACGTGAAGTTGGTTCCAATTATTGTAACATTGAATAATTACTATCTGCCCTCGCTGCAACGTCAATAAAAAACTTAATTTATCGCGAATATGCAAAAACGGAAGCCAACTTATAAACCAGAATAACTCTGTCATAATAATCATCGCAAACTGTTCCCATAGCGAAAGTAAAAGTTTATCCATTCAAAATATTACCGCAGCGTCCATCTCTGATTTACAAAGGCATTACCTAACATTGTACGCATTGAGGTGACAATGTATCGTGTTCTTAACGATAGTGTGACGTATTATGTAAGTACAAGCGACCCGATGTTTTTATGAAGCGACCTGTGTGCCTGTCACAGATGGATGTTTTATTCAAACGTGACGTGACGAGTAAAGACATGGTTATTACTTTACATTTTTTCTGCCAGGTGAGGTTCTAACAGGTCAGCTGTTTGCTTCATTCTTACGATGTAAGAGATACTTAATCCTCGTTTTGGGGAGACCCGTTGTAGCAGTGTTTGCTTCGCGTGATGAGTTTGAGAAACAGCAAAGGTTCCTTGTGAAGACAACGTCTGTAAGCTTTCTTTAAAATGAAATAAATAATCAAAGGCCTCATAAAAGGATAATGGAACTTTTAGACTATTATAAATATCTCATCTATAAACTATTGACGAGAATGTGATAAAAAGTGACTCATATT
Source organism: Tiliacea citrago (assembly GCA_963921375.1). Taxonomy (NCBI): domain Eukaryota; kingdom Metazoa; phylum Arthropoda; class Insecta; order Lepidoptera; family Noctuidae; genus Tiliacea; species Tiliacea citrago. Next base: position 27,044,255 of record OY992790.1, on the reverse strand, counting down.
ATGTAACTCTATTGTAAGCGAGTTTGAACAAATGTGGAAAATGCTAAGCGTTGACATTTTGTGAAAATTTAAGAATGGACTAACTTAACCTAAGATAGAATATACAACACAGAAGGAGGGTAGGTAATTAGATATCTACATAAAATAGGCCGATTTAATTGGAGTGTTCCAATCCAGCTCTAAATGTACAAAAAGCCTATAAACATAGGTTAGCAGCTATGTGCACAGTGTGTACGAATTTGTAGGAAAGTGAGTGAAACCGGGCGTCATAATAGTATGAATGGAGGCTGTTTTGTTTCGTAAACAATGGTGGCGAGAGATCTTGCGGCGACTATGACCGGCTAGGTTATATGTGGAGTAGCGCCATGGACATACTTTTTTCTGAGCTAGAAGTTATAAAAGAGCTGCGTCTTAGGAGCTTTATAGTTTCAGGTGTAGATGATATCATTATCATATACACCTGGAACTATACCATCTAACAACTAACCAGCTCGATCAACGACAACATGTCGATGCCCATGCATGGAGATGTAAAGGTGTGTGATGCCTAGCAGACAAGATGTCAATCAAAGATGGTCAAAAACGAATCCAGAATACGATCTTACAGCGGGTTTTGGTAGAATTTTGCCTAGGTAAAGCTGTAGCTCTATGGACAAGATTATAAAAGATTACATGATGTTGATTTTAGGCTATCAAATAATGAGCCCCACTGACTCAGCACTTTAACACAGATCTTTGGAAGAAATCATTTCATTACTACTAAGATAAGGAAAATGAACAATACATGGATAGTGACATAACATTAAATACCGATCAACGCGATATTTCCGACCATAAGATAAGTGATCTGCTATGAAAGTCATGCATTTACGAAGCTGCACGAGCATTTACGAGGACTCACGAAGACGCACGAGTTCTCACGAAGTTTGCTACAGTTTCGCCACACTCTGTGCCTAATTGATCCTATCAGTTATTTCTATTGTGGAATCTGGTATAATTTAGGACAATATGTAGCTGTTCTCTTGAATATAGGCACTGGAGAGGGGTGGGGTAGGCCTAGGCTATAATCACCATTTTGGTATGGTTATTGGTGATTACAGAGAAATCCTCAATGCCAACCCGCGCCGCGGAACAAAAATTGATGACTGCACGAAAAGCTCTTAGATGTTTTAGTAGATTTGTGCCTGAACTATTCTACTGAACTAATATAAGTTAATACCTACCTTGATAGACACTTTTTACCCACAAGCTTCTTTTATGTCAATTAATAATGATATATAATTATGTCTCAAAAGACTGTAGCTTTGTAAACCATCTTCTATTTTGTTAAGTACTTGGTACTTGTTGACGGGCCTACACTGTCCTCCCATACCTATTAACACTGTAACTTGAAAACATTGTAAAGGCCCTTTATTTTTAAAAGAGTAACCGTGGAGTTTCTTGCCGGCTCTTCTCCATAGGAAACGACCAATTGGAACCGTGCATCTAGCTTCTGACGTTTCATAAGTGCCCATGTAGGTTTGTGTGTAATAAAATATCGAGCAGTAGCGAAGCTACAACTTCCAGTAGAGGGAAGCTGAAGAAAAAATTGTTCAGTTCACATACATTCAAGATAAAATCAAAATTACCTTAATTTTTTTTGTCATTCCTTTACTTTTCTTAATTGAACGCCATCTAAATTTGTCGGAACTCTTAGTTAAAACAGAAAATGTAAACTGCGTTCGCGACTTAGGATACCTATAGTCTATTCTAAAAACACGTACGCACCTAGGTACACGTTTTTATCTTATTACTTATTAAATACCTGTAATGACTATGTACTATATTATTAAGTAATAGTAAACTCAGATAGAGTCTTTGTTCCGAAGGGAAGCCGGTAGGAATGGGGTTGTATGAAGCCGTCGCCCCTGATATCGAGTAACTAAAAAAAAAATGATTTTAAACCCACAATTCATCGCTTACAAAATTGTAAAGGATATTATATCAAAACCAAAATATTTTATTTGACATGGTTTATGTGAAATAAAATATTTTGATTTTGATTTTTTTCAACATTTTCCATTGATCCTAAACAAAATCGTTTTCGGATGACTAACCAAAATCGAGTTGCGTAAACTGAAATAAAAGATCAGATATCGTTGAGGACAATGTCAAAGACATAATTTCATACATTTAACGCATACAGATATCGAATTGACATTCTATAAAAATATCGTATCCCTTTACATGGAAAGTCTCTCTCACTGAAATACACACCTATGTATTTTTAAGCCTGCCTAGTACATGGCTGAATTTATTTACTTAAACAAAGCACATGCATAATTATGTACAATTTCCAATAATAACTTTGATCTCAACTGGCTTCGGTAGCATAGCCTAGTTATGTTAAGTGGGTCACAGTGTAACAACATTGGGAGCATGTGGGACACAGGTACTCGTACAGTATATTATAGCTTGCACAAGGCTTGATTGGGATTGTGGTTTGTCACAGGATATAATGTAACTAAGTATTGTTTGTTCATAGTTGTATTGCTACATTTCTTTCTTTGTTTGGAGGACTACGAATTGCAGTAAGAGTCAAGGCTAAGATACTCATAGTATGAGTTATTTGTGTTGTTGTGTGATCTACTGCTAAGACGACAACGTGGATATATTAGTATTAACAATAACGGTTATCTTACGAAGGTTGTGTAACTGGGTATTTATGCAGTATTTACTCGCAAACACTTTCAATTTTGCACATATTTAATAAGACCACAAACAAAAGATCCCTTTCCAAATGTGCGAAATCTAAAGCATAATACTCGTATGAACAGCGTTCTACTAAAGCACATTTATAAGTATAACCGAGACATAAAAATGATGCAACGTCTAAACTGTTGCCCTTCCGATCCACTTCCCATTCATAAGCGATCGCCGCCTCTGGGCGATAAATCACACTGTTCAGTGTTCACGCTGTTCACACGGTAATTATGTCTGCGCATGAGTTGACTTATCGCGCGGCCGCACTACACACCATGCACTTGTTAGGATGATATTATTTAATGATTTTCCTAGGCTGTGGCAGGATGTGGAACTGTGGAAGGTTAGGGGGATAGTAAGCAGAATCTTCCGCGTATGGCAAGGATTTCAGAATCGGAAAATTTGAGTCAGCTAGGTCATGGAACTTAGAAATGTCAGCAATGTTAGTGTTGCAACATAACTACGTCTGGGTGCAACAATGCGGTATTTAAAGCATGCCAAATGCATCTTATTTACATAGTTTTCACTTTTCAGCATCGCAATGTGACACTTATGATATTTACTATCTCTTGCCCGCGTGTATTTTGTAATTCATAATTTTTTATAAGAATATTCAGGATTAAAAAGTAGTCTATGTCCTTCTCCAGGTTCAGGTCTTGTCTTTGGCTGCTTATTTCTCAAATTTCATAACGACTGATTCAGTGGTTTAGGCGTGCAAACGACAGGCAGACCATTACTTTTGCTTTTATAATATTACTAACTGCGCCCCGCGGTTTCACCCGCATACTTTTCGATCCCGTGGGAATATCGAGATCAAAAGTATCTATCTCCTAACCTAGGTCATGGTATATACATGCGCCAAATTTCATCCAAATCTGTTCAGCCGTTTCAGCGTGAAATCGTAACAAACAAACAAACTCACTTTCGCATTTATCATAACAGATTCCTATGTTAACCGTCGGTGTGTAGCGCTCCCCAGTAAGCGTCAATTAGTGTTATCTTAATAAGTTAACAGCCTCTTTTAGTAATACGTTATAATAGTTACTGCTATATTATGAGCGGTTCATCTTATTGTTATTATGTCGACGCTTTGTAATACTTTGTCATGTCTTATTCAATGTGGTAGGGCTTTGACTTTAGCTACTTTCTTTCTAGCTTTTTCTAGCCTTTTGTTTGGATACTATTGTAATAAAACTAACACCAATTAGATGATATTATTATCATTAGATATTCCATTATTTTCATGATATTTAAACACTCAGTCTCGTAGTTCAATGATCAAGATATTTTTTGTTTCATATTTAAACATATTATAAATTAAATACATTATTCAGCTGCATCCGGTTAGACTGGAAGCTGACCCCAACATAGTGGGGAAAAGGCTAGGCGGATGATGATGATATTATATATATATAATTCGTTTTTCGAGTCTGTCTGTGTGACCGCGTTGTTCATTCAAAATACACAACGGATTTGAATGCGGTACACACCAGCATGTAGAGAAATTATTGCGAGAGGTTTATGTATATACAAGATAATACAGCGTGTTACGGAGAGTATATACATATCAAAGGCACGAATTATTTTGGTGATAACAAACTACATGGCAACATTTTTTTAATAATAACTACATCATTGTAAAGTTAAGAAACATTTAACTAATAAAAATCAAAAATTTCTAATTGAATTCTATGGGTCTCCCTTGTTTGACCGAAAGGAATTTGACAAATTTTCACTTCCCAAAACATTTCTCGCATAATTTCATTTGCCAAATTATTACTTAGCAAAAAATCTATTCACAAAAAATTGTAACGCAAACCTAATGTTTGACAAATGAACGTTTAAACTATAACTTGTTTACCAACTAGTACTTTTAACATTTTTTATTTAGTCAAATATTTCAGTTGGAATAACAGTTTTTACGCAAAATCAAATAATAATATAAATAAGTAATTAACCTAATCTAAATAGTTCAGATCCGGGTAACCTACTAAAAACAATCTGTTTTTCTATTAATGCAAGTCATTTCTGGCACTCGCCGGCCGCTACCGCGGCACCGCTCGCTTCGCTCGCTCGGCTCGTGCGTAGGAGGTCACAGTTTTAACCTAACCTAACCTTTTTTTTTTTAAAAGAAATTAACCTAATCTAAATAGTTATGTTCCGGGTAACCTACTAGAAACAATATCTTTTTTCTATTAATGCAAGTCGTGTCTCGCCGGCTCTCTCGCCGGCCGCTACCGCGGCACCGCTCGCTTCGCTCGCTCAAAAACGTTTATTGTCTGAAGATTGTTTGCTGTAATAAATCATTTGATTAAAGACCAAATGCCATAATGACATTATACTTGGTAATATTTTGCCAAGTAAAAATTTGACCAAATGAAAATATGCGTACTAAAATCATTCGAAATATTGCAATGGTATAAAAAAAGGTTGCTGAAATTTGTTTGGGTAATGAAAATTTGGCAAAATCTTTTCGGCAAAACGGCAGGATCCCGAATTCTATACATCACTAGACCAAGTCAGCTGATCGGTACACGTTTTATTCCATGCATTTGATCCTGCCGCCAATCGTGCCGCCCGCGCCGCCGCCGCGCGCCGCCGCGTGCGATTCGGCGCGGTGTCGCAGAGGTGTGTGTGTGTACTAGGCGTACAGACACAGATAATGGATAATGACCCTAGTAGTGTGGTGACACGTGTGTTATGATTTAAATTTAATAAACTATAGAAATAAAAAAATATCAAACATTTTCATAGTTATTCTTTTGAGCTGAAATTTTGTACAAAGCTTCTGAACCAAATGCACTCTTCACCCTGTTTGTATGGATATACCCTTTCTGTAACACGCTGTATAACATAACATAATCAGCGAATAATGTTCCCACTGCTGGGACACAGGCCTCGTCTCTGTGAGAGGGAGTGGGCCATAATCCACCACGCGGGCCCAGTGCGGGTTGGTAGATGTCACATATTTTCTAATTTTTATGTGTATAATTAATTAATTTGTACATAAATAGATACTAACATAGGACCATAGCACATCAACACCAGTAAGTATTGGGTCACAGTCTAACGAAATACTTCTGACGTCAATTGACATATCAGTTTTGCAATAGCATGGTGCTATTGTACTTACACATAAAACACGTTATATAATAATAATAAGTGGTACTGCGCGGTACTATAAGCTAAAGGTTATAGCGGACAAACAAAAGCTTGCTAATTCTATCACCATGCGTGTGCGCATAATTTTGGGATAGGGTTGGCGAAAGTGGCATACGCGTATGTAAGAAATGGTTTTAATTGTTATTTAGAAGACAAACTTAGCAAAAAATTTCTACGAGAAGAAAATTATACTTAATTAAAATGAAACGAAGGACAGTCCAGCAAAAAAAGTTTTTAGGTAAGTAATTTCCAGACCTACAAATATTTTTTCTTTCCATCGTTTTATAATTCTTGCAAAAGTATTGATATTGAGGATTTAATATTGTGTCGCTCTACCAGCTTAAACACGCTTCATATACGTTATTTTATTACCATAAATTATTTTTAATTAATGCCTAATCCTTTGCCAGCCCTAAGTTTCTCCGTATGACGTAAAGCGCGGAAGAGATTCGACCTTGACCTTATTGGCACTTTCTATGCGCGCGCGCCGGTCACTTACGTCACGCTCGGCTCGGCGGAAACACCCGACCATTTGAACATGCACCGAACACTCACTATTGTAGAACGAATTTCTATGTGCTTTTTCTATACGTCCAATGTTCTTTTTCTGCGTTAATTGCTTGCAAAGTCGTTGTTATGATTTGTTTATGAATTGGGATGCAAGTAATTTATACTGTGTTTATATCTAAGGTTGGATTATGTACGTACTTACATATATTTTAGTAAGCTGATTTTTAGAGGGGGATTATTTAGTTAAAAAGTTTTTTGTAAGCGAGATGTTTCATCTAAGGAGAGTAAAGATTAGTGAACTAAGTATCTAATGATGACCTCGAGTTCAAAATCCAACAATAGCTGCATGATAATTTCCATACTTTTACTCAAACAAAATGATCCAATTTGCGCATAAAGCTGGTATTCACAAACTCACAATAGTAACGGTTACCAAATCGTCACAAAATAATTCGCGATGATAAAATTAGAATCATTATAAAACACTAGAAGCCAACCTTAGCGTGAATAGAAAAAAAACGCACAATAGTGCGCTTTCAAAACAAGGAGACAAAAATGCGCGTTTTGTGAGTTAGGGTTGTGCACAAAGATGAATGACTTGTACAGTGTTATAGTCTGCGGTCTGCGGCCGCGCAGGGCTGCCCGGTTGGCTCGAACAACTCTTCTTTATTTTGTGAATTAGAACGTCCAGCATAAAACACAGAAAATTAAGTGATTTGTTTCGTACAATCCTATGAGAGGATTCTAAAGATCTGGCAACCAATTTGTGTTTTTCAATCCGGTATTTTTCATTGTTAACTTATTATTTTTTATTTTGATTATTACAAAAGTTATTGTCAGTATTCAGTAAGGTAGTTTAATAAATAATTTATATTTTAAAGTTTTTCCTAATGTAGCAGCCCTGCAATCCAGCGCGATGCGGTGCGGTGTGCGCAAATGATTGTGATGCAACACGTGCGGCGGTGGGATGTCGCCCTCATGTATACGAATGAGACAACATTCTGGCAAATACATTGTCAGAAAAGTTTATCTTTCTAGTCTGAAATTTTAACATTTTATGTAATTCGCGACTGTGAAACAAGAAAAATAGAAAACCATTCCCCTCAACCGGTGTACAGCTGCATAAGATGAAGAGTGAACATTTCATCTGACCGTCATCGTCACATTCTCTGGCCCCGCGATCTTTTGCTTCTCTCGCGATATTTTCATTTCATAATTCATAGGTATCTCAATCAGCCGACATCTCAGCGGTTACTTCCCTTTTATAACAATATGTCTGCTAAACAGTATTAGATTATGTAGAATGAACTAATGTTTAAAGTTGAACCAACCAACCAGTTGGGTGTACTAAAGATACACCTCTGCGGGCCGAGCACGGGCGTGTCAAGACGTTTATGACTAGACATGATAAATTATGTCATGTCAATTTGTACTAGTATTTTATGACAAAACAGTTTTATCGCTTAAACTGTGATAAAATGTGTGACTCAAGTCATGTCACAGTAGGCCGTGCTCTCCCCGCTGCCTAACCCTTTGTCCCTATAGGCGTGATGTTATGATAAGTTATGAAAAAATAACTAATATTTAAAGTTGAACCAATTAGGTAATTACTATTTCCGTATAAACACTGAATTAAAAAAGGAAAGTACCTGACTGAGTCACCGCCCGCATGCACTGCCTTGTGATAGAACAGGGTGATTGACGTATTCGTTTATATAAAATATAAAGTTGCTGAAATAAATGTCTAGAAATGAGCTGCTTTAAATGTTATTCAGGTCAATAGGTTCAGGTTTTTGTTTATCTATCCTGATAGATAAACGAAAAATAAACATCATTCTAACCGACTTTAATGTGACTTTCCTGAAAGTCAAAAACACGTGCAACGTTACAAATAAGTGCTAGTTGTGTCTTATTTATTTATTATTATTTATTTATTTATTTCTATTATAATGAGTAGATTTGCACACCTGTTTAGCCACCTGTAGGAAATGGTTTAAAGAACTTTTTTCATGCAATACTAAATGATTATAATATATTATAATAAATGATTTGATTTGATTTATTTAAATGCACGATTATTAATATAATCCTACCGATTATTTATTTATTTGAAATAATTTTCACGGATGTCATTCAAGTCTTTTTTCTCAGAGATAGACGAAACAAGCTTGTGTTAGGTACGTATTTATTGTTTTAATTTAAAATCTAGGTCAATATAGCAATAAGAAAAAATAGGCTGTAAAACAAAAGAAGAGAACTAACCTATTGCATTGCTATAAAATGGAATCGTATTCAAATGTTAAGAATAAATTTAATGGATGTAACATACTAAAGTATTGTTATGTTATAGTAATTACATTTCATTTTATTTAACCGTTTAATCTTTTGTTGCTACGTCTTTAAGTTTTTAAATAGATACTTTTTAGTTAATGTTTATTGCATCACCCATCAACAATGGCATTGGTCAGTAATTATTATTATGAGATACTAGGTGACCCGACAGGCATCGGATACTAGGTGACCCGAATGTCAAAAACATCTTTTAAAAAAGGACGTTCAGTTTTTAGCGAATTTTAAAACATTCCGGTAAGTTTTTTAATTTTTCTTTCCATAAAAACCTCATTTAGACTATTTTGCACAAAAAAATTGCCGAATTGGTCTAGCCGTCCTCTAGTCATGCAACGAACAGAATTTAATTTCGTAAAAATCCATGAACTATATTTAAATCTTCATTACTTTTCAATCTACTTAATCAAAATCATAAATTCAGTGACAGACGACGTACAGCCTGAGCCTCAGGTCTAAAGCTTGACATTTTCACAAGAGTTCATATAACGGAAGTGAGTAGTATTAGGGAAGGATTTTTGAAAATTCATCGCCTAAAGTGTGTGTGTTAAGTGTTAATAGGTTCCTACATTTACCGAAATTGGTCGAGCTTTGGTTGACCTTTCGCGTAAAGCTCTTAAAAATAAACCACAGAGGAATAAAGTTTTTCAGTTTTAAAATTGCATTTAACCGTCTTCTGCCAACTGTCCCATCGAATCTCTTCGTAACTGTGACTGAAGGTAACTTTTAACGACAGTTCTGAATTGAAGCCATTTATCTGTTACTTCGGACTGTGAAAAATTTCCACTGCTGGGATGGAAAAGTTTCGATATAAGTTTAAAGTTACACTCTGCTCGTATTTCTGACTTTGACGGACATAATCTGTTACGGATATCAGATTTTAGTTTCTTTAACTTTTTATTATAGATTTACTAACAGAAACAGCTTTTAGCACTGGGTACTTTCTTTTTCTTTTGACGTTTGAAAAGTAGTGATTCTCAATCTCAGTTTTTTTGACCAACTATAAGAATAGCTTGACATGCAGCTTTTTCCAAATATCTTTATTTCATTCTTGTTATTTTTCTTTATTTTTATTTATTTCTTTATTTAAGTAAATAACTTACCGCCAGCTTAAAGTGAACCATCTTGGGGGACGGCGGCTTTCTTCTGTAATACAACATAAAAAAAATTAACATACACACACTAAACTATTAGCTCAAAGCTTTGATAATTACAAACTAAGTAATAGTTAATTTGCTACGTCTCGTACAGAGCGCGCACTAAGCACTTACGGCGCACTACTTAGCCCAGCTTATTATACTCTTGTTTCACGTTGTATGTCGAAAAATGAAGGTTTAGAGTTACTTTACAAGTATTTTATTAAAAGAGAAAATGAAAGAATTTTCTTGTAGTTTCATCCTTCACACAAATTTAAAGTTTTGTACACGTTTCAGGAGCGGAGGGCAAAATAATCATTAATTGTCGAGATATCTCATTTTCTTTCGGTGTTAAAGCTTATAACATCGGGTTTTTAAATATTTTCTCTTTGATCATTTTCCTTTTGGTTCGTAATAACCTTAATTTTGCTTCAACAAATTAATTCTTGCTCGTTTTATTACAGTAATCTCGGCTAGGTACTTTTCCTGAATAGATTCGTGACATTAATTAAACGCTAATGAAAATTTAACGAACGAGTATAATAAAATGAACGAAAATAATATAATGAAGTACCTACATTTCCGCGAAATAAAATGAGAATAGGTACTTTCGTTACTAATTACAAAGAACGTACTTTATAACAAGTATTTGTCAGTAGGACCTCATTAAAGTTTTTTATATTAGCTGTGTTTCCTTTTAAAACGTACTAAAGTACATTTGTACTACATTTTCGCGTTAAAAATGCTCATAGGTATAGGTACCTACCTATTATCTTACTTTCAAGAACTAATTTTTATATGAAAAAATTGTTTTTAACAACAGTGACTTATAAGAACTTACAAGTGCAACAAAAATGGTGTTGTCACATTATTTACATAATGATAAGATAGCAAAATAAATTATTTTAAAGTAATTTGCGGTAAGTTGACAGTGCGCAGGCGCAGGCGCGGGTCGGTGGTATGTTTATGTTGCAACTTATAATAGTTATAATTGTTTACAATGTTGTTTCTTAAACTTCGTTATTATAAAGAAATAATGGAAAATATTGTCACGACTTTGATAAAGGATTTATTTTTCAAAGTAGTTTTGAATTTAATGCAAGATTCCCGATAATTTATTTAATTCATTTATGTATGGGGTACGCGTAAATATGAGTAGGTAGGTACTACTACTTTCTTCTATTTTAATCCCTACTAGTTTGAACTGTGAATTAAAATGGTCAGTTACTTATTTTTAGGATTATAAACATGCCATAACTCTTATTTAGTTAAAGCTTTAAATATCCCTTTGCAATTTTTAAATTAATGCATTAGCCAAACATTAATTTATCCGCAAATACTTAGTAACTATACGACAACTTACACCATAATACCTTCAACATAATAGTAACCTAACCTTAGGGCTAATAAATCACAACACAAACTTACCAAAAGTTCACAGAATCCAAAAAGCACAGAAAACGTCAACAAAAAAAGTCACAAACTTCGTAAAATGTCGTGAAACTTCGGAGCAATTCGTTCACGTGACGTGCGCACGCGACGATGCTGTGTTGCGGGCTGCGACCGCGCATCTTCGCTTTATACGCCGACCCCCTCCCACTGCGGCCAAGAGGATATGTAATGCCACTAAATATGCTCTAATAATTGGCCTAATGATACCTCCGATGATGGGATCCATCGCTTCAAGGGAAGTGAAAGGTCATTGGGAGATCAACTAGCTTTAAAATCTTTGGTGTTTTCTAGAGGTTTACTATGTAAAATAAGAAAAACGGACGTGAATTTAAACAGAAAGCTGTATGGGTTTTTCTTTTATTAAAAGGTTTTCGTCAAATTCAAGAGTCCTAAAGGGTATTCGAGCAGTTCTTCCCGGAAAAGGAAAGGATAAGCCACCCTCGCTTTTTCTTGTAGTCCTCCCGATTGCCGGAAAATATATTTCTAAAAGCTTAGTTATGTCAAGCGGTAAGGCAATCGATCGATGTCGTCATTGGCCTCAGGACGATTAATTTGGTGATAACGATCCTCAAGTTAGAGTAATTGTTGACTTATGATTGTCTGTCCTTTATTTCAGACAGTCCACCAAAAGTAAAGTTATTCAAATGCCTTTCATCACCCAAAATTGCCAGAGAATTGGCAATACATTGCCGACAATATAAATTAATTTTCCTGTTTGTAATTTCACCCTGACTCCTTAATAAGCTCTAAAGCTCCTTTAGTATCCGCACTAATTTACCTTTTTTTAATTTTTTGTATGATTCGTGGGACAGGCAAACTATAAAAACGGGTTTTTGGGGCATAGTTTTAAGTAAAAGAATTCTGTAAGGTCATCATAAACCAATAAATAATAATTATTAATGATCGAAACACATTGATGCTGCTTGCCGGAAGAAGCACCTCCTTAAGTATGGTTGTTGTACTTCACAAAACAAATAGCTCTGCCACTATGATAGGATAACACAACGCCCTGTAAACCTCTTCCACCTACTATTAGGAAACCCCATACAGTCGCTTACAAAGTTACACACTCTTGAGATAAGGCGACACATTTTGTGTTGTCCAGCTCGTTTATAGCCACGACGTATCTTGACATGTTATTGTGATGTAACTTCTACTGGCGCTTACAATGTACAGCTCTCTTAGAATCGACCAGTTCCTATTTACAGTAACGATTAGCTAAGGTTTCAGAGGCAGAGGCCTGAAATTCAACTTGCCACTAAGCATTGAATTTCTACTGTAGGTATTATTGGTGCATTTATAGAGAAATCTCTCGCATTTTCAAACACCTCTGAATTTGTTACGGTCTTTCTTCTCAGGGTAGTTATGAAATACCAACCTCATCTAGTTTTAAAACACATATTTTATTTTTGACGTGTTATAGTGTTTTTTGAACCAGTTTACAGAAATAAATACAATTTATCATTTACCCATTTGCTTCTCCTACTGCGGAAATATCGAAACCCGTAGTTTAGGACCCAAGTGCTACGCTACTCTACGCTTTGCTACGCCAATCTAGTCTGGAGTGGCGTAGCACATGGCGTAGCAGTTTTTTGAATCATGGTGTCAATATATACAAGTGTCTCAGTTTTCAATTTTTACGGTTGGTAAAGAACTATGGGAATCTGTACACATAAATTGAGACATAAAAATAGATTAAACATACCTACATCCCGATTAAATATGCACTCCTCAAGTACCTATGTTATGTCGATAAAAATTTATAATAAGTTACCGGAAGAAATAAGGAATATAAATAAGTACAACATCTTTATTAATAAATTAAAAACATTTCTATTAAACAAAAGCTATTATAATGTGAACGAATACGAGAATGAAAGGCTATAATTGTAATAAATACATAATGTGTAATTTTATCAATTATTACATTTACATTATGACATAACATGTCTACTAAATACACAATTTGTCTTAAATTGTGATACAATACAATGTGAAACTTATCTTTTTATTAATAACTTGTAAACTAAAAACATGATCTCTCTTTAATTGTTTGTAATAATATTACCTAAATAATATAATTTTATCGAAACTTATTATTATTAAGAAAATAGCTACCTACTTTCCATTATTAGAATTTTATGTTATTTACATAAAGGCGAATGTAATTATTGTTTTCATGTAGGTATAGTTTTATTTTGATTTTTATATTTTATTTTTGTTCTGATTTTGTTAATTTTATTATGATGTTTTAAATTTTATTTTGATTTTTAAATTTTATTTTGATGTTAGCTATGTATCGAACATAATTTTATGCTGTGCCCTGACAGGGTCTTCAAGGGCTCTTAGCTCGAAGCCTTTTGTTAACATCTTGTTTTTACCTTGTGGAACGCAAATAAATGAATATGAATAAATTTGAACGGTTTTAAAATGTAACGAGTGAACACTCGTTTTGAACATAATATTTACTTAGTTTTAAAACTTTATTCATTTCTCTAATTGTACATGTCGCAAAAAATTTAACCAAAATGCTATAGGATAGTTGTATTTTCGATTCCAAAGTCAGTCAAATTTCCGTTACGTTTTCGCCGCACGTTCTGTTGATACCTTTACAATTTACTTTGTAAAACAAAAGAACCGGAAAGTAAACGACGGCAACGTTCCATGTCAAGTGCTTACTTACAGAGTTGCAGAATTTGTGCTACGAAAGGAACCAAGATTCCCATTTTCAATGAATATTGCATTAATTAAAGACTTGGAAGAAACTGGGGAAAAAGAGCCAAGAGGGACAAAATGGTTTATTTTGTAGAGTTTCGTTTTAGTCTCAAAGTAAAAGAAAATTGGAAAAGCAGTATTATTGTGGTTTTTCCAGTTTTCCTGTAGTATAGGAAAAAAATAATGTAAAGAAATCCCCTCAATTGGATACGTCAACCGAAGTGTCGTACCGCATTTCAATGTATGATTGTCCACCATCGTGCAGGATGGTTCTCCCCATACCGATTCTAAATAAAACAAATTAAAATGGAATCTGACTTCACCCCCAGTTCAGGTAAAACCGGAAAAATACGTAAACTAACTAAAATCCCGCGGTACTTTTCTTTCATCTGGCGTATCCTAGTCTTTGGCTATTGTAGATATTTTACTGCGACTATATTACGATACTTTTACGAGAGAAACTTGATGTAGCGGGGATTTATTAATTAGTTTTATTAAATTGACAAAAATAAACCCCAGTTCAACTGTTATTTTGTTATATGGGGATAGTTTAACTGTAAGAAAAAAGGACATAGTTGAATGTGTCCATTTGATGTTACATCTCAATGAGACAAATAGTTGTAAATTAATTTTTTGTGCCTTGCCTTATTCTCACTATTTGTCTGATGAGCATAATAGGCACATTTATAATTTAAATATGTTAATTTATAATAGGACTTGTCGGCACAGTGACGCTATTTTATATTTTGACTGTAATCAATTTATTACTGATTACAAACTGACAAATTATACAATGTATTTGCCACCTAGTTGTAGGAGACATATTGCTAATCTTTTAGCATACAATATACACAATGACACTGGTACCTGTAGTGTACCATCGATTGCTGTTAGTAGTGGTACTAACACTACTTTTGATACACCTTGTAGTTTAAACTATTAGGTGCGACAACGGGTCAGCCGCATATGTTGAATGTTGTACATCAAAATATGCAGGGTCTGTCTGGCAAAGAGCTAGAGTTAAGTTTATTTATGGAGAACTATGATGTTCAGGTCTTATGTTTGACTGAACACTGGTTGAAGGAACATGAAGTAGTGTTTATGAATGATAATAATTTTACCGTGCAAAGTGCATTTGTAAGGAAAAGTGCTATTCGCGGTGGATCTTTAGTTCTTGTTTCAAATATGTTGAAATGTAAACAACGCTTAGATTTAGTTAACCTTTCCATCGAGCGTACTATTGAGTTGTCTTGTGTTGAACTCGAGCGATACGTTATAATTTGCGTTTATCGACCCCCCTCTGGGGATTTTATTCGTTTTGAATCTGTAATGGAGGATTCACTGAATAGGTTAAAATCTAGTAATAAAAGTATAATTTTATGTGGAGATTTTAATATTAATATTTTAGATGTTACTACATTAAGTATTAGACTACTCAATCTGTTTAGGTCTTATAATTTAATTAACTTGTTTTTTGAACCTACGAGTACTAGGATCACGGCATCTTCGTCGACTTGTCTAGATAATATATTTAGTGATTGTGATGCC
This sequence comes from Tiliacea citrago, assembly GCA_963921375.1. Classification (NCBI taxonomy): domain Eukaryota; kingdom Metazoa; phylum Arthropoda; class Insecta; order Lepidoptera; family Noctuidae; genus Tiliacea; species Tiliacea citrago. The sequence continues at coordinate 27,028,644 of OY992790.1, read as the reverse complement.
AAAAATAAATTAGTGTTAAGTGACTTAACGTCTGACCACTGTGGTTTACTAGCTAGCTTCCCATGTCCATTACGTAAAAATACGCATAAAATAAAATGCAGGCCTTATACAGCTAGTCGTTGCAACAAGTTTAAAAATAATATAGCACATAAAATTACACCATCTATAGTAGAACACGAGAATCCTAATGACATCTATGGAGCCCTTTTTGATGTTGTACAAAAAGAGTACCAATCTACTTTCAAGACCAAATCCATTAACATTAATGGTACCTCCGTTGGCTTTAACCAATGGGCTACTCCAGGTATTTATAAAAGTAGAGCGAGACTATACGAGTTATATGGTTTGAAAAAATACAGGTTTGATACTCCTTTTCTAGATTATGTCAAAATTATTTAAAAAGATTTATGTTTTTGCTAAATCTAAATTTTTAAGCGATACAATTAAAAAATCTAATAATAAAGTAAAAACCACTTGGAAAATTATTAAAAATGAAACTGGTAAGTCTGATAAACAAGAAAAACAACTTGATATTATGGTAGCTGAAGCATTCAATGAGTTTTTTGCCAACATACCTATAACTACGACTCGCTCCTTAAATTCATCCCTGTCTAAAGCTGAAAATCTTTTGCATAGTAGTGTGCCTAAATGTAGTCGTTTATTTAGCTTCGAACATGTAACACCTCATGATGTAGTAAATGTTTTTAACACACTTAAGTCTAAAAACACTGGTGATTACTGGGACATCTCCATTAAACTATTAAGTAATATAATAGACATCGTAGCCCCCTATCTAGCTGTTACTTTAATAAATGTGTTGATTTAGGAACTTTTCCTGACCTTATAAAGAGTAGTAAAGTCATACCTTTATTTAAATCAGGTAATAAAAATGACGTTGGCAATTTCAGGCCTATTTCTATCTTACCTGCATTTAGCAAAATATTTGAAAAGTTAATACTCAAGCAGTTGCTAAGACATTTTAATTTAAACAGCCTCCTTCACAATGAACAATATGGCTTTACAAAAGGTCGTTCAACTACAGATGCGGGTGTTGCACTACTGAAACACATATTTAACACATGGGAGAACTCGCAAAATACAATTGGAGTTTTCTGTGATCTCTCCAAAGCCTTTGATTGCGTGCACCATGACACGCTTTTGCGTAAGCTACATCATTACGGCGTCCAAAACGAAGCTCTTAAAGTAATACATTCTTATTTATATAATAGATTCCAATGTGTAGATGTTGATGGTGTGAAGTCTTCCAAGCTACCAGTTCAGTTAGGTGTACCTCAAGGGTCAATACTGGGCCCATTCTTATTCTTAGTATATATCAACGACTTACCATTCTATATAAAGGGTATCTGTGACGTTGTACTGTTTGCAGATGATACCTCATTTATTTTTAAAGTAGACAGGAATAGACAAGATTTTAATGATGTTAACATTGCACTCTCAATGGTTACGGATTGGTTTACGACAAATAACTTAGTTCTCAATGTCAAGAAAACGAAATGTATAAAGTTTGCCTTACCGAATGTTAGAAATGTAGGTCCCAACATCGTTTTAGATAAAAAAGTGCTTGAAACTGTAGGCTCGGCAGTGTTTCTGGGTATAACAGTAGATGCCAAACTTCAGTGGGGACCTCATATATCACGCCTAGCGGGAAGGCTCAGTTCGGCTACATACGCCGTCAGGAAAGTAAGACAATACAATACACTGACGTTGATACAGCCCGATTAGTATATTTTAGTTATTTTCATAGCGTTATGTCCTACTGTATTCTGCTGTGGGGTAAAGCAGCTGACATTCAAAATATATTTGTACTACAAAAACGAGCTGTTCGAGCAATTTACCAGCTGGGTGCCAGAGTTTCTCTAAGAGATTTTTTTAAAGATATTGGGTATTCTCACGGTGGCATCACAATTCATCTTCGCCAACATCTTATATGTTAGGCAAAATATACACTTATACACTAAAAACAGTGATATTCACAATATTAACACCAGAAATAAGGATAAATTACGTGCTCCATTTCATCGGCTTCATAAGGTTCATAACTCATTTGTTGGACTTGGTATAACTTTTTATAACAAGCTACCCTCTTCTTTGCTAGATTTGCCTTTTTATGCGTTTAAAGTTAAAGTTAAATCCAATCTTTGTTCAAAGGCATACTATTCTATCAATGACTACTTAAACGATAAGAATAGTTGGTCGCTGTGATTAACTCCAAACAATGTTCATGTTCTTTCTCCAGAATTAGCGTACCTACTGACAGGTTATATGAGTTCATAATTGTTTATCTTATTGACTGTGTCAGTCAATTTTTTTTTTTTAATTTATAATTAGTGACATAATATACTCATGAAAATGTTTTTTATGAGTTGTATTGCAATAAGTGGTTAGCTAGCGACCTCGACAATTGATTATATTATTCTTGCCTGAGCAACCAGCAGCAAGTTCGTCGTGCTCCCTTAGATGTCACTGCTTGCGGTAGCGTCGGGGGTCGGGTTGCCTCCTTCCCTCAAATATGGCGAGGGGGGTGATGGCTGATCTTTGCGTTATGCTCGTGATCGGGTGCTGCTTGTGGTGACTGGTCGTCTTGCTGACCATGGTTTTGTTATTGTTATTAATGATTAACTGTTTTTTATTTTACGTCGATGGTGCTTGTTTATCATTTGTGACTTCGAGTTACAGCTATAGCTTTATGTAAGCGGGCACGCCCATTATGCCTGGAGGCTTTATATTTAAGTACGTTCTGTTTACGTTATTTCTGCTTGAGTATAGTTTTTTGACGATTTTTGTTTTTTTTTTGTTTGTATAGTGGCGTGTGCTAGCTAAAGGCAAATAATATAAATATCTTTAATGTTCTGTGTTGCGTAATGCAAATTATTTTACATTTTATTGTATAGATTCAATTCAAGTTTTATATCTGAACAGACAGCTGTGCTGCTGGGGAGTTTGTTGCGCCACTTCTTCTTCCCAGCTAAAGCACTAGGAAGTGGTGAAGGGTGGTCGTTTTTGGGGGACTGTCTTATGTAATTTTGACGTTCGAAAAGTGCTGATTCTCAGCCTAGTTTTAATAAATGACTTTTGATTTTGATTTTGATACAGGAGACATTATAATTTTGCAATAAAAATGGCCAGTTTCTTCAGTAATTTTAATATTTGGAATCGTGTTGATTGCTATCTCGTTGTTGGTTGTGGTTATTTAATTATTTTCCTGGTTTTATTGTAGCTAGTCTAATTATGAATAGAATCAGCCTATACTTATTATTATTAGCAAGAAATGTCTATTTTGTTGTAAAATTACTTACTTACATTGAATTCACGTATTTCTTGGGATTACCCGTTTAGTTGTTAACGTAGTAGGTATCATGGAAATAATGATGAATAATAGATAGAGAACCTTGTGGATGGTGTAAAAATGTCAATGTCACCAAATTCTTTGCAAGCGTGGAGCATGACACAGCTTTATAAAAAGATAAAGTAAGACGGTACGAAACGTTTTCTAAAATTGCCCAAAAAGGTGTTTCTAATTTGTCTTGAAAGGTTTTATCTCAAAAACTGATGCCTATTTACTTACCTGTGATGTAATACTTACAAGGATCTGGTTGTAAAACAATCGTAATGAAGTGCTGGTGACCTTCACCGCTGACCGCAGGGACAGCTGTAAGAAGTAATGTTCTACGAGTAAGTAAAAACTTAACAAGTTGGCATTATGTATAAACTTTTACATTACGACGAGCGAAGCCTGGAGGCGGTTTAATACAGAAAGAAGACACAGAAGGCTAAACACAAAAAGTAGATAATCTTTAATTACACTGTGCTCAGGGATAAGGGTATTCCCAAATATAACAATAATTGATAAATAGCTTTGTAGCTATTTAGCTGTTGAGCGGTACCACCTTTTAGTACCGGTTTTCTTTAGGTAAGAAAAACTGACGAACAAATTTAATTTATCACCGATTGTCAGTCCGAAGCAAGGTGCTCGACATCTTTCGCGCCAACTCGCGAGCTGTTGTGCAGCATGCATGTGTCACGCAGGCTTTGCGCGTCAGTTGATGCAAACATTTGAAACTGGAAGCTGAACTGACTTCAGTCATTACGATGGTTACAGGTGGTTCCAGCTCCATCGCAGTAAAAATGTGACTTCGTCAAGACTATTGAACTGTGTTAACATAAATATATCCAGCCCGCTGGGAATGTTCAACACCGTCTACCAGGTGGAATGAGTGGGCATCACACTAGTGGCTTACGCCATAGAAGCCAGGAGAGTTACGGACACTCGTATACGTATACTCTTCGATAGCGCCTCAGTTCTGCAATCCTTAGGGCAAAAATATATTACGGTGTGCAACCGTAACACAGTGACACTGCAATGGATACGAGGACACACCGGATCACTAGGGAACGACGCAGCTGATGAACTAGCTACGACAGCATCCAGTGCATCAGTCTGGACCCGAACCTATCATACTCATCCCCTTCAACCAACTACGCAGGTGGCTACAGGAGTTCACCCACACACAAGCGGAGTACTGGTGGACGTCGACACCGGGCTGCAGCCAGTCCAGGGAAGCTATGCCATCCGTGGATGGTAGGCTAACCAGCCGTCTACTACGCCTGGACAGGAACGGCCTGTGCCTGGTGACGGGGACCATCACGGGACACTGCTCACTAAACAAACACTTCCACACAATGGGTATAACGGACATTCCTCTGTGCAGGGCATGCATGGAGGCTGAAGAAACAGTTGCGTATGTGCTGTTTGAATGCACAGGCGTCACCCAAATCAGAACAGAAACCCTCGGGTCACCCAGATCCTTCACAGATATACTAGACAGACCAGGAGACCTAATCAGCTTCTGGAGGGGGTGGGCTGGTCGGAATAATCAATGACGGCCGCCATGGCCCACGCGCAATGGTCCACATGAAGGACTAAGTGCGGAATCAAACCCTCTAACATAGAATATAGATAGAACTATTGAACTGTGGTTGAAGTGGAGCTTTTGTAAGTGTCTACATTGTAACCGTACAATAGTGTTGTAAAAACTGGCAACACTGGCTAAGTTATGAGTTTCATAGAATTAGTTTATGTGCTACTCAAAGTTATATTGAATTAAGTGCCTAGCTAGGTACTTCGTCGTTTTAATATTTAATTTTGTTAGGAGCTGAAATAACCTGGGGTTTTATTAAGTATTTTAGCATCTCCTTTAGTACATCATATTTTTGTCGTAGACTTATATTATTATATGGCTGGCAGTGTAATCTACACCTTAATAAAGTCCTACATTGTCTATCCTCGTTTATATCAATGAATGTTGACCCAGTTTCCATGTTTAAAATTCTACAAATAAAGTCTAGCATGACGGTAAAAGTCAAAACTGGAAAACACGCTGAAAGAGAAGCTTTAATCTCATTATAAATGGTGGGTCAGAGGAGATAATGAATAATAATGGGTCGCGATCATCAGGATTTCTTTGGGTCTTTATTTACCTTTATTTATTTGTCACAAGAACGTCATTAAAACTAACATGTCGATGAGGAGTAGCTCCTTAGTACCGCGGGACCCATTCCTACGTCCATTCTGAGAGGCAGACATAATGGAGTTATTGTCAATGTGCGTATTAATTTTCACTCTCAAAATGGATGTAAGAAGTTTATAGACCGTCGATAAACACGTAATCGGTCTATAGTTCTTGGGTTCCGCGGGACTACCTGACTTATGGAGCAGGTGGGTAACGCCTGTTGTTAGAAACTGCGGCAGCGACCCAGACTCTAAGGATGACTGGAACTGAGATGCCAGGCAAGTGTGTGAACTAATTAAACATTTCAACTAGAAGTTGTGCAGTCCGTCCGGTCGCGGTGATTTCCAATTTGGTAACAGACGGACTGCTCTGGCTACGTCTGATGGGGTGATTATGACTGCTTCCATTTCTGGTATAGTTTTACACACTCGCTCAACTTCCCGCATCCAGTCAGCCTCAGCGTGACAGACGGGCTCCGACCAGATGCTGCGCCAGAATGCACTCGTGGCTGCATCATCCGGGCGGCACACGTCTGTCACATTTTGTTCAGGTCGCTCCCAAGCTCTATATACCCACCTTTCATTGCTCTGGAACATGCGATTCTGCGTGTATCGATCCACCCGCCGCTTATACCGCCGAATACGGCTCGCCCATGCACAAACTTTCTGCTTCAGGAAGTCGATGCGCTCTGTGACACGGGACATGTATTCTCGAGGGCTGATTCCAGTCCCCGAGAAAGCCCGTCTTACAAATCGCATCACTCGTGGTCGTGTATTGCCCTCCCTGAAGCAGTATAGTTTGCCGATGAGTACCCTGGCCCCATCAATACGGCGCTCGATCCTGCACTGCCAGGCTGGTACGGCTGGTTTTGGTCGAGTAGCTCCATCACAGTTTGGAAATTTGACGTTAGCTAAACGACATGCCGCAACAGCCGCGCAATACAGAATCGAGTGTGTATCAATGAGATCCTCGCTGCTTTGGAAGAAATTCTTAAGCTGCGAGTCCAAGGCAGCGCCCTATTTTTCTTGTGCATAGGTAGGCGTGGTAATCGGGGTCTAAGTTCGGTCGGAGTGGACCTATACTCGCCAAATGCATCCTCCAGTGCGCTCCTCAATCGGGCGTTGCATTGGCTACTTACTGTGGCAACCCTATCATCTCATCTCATCCTCTTCTTCAACATCATGATTGGACCGCGGCGGGATTCCATCAATAATTGACATTCGTACCGCGGTTTGTGCCGGAGTCGAGACGATATGGTTGCTAAGTACCTCTGAGCGCAGCCTATCAAGTGCAACATCGTCCAACCTATGATCGCGTTGGATGACCCGCACCTGATCCGATAGTCGTTGGGCCGAGATGTTGATGGTTGGTTCTAGTTCCTGAAACAGAGACAGCATCATAACACAGTACGCAGTGAGGTTAGTTCCTCCCTCTGTAGACCCGTAATATGCGCGCATGACGTTCTCGTTCATAGATTGAGTCCATCTCATGCGCTGCACACAACCACCGGCAGCGGAGACCCGGCTCGGGGCCGGATGGCCCCTAAGTCCCAAGCTCCTCGGTGGCCGGCCTCTCCCCTGCCGACGTACAGGTGTTGGCGACGTCGGCGGGGAAAAATACTCGTCGCTCGAGCTTGACGCAACTACCACGGCCGGTGTCGTCACAGCGCTTACAGTGAGGCTGGATACCGGCGGCGGCGAGGCGGAGCTGAGCGAAGAGTCCGGAGGTGGTGGGCGTGCTCGTCTCGTAGCTGATCTCGTCAACATCTTTTCTTTATTTTAAAATCGGTGGATTTTATCGGAGGTGACATGACAGATGTCACCTTCGATTCGGCAGTTTTTGATAAAACTCTTGGTTTTTATTATTTTGTTTTTTTTTTTTATTTAGGCTTGCTTATTTGGGTTTCAGGCTTATTGTATACTAATAGAATAAAATAAACTGCGTCTAAAATGAATATATAACTGAAGATAAAGAAAACGTATTCTGTGACGTGTTGGTGTTGCCAGCTTATTTATAATTTTTTTTTTTTATTAATTTTCAATTATATTTATTATTACACAAAGAAGAATGTTCAATTTTCACCTGACAATGTATAGACATGAAATAAATCTTAAAATTCAGCTAATTTAATTGTATATTAATTACGCTTATCACAATGTTAAAAGAAACGCAGGAAAAATATATTTTTTAATATTTCTTTATTCATTCTACGTCAAGGGTAAACGTATTACCATGTTTTGAACGCATCTCAACTACCCTTTTTTTACGACGTTCCATTTCTGTCACTGCTACTGGACTTTATTCAACTCTCGTTTCTGAATTTTATACATTATTTTACGTTTTATTTAATCACTTATTATTTCTTTATTAGTCTTTTTGTATAATACCTACAGATTAAATAAAAATAACATAATAATTAAATAAATTAATCATTTTATTGAGTTCGCATGCGTTCGACTGAAACGGATTTTTTTGACATTTGACAGGTCTGCGATTGGCATTGGCGCAGTACTGCAGGACAGGTTAAACACGATATCTGTTATCACTTTTACTGTTGCACAAAAATAACAGATCCAAGAATAATTTAACAGCCAGTTATTTATGTACGGACGATAAATACGTATTTATTAAGTTGTTTTTATATTGGTCACAGTAACAGGCAACATGACCTAATCGAGGAGTCACTTTTTCGAAAATGTTTGCTCTTGTACGACCACCAACGGTATTTTAGGCGATATTTTATATTGCTATATTCCTTTTTTGTGTGAGTGTGTATGTAAGTAACAGCCACGGTAACAGTATTTTTTATTTGAAATAACAGACCCTCACGGACTGTTAATTTAAGTAACAGATAATTTATATTGGTAGGAACAATTGTTATTTGTTATTTTTAAATATCTGTTACGATAAATACGCCTCGCGCCTAAGTCCTTTATAGTTGTGTTTGCATCTCGTTGTGAACTGTGCCATTTGAGTGTGTTACTTCTTTTTACGACACTATTTACCGCCCCTGGACCTTGATATCGAACCATTGGATGGTGCGCTCACGTTATGACATTAGTGTGGTACCTTGGTTGGGCTCATGGGCTATTTCCTTGGTACCAATAGGTACCAATAAAGAAAATATATCTGTTCCAGCAGCATTTCTGGATGACGCAGTTATAAGAGATTTAGAGGAAAATGATGATAATTAATAAAACAATACTCTTTAACAAAGTGTTTTATCAGTTTTTCCGGTTTTGTTCATCAGGTATATATGTATGTACCGTAGGCCAATGAAATGTTTTGGGTTGATAAGTGATCACTTTTGACAATACAAGAACTAAGTTAGACATTTTAGAGGTATAGAAACTATCTAACTATCGTTTATTATACTAAAAATGTAGTTAGTAAGTACATAAGTGTGCTGGAGAAACAACAGTTAATGCTCGACACTCAATTTATATTGACAATCATCGAGAGTCTAAGCAGTGACGAGGGCAGTTGGTTTCAAGGAATTTACAAAGTAAAAAAGACGTTTTAGACCATAGCTAGGTAAGTAGGTACCCCTTAGACGACCCACTGACCAAGTATTCCTATTTTAGACTGAACTTCAAGCGTTAATAATTAGTTCTATGAAGAGTATAAATACGAAGAGAAAGAGATCCAAGCAGTCGCTATTTGTCTACAAACCAAAAAATATCCTGTTACAGTATCTGCCATCTACTATCCACACGGCATACGATAAAAAAAGCCACTTTATGAGCTTTCTAACCCGCCTTAGAAGTAGATTTATATTAGGAGGTGACTTCAATGCTAAAAATACGTATTGGGGCTCCAGATTAACAACAACGAAAGGCAAAGAACTACGTAGTGCCTTAAAAGAGCTGAAATGTGATGTCATGTCAAGTGGAAAGCCCACCTATTGGCCAACAGATCCAAAAAAAAATCCGAACTTAATAGATTTTTTCGTAACCAAGAATCTAGCAACTGGTTATATAAAATTGGAACAAAGCTATGACATGAACTCGGATCACTCTGCAATTTATTTAGAAATTAGCGAGACCATTTTGTTTAAAGACAATAGCCCCCCCACTCTTGTCAATAAGCATACAGACTGGGAGGGCTTCAAGATCAGATTGAATGATCAAATAGACCTTAAAGTCCCATACACCCGAAAACCTAAACATTGAAGTAGAGAATTTCATAATGCACATCCAGCAAGCAGCGTGGGAAAATACACCTGACTTCAAAAAGGGGACGAAGGGAAATACATACCCCTTTAGAATCAAGCAGCTCATTATGGAAAAAAGAAGTCAAAGAAAAACATGGCATCAATCTAGGTGCCCTGATGACAAACGAAAACTAAATAATCTGACAAAAAAAATAAGAAGACTAATCCAGAACTTTAAAGACGAATCAACCAATAGGTACCTATCTCCAGAATCTAAGTAACGACCAAAAGACAGACTATTCCTTATGGAAGGCTACTAAGTACCTAAAAAGGCCGGTTACCCAAATACCACCTATTAAGTGTGAAAACGGGCAATGGGTCATTAGTAATGAGCATTTTTACTCATTACTAATGACCCATTGCCCGTTTAAGAGGTTTGCTGAGCATCTAGAAAATATATTTCAACCAACCAACGAGGAACTCGCTGAAGATCACACTTCGGCTAATATGGTGACATCTGAAAATGAAGTAACAATAAAACTAATAACACTGAGAGAACTTGCACGAAAAATAAAACGTAATATAAGTACACGTAAATCACCAGGTTACGATTTAATAACCGGAGAAATACTACATAACCTACCAAGAAAGGGTCTGGTTAAGTTAACAACCCTTATCAATGCTGCACTAAGGCTAAAATATGTACCAGACTTATGGAAGGTGGCTGAAGTAATAATAAAATAAAAATAAAATAAAATTCGTTTAATTCAGACTATTTAAATGTCCATATTTTGTTAGCGTTACAGTATCTTAAAACTATGTTAGTAATCAGGAGATAAATAATATAGCCAAGCTATATATTATAATGATAGCCAAGCCAGGAAAACCGGTTCACGAAACATCATCATATAGGCCCATTTCCTTACTACCAATCATGTCCAAGTTATTTGAAAAGCGGTTACTCAAACGGCTTAATCCAATAATAGATAAAAAAAACATCATACCAGAGCAACGATTTGGTTTTAGAGAAAAACACTCTACCATCGATCAAGTGCATAGGATCACAAACGTAATAGAAAACGCCCTTGAAGACAAGAAAGTATGTGCTACTGTATTCTTAGACGTGGCGCAAGCGTTTGACAAAGTATGGCATGAAGGCCTTATACATAAATTGAAAAGCCTGTTACCAAAGAAGTTTGCAGATATATTAGAATCCTACATTCTGAACAGAGCCTTTAGAATAAGACAAGAAGACGCCTACTCAGAACTGAAACAAATCAATGCTGGCATACCGCAAGGAAGTGTGTTAGGTCCGATCCTGTACCTACTATACACTTGCGATATTCCTGAATTAGAGCAAAACACGATTGGGACCTTTGCTGATGATACAGCCATAATGGCTGTAGGAAACAGCCACGAAGAAGCTGTAGAAAAGGTCCAAATGGCTGTAAATCAAGTTTATAACTGGACCAAAAAATAGAAGATTAAACTAAATGAATCCAAATCTGTTCACATAGACTTTTCCAACAAAAAACATCAGTATTCTCCAGTTTACATAAACAATAAACAAGTCCCACTCGAGAATACAGCCAAGTATCTCGGTACTCGTATGACCCTTGACGCAAAGTTACGCTGGAAAGCCCACGTCAAGAAGAAAAAACATGAACTCGACCACCGATTCAAAAGAATGTATTGGCTGCTTGGAAGAAACTCCATGCTGTCCAAACAAAACAAATTGTTGCTATACAGACAAGTCCTGATGCCAGTTTGGAATTATGGTATCCAGCTGAGGGGCTGCACCAAACAGACCAATATGTTAATTATACAACGATTCCAAAACAAAGTGCTAAGGGAATTTCCCTTAGCACTTTGCACCTTGGTACATACGAAATGATGACCTCCATCGGGATATAAAGGTTGAGTTCATCGATAAAGTGATCCAGAAATTTGCAGAAGCTCACGAAAAGAGGCTTCATCAGCATGTGAACGTCGAGGCAATCCAGCTTCTCGATCACATAAACATAATAAGAAGACTAAAAAGAACAAAACCGTTCGAGTTAGTGTTTAGTGTTAATGAATAGTGTAAAGTACAAAAGTGCCAAACAAACACAAGAATGTAGTGTATTCGCCTTAATAGAGACAATAAGAAAAGTGCTATTGGACACATTCTTAGTAAAGACAATTTAGTAGTTTAGGTTATAATTTAATTACTTATTAGTCTATCTATAAGGCTAGATTGTAATAAGATTAGGGTTCATTCTATTGATGAATCCTAGGACAAGAGAGAAAAAAAATAGTTCTAGTACATTTATTTCTTTATACTCGTATTTAGTATGCCGTTCCTAACCTAAAAAGTAATATTAATATTTTTTGGACTTCGTAGCGTATCTCGTATCTCGTAGAAATCGTAAAAATGAGTATAAGACATTATTTTCTAAACTTACATGTAGTCATTCTACTATACCTTCTAACTATACATACACTTTCATTATCAGGTTTTCAAATGTATGGGAAGTGGGCATTGTTCTTTCTATCTGACAGGTATTCATTTAAAGTGTAGTATTACTTATCAGTAGATTATTGAGTTGCTTCTTAAATACATTGACATCTTTAATACTTAACAAAGCATTAGGTAATTTATTATAAATACGTGGAGCCATTCCTATGATTTTTTTCTGGAATACCGTTTGTTGTGTGCTTACTGCATATTTTATGTCTATGTCGCGAGCTGTGTAATTTTTCAAATAAGTGGAAGTTCGTCTTAACACATACGGCCACCTCACGTCACGTCAAAAGAAAATTAATCTCACTATTAGGAGCGTTACGAAAAGTTACAAACTGTATTCCGAAAAAAGTACGACTAACTATAAATAAATCCCTAGTACTCGTACATCAAACCTTGAATATCTAATTGAGATAAGGGGATCATCAGCCGCTGAATCTAATCTAAACTCACTACAAAGATTAAAAAACAAAATTATCAAAGTATTATTTCATTATAACTATAAATACTAAGTAACTGTGTCTAAGTATTATTTATTTTTGTTGGATATAGATAATATCCACCAGAACAACGTAAACGTACTAAATCTCACAACTTTACACATATAATATCACAACTGCAGCATTCTCATAAAAAAAATCACTACGAATTCCGTACAATCAAACGTAAAACTACATTAAAAAAACAATAACATACAACAAAGTAAAAACAAGTATCATCTAATGACTGATGGATGGACTAATTACGGCAAAAAAACAATATTGGCAGCTGTTCAATAATTTACCGCAATAAAGAAGTGATAGTATAAACATACTTAAAAACCTCAAAGGCAAAGATAATTATAACAAAACTAGCTGCGCCCCGCGGTTTCACCCGCGTAAGTCTCGATCCCGTGGGAATATTGGGATTAAAAGTAGCCTATGTCTTATTCCAGGGTGTCAGCTACCTCCATACAAAATTTTATCAAAATTGGTCCAGCCGTTAGAGCGTGAAGAAGTAACAAACATACACACACCCACACTCACAAACTTTCGCCGTTATAATATTAGTGTGAGTACTTACGCGTAAGTACTCTGCATCTCATTTTGTGTGAACTATTGTCTAAGTTCTTATGAGAAATGAGCTTGAACTGAGCTGTCCATAGCGTCAATCCCTAACCATGCCTAGCGTCAGGTGCAATGACAGAACACTTCGTCTCAGTTTTCACGGTGAGATTTTTACATTATAGACCGGCTGTAGATCATTATATAATGTAGATCAATTAAAAAAAATGTGTACACGTGACATTAATTCCGGATGTTGCCAAGATGTCCATTTTACTCAATGCACACGCGTCTTCGGTGAAATGTAAGCAGCAGTTCCGGTTCTTATCTGTCAAACAGCGAAATAAATCATTGGTTTCAAGTTCTAGTCTAATGTGGCAGTTTGTATTCACGGTGACGTCGCGTCAACACATGGGGCGCACACTTTAAGACATTCTGCAAATTCTACGAGTACAAAGCATTTACAGCGGTTTATTAGCTGTTTAATTTCAACTGCTGAATATAGCACTGTTTTCCAGCTATTAGGTAGATCTGTAAAATTGATTGTTTTTAACCGACTTCCAAAAAGGAGGAGGTTCTCAATTCGGCAGTATGTTTTTTTTTTTTTTTGTATGTTTGTTACGCGATTACTCCGTTAATTATGGACCGATTTTGAAAATTCTTTTTTGGTTTGAAAGGGTATACTCCCGAGGTGGTCTCATTGCCATCAAATCAGAATCAGATGAGGGGGTCCCATGGAAATCGAGGGAAACCCTCAAATTTTATAGGCAAACCTATAGATTTTTTATAGTAACTCGTGCATTTGGTCTCGGAAAGCACCATTTGGTGAAGTGGAACTGATGATGAAGACCACTTATGGCCACCGGAACAATATAATAATGAGTACCCCTATTTAACGGGTTGCGATTAAGCAATTTATGCTCGTCACTATGCATATGGTGAGTGGCAGTTCTCCTGGTTCTAACCAGGAGAACTCCTCAACAATCAACGTCCCAGCATCGGGAAAAGAAATATTTTGTAAAAGGTGATGAGCAGTTACCAGTAGGCTATTGTAACTTAGATAAATTCAAAACTGACCCACTAAAAAGTGTAAAATAAAAAACTTTTTACAAAAAAATAAGAACCGACTACCAAAAATAACACTACAAAGTGAAAAATAACTTTAATTTCGGAAGTCGGTGGCAAAAAACTCAAATACAGATGCAAAGACTTATTTTTTTGTAAAAAGTTTTTTTAGACAAAGAATAGTTCAGTTTAAAAGGCGATTAGTAAAGATCTAAGTATATTGAAATATTCTGTTATCGGTTATTTTCAAATAGGTACTTAGCCAAAATTCTAGTTCCTTGTGGTTGATGATAGGTTGCCGCCAACTCGTTTGCCAATCGTGGTGATTAAGGCAGTGTCCTTTTCGTAGCTCACGTATCCATCTAGGATGTACCATTTACGTGTCGTACATATATCACGCCCTTCATTCAGAGATACTGTTTCCAAGTATCAATTGCATGATAACTGCTTCCAATTAGGCTGCTATTAACATCGAACTGTGACCACCAATTCTGCCAACGTTGCCAGGTTACAAAAGCCTATCGTGTAGGTCTGAGTTCAAGACCATTTTCTAATGCAATGACATCACTTTATACCAAATATCACGAACGAACCATGTCAATGAAGGGCATTCACAGGAAGGTGTACAAACGGACAATAACATCACTTGTGCCAAAAACGGTGAGATGAACCTTGGCAGAGCCTTCCAAACTAAGATAATATCTAGAGTCGTGACGATGCGTCATGTAGGTGTCAACAACCTCGCTAGTTTTATTATCGTCGTTTTGTGGTTCTTTATGTTCCCGGAAAAATCGTGAACTCATTATCATAGGGTAATGTTAGCTATGTACCTAGTAGGTATCTCTTACCTAACATGTAATGTTTTAAATTCTAATTATGAGTTAAATAGGTCTTCTGAACAGTTTTCACGAGAAGTTTCCAGAAGTCGTCAAGCTCAACTGACGGCCATTCAGATGGTGGGAATGGAGGGCAGTCAGCAGGATGCTGCTACTCATCCTCTTGATAAACAGCCTTGCTGTTTCCTTACCAACGGGTGAAGAAGGATCTGAGGGGATGATCTTTGGTTTTGCTTCGAAAGTTCGTCGATCCTCACGTCGGGAAAAGTGTTATTAAAAAAAAAACACTGATTGGGCCTTGACCCCAACTTCGACGATTTTTTTTTTTTTGTTGGTATAGTGGCGTGTGCCAGCTAACATAAGGCAAATAATTTAATTTAATGTTTTGTGTTGCCTAATGTAAATTATTTTACATACTATTGTATGGAATCAAGTTCTTCTAACTGAACAGACAGCTGTGCTGCTGGGGAGTTTGTTGCGCCACTTCTTCTTCCCAGCTAAAGTACTAGGAAGTGGTGAAGGGCGGGCATTTTTGGGGGACTGTCTTATGTAATTTTGAAAAGTGTCGTTCGAAAAGTGCTGATTCTCAGCCTAGTTTGAATAAATGACTTTTGATTTTTATTTAGAATCTCGCTGATGGAAACCGATGGGTGAGGTTTATGATGGAGCGAGCGTGCCCAGGAGATACCTGTTCACTCTTGTTTTGAAGGCAGACGGGTTCTACGAGTATGTGGAAGTGAACACAGATGCTGGCAGAGAGTTCTACACTTTGGCTGTGCGCATAATAAATGTGGAGGAGAAGCGCTGAGTACCTACGACTGGACGGGATATCAACGTAATTTAATTTATCTGTCAGGAATTTTCTAGTCGCAGCCCACAGACGATGGGTTGATGTAGATTTGTGCTCAGTTAATGCCAATAGACTCGCGATTACAGCCGTGATGTTGTATGTTTATTAAGTTAATAATGTAGTGTGAACTGTGATGGAGTATCTACATGTTGGTTATATAGTGTCTTTTGTTCTAAGCTATTATAAATAAACAAGTAGGTAATGATAACAATTTGTCGTAACGTTAATTGACCTTATTGCACGAGATAGCGATCCTTTATAACGAAACTTATTGTTTTAATAATGTCAGTGAAGTTGTAAACTTGTGGTTTCTCATAACTCCTAGGTATTTGATTTATTAGACACGTCTAAATCTCGATGTTCTTATTTCAACGCCCGCAATGAAAATGCGTAATCTGTAAAAAAAACATACAAATATTTAAACCATATGATACAATGCTGGAGTTTGCTCGTGACACCGTGCACACGGAATGTTAATCGCAAAACCTTGCTACCCAAAAGAAAAACAGCCCAACGCATTGCCAAAACGGCAGGTCCTGTGCTCCACGCACCTAGTAGATCCCTGCAACCTAGCGAAAGGCCTACCCATGCTTCGCCTGCTAGTCCACTGTAATATCTTCAAAACTTTGTATGACCCATAAACTGCTATTCAAGTTTAGCAGTTCGTCGGGCAATGCCATCATGCTTTGCCACCTATCCTCTTGAAATAATCTCTAAGTCACTTTTAACCTTCTCAATATTTACGTATATTTACGGCTTGCACGTAAGTATTCATCAATTGAAACACTGTTCTTACTGTAACGAAAGGCTTTATTATATTAAATAGTTCAGTAACTAATATGAAAATCTAATGATAATCTGATCCTCTGCACGATCTATCACAAATTGCTGGTTCAGTTTTTATTACTCTCACAGTGGGTAAGGTTGTGGTGGCGTGGACAAAGTATAATGTGGATTTTTGTTTTGTAATTGTAAGATTGTATCAAACATGTTTATTTTTAATTTAGCGTCTTGTGTCTCTTTGTTTATTTGCTGAATAGGATACTCGTAACTTAGTTTTTGATGTTGATGAAAGAAGGCACTAACCAAAAATATTATAAATGCAAGAGAATGCCCACATTCTCTTGCATTTATCTGACAAAATATCGTTTCATTTTCAAGGTTGAAATATCAAAAATATTTCAGGTAATTACCTCCAACAGATGCATGTTTACATCTGGCTTTCAATCTTACATACTTCGTATGTAGGTACGAAATAAAAGGACCCGCAGATCTATAATTGTGGTATAAAGACGGTCATCTGACCGTCTTTTTTTTTTTGCGGGGAAATTATCAAATAACATGTCCCGCTCTGGGCGAAGCGGGAGTGCGTGTCAGACTTTTATTGACTAAACCCCACCCATGTTTCTTACGTTGCCTGTGGGCCACGGCCACGATATCCTTTTCGGACAAACTCGCAACCCTGGCAGGCCGTCTTGGTAGTTGCTTCCCGTTCTATAAAAACCGACCAAGTGCGTGTCGGACCACGCACAATGAAGGGTTTCGTAGTTGGGATGAATTTATCCCAAGAACAAACTTAACATTATAAGTTGAAAAACATGTTCCCTCATACATTCCAACTGCAAATGTAAGTTTGTACGCACAATATTTATTTATTTGGGACAAACAAACAGTAACACATTATATCTACGCAAATAATATAAACAAAGATATTATATAAATGTGAAACTCACACCGTTATCCACAGCAATATTGAGATATTATATACTATGTTATTTTAAGACCGTAGACTTCTTATAGGTTTTTCTGTATATTATAAGTAAAAACTATTTTCTATTTTTTTTTTAATTTTAGGCTCAGGAGTTTTGGAGATAAGGGAAGGGAATGGTAAATTTTCATCTATTTTCTTAAATAATTTAAAAAGCATTTATTTTAAAATTATAAAAAAAATATCTGAAATCCAACAAGATATATTTATTATATACAATTTGATATGTCACACGGTGCAGTTCGCAAAACTTTTTTTTTAATTTTCTAATTTGCCCCCCAAAAGTGGCCCCCATATTCAAAACTAATTTATTATTACGTTACACTTCCGTGCTTGGGTCACAGAAATACACATGTGTACCAAATTTCAACTTAATCGGTCCAGTGGATTCGGAGCAAATTTACTGTGACAGACGGACAGACACACAGACACACGGGTGATCCTATAAGGGTTCCGTTTTTCCTTTTTTTAGGTGCGGAACCCTAAAAACAGGAGGGGTGTTTATTTTATGGTAAGCAACGTGAGGGTGAAAGTACTGAAATGAATACGCCTTTTGCAGTATAAATATTTCTGTATTTGTATTCTTGCATACATACAAACTTGGTATATAGCAATATTTAACAAACTATTAAATTAGGAAGTCAATATAATATCAATATAGACTTCTTGTAGACAACCTTTCGGCTCCGAAGCTCGATTGAGAACTAACTTCTAAGTTAGTTCTCGGCGCCTGTTGGGAGCGTCTTCTAGTTTCTAAACTAGATTTCAGACGTTCCAAACATCATGTTTCCATTCCGTTCTACTAAAAAAACCAGTACTTTTACGGTAAATGTTAAATGAGACACTTTTAAACTTCATGACTACACTGGTATAAAAATCATTTGAAACAAATCACATACTTTCAATTTTATATTTAGTATTTAAAATCACTACAAATCTTACTAATATTAATTGAAAATCATTTGACCATTCGACACTGTGTTGTCTTCGAGCACACGCACAACATTCATATTTTTTATTTTTTAATAAATTATGAATTTATCTACTGGGCACTGTCTCTCAAAAAACACAACACTGTGCCTTCAAACAGAGCTGAACCATGACCTTGATGTAGCTCTGAAAGCATTCCGATAAATAAACGAGGGTTTAGAGTATTCTAATAATACAACATGCGAGCCAATAATAATAGATATATCTGCGTGTCTGCACACTGGTAATATTTCGCAGTACAATGTTATTATATTGAATCGATTTTCTGTATAATACTCATATTGCTCATGTTGTTCTTTTTAAGTCGTTTCAACACTTATTTTGAGGTTAATTAACAGACAGTCGCGATTGGTGTTGTTGCGTTTGAGTCTAACTTAGCGTCGATTGTTTCTGTGATATCTTTACTAATAAAAATATATTACCTTATTAATTCAGATGTGATACAAAAATAGAATGAAAACGGAAGTGATAATAATAAATCAATTGTTTTGTCGTACTTATCGTTTACGTAAATATTTTCTTGCACGTATTTCATGCTTCGGCAGACGCGAACGGCTTATTCGTATATATTTGAAGCACACGTTATAAAGTATACGATTTATTGATAAATCTCGGTTTTTGTGTAAGATTTCACTTTAAGTTCCTTGAAAACACGTTTTGCTGCCTATACGCTACACTCACACGTAACCTTAATCATAATTTTATTGACCCAGCAAGTTAGTGACATAGCCCAACAAACACATTTCTCATATTTTGCCGTGTAAAAATCTAGCGGTAATAAATATTGCGTGAACCACGTGATTCGTGACGTAAGCATTTCACGGTGAACTGTGGCCGCGGGTAATCGATTTACCACACACTGTGCAGGCACACGCACGGTGTGAAGTGTGCATATTTTGTCTGGCTGTTGCGACAGTGTGTGCACTGTGCACTGTGACCCGCCCGGGTGATCGATAGATTATGGTAGCTTATTATGTTTTTATTGATTGTTTTTTGTTTGTTTTGGAAAATGAGGTTCTGTGTGTCGATTGGGGTAATGCTTTATTTAGGTAGCTTATATTTTAATGGGTTTCATATTTATGTCGTTATTTTTAAATTGATAGATTTTCGAAGCCAAAATCTAACTAACTATCTCAATAACCGTTAGTACAAATGAATGCTATCATAACTAATGTGTGTTATGACGTAGGTACTTTTGTATCAAAAAGTTATTAATTTATGTTAAAAACAGTAATTTTTAATTAAAATTAATTAATTCTGCTAATTCGAAAAATTACATTGATTTATAATAGTTTTATTCAACTGTCTGAATAAAATAAAATTGTAGTCACAAACAGCTTTCTGCAAATTATTTAGGTCCACATAACACACTTTTAGGTACCTACCTAAAATTACATAAGTAGATAATGTTAATATCCTTTCTAAGTCAGTGCGATAATTTCAAACGGCTAGTGCTGGTAACGACCGGAACCTCGGGCTGTGATTGTAATGTGCTGCGAATTGAGCATAACCTGATTTTGTGAAGTAAAGAGTGAGTGGGACAGTCAGCAAAAAAAGTCGATTAAGAAAATGAAATGAAAAAGTGTTTATACACAAACATAATTTTTTACAAGATTTATTACCTCTGCCAAACTGCAAAGCAGGTAACACTGTTACGAGTACTTTTACATGTCATCTAAATGGATACAAGACTATTTGGTACATTGCTTATCACCATTTCATGTAATAGCTGAGGGTTTAATACTCTTAAATTTTTACATCAGTTCAGGGCCTCAAGTCTGCTGTTACAATAGTGTCAGAATGGTCGATCATTGATTTCATAATTGTTGATTTTGACAAGTTTGGTAATCTACTATTATAATGGCGTCATTATGACTTTCCAATGGTCGGCCACTGACACTACATTGAAAGAAGTTGCATATATTGGTAATCTCGTACACAATGACAAATGAATGACATTTCTACTAATGGGTTTTATAATAATGGCTATACCTACGACAATGCCATTATAATAACACAATTATATTACGAGAACATTGACTGACCAATGATCGACTATTATGAATTTACCAGATTACGAACTTTTAGCAGAATGACAATGGCATGACAAGGAGATCGTGTTGGAATGACTGAATTTATAAAAATAGCAGACCTGGGCCCCAGATTGAGTGAATATAGCGCTGAAGTGTTAATTAACTTCTGTCGCTGACCGTACATGTGAATGATTCACAAGTTAAAACTGTAATAATATCAGCATTTCAAATTGTATAAGGGGCCTCTGCGAGTTGGCTTCGGCCCCTCGTACGCCTTCCAAAAGGACATTTGGAAGCCCTCAAGGGACCCGAGATATTTCAAAGACAAATATAATAATAATAAAGTTTTTATTTATGCTTCAGTTTCCAAAAAAGGGTTTAGTGTTTGGAGCCTCATTTTAATCAAACAAAGCCTGTGTTGGGAGAGTCCGCTGTTCCATAGCACAGCATAATTACTTAATTTAGTCAAACAACTGTAGGTACTTAAAATCTATACAAATAAATAACATCGAAGTGTCTGTTTGTAATGTCAATATAACAGCTTTTTACTAAATGCATATAAAATTATATGCGGTACTTATAACAATCAAAATAGCTAATCTCCGAAACGTCTGGACTGATTTTCAAAATATTTTACTAAACACATGTGGAGAATGTTCAGTTCTCTGTAAAAGACTTCTTATTGAATGAAGTCCAGTCAAGAGATTGTTAATAATTTCTCAAGTTTTGGATCCTTTAATTTGTTTTTAGTAATATCTACTGACCTAAGCTGTAGATATTTGTAAATATGCTTAATTGAATGAAACCTTTTGTGTCTACTTACCTACTTAAGGAGTTTTTGTTCGAACCTGGTGAACCTGGTGTGGTTTGGGATATAACAAGATCCATAATATACCTAAATACTTACTTGAAATATCTTTATATCCAGATAAATATATTCAACAAGGCTTTAGGCAACGTCTTTTTGTGCCTAAAAAACACAAATGCATGTACATGTATTTTAGTGTTTGGGCACAAAAATACACTACGTTATTCTATTTCCATGATCTAAGTGTAGTGTTTATATGACGCTCCACATGTGAGGTGTAGATATATTCTATTTAATTTGTGATTATTGATAATAATGTAACAGTATACTAGAACAGACTGGTGCGCTTGTTTAACTCTCATGCTCTGACCGATGTGATGGCATCTCTGTGCACCGGACCGCCCATTGTGTCACCCTATGTAAAACTACAACATTTATATCTGTAACTTTTATGCTGTACATAATAAAGAGTATTCTATTCTATTCTACCGACAGTTGGCCATCAATCTATATTTTAAAGTTATCTATAGACAAAGTATCTATAGGTAAAACCACAAGCAATAATATCTAAACACTTAGCAACATCGATGGCAAGTTTGAGATAAGGCCTATTTCATAATACATAGTATGGGTCTCATATTAATGTTCGTTACAACTTACAACATAAAATAATTATCAAAACAGTACGAGAACGTAACTATCAAAATTCGCATTATTAGTTCTCGTGGCTGTACCTACAGTCTGAAAGAGTTTCCAGCACGTCGGGACGTTTTGTAACTTAAATAAAACATAATGCAATAATAATGTCCATAATCGATGAAACAGTAGTCTAGTATCTCTCTACTTTCAAGTTTGTGTTGAACGTGACCCTGAAACTCATGCGATGCAAAAGTCAAGTGTTTGAGTGTCGTAAGTGTAAAAAAATACTGCAGATCAGTAGGTGAGTGTGCTTAACTGTAACTTATGTTAAAGCCTATTAAGTTACATGTTGTGAATGTCAGCTGTGACATAATGCAGAGTAAGGGCCGTTATGAAAGGGCAGAGTAAAACTGCTCTAAATATAGCCACAGTCGAGTCGTGAGAATTGGCATTTTTATTTCAATAGTAGCCCGTTTTAAAATTGATAAAAAACGTTGAATAGTTTGTAATGGAAGTATTAAAAAAATATAACAGGATTTTCCACTGTGAAGTAAATGTGCCTTTGGACTGTCAGTTAACAAAATTTTTTGGTAAAATTAATGGTTTTGGTTAATTGCATTTCTCATATTATTAGGTATATCGATGGCCCAGTGGTGAAGGCCTCGCCTCTCATTCACGAGGTTGTGGGTTCAAATCCGGGCAAGTACCAATGTGACGTTTTCAATTCATTGTACTTTCTAAGTTTATCTTGGACGTAACTGACATCGGTTAAGGCAAAAATCGTGAGGAAACCTGTACTTATAATCTTCGAAATCGAATCGAACCGTCTAGAACAAGCGTGGTGATCAATGCTCATGCCTTCTCTGAATAAGAAGACCTTTGCCCTGCTGTGGGGCTATAATAGGCTGGTGTTATAATTATTTCGATAAAACACTCTTCTAGATGAGATTAGTCATGCTTCAAATTTGTTAACATATATCTTATGTCAACTGAAATTGAGTGCAGCATGTTGCTTATTTGTGACCAATTACCCATCATTGTGTCGCCGATCATCAGTAGTGATTGTGTTTATTTGATATTTCCTTATGTATCTCTCGGTAGCAGCAATACATTCACTTGATGATGGCTACATAGGCTCTTAACAAAATATCACTTATATTATGTTACCATGAGGTGCGAAATAACCTCCTGACCGCTTTCGGTATTAATCGTTATTTGTTTGACCAAATTACTTCATTTTGAACTTTTATGTTTCGTGAGCTTTTGACCCGGTACGTTACTATATCTATGACATAATATTGACATCAAATACATTTAAAAAAAACATACATTTTAGTGAAAAAAACCTGCTCCATGTTTATGTAAATTAAAATAAATCCAATCAAAATTGTTGAAAGTTCTGCAAACCGGTTTATTTTTAACGATCGTGATAAATTGCCGTCTCCGAACGAATAGGATTGATTACGAATTGGGAAGGCAATCAGGACATACTTTATTGGTTCATTAAGGTTATTATCTGGGTGATTAAGAGCGTGTAGTATTGTATCAGTTGCGGCTGCTGGCGTGGTGACTGGCAGGTGAGCTGACAGCCGTGTTATCTGAAGAAGTAGCAGACAATAATGCCTTTGTTGGCTCATTAGTCATAATGTCGTATGACGTCTTTGTTGAAAAAGCAAAACACCTAACTGTTTAGAACAACACTATATTCTGAATAGCCTTTATCTGCCTCGTTGGTCTAGTGTTGCTGAGCATGAGTTCGATGTCGATTCTCGGGTTGGGCAAAATGTTATTGAGTTTTGCCATCAGCAGTTTCTCAGTAGCAGCCCGGAGTCTGGATTTGTGGACATTTAATAAAATAGGATTTAAACATAACTGGCGAAATGTACCCTTGCCTTACCGTTCGGGGAATACAGGCGTAATGTTATGTTAGTCATAGTGTCGTGTGAGGGTACAGTGGACACAGCATAACACCCATCAGTCTAGAGAACGGATCGCAGCATCCTCCTGTCTGTTTAAAAAAACAAATACCCTGCGAATTTTTGACTGTTCGTTGCCCCTTGTAACCCCCACTGTTGAATATGGTCTACATACAGCAGTAAGTGTTTTTTCAAAATCAAAAGTCATTTATTCAAACTAGGCTGAGAATCAGCAGTTTTCGAATGTCAAAATTACACAAGACAAGTCCTCTAAAAACGCCCGCCCTTCACCACTTCCTAACTTGTAATGTAGCTGGGAAGAAGAAGTGGCGCAACAAACTCCCCAACAGCACAGCTGTCTGTTCAGTTAGAAAAACTTGATTCTATACAATAGAATGCAAAATAATTACACTACGCAACACAAAACATTAAATTAAATTATTTGTCATACGTCAGCTAGCACACACCACTATACCAACAAAAAAAAACATCGAAAGCTATACTCAAGCAAAAAACTTTATCACCAAACCAACCAAAACCGTCTTTTCATAATTATACCTATTGTATTTAGCTCACGTTTGTCATGTATCTCAACAAATGTTAGTCAATAGTGCGGTCAATGGTGATGAGTCAATCAAGTCAGCCTATAGCAGGTCCTGTCCTCCGCCTTCCGCATCCAGTCTGTCCCACCCACATCTAGCTGGGGGCGTTCCACACTACGCTTGCCGATACGTGGTCTCCACTCTAGGACTCGTCTACTCCACCGGCCATCGGTCCTTCGACAAACATGGCCAGCCCACTGCCACTTCAGCTTTATTACTCTCCAGGCTATGTGGTAGCTCCGGTTCCGGATAACTTCATTTCTGATCTTAACCTTCAAAGAAACTCCGCGCCTTGAGTGACCTTGATGATGGTGATGAATACTGGTTAAGAATTCCCTCATGATTTGCAAACTCCCAGTTTATTAGTAAGTATCTGGAAAATGCCGAGTTATTGTAAAAGCATTTTTACATTCTAAAATATTTAGCTATTGACCCCTTGGCCTTCTTAACTCTTAATAGCATCTAAAGAGAAGTAACTACCGTCCATAATGGTCGTTACATGATGTATTGCGGCTAATTACTGCAACAGTCGGTGAGATATGTTTAATGTTGCAAGTTTTGTTGCATGGGAAGTTAATAATTATTATACCATCACTGTTTTGGTGTTTGAGGTAATTCTTGATGAAGAGGTGCTTTATGATGATGGGATAACCTTTATATTAGAACCTTTTTATTTTGTAACCTAATTTTATTTTGTTATTTGCTTTTGTGTTTCACGAACTGTGTGCAAATAAATGTTATTCTTTCTTTTATTTTAGAACATAATTATTTGTATATTTTACTAAGATAAGTACCTAAGTAATATTAAAGTAAAATTATGTTGCATGCCCTAAACAGGAAAAATATGAACTGTAAGCCACCAACTGTTACAGTTAGTAACGCCTGTATTTTCTGCAAATAAATAATTATTATAACCACTAATCAACATAATAAATAATAAAGCTCTTTGTGAAAGAGCTTATCTGGGAAGTATCACCACCATACCTATTTCTGTCAACAAGCAGGTTCCTGGCTTCAGAAACCTATTTATCGATAAACTACAGAATACAACAATTGTAAAAATATAGGAATCTTATCTGCACATTTATTTAGAATACTGAGGAAATTAGCCATAGTCCCAAAGGACATGTCCTTTACAACGGGGTTTGCAACTGTGTCATAGTCTAAAGCAATGAAGTGTAGAGCATATCATAGGATTTAATTTACTAGGTGCCTGCAGTAGTTGTAATAAGCAGGGGTTTCACCTTTACCTCCGGAGAAATATCTGTCGGCTTCGGCAATAACTCAAGTACAGAAACAAGTAGAACCTACCTCAATTAATAATACGTAACGTTCACAGCTCATAAATCTTGTAAGACGAGCAACACGTCAAGACTTCATCAGATTGCTATCACTATCTCTACGAAATGGAATACCAGTGAGTTTTAACAATGAGTTTAATTTCACTACCGTGGTTTAGAATTTGCACGTTCTCTATCCCAGTGTGATGTCAAAGAAGAATCGGGAATATGGACAGCAGCGTCTTCCTGAATGCCTATAACAATATCAGGTTTCTACTAACTGAACTGTGTTCATATACAGGCCCGTCAAGCGCATTCATCGTACATCGTTGATGGCAATACCCACGTTCGTCTATAAGCACTTGCAAGTTGATGCACATACGAGAGAATCGCAGCGATGGTCACGCTGTGCCTTCGCCGCGATGATATCGCCATCGTCCATGGAGATGGCGCATTAAGTTCATGAACCAGATTCAACGAAATCCCTAACATATATTAATTCAAAAAATCTAAGCCTCTTTTAATGAAAGAAATAACTGCAGGCATTATTACGAAACTTCACAAATAGGGTCCACGCTATAAAGGTTAATTCGAACACTTGCGTGATGAGCACAGCGCAATGTGTGATGTCATTATATGGAGAGCAGTTATGGTACAATGAGAGTTTATGGTTCCGCATATTGGGCCAAGTATATACTAGCAAGTAGATTTAGCTCCTAAATTAGGCAAAAAGGTCGAGAAAAAAAGAAATCTCGCAATAAGACCCTGCGAATTGTGAGGCGTCGCCTGAGACACGTAATTTGGTTGAGTACTCTTTTGATATCCGAGTATCCGAGTTTGAATGTTGTAGTCACGAAACGTTACAAAGAGTGCGACATGGTGTTCGTAAGTAAGAGGATATTCTCACTTATAACTAAGGATGTCAAGTGAGTCTTATGATGGGTAAAATACCTACCAAACAGATTTTGAAGATATTGAAATTGAATTCAAAAATCTGGGGAAGGAAATAGAACCCACTTTATATAAAAAAATCCCTCGTGGAACCCAAATAATTATTCTTACACGCACTTACTTAAGCTTAGAAATAATAACTGTTATTCAGAACGACCTCCGTCGTGGTATTATTATTTGTTTATAAGCACATGCCACACTTGCGTTAGTAACCAACGACACGATAGCGATACGATTTAGCAATAATAGTACATTTTATGTGATCATGGGCAAGTAATGACATTGGAAAAATATTCAAAATTAACAGCAAAATAGATCAAACTTATCTAGTTGGGCCTAGGTTAACATTGAGAACAGTTTACACAACCACTACAATACACAACCACTACAATACACAACACACACACACATAATACATCATTACATAGTACATAATAGATTACATGCCGTATAGATAGAGCTGTCTTATAAGCACAAGATAGTGTGTTAGCCTTATAACTTTTCCCAAAACTGTTTTTGTGCAGTTTTCTTTCGGTCAATATTCTTATTCAGTTTCTTCTTCATTCTTATCTTCTTGTTATTGCTAGTCACCATTTCCTTAAGCGACAGAATATGAGTAAAACCATATCCTATCGCCTCTGTGACGTAGAATCGTCGCATGCGCATCTTTTTCAACCTTGTTCTCGTGTCATCACGGTCTGGGTCATCTTTGTTTTATGAATGACACGGTCACAGTCTCATCATGACCTATCCATTACATTACAGTTAAGGATAAGATTTTTTAAGTTCCAGTGAAAATCTTCTTATTAAAACGTTTGTTTACGATTGAGAACATTTATTTGTTAACGATTGGTGATGGTCAAGTACTTCTTAGTCCTCCTCTTTCTACTTTTTTCTTGCTACGTCATGATTGGTCTCGTACTTACAGCTCTTGCTGACATCTGGGCGAACAAGCTTAAACTATTTTAGTGACCTTACAATTTACATTTTATTAATTACCTAAGTATCTTTATGTCATCAATATAAAAATATCTTGGTCTGCTAACTACATAGTAAGTCGGTCTTTAGCACTGCTAGTCATTATTAAATAAGAACACCTCATTAGTTGTATGTGGATTCATATCTGGAAATAAAAGATTTCAATTCTTTTGATTTCATTAGGCAGGTACGAACACAAGAATTTAAAAAAGAAGGTGGTTATTTAATAACATAAGCTGTCTTGCTAAATAGAGAAATCAATGTGAAGGTAACCGGTCATTGTTTAGCATTTGTGTGGTTTGACCCTAAGTGACCTTTATGGGCGTAGGTAACGTCCAAATATGATGGATTGACAGTTTTGGAACGCCTGCGAATTATGCCTAGAGGCTATGTTAAGATTATTTAATACCTAGAGAAACGGAAAGTGTTTTAAAATAAGTGTTACGTTACTTCTCTTTTTCTTTTTTGGCAGAAATGTGACTAGATATTAAATTATAAGAAAGATCATTATTATTTTAATGGTCATATCAATTATTTACTGCTTATAAGTTTAGAGTTATGTTATACATCTGAAATATTCCTAAATAGTGTTATAAGGAGCGAAAATATCGTAGCCGTTTTCAAGAGATTTCAAAACAAGGTCTCAGAAACAGTACTAAAGTACGTAGTTATCAAAATGTGTATGTGATTACCACATTTAATCATTATGTAGCCACATCCATACATAATATAAATTCTCTAAAACGGAACTATACAAAAACATCAGTAAAACAATTAGCGCATACCGACACAACTAAGTTTTGCATATAAAAACAGCGTTAGCCTCAATGCGATGTTCAGTAGGGTAATTCTATGCAAACGCACATTACAGCGTGTCATGGCGATGGCGCAATGGTGACGTAAGCAATGTTGATGTCTATGGTAATAGTTATGGGATGTTGGAGAGCTGAGAAAGTGACCTTAAAGGTGTTGGTGTCTTCGATGATGGGTTGTGGAGGTCCAGATACATTGACGATAAGACAGTATGGCTTCTCCATACCATTAATTAGAATGAGGATTGTCGGTAGATTACATATAACAGTAGTCTAGGTACACTAGGTTTTAAAAATGTTTATAAGTTCTTTAACCGTTTTACTATTTGCTTCATCGGGATGGTGTTGACAGTGGACCCGCTGTTTGCATCATCGGGATGGTGTTGACAGTGGACCCGCTGTTTGCATCATCGGGATGGTGTTGACAGTGGACCCGCTGTTTGCATCATCGGGATGGTGTTGACAGTGGACCCGCTGTTTGCATCATCGGGATGGTGTTGACAGTGGACCCGCTGTTTGCTATTTTCAGTCATAATCGGGATGGTATTGAAGAAAATATGTGAAATCATCAAACCAATGATGAAGATAGTTCATAAGCTACGAGAACATTTTTCTTTCTAAAAGTAATAAAAATCTACTGCTGCCTAATAGCTGAGGACTTTAAAAAAAAACGTTGGATAATGGAATTTACATCATTATGTCAACAAAATCACGTGTATTTAAGGGAAAGTTGTTAAGTAGTAGAATTAGTTAGTTAAATATTCTGCGATTTTATAATATTACTCAATGAAGTTTTGTAGGGCATTAAAATTTTGTGATGGATTAATTTGAATCGTGGGAACAGTGGGAAGGATGGAAAGTGTGAATTTCTTATCACATGTACAGTCTTTGGCGGAGGGTGTACATTGTTACCATCGCGGGTAGAACCTGGATGCGGCTGGCACAGAAGCGTGGGGACTGGCACAAATAAAGAGAGGCCTCTCTTTATGCTCAGCAGTGGGTGAAGTGGGGCTGTGGATGGTGATGACGATGATAGTCTTTGGCCTGTAGCTGCAGCAACTGCTGCTAATCATGCAAGTCCGTCGTTAAGATCACTATAATTTATGTTGGCTTCGAGAAAAACATAAAACGCCCCGAAACCAAGTAACATAGGACTAAAGCACGCAGAAGTGGGCGAAAAGTGTAGCGTTTGCCGATAAACAATTTTTGTTACCACTACTAGGTACAACTGCCAACTATTTTCTAACCACATACGCCATACCTGCAAAAGCTTTGTCAGTATCATATCAGCCGAAAGGCTGACATAGGTCTATTGCTGGACATAGGTCTCCCCCAAGCACCGCTACTTCAACCGGTTCTGTGCTTCTCGCATCCAGCGGATTCCTGCAGTCTTCACAAGGTCATCGGTCCACCGTGTTTGAGGCCTTCTAACGCTACGTCTTCCGGTACGCGGTCGCCACTCCAAAACCTTTCGGCCCCATCGGCCATCTGTTCTGCGAGCAATGTGCCCTGCCCACTGCCACTTATGTTTGGCAATTCTTCGGGCTATGTCGGTTACCTAGGTTCGCCTGCGGATCTCTTCTTTTCTGATGCGATCACCTAGGGAAACTCCACGCATAGTCCTCTCCATTGCCCTTTGGGTGAATTTCAGCCTTCTTATGAAAAAGGCCTTCTTATAAAAATAAACTTAAAGACTTGCTATGTAATAATTTAAATGACTATTTGAATGATACTTTGACATCCTAATTGAATTGTAATATTTTAAACTTTGACATCTAACTCTTTGATACTCTGACATTAAAATGATACTTTGACATCCTAAATATCAAATCAAAAAAAATCAAAATATTTATTTATTGCATAAAAGGTATTTGTAGTACGTACATATTAAAACTTAATAATTAAGTAAGCGTAGTATTTAAACTAACAAATATCTGTAGGGGTGAACTGCTGTTCTCCTAGCTAGGTAGCAAAGCAACCTGTATTAAGGAGAGACAGTTTGCCTCCCTCGATAAAGATCTTTAAATAATGCTACGTGTTGACTCCTAAATCAAGTCATTAGTTAAATTACATAGGTACATTATTATCAATTTTGTTAACTAGAATAATACTAATAAATTTAATACTGTAATTGGTTACAAATACGGAAAGAAAAGGAATTTTTAAATCATAGTAAAAAAGAGAATGTTTTAAGTGAGACGTGATTCAGTATGTGTAAGTGTTTGTTCTTTGTGTACTGCGTGTGTGTGAGTGTTTGCTGTTCGTGAGTGCGGGTTTCTAGGCGCGTGGGGGTGTGGGTATGTGTGTATGTGTTTGAAAAATTACTATTGGGCTATTAAACGGTTATGTTGTGCCAAGAACGAGAAGTTATGAGAGTGTTTTTAAGAGATCCTCAGTCTCATCATAGGTTTTCAAAAGAAGAAACGAACGGATGGCAGTTTTACATTTAGAATATGGTAGGCTATAAATCTGTAAGTTTGCGTTTATTTTATTGTACAAATATGGACCAAGGTAAAAAAAGAATCGTTTGGTGAATTTATAGTACGGTGCTGGGATAGTGCAGACCATATCTTTCCGACGTTTCGTGACTGTAATTAAAGGCGTTAATCGGTGTTGTAGAAGAATGGTCTGCAAGACAAAGTGTTGTCTAACGTTAAGGACATTCCAATCTTTGTAGAGGGTTGTTGTTGGGTACATGATCTGTTTAAATGTGGCCACCTTCAATAATGCTCTGTGGGCAGTTTCCAGCTGTTTCACTGTCGTCTTAGCGGCGCCGCCCCAACAAGTAATACCATACGTCACAATAGATTGGCATAAAGCATAGTAGACAGTACGTATTACAGCTGACGCGGCGACGTGTCTTAGATTTTTAAAAACATAAATAAGTTTTCTAACCCTGCTTGCAAGAAGATTGATGTGAGTTTTGAAGTTAAGAAATTGATCTAATGTTATGCCCAGATATTTTATATTCTCAACGCGTGTAATAAGAGGACACTGACAGGGTAGACCTGCCTGGTAATGTGTGCGGCAGGAGTGAGCTTTTATGACAATTGGAATTTCGGGCTGTGACTTAGGTGAAGTAGAAAAGGTTATAAACTTTGTCTTTGATATATTTAATGTAAGAGTATGAGAAAGTAGCCATTCATTTGCAGAATTGAAGCCATTTTGTGCTGAGGTCTGAAGCTCTGACCATGAGTTGGCTGAAAAAGAAAGTGCAGTATCATCCGCGAATGACACAATGTTAGCATTAGTGATGTGTAAATTACAAAGGTCATTAATAAAAGCAAGAAACAAAGTCGGCCCAAGGATACTGCCTTGTGGCACACCGTAACAAATTGGAAGGTTATCACTTTTGTGATCACCTATTTTGACCGACTGTGTCCGATTTGTAAGATAACTGTGAAAGAACTGTAACTGTAGGCCCCTGATACCTAATTTTTCGAGTTTATTTAGAAGTGTAGAAGTTGGAATGGTATCAAAGGCTTTAGCCAAATCAAGAAATATGGTGAGAACTTTTTTGTGGGCGTTAAGTTTATTCACAATATACCCCGTTAACTCCTGTACCGCATCAGTAGTACTTTTGTTCTTTCTAAAACCGAATTGCTGGGGAGAGATTAAGTTAAATTTTTCAAGGTAGTGTACTAGTCTCTTGTTAATCAGTCGCTCGAGAACCTTCGATAAGGTAGTAAGAACCGCGATGGGTCGGTAATTATTTACGGACTTTTTGTCCCCACCCTTGAAGATTGGATGTATGATCGCCTTTTTGAATGAAGTTGGAAAAGTTGCAGTCTGGAAACAGAGGTTAAAGATGTAATTTAGTACAGGAGCTAAAGTGGATGAATATCTTTTTAATATGGTAGGTGAGATGCTATCACATCCGGTGGCTGCATTAGTCCTGAGAGAGTTAATCACAGATATAATCTCGACCGGGTCTGTTTCATCTAGAACGAATGATGATAACGAATTGGTGCTTTGTGGTATGGTTGGCTGTGGCAAGGCGCGGGTGTGTGTAATTTTGTCAGCGAGGTTCTTACCTATTTCCACATAAAAACTATTTACTATGTTACAGGATTGAGTAGGTGTGTCGTGTGCTAGTAGGTGTGAGGATGAATTTCGTGTTTTTAGAGTGTTTGTGATTCTTTTTATAGTTTGCCAGAGAACTTTTGGATTATGACCAGCCTTATTGAGCTCTTCACTATCAAACTGTCTTTTAATTTTCTTTAAAATTTTATTACAAAAGTTTCTGTATCTTTTGTAGCTAGTTTCGAGAACAGTATTACCGGGCGATAATTTAACTTTCTTGTGTAGCGAATCCCTGTGTTTCATACAACGTAGCAGCCCAGGCGTGATCCATGGTTTTATAATTTTTTTCCTAGCTGGTGGTTTAGATACCGCAGTGCTCTCGGAAATAGCTCCACTCAGAACATCTACCAGAGTGTCTGTAGCAATATTAGCATCAGTTATGGAGTAGATGGGCGTCAGGTCCATTTCTTCCATTGATTTGTCAAGTTTAACAAAGTCTACCTTTGTAAAGGTAGCGACAGAATTATGTTTAGTTTTTTTAACAAACATGCCCAGTAGCGATGAGTAGTGGTCAGTTGTTGTGGTATTGAAAACAAGTGAGATCGTTGATATTTTGGTTTTTAATATGATATGATCAAGGCAGTTGGGACCTCTGGTAGGTAAGGTATGAGCGGGAAGAAAACCGTGGAAGGCCAAAATATTAAGGTATTCTTGAGAGCGCAAGTCAAGAGAATGTGGTTTTATATCTAGATTAAAATCGCCAGTAAGAACAACTGATTTAAATTTTGAGAAGGTGGGTAATATGTCATTAAGAGTAGAAGTAAATGTGTTAGTGTTTGTATTTGACGGTGATCGATAGATGCAAAGTATGGCTATATCTAATTCCACCTCCAACACCAACCCGGTGGCGCAATTATTCAAAGGTAATTCTGTGCAATTACAGTTAAGGTCAGTTTTGACATAAACCACAACACCATCGCTCTGGTTTAAATGTTCTGTGGTACGATACATTGTATAGTTATCTAAATAGGGGATGTTTGTGTTACTGGAACACGAGAGCCAGCATTCTGTTAAAACTATAATGTCACAATCTATAGGAATTTTATGAATAATCGTTTGTAAGCTTAAAAAATTACGGTTTATTGATCTTATGTTCTGTGTGAAAATTTTTAGGTAATTTTGTGGGTGGCTGATGTAAAGTTGTGCCTGCTCTGGACTACAAGAGTACGATTCTGATACAGAAGTTAGGTCAATGTTATCCATTAGTGCGATGGTATTATCAAGCATTTTTAATAATAAAAGTGAGGGGCAAAAGTTTTTCGTAAGGCTGGAGTATTATTTTTAAGTTTCTGGTAATGGAGTAGTATGTGTGCGGTGTGGGTGTTGAGTAAGGACGTATAGTATGAGTTATATATGTGTGTATTTGTGTGACAGTGTTAAAATTTACAAACAAATTATAAGTAAGAAATAAATTAAAGTAATAATAACAAAATAATGAAAACAAAGCAAGAATTGAACATTTGAAGTGAACGACTAGTCATTCACTATTTTGCGATGAAAGCTGCTGTAATTGTTGTTCACTTTTAACTATAATATATTGGCTATCAACGTTCTTCTTAATCATGATGCGTCCGTTTGATGTCCAGCAAAAGGCGTAGTTGTTTGCCTTGACAAAATTTCGTGCAACGTAAAACAGTTTTCTGGACAGCGAAGTAAGCTGCTCGGTGATGTATACAGGCGTGCGCGGTACATCAAGGCCCAAATGTGTAGAGTTAATTTTATTATCGGGATTCTTGTTGTTAAAGTGTTTTGCTGAAGTCAGGAAATTACTTTTTTGAAGGGTGTTAGAGAACTCAATACTGATGTTAGAGGTCTTGCTTTCCTTTTTAGATGGCAACCTTGAGACATCTCGAACATCTGATAGTTGAATGTCTATTTCTAGTTGTTTTGAAAGGTGCTGTACGACAGTATAAAGAGTGTTCTTGTTTTCACGTGGTAATTTCGGTACGTTTCGTAGTTCAACGCAGGTTTTAATACAGTTTCGGTCCAAAAAATCTATTTTCTCTTCGAGGGAACACATTTTTGTGGCCATGATAATGCGTTCATTTTCTAAGCCCGTTATTTTTTGTTCTAAAGAGGTTAACTGGTCCGATATACTTGTTACAGATTTCTCGATTTCAGAATTCGTTTCCTCTATCTTCGTGTATTGAGATTTAATTTCTATTATATGTGTCTCTAATTGGTCCAACCGTGCATTTTGGGAACATAACAGCTCTCTGATCATTTCCTTTAGATCGTTCCTGAGCTCATTAAATGAGTCAGATTGGTCACCCGAAGGGCGGCGACGCTTTGAGCGCTGGGTAATGTTTTTAGTTGTTATGTCCGTCGTAATGCCTTCTTCTGCACATAATTTAAGAATGTCGGACTCTGAACGAGATGGAATTTGATCTGTGGAACCCTTAGGTGATTTTTGAGACATAATGAAACGGTAGAAAAATGAAAATAAAAATGATCAAATTACAAAAAGTAAATGTTTTTTGAGGGAATCGATCTTGCGGCTCATAGCGTACTTCAATATCGTGCGAGCGGTTACTCCTCTAGACCATCGAGACTTATTTCTACAATGCGAATTAGGCGATAACTTATTTATGTTCTGCACAATGTGTTAGCGACCGGTTTTTGAAGGTCATTAACCAGTTCAGTCGTGTGACACAAAGACACTTAACGATCACAGTTCACTTTTGAGCTGTATAAAAATGTTTTCGATGATAACTCAATAAATTGATTATGCACTGTTATAGTTTTTTCACTGTTTTTTAGGTTGTTATATTGTTCACAATATAGTTTAGTTCTTCAACTGTTTACTGGGTTATAACTATTTTTCTCGAATAAAATGTACGGGAAGTCACAAAAACACGTCTGCTCGCGACAGCGCTCGGGCGGGGGGGGGGAAATAGATTGTGTGTGTATATGATATTATTTTGAACTGACAAATCTCAAATTGTATTATAGGTACATACAATTATTAGGTTACTACTACCTAATAATTGTATGTACCTAATATTTGCACGCCACACTTGGCAGAACGTGATGATACCATACACTAATTCTTAAGACCATATTCTGACAAATAAATGATTATGATTATGATTATGAAGGTTTGTATTGGTAGGAAAAACGGTGCAGCCATCACATATTATGTATGACACATGGTCACAAGGGTCAACCTAGGTAAGGTTGACCCTTGTGACCATGTGTCATATATATATATATATTGTGACTATGTAATAATATGTGACACCGCATCATATTATATATTATGAAATGATAAAGGGTCAGCTGTCATAGAGGTGTCTATTTATAAGTTACGTGGTCGCCATGGTGTGACGTCATCGTGCACGTTACGTCATAGCTTTGTTTGGACAAATTGTTGACATAGTGGAGAAAGATCGGTTCGTGAGGAATCCGTGGGTGTTGTAATCATGTGGGGCTATGAAGACGTAGAAATCAGCTTTGGATTAAGATTTTTAGTGTTACCTAGATACGATAAGGCACCATTTTTCACTACTGATTCTGTTGGATTAGGTCAGGAGTGATTGCTAGTGGTAGGTTCAGCCTTTATTATGCCCCAGAGCATTCATTATGAACTTCGAATGCAATGCAAAAACAGGTTACAGGTTCAAATGCAGAAACAGGTTAACAGTTGTGTTCAGTGGTTAGAAACCACTGAACACAACTGTTAACCTGTTTCTCATTCGGTCTTCTCGCTTGTTTTGTGGCCACGCACATTTCTTCGAAACCCTTTAATTAATCAATTATAAAACTATGGGTATTTTCTATGTTAATTGTTTAAAGGTAGGTATTCTGTAATATAAGACCTTATGTAATACATTATAGGGAGACATTAATAACAACATGACTATGCAGTTATTAAGTTAAAACTACAAAACCTACTTGATATAATTAAAAAAAAAGTACTTATTGTTTTTGAAGGTTAAATAAGAAGTGAATATTTAAAAAAAAAAACTAGTTTTAATAATGTTTATGTTCGTTATATGATTATGTCTCATCCGGGGTATAAGGAGCACTTACTTGGCTTCATTCTTTTAGCAAGGTAAGCAGCATTGTAGGCAGTGGCACCGTTAATTAGGAGATTCGGTGAAACTTAAAAGTAAGTTTAAGTAGTGGGTTTAAAGTACCTACTTATTATAATGAGATGGCGATAAATTTACCCCATATGTCACGAAAAGGAAAATTCTAGTTATTAAAAAATCCATAGCTCACGATGACGTAGTTTGATATTTTATCAATAAAGTCGAAATCCCTTGTTTTGGTGAAATCTTTGAACTCACCTACCTATGTCGTGTGTTCCTTTATGAACGTAGTATAATTTTGAAAAAAAACTATCTGAAGATAGATCATCATCCGTCTGGTTGTTGTCAATTTATTCGGGATCGGCGCAGTAAGGCCTACAGCTTTTTACCCGACTACGGCAAAGTCAAAGGAGGATTATGATTTAAACCAGGGACCGTACAACCCCGGTTAAAGGTTAAGCGTTTCGAACCTTTATCATGATGTAACCCATTGAATGGGTTTTATACTAGAAACCCAATGAAAGGGTCACATGATAACCCATTGAATGGGTTTTATACATGAAACCCAGTGAAAGGGTTACATGATAACCTATTCAATGGGTTCTATACCTTCTTGAAATCCAGTGACATGAAAAAATCATAATATTAAGTTATTTCGATATCCACCCAGCACGCGTAGCATGACCAAATATAATTCTATTCTACCCAGGGACCATTTTGGTTACCATTTAAGAAAAACCCTATCAAAAACCCTTTCAATGGAACGGGTTTTGATAGGGTTTTTCTAAGCAGTTAATCAAAAACCCATACGGTGTGGGTAATTTTGAATCGCTTAAAGTAAGGCGTTCAAAAGGTTTACCCATAAAAACCCTATCGAAAATTGATGGGTAACCCTTTTAATGGGTAACCAAAATGGTCTCTGATTTAAACAGGCTATGTATGTATGTATGTATGTTCATTTGTTTGCTCATAACTCCTAAACTACACGTCATGTTTTGTTGTTCCGCGGGTTATAGCCTACAATTATGGCGTCACATAAAATCCAACATGGCGGCTTATATCGTATAATCTTCGTCTTCGTGACCTTTTATTATTTTACCTGGAGCGAGTGCCTATCTGACCTCCACAACTCAGTAACTGGGTAATGCGATACCCCTTGGTAAGACTGGTTGCCAGACTTTCGGGCTTCTGACGACCCATAACGTCTGTCAAAGATCCACGAATGACAGCTGGGACCAACGGCTTAACGAGCTTCCCGAGGCACGGAGGAGTCTCGTTATGTGAAGATGGTCACCCATCTACGGACCAACCCCGGCAAGCGTAGCTTAACCTGATGGATCGACCCGTGCGGCTGTGATTACTTAGCCACGAGCTACTACTATACTACGAGCTATTACTATATTATGGAAATCGCTTTTTATTTTGAAAAGTGTCAAGTTTTTGCGAACTTACAAAATACTTTGTAAGATATAAAGAAAAATGCAAAAAGTCTAAATATTTTAGTTCACATAAAGCTACATGGGCACTTACGAAACGTCAGAAGCCTCCTATGGCGAATAGCCGACAAGAAACTCCATGGCAGAGTTAGTACCTACTTCAGTTTCTTTGAAATTGTTACAGACATCATGACTATCAACTTTTCTTAT
The DNA here is from genome assembly GCA_963921375.1 of Tiliacea citrago. Classification (NCBI taxonomy): domain Eukaryota; kingdom Metazoa; phylum Arthropoda; class Insecta; order Lepidoptera; family Noctuidae; genus Tiliacea; species Tiliacea citrago. The sequence continues at coordinate 26,990,123 of OY992790.1, read as the reverse complement.
AGCCATCTATGTACTTAACACTAAAACCAGCTGACGTATTCTGTCCACACAATGGACTCACCTATGGCTAGCCTACAAATGATAGTTGCGCCAATGTTTAGACCCTTATACGTGTTTTGGATTAAGTGGTTTGAGAAATAAGAACATGCAATTAAATACTGGAGATATAACGATGAAATACGAAGATTTTTTTAAGAAATACTCGTAGCTGTTAATCAATATTCCAGGTAATGTACAATTAGTTTCCTACATGCCTACAGTTAATCGGTTTTACCTTTAGTTTGTCCAGAAGCCAAAAGGCCAAAAGGCCTCACGTTCAGCTGCTGATTGCGATGGCAATTAAGTACCTACCAATAATTTCTTCAATTAATTATCCAATTAGAAAATCTATAAACACAAAAACTTTTATGTCATAATCAGTTGTTTTAGCGGTTTGGTCTTGCGATATAATTCATCATCGTGCGTCCGCGCAGGTTAGTAGTTAATCGCCATCCATTGCGCAGGCCGCCATGAAACGTGGCGCCTCTAGATTCGAAGATAACGACGTAATTAATTAGAGGCTCGTGTCTGAATGTTGGATGAACAAATTGCTTAATTCTAATTTATAAAAGTTTAGAATTTATTGCTTTTTTAGAGCCAACGAGTTGCAAGAGTTGTGGGCTGTTAGTAGAACAACGACCTTGTCAAGGAAGCAGAGATTGATACGGATGGCTCAAGAAGGAAAATAATCGCTTACAATGGAGATAATTCACACTACGCTCTGGGTGGTATCCCAAAGTGTCTCAGTTAGTTGCGACTTTTAAACTTTTCTTTGTTTTTAATTTCATTGTCATTTGGACAAAATGTTCGACGTTCATGTTTTTTTATTTACATATGAAAGATAGCAATATTACGATAGATCCTGTGTTTAACAGAATGCGAACAACCAATCAAGAGGGTATTCTAAGCCTTTATTGTCGCTATTAAGACGTTGCTGTACACAAGGAATTCCTTCAATCCCATGGCAACTTATTCCAGATTTGGGAGAGCCATAATATTGCTGTTGCTGACCTAAATATTAATATAAAATAATACGTGTATCGAACATGTTTCAGTCTGCGTCAGAATCTGCAGCGAGTTGGCGCTTATCCAAGACAACTTGAACTTCGCACGAGTTAGCGCATTTTGTAGCTGAAACTAGAACAAACTAACCAACTGTTATACGAGTACCTACAGCTTGCTACGTATACTGAAGTATTGCTTTATGTTACTAACACAAGTTGAGGTGTTCACAGGCAACCCGACAAAGGTAGCCACAGAATTCGCTGGTTCGTTCGTTTCAGCCGAAAGACGTCCACTGTTGGACATAGGCCTCCCCTAAAAGGGGGGTTGCCATGGTCGCGATCGCAGTATGGTGTTAAAATGCATTAGAGAACGCTGCTGCCCATCCGCTCGTAAGTCCCTTAGTCGCCTTTTACGACACCCACGGGAAGAAATAGGGTGGTGCTATTATTTTCGTCCGGCACCACATGGAACACACACATAGCCACAGAATTGCAAAACACTTTGTTAGTTGTTCGATGGATAGATTGTGTAAAAGATGAGTTGGATAGAATGGGGTGACTACTGAGAAGACGGCTGGTGTAGATGTATGGGAAAAGAAGACAAGTTGCTCCGACTGCAAGTAAATTGAGACAAGGGAGGTTGGCTTGTGGATATATATTATAATATTCATCTAGTTCAGCGTCTGCAATATTACAGGTAATAATATTGTTCTTTACTCCAACCCATTTTCACTGTGTGTGTCCATGTGAATACGATATTGTTCATTCTGAGGTAAATAATTCCTTACGACACACATGCATACCTATGGCGCCCTCTCGAAACAATGCCTATTTGTAACCAGTAATAGCGTCGATAAGAATCAGATGCACTCTATTTCTTTCATTGTTAATTACGGAAACCAATGAAGATAGTATGTTAATAGCAGAAGATTATAAGTCAGAACATTTCATCAAGACAAATGAGAAGAATTACAAAAATTATGTAAGAAATACTTTAGTGTACAGTCAACATCTAACGATAGTACAAACCGAAGTGTGTTTTGTGTGAGTAACGTTTTCAGAAGAAAATATGTCACCACAATATAAAGTCAACTAGAAGTTGAGAATCAAGTGCCTACACAAGTGATACTACTACTAGACATTGCTGTACCTATAATATTTGACGGATCATATTAGCAGATAAATAATACTCTACAGAAGAAATAGATATTTAACACATACTCGTACATACGTGAACTCACGCCTTCTTCCCATTGCGATAGGCAGAAACTATAGAACGCCACCTGCTTCGATCCTTACGCACTCCTTTTGCTAGATAATAAACAGATAAAATAATAGGTAGATGTATAGAATTTACTTCATTGTAAACTTAACTCGTAACACAGCTCGTATTTGATATTGCAAAAAAAATAAACAATGATTTGTCAAATTATTCATAGATTTTAGATGCTGAGTGTACCTAGTTTCCGATTTTGGCAAAGTGTTAGAAGAATAATGGTTTGAGAACCTGTCGTTGTACTTATGACATGCAATAGATTTTGATGACTTAACAATTAATGTTGATGGGTTTTACGTGAGACCAGCTTGTTAATTAGCCTGTGACCTTTTTAAAGTAACCTATTGAATATCTTTCCGTAGCTGTAAGTCGAAAAGCTTTTTATACAAAATTATACATAATTTATACAAAATTGGAGTCTGAAAGCTACATAGTTACATAAGACTCCATGGCGTCGCCAGCCAATTGCCCATGGTCTATGGTTGATATAATTATAAAGGATGGGAAAAGTATGAATTGTAGGTACAGTCAAGACCACATGAAGCTTTACAGTTGTAACAAAAATTGCCTCAAATGGTCTGGCCATGATGAAAGAGTGTACAGATAATATCTTGAAAATTACAAGACTTTAATAATAAAGAAGGCAAGCGAGATTTAAGGTACGCATTCAATTATATTAGCCCGTTCTAAAGTCCACCATGACCTAGGTGCTGCACCCAGGGATAGCTCCAGACGAGGGAACTCCTAAACGGTCAATAGCACTGACACTACATTTTATATAATATCTATGTATTCATATACTATGACCTGTCTTCTGACCCAGGATTGGCTCCATACGGGAGTTGTCCTCAGCGCTCAACAGCACAGGCACGAAATGTTGTATACGCATTCAATTAAGCCCGTTAAAAGTATGGCACGACTTGGATAGTGCAACTCGGTTGGCTTCACACCATGACTTGTGTAAAGGTGTGTTTGGGTTCATTTGATTTGTGTTTACATGTACCTTTCAAGTGAACAGATATTTAAACAAATTCTAATGCACCTCCACACCCTCCCTCACACACACACTCACTTACGCACACACTCACACACACCCACTTATACTGCTGCAACTATTACTAATAAATGTCTAGTTCTAGTTTTATTATTATTAAATGTTTACGTCTAGTTTCTACCTATAAGTACAAAAAAATTGTTGTTATGGAACTCAGTTGTCTTTCGCTCCTGGGGGGCGCTAGTAACTGAGACAGAGTTATTAACCTAAAGCAGTATTAACGTACACGAAAATTGTTGTACGTTTTTGTTCCAATTAAATATTTGTATTTTTTTGTAATGCTTTATATACAAAATAAAATTTAAGTAAAATCCTTTTTTTTAAATAAGTTTTTAAGGCGAAAGCATCCGCGTAGCCAGCGAAATACGAATTTTCTTACGTTTTTAGGGTCCCGTACCTCAAAAGGAAAAAACAGAACCCTTATAGATCACTCATGTGTCCGTCTGTCTGTCTGTCCGTCTGTCACAGCCGATTTGCTCCGAATCTACTGGACCGATTAAGTTGAAATTTGGTACACATGTGAACTTCTGTGATCCAAATACGGAAGTGTAACGTAAACAAATTAATTTTGAATATGGTCACTTTTGGGGAGAAAATTAGAAAATTAAACAAAAGGTTTTGCAAACTGTACCGTGTGATATAACAAATGAAAGGGCTGGTTGTTAAGGGTTTCAGTTATTATATAATTTTAAAATAAATACTTTTAAATTTATTTAAGAGTAATTGTATATGAAAATTCACCATTCTCTCCTGATCTTCGAAACGACTGAGTTATTGCCGAGCCTAAAATTTTGAAAAAGATACATAAAATTGTTGTTTACTTATAGATTACAGGAAGACCTATAACAAGTCTATGATCTTAAAATAACATGGTAAATCTCTCAATGTTGTGCGTACAAACTTACATTTGCAGTTAGATTGTATGAGGGAACATGTTTTTCAACTACAATGTTAAGTTTGTTCTTAGGATAAATTAATCCCCACTAAGGAACCCTTCATTGTGCGTGGTCCGACACGCACTTGGCCGGTTTTTGGTACGTCAGTTGCAGGTCAGTATCAGGTTGTATGTTGATCTAAATATGATTCGCGGCCATATCGAATATTTATTTATAGAATTATACTTAATCATAAAAATCATCAATATAACTTTACCTATTAGTATATTATTCTATTATATTTATAAATTTAAAAATTCTTACTGTGCCCAGCCTCTATGTATTAGTATTGTTAGTGAATTTAAAAAAATAACTGTATAACCACGAAACAGATGAGGAGAGACAGTTGAGGGAACGCGCAGGAAAGATTTTAAAAGCAAAATAATTCCCCAATTTAAGATTGTTCAACATAGTCCTCAATATCAAGCAGTGCGGATTTTTAACAGGTTACCATTGGACTTAAAAACTATAATTTAGTAGAGCTCATTTAAGTCAAGACTCAAAGCTTTCCTATTGGAGAAATGACTGTATTCGATAGACGATGACATATCCACGTTTTTTTTTTTTTATATTAGTTAATGTGAGACTGGGTAATATTAATATGTAGTAGCTTGTAATCTTATTGAATTTTTAATTGTGTTGAATGTTTAATTTACTATATTTTATTGTATTATGAATGCGTTAGTTTTATAATTTTAATGAACGTGTTTTTTGTTGTTATTTAATGTATTATTTATGATTACAAACACAATGTAAATTGTTCCTGAATAAAAATTGAATTGAATTGAATTGAATGACTATTTCATGAACTCATGACATTTGAGGCCAATTCTAACTTAAGTGGTTGTATTGCTGATTCTAATTCCGTAAAGTCATATTTGCAAAAAACGTTATTAGATTTGAATTCCGCGGGCTACCTTAGTGCACCACGCTTACTAAAAGTACTAAATAAAACTTAGGCAAACATAACAACAACAAAAACAACTACAATAAAACAAAAACAACAACTTTAATAAATTCTTAAAAGCTTGAGACGTGAACGTCCTTCTTACAGTATTTAATAAGATTAGCATCTAAGCTAGCTCTAGCTTTTAAGAAAATATTAAAGTTTTATGCGTAAGTTTTTTTTTAGTTTTTTAAAAACTAGCTTTAAAAAAGATTTACACTTAAATTTTATTTGGATCTCTAGAGGGCAGCTGCCCCTCCCTGCCCCTTGGCGACGCGGCGACGCCCTTGAGACTCACTTCCAAAAAACGGTCATCCTTCACCACTTCCTCGTCTCTTGGACTGGAACGTACTTAATTTTTCGTCCATCTGGTCGTGTGTTTGAAACTTGGAATGTAACAATCAATACCTTTCACATTCTCAACTTACATACGAGTACTCAAAAAACTAATAATGTAGGTATGCATATTCCAAGTGAAAACATCGTTAATAACCAAAGGGACAATCTTCACTTAAGAATAAAAATCGTTCCTTCTCCGTACCTAGATAAGAGAAGAGATCTTTGCCCAGCATCACCCACCGTTCGATCGAGGATACCTTATCAACCAAAACATTACCCAATTTACTAAAAATACTAAATTGTAATCACACAAAATCACAAACACTTGCTTGTGTACCAATATTGGTAAATGACGTAATGTGACCCGACCGCGCAAGTTAGGTAAGTTGTGTGTTTGACGTTATGTAGGTACGTATGTGCATTCGGGAGTTACACATGGCCATGTGTGAAGTTAATATTTGTTTGGTGAACTAGCAACTAGTTGACTGTTTTTGAGAAACCATTTAATAATGTTCCTGGTGGTCTACTTCCATCAAAATATGAATCTTCTGCAAAATAGTAAATTTTATAACGCGATTTAATTTTTCAAACAAAACAACATTGATGGTATTTTTCTTACTGCTATCTAGCCTATTTAAGAAAATAATTGACTGTGAATATTAATTTGTAGGTTTAAGTTTGGTTATGGTAAAGATAGCGGAAGGCATGCGTCGCATTTGCATTTTGTATAATAATATGTCAGACGCTTCAGCCTGAGGCACTCGCACTGTCTGGACGCACCTTTAAGTTGAGGATATAGGTTAGGTGCACAATCTCTGATTCTATAAGAGTTTTTCTAAAATCTGCATGTATCTTTCCTGTATGCATCATGACATTATAATTATTTATTATTGGCGTAATGTTTCGAATAATATAAATGTTAAATTTACATGTCTGCTGTGAAGCTACCTTATATTAAATAAATAAATAAATTATATTTCGTTATTATTTACGGAGTGATTCAATAATCCCTAATTCATTAGTAGACTTTTAAGTTCATAATTACAAAAGAAACATAAAACAATAAAGCATTAGTGTTACCGCTTTGACTCTTATGTAGAGGTGATTGAACTTCTATTTAAATAATAAAATAACCTGTTTTTTTAGTTTAACGATGCAGTTAGTTGTTACCAGTATGCGTCAGTTCCGAGGAGGTCAAGTTCTTGGTTAGAAATAATAACCTGTTATGTGACAATATTGTTTTAAATGCAAGTTTAGACGTCAACCGACGCGTGGGAAGTACTGATAATATAATAATAATCGCAATTGCTGAGCTCTCTCCGCGTCTCTTACGTGGGGCTATAAGTATAGGGAACTGGCAAAGTTAAGCTCGAAGCAGAATCTAACAATGTCAGGGGTTGAAGCCTTAATCACCACGCTTAACAGAAGAATTGGTGATCGCCGCATGTTGATAAAAGCAGGCAGAGGGATGCTGCCGCTCACATTTTTAACGAAACCCCTTTCTATCTGATTATGACTTACACGGGAGGAGAAGAACCGAATTCGCACAGTAACCAAGACAGAAATAACCGCCTACATTATGTACATACACATGCTTAAAGGAAGCTTGACAATTGAGGTCTTCACAAACTATTCAGAGCACTTGGCTCCGAGCCGAGTGGAGCATCGGAATGGTCTGCTATTACCACGGTTTGCAGGCTCTATTAAAAGAGTTTCTTGATAAAACGATTGTTAATGAAGCCTGACCTTTGCACGAGCAGTGGGCGTGTTGCTAGGGTTCCATTGTGTAACGAAACTGGTTATTAACACTTATTTTGTTCTTAAAACTATTAAAAACCGGTTCTCAGATCAGCTGTTATGGAGAACATAGTATTCCGGAAACGTGGGGGAGAGAAGTACGATTTCCAGTCCCAAAGCTGTTTATGTGTTCATGTTAGATATTCACTAGTAATAAAGAAATTTTAAATGGACTTGCCGATTAATGGCAATAGTTTCGCCCATCACAAGTATTGCAATTTGACACATTATTTACAATTCGCTTTGGCTTTGTCATGTGTATTGATCCCTCCCATCCAGTACAAACGACGCACCAAATTGGGCGTATCATTTACATACATATGGAAAGCATTCTGAATTTCTGAATAACGCTTATATGGCAGAACCATTCATATGTCCACCCACTGCTTATGATAAGATGTACGTTTTAATATTATCATTGACGCATGAGGTCGCCAAGCTCATAATTTCTTATGTTTATAGCAAAGAAAAGGCGTTTATTACAGATAATAAGTTAACAAGTAGGTTGGTGCTTGTACCGAATTAATGTTTAACGTTTTTTTAAGTAAATTATTTAAGCATCCTGCTATTATCATTATGCACGGTGTGGGAACGCCAAGTTTTGTTTAATTGTGAGCTGAAATTAAGCTTGTCGGATATTGTTTAACTTATGTCCCAAATTGGGAATGATGTGTTTATAGAGTTTCATATTCCAAGTACTTATTGTTCTTTCAAATTCATTTCGAAGTGGTAAGTGGGTTTACACGTGACTTAATTTCGAAGTGGTAAGTGGGTTTACACGTGACTTAATTCGACGAAGGCATAGTAACATAAAGGTGCACGTTTTAGTACGCAAATAGGCAGATTATACCATGGGCCTATAAACTTAATTGCTGCTCACGTATAAAAATAATTAACACTGAATATCTTTTTAAAATATTTAAATTAATACAGAAATGTTTTCGAAAATTTTATAGAGCATGCATATTTATGTTTTTATAGGCAGTTACTGACAGTACCTAATTAAATTATATAAAACACGCGGAAAAATATGTAGGATGTTTCTAATATATTATAATGAAATGGTAAGTACCTAAGAGTTTTTTAACTTTTACTGAAAACTTTACATGGGAATTATTTGCAAAGAACTTGGCTCTACACTACAGAGTACAATTAATAATGAACACTAGAAGGATGTCAGACAGACTGCATCCCGAGAATTAACGGTAAACCCGTTTAAAGTTCACGACTGATCGCAATCTGGTGAAAGCAGACATCACAATATGTCCCTGGAACAATCAACTTCGATAAATAATGACTAACATTAGTATATAATATGCTTCCTTAAAAGAAATTGACTGTAGGTACGTTTGTGCGCTTAAGAAAGAGCTTTTCAGATATTATTGTCAGTAATCAATATCACAAAATAGGTGTTTATCTTCAATTTTATCAATTTTAATTATGGACAGCATGAGTTTTCATAACATGAAAACATTCATTCATTTCATCTTTAAAGTTTGAATTTAAATTGATTTAAATATGAAATAAAACTTCCTTCTCTTTTATTACGAGTATTCAAAACAACAAGCACTAGATAAGTTGCTATAAGTTATGAAAACGATGTAACGCGAGCTAAGTCGTGGACCAATAGAGTACTCGTATTATAAAATGAGTAGGGCCCAGTCGGCGGGCACTGTGGCGTTTTTTAGGTCCTCGGAAGTGCGGTGTATGGACACTTTGGACTCACCAATATTATGAGGCATGGTGTGGTCAGGACCACCGCATTCGCACTGGGTTCGGTCAATAATCCCCCATTTCGCTACATTGTGCTTGCAGCGGCCTAGTCGATTGACTGCTTTCCTTATAGACCACTGCAGGTCACGTTCGGGTGGCATGTGCTCCTGGGGCTGAACCAAGTCGGGTGGTGGCGGGTGTTGTTGGTCCTCCAGCACCAACCCCCTAAGAGCTTCCTCCGCTGTACTCAGGCTATCTATAGCCTGAGTACAGCGGAGGAAGCTGCTCTGGCTCTTAAGTTTACCCGGGGCCGTTGTGTGTTCTAGGGTATAAAGAATCGCACATACAAAGATTCATATGTATACACATGAAACACATGATACACAAACAAAAACATAACCCTGTATTTGCTGTCGCGGAGTCGGGTAAGAATACAGCCCCAAGAAAGTTTCCTACAAAAAATCAGTTAACGACCAAGTAAAGTCACGGCTATCAACTAGTACGCCATAAATCAGCTCTTATAATTATTTTAGTAATGTTATGGTAAATTATCGATCCAGTAACGATCGACCGGTATGGAACTCAATGGCTTTGTCGATCACAGCCTGAGGGCGCGACCTATAAGGAGCAACTTATTTATTACAATATTGATTCAAGATGGCGGACATACTTCACAACTCATGAGGTCATTAGTGATTTTGAGTATGTCTGACAACTTTTTTTGCTACCAAAACTGACCTTTGAGTTTTAAGAATTCTATATCTTCTTATAATAAGAAATGAAGATGTTTTTAAACATGGAAACTGCATAACATAACATAACATCACGCCTGTAATCCTGAAGGGTTAGGCTGAGGTGTAGGTACCTATAATGCACCTATATTTCGCCGTTAACCGCCGTTAACCGGGCATAAATTCCTAATGGAAAAAAACTAATAACACTTTGTAAATCGTACTCAGGACTTGATGCTCAGCAGTAGTGCGTGTGTAGACTAACGAGGCAGAGATTGAAACTAGATTCATAATAATGTACCAGGAAAATAATAGGTGTACCTACCTATATCACTTTAGAATGTATTTTTGAATTTTCATTACTTTTCTATTGTATTTTTAAGAAAATAATAAAATTGTCCTATACTTTATTGTGGTCTTCATTTTTTGTGAGATTATTTTGGTTGCGAATAACTTAGAATAGGCACTCAATTAATTTTTATATGTTAACATGATTACATGAGAATTCATTAAAGACGTATATAATGCATACTGTAAAAATATGCAGAAACTAAGAACTAAACAATTAGTTAGCAGAAAATTTAAAGTAAAAACAAATATATTACATTATTATTAAATTATATAGAAGGTAAATTAGGTACCGATGCAATTCAGACTGTTTTTTTTTTGGGCAATGCATAGATGCTATAAAAGAGTTCTATCGTCTTCTTCGTCGTGTCGATGATTCCATTTATATATCTATATTTTAAATAACCTTAGACCTCAATTCGTCCACTTCGACAGCGTTAGCGTTAGATTCATAATAATGTACCAGGAAAATAATAGGTGTACCTACCTATATCACTTTAGAATGTATTTTTGAATTTTCATTACTTTTCTATTGTATTTTTAAGAAAATAATAAAATTGTCCTATACTTTATTGTGGTCTTCATTTTTTGTGAGATTATTTTGGTTGCGAATAACTTAGAATAGGCACTCAATTAATTTTTATATGTTAACATGATTACATGAGAATTCATTAAAGACGTATATAATGCATACTGTAAAAATATGCAGAAACTAAGAACTAAACAATTAGTTAGCAGAAAATTTAAAGTAAAAACAAATATATTACATTATTATTAAATTATATAGAAGGTAAATTAGGTACCGATGCAATTCAGACTGTTTTTTTTTGGGCAATGCATAGATGCTATAAAAGAGTTCTATCGTCTTCTTCGTCGTGTCGATGATTCCATTTATATATCTATATTTTAAATAACCTTAGACCTCAATTCGTCCACTTCGACAGCGTTAGCGTTGGCCTCCCAAAGGTCTTCCATAGTCCAGCTGGTTTTGTACAGTGAGCACGACTAGAGGTGAGGCATCGTTTGTGATGTGATGTGGCTTCGGAGTCGCGCTGTGGCTCATCGGAGAACCCCTACCTGACTAAATTGTACCTGCAGCGGCCCACTGGGCTTCTTTGTCAGTTATGAGATTTCCAGGTGGGCCGTGGCAGTTGGTGGCCTCAACATTTTTAAAATTGCCAATACATGTAGTACCTCATCATTATGATGAACTAATAGGCGAAGCCAATGTAGGTTACAGTGTCAATTTGATGCCTAAAAAGACATAAATGTATAGTTAGTCTTAAATTCTTAATTAAAATAACGTAGAGACAAATGAGCAATTTAATTATCTCTTACACGTTATTACCTCATAAGCGTTCATATTGCTCTCGAGAGAAAGTAAAATTACGCAAGGATCAAGATTATTATCTGCTACATTTAGAAGGCACCTGCAATAACAAGAGATATTTTTAAAGATCATCTACTCTTTCTTGGTTAATTATTACATTTGGTGATACTTTATTCACATTACAATCTATTACTATATATTAAGTAATTATACATACTCACACCTTCGTCTCATGGGGGTAGGCAGAAACTACAGAACGCCACCTGCGTCGCCACGTTCCTTACGTCATACTCCTTTTGCTCCGGTTCATCATCATTTCAGCCGAAAGACGTCCACTGCTGGATATAGGCCTTCCCCAAAAGGAGTGGGTTTGCCATAATCGCCAAGCTTGGCAAGCGGTACGCTCCGGTTACGTTCATGCATCTGGTCATACTCGCTCGCCGGTTGCGACTGCTACGCACCAGACCTTTCTGAAGAACATCACCAATAAAGTCACTAATTCACTATATTATTATGTCCCGGCGTTCCTTCTTTTAAACCGCACCGTTGTCTTCTCACATCATTCATAGTCACGGCACATGTGCTTCGCAAATTAATTAAAGCAAGGAAGTAAAAAATTAAGTAATTTAAATATATCTTAACCTGCTAAGTAACGATAAACGCTGCATTATGAATGAATAGTATTTCTATTAGTTTAGTTTTTTTTTTTGTAAATGACATCTCGCCTAGGATGTTCCTAGGAGGTTGTGGGCTGCTTAACCGGGCTTGCCTGTGGGTGCCTCAATAAATTAAGACCTCCAGCCAGGGCATAAAACTTAAAAATGAGCAACTACACACAGTTTTTATGGGGTACGGACCACGGCGAGGGCAGCTACGGACAGGCTGGATCGGATTTAGATTAATTTAGGACGAATTTAAAAGCTTCAACCTCAGCGGCGCGGGCTGGTTCGAGCGAGGGTCGGGGCGGGCATGAACTGGGGCGTCGCGGCGGGCCATAACCTTTCCAACAAAGTTAAATATGAATGTTGAGGGCTCGTTCCTGGAACCAAAGACAACACAAAACTTGGCAACAATTTGTCAAATGCGTGTCAACTGATGCTGAAACAGGTCTCTTCTCTGTGAAAGGGAGTGGACCGTAATCCACCACGTGGGTCCAGTGAGGGTTGGTAGATGTCACATGTCTTCGAATTTTCGGTTCTAGGGCATGCCGCTGCCGCTTTCCTCACGATGTTTTCCTTCACCGTTTTGAGAGCAGTGATAAAATAATTTACACAAAGTAAAGCGCCTGCCAGGGTTCGAATCTACGACCTACAACTCGTAAGTCGCGGATGACTGGGCACCACTACTCTGTTGCGATTGGGTTATTGAATTATCAACAACCGTTTGGGTCACTTGGCAGGTGTATCATTTCGACACGTTGTGATTGACGCTCCAGAAACCTATAGGTAACATGGTCGTTTTAGCCGGTAAGAGTTCTGCATACCCCTTTGACGTTCCCTGGCATACCCATACTGTCTTGGAAACACATGTAGAAAAGAGGATGATCTAACAGTGGGCCATCCGTATTTATACGGTGTAAGAACGTTGTTCATTTGTTACCTCGACAGGTGACAAGTTGCGCCATCTATCGGAGGACTTGTACAACATTTGCTAGATTTTATGCTGTATTATATATTTTTATCTTTTTTCAGTACCTACATTTCTTTTGTAGTATCCGTAAAAAGATTTGTTATAAGGTCGTAGGTACCTTATTATTTATTAAATTCCTTTTTTAGCACCCATGTCAAGAGACTGGTCATTACTTTTCAAATAAACAGGAATAGGTACCGGATATATAGATGACCAATCTATTCTACTATCCCGAAACCAATCATTCCCGAATGATAAGCCCGATTGATTGCCCATGACATTATCAATCTCGACCACAACTACAGTTCATCATCATATTGGAACTGGCGCGGGGGTGTGGTCCCCCGGGCGGGGGGAGAGGTGCGGGGGACGGTGGGGGCAGCAGGAGGGAGGAGGGGGGCTCGTGAGCGGTCGGTGGGCGTGGCTGGTCGATACTGAATGAGGGCCGCTGAAACTGGCTGGTATGTAAAACGGATGATAAATGATGTAACAAGGTTAGGAAGTTTGGCTGAAGAAATGGCCTGGATTTAAGTTTTTGTAGGCTGGATTTTTGGGTTTGAACATCTCCTGAAAAAATCTTTGTGATTTGTAAAGAAGATGAGAGAGAATGAGGAGATTTAAGGATAGAAGAAGCATATATAGATAATTCCAAAGCATACCATACATAGGTACATTCGTTTTGAAATAGATTAGGTTGATTATGAGGAGTAATAGTTACCACAAAAACAAGAATCATAAAAAAGTCAATAAAATCAAAATCAAAATATTTTATTTCATATAAACCTACATGGGCACTTATGAAACGTCAGAAGCTAGGTGCACGGTTCCAATTGATCGTTTCCTATGGAGAAGAGCCGGCAAGAAACTCCAAGTCTAGGCATAGTCCTAGTGAGTGTCCATCGAGCACGACAACCTATGATCTTTCTGTTTTAGAGACACAAGCACAAGCAAATATTATCACCTGGAATTATCTCTTTTATTTGACCTCTTTTTTGTATTAGGTACCTTTGGTTTATGATGATCTGTTTAAAATAAATCTGTAAGTCTGCTCCCTAAAATACCAAATAAACTTTTTTTCTATATAACTGGCGAAATGTGGGTGAACTATGTACACCTTTGCCTAACCCTTCAGGGAAACAAGGCATGTTAGGTATGTGTTGTGTAAACAATTTAGCTGATCAAAATTACAACATCCAACTAAGTTTACAAGAGATCAGACAGCACATGAAGTTCAATTATTTTTCAGGAACCAGAGCCTTCTCTTATCTCTTATAACTAAGGAGAAAATAACTCTTTTGAAAAGCTAAGTTTCAGTTTATTTACAAACCTCTTATACAATGAGGGCACAGAGTGCAATGCCTTCTATTCTTTATAAACGGAACCATTATATTGTATAAAGCAAGACTAAGAACACACTTGCAAATATAATCCAAACACATTAAAAAGCACATGTTTATAGCACGTGCGTGTATCCTATGATGTAATTCAGTTATTTTTGTCACAGTTAGCGGGGCGAGCTCGTTCAAGCGGGTAGCGTGTTAATTATGTTGATACTAATCTGTGTACAGCTTTTTATTTAAGCTTTGTAGTGTTGTTATGGCTTGGTATCGGTAACGCACTGTAGCACAGCCTTGCACTCACGCTCGATGGAACAATAATCTTTGTTTGGTTAAAGATAGGTGAGCTTGGTCAAAGATCGAGCTAAGTGCTGCCAACATTTTTCGTCTCATCTGTATACTTACATTATCACATCACATCACACTTCACACTAATATTATAAAGGCGAAACTTTGTGAGTGTGTGTGTGTATGTTTGTTACTTCTTCACGCTCAAACGGCTGGACCAATTTTGATAAAATTTTGTATGGAGTTAGCTGACATCCAGGATTAAGGACATAGGCTACTTTCTATCCCGATATTCCCACGGGGTCGAGACTTACGTGGGTGAAACCGCGGGGCGCAGCTAGTAATCAAATAAACTCAAGCTCAAACTAAAATTCATTCTCGTAATTGAATCAATTACAGGCACGTTTGAATTGTCAAGGAGTCGGTCAGCCAAAAAGATGAAGCTAGTTAACCATTACTAAGTATTATGTTCTTATGGAGAAGAACAAACAAGGAACTCCATGGACAATCTTTTAAATCAATATATTGATAAATACATATATCAATAATTTATGTTTCTGACTACTGTAGCTACTGACCAAGACATCGTAGGTACTCCAGCGATAGGCTGATAATGATGGTGAACCCCGGCAGTGAATACCTGAGTAGGACATAAAACATTGGGATATGCAAGAAAAACCGGCCAAGTGCGAGTCGGACTCGCGCACGAAGGGTTCCGTACCATTATCTATAAACATGGCAAAATAATCACGTTTGTTGTATGGGAGCCCCCTTAAATATTTATTTTATTCTGTTTTTTAGTATTTGTTGTTATATCGGTAACAGAAATACATCATCTGTGAAAATTTCAACTGTCTAACTATCACGGTTCATGACATACAGCCTGGTGACAGACGGACAGACAGACAGACAGCGGAGCCTTAGTAATAGGGTTCCCGTTTTACCCCTTGGGTACGGAACCCTAAAAAAAGAGAATTCTGGATATTTCCTTTATCAGTAACACATAAATACTTGCCTGGTGTTTGGTGATGAGCAGTCATCGTCACTAATGAACAAACAACACAACCAACTATTATAAAAAGGCAAAATGTACCTATCTCAACTACTCACAAAATATACCTATGTGACAATCTTAACTACCCACATAATATTAACATTAATTCCATATCTGTGGTTGTTGGTATTAACTAATTTACCGGGCTGCCCATTGGCTGCAGCCTAATTACCGCTGTTCAGCGTGGTGCAGCGTACCTCGTTAATTGTGTTGTGAACGTCAGCAACACGGTACTCGTACCATTGATTATGTACTTAGGTATTTATTT
Source organism: Tiliacea citrago (assembly GCA_963921375.1). Taxonomy (NCBI): domain Eukaryota; kingdom Metazoa; phylum Arthropoda; class Insecta; order Lepidoptera; family Noctuidae; genus Tiliacea; species Tiliacea citrago. The sequence continues at coordinate 26,974,035 of OY992790.1, read as the reverse complement.
TAAACCAGAGAGGAGAGTAAACAGGATTTAATCTAGGTAGCATGTGTGATTTATTATAAAATGTATTTATGTAGATGCTAGACTTCGAACTTTTTAACACCAACTACTTCAGAAGAGTTATGGTGAAAATAACATAATTATACCTAAGATGGTAGGGCTCGACAGTGCTTCCAAAAGATATTTGTTTTTGAAGAAGCGCGTTGTTAGGATTCCGTACGTCCGAATGAAGAAACGGAACCCTTATCTGTTATTACTTTTTACTTTACTTTTGCTATTTATATTAGTTTTATCATGTAATTTTATTTTAATTTAAACTTGCTAATTTTAGTTATTATATAATATTAGTTTCATAGTTTAGTGCTTGTGGCACACCTAATATGTTTATGGGGCATGCGGTGCTAACCTGTAAGAAATTGTTCCACTAAGGTTAGATATATGAAAGGAAAATAAAATAAAATTATACAGGTCAATTTGAATTAGCTAGCGGAACTCCGCAAACGTGACCGGTATCGATATCTTAACATGATCAAACAGAAAATAAATGAAATTAATGCTTTTTTTTGTGGGGTCATGGACCGTAGTTTGTGTAGTCACTTGAAATATCTGGGTTTTTTTTTGTGTAAACTTCACTCACGTGGTGGGTATCGATCAACAGATTTTCTCAACTGTTATATCAAGTAACAACACTGCCAGCAGTCGTTGACCTCCAAAAAAAATTCTATCAAATCTTTTTTATTGTATCGTGTTTAGATATCGATACCCGTCACGTCTGAATAGTCTCGCTAGCTAATTCAATTTGACCCTGTATGGTCTGTCCGTCTGTTACGGTATGGTCTGTCCGTCTATTACGGTATGGTCTGTCCGTCTATTACGGTATGGTCTGTCGGTCTATTACGGTATGGTCTGTCCGTCTATTACGGTTTGGTCTGTCCGTCTGTTACAGTATGGTCTGACTGTATTTACCGAGGATACCTACAAATCTACTTAGCTTTGCCCCAAAAAAGCGGGCCAAGTAAGTACCACAAGAAAGCTTTAACCAGATCAATCAATCTGCGTAACCTCTTCCCAACTATTCGGTCAGCTTTCAGTCCAACCGTGTGCAGCTTAATATCAGTATTTTACACGGAGTGCCTGCCTGTCGGACCTCCACAACCCAGAGCTCAAGCTCAAGCTCTCACCAGAGGTATCGTGTTACCCAGTAACACGATACCTCTGGTGAGAGCTTTAACTTTTAAAACGTAGAAACCCTTTCTATCTCTATAACAATCCAATCTTACAGTTACAAAGATTCTTTCACAACAGCTACAATACCTGCGTTGGTAATAAAAATCTCTTTATATTATGAAACGTCTTTCACAACGCCATTCAAAGCGTCCAAGTAGTATCCAATGAATGCGAGATGCATTTCGGTAAGTTATTGCTTTTCATTACGGAACCATCATCGCGCGGAAGCGGACGTATCAAGATCACTGTACCATTGTTTTTTAGGGTTCCGTGAACTCCAATAGTCGTTAATATTTTGTTATTTATTTAGAGTCTTTTTAATTTATTTTTAATATAATAATAAATAACAAACTCTAGGTCTGTACCGGTAGAGTTTACTTTTCCGAAACAGGTCCAGGGTAAGGAGGTAAGTTGGTCGACTATTACTCGTTAACTTGTAAAGCCTATATATCTGTGATAGTTTTCCTTTTAAATTCGTTGTATAAACTACTACCAAAATTTTTTTTTAAATATCTAAGAATAACCATTTAGCTGGCAGGGGAGGGTAGAACTTTACTCTAACAAAAATTAGCACTTTAAAAACTTAAACTCAAACTCAAATTATTTATTTCAATTGACGGCACGGTTGGCGCAGTGGTTAAGCGATTGACTGCCATGCTGCGTGTCGCGGGTTCGATTCCCGCGCAGAACAAATATTTGTATGACCTACAAGTAGTTGTTCCGGGTCTGGCTGTTTGTGTATGTGAGTTTAAATGTTTGTAAACGCACCCACGATACAGGAGAAATTCCTAGTGTGGGGCAACGTTTTTAAAAAAAGAAAGAAAAGAAAAGAAAACCATTTACAGGCACTCTTAATTTGTCAAGGAGTCGGTCAGTTAGAAATATGAAGCTGGTTGCCCCTTCCAAAGCGTAGTAGGTTCCTATGTAGAAGAACGGGCAAGAAACTCCATGGACACCCTTTTAAATTAAAATATTGATACAAAGAATATCATGGGATAAACGAGAAAAAAATATCATCCCCACTTTAAGTGTAGGTAAGGGAGGTACCCTAAATTTTTTTTTAAAGATTTTGTTTTACCACTTTGTCGGCGTGATTAATATGTATAATTACAGCTTTCTAGTAATAAGAGTCTCTGAGCTAAGCCAGGGACGGACAAACGGACATGGCGAAACTATAAGGGTTCCTTGTTGACTACGGACCCCTAAAAATGGGGCTGTTATTTTAGTATATTGTGGCGTTTTACGACTTCCACGCAAAGGAACGACGGGCAGAAGCTACTAAGTAATTACACCATAAAACGAAGTACTACAGCGGGTCTTTGTAAAGGTGAACCAAAGTGACAAGTACGCGGTCTAGGTAGATACATAGAATAGAAAACTCTATTGATATATGAAGAAGAAAGTAATTACAAAAAAAAAACCTACGGAACCATGTCTTAATATTCCACGCTCATCACTACTCAATTTTTTTCGCAACATTAATGACGGAAGCGACCTAGCTCTCATAATAGAGCGGGTTTAATGATGTCGAGTATTACAGGGGTGGGGTCTAGAGAGAGGAGAGGCGGGGGGGGTACCTATCAGTAACATTTTTAATAAAACCCCGGTAAATGGACGCGCTTTCAAATGAAAACCCAGTGAGAGATGCGACGGTTTTAATAAATGACGCTTTTTGTATGAAGTAATGGACTTTAGTATAAAGTTTATTTTGACTTGTCAGTTGCGGTGAATGGGTTGTTTTTTTTTGCATAAATGACGACGTTGGACGTTTGTTTCTCTCGGTCTTTTTTCACAACTGAATCTACTGTAATTTGAGAAACGTTGTATGACGAGATTTTCCACGTAGGTATTATTTAATCCCAAAGTATCTCATATTTCAGCCTGGGATTTGGTGTCCCATTTTTTTGTCAAGAACTCGTCTTTTTGCACAATTACCAAATTGCTCTCTCCCACGTACCATCAAAGGGCAATACTTAGATTTCTTCAACCAAGTAAGTTCTTATTACATCCAATGTGGCACAAATGGAACAAACTTAGAAGTAAAAATAACGAGTTAGCAACAATTGTATAACTTTTTGAATAATCTTTTGACATTGTCTGGAGACTAGTGACCGTTATTCGACTTTAACTATTGAAATTCGGAGGTTGAGCCCCGGACTTTTACAAAGTTGTTTGCTGAATAATCGAGGCATTTATTAAGTGAATGTTTGATGTGAGACTTTGCAACTGACATAAAAGTTGTAAGGGTAAGAATATAAATTTAATATAACAATAGTACATTACTGTCTCGGCCTGTAATGACTGCGTTGCTGGCAGCGCTGATGATGGCCGAAAGCGCAGCTCCAGTAATTTTAATAAAACCAGCTTAGTATAGTAAGAACTTATTTAATGTAACAATTGTTAAAAGTACAGTCTGTTACTAAAATTCAGGACCCCTTACCAGGGATGATATTACTTACAGTTTGTGATAATCCTAGTGCGGTGTTTTATTTTTGGATCATTTTTCTTCATCACGAACATTATATGGAGAATTGCAAACATTTTCACCTTGCTGCACTTTTGTTTCGTCGCTGCGCTTTTGTTTTTTTTTTTAAATTAGGTATGTACTGTTCAGCCAAATCTGAATAAAATCTTTTTACAACTGACTATGTTTGAAACAAAACTCGACAATGACAAAAAATGGACCACATTACGATAAGCATTTCTGCGTAAAAATATATTTTGCATTTTAGTGCGTATCATTAGAGATGACTGTACATTATATTGTTTATAATTATATTTCACGCTATTTTAACCTACATAAATATCCTTTGTATTTTATATATATCGGATCCGTTGACTATCTTTGAATTTTAATATAATAATATCGTTCCTCTTAATCAATAAAAACATAGACAAACTTGAAGCTTCAGTATATTGGCGTCTCACTCATCCTATCACATTCCAATGCCAGCCATAATTCCTCCCCCTAAAATGGGGATTGTCCATAATATTGGCAGCAACCCAAAAATATATTATGACGACATCACGACCAATGCGATAGAAAGAGACAACAACACAGGTTCAGTTCGATAATCTATCCAATTCTAGAATGATCTACTTTCAGCTTCCAATCTATACAGACAGACGTCGGGAACCGCTCCCAACTTAGAAGGATATTATTATAAGATAAAGGAGGTAAGATGGCGCGTGAGCAGCCTGCCAACCCCTCTGGGTAATGAGACGTGGCCACGCCTGAGACGAATCATCAATGTGAAGGAAACTTTGCCAGATATTGGAGATATTTTCTTTGGAAGCCGAGTTGAAGGTAATTTATGGCGCTGTGAGCTTATAAAGGTGATATGGGTGGTGAAATATATGTGACTTTTTGCTGCTGGTTAGTGGTATGTGGCAACAATATGGTAGGTACTAACATATTATTTTAAAGTATTCCTTTCTATTCTTATAATCCAGATAAATTAGGTCACAGTAAAAATGGATGGTTATGTAAATTATAGATTTTTTGGGAGCGCATTGTGTTCCTATTAGTCACAGACATATTTATTTGGAGAGTTGAATAATCACCATCGTCATCTGCCTAGCCTTTTCCCAACTATGCTGGAGTCGCCTTCCAGTCTATCCGGATGCAGCCGAATACCAGTATTATTCACGGAGCGACTGACTACCTGACCTCGACAACCTAGTTACTGGGTAATGCGATACCCCTTGGTAAGACTGGTTGTCAGACTTTCGGGCTTCTGAAAACCCGTAAGGACTATCAAAGATCAAAGAATGACAGCTGGGACCAACGGCTTATGTTGAATACCCAGGCTTATGCCTAGTAAGGCATTAAGTCCGCCTTTATACAGTATTTTTTTAATTGTGCATAAAATTAATAATAAAATAAATATATAAGTAAATATCTTTCATAAATTAATTTCCCGCACAAAACATACCAAAATATAAAAGTTCTAAATGGCAAAGTTCCCGTGATAGCGTAGCAGCTCCGCTATGCCCCTAAATCACGGGACACCGATCCCGTCACGATAATCCCGTGTAATCCCCGCACTACGACACGATTGCTATCTGGTGATCGCACACAGAAGTATACCTAACAGTTGAAATGCAATGCAAACATTACTGACATTCGCAAAGGAATTCAAAATTATTTAATTTATAATAATAACTCATATAAATAAAAACTGACGAAATGTGGGTGTACTATAGGTACACCTCTGCCTAACCCTTCAGGGATTACAGGCGTGACGTTATGTGTTGTTAAATAGAATGGTTGGTTGATCCTTTCTGCGGATATGGAGCAGTACCTACCTTATATGTACTCTATATACGAGTACATACGTATAAATTGTTCATTTGATCATCACGTAGGTATTTCACGTTAAAACCACGTTCCTGGTAATCAGGCTGGTCGATAAACAATTAGATTGCTACGAGTATACGAGCAGGTAATGGATGGCTACACAATACACTTTGGTAAATGTATGCCAAATGCTGTCATACACACATACAATGGATTTATTACTCAGAAACAATAAATGTGATTTGTAAAAAGGTGCGTTGACATAGTTTCCGTTCATTAATATCACTGCATGAAAGAATTAAGGTAGTACAATGCACATTACTTGAATTCTTGTTTACCCCTTCAACAATTTTTTTTTTGTAATAGGAGTGAGTAATTGAGTGATCTTGCGACACCAATTCGATTAAAAATTCAAATCACTTCGACATATCACACATTAAATAACAGCACGCCTGTCATTCCCAAAGGGCTAGGCAGAGGTATATTATATAGTTAAGGTAGTTATAGTAAATCCGCATATTTAATTAAGTATTATCCTGCAAAATAGGCGACCGTTAGGAAAATGTTTACCTACCTAAAAAAAAACGTAAAATCAAATGAAATGAAAACTGGCAATAATCCAAAACATTTCAGAATGATGAACCCGGCAACTAAACGTGAGTATTTTATATTTCAAAGATTCCAATATTCTATTTTTGTTTGTCAAACAAGTTAGTTGCCTAAATAAAATCAAGATGAAAAGTCCTGAACAATCATTTTTTATACACTTTTCTTGGTTACCAGTTTACACGTGATCCCGTTTGGCTCACTTAACGTTGAGGTCAACATTTTGTACTTTGAAATATCGGCGCTATAAATCCCGGGATCTCGCAGTAATCCCGCGTCATCCCATCCTTGCTAGTCGAACGGAAGCCGAGATTGACGCTACTTGAAGTTTTGGTATGTGGGGGGAATATTTGGAAGGAATTTTGCTCAAATACTTTTCCAATGGAATTAGATTTTCCAAAGCATTGCAATTCTTCCAACAGCCCAATTTCAAAGATCCCTTTTAGCCAACTTGAATCGTGTCGTTAGAGAGCAACACAATAATAATATTGTGTAGGTTTTGTTGAAAGCGGGACTAACTGCCCGGGGTGCGCCAGATCATCATTTATATCCCGTCGCTGGTGGAAATTTGGTAATTGGAACACGCATATTGATACATTCAATCCCTGTGATGTGCAATTTCGCGGGACGCTTTACAGAAAAAATATGCATAGTGTGGCGCTAGAGGCTTAGGAGATGAGTGTGTGTTGCAGACCGTACCTAACGGTAAATGTTTGGTTGACGTGGTTTCACGTTATTGATTGTTGATATATTATGTAGGTATAAACGTTGCTCAGCTACGTACTAACAAGACTACCATTACTAACTAAATTTCTTGGAATGTTTCCAAGAATTTTCACTCGATTTTTCACTGAGAGAAATATAAATCAAGTGCTTCCAGAACATAAAGCCTTCAAAGTGAAAAAAAAGCCCTTCAATACGAGCTTCATACAAAATTCTATCCGCCGCAAAAACTACAGCTAAGACCTGGAAACTGCCCCGGAGAAAACATTCGTTATCTTCTGGGAAAAGGTTTGTAAACGAAATTCACCCTTAGTGCATGAGCAGAAAGCTTAGATTCAATTAGTAACGAAAAACTTAAGACATTGCTATGAGTTATTTCAAAGGGGTTTAAGTTAACACGTGCTCATTGAAAATTCAACCTTGTCTTGTAGAGAATGTAGTTGAAAATTGAATGGATTAGCTTCAAGAAAAATTCAACGTCTTTGGTCTAAGAAAAAAAGGATTACAAGTAGAATTTTAGTATATTATTCTCGTCAAAAGCTGCCGTTTCTTGCCCGTAATGAGGTTGTTCGTTATTTTTTAAATGTTCTAAGGAAATTATTTTCACCTTCATTGTTTAATACGGACAATCTCAGTGGAGCTGATAAAAGAAAGTTTCTGAGTTTATTGTTTCCACAAGTTGTAAGACTTAATTAAAAAGAATGGATTACGGTGTGTACCGACGGTTTAGCAGCTTTCTTCAGAAACTCTTTGTCCTAGATAGACGCTTTACATCACGGTTTTCTGTTTAAAATCTGTTGCCAGGGTGATTATACATCATAATGAAAAATAGTCAATAATTTCACGGTTAAGAAAGAAAAAAGAAAGAAAATACGTTTATTTGCGGTAAACATAACGCAAAGAAATAAAAACACAAACACGAAAGAACAAGTTGAGGGAAAATATGCGTCACATTCACGCAAAACGGCCATCGCTCAGCATAATGCTGCGACCCTATGCTAGACAGAGCCCCAGCGCTGGTTTTCAGCGACCGCCGGCGGTTGTTCAAAACAGAGTTTTTTTTACAAACCAATGATACATGTATGGAATGATAACATGTTGTTTTATAATGGGCTAGTTAGGTACTGCTTTCCACTTCGTCTGTATTTATTATTTTAATTTAATAATAATAGTTTATATTCTAGTGATATTTATTTTAAAAGTATGTTTGTTAGTATAATCTCATATTATTTGTTTTATTTTATTACTTAAGTGAATTCTGTTCTACTCTTACACACGGTGTCTACATCTCTTTATCGACTTTCCTATCGCAGGTATGCCGGAAGAGATTTCTTTAGAAAGAAGCATCACCTTTGTACGTATTATATGTGTATTATATATTGTATTATATGTATGTTTATATATATATGTGTGTTCATAAATAAATGGTTAAGTGAATAAATAAATAATATTTATGGAAGTACTAATAAAAAACCTTCACGTGATTCCAAAACTATTACTAACAAAATCATATCACACATAATAATAACAAATAATATAATAATAATTGTTTATTGGGAACAAAAAGCAAATACATTTTAAGACAAACCTGGTGCAGCTACCGACGCCCGCCTCCTTTGAGAGGCAGGCTGCTCCAAGACTAACCATAACAAAGGTAGTTAGTAGGTTTTAACTAATAGCAAACAAAATTGCTCGGGTCGATCGATCAGGTTAAGCAACGCTTGCCGCGGTTGGTCCGTGGATGGGTGACCATCTTTACATAGAATATAATAGAATACTCTTTATTATGTACACCGTAAAAAATACAGATATAAATGTTGAAATTTTACATAGGGTGACAGTGACACAATGGGCGGTCTTAGCGCTAAAAGCGATTCTTTACACTTAACTTTTGCATGGATTAAAGGGAGATGGAGAAACAATAGTGCAGGTAGTCAGTGGTGTACCATTTATATATACAATAAATACATACATAAATAAATTTTACACTACAAAACAACACCCCTCCGTGTCTCGGAAAGCACATGAAGCCGCCGCTGGTCCTGGCTGTTGTACGTCGACGTCGTTGTTACGGGTCGACAGAAGCCCGAAAGTCTGACAACCAGTCTTGCCAAGGGGTATCGTGTTGCCCAGTAACTGGGTTGAAGAGGTCAGATAGGCAGTCGCTCCGTGTAAAATACTGGTATTCAGCTGCATGCGATTAGGTTGGAAGCCAACTTCAACATAGTTGGGAAAAGGCTAGGCAGTCTATGATAGTTTAAAGAAAATATAATAATACATTTTGAGATAAGTGCCGTGTGTGAGTACCTAATGTTGAGTAAGAGAGGGTGAGGGGGGGGGGGTGTTGTGTTTTGTGTCGTGTGGGTGTGTTTTCCAAGATGTAAAATTTCCACAAGTTTTTCTGTTGCATCATAAGTAAGTGATTTGAGTAAAATATCGAGTTTTTTCTTGTATTCATTTCTGATGCCAGAATAGATGTAGATATTTTTATTTATTCTATTATATATTTTTGAGCTCATATAAAATGGTGACGAGCTGCTGCGGTTCTATAATATTATATGAATATATATGCCAAAGTGTCTTAGATGTCAGGTGAAACTGTGATCAAACGCGAGCTAGCAATAATTAAAAAAATATTTACAACAACATTTTTTTTCAATAACATTTCATTTTATTCATGCTAACAGTAAAACAGTCATATAATAGTAGTTTGCCATAGAGAAAAATATAATAAACAAGTCACACAGTTTCTTTTTATAAAATCTAGTATCATCTTACACGCACAAAAATAATATTTCAGTACAAAAGCTGTTCTTCTATGTTTGTCGTACAAAAAGGAACAACAATTTATTCATGCCACAAAGGTTTCTGGTTACAAATTCGCACTTGCTTAGATAAAACATGAAACAAATGTGTGTACAAAGTAACCCGACGTTAATGTCGTAATGCGTCGGACTCTTCAAAGGGATTTAGGTATGAAGGTTTTTCTTGGGAGCTAGTATTTTTCCTACTCTACAAGAGAAAAATGCCGAAAAGATGACGCGCCATTTTTCAACCACTTCCCCCATCCGATACCAAGGTAAGTACACTTGTCCAGTATTCATGTTGAGGATGTTCGCCAAAGGTGAAGGTTAAATCGTTGTAGGTTCTCTCTTATTTTTTGTACATGCTAGGCAAATACAATTTTCATTCATCTACTTAATAAAATCTGAAATTCATTCATTAATTCACTGTCAGCTGGGTCTAGACTAGAAGCGTGAAATTGTGCACAAAAGGTCGTTAATATAACGAAAGTGAGCACTAAGTAAGGATTTTGGAAAATGAATCTCCTTCCACAGGGGATGAAAGTTTGTATGGAAGGAAGTTCGTAACTCCTTCCACAGGGGATGAAAGTTTGTATGGAAGGAAGTTCGTAACTCCTTACACAGGGGATGAAAGTTTGTATGGAAGGAAGTTCGTAACTCCTTACACAGGGGATGAAAGTTTGTATGGAAGGAAGTTCGTAATTTTTTCTGATGTGAAATCCCATCGGGGACCTGATTTGTATTTAAATACTTCCGCAATTCATACAATTAATTATTTTCAATAGCATTGACACTATTCTCCGTATAATAGGTTGTAAGATGTTCCTAACGTTGTATCGCATTACATTCCCCTCAGTGCGTGATGTCTTCATCTAAATTCATCAGATCATTTGCACATGCATAATCCTTTGATCTGCGTTATCTTCAGCTATATTATATTGTAGTCTGTGATCTTCAGTAAGTTATCTCTATCACAGCTAGTAGCTACATGGATGTATGGTTAGATAAACATATATACTTCATACATAGAATACTCTATATTATGTACACAATATAAATTACAGATATCGATGGGCGGTCTTATCGCTAAAAGCGATCTTTTAAACACAACAGACGGACACACAGAAATAAAGGCCACTGTGTGTGTGTCTTTAAAAACCATTTTGGTGATATTACGGGTATTTTACGGGAACTTTTTTGAACCCTTATCTCTTATGACGGTTCAAAAAAGTGGTGGACTCGAGTTTGGAAACAACCTAAATACATATTTTTTTGAATAAACAACTGATTTTGCATGGTATCAGAATTTTAGTTTTTGTAAAATGACTACCTACCCTTTATAATTTTTATTTACCTACTCCGTGGTAATGTTAAGGCTCGTGCAGGCGACGCGACACCAGTTGAACGATTTTTATGAAAAATCATGGAATTTGTTCTACAAGTCAGTCGACAATTCGCGCCAGTCTGTACGAGCCTTTGCTCAAACTCAAACTCAAAGCATTTATTTCAAATAAACCAATTACAGGCACTTTTGAATTGTCAAGGGGTCGGTCAGTCAGGATGAAGCTAGTTGCCCATTCCAAAGCGTAGTAGTTTCCTATGGAGAAGAACGGGCAATAAACTCCACGGACACTCTTTTTAATCAAAATATTGTGACAAAGTATTGGTTACATCATTCATGTTGAAGTTATACATGTGAGGACAATGTAGAAAGACGTGCACGTTAAAAGCGTCCGCAATAAAAAGATAAAACCATTAAAAAAACAATTAAAATAAGTTAAAATAAGCCGTGGCAGCCAAGAAATGACCAGTCCCCACTGACGGCGCCCGTTCACGAACATGACGCATGGATCAGCACCATTTAGCTCAACCATTTTGAAGGGAACTTAATGACCCAACACACACGCCACCATCAGCGAGACATTTGAGTGAGCATGACACAATCAGCCGCCAGGGCACATTCAAGTCAATGAAAGACGTACTTAGTAAATGGTAGGTACATAGTGCTCACACATGTGCTATGAAATTATACAATACTAAGAGATTGAATCTATACAATTTAAAGATAGTATTTACAATCTTCAGCAGCTCCAACAATATTTTTTAATGCTAATCAATTAGTGATTGACGTGTAAAAGTGTTTGTACAAACCTACTTACAGAAATAAATCATTTATCATTTATTTTATCATTTATCATTTAGTGTATGCGCCCTTGTGGAGCAGAACCAGCGTTAAGCCAAGCATTTTTGTCAGCGATGTAATCCTCCAACTTATAATATGCCTGGCTACATAGTGTGCGTTTTATACAAGATTTAAATTTCGTTTCATTTAGTTGGACGATGTGGGGAGGTATTTTATTGTAACATTTTAAACAGTACCCCATGAAGGATGTCTACTTTAGCGAGTCTGAAACCTGGTTGAACTAATTGGTCCCTATTTCTAGTCCCATAATTGTGTCTTTCACCTATTTGACTGAAAAGATTTAGATTTTTTCTTACGTACATGATGTTTTCATAGATATATTGACAAGGTACCGTCATGATGTTAATATCTTTAAACAGTTCCCGTAGAGAATCGCGCCTGCGGAGACTATATATTGCTCTGATGGCTCTTTTCTGCAGAATAAAAATAGACTCGATATCTGCAGCCCGTCCCCATAATAAAATACCGTAAGGCATGATACTATGAAAGTAGCTGAAATATACTAGCCTCGCGGTATCTACATTAGTGAATTGACGGATTTTTCTCACAGCATATGCTGCTGGTTAGCCGTCCTGCAAAAGATGTTAAATGAGGATGCTGTTGATTGGGTTCCTTTTTATCATTATTAAAATCTATGGTCACGTTATCGACAGCAAACGCACCTTCCACAGACACCACAGGGTATAATGAACGAACACACAAACAGTAAATTACTTCCTTTTGATTTATATGAATTTCATGGGAAAGTGAACAAATGGTACTTTTTATGGCACCAGCACAATTCGACAATGGCTCCACAGTGTACCATTCTATAGATACCAATTCGTTTCGCTTACCCCATCAAAGCACAGGGGTAAATATATTATGGGGGCGAGAGAAAGACACATAAACAATAGCTCTTTCTCTTTCATACTACACGTTTTTGTTCTCATAGGTGTTATTATAATTAACAGATATTCGACCCCGTAAGGCCTATCAGCCCGGGGGTGTTTTGAAACAAAGGTATGGGATTGGAGTAGCAAGTTAACCTGAGGCATTGGAATCGGTAATAGGGTTACGAAGGTCAGTTGCCAACCGGCACGTGTACAATAATGATTTGACAAAGTTACGGAAGTGCTATTGTAAAATGTTGAGCGGTAACAAACACGATACAAATACCGTCAAGGAAATTAATTGTCTATCAAATTGATACACTACGTTAATTTGCCGTGTTATAGCTATAATATATATATATATTTTTATGACCAGCTATGTGATTTGAAATTGAATTATTTGAAATTATAATTTTTTGTATTTGTATTGAAATTGTGTGCCTAATAATTAGTCAGAGACTATTGTTACTTGATAATGAATAAATATTTAAAAAATTGAGTCGTTACGTGACGCCTGGCAGATGTGAAACATCGAAATTTTTTACACACTACTACGTATAGACTGTATAGTAGCGACGAATCGCCACGTGGTATGAGTCGCCCCGCCAGCAATCGGTTTTACGTGCGCCTATAGATGTTTCGCATCAATAATAAAGTGGTAGTGTGTGTTCATAGTGCATAAAGGGATTATTGTCGGTTGGTGCCTTTTTCCATTTAGACTTGTCTTGGCCTCTGCGAGTTGGCTTTGGACCACACATAAAAATAATAATAATATCTAGCCATTTCATACAGTTGTCAATGAATGACAGTTGTGATTTCAATATCCGGACAATTTTAGTTGGTAGTCAATTTGCTAAACCATTAACACACATAACATCACGCCTGTAATCCCCGAAGGGTTAGGTAGAGGTGTATACACCAACCCAAAACCAAACCATTAATAAAACCATAACCCATTAATTTCTCTGATTTTATACATATATGTGTGTGCGATACAGACCTAATGACAGCAAGTACTCCACTAAAGTGCGCTATCTCCTGTGATCAAAATAGTTGCATGTTTAAGCCTGTGAGCCACTTGGCAACAGTGTTTGGCAAATCTTTCGTGTCGTTACCAACAAAATGACAATCACAAATTTATCTCGTGTTAGAAGATAAACTAGACCACGAATTTGGTAGCGAGATTGTATCAGGTCGGTACCTAGGTACTTAATTTTAATGAACAGATAAGCCCGGGCTACGTATTGTTCAGTGAATCGGCTCCATTTGGCGGTTTAATACGTAGATGTAACTATGCTCAATCAATACTCGTCCCTCGGGAACAATCCGTTAATAACTTTACACGGCGCCCACGGGAATCAGCGACGTGCTCCTATAATGTAACCGTATACTATACGAATTGCAGTGTATGAGAATTGTACCTATACATTAGTTGAGAGTGTCCATGGAGTTTCTTGCCCGTTCTTCTCCATAAGAACCTACTACAGTTTAGAATGGGTAACTAGCTTCATGCCTCTGACTGACCGACAACTAGACAATTCCAAATTGGCTGTAATTGATTTGATTGAAATAAATGCTTTGAGTTTGAGTCATGTTACATGTTGCGCTAGTGCCGAGCGTGCGTGAGGTATGTATGTACTGACTTCCAGATTGGACGAAATGCAATCCATTTTAGGGTTCCGTACCAAAACGTTAAAAGGAACCCTTATGGTGAGACTAAGTCTGTCTGTCTGTCACAGCTGGATATCTCAAGAACTACTAACAAGAACTGCTATCAACTTGAAATTTGGAATAGTTTTAGATGACGTTTACCCAACTATTTTGCAAACAAGAAAGAAATTAAAAAAAATATATCTTTTTTGCAACAGGGCCTGAAAGGGGGTCTTAAAAATTTCTGAAATTATTCTATGTGATAGAAGTTTATGTAAAGATTACAGGAAAAATAAAACGATGTCTCTAAATAACACCGTTTTTCAGAAATCATCAACATCATATATACGTACGGAACCCTTGGTGTGCGAGTCCAACTCGCTCTTGACCGGTTTTTATATAAGAACTAGCTGCGCCCCGCGGTTTCACCCGCGTAAGTCTCGATCCCGTGGAAATATCGGGATAGAAAGTAGCCTATGTCTCAATCCAGGGTATCAGCTACCTCCTTACGAAATTTTATCAAAATTGGTCCAGCCGTTTGAGCGTGAAGAAGTAACAAACATACACACACACACTCACAAACTTTCGCTTTATAATATTAGTGTGATATGATTTCCAACAATCCTCTGGGAGACGCACGCAAGTAATGCATGCACGAGCACGTGGAACATAATATATATTTCCAACAATCCTCTGGGAGACGCACGCAAGTAATGCATGCACGAGCACGTGGAACATAATATATATTTCCAACAATCCTCTGGGAGACGCACGCAAGTAATGCATGCACGAGCACGTGGAACATAATATATATTTCCAACAATCCTCTGGGAGACGCACGCAAGTAATGCGCACGAGCACGCGGAATATAATATATATTAGGTAGAAGTTATTGCAGAGTTGCGTTGCGTTTGCGTATTAAAGAATATTCTATCTATTTATCTATCTATTCGGGAGTAAAAAATAACTCTTTCCTTTTTATTTTCATCTATTGTTACAAGGGTGGCACATAACTAAATTGTAGTATGTACGTCAAACAAAAGCACTATGGGGTACAAACTCAAAATCTGTCATTCGCTAGCCAAAATATAACCTACTGGTAGCAATACCAATTTTGTCTGTATGTATGTTTTTATTTCAGGCTATTACCGTCGAGCCAGTCTGCGACTGAAGTGCCATGAATATGTAAAGATCGTCTGCGACCGACAATAGTCCTCATTTAGCGGGAAAAGCCGACTTCCATGTTGTTCTGTAAATAAAGAACCATGGCGGTCAGAATAGGGAAGTTTTTGAGCGCTGCTGTCAGTTAAGCAGGGAAATGGCGGACTGTCACAGGATAGTGCAGTTTTAGGAACTTTATAAATAGAGTGTTTTGGTTGATGGAATTCCTAAAAGAGGAGGTGGTCAAATGTTACCTATTTTGCGAGGAGTTTAAGCTACACACGTGTTCTCTTTGCAGATTGTTAGTTTAATAATTATATAATTTGCATAACGTATATTCTTTTCAGAATGTTGATAAATTACATTCATAAAATGTGTTTCTTAGAGCACGAAAGGAGCACGAAGAAGGAATGTTTCAAACGGACTCGAGTTGAAGTGTGTGTGAGAACTAAAGTCAGGGTCAAAAGCTAATGTAAAATTATATAATTCTTCTTTGAGTATTAATTACGAAATTCCAAAAAGTTCTAGGTACGTCTTATGATGCTGAAGTATGTAACTTACTGAACTGTTTCTTATACATTCGAATAGTCCCACATAGTGTTACGAAATATTAAATTATTCTAGTGATTTATTGTCACATAGTACGTAGGTACATCTGTACATAGTACAACGCATGATGAATGAGTTTGGCGGCTCGTTCTGCGCATGCGTGAGTACATCGACCGCCATATTTATAGTCCTACACGAAATGCTGCACCGCCTCTGAGGATAGATCATCATATACTCCAACCACAGAGTAACAGATTACATATAGTTTTTTTAATAACAGAATTGAGTCGACCACCAATGAGAAAATAGTCGTGAGGAAAGTGTTAAATACATGTGGAAGGCTAAAGTATGGGAATACCGAAGAAAAAATGGATGGAATGAGTGAAAGATGATGTGGCTAGAGAGGGGGTGACCCGAGATGACGACTAATAGAGAAGTATGGAAGAATGGGACATCTTGCGCCCATCCCCCGCATAAGTTGGGATAAAGGTAGGAGATCGATGATGGCTACGCTAGCCACGGTTGCTCCATGGATGGGTGACCATCTTTACATACCAATACCCTTCCGTGCCTGGGAAAGCACGTTAAGCCGTTGGTCCCGGCTATCATTTGTAGATCGTTGTGGAGGTCAGATAGGCAGTCGCTCCATGTAAAATACTGGTATTCAGCTGCATCCGGTTAGACTGGAGGCCGACCCCAACATAGTTGGGAAAAGGCGAGGCAGATGATATAGGAGATGAATGATGAATTTAGCCAACTAAGCACCTAATTAGGGTAAGGAGGGTTATGCAGTCGTCCTCGCAAGCTCAACTTGGCTACGACTTTTGGTTTCATCAAATATTACTTTTCCCGACTGACCATAGTCGAAAATACGGCTCAGCTCCCACCATTCTATGTAAAAAGTCAAATTAACTAAACAACAACCATATATTATTAAATTGAATTTCATTGTTCGAGGCCAACCAAACAGTAAAACAAATATATGTTTATGGAATTGAAAATAATACCGCGATAAGATAAAACTACGTATTTTTTATTTTTTATTTCCGAGAAATCCAACAAAAAATAATATTTATTCGGCAGCGATTTCGGCTGTAGGCTGTAGGTAAATCGAAAATGTAATTGGTGTATAAATTCGAGGTATATCAGAACGGTATCTGAATATCCGATATTGTTGCCTCTATGTGTCGGATTTAGTGCTGAAGTAGTCGGTATATCTGCGTATGTCATCGGATTACCGTAAATATTGAATGTATTTCTATTGGTCTAATTTATTTATTGATCTATGTGTATAATGCCAAATACTCGTATTTTACCTGGCGTTTGGTTTAAACTACTTAACACTGTACACATTACTTACGAATTGCCTTCGGGATGTCTTTGCTTCATCAAAGGTTAGTCTTGTCGCAAATACCAAAACAAGTAAACCGATCCGTTGCGTAGCAACCGAGTGTCACGAACATCAGATACTGAATAACAGTTACTCTGAATAATTATTGTCTAAATAATAATTAATACTTGTCCATTGTTACTTGCAGTTATTTGGAGCCCACGTATTACATGCACTCACACCAAATATTGTTAAAATGTCTGTTTCTTGATTTGAGTAAAATTATTCTTTTAAAATAAAATTCTCTTAAAGCATGTCACTATTGTTTCAAAGTTTTAATATAACATCACTTAAGAGTCGCTCTACATTTGGTAAAAATATTCAAACTAAAAATATAAGCTCAATATAAAAGTTTTAAGCGCCTACTCAAAGATATTTACATCATTCATAGCAACACAGCCGGATAACGTAAGTCCAGCTTATAAATTCACGACCGTTTTATCTCAAGAGAAAATAAAAGATCTCAGAGGTTTAACAGAATTATTAATTTCGGAAAATATATTTTAACAAGTTTAGTAGAGACCCTTTAAATGGGTATCTTTGCAGAAGTATTACTGTCAAACCTATTTTTACCTCCAGGAATGAGTGGTACATAATTTAAACTTTTATATGTTGTCTTTGTCAATTAAACATAATAGATAGGTTGAAGAGACTATATACACCCAATGGGAACGTCAGACCCGCCGGCCGCTTGAGTAAATGATATTATATTTCTGTAAATTGGTTCAAAAAACACGAAACGAAAAACGAACACATGAGGTCGATATTTTTTATTCGACTACTTTGAGAAGAAACCGAAAAAAACTCAGAGAATAATTAATTAAAACGAATAAATTAATGACAAAAAGCCTGTTGCAAATATTATCTTTCAAGAAGTTATGTAACAAAAGGATTCTTGCCGAAATAATAAAATTAAGCCATGGAATGCTCCCTTTATTTTTCATAAAATGTTTTCTTTATTATACATGCCTACTGGGAGAAACTCTAGAACCAGAGGGTGCACAAATAATGATATACCTAATAATAACTGTGTAATCAATAAGCTTTTATATTATTAAAGCTCTGACATAAACAACCTTAACACGAAGAAAAGAATTTAACCTTTTTAACATAAACAAATCATGCTGCCTTTAGTTTATCACTCGAGCTCGAAACAAAAAATAATCGGCTACATTTACATAAACCTCGAATCGTCCAAGAAGAAATGCCTCTCCTAATCAGATGAATGTTTGATAACGGCGGTTTCGCCCCATCGACCGGCACAACCTATTTTTAGTCATCGACCGGTCTATACCTACGTGAAATTTTCAGAAGGCTGCCATTGGCTAGGCCGATGTGACGTCACTTTTCACCCGCAACGAATAGGAGCGCCGCTTTTCGCGCATGGCCCGAAAGCCTTTTCAGATCACTGTCGAGGCTCGCCAGTTCGGGCGAGGTGTTCCCAGGTGTGCAAGTACCCGCCAACACAAACAAAGGTCAATATATTTTTATTTTTTTAGACCGCCATATTGATTTCCGTTCGGTTTTTGAAAATGGCAATTGATTCGAGCGGATTTTGATTTTTGTAGAGATTTTTTTGTAGTGTGTGTGTTATAAATAATTCGAATATGTTTCTTAAAACTACATAAAGATTATTTGGAAAATCAAAAATCGTTGATCCAGTGTTTTATTGGTATAGTGTGCTAGTGTGATTATTTGGTGCATTTTGGTGGTAAAATAGAGGGTTTGTCAATGTGTGGGTTACATCATTCTTACGTAATGGTATACATGTGCTGTGTGAGGTTGTGTGAGGTATGTGAGGGTGGCGAGAGGTTGTGCGTAGAGTAGTTGCATTTCTTGTATTTGATCAAAATAAGGCAAAAATTAACCACTTTGAAAATGTATATATTGGAATGGATAAAAACTACTTTATGCCATAAACAATATGAATAAGTACCGGAATATGTTGTAACTAATCATTCTGTGTAAAGTCTAAAATAAATTAAAAATGCCCTAAAATAAGATCATAAAATGAAAAATATAAAAAGTGTAAAAATATTCATCTTCCATCAACACAGATTAGGAGTTTTCAATAATGTATGCAATGTTTATGGAAAAACTAAGAATGTATTAATTACTGATATTATTTTATCATAATTTTACGTAAAAATCCGTTTTCAATTATCCGTAGGCGCGTAGCACCATCCGCTACGGAAGCGTAGCGCGCCGTAGCCGACGGCTACGAGATGTAGGAGCTTTTCAATACAAGGGAAAATGAAGTTGTACATATTTCATTGAATATAACTTGGAATAATATTACACCCTAGGAGAATGTTTTAATATGCATGTATATATGAATGCATTAATAGTTTCATGCCATGTGATATAGATGGCAAGAAATTAGCGTCCATTTCTGAGCGTTCATTTACAGGTAAATTATAAAAAAAACATTGTTTTATGCATGTGAATGTATATGTTCTTCGAATGTATATGTTGTTTTTTCTTAAATGATGTTCCCACTGCTGGGACACAGGCCTCCTCTCTGTGAGAGGGAGTGGGCCGTAATCCACCAAGCGCGGGTTGGTGGATGTCACATGTCATCAAATTTTTGGTTCTAGACATGCCGGTTTCCTCACGATGTTTTTCTTCACCGTTTTGACAGCAGTGATGAAATAATTTACACAAAGTAAAGCGCCTGTAAAAGATTGTAATAAAATAACATATAAACATAATGAAATAGTGCATAATAATAGGCTCATAAACGGAACGCGGAAGATCGTGTCCAAATGATATTATAATTATTATTGTACCGCATTTATGGCAGTAACTATAAAGTCGTTATGCTTCATTATACCTACCAGATTTTCAACCATACTCCGTCAAAGCCTTCTTGGAAAGTTTAAACTAAAACTAATGTAATTCTCCAACAAAAGCAAAATATATGAGTCATTCACAAAACTTACATTTTGGTCTCACAAAGGGAGCGGAAGTCGTAAACCGCGTCTGTTTCCGGTCGCAAGATGGCGGCCGGAAGTGGCTCAAGTGGTAGCTTCCAGTGGAACACATCCGGTGCGGGAGCTCTCGGTTTTAGATGCGGGAAATGTGATTTTTTTGCCGACGAACTGTATGCTTTAGTAAAAACCCATAAAATTAATTTATGTTACAAAAAAAACGAAAAGACTAAAGGGTCTTAGAATGTTTCTACTGCGTTGTAAATTACCGCAACATGAATGCGGCAAAAGAAACAGACACTTTGCTTTATCAGACCTTTATCTGACATCGATACACCGGCCCCGTGAGCCTAGCACGCGCTACAGTTGGTAGATAGATACTCATATTGATAAACCATTGTTGTAAGTAGGTCTTCTTAGTAAGCCTTCAAATGATAGCAGCCCATATTGTTAAATCATACGACACACTGTAACAACTTATGCTGCGTCCACCTTCCGGGCTTTTATAGTGGTATTTATAACGAGTAACTTAGTATGGCCACATGTTGACAAATCTTGGGACTCCCTGAAGGGTGCACTCGCTTTCTTGGATTTTGTAGTGTCATTTATAACGAGTAGTTAATGCCATTATATAAAAAAGCAAGGCCACACGCCCCTCCAATAGTATATCGGGGCCAATGCTGTGTTCCACATTTAGTGCGGGTTAGGTAGTGTTGAAGATTTGCGATACGCTGGCGCTCTGCCAAGTGGCTTAACACTATTAGTCAATTATGATCGCCGGCTATTACAGTTAGGAATATTTAGGATTCATAGCATGGTCAAGTTTATCCCTCATATGTCTAGAACTATTATGGCTAGTTTACTTTATAGTTATTTACTTATAGTACAGTAAAAATCTGTAAAACTCTAACCGTGGAAACTTAGGTGAACTGAACAGACATCCCGTCAGGATGATACTGATGCTAGGGCAGTGATGTCAGGATGATACTGATGCTAGGGCAGTGACGTCAGGATGATACTGATGCTAGGGCAGTGACGTCAGGATGATACTGATGCTAGGGCAGTGACGTCAGGATGATACTGATGCTAGGGCAGTGACGTCAGGATGATACTGATGCTAGGGCAGTGACAGTACCCTTCAAGCTCACTTCACCTTTGCCTTTTACGGTATTTTTTTTACAGAAGAGTACTACAGCAATCATTAACTGGATGTTAGATGAGCGAATGAACTTTGGAGGAAGTGTAATGGAATAAACGACTTTTTCCAGGCAGTCGTGCCATTGGTTTTGAACTGTGCCCTGTTAAAGTGGACGTCTACTTACACACATTACTATAGGATAATATTAGGATTATGATGATGGTTCCAGCAGTTAGTTAATTATAATTTCCGTTGTTACAGGCGCACACGCGGACGCACCATGGTGAACTGCCCACAACAGATACATATCTAATACTGCACTGATTACTTATAAACCTAACGTTTACACTCTAATTATAATCTATATACTCACGCGATATTAGGAAGCTATTTTACAAAATTAAGTGTCTTTTGAAGACTTTGGGTTTTGAAACTTTTGGGGGTGGGATAGTTCGGTGGGGGGTGTTTGAAGTGTCGACCGTGGAGGCGGAAAGCAGTGCGTTGTTAGGGCGACTGGGGGGCGCGCTACGTGGGGGCGCTGCCGCCGCGTCGCCCGCGCGGGTCGCCAGCTCCATCAGGGGCTACCTGTCCAACAAGGTCGGGTCGCTGCAGCTCAGGGATACAGGTACGATATGATCTACTTTATTAATGGATGAATGTGTGGTGCCTGAGGCAGGTCGCCAAGATCAACTTAGAGCGTGCGTCAAATTTTTGTAGGTCTTTATATACGGAGGAAACGTATCCTGCTATAATTCCTTAAATTGTGTTCAAACTATTTTTATAAACTGTATCTTTGTAATTCATTGCACTTTATAACATTAAATTTCGTGATTCAAAGGACCGTAATAACAGCTTATAATAATAAAACCACTTTCAACACCAAACGCGTATTAAATCATTCCGTTTTCCCGTTCATCAATCTGATACGGAACCCCAATAATAATTCCTTACAAGCACTCAGCAAACAAAAGGACAAGCCCCCAAAAGACAAAGGTATTATTATTTACGATGATATTAAGACACAACACAGAATCGCGAGAACCCTCCGTGAACAAACATTGTGCCAAACGCCACCAATAATCTCATACACACAAAACGACCAAATATGAACCTTATTACGATGGTGTAGAGATTATGTGGACGGCAAATCTTTGGTGAAGCTAACGATAAGCAAATATTTGTGGAACAACGTTATAAAGTAAATTGGGGGAGGACGTGACGTAATATAAATAAAGGAGCAGCCGGTTCTGTTGGAAGATAAAGATTCTGTATTCAATTAAAAAACAGGATCATGATTGGTAATTGGAGTAATCAGTTGTTTGACAACACATGCTATGTTGGATAGCCGGTTAGCCACGACACTTGGTCTTTATGGTCCTATGAAAAGACTGAAAAGTTTTACCCAGAAATCTTTCTAACATTTACAATGTTTATTTTTAAATTATGAAAACTACTCGTTTATTAGGGGAATGACAAGAAATGGTTATGAAGAATTTTGAATGAAATTATGTCATGCGGCAAAGAGCTTCTTATAAATTTACATTGTGTGTCTGATGTGTTTCTTAACCATGGATGAAAAACTCCGTACCCTGACCAGCTCCCAACAGACCAAAGGTTCTTACAGACATTATCTAGAAAGTAATCAAAGTCCAATCAAACCGAATTCAATTATCTAGTCCATCCAATCACGGCCGGGTGATTGCGGACGAGTCTAAATAATTAACGCACAACGACTTAGTCTTTGAACTGAACGGAATTAAATGTTAGGGGCTAATTTTTTGGTCGGTCGAAGGGCGTCGGGGCGTCGTAAATGTTTTTATTAAAATTATTTAGGGCGAATTTCACCAATGAAACTGAACGCGGTCAGCACATCTAAAACGAGTTCAAGAGCTGTCCATTACAATATTCCAAAGAAAATAGTAACACTGACAGCTCTTAAACGTGGTTTAAGTGCTGATCGCGTTCAGTTTCAGTAGTGAAATTGGCACTTAGAAAACACGATTGGGCTTGTTTGTTGCGCGTTAAATCATTCTAATCTATTAGAATTTCACAAAACTCAATGTACCTGTGTGACGTCATACACAATTTAAATCGACTACAATCGGTATTGTATTCTATAGACATTCAGAAGGATTATACGAGTAGGTACCTAATATCTTCATATGTTTAAGTAACTACTGCTAACAATGATCACAGTCATAATAAAAAACCAGCTCCTCTTAAATATTCTAGCTAGCTATTCAATAGCTCAAAATCCAGAAAAATAAAAGACAAAAAAAATTAGATAATCAGAACCTACAAAATCCATTTATAATCTTCCGCCAGGAACCCTTTATAACAATATACAGCTAGCAGAACAATATCTATATCTGGTAACTTTTTGCCTGCAAAATCAAGCCTGCCTAATATTTGTACGTTTCGCCACAAAACCGACCCTCGTTGTCCAATTCTGCCGACTTTCCCCTCGGGCTCTAATTGCGTCAATTACTGTACGGTGGTGACGCAGGTTCGAGTCTCGGGCTAGGGAGGGTAAGCTGGCCGGGGAATTATCAAAGGTATGCCTGTAGGTGAGGTTAGATTTCGTTGCAGATATTGTTCGTTGTGAGATGAATGCAATAAGCATTTTCATGTAAACTCGTAGTGAATTATGGAAACGAAAACTGAATAAATTAGCAATTAGACTAAGTAACTAATAAAACTAATAATTAAACAGGAAAACATGGTGATCACATAATACTAAGGAGATTTGATATCGTGTAGAAAAACTGAACACAATTTTGCATTCACTTAGTTTGATGACAGCGGTGGACAAGTCATCTTTTTCTTACATTGCACTTTATCCACACAAAACTCACGTTTTTGACAGTCACTTGAAATTAAAGTGTAACTCCCAATCCCACTCAACCGTTTGAACACAGAGCTTAAAGCATTTTTCCCAACTTTAATTTTATTCCCCAAATCGAACAGTCCCCTTACCTACCCCTCTGCCGGTCCCCTTCTCATTAGGCGTGCAACTTAACACGGACCTATAATTTTTCTTCTAATTCCAATAATGACGACATTGGGGTGTCTAGTTAATAGGCTATGGGTAATAACCGTTTTTCTAATAGACTTGCTCATAAATATCGCTTAAATTTTATACGAAAATTATTCTTAATTATGGGAAATGGGAAGCTATAGGACGAGTATATGTGGTCCGCGAATATGAGTTATATTACGATGGTAAAGATTTCATAATTGCTTTGTTCTATTTTATTTTACGTATAAATATTAAGTGTTAAAATCATCCTTTTCCCAGAAGAGAAAATAATATTTTTAACCGACTTCCAAAAAGGAGGAGGTTATTTATGTTCGTCTGTATGTTTTTTTTTGTATTTTCACCGATTTCCCCGTCAATTGGAGCGTTTTGAAAATTCTGTTTTTGTTTGAAAGGGTATGCCCTCGAGGTGGTCCAATTGTTACCAAATCAGAATCTGATGAGGGAATCCTATAGCGATTTTGGTATTTTTTATAGTAGCTCATGCATTTGCTCTCGGAAAGCACCATTTGGTGAAGTGGAACTGATGATGAAGACCACGGATGGCCACCAATTACAAACTGGCACACTAAAAGGGCATTTATATTTTTATAAAAAAAAACGATTACCAAAACAGATTTTGTTTTTGATATTGGTAAATATATTTCAAATGTTCTGTAATAACCACAGCTGCTTATCAGTCAGTGACTATTGCATCAATGTGCAGCCAAAACGCAATCCATTTTTACCTCTTAAAATATCTAGCCCAGGGAATGGGAATCAGTAATCAAAATATACAATTCTGACAGAATTCCCTTTACAAACCATATTTCTATATCAAAAGCCGATTCCGTAAATCGAAATACGAAAACTGGATCTACTGTTAGCTACCAAGACACTTTTACTTTACAAAAAAAATGAAGATGTAGGTCATGTCGCGTTTCATTGCGGCTTACGATCGTGATTCGCTTGCGTGCCCTCAATGCGAGCTGGCAATGTAAGTTGACATTTAATTTTTACGGTGTCTTTACCGTACAGAACGGAATTGGATTTTCCTTTTGAATGTTAACCGTTACTGTCAAAGGCCTCTTTGTATGGAGATTGTAATGCAAGGTTTTTTACGGCGAGGGGGTGAGTAGACATGTAGGTGGGTATTGTTTGTAGTAGATATTGTTCGCGTGAGATATAGACAGGTGGACACTTTCATTAGGCTGTTAACATGACTCCCACGTCTGGGCAGACGTGATGATTATTGGCGGCGTAGCTACACATCAATTATTATGCTCTGGTTATCCTCAATGTCGTTATCTCTAGTTGGGTATGGTAATGCCTCGCTTGACAACTTGGCTGTCTTTAACTAGTCTTTCGGTACCTACAATTACGGTAATTTTATTTTATCACCGGTTTTGATTTGTTTGTTAAACTGATTGCGTTAATGCATAGATTGCATACAAGTCAAGTTACATACAATTACACACAAAAATCTTACAGTTTTTTATCTTACAATACGTACCATTGGCGTCTACTAATAAAAATAATAAAAAAAATCCCTTACTTAATTTCAACTAAAGCATTTACTTTCATTAAATACGAAATTAACAATACACTACCTCTGCCGAGGGGAGAGCGGGGCGAGTGGGCCCACTCCCTGTTTATGAATATTTGATATCACCCGGCGCCGCCGCCGGCAGAAGTCGAAACTCGTGTACTATGCTAATATCGCCGACAGACATGACATGATTGTATTTCGAGAAGATGCTACCTTCCAGCATTGATGGGTACTATGGGTAGGGAGACAATTTAAAAAAATACCCCACAGAGAATAGCATGAAAGATAAAATAGATCAACCATGTTTCAGATTATCTAAAGTACATATCTACATCTTTTATGGAGTATGTGTTAAATGTTACAACAAAATACTTTGTGATATTTTGTAATTAAGAATATTACAAATTATGTCCAAGATAAGAATGCTTGGAAACATGTTGGTCCAGCTCCATAGGACAATCTATAGTCTAGACCAAATCAAACTGGTTGCTATTTAATTGTATATTTTTTTATGACATTTATTTTACGTTCTGTGATTACCTTAACTCACACAATGATATTTTTTTTTTTTAGAGAAATGTATTTTTTTTACAATGATTGTAAATAATGTGAGCACCACAGCTATCACATAATTAATTTATCTGTCATTGTTTCATTCCTAATTCTTTTTACCTATTGTGGTATGGTAATTATATTCTAGGTGCATCGTCTTCACATATAATTATATAATTGATTTGGATTTGATTTTAAAAAGTTCTTTATTAACAGAAAGATCTTATTCTAAATGTAAACTAACACAATCCGATCAATGTTAAATAGGCTTCACCTCTTTTAACATACAATATGAATGATTCTCAGTGTGACTACTAATTTAATAGATACTTATAAGACTGTACTGTTGTGTAAGGTTTGCAGACCCACATTTTTAAATTTAAGTTACGCAGCCCCCCATTTTTAATTATTTGGAAATTATCAAATTGTTACATTATTATTAAATATTGTAGAATAATTGTTAAAAAACAAAAAAAGGAAAAACATGTTTAGGAATGTATACATAATTGTTATGTACAAATTAGTGAGTTAGGTGACAGCAATCACGCTGGACCGGTGGTAAGTGAGCTAACGTTAATCCACCAAGAAATTGTAAAACATTTTAAAAGAAGTAACCTTAGAGTTTCTTACCCATTCTTCTCTATACGAAGCTACTTTTTGGAAGGTGCGACTAGAATCAATTCTATTTTTGTGTAAATTTTGACGTTCAAAAGATCCATTTATGTGCCAATTTGAAATAAATAATTTTATTTTGACATGTTCCTTATAGCCCAATAGACGCTTGGGAAGTAACCAAAATAATAAAAATCCAAAAAATAAAAGTACCCATGGGACAGACGATATTCCACCAATCTACCCTACCCTTCTATCCTACTGTGTAAATATTTCGACACAAATGTATTTTTGTTATGAAATAAATAACTTGAACTTGAACTTGAACTCTTACTAAGACAACGTGCAGACGAACCAGCGTTAACATTTTATCTCCTACTAAACCTGCAGTAATTTCAAGAAGGTGCCTTCCCTGATGTATTAAAAAAGTCGTTGATTAAACCGATCCACAAGAAAAAAACAAAAACAGATCCAAACAATTACCGCCTTTCTTGTCTTCAGAATAAAAAATCTTTGGAAAAACCACATGGCCGGATATACATATTGCGAAAAATATAAATATTTGACGAATGCCAAAATGGTTTTCGCAAAAAGCGCTCAACAACCTTGGCAGTCTATAAATATATTCAAGAAGCACTTAATGTAATTAATAATAAAAAAATACGCAGTCGGTATATTACTTATACATGACCAACGCCTACGACAAAGTACAATTTAATATATTGCTCACCAAATTATACGGAATAGGTATTCGCGGAAAGCTCATGAATGGCTTGTGTCCTACCAAAATAACAGAAAGCAAACAGAAGAAATCGTTATTTTTCTATCATCAGAATAACGAAATAGAAAAAGTCAAAAGCAAATCAATTAGCGCCTCAATACCTCAAGGAACTGTATTTATAAATAATTTATTTCAGAAAACACATTTAGCGCTCATGAGACGATTTTTCGCCGGAGCTAAGCCCGGTGTCAAACCGGGTCTACGTCCGGTCGTCAGTCGTAAATGGGACACTATCAAGCCATGCACACGACGCCGACGCCCGCGCTAGCGCCGGCTAACCGCGAAACCGGGCACGGTGCTCGCCGCGTCTCGCCCGGTGCGCAGTAAAGTATGGCAGTGTATGAGCGCATGTACACGAGACCGGACCTACGCCCGGTGCGTGCCGACTAAGCGCTCACGCCCACGAGTACAAACCGTCTTGTGTGCAAGATCGGACGGTTTCTACCCGGCGCCGTCAAAAAACCGGGCCGTGTTAAAACCGTCTCGTGGGCAGGAGCCCTTACGGTTCACAAAAACAAATTTTCAAGTAAAAATGGATCTATCCAGAAATAAGTGAACAGTTGGTATCTGTGACTGTAAAAAATCATAGTATCACAGACACCAGCGCCTTCCAAACTAGGTTACTTATATTAAAAACAAAAATTTTCGAACGTGCTACGAGTACATGATGAACTTCTAAAAATATATTTAGAATAAACAGTAGAAGTAATTTAAAAATAATAAAAACCAACTTTAAACTACAATGAAGCCACTTATTTATATATAGGTATTGAAATATGAGTGTGTGTGCGTGTACGAGAGTGCACGGGTATGTGATTGTGCATGTGTGAGTGTATGTATGAATGTGTGTATGTTTTTGAAATATCTCTATTTGATTGTTTTGAGAAGATCTTCAGTCTCCTGGTAATTTAACTTTAGTAATGGGCTTCGTAATTCTTTTTAGACAATACGAGTATAAGCAACAATAGCGAGGAAGAAAACGATCAGAAAGCGAAGTTTGTATTATGCAACGGCAATTTGCTGTGATGAAAATTAGCAGAAAATTAGAAATGTTAATCACAAACTACATAAAATCTTTAAGTAGGCAGAGCTGGGAGCTACCTCAATGGTTCTAAAACAAAACTATAATTTATTCATTGAAAAAATACGCATAAAATGCTTTTCCAAGAATAATAGGTACCTACTAATTGCCATTATGTCGCGACTTTAGACTAGAAATAAAACTACCAAGAAACAAATACGTAAAGCTTTACAAAGAAAACAATTTTCTCGATAGAATCGAATCGTTTCGCGGCAGCACTATTTATAATTTATATTCGCCGAGCACACACCAGCCCGCCAGCCGCTAGCCCACCAGCCGTAGGGCAATGGGAAATATCGATTTCATGGCTTTTCTTGCAGAATATTTTATTTGTAGCACTGTCAAGGGAGTTTGCTGTAGTGCAAGGAATTGTTTTAGATTTTATTTGGTTTGTGCCATGAATATTGGATTAGCATAATCTGATGGAAGTAATGGAAATCCGAAAGATAATAGGCTTCATAACTGGACGTCAGGCTGTCAGTTTCCGTTTGCGATATCACTTTGTCATCTTGAACGTTATTATTTTACGATTTTACCTTATTTTAGCCTTAGTTTACTCCTAATTAATATGGGTGCGAAAAACAAATCTTGAAGTATAAAATAACCCACATACATAACATCACGCCTTGTATCCCCGAAGGGTTGGGCAGAGGTATACCTACCTATAGTACACCCACATTTCCCCAGTTATGTTTAAGTTTTATGTAATAGGGGCGAGCCTATTCCCATCGACCGGGCACAAATCTGGGCTGCTACTGAGAAATTCCAGATAGAAAAACCCAATAACACTTTGCTCGACCTGGGAATCGAACCCACTCATGGTCAGCAGTAGCGCTGGCGACCAGCAGACTAACGAGGCAGTCAACAAGAGGTACTTCTACCTACTTACAATTTGAAGCGGGAGGTTGTCAACTCCGTGAAGCATAAATTATTTATAAATTATCGATTATCGTAAGTAATATCGTAAATTGTAAAACCCACTTGTGTGGTAATCATACCTACTTGACGCTTGTGAACTTTGTAATAATATCTTTATTGTATTGTATTAAATCGATATAACATTAATCGATAAACACTACACTACACAACGAATCCATTTAAGAAAACATCGTACTTCCTCTGACACTTCATATTTTCACCGATTTTCATATTACAATACACATCTCAAACACAATAAAGCACCAGCATGTCCTTCCATCCGTCACACTAGTACGCCACGCGCCGCCCCTCGTGCTTTGACAGGCTGTGACAAATGGATCCGAACGATAGCCGACTTGTGACGTAAGTGGGCCAGGCTATGATACAACACGATGGGGTATGAAATATGAGTGCTGTTGGTGTGTATATTATAGAATAATGAAGTAATAAATACTAGCTGTTTACCGCGGTTTCGGTTAGGGTAGGTACTAAAATCAATTATATTTTTCTGTACATTTTGACGTTCAAAAGTGCCTATTACGTGCCTATTTGAAATAAATTATTTGTATTTTGGCTTTTGACTTTTGGAAAATTCTTCATAATCTTGGATAAACAGAAGTACCATTTCTATTTGCCGTAATGAGGTACATTGTGGCCCTAATTAAAAGGTCTTATTAAATTAACAATCGTCGGGAGACTTACAAAAAAGATTTTTTAATTAAGACAAAACAACAACAACAAAATTAAGAAACCGAATGAACGAAACATTTTAAGATTTAAAAATGATTGTACAAGGAATAATTATAAAATCGGAACAATTTATTTGTTTGGCTCATTCTTTGAAAAACGTACCAGTACAAGTAAGATGAGGAAAAGTACTTGCATATGGTCGGGTTCCACACGTTTTCAAATTTATTATATCATTGAACATCAAAAAAAAAAATCTTACACAGTTTATCAACCAATTGCGTGATATTTCTACAATTCATAATTTCACGTAGTGATAACAATATATTTGCTCTACAATATCCCTATATTGTATACTGTAAAAAGTGCCAAAAAGTATCGATATAGTTATATTGTATCGATATTAAAAAAAAAAGTATTTATATCGACATATCGAATATATCTAAAAAAAAAAAAACAACTAAATATCGCCGAAATTTTCTGAAAAGTATTTGTAATTTATGAAATTATATTGTGTTTGTTTTTTATTCATTTAAATACCAATTGAACATCATTTCTGATGTAAAATCTTAAATTAATAAAACATTGATAAAAATAAGTCATACGGCTCTGAATTCCAGCGATTTCTATAAAATTTTGGACACCTCGAAATTTTCAATATCGATATACCTATCGATGTATCGAAATAAAAGATATCGCCAAAAATATCGATATATCGAACAAAAAATATGATGTGACATAGATATTTTTCTGCCAGCCTACTACAATACCCGTAGCTAACTTCAATTATACGATACAAGCTTACCTATACGAGTACCTATGTACCTACAAATAATAAACTTGAATCGATCAGCATGCGGTTCTGGTTTGAGGCATCACGTATTGTGTTTATCTCCCCCGTAAGTATTCGTTTCCGACTTAGTCCGCTGTGCCCCAACCTCCCCTCGCGAGTGAACGTGTCTCAATCAACGACACGGTGTGCATTTATAGAGATTTTCTGCATTGGGAGGATCGGGTGAGTAGCGTTTCACGATAACAAGG
The DNA here is from genome assembly GCA_963921375.1 of Tiliacea citrago. Taxonomy (NCBI): domain Eukaryota; kingdom Metazoa; phylum Arthropoda; class Insecta; order Lepidoptera; family Noctuidae; genus Tiliacea; species Tiliacea citrago. The sequence goes on along the minus strand of OY992790.1, from coordinate 26,942,248 downwards.
GATTTTTTAGAACCCAGTTAGAACTTAGATCATTGTAAAAATCAACACGGCTTATAAGTTCTATAATTATTTTACTGATTTAAATCCTATCGATATAAAACGTGCAACACAATTTATGTAATATGTGCACAATGTTACAGATATTTTTTACAAGTCGGTATAGGTAATCTGTTTATTACTATGCCACCCATGATTTCAGACAGGAAATCGTTTAACTTAAGGTGGACCCTTATTTTTAATTTAATTGTATTTTAAAGCGTGTATAAAGTTGTTTTGTTTATACTAACACCATTCGTAACTCTATTCATCCCGCGACAGTAAAAGTTTAGCAGGTAGCACAGCAAATTGTACAAACAATTAATTAACCGCACAAAATTATCACATAATCGGAAACCAAAAAAAATCACACTTGCAATTTAACACGACCCTTATCGCCCCTTCTTCCCCTAACAATATCCGAATATCCGTCGTATCCGCAGTATCTGCGTATCCGCACATTGTTGCGGGTACAACGGCAATAAATGTAAGCTGCGGAGAGGCGGACAATATTTATACGTAGAGGGGAACCGCAATCATTAAACCCGGGATTAAGTTTGTTTGTGATGGCATTGTTCACTGCTTCACACCGGGATCCGGGATCTAGAAGTGTTGCTATGAAAGAAGTTTTGTTTTAATCGACAGAATGAAACGGAGAATAATAGGAGGAAGGGGTTGCTGTTTTTGTAAAAACTGGCGGTTTATATGGCTTTTAAAATGCTCATAAACTCATAATACAGACAGTTCATTGAGACGGGTTCGTTTTAATAGGAAATCACATTCACAACAGGAAGCATTATTTAGGTATTAGCTTTAAAGACAGGTTATGGCCAGGAAGAAATATACCCATGGATTTATGTAAATTATTTGTACTTATTTACAGCGAAGTTTTCAACTACATAGGTATGATTATGACTAATGTTATTTCTTTAGTCCTACAGAAACAGTAGAATTTTAAAACTTGTTCAAAATTGATACTAATTATTAAAGGCCAAATTAACTCTGTCTGTCTGTATGTTACCATTCTTCGGCTAAACAGATTTCAACGAAATTTGGCACACAGGTAGACTGACTTAGGCTGACTGACTGTATGACCTTAGGACATACGATTTTTTTTATATCCCGACAGTGTGATCCCGTGGCATAATTTCCGACCTCCACGCGAGTGACGGCGCGGGCAGAAGCTTCATATAACGGTCTTATTCTCACATCATAACAGCATATTGCCACAACAATAACTACAATATTTCTAAAGAAATACACCGTGACGCATTACCGTCCTACTGAACGTTGAGCCATTATGGCACAATAATATTTGCAAGATGGCTGCCTCCCCTTACAACGGTTTGTCATAAAAAAGGGGGCTTAGATAATTTGCGATTTTATCATGCGACTATTTTGTCGTAGAGTTGTAGCTATTCGTGTGTTACCTAAGACTTATTTTTATAATTTCATGTTTTCTAATTTTTGTTTGTTAGCTTTTATTTTTTCACTCCGATCTATTTATTGAGTCATAATATAACATAACACCACGCCTGTACTCTCCGAAGGGTTAGGCAGAGGTGTACCTATAGTACACCCACTTTTCGCCAGTTATGTTTAAGTCCCATGTAACAAGGGGCGAGCATGTTGCCATCAACCGGGCACAAGTTCAGACTCCGGGCTGCTACTGAGAAATTCCAGATGGAACAACCCAATAACACTTTGCCAACCCGGGAATCAAACCCAGTAATGAAAATGACTGCCTCGTTGGTCTAGTGACCACTAGACCAACGAGGCAGTCATTTTCTAATCCATACAAATTGCCAAACCCATACAAAAGCCTACGCAAAAATTCGCACATGTCCAGTGGGCCTTACGGAGCCCCTCCCTCCTTTGTTAAATTAGCCGTCAGTAATGTGTCGGTAGCGGGTTATTTGTGGCGATCGCTGCCGATAACCACGCTGCCAATACCGCTTTGTAAGGAGGGGACATTATACGGGAGCCACTACTTTTAAACGGTTAGAAAAAGTCCGAAGAAAATTGGCGAGAGAGGCAGTTTTCTAACGTGTCAAGTGTGGTGATAGTGGTGACGTAGGTAATAGTGGTGTCGTAGGTAATAGTGGTGACGTAGGTGATAGTGGTGACGTAGGTAATAGTGGTGACGTAGGTGATAGTGGTGACGTAGGTAATAGTGGTGACGTAGGTGGATTATTGAATTTTATCTCGATTCGAATTTTCCTTCCTGTTCTCATGTGTTTATTGGTAAAAAACTGCTGTAGAATGTGAAGAGAGCAAAATGTTTTCCTACTGTAAATCTTAAGCTTCAAATCTGTAGCTGCGAAATAATTAATCCCAAGTGCTAGCAATAATAATCTTAAACAATCTTGTTTTTCGACTACGATTATTTTGTATACGAAAATAAAAAGGGCCGAAGAAAAAAATAAAACAAGCACTTGAACACAACAAAAGCGTAGAATGCTAATTGGTACTCGTAAAAAAAAAATATGAGTACCCTTAACGACAAAATCCTAATAATATCTAAACTAAACTGATCCAATCACGCCTACACTTGACATTTCAATTCAAATTGCGAACTAAAATGGCGCCGTTTTACGAAAATAGCCGAGCGCGATCGGGTGATTTCGGCACGGTTGGGTAACAGCTTTATTGCCCGCGGGTCCCTCGTTATGCCCGGGCAGGGTCCGCGATGGGCAACACTACAGCTTTACGAGTACGGGTCCAATTATGGACATAAAACATGCCTGGTTTTAGTTTTTGCGGTAGGCCTTCAAATAAACTAAAATTTTATTTTCCTGACGTGCGTATATATGGATAGCTTGCTTTGCTCTATTTCATTTTGTTCTTCGTTGTGGATATTATGAAACATATTTTGTGTTTCAGTCTTGTGAAATGTGAGCCATTCATTTTACAATACAAATGTTGAAGGTCATCATAGGGTACGGGTAATTAAAGGCTTAACAATTGGCTGCCAACCGACCCTAACCTAATAACCTACTACCTGCTAAATTATAGGACAACTAAGGAAAGGTTGAAAGCTGGTCACGACATATTGCAATTTATCAACATTTAACGTAGCAAATTTAATAGCGGTTGGTTGGTAGCCATTGGTGAGGATATAAATAGTACCAGCCTAGTATTGTGCCACTGCAGGGCAAAGCTACATCAACACGCTCGCTCAAGACTGCTTGGCCATTTCAAAGTCCAGGTTTCCTCACGATGTTTTTCCTTCCCTAGCAGCAGGATATAACGAAATCAAAAGATAATTTAAAGAAAATGGTTTTCAAAATGAATATCTTCAAACTATACGTGGAATCGACGTTATCCCACTTAAAGTCCTCCACGTAACTAAACCCAATGTTCATACATTTTGTCTCACACGAGGAATAATTTCCTTCGGCTTCAGCTTACACCACAACAATCATTATTTACACCAAGCTGCATATCACTCGAAACTGTACGCCAACTTACAGCATCCATTTATCTATATACACTAACACTCGATTTTATCACAACTGAACAGAGTCTAATTTCTTCTGGTTTAGCAGTACCAATAACTTTGCCTAGTTTTCCCCTTTCCACTAACACCTTTATTTCAACGTCACAGAGTCTTGTTTCCTCTGATTTAACAGTAGTAATAAGTTTGCCCAGTTTTTCCCTAAGAGCAATGGCTTCATTTGCCCGGCTCTCCCTCAGTGTTTTACACGAGTACAGTGTCGAGCAATTACTGCGGTGTCTTATTACACGTCCGTGCAAATTTAATGACTACACTATGATATGTTGTGGTGGGAAGGTTTGTACCCAGATTTTTTATAGTGGTCTTGGTTTATGGTTTTATGGAGTTGGTTTATGGTTCAGTGAAACTCTGGCTTCGGGAAGATTAATCCATTAAAAGCTACTGCTAAATGTTACTTCTAAGTCATCATTGCAATGATACACCTTGTTCTACCCACTGCTTAGTATAGGACTCCTCTTTTGTGCCATGCTTCCCAGGTCTGTGCGAGTCTCAACCAGGTCTCCAGGTCTTCTGAATGTCATCCACCAATCTGTCACCTAGATATCAAAGTACTCAGGTATAATTAGCTCTGTTTTGGCATTATGGTCCACCTAACTTTGACAACAGATTTAAATTGATTGCACCTTATTCAAGTTCAAGTAGACCTAATGACTCACATACAGTAACTTAAAGATTCGGTCCTAGAAAACTAAACTTTTACAGAAACTATAAGCTCATTTAACTTGTTCCCCAGAGTCTTCTTAAAATTAACTACAAAAATGTATCACTGGGTTGCCCCTATAAACATTCGCTTGTAAGCTACGTCTACCTCAGGGGAGTCGAATAAATACTGAACGAAGTCTTTCGAACAGAACGGTAAATATTCCCGAAGCACCGCGGAGCTGTCGTCATAAACTAACAGTAATACGTTTCTACCCTCACAACTATTGAAAACGAAAACTACTCGATTACATTTTCCAATAACCTCCTCCTTTCCTCTTTTAAAAACGAAAGGAAAGAAATACCGGTACCTACAGGGAGGTAGTTGACGATTAACGGCTGCTTAAACGTACATTTCCAGACGCCTCTTAACTCTGATCAACGTTTATAAAGTTTATAAGTCTCTTGAAGTTAAAAGATGCATTAACTCCATAGTCCAGCAATACTCAAAGTGTGCTCCGCGGAGCCCTAGGGCTCCGCAAAGCCTCTGTGGGGGCTCCGCGGAAATACTGGTCGCGGAAATAATGAAAAATATGACCAATATTATAGTGGTACTATATTTTAATCTACTCTGCAATTTGAGTAAAATAAAATCTATCTAAATATTGGCATATTTTTAAATTTTTTATTTATGATTATTTTATGTAAAAATGTGATTATTAATAAAGAATACACATCAAACCATTTTTGATTATTTTAGGGCTCCGTCAAATATTTCGTTTTCCAGAAGGGTTCCAACGCCAAAAAGTTTGAGAACCACTGCATCGTCAATTAGTCAGCAACGTAAAGCTAAATACCTGAAATACCGCGTGGACTTGAAAAGCGTAAACTTTCAATAAATTGAGAACCACAGTAAAGTACCAACAACATAAGCTTGTCACATGCGCTGAGTTAGAACTCTTAGATAGTTACCGAAACGTTTTTCAATTATTGAAATTTCGCATATTTTATGCACGAAATGATTTTGTGCTTCATACAGCTATTATGACTTCAATTCGGATCCAACGTCACAAAAAACAAGGAACGAGAACAAAACGGTTTTGTGAGATTCGGAAAAGGTGTGCAGATTAATTAAATCAGTCACTTATGTAAGGATCGTAGGTAGGTAGGGTTCTGTAATTTTTGCCTACTCCCATGGGAAAAAGGCCTCGAATTTATGTATGTATTTATGTAATTTTTATTGCGATGTCTCCATCCAAAGTCTTTTAACGACTTCCGTTTTCAACCGTACGTGTGCAGTAGGGAACTACGTATTCTGTATAAGGAGGTCGGGGAGTGCCCAGCCTCCTTTACGGGGCGAGAGGGGTGAAGTGGCCGCCCAGGGTGAAGAGAGTTTAGCGATCAAGTGCTTCAAGTTAGAATTGGGTTCGAGAATGACAATTTCCTTTGTTGATTCACGAATTATGTGTGGGAAGTGTCGTGTAGCTTTGTTATGCGAGATTCCTATCATCCTAAGTAGAAGTGTTGACCTTCAGAAGGTACAATTTGGTGAATGTTGTATTTTGATCTCAAGGGAAATTACTGAAAATGAGTAACATTAACAGCTTGTAAACGCCCACTGCTGAGCAAGAGCTTTCCAGTCCCAATTAATCATGCAATGAACGGTCAAATAATTCTGTAGTACGCATGATAAAATAAAATAAATATCCATGTTAGAGAGTACCCCCGGCATGTATTGCGGTCCAATTGATCTGATAGTTCAGCACTCGAACTGAACTCGCGACTCGTTACACAGTAAGCTACCGTCATGATAACCCTCATCGTAACCACAGTAACTAAGATCCTAAAAAAAAAACACATTATTGTGCTCCATTTCTAATGACCAACGTTGCTGTAATATTACCCTCAAACCGCTTCCTGTGAAGGAAATACGAGTAAAACCTAAACTTAGTCATACCTACACACGTAGGTATTAGGTATTCTGTGTGAGGAGGTCGGGACTCTTTGAGCACAAAGTGGGGAGAGCCGGGCACAGTGGAAGCCCTCGGGGCTCAAGTGATCAAGTGCTTTGCGTTAGGTAATCGTGTTTCGCGACTTTAAATGTGACAAAAATAAAATATAAGTTGCGAGTCTCAGATTAATTGGTAACTTTTATACCTACCAACAAATCTAGCTAGTCGTCTCGAAAATGTTTAACATAATGTTTAATTGTGAACCATTTCATATAGTTTCTCCTGTATTTTGAAAGAAAATTGTATTTGTAATACCTATAATCAAGGCACGTAACAATGATTTAAAGTTTGGTGGAATAGTTAAGCATAACAGTTATAGCTTATACTTGCCTAGAATTTAGAAATAACTACGCAGTAGCAAGCCATCCGGTTCAATACCCAACAAATATACAGAAAATAAATCACTTCAATCGACAGTTACCATAGCAAGCGTACCATAAACTATTGCCCGGGGCCACAACTTTCAGATAACATCACAAATGCATGGCCTCCAGCTTAAATAAATAAGGCCTAGAACCCTTCAACCCAAACAAGATTACAGCTGACTTACGTAAACTTTTCCCACTGTGCCCCACTTCCCCGCCTCCCCTGGGACCCCGATATAATCCAGTTTGCCCCGTTCTCCTCGCAAAATGAAACGCTAAGAAAAATATCAAGTTGTTTGATGCTGTAGCTACAATTTTATTAAACTCTTACTGTTGTAGAAACAAGGTCGAGTTTGGATTGTTTTAACAGCAAATACCTTTTAGCTTCAAGCAGCAAATAGCTTTTTTTTACATGTCAAGTGACTCTGGCTGACACGAAATAATGGATTATTTTGTATTGGAAGTTTGCGACCGCCTCGTCTCGAGTTTCAAGTTTATTTCGTTCGTGTACGTAGATTGACAATGACTGCAATATTTTGTTCCTCGATGCTTTTGTTCAAGGAACTTCTGTCTAATAAGTCAGAACCGGGTTAAAACACCGAATTGCCGAGTTTCAGGTTTGTTTCTTGCCCGTTCTTCTCCATAGGAACCTACTACAGTTTAGAATGGGTGACTAGCTTCATTCCTCTGACTGACCGACAACTAGACAATTCCAAATTGCCTGTAATTGGTTTGATTGAAATAAATGCTTTGAGTTTGAGTCATGTTACATGTTGCGCTAGTGCCGAGCGTGCGTGAGGTATGTACTGACTTCCAGATTGGACGAAATGCAATCCTTTATTTAATAAAAAATAATTTCTAACAATTCTCTGGGAGACGCATGCAATTCAGCCGAACACACCGGTGTACATCTCCCGCCTGCACTACACCACTAAGGCGGAGGACATCGTGGAGTACGTGCGCCAAAACACGAGGTACACGCCGAGGGTGCAGTTACTGGAGTCGCGTCGAAACGACAACTTCAAAGCGTTCGTCGTGCGTATACCGAACTGTTATCTGCCTCTCGTCATGGACAACCGCGGCCAACCGCAGGCCGTGGTGTTTCGTCGCTTCCGCGGACAAGTTCCACAGGACAGCACAATTTAATATAGTGCAAAGTGAAGTGCTACTGAAATTAATACAAGTTTTGTTTATATTACAATAAGTATGTTACAATCAATCAACTCAGCCTATAGCAGTCCACTGCTGGACATAGGCCTCTCCCAGGCTGCGCCACAACACCCTGTCCTCCACTTTCCGCATCCAGTCTGTCCCAGCCACCTTTTTAAGGTCGTCGGTCCATCTAGCTGGGGGGCGCCCAACACTACGCTTGCCGATACGCGGTCTCCACTCCAGGAATCGTCTGCTCCACCGGCCATCGGTCCTTCGATAAACATGGCCAGCCCACTGCCACTTCAGCTTGCTTACTCTGCAGGCTATGTCGGTAACTCCGGTTCTCTTCCGGATAACTTCATTCCTGATCTTATCCTTTAAAAAAAGTATGTTTAGGTTAAGGTATTTTTCTATGGGCCTGTGTCGCTTGAAATAAAACGGTATTATTATTATTATTTCAATGCATGCACGATTGCACGTTGGATTTAGGGTTGACTAAGTGCAATTCAATAATTTGCACGTAAAGTAAAAACTGTGTTTAAGCTCAACCCCCCACTATCTACCATCTCTACAATTCAAAAGAAAGACAATATGATCTTTCCAAATGTCTATAAAAAGCCTATGATAAAAACTTACAATTTAAAGAACAATAGCTGACAGACTCGTACCCTGGCTGAAGTACAGGGGCCGGCTGCGATACGGCACGGCTCGAGCACCCTCGACCTTTTGCTGCAGGGAGACGGATTTTTTAATTGATTTCATGGTGGCGTGGGGTGTAGTGTGTTATGGTAAGTTGTAAGTTTGATTGGGTTGTCAGGGGGTGGAATTGTAAATGAGTGGCTGATTTGAAAAATAACAATTATTATGAGTTCGTTAAAAAAATAACTTTTCCGTGAAAGTGGTAGACTATGTCCTACTCATGTGAACCATTTTCCAGGTTATTAGGAAACCACTCAAAATGTACAAAGTTACGTAATGAAGCACGCCTGATAGAATGTTGATATTTGGTATTGTCAACTCGAGATCATAGGCCGAAATGTCAGGGAAAAAAACGTACTTTAAAACTCTATTAGTAAAACAACCCGAATTTATAATTGACTGATAAAACCAGATGAGAAAAGAAGGATAAAATAATGTAGGTCTTAATGACAAAAGCTTGCCTAAGTTTGCAAACAAACGTAGGCTAGCTAAAATTTCGATTAAAAGGAGAGGTCAAAAGTAGTATAATATTAGTGGTATACTCCATGAAATTAAGACAAAAAATAATGATTATCATGACAATGCAATAACAAAACGTGTCGAAAAAAGTCAAAGCTGTAAATATCAAGCCGAGTCCTGCGGGTCAAGCACGCCTACTGTCACATGACTTGAGTCACACATTTTATCACAGTTTGAGCGATAAAACTGGTTTGTCATAAAATGCTAGTACAAATTGACATGACATAATTTATCATATTGTCTTGTCACAAGCTGACTGACATTGTCATTGTCATTGTCACGTCATTTGCCACAGGGCTGCCATCCCTAAAATATAAATAATGTTTGTAGTTAGTGATGCAAACATTATTATATTACTTGTTTTAAAAAAAACGGGTGGCCGTAAAAAAAATTTAAATGCCTAAAGACATCAAAATTATTACCCTCTTTCAGCCTATATAAGTCAGAAGGCTGTTTAAATTTTCAATTATTTTAGTACCAAGCCCCATCCATACATTTCGTAAACGTCTCCTTTAGTTAAATTATATTTGCCCAGTCCTACACAAATACAAAGATAATTTCGCCTGCCTCCGATCAAAGGCCCAGCGGGACTGGCTCGGCTTTTGTTACCTCACAGCTGCGAGCCTCGCTGTTCATGACAGATAGAGAATTATTGTTCATAGGATACTGTGACAAAGGAATAAACAATTATGGGTATGTTTGAAACAGATTACGAAGGAAAAAATATATGTATATAAGCGTCATTGGGCTACAACTGTAGATAACTTCAAAGTAGCCATAGTCCATAGTCGACTGTCTTTCGTCCTGTTTTAAACTGTTAGCTTCGTCCGACCATTGCGACTGACACGGCACATAAAAAACAAAGAAATAAGAAGTTGAAAGTAGCCCGTAACTACCTATTGTATTGCTAAGAAACTAAAAAAAAAAATGTACCTAGAAGAGTTTGCATTGGTTGGTCTTTATTATTAACCTATCTAGTCAAATTCACACAATTATCATAATACCTACAGTTAAAAATACATTCTAATTACAGCGTTATAGACTCAAATTTGAGTTTTTTCTATGGGTCTATTAAAAAAACTTTTTTCCTATTTTCCCCATCGTTGCCTTTCTCGTTAATAGTAAAGTTTATTCTGTGCCCTTTCATAGCACACCTACATGCCGAATGTCCCCTGTGCACCGATCAAAGCGCACAGCAGGGTAGGTCGCACCCTGTGTGACGTCACAGCGGTGCATCGCACTGCCCCGACAGACACCACCTTTGTGATACTCCGTCACTTTGTGTCCTGGATGGACAGATGGAAACATTTATGTATGTCATCTTTTCATGAAGAAATAATGGTTTTATTCTGCTAAGCTCGCATAATACAAAAACACGAATCGATAACACATTTACGTTTACCAGCTGGTTTAATAACATTGTTCTATGGTCAAGAATTTAAGTTTCAACAAGTAAGAATTAACTTGTTAATGAAAAAAAAAACATCACCAGTAAGGCCTTGAATAAAACAGTACATAATCCAGCACACAGCATAATTACTTTATTCAGTAATAATACAGAACAACTGAAGCTACAAAATACATCCCGAATTCATGACTAAAATCCTATATTTATTTCATACCAACAACAATATAGCACGACTGGAAAATATTCGCAAAGTGCTCACCAAAAAAGCGTATAAAAAATTCAAAGGTTCTCCCCTCGACTAGACCGGGACAGGTCACTCTTCCCCTGCCTCCCCCCTCCCCTGGGAGAGGGCGCCTCCCCGCGAAATTAACTCGCCCTAACTCACCTGCCCTTTGAAGAGCCGTCTGTACACCTAAACGACATATTGGCGTTTGATAGTGTTATGATTATGATTATTTTATAAGGGGTTTTAAAAGTAGTTTTTAAATGTATATATCTTTAGGTTTGTTATGATTTTATTTATTTAAATTAAGACACTAGAGGCGTTTAATTATTTGCACATAACATACCAAATATCATGTACTAACTAACGAACAGAAATAACATAAAACTCTACTCAGCAATTTTATAAACACAGCTAGACCCATGTTGGTTCTGTCAAACAAAGGTGATTCGGGAACAAAGTATGTATTGCCTGGGGCAATTTGACCAAGTCAAACACAGAAAGAAAAGTAGCTGAATTGTTTTTCACAAGTGTTCAGGACAAAAAGAGGAGAAAGTTTTTTTTAGCAAAGCTATAAATTTGTGTTATTATTAACTAATCCCCAGTGATATTGCCCAGGGATACGTTTTGTGACTACATTGAACTTGTTTTGAACATTAAATGTTTGAACGTCAAATAAATCAAATTAATTAGAAAAGTTTATCCCCTGAAACTGAACAATAAGTCATTCTAGATGCAGTACCTACCTATACCTGAGTTTTATTATTCAAAACGCAAAATATTGTAAAACTTAGAATAGGGATGGTGGTTCTTAAAAGACTTGAAATATTAATATTATTTTCAAGATTTGCGTCCAATCCACACGCTAACATTTCGTTGTCTTAGAATCCTTTTCTCGTATAAAATATTCTTAGACTCTTAGCCCAAGCTTTTGTACGATATAAAAGGATGGAAGGAATCAACAAAAGCTTTTTTGTCAGGGAAAAAAATGCTTGTTCACAGAATGTTTAAGAAATGTTTTTCTAGCGAAGTTGTCGACTTTTCTTACACTCATTTTTGTAAGCGCTGTAATACCCTTATTTTTAAAAGGCGAAAGGCTTGGGGCTTTCTGACAACATGAAACTAGAGGAAACTACAGAATTGATTTCTTAAGAATATTTTAGAAATGCCGCACTATAGCTGCAATAGGGCCCTATCAGAATACCAGCGCTGCGCACTTATTTTTAATTGTCACGGTGAGAGCATTTTGCCCTCACCTCACCTTTGTTTTTATTTTCATTTTACTTCGTTTTTGTTTTTAATGTTTCCAAGAGTGTATTTTAGTTTAATTTGTCATCTCCTGCGCAAGTCCCAATAAATAATTTTTCTTTCTTTCTTTTCGTTTATATGATACTGGCGTAGCTTCTAAGAATAATAAGTTATATTTTGATGTGGAAGGAAATAACCAAGAAAAAACTTCAGGTAAATAAAAATCAAAACCTAGAAACGTTTCTAGGTTTTGTTTTTTTAACCGACTTCCAAAAAGGAGGAGGTTATATGTTCGGCTGTATGTTTGTTTGTTTTTTTTTTTTTTATGTATGTTCACCGATTACTCCGTCAATTGTGGACGGATTTTGAAAATTATTTTTTTGTATGGAAGGGTATGCTCCCGAGGTGGTCCCATTGCCACCAAATCAGAATCTGATGAGGGGATCCCATGGAAATCGAGGGAAATCCTAAAATTTTATAGGCATACCTATACCGATTTGAGTATTTTTTATAGTAACTCGTGTATTTGCTCTCGGAAAGCACCATTTGGTGAAGTGAAACTGATGATGAAGACCAATGATGGTCACCGGAACTACTTAATAATAAGTATTTCAGCGTTTCGACTCGATTAGGTGCTTTAATATGGTTGATAAGCAATTTATGCTCGTCAAAATGCATATGGTAAAGTCACCATCAGTTTTCCTGGATGTTACCAGGAGAACTCCTCTACAATTAACGCCCCTGCATCGGGAACGCCAATATTTTGTAAAAGGTGATGAGCATTTGACATTAGGCTATTGTAAATCAGATAAATAACAAACTGACCCACTAAAAAGTGAAAAATAAAAACTTTTTACAAAAAAAAAACAACCGGCTTCAAAAAAAAAAACACTACTAAGTGAAAAATAACTTTAATTTCGGAAGTCGGTGGCAAAAAACTAAAACACAGATCCAAAGACACCGACTTCCGAAATTAAAGTTATTTTTCACTTTGTAGTGTTCTTTTTTTGAAGTCGGTTTTTTTTTGTAAAAAGTTTTTAATTATAATTATTAACTCGTTGTTATATTTATTAACTCGCCAATATCATGGCTGAGACCACCGAAATTAAGGTAATAACCGAAAATGAACAACTGCTGTATAAATACTACAGCGCAGAAAGAGAAGATCAACTGTGTAATGTTATTTCTGATATGGAAAAACAAATAGAAAGCCTCCAACAACAAGTGAGGTATTTACTTCATAAAGCAGGACAAAGTACAGCTGTAACCAGTAAGCCTGAATACTGTACGGACGAGGAGGATGAAGGAATGGGACTACCCATTGCCACCAAATCAGAATCTGATGAGGGGATCCCATGGAAATCGAGGGAAATCCTAAAATTTTATAGGCATACCTATAGCGATTTGAGTATTTTTTATAGTAACTTGTGCATTTGCACTCGAAAATCACCATTTGGTGAAGTGGAACTGATGATGAAGACCACAGATGGCCACCGGAACTACTTAATTATAAGTATTTCACCGTTGCGATTCGTTTAGGCACTTTAATATGGTTGCTAAGCAATTTATGCTCGTCAAAATGCATATGGTGAACTCACCATCAGTTCTTCTGGTTCTTACCAGGAGAACTCCTTAACAATTAACGCCCCTGCATCGGGAAAAGTAATATTGTGTTAAAGGTAATAAGCATTTCACATTAAGCTATTGTAAATTAGATAAATTACAAACTGGCCCACTAAGAAGTGAAAAATAAAAACTTTTTACAAAAAAAGCAACCGACTTCCAAAAAAAAAAACACTACAAAGTGAAAAATAACTTTAATTTCGGAAGTCGGTGGCAAAAAACTAAAATACAGATCCAAAGACACCGACTTCCGAAATTAAAGTTATTTTTCACTTTGTAGTGTTTTTTTTTGGAAGTCGGTGGTTTTTTTTTTGTAAAAAGTTTTTTTTAAACTTGACTGCAAAAAGAAACATAAAGTGAAAAAGTCTGATGCAGTTGGTGGCAGATAATTTAGCTAAATATAGTAAATTTTATGCCACCATGTGCATCAGACTTCTTGAAAAGTGATCTTGTTATGAACGTTTTAGGCAAGGTTTTTGCAGTCGGATTTTTTTAAAACCTTATAGTGAGTTATATTTCTGTAATTATTTCACCAAGCCCTTTATTTTGATATCCCACATGGTCATCATTACTCGTAAATATGGTAAGATTTTTTAGTAATTGTTGGTACAATGTAATCCTGCCTTTACAGAGTTCCAGTGTAATACAAAATCTCCAGTGTGTTGCATACGAACTTGTGGGTTACACTTTAAAAAAAAATCAAAATCATTTATTTGCCCAAATAAGGTTCATAAGGTTTATAAAGATAAGAACCTAAATGATCGCTTAATCTGCCATTCATTTCGGCGTGCAAATTTCACATAATTATTTACTTTAAAAAGAAAAAAAAGAAAAATTGATTAATTAGAATTGCGCATGCATTAAAAAAAATAAAGTAAGTAAATTGTATTAAATTCTAATTTGGTAACAATTAATTATTCATAATGTGACAATCATGATACAACTTATAATCTAGGAAATCAAGAACACTATAAAAGCATTTATCAATTAATATTTTTGTAAGAATACCTACGCTTGAATTTAAAAAACCGGCCAAGTGCGTGTAGGACCACGCACAATGAAGGGTTCCGTAGTAAAGATGAATTTATCCCTAAAACAAACTTAACACTGTAGATGAAAAACATGTTCTCCTATACATCGATATACGCCACGGTCAATTTTCCAACTGAAAATTTAAGTTTGTAATCGCAAAAAAGGATTTTTTTTATGTGATAAAACTACAAATTAACAATTTTCGGACTTTTTCCTTTACTTGTGCTGTGAGACCTTGCTTCTTGCCAAATTTTATGATTCTAGGTCAACGGGAAGTACCCTATAGGTTTTGTTGATGCTTTTTTCACGTTTTTTTTATGTTTGGGCTTCTATAACTCCGTCATATAAAGAAGGATTTATTTACTATTTATTAAAACTTTATGCACAAGTAAAAAAAATACTGTACAAAGGCGGACTTAATGCCTGAGGGATTTTCTACCAGTCCACCTTAGGGTGATGCAGAGACAAAACATGGTAGTACTTGTAGGTGCAACATAGGGGATAGATAAATCGAAAATCAAAAATATCTACCAATACATTAGATACATACATACTTATAAACAAAATAAAAAGTGTCAGGAGTAATACCGATAGGTGGAGGAGAAAACGAATCAGCGCTGGGATGATTCTGCCAACTTCTTACGAATATATTCCCGTGCCTTCACTTTAAATTTTAACCGACCGGTTGCCATCCTGATGCTCAGAGGGAGCGCATTCCGAAGAAAAATCGCCTGGACAAAGAAAGAAGAGTGAATGAAACCAGAGCGGTGAGAAGGACATCGTAGAAGGCGCTTGTTGGTGAAACGAAGATTCTTACTATGGGCAGAGCACAAGTATTGAACATGGGAAGTTAGGTAAGAAGGAGAAGTGGGTTTTTCGAGTATGGAAAACAACATCGACAAAGCCCTCAACTCTCTGCGCTGACGAATGGGGCAACCATTTTAAAACCAATCGGTGCGCGGACACATGATCATATTTACGAAGATTGTAAACGAATCGAATGTAGTTATTTAGAAGACGGTCAAGTTTATTGAGGAGATCTGCATTCAGGTCATAGTAACATACATCACAATAGTCAATTATGGGAAATATTAGGTACTGTACAACCATTGCCTTTATGTGTGAAAGGAGAAGGTTTTTTAACCAATAGAGTGACCGCAATGTTCCGGTGACTTTTTTAATGACAGATTCTGATTAGATTTGCAATTTTTTTTTTTTTATTCGAAAGTTTGGGTATTTTTTTATAGTAACTCGCGCATTTGCTCTCGGAAAGCACCATTTTATGTTCCTGAAGTATTTATAAATCTATGTTTACGATGTGTTCATTATATTTTTGACGAATGTTCGAGCGGCTGAGACACCACGTGTCGCTGCTGATCCATCATCTGTTGGTCCTCCACCATGTGTGTGTACGTGCAGGTGTTGGAAAAATAATACTCGCAAAATAACGCACTTAATTTATTTACAAATATCGAAACAAAACTTAAGCGTATAAAAAATAACGATTACAATGATTATCACTGATTTTAAGCTTGCATTTAGGATGGATTGGATGGATTTTCGCGTATGCACCGCGTAACGATTGCATCAAAGGGATTGAGGTGGTGAGTGTCATCACTCACAACCTCATTCGGAGTTACTCGCTCTAAATAAAAATACCACTAAAGAAATTAATTCTAAACCACAGAGTAAAAATAATCGATTACAAGTTTTAAAAGTGTTACAACTAATCGACTAAGTCATCTCGCGCCGTCATATTATTTACACGAAATACCCTCAAATCTAGATCTAGTAGTATACGTATTTATATTGTATCTTTTGTAAGTAGACACTAATAAAACTTCAGTTCGTAACTGACGTCACACAGCGTGTTTATACAATCAAATTACATTGCTTATTAAATTATACGGGTGTGAAAAAAATACATACAACACGGTTTATTCAACACAAAAAACAATTATTCCACATGCAATAGTGTCGTGCGCCTGTACACTCCACGGGGAGTCCGTCTCCCATAGAAATTGCAATTTCATTTCATTTTAATGCGACTGTTTACCTTCAATATAATCCAGTTAGGGGGTGAGCAGAGCCCCATTACGTATTTCTGTCACGGCACTGTTTTTTGTCAGACTAAACAGAGATAATATTTCAAAAACGCTGTGCGAAATAAATTGTGTTATTCTTTGATTTGGAGGAGAGAGACGAGAGAGTGCCTCTTTGTGCAACTAATACTGTGGAATGGTTTTCTTTTGTTCTGGGTTCGCTGTTTTAGTTTATTTTTCGTATAGACAAGGTAGTAATGTAACGTAGCTCCAAGGTGCCTATTCGTGATATTCCTTCCAAGCGGAATATGTTCATGCTCAATCTTTCTTAACGGATGGGGTTCATATTACTAATGACAGCTCGAACACCATTCCGATGCCCATCTTGTTATTCTCTATAAGCTTAATATTATGCTATTCTGAAAATTCTATAACATGAAAACAGCTCATATTGTGGTTTAGAGATTGGCCATATTAATTTATTTAGGTAACGCACCCAAAGGGTGCCAATGGGACCCTATTATCAGGGCTCCACTGTCCGTCTAAAAAAACGCGCGCGCGCGCGTAAAAGAGCTGTATCTTTTTTACCGAAATGGGTAGACTCTTGAACAATTTTTTTTTTAAATATACCTAGTTTTCAATATTGTACGAAACCCTTCGTGTGCAAGTCCGACTCTCACTTGGCCGCTTTTTTATTTTGATTGGTTCGATACCTACGCCAGTTAAACTAGTTCATAGCACTGTGTCACACGCTAGAGTAGAATCCAAAAATAGACCCGTTATTTTACATAAATCAATAATACCTTACCGTTGCAGCTGTAAGCGCGTGCCATAATATTATGATTAATAGCCCTCAGCTCGTTACTCGCGCGGCGGCCATTTTACTGAATAGAGGAGGTAGACGCCATAACGTAAATATAGGTACGTTCAGGTAGTTCTGCAATGCGCTGAACTTTATGCCGCGTAGAAGTGATTTCTACAACCTTGAACCTAGGACTTTATTATTATTTCTAGCTTGTACGTGCTGTGTTTTTTTATTCATATTATTGTGGCAGTGTCCAATTTGACGCTGAGGGCAATAAAAATATAAACGAATGAGTACAATAAACTGTTTTGTGGAGCCGTTTAGGGCTCTTGATCATTATGACATTAGTAATTACTAGAGATCGTAATAGGTAGAGCTTATTTACCTAAACTTCGAGGAAGGAAGTAGCATAGAGTGGATAATACCTCTTCTAATATCCCGGAATAATTATAGCTTTTTTTCGAACTTTAGGTAAATAAGCTCGATCTCTGGTAATTACCTATGCTTATCATTTATTTGTTACTTAAACTCAAACCTAACCGCATCAAAATCTGTTACGCAGTTTAGAAGAATTACGCGCTCACACAGACAAACACGAACAGTGACTTTAATTTATAATACTACTGCTATACATGACTGATTATTACCAATACTTTAAAGTAAATAATAATCAGTAATAGTAGTCTATATCATATAGATTAGCGCCGCGAGGTGATGATTAATACAAGTAAATATACGCGAACATAAATTAACACTTTGTTTTATGGGACCCGATATGGAACAGTAAGTTCTAATTTGACGGCACGGTTGGCGCAGTGGTTAAGCGATTGACTGCTGCGCTGCGTGTCGCGGGTTCGATTCCCGCACGGAACAAATATTTGTATGACCTATAAATAGTTGTTCCGGGTCTGGCTCTTTGTGTATGTGAGTTTAAATTTTTGTAAACGCACCCACGATACAGGAGAAATTTCTAGTGTGGGGGCAACGTTTTTATTTAAAAAAAAAAACAAAAACAAATTATGAAACGAACACTTACCATGCACATGCAGAGAAAAACTACAAACTAGTTTCTACTTCATTAAAACAAAAAACTAGATTAAGAATTATAATTATTTCTTTTGACAAAAACCCGGAAGACTTGTCCCTCGCTCTATTTTCCATTAGTTTAGTATAAGTGGGTGACGCAGCGACCTGTCCGTCCGCCATCCTGTCCCATTTTTTACAATAAGAACTTACAGCCCCCATATCCGCGATGTAACGGTTAATGAAATCATGGTTATGGGGCTATAACGACAGCTAATGGGTTAGTATGGGATTCGTTTATTAGTTTCCTATTGTTATCGTGAATTATGTCAACTTAGGGGTTTATTTTCGTGAGTAATCTTGATATAGTGATTCAGCAGATTATTATTTTAACCTAGCAATCGAGTTTAGGCGGAAAACCGCAAGGTGGAAGTTTTTATTTGTACGTTTATTTCCTTACATAGTACCTATTAATATTATTATCTTACTTTATTTAAGTCCTTGAAGTAAGTTCGCGAGCACTCTACACACACAGCGTTTATAGTCACGGGTATTTATGAGAGCAAAATAATCAGCAACTGAATGTTATTTCAGACAGACATAGAATCCAGTTTATTTTCTTGATATTTATTATACTGTAGTAGGTAAGAACCTAAGCCATCGGGCAACATATTTTACGCAATATAGTACTGCCATATTGCTGAATTCATGGCAACAGTTTGCAATGTCGGGATTACACCGTGTAGATAAGCTTTTCATACCCTCAAGTTTAATTTAAAATCCATAGCCATCAACTCAAATCCATAGCCATCAACTCAAATTCTCAATAACTAAGTACCATACGACCTTAACAACCAATATTATACTTAACAAAATACCCAGAACAATAACAAAATACTTCACATTTAAGTACAAGCGTCAAGTTCGGGCTCGCGTGTGGCTGGTGTAAGTGCGGCCAGGCACGGCACGGGTCGATAACTTAACCTGAGCTTAACTAACTTGGAGGTGGTGGAGCTTGCAAGTTACACTGTTACTCTTATGTCACGTGACTACTTTTATTTAAGGCTTTTTCATGAGGATAAGTGTATTTTTTTATTTTATCGGGGTTGCCTAACCACTTAGCCAAAACAGTTTTTTTTTTGTGAGTTATCTTAAGACCATTTATTTATCATTAACATTAATTAACTTTCATGTCCGAGGTTGAGATATACAAACGCTACGGTCGTTCTATATTTTTATTGATCGTAGCACTGTGCTACGCCGTAGCGTAAGCGCTACAAGCGACGACGGGAGTAAAAGACAATATTTTGTCTTTACTTCTACTTCGTAAAAATCTTATATTATATTCACTCGGTGGAGGGCCTAGACAAAGTTACATTTGATTACCGATAACGCTAGTAGAAAAGCCAAAATGTTATGGAGTTGACATTAAGCTATCGAAATGTCACGTGATCATAGGTCAACGAACATAAATTAGCTAGACAATGTTATCATCATTCGATTCCATGAAACGAGTCGGTAGCGCCGAACGATAACTTCCCTAAAAATGCGTAGCCAAGTGGCACTTTTTGACAAGCGTTATCGCCTGCCAATCGAACTTCGTTATCGTTGAAGCGAGCGATTGTAGAAATAGAATCGCTCCGAAGCGAATGCCATTTGTCTAGTCCCTAAGGCAAGAAGAAGAGTCTATAAGCATACAATTTTACGAGGTTCTATATGAAGGTGAGCAATAATGACGGATTTTTGAAAATTCTTCCCCTAAATTGGTTAAATAAGTTAGTAAGAAAGTTTATATGAAACTGCGTAATTTCTGGCGATGGGGAACCCCATCGGACCCATGACTTGTAATTTAATAATAGCAAATGTTTTCTCTGACACAATGGTATTCATAGTTAAAAAAATGCTGTGTATTATTTATCCTCAAATCTTGAGGATACAGTTTTTTCCGTTCCAATTAAATTAGAACAGGATTCCAGAAGACGTGTAGGCACGTATCACGTTATCTAAAGCAAATAGTTTCCCTTTACCTCCCACCTCCCCCATACGTATGTGAGCCTGGTACTATTTATATCAGTCTGTTTGTTCATTTGTCCGTTCTGAAGAGTGCTTGGAACGAGAGGGGGCTCACAGGAGCCTCTCATGAGCTAATTGATTACGTCAACATCTAGGTTTACTTATAAATTGCCGTGGAAATGGAATGATAAGGAATAATGCGTTTTATCTGTTTTATTTTACCTTTAAACGAACTGAATTCATTTCATTCAATATTTTATTTCAATTCAAGACTCTTTGACATTTAATTATGGATATATACTTCGTTACCAACTACTATTGAATGCTGTCTTTCGATTTAACGAGTACGATGCTTGAGAATGGCTTTAATATGTTGCTTGTTCGTCGGGTCTTTTAGTCAAATCAAATCAATGTATTTTGTTATTTTTTTATATAAAAATGGGGATACGAGGTACTAAGGAACTATATGACTGTTTCCTTATACTAGCTGAATCACAAATAAGAGTGACGTCTTATATACACGTATATTTAGGTAACCCAACAGCTATTGTAGGTATTACCTAGCCTCTGTACCATAAACTATAGTAACCCGGCTACCTTTTACTTATTACTCAACTAAATAGGCACTTACTAACCACCAACACCACCAAAATCGTAACTTAATTACGCTGTCCTATACAAGTTAAATAAAACAAAAGACTATTGTTTCCCAAACGGCTGACTCGTTGTAGAAGCATCTTTACTGTCTATGCGAACAGTTGTTCTTACTTTCGTTGAAGGCAAAATTGATCAGCTTGGCAGTATACCTACATACATTAGTAGACTGCTATATTTTCTAGTGTGTATTTTGCTTCTGTACCTAGAAAATATCTCACCGTGAAAACTTAGGTGAGTCAGTTGTCAATAGTGTCAATGCCTAGCGTCAGGTGGATTTTGACAGAACAGCACTACAAGGTCGGTACCTCAACGAAGTTAGCGAAACGAAACAAAAATATATAAAAAACTACACTACACATTAGTTGCAGTACGCGGATATAAAAGTTGCTAAAACACTCGATTCTTTCGTTCGTAAAGTTTAACTATACCTGGCACACGCTGCACAGTTCGAGGTAGCGGCGACACGCGACACTTCCTGCCTCTTAGTTTGCTTGATTACTTACACTGAAATGCGTATAAGTTGTGGTACAAGTTCTGACATGATGCTAGTGCCACGGAGGACTAAGATATGTATTTGAATGTATTTTGTGGTGGCGAAAACCGCTATCAGCTGTTCACACACTAATAGTACATTACTGCCGCGGTCTATAATGACTACTTTGCTGGTCGCGCTGATGATGGCCGACAGCGCAGCGTAGCGCAGCTCCAGGCTTATGGCCAAGCTGGAAAGCCTAGAGCGTAGCTAGGCTAGCTCGAGGCAATCATAGCGTGCCCAGCGAAGCAGTCATAGTGGGCCAAGGCTTGTATAGTGCTTTACTCAAAAATACAAGTACCTAATCTAAATAAAACCAACAAGTAATTTCAATAAAATATATATTAATTAACTTGAAAGGGTTTTTAGATATAAATACCTACTTACTTTCACCGCTAAGTACTCAGAGTCGGGGGCTTCATTTATAAACTTTTCTACATTTTGTGATGTCAACACTTTTGATTTTTTACATTTATATCCGTCTGACTGTCGTTTTAGCATACTCGTTAAATTGTGGTAATTTTTAATGTTCAAATTGTGCTTTATCAGAACCATGCATTTTAACATTGAATAGGTATTCCAGAGAGACGAAGGCTTCATTTTGTTGGAAAGATCATTGAAATACGCAAGAAAAACATTTTCGGATAAAGATTTAGATTTCCTACTGATTTTCCACTGCAGAAATTTTTCATATGCAAGCTTATATTTTTCCTTTGAGTTTCGCGGTATTAAATTTTCAACCACTAATTTAGCTTCATCTTTAATGTCTGGCGGTGTTAAACACATTTAATCGGAAGAATTTTCGCTTTGAGAGCTCATTTTTAGCAAAATTTTCGCTGTACCGCGTTTTTTTTTTAACAGTGGTAGTTGGAAATATACAGCCAAATATGGAATAAAATCTTTTTGTACCTATCTCTAGAAATACAAACAGCTGTGTTTTAAATAAAATCTTTTTGCATTTGTTTTTTTTAAACGTTGAAACGTCAAAATAGCGGCCGGCAATGTTTTGCCGGCCTGTTAGAGCGACCAGCAAAACTTTGCCGGCCGCTCCTTGAAACAGAACGGCAAGGTCGACTTTGCTCAAACAAGGTTGTCACAATAATGACCACATTAAATGCATTTTTGAGTAAAATATATATTAATTAACTAGAAATTTAATTAAAACGACAATTATGAAAAGTACAGTTACTAAAATTCAACACCGACTTTCCCGGTTTGATATTACTAATAGTTTGCGAAAATTTTAATGCGGTGTTTGACTGCTGTATTATTTCTTCGTTTATTACTTCATTTATTTCATCATTTTTTTCTTCATGTTCTTGAGCAGATGTTGAAGCTTCCTGGAACTCGTAAGACGTTGTTCGTTTTAAGTTTATACTTTGACCGATTTTTTGTGTAATTCTGTTTTTATTCTCCACCGATTCTTCTATATAGCTCTCAGCAACTCGATCGGATTTCCATCCTCCATGCCTTTTTAGTGTAATAAGATTGGCCCCAGTATCGGCAAGAATAGTGCCCGATGAACGCCGGAAACAATGACCTGTAAATTGTTCCGGATGGGGCAGTTCTAAGTATGTAGCAATTATTTTCGGCATTTGAGCAATTTTATGCCTCCTTATCACTTGTTTGGTGCATTTGCAGTTTTTATAATTTAAAAAAAATTGGTCCGTTTTTACGACAACTGGACGTAGTGCGTAATATTTTTGCACCACTGCAAATGAGGCGTCACAAACAACGAAAGTACGATCAATCTTCGTTTTTGTATCTCGCAACGTAATTATCATTACGTTGATGTGAGTTTCAATGTCATTAACGGTGATATTGGTAATTTCAATGCATCGACATGCACCGTAAATGCCAAAAATAAGAACCACCTGTAACAATAACAAGTACGAGTATTAATTATGAGAACGTGTACAGTACAAATTTGGGTTTTTAGATATAAATACTTACTTTCACCGCTAAGTACTCAGAGTCGGGGGCTTCAATAATAAACTTTTCTACATTTTGTGATATCAACACTTTTGATTTTTTACATTTATAACCGTCTGACTGTCGTTTTAGCATACTCGTTAAATTGTGGTAATTTTTAATGTTCAAATTGTGCTTTATCAGAACCATGCATTTTAACATTGAATAGGTATTCCAGAGAGACGAAGGCTTCATTTTGTTGGAAAGATCATTGAAATACGCAAGAAAAACATTTTCGGATAAAGATTTAGATTTCCTACTGATTTTCTACTGCACAAATTTTTCCTTTGAGTTTCGCGGTATTAAATTTTCAACCACTAATTTAGCTTCATCTTTAATGTCTGGCGGTGTTAAACACATTGAATCGGAAGAATTTTCGCTTTGAGAGCTCATTTTTAGCAAAAAAGTCACTAAATAAAAATAAAATTTTCGCTGAACCGCGCTTTTGTTACTTCTTTGTTTTTTTTTTTTTTAACAATGGTAGTTGGAACTATACAGCCAAATATGGAATAAAATCTTTTTGTACCTATCTCTATAAATACAAACAGCTGTGTTTTAAATAAAATCTTTGTTCTTGGCGGGAAAGTGAAGCGTCATGTTAGCAGTTTTGTTTTATTTTCTAAAATTTGTGTTTAGCCGAATATTAATGTGTAATAGTGGTGGATTATTAACCATTAAGTGTTCGTGATCCTGCATTAATGTAGGCAAATGAAACAAAACAGTGCAACATCACTTTAAGTTCTCTCAAGAAGTCCGCGCGAGGTTTCAGTAAAGTGCCGCGTCTTTACTTAAACCCAAGGGGAGTGGGGCGGATATCATCAATCATCTTTATCATGCATTGAGTGGAGTTCATTTCATAATTATTTAAATAACTTTGTACTTGTTACCTAATTTTACATGACACTGGCTAAATGCACAAACCGTGCGAAGCCAAAAAGAAAAAAAGAAAAAAGAATAAAATCTTTTTGCATTTGATTTTTTAAAACGTTGAAACGTCAAAATAGCGGCCGGCAATGTTTTGCCGGCCTGTTAGAGCGACCAGCAAAACTTTGCCGGCCGCTCCTTGAAACAGAACCGAAGGTCGACTTTGCTCAAACAAGGTTGTCAAAATAATGACCACATTACATGCATTTTTGAGTAAAATCATTTATAACATATGCTCATAGAGGTAAACGGAATTTCTAAAAACGCTTCTTCATATCGTCATCGGCGCCATCACCGGAATTACTTCTTTATTGGTCGATATATTTAGCCGAGGTTCAATATCAGTGGCCACGATACTGCGACAAACTAATGATGTTTAGATAGGTAATTTGATCCAGTCTACTTCTTTACACCATTTGGTTGATTTGGTTTAAATTCACACGTTATACTCGTATAACCTAATTTTACACGCCCTGCTTTCTAGACTTATACCCATGAAAGGCATACAAAACCCCGTGGTTTTTACCTTATCGGCGCCATGACCCGCATCTACACAGCCTTGGCCTGAAATTTCATTATAATATTGTGCCTGTTCGAAGCTTTGCTTGTTTAATACTTTATGACTGCCGTGGTGTACCTACTTTTATGTAGTTTTGATTCACGAAGGATATTTATATATTTTCTATGGGTGGATACAGCACTTTGTTCACTGAATTTGGTAGTATTGTGGACCTTATTGACATTTATATCTACAGGCTGGCCATGATCCATTATCATTTAAACTAAACCTAAATCACTTTATAAGTCAAATTTGGAAAAATCCTTTGTTACACACGTTTATTGTGTCTAAGTAACCTAAATACCTTAGTATTTAGGTTACTTAGACACAATAAACGTATGGAATCTATCCTCGGCACAACTGTATGGAATCTATCCTCGAAACGGAATATCCTCTTAGCTTAACAACATCGGGAATTCGAGATTGTGTGTCACATTTCGATAGAATTCTTTCTCTTCTACTCGAACTGACCTATCAGCAACAACAACGGCGGCACCTAATCACTCTTTTTCTTATTCTTCCGCATTTTTACATTTTCTCATTGAAATTCTCTTCTCGTGCGCAGTCTTAGGCGGGGGATTTTCCGCCCTTTGCGTTTCTAACGAGCCTGTATACAAAAGAGGGTAAGCAGAGTATTGAACGGCTTCAGTAGATTACTACCCACAAAATATCGCTGGATAAGATTTTTTTTGTTCGTGACTAGTAATGGTAATCTTGGCAGTGGTTTTATTTTGCTATAGGGATTGAGGTTGATGCAGTGTTCAATTTCTTCTGGTTTTCGTAATCCTATTCAGTTCAATTTTCTGAAATTGGTAGGCACATCCGAATGGTCCATTTAATAGAAAATATATACGGCGATTGTTATAAAATAAGTTTCAAGCAATTTTCCATTACTGAATCCACCATTCAACCCAATTTTAACCGAAGTATCAAAGAATAGAAAAAACAAAATGAATAAACATTGGCCACTTATCGACAAAATTTCATAAATAAAGATCACATATTACATAAAACCTATCCAATAGTCTGTCAAAGCTAATAGGAAACATTTCTGATTGAGCACGCCATTTTGTGAGGAAAAAACGAAAACGCGACGTAAGCTCCCTTCGCTATAATGACATTGGCAACGGGGGACCTAGTAAATTGGATTTTGGTTAAACAAGTTGTTACAATTACTGTCTTTGCAAGGAGGGAAGGAAACGTCAATCATTCGGACCTTGGGATAACGTGCTGTTTTGAATTTTAAATGAATAACCTTAATAATTAATACTGGTAGTAGAAATACTTTAGGTTTATAATTGACTCTGTTGAGTGAGTTTTCGGTCGGGTTCGTCGATAGATTGAATTTAAACTACAAATTACGATCAATTTAACTAAGGTTCAAAATGACCCAAAGTACATCTATTAATTATTTTGACAGTAAAATAAATCCAATTCAATTAATTTTAATTAGTAGATACGTTCATGAAAAAAAACATTTGCTAAGTCAGCTGTGAATAATAAAAACATTTTGTTTGAACGGTTTTTTAAACATTAATTTCCTTTGCGCTGTTATATATGTGCGAATGTTATAATGTGTGACGTATTACTAGTACATCAGTAATTTCTGTTTGTGTTCAAAAGGACTCTGAATCGTCTTTGGAAATCGAAGCTCTCGTTGATAAGACCACTCGGGACAGAGGAACGACAACTAACAGAAACAAAGATCGACTCACAATCCTTTTGAAACATTGCAGCATCCGCCTTTCTAATGAAATGATAATACAATGATCATTTCTGTTTGTTGTCAGGTTCCGAACTCCCAATCGAGGTCTCGCCGAAGGACGACGCGTAAATGTGTGAGCAACACGCTAATAACACCACGAGGGCAGTCCTAGCCCTTCCCTGAAGATGAACACAGGACCTCACAATAGATAGATTCTTAAAAAAAGTTATACAAATAATCCAAGATGGCGGAAGGACCACAGACGATATGGCAAAAGATCGACAACGCGGCCATTCCGATGGTGAACCTCGAGGTGCGGGAAGTGCGGGAGATACTGTGGGAGAAGATCAAGGAGCCGACGTCGCAGAGAAAAATCATCCTGGTAATCGTGTCCATAGCGTTGTTGCTCGACAACATGTTGTACATGGTGATCGTGCCCATCATCCCGGACTACCTGCGGTACATCGGCGCGTGGGGCGAGGCGGGTTACGACCATGTGGTCACCATGACACCCTACATGGTAGGTAACAAAACCATCACACCGACCAAAATCATTCCAGCATCGCACGAGGGCCAGGAGTCGGCGACAGGCGTCCTCTTCGCCTCAAAGGCTATCGTGCAACTTATGATCAACCCATTCTCTGGTGCCTTAATCGACCGCATCGGGTACGACGTGCCCATGATGATCGGACTCATCATTATGTTCCTCTCTACATCGATCTTCGCCTGCGGTCGGAGCTATAGCATGCTATTCTTCGCGAGGAGTCTGCAGGGTGTGGGCTCTGCCTTTGCTGATACATCAGGACTGGCGATGATAGCTGATAGGTTTACTGAAGAAAATGAGAGATCCAAAGCTCTCGGTATCGCCCTGGCCTTCATCAGCTTTGGTTGCTTGGTGGCTCCACCATTCGGTGGTGCTTTATACCAGTTCGCAGGAAAGGAAGTTCCGTTCTTGATCCTCGCCTTAATATCGTTGTTAGATGGATTCATGCTGCTACTTGTGATGAAACCTTTGAAGACGCAGCTAAAAGAAGCTAGAGAGCCTAAACCACCCAGTACTCCCATCTGGAAGCTTCTGATGGATCCCTACATCGCTGTCTGCGCGGGTGCTTTAATGATGTCCAACGTAGCGTTAGCGTTTCTAGAACCAACCATTTCACTCTGGATGGAGGACAATCTGACCAAAGATAACTGGAAGATCGGAATGATTTGGTTGCCAGCCTTTTTCCCCCATGTTCTCGGAGTGATAATAACTGTGAAGATGGCAAGGAAGTTTCCACAGCATCAGTGGCTGATGGCGGCAGGCGGTCTTGCCCTGGAAGGTCTGTGCTGTTTCATCATACCTTTCGCGAATTCGTACAAGATGCTGATGATCCCTATCTGTGGCATATGCTTTGGAATCGCGCTCATCGACACAGCCTTGCTACCAACTCTGGGATACTTAGTGGACGTGCGATACTCTTCTGTATACGGGAGCATCTATGCGATTGCCGACATATCATACTCCTTCGCGTACGCCGTTGGCCCAATCATCGCTGGAGAAGTGGTAGAAGCTATAGGGTTCACTGCCTTGAACCTGTTCATTGCCTTCAGCAATCTATTGTACGCCCCTGTGCTCATGTATCTCCGACACATCTACGACTTCAAGCCGTTTGAGAACGAAGCTAACATCCTGATGGCTGACCCACCAGATAAGGAGTACCAAACCTACAGCTTACAAGACCAAAGGCCTGTGAATGGGGAGTTTAAGAACCATCTTGAGTACTCCAACGTGTCTGGTCAGGTGGCTGGGACTGAAGAGTCGAATGTAGATACGAATCCTGGTACGTACAGCTATGACCAGTCGTACCAGGGTGGGTATCAAAACTACAGCCAAGGGTACGATCAGCAGCAACAGCAGCCGCAGCAGGGTTACCAGCAAGAGTACCAGGACCAGTACAGTCAGCCGCGACAGTTGCCTGCGCAACCGCAGCCGACGGCTAGCAACCCTTTCAGGGCGGGTGCAGCCGTCGCGCCGGCCCCTGCGCCCACACCGCAGGCCCCCGCGCCTCAGCCCACCATCAAGAACCCCTTCAGGCAAGGCTTCTAATTCACTCCAAAATCAGTGTTGTTGTCGATATTTTTGAATTTACTTGTTGTGTAATTATAAATGTCCTATTTGGGTAGACGTCGACTGTTAAATAGATTTGCTTACGTTATGACCTTCAAAGCAAAGTTAAAAAAATTAAGAAATACATACTCAAATAATTAGAACAGCGTGATATAAAAAAAGTTTCTTAATAGGTTAACTAACGTTACCATGGAGGTATAAAAAAGGCTTGAAGAGTAAATATGTGAGCAAATGTAACATAACAGTGGGCACTAGAACTTCGATCACTGAGCCGTAATGTATCGGCGGGTTATTTAATGTCTGATAGATGTCTATTAACTAGCTGTGCTTGTCATGTAGACTATTTATCGGGTGAACTAGCAATGGCGCTTTTAGATAAAGGGAAAAAAGGCGTATAAAGTACGATACCAAAAATAGAGAAGATACTATCTACACCGTTTCATAAGGACGAGTTGAATACAAAAAATTAAAGCAATAATTGAGCTTGAAACTCAAGTTACTATTGCCAACATATCATAATATACAAAAGCTACTTCTGGTGTAGTATAAATCAACAGCGATTAATAGTTGAAACTTTGAAATTCAAATTAAAGCTATCAAAAATTTAAAATAAAGTATGCTAAAGGTATACGAGGTTTTACGATGGTGACAACTAAAATATAAATTTTTATATCAAGAGTATAAAAATGAGAGAAAGGGTCCGCATGATCTACTCTGTAGAACGGCGTCTCGTTCTCGCAATGAATGCTCTAATAATTATTACGTAAAAGTAAAATTGTTGTCAGCTTAAAGCGCTATTGTTCTCACCCGTTGTTTTCTTGTTGATATTGTTCCGATATAAATACAACTGTTATGCCTTCTAATAGTATATAGAATTATATCTGATGTGAGAATTATATGAACTATATAATTATATCTGTGTAAGAATCATAGTATGGAGACATAGCAAAGACGGAGGGTGACAAATTGTATTCTATGTACTAAAATCATCTTGGTGAATACCCTTATTTCAAAGATCTAAGGTTCATAATTAGGTACGAAATTCGTACTTCATCAAGATCTCTCAGCTTTTGGCGTGTTTCCGTACCATAA
This sequence comes from Tiliacea citrago, assembly GCA_963921375.1. Classification (NCBI taxonomy): domain Eukaryota; kingdom Metazoa; phylum Arthropoda; class Insecta; order Lepidoptera; family Noctuidae; genus Tiliacea; species Tiliacea citrago. Next base: position 26,912,342 of record OY992790.1, on the reverse strand, counting down.
GTTTAATAGTAAGCTCGGGAAAAATTAACCATATTTAATGGCAAACATACAAATTCTTACTATTATAGTTTTTCCCGCAAATTGTATCGCTAAGTAGTTAATAGATATAGTCTTAAGGTAGACAATTTAAAAGTTCCGCACGACTCGATAACACGCACCTATAATGTAAGGGCCTAACATATTAATTTGTAACTTTCGGCACTTACTGCGACATTTGAGTACATTGTTAAAATGTATGGCTATACTGTTATTGAACATGGCAATCATTTAACAAATTACTGAAATGGATACAAACGTAACTTTTACATAACTATGTTACGATGACTGTACATAATCATAAACATATCGTAGATTATTAAAGAATAGCTCTACTAATTCAATTTAATTACACAATGCGATGTTACTTAAAATATATATTTTTAGAAAGTATAAAACGTAATTCTCGTATGCTAAATCAGCAATACTAGCGTAAGTATCATCGTATCTCGCTTCTATATCAATTAATTCGATTTATATCAATTATTATATCAATTAATTGTAACTAGGAAGTTAGTCAACGTGATAAGTTGCAACCAAGGTAACGAAACATATCAGAATCTTTTGATTCAATTAGATTAAGTAAGCTTAACTTATACATTAATATTATATAATATAATTATAATTTATGAGGTATATTTTCGCTAAGTGTACAGGAGTAGGTAGTATGTGTTTCTGTCGTTGACTTAACTGAGGTAGGTATGTACTATCAGCACACAGCAAGGCGCTGTCGACAGATCGGGGGGAGGGAAAGGGGAGAGGAAACGGGGAGAAGATAATTATAAAGAAAGGAAGGAAAAGGAAGCCGGCGTAATAATGTCAAATAAGTAATCTCAAAGAGAATTTTATGTATAGAATCTTAATCAAACGTAAATTCGAGACGTACGTTTTTAAACATTTTGTAATCTAAATCGGTAACGTATGAATCCAATATGAAGGCAAGGTTGCAAAACTCTTGATAACAGGATGTTAGCTGGATCTTAATAAAACTACATTAATGAGTACTTTGACAAAGAACATATAACTGGGTCGTCATTTCATCAAGAACTTTGATATTGTCTTTTTATTATATTGTGAAACATTTAGGTTTAACAAAAAAATATTAAAAGGAATCTGAAGCTCTCTTTGGCTCCTCCCGACCGTACGACACGAGTAACATTTCGCAGACGACGCAACAAGAGTCAAAATTAAAAGATAACTAAAATAATTGTACAAGAAAACGTGACGCGCCCGATATGTCAATTGAGAGTGTATAAAGTAAAAAAGTGATTATTGTGAATAATATTCGTTAAAATTATTACTGACGTAAAAAATGCTTAGGTTAATCAGTTGCCGCTCCCAAGAAAAAAGGCCAGAATAATTTTCAAATTTCGAATTATTCAAACATGGTACTTTCATTGAATAATTATTTGTGAATTAGTACCTAGCCTGCAAAGTACAATAGTGTTCGTAGTAGTTCTCAGGAGCACAAAACTTAATTATTTCGCACAAAACATGTTTATACTTTCGACTGTTAGATATAGAGAGAGGAACTATTTTTTTTAGCTCGAAAAGTGGCTTGAAAAGTACACGTTAAAATAATTTATTCATAAATCATTTTCATGTGTGCTCGGTCCGTTTAATTAATTCTGAATGTATGTATTTATGCTAATATCAAGTGTGTAACAGAGTGGAGATCAAGGACCTCTCTCGAGCATGTATTCGTAAGTTTAGAGTCAATTTTCGTGTCAAATTCTCCCGAAATTCAATTAATTAGTAGATTGTGAGCACAAAGAAGTAATATTTATTGTATATTTAAGTAAGTAACTTGCTCAGTGAGTTCTGATCACTTTTGTCTTTTACTTCTAAAATTACAAAAGAATCTCGGAAGTGTGTTCAAAAATCTAAAGATAGCAAAAATAAGTGAAAAATTTCGAAATAAAAAATTTCGTATAAAATCAATAAACGTATCAACTATACTTAACTAGTAAATTCAACCCGAATTAATATTTTAGATGCCCCATAAATACGAGTTTATTATTCAATATTAGTTTACATGTTTGAATAATATCACAAATTATTCAAACTCGGTACCTACTTACGATCAGAACCCACGAGCGAATTATTAATAGCAATGTGTTAAGTTGTGTATTGTGGAACGTATCGTATGTGCAATTATTAATAATTGTGTACTATTACTATTATACTGTATCAGCAATAACCGCCAGTATCGCAGACATATCATTAGATTTAGAATATACAATCTTAACATTTTATACTTAAACGTATATTTTTTGATAATAAGATTGATCATTATTAATATTGTGTACAATTAAGATATCTTTCGCCATATACACGTGCACGTATATTAGAGTATCGTATTATTATTTATTGAATTTATAAAATATATAATTATATATTTTTTAAGTACATTATACCAATTTATATGTATCTATTGACATAATTTAAAAAAATATTGTAGTGTGTTTAGTTAGTGTTTATCTTCTGATTCATTTACATTTTTAGTAGTATTTCGCAATATTTGTATCTATTACATTAACATTAACTAAATACTAAAATATCCTGTTTTTATAGAATTATAAAATTGCACCAGAACTTCGTAATTTTAGAATCTTCCGTGAACTTTTAAATGATTATTTGGTGCTCCATTTAACTATGTCCTTCAATTTTCATTGAATATTTTAAAATTGCATCTACTCTATACGACATTATTAAATCTTGATAATTATGTTTTGCTAAATATCTTCTCTCCAATGTAGTCTATGTTAGAATATCTGTAGTCTACATTCCTTCTATTTAACTAGTTTAGTCACCTAGGTCCCAAGTTATAACTTGTGCTATATCTCTTTGATCATCATACACTGAGGAATGTCATTAAAATAACTACCTAGGTACCTGTTAGTGGAAATATACGACCAAAGTCGAAAAACACTTTACTAGTGAAACGAAATACAAGTTCTATAATGTAACATTGAAAGCTGAAATAATTAACTACTCAATCAATCTGCCTAGCCTTTACCCACCTATGTTAGGGTCTGCGCCCAGTCTGACCGGATGCAGCTGAATACCAGTATTTTACATGGATGGAGCGACTGCCTATCTGACCTCCACAACTCAGTTACTGGATAACACGATACCTCGTGGTAAGACTGGTTGTCAGACTTTTGAGCTTCTGACTACTCGTAACGACTGTCGAAGATCTACGAATGACAGCCGGGACCAACGATTTAAAGTGCTTTCGGAGGCACGGAGGGGTCTCGATATGTAATGGATGGTCACCCATCCACGAACTGACCGCGCCAAGTGTAGCTTAACCTTCGATTAACCCGTGCGGCTGTTATTATGTAGCTACGAGCCCTCGACCACGAGAAACAACTACTATCATTGGAATAAAAAAAAACAAAATTATTTCGAAAAATGCAGTCTATTTACCTGGAAAATGATTTCCTAAAAAGGTTACAATATTTAGTAAAGTTGTTTAAAAATTGAAAAAATCTAAATAAAAAATTTAATCTTATTGATATTCCTCAGATGACATTCTCCATGTTTGCTAAGAAAACGCACAATTGTTAGTATGACTATTTTCTTGGCTTCGGCTTGTGAATATTATTATTGTAGAACACTCGTAGATGTCTTGTATCAAATCCTATTCTTATCTCGATGTTTCATGTGAAATGTGGCTGCAAACTTTACGAATTCATATTTACTAGCCAACTGGTGACACATGCGATACAGGGAATTAATACGAGTATGATATTAATCTAGCCTCAGTATATGATGATATAATATACCTTCTCATATGTCACTTACTAAAATCTGGTTCGAACAAGCAGGTATACAAATACATTCAAGCACAGTAAACTGCAAAACACAGCTACAATGTGTAGTTTAGTAAAATAAGCTTACAAATTCTAATAATTGCAGCAATAAAGAATAAAACTACCCTCCTTCAGAGGCAGTCGGGTAAAAACAGTATATTTATAATAATGTCTGCAGCCATACTTCCAGTTTAGGTCAGTACCCGTCCGTTAGATCTACAACTATCTATAAAGTACCTACTATTAGGAGCTCGTTTCGCTAAATCATCTAGTTCTAAACACATTTCCAAACATCCTTTTAGTCAAAATTCTTAATTATTTAAACTGAAATATGAACTACTTTTATTTTCTATCTAAATTTTTAAAATAGTATTATCTATAATATTATAAAATTATATACCCGTAAAATTCTTTTAAAATGTAGAATGGTATTGTTTGACTTTCTTTGTTTATTAGATTTTGCATGAAACTCATTATTTAAGTACATTATAGAGCATTAAATTTTATAAAATTTAAGCATCATAGAGTACTCAGTGTTACTAGGTATATTATAAAAATGCTAATTAAATATAAAACTGTACATATACCAGTTGGACACCCACACAAGTACGAGTGATAAGTACAGTAACTTATTGAATAGTACTATCAAATATTAATATTATATATTTCGGTCAGTATAAATATCATTATATTTATATTATGATAATTCTCTAAAATAATGAGCAGAGGTACGCCAGGTTTGTATTGTTATGTACCAAAAGAAACATCATCGCAGTCCTCCTGCCCGTATCCCAATTTATTTCTGCTCGGCGCAACATGTCTTGTTCTTCCACACTTCTCTATTAGTCGTCATCTCGGTAGTCACCCCTTTCTAGCCATATCATCCTTCACACAGTTCATCCATCGTTTCTTTGGTCTTCCCCTACTCGTATAGCCATCCACATTTGTACTCAAAACTTTCCTGACGACACTTTCCTCATTCCACCGCATCACATGGTACCATGACCACCTATTTCCACACAACTTTTCAGTCAGCGGTATCCCTTTCAGACTTCATCTTATGTATATATACAAATAATATATTATCAATTTTGTGTGTGTTTTTATTAATTAATCGTCATGATATAATCAGAACGCGTCATGCTGAATACATTAATTTGAACAATTAAATCAAACATCATCATTGAACATTCAAAAGCTATACCTACTTATTTTGGAAGGCGTACCTTTTTGAAATAATCAAATAGAAATTAGGTAATCTATATATTATACATAGGTGTATCCTATTAACTAATCATCGGATCAGAGCTAATTCGAATATATGTAATCAATTTAAGGTCAATTTAATTATAGCCTAAGTACTATAGACGATTGTTGATCATGATAATTGTACTAATTTACTTGAATACCTCAGATTTTCTTCTTTCAATGTAGTTTTGATAGTGTATTACCTAGATATGAAAATCCAACCCTATTGATTATCTTCAAAACTGGTACCAAATTATTATTGAAATATAAATAATTGTGAATTTCGTTTTTTTTTAATTACAAATATTAAAATTTATTTTGTTTAAAAATTAAAAATGGTTGGATATTTTTAATAAAATGTTTGGTATAAAGCTATGCATTGTATCGTGTAGCATAGGTTACAATTGGCAATTTTAGCATAATATCTTATATTAAATGTAATATTATTTAAGATAACGTAAATATTAACGACGCTCCTAATATCGAGTATTAAAATTTCATTTAATCTAGGATATACATAAAATATATAATTTGATATGTATTGTATTGTTATATATTATATCGTATGGTATTGTTGACAAAAACTTGTTTAATTTTTGTAAAATAATATCGAAGTATATATTTGAATACATTATTAATTATTATCAATAATTATCTTTGTTAGTAGTATAAAATGCTTAGCGAACCTACTTCTAAGAATTAAAAAGCTAGATTAAAATATATCATCTTAAATAATTAAAATGAATCTGTAGTTATCTATCACTATACATATTCATGCGTACATTCTAGAAACATAGAATTAGTTATTAGAAACATAGTTGGACACTTTAAAATGTAAAATACGTAGTTTTAAAAGTAATTGTTATTTTAAAGTTTGTGATGAATTTTTTGTTTTTTAAATTTGTATATGTTATGGCTTTTTGAATAGCTATGTAATATATCTGGTTGCTCGTTTAGAAAATATTATATACTGAAAAATATGGATATATATATATATATATTAAAAGGTTTAAAGACAAAGTCTTTTGAACAACTCAGCAGTTCAACTTAAGAGCATGTAATTGTTAAAACTTCCAGCATATTATGATTTTGAGCTGCGTATTTTAGAAATACTTTCATGTGAAAAGTGTGTCGTATTTTTCAGTGTATATTTCATGTATTATCATTTATCTTACTAGTGAGTGGTAACGAAATTATTAAATGATTAGATAATTATGACAAAATAACTTATAACCGTACATATTCTATTCTAGTTGTATGTAAAGTGGTCAAAATCAAAATCAGTGATCGAATAAAGTTGTTACGACAAAAAATAAACATTGTTTTTATTTTGAACAACCATTCATTATTTATTTATTAACCCTAACATTTAACCCCGACCATAATAATTATGGTCACTGAACCTAACAACGCATAAGAGAAAACAAGTGGAGAACAGCGAGTCTTACGGAAGTCATATAGATCAAGTTCGGGAAGCTCGTAGACCTCCGCTACGACCGCTACGGCGTAGACTTCGTAGCACTAAATCTCACTGTACCTTTTTGTCAAGTTTCTAATGAAATGAAATGAAATATTTATTTTCCAGATACAAATCCACATACAACTTATAATAAATAGACACATAGATATATGCCATAACCACATTACACACAAACACACACACATCTATTAGCCAATTCGCTGCCTGGAGCAGCATTAGGTAATCGGCGTGTGGTAGGACTGCCACCTCATATGTAGGGGGCTATAGATTCATTCATAATAAGAATTAATTAATAAGAACACAATACTACCGTACTACCCTTTCTAACTTATTAATATTACCGACAAAATATATTCTCGTACTTATCAGTAGACCTTTAGGTTTGAACAAGTGTGTGAGCAAACCACGGATTCCATATTTTAACCTACATGACAAACTTGAGTCAGCATTTGTGTTATCACTTACTTAACTAAACTTGTAACTTCTTCTTTAATTCTAATCACTTCGAAAACATACTTCGAGCAACCATAGTTACTGCAAAAGTTATTCCAAATTCAAATCAAGCAATTAGTCGGACCCATCGATTTTGGATTAACTACAGACAAAAATAAACCTTAAGCCTCAAACATAAATTTTTATTTTCAGCAGCAGAAATCATTCTCTTTAAACGAAAAGTTTGCCAAATGTATTTCGTTCGATTTCTGATTTTAATCCGATGAAATTAAAGTTCATTTTGGAGTCAACGTTACATTAAGAGAGATAAAATTTTACTTTATACATTGGAAGCTTTTTGTGCCAGATATAAGGTTGAAATCGGATTGTATGTTCAAACAAGGGTGATACAGGGTGCGGTGAAATTGTTATCGGGAGTAATTAGTCAAATTAGTCGCGACTACGTGTTCCGTATAATTGTGGACGGGGCGAGTGCGGGGAATGCAAACATGCTTTAATGTTATCTTGATACACAGAGAGATGGTCGCTGCTTTTGAATAATGTGTTACAGATTAACCGTGTAGTGCATTAAGTAATGAAAATATTATAAAACTTCAAAAGCAAACTAGATGCATTTGAATGGACGTTCATAACTCAAGTTTAAAAAGCTATCAGGGGCTAACTCATAGAAATACATCGTGCAAGATCGTTTTTTAAATCAGAAAGGCAATTGTCCTGATTACAAACGTTCAAAATGTAGTCGCAATCTCATCTTAACGACAATCAATGTATTTTTTTTTTATGATGATAAAATACAGGTATACTTTTTACAAATTGAGGCCGAATGCGTGAGATTGGAATGCGAACTTTCTTAAAAATACGGGACTTGCTTCTGATATATATTATCGACCCGACGCTGGGATACACCAGCGGAATTTCTTTAAGATCACACAACAATCGATCGATTTATTTTCACCTAGGCTCCTACACGAAATAGTCATGGGTTCACCAACCCAGTATTCGTACTTAAGTAAACAAAAAAACAACTATCCTATTACAGCGAGTCGTATAAACGCAACCGTCATTTGTTATTCAAGTCCCGTTCTAACAGGCAATAAAAAAAAATTGTAGTTAGTCAAAAAGTCGAACAAACAACACGAGGAGGACCGATGTCTCTCAAGTGATCTGCTTGTTAGCTCGAGAGTAAGGGATGCTGGAGGGAGGACCGTTCAAATAGAATGGACCAGTAGTGAGAGGATTAAAAGGTGTTATTTTTGTCGTCGTACGCGGTCTGTGTAGTGAACAAACTTTTGAAAATAAAATGGTCAGTAGCATGGATTTTGAAGTGGGGAAGAGAGGCAGTTGGCTAATTCGATCACCTCTGCCTACAATTCACAAGTGCTGCAATACTTGGTTAAGTGAACGTGACGATCAGTCATGTCCAAGTTCAACAGATTGTAAACCGTAATTTCACCGTTGCTCATTCGTTTTATACATGCACCCTTATCTTGACAAAGAGTTTTAGTACAGCGACATTCTGCACGCCATGTGTGGCACGGTGTGCCGGAGACAAAATGCACATAAGTAACATCTAATCAATCAGTCTGCCTGCCTTTTCTCAACTTACTTTGGGTCGGCTTCCAGTCTAACTGGATGCAGCTGAATACCAGTATGTTACATGGAGCAACTGCCTATCTAACCTTCACAACCCAGTAACTGTGTAATATGATACCCTTGGTAAGACTGGTTGTTAGACTTTCGGGCTTCTGACGACCCGTAGCGACAGTCAAAGAACCACGAATGACCGGGACCAACAGCTTAACGTGCTTTTTGAGAGATGGAGGAGTCTTGGTATGTAAAGATGGTCACCCATCTACGGACCAACCCCGGCAAGCGTAGCTTAACCAGATGGATCGACCCGTGTGGGTTATTACTTAGCCAGGAGCTACTCTAGCACGTAGCACGTAACATCGAATGTAACTACCGTATTGTTTAGCAGAGTAGTCCTATTATTGACTACGGCGTTCACAAAGTCTACTCTTAAGGGTAGTACTACTCACATAAATACTTAAACATCATCATCATCAGGCAACATACGTGCTCTGTTACTGTCCAACAAGAACTAGCTAATAGTTGTTCTTATTTTAATGAGGTAACCCTTAAAAAGCGAAAACACTTTTCTGATTCAGAATTCAATCAATCAATAAACATAACATCACGCCTGTAGTCCCCGAAGGGTGAGGCAGAGGTATACCTTTAGTACACCCACGTTTCGCCAGTTATGTTTAATCAATAAATCATTCCCTCATTATTTTATTTGGACATAAAACGTTGGTAATTGAGGCTAGGGGTGGCAGGGAGTGAAAACACCCGTGAAAATTTAACAAGCAGCAGCCCTACCACCCTATAGCCAGTGGGCTATTAAAATCTTAAATTCATGTACATTGTGTATCGTGTGAGCTGCGTCGTGAAACTTCTGCGGTTCAGTTAACAGCGTGGGTATTGTTTCGTGTTGTTTTCGACTGTTTAAATTGTACCTACAGAGCTTTTGTTTATTGGAAGGTTCGCAGGAAGTAACATAGAAATGAATTTTCATTTTGCTAGCTATAACAGGGGCATAAATGAATACATCCTTTGTAGTGTGTGCTTTACCACAGGTATATAGGTACCTGTTTATGGCTAAATTAAAAAACTGGGTAAACTGAATAGGTAGGTTTGGTAACCGGGACTGATAACCGGGACGTACACTTGCAAACCTAACCAATAGACAGTTTTACTTTGACCTACTGAGTGATGTCACGTAGGTATTATAGTATTTAGGTACCTCACACACGGGATTAAGGGCGTCGTTTACGACCTGACTTGCTCGAACTCTAGTTTACAACATGTAATAATGAAGAGTCGGTCATGTTTCTTGAGATAATAAATACGGTTCTGTCGAATTCACAGTACAGTACATCTGGGTTAATTGAAAAATAATCTAGCCGTAATCGACTTAGCTCATGACAAGTCCCAGTAACCAAAAACCCGGCACACTTCCCTAAATTCGTCACATCAGGTTATTAATGTAAGAAATAAATTCACTTCGCGCTACCGACAACAAAAAATCAGCCATTAGCGTGTTTCTTCAAGTCATTAGAGTGGTATTCTATCGTAGCAGCGCCCGTAGCGCTACGTCAGTAATCTTCGTAGCGTCGTAGACAATTGCGTGACGTAGCCACTTTGACAAACATGAAAAAATAAAACACCGAAGGGCAGCTGTTATAAAATAAATAGTTGTTAAAGTTACATGCAAAAAATGTACTGAAAAGAAGGATGTTTCACTCGCTTCCGCACGAGCTATATGGTGGAACTCATTCGGTAGTGAAGAGATAGACGGTAGTTGTAGAAGTACAACTAATTAAAGGTTTTACCAGCAAAATTGGAGAAACACGATCACTTTACTATATGTGCGACTTTAGTTAGGCGAGGTTTGACAGAGTCGAGAATGTTAAAAATAAATAATCTTTGGATCAATCAATCTGCCCAGCCTTTTCCCAACTATGTTGGGGTCGGGTTCCAGTCTTAACGGATGCAGCTGAATACCTATATTTTACAAGGACCGACTGCCTATTTGACTACAACTCAGTTACTAGGTAACACGGTAAGACTGGTTGTCAGACTTTTGGGCTTCTGACGACTTGTAACTACTGTGAGAGATCTACGAATGACAGCCAGAAATAAATATAGGAGAGTGCTGCGAAAATATGCGCTTAGTTACCACTAGTTTTGTCGTTCGATATTAGCTCTAGTAGGCCTTCTTATACATCTAACTTTACAGTAACATACAAATACATAAAATATATTTCATTTCAGTAAACTCTGACCTTCCAGCGTTCCCTACTGGAGGTCCACGCGTAACCTGTTCTATGTCAAGTTCGTTTTTATAAAACGTTACAGTTTTTAACGTTATCAAAGGTTGTTAAGCGTTACTAGGATGCAAAATAAGGTACTTTGTAACATTTAAGGAAGTCAAATTGAAATTAAGTCTTTTCGTTAGTCTATTGGATTGGTTGTAAGCGAGTGACCCTAGGTTTGATTCCCAGGTCAGGCAAAGTGATACTTAGTTTTTCCGGGACCAGAAATTTCTCAGTCTCAGACCTACTTGCCTGAATTCTGGATTTGTGCCCGGTAATAGCAATAGGCTTTGTTTTAATTTAGTCTAACGTTATAAAAGTCGATCTTATAACGTAAGACAAAACTTACAAAATGTGGGTGTACTCAACACTTCTGCCTAACACTTCGGGACTTACAGGCGTGATGGTGTGTATGTAAAATGTTATAAAAGGTTCGTATCGTAAGCGTTTTGAGGTAGTTAGGTTGAGGAGTGACGTACTTTGTAACGTTTTACTAACTTAACGTAACTAACTAAAGGTAGCAAAATGTTACAAAGTAAGTTTAATTGACAAGTTCCTTGACGTGTACCTGAGTGGGTTCCTAACTAACTTGTTAGCGAGCGTACACCTAGTTATATATAAGTTATCTAAGCGTACGCTTGTAATATTTTTTGCTTAACTGCTTCATTGTTCTGGTGGTCGCAAGCGCTACTGCTGAGCATGGTGTCCTGGGTTCGATTCCCAAGTCGGGCAAAGTGTTATTGGGGTTTCCATTAGGAATTTCTCAGTAGCAGCCCGGAGTTTGGATTTGTGCCAGGTTTGTGGCAATAGTGTCGCCCCCTGTTACATGGGATTTAAACATAACTGGCGAAATGTGGTTGTACTATAGGTACACCACTGCCTAACCCTTCGGGGATTACAGGCGTGATGTTATGATATGTTAATTTGTCCATAATTAAATTCGAATCACAACTGTAATTTTTTGGCAGTTGTATGAAATGGCTATAACACGGCAAAATGACGTAACATGTCAATTTGCTAACCAATTGATTTTCCTGACTGCACATTATTGGATTCCATATTATTGGCTCAAATGTTTTCGTCTCTACCGAATACACATTTTAGCAAAATTCGTTTCCGACGTTTATGTCTGTATATCCAGTTCGTCAACAATACAACGCGACAGGATCTAACGTTGGCGATGTTAGTTCCTTTTATTTATTTTTTGTTTAAATATGTCTGTCAACATATCCATGTAGGACTCTAACGTCGCCGATATTTTATTGTTTTGTTCATAGTCATATCACATTGGCAGTCGCAGGTCATTATTTGTGAACTGAACTGAGGGCGACAAAGGGAAGAATAAAAGACGTGTCGGATTGACATAAGTTATGTCAATCCTGTTGAAAGACGTATCGAAAAACGAAACATTTTGTAAGCGATTGCCACTTAACTAGGACCTCTGGGGCTTATTCATGAACTTCCGTTCACAATTTATTTATTAGGAACGGAAGTTCTTAAAATAGTACTTCACAAGACATCGTGTCACTGCTACCGCATTTTCCTTCAAAAGTCCTCATTATTGCACTATTTTCTTCATGCCTGAAAATACATCTCTAGAAGCAGTCAGTATTGAAGCTGATATCAGACGCTTCACTTTTTACCCAACTGCGTAAAGCAAAGGAGACTAGGGTAGACTTTGACTCGAAGAGAAGCGTCTAAACACAGAATTAATGAAAAGAGAAAAAAATAATTCATTAGTAAACCTATCCAACGATGTTGGATTGCGGCGTCTTTCACTTCCTATTCTTCATCGAAACATGAAATGGGAAGAGCAGATGAACGTCATTCCTATACAATTTCGTGGGCATCACGCGTCTGAACGTGGAATGAAATTAAAATGAACATGAGTGCGTGTGGTTATTTTCACTAACATTCAAAACTTATACTGCAGTAGGTACTAGTCTAAAACAAACAACCTACACTCGTAGCCGCATAAACACTACAAAATTATGAAAACACTACACATAGAGACTCAAAATAACACACTTCCTAAAACCGCACAAAAGCTGCATGATAACACATATTAACACAAACTCTACGAGAGCTCTACATAGAGCTCGTTAACGAACATTGTTAGTGCTAGTTCCTGCGGTTGTTGTAAAGTCAACAAAAGAGTTAGGTTTACAGGCATAAATATTCATCTTTCCACTAATAGTAGCAGCCTATTATTGTCCTACTGGAGGACAATAGATTCCTCCCATACAGAATAGGCACGAGCAGTGATCACCACGTTTGCTCAAGAGGGGTTGAGGATTTCAGACATATATTTATTTTACATCCAGGTTCCCTAACTATTTCCGACGCGTATTATTCGTATTTCTATTCACCCTTCTCCGTATGTAAACTAAGAAACACTAACACTTCTTCTTCGTTTTGTTTTAAATACTTATATTTCCACTACACTGCCAATATTATTTTTAACAGGCTTTTGCCAGCGGCTTCGCTCTCGTGGAGGTATAATTATCCCACGGGAATGTACTACCGTATGTCTACCCGTGTGCCAAACATCTGAATCCGACGAAAAACAAGACGAACGGATAGAGTTACATTCGCATTTATAATAATATTAGTGGATGGCGTGATTCATTACTTTAAACTAAAGACACACTTAAATGACTGGATGACTCAGCATTGTATAAAAAACTGGTTGCAAGTTAGCTGCCTGTATAGTGTATACTTAGATCTCTATCTGTTTGACTGTACTATGTCGACCTCCGAGTAGAGTTGAGGCTATAGTTTTACTCTTTGTGTTTCTTTTTGTTTGAAAACTCTAAATTACAAAAATAAAGTAGAGCGGAGAATTGTGTGGGTTTTCAGAATCAGAATCAGGACTTAGAATAATATATATTCGAAAATGTTTTTTTTTCCTGGTTTGGGGAAAATGTTAATTCTTTTTTATGTGGAGTAGTTTGAAAGTAAAATCAAATTAAAAAATAACGATATTAAAATTATCTAACATAGCCGTTTCAAAATACCTAAAGCCAATGGATCTCAAATCAACATCATCAATCCTAATTTTCCTGCCGAGCCTGGACCCTTCCCATGTACTATGAGAGGCGTCTACACAATTCTATTAGATGGATGGCAGCAGTAACTTTCCGTGTTAATTCCCAGAGGATTGCAGAGGTCAGACAGCACTCTATCCTCCCTCCCCTGGCCCTCTTTGCCTTTGTACTTCGACAGTGACCTCTGTGTTTGTTTCGGCCTTTCTTCTCAGAGTAGTCAGATAGAAAACCTCATCTAGTTTTTCAATTATGATTGACTGTAAAAGTGTTTTTACAAACCTACTTACAGAAATAACATCATCTATCATTATTTTGATAGCCGGTTGGTGCCGAACCTATAACTTCAAATATGAATCTTAAATAAGTCGCAAATTTTTGTATATCATTACTCTTGGATTCTCTGAAGAAGTAGCCAGAGGTGTGTATGTGTAATGAGCGCGCCTATTGCCATTATGCGGGCAAATTTATTATCTAACTTATTGTAGGTAACCTTAAAAATGTCGCTAGTTCTGTTATACCCAGTATCCATCACCATCATCTGCCTAGATGTTGGGGTCGGCTTCCAATCTTGCCAGATACAGTTGAATAGCATATTATGTACTATTATTAAAAATAAAAGCATAGTAAGAAGTTTTATTTCTTTTTATGACGTGATAAGCCGTGCTAAGATGACAACAATGAACAGGATATCAAACTCAGAAATGATAATTAAACTCCGCGCGCCGCGTCCGCTCCGCGCGGAGTTTACGACTCAACAAAACATCGCGGTTTCATTATATATTTAAGTTTCATATGAATAAAATACACATAACACTTGCGTAATAAGTTCTCTAAATTATGGCGAAAAGTGCATCTAAATATTATATTGTGTAGCTTAGAAGAACTAAGCAGTCACAAGCAGACACGACAAGTGACTTTGTTTTACAATATTTTTAGATTATAGAAGATATATACAATAATAATTAAATTCTTTATTGTGAGTAACGATGAGACTCATACAGTGTTAGTAACAATAAGATAAACTTATAACTATGTTAGTGTTACAATTACAACAACCAACGATTACACTACGAGTAACACACACAACAACATAATCACTGCTTCAGCAGTCCAGCTGAAATACTGGAGCAATGACTTACAATACTGCAGTCCAGCCTGTCAGCAATAACTCCCAGGATGCTCGCACCCTGCGCACCAAGGACGCACATCTTTTTTTCTTTATTATATATTTTCTGACGCATTACTGTTTATAAGCAATCAACACGCAATTCCGCAAACATCCTTGATGTGCTACAGAAGCGAGGCAGCCCCATCAACAGCCTGAAAGCATTATTGTACCGCACGCGAAGGGCACTGTACGATCTCATCGTAAATTGTACTCACAGGCCACAGGTGTACAATGAAGAACAAAAGGCTCTAAAAAGTGTTTTATTTAACCTCCGTAGAAGCACGCTTAAACCTGTGGGCAATCATATTCGCTCTGACGACAGCGCCCTCCGCTCTATTTCAGTATCGTCATCGTTCTTAAGGCTAGCGGTCAAAACATGGCCAAGGTAGTTGAATGAGTGCACTCTCGATAACACCATTCGTAATGCAGGTACGGCTCTGCCATGCTTCTAGCAGCCCAAACAAATGTCATCTCTTCACATTCAGATATGTCCACGCAAATCCTTTGAGCACAAGCTCGGTACCGCGGCTGCGGCGACATCACACACAAAGGTGCGTCGTGCAGTCGCACCTGCGATCGATCGCACCTGCGTTACCATGGCAACGCCCCTGTGCGCGTCGGGCCACAGTGCAAGCGCGAAGCGGGAGCGTACAGTCACAACCATAAATATACTATGAACACTTCGGCCTTAATATCCGATTGAATGATTCATCCATTAATATATGACGGTAAATATTTATATGATTATTTGGGGAAGGCAAACAAGCGGCAGCACAAATATCTGACATTGAAGGAACACCAAAAGTATCTGGCGAGACAAGCGATGCCAAAATATAGGATGCTGTATCGGCTTTAAAAGTATGTGTCGATGCAATATCAACGGAAATGTCTTGCTTCATAAATATCTTACGCAGTAAATTCAAAAGACTGTGATACCTCATTGTGATCGAAATCATTGCCGCTCTTATTGCAAACATAGGTGACATCCCACTGGAATTATAAACATCATAATACAAAATCATAACATATCTGACCGTTTTGTTTGAAAGTAAAAATGTCAATAATAAGCGTATTTTTTTCCTTCTGGTAACTGAGCCGATGTCAACTATTCTGTCCAGTATCAATTACCCACCGTAAAGTAGGTGAGTATTAATTTAAATATACTATACCCTACCCAATGCGAAGTGGGGGTCGGGACTCAGTGCTAGATCACTGGATATAATCTCCACTAACGATATTACTACGAATAATTTTTATATTTCACTGTATGTAACTACAGTACAATTACACTTCTGCTTATCTTAATCAGAACAGGAATAGTTCAACCTTTCAACAAGAAGACGCGAACGAGACTGCATTAAACGAAAAACTAGACAATGTTTTTGATTTGGAACAATCATGCAATGAGATTATCATAAAAATCCACTGCTGGAAATAATCTATAAGCATCGTTATTTAACTTTTTTTATTATAGATATTTGAAAATTTTACCAACTTTTCTTGTTCTATAAACATTTACGAGTCCGCGTACCACTGGTATTGTAACAGTGTAAAAATAAAATCCACATAAATGTTACCAGCTGAATAAACTAATATTACAACAGTGTATAACATACCTATAAATCAAAATAATTCATTAAAAATATACCAGCATTCAGTCTGACTAATAATAACCTGTTTCCAACCATGTTGGGGTCGGGTTCCAGTCTAACCAGATGAAGCTATTCTATATGGAGCTACTGCCTATCTGACCTCATCAACCCAGTTACTGGGTAACACAATACCCCTTGGTAAGAGAAACCAGTAGGTATTATAATTGTTTGGTATTATTTGACAAAAGCTTTTCAACACCACTCCAGCAGTCTCGTGATCGCCAACACTAGGCTGTTTTATTTAAATATTCGTTCACTTTAAGACTGCAGCATAATCTTATACCATAATCTATTTGTATGTTCCTGAAGGTACTTAATTGAAGTTGTACGAGTAATAAACATCAATGGAAGTTCAAAGCGTCCTGCGACCTTGTTGTCTTGTCTATGATAAGCAAAACTGTTCTTTCAAGTGCTCACATTCGTAATAATGTATGCATTCTGTATAATAACATAATATGTAATATTTTGTTAAGGTCACTTGTGGACAATAATTACTCGATCAATCTTTATTCTTTTACCTTATTTATTTGAAATAGTAATTTAATAACATAATTATCTCAATGACTCAAATAATAATTAATCTACGACAACGTAACGCCTGCCTCGCTGGTCGCGTGCTCGCGAGCGCTCCTGCTGAGCATGTGGTCTGTGATTTTGTTTCCCGGGGCGGGCAAAGTTTTATTGGGATTTGTTTTTTCCATGTGGAATTTCTCTGTAGCAGCCCGGAGTATGGCAATAGGCTCGCCCCCCTGTTACATGGGACATAAACATAATAGGCGAAATGTACAATGTAGGTGCTTAAAAAACCTGGTGTGCACAGGCCCTGAATCCTTACCCGACTTCAAGTCACATGTTTGACTTTGACTTATCTCTTTGATTGTCGTTTTTTTTTCGCCGTATTCAACCATATTCCGCCGTAGTCAGGAAACAGCCGAAAATTCGGCCGATACTTCGGATTTATGTTCGGAGTAGACCCCCAGGTGTGATATTGAGTTAGGTTGACTTTACAAAAAAAAAAAAACGTCGGTAACCTGATAGTGCTTATCTCTATTTCTAATTGTTTTTTAACACGCTTTTATTAGTTTGACCTGTAATTATGTAACGGAATCTTTCAACGTAATTTTCTACCACTTCATAAATAAATACTATAATTTGATATTTGGAGCTGATCTGATGATGGAGTCAGGAGGTAGATGGTGGAATTATTCAGTTCAGGCTACTAGTAAACTCCTCGAGTTAGGGCTCATACGATTCGTTTTGACAAGTCCAATAGATTGGGCTTGGTAACGAGGGTCTGATGATGGCGCCAGGAGGCGGATAGTGGAACTCTTCAGTGAAATGAAATGAAATCGTTTATTCTGTAAATAGGATATCGGAATCACTTTTATACGTCATATTAAAAAAATAAGCTAGATGTAGTCGACATTTCCTATCTGACTACCCCTGAGAAGAAATGGCGAAACAAACTCAGGGGCCAAAGTCTCTTTTAAAGTCCAGACATAATCTTGGTCAAATCATGTGAGGACCATGTAGATCCGTGTCTGAATGGTCTTTTGAGGAAAGAACCACACGAAGTTGAGTGGACCTGTCCAATCAGTGCAAGCATTTGTCAGTAATCGTGCAGCTCGACTCAAGACTTAAGGAGCTCAAAGACTCGACGAACAAACCAAAGAAAGGACATTTGGGTAGGCCGCGTATAGTGCTCAAAATGCCAGACCATAATTAAAACTAAAAAGAGAAAAAAAAAATAAGAAAATATTTAAAGAAAAAAAATGACCCACATAGTGCTCACATTCATAATAAATTAAATCAGTAAATATAATACTTTTCAAAGTAAATATTCATGTAATAATATTGTAAATAATATTTTGCAATGTTAATATGTATATAAAATCATGCATAATAATTAAAAATGTCAAGTTTTCCAGTTTGATCACAAGACTTGCAGAGCGAGCAGCTCAATCCCAACCTTTGGGATTGGCTACTAGTGGCTACTAGTAAGCCGGTCAAGTCATAACTTCGTTGATTTTAGACTCATTAACTAAATGAAGAATATACTAGACTAGCTTCTGCCCGCGGATTCGCCCGCGTGGATGTCGGAAAAAATGTCACGAGAACGTACTACCGGGGGTAGTTTAAAAAAAAAAAAAAAACAAATTTTAAAATTTACTTTCATGCCTAGTTTCAGGTTTCTTAACTCAAGGAATAAGATTTTTCATACAAACAAAATCCCCCCTTTTCACCCCTTAAAGGTCGAATTCCAAAAACCCCTTCTCAGCAGATGACGTCATAATTTAGAGTTAATCAAGCCACGCAGTAAAATCCTCCCTTGTCAAATTGACTACCCTTTTTCACCCCGTTAGGGGTCAGTTTCAGTGGCTAGAGAGGCGCCACGGCATCCTGTTATATCCACGGGTTCTTATTCTGGATAAAGCGGGAAGGAACGCCCGGGTGTCACCACTGTGTGGATCGCCTAGAGAACACCGGTGGAAGTCTGCCCGACTTGGGCGGAGCACCGCCATATCCTCACGGAGGCGACGCTGGCGGCGATCTCTCGTCGGTCCGGCCCTGGTTCAAGCCTTGGTTCGGAGCGAGAGTTCATGGGAGTCCGTCACCTCCTTCTGCGAAGCAGTTATTGCTCGCGAAGGAGGAGGCGGAACGCGTGAGGGAGAGGCAAAATTCATGCCCTCACGCCCTTAGTCGCCGCGGGAGACGCCTCGGGCGTCGGGAGTCGCAGGCCGATGCTCGGCTACAGAAGGCGCGGGCTTGCGGACGGTGAGCGATGGGTAGTTCGCAGTCCGATAAGGACCAGGCCCGGGACGACGGCGCGTTGTGTTACACGCGCGCCTCAAAGAGATGTCAGCACCAACTGACGGGGTCCGTTAAGGCCAATGCCTGCCAGGGTTGCGAGTTAGTCCGAAAAGGATATCGTGGCCATGGCACACAGGCAAATGAAGTAACACGGGTGGGTTTTAGTCAGTAAAAGTCTGACACGCCCTCGCGCTCCACCCAGAGCGGGAGAAGTTATTTGATAATTACCCACCAAAAAAAAAGAGTTCAATTTTCGAAAAACTTTGATACATTTTATTCAAAATTTTTGTTTCTAAGTATAAATACTGAGTTTCGAGTTTATCGGACCGCACGTTGAAATTCTTCTATACAAACTTTGACATCCCCAAATCCCCTTTGAAAAAACTAAAAATGACAAACTTTATAATTTACTTACGTAAGTATACATGCCATGTTTTAGGTTTATTAACTCTTGGAATAAGATTTTTCATACAAACAAAATTCCGCTTTTTACCTCCTTACAAGGTCGAATTTCCAAAAACCCCTTCTTAGCGGATACTTACGTCATTACTATCGATGTACCAAATTTCAGCCCAACCCGTTCAGTAGTTTGAGCTGTATAGCCCAGTCAGTCCCACGACCTTATATTTAAATAAATATTGTGTATTTGTATAAGTTGGAGTAACATTTCGTTTTGTTACATCGCAATTGCTTCATTCTATGAAAAGTTAGAAACGGTACACGTGTGCTTATATTATTTTTACTTGAATACAAAATTTTGCGAATGAACAACTTCATTACAAAACGTCATCCCCCTTTTCACCCCATTGTGGGTTGAAATAAAACAAAAAACAATGGTTTACGTTCTGTTAGTTTCCAACCTTAAGCCAAAATATTAGTTATTTTAACTTGAAAAATAATGAATTTCATCCCCCTTTTCACCCCTTAAGGGTTGACATTCTAATAACTGAGTTAGATTCCAACCATAAGCCTAGATAATAAATTTTGTGATTTTTACTTCGAAAATTAAGGACTATCCATACACAACTTCATCCCCATCTTTAACCCTTCGGGTGTAAAATTATCAAAAAATAATTTATACGTGTCTCACACGTATAAATTATTTTCAATCATCAGCCTAAACACAAAATTTGAAGATCCTAACTACAATACTGACGGACTTTCATATAAATTTCCATCTCTTATTTTACCCCTTTAGGAGTGGAATTCCCAAAAATCCGTTCTTAGTGGATACTTACTATTCACAAAGAACACACCCTCCAAGTTTCAAGTCTCTAGGACCAGCGATTTAGGCTGTGTGTTAGTTTCCACCTTTTTTTTTAATATGATTGACGTGTAAAAGTGTTTGTACAAACTTACTTAAAGAAAATAAATCATTCATCATTTAACCATAAGCCGAAATATTAGTGATTTTAACTTAAAAAATAAAAAAACATGAATTAAAAAGAAAATTTCATCCCCCTTTCACCCCTTAAGGGTTGAAATTCTAACAACACCATTGCATTAGCTTCCAACCATAACCCTAGATAATATATTTTGTGTTTTTTACTTCGAAAATTAAGGACTTTGATACACAACTTCATCCCCCTTTTTAACCCTTCGGGGGTAGCATTATCAAAAACGCTGAGACACGTGTAAATTAATTTTTAATCGTCAGCCTATACACCAAATTTGAAGATCCTAACTTCAAAACTGACGAACTTTCATATAAACTTCCATCCCCTATTTCACCCTCTTAGGGGAGGAATTTCGAAAAACCCTTTCTTAGTGGATACCTACTCTTCACAAAGAACACACCCTCCAAATTTCATGTTTCTAGGATCAGCGGTTTAGGCTATGCGTTGATATATCAGTCAGTCAGTCAGTCAGGACTTTGAATTTTATATATATAGACTAAAAAGTAAAAAATAAAAGTACTAATGTAGTTTTAAAAAAACTTTTTCCATTTTGTAGTGTTTTTGGAAGTCAGTTGTTTTTTTTATTTTGAAAAAGTTTTTTGTTTTTCACTTATAGTGGGTCAGTTTTTAATTTATCTAAGTTACAATAGCCTAATGTCAACTGCTCATCACCTTTTACAAAATATTGCTTTTCCCGATGCAGGGGCGTTAATGGTTAGAACCAGGAGAACTGCCACTCACCATATGCATTGTGACGACTGGCACTAGGGCGTGAAAGCCCGTCCCACCATTCCGCCATCATGGCTGCGCGAAGCTGCGACCAACGCAACTCCACATGTCGCTGCATCAGTCACTCGCCCCGCGCCCTTGCTGCCGCCTCGTAGGAGATCGTGATCGATGAGTCTGATGGTAATCGCTCTCTGCGGCTTTCGCAGGACAGCGATACTACCCGATCCCCACGTAGAGCCGACTATAGGCGGCGCTCGGGCCCCCCAGATTTTAAAGCAGCATATCGCATCATCAGTCTAGTCCAAATTCAACAGATTGTAAAACGTAATTTCACCGTTGCTAATTCCCTTTATACTTGAACCCATTCTTGACAATGAGTTTTATTCTAGCGACATTTTGCACGCCATGTGTGGCAGGGTGTGCCGGAGCCAAAAATGCACGTAAGTAACATCTAATCAATCAATCTGCCTGCCTTTTGGTGAGGTCGGCTTCCAGTCTAACTGGATGCAGCTGAATACCAGTATTTTACATGGAGCGACTGCCTATCTGACCTCCGCAAACCAGTTACTGGATAATACGACACCCCTTGATAAGTCTGGTTGTCAGACTTTCAGGCTTCTGACTACCCGTAACGAGTATCAAAGATCTACTACCTCTGCTCGGCTGTTGTGTTGTCTTGACTTAATTAGTATCTCATGTCACGCATGCCTGTGTAACATGCATCACATGACATACATAATTAAGTTGCACCCTTCCCCCACTCCCGGCCGCCGGACATTTGTTAGGGTTCCGTAGTCAACAAGGAACGTTTATAGTTTCGCCATGTCCGTCTGTCTGTCTATCCGTCCGTCCGTCTGTCCCCGGCTTAGCTCAGAGACGCTTAGTACTAGAAAGCTGTAATTTGGCATGGGAATACGTATTAATGACGCCGATAAAGTAGTAAAATAAAATCATGAAAAACAATTTTTTTTTGGGTACTTGCGTTGTACATAAAACGGGGAAGATATTATTTTTTCTCGTCTATTCCATGGTGTGGGGTACCGTTGGATAGGCCGTTCAAAAATATTATGGATCTGTGAAAACCCTTCTTCAATTCAAGGATCCGTTTGTGTAGTATTAAGTGTTGTGTGGTTTTGGATATGTGAAAAAATTCATGGCAGTAGTATATATAACGAAATTAAAAGGAAAACTCACAGCTAAGTAGGCTTTACATGTTAACGAGTAATAGTCGACCAAGTTAAATTTGCAGTTGGAGAATTGACCGTAACGTATATCGATGTATAGCACATTTTTCAACTACGGAACCCATCATTGTGCGTGGTCCGACACGCACTTGGCCGGTTTTTATTATATTAAAGCACTTCACCTAGCGGGGTGGACAGGGTTGCTGCACGGTCGCTTCTAATGTAGTTAGGTGCCGTTTTAAAGGTTTTTTTTACTGTAGGTGTGAAAGCTAGAGTGGATTATTACGCCGAGTTCTAGTAACATACGAACGTTCTAGTTTGTTTTAGTTAGAATTTAAGAGAAATAAAATTATTTAATTTAGGTAGGTAAGCGATTCTAATAAATAAATGCTATTATAATATAAATGAATATTTAAATGACAGATTTTAAATTACATAAATTCTATAAAATAATTACAATATTTATTATAACAATTAAGTAGTCAAATAAAAGCCCTCTTCCTCTCTCCTACTCTTGCTGTGTCCAACAGGGTCCGCAATGATCATATTTTGTAAAACCTACCTAAGTTCACATGTGGAAGCAATAAATATAATATACATAGTATATTTCTGTCAAATGGATTATTTAACAAATTTGATAGGTTCGATGCTAATTTTAGCTATCGTTTGGCATATTTACTTTGAAGAAAAAAATGCTACAACAAAATCCCTTACATCTGGTTGGTTTAAAAGGTAAAACCTTTAAAAGTTCCAACAGTTTATATGATTAAATAATATACCTAGACCTTTTAAGCTAATTTCGGACTTCAGATGGTCACACGATGTCAAATAGCTATATTTTATAAGGCGTAACCACACAGTGATCCATCGAATTTAAATCAATGCTACCGTACATTACCCGCTACCTCATGGTCACACCACCCACTTGCGTCACCAAAATAGAATAATTACAGCTAACATTATAAACACGGCGAGTGTTCCGATACCATCTAAGTGATGGTGCTTGAAGTAATAACGAGTGGGTTGTAGGTATACAATAATGACGAATTTGGAGTACCAACACTTCGGTGGCACGACATTCTATAATCAAGGGTTCGATAAATCTGTAGTTAGGGACATTGTTATTATGTAAAATATGATAGCAGGAGCTGTGTCCCTATCGATATAATTTTATTATTTTCAAAGAATTTCAGCAGCTTTAGCTTGCACTGAGATCGACATATCGACAACCCTTCTGAAAAGCATGGTGATTACGGCGATAATCGATCAGAGGCTCGTCTTTGAGCGACTGTTGACTGTTTTTAAGAGGTATTCTGTGGGTACTCAGTACTTCCATGTAAAGTAGATGATATTTTCAGAAAATGTGTTCTTTTTAAGGTGACTTGTCTGGTGTGTTTACTAAAACGGATTAGGATGCATCTGAATTTTGTTTTTTAATAATTTTTCATTAGGTTCACAACAGTTGACTACACTGATACCTGACACAAACACATAATTTATTTTTATAAATAAAATAACAGCGCATCTGTTACTTATAGGTAAACACCACATACATAAAACAATGGACCAGAGAAATAAGCTAACATATAAAAATTATGAATATAATATTAAATAACATCGCCAACGTAGAGATACATTGAGGTAAATGAAAATAGGATTAATAATGATATGAGCAACAAAAAAAAAATGATTGAATTAAATTGATAACATTGGTATAAATAAAAGATAACATTTATAAATTAATAACAGTGGTAAAATTTACACTATTCATACACCTACTTGATTAGGATTAGGGGTTGCTCGATAACCGATTAAGGGCCAATTTCACCGATCGTATTACAAAACGCGTTTAAGAAAACTAAGTTCTGCATAAACGAGTTCAAATGTCAATATTGATCTCGTTTTACGTCCAACCGATTTCACCAGCTACATTTTGATCGCGTTCACGAAAACCAAGTTTCCATGGCATAGAATGTAAATGTTGTCACATGAACGCAATTCGTTTAGCATTTGCAATATACGATAGCGACCTACTGCTCTTAAATTAGATTACCACGTTTTTATTAAGTCACTTTCTTGTTTGTCTGTCTGTCTGTCATTCCAGGTGGAATCTTGCAACTCAAATTCGCGCACTTCCCGGTTAGCTATCCGGATGAAACTTTCAGGATAGCTCACAACTCGATGACAATGCGTTCTAAAACCATTTATTAGCATGCAATGCAGACCTAACCTAAAAAAAAACACAAAAACCGCTATACCTTGTAAAGGAAGCGAGATAGAGCAAAAATAACATTTTTTGGGGGTATTCTAAAAGGGGTTTCACTCATCGATCACACATCGATCGAGAGGTTCACAAACCTGAAAACAAAACGTAATTTTTTTTATTATTATTTTAGCTTTCAAACATCAGCAGCAATAACTGTTGTTATGAAGTTGATGATGATACTGCTATATAACTTCACTATAGCAATATTCATAATTTGTGACCAATTTACGAATCTCTATAATAGGTACCGTCAAACAGATGAATGCCATTTCCGATTTTTATTATGATTCATAATATTATCCCTCATGCTCATCTCAGCTTTCCTTTTTAAATATAGTCTTAACAATTTTTTCATTTGAATTAGCCAAATACTAACAAAATCAATATTAATAATAAAGCTAACAAACAATGTTTTATAAACAACACGACACTGACAGCTCTTGAACTCGTTTAGAGACTTGAACGCCAAAAATCGGGCATTCAGAATTTAAAATATTTTAAGCTTGAACTGCGTTCACTTTATGTTGGTGAAATCAAAAGTGGAGTTCTGAACTCAGTTAAACGCTTAGACTGAGTTCAGCGTGAATTGATCACGTTTAATTTCGTTGGTGAAATCCGCCCTAAGGATGGCAAGAGAGTCTAACTGGAGAACAATAACGTCACTGTAGCCATTTACTGCCTTACACATTCTTGCAAAAGGCGAATTGGCTTCCAAAACAGTTCTCCGCGCGATTCTCCTACGCTGGATTCTAGGGTGCACGAAAACTGAAAGGGCAAGCAAGCTGTGGCTGTCTATTTTATGCTTAATGATTTCATTTGGAAATATTACATCAATTAAGTGTCTACCTTTGTCCAGAAAAGTCATGTTAAAATGCTTGAGTCTTTTATTACGAACGTATTTTTTCTTGTTATAAAGTAGTATTTTTGTACTATTCTGTAAATATTATATAACTCCTCTATTACATATGTTTTCTTAAAAAAAACACCTTTATACTACCCACCAACATACACAAACAACAGTAGGCACCTCACACCGCCTCACAACACGAACAAATTCGGCTTACTATTGATTTTTACCAACTTTCTCTTACACACGGCGAAATTATAAGACGAGCCCCGTGTGAAGGTACACCTGGCTACTAGAGGGGGAGCGGTGAGGATATTAATTATACTTACAACAGGGAGATCTGTTATAGTTGTACATTAAAAACTCTTTGCAAAGTGTCTAAGGTTACTAAGGGATCCATAACGACTTTTGTGTTCAAACAAATTGCATTACGGACGAAAGGTTTTAGAATTAAATAATAATTACAATAATTTGAACTGACGCCGACACTGAGGTTTTCACAAGGGAAAGCGAAGCCACATGACGCGTTGTCGGTGCGTTGCGACGTCTGGGCGCTGACACTGCGTCATCCTACATACAATGCCACACGGTGCGTGCGACGACGTGCAACAACGCAACGCACGCTCAACGGACAAGTAGACCAGAGGAACGAAACGGGGAAGAATGTTGCTTGTACTGAAGAAAACTGAAACACCCAATACCGAGACGCTGTGACTCCATAGTAATCGGCGTTGCGTTGCGACACCGCATTGCCCGTGTGGTACTCGGTGCGTTCAAATCATAGCGGTGCGACGACCCAACGCACGAATTGAAAGAAGAAAGTAGTAGAACTCTAGTAGTAGTTGTTGCAAATCTGAGGTACATCATTCCACATAGATGTTATTATGTAGAATGATGTAAATCAGATACTTCAGTTACAAGGTAAACAACTACTAAGTACCTACTGCTTTTAAGTAAATCGTGAAAATTTAAAATCTGCGTTGTTTAAAGTTTAACATCATAGGCTCGTATGCAACATTCATGAATAATATACATATATGTAAATATGATTAAATAAACAATGTATGAGACATGCAATTGTAAAATAAATATACAATATACAGCGTAATACTGAATTAAATTTAGAAACTGCACATGGGCCCATCACTTCAGAGGTAGAAATAGCTCAGGAATTTGAAAACTTTTTTGCTAATATTTCCCTTAAAACTACTGAAACTTTAAATTCCTCACCTGCGCTCTCTGCTGCCTTAATTAGAAAGAATGTAAAAGTATGCCCTTTGGAATTTAGGTTCCAACATACAAACCCCCAGGCTGTTATAAAAACTTTTAAAGATCTTAAAATTAAATTAACAGACGATCTCTGGGGCATGTCTGTAAAAGTCTGTAGATCTATAATCGAAACCATTGCGCCCTATTTAGCTTTTATATTTAACACCAGTGTGGATCAAGGAGTCTTTCCGGATCTCATGAAACACAGTAAAGTAGTTCCTTTGTTCAAATCCGGAGATAGTAAAGAACCCAATAATTATAGGCCTGTGTCAATTCTGCCAGTTCTCAGTAAGGTTTTTGAAAAGTTGATGCTCAATCAAATGTTACGTCACTTTAATAAAAATTCCATCTTTCATGAACAGCAGTACGGTTTCACTAAAGGGCGTTGTACCACTGACGCTGGTGTTACCCTAATAAAGAACATTTTTAACGCCTGGGAGGAAACACAAGATGCCATTGGAATCTTTTGCGACCTCTCTAAAGCGTTCGATTTATTTTATTTTTGGTAAAAACACATGCACAACATTACAGACCCAGATCTAAGTTATTGCACAGTTAAATTTCAATAAAAACAGATATATTTACAATATGGAAGGAATAACAATATATAAGAAATAATACAAAAATAACTAACAAAACAGGTAAAACTAACAAATAACACTCAAATAATATTAATATTGGCACTTCATCTTTCGTCCATCATCTCACAGAATCTCGAACATGCATGACATACGTCTATCCATCTCGCGGCAAACAAATCACACTCCAGTGTCGATGCCAGTAGAGCATTCAGCATTGCGAGCGCGCGAACCAAGGGTGAGTTAGAATATGAAACTGTGCGTGCTGGCGGAACGGCCAACAATCCGCGTCGTCGTGGTCTAAGTTGGTATTTGAATACAGGAGGAACAAAAAGTCTCACAAGCTGACCTACTAGTTCCGGGCAATCAGACTCCCCACGAAGGACACGACAAGCAAATAGAAGTAAAAAGTAATTACGCCTAACTTCAAGAGAGTTAAATTTCAGCATTCCAAGCAAAAATTTTGTAGGATAAAGGAATGGATAATACCCGAACAGTTTCTTAAATAGAAATCTAAGGAATATTTTTTGGACCTTCTCAAGAAGCAAGGCGTAAGTACTTTCATAGGGGTTCCAAATAATTGAAGCTGACTCAAGTTTACACCTCACTACACAGCCATATAAACTAATTTAATGGCCAGAGGGTTGTTAAATTCTCGCATATTCCGAATAGTGAAACCTAGTCTTCGGTATGAATCAGTAGCGAGAGAACGCATATGTTCGTGAAAGGTTAGTCGCGGGTCAAATAACACTCCTAGATCCCTTACCGAATTAACACGGGCAATCGGTTCTGTTCCAAGGAAGTATTGCACATGCCGAGGATTTTGTGCACGACTAAAGGTCATAACACTGCATTTAGCCGTATTGAATAGTAGCTTGTTTTCTATGCTCCATTGGAACACTGAGTCAATGTCCTCCTGAAGGGTTAATGTATCGTCCATCTCTTCAACACCATATATCAACTTGAGATCATCAGCGTAGAGCAAGCACCTGGTATGTTTTAGAACCTTCTCAAGATCATTTACCATAATTCCGAATAATAAAGGTCCCACAATGGTCCCTTGACTAACGCCAGATCGAGTGTGATATGTGTCTGAAATGAAGCAACCATGTCTAACATATTGCTGACGGTCCCGCATATAACTTGCCAAAATTTTTAATAGTTTTGGTGAACATCCGATGTTACTAAGTTTGGCCAGTAACACTTCATTATCTACGCGATCAAAAGCTCTTTTGAAGTCAAAATAGACAACATCAACCTATATGCCTTTATCCAAGTGCTGTGATATGAGATCCACAAGCGTCAATAGGTTTGTACTAACAGAACGGTTCGATCGAAAGCCGTGCTGAGAGTCACAAAGAAATGGTTGAATCTGGTAACTAATCAACTTGTGTAATATGGATTCAAACAATTTTGGAAGTGATGACAGAATGGCTATAGGCCGATAGTTTTCTACATGAGAAGTATCCTTAGTATAGGTTGAACTCGTGAAACCTTCCAACGATGTGGATACTGACCCGTGGAGAGCGCTAAATTAAAAATGTGAAGTACAGGTGTTTTAATGAATTCTTTACATCCCTTTAAGATGTATGCAGGAATGTTGTCTGGACCTACAGCAGAATTTGGTTTTAGTTTATTAATGGCTGATTCTACATCTGACAATTCTATTTTATCAATATGCACCAAGTTTGAATAGTTGTTCTGATCGCAATTGTTATGATTTTTGCAATCAAGAAGAGGAACGTCAGGCAAGAAAACGCTTGCGAAGAAGTCGGAAAAAGCTTTTGCCGTGTCACTGCCGACGTATTCAACCCCATTATACTTTATCCTGGGTTCAAAACCACCTCTGACTTTAAATTCTTCGATTGCGTGGACCATGAGACACTTTTGCTGAAACTAGAGCACTATGGGATTAGGAATGCAGCTCTTGATTTACTAAGATCATACCTAAAAGGTAGAAAGGTTAAAGTTCAAATAAACGGCGTTAACTCATTAGGGTCTGAAATGGCAGTGGGCGTTCCTCAAGGTTCGATATTGGGTCCATTCCTCTTTTTATTTTACATTAATGATTTACCCCGATTACTTCAAAATCAACCGAAGATGGTGTTATTTGCTGATGACACATCATTGATCTTTAAAATAGATCGACGATCACAAAATCTTGACGAAGTGAATAACTCTATTCTTCAGGTCCAAGATTAGTTTACGGTAAATAATTTGGTACTAAATGAAAAAAAACCAAATGTATTAGATTTAAATTACCTAATGTTAGAAGTAGCGAATGTGATATCATATTGAACGGAGAAAAACTGGAATTTATTCATCAAACGGTTTTCCTAGGAATCACTATAGACGAGAAACTGCAATGGGGACCACATATAACCTCTCTGGCGGGGCGGCTAAGCTGGGCCGCTTATGCTGTTAGAAAGATAAGACAGATAACAGATATAGAAACCGCGCGTTTGGTTTATTTTAGTTACTTCCACAGCATTATGTCGTATGGCATTTTACTGTGGGGTCGGCTGCTGACATTGAGTCCATCTTTATTTTGCAAAAGAGAGCTGTCAGAGCAATTTATAATCTCCGTCGCCGCGAATCTCTTAGGGAACTATTTAAAAGGATTCATATTATGACGGTACCTTGCCAATTCATTTATGAAAATATTATGTATGTAAGGAAAAATCTACATATTTTTAACAAGATAAGCGATAGACATAATTTTAATGCTAGAAATAAACATAAAATAGATCAACCATTTTTCAGATTATCTAAAGTACATACATCTTTTATGGGGTACTGTGTTAAATGTTACAACAAAATACCTTGTGATATATATTGAAATTAAATGAGAGAAAATTTAAAACACATATTAAAAGTACACTTTGTAAACAAGCATATTACAAGTTAGAGGATTATATCCAGGACAGGAATGCTTGGAAACATGCTGGTCCAGCTCCATAGGACAATCTAGAGTCTAGACAAAATCAAACTGGTTGCTATTTTTATGGTAAAATCTGTTATTTTTATGATATTGATTTTACATTCTGTGATAACTTATACTCACACACTGACTTATTTTTTTATTTTATTTAGGAAAACATACTTTTATGATGTTTGTAAATATGTGAACACCATGTATCTATCTAATAATTAAGTTATTTTTCATTGCTTAGTTTTTAATTCGTTTTACCTATTATGGTATAGTAATTTTATTCTAGGTGCATCGTCTTCACATGTATATAATCATATAATTAATGTAATCAAACAAAATATTGTAAAACATTTTTAAAAGAGTACCGGTGGACTTTCTTGCCCATTCTTCTCCATACGAAACTACCTTTTGGAAGGGGCAACTAGAATCAATTCTATTTTTTTTTGTAAATTTTGACGTTCAAAAGTGCCTCTTATGTGCCTATTTGAAATAAATGGTTTGACTTTGACTTTGATATTAAGTAACTATATATAATTCTATAGGTACAAGATAAACCACAACATTATAATTAATATAAGTAACCCCATGAGAAACGACACTTGGGCCAAGGGATTGTTTATGAAATACAACCACCCTGCTGGCGCGAGGTGGTTGGTATTGTTAGCAGAGTCCATAATGATTATGGACTCTGCATCACCAACGTTATGACAAGCTATGAGCTTCGCTTAGAAAATAAGGAATAAAAACCTATACTTAAGTTCTTTGCAATGCGTAAAATTCACCCTTATCAGATTATTGCTGTTTCGGTCCAAATTTTATGGATTTTCTCCGCTCTTCCTCTTTATGGAAGCAGCCTTTTAGACAAAATCGATCAAATTATTCGAAGTTCTCTGATATTCATTTTAAAAGTGGCATTGGACGACCGCGCGTGGCTGAAAGCCACACTACCCATTCGTTTTGGTGGGCTCGGCGTCCAGAATAACCTCATTAATACGTACACCAATACTGCTGAGCGTCCCGCCTGCTGGCTCTGGGTTCAGACGCTACCGTTACTACGCTGTGTGACAACACTTTCCGGCTCGCTACAAGTCTGCGTTTGGGTGCTCCCTGTGGGGCTGTCAGTGCGGTGAAGCAATAGACTGACTCGGACGCCATGGCCTATCCTGCAGCAAGAGCGCTGGTCAGTTGGCACGACATGCCAGCATTGGGTTGGGGTTTTCTCACCGCCAGGGTTTCAGCTGTTTTAGAACCCAATGGCTTAGCACGTGACGGTGTGAAGAGGCCAGACGGAATTACCATAATGCTTTGGAAGTTGGGTAGGCCCAAAGGCCTGTCCAGCTCCCAAGGCCAACCAAAGTCTGGGATGCAACCTGTGTCGACACCCTCGCTCCACCCCATCTTCCTAGCATGGCGGGTTGTGCTGGGGCGGCTGCTGTAGGTGCAGAAAACCTCATATGACGCAAATATAATAACCTTATTGGGACCTATTGTTTCAGCTGTTTGGGGTTGCAACACTAGGGCCGTGGCGTCCGAGTACTCATCGAGTATTTCGGGACATCGCTAAGCGGTTGGTCGACTCTTCACGTTCAGATCGATCAGAAGGCTGGCCTATTTTTAGGTCAAAGAGTCAGCATTGCCGTCCAACGTGGCAATGCTGCCAGCCTTTTGGGCACTTTTCCCACTGACAGCGATGTGGACGAATTTTTTGATGCCCAATGAACTCTTCCCTTTTTTCTTTCGTATACTTTTGTACATAATATTAAATATTTTATTGTATATTTTAATGCTTACTTGTTTTTTTAGAAAACTTCAGTAAAGTTTTCCTTAATGTCAAAGACAAATTATTTTTTCAAATAGGCACATAAAAGGTACTTTTGATCGTCAAAATTTGCAAAAAATAGAATTGATTCTAGTCGCCCCTTCCAAAAGGTAGCTTCGTATGGAGAAATCATTATTTTAAAATGTTTTACAATATTTTGTATAGGTACATTAATTATATGTGTAGACGAAACGATGCGCCTAGAATATAATTTGTATACCACTATTGTGGTATACAAATTATATTCTAGGTGCATAGTTATCCAGGGCTTTTGATCTGGTTTCCTTTGAGGTTCTTTGGAAGAAGTTGGAGGACATAGATTTCCCCATGGAACTTATTAACTTGATAAAATGTTGGTATGGAGGTCAGATCAATTGCGTTAAATGGACGGGTTCTATGTCGGAACCATATGGGTTGGAGTGCGGGGTGAAGCAGGGACTTTTTAACCTGTATGTTGATGCGCTGATTATTGCTCTCAGCAGTCATCATGTTGGGTGTCATATAGATGGAGTTTGCCTGAATAATATCAGCTATGCGGACGACATGGTGCTGCTGAGCGCATCGGTTTGTGGCATTAGAACATTGTTGCAGATCTGTGAGGCATATGCTGAAGGACACGGTCTAAAATATAATGTGTCGAAAAGTCAGTTCATGGTTTTTGAGGCCGGCTCTAAATGTCCTATATCAGTTCCACCCATCAAACTGTACGGGGTTGCCTTTGTACAAGTGGATCACTTTAAATACCTAGGGCATTTAGTTACTGCCGGTCTCAAGGACGATACTGACATTGAGAGGGAGCGGAGGGCTTTGTCAGTTAGGGCTAATATGTTAGCCCGCAGGTTTGCACGCTGTTCCAAGTCGGTCAAGCAAACACTTTTCAGGGCTTATTGTACCTCAATGTACACGTGCAGCCTGTGGGTGAATCACACCCAAAAAGCATACGGAGCCCTCCGCGTCCAATATAACAACGCCTTCAGAGCGTTGATGGGGCTGCCGCGACACTGTAGTGCCTCGGGCATGTTTGCCGAAGCCAGCGTCGACTGCTTCTATGCAACGATGCGTAAAAGGAGCGTGTCTCTGGTACGCAGGGTGCGCGGCAGCCCCAACAGCGTACTTAGGATGATAGCGGACAGGCTCGACTGTCCATACATTAGACACTGCAGTGACTTGCACGTCACCTACAGTCGTCGGTAATGTAGGTAAGTGTTGATGGTGCGATGTTTGATTGGTTGTTTTGTATTGTGTTGTAATGTGAATGTATTGTCTGTTGTGTGTATAATGTATTAAATATTGTGTATGAGTCATGTTACTTGAAATAATAAATGAATAATAATAATAATAGTTTTACCTGATGGTAAAAACAATAAAAATGAAGCAATGACATATAAATTAATTATTTGATAGATACATAGTGCTCACATATTTACAAACATTGTAAAAGCATACGTTTTCCCAGTAATAGGTTACTTAAAAAAAAATAGGAAAACGTGTCAGTGTGTGAGTTAAGGTAATCACAAAATCTAAAATAACTGTCATGAAAATAATAAATTATACAATTACATAGCAACCAGTTTGATTTTGTCTAGACTAGATTGTCCTCTGGAGCTGGACGCATGTTTCCAAGCATTCTTATCTTGGATATAATCCTCTAATTTGTAATATGCTTGTTTACAAAGTGTACTTTTAATATGAGTTTTAAAATTTATTTCATTTAATTGCAATATATCACAAGGTATTTTGTTGTAGCATTTAACACAGTACCCCTTATAAGATGTATTTACTTTAGATACTACGTTGCGTTTTGTTTGTGTACGTTACCCCAGCAGGAAAGTGTCTCCTAGATTTATATGAGTGGATCATTTAATTGGTGCCTTAACTGCTGGTGCCTTAGAAGGCCTTGCTGAAATCGGTGTGTATCGCTGTCGACAGATTCTATTAAGGACTCGAGAAAGACAATAAGTTAGTGGCAGTAGACCTTGACGTAACAAAGCCATGTTGGTGATCGCCAAGATAAAGTCTGAAATGGCGTTGGATGTAAGGACAGATCATCGACTCAAATATCTTGGCAAACGTGGAGAGAATCGCGATAGGTCGATAATTGGAAATAGTGTCTTTTTTGTCCGACTTGTACACATTAACGACTTTGGCCGTTTTCCATCCGGATGGGAAGGTTCCAGTAGCTAGCGACACCTTATATATTATTAATAGCGGGGTAACCAAGGCCGATGCACAGGCAGAAATAAATAAGGGTGGGATTCCGTCAGGACCTGCTCCTTTCAACAACAATCAAAACAAACACACACAAACTCGAATCACTCGCGATCAAATAATACGGTCAATGACGAAAATCCCTGTAACTTGCAAATGAATAGTACATGCATGAAACTAACTTTATATTACTGAGAATTTTAATAACGTATGAAATAAAACCTGATGATCTATTTCATATTAAAAAAATAAAAAACCTCGCATTTGGAAATAAATTCAATTCGCGGTTGTTTTACTTTTACTTCGGTCAAAATAGACATCCTAGGTTACATTAATTTGGGCACGCCACAATTGTGGCGATAAGTCCCCTCTTTGAGGAGTGGCTGGAGAGGCGCCACGGCGTCCTTACCTTCCGCCTGACGCAGGTCCTCACCGGACATGGATGTTTCGGGAGGTTCCTGTTTAGGATTGAGCGGGAGGAAACGCCCGGGTGTCACCACTGTGTGGATCGCCCGGAGGACACGGTGGAGCATACGGTGGAGGTCTGCCCAGCTTGGGCGGAGCACCGCCGTGTCCTCACGGAGGCGATCGGCGGCGGCGATCTCTCGCGTCCGGTCCTGGTTCAGGCCATGGTTCGGAGCGAGAGTGCATGGGAGGCCGTCACCTCCTTCTGCGAAGCAGTTATGCTAGCGAAGGAGGAGGCGGAACGCGTGAGGGTGAGACAAGGTTCGCGCCCTCATGCCCCTAGTCGCCGCAGGAGACGCCCCGGGCGTCGGGAGTCGCAAGCCGATTTCCGGCCACCGTAGGCGCGGGCCTGCGGACGGTGAGCGATGGGTAGCTCGCCATCCGATAAGGACCAGGCCCGGGTCGACGGCGCGTTGTGTTCCACGCGCGCCTCAAAGAGATGTCAGCACAAACTGATGGGGTCCGTCAGGACCAATGCCTGCCGGGGTTGCGAGTTTGTCCGAAAGGGATATCGTGGCCCTGGCACACAGGCAACGGAAGGAACACGGGTGGGTTTTAGCCAGTAAAAGTCTGACACGCCCTCCCGCTCCGCCCAGAGCGGGAGAAGTTATTTAATAATTTCCCACCCAAAAAAAAAAAAAAAAAAAAAGGTTACATTAATTCGCATAAAGCAGAATCTTGGTTTGATTGTTTATAATTATCATCATAAAATAAGTGTCAAACGTCCCCATCGATCCCGCACGTACAAAAAAAGTAATTCACAGTCAAAGTTCGCAAAAATGGGTATTTTGCATTTTTCAGCCAAACGGTAAGTTTTATCATAAAAATAAATCGGACAAAAATTGTAGAACATACAATTATTTACAAAAAAATCCGAACACTTTTTTCCTAAGAATCACCGTTTTTTGAGATATAGCGATTCAAAAGTTGCAATCTGCATAACAAACACGTTTCCACGCCTCCTGTGAGATAGTGTACACGGAGCGCTTTTTTTAACGTGGTTTCGCCGGTAGGCCTATTCTATTCCACGGTCCAATGTGCGCTTGTTTAATTAAATAATTATGTTTTTATTTTAAAAAATAATAACTATTGGAGACGATGGAAGCTGTGTAAAACGTAATTAGGGAAAACTATTCATCAGAATCATAATCTTCTACCGTAACTTCAAAATCAGTGTCTTCGTCTTCTTCTTCTAATTTTGATTGCAACTTCTTCAACTGATATATCTCAAAAACGGGGATTCTTAGGAAAAAAGGCGTAAGGACAATTTTTGTAGATACTTTCATGTTCTACTATTTTTGTCTGATGTATTTTTATTATAAAACTTACCGTTTGGCTGAAAAATGCAATAAACCCAGTTTTTGCGAATTTTCACCTTGAATAACTTTTGTTGCACATGCGGGATCGATGTGGGCTTGGACATTTATTTTATATTGATGATATATACAATCAAACCAAGATTCAGCTTTATGCGAATTAATGTAGCCTTACCCTTATTTTTTGGCCGAACTTGACCGGACTTTTACTTGTTTTTTCAGTTTTGTTTTCAATCTGTCAAATAAAAATGATAAAAGGCGGTTATTGTCTCATTTTCACCATCATTATTGAATTACAACCGTGTCGTTAACACCAGAAGAATGTACACGAATCGTCACTATGTTAGAAGAAGGCCGAAGTCAGCAAAGTACAGCAAGAATGTCTGTCACTTTCTACAGTTCAGCGAGTCGTCCCACGCTACCGAGACATGGGGCGGAACATAAGAAGACCAGGAACCGACAGCCTGAGATGTACTATGGCTCGAGAGGATCGATTTATTGTTACGACCTTGCTCCGAAATCGGCTCCTCACGGCAGTTGAAGTAAGAAATCAACTTCTGGAGACCCGTAGAGACGATGTAAGTGAGCGGACTGTAAGGCGGCGGCGGCTAATTTGACCCTACATACACCCGCAAATGGTCCAAATCTTGAAAGGGAACATCGGGTAGCAAGATTACGTTACCCGCGAACACGCATAATGGGGAGACGAAGAATGGCCAAGAGTAATGTTTTCTGATGAATCCAGATTTTTGCTGCATGCACACGATGGGCGGAGAAGAGTCTATTGACGGCCAGGGGAACGTTTTATTCCAGCTTGTTTTGAGGAAAACGTGCCGTTCGGTGCTGGATCTGTTATGGTTTGGGCTGGAATCTCTTCAGAAAGTCACACGGAGTTGGTGCTGATAGAAAAATTGAAATGATACGATAAATCTTTTTTATTATATTTTTAAATGATTCAATTGAGTATATAAAAAAAACCGGCCAAGTGCGAGTCGGACTCGCGCACGAAGGGTTCCGTACCATTATCTATAAAAATGCAAAAAAATCACGTTTGTTGTATGGGAGCCCCCTTAATTATTTATTTTATTCTATTTTTTAGTATTTGTTGTTATAGCGGCAACAGAAACACATCATCTGTGAAAATTTCAACTGTCTGGCTATCACGGTTTATGAGATGGCCTGGTGACAGACGGACAGACAGACAGACAGACAGACGGTGGAGCCTTAGTAATAGGGTTCCCGTTTTACCCTTTGGGTACGGAACCCTAAAAACGTGAAAAGGACACGAAACTAATAATCTTTGCTGACGACACAAATGCGATACTTACAATGGAATTAGAATCCAAGATAAATGCTCTCTTGAAGCTTGTGAACCTTTTTTTTTTTTTTTTGTTGCCGGGTGGAAAATCCTCATGGATGTTCTCCGCCCTGGGGTGGGCGGAGGGGTCTGTCAGACTCTTACTGACTAAAAACCACCCCGGTGTTCCCTTCCCACACTTGCACCGGGGATCTTGAGAGCTAGTATTACTTCCGTGATCCCCGGCTAGTGCCGCAGTGCCGCAGTGCCGGCAGTGTCTGCGGGGGCGTGAGGTGTTAGACCCCCCCGCGACGTCTCAAGACGGCGCGCGTGGAACACTACGCGCCGCCACCTCGGGTCCAGTGTGATGGGGGGCGGCGGACGTCCCCGAGTCCGCCGTCCCTGGACCCATTTAGGGGGGCCGGAAGAGGGCATTATCTGCCTTCTGCCGACGCCCGGTGCGCCTGCTGCGGGCCGGTTGAGCGGACGAGATCTCCCGCTCCCTTTCCGCAGCCTCCTTCTGCGACACGACTGTTTCGCAGAAGGATACCACCGCGTCCCAGGACTCCTCGCTGCCGGCCATCGACTCGATCACGGCCGGCAGCGACAGGTCACTGCCTACTCCTGAGAAACCTTGTGAACCTGGTTCAACTAGTGCAAGCTTTGTGGATGAAATTCTTAATGAGCATGTGGAAGAAATTCTTAATGCCCATATTTAATGAATATGGGTGAAAATTTAATAGTCATGCATGACAACGCCAGGCCCGTATTCTTTGTCCGCGAGTGTAATAAAGGAGATATTTAAGCTTTTTCTTTACCCACTTTGTTACCCTTTTGGTCCAGTTGAGCCAGAGTGCCTTTAAAAGAAAAGGATCTCAAAATAAATGTACCTACAATACCAATCTGTTACAATATGTCATCATAGAAATATATGCCTTAATTTAAAGTTAAAGTAACACTCTTAATACTGAAATGTTGAAGCACATAAGTCTTCTTAAGTAAACTAACTTTATCCGCTCTAAGCTTTTTAATCACCGTTTAAAGTTGCCTACTCACGCTACAATTTATTGTTTGCGCATGTTGCTATTTTCATCATTTCGTAACTACATAACAGAATATGCGCTGACCTCTGCTTTGTGGCGATCGATAGCCGCTGTCCGAGCGCTTCATATGTAGCAGAGGTAGGATTGAATAAAATGTAGGAGGGGTAAGTGTTGCTGCATGTAGGTACTGATTTGGAGAGTTAATGAGTTTTATGTTCCTAGCTTTGTTGCTGTACGTATGCAGTAGACACTAACAACGCGGTTTCTTACTGTTAACGGTACACCAGACTGAATATGTCGCAAAATAGCCATTCCGATACGTAGTACAAGACCTGATATGTTTCTTTTTTTTTTCTTTAATATTTTTTTAACCTTCTCTTATGGCCTAAACTTACTTAATATTCCTTAAGCGGGATGCGCTAAGGCAGCCCGCGAAATTAAAATTTTCTTACGTGTTTTGCAATTTGCAGGTCTGTGTCAGGTTGTATGTTGATCTAAATATGATTCGCGGACATAACAAATATGGCTTTACTTTATTTCATGAAATAGTCATTCAATAGGATTCTACGAAGAGAGTCTAATGATATTGCTGATTCTAATGACAATAATTCCGTAAAGCCATATTTGTTACGTCCGCGAATCAAATTTAGATCAATATACAATCTGTTACTGACCTGCAAATTGCAAAGAACGTAAGAAAATTTTAATTTCGCGGGCTACCTCATCGCATCCCCCTTAACAATTTTGTAGTATTTAAGATGGTTAACTGTTGGTTAACTTCGTGGGCATACATTATTTTTTTTTCTCACTACCTGATTATTAACTGTTTATTTTCGCGAATAAAATAAATAAATAGATGCCTTAATTTTTTATATCGTGCCCACTATAAAGGCTCTTACGGACTCACTTGATATGGCGGGCGCGACAGGCAGCGACATAGAAATTGTGCTACTAGTGCCGCGTCGCGCCCGCGATATTGTACCAGTCTGTACGAGCCTTAACTCGATTGACCACGACCCGAGCTAGGACACAAATGGCGGTGACAGTCAATTTACTGCCTACCAAATGTACCCGTACTTCATTGATAGCCTGATTAAAGTAATACTATCAACAAATACGTCTCGTGTCGTGATATGAAATGTTTATTTCTGTGACTAGATCTTTTAAGACACGTTTACGAGTCAATATTTTAAAACTAGATGACGCCGGCATTTCCGTGCTGATCCCTGAGAAGAAATACCGAAACAAAATCAGAGGTCATGGTCTCTTTTAAAGTCCAAACATTATATTATTAAGATTGTATGTAAGTCTAACGATGCAAGGCTATGTCTGGAAGGGCTTTTTGAAGAAAGAGCCTGTTTTCTCCGGATATTTAGACACTGTCTCACCGTCCTTGTTTTACTCTAGGACCCGCTATATTGGTACGTTAGTCTGATTTACCGCTCGGGTGCCCTGACGAAGCGATCTGTCTCCTGTGTCGTCACATCGCGACACATAATTTATTGAAGCCACTGACTCCCAGAAATCGCCTGAGGGATTCGGCTGTGTTTTGTTTAATCTTAGTCAACTTATTCTGAAGATAAAATGGAGATGAATTGTAAAAAGAGAACATTAATTTCATTGATATGTTCGTCTCTGATTTGCTGAGAAAAAAAATGGTGATTATTCTTTTTAATGGATAATTTCTTTAAGGCGGTGCTGATATTGATGGCCTATGTTCAGTTAGAGACAGCGATACCTCCTGAATGAATTTAAGAACATTCAGAATATTGTCAACGGGAAACGAAAGAAATGATGATGAGGCATGATACATAATAACAAACATAACACACACTTATAGATAGATAGATAAAACATTTATTCAGTGCACACAAGAGACATAGCACAACACACAATAGCACAATAAAATAATAGATATCAACTTATAAGAATTTATATCAAAAACAATAAGCAAAAAAAGAAGAACATACTAGAAATGGCGACACTAAGACTTAATTCTAATTAATTAATAGTATTAGGTGCGGTGTGCGTCTCATATATAATGTTTAATAACGTTTTAAAGTTTAGAATTCATAGATCATATCTAATTATATCATATAAATATTATCAGACTTTTCACCACACTCTTTCAGTGTTAAAAATGATAACGGTACAAATTGAGTCACCAAGAGTTACCACCATAATTAAAAGGATCGGTGCCCCACAAATGGGGTGATTCGCCTCCTCCGGTGACAAAGCGATGGTCAAATTAATCACCGGTGATAAATTATGCTGTTAATTAATTTGTGGTTGGTGATTAATCTTTGTTTTTGGGATCTCTTCAATAAAGTTCTACAGGCATTATTACTAATGTAAATGTCCTTGTTAGAGAATCATGATTTGATTTTTACCAATAAAAGGAAGAAGTTAAAAACAATAATTCCACATTCACTTACAACAAGAAACAACTGTTCTACATAATATTCGACACTATTATGACACATTGTGAAGATAAAATAAGTTGAAATAACGCAGTCACAAGAGCATAGCATCACGCCTATAAATTCTCCACCGAGGTAGGCAATACCCAGAGAATTCATGATTTATATTGTAAACCCCATGTCATGGCAAACGAGCCTCTTCGTATGCCACTTTGTATACTAAAAACCGACCCCAAAATAGTTGGACAAAAGGTGGGATTTTGGGGTCGGTTTTCAGTCTAACCGGATGCAGCTAAATACTAGTATTTTACTTGGAGCCACTGCCTATCTGACCTCCACGACGCAGTCACTGAGTAGCACGATACCAGACGCACGACACGATGGCAGAAGAGACTATTGCCCTATAAATATAAAAAATATGCCTCAACACAAAAGCATACCACCAACCACCAACTTCGCCATTACTCCACAGACCACTTAATTCGTTACTCACAAACCATAAGAGAGACATCTAAACTGGCCCTCCTGTCCGCTGTTCCGCCGATCACGTAGCTACTTCGACCGTTAAGTCTTACAGCTGCGTCCCTCAGAGGATATTGCCACTAACTCTTAATATGGCCAAACTGCCCCCGTGAGGGAGGCAGGAGGCGTTGCAAGGAGAATGGACACTTACGAGCGCAGTTCTACTGTGTTTATTTATGTGTTTATAAGATAAGGATACGTAAACGAAGTTTGTACAATAATGTTGAAGAAGTTAGAAATGCCTTGGTTCCATTACAGCCACGTTGCAACAACAAGCTTGTGACCCGATCCTTAATAACGGAACCAGGGAAGGAAGAAAAAAAGTGGATAAAACAACATCAGACTGTATTCCTAGATGGAATAGGCAGTGTTATACTGTATAGGTACCACATACCGCCAGTTATATTTTAATTCCCATTTCACACATGTAAGTAGGTACCCTGCAGTGCTATTCTGGAACCATCTCACCGTGAAAACTTAGATGAAATGAGCGTGGAGTGAACTGTCAGTGTCATCCCACCTGATGCTAGGGATGGACCAAAGACTACATTTACAATCATAATCGAGATTTTGAACAGAAACTCAATTTTGTTTTTGTACATTACATTGAGTTTGATAAAATTTCTGTTTTTCTAATTTATTTAAAAACCCCTTAAACGGTAATGTTAAGACATATAAATAATAGCTTTGAAATAACATAAAATTATCAATAGAATTAGCATAAAAATATTATTGAAATCTCGATCATGATTGTAAATGTAATCCTTGGTCAATCTCTAGCATCAGTGGAATGACACTAACAGCTCACTCCACGCAAGAATTCACGGTGAGATTTTTACAGAATCATAGAGCAGTGTGCGAGATAGAGCGCGCGAAGTGTAGTTCGCCTTATCGCGACAATGTGGCCCCAGCACAAGAAAATCCAAAGCCTTCTATTCAGCTCTCTGGTCACGTCTGTCATCGTTAGATCAGTCAGATCACGATTCAACAGACTTCAGCCTGAAGCTACAGAATAACCTAAATACACATCACTTGTGCTCTCACCCCGCCGTTTTCAAAAACTTGCATTTAATATTTATCGGGTTTTATAAAAGTAAATATAAACCACTTAATTTTAGTGATAAGTTCGCACATCAAAGTGCATGCGAAAAACGTTATTTTTAATAAACTCGGCGAGTAATTTTAAATATTACACATAACTTCTGAGGGTAGTCTGCACCCCTTTAATTCAATTATCTTCCCCTAGT
Organism: Tiliacea citrago; assembly: GCA_963921375.1. Classification (NCBI taxonomy): domain Eukaryota; kingdom Metazoa; phylum Arthropoda; class Insecta; order Lepidoptera; family Noctuidae; genus Tiliacea; species Tiliacea citrago. Next base: position 26,869,215 of record OY992790.1, on the reverse strand, counting down.
CTTGTATGTACAGATGTTGAGGAGTCAACAATCGTATTAGTAATGGTTAAGGGGATAACACAACATTGTAAGATGCTGCTTCACCATATGTTTGAACGGTAGATGTTATTCAATTTGTGGTCTATGATCCGATATCCAGGACTCATTGAAATCCGCAGAAGAGAACGGCATGGCTAGATTAACAAGTATCAAGGCTTGCCAAAATTCGACAACATGTTTGCGTTACGGCTCACTCCCTACAGAGGAGGAAGCCATGTCCAAGTAGAAGAAACATTACAAGCCAATTATACTATGCTAATAAAGAAATAATTCTGCTTAATTTATGCCTTAAGTTAATAGATATATGGAGGGGTGACCTCGTTCGTTTCATACTTAATGGACCTTTCATGGTTCAGAGAGAACATAAAACTGTCGGCCAGGGTTGTAAGTGTTGTAACACGATTATCGCCTCTAAAAGCAATCGTCACAGACGAAGGCAACATCTCGAAATCAATATTCGCCATTCATAGCGGCGACGGCGACGCCGTGACGCTTAAAAAAGAAACATCTGAACGACTTTCCACAAAGATTCTTTCAATCTTGATAAGAGTTTAGCGCAGTGAACACATCCGGCTGATAACGGTAACACTTTTTGTATTGAACTACTTAGTTATCGCTAACTCAGAAATTCGTGGAAACCCGATAAGCGTGGCCTTGTACTAATAAGAAGAATCTAATTACGGGCGTAGGACGGCAAAACACTTTTTCCTACGTTGAAACTTGTTTAGAAATAGGTATTTTAGTTGAGCACCTAATAAGGGTTCGTTGGGAATTTTCTGGGAATTGTAACCCCCAGCTATCTTACCACGTCCACGTCCAACCACACGCAAAAATAGCAATAGGAATTTCTAGGTTGCGAAATGTATTTATCTAAAAAAGCAATGTACATTAAATGGTATTGGGATGGTAATGTACATTAAATGTGTATTAATAGAATTGTAATGTACATTACAACTTATACATAGTACATGTTATACATTTTCCGCGGGGCTGCCTGACCACCAGCCAGGAAGCAAAGAACCTGCTATCTGCTTATCAGCCACTGCGACCTTACAGGAAGAGGCAACTATGAAGACATTACAGTCAGCAGTCAACTAACAATACAACAATAAAGCCGCCCAAATGCCTGACGGACTTCGCACATTTAAGGTTCCAAATGTAGAATAAAGCCGTCCGAATGGCAGAATTATTCATAAGCAGTAGCTGAGTGACCTGACCCGTAGCAGAGGCGTGCGGCCGCCCGCATCCCTTCTGTGCTACGCATTTGACCGCAAAATCAAGTTGGTTGTAATAGGAAAAGTGAGGGAATTTCAAAGAAAAAATCGAATTTATCATTATATTGGTATTTGTTAGTAAAATGTACGTAATATTAAATATTATCACCACATTCCAAGTTCAATGGGAAGTTAAAAATTTCTTCGAAACAAAGCTTTTTAAAAAAAGCTGACTTTGGTGGCTTCTCATTTCTTTGTTTTTCAATATTTTTAAAACAAAAATACAGTATTTATCTACTCAACTATACCCACCCACTGGATGGGGAGGCTAAAAGTTTTTTTCGCGGTCCCCTTAATCAGTTTGGGAGCCTCCCCTTATTTTTTTTTATTTTTTAACAATTTGTGAAAAGATCAAGACTCCGACTGTTTGGCTGTAAAACCTGTGCGACAGAGGACGGGCGGACACGCGACTGGCAGCAATAGGGCTCTGTTTGGACCCTTCGTGTACGGAATCCTAAAACCAGCACATTTTATCCTCTTTACAATCAATCTTCTTTACAATCGATCTTTAAATCTTTCTCTTAATCTAGCTGTATGGCCTGTATGCTAGAAGCTTAGTTGTGGAATTAGGCGTTAATCTCTGCGGAAATCCATGACAACTAAATAAGATGAAAAAAAAAAAGATTTAGTTCCGCAATAAGTCCAATTTAGAATGCGGCACCATCCTGCGCGCCCGCAGAAATATGCACATGCAGAAGATGCGGTCAATATGCAACATGCAACCCAAACCTATACCTATGGTAGAAGCTGTTATTCTAAGATTATATTTTGTTGCAGCATGGGGCGAGTCCCTGCTGTCGCTGCCGAAGCGTTGGCTCAGCACCCAGGTGTATGGGTCAGACGACGAGGACTTTCAGGTATGATCACTTGTCTATAAACTGTCACAAATGTAAGATAACCTCATTGTTAAAAGATGTTCAAGTCTGAATTTTCACTCTTAAATTTTGGCCTCAAACACTATCTCTAAATAACTTGACAAAGAACACCGAGAGCTGATAGAGAATGTCTTGTGGCCAGGGGCCGATTCAGGATTTCATTTGGGGGGCGGGGAAATTCTGACAAGGTTCGGAACTATAGAAATTCGGCAATTTTCGGCTTATCTTTTCGATTTAACTTTAAGTTAAATGCATGAAATTTGATAGGTTAGCTTTTCGGTCAGAAAATAAATAAGACAAGCTTCTTACCCACAAAAAAATCCCCGAGGCCATTTATGTCTAACTATTACAGATATATAGTTGTTATTATTGGTTAGCAGGTGGCGTTCTATAGTTTCCGCCTACCCCCATGGGAAGAAGGCGTGAGTTTATGTATGTATGTGTGTGTGTATTACAGAAAGTCACAATAACCCTTTTATTCAAATTAGTCAATCAAAACACGGGTAGAATCGAAAGATTTCACATTCAGACAGAAACATAACATTCTATAAAACAGGTGAATTTCTACTTCTCAGCTAATAAACAAAGTTAGAACAAGCCTGCAATACTTTAGGCTCACTAGCAAGCAAACCAACTCGTAAGTTCCACGTCCACTTTGGACCTTGAAATTAACATAAATTCTTAAAAATGCAAATTAGACTCCTGGGTTGAATTGTGAAAAACGCTGACCACGTAATTTTCCATCAAGCGATAGGTTACATACCTACCAATTTTCATGGTTTTAACTACAAAACTAAGTAACGGAATTCCTATACCTCAAGGGATAGATTTGCAAAAATACTTAGAATCTAATATAATAATGAGTAATATAAACTTATAGTACATTGTTTTATATATCATCAATAGTGTTTGTTTGCAGCGCACGCCAATTAATGAATTACCTGTACGGCAAATTTTAGATACCTTTTTTTTTTGGGTGGGAATTATCAAATAACTTCTCCCGCTCTAGGCGGAGCGGGAGGGTGACTCAGACTATTACTGACTAAAACCCACCCGTGCTCCTTCAAATGCCAATTTGTGATACCTTGGGTTACTTTATTGTAATTTTCGTAGGGATCTCTAAATTTTTTGTAAAATAAAATACACCCCATGCTAATCGTTGATAATGTATCTTTCTATAGGTGAAAGAATTTTCAAAATCTGTTATTCGTTTTTGAGTTTATCCATTACAAACAAACAAACAAAAAATCAAATTTTCTCTTTCAAAATCTTTTCTGTTTATAATATTAGTATAGGTATAGATAAGTCCTGGTTTCCTCACGACGTTTTCCTTCACCAATGTCAGTGTTGTACAAGATAAACTTAGAAAGACCATGTGAAATGAAAAAGTCACATTGGTACTTTCCTGGATTTGAGTCCACAACCTCGTGCATGAAAAGCGAAGCTTTAACCACGGCGCCATCACGACAACCGGCCAGTTCCTTATAGAAATAAGCCTAAATCTCATTCCAGAATGTGCAACTGGCGAAGCTACCGGTCCCGGAGCTGGAGACGACGATGGAGTCGTACCTCGAGTTCGCCTCCGTGGTGGTGAGCCAGCAAGCGCTGGAGCACTCGCGGGGGCTGGTGCGGGGGTTCATGGAGGAGCTGGGCCCGCGCCTGCAGGAGACGCTCACGGATAGGCAAAAAGAGATGGACAACTGGGTAAGACAGCCGAATAAGAGCTATAGTCTGTTGTTTTTGATTTTATTGATATCAATAACACGCTGCTGGGTATTGTTTTAGATTTCTTTATTTTTGCCAGCGTATGCACTACACTGCTACAGGAACTTTTGACGCTCGAATGACGTAGACAGGCTGTTGGTAAACATTTGAGCAATTCTTTTGTGAAAGGTCACTTGATTATTACATATTGAACAACAAGATGGCGTCGTTAATCTTGGCCGCGCGCCGAAAGAACCTTGTAGCGCTATGGCCGAATGTGGAATAATCAAAGCTATACTCTGTTGTTTATGCATATTAGAAAATCAAAACTTTCTCGAGCAAATTTCAAAAGAACAATAAACGAAATAACAAAATTTAAATGACCAAATGTTTTATTTAGAAAAATTTTAAAATCCCAATGTATGTGACATCAAATGAACGACTGATAAAAATTTGCTAGATGTAATTTGAAAATATCAAATCATTACTAATCAAATTACATAATCACAAATGACGACTGAATAAATTTGCTAGATGTAAATATAAGTAAAGTCATTAAGTTGTGCTACAAAAGTTAGTGACAGAAAAGAATCGCTGCAAAACCGACTCCACGTAGTCTTGTCTGCCCTACCCCTAGAGTGTAATTTAATAAAAGCCCGCGTAGGCGCGGAGTGGCGAAGCGGCCCGCGAGCTGAGGAGCAGGTGGTGAGCCGCGGCTACGGCCGGCGAGTCAGAAACGACTAGATTATATAGAAAAAAATATGGAAAAAAATAGATTATTTTTATCAAGAACCGAACTAGTTAGACGAGGTTAATTATAAAAAAATAAATGGTTAGGTTAGGTTAAAACTGTGACCTCCTACGCATGAGCCGAGCGAGTGAAGCGAGCGGTGCCACGGCAGCGGCCGGCGAGTGCCAGAAACGACTAGATAATATAGAAAAAAATCGGTTGTCTACAACGCCAATAATCCATTTTATCCAGTAATCCATTCAATCATCAATTTATCCAGTAATCCATTTTAACCTTTAAACGATTTGGTCAATAGTGTAATAAATAATTTAAACATTCATATTCCAGACTTTGGTCAGCTGAACTTTTGATCAAATGACCATCGTTATTTTAAACGTTGTTGATTTGTACGTTGTTCTTTTGAAATTTGCTCAGGAAAGTTTTGATTTTCTAATATGCAACCAATATCTAAGACTGGATGTTGGTGTCGTTCATTTTTAACCGACTTCTAAAAAAGGAGGAGGTTCTCAATTCGGATGTTTGTATTTTTTTTTTTTATGTTTGTTCGCGCATTACTCCGTCGCTTGGCAACCGATTTGAAAAAATCTTTTTTATACTTCCGTTCTTCCTTCTTCTTCCTTTGGGTATACTTCCCAAATGGTCCCATGAAAATTTTATCGAAATCGGACAAGCACTTTTTGAGAAATCAACAAAAATCTAAAAATGTATCTACATTGTCTACATTGACGATCATTTCGTTTACTCTGCATTGCGTTATTTGTTCGCGCATAACTCCGTCATTTACGAACCGATTTGGAAAATTGTTTTCGGCACTGAAAAGTGAAAAATAAAAAACTTTTTACAAAAAAAAAATAACCGACTTCAAAAAAACACTACAAAGTGAAAAATAACTTTAATTTCGGAAGTCGGTGGCATAAAACTAAAATACAGATCCAAAGACACCGAATTCCGAAATTAAAGTTATTTTTCACTTTGTAGTGTTTTTTTGAAGTGTTATTTTTTTTTTTGTAAAAAGTTTTTTATTACAAGTGTACCAGTGGTTGTACTAGGTATTTCCTGTCACTTTTGGTAAAAAAAAATATGTGACACATGCTTCAGAGTTTCCTCTTCGAAATTAAAATGTTCTTACGTTATTTGCAATTTGCAGGTCAGTGTCAGGAATAGAATAGACTAGAATAGAATAAGTACTCTTTATTATGTACACCAGTGGTTCTCAAACTTTTTTGGAGACGGAACCCTTTTCCAAAACGAAATATTTGACGGAGCCCTAAAGTAATCAAAAATGGTTTTATGTGTATTCTTCATTAATAATCATATTACTTGACATTAAAATTTACATATTTTTTTACTTTTGTTGAAATATTTAGATTGATATTATGTTACTCAGGTACCAGAGTAAAACAAAATATAGTAGGTAGACACTCCTTTAGTATTATTTTTTTATTCTGATCAGTATTTTTGCGGAACCCCCACAGAGGCTTTGCGGAACCCTAGGGTTCCACGGAACACACTTTGAGTATGGCTGATGTACACCATAAAAGTTACAGATATAAATGTTGAAATTTTACATAGGGTGACACAATGGGCGGTCTTATCGCTAAAAGCGATCTTTTACAGACAACCTTTGGATGGATTAAAGGGAGAAGGAGAGACAATACTGTAGGTAGTCAGTGGTGTACTATTTATATGTAGGTACAATAAATACATACATACACAAAGCATACACTTATCTATATAAATATATATATATATAATATACAATAATAAACATGAAACAAGAGCAAGGAACTGTATTCTGTAATGATGCTGTTTAAGAAGAGAGAAAGTGTTTTTTACCAGAATTTTAAAATTGGACAAAGATTGAGCACGCCTTATCGACACGGGCAAGGCATTCCATAACCGTACTGCTTGAACTGTAAAAGACTTGTCATAAAAACTGGTAGAATGCATCGGCAACTCTAGTCTCAAGTTTTCCGATGACCTCAGATATCTATTATGTGTGTCATGAAGGAACTTGAAACGCTCTTTAAGATAAGAGGGGGTTTTAGGATTGAACAGAATACTGTAGAGCTGAAATAAGATATGAGAATTCCGGCGAAGACGTATTGGTAGCCACTTGACTTGTGTATCTTGATCAAAATATGGTTCGCCACCATAACAAATATGTATTTACAGAATTATAGTCATTAAAATCATTAATACATTTCTCCAAGTTAGATTTGTTCCGTAGGAACTTTTTCATAAGAGATTTGTTCTTAAGGAACAAATCCAACTAACCTGCAAATTGAAAAAACCGTACAAAAGTTTAAATTTCGCGGGCTGCTACTGCGGATCCACCTCAAACGCTATTGATGACATCGGCGTTTGCGTGAACTTCTCCACACAGCAATTTTTATTCTGCAGTGAAGTCTTTTACACTACGACAGATTATTCCACAAAAAGAGGCGTTATATTTAAACTTAAATCAAAAGTAATGAAAGCTGAAAACGTCTTTCGTTTCTTACCTAGGCTACCTATAACCAATAACATTGCATTGTGTTCTAAATAACAAAGGACCAGCATAACCAAGTTGCCTTGTGTTGCGATTAACAAAGTTCAATACAATTTGTCTGCACGTGGTAACATTAATGTTTCCTTTATCTCCCTTCATTAAAACGTTAAAGATCTTCACCATTTTAAAGAAATATATAGAGGTTCAGCAAATAAAACTCAAAACGCGCCAAAACGCTTATCTGAGCTGTTAAAGTTTTCCTTTACAACCCAAAACATAGTTACGGCAACTCTATTGTTCCAACTACTCGGCCGCGCTCAGCCCTTCCAACATGACGCCTTTACAACTACCTACTTAAAATGAAAACTAAACCTATAATAATTCTTCTGTGCGTCATAGCTCAAGTGCTTCAAACTAAAGGATTGATACAACTCAAGAACTCATTAGCGACCAGTGACAGCCCGCTGTTGATGAAGATCCTACAACTGGTGGACGCCGCGACCAATGACGAACATTTACTTCAAGTAACGCTCAAACTGTTGCGAAGTCTTTGTGTTTGCATGCGAGAAACTTTGAATGCGAAGGAGGGTTACTTTAATATTGGCAACCATTCTTTAGAGCCCGGCGAATCTAGCGGCAACGAGGGTAAAGTATACGACCTCTATAGAAATATATATAATAACACATGCTTTAATTTAAGACAAGAATTGACCAATCGTACTCATAAATTCATCTACGACGAAGAATCTGCGTTTTTGAATCACACCAACTGTGGAAAAGATGAAAAAAATGAAACGTACAATAAAAAAGAAGACAGTGGCAAGTCTTCCGCTGTGAAACACTCATTACCATCAAGAATAGAACAAGTATTATTCAAAGCACTCATAGAAACCAAGGATCTCCATGAATATAGATTAAGAAGGTACGATATATTTGGTAAAGGAACGAAACATACAAAAAGTACTTTACAAGACTGCCTTATAGTCATACTGACTTTACATCCAAATGAGCAAGAAATATCTTCAAGAAAACACAACATCGATGAAAATTATTTAAACAACATACTTTATACAAAATCACCGATAGATGTAGATATAATAGACACTAAGCATGATCAAAAACGTAAAGAAAAGGATGAATCTATCAAAGCAGAAAATTTTGCTGAGTGTAATTTACAATCTCTTTACAATTTTTTAACTGAAAGTGATCAAAAGAATCTCATACAGGTGTATAAATATATTCGTAAACGTGATACTATAAAGATATATATAGAAGTAAATATAGAACAAAATTATACTGATCTAATTGATAAATGTTGTGAAAATGGTACTACTATTCCACAGTGTAAAAAAGATGTAATAAATGATTTCATAACGCAATCAAACTTTCTTGACGATAGTTACATAAATACTATCACCAATATTAATAGCCTTGTAAAACAATACGAAATTAAATTAAATGATACCACGCATCATAAAATATCTGCCACAACAGTCCAAGATGAAAAGAAAGAAGGAAACATAGTCATAGAATCTACAACAAAGCCAAGTACTAACGTTAATCGAATAAATCACAAAGAAAATTACATGCAAGTGTCAATTATAAAATCTGACGAATCTAGCAAACTTGGCGAAGTTACTGAGGCTATTGTATTACTTAATGATTTTTTGTCAAAACAAAATACAAAAAGCTATTTGCAAACTCATCAAACTGATAAAACTGACTCTGATAAACCGCGGATGGATGTTGCGTTAAAAGAAGAACTACAGCAAGAGATCACTACTATGAACTCTCCAATCAATATTAGCACCGCATTGGATGCAAAAGGCCAAGAAGAAAAATGTCAACATGAATCTAAAAGTTCACTGCCACTTTATGAAAATAATAAAGTTGTGAACACTGAAAAATATATATTTGAAACTACGATGATCTTCAAGCAACAAAGAACCAGCAACAACAAAGAAAAAAATGAATCAGTAGGTTTCACCTTGCCAATTTCACAAGAAAAAAATGAAGTTAAAGAAGAACAAGCATCAACTTCAAGAACTGATATGGAATATGTTGTCAACAATACTTTTCCGATTGACTCTTCTTCAACAAATAATGACTTAAACACGGAATTGGTTACCGTTGATGTTATGCAAAACACAATTATTATAGCCAATCGAGTTAACAGTACAGTGACACCAACACTTAATGATAATGACAAATTGACAGAATTTACATCACGGACATTAAATACTAACAAAACCTTAATACCTGTTTCAAGAATAACTCAAAATACTGAAAATTATTTCGAAACATATTTAGTTGGACAGCATAAAACAAAATTCAGTGACAGTAGAAGTGTAATGAATGCATTTACGGAGAAAAGTACAGAAACAACACTACATTATTCTTTACGTCCTGATATGGTAAGTTTTACAAATAATACGACTTTATCGACAGATTTAGGAACAAAAGTCAAAGGTATACCTCGAGAATACTTTGTTACTGACCACAGTACGATACAAAACAATATACCTTTAGAAGACTTAAAAAGAGCGAAGAAAGATTCAAAATATGAAACTACAGATCAATTTATAACTTTGCCTACCCTAATTCCAATATTTGACGGAGAGCAGACGGAGAGCAGCAATTTACAAAGTATTCCTGAAATTTTAACTCCAATAAAGTCAACGAATGTCACAAGAATTATTGATGACAGTGAAGCCAAGAATAAAACAGCAGAACTATCTGCATCAGAGGAAGGTAAAGCTGATTTTATCAATGGAGAACCAAATAAGTTAACGACCAAGAAATATAATAAATTGACAAAAAGTGTGAAAGAAATTGAACAAAACGTTTTTTTTGATATATCAACATTAGATAACATAGTGAAGCAAACACAAACATTATTAACCTTCACTTCAGATTTACCTGAAACAAAAAATATTTCAGAAACAATAATGAAAGCTAAATATCAGAATATACCAACAAATACGACTCTCAAATCGTTAACAACACTTTCTTCAGTCGATGTAATGAAATTTTACAACCAATCAATTCGTGATGATACGGAAGGCATAAATACTGACGAAATAATATACGTTAAATCAATGAGTACGGTTGCTTCTCATGTTACGGTTGAGGAGCCTTATGAGCACACTGTGCAAAAAATAAGAACGAACGTTACAAAAAATTACATAATGGAAATATCACCCACAGAAACAACATTAAGTCAATCCACCCAAGATATCAGCAAATCAGAAGCTAAGATCAACATTAATTCTGATATATCCGACGATTTTATTGGTGAGGCAAAACCTAATTGTAATTATACAAATCCTGGAACTGAAAATAACAACAAAAGTTACATGATAACTAGCTTATCTGTTAATACCGAAGACAATAAGGTTACTGCACAAGGTACAGTTCCAACTTTTATACGAAATGTATCTGACAATGAAATAACCATGAGAAGCATAGGTACCGTTACATCTAAAGTGGAACTAGGAATGACAATAGGCTCTGATAAAAAAGTGTCTAAAAATATAATAACTATATTTCAAAATATAATTCCTACTAATAATGTGGCTAGTACTGGATCTATAACAAAATCAACATATTTTCCAAAGCCTCTAACAAATAGGGATATACTTGATAAACAAAATAATGAATCGACCCAATTCTTTTACACAGCAATCAGCACTGAACCGTTTGCTGAAACTGAACGTGAAGCTTATACAACAACACCTTCAGCTTCAAATAAACATTCCGCAACTATTCATTTTTCAGAATTTAACACGACAAGCGAAAACATTAAACGTACTAAAGGTTCTGGAAATATGATCTCAGAGTCAGTAAATAAAAAAACTGTTAGTGATACTACTGAAATACATTTTGTTGATAATGAATATGGGATGGAAAATTATATTGAAATTCCAGAAATCCAACAATCTCCGATAACAAATACACTAAGTGAAAATCTGGTCATTAAAACGAACGATACTAACTTTGTAACTGAACCTTCAAATAATAACGAAAATACTGATCTAGAAATCACATCCGTTGTAGGGGTGAACAGAAGTAAAACCTGTGAGATACTATTAACACACCATGAATCAGAAAATGAAATGACTCTAGCATTCGATAGCACTTTTCAAGTAACAACTATTTCAGAAATGGAAAGGATAAGTGACGAACCATCGAAGAATAAATTAAAAGTACTAAAGAGTGATTTGAAAGCATTTCCACGAGGACAATCAATCGTGAACAACAAACTATTAGACAAAGACGTAACCTTGCATAATTATACATCACCGGAAGAGACTTTCACATTGAAAAAGAATATTAGTTTAAATATTAAAACAAATAAAGACTCCTTAAAAAAAGTTGATAACAACGAATCGAAGATACTTTCAAACCAAAATGCGAGTTCAACAGCTAAGTCTCCATTATCAAATGGTTCAACTTCCGCAGAAATAACACCAAGTGAACTTCTAGAGTTTACTCGTGAAAATATCACAATAAACGCAAATATTTCGGCTGATGATATATTGGCAAAACACAAGGGTGCATTTGTACATAAAGAATTAAGTACGACCCCCGAAAATGGAACGAAACGGCCAACTAATAACATCACCAATAACACTTTTATTAATTATTTTTATTCAACAAACAATTTTACACCAGAATTAAGTAAAACAGTCGATATGGAAGTCCCTACTATGAGCATGATAGCACAAAATAAAAATCAGACGGATGAATTTCTTACAATGCCAACATCTACAATGGCTATGGGGTCTTCACTAGAATCTATAAATCATGCCACTATAAAAACTAAAAACATAGAGAAAATTATTGTGGCAAGTGCTAAGAAGAAACATCATCATACAAACTTAATAGCAGATGATAATATGACAGACAAATTAATTCCATCCTCTACAAATACAGAAACTACAACGAGGAACGTATCACGTCATGATGAAATTTCTTATTTTGGAAATTACGGTACGAATTTAAGGCAGGGAAAAATACGAAACAAATTTAGTACAGATAACATTGACATAAAAGAAGCATCAAACAGTTTATACACAAAGGCTGAACCAATAATCACCACAACACACAAGACCTTCCATGCAAAGAACTGGTCGTCTCCACAAATATTAACCTATAGCGGGAACAAAAAAGATATTACCACTACAGTATCAGGACCTCAAATCACAGACTTGACGAACAACTCAGATGTAGAAGAATTTAAGAAATCAACTTCATTCACCCCAGAAACAGTACTCTCAGCTATGCAAGTATCGACGCCTGCCACTTTAAATTCAACGGATGTATTGCAAAATACTACAATAAATAAGCAATTAACACTATCAGACATGAACACAAAGCAAATACTAGAAAACTCTTTAATGGAAACAACACAATACTCTTTCATAGAAACATTTCAAACAACTCAAGTAGATGCACAAAATCACGCAACAATGACAGCCTCAATATTTGGATCAAATGAAACTACGATAATAGAAGATTTAGGTGAGCCCAGTGCTACTCTAACATCACAAGTAACACATTTTGTAAGCAAACAATTTAATAAAACTGATCAGTTGTTTGAAAAAGAAACAGAATCCTCAATAGACACAAGGACAAGCGAGTTAGTGAAAATGCAATTTAACTTCGATAAAAGCAAGATTACGCCCGCTTATGATATTACTAAATCAACCATTAACGGAACAACTGGTAGCAGTACAGAATCAACTTTTTATAAACCTCACAAAATGGAAACTACCTATATAAATGAACCCACTTATGTGACGGAAAACACAACACTATCAGGAATATTATCAAAAGGTATTTCAACGTTCACGAAAGCAAATAAAAACTATACTGAAAATTTAAATGCCAAACGTCCAAAAAATATAAAACGGAAAATAAAATCAAAAAGTCCTATTGCATTTGAATTAAACATTCGTGTAGGTGTAGAAGCGAATAAAGACGGAATTCATTTTTCAGTACTTGATGAGAAGGAAACAGTGTACGACAAAAGTGAATTACGATTACCAATAACAACTTATTTCGATTCAAATTGGTCTGGTGGTAATGGCACTAATGAGACTTTACTGAAGTCTGAAATAAATTTTGCTGATGAGACTAAAATTAATAATACAGCATCGTTAAATGATAAAACAAAAGATACCGTTTTGAAAAACATGAACCAGAGTCAGAGGTCCAATTATATTAATAATGAGGATCTGAGTCGAATTGCCACAATCATGGATAAACTGTCTAAGAATCCGACGGTGGTAAATACAAAATTTCCGCAACATACGAAAACACGAAAAACATTTGAAGGGCTAACAAGAATTAATGACAAAATACAACCGCACCAAATTCATAAAACCAGTTTTAATGCGTCTCCAACATCAATTCATAATAATTTTACAAATATTAGCAAAATGCCTAGTACTCTAACTGAAGAATCACTCGCAATTAATCATATTCAATCAATTTACAAAGAAGATATTGAAAAAATACAAGAAAGTATGAATAACACAAAAAATGAAAACATAAGCGCGACAGACGTTCTAAAAAAGTTTTACAAAGAGATAATAACTGTTCCAGTAGCAGGAAATATTGACAGTTCAAGGTTAAACATGTCGGGGGATAATAGTACCTCACACAAGAATGAAAATCAAGAAGACTTAGAAGCTGGCTTTGCAACATTATTTCGCGCTAAAACTAATTTAGTGAAATCTGAACCAAAATTAAATAAAAATAAAACAAATAAAACTTCAACTATAATAAATAAAAAATTTGACAAGTTGCTTATAAAGATACTGAAAGGAAAAAATCTTAGCAAAAATCAAATGCGGAAGTTGAAAAGGAAATTATTAAAAAAAAATACGAGTGAAAAGAATGTTGCCAGTGTGCATAAGTATCATAACACTGTCAAAAAGAAAAATTACGTTATTATTAATACTGATAGTGATAAATTAACCACAAGCTATAATTTTACTACGATAGAAGCTGGCAATGTTACACGAATACAGAATGTGGAAACTTTCACATCTTCAAGTTTAATTGGCAAAAAGCCAAACAAAAATATGATATCATTTGAAAATAATACAACACAAAGTAAAGAGAAAAATGTAAAAGGAATTGACAAAGAAATGGCAGTGGAAGTAACATATTATAACACCACAGGCAAAAATATTTTACAAGGCACAAGACGGTTTTTTAGTACACTTAATAACAACAGCTTACTGTTCCATCAAATAGAACTAGAGTTGTCTAAACTCAAGCCTGACACTATGTATCAAAATACGTCCACAGAGACAAACCTCGGCTTTAAGAAATATGTGACAGCCATTACACCCTATGAGGTACCTTTAATAACAGAAAAACGATTTTCACGAATTATTCTGAGCGAAATAGATGAAAATTTATTGAAACCTGAAAATAAATCGAATGGTGACACAAGTGAGACATCAAACGCTGGTATTCTTAATTCAAGTTACGTTTCAACTAAAACAGAAGTTACAAAAGGAATGCAAAGCATACTCGACAAAGTAAATGATTTCATAGAAGAACTAAATGGTGTTTCAATCCAAGAAAACAATAATATAACTTCTTGGCCCAGTTCCAGCACTGCCAGAAATAATAGTGAAAATAATTTATTTAATCCACCAGACTTTGATGTTTTAACAACATATTTCCCTGAAGGTCAAAGCTCAAGTGTAAACATGCACAAGCCTACTGTCAGTGTTTTTACCGGCACGCTCAGTAGTCAAACATTTAAAGAAACTGCAACTGAAAAATCACTAGATATTAAATACGGTAATGACATTAAGTATAGGAATCTGTCTGAAAATGTTTTTAATTATTTCATCGATAAATCCATTATGAACAGTAGTACTACAGATTACATCAGTAAAATTACCCCCAATAATGAAGAATTGAAACTAACTCGGCAAAAGTTTACGTTGCTACCTGAGGTTCAGAGTTTAAGCATCACCAAGAATGTCTCAGCTGAATACAATTTCCCCAGAACTGCTAACATCTTTGAGAATATGACAGATAGTAATGAATCCACCAGCACACTTAATAACAATAGAGATATATATAAGGGAAAGCAAAAGAAAAAGAAAAATGCTTCAAAAGAAATAACACACAAAGTGAACGATCAGTATGAAATCACAAAAAACTGTACTGCCACATATCCCTCAATCAATATTAGTGACGAAATCAGCAATACACAACATCCAATTGAAGATTATTTCACCAACACTGCAGATGAAGAAAGGAATAACCAACATTCTTATGTAAGTACTCTAAGTATGAAAGGATATGAAGAAAAAACTACGGAAATACTAATCACTCAAAGACCAACAAAAATATTGATAACAGAGAAAAAAAGTGAAGGAAATGCTTTAGAACATGGAATGAAAATTATAAATGCTAAAAATTATAATAATATTACCAACGCAAACAATTCTGAGGGGCAAAATTTGTCTAGCAATATTGAAAACTTGAAAGAGCAAAAGAAGGCAGATACAATATTTTTCAATGGTAATGATATCAGTACTGCCACTGTCAAGTTGACAAGTGTTGCTATTATAAAAACATCAGAAATAACATTGCCTCTGCAATTCTATAAAGATTTGAGTAAACCCCTTACTGTAACTCAGAATTTAACCATCACCACGCATAAACCGGTTAATTTTGACTCTGTTGATAGGGATGCTTACATGAAAACAACGATAGAAAAACAACATGATTCAAATACAGAACCAAGCTTTGTACTAATTGACCGCTACACTTATCCTACAGATATAGCAGAGAAAAAAGTAAGTAGGAACGTGACGGATAATACTAATCTTATAAAATTAAACGTTGATATTATAAGAAATGAAACATACATTAAATTCCATGATGATATTAAAAACAACAGACACTCATCGCTACAGAAAGAAGGGAACAATGTAATACATGAAAATGAAACTAAAATCAATAAAAGTTTAGATATTGATCGATTTAAGGCTACAAGTGTAAACACAGCCACAACAACAGTAAAAACACTAACATTTAAAGATTATGAAATAGCTACCACAAAATATCACTCAAATAAGATTTTTGAAAATTTTATGCAACCATCAAACTTAGTCGATGATGAGACGACGTTGCCACTACCTAAAGAAATATACAAAAATGTCAGTACTACAAGATCATTTTTTTTGGAAGACAGCACCGATCTGCCGCTTGTATCAAAATTTGTTAATGCGTCTGTCATGATTCCAAAGATTTACCAGAGTATTCAAAATAAAGACGTTCTCAAAAACGTAAATTATCAAACGTTTGTGGATAACATTACCGAAAGTAACAAAATCAGTAGCAATAATAGCCCAATCGCCACACGGTACATTATTTCAGTGACTGATAGTGTGAATCAGGTCACTAAGGTATCGCCAGATGTATTTACTCATGGAGATACTACAAGTTTTAGAGAGATTACAAAATATAACAAAATACTGGAAACACAGTTAGAAAATGCAAATAAAACGGAATTGCTTTACTTTGTAGACAAATCAATTATAAATGGTCGTAAAAATAATGCATATGATCAACGCGATCCTCTAGCATCAATTTTACAAAATAGATCAAAAAAGTTACAAGGTGAAACGTCCAGGATTAATACTAAACATAATTTATTTTTAAACGTTCATGATGGTTTAAAAAATATTTCAGTCATTCGTACACCAACATTGACTCATGTAAAAGTTACTAAAATGAATCCTGTAAACAAAATAAATGCTAATTTGAAACCAAAAATACAAAATCTTTTACTAGTATCACGGACGGACCGTACTTACCAAAATGGAAGTCATATAGAAAAAGGTGTTCGCAGCAATTTCAAAAGTATTTTACCAATCGAGAGTGAGGACTTTAAACGTAAAAAAACTTATGAAATATTTAGCTCACGTCTAAACACGTATAATTCATTCACCACGGCAACTGCGGTAACAAAAAATATAAGGTACAACACATATCGGCCAATAAGTAAAGAAGAACTTGAACTGCTTAACTACTACAGCGAACCCATTTCAAATACGGCTCTCGATAAACAAGTTGGTGAAAATCCACACCCTCAAGTTCCAGGATTTAAAAATACGAGTGCTGCACTAAGAAGCGGCGTCAATAGTTTGCAGTCAGAATCTAAGCCAATTCTACAAGCAGCTAACTATTTAGAGGCCGATCGAATGATACATGCAGAACACCATAGCCATAGTGACAAAGGCTTATATTTAGCATTAGAAAGGAGAATAAATTTAAACCAACCCATTGAAATTATTAAAATCCCACATTCTGCAGAAATAGACAGAATTTCACATCCAATACTGGAAATTAATATAAATTCACCTCAGATAAGGACTAACGGAGATTCACCTCCAATGATTGAAATAAATGGAAATCCACTTCCGATGGAAATTAACAGAAATCCGGTGCCGACAGATATTAACAGAAATCCGATGCGGATGGGAATTAACAGAAATTCAGTGCCGATGGATATGAACAGAAATTCAGTCACGATGGATATTAACAAAAAAATTGTGCCGATGGATATAAATAGATTTTCAATACCGATGGATATTAATAGAAGTTCAGTACCGATGGATATTAACAGAAATTCAGTGCTGATGGATAATAATAGAAATTCAGTGCTGATGGATAATAATAAAAATTCAGTACCGATGGATATTAACAGAAATTCAGTGCCGATGGATATAAATAGAAATTCAGTACCGATGGATATTAACAGAAATTCAGTGCCGATTGATATAAATAGAAATTCAGTGCCGATAGATATTAACAGAAATTTAGTGCCGATTGATATTAACAGAAATTCAGCCCCGATGGATATTAACAGCAATTCAGTCCTGATGGATATTAACAGAAATTCAGTCCCGGTGGACATTAACAGAAATTCAGTGCCGATAGATATTTACAGAAATTCAGTGCCAATGGGATATAACAGAAATTCAGTTCCAATGAATATTGACAGAAATTCAGTACCGATGGATATTGTTATAAATGCGGCGCCAATGGCAATTAACAGAAATTCAGCGTCGATAGACATTAACAGAGATTCAGGGCCGGTAGACATTAACAGAAGTTCAGTGTCGAATGTGCAGATGGATAGTAATCAAAATTCAGTACCGATGGATAATAATCAAAATCCAGTGCCAGTGGGAATTAACAGAAATTCAGTGTCGACGGATGTTAACAGAATTTCAGTGCCAATTGATATAATTAGAAATTCTGTGCTGAAAAATTTAAACAGAAATCCGATGCTGATGGATAATAATCGAAATTCAGTGCCAATGGATATTAACAGAAATTCAGTACCGATGGATATTAATAGAAATCCAGTACCGATGGATAATAATCGAAATCCAGGGCCTTTAGAACTTAACAGAAATTCTGTGCCGATAAAAATTAACAGATATCCAGTGCCGATGGGGAATAATCGAAATCCACTGCCTTTAGAACTTAACAGAAATTCTGTGCCGATGGAAAGTAATGCAAATCCAGTAGTGCCTTTCGAAATTAACAGAAATTCAGCGCCGATGGACATTAACAGAAAATTAGTGCTGATGGATAATAATCGAAATCCAGTGCCAATGGGAATAAACAGAAATCTGGTGGCGATGGATATTAACCGACATTCGATACCGATGGATATTAATAGAAAACCGGTGCCGCTGGAAATTTACAGAAACTCAGCGCCAATGGACATTAACATAAATTCAGTGCCGATGAACATTAGCAGAAATTCAGTGAAGATAGATAATAGTCCAAATCCGGTGTCTATGGGAATTAACAGAAATCCGGTACCGATGGGGAATAATCGAAATCCACTGCCTTTAGAACTTAACAGAAATTCTGTGCCGATGGAAAGTAATGCAAATCCAGTAGTGCCTTTCGAAATTAACAGAAATTCAGCGCCGATGGACATTAACAGAAAATTAGTGCTGATGGATAATAATCGAAATCCAGTGCCAATGGGAATAAACAGAAATCTGGTGGCGATGGATATTAACCGACATTCGATACCGATGGATATTAATAGAAAACCGGTGCCGCTGGAAATTTACAGAAACTCAGCGCCAATGGACATTAACATAAATTCAGTGAAGATGGATAATAATCTAAAGCCAGTGCCTTTAGACCTAAACAGAAATTCTGTGCCGATGGAAATTAACAAAAATCCAGTGCCAATGGAAATTAACAGAAATCTAGTGCCGATGGATAATAATCAAAATCCAGTACCTTTAGAAATTAATACAAATCCAGTGCCTTTAGAAATTAACGGAAGTTCAGTGCCAATGGAAATTAACAGAAAGTCAGTGCCAATGAAAGTTCAGAAAATTCCTGTACTGATGGATAATAATCGAAATCCAGTGCTTTTAGAAATTACCAGAAAATCTGTGCCAATAAAAATTAACAGAAATCCAGTGCCTTTAGAACTTAACAGAAATTCTGTGCCGAGAGAAAGTAATACAAATCCAGTGCCTTTAGAAATTAACAGAAATTCAGCGCCGATGGACATTAACATAAATTCAGTGCCGCTAGATAATAATCGAAATCCAGTGCCGATAGGTAATAATCGAAATCTGGTGCTGATGGGAATAAACAGAAATCCGGTGGCGATGGATATTAAACGAAATTCAGTACCGATGGATATTAATAGAAAACTGGTGCCGATGGAAATTAACAGAAACTCAGCGCCGATAGACACTAACATAAATTCAGTGCCGATGAACATTAGCAGAAATTCAGTGAAGATAGATAATAGTCCAAATCCGGTGTCTATGGGAATTAACAGAAATCCGGTACCGATGGATAATAATCAAAATCCAGTGCCTTTAGGAATAAACAGAAATTCTGTGCCGACGGAAATTAACAGAAATCCAGTGCCGATGGGTAATAATCAAAATCCAGTACCTTTAGAAATTAACAGAAATCCAGTGCCAATGGGTAATTACCAAAATCCAGCACCTTTAGAAATTAACAGAAATTCAGTGCCAATGGAAATTAACAGAAAGTCAGTGCCAATGGAAATTAAGAAAATTCCAGTGCCGATGGAAATTAACAAAAAGTCAGTGCCGATGGATATTAATAGAAATCCAGTGCCGATGAATACTAATAGAGATTCAGTGCCGATGGAAATTGCCAGAAATTCAATCCCTCAAACAAATAACAGAAACTGTATTCCTGAGGAAACTAACAGAAATTCAGTTCCAATGAAAATCAATAGGGACTCGCCTTGGATAGTTCAAACTAATAGGAATATATCTCCAACGCTAAACTTAAATAGGAACTCCTCTTCTGTGATAAACTCAATGATTGATAAAAATAGAAATTTACCAAACATGGCTGGCAATTATAGAAATTTATCAGCTGATAACAGAAAATCTCCCTCAACGATAACTAAACCATGGATCTCAGTATCAACGTTCAACAATAATGGGAACTCACCCCCAATGATTGACAATAATTCGAATATATCCAAAATAAATACCAAAAATCAAAATTCACCATCAATACTTAACAGTAATAGGAATTCACCTTCAATTATCGACGTAAATAGATATTCATTAGTTGTGAACAAGAATTCCCCTTCAATTGTTCACAATAACTGGAATGTACTATCAATGATTGGTAATAATTATAATAAATCGCCTTTAAAACCTAACAAAAATATGAATACAGCTTCAGTGATTGATAGTAATGAGAAATCATCAATAAGGGTTGACGATAAGAGGAATGGACCTGCAATGACCGTCAATAACAAGAATTCACGTTCAATGGATGCCAATATGGGTAAGCTTCATTCACTACAGACAACCAAAACTAATAAGAAATCAGCTCCTATGAATGACTACAACCAGATAACTAATTCGTCAATTAAAACTAAAATAATTTCAGCAAGTAATATGGCTACAATAAAAAAATCAGAAGCTGTTGTGGCACCAAAGAAAAAAAAAATAACTATGAAGGAAATCAAGAGAAAACCGTTTTTTAGTTTTGGAAATAATAAAAAACCACTTTCGATTAGAGGAAAGAATAGAACGCATATTTACACGCATGGAGCTTTAGAAATAAACAGAAATAAATATTCAAAAATTGTTACGAGGAACTTTAAGCAAATTGGTTCGCAGAAAGAAATACTTTTAGATTCTTTTGAGAAAACGAATCCATATGCTGTGAAAATCAAAGAACCGAAACAACAAAAATCATTGATGAAGCAAATAAAAATAGGTACCAGAAAGAAGGCGGTGATGACCATGAATACACAAGTCTTTCTCTCCCAACGTCGTAATGTGACACCACGAAGCGTTTTACCAAAAAATACAAAACCATACCCAAAGCCCCAACGATCGGTTCTAAAATCTATATTAAGACCGAGATTTGATAATACTATAGGCAAAGCAGCAAAAAGATTGGAGCATAAATTGAAGCCCAAACCTGTATTCATAAACAATGACATCTTCCAAACAAACTCAATGGCACATCGTCTCTCAAATAAAATACAACAGAAAGTGCATCCAGGACAGAATATACAACAAATGAGAATGAGGACAAAGAATGCGAAAATAAATAAAAAAGACATAGAAGATCCAATGAGTTTAATGTTTACTGCTGACTATAATATAAAGATGACGAGACGACCTGCGTCCAATGATAGGTTACGTGTTCGGAAAGGTTCGAATTCCTTCAAAAATAACTACAGTCCTTCTACATCTTACAGAAGGAGCAATATCGAGCAGTCAAGCACAGAAGCTGGCAGGACGCCCCGGCACGGGAGAACTATATTCTTTTTGAGTCCCACTGCATCGTACGACCAATATAATTATGTTTTCTAAATCAATATAGTTAGTAGAAATGTGTTGCGTTATTATTTTTTTGTGATAGTGCTAGGTAGTCAATAAATATATTTCACTTTTTATTACAAGTTTTATTTTAGCGTTCTTGAGGCTAGTTTTCCTAGGGTTTATCCTACCTTACCTATTTAATATAACCGCAATTTAAACAGTGATTACCTAGAAATTAATTAAGAGAGCTTTATTAAAACCGAAACATCTCGATTCTTATCTTAAAATTTGCAGTAGAAATTGTACTGCAGCACTATTTGGAAAGTAGGCTGAGCCGTTTGATTTAAAAACATGGTGTATGTAAAATTGGTCTGTTTCCACTACGGAAGTTGACCCAGGTCTATTGTCCTAGGTGACGGACTGGTGGTTAGACGACATGTACCTGAAGGTGCGTCTGCCGCTGCCCATCAACTCCAACCCTGGCATGGTTTTCCCTCGCCGCCACTTCGCCAAGATGGAGGAAGTAGCGGACCTGGGAGCGCTGTTCATCGACGACCTCCTCGACTATAAGGAGATGTTGGACAGGTACGCGGGTCCGGAGGATCCAAGGTCTAGTAGTAACATGACTAAGTAAATGTAAACGATGGGTTTAGAATAGAATAGAATACGCTTTATAATGTAAAACATAAAAATGACAGATATAAATGTAGACATTTTACCGGTGACACAATGGGCGATCTTATCGCTAAAAGCGATAACGGGTTAAACGAAGATATTAGAAAAGGCAACTTTATTGCAGCAAATAATTCGCAATACGTACGCTGACGTGTATCGGTGGCTTGACGACTAATGATTGTGTAAATACTGGATATTTTCGTGTAGTAAATGTTTTAGGTGGGTACTTTATTTATGCATGATGATGCCTGTGGATTTATTTTTAGGTTATTTAATAATATTTATTGTTATAATTATTGGTTGCATAGGCATTATATTATTCTAAGTACTGTTTATTTTATTTTATTTTGTTATCTATTTACTTTACAACTCATCAAACCTGACTTGGGTTCCGTACGTATTTTTCGGGTGACCACTGAAAATCAGCACTCTGTTGTGGGTCTCCCATAGCACAGCATCGTGCTGAGTGCAAGACTTCTTGTCACAGTCATGACGTGCAGCTGCCGACTATTTGTTTTCTTGTGCTCTTAATTATATGTAGATCAGTTTAATTTGTCCAATGTTTACCTTCCAGTTTATTAGATATGTTTTTGTATGCACGTTTTTTCTGTGACAAATCAAATTATTTTTCTTTCTTTCTTTTTCTTTTCTTTAAATTACTTACCGAAGCTTCGCGTCTTGGGGTAGAGATTAACTACGATAATATGGCCCGCCCGCGCCTCTCCAAAATTCAAAATGTTTGAAAGTATTTACAAAGCGCCACCAAGACTCACAACGCATATGTGCATAATGAGACGGTCGTCAAACAAAAACAAATCCACGGATTTGTTGCTCGACTAGTGACGTTTAATCGCTCATTATTATTAGTATGGCGCTGCACTGACGTACTCTATGAAAACGACACGTGCGTTGTCTTGCGCGATCGGCTAGTTATGATAAGTTGACCAACAAATCTAGTAATAAGTAAGATATTACGAGTACTGATTGCACAAAAACTATGAATAAATTCGACGAATACGAAGACGATTACTTACTAGTTGTAAGTAATCGTCTTCGTATTCGTCGAATTTATCATACAAACCCTTTCGTAAGGATGTGACTACACACATTGAAACAGTAACTTGGAGGGGCGAGCCATGTTATCGTAGTTTATCTCTACGTTCCGGTTCAATCAGGTCTATCTAGAAGGGCTAGGGGAGCAGGCAGTGTGCATTCCTCAGAAAAAACCCCAAACGAGAATATTACTGCTGATGCTGACGTATTGCGCAGCCGTGTGCGTAATTCATTTTTCGCGTGTAGGATAATTTAAAAACAGGCTACAGTCAGCATTAATGCATTGTTGAATCACACGCAAGGATAACGACATGAACGCTCACCACGACCGACATTGCAACTGGTGTTTTTACCAAAAAGTCGAAATGATTACTACAGCCAATAAGTTAAAATCTTTACCTACCGAACAGTATAGATACAGTGAGAACGAATCTGTCACTCATACATGTGTGACAGATTCCATATGCCAGACCACGCTCTACAAAGCCAAACTATTTCTAAAACTGCATGCGCCTTATCTAAGAACAGTCTATGTAGTACCTAGTGTTTTAGACAAGAATAAAAATCCAACCAAATCATAAACGTGGGTTCTGATTTATAGATGTTCAGGGCCTACCACAAAATAATCATTATGTAGGGCATTATTATTACAAAGCCTGTACAAAGTTCAAGGTTTTTATAAAAGCTGGCTTGTTCCAGAGGTGAGCTTCCCCTGGAGCGAGCCACCAGCCGGGAGAAGGGACAGCCGCTATGCATGGAGCAGTTCTATCGACTGCTGGGGGTGTGCCGCATTCCCGAGGTTGGCAAGGACAGGCTCGAGTTACCCCAAGTCAAGCGAGGAGCTGAGGAAGCGGAAGAACTGGTCGTGGTCGCCTGCAGGAACTATGTGAGTATCTAAACAAGACTTTGAAAATACCTTTGGTTAGGTAGTCGGCTACGAAAAATTTTACTTATTAAAGAAAAATATCGATGAAAATAAAAAACAGCCAGTGTGAATTAGAAAAACCGGCCAAGTGCGAGTCGGACTTGCGCACGAAGGGTTCCGTACCATTATCTATAAAAATGGCAAAGAAATCACGTTTGTTGTATGGGAGCCCCCTTAAATATTTGTTTTATTTTAATTTAATAATTTATTTTTCTAGTGAATATATAACTAAATATTCTGTGAATATTTCAAGCGTCTACCTGTTGCCGTTATTAATATCAAGCAAAAACGACCAAAAAATCACGTTTGTTCTATGGGAGCCCCATAAATATGTACTCGTATTTTATTCTGTTTTTTAGTATTTGTTGTTATAGCGGCAACAGAAATACATCATCTGTGAAAATTTCAACTGTCTAACTATCACTGTTCATGAGATACAGCCTGGTGACAGACGGACATACAGACAGACGGACAGATAAATAGACAGACAGACGGCGGAGCTTTACGAGTAGTAATAGGGTTCCCGTTTTACCCTTTGGGTACGGAACCCTAAAAATACTTATTAAGCGGGACGGCTCGCGGCGGTGACGCGATGTGTTCCATATTTAAATTTTAAAAATGACTATTTAATTTGGCGGAATACTAACTCTGTAAGCTGTACCGAAATTAAAAATCTGGGTTTTTTAAGACTAATATTCTGTATGTATAATTATTCTAAGGTTCTGAAATGTTGACCCCAGATTCGGTTCTACACGAGGCAAATACAGTAATCGAAAATCTTTTGACAGAAAATTTAAAGGATAGATATTAAAATATATACAATGGTTATATGAAGCGCAATCGAGTAAATAAAATATTTTAGAAAAACTAAGGGTTTTTACTTTCCTTTTTATTCGAAATGAAAAGTAGAGTGTGTAACACGGGTGAAAGTCACCAATTCCTTTCGACCCTTGTATAACAATCTACTATTCCACATTCTGCTACTCTTTACGGTGAAACATATTATACACACATATTTATTACACATTCGTAATGACGATTCTTTTTAGGATTCTGTACCTCAAAAGGAAAAAACGGAACCCTTATAGGATCACTTCGTTGTCCGTCTGTCTGTCGGTCTGTCTGTCTGTCAGTCTGTCAAGACCCTTTTTCTCAGGAACGCGTGGAGGTATGGAGTTGAAATTAATATCAAATACGTAAGTCGATGGTCCCTTGAAGCTCTAAAAAAAAAATACGGCGATATAAGCGACATTTATTGCGAAATATTTCGATACTCGCAAATAAATCAAAACCTATAGGGTACTTCCCGTTGACCTAGAAACATGAAATTTGACAAGAAGCAAGGTCTGACAGCACGAGTATAGGAAAAAGTCCGAAAATTGTAAATTTGTAGTTTTATCACATAAAAAAAACTGTTTTGCGATTAGAAACTTAAATTTTCAGTTGGAAAATTGACCGTGGCGTATATTGTTTGACGGCACGGTTGGCGCAGTGGTTAAGCGATTGACTGCTGCGCTGCATGTCGCGGGTTCGATTCACGCACGGAACAAGTATTTGTATGACCTATAAGTAGTTGTTCCGGGTCTTTGTGTATGTGAGTTTAAATGTTTGTAAACGCACCCACGATACAGGAGAAATTCCTAGTGTGGGGCAACGTTTTTTAAAAAAAAAAGAAAGAAAAAGATTGATGTATCGGAGAACATGTTTTTCAACTACAATGTTAAGTTTGTTTTAGGGATAAATTCATCCTAACTACGGAACCCTTCATTGTGCGTAGTCCGACACGCACTTGGCCGGTTTTTTTATTCTATCTTGGATGATTTATTTTACCTTACGTTTTCGCCGGATAAATCGACGTGATTTGAATCGTTCGTGATAAATCACGATCCGGATAAAAACTACTATTTATCCATATCAACTATTCGCCACGGTTAAAATATTTCTGTACAGAGTTAAAATATAGCAAGACTTGCGTTGTAAATCTGGCGTAACAAGAATAACTCCATTATTTAGATGACGGGCATGTAATTTCGTTAGTGCTTAGAAACGCTGCGGTGCACTTTATCACTTAAGAACGAAACTAAGTTAGGAAACTGTCCCCAAGTATGAATAACTTATCTTATTTTGAGTTGGGTAAGTTTTGGGATGCAATCTTGTTGTCTTAAGCTTAAAGCGTCATAATAATTATTTGAAAACATTTATTTTTGCTCTGTCTTTGATACTGACGATTAACTAATTATAGTGTAAGGTTGGCAGTCATGGGTAAAATCAATAGATCTACTAATCGTAGGAGGCAAACCGTGCTTATTTACAATTTAAAATATTCGTGTCGTCATCAGCCGTCAAAGTTCTTCTTTCTAGTCATGATAGACACGTAAATGTATACTCGTACTAAGACATGAAACACTTAGAGCGCTGATACAATTGTTCGGTGCCTGCCTTGATGAATGTATTGTTTACCTCTATTGTTTCTAACTTGATAAAACTTACGTAAAATCGTTCTACTAATGATTACGAGCAATGTTTGCCTTAAGGTGGATGAATAGACAGGCCTCGCCATACATTTTTCAGGGGTTGTAATCTCCGTAAATAAACGGTTTCTGCAGAATAAAAGCAAGTATAATGAGACTTTATAATGTATTATGTTCGCCTAACGCCAAAATTTCATAAAAAAAACAGTATTTCTAGGAGAATTAGATCCAATAAAAAACGAAAAATCTCTACATGTGTGAGTGACCTGAATCGCGCCATCTAACAGAAATTTAAAGAACCACCGAGAAAGAGTTATTTGCTGTTGTGTTACGAGTTTACGTTCGGTAAACATTTATAATAGATGGCGCTGTTCGAATTTTCGGTTTTTTCGGTTACACGTCGAGTGACGCGGCGATGCAACGCGCGACGTTGCCATTCAAGACGCGTTGTTGCCAAATTGCTCCAGTCAGTCCATGCGTGATTGTCTTGACAACTTGCGAATCGTTTCCAAAATTGTGTTTCTAGAAAGTTAGTGCCGGCGCGCGGGTTTGCCCGCGGATTTTACATTTTATGATTGATAAAATGTTTTTTATTAGGGAATGAGAAAGAATGCTAGAAAGTGAAAAAAAATATCTGCGATCAGCATTTGGATCACACAGATACAATACTAATGTAATTATTGTAATATCTACTTTAAATATAAAGTACCTAAATAAAAATCTTTCTACTGTAGGTATGTAAGTAGGTACTGATAATACATTTTCTGACACGGTTAGGTACTAATTCATTGGTTTGGGTTGAATAAAATCAGAGAATAGAAGTTCATGTAAACTTAGGGTATACCTAAATCAGGCGATCAGCGTAGGCAAATTTACCTATTTTTTTCTAATTACCTACCTACGCAATGGTGACACGTAGGTACTACTTACATCTATTGATTGAATCATATTTAATTTATGTGAAACCATCAAGATAAGTGAATACACAGACAAACCACATTGATTTTTCATAACAATTGCACATTTTAGTATTATTAGCACACGTCAAAGTGCGTCGAGATAAATTGGTCTTGCCATCTAAGAAGTTTACCAAGAAAAAGGGGAAATAAAACATAGGGCAGTATTTTAGTAGTAAGTTGTAGGATGTTCTGATATTTAAAATGATGAATGATATAGGTACATCATTCATTTATGGTTTCGGGGTGTTAACTGTCAGCGAAATGACGTTCTCAAAATGGTAGCTGTAGTTCCAATTTCGCTCGTCTGAACAGCTAAGTAAGTAGTAAGCACCATTCAGGTTTAGAATTGGTGACTGGGGCTACTACTGAGAACCATTCATACGAGTGCCATCCGTGAAAGAGTTTTTATTTAAAAGTGAAGTGTTTTTGTGTTTTATTGACGGTAAGTGTTATTTTTATGTACAAAGGATGCTTTTCTGCTTGAAGGTGATACAGAATAATAGTAATTACCCTTAAAACTTAAAAAAGTGTAAGATTTAGAAGAGGAAATACAAAATCAAACGTTAGCAACACTCGTTGATTGTCATCACATCACATACCTACCTACTCTAAATTTGAAATATTTCCCCCTAATAGGGACGTCAACTAATAGGGACGTCAACTAATAGGGACGTCAACTAATAGGGACGTCAACTAATAGGGACGTCAACTAATAGGGACGTCAACTAATAGGGACGTCAACTAATAGGGACGTCAACTAATAGGGACGTCAACTCTCTCTAAAAAATGGCTGTATGGTCTCAGCTCACTTTGCCTGTCCCAGAGGGACGAAAGGAACAAAAAAAAAACTCTCTGAAAAAGATCCGTTACTGACTTGATTCGAAAGGAAATATGAAAAATCGATTCACAAATAAAGAAATAATTTTCCAAAAATCAATCATTTGTTTTCGATGAAATTCGCAATGTAGGAGTTTACGGGGTGTACGTTACCCTAGCAAGAAAGTGTCTCCTATAGTTATATGAGTGGAACGTATAGTTCAACGGTTGGTGCCTAATCTGCTGTAAATTGCCCCTACTAGGGGCACATTTACAGCAGATTAGGCACCAACCATTTCCTACGCGTACATTTGGCGTCAAGTTGTAACGTGTGGAGCGCCAGCGATTGCGCTCCTATGAAACAAAGTTCAGTACGATATAGAGATGAAGCGTATGTACTAGAACAGATCCAGGGACTAGGTATTTAATGAGACTAGGTGGCACCTATTCCAACTTTTAAAATACGCGATCCACCTAGTCTCTAGGTCCTCACTGTGCCTACGCGTACGCGGCGCACGTCACATCACCCGACGACCGACGGCCCGCTCGGATTCGGAATCGGAACGAAGTACCGGGCTCGGGCTACCGGCGAGATAGCAAGTCTGCTTTGCCGCTCACTTGTATTTGCCAGCCAAAGCCATTCGTGTGTCAGTCATTAGAATTTGAATCATTTTCAATAGACATAAAAGTAACGCGACGCGCACTTGTGTTGTGCAAGAATATATTCTGTCCTTTTTAAGTACTCTGTTCCGGTCTTTCCATCTTTGTCTGACAATACTCGACACTAGCCGGGACTTCAATCCATTTACTAGGCAGATTTTATAGACTAGGTACTTTATAAATACGCGAATACGCGATACGAATGAAGACTTAGATCCAATGCAGTCGGGACTCGAGTATCAAGTACGGACTAATGCGCATGTGATCTCGGTGCTCGTCGTATTGATACTTACTCGACATCGTAATCGGATACGCGTATTGTGTGTGATGTGTATTTTGAAATCGGTTTTCGTAAAGAATTATTTTTGTTAACTTTAGATTTTATTTTTTAAAGACTAGGTACAGCGTTTATTGTTTAAAATAATGGCTCTCAAAGGAAGTAGTGTCGCCTGGGATCATTTTACAGACAAAGGCCAACAAATAGCCGAGTGTAACATTGTGTAAAATACAATTAAGTTAAAAAAAAGATACTGATTACTTTAAAAAATGAATTGAAATCTTATAAATACGCCAACAATCTACAATGTAGATACATCGTTACGTTGACAGTCCTAAGCCTGAAGATTACAATTCATTACAGACTGCGTATGTACGTATCGGACATCGGTGGTACGCGAGCGAGACTTTAGACTAAGCATACTTTAAAGTATGCGTACTTCTCGTACTCGTACTTCTCGTATACGTGGACTAGGTGGAATAGATTGTATCGAGTATTTGTACGGAATTGGACTAGGTGCACTTAGTACAAAATTTACCTAGTACGACTCATCTCTAGTACGATATCTAGCACTGTATTCAATGAGTGCGAAAGAGACAAAAGATTTTGTATGAGAAATAAGCCTAATTTGGAGCGCCGCTCACGCGCGACGTTGCCAAACGGCCGCGCGCGGGAATGCGATCTATGCCTATGCGCTGATCTTATGTAAACAAACAGTCGGCTCAACTCGGCTGTCAGTAGATTCGCAGTGTTTATTCTAAATAATTATGAACAATAGTTTGTGCGCGACATTTGTATTAAAAATGGAACAATACAGTGTATCTTTTATTAAAAATTGTGAAAAGACTCTCGAAATGCGTATCGAACTGAAAGCTAAGGGACCACCACGTCCCGAAATTGCACTTTCTCAGAAATGTGTTACGAAAAATAAATCTTTTACGCGTGGTTTTAAATCTGAACAATATTACCTTGGTTGTGTGCATGTGAAGAAAGCAACAAATTATTTTGTTTCCCGTGTCTGGTGTTTGGAGCTGGCGCCGGCAGTGGTGGTGAATCTGCATGGACGGAAACGGCCGTGTTGACGATTTAGCGCATCTTTCAATAAAAGTGAAAAAACATTCGCAATCTCGATTTCATATCTTATGTGAAGTGCAATTGGCATCTATCGGCCGTCAAGATATTCGTAAGGCGCTCGATTCTGCGTATCGAAAATCTATTAGAGAGTTCAATGAACGCGTTGATGAAAATTGATAAAAAACGCCGAATGGATTTTCTTTACAAATAAAATAAATGGTAAGCTCTAGTTCTACGTTTCTTTTTCTAGTGAACTCCCACAAATAAATGTCACGAGCCGCCTCTGGCCCCTACATAAAAAATTGGTGCCCCTTAACGTTTTGAAAAAAAAACTGAAAAAACGATTCCTGCTAGGGTAACGTTTTTCCAGCAGGAAAATTCTAGAGAGAAACATTGTGCAAAGCCAGAGAGCTTATAGTATTAGTGCCAAAGTGTGCACCTAAAAAGAAAATGTGTGCCCCTTCAGGTTTTCGAGATATCGCGTTTCCTGCTGGAGTTCCGATGTTATAACATATTGACTTTTTAGGACAATATTTTAATTTTGTTTAAGGTTAAAAATGCTATTTTATAGAAAGGGCAATAATGCCAAATAAAGTTATTCCAAATGAAATTCTGCCATTTTCATAGTATGCCAAGTGAAATTGTACCAAATAATCGTCGCTCTATGTAAACGTTATTCTAAACGAAACTATGCGAAATTTGAACATTGCCAAAGGTAATTATTACACGGATGAGGGTAGTAGATAGTAAATAAATAATGTTATTTTTATAAATGGGCATTTAAAAGTGTGTAATAAAATAAATAATATACAATAAATATTTAACAGTTATAAGGCCGATAAATGAGGGCCGGGCTGAACACAGGCTCTACGAACTTTTGCGCATGTCTCTCACTCACACTCGCCTCATGTCAAACTTTGGTTCTTAAAAATGCTTTTTCGTAGCCTGCTGCGCAAAGTTCGGACCGGCAAAGATCCATCGGCCGTATTTTATGCAAAGTAGTCGAAAATGCGTGTTTCTTAATATTTGCAAAAATATAATTAAAGAAAGAAAAGAAAGAAACAAAAATTATTTATTCTGCACAAACAATACGCACAGTACAACAAAATAATACAGTTAACATACACACATACAAAGTAGCCAAAAGCCTCGTATCCAATACCCTAAACATTTTGACAATCTTGTCCATTGGTTGATGTCAGGGACCAAAGACAATTTACAAAGTGTTTTTAGTGTTTACTAGTCTATAATCTGAGTCCCGTACGGTATATCGAATTACCCTTGAACGATATAACTGTCTACAGAAAGCATGGTTCACCGACGAACGGTAATACGAGAAAACTATTAGTCGATACCATTATTTAGCGACAGCACGTTTCGCCGAATAACGCTACATAGAATGAATGGTCCTCCTAGGACCTAATCCTAGGCTGATAAAATTTTCGTTTTTCCATTTCGTTGTTCTATTTGAAGCTAATAACAATTTCAACAAACGAAAAGTCACACAGTATTTAATGAAAGTCCCTGTACCTACGATATAACTATTCAGGCGCAGTTGCGTGTATATGGCGCCACTTAATATAACTCATTACCTAACTGGATAACAGAACTACCTTACAAAAAATTCTGCGTTGTTTTGAAAAAATGATTTTTTTTTATTCAATTTTATTTCGGGACTTTTATAATCGCAATGCGTATGACAGTCCCATCATACCCTAATTACTTATATAATTCAAAGATACACGCTGCTACGTATTATATTCGGGCCATGAACCTAAACAGACTCTTCGCATCATCATCATTTGGTTAAGACAAAATTCTATGGAATGTGCCTAAATCAAGTCGGTTCAAACTCAACACCCGCAACACATCATTTCTATCAGACTCATATCGAACACAGTCCATCAATAAGTGATGTAAGTCTTCCACAACTCCACACTCTACACAATTAGGCGAGTTGGTTTTTTTCATCATGTATGCAAACCTTTTACATGATAGTTTTTATCCCATCGGCGAATTTCTCAACAAAAAAAATCCGTTGTCTGTAAAGTCCGTTTACTGACGATAGTTGAACGTGACAACGTCATAAGCCTTAAATGGAACGCCTCAAAGCGAGGTAACGCCGCATGAGAGGTAACGCCGCATGCGTCATGTTTTTTCGTGCGTGCAGCCGGCTCCATCGAATTATAAGACGTTGTCACGTCAAAAATCATGTCAGGTCCTACCACTTCAGGAATGCAATGATGTCACTTAGTTCTTTAAGTTATTTTGGTAAGTAACTTAGTTACCTCGTCGCTTCCTACTTACTCGTACATTACCTATTTAAATATGTAGTACCTTTTTTTTTTGACGTGACAACGTCTTATAATTCGATGGAGCCGGCTGCACGCACGAAAAAACATGACTCATGCGGCGTTACCTCTCATGCGGCGTTACCTCGCTCTGAGGCGTTCCGTTTAAGGCTTATGACGTTGTCACGTTCAACTATCGTCGGAAACCGACTTTACAGACAACCGATTTTTTTTGTGGTGGATAATTATAAAATAACTTCTCCCGCTCTGGGCGGAGCGGGAGGGCGTGTCAGACTTTTACTGACTAAAACCAGCCCGTGTGCCAGAGCCACGGTATCCCTTTCGGACAAACTCGCAACCCTGGCAGGCATTGGCCCTAATGGACCCCGTCAATTCGTGGAACACAACGCGCCATCGACCCGGGCCTGGTCCTTATCGGACGGCGAGCTACCCATCACTCACCGTCCTACGGTCCGCGCCTATGGTGGCCGAAAATCGGCTTGAGACTCCCGACGCCCAGGGCGTCTCCTGCGGCGACTAGCGGCGTGAGGGCGCGAACCCTGCCTTTCCCTCACGCGTTCCGCCTCCTCCTTCGCGAGCATTACTGCTTCGAAGAAGGAGGTGACGGCCTCCCATGCACTCTCGCTCCGAACCATGGCCGGACGCGAGAGATCGCCGCCGCCAATCGCCTCCGTGAGGACACGGCGGTGCTCCGCCCAAGCCGGGCTACCTCCACCTTATACTCCACCGTGTCCTCCGGGCGATCCACACAGTGGTGACACCCGAGCGTCTCCTCCCGCTTGATCCTGAACAGGAACCTCCCCAAACCACCGTGTCCGGTGAGGACCTGCGTCAGGCGGCAGGTGAGGACGTCGTGGCGCCTCTCTAGCCACTCCTCAAAGAGGGAACTTATCGCCACAATAGTGGCGTGCCCAGCGCTGGGTTGCGACAATCGTACTCTCCATGTCGCCAAGAGATCCCGCGGAGCTCTGTCCGCTGTGCCGTGATTTCTCGATAATGTAGGTACCTAATGTGTGTTTAAAATTTTAATTCAAATTGGTATTGACTTTAATAAATTGTCCTTTTTGTTCAGAGAATAAGCTCTTAAGCTAAAACTCGAATTTAATACCTAAAAATTGTTATTAATTTGTGTATTATTGTATGTTACGGTTTAACTGACCAACATTTATTAAATATTTGCATGCCATCAATGCATGGCGGAATGTGTCTTTGCACTGAATTTTATATACTATATTAACACGGCGAATTTGACGGCACGGTTAGCGCAGTGGTTATGCGATTGACTGCTGCGCTGCGTGTCGCGGGTTAGATTCCCGCACGGATCAAATATTTCTATGACCTGCAAGTATTTGTTCCGGGTCTGGCTGTTTGTAAATGTTTGTTAACGCACCCACGATACAGGAGAAATTCCTAGTGTGGGGCAACGTTTAAAAAAAAAAACACTCATTCTGTGTGGTTCTTTCATCAAAGACCATTTCAGACACCAATCTACATGGCCTTCACATGATCTGACCAAGATTATGTCTGGACTTTAAAAGAGACTGTGACTTCTGAGTTTGTTTCGGCATTTCTTCTCAGAGTAGTCAGATAGGAAACGTCGATTCGAAACCTCATTTAGTTTTTAATTAAAAATATGATTAACGTGTAAAAGTGTTTGTACAAACGGCTACACATCAAGCTCTATATATCTATCTCTCTATATTTGCAGTATACACTGACCTCTCATTGTAAATCCTATACAATGCGAGATCAGCTTAAACTGGAAATGTATAGCTTGATGTGAAGCCGTGTGTACAAACCTACATACAGAAATAAAATAATTTATTATTTATTAGGTCTCACACCGGGAACCGTTTTACAATGTTTGACCAATTGTACGTGTTCTACTAGACCTGACGCATAGAACCTCTGAGAACACTAAAACGATTATTATTATTAGAACACGTTCCATTTTAATCATAACATAACATAATCTTTATTTTTGCCAAAAGAATAACAACCATCAACAAATTTTACACTAGAACTTATATAAAAGAATCTAAAAGATTCGTTATCCAATTTCCGTTCCTCAGTGCACAATCATAAATTCACGGTTGTTACGAAACCGATTCACCCTGGCCCCCACTAGTTATAAACTGTATTACGGTGGGACAGCTTCCTCGTTCTCTGTTTACAATAATATAATAAGCCGTTTTGAGAGAAAATAATTAGATATTCTCACTTTTCAAATAATACAAAGCAAAACTGTGGGTAAAATGTATCACACTTTTAAATTGTTCTTTACTTGATTTTTACTTTGTAGGTAGTAGCGTAAGTTCTCATAGTATAAGTAACATTTTTACTTTGTAGGTAGTAGCGTAAGTTCTCATAGTATAAGTAACATTTTTACTTTGTAGGTAGTAGCGTAAGTTCTCATAGTATAAGTAACATTTTTAGATGTTACGTTTGTTTACAAATATTTGTATTATTTTCTTGTTATCTACTTCATATAAAACAACAAAAATAACTGATTTTGAGTAAACTAAAAATAAAAATAATTAAGAAAAAATTAAATAAAAAATGTTTTTTTTTTTTGCTTTTAACGTTATTTTGTGTTTTCATAGAATATGTGTGTGTGTATGGTTGTGGGGGGTGTGTGTGTGTATCTGTGCATGTGTGCGAGTGTGAGTGTGTGACATTACATCATCTCAAAAAAATTTCCACTTAGTAATCTATTTCTTTAAGAAATTCATCAATAGTCTTTTTACATTCGCGACAGCTAAGATCTCTTATTTTTAGTTTTTTGCTTATTTATTATATATGCTGGGGCCAAGATAATTTGGAAAGGTCTGAGCAAACCTAGTCTTACATTTGGGAGTATTGTAAAGTATATCCAACCTTCGCTTTGTCTCGAAGTCAGGTTTCACTTTGTGTTGTGCCATAATTAAAAGGCGGATGAATATTTTCCGTACAGAAAGTACATTCATTTCTTTATACTTAAAAGCGATCAGTAGGATACCTATAGTTTTTAAAACACATTACCTTAAGTAGCGCACGTTGAGCTCTTTCTACTACCAATAAGGTAGTTTTTGATGTACCACCCCAGATAGTTAGACAGTAGCTTACAATAGACTGACAAAGTGAGTAATACACAGTAGTGCGTAATTCCATTGAACAAGAATTTCTTAGTATTTTAAAGATGTATATTAGTTTTCGTATACGGGCACTTAGTTTTTTGGCTTGTTCTTTCCAGTTAAGATACTGATCAACCACAACACCGAGATATTTAGTGGAGGTGGTATTGATAATACCGTAACATGTGCATGTTAGTACGTTGTGACATTTATATTTATGAGTTTTAATTGACGTACTGAAGGAGATATACATGGTTTTTGTGCATTCAAGGTTAGCAATTTGTTATCAAGCCATGTTGCCACTGAACGCATTCCTTTATTTGCTGTTATTTATATCCACCCATGTTTTTGCTCTAAATAATAAAACCGTGTCATCAGCAAAAGTGACAATTTGGCCCTTCTCCATAAAAAGATCACATAGGTCATTAATGTAAATCAAAAAGAGCGTTGGGCCTAGCACGCTTCCTTGTGGGACTCCGTATATCATATCGACCTCTTAGCTGTATTCCTCATTAATCTTGACACTCTGTTTGCGGTTACTCAAATAATCCCTGAATAAAGCCAGAGGTATACCTCGAATTCCCATGTATTCCAGCTTAGAGAGGAGAATAGGGATGGAGACCGTGTCGAATGCCTTAGCGAGATCCAAAAATATTCCCAGGACTCTATCTCCACAATCCAAGCCATCAACAATATAGGAAGTTAATTTATGTAGCGCATCACTGGTAGATTTGCCTTCTCTGAACCCAAATTGGTTGCACGATAAAAATCCTTTTGACTCTAGATATTTCTTTAGCCTACAGTTGATTAGTTTTTCTAGGATTTTCGATAACCTAGGCAGAAAGGAAATAGGTCTATAATTTGACACGTTGTCTCTGTCCCCAGACTTAAAAATTGGAACAGTGACAGACTTTTTTAGAGCTAGCGGAAAAGTCCCTTTTGTAAAACAGATGTTACAAATACTAGTAACTGGTTTGACAATAACGTTCACCGCTTTTTTAAAAAACTTTGTAGTTATACGAGTACCATCCCACCCTGATGAACCTGTATTTTTAAGATTGGAAATAATGCGTCTAACTTCACTCTCATCTGTTGCGAAGAGCATAAACGAATGCAGAGGTGGATTGATATTATTTAGATTCAAATTTCTGCTAAGATGCTCTTCGTTTGTTTTAGTTCTAGATAATATATTATTGGCCAAATCGGCACCAACTTTAGCAAAATAGTTGTTTATGTGATTCAGTGAGCTCTGACTGCCCTGCGCTTTACTTAAAAGGTCCACAGCTGACTTATCTGTTTTATACAAGTTGCACATATCTTTTATTAAACCCCATTGATATTTTATGTTATTTTTACTATTTTCTAATTCGGTTTTAAAATTATTATTTTTTAAAGTTTTCAATAAATTATTACAAGTGTTGCGATAACGTTTATATGTAATTTTCAACACCTCATTATTTGGATCTAATCTAAGTTTTTGGTGAAGTTTATCACGGTTTCTCATACAACGACACAAACCTGGTGTTATCCAGGGTTTGATATTTGTTTTACGTGTGGATAATTTATAGGTATGCGTATGTCGTTTTAGGGTGTCTCTTATGATATTAAGGAATTGGTTAGTCATTTAATTTGCATCCAGCTGAGATAGCACATCCTTCCAATCAAACTGCTCCAAATCTGTAACAGCGGCATCATAGTCACATTTTGTGTACAATCTTTTATTTGTTTTCTTTATAATCGTTGCCTTGCGAGGTACTGCAGTCATTACACAATTATGGTCCGTCATTGTACTGTTACAAACTATAGTTGTAGTTTTGAATTTAGTTTTGATAAAACAGTGATCAAGACAGTTTGCTTCTCTAGTAGGAAAGTTGTGTGATGCTAAGAAACCATGTGAAGCCAATAAATTACTATATTCCAAAGATTGTCAATGCAAGTTATCTATAATATTTATATTAATATCCCCCATTAACACAATACTTTTATATTTGCTCAGCCCTTTGTTAGCACTTCATCCAAGGATCTCAGAAATTAATCCAAATTTTTAAAAGAAGGTGGCCTATCAATCGCTATTACAGCCAAATCGCTATCACTAGTAATAACTAAACAGTCTGCTTCCAGACAGTTATTTGGTTCTGTTATAGAGCAACTAATCTTGTTTTTAACATAAATGACGATGCCGCTGTTCTTATTTATATATTGTTTTGTAGAATAAGAGACGTAATTATCGATCAACGGGATGATAGTAGTATCCGAAAGCCAGCATTCTGTCAATATAATTAGATCATATGCAATATCCAGCCGCTTAAGAAGAACCAAAAGTTCACTACCATTTTTATGCAAGCTTCTAATATTTAAGATAGTAACATTTTGATGAGTCATATAAAGAGCTGATTTACAGTGTTCCGGAAATTCGGCGACCAATGCGTTGCCAACATTGATTTGTTCATCAATCTCCGAGGAAATTACTTGGAAGTCAACCATAGTCTTTGCTGCTGTTGACAACGATGACTCGCCAAATCTATCGGAACACAGAATTTTGTTAGGTGTTGGAAATATTTGATAATGTATAGTTCGTTTTTAAGTAGTCAAAGTCAAAGTCAAAGTCAAAGTCAAAGTATTTATTCGTGTGCTTTTTGGTGATACAACAGGTCTTACAGTAATTTTATGGAAACTCAAAAAGCTACCCATTAGGCATACACGTTTTAACAATATCAGAAATTAAAATTGATTTACATTGAAATACAAAACAAAAATGTCAAAATTGATTTACATTGAAATGCAAACAAAAGAGAATTGATATATTAAATAAAAATGTCAAAATTGAGATAACATCATATTAGAATACCTACAATTAATTATTATTACAAAAATTAAAATACAATCAGTTAGTCAAGCATAAATATATAATTGTCAGTTTTTACACTTTGTCAAGAAGGAATTCGCCAATGGTATAGTAGCATTTTTCAATTAAAAAATCACTCAGTTTTCGTTTAAATTGTATCAAATTCAAATCTTTGATAGCATTTGGTATTTTATTATATATTTTTGGTGCCATGCAGATAATGCTTTTATGCATAAGGGCCGTCTTTGAGGCTCTTAGACATAGTTCGTGTCGATATTCCGGTCTTGTTGATCTATAACGTTCCTCAGAAGCTTTTTTAAATAATTTACTGTTTTTCTTGACGAACAATGCAGTCTCGTATATATAAAGGCAAGGTAATGTCAATATCCTAAGGGATTTAAAATGAGGTTTACAACTATCTGTTTGTTTTAAATTACACATCGATCTAATGCACCTCTTCTGAGCTTTAAAAACGTTATTTTTCTCACATGAATTTGCCCAAAAAATTACTCCGTATCGTAATGTGGAATCTACATAGCCATAATATGCAGCTATAACAGCTGCCTGACTTACTACTTTCTTAAGCTTGAATAGAGCAAAGGCGAAGCGACTTAATTTTTTTATGAGGATTGATGCATGTTCTTTCCAAGTCAGTTTAGAGTCAATAGTCAAACCTAGAAATTTTATATGTTCTACTTCTTCAATTTTGTTATCGTCAATTAATATATTTATGTCAGGAGTAGTTACTCTCTGTCTAAACTGCATAATTTATGTCTTACTTAAATTTAATTTCAAATTATTATGGTCAAGCCAATTAATTGATTGTTGCAATGAGTCTTTGATGTCACATTCATAGTCACTATTTTTATTTTGTCTAACAATGATCGTACTGTCATCAGCAAAAAGAACCATAGGAAAACTGACATGTTTTGGGAAGTCGTTTATGTAAACCAAAAATAATGGCGGTCCCAATACGCTGCCCTGTGGTACGCCAAAAATGATTTCACGTTTTTCGGATACATATTTAAATTCCTTTTTTTCTTTTATAGAAATTCGTTTAATTTCCGTACACTGTGTTCTACTGTCCAGGTAAGATTGTATAAGGGAAAGTGCTTTTCCCCTTATTCCATGCGCATTAAGTTTCCGTAGGAGAGTATTATGATCAACTAAATCGAAAGCATTCGTCATGTCCATAAATATAGCACTAATAGGAATTCTTTTATCGATATCTGTCATTATAATATTAAGGAAATCATAGATAGCCAGATTTATGGATTTATTTTTCCTGAAACCCTTCTGTTCCTTTACTAAGAGATTGTGTTTCGTGAAAAAGGAATCTATACGGTGATAAATAGCTTTCTCGAATATTTTTGATATTACTGGTATCAGAGCAATGGGTCTGTAGTTATTGATATCAGTTTTATCATGTTTCTTAAATAAGGGCTTAATTATTGTTGGCTTGAGTTTATCAGGATATATTCCAGAAGAGATACTAACGTTAATAATGTGGCAAATGGGGCCAGCTATAACATCGGAAACAAATTTTAATACCTTTGTTGAAATATTGTCATATCCTACACTAACTTTGTTTTTTAAATTCTGTATTATTCGATAGACTTCATCAGGTGTAGTTGGGGCTAAAAACATTGATTCGCAACATGAATTTGGAGTCTCATAACTTGCAGATTTTGAGGTATTTGCAAGTAATTCTGCTTGATCCACAAAGTGATCGTTAAATGCGTTCGCTATATCGCAGGGGTTTGTTATTGTAACACCGTTCCTTCGTATTTCCGTTATGTGTTCATGGGGAGGACAGTATTTATTTTCATTTATGATCTTCCATGTATCCTTTGATTTGTTTGTTGATGTCATTATCCTATGATTATTTTTTGCCTTTTGTGTCAGTTTTATTATTTTATTAAGTCTTTGTGAGTAATTTTTAAGTTTAGTTAAGTTATTGCTATTGGGTTTTGCTCTTAGTTGCCAAAGAAGCTGTCTCTTATTTTTGCTACAGCGTTTTAGTCCGGGTGTTAACCAGTTCGGATTCCTTTTTAACTTTATTATTTTGTTAATCAAGGGAAAACACAAGTCGTAAAACAGACGGAATGTTTGAATAAAGCTATCGTACGCTACATTAGGATCATCTGCTTGATAAACTTCACAAAACGATAAAGGGTATAAACATAATCTAAATTTCATTAGGTTATCGTAACTATAATCACGGGCTGTTATATTCCAACTGTTTATTGTACAAGTCCTTTTTACGGGAATCTTTAAAATTTGAGCGGTGTGATCTGACATGTTAAGGTCAATTATATCGTGGATACATTTTTGTGAAAAATTGTGCGCAAAATTGTCTATACATGTGTTGCTTTGTAACCTAGTGGGCTGGTCAATTTGCAACTTTAGATTGTAGCTTAATAGATAGTTAGTAAACTCAATGGAAGTTCTATTTTTTTTCAATGTATTAATGTTAAAGTCACCACATATAATAACATTCTTGCGCGCTTTATAACAAATCTTGGGCAAGAGAATATCTAATTTAGAGTAAAAAATTTCAAGATTATTTGATTTAGGTATTCTGTAAATACATACAATGATAATATTGTGCTGTATCAATTCAATTGCGCAGCACTCGAAAGCTCCCTGAATAGAAAGTTTCTTTATATCTTCAAGCTCTCTATACTGATGCTCATTTTTAATTAATATGCACGCTCCCCCTCTTTTTGTGTCTCTAGAGTAACAAGCTGCCAATTTATAATTAGGTATAGTGAGAAAGTCTTCATATCCAGTTTCCATGAAGTGTTCAGTCACGCAGATTACATCTATGCGATTTTGAAATTCAAGCAGATGCAAAAGCAATTGGTCTGCCTTGTTTATTAATCCTGCGATGTTTTGATGCATTATTGATAAATTAGCATAGAAAAAAATGGTTTGATGTATCTTCAAATATGTCCTTTTTGTCAGTGTTACTATTATTCTCTTCTTGGATTTCGCTAATAGTTTTTTTGAGATTCAAGATTACGTTTTTCATGCCTCTGTCATTTAAAAGACCCTGACGACCCGAAAACATTGTGTTTTCATAACATAAGTCAGCGTTTGAGTCCAGTAAATAAGCATATTCATATGTTGTGTTGTGCAGATACAAAAGATTATTAAACATTTCAACCCGCGAGTTGTATATTGTTGTGTAATCAGCACATTGTCTATAGGTTGGCAGACATATAATTATATTGGTATGGCTTAGTTTTTCAATGGAATCTTTAATATGGTAGATTAGATCGTGATAGTTT
This sequence comes from Tiliacea citrago, assembly GCA_963921375.1. NCBI lineage: Eukaryota > Metazoa > Arthropoda > Insecta > Lepidoptera > Noctuidae > Tiliacea > Tiliacea citrago. The sequence goes on along the minus strand of OY992790.1, from coordinate 26,826,747 downwards.
TTAGTTCTTAAGAAGTCTCTTTCTCCTATTAGAATAACACAATAGTCGCTTTTACTGTAGTGTTTAATCTTATTTTCTAAGCCAAGTAGGAGTTGTTCAATGCTACCATTTGGATACGAGTAGTGGCAAAAGTCAAAACTAGTTGCAAAAAGATCCTCAATAATGTTGCAGAGTCCGTTTCTATTGTTGGCGCTTATTATAGTTAGTTTGTTTTTTATTGTGTTTTGTGTCAGGAATTGTTTGTCGATTAAGTTCTCACGTATTGAGTGTTTATTTCCATAGATGTTACATTGAGTAGTCTTATCAACCATCTGGGGTACAGCTTCTGGAGTTGATTTATCAGCCATTTCGGGAGTAAGCTTCATAAATTTCTTCGTCGACTTAGGAGTAACGCTAAGATCGATTGTAGGAACTGTTTGAGATGATTTTTTTCTTTTTGGAGTGTTATTTACAATGTCCGTTGTAAGTTTTTTGTAAATGTTTTCCTTTTTTGTCAAGTTTTCGATGGTCTTTTTGAGATTTGTGTTGTCCATATTTAGGGATTCAACTTCTCTGTGTGCAGTCTCTAGTTGAAGCGTCAATTCTTTTATTTTGTTTTTTAGTTGAAGAATTTCATCGCAGTCCTCGTCGTCTGATATGTTGGGTAGACTGTTACTAGTGGTGCCATCTAGTTCATTATTTGTTAAATTTAAGTCTTCACTTTTTGTTTCGGAGACTCTTCGATTACGACGTTGTGTGATGTTCCCAAAGAAGTTCATATTAATTTAGTAATAATATATTGTGTAATATATTGTGTATGTAGTAATATATTGTTTTTGTACTTGTGTATTTTGTGTATGGCTGGCAGGGTTAAAAAACAGAAAAAAAATATTAAAAATACAGACAAATTTGAAAGAATGCAGAAATTATGACAAAGAAAGACATAAAAAGATATTTTAAAAGTATTGAAAAATCGTCACTTGCTTAGATTGTGGGTAGACGTATTAGTACCGGAATCAGTTTTGTAGTCTTCAATTTGTTCCAGAGTTTTGATGTGTATTCTTGGCAATCTATCATCTTTTTTTATTAAAACTTTACCGTAGGAAATCCAACCATACTTGAAACAATTTTTCTTTTGAGCTTGTTTAGCATGATATAAGATATGTCGAGTGGTGGGAGTTAGCGATTCTGATATGTAAATTGGTTGTTTCTCACCCGGTAACTTGATCAGCTTGGTGTTGTATTTTTCATCTGTGTGATTGTTGTTGTAAGTACGGAGACCTTTTATCACATTAGGTCCGGTAGTGCGTCATCTTGTATTCAACCACAATCGGTCTATTTTGACTTGATCGTTTTCTATATATTTGGCAGATTTGTTCCCGTGAAATTGATACATCAAGTGATTTGTGGATTTCACTTACCATTAGGTTGAGGTCTTCATTTTCGTTAAACGGTATATTTGTTATTTCCAATGATGTTTCTAGTTGTTTTCTCAAAACATCTTCTATTTTGTTTTCAAGTGCGATCATTTTATTTTTCGTTTCATTATTTTCGAGCACTATGTTTTCATATTTCCCTTTTAGCTCGCTATACAATAGTGTTTTATTTTCCAGTGTATTTTTCATGCTAGAGTTTTGTTTTAGAATTTCTTGATTCTGTTGTTTTAAGTCTTTGATCATGTCCGACAAAGAAGACAATTTATCGTTTTGGGATTTTTTCAAATCACTCAACATTGTTACGATCTCAGATCGCAAGTTATCAAGATCTTAAATATATTTTTTTACTCTTATGATTGATTAGTAGTCATTTGATACATGAAGTGGGCTGCCCTTTTAAGACGATTAAAATGCCACGGTGTATATATCTCTTACTCAATCCTAAGACCTCGTACTGCGAAGTCCAACTGTCATTGAGGAAGACAAGTATTGAGTAATTCTAAACAAGATACCCTTACGGTGGCCTAGCCCCTTTTTACTAAGATAACACAAAACAAGCACAAGCGCAGTCTCTAGCAGAATTCATTTCGATCGTACTTGGTGCACGCCGAAGTGACATTTCGTCTCTTCACATTTCCTTACTCAACCCCATTTAGAGGATGCGTTGCGGTTATCAGCGGCATACAAATAGCGTGTCTCACTAATAGTGTCGATTTAGTAATAGGCCTACAAACAGCCGGGTGTGGTTTGAGACACGATCCCTAGCGTTCTTAGAATGACTACCAATCCAGTTTGGGGTACTTGGTCAAGCCTACCCTCTCTCCCGAAAATGTGTATACAACAAGCCTCACGCAAAGTGTTCTATGGCGAGACCTTTTTGAAAGCAGTAAGCTTTACTAACGTTTGGTTGTTTTATAATGCAAATACAGAAAAAAAAAAAAAGATAAAACGTTTACAGATCGTCCTTACCCATAGATATAAGTATTTATAAGGCCTTACCTTATAGCCTAGTTTGATTTAAACGAGATGTGAGTATTTACGGTTCGGCTTTCCAAATGCGGTGCATCATCATCGTCAAAACTCAGGAGCGTTAGTGCTCAGTGTCAAGTATAGCGGAAGGCCTTCCCCATTTCCCTATAACCAAATGCAAACGACAATATCTGTTACGGTACGGATTAGGAGAAGGACAAGTAATACAAGAGAAAATAGCATGAATTATAAATTATAAGATAATTTTGAAAAGTATTTTCCATGCTTGAATAAATGATCATTAATAGCACCTCAGCGATATCGCTCTTCACCACTTCCTAGTGTTTGAGCTGGGGAGAAGTGGCACAACAATCTCTCCAGCAACACGTCTCTGTCTGTTTAGTTACAAGAACTTTAATCAAATGAATCTCTCGCTCATGCGTTTGCTTATAGAGCCGTGGTGCGGCGAGTGCGCGATAGAATCAACAGTATTTTGGCTACTGTGACCAGCAGGATGGACAGCCCCATAATGTCGCATTGGATGACGACTCAAAAAGCGTCATTCTAATGCCTTAAATAATTTTATATATATTTTTATTTATTTTATTTAACTTACATGTGTATTTTATTTTGTTTGTAAGTAACACATATGGCCCGAACCATGTGGCGGTTTTAAAACAAATATTATATTTGGTTTTGTAAATAGTGGTACGTGACAGTCAGTCGCAATAACATAAATAAACTCACGTCTTCTTCCCATGGGGGTAGGAACTAGAGGAGCAGGCAGAAACTACAGAACGCCACCTGCTACTACCTTAAATACTCCTTATGCCTCGTTAACATTCATACATCTGGTCTTATACGCACGCCGGTTGCGAGTACTGCGCAGCTGCGATGATAAATAAATAAATAATAAGTATAATCCCTCACTCCGTAGTAAAGCATGTAATGTTTCTCCTCAGTTCTACCCTATCCCAGTAAAAGCAGCTGACCGAGGAAGACTAACCCCTGGCGAGATGCAAGCTCAGCTGCTGCATGCCCTGGTCGACGCAGCTGGGGCACCACAAGCCCCTAGGGTCGGGCTCCTCACGTCTATGAACCGAGACCAGTGGGCTAGGGCCAGGGAACAGCTTATAAAGGGTAAGTTTTAACTTCTGATTATGTAGACTACGCTAGATCATTTTGTCCATGAATCGGTTGAAGGACACTGATCGACACAATAGAAGTTTTATTGTTACATCTGGCGGAGTTAAGTGTCTCAGGCCGCGTCGTATTCAAAAGCCATCGTTGCGTGAATAAGCTATCGTCACGTTCTTAAGTCAGTGTTTGTTCGGCGAAAACTAACGCGTGGTCGCACCGACAGAGGGCGCTTTCTGCTTTTCCGAAAGAAGTGACACAAATGTACGCGACGATCGGTTTTTAAAATAACACGCGGGGTCATAGTCATAACGATCAAAAGTAACTAAATGTTACTTAATGATGAACGACCATATAAGTTACTAAATTAGAATGCACTCACCTGATTGAGTTTATGAGCTGTACTCTATATAATATGATAAAAAAATAATTGAACTCCTCAAACCATTGAAGACAAACATGTTTGTCACATCGACTGATTAATCGACTTACGGATTCGATTTTCTAATGCCCCGGAAGGTATTGACGTTTGCGCTTATTAGATTTGTGCCTGTTAATGCACTGAAGCGACGCGGAAGGTCCAAGTAAAATTCAAAAATTATTACTAATCTATAACTAATTATATATTTTTTTAAATTAAAAACTTGTATTCATGCGACGATATTATACGATAATATGAATTGCAAAACAAACTAAGCATAAATAACTTACCTGTCAGATGAGATGAACCGCATGAACTTGGAGCTGATCTCCCGGGCACTGTGCATCCTGTGCCTGGACGAGGCGGGAGGAGACCGGGCTGACACTGATGCCGATACCAACGCCATGCTGCGCGCCATGCACGGCGCCGGCACGCGCTACCACTCCGCCAACCGGTGGTTCGATAAGACTGTTCAGGTGAGCTGGCGAAAAACATTAGACTAATAAATAAAGTAGTTTCGTAGATGCTGTTCTGGAGTCTTGGAGTCTGGACCTGGGTCTTGGAATATTTGGTTCTGGATGTCTCTTTAGAGGTCTCATCTCACTCAAGTTCTCACTTTCTCTTCAACCGAATCTAAATTTGAAGAAAAACTGAAGATTCTTTGAGGCATCTAAATTTAAAAAAAAAGTGAAGATTGTTTGAGGCATCTTTAAAACCGACTTTAAAAAGGAAGAAGTTCTCAATTCGTCTGTTTTTAGGGTTTCATAGCCAAATGGCACATAGAAACGGAAGTCTTATCATTTCGCCCTGTCCGTAATTCCGTCTGTATGTAACAGCCAACTTACTTGGAAGAAAATTTTTTGTTCGAAAGAGTTTTCTCCCGAGATGGTCCCATTAATATGGTGAAGATCTGACAGTTGAACTCCACAGTAACGTACAGTAGGTACACGTATTGCGTGTGATTTGGTTATTGTACAGACATCAAAGAAAATTACTGGTTAGTTACTATCCGTGGTCAACTGATTATTGAGTTCGAAAATAAGTAGGTAAGCCTACTTATCCCATGGAACTCCTCATCGACGGGCAGTAGGTACACATTATTGTGAATGGTACTGTAGATGAAGGTTAAGTACCTAACAGTGGTCAACTAATCATGGACTGCGAAGAAACCCTACTGTTACGGAGCTCCTCAATGACGAACAGTATACCTACCTATTGTGACTGGGGTTATCGTACGGTATGTGAAAAAAATTGCGATCGGTAATCGAAATCCAAAATGGCGGTCAGAACCAGTGATGGATCTTAGTAAATGGGTTACTATTAACACGGGCAACTTTAGGTAAATATGAGCTCTTTCGAGTGGCAAACAATTTCTCTAACATTGTTTACAGAGACGCATTTACAATATAATTAAAACAATTTTTGAAGATATTTATTTATTTGGGATCTCCAACAAAGGATACACAGATACAATAGAAATCACAATAATATTATATTGTTTTTGAATTTCATAGATTTTTTGACTATTTTCTTGGAAAATTTTGAACTGCGCTCTTATAGCGTTATCTTTCTTCACCATGATAAGGCTTTAGCACACTCCGCCAGAGAGGCAGTTCAGGATATTATTTTTTAATATCCCACCGTCTCTTCCAGCTAATCATCTCGTCAGACGGCACAGTAGGCATGTGTTACGAGCACAGCGCAGCCGAGGGCGTCGCAGTGGTCCGGCTGGCGGAGCGCGCGCTGGCCAGGGCAGAGGTGGCAGACAGGCCGGCTCCGCCACCTGCCCTCCTGCCAGCCCCTCAGGCCATGAAGTGGAACGTCACCACTGATATTCGTAGGACTATCGAGACTGCAGCTAGGGATCTTGATCGGTAAGGAATTTGTGACCAAAGTAGGTCATTCACTAGTCAAACATAATTTTGACAATAATTTTTGTGCACCCGTGTTTTGGGTGGTCTTGTAATCTACATTGACTTATGGCAAATAGCTAGATAACATTATTCTGACATTGGAGTAACTAAGGTAGACCGATGAGCTGGTGAATGAAGGATGCAGGATCAGCTGGATGAAAGAAGCAAAAAAACCGGTCGATGTGGCGACGCCTGCGAGAGGCTGATGTCTCATCATCATCACTCTGGCGACAGACGTACAGTCTTTCGGCTGAATGATGATTATGAGCTAAATGAAATAGACACTCTAAGTCTAAGAACAGGTTTTATGTTCACTTACCCAATCGTGTTTGTGTTTACAGTGCTAGTGTAATTATGGTCTATTCATTATTGCTTTGTTCTAGTTATATCTTATTTCATCTACAGCGCCATCTCAGACCTGGACCACAAGGTGTACACATACCGCGGGTACGGGCGCGAGTTCATGAAGTCGTGCCGCACGAGTCCAGACGTGTACATCCAGCTCGCCATGCAGTATGCTTACTACAAGTAGGTCCTACTTGCACAATCATCAACTCATCAACCTGTTCCACAGCGCACGGTGCACACCTCGCGCTGGTGCACGGGCGCCTCTGTTCCACAGCGCACGGTGCACACCTTGCGCTGGTGCACGGGCGCCTCTGTTCCACAGCGCACGGTGCACACCTCGCGCTGGTGCACGGGCGCCTCTGTGCACCATTGTAGATACGTATAACACCCACTTCACCGAATTGGATATTTTTGCGCTTACACACTCTAAGTTCAAAAGGATGGCTATTGATTCTTTATAAAATAGCTATCTTATACCTATTATTTACTCGTTCATCCCGGTAGTACATTCCCGTCGGATATTTTTTGACATCCACGCGGGTGAAGCCGCGGGCAAAGCTAGTTACCTATATGAGTAGGTACTGCAGAATAAATAAATATAAAAAAACATAATTATTTCCTCCACAGGATGTACGGCTACCTAGTCACGACCTACGAGTCAGCCTCCCTGCGGCGGTTCCGCAACGGTCGCGTGGACAACATCAGGTCTGCCCACGCCGCAGCCTTGTCCTGGGCAGCCGCCATGTGCACGGCGGAGACACCGCCCCTCAATGACGGAGACGAGGGACAGAAGAAGGTGTCTTTCAATTTGTATGGGGTGAGCATAGACTTGTTTGGTTGTAAGCCTTGTCTGGGGGATTTGGTAGGGCACCAAAGTAGCGTCATTTTGGTTTGTCATTATTTTGTTCCCTAAAGGTTTTACAATAGGTAATGGATATGGTTATGGTATTACCTATACCTGCACATCAACTAAAGTTTTCTGAATAAGATTATTGGCCAGTTCTTTCGAAAAATTAGCACGATCCACACCTTCAGTTTCTAAAAGGCTGATAAAGTCACTGATTACTACCTAAATATATATGCTTTCCTAGTGACTTGTTAGCAGATTGATTGGTAGACCAAAAAACGGAAAGCAACTTATCTAAAACGTTTTTCTCGTATCGCCAGGAGCAAAAGAAACTCGAGCTGTTTGAAGAAGCAGCTCGTAAGCAGACTTCTATCATGGAAGCCAACATCCTGGGCAAGGGCATCGACAACCATCTGCTGGGTCTGCGCGAGGCGGCGCGTGAGTGTCTGGGCGAACTGCCCCCCGTTTTCTGTGACACCACGTATAAGCAGATGAACGAGTTCAAGCTCAGTACTAGTCAGGTGGGTAGTTGGATAAGCTCACTCTTTTCAATTTTCTTTCCTGTTGTGGCTTTGATATTATAGACTGTTGAACAATTGTTCTGAAACTAGAACACACCAAGCTTTAATTTTGTTTGTCTGGTTGAACTTTGGGTATCTACCATTATAATGAGTGTCATTATAAACTGTGGTTAGTGTTTCTTATCCCACCTGATGAAGTCTTACAAAGCTCTTGTTACTACTTTTATTTGGCAATAATCCATGGAGGTCATTTTCCAGGGCTTGAGTTTTTCTTTTATTCGATTCAAAAGCACCAAACATTTAACATTTCACCTTTTCCCAGGTGACCACCACAACGGACGGCACATTCATGGGCTACGGTGCAGTCTGCCCCGACGGCTACGGTTGCAGCTACAACCCGAAGAAGGACAGTATCATCTTTTGCATATCCTCGTTCACCTCCTCCAGCGTCACCAACACTGAGGCCTTCAGGCAGTCCCTAGAGGAAGCCCTCGAGTCCATGAAACTAATGTTCCAAGCTGGTAAGGTGGAAAATTGAGCACATTATGAGAGGTACCTTAGGGTCTCCAAGTATTAATTTGACACCAGCACAGGTTTGTTATTATTTGGTGGAAGGCAGTGTTTTTTAGCTTGATGTTTTAAGAAAGACATGGGTACGTATAGATTGAAATGATTTTTACATTTTAGGAAATTACGAGTAGATTTGGTGTTTAAAAATTAAGTATTATGATAAAACCCCTCCTACATGCCTCAAGGGCTATTCTTAATAATTTTCATAATTTAAAATAAGATGGGCCAGGAGTAAACTGATTAGTTTAAAGTGCAATATACTGTAATCAGCGCAAGATATATATATATATATATATGGTGTATTATAAGCACGGTATTAATATAAAATCAAATTATTTATGCAATCGCAAAAGCTTTAGCAGATACGATCTGTTTTTGTAAATATTTACACTTGTTTTCAAAAACGAAAAATTTTATTGCCATACTACGTAGGTTTAGGTATTTACAATATATTATATGATATTATTATAGAATGCACACTAGGTAAGCAAACTTGAACATATCATGAAAGGACTTGTTAGAATGTTAAAATTAAGGATCTGGAAGATTTTTATAAAACTTATTATCAAAATTAAATCGTGTCACTACGATGCAAAAAAAACATATTATATTATCAGAAATGATCGAATAAGTCTGTCGTTAAAAATTTAAGATTTAAAGCGTCACAATTAATTATTCGAGTAATTTACCTATTTTATAATAGATTAATTTTGCTTACAAATCAATCTAGTCAAAATTGGAATAACTTATCTACCTATCTCTTAGCGAATGGGGAAATATAGAATAGGTACTAGTATTATATTGATAGTTTAAATAATTGCTATAGTTTTATAAAAACGTTGCCGTTCTGAAGTCTTATGCCTTTTTAGGTGTTTGTTCACTAATCCATAGTTTATTTATTGTTGTTCTTCTAAAAATATTCTCTATAGTAAAGAAGATGGTGGGAATTATGCTATTCTAGTCAACATAATCGTAACTCTATATTTTAATTTAATAAGTAGGTACCTATGCTTTTTAGGGTTCCGTAGTCTACAAGGAACCCTTATAGTTTCGCCATGTCCATGTGTTTGTCTGTCTGTCCGCGGCTTAGCTCAAAGACTCTTAGTACTAGAAAGCTGTAATTTGGCATGGGTATACAAATACATATTAATCACGCCCACAAAGTGGTTAAATAAAATGTTATGTGTTTATGGTACCGTTCCTACACGTAAACTGGGAATGATTTCTTAAGCTGCGTTCAGACGACACGCGCCCGCTACGCACACACCACGCGCGTTAGCACCCGCGTCTAACTAGCTTTGAAATGTGTTGTATATAATTGAGTGTTATGACACATCAATGATCTCAAATTGCATTTATCGAAGGCGACCCGCACACGCAACGCGCCCGCCTCGCGCCCGCCCCCACGCTCACCCTGCACACGCGCTGCAGACGCCTTGTGCCTACACTTCGGCTATTTTCGTATTGACTGTGATCAAGGGCGTTATTGATTAAATAATGAGTAGTATAAGCGGACGCGAGGCGGGCGCGTGGCGTGCGCGGATGTAGCGCGTGGCGTGCGCGGGTGCAAGGCGGGCACAAAGCGTTTGCGGGCCGTGCGCGTGGTCGGCGCGGGTTATCTGAACACGGCCTTATGTGGGGTGTCGTTGGAAAGGTCGTTCAAAAAAATTGCGAGTGCGTGAAAATATTTTTTTATCGATTCAAACATCCGTTTGCAGCTTTAAAGTGCTAATTTTTGTTTGGATAAGTAAAAAAATTCACTACTATAGCATATATAACGAAGTTTAAAGGAAAACTATCACAGCTAAGTAGGCTTTACAAGTTAACGAGTAATAGTCGAACATAAGTATATGCAGTTGGAATGTACAGGAGAACATGTTTTTCAACTACAATGTCAAGTTTTTTGTTGAGATAAATTCATCCCAACTACGGATTCCTTCATTGTGCGTGGTCCGACACACACTTGGCCGGTTTTTTGAGAGACATTTGAAACTTTTTTCTTTTTAAATATTTGGATGAGTGTAGGTAAATAAATGGCAGCATGAAAACCGTTCAAGTACTAGTTGAAAAATTGCCCAGTGGCATTAGGAAAAACAAATATAAGTAATATTAATTTTATTTCACATCTATTTTACAGGAAACGTAAGATATAAGAGTAACAATAAAGCTCTCTATCCTAGATTTAAATAACTATAATAATATTTATAAATATCGGTTCTGATAAGAACGATAGATATTATATCGGTTTGCATAAAGCTTGTGCTGGTATCGCCAATATAATAAAATTAAATATTCCATACCTATTTACAATTAATGATCTCCAACTCTCGTGTGCTGGTTTAACTTACATATCACCGTATCTTAGCCAATTAATTTACATAGGTACCATACTGATATAAGCTGAAACTTTAGAGCTTTTACACTTTATATTTACTTATACATTTGTTGTTGATCTATCTCTATTTATATTTTTACTTGTAGGATATAGAATGTTAGGCTGACTGAGCTGGAAATATACGATTGTTTCTATAGATTATCAAAGAATAATGTCACTAATGATGATACAAAAATGATAGTAGAGGTATTTATAATATTGATGTAAGTGTACTCGTATCACAGTCAACCTGATGGGGAACATAGATACTGCATGGTGTTAAGTAAAAAAATACAGTCAAAGTGTAAACGTCGAAAGTTCAAAAGACTAATAAAAATAATTTGCTACGAGTTACTGTAGCAGCCTACGTAAACGTAGCGAGTAGCAACGTCGTAGCGACGCGTAGCCTACAGCCGCGTCCTATTTACTGTCTACGCCTACGCTAACCAGAACGCGTGGCCGTGCGGCCAGAGGGCGCTTGCCGAACACAAAGTGACATAGTTATAGACGCGATGATCGCGTGACGCGGGGTATGGCGTAGCTTTTATTGTGTAATTGACATTTTGATAAGCTTTTTCTAATAATCTCTACATCAAAATATCCAATCGTAGTATGTTTCCAAAAGAAAAAGGATATGATTGATAACTTATTATGACTTGTTATTAATTTAAAACTATCGGAAATTTCCAACAAGTTTAAATTATTGATATTTTGATTTCGTGTTAGGACATTGAACATTTGAAAGAAATTAATTTTATCAAGGCTAGAACTTGCATTCATGTCTTTTAACCTATGACTGGATGCTTTTCAAAAGGCGCAGCCCTGGAGGTTCAAAACTAACCTATAAATAGATTTAAAAAAAGTTTGACAGAAGCCTGATTGCAAAAAAATGCATTAGTCTTTGACAACGGGAAGCCTTGTTCTTAGATGTTAAGAATGACCATATTTTAATCCTAATGCGAAGGATGTTTTTTTTGGGATCTATATAGACCAGCACCCTAATTGCGTAACACAGTTTGAATCGGAATCGGAATGATTTTGAAGTATATTGCTAATCCATTGCTTCATAAGTTCGAAAAATTTGTCAGCTCAACAACGTTAATAACGCAATGAATGTTGTTGAACTGTCAAATTGAAACCGATTCCTACTGATAGTGTGTTACGCAATTAGCCCACTGCTTTTTTAAATCCCTATCGATTTAATGCAGAAGTATTATAGCCAAGAAAAGCTAAAACAATTTTAGAGATTTAAGAAATAAAAGAGTACGTAGGTTTATCATTAAAATATGCACAGTAATGAAATTAATTAGAAAAGTATTGAATGTTAGTTACACTGTTATTTATATGTTGTTTACTAAATACAAGTAGGTATGTACCTATACATTTCAGTAATTATATTTACCTACACGATTGTTCCCAGCCAGTTTATTTTTTGGTAAATTATTGAGTAGTCAGAATTTATATTAAAAAAACAACTGTCTTTGCTATCGCGCAGTCGGGTAAAAAGAACGCTGTTAGAAATTTTTGAAAATTTATCCTTTCCAAAATGAGATGAACGGCATCAATATTGATGTTTTAAAAAATGCGGTAAAACAATAGATCGGTTAAAAATAATTCGTGATCGTCGCGTTATTAATATTACACAATTTATATTAGGTACTTAAAATGTTTAATTATTTGACTTTTTTAATTAAAAACTGTTGGGATTTATAAATGATTTATGAATGATAAAAAAATGTGTTATTCCAATACATATTGAAATAAATAAAAATTATATTGTCCTGTCAATAACAGTTTGGGGACAGTTGATTTTTATGTTGTGGTGGTAACATTATATTTAGTTAAAACTCAATGTTTAGCAAAATGTTACTTGTTTTAAATCCAATTTTAGTTTTGGAAAATACTTGGTTTTATTCCAATAAGCTGTTTGCTTTATAGAGAAAACTGTAAGTTCATTAGTTAATTTTTGAGCAATACTTTATCAAAAAAAGCTTTTGTTGTTAATGGTAAAAATATTTGACTAACGTTAGGTATGTAAGCGATAAACATAATATAATATTTTAGTACCTATGTGAAAATCGTATACATATCGTCGATGTCGACTGTCATGCTCGACATGACCAAGAATATCAAAACATATCAAAGTTTAGGATTAAGGCTAGTTTTATTCAATACTCGTATCAATTATTGTACCAATAAGCAAATGCTAAGAGTCAATTTGTCAGTATTTAATCTATTTTGTAAAAAAATATTTGAGGTTGGTGTTACACCTATTTTTTTTCTCGAAAATACATACCTACTTAATATAAAAATTATTTCGAACTTATCATGATATTTTTGAGAGGAGTTATGATGTGAAAGAGTTTTATTCATAAGTTACTTATAAATGGGGATTATACTAAATTCGAAATTTTATTACTGAACGTTAGTTAAAATATATAGCAAATAAGCGCGCCGCAAAGCACAAGTAGAGATGAGTGAAAACACCTTATGAGAAGTACGGTAGCTTTTACTTATGTATTAGATAAGTAACTTATAATCAGCACATATTAATGTAATCAGTAAATAAATATATACATATAATAGAGATGTTTAATTGCTGACAAAAGCCGAAATCAACGAATATATTTTGCTATATATTTTTTAATAATTATGTTATTTGAGCACAAAGTTCATAATTTATTTGTAGCTATAAAATGATAAAAGTTAATTCATATTTATAATTGTTATTTAAATCGTAATTGATTAATATTAATTGTTAGCTATTTGTGTTGGAGGGATGGATCATAGTATATATTAAGTAATTTATTAAAATATTTTAAAATAATATGTTCTATAACTTAAGCCTTTCTATAAAGGTCGAACGCCTTGCCAGCAGATTGATTTATTTCCTACTCACATCTATTTATGGTTATGAATTATACATATCTGTATGATATATAAACAATACTCCTGATGTTATAATTATTGTTATATAATTATTAATTTCAATGTTATCCATAAGTAATTTTAGAGAACATACGCCAAGCCTTTTACCTTATTGTAAAGCTATTATTGATCTCTAAATGGAACAATCTCATGTTAAAAGATAGAGTAAGAAAGAACAGTGTCTGCTGAATAACATTAGATGATTCTGATGGTGTAGTATTAAAATGGAAAATATATATTGTTAATTCAATTATTATGTTAAATGGTGGATGTTTAGAATGTTCGTAGGTATCTAGAACTATAAAATCAGGTGGGTTTAAGAAATTAATTAAATGTAGGTGCAGTTTGTATTCAGTTGGGGTCGGGATGAAAGGGGATCCATGTTACAAATTTAGAGAACGAGAAATACTCGTAATAACTGTAGAGAAGTGCTGTTTGCAAGTTCACCTGCACAGCTGGAAAAGTAACTTAATGGAGGTGTTAGTCTCTCGTAGTCTGCAAAAAAACATTAAAATATGATAGCTGATCCACAGTCATCTTGGATCCACAATCATTTTGGATCCACTATCATGTTGGTTCCAGTATAATTTTGGAACCACGATCATTTTAGCTACCTACACTATCAATGCGGATGTAGTGGATCTATATTCACTATCATTTAAAATCCACTATCAATGTGGATCTATTGGAATCTTGGATCCAATATAAACTTTTTAATTCTGGATCCAATTTCATTTAGTATTTGAATGCAAATCGCATCGAAACTAACACGCGTGTAGCACCTGCACAGAGAATTTATTTGTGAAGAAATGTATTCGTGTTCCTAGTTTGTATTATCACTGTTAATGGTAAGAAAACATGTATATTAATATTGAAAAACATCATATTTGAGATCGTATAAAAAAAAAGATCTTTGATGAAAAATATCTGTGTAGCTTTGTGACTACAATGGTTGTCTAATAAATTAAATACCTTATTGTCTTTAAAATGTATTAGAAAATCTAAATGTATCCTTGCCACTTGTAATGTAAACATATCAAATTGCTTAAAAAGTATTATACGAATTGTATTTAGCCATAAATGTTAAATGTATAACTAGATGTCACCAGTACCTGTCCGTACTAGGTCACAGTGTAAGAAATATCAGTAGCACGATGACAGAATTATTATAATTTGATCTGCAAAAACCAAAAATGGTCCAAAGCAAAGCTGATCTGCAATAGTGTAAGTTGCGATAGTAGAAAATCTTAAATGATTTTAAATCATTTTCCATTCAACTGAAAAACACACCAATAGCACAGAATAAGTAATAGTGCTAACGTACCAATAGCAAAATAGTATAACTACTTCGTCTTGGCGACTAATTTAATGACTGAGTTACTGATATTTGGTACACTGCGGCAACTCATGCATGTCTGTAGCTTGTAAGTGTATCCGTGTCAATTGAATGTTGCTCTCAATAAATCAAACTTTTCGTTGGAATTATGTTTTTTCATTATTAACACCCTAAATTCCTGATGTTAGCGTTACCTACATTCACACTACTGATATAAAATAAATGGGCAAATTAAACTGGTCCATAAACTTGAAATCAAAAACACAAATTGCTTAGGTATACCAATTGATTGATTGATTTATTTATTCATGTACACACAAAACATTACATTAATATTTCATATAATAAATACGATTTCTGTTCATTACAAAATTTTCACTACCTATATATATACCTAACAGTCAGTTTGCAATTCCATTCATATTGTATTTATACAATACAAATATGTTTTGTAGTATACAATAACATATATGGCAATTCAACCTTATTTCATAGTATGTTTATTTTTATTCTTGTATGATCTAGCCTTCATAGAGGCGTTGCCATAAAATATTTGCCTAACTTATCCAAAATTGTTACAACTGGTTATAACAATGATAAAAGTTCACTCGTGTAAATTATTTTTGTAAAGGATTTGGTTCTTGCAATTTATTTATATACTAGGTATACCATCAATGATTATTCATTGGGTTTCATTGATTATTTAAGTATACTTCATGGTCGCTAGGCCACAACTCTAACCACTATCATTATTAATTTCTAAACACTTTATTTATCTCTGATATATTTTTTCTATAAATTATCGCCACCAAAGAAAGTGCTGTACTTTCATTTATTGTTGGATTGCTACCGCCGTACCGCGCCTCAGCAATGCACGAACCGGGAACCGGACACGTACCGGGAGCCGGGCACGTACCGGGAACCAGGCACGTATCGGGAGCTGCGCACTGCCCCGTGAGCCGCGCACGTACCAGGAGCCGCACATGTACCGGGAACCGGGCACGTACTGGGAGCCGCGCACGTACCGGGAGTCGCGCACTGCCCCGGGAGCCGCGCACGTACCGAGAGCCGCGCACTGCCCCAGGAGCCGCGCACGTATCTAAGGCGCAGTACAGCGGTGCGACCAAACATTTATTACACTTAGGGCCAATTGATAGATTTAAATATACTTTTTGCAGGAAAATATAGCACTGGCGTTCTATTGCAACCCCACAGATCGGCTTTCACAATATATTTTATGTGTTATGCGATTATTAAACTAATTTATTCATCACAGTTTTGATCTAGGTGTAGCCACCGCTTTCGATGTAGAAAAAAATCTAAAACAACAGGGAAATATATTAATAAAACGATTTTAAAAATCTAGGACAACAGGGAAATATATTAATAAAACGATTTTAAATACAGGACTTTATTCAATTGATTTTATTTAAAATCAGAACTCGTCAACCTTAGCTCCCGTCCTTTAAAACGCTTTTAGTCGTTTTCCATCAACTAAAATTCATAAGTGGAACAGTTGCGCCACCGTGTCGCAACAAAAAGTACGTATCCGTTGCCAAAACCAAGATAACAAGTAACCACTTTTAAAGTGCAATTATCACATACATAGATACTTATCACACGTTACATTTTAAAATATTAAAATACAATTCTCCATATCATTTCTGATTAGTATCAAAATATATATATTTTTCTTTATTTACACATAATAATATAATTTGTTCGGAACGGCGTGCTATTATTATTAAGTACCTATACATACTTTTCTCTTTTAAAACCGTTGTTTGGTGGAATAAAACTAACAATCATGCATGTATCTTAGCTATAATATTTATAAGTGAAGTCTTCAAAATCGAAGTTATAACATTTATGTATATCATTGAAACTATTATAGTCCATTCACAGGCACTATTAAATGTAAAAAAACAACTTGGGCCTTGGAGCAGGTAAATTGCCTTTTGCCTTTCCAAAGGAAATATTGCTCTATTAATATCTATATTATGCGATTAATAATATAACTCATTTATATAATCATAAATGTGCTCATAAAACCTTTGCAGAGTTTTACTTGATTTTCGCTAATGGCACATTCATTTGATTTTATTTACATTCATGCAGTAATGAATAGTGTATTTCTGTATTAATTAGCTATACATATTATTTAAAATGGCTTATCCGATAGTATGACCATTACTATCGGATAATCCCCTTAAGATACCCAATGGAATTTAAATTCCAGTTGGAATTTAAGTCAATCATTTTACAAGATAAAAACACATTTCATCTATTTATTTCTAACAATCGTCAAAGTGAAAATGGGTGGTCACTCATAAATTCGTCGAAAGAAGAATTTTTGAAAAGAGTGACATACAATATAAAGCCAGGAATATGCCAGTAATTCGCGCAAAAGCTACTTGAATTAACTTGCATGCCATTGTGACATTGGCCATGTTATCACCAATCAGCGCCAATTCCCGTTATTCAAATTAAAATCGAGTCGCAATCTCATTTCAGCGTCAATTAATGTCGAAACTTAAAAAAATTGCGCGGCGGCACCGTACACATAAATAAAAGAGAAAATTCTTAAAAAAAAATATAGAATAAGAGTAATTTAGTGTGAGAGACAGAGAGACTTATATATTTCTTCTCTCTTGTAACGAAATGGGCATAAACGTGACGCGTCCTTGAAATTCCACTCTCAATTCTCGTTCAATTATCGAATCGCCGCCTAAGAAGTTTCACTTTAAAAATGTACGTAAAATCACAAAGTAAATATTATATAAGTATAGAAGTTGTTCTGGCACAATAGCATGGAAGCTACTTGCAAGCTTATGTGCAAGTTACTGGCATGTGTGTTCCTGGCTCAAAAGTAGGTTTATTTCATCAAGATACAAATACAATAAATATTATTAGTGATTCATCATCACAATCATCACACACTACGATATAAGTTTGCAGTCATAGTTGTAAAACCACAGAGTGTAGCAAATGGAACACTGAGCTAATGACAATAACACGCCATGCAATATTATTGCGTCAGCACATTACTCCATTTACATACTTCTCTGTGTGAATGTGATGAAAATAAATGCTTTATAATAAGCATAGTTCATTATTAGATTAACACTCGCTTTAATAGTCTTTAAAATTGACCTTTTTCTACTGGCTTCGAAGTCAAGTTAATCCTTCATTAGAAGTTACAGGGTACAAGGTATGTACCCATGCTGATAGCTAACAGTTCAATGGTGTGCCTAGCGGACTAGTCGTAGTATACGTTTCTAATAGCCGGATGACGTCACTGCTCACGTCATTTCGTGATGAGGAACGCTGGCTCGCAGTTGCAGTCATTCTCATCGGATTTCACCTGGAAACACGAGATGGATACTTTAATAAACCATAATGGATTTAGCTGTGTCACTATTGTACACTTACTACCCGTGACTAACTTATGGGACAAAGTGAAGATAACTTACTGTAAGTAATGAAAAATAAACATAATTATAACGTTAAATTAAAATATATACAAAAAGGTGAACATTGGACGAAAAATAAAGTATTAAAAAAAACATAAAATAAATGAACACTTGCGAACTTTCATACCATAACTAAAATACAATGACAACTGTCGGTTACAGAGTTTCAAATAATCAACAAACACAGATCAAAATATTGGAATCTTCTATCCAGTTCATTGTCATTAAAAATCTAAAGGAATCGTATTACCCAGTAACTGGGTTCTGGAAGTTAGATCAGGAGTCAGGCAGTAACTGCATGTAAAATACTGGAGGCCAAATCCACAAATTTACTAATATACTAACGTTGCAATGGTCTCTCCGTTCTATCTTACAATAGAGAGACCACTGCAATGTTAGCAAATTACTAAACTTAGGCCCCAGGTATTCAGCTGCATCCGGTTAGACAGGAAGCCGATCCTATAATAGTAGCAGGCAAGGCTGAAGATGATGCTGCCTCACCATAAGGAAGTGATGCAAGGTGAGCGTCTCGGCGCGCGGCCGCAGCTCGGCGTCGTGCGTGAGGCACGAGCGGCAGAACTGCTGGCCCTCGGCCGACAGGCCGGCCGGGATGTCGGGCCGCCCGCCCGAGCCCACCAGGAACATGATCTGGTAGTTGCTGTCGTACTGCGGGAAGGGGCGCTGGGGGACAGAGACGCATTAATGTTCATTACAAGTTCAGAATCCAAAAATATCAAAAGGAAATTAAACATACCTCTTGATTATGTGCAAAAAAATAATATTTTCGAGTCAAAACTTTACACACATTTTGCTTAAAAGTTATAGAATCTCTGAATTATGCTCAAACACATTTCCTTCACGTGACATATCATACAGTTACATTCGTTGGAAACATTTACAAAACATAGTAAAATTATGTTATTTACCTTGCCGGAAGCCATCTCAGTGACCACGCAGCCGAGCGACCAGATGTCTGCGGCGCGACCGTGACCCGATGACTTCATAAACACCTCGGGAGCCATATACGCTGAAATATAACATCACTTTTAAAGTATTACATTTTTACATCTATGATGCCCAAATTTTACTTACAATGAGAAAAAACAGGAAAAATATATGCCCTTACTCTTGCTCTTTCAAGATTCAAATAATAATGCTAACAATCAGCTCTTTTAAAAGTCAAAAATTATAAAAGCAGCCCACAAACGTCCGCACTTTCCAGTGTTTAAGCTGGGAAAAGGTAGCACAACAAACAACACCTCCGTCCGTCTGTTTCATTACAAGAATTGCTGAATTCTGGTCAAAACTCATATAATTTAATCATTTTGTTATGATCACCACAATTTTTTTTAAATACTTGTCATGTACCTATTTGTATAATTTGTATTTTTATAATTGTATCTTTAAATGGTGAGAAATAAACTGTTTTTATTTTATTTTTTAATTTGAGGGTTATTCCACTAATCCCCATTGAAAACCCCATTAGTTTAAAAACAAAATGCAAACAACATAATTCTTATTAAAGAATCACGAAATCTTTATTTCTTATGGATGTAAGGACTCATTGATTATTTTTATACTTAATCAAACAAATTATGTTAAAGTACTGGCAAAATTAGTTTGTTTGATTATAAAAATAATCAATTTGTTTATAACATGATGTTGTATGTATTTCATTTTAAAACGAATGAAAAAAAAAAAACATAACCTAATATGAACTCTATAAGACCTCAATGGCGATTTGTGGAAGAAAAGTTCACAAATCCCCATTGATGGGGATTGTCAATGGGGATTACTGGAATAACCCTAATTTGAAATCATCGATACGACGAAGGATATCATACAAACTTGCTTCTCTTTCTTATTTTCTCAGTCAGTAAAGGATAGCAATATAGTAACAAACCTTGCGTGCCGACGAAACCCTGCAGTTCTCCGGGCGCGGTGGTGTTGGCGCGGATCTTGACGGCGCAGCCGAAGTCGCCCAGCTTCAGGCAGTGGCCTTCGTTCGTTAGGAATATGTTGCCGCCTGGGGAACAAATAAGGTAAGTTAGAAACTAAAACATAAACGATTATATCAGTTGTAACAAAACATAGCTTTTTTGGATTTGTAAATATTAATGAGAAATTATTTCGGTTTTTTTTTGGGATAGTGCGCGTTTTTCGCGTATTGAAGTACTTAGTTTGAATTCTGAAATCTGGATTTATGATAGTCATGTGCAAGCAAATTGTTAATCAGGATATAGTAATAACTTGGTTTAAAAATGTCTAAAGTCCATGGAGTTTAGTCCATACTATGGATCTAAGTTTTGAACGGGAAAGTAGCTTCAACTTTCTGACTAACACACAGATTCGTAAAAAAAATTCAAATGTGCTTGTAAATGGTTTAGTTACACAAAATGCTGTGACTTCAGTAGTAAGACTGTCAAAGTGTTTATCTAGAAAATAGTTTATCTGTTGCAAGTCTAGACAGAATATAAAAGTTACTCTTGATATCCCTGTGCGCGATGGCCCGCGCGTGCAGCTCGCGCACGGCGCTGAGCAGCTGCTTGGTGTAGCGCCGCACGGTGGGCTCGGCCAGCGCGCCCGCCGTGGCCACCAGCGCCTCCAGCGAGCCCTCCACGCACAGCTCCATGAACAGGAGCATCTCCTCCTGTTACAGGCAACTTATTCATTCCGAGTGTTAGGGGCTCGCGGTTATAACGCCTTTCGTATTCGTTGGCAAGGCGCTGAACTGTTGGCTGGACTGGGTGGGCGGCAACCGGAACATAATGACAAGTCCGCAATAAGCGCTCTGTTTAGCGTTCTTATATCAATAGCTCAACCATAACTCCAACCAGCATCCCGAAAGTTGAGCTCATTATTGACTGCTCAACATAAGCTCATCTGTTTTTTGTACCTCCGCCATGTTACAGGATTGCAACAAGGAAGCATGCAAAATCACAATAAGCTAGAGTGCAAAGTCGACTAAAACTCTAATTGAACATGGAGAAATAGTGAACATGAAATGTACCAAAATGCCAGGTTTTTGACTTCTCTCTCCAGCACTGCCCCCCCCCCCCACTACTCACCCGGTGCAGCTCGCAGCCGTAGTACCGCACGAGGTGCGGGTGCAGCACCCCCTCCAGCACTGCCCCCCCCCCCCCCCCCACTACTCACCCGGTGCAGCTCGCAGCCGTAGTACCGCACGAGGTGCGGGTGCAGCACCCCCTCCAGCACTGCCCCCCCCCCCCCCCCCCACTACTCACCCGGTGCAGCTCGCAGCCGTAGTACCGCACGAGGTGCGGGTGCAGCACCCCCTCCAGCACTGCCCCCCCCCCCCCACTACTCACCCGGTGCAGCTCGCAGCCGTAGTACCGCACGAGGTGCGGGTGCAGCACCCCCTCCAGCACTGCCCCCCCCCCCCCACTACTCACCCGGTGCAGCTCGCAGCCGTAGTACCGCACGAGGTGCGGGTGCAGCACCCCCTCCAGCACTGCCCCCCCCCCCCCACTACTCACCCGGTGCAGCTCGCAGCCGTAGTACCGCACGAGGTGCGGGTGCAGCACCCCCTCCAGCACTGCCCCCCCCCCCCACTACTCACCCGGTGCAGCTCGCAGCCGTAGTACCGCACGAGGTGCGGGTGCAGCACCCCCTCCAGCACTGCCCCCCCCCCCACTACTCACCCGGTGCAGCTCGCAGCCGTAGTACCGCACGAGGTGCGGGTGCAGCACCCCCTCCAGCACTGCCCCCCCCCCCCACTACTCACCCGGTGCAGCTCGCAGCCGTAGTACCGCACGAGGTGCGGGTGCAGCACCCCCTCCAGCACTGCCCCCCCCCCCCACTACTCACCCGGTGCAGCTCGCAGCCGTAGTACCGCACGAGGTGCGGGTGCAGCACCCCCTCCAGCACTGCCCCCCCCCCCCACTACTCACCCGGTGCAGCTCGCAGCCGTAGTACCGCACGAGGTGCGGGTGCAGCACCCCCTCCAGCACTGCCCCCCCCCCCCCACTACTCACCCGGTGCAGCTCGCAGCCGTAGTACCG
Organism: Tiliacea citrago; assembly: GCA_963921375.1. NCBI lineage: Eukaryota > Metazoa > Arthropoda > Insecta > Lepidoptera > Noctuidae > Tiliacea > Tiliacea citrago. The sequence goes on along the minus strand of OY992790.1, from coordinate 26,804,473 downwards.
CACGAGGTGCGGGTGCAGCACCCCCTCCAGCACTGCCCCCCCCCCCCCCACTACTCACCCGGTGCAGCTCGCAGCCGTAGTACCGCACGAGGTGCGGGTGCAGCACCCCCTCCAGCACTGCCCCCCCCCCCCCCACTACTCACCCGGTGCAGCTCGCAGCCGTAGTACCGCACGAGGTGCGGGTGCAGCACCCCCTCCAGCACTGCCCCCCCCCCCCACTACTCACCCGGTGCAGCTCGCAGCCATAGTACCGCACGAGGTGCGGGTGCAGCACCCCCTCCAGCACTGCCCCCCCCCCCCACTACTCACCCGGTGCAGCTCGCAGCCATAGTACCGCACGAGGTGCGGGTGCAGCACCCCCTCCAGCACTGCCCCCCCCCCCCACTACTCACCCGGTGCAGCTCGCAGCCATAGTACCGCACGAGGTGCGGGTGCAGCACCCCCTCCAGCACTGCCCCCCCCCCCACTACTCACCCGGTGCAGCTCGCAGCCATAGTACCGCACGAGGTGCGGGTGCAGCACCCCCTCCAGCACTGCCCCCCCCCCCACTACTCACCCGGTGCAGCTCGCAGCCATAGTACCGCACGAGGTGCGGGTGCAGCACCCCCTCCAGCACTGCCCCCCCCCCCACTACTCACCCGGTGCAGCTCGCAGCCATAGTACCGCACGAGGTGCGGGTGCAGCACCCCCTCCAGCACTGCCCCCCCCCCCACTACTCACCCGGTGCAGCTCGCAGCCATAGTACCGCACGAGGTGCGGGTGCAGCACCCCCTCCAGCACGCGCAGCTCGTTGGCGGCGCGCTGCAGAGCTCGGCGGTCCCCCGCGCCCACCGATAACTCCTTCATGGCGAGGAGCTGACCGCTCTCTGTGTTCACTACTGTGTACACCTGGGAAGAAAAAGGAAATATTTTTAGTAACAGAGCAATTACACACATACGAGTATATTGGTTCGAAAACTGTTTTGTAACTCCCTAGTGAATTACATTGAAGCGGTGCAGAGTTGATCATGCACGACTACAGGCTAATCTGGGGTGCATTCCGAATTAAGACCATAATCGCTGTAATCGATTTGAGCGCGCTTAAATGTCTGAAATAAATGTTTTTTTTTTTTTTTATCGCGTTCCCTATTAGCGTGAGCGCGAAAACGTTCTCGCATGAAACGTCATTGATGACGTCATGACATGCGCCATCTTGCGATAACGCCGACCATACTTTAAATTAATATCACCGTGAGCGCTGTCAAAAATGACAGTTGCGTTGTTTTGTTTGAGTCTTATCTTATATATAATAGCGTGGCATTTTCGAAATTGTGCTTCTGGCTACAGTCGCCATCTAACCAAAGAAGAAAAAGTGTACAAATGTGTGTGTGGTGCTTAAACAAATAAATACTGTAATCCAACCGTGAGCGCGGTCACGAGCGTTCCGAATTGTTGACAGTTGTCGGCTGTCATAATCGTAATAACTAATTCGGTACGCAAATTATTGATGTGAGCGCTGTCAGCGATTAAAGCTAATACGGAATGCAGCCCTGGTGAGATCTTTCCCTAATAATCTTTCAGGGATTTGCTCGTCTGTGCGAGACACACGCCTTGTCAGGGTGGCCTGGGTGAAACTAGTGACTTAAGATAGCGGACATTACAATCTTTACTGGCTGCCAAACGCTAACAATCCTGTTAACGTTTGGCAACCAGTAAAGATTGTAAAGTCCGCTATTTTAAGTCACTAGTTCATTTTGTCTTTATTGGTTTAAAATAATTAGTTATAATATGTGCTAAGATAAACAAATAGTGTACTTTACATTAACCTATAATAGGTGTGTAACAATTACAATGATATTATGTGCAGTGCAGTGTTATAGTGTGCCAAAATTGTTTTTTTGTGAATGCGCCATTTATTTTTAGGCATTGTCATAGACGAGCTTCAAGTGTGAGCACTTAAAGCTCTTCTTGAAGGTTGTCCGTTATACACAACCCACAGCAAAAAAGGGTCGTGAAGATAGATCAAAGGCGACAGTCGACAGTCTTACACGTTGCTGATTCCTAGACTTTGGAATCAGCAACATGTAACACAGCATAGCAATGACACAGAAAAGAGTCGAGAAAGCAGCTGGACCTGAGCCAACCTGGCGGCGACGCTGTTAAAAGATCCCATAGATAAATATTACCCGTCTCTCCACTCTTCCAATGCTTGCTCAAGGATGCATATCCAGTACGACTCTAATAATCCTTCTATATCCCAAGGGCTCGTCTTCCCTACCATTAACGCGTCTACTCTCTGATATACAAATGGTCTCTGCAGTCCTATAAAACATGACGCTCCAGGAGCTAGTGTAAATATTTGGGTTCATTCGAGTAATCAAGTCTGGTTTAACCACGCTGGGTTCGGTGCATTTCATTAATTCGTTCATTCATAACAGAGAAATTACTCACAGATATTATAACTAAGAATTTTCTCTTGTTTGTTTTTGTGTCTTAACCTGGGCTAATTTTTATTTTCTTTCAGCAACATGCTCGAATAGACCGGAGAGCCGATTTATTTTTTGACTTTAAGTTCGCACCGTTTCTAGAGATAGATATGTATTTGCTTTTTAGGTTTTCCTAATTAAATACAACAAATATATTTGTAAATGGCCGATCCAAGTTTGCCTGGTTGAACTAACATGGCTATATCAAGCATTATGTTACTGTCGGGCTGGGCCTTTTAGACGCAGCTATGCGGCATACATTCCTGCTCTTTACATCCTTTTATTTTGACGGAATACACTTTTTATGTACTGATTTAGCAGAACATGATAGATAGATAGATTTATTTATTTGCCTAGAATGTAGGTTATTGTTGGTTGTTGGTTAATGTAGGGTATTGTTAGGTGGTTGTCTGGTTGGTGCCCATTTTTTTTTTTTTTTTTTGTGTACGTGGTGTAATTTCGCGACCTTTTTTGATTCTTACTATGTTTCAACTGCGATACCTAGTGCTTACATTCAATTAATTGACCTACATTATAAAATGTTAATTTCGATATTTAGAGGGTCTTTTGCTTATTCGTCCAGTTCGCGTTGTATATGTTTCGTCACTGGGTTTGTCTGTTTGAAACCTTACTTTTTTCTGTATTTTATTCTGTACCTGTTTGTTTTTTTTATTCTCATTTTTCTCTAATATGTTTTTATTTACTTCCTCTGATGGCAATTCGTTGTCTGTCAATATATATGCTGGTTTTAAGCGATCTATAGATATGTTGGTTTGTCTGTCTGGTAACTGTATGCGATACACTTTTTCGTTTCTACTTATAACGCGATATGGTCCATCGTATGGTGATTGTAATGGTTTCCTTACAGCGTCATTTCTAATGAATACATAATCACTGGTTAATAGATCTTTGTGTATAAAAATCTTGCGAGGTGACTTGTTTACTCTAGTGGTCGGTTTTAGTCCATCTATTACGTCCTTAATTTTTTTAACGAAATTGTTGTCATCATGCAACTGTACATTGCTATGGTCATAAAAGTCACCTGGTAGCCTAATATTACTGCCGTATAGCATTTGTGCTGCGGTTACGCCTGTGTCTGACCTAATTGTCGTGCGCAATCCTAACATTACTGTTGCTAGTTCATCTATCCAGCTTTTATTGTCTAAACGTGCTTTTAGTGCTGCTTTTAATGACCTATGCCATCTTTCTATCGCTCCGTTGCATTGAGGATGATATGGAGTGGTACGGGTTTTCTGTATTCCCATAATTGTCATTAATTCTCTAAATAAATTACTTTCGAACTGTCTTCCCTGGTCACTTGTGAGTTTAACCGGGCACCCGTAACGACTAATCCAACCTTCATATAAAGTTTTGGCTACTATTTCTGCAGTTATTTCTTTTAATGGAAATGCTTCTGGCCAACGCGTAAACCTGTCTATTATCGTCAAACAATATTTAAATCCCTCTGGTGTAGTTGGTAGCGGTCCTACTATGTCTATGTGAATATGTTCAAAACGCTTACAATTTTCAAAGGTACTTAAATCTGCATTGGTGTGCTTTTGAATTTTCGCTTTTTGACATCTAATGCAAGTCTTGGCCCATTTTCCAACGTCTTTATTCATATTTGGCCAAAAATACTTTTCACTAACTAATTTTCTACTTGCCCTAATGCTTGGATGGCTCATATTATGTATTGAGTCGTAAGCTAAACGTCGAAACTTTCCGGTCAAGTATGGGCGTGCTGAGTCGGTTGAAACTTCACAAACAATGTATTTCTCTGTATTGTATATAGGTACACGTTTCAACACTATGTTGTTATTGTTTTTCGATTCGCTTTGCAATTTAGCTAGCTCGCCGTCCGTTTCCTGTGCGGCTGCAAGTTCTGCGAAATCGATCGTTGTGGGGCACGATATTGATGCTACTCTGGATAATGTATCCGCAACTAAATTATCGTTCCCACTAATGTGTCTTATGTCCGTGCTGAATTCGCTAATGAACATGATCTGTCTAGCTCTCCGCGAGGTTTCTCTATCTGTACCTATTTTACTAAATGCAAATGATAAAGGCTTATGGTCTGTAAAAATAATTAACTGTTGACCTTCAACCATGTTGCGGAAATGAATTATGGCTGAATATATTCCTAATAATTCCCTGTCATATGTACTATATTTAATTTGGGCCTGTGTTAATTTTTTAGAAAAATACCCTAATGGTTTCCACTTGTTGTTTACCTTTTGCTGTAATACTGCGCCCACGCATGTGTCTGACGCATCGGTCATTAACGCTAACGGAGTATTTGACGTTGGATATGATAACATAACCGCGTTCTTTAGGTCTTTTTTACATTGCTCAAAGTTGTTTTCCGCTACTGGTGTCCAGTTAATTTTAGTTTTATCTTTGCGTTTTGTATTTCCTAGGTATTTATTCAACTCTGTTTGATGCTCAGCCGATTTAGGTATACTTGCCCTATAAAAATTTAACATTCCTAGAAATCTTCTAAGTTCCGCAACTGTTTCCGGTTTTGGAAAATCTATAATGGCTTTTACCTTATCTTCTAATGGTCTAATTCCCTCTGTTGACACTTCATATCCTAAAAATTCTAATTTTTGTTTACCGAAACTACATTTGGAAAAATTTATAGTTATGCCGTATTCATTAAATCTTTCGAAAACTTTTTCTAAGTGTTGTTTGTGCTCTACTTCGTTATCTGATGCTATGATGACGTCATCTACGTAGTTGAATAGGAAATCCAAACCTTGCAATACCGTGTGATGCATGAAACGCTGAAACGTTTGTGCTGCATTACGTAATCCGAAGGGCATGCGCATAAATTCGAATAAACCAAAAGGTGTTATGACAGCAGTTTTTTCAATGTCATTTTCCGCGACAGGTATGCAATTGTATGCTCGGTTAATATCTAATTTTGAGAATATTTTCTTACCTGCCAACATATATGTAAAATCATGCAGCCGAGGTACAGGGTAGCGATCCGGTTTGGTGATCGCATTTAAACGTCTGTAGTCTCCGCATGGCCTAATATTCCCGTCTTTCTTGGGTACTACGTGCAGAGGACTTGCCCAAGCGCTGTGGCTCGGCCTGCAGATCCCCAGCTCTTGCATGACCCTGAATTCGTTTTTCGCTTTTACGTACCTGTCTGGTGGTAGCTGTCTCGCTCGTGCGTGCACTGGGGTACCTGTTGTTTCTATAATGTGACGTACGCTATGTCTAGGTGTCTCTTTATATGAAACTGGTTTAGTTACCTCTGGGAACTTACATAATAGCTCATGATAGGGGCAGCCATCAACAATGGTCTTTATCGTGGGCTCAGTCGACTCGGAGAGGTTTCCTCTCGCGCCTAACTTAGTTGCCTGGTCGACTAGCCTTCGTCCGTTCAAGTCAATTAACAAATTATGTTTTACTAAGAAGTCAGCACCTAATATTGGTTGCTGTACGTCTGCTATCGTAAATAACCAACGGAACGCTCGTCTAAGATTTAAGTCTAGTTCTAACATGTGTGTACCGTACGTAGTTATTTCGGTTCCGTTCGCAGCATATAACTTATAACCGGCACTTTGTGCGTTATTTTTCTTGAAAACCACTCTGCGAGGTAGAACTGACACATTTGCACCACTATCTACTAAAAAGTTCAAACCTGAGTTCTTGTCCCGGACGCTTAGACGGTGATTTCCGTGCACGCGGTCGCAGCCACCCGTCGCTGACTGCACCGACACTAGTTTTCCGCTGGCTTCGACTTCTTCCAATTGCACGGATGTTCACACCTCGTCGCCTTGTTACGGAACCGGAAATGGTACCGGCACAACCAGTTGGGGTCATCACTTGTCATCGCCTTGGTAGACCTGGAGTTCGATCCCGACCTGGATCTGCTGCTTCTAGATCTAAAGTTTCGCGAACGACCTCTGGGTGTGCTCTCGAGCCTGCGTAATCTGTCACCAAGTTGTCTTATTTCGGCTATCACTGCGTCATCCTTGTTCGTTGGGTTTGACGCTTCTTTCGCGCTAGCGACACTGTGGACCGGCGTTGCGTTTTCTGCTACCTTGTCTGCGATCGACGCTAATTTTTCTAAGTTTGCCTCGTCGGATACTGCCAAAATGCTGCGTATAGACGGTGGTAATTGGTTCTTCCACATCACCCTGAGTGTTTCGTCTGTCACCCTTCCTCTGGCTAACTCCCTCATTTTTCGAAGAAGGTGTGATGGCTGCTGGTCTCCCAGCTCCATTCCGCAAACCAGCTTTTTGATTTGACATTCGTCCGACTCTCTGTAAACTGAGAGTAACTTTGCCTTCAAGGTCTCGTATTTTTTTTCTTTGGGTGGTTCAAATATAATTGATGCTACTTGTTCTGTGACTTCCTGGTTGAGCTTCGAGACTACAATGCATTTTTTTTATTTTTTTATTACCAATTTTGTGTGTGTTCCAGGGTAGTGTGTGCGGAGAGAAATAATAGATGTCACGTGCTCTATAAGTCTTTACTATAGTTGAATATTACAAAGTTGTATTTGCGACTCGTGTATAGCGGAAGGCGGTTTCGGGCGAACTGGCTTCGCCGGGCGCCGCGCATGCGAGGAATATAAAACGACCGCGTCAGCGCCCCTACACTATTCCTCCCCTTTTTTTTAAAAAAACTGTAGGTTTTTTTTTACAATAAAAATCTGTTACTATAAAATGTGTTATTAATTACATCTATGGCTAAACAGTATTGCTTATAAATTACAATCAGCATTTGGTTTGAATAACAATGTTGTAACCGGATGTCTGGCGTGATTGCGTCACCTGATATTGACGCCTTATACATTGTTATGGCTTACATAGCTAAGTTTAAACATCATTACGCTATGATTGCAATGGTATAAGCAGTGTACAATTTATTTGAATGTACAATTGCTTCTAAAGGTTGCTTTTATTACAGTTTCTTACAATGCATTTTTTTATTTTTTTAGTACTTGATAATTATAATACAAAATCATTTGGAGGTATAAATCTTATACTTAACAATATCTGATCTTAAACTAGTGCGGCTACCTGCTTTTAAAGGTGCCGTCTTGATATTGTACATACACATACTTAAAAAAAAAACTTATAAAATTTTGATGTTAAGGGTAGTCACCATGACGACATGCTCTGCCATAAAATAAAAAAATTAGCACCCCTGCGGAGTCCACAGCATTTGTCATGGTGACGCCAATTAAGAATACACATCTATAACGATAATTCACATATTTCACAAAGTAGCACTTGCACCGTTAAACATCACTTGGAAATTGGGACCTAAACTTTATGAGATTTGACTTGAATGGACGATGGTTGCTGAGCAGGTTATCTTAAAAAATGACTTTGGGGTTAGGCGTTTCTTGCGGTTTTTGGACCGTTTCTACCCTTATGCTCGGTGTGGCTGTCGAACTTGCCACTATTTCCTTTTTCAACCACTTCCTAATGTTTTTGATACACCTTCGTTTTCCAGCGTAGATTAACCATATGGTAAGTAATATTATGGTAGCTATCATAACACAGCCAATGATATTCAATTTGTTGTCCACTTGTGCAACATTTGATAGGTTTTCGTTAACAATTACTTTTTCTTTTGTCTGGTTGGTGCCCATTTTTTTTATTTTGTGTACGTGGTGTAATTTCGCGACCTTTTTTGATTCTTACTATGTTTCAACTGCGATACCTAGTGCTTACATTCAATTAATTGACCTACATTATAAAATGTTAATTTCGATATTTAGAGGGTCTTTTGCTTATTCGTCCAGTTCGCGTTGTATATGTTTCGTCACTGGGTTTGTCTGTTTGAAACCTTACTTTTTTCTGTATTTTATTCTGTACCTGTTTGTTTTTTTTATTCTCATTTTTCTCTAATATGTTTTTATTTACTTCCTCTGATGGCAATTCGTTGTCTGTCAATATATATGCTGGTTTTAAGCGATCTATAGATATGTTGGTTTGTCTGTCTGGTAACTGTATGCGATACACTTTTTCGTTTCTACTTATAACGCGATATGGTCCATCGTATTTTTTTTCTTTGGGTGGTTCAAATATAATTGATGCTACTTGTTCTGTGACTTCCTGGTTGAGCTTCGAGACTAATATTCGGTACTTGGAGTCGTCGGACATCTTCTGCGGGTTTATAATCGTTTCCGCTTTGGCGAACCATAATTCTGGCGACGTGGTCCAAAAATTTTCTATCTTGTCGGTCACGGACACGGGTGAGAGAACGTATTCTCCAGCGGTCGCTTTTTCTTCCATCTTCAGGCTTGACTTTGTGACTTTTTCTCAATAAGCACTGTGGGTTTTCACACTATGCCGCGTGGATGTTAGGTTGAGTTGCCCGCTCTCGATCAACGCACACACTTTAGGATCACGTCGGGGTCACCAATTTTGTGTGTGTTCCAGGGTAGTGTGTGCGGAGAGAAATAATAGATGTCACGTGCTCTATAAGTCTTTACTATAGTTGAATATTACAAAGTTGTATTTGCGACTCGTGTATAGCGGAAGGCGGTTTCGGGCGAACTGGCTTCGCCGGGCGCCGCGCATGCGAGGAATATAAAACGACCGCGTCAGCGCCCCTACAATACAATTAGGTGTTACAATATCTTTGAATTCTTATACATTCTGCCTCATGGCATGCAATTTTTTTTATTCACTTATACTACAATTTATTCTATTTACTTAAACCTATTTAATATATGAATATTGTAAATTAAATTCAAGTCTTGTCATTTATGAAATTTGATACATACTGTGTGCCTCTTAGTCTATGCTATATAAATGTGTTTAAATGATAAATGATTTATTTCTGTAAGTAGGTTTGTACAAACACTTTTACACGTCAATCATATTAAAAAAAACTAGATGAGGTCGGCGTTTGGTATCCGACTACTCTGAGAAGAAAGGCCGAAACAAACTCAGAGGTCACAGTCTCTTTTAAAGTCCAGACATAATCTTGGTCAGATCATGTGAAGACCATGTAGATTGGTGCCTGAAATGATCTTTTGACGAAAGAACCACACAGGTTGAGGGGACCTGTCCAGTCAGTGCACGCATTTGTCAGTAGTCGTGCAGCTCAACTAAGAACTTAAGGAGCTCAACGATTCAACGAACAATACCAAAGAAAGGACATTTGGGTAGGCCGCATAAAATTACTCAAACTGCCAGTTTTCTTTCTTTCTTTCTAAAGGGACCATAACAAGGGGGCTGTAAACTGTTTAGACCTACCTTGCCGAAGGTGCCGGCTCCTATCTTGAGGCCCCTCTGCCACTTGAAGGTGAGCTGGCGCAGCTTGGGCTCGTAGCTGGTGAGCGGCGCGCCCAGCACGTGGCCCAGGCTGCGGCCGGCGCGCAGGCGCTCGTCGCGCGCGCGGTCCACGCGCTGCGTCGCCGACAGCACGCGGCGGCTGTGGGCTGACATCACGTATTGAAAGTATAGTAGCTAGCTGCCCATACCCCGGTGACTGGAAGAGATCGGTCAATCTATCGTCTGGCTTACAGAATTAGAAAGCCTGTTGCTCACTGATTCTGTAACGCTCGGTGTATCAAACCGACCTTTTCTATAATCTGTATTGTGCTATTATGCCTTCCGACTGTCACAAATGGAGCAAACGCACTTACTGTTAGACTCAACTTCGGGATAGCTGAGCGGGTCCGCTTCCATCGGCGGTGGAGTCGGCGGCGTGGGCGCCTCCCGGCTCGGGCAGTTGTTTGGGAACGGACTCTATAATCATATAATTACAACCATTTATTATTTGGTTTAAGATACTTATATTTCCAGAAAAAGAATAAACAGATTCACTTCTATGAGGATAATAAGTTACAACGACGGTTTCACCGGAAAATAAAACTAAAAAGTTACAAAAACAATTGGTAAAAATTTACATTTAAATAATTTCGAGATGTGGTTCTTTAATAACCTTTTAAAAATAGGAAAAGATTTAGAATCACTTTAGATAATTGACAACAGAGTGCTCCGTCATATACGACAGCCCTACCTTAGTTTGTTCTCGATGGTCTTAAAATTATTTGGTGAGCCTGTTTCCTCGCGCGCTTTTGGACTTGCATTCTATTATTTGTTTGTATACATTTGTTTAAAATCTATTTGGTATAAAACCAAAAGCCAAAGGTGGTAAAGCCTTTGAATCTTTGCATGTTCAGCAAGTCATTTCCTGAGCGGTTTTTGAGGGGTATTTGTTTTGCGTGGATATGCATCTAAGAAGTATACGTACTCCTTTGTGTGCCATTTGGTTTTTATTTAAGGTTCGTTTTATTTACTCTTTTGATTTTGTATCTGTAATATTCAATAGACGCTACCATTTTCCCCTGTAAACATCGAAATATTTTATTTATTTTTAATCCTGCTCGTACAAAACCAATAATAAACAAAATGTTTTCAGAATGAAAAATATTTTGACTATTTTACGGAGAGAGATAATTGGTACATTTAACAGCAAGAATTTTAGTAAGATTATACCACTGTGGACCGTATACATACCGGTAAGCGAGGTCGCGGCCGAGGCGAGTGTGTCGGTGGGTTCGGCGCGGGTCGGGACCCAATCACGTGGGATATGCAGCCATCCATCAGAGTTTTCAGCTCCTAAAGGATCACAAACATCATTGTTACAATCCGTGTTAGTAATAAGGCGTATCTTTGAGAGCTTTAGAAGTGCATGTATCTAATGGAACGTCCAATAATTCCCATTCTGCTCTCCTAAAAATATGATTGAATACTCTAAATATAATGAATGTGAACCTCCATTCTTTTTGTGAACCTCAAATAATATGTATCATTAGAAGCCCAAAACGTTTTTAGAGATACATTCATTCTAAAAAAGTGTTCATCATAGGAAGGTAATTTTTTTTTTTTGAGGATTAGTTTTAACAGTTCCCCGGTCGTAAATATAGCACATGCTTTTTGCTAAAAGTTCGGCTTTGAAGAGCGTTGTTTACCACCCACACACACATACACACACTTGCATACCTCACACACCAAGACCTGCTAAATTAATGTTTTATTTTATTTAAACCCTCTATTTAGTTATCAGCCCCATCATTGTTAAGCTACCACATAAAGGAAGTCATCTCCGACACAACTACTATTGTAACTTACTGGGCTGCCAAAATTTACGTACGACACATGTTTAGTTGAAATAAATACTTTTATAATTTGTTCCCGTCATTCACACTTGTGTGCCAATCTAGTTCTAACGCTCCACGTGTCATATTAACGACGTATTGCAACAAATTAATTTCTACACAGGGTGTTTTAACAAAAGTTACTTACCTCAAATTCTTCATCACTCAGATGCTTCGTATTTCGTGGGTCGCAGGCCAGCATTAGAAACTCTAAGCCTTGACTTGCCCATCTGTAACAAAATTGACTGATAAATTTTTGGGCTTTATACATTTTAATGTCGAAATCATGACCAAAGTTACTCGAATGGATTCTTCTAAATAGAAAACCATAAATCGGCAAACCATTCATTGTGAAATTTAAATATAGATTTGGATTTTCGATAGCATTTAATTGAAAACAAAATGCTTTACAATTTGTCGTACACATATTTAATTAGTGCAACGACAGTCTCCTCTCGACTGTCGAAAAACTCTTCGTGTAAACGCGCCGTAAGACTGCTTACCTGGGTCGAAGTCCTCTCCCTCTGTCGCAGCGCTCCACCACGAACAGCATCCAGCACCTCGCGAACTGTATGACCCCGCGGGCCACTCGCGCGGCCCACTGCCTCTCCTCGCAGCTGGCGCTACGTTCCGCTGGGGCCCGAAATTCCACTTCATCTTCAGCGGGAGGCTGTTCTCCTGATAGGATGAGCTCGATGCTGCTTTGAGTCTGTAAAGATTATTTGCAATGTTAGTGAACTGAACGTTTCCTCCAAAAAACTGAATATTTTTGAATAATTGAAAGAAAAGGTGTGCAAACATAAATATTTAAACGTAACGAACGAAAAGTCAACGTATACTTTTCATTGCTCATCACAAGTAATGAAAAGTATACGTTGACAAATTTTTGAATCTATGTAAATATACGATATTGGAAAAATAAGTGCCTCATGCTGTGTTCAATACTAAATAGTCAAAGTCGAGAGTCACAACTAAATAAAGATTTTTTCGAAATAAAGCAAACAAAACACAATCAGTGAATACTAGACACTAGAAACTAAAATAATTTTAATGAAACAGCATTGTGTGTACATGTGTGAGAAATGTACATGGACACATACATATACAGGTAGTATATACAGGTTGTAGGACATTTCAATACAAATAATTTACTTCATCTGAAACAGTTTGGTTTTACAAAGGGTCGTTCAACTACAGATGCGGGCGTGGAATTACTGAAGAGCATATTCGAGGCCTGGGAGGAGTCGCAGGATGCTCTTGGCATTTTCTGCGACTTGTCTAAGGCCTTCGATTGCGTTCATCATGATACACTCATCCGAAAACTGCACCACTATGGTATGAGGGACAGTGCTCTCGACCTTCTGACTTCTTATCTGAACAACAGAATTCAGAGGGTTGATGTTAATGGCAAGAGATCTGCAGGATCTGCGGTCACTATGGGAGTTCCGCAGGGTTCAATTCTAGGTCCTTTCTTGTTTCTAATTTATATAAATGACTTACCTTATCACATAAGGGATAATCACAAGATTGTATTATTCGCAGATGATACTTCCCTCATTTTTAAAATCAAACGTCAGCTAGTCAATTTTGAACATGTTAACGATGCACTCTCTAAGGTTGTCCATTGGTTTAATGTAAATAATCTTCTCTTGAACGAAAAAAAGACTAAGCTCATTAAATTTTCAATGCCAAATGTCAGGCAGCTAACTACCAATGTTCAACTTAATGGAATAGAGTTGGACCCTGTTGAGTCGACAGTTTTTCTTGGGATAACTATTGACGGTAAATTACAATGGGGCCCACACGTAGAAAAATTGTCAGGAAGGCTTAGTTCAGCCGCCTATGCTGTTAAAAAAATTCGACAGATAACTGATGTAGATACTGCGAGAATTGTTTATTTTAGTTATTTTCATAGTCTTATGTCATATGGGATTCTTCTCTGGGGAACCTGTGCGGACATTAATACTATCTTTGTTTTACAGAAAAGGGCTGTTCGAGCCATTTACAATCTAGGTCCAAGAGATTCACTTCGTGAAAAATTCAAAGAAATAGATATTCTGACTGTAGCCTCTCAATATATATTTGAAAATCTATTGTATGTACACAAAAATATATCAAATTTTAAGAAAATGTCCGATATTCATTGTTTAAATACCAGGAATAAACACAATCTTGCTGTACATCGCACTCGCCTCCACAGAGTAGGCAACTCGTTCATGGGTCAATGTATACGCTTTCACAACAAACTTCCTACTGACATTCGAAACTTACCCATTAAACGATTTAAAAGCTGTATTAAAACCAAACTTTGTAAAAAAGGGTACTATAAAATTTCTGATTATTTAGAAGACAAAAAAGCTTGGGATTGAGCTGCTCGCTCTGCAAGCCTTGTGATCAAACTGGAAAACTTGACATTTAATGTTATTATGCATGATTTTATATAAATATTGACATTGCAGAATATTATATACAATATTACATTAATGTTTACTTTGAAAAGTATTATATTTACTGCTTTAATTTATTGTGAATGTGAGCACTATGTGGGTCATTTTTTTTTTTTTTTCTCTTTAAATATTTTCCTATTATTTTATGCTTTTTCTCAGTTTTAATGGAGGTCTGGCATTTTGAGCACTTTATGAGGCCTACCCAAATGTACTTTCTTTGGTATTGTTCGTCGAGTCGTTGAGCTCCTTAAGTCTTGAGTCGAGCTGCACGATTACGACAAATGCTTGCACTGATTGGACAGGTCCACTCAAAATTGTGTGGTTCTTTCCTCAAAAGACCATTTCAGACACAGATCTACATGGTCCTCACATGATCTGACCAAGATTATGTCTGGACTTTAAAAGAGACTTTGACCCCTGAGTTTGTTTCGCCATTTCTTCTCACGGGTAGTCAGATAGGAAATGTCGACTACATCTAGCTTATTTTTTACTTTTTAATATGACGTGTAAAAGTGATTCCGATATCCTATTTACAGAATAAACGATTTCATTTCATTTCATTTCATTTCATTACAGTGAATTGCAAAAAAATACATAAGTTTGGATACAATTTGACGATTACATAATTATATAATGGAAAGCGTGTGCCAGTTTCTTTTGTAATGAATTGTGTTGACATGAATTTGGCATGTTTAAGTATGTACGCATTTGACAGGTATACATTTAATTGCTCGCACTCCCAAAATAATGAAAGCTATGCTGTAAAATAACCTGATCGGAGATTTAGCTTCTTCAGCTCAATTTCGTCCCAGTCATTAAGCAAAATTAATATTTTATCTGAGCCGCTTTACTCTTTACCTGATATGCTTTAGTGGATACAGATTTATTTATTGATGCACACACAAAACTGTTCAGACACAGTACTGCTTATTTAATTAAGCAATAAGTACCTTTGTGCAATTCCATCTTTATGTATTTTTCTCTGCTAATTGTTTCTGAGTACATCTATACTAATAATAAAGCTGAAGAGTTTGGTAGTTTGAACGCGCTAATCTCTAGAACTACCAGTCGGGTTTGAACAAATATGTTTGTATTTGATAGTCCAATTCTCGAGGAAGGTATTTAATATGGAGACCAAGTGGACCCGCTGACTCTTAGCAGCCCTCAATCTTCATTGCATAGGAATTTCAGTCTTGGCACTCTCCAACCTGAGGCAACGGAGGACCCGTACCAGTTGGGAAGTGCTCAGGTCTCTATTCCCAATCAAGATACACCAGATAATGAACAAGTTCCGTTGCAAGTAGTTTAGATGGAAGCTAGTCCATTATGTAGCTCCATTATGTTTTCTGATAGTTTTGGAAAAGGGTTAGGAAAATTACTTAGCAACAACCTGAGTCATTCTTCTCTAAACTATTGCATGCCTCTGACTTCCTACAAACAAATATTGTATTAAATAACTAGGAATGAATATGATCCTAACGCCATTATTACTGTACTAATAGGTAATAGTTTTAATGTTAAAAAAGATGATATCACTGATAGTGTGACCGAACTTTTGAAGGTAAATTGTAAGAAAATAATTTTGTGTGCTTTTCCGTACTTTGAGCACTTGTCAAACAGGCAAAACTGCTACATTCATATGTTAAATAATTACATGCATTTCTTAGTTAGTCACCATAGTGACAAGTTTATATTTTTTGACACCAACATTTTTGTTGATAAGCTAAGGTCGACTAGGGATACTGTGTGTCTGACTATTAGTTTTAGACGTCAAATAGCTAGGCTATTAGCTTTTAATATTAACCCAGACATAACTAGTATGCCGAAGTCTTTATTTAGCAGTGGCGAAGGGTGATTTTATAAGAGAGATAAGCCGGAGCAATAAAATAAACTCCTCCTGACGACGTCTATTTTGTATAGACACTGAACTCACAGCAAGCCGGACGCGCCTGCTAGTTATTTTAGAGCAAAATGCTCTGTTGTTGGGATATAAAGACAAAAGTGTAATGTAGGCGTTTTGTAATGTTTTAATTGTATGATGTATTAAATACCTATTGTGTGATAATACATATTATTTGGCATTATTAAACACTACTGATTGTGCCATTTTTCAATGACGATAGAGTGGTTGTGTTCCGAATTTCCAAAGGGAAGCCGGTAGGAATCGTGTTATACGGTGGTTTCGCCACTGTTATTTAGCACCACAATTAGTAATAGTACTAATGTTAAGGTGGTTAGTTCAAATAATTTAAACTAGTTTGTAAGACAACAGAAGGTACCACTAACAGTTTAGTTACACTTAATAACAAAATGGTATTTTCTAGCAATAACATAGTTGACTCTAGAAAAGGGGCTAAGCAGAAATCCTTGAAATTATTTCATCAAAATATTCAAGGTTTTTCTTCCAAACAATTGGAATTCGAATTGTTTTTAGAAAAAACAATGATTGACATTATTTGTTTAACTGAGCATTGGTTAAAAGATTATGAAATGTTAATTAATTATGAGAATTATAGTGTGGCCAGTTGTTTTAACCGGAAATCAACGCTGCGTGGTGGTTCACTGATCTTAATTAGAAGTTGTATTAAATCTAAAACTCGTAAAGACATAGTTGCTTTGTCGGTTGAACATAGCATTGAACTGTCTTGTGTTGAGCTAGATAGGCATGTTATAGTGTGCGTTTACAGACCCCCAAACTATCAAAACTACTCTATATTTGAGTCTGTTATGGAAGATGTTTTGGCAAAACTTGTAACTGGGAATAAATCAGTAATTATCTGTGGTGACTTTAACATTAATATTTTAGAAAATAATTCAAATACCAGTAGATTGTTAAATTTGTTTGAATCATTTAATTTGTCAAATGTGTTTGTAGAACCAACCCGAATAACTACGACTACTGCTACATGTATTGATAATGTTTTTTGTTGCTGCGACTATTTAGATAAAGCTATAATTAATTATCTCCCTTCTGATCACAGCGGTCAAAACGTAACTTTTGAGTCCAACATACCAATACAGAAGGTGCAGATACAATTCAGACCAATAACATCTGTTAATTTAAATAAATTTAACAGCACTTTAATTTGTAAGTTAAGTGTTATGAACCTTACAATGAACAATGTTGACATTTTGTATAAAGAATTCTTTTCGGTAGTCCAAAGCGAGTTCAATAATTATTTTAAGAAGAACACTAAAACTATCAGCCCTAGGTTTTTATTTAGTGACTGGGCAACTAAAGGACTCAGGAAAAGTAGGGAAAAACTTTTCGAGCTGTATGGCCTTAAGCCTTATATAAACACGGAAACTTTTAATAAGTTTGTTGCTACTTACTCTAGAACTTTTAAAAACACTTGCAAGGCCGCTAAAGCCTTATACATTAGCAACAAGGTTAAATCAGCAGACAATAAAATAAAGACGGTTTGGATTTTCAAAAAAAAAAAACAATTATCAATAATGAAACGAATAGGAACAAAAAGCATGATTCTGATTACGCACTGGAGACGTCATGTGGACTCATTAGCGATAGCAAAGAAGTTGCTCAAGAATTTGTAAATTTCTTTACCAGTATTTCACTTAAAACTACTGAAACCTTAAATTCCTCGCCCTTGCTCGCTTTTGACTCTGTAAGGGCGAACGTTGCAGCCTGCCCGATTAAATTTAACTTTAAGCATATTAACCCCATAATTGTATTAAAAGCTTTTAAGCAAATCAAGATCAAATTGTCCGAAGATCTTTGGGGAATGTCCATTTAAGTCTGTACCTCAATAATTGAGACTATAGCGCCTTACTTAGCCTTCATATTTAATTATATTTAATTTCTGTGTGGAGCAACGAGTCTTCCCGGATTTAATGAAATACAGTAAGGTAATAAATAATACCACTTTTCAAATCCGGAGACAGTAAAGACACAAATAATTATAGACCCGTATCCGTTTTGCCGGTTTTCAGCAAGGTGTTTGAAAAGGTAATGCTTAATCAAATGCTCAATCATTTCAACGCGAATAAAATCCTTCACGATCAACAGTATGGTTTCACCAAAGGACGTTGTACGACCGACGCTGGTGTAACCTTATTAAGACACATTTTTAACGCTTGGGAAGAGGCCCAAGACGCCATAGGAATCTTTTGTGACCTTTCCAAGGCATTTGATTGCGTCGATCACGAAACCATACTCTTGAAGCTTGAGCATTACGAACTTGGAAAACTTGCGCTTAGTTTAGTAAAATGTTATTTAAACGATAGACGACAGCTAGTTCAAATAAATGGTATCAATTCACTCGGTTTAAAATTAAAAATGGGTGTTCATCAAGGCTCGATATTGGGTCCTTTCCTCTTTTTAGTGTATATTAATGATCTTCTCCATTTATTAAAACATCAACCACAAATGGTGTTATTTGCTGACGATACTTCCTTGATTTTTAAGGTAGATAAACGTGCTACAAATTTTGACGACGTAATTGCAGGTCCAAAATTGGTTCACTGCCAATAATTTAGTATTAAATGGAAAAAAAACTAAGTGCATACGATTTTCTTTACCAAATGTAAAAAGTAGTGATTATGAGATAGTATTGAATCAAGAGAAACTAGAATTCATCGATAAAACTGTTTTCCTGGGAATCACGCTCGACTCTAGGCTTCAATGGGGTCCTCATTTAACATCTCTTGCAGGACGGCTAAGTTCAGCAGCATATGCTGTCAGAAAAATCCGTCAATTTACTGATGTAGATACCGCGAGGCTAGTCTATTTTAGTTACTTTCATAGTATCATGTCTTACGGTATTTTACTTTGGGGACGGGCTGCAGACATCGAGTCTATTTTTATTCTGCAGAAAAGAACCATCAGACCCATATATAATCTCCGCAGGCGCGATTCTCTTAGGGAACTGTTTAAGAATATTAACATCATGACGGTGTCTTGTCAATATATCTATGAAAACATCATGTACGTAAGAAAAAAAATACATCTTTTTAGTAAAAGAGGCGAAAGACATAATTATAGTACTAGAAGTAGGGATCTATTAGCTCAACCAGGTTTCAGACTGGCTAAAGTAGACTCATCTTTCATGGGGTACTGTTTAAAATGTTATAATAAAATTCCTCCCCACATACTTCAACTGAATGAGACGAAATTCAAATCTTGTATAAAACGCACACTATGCAAGCAGGCATATTATAGGCTGGGGGATTACATCGCTGATAGAAATGCTTGGCTCAATGCTGGTCCTGCTCCAAAACCTCAACTAATTGATTAACATTTGAAAATACTGTTGGAGCTGCTGAAGATTGTAAGACTATCTGTTCATTGTATAAACTCAATCTTCTTTGTATTATATAATTGCATAGCACAGGTGTGAGTACTATGTACAATACAGCTACCATTTACCGGGTAATATGTCTTTCATTGAGTTGAATATGTCCTGGCAGCTGAGAGTATGTCATGCTCACTCAGATGTCTCGCTGATGGTGGCGTGTGTGTTGGATCATTTAGCTCCCTTCAAAATGGTTGAGCTGAATGGTGCTGATCCATGCGTCATGTTCGTGAACGGGCGCTGTCAGTTGGGACTGGTTATCTCTTAGCTGCCACGGCTTATTTTTAATTATTTTAGCTTCGAATTGTTTTTTTTTTATCACGGACGCTTCTGACGTTTTGCATCGTTCACACATGTATATTTTCAATAAGAATGATTTAACCAATACTTTGTATCAAATATTTTATTGTAAAAGAGTGTCTGTGGAGTTTCTTGCCCGTTCTTCTCCATAGGAACCTACTATTTGGAATGGGCAACTAGCTTCATATTTGTAACTGTCCGACTTGTTGACAATTCAAAAGTGCCTGTAAATGGTTTAATTGAAATAAATGCTTTGAGTTTGAGTTTAATATGACAAGGTACGGCCTTAAGCAGCCGAGCTAATAGAAAAGAAAAGTCAGAAAGAACGTTAAGGTAAAACGAAGTAATAGCGCGGGCGGAACACGAAATTTCATGCGGACATAGTCACCTAGTAAATAAATATTCTGTATCGACTATATTATAGCGTCTCAGATAAAGAAATTTGAAATGAATTAGAACTTTTTTTCAGCAGACCTGTGTCAGGAGAGTCGTAGATACAATATGTTGCAGCATGCTACAAATTCTACAACATATATATCGCGTCTTTTTACAAATCTAATTTTCTAAGTATAAATTCTAAAATCAATGGGTTGAAAACAAAACATGGGTTTTCTTTAATCTGAAATTTTCTTTAATCTAAAACTCCAAAACACCAACTGACTAACCTGATTCTCTCCAAAGTGATGGATATTATCGAACAGGCGCTCGTCAAACACGCTGTTCTCGTATTCATCCGCGATGCTGTCGGAGCGCAAGAAGCGCGTGCGGCGCGGCGGCGGCGAGTTCGGCGCGCGGCGCGGGGCGGGCGCGCGCGGCCCGGGCCCCCCCGCACGCGGCCCGGGCCCCCCCGCACGCGGCCCGGGCCCCCCCGCACGCGGCCCGCCCGCCTCCGACACCAGGCGGTGCAGCTCCTTGTGGATCTGCGGCCATGTAGAGTGAGGGTTCAATACTAAAACTCGATTTTAAGGAAAAATGGGTTTGGTTGTCACGAAACAGCAGCAAAAAATAAATATAAATTGACAGAATTTGTGCAAAATTTTGTGTCAGATGAGGTTACTGCTTACTAACTTATCTAGCAGAATGAAACAACGCCAAACTTTCACAGTACAATAAAATTAATAGGTATTTAAAAACTGAGTTTTGCAGAATAAATAATGCTTTATTTACCTATTAGGGCCTGTTCGCAACACAAAATCACTGAACACGTTTAATGGTAAACGAATTTAATTCATCGTTCTGTTTCTGTAAATCATTCGAATATGACAGAGACAGAAATATTTTTATCGTAAAATATATTTAGTGATTTGTAGCACAAGTAGGTCTTAGGCCCGTATTAATAAACGTTACTCAGCCCAAGAGTTACGGGCCTAAGAAACTGTAAATGGTTAATAAATATAATTTTTATATATTAGTGCACAAAAAACAAGCCACAAAAGTAAGAAAAATAGCCACACAAATAGATTTCATTTATTTACACTACACAGTAGAATATCAGGAGGGATCAAAGTTAGAACATACAAAGAATCGAACCACTTTGATTGTAACTAGAATATAACTATACGAGATCCTCCTACGAGCCCGAGCTCTCAAAACTAAAATAACTGTAAAAAACACAAAACAGCAACAAAAATACAACAAATATGGCGGCTAAAAAGAAATCTTAGTGTCGATCCTAATACAAAGATTGCTTAGAACCAAATGTTAACTAAAGACACCACAGAAATCTAATCAGTCACAATTCAAATAACACAACACAAATCTAGGGTTAAGAACAGACTACAAACTCTTCACTTCACAGACTACAAACTCTTCACTTCTGCTTATCCCTAACAATTCTGTCTAGATCTAAGAACAAATCATGATCTCTTTTTTTTAAGATGAAACAATATCAAGATCTCTTGCTACCGTGGTCGAAAGTCTACGCGTAGAGAACACTGTATTGAGCAATCAAGAATACGGATTTTAAACCGCACAAACAAGCATTGATTGCGTGCTACTCGTACCATATAGGTAGCATCTAGCGTGAGCGGTCGTCGAACGATAGTTTCGATATAATCAGGTCTACGTGACTTCTGGTTATCTACGCGACTTCAACCAACACCAAATGTGAAGGTATAGGTTCCCTTAAGCCAGAGCCACATTGTCGGGGTGTAACCCTGATACCATAATATGAACTCGGCTGAGCAGATTTCACGACCAGGCTGCGTTCACACGATGCAACAAACCAATGCTAAAGCAAAAAAAAATCCCAAGCATCACACACCCTACACCCCTCTCCCTACCATAGGATTAAGAGGCTCATGCACGATCATAGTCTCAGGCCGTCTCCGTCGCTCCACCATGGGTGACCGTATCGGCTGCAGAGACAAGGGGCGGAGTCTTCGCAAGACAGGGTCTTCGGGCCGGTGGCAATGCACGTACTTGTATAGCTCTTTGTGCAGCTGTGGACAAGCGTGCGTTATGTGTACATGCTGTTAGAAGCTGCTGCAGTAGGTGTTTGTGAGTGACGTAGCCATTGGAGTTAACTCCAATATCATTGAAATAAAACATAACCAGTGAAATTGGGGTGTGATATCTCTGCCAATGCTTCGGAGGATACAGGCGTGATTTTATGTACAAATAAACACATGTTACTGAGAAAACCATAGGTATACCTACTAAAACCCAGAGAACATAATTATCTATGAATTTAAACACCTAAGTCAGAAAAGTGGTTCTTGAATCATAAACACAGAAAAGAAAATAAGATACTGGCTGAGAAACAGCATTTTATAGTATTTAAGTAAAGAAGTAAGAAGTGCGGAAAAGGCTAATTTTTAGAAAAAATAGTTGTTTCTGAGATTTTTGATAAGCTGAGAAACAAATGCATACGTTTGTTTCTCAGCTTATCGAAAACCTCACAAGCTCAGAGCCTCAGAGCTTATCGAAAACCTCGTTCCTCCTTCGCTTTAGCGTTATTTAAAAGATTGTGTTGCCTATACTTTATTTAAAAGTGTACCGTACTAATCGAATAATTCACATCACATTTTAATAATAAGTTGTATTTACTCATAAAAGCGGAGAAAAGTAAATCAGTTTACAGTTCGCCCTTGCTTTGCATAAAAAAATATTTTATAAAATATTGTGCATAGAAAAGCTGTGTTAGCAGATGCATAGTGAACATCGAACGTGCATGCACCTTACTCGAAGTTAATAAATCTATTCAGACATTATCAAAATATGTCTGCAGTTGTATACTTGCTTGCCAGATGTCTTTCTCTTGGTGTCCGTGTCCTTAAACCGGTTTCCCACAGATGCACACGCCCAAAATACAAGTGGTTTTACATGATCTGATATAATATTAGGCTGGCTGGCTACATTTATGGTGCTTTACCACGGTGCAAGTTATTTGAGCATGTAAAGGTGCGAGACACCCGCGCGAGTGGCATTCGGTGTGTAACTACGTACGAGTAGTTCTCCATTTTTCCACGGTAGTTTACACGATGCCTAGAACCTGCGAAGTGCCTCAACATGCGCATTTTACCCGCGCCGGGTACCTACATGCACCATCATATAAGTTACCCCCTTTTTAGTAGTAGTATTTGTATGCGGAAGTACAGTCACAGCCAGAATATATTCGTCACCTTATGTGTATGTCTGTCTGCTCATTGCACGATAGAATCTGTTTTACTGACTCAGCATTATATTGTCCGTTCACTAGGACGCATGACGCACTTGGTAGTACTGAATTTTGTTCGTTTTAATGGGGTTCAAAAATGGCGACTGACGAATAGAACTATCAATCACATGACTGCAAAATTCACTGCTACCAATCAAGTCAAGCGCGTACGCGTCAAGTTTGACCGTAGCACTGTAGCATAATTATTGCGTCGTAATGTCAATACCTCAAAATGACATTCAGCCATCTTTACATGTCAGACTGAATTAAAAATGTGACACTGAGACAGATTTGATTTCATAAAATGGCCACGCCGGCGCCGCGTCAAAGGTGTATGCTATTTTGATATTTTTTATCAAGCAATTAAATATAGTTTTCTATGCAACAGTTTACTCAGTATCGTAGCTTCAAAAGGTATTACGTGTCCTGATTTGATAAAGGAAAAACTTAAAACTGACAAAACTATAAAAGTCTTGACCCATAAGTCACGCCCCATTATTAGTCGTAGTATTTGCATACGATACCCAACTCATGCGGGCGTGAGTTCATATACTTATGTTACCGCGCTTACCTCGAAGCCCAGCTTAAACATCTGCAGTAGAAGCTCTCGCACTCTAGTGGCGACGGTCTCGTGCAGCTCGCGGTGCATCTCTTCAGAGGGAGACAGCCGGCTTTTGTCGAGAACGAACCCGATGTGAGAGGTTATGAAGTCACGGATCGCCATTAAGCAATTCTGTGAAATAGTTATAAATCGTGCTTTAGAAAAATACATCACACAATTATGAGTGACAAAGCCGAACTGTTCTTAAACTAATGCCATGTTTACGGCGGCGGCGGTAATAGTGTTATGCACTTATGGTCAGTTTTGTTGGTGTAGTGGTATAATTCAACAAAAGTAAGGAGCAGGTCGGAACCACGCTTGGTACATCGCTTGGTAGTAGCTCGCTGCCTATTACATGGGACGTGTTGGGAGATGATTGAAACGAACGGAATTTATTAATACAAATTTATTTTCAGGATACTAAGCGAGAAAGTGTGTACGTCAGAATGGCTGGTTGCCTGTGGCTTTGGTCTATGAGAGTTGATTAGAAAATTGCTACATAATTGCTTATATTTGCTACATTTAATAAATAATTGCTACATACTATATATATTTAGAAATAACATATTTTTTTTGTACAGCCATCCTGACGTTTGGTTGGCTGGTCGCCTCCTAGTTTAAAGCCAAGCATGCAGAGTTTCCCGAAATGTATTGCGTCAATAATTGCTACATATTTGCTTCATTTATCTAATTTAGTTGTATCTTCAAACATATGTTAAATAAAGGATGTAGCAATTATTTTAATTATCCCAAGGAAAAGTGCCTGATAAAACAATAAAGGCAAATACTTAGTTATGTTGAATCGGTTTAATCGTTTAGGCTCTGGCAACATATAACGATAACGATATAATGCCTAGACTGTGATTCCAATACGATATCTGCACTAGCAACGACTAAGAATAATTGTTATAATGATAATTATGGGATTATTGAGGGTAGGTACATATTTTTTTTTAACGCAAGAATCGCATTACTTACGCTGTTGCCAGAGCCTAAACGATTAAACCGATTCAACATAACTAAGTATTTGCCTTTATTGTTTTATCAGGCACTTTTCCTTGGGATAATTAAAATAATTGCTACATCCTTTATTTAACATATGTTTGAAGATACAACTAAATTAGATAAATGAAGCAAATATGTAGCAATTATTGACGCAATACATTTCGGGAAACTCTGCATGCTTGGCTTTAAACTAGGAGGCGACCAGCCAACCAAACGTCAGGATGGCTGTACAAAAAAAATATGTTATTTCTAAATATATATAGTATGTAGCAATTATTTATTAAATGTAGCAAATATAAGCAATTATGTAGCAATTTTCTAATCAACTCTCATAGACCAAAGCCACAGGCAACCAGCCATTCTGACGCACACGAGAAAGTTTTCCGTTTATAGAGACGCGCGCACTCGGTCCTTGATGTCGAACAGCGGCGGGGCTCGCGCGGCCCCCGGTTCGCCCTGCGCGTGAACAGGACGTATTACAATTGGCCACATGTTTATAGGCAGTCAGCTAGTGAGAACTCTTAGATGTCAGAATACCAGCGCTGCGATACTTATTTTTAAATGTGGCAGCATCTTGTTGAGATAGCCTTTTGACCTTGTACAGGACTTTGTTTTTATTTTAATTTATTTTACATTCTTTTTTTGTTTCTATGATTGTGTAGAGTTAAGTTTGTGATCATCCTGCGCGAGTCTCAATAAATACATTTTATTTATTTCTTGGCTTAATTATTATGATGAGCATGTCGTGTCCCACTGCAGCTATAATGATGGCGTACAAAGATCACAAAGATCTGCCCCCGCTGGTGCATGTAGGCGGGCGGGGGCGCGCGCGCCAGGCGGGCGGCCAGCGCGCGCGCCCACTGCGCCGCGTGGCGCGAGCACGTAGTGGTGCATACTCACAAAGATCTGCCCCCGCTGGTGCATGTAGGCGGGCGGGGGCGCGCGCGCCAGGCGGGCGGCCAGCGCGCGCGCCCACTGCGCCGCGTGGCGCGAGCACGTAGTGGTGCATACTCACAAAGATCTGCCCCCGCTGGTGCATGTAGGCGGGCGGGGGCGCGCGCGCCAGGCGGGCGGCCAGCGCGCGCGCCCACTGCGCCGCGTGGCGCGAGCACGTAGTGGTGCATACTCACAAAGATCTGCCCCCGCTGGTGCATGTAGGCGGGCGGGGGCGCGCGCGCCAGGCGGGCGGCCAGCGCGCGCGCCCACTGCGCCGCGTGGCGCGAGCACGTAGTGGTGCATACTCACAAAGATCTGCCCCCGCTGGTGCATGTAGGCGGGCGGGGGCGCGCGCGCCAGGCGGGCGGCCAGCGCGCGCGCCCACTGCGCCGCGTGGCGCGAGCACGTAGTGGTGCATACTCACAAAGATCTGCCCCCGCTGGTGCATGTAGGCGGGCGGGGGCGCGCGCGCCAGGCGGGCGGCCAGCGCGCGCGCCCACTGCGCCGCGTGGCGCGAGCACGTAGTGGTGCATACTCACAAAGATCTGCCCCCGCTGGTGCATGTAGGCGGGCGGGGGCGCGCGCGCCAGGCGGGCGGCCAGCGCGCGCGCCCACTGCGCCGCGTGGCGCGAGCACGTAGTGGTGCATACTCACAAAGATCTGCCCCCGCTGGTGCATGTAGGCGGGCGGGGGCGCGCGCGCCAGGCGGGCGGCCAGCGCGCGCGCCCACTGCGCCGCGTGGCGCGAGCACGTAGTGGTGCATACTCACAAAGATCTGCCCCCGCTGGTGCATGTAGGCGGGCGGGGGCGCGCGCGCCAGGCGGGCGGCCAGCGCGCGCGCCCACTGCGCCGCGTGGCGCGAGCACGTAGTGGTGCATACTCACAAAGATCTGCCCCCGCTGGTGCATGTAGGCGGGCGGGGGCGCGCGCGCCAGGCGGGCGGCCAGCGCGCGCGCCCACTGCGCCGCGTGGCGCGAGCACGTAGTGGTGCATACTCACAAAGATCTGCCCCCGCTGGTGCATGTAGGCGGGCGGGGGCGCGCGCGCCAGGCGGGCGGCCAGCGCGCGCGCCCACTGCGCCGCGTGGCGCGAGCACGTAGTGGTGCATACTCACAAAGATCTGCCCCCGCTGGTGCATGTAGGCGGGCGGGGGCGCGCGCGCCAGGCGGGCGGCCAGCGCGCGCGCCCACTGCGCCGCGTGGCGCGAGCACGTAGTGGTGCATACTCACAAAGATCTGCCCCCGCTGGTGCATGTAGGCGGGCGGGGGCGCGCGCGCCAGGCGGGCGGCCAGCGCGCGCGCCCACTGCGCCGCGTGGCGCGAGCACGTAGTGGTGCATACTCACAAAGATCTGCCCCCGCTGGTGCATGTAGGCGGGCGGGGGCGCGCGCGCCAGGCGGGCGGCCAGCGCGCGCGCCCACTGCGCCGCCTGCAGCGCGGCGTCACGCGAGCACGCGTACATGCTCTGCGCCGAGCGACACACCGCGTAGATCGCGTGCCTGAGACCCGGACTGAGTTGTTATAGCATTAGATTAAGGACAGAAGCGGTATAACAAAGCGGTAAACAGGCCATTATTATTTATTGTGTTTATATCCTCATCTATTTAAAAAAGAACTAGTTTATTCTTCATAAACAGGGACTAAAGCAGCTCTGTAATCCCTAAGAACTTAAAGGGATTTGAATTTGGAATGTGGATATTGCTAGTAAAAGTTCCAATCACCAAAGAGATCAATCATAAACATTGTATGAACAAATAACAGATTTGATAACCAAACCGCAGGCGAGCCAAATTAAAAAAAAGTCTGTGAAAAACTTAAAAAATCCGTTCCGCCTTCGGTCGCAACTAATTGTTTACTCAAATTCGGATTTTACTTAGATTTATAAAAAAATTGTGTTTTTCTTCATTTTAGGGAGTGACTACCGAGATGACGACTAATAGTCGTCATCTCGGTAGTCACTCCCTTTCTAGCCATATCATTCATCACAGAGTCCATCCATCGTTTCTTTGGTCTTCTCTTATAGCCATCGACATGCATACTCAAAACTTTCCTCACGACATTTTCGTCATTGCTCCGCATCACATGCCCATATCATGACAACCGATTTAACCGATTTCTGCACAACTTTTCAGTCACTGGTGCCACTTTCAGACTTCCTCTTATGTACTTATTTCTTATTCTATCCATTTTTGTCACACCACACATTCCTCTTAGCATTCTCATCTCAGCTGCATGCAATTGCCTTTCATTCATCCCTTTTGTGGTGTATTTCTGTGGCCGCTATAACAACAAATACTAAATATCAGAATAAAATAAATATTTAAGGGGGCTCCCATAAAACAAACGTGATTTTTTTGCTCGTTTTTGCTCGATATTGATAACAGCAACAGGTAGACGCTTCAAATATTCGCGGAATATTTAGTTACATATTCACTATACAAATAAATAATTAAATTAAAATAAAACAATTATTAAAGGGGGGCTCCCATACAACAAACGTGATTTTTTTGCTGTTTTTATAGATAATGCTAATATTTCCCGATTTATTAAAGATATCAGTAGTGAAACCAATATTTAAAAAAGGGGATAGCACTCAAATGGACAATTACAGACCAGTGACATTGATACCTATATTTTCTAAAAATTTTGAAAAAGCGTTTCATAACAAATTAGCAAACTTCATTGAAAAGCACAGTATTATTAAGAACGAACAAAATGGGTTTCGTAAAAATAGAAGTACATCTTTAGCGGCCTTTCAATTAATAAAAGAAATAACAGACTGTATCGACAAGAAAATACCTGTTACAGTTTTATTCATGGATATGAGTAAAGCGTTTGATCACGTCTCTCATGAACGATTATTAGAAAAGGTTTCCAGACATGGAATCAGAGGAACGGCATATAACTGGCTGGAATCATATTTGTCCGACAGAGTACAATCAGTGGAAATAACGAATTATAATGAGCAAACTAAAACGTTACAATCATGCCAATCTTCCTTTATGTTTAATAGATATGGCGTGCCACAGGGCAGCATTTTAGGGCCGCCAATGTTTTTGCTCTACATAAATGATTTCCCAGATGTTATAAATCATAAATGTGTGCTGTTTGCCGACGATACTACAATTATAGTTAAAGGAAAAGATAAAAGTTCGTACGAACAAGAAATAAACATTGCTCTTCAAAAAACTATAGAGTGGCTAGAGGCTAATAATTTAAAAGTTAATATTAATAAAACAAAATATATGCAATTCCATACCTATCGATCAAAACCGCTTGCCCTAAATATATCTTTTAAAGGGGTCGCCGTGGCGGAAACTGACTCTGTTAAGTTCCTCGGTATACATTTAGATAAATTTTGTTCATGTAAAAATCATTTAACTGACATTTGTGTTAAAATAAATAATTTTATATACCCTTTGAGGCGTATTAGCTGTGAGGTATCTAGAAATGCCGCAATAACGGCTTTCCATGGCTATATAACCTCCACTCTAAGGTATGGTATTATCCTGTGGGGTCGTTGTGTGGAGATTGATCAAGCATTCGTAATGCAAAAAAAGTGTCTAAGAGCTATATTTGGGTTGAAGCAAATAGAGTCATGTCGTCCATTCTTTAGGAAATATAAAATACTAACTCTACCATGTATTATATATTAGAATCCTGTATATTTGTTTTCAAACATGAGAGACTCTTTCAGCAAGCGACAAGCTACTATGCCCCACGATCTATGTATACTAATAAGTTATTTCAACCGAGGACGAATCTCACTTTTACAGGTAACAACAGCTATATTATGTGCATAAAATTGTATAACAAAATACCAAACTCCATAAAAACGCTACCATTTTCTAGATTTAAAAATAATTTGACGACGTTTTTAATTGAAAAATGCTTTTATAGTGTACATGAGTTTTTAGATTATAAATTGTAGGTTTTGTAAATTGCACGGTTATTTTAAATTATGATGTTATGATTATTGTGGCGAATCTCTCCTATTATTGACATGATTATTATTGACATTTATGATTATTATTTTTCATTGATAAATTGACATTTATTTAATTCAATAATACAATTTTAAGGGGAGTATTTCTGTTTAATGACTGCATGATTATTTATGATCAATTAATTTAAGTAAAATATGTAGCTTTATTTTGTATTTGCACGCCGAAATTAAAGGCAGAATAAGAGAACATTTTTGTACGTTTTTACCAACCTTCTGTACCTTATTTAGGCAAATAAATGATTTGATTTGATTTAGATAATGAAAAGTGCGAGTCGGACTCGCGCACGAAGGGTTCCGTACCACTTCGTGCGCGAGTCCGACTCGCACTTGGCGGGTTTTTTTTAAGTAAACAATGCTTAGATAGATACATTTATCCCTGCAATTCAGGGAATAGACCAATCTGTCATCTTTAGTAACTGTCTTGTCAAAAAAATAGCTGTCAACAGGTTATTTGAACGCATACTTTGGCATTTTCATACAAATAGCTATCCGTAGTAAGCGATACACCCTCCCCCATCAGTAGATAGCGTGGACCGGTAAGATTCCATAATGTTTGATAGATTATTGGGACGTTAAAACCATCGATAGATAGATTCGAGACATATAAATATTAGAGACATATAATCATATAATTAATGTAATCAAACAAAATATTGTAAAACATTTTTAAAAGAGTACCGGTGGAGTTTCTTGCCCATTCTTCTCCATACGAAACTACCTTTTGGAAGGGGCAACTAGAATCAATTCTATTTTTTTTGTAAATTTTGACGTTCAAAAGTGCCTCTTATGTGCCTATTTGAAATAAATGGTTTGACTTTGACTTTGATTTTTCTATCTGCAGTATCCCGAAACTGGTGATTAGGTTCGGCCGTTACAGATAACAACTTTGAACCACATCAAATAATATCTTTATTAGTAGGTTTTAATGATTCATACACAATAATAAAAATAATTGCACTTCCCTAAAAAAATATTTATCGTAAATTGGCTGTATTTCAAAAGTACTGGGCACTGGACAAATAATTAGGAACACATAAAAATATGTGCTCAATTTTGAATTTCGAAAATAAATATCAAATTTTTTGACGTCCTGCCCGTCCTTTGGTTACTTTATACTTCGTTTTTTCAGTCAAAAGTGCATAATTATTTCAAAATCATGGGTAAAAAGGAAAGTTGTGATCCATCAACCCGGAAAACGTAACTATATGTCACTGTATGAACGTGATTGGTCGTATAAAAAGATTCCTGCTCTGAGGAATCCTCCAAATCTAAGGTTAATAACGCTGTAAATCACGTCAAGAAATTCAACACTACCAATAATGTTCTTCGAAAACCTAAATCTAGAATAACGACACCGCGCGAAGATGCTTTGATTGTTCGTTCAGCGAAGACTGATCCATTTAAGGGTTCTGAAATTATAAGAAGGGAAGTTTTTGACAAGTATCAGCGCGTACAGTACGAAAACGCTTAACGGATGCAAAGCTATTTGGAAGAATCGCCTGGAGATTACTAGTTCTCAAGAAGGCGCACCGAAAAACAAAATTATATTTGGCTAGAAAGTATGGTGACTGGACGGCAAGTCAAAGAAAAAATATATTATTTTCTGACGAAACGAAGATAAAAAGACTAGGTTCTGACGGTAAACAGTATGTGCGTCGACCGGCTAAACAGGCATTGAATCCTAAGTTTACGAAAAAAGTAATAAAGCATGGGGGTGGAAACATAAAAGTTTAGGGATGTTTATCAGGGCATGGTGTTGGGTCAGTTAAAAAGATTGAATTAAGGCATTTTAGACCAATTTCAATACAGGCAAATATTGGAGGAGGAAATGAAATGAAATGAAATGAAATCGTTTATTCTGTAAATAGGATATCGGAATCACTTTTACACGTCATATTAAAAAGTAAAAAATAAGCTAGATGTAGTCGACATTTCCTATCTGACTACCCGTGAGAAGAAATGGCGAAACAAACTCAGGGGTCAAAGTCTCTTTTAAAGTCCAGACATAATCTTGGTCAGATCATGTGAGGACCATGTAGATCTGTGTCTGAAATGGTCTTTTGAGGAAAGAACCACACAATTTTGAGTGGACCTGTCCAATCAGTGCAAGCATTTGTCGTAATCGTGCAGCTCGACTCAAGACTTAAGGAGCTCAACGACTCGACGAACAATACCAAAGAAAGTACATTTGGGTAGGCCTCATAAAGTGCTCAAAATGCCAGACCACCATTAAAACTGAGAAAAAGCATAAAATAATAGGAAAATATTTAAAGAAAAAAAAAAAGACCCACATAGTGCTCACATTCACAATAAATTAAAGCAGTAAATATAATACTTTTCAAAGTAAACATTAATGTAATATTGTATATAATATTCTGCAATGTCAATATTTATATAAAATCATGCATAATAACATTAAATGTCAAGTTTTCCAGTTTGATCACAAGGCTTGCAGAGCGAGCAGCTCAATCCCAAGCTTTAGGAGAGTTTTAGGAGACTATGATTCCATAAGCTAAGGTGACGTTGCATGTAGTTTGGATATTTTTAACATGATAACGACTCCAAACACACTGCTCGTTCAATAAAAAAGTTCCTTAGTGATCAACAAGTCAAGTCACTATGTGTTAGATTGGCCTGCAAACAGCCCATGATCTTAATTCGATCGAAAATCTATGGGGAGTAGTAAAGAAGAGTGTGACTGCTAAAAGGGCAAGTAATTTGAATGAACTGTATGATGCCTTTGTCAAATCTTGGTGCACAATTTCTGTTGATACCTGTAAAAAATAATAAAAACATGCCCGTCGCACGGTGGATCGAAAATCGGCTGTAGAAGACATAGGATCTCGATTTCTTAAATGTTATTTTTTTTGCTGGAAATGACTTCTGCTGATTATTACTGTTCTATAAAATGTCATATGAAGTAATTGTGTGCACAAATGGAAGAGTTATAATTTTTATAAGAAAAAAATGTATGGAGCTGTCATGAAAAATGAGGATATCTCTGGAATCGCAAGGTTGGCCGTTATATCCTTGCACACTGTTATAGTACTATTTATTTGTGAATTTTTGACCTACTTAATATCGCGGCATCACTTGCGATTTTTTTTTTTAAATCTTCAAAATTAAAAAAAAAGAAAGTATATGATACATTTTAATGCTTAAATATGGCTATACCAAGTGTAATTTACAATATTTTTTATGCTCAGACCAAAACATTCTAAGAAATCACAAAGTCGTATTACCTACTTTGTGATTTTCATTTGAAATGACATGGTAATTATGAATTACGTAATACGTAATCTTGTCTAATGCCTCAAGTCCACTTTTTTTTTTTTTTTTTGGGTGGGAAATTATTAAATAACTTCTCCCGCTCTGGGCGGAGCGGGAGGGCGTGTCAGACTTTTTCTGACTAAAACCCACCCGTGTTTCTTCCGTTGCCTGTGTGCCAGGGCCACGATATCCCTTTCGGACAAACTCGCAACCCCGGCAGGCATTGGTCCTAACGGACCCCGTCAGTTTGTGCTGACATCTCTTTGAGGCGCGCGTGGAACACAACGAGCCGTCGACCCGGGCCTGGTCCTTATCGGACGGCGAGCTACCCATCGCTCACCGTCCGCAGGCCCCCGCCTACGGTGGCCGAAAATCGGCTTGCGACTCCCGACGCGTCTCCTGCGGCGACTAAGGGCGCGAGGGCGCGAACCTTGTCTCACCCTCACGCGTTTCGCCTCCTCCTTCGCTAGCATAACTGCTTCGCAGAAGGAGGTGACGGCCTCCCATGCACTCTCGCTCCAAACCATGGCCTGAACCAGGGCCGGACGCGAGAGATCGCCGCCGCCGATCGCCTCCGTGAGGACACGGCGGTGCTCCGCCCAAGCTGGGCAGACCTCCACCGTATGCTCCACCGTGTCCTCCGGGCGATCCACACAGTGGTGACACCCGGGCGTTTCCTCCCACTTAATCCTAAACAGGAACCTCCCGAAACATCCATGTCCGGTGAGAACCTGCGTCAGGCGGAAGGTGAGGACGCCGTGGCCCCTCTCCAGCTACTCTGATTTTCATTTGAAATGACATGGTAATTATGAATTACGTAATACGTAATCTTGTCTAATGCCTCAAGTCCACATTAGCTAATGATTAATAAAACTTAATACCTATATACCTAGTTAAAAGGATACGTACCAAAATAATTTGGGGTACTCGCTAATTTAGCAATTAGTGCAGGATTAACTTAATGAAAGTAATTAGATAAATGTGATACCATCATTAGTCAATAACAATAAATAGTCACACATTGGATTCACAACTTCAGTTCATTTAGAGCATTTCTAATACTAACATCTATCCTACCGTGTCTTTTTACTCAGTGATCGTGAATAATGGAAAGCATTATTACAAATTTGGATTTGTTTGTTATTCTGAGCAATCAGGATGCTTCGTCTTTCGATCATGAAATATTGTTCAACACACTTGTTATTCGACTGGGCTCTAGCCTTTCAGATGAAGACAGTGTTACCGTGAAAGAATTTTGTCGAAGATTTACACGGGCAGTTCAAAAGAGATGGTTACGATCCCACAGGAAAAGTGAAGTTTTTAGACGTGATTACAGTAATTGGCTTGAGGCAAATATTGACTGGCCAAACTGCGTGCAAACCAATTTGCTCATTAAAGAATCAACAAGTGAAAATATTTCTACTGAACCTGTACCTGAACCTGTACCATCAACTTCAACAATGAAATCAACTTCAACGATGACAAAAAGATCTCGAAAGCCGTTTGAAGATCTAAGTAGCAGAACAAGCAGAAGAAGAGACGATCTGATGAACATATAGGCGATGACCCTAATGAAGTAGCTTATTCAGCTGCAGCACTTTTGAAAGGAGATGGTCGTGAGGATATTGCATCTGTTATTGAACATATGCTCCAAAATCCAGAAGCAGCAGCAAAAATCAAGGAAATGTTGAACAAACCAGCTCCTTCAACAATATTTTCACCAGAAAAAGCACTGGGTTTGCTACTTTCATTAAAACTATCGAAATGGCAATATATCACATTAAGGGAAACGACTATTCGAGAAGGTTCAAAGGAGATATATCCGTCTTACTATAAAGTGCAAAAAGCTAAGCTACAGTACTACCCTCCGAAGACATTTGTGACTGTAACGGATTCATCTGCTAAGATTGCACTACAAGCGTTACTAGATTTAACAGGGAACAGAATTTTTGAAACTATTCGTAGTCCTGATGCGATACAAGATAAACAATTGATATTAATATCAAAGTGGCGATTTGACCAAAGTAGATATAAGCAAAACATAGAGAGTGGTCAAGATGATTCCAGCATATTTATGACCTCTTTGGTTCCATTAAAGTTGACAGCTGACGGTGATACCGTATGGGTGAATCCGAAACCCTGCTCACCTAGGTATTGCCGTCCAGTCGAGTTTAGTTTTGTGAAAGAAACCAAAGACGTTGTCATAAATGAAAAAACTGCAATGGATAACGAAATTGAAGCTCTCGTTCCCTCAAAATGTCAAGGACATGAAATTAGTCACAAATTAATGATGACGATGATTGACGGCAAAATTTGTACATATCTGTCTGAAGCTAAGTCAAATGCGGCTTGCTACCTGTGTTTGGCTAAGCCTACAGAAATGAATAAGTTAGATGTCATTGCGTCAAAAACGATTTCTTCTGGTGTGTATGAGTTCGGATTCTCATCACTTCATGCCCGCATTAATGTGATGGAATGTCTTCTACACATAGCGTATCGTCTCGACTTCAAAAAGTGGTCTGCAAGAGGAGAAGGTCATCAAGAGTTATTGCATTCACGAAAAAAACTCATTCAACATCGATTCAAAGATGATCTCAACCTTTTGATTGACATCGTTAAGCAAGGATCAGGCACAACTAACGACGGGAACACAGCAAGGCGGTTTTTTGAATTTCCTGATAAAACTGCAGCGATCACTGGATTAGATGAAGACCTAATACGCAGATTTGCTGTGATTCTGCAAGCTATCACATCTGGAGAGATTGTAGACGTGCCGAAATTTAAAGAATACGCTAGAACAACCGCTGAAAAATACGTGGAACTGTACGATTGGTACTACATGTCATCAACCGTCCACAAATTGTTGATTCACGGAGGGGACATAATT
Source organism: Tiliacea citrago (assembly GCA_963921375.1). Classification (NCBI taxonomy): domain Eukaryota; kingdom Metazoa; phylum Arthropoda; class Insecta; order Lepidoptera; family Noctuidae; genus Tiliacea; species Tiliacea citrago. The sequence continues at coordinate 26,768,445 of OY992790.1, read as the reverse complement.
GCAGAAAATGCTATTGTACCAATTGGAAGTCTTTCGGAAGAAGCTTCAGAGGCCCGAAACAAAGACTTTCCAAGTCTTCAGGTTCAGAGAACACCATTCGAGGAAAAAGAGTAGACAAGCATCAAACGAGGATATCCTCAATATGCTTATCGTCTCTTCTGATCCTCTAATTTCTTCCACAAGACCAAAATTAAATGCCCACAAGAGGCAGACATACTTTAAGGAAACAGTAGAACTACTGAAACTTCAGGATCAGGAAGCTCCGACAGAGTTCTTAGAAGTTATATCTATTGTAGAGCCTGATTCTGAAGTGGATTCTGATGGTGACGAAGTATAAAATAAGTTAACTTTTATTGTTTATGTTAGGTTAGGTTAATTTAATAATTTTTTTTAATAATTTGCTTTGATTTTTAATCATACAATAGTTTACCATTTATTGTTATTGACTAATGATCACGTTTATCTAATTACCCTCATTATGGTACGTATCCTTTTAACAGGTATATAGGTATTAAGTTTTATTAATCATTAGCTAATGTGGACTTGAGGCATTAGACAAGATTACATATTATGTCATTCATAATTACCATGTCATTTCAAATGAAAATCACAAAGTAGGTAATACGACTTTGTGATTTCTTAGAATGTTTTGGTCTAAGCATAAAAAATATTGTAAATTACACTTGGTATAGCCATATTTAAGCATTAAAATGTATCATATACTTTTTTTTTAATTTTGAAGATTTAAAAAAAAAATCGCAAGTGATGCCGCGATATTAAGTATGTCAAAAATTCACAAATAAATAGTACTATAACAGTGTGCAAGGATATAACGGCCAACCTTGCGATTCCAGAGATATCCTCATTTTTCATGTCAGCTCCATACATGTTTTTCTTATAAAAATTATAACTCTTCCATTTGTGCACACAATTACTTCATATGACATTTTATAGAACAGTAATGATCAGCAAAAGTCATTTCCAGAAAAAAAATAACATTTAAGAAATCGAGATCCTATGTCTTCTACAGCCGATTTTCGATCCACCGTGCGTCGCTGCAGATCAGTTATTATAAGAAAAGTGTCATTCTACAAAATATGAATGCTTAGTTTTGTGAGTAGTGGTATTTAATAAGAATTGTTAATTTAATTAAATAAATTCTGATATCGTTTAATAAATGAAGTCATTTTACCCGTTCCTAATTATTTGTCCACAGCTAGGAAGTTTCGAATACGTAGTTCAAATGGACCATAGTTAAATTATTAATAGGTGTCCAACTATTTTGCTTATCTTTTCTGTAATATTAAATTTGATGATTAACCATGTTGTTATAAGTTATTATTATCATTCAATTTATACAAAACTAACAGCAACTTTTTTATCGAAAAGTGACTTCGGTATAAGCCGTTCCTAATAAAATTATATGCCCACAACTGTATATAAAATTACACAAGCTGGATTTTTGACATGGGCCAGTAAGGGCAGCTACCTTAACCGTTGTAGCGACAGGAAAACGATCTTAAGAGACTGTCCTTAACTTTTTGAGAAATTTTGATCGGCATACACACATTTTGAAAAAAAAATGTACAGTTAGCAAGAAAGTCAGTCAGTCTCAGACCGTTTTCTTGTAATCTGTACTTTGTTTTACCTATGTTCTACAAATAAAAATATTTGAATTTGAATTTTACAACGGTTAAGGTAGCTGCCCTTACTGCCCCATTTCATAAATCCATCCTGTATAATATAAAACTATTTCTGTCTGTGTCTGTGACCGGTTAGTTCTTATAAACTGCACAATGGATTTTGATGCGTTTTTCACCATCATTTACTTAATTTATTCCGGAAGGTTAATGTCTCTTATATAACACATTAATATTTAACTTAGATATCGCACAGAAATCTTGATGTGTTAACACATGCCACGTCAGTACATTACACCCGTGGGGGCGGGTCGCTATTCTAGATATAAACTCGTCGGTTGTGGGTTGTTACTGTGTTAGCATAACTGGGTACAGTAATGAAATTGTATTTACTTGTCAGAATTTTCTGATCTATCAGCATCCACAAGCTGTTGCTTCTCCTTGCTGTTCTTAATGCCACTGAACTCCTCTTCGTAAGTCTTCAGTAGCCTGTTCAGTTGATTGCATGTGATGTTTCTGTAAATAATTATAAGTACCTTTTAAAATATATGCTCTTTTCCATTCAGGACGTGTAACCAAAGGTACTTCCGGAGAAGATGATTTTATATGTTATTTTTTGTATCCTAAAATAAGAAAGGTTTTACGCAAATCACTAATGTAGAACAAAGTCACATTGGCCATATGCATACTGAGCTATGGCCAAAATAACCACTGTGTGTTACTATGGTTGGACGAGCTGTATAGTCACCCTCGCAATTGCTTGATCATCCTAAAGTTGAATAAATGATAAATAAATGTCACTTTTCACGTCATAAAACGAAAAGATCAATGTGAAAGTTAGATGGTTTCAACCTTAGTGTAGTTTTAATTTGCTGGGATTTGTTGTCAAAGGGGGTAACGCAATTACGAGGTTGACTAAACAATACTAACAAGCAATGGCCGACATTATTCCAGGACTGAAAACTTCTAAATAAATAAATAAATGTATAGTTTGTACAAGGATCTGGCGCGTGGCCAAAATGTATAGTTTGTATAAGCGGCGCCAGCACGGCGGCGCACTTGATGCGCTTGGCGAGCTGCGCCGTGAAGGTAGCCAGGCAGCACTCTACACAAGAGAGCAGTACTCACGAGAACGTGAGCGGCGCCAGCACGGCGGCGCACTTGATGCGCTTGGCGAGCTGCGCCGTGAAGGTAGCCAGGCAGCACTCTACACAAGAGAGCAGTACTCACGAGAACGTGAGCGGCGCCAGCACGGCGGCGCACTTGATGCGCTTGGCGAGCTGCGCCGTGAAGGTAGCCAGGCAGCACTCTACACAAGAGAGCAGTACTCACGAGAACGTGAGCGGCGCCAGCACGGCGGCGCACTTGATGCGCTTGGCGAGCTGCGCCGTGAAGGTAGCCAGGCAGCACTCTACACAAGAGAGCAGTACTCACGAGAACGTGAGCGGCGCCAGCACGGCGGCGCACTTGATGCGCTTGGCGAGCTGCGCCGTGAAGGTAGCCAGGCAGCACTCTACACAAGAGAGCAGTACTCACGAGAACGTGAGCGGCGCCAGCACGGCGGCGCACTTGATGCGCTTGGCGAGCTGCGCCGTGAAGGTAGCCAGGCAGCACTCTACACAAGAGAGCAGTACTCACGAGAACGTGAGCGGCGCCAGCACGGCGGCGCACTTGATGCGCTTGGCGAGCTGCGCCGTGAAGGTAGCCAGGCAGCACTCTACACAAGAGAGCAGTACTCACGAGAACGTGAGCGGCGCCAGCACGGCGGCGCACTTGATGCGCTTGGCGAGCTGCGCCGTGAAGGTAGCCAGGCAGCACTCTACACAAGAGAGCAGTACTCACGAGAACGTGAGCGGCGCCAGCACGGCGGCGCACTTGATGCGCTTGGCGAGCTGCGCCGTGAAGGTAGCCAGGCAGCACTCTACACAAGAGAGCAGTACTCACGAGAACGTGAGCGGCGCCAGCACGGCGGCGCACTTGATGCGCTTGGCGAGCTGCGCCGTGAAGGTAGCCAGGCAGCACTCTACACAAGAGAGCAGTACTCACGAGAACGTGAGCGGCGCCAGCACGGCGGCGCACTTGATGCGCTTGGCGAGCTGCGCCGTGAAGGTAGCCAGGCAGCACTCTACACAAGAGAGCAGTACTCACGAGAACGTGAGCGGCGCCAGCACGGCGGCGCACTTGATGCGCTTGGCGAGCTGCGCCGTGAAGGTAGCCAGGCAGCACTCTACACAAGAGAGCAGTACTCACGAGAACGTGAGCGGCGCCAGCACGGCGGCGCACTTGATGCGCTTGGCGAGCTGCGCCGTGAAGGTAGCCAGGCAGCACTCTACACAAGAGAGCAGTACTCACGAGAACGTGAGCGGCGCCAGCACGGCGGCGCACTTGATGCGCTTGGCGAGCTGCGCCGTGAAGGTAGCCAGGCAGCACTCTACACAAGAGAGCAGTACTCACGAGAACGTGAGCGGCGCCAGCACGGCGGCGCACTTGATGCGCTTGGCGAGCTGCGCCGTGAAGGTAGCCAGGCAGCACTCTACACAAGAGAGCAGTACTCACGAGAACGTGAGCGGCGCCAGCACGGCGGCGCACTTGATGCGCTTGGCGAGCTGCGCCGTGAAGGTAGCCAGGCAGCACTCTACACAAGAGAGCAGTACTCACGAGAACGTGAGCGGCGCCAGCACGGCGGCGCACTTGATGCGCTTGGCGAGCTGCGCCGTGAAGGTAGCCAGGCAGCACTCTACACAAGAGAGCAGTACTCACGAGAACGTGAGCGGCGCCAGCACGGCGGCGCACTTGATGCGCTTGGCGAGCTGCGCCGTGAAGGTAGCCAGGCAGCACTCTACACAAGAGAGCAGTACTCACGAGAACGTGAGCGGCGCCAGCACGGCGGCGCACTTGATACGCTTGGCGAGCTGCGCCGTGAAGGTAGCCAGGCAGCACTCTACACAAGAGAGCAGTACTCACGAGAACGTGAGCGGCGCCAGCACGGCGGCGCACTTGATGCGCTTGGCGAGCTGCGCCGTGAAGGTAGCCAGGCAGCACTCTACACAAGAGAGCAGTACTCACGAGAACGTGAGCGGCGCCAGCACGGCGGCGCACTTGATGCGCTTGGCGAGCTGCGCCGTGAAGGTAGCCAGGCAGCACTCTACACAAGAGAGCAGTACTCACGAGAACGTGAGCGGCGCCAGCACGGCGGCGCACTTGATGCGCTTGGCGAGCTGCGCCGTGAAGGTAGCCAGGCAGCACTCTACACAAGAGAGCAGTACTCACGAGAACGTGAGCGGCGCCAGCACGGCGGCGCACTTGATACGCTTGGCGAGCTGCGCCGTGAAGGTAGCCAGGCAGCACTCTACACAAGAGAGCAGTACTCACGAGAACGTGAGCGGCGCCAGCACGGCGGCGCACTTGATGCGCTTGGCGAGCTGCGCCGTGAAGGTAGCCAGGCAGCACTCTACACAAGAGAGCAGTACTCACGAGAACGTGAGCGGCGCCAGCACGGCGGCGCACTTGATGCGCTTGGCGAGCTGCGCCGTGAAGGTAGCCAGGCAGCACTCTACACAAGAGAGCAGTACTCACGAGAACGTGAGCGGCGCCAGCACGGCGGCGCACTTGATGCGCTTGGCGAGCTGCGCCGTGAAGGTAGCCAGGCAGCACTCTACACAAGAGAGCAGTACTCACGAGAACGTGAGCGGCGCCAGCACGGCGGCGCACTTGATGCGCTTGGCGAGCTGCGCCGTGAAGGTAGCCAGGCAGCACTCTACACAAGAGAGCAGTACTCACGAGAACGTGAGCGGCGCCAGCACGGCGGCGCACTTGATGCGCTTGGCGAGCTGCGCCGTGAAGGTAGCCAGGCAGCACTCTACACAAGAGAGCAGTACTCACGAGAACGTGAGCGGCGCCAGCACGGCGGCGCACTTGATGCGCTTGGCGAGCTGCGCCGTGAAGGTAGCCAGGCAGCACTCTACACAAGAGAGCAGTACTCACGAGAACGTGAGCGGCGCCAGCACGGCGGCGCACTTGATGCGCTTGGCGAGCTGCGCCGTGAAGGTAGCCAGGCAGCACTCTACACAAGAGAGCAGTACTCACGAGAACGTGAGCGGCGCCAGCACGGCGGCGCACTTGATGCGCTTGGCGAGCTGCGCCGTGAAGGTAGCCAGGCAGCACTCTACACAAGAGAGCAGTACTCACGAGAACGTGAGCGGCGCCAGCACGGCGGCGCACTTGATGCGCTTGGCGAGCTGCGCCGTGAAGGTAGCCAGGCAGCACTCTACACAAGAGAGCAGTACTCACGAGAACGTGAGCGGCGCCAGCACGGCGGCGCACTTGATGCGCTTGGCGAGCTGCGCCGTGAAGGTAGCCAGGCAGCACTCTACACAAGAGAGCAGTACTCACGAGAACGTGAGCGGCGCCAGCACGGCGGCGCACTTGATGCGCTTGGCGAGCTGCGCCGTGAAGGTAGCCAGGCAGCACTCTACACAAGAGAGCAGTACTCACGAGAACGTGAGCGGCGCCAGCACGGCGGCGCACATGATGCGCTTGGCGAGCTGCGCCGTGAAGGTAGCCAGGCAGCACTCTACACAAGAGAGCAGTACTCACGAGAACGTGAGCGGCGCCAGCACGGCGGCGCACTTGATGCGCTTGGCGAGCTGCGCCGTGAAGGTAGCCAGGCAGCACTCTACACAAGAGAGCAGTACTCACGAGAACGTGAGCGGCGCCAGCACGGCGGCGCACATGATGCGCTTGGCGAGCTGCGCCGTGAAGGTAGCCAGGCAGCACTCTACACAAGAGAGCAGTACTCACGAGAACGTGAGCGGCGCCAGCACGGCGGCGCACTTGATGCGCTTGGCGAGCTGCGCCGTGAAGGTAGCCAGGCAGCACTCTACACAAGAGAGCAGTACTCACGAGAACGTGAGCGGCGCCAGCACGGCGGCGCACTTGATGCGCTTGGCGAGCTGCGCCGTGAAGGTAGCCAGGCAGCACTCTACACAAGAGAGCAGTACTCACGAGAACGTGAGCGGCGCCAGCACGGCGGCGCACTTGATGCGCTTGGCGAGCTGCGCCGTGAAGGTAGCCAGGCAGCACTCTACACAAGAGAGCAGTACTCACGAGAACGTGAGCGGCGCCAGCACGGCGGCGCACTTGATGCGCTTGGCGAGCTGCGCCGTGAAGGTAGCCATGCAGCACTCTACACAAGAGAGCAGTACTCACGAGAACGTGAGCGGCGCCAGCACGGCGGCGCACTTGATGCGCTTGGCGAGCTGCGCCGTGAAGGTAGCCAGGCAGCACTCTACACAAGAGAGCAGTACTCACGAGAACGTGAGCGGCGCCAGCACGGCGGCGCACTTGATGCGCTTGGCGAGCTGCGCCGTGAAGGTAGCCAGGCAGCACTCTACACAAGAGAGCAGTACTCACGAGAACGTGAGCGGCGCCAGCACGGCGGCGCACTTGATGCGCTTGGCGAGCTGCGCCGTGAAGGTAGCCAGGCAGCACTCTACACAAGAGAGCAGTACTCACGAGAACGTGAGCGGCGCCAGCACGGCGGCGCACTTGATGCGCTTGGCGAGCTGCGCCGTGAAGGTAGCCAGGCAGCACTCTACACAAGAGAGCAGTACTCACGAGAACGTGAGCGGCGCCAGCACGGCGGCGCACTTGATGCGCTTGGCGAGCTGCGCCGTGAAGGTAGCCAGGCAGCACTCTACACAAGAGAGCAGTACTCACGAGAACGTGAGCGGCGCCAGCACGGCGGCGCACTTGATGCGCTTGGCGAGCTGCGCCGTGAAGGTAGCCAGGCAGCACTCTACACAAGAGAGCAGTACTCACGAGAACGTGAGCGGCGCCAGCACGGCGGCGCACTTGATGCGCTTGGCGAGCTGCGCCGTGAAGGTAGCCAGGCAGCACTCTACACAAGAGAGCAGTACTCACGAGAACGTGAGCGGCGCCAGCACGGCGGCGCACTTGATGCGCTTGGCGAGCTGCGCCGTGAAGGTAGCCAGGCAGCACTCTACACAAGAGAGCAGTACTCACGAGAACGTGAGCGGCGCCAGCACGGCGGCGCACTTGATGCGCTTGGCGAGCTGCGCCGTGAAGGTAGCCAGGCAGCACTCTACACAAGAGAGCAGTACTCACGAGAACGTGAGCGGCGCCAGCACGGCGGCGCACTTGATGCGCTTGGCGAGCTGCGCCGTGAAGGTAGCCAGGCAGCACTCTACACAAGAGAGCAGTACTCACGAGAACGTGAGCGGCGCCAGCACGGCGGCGCACTTGATGCGCTTGGCGAGCTGCGCCGTGAAGGTAGCCAGGCAGCACTCTACACAAGAGAGCAGTACTCACGAGAACGTGAGCGGCGCCAGCACGGCGGCGCACTTGATGCGCTTGGCGAGCTGCGCCGTGAAGGTAGCCAGGCAGCACTCTACACAAGAGAGCAGTACTCACGAGAACGTGAGCGGCGCCAGCACGGCGGCGCACTTGATGCGCTTGGCGAGCTGCGCCGTGAAGGTAGCCAGGCAGCACTCTACACAAGAGAGCAGTACTCACGAGAACGTGAGCGGCGCCAGCACGGCGGCGCACTTGATGCGCTTGGCGAGCTGCGCCGTGAAGGTAGCCAGGCAGCACTCTACACAAGAGAGCAGTACTCACGAGAACGTGAGCGGCGCCAGCACGGCGGCGCACTTGATGCGCTTGGCGAGCTGCGCCGTGAAGGTAGCCAGGCAGCACTCTACACAAGAGAGCAGTACTCACGAGAACGTGAGCGGCGCCAGCACGGCGGCGCACTTGATGCGCTTGGCGAGCTGCGCCGTGAAGGTAGCCAGGCAGCACTCTACACAAGAGAGCAGTACTCACGAGAACGTGAGCGGCGCCAGCACGGCGGCGCACTTGATGCGCTTGGCGAGCTGCGCCGTGAAGGTAGCCAGGCAGCACTCTACACAAGAGAGCAGTACTCACGAGAACGTGAGCGGCGCCAGCACGGCGGCGCACTTGATGCGCTTGGCGAGCTGCGCCGTGAAGGTAGCCAGGCAGCACTCTACACAAGAGAGCAGTACTCACGAGAACGTGAGCGGCGCCAGCACGGCGGCGCACTTGATGCGCTTGGCGAGCTGCGCCGTGAAGGTAGCCAGGCAGCACTCTACACAAGAGAGCAGTACTCACGAGAACGTGAGCGGCGCCAGCACGGCGGCGCACTTGATGCGCTTGGCGAGCTGCGCCGTGAAGGTAGCCAGGCAGCACTCTACACAAGAGAGCAGTACTCACGAGAACGTGAGCGGCGCCAGCACGGCGGCGCACTTGATGCGCTTGGCGAGCTGCGCCGTGAAGGTAGCCAGGCAGCACTCTACACAAGAGAGCAGTACTCACGAGAACGTGAGCGGCGCCAGCACGGCGGCGCACTTGATGCGCTTGGCGAGCTGCGCCGTGAAGGTAGCCAGGCAGCACTCTACACAAGAGAGCAGTACTCACGAGAACGTGAGCGGCGCCAGCACGGCGGCGCACTTGATGCGCTTGGCGAGCTGCGCCGTGAAGGCCCACTCGGCCTGCAGGCGCGAACGCGGCATGTGCTCCGTTACCGACATTGTAGTTAGGTAGGACAGGTATTGCTGGAACAAAAATAATAAAGTTATATAGGAAAAAACTTGCGTGTATCAAGATATACATTATTCCCGCATTAGTTCTAGCCCCGTACGTATGGTCAGCCCATTTAGAGGATTGAACATCCAAAAGTCCCTCACACCTTGAGTAAGGTCTCCACCGTGGTGTCGAACGTGCCCGTGAGCAGCAGCAGGTCGCGCGCGGCCCGGCCGGGCGCGCGGCCGCCCAGCGCGGCCTGCACGTGCAGCGCGAAGTCCGCGCGCATCTCCGACGCTATGTCCAGCCCTTCGCGCAGCTCGTGGATAAGCTGGGGAGAAGAGGAGTCACCTTAGGTCATGTGATTTCATGATCAAAGTAAATAAAGCGTCTATACAAAACTGGTAAAGTGCTAGTCTGGCTCACACGGTTCTGGTTCTGAACCAAATTAACGAACGATGATGAAAGATGATTGGTCGGTGTGCAACAATTACTGTATTGCGTGTAATTTATAATTCTTCTAAACTATATATTTAAATGACATAGTGTCAAGGAAAACAATAATCTGCAATTTATGATTCGAGACAAACGGCCTTGTGGCTTACGACAGCACGTATGTTTTCGTAATTTTTTTTTTTAGAAATTATTACAGTGCACAATATGGATCAATATCTAATAACCCTATTAAAATCAAAATTCTAGCTTCAGAAAACTAGGAGATACGGCAGGGGAACAAATATTGAGCTGTATCTTCGAGGCTGCTAAACGAAACATTGTGAACAATATATTTTAAGAATCTCTTGTAAACACGATATGAAACATATTTTTATTCCTAAGATCGTAACTGACCAAATAAATTTTACAAAAAAAAAAAATATTTGTATAAATGTTATACAGATTCAATTTAATTTGCATTGTTAAAACTAATATGGAACAGTGAACTCCCTTGGATACTTCCTCTCACAGAACACCAGACATATACGCATAATTTTCTCCATTCATCCGCAAACACATCACATTCAGAGTTGGTAGTCAGAAGAATGTGGGTGTAATATAGGCGAACCTCTGCCTAACCCTTCGAGGATTACAGGCGTGATGTTTTGCTACGTGTTGTGTTGTGTAATTGTTTTTTTTTATATTCAAACTCAAGGTAAACAATCAAGAAAAGGTATATTTGCTTTAGGGGCTTATAAATTTTAAAATGTGTTCAATTGCTTAACCAGTTCGTCCATACTTGTTTATTTAAACTCAAGCGCATAATACATTATGGTACCAAGCGACCTTTTCGCATGTTCTGTCTGTCAGTCTGCAGGGTATTTATGAATTTTGTCATAGCCACAGCCATCCGCAACAATCAACATTACCTGTTTGACCGTGAGACAGGAAGGGTGTTCGGGGCGCGCCTCGAGCCGGAAGGACAGGTAGTCGTGCACAGCCTCCATGCACAAGCTGGACAGCAGCAGGAAGTGCGCGCGGTATGATGGAAGCCGCATGGATTGGCACTCTGGTGACCAGCAGCCATATCTAATGGGGAGAGGATCGGATAGAAAATATAATTTCATTTTGAAGGAGTTCAAAACAAACACACTGTAAATAGGGTGATTAGGTGCATGCTGCAAAACGGTCACACATGCGTGCTTGACGTAGTATAGTAATTAAGAGGTTGTAGTAACCAAAATTGCCAACCTTCAATTTCATTTATCAGGAAATTGTTAAGCCTTAGGTATAAAATAAAAATAATATGAGTATCTGCATCATATTTCCAATTTTTTTGTGGTACAGAAACACAAAATATAAAAAAATTCTCGATTAAAAATTTTCACGTATTTTCGATCTGTGAAGGCAGCCAGGCAGGCAGTCTAAATCAAATTTCGAACGCAAGCTCCGTCCCTCGCTCCCCGCCACTGCGTTATGTGCTAAACGCTAATACATCAGTAAGAACGTTGAATATCGCGTTCGCTCTTTGATCGAGTTCAACCACGAAACTAAGGTCCGTATTACAGAAGGTTCCTCAAGTCCAGTTTGAGCGTCAATCAGTCGATCACTGTTTAAGTATAGAATCAGTACTCGAGCATCGGTCTTATTCCAGAACGGTAATCAATCTCTATTCAGCTGAATCGAGATTCAAATCGAACCTCAAGCAGAGATCTGTATTGTCTATGTATCAGCCTGTTTTCATTTACGATTTATTTTATTTACCAACTTTGTTTTAATCATCACTGGATTAGAAATATTAAAATATACCATAGGCGCCCAATTCTTTAGGAAATCAGCGTTATTAAATTGGTCCCGAATAGTACAATCCCTCATATATTGAAGTAAAAGCCCTTTGGAGTAAAGTATAGTAATTTTGTAAGCAAATTTGTCACGCTTAAAAGACTTGTATTCATGGTCGTAAATAGGACGCTATTTAAAAAAAAATCAGTATGTCTGTCAAGTCAAACATGCAAAATTGCAAATGAAAACATCGTAATTGATATTTGTTTTTTTATTATAATATTTGATAGTTGTTTTGATTAATATTTATTCCTATAATTTTAAATGGCAGGACGAAAGAAAAAAATTTGCACATTAGAAAAAAACCTGCTTATAGAAATTTTAAAAGATTTGAAACATATACTAGAAAATAAAAAAACCGATAGCGTGAGCACAGGAACAAAAAAGGCTGCTTAGATCTGTATTACGGAGGAATTTAATAGTTCGGCTATGATAAGAGAGTCAGTAAGTACCAATCTATTTTCTTAAATTAGGTAATATAATATTATTAAATGGGGGGAAGTTTTCTACTATTCAATTTATCATTATATAAAATACATGTCTACTTTATTGTTACAGGCATCAGGGGAACAGCTAAGACGCCTTTGGCTAAACCTCAAAATCCGCTAAAGAGATGTTCTCACAAGAGAGCGTCAGCATAGGATGGCTACGGGAGGTGGTGGTCCCTGCCCTGGTGCTGACATAGACCCTAACATAGCCGAGATATCTCCAGCTCTCTTTGTAGAAGTTCGTGACAGCATAGACTCTGCAATGGTAGGTAGTTTCTATTCCTAACTATGAGTTGCTAACTGCTACCAGTAAAGTTGCAGCTAAAATGTTAAAAAATTATGTATTTATTATCAGCCTATGATGTGTCAATTATTGGGCTTCCTCTCTGAGCAATTGTTTATGTTGTTATGTTTAGTTTCAGATTTTGTGTCTCCAGTTCAAGCAGATGCACATAATGCAGATGCTCCATAATCATGGAGCAAGAACTAATAATGCCACCCCAAATATTTAATGCCCTCGATCTAGAACACACCCCAACAATAATTGATGTCAGCCAACACACTTCTTCAGATGCAGTTGAACCCACTACTACTCCAATAGAAATCGCATCTGTAATCCAACCCCTAGCTCAACCCAAAACAACAACACGATACAAGACGGCTATATGGATTTGTCATCAAATGAAAGAAAACTCAGAGTGCAAATTTAAAAAAATGAATTCATCTATAGAGAAAAACGAGCAAATGAGCTTCATCTAATAGATATGACATATAAAAAACAGAAGTATCAATTAGAAATAGAAATATTGAAAAGGAAATTACAAGAAGCATCTGCAAAAGCAGAGTCGACACATCAATCAGTGCTAATTAAAAATGTTTTTTTATGAAGAGGTATCTGCGACCCAAGCACCACAAGTTTCTGTGCTCATTTATGTCATTATGTGTAACTACTAGCACTTACACTATTATTTATTTAGATAATTATTAGTATTTGACCTGTTTTGTGAATTTGTTAATTTTGGCTGTTATGTCAGTCAGTTTCTTCTTTTATACAATAGATAAATAAAAAAGAGTGCTTGCTTGTTTTCTATTTTTGTATTTATTACCTACTCAAATAAGACTGATTATTATTAATAAAAAAGTTAAATTATTTTACACATTGTTTTATTTATAAAAAAAAAATATTGTAGATAGGTATATAAACTTGCTGTAAATTAAACATAATTATTTATTAAGGTACTTCTAAAACCAAACCCATCAACAGTCCCTTCATTGACAGGATGATTCAGGTCATTCTCATTTATATTGCTATCACTCTGGTCATCGATTATTGGCATTGTATCATTCAATGTTATAGATATGTTAAAAAGTACAGCGCAAGAAACAATTATGTTGCAAACTGTAACCAGTTTATTGCCCAGCCCTCGACTTAGGCATGGAAATCTCCGTTTCCATCTGCCTGCCCATCGTGCCAACAATGTCCATAAAATGGCCAAATGGACCAACAACTGCCTGAAATAAATAAATGAAAATAAATTTAGGTTCTTTGTATATAAGTAGGTATTTGAAAAGAATAATAATTATGTAGGTAAGTAATCAATATTAAGTAATCAATATTTAGCTAACCTGGACATTTATAGAAAAGTAAGATTTTCTGTTTCTATATGCTTCATGGTGTTCCACACCTGGAGTATTGACTATTTTAATGTGTGTGCAGTCAATGGTACCATCTACATTTCTGAAACCAGGATATCCTTCGAACTGGCCCAGCTGCTGAAACTGCGCTCTTTGTGAGACCATAACTTGCGGATACTTAATATATTGTCTGTGTTGAAGAGCTATAAGGCGAGAGATAGTTGCAACTATGTTTGAAGCAGCTGGTTGGGAAACATTTAAGAGATCACCACATACAATCTGCAAAAGGTAAAAATGATTAAATTATTGTTTAAAGAATCCAATTAATAGCATTTTAATGTGAGGGTGAAAATAAAACACTCACCTGAAATGAAGCCGTCGCATAAAAACGTAAACACACAAGAATTTGCAATTCTGGGGGTATGGGATGCCCACGGTTGTGTCGTTTTCTTAAATCGTGGTCTATCATAGGTAGAATTAAATATTTTACCACGTCTTGTGAAAACCTGTACCTCTTTTTGAAGTTTTCACAATTGTATGGGACCTGTGTATCTCTTAAATATCTGAGAGGAACGCTAAAGTTCAACCTTCTATTTGTATCATCATTGAATAAATTATTGTAATGATCTACTTCTTCAAATATGTCCATTTTGATAATTAATACTTAATTAAAAAAAACAACAACATTATTTAAAAACTCGACAAATTAAGCTTGAAACAAAAATTGACATAACATTTCTATGCTCAAGCGTGGTCTCGACCACACTTGGGCGATTACAGATCAAATCACTGCTTGGGTTCGGTTTACGAACTGAGTAACGTTCTAAAATAAAGCCAAAGGCCTTTGCCACACTAGACGGAAATTCGGTCGCCGAACTTCCGCGGCGGTCAATCCGTTCTATACGGTACCAGCCATACTGAATATTCAGTGGCAGATCATCAGTCGGCTGCCTGCGCTTATACGGTGTGGTCGTGAATTCGTGATGGATCCGATAGAAGTGATAGCTATTTATGAGGCATTAGAAGAAGAAAGAAGAAGAAAGCGTAAATATTGGGTTCACCCCTTAAATACTCTTCGACTAGAAATTGGGGGCAATTTCATACCCTGTATATGCAACTAATACTTAATCCAGACAAAGCATTCGAATATTATCGTATGTCCATAAAATCATTTGATGTATTGCTGAATTTAACTAAGGACTATATTACCAAGCAAAATACAAAACTTAGAACAGCTATACCTCCCGAAGAAAGGCTGACCGTTACATTGAGGTAAGATAAATATTAAGTAAGTATATTAAATGAAACAAATTATTGATTAATTACTTAAGTATATTAACTTTTTATTGAATAAAATTTCAACTTTTAATTTTTTATTGAATTAAATTGCTGCAACATTTCCTCTATTATCTCAATTAAGTGGACCTATTCTGAAATATTTCGTCTATTTCCTCAATTGAGTGTGCTGTTTCAGTTTCAGCTGATTGAATTGGACGTACTTGAGTTTCAATAGAATCGGGTGACTGTATGGTCGAATAGGAGCTTGCATTGCTTGTATTCGTAGTATATCCTTGGTACACCGGCGGAGACTCATCTCCTGTAGGTATACTATATGTTGTAGGTGATTGTTGGTATGTACTATAGCCAGGGTGGTTGTGAGAATACGTTTGATTATGTGACATGTTATATGAGTTACGATATTTGATTTTATAAATCAAATTCATCACTTCGATTCTGAACTCACAATTTTGTCTTTCATTTAGGCTCTTAATTTGAGGAAGTAAAGAAACTAAAAATTTCGTGTATCTTCTTCGGCTGCTTTAGGTGATTGTTGCTTTTTATTCATTGCTGTAATTAAACTCTGTTGAAAGACTGTCATTTTAGGTTTTTTTTTCATTTGGGAGGTCCCTGAAACTTCTTCAGTTTGAGGTGGAATAAAATTCTCAGTTACAGTTTCTTGTGCGTTTGCATTTCTTGGTTGAGTGTTTGTATTAGTTGATATTTCATCACAAGAATTTTCATTTTGGTCATTATCACCTGCCGGAGCGCTTATATTCCCCGATGAGACCCGAGACTCTTTCACCACATCCAAGAATCGCAGCAATTCAATGTACGAGTTTTTACGTTTCTTAGGTGCAGCACTTCCACTTCTTGTATTATCTTGTTTTTTTTCTTTTACGTAATAATCTCTTAAGTGCTTCCATTTCTTTTGAAGTTCATCCACTGTAAAATTAAATAATATAAGTATCAACAAAATTTCGAAATAACTTAGCTTAGGGTGATATAGCTCCGATAGTGGCGCCCCCAATAGAAAATAATTAATTATAACTACAATTACTATAATTTATCTATACCACATATGGAAAATCCGCTTCGTGGACCCTCTCAAAACTACATTTAACTATGTTTTCACTTAGTGTATTAGCGATGCGAACTCTTAACTTCGAATTTTGAAGGCAAAGGTGCCACTTTTCTGTTTATACGCCGAAGGTGAGAGTTGGCATCACTAGTAAATTATGTGAATCGATGCGAAACATTGTTAAATGTAGTCTTGAGGGATTGACCGAAGCAAATTTTTCATAAGTTCGTTTATAAATGTTTTATTAATTATTTTAGATTGGGGGAGCCACTGGCGGGAAAACGTGATGATGCTGAACGTTTTTTTTGTTTCAGGTATTTGTCTACCGGAATGAATTTTAAAAGTTTATCTCACGATTTTTTGGTGGGACGATCGACTGTTGCAGAAATAATAAAAGAAACTTGTGAAGTAATTTGGAAAGTACTGCAATCACTTGAAATGCCCGAGTCAAATAAGGAATCGTTTTTAAAAGTGGCAGAAGAATTCTAGAAATACGCAAATTTTCCAAACTGTTTAGGAGCTGTGGATGGTAAACATATAAGAATAATTAATCCTGACAACAGCGGATCTAACTATTTTAACTATAAAAAGTTTTTTTCAATAGTTCTTATGGCAGCCGCAGATTCTAATTATTGCTTCATTTCTATCGATGTTGGATCTTTTGGAAAAGAAGCTGATAGTAATGTATTTAGAAGTTCAAATTTCGGACAGAAACTTTACCATGACATGTTAGACCTACCCGAGGATAAAATACTCCCCGGTACTACCATTTGTACTGGTAGCTGACGAGGCTTTCGCTTTACATAAACATGTTATGCGACCCTACCCCAATAAAACATTAGAGATAGAAAAACGTACATTTAACTACCGCCTATGTCGTGCAAGGCGTTATGTGGAATGTACTTTCGGCATATTGAGCAACAAGTGGAGAGTTCTTCATACGGCCATACTTGTAAACCCGGATTTTGCTACAGAGATAGTAAAAACAACATGTGTTCTTCATAACTTTGTACGGAGACGAGACGGTTTCAACTACAACGACGAATTGTTAACTTCTGATCTACCTACATTACCAAACTGTAATACATCTAGACCCTCTAATGCCATACATACGAGAGATTTATTTAAAAAATATTTTATGGAAGAAGGTAAACTAGAGTGGCAACACAACTTCATTTAGGTAAGGTGACTGATATAATCATTGATAAGTAGGTTTATATGAATGATAGTTTCAATTAGTACCTACATGCATACGAGTACTTATAATTAGATATACCTAGGTATAGAAAAATAATAAAGTGATAAACTCACCAAGTTCTCGCTGTTTTGTTTCTATTTCACTATCCCAATTGTCGTACAATATTTTCGCAATCTCTTCCCATGCTCGTTTCTTTGCAGTTCTATCCGGCTTTTCTCTAGAGTCCCAAAGGCAAACTCTATTTTGCACTTCGATAATAAATCGTTCAGTGTCAAACATCCTGTGCGTGCGTCGTCACTGCGAGTTATCCGCTGAATGTGGCACGATGCATACAAATACCTGTAATGCGACGTTGCCGATCTTACGCTGACGGAAGATTGGTGCGCGGACGACCGAGCAGACGCGAGCGAGTGAGCGGTCCGCTCCGAGCGACGGAATGTCCGCGACGGAAAGACCGATCTTCCGCGTAGTGTGCCCGCTATTTGTATTTTATATGCAATAACATGTATTGGCGTTCCGCCGCGGAAGTTCGGCGACGGAATTTCCGTCTAGTATGGCAAAGGCCAAACTCAGCTGAACTATGATCAATGAATCTATGCTTGAGGAACGTTCTAAAATTAAAACTTGACTTAAAACAGAGATCAATGCTTGAGTTTCCTTCTGTAATACGGGCCTAAATAGCGTAAGTCTCAATTCTTATTTCGTTTATAACTAAAGTAATTATTGATCTAGAGAAAAATATCTTGTGTCGGGGTAATAAACTATATTTTCTTGCTGTGAATATTTATTTTAGACTTAAATGCTAAACAATCTTGTTTGTTTTTTAGAATTATCTTTAAATAAAACATGATTTTTTAATAAAAAAAAATATTGAGAGAAATATTACAATTACGTAACTGTCTTCAACATGGAAAGAAAAACATCCAATAAATCATATACTAAAGTTTAATTTTGCTTGTATGTGTGACTGTTTCAGAAAATTGATGCAAATTAACATAAAAATAGGGACGGGATAGGGGAGGGGGCCTCCTCTTAATATGCTAATGACCAGAGATTGGAATAGGTAGAGCTTATTTACCTAAACTTCGAGGAAGGAAATAACATAGAGTGGATAATACCTCCTCTAACATCCCGGAATAGTTATAATGACGTTTAAATCCCGGGATTGAACAAGGTCGTAAATAAAATTTGTTTACATCGGAATTTGAACTTTGTCACGTCAACATTGAGTTTCTAGTTCCAAAATATGAATATGATCTAAGATTCTGAACTCAAGCTTAGTGTATAGTATATGAAACATAAACAGATGTTTTTGCATAACGAAGAATAACATTGACAATAATGGGAGTGAGCAATGATCATATTTCGTTTAAATATTGTTATTGAAATGATTATTAAAATATTTATGTGGGTGTACACCTATGCCTAACCCTTCGGGGATTACAGACGTGATGTTATGTTATGTTTTATTGTTATTGAAAAACCATTTCGAGGAATAGGATTGCTGATCACTGCGGTCCAAAAAATTCCATCAACTATTTCCAAAAAAAATAGGAGAATGGCTGTGTGAAAACAAATATTTGCGCACGCAATCGATAGCTGAGATATTAACTATTTTATGATCTCCATACAAGTTTTTCGAAAAAAAAAACAAAAGCGTATCTTCCACCATGTTCTATGACGTCATGTCAAGTGTGTATCACGATCAAGGTTATCTTAAGCAATTCCAATTAAAAAAAAACGATGAATTCGAAAAAAAAATCCTATGTCCATGAAGGTCGATTTTCAGCCCACTGTGCGCCGGTAGTGAATAATCAGTCATAAGTCAATAACAAGTAGTATAAAATCAGTGCTTGAGTTAGCTTCAGTATTTTATTGGACTTACAGCTTTACGGCTGAGATTAATAAACGTTACTTAGCACGTCCTTTGGGTTATACATGTTCCTGCCCTTTTCTTCAACTTTTAGTTTAACGTTGCGCGAGAGTGACAGAACAATGCTAAACTAAAGCTGAACCCGGACCCTCCATCCGAACGAACTCATATGATTGTCAAGTATGTAAGTACTAAGTACAAGTAGGCAATTAGATAAGATGCAGTCAGACTTAGGTGTGTGATGTATACTGACCTCCTGCGCTCAAAGGTCTTCAGTTCATCTTCATCCTGGATGGAGGAGTCAGGGCGCTCGTTCTTGGGGTCTGACTGTTGCTATGTAAACAAATAGTACAATAATACACAAGGTACTGACCTCCTGAGCTCATAAGTCTTCAGCTCATCCTCGTCCTGCATGGAGGAGTCAGGGCGCTCGTTCGTGGGGTCCTCGAACATTTCCTCGCCCTCCTCTTCGATGAAGCTTTCTGATTGTTGCTGATGATCGAAAAGCGTCTAGTTAAGTGTTCCATTGGTTGATTAATCATGCAATATTTTCTAGAATTTGACATTGATCAAGAGATCTGAATTGAAAAATAGTTATAAAATAGCTGGCCACTGCTGGGCAAAGGCCTCTTCTCATACAGAGAAGGCACGAGCATTGATCACCACGCTTGATCAAGACGGGTTGAAATATTTGAACAAAAAATATACAAAAGATTTTTTTGTACAAACACATAAAACTGTTTCAGTGATAAGTCTTAAAACTTTGGGATAGACAATCAATATACATATCCGAGGCATATTTTCTTTTGGCATTACTTTTCGTACCTACGACACGCACAGCTAGGGAAGAGATAGCTAACTGTTTGTGTACTTACGTCAGGTTTCTCCAGCGTGAGGTGGACTTTATCTAGCAGGTTGTGACGCATCTTGTAGATAAACATCATACAACGCCGAACGCCCTGAGTCTTCAGGATTTCTTGGTGGTAGTCCCTGAAAGACAAACATTTTGTATCTATCGATAGGTCTACCGGCACGAGGGCTGGGAGTTGTGGAGACGAAATAACAAAAACGAGAATAAATATTTTTTTCTTTCAACTACGTAGTAATGTTATCATTAATCACTACGGAACCGATCACAAAGCACGTTTTCAATACAGTTGTTAAACATGGCGTGCTTTCAGAGGCTATAATTATGATTCGAAAATTAAATCTTTTGCATAGGCATCTTTCTGTTACGCGGTCGTGACTTTTTTTACGAGCTCTATCATTAGTTTTGCGGTTGAGTTTTAAAGGAGAAGTCAAAAGTGGTATAATATTCCGAAGATTTTTAAACGCTAATGTAATGTACCTTATTAGAAAGCTTATTTATTATGCTACTCAATTATAGTTTAATCTGATTTTTTCAGGCGCCCGTTTTTGTGAAAAAGTGTTTAAATACAAACAAAACGCAGTCTTTATTTATTCATTTCTATGCAATATAATTATTTTAAATGTCGCTAAAGTTTCCGTTTCTAATAAATACTTTGAGATTTTATTATAATTTTAACCGCAGCTCCATGAAATTAAGACAAAAAATATTGATTATCATGACAATGGACTAACAATGTCGAAAAAAAGTCAAAGCTGTAAATGTCAAGCCGAGTCCTGCGGGGCAAGCACGGCCTACTATGACATGACTTGAGTCACACATTTTATCACAGTTTGAGCGAAAAAACTGTTTTGTCATAAAATGCTAGTACAAATTGACATGACATAATTTATCATGTCTTGTCACAAACGTCTTGTCACGCCCGTGCTCGGCCCGCTGCTTACTGACATTGTCATTATCATAGTCACGTCATTTGCGGGCTGCCATCCCTAAAATATAAATAATGTTTGTAGTTAGTGATGCAAACATTTTATTTTTTAACAACTGCTTTAAAAAAAAATGAAATGCCTTAAGACATCAAAATAATTACCCTCTTTCAGCCTATATAGGTCAGAAGGCTGTTTAAATGTTCTATTATTTTAGTACCAAGCCCTATACATTTCGTGAACGTCTCCTTTATAAGTCAATTTAAAAAGTTTAGTAGCACGGAGTTTTCATACATAGAATAAAATGGGATTTTATACGAGGAAAAATGAATGATCCGTTAGGCTTTTAGCATTGAATTCTCAAAAGTCTTTTAAATGGTTCTTTAATATATTGAATTATTAGTTTTAATTTAATTATTTTCACATCAACATTTGTCAAAAATTGAATAGGCTGTGTAGGCTGTTTTCGTTGTAAAAAAAAATATGTCCAGTTGCAAAAACGCGCCATTTTCTGAATAATTAATTCTTTGATTTGTTTTTTACTATTTCCCACAAGTGTTTTGAAAAACAACGTATGATACACGGGTGTGTCTGTGTAGGTTATTGCAAACGAGCTGTCTTTCCACCCTTGTATCACAATGTACTAATTTGTTGCTTAGAACCAAAACAGTGCAGAAATGTTGTATGAAATCTTATTGTTGCACTGTTTACAGTGCAGCTATGGGATTTCATACAACATTCCTGCACTGTTTTTATTTTTTATTTAGATATTATATATAATTTACCACAGAGGTTTAATGTCTCCCATTAAGTTTAATATAAAATGTATGCATTAGATCAAAAACATACTGGCTGAAATAAAAAATCGGCTGAATAAAACCGACTTGGTGAAAAACTTTGTTTTCATTAACTTGAGTTTTTATTTTGAGTAGGTATATTTTATAACGGTAGGTAGATTGGTAGTTGAAAGAAAAGTAGATTACGCACCTTGCTAAAGTGAGTAATTATTGCACTCGTGCTAATTTAGTGCCCTCGCGTGCGCTCGGGCACCAACATAACACTCATGCTTTAATAACTCACTTTGCGCTCGGTGCAA
Organism: Tiliacea citrago; assembly: GCA_963921375.1. Taxonomy (NCBI): domain Eukaryota; kingdom Metazoa; phylum Arthropoda; class Insecta; order Lepidoptera; family Noctuidae; genus Tiliacea; species Tiliacea citrago. Next base: position 26,746,528 of record OY992790.1, on the reverse strand, counting down.
CAATCTCCTATTTTGTGGCATTCTTAAACATTTGAAATGACGAAATAAAATGAAGGGGCTCTTCTAGTCTGCCAGTTGCATTTTTATGCCCATTTCAGCCGAAGATCACACAATGTCGTAACACATTTTACAGTCACAATGAGAAGGATTTTGAAGGAAATTAATAATGTATTAGGAACAACGGTTATACGTTGTTCCTAATAGATTATTAATTTCCTTCGTAGATAAGGCAATAAATATTGTTGAATTGTCAAATTGTGATGCATTGCCATTATAAGAAGTGTGTTACGCAATTATGCTGCTTATCGACAAAGATGCTGTTGACATGATCTCGAGTAACAATTTTGTGTCATTTATCTATTACAACTAACCAGTATAAAGACATCTCGCACTTGTCCAACAGTTGCATATGCGTCAGTTCGGACAGGCCTTTTTTTTATTTTTTTTGGGTGGGAAATTATCAAATACTTCTCCCGCTATGGGCGGAGCGGGAGGGCGTGTCAGACTTTTACTGACTAAAACCCACCCGTGTTCCTTCCGTAGCCTGTGTGCCAGGGCCACGATATCCCTTTCGGACAAACTCGCATTACCCTGGCAGGCATTGGTCCTAACGGACCCCGTCAGTTTGTGCTGACATCTCTTTGAGGCGCGCGTGGAACACAACGCGCCGTCGACCTAGGCATGGTCCTTATCGGACGGAGAGCTACCCATCGCTCACCGTCCGCAGGCCCACGCCTACGGTGGCCGGAAATCGGCTTGCGACTCCCGACGCCCGGGGCGTCTCCTGCGGCGACTAAGGGCGCGAGGGCGCAAACCTTGTCACACCCTCACGCGTTCCGCCTCCTCCTTCGCTAGCATTACTGCTTCGCAGAAGGAGGTGAGGGCCTCCCATGCACTCTCGCTCCAAACCATGGCCTGAACCAGGGCCGGACGCGAGAGATCGCCGCCGCCGATCGCCTCCATGAGGACACGGCGGTGCTCCGCCCAAGCTGGGCAGACCTCCACCGTATGCTCCACCGTGTCCTCCGGGCGATCCACACAGTGGTGACACTCGGGCGTTTCCTCCCGCTTTATCCTGAACAGGAACCTCCCGAAACAACCGTGTCCGGTGAGGACCTGCATCAGGCGGAAGGTGAGGACGCCGTGGAGCCTCTCTAGCCACTCCTCAAAGAGGGGACTTATCGCCACAATTGTGGCGTGCCCAGCGCTGGGTTGCGACAATCGCACTCTCCATGTCGCCATGAGATCCCGCCGGAGCTCTGTCCGCTGTGCCGTGATTTCTCGCGGCAGCGGAGTTTCACCTCGGCGTTTCGCTGACGTAGGACTTTTGCCTCCAGATCCCATGGCGGCAGTTCGGCAAGGAGGCTCGCCGCCTCACGGGAGACCGTGCGGTAACCCCGTACCAGCCTGATGGCCATGACCCTTTGGGACGCGTTCAACCGCTGGGCTGGTCGCAGCCTTAAAGAACGCGCCCACACCGATGCCCCGTAAAGGGCCATGGACCGCACGATCCCCGCGTAGAGCCTCCGGCAGGAGGCGTTTGGACCCCCTAGGTTGGGCAGGAGCCGCTTCAAGGCAGCCCCGGCCCCCTCCAGTCTGGGAGCCAAACGTCGAAAATGCTCCACGAAGTTCCACCGGCTGTCGAGGACGAGTCCCAGGTACTTCATCGTCGACTCGATGGCGATGTGAACCCCTCCCGCCGTTATCTGGGAACCCGACAGTGGCGCGTTCCGAGGACTAAAAAACACATGGCCTCGGACTTGTGCAATGCCAGCCACCTCGAGTCCCAATTGCCGGATCCTATCGACGATTGTCGCAACCCCGCGTGCCGCCAGTTCGGCCGCCGCCTGATGCGACCGCCCCTGCGCCAGGACCGGCGTGTCGTCAGCGTAGCAGACTACGCTGACACCGCTAGGGAGGTCGGCACGCAGCACCCAATCGTACCCAATGTCCCACAGATGCGGCCCCAGGACCGATCCCTGTGGGACACCGCACGACATCTCTCGGCGGTTCCACTCTTCGTGGTGACCGGGGTAGATGACGGCCCTGTCCGTCAAATAGGCCTCGACCACACGACAGAGGTAGGTCCGGTAGTTCGGCCAAGCCTCCGATGTCAAACGTGTCGATGGAGACCGGAGACCCCTCCATGTACATGTAACCGCTTTCGTTGAACGTATACAGGGTTACAGGGAAAGTCGTACTGAATATTAAAGGATGTTATTATTCAGGTCATTTCCGATGAATTTCATTCTGAAATAAAATGTCCGAAACTTAACCGTTATGGAGATATTAAATTTTAAAGATTATTTTTAAAAATCCTTTATTTTTTGGCTTTTAGTCGTTTTCTTTGGGATTAGAGCTCCTAGAGTCGGTTTTTTTGATGTATCTAGTTAGAGGACATGTCCATTAATAAAAAATATCAACAGAAACTGAACCTACTACTAACAGCTTAAAAAACTGCTCGACAACGGTTAGCATTATGAATTTTCTAATAGAGTGTTCTTAACTTTAACAGGCTTTTAATAAAAAAAATTGTATGGAACTTATTCTGCAAATAATTTTATAAAGTTCTACGTCTCTTTAGCTATCCAAAAAGGCTTGCTATTAAATAGGCAAAACATTGCCCAAATAACAGTTAAGTTAGGAGAGGGTACCTACATTTTTAGTTTGAGGTAAAAGTAGGTAAAATACGTAAAAAAAAGACAAAAATATTAGCAATATTTTTATAATTCATGTTCTACATGGCCGCCGCTATTTCTTACACAAAGTCTCATTCTTTTTCTTAAATTACTTTTCACGACAGAAGTTCGTAGGTTCCGCCTCATTTCCTCAGCCGCATCAATAATTTTTTGTCTTAGAATATCGACATTTGCGATCGGTGTCATTTGGTCGTATACTAGGCTTTTCATATGACCACACACATAAAAATCCATCGGCGTTAAATCGGGGCTCCTCGCCGGCCATGCTATGGGTCCGCCTCTTCCAATCCATTGGTTTGGGTAATTCTCGTCCAACCATGCTCGAACACTTCTTCTGTAGTGCGCTGGGCAGCCATCATGTTGAAAGAACATGTCTCGTCTCAATGCAATAGGCAAGTCTTGCATTAAAGAGGGTAACTCCTCCCTCAAAAAGTTTTCATATGTCTCGCCATTCAAGTTATCGGGCAGGAAGTATGGCCCTATCAAGTTATTTGATATTATACCCATCCACACATTAAGACTGAATCTCCTTTGTGACCCTTTTGGTCGTTTTTTCTTGGGGTTACCTTGCGCTTTGGGTGTTATGATAGTTTGTGATGCCGTCTTTGTCAAATTTCGACTCATCTGTCCACATGATTATCTTTAAAAAATCCGGATCTTCATTATCGGCATTGAGCATAAATCTGCAGAAGTCTAGTCGTCTCAATGGATCCCCTTCTTCAATTACTTGCTTAAAAATGTAGGTACCCTCTCCTAACTTAACTGTTATTTGGGCAATGTTTTGCCTATTTAATAGCAAGCCTTTTTGGATAGCTAAAGAGACGTAGAACTTTATAAAATTATTTGCAGAATAAGTTCCATACAATTTTTTTTATTAAAAGCCTGTTAAAGTTAAGAACACTCTATTAGAAAATTCATAATGCTAACCGTTGTCGAGCAGTTTTTTAAGCTGTTAGTAGTAGGTTCAGTTTCTATTGATCATTTTTATTAATGGACATGTCTTCTAACTAGATACATCAAAAAAACAGACTCTAGGAGCTCTAATCCCAAAGAAAACGACTAAAAGCCAAAAAATAAAGGATTTTTAAAAATAATCTTTAAAATTTAATATCTCCATAACGGTTAAGTTTCGGACATTTTATTTCAGAATCAAAATCATCAGAAATGACCTGAATAATAACCTCCTTTAATATTCAGTACGACTTTCCCTGTAACCCTGTATATTCACTCACCTGTACAATGACACTTCGCACTTGTCCAACAGTTTCATATGCGTCAGTTCGGACAGGCATCCAATATTAAACGCGTCGTTGGCGACCGGAGGCCCCTCGCTGGACATGTAGCCGCTTTCGTTGGACATGTACGGGTCTCCGTATTTGTGTGGGATGGCGATCTCTGGTGTTGATAACCCGTTGCTTGATGCTGTGGGTTCTGAAATCATTTGATAGATAGGTTTTAGACCGGAAATGATTCAACATAGGTTATTTCTGCTCACGTTGAACGTTGGCTAAAGAGCCATTATATTATAATGTGTTCTGGCTCTTTAGCCAACGTTCAACGTGTTCAACACATTTGCTCAAACAATGCATTTACGAAGCCTGTTTAAATTGTTTAGGAAAGTTGAAATTTACGCACCATACAACGGAACGTGCGGTAAAATAGGTACTCTCACCTAAGGAAAAGGTTTTACCGCATACTCCGTTATATAGCGCCGTGCGTATCCTTTACGGTTTTTTTTTTTCATTTCCATAAAAATTATATAAGAATTCCACCAAGGAGTTTCACATTACGAGACTAAATAAGCTAAATGATCGAACCTCCTTGGAAGCGCCTTTGCTCAATACGTTTCTTTCATTATTATCAAAGATAAAATGAGACGAAAGATGTAGTACTAATTTTCAACACGCGCACGTGGTGCCATTTGCAAATTCGCGCCATTTTGGTGGTTGTGGCGACTTTCCGACTGATATTTAAAAACATAATATAAAGTAATATGAGTTCAAGCGAGGAAACCGATATTAATATGAAATCTAGTCATCTTGAATGAGGCGCAAATTGCAGAAAATGGGCTCTTGCCGCCAAAATCGCGAGAGCGCTATTTAATGATTTACAATAATTGTATATAATGGAAGACTCGAAGAAATACTCAATAATTCTCTGAAAATATTTTGAAAGCTTGTTTCATTCATTACCTATTGTACGATTTTCTCGCAAATGTGTTGAAAAACTTTGTGTGACACACGCGCCATAATTGGTATTAACAAACTCGTGACTATAGTAAGCCCTCAACTTCGTCTTGGGCTTACATTCGTCTACTCGTTTGTAAAAACCAACTTACCGCACTAGTTGATACTAGTGCGGTAAGTTGATTTTTAGGGTTCCGTACCTCAAAAGGAAAAAAACGGAACCCTTATAGGATCACTTCGTTGTCCGTCTGTCTGTCAGTCTGTCAAGACCATTTTTCTCAGGAACGTGTAGAGGTATCAAGTTGAAATTAATATCAAATACGTAAGTCTATGGTCTCTTGAAGCTCTAAAAAAATCAAGCTTCCAAGTCAACGCAATAAAAAAATACGGTGATATAAGCGACATTATTGCGACATATTTCGATACTCGCAAATAAATCAAAACCTATAGGGTACTTCCCGTTGACCTAGAATCATGAAATTTGGGCAGAAACAAGATCTCACAGCACAAGTAAAGGAAAAAGTCCAAAAATTGTAAATTTGTAGTTTTATCACATAAAAAAAAAATTGCTAATATCTCGCACATAAATCATAACCTATAGGGTACTTCCCGTTGACCTAGTATCATGAAATATTTTTATTTATAAATAATTTTTTTAATAAAATATAAATAAATTTTTAATAAAAAATATTCATTTTTTACTATTACAAACTTAAATTTTCAGTAGGAAAATTGACCGTGGCGTATATCGATGTATGTGCACGTGAACATGTTTTTCAAATACAATGTTAAGTTTGTTTTAGGGATAAATTCATCCCAACTACGGAACAATTCATTGTGCGTGGTCCGACACGCACTTGGCCGGTTTTTTTTTTTTGTTTGTTTGTTTTTATTTACTCCTAGATTCAAGATCAAAATATAGTACAGATACTTTTTTTTTTGTTTCGATACAAAATATCTTACTTATTATCAGAAACTAAAGACTCGAATAACATTGAGTTCGAGTTTACCCAATAATCGAGTCCAACTCACTAATGTCCACGTCGCTTTCCACATCAGTGTCGAGGCCCTGCTTACGGTCGGGCAGCGGCTCCTCCTTGAGCGAGCCTGCGGACTGCTCGCTGGAGCTGCTACTGCTGGGGCCGCCGGGGGCCACGTTGAAGCGCACCAGGCACGGGCGGGTGCATTCGGGTGCTGGGGTGCTGCGGGGGAGATTGTGGTTGGTTGTAACTAAATATTGGTGTGCTTTTTGGAATGAATTAATTCCGACGTCAATTTTGATGCTGATGCTAGCCAAGCAGAAATTATAGTTGCAATATCTAGACAATAAAGTAATTTGACTAATAAGAATTAAAGTAGCCGAAAAATGCGGGTTCGACTCCATTCTCGTTCACGTTTAGATTACCTTTGACACGCTAAGGCAATTTTTTTTTTAACTATTTTGTTGTGATCTATATTTTTATCGTGGTAGTTAATAAAATGTGACAAAAATATTGTAAACCAGCTGTGCCTCGTGATGTCACCCGCATAAGCCTCGATCCCGTTGGAATATCCTAATTGACAATAAAGTACTAACAGACCCCGTAGAAATAGCAACTGCGTTTAATAACCACTACATTAATACAGCACACTCTTCTAGCACGAGTACAAAGCCGCACCGCGATGAAGGTTCACTAGTTCATTCGATGTTTCTAAAACCTGTGTCTGAAAACGAAGTCAGAGCGGTGATGACATCATTAAGAAACACAAGTTCGGCAGGTTATGACGAAATTAATACGAAGATTATAAAAGCATGCACTGATGAACTTATTATTGTAATGACATATTTAATAAACCTTTCATTTTCATTTGGCACTTTTCCAGAATCTTTAAAAGTATCAATTGTTAAGCCACTTTTTAAAAAAGGTGAAAAATCTGACATTAATAATTATCGACCAATAACATTAATACCTATTATATCTAAAATTTTCGAGAAGTGTATGTGTAAGAGATTGATTGACTACTGTGATAAATTTAACATTATTAAAAAAGATCAATTTGGCTTCCAAAAAAAGAAATCCACAACACTAGCTATCTTCACTCTTGTAAAAACCATATTGACTAATATTAACCGAAACCACCTTACTACAGGGTTGTTTTTTGACTTATCGAAAGCCTTTGACCTAGTATCTCACGACCTGTTGCTACAGAAATTGGAGGCAATTGGCATTAGAGGTATTGCACTTCAATGGATATCGACATACTTGAGTAACAGACAACAGCGTGTTATAATTACAAAAGTGACTGGAAAGAACGACATGACACCACACTCTTCTGAACTCAAATATAACAAATATGGCGTCCCACAAGGAAGTGTATTAGGCCCAATTTTATTCATTCTTTATATTAATTCTATTACTGACATAACTAATCATAAAAGTATATTATTTGCTGATGACATTTCCATTGTTGTGACATCGGATAGAAAGAATACTACAATTGACGATCATGAAACTGACATTAATAACACAATTGACATACTGATTGAATGGCTAAATAAAAATAATTTATCATTAAATCTTGCAAAGTCTGTATATATTCAATTTCACAGATCAAATAATTCTAAATATAATAATAATAAAATGAAGATAAATAAAATTAGTGAAGTAACGCAAACTAAGTTTCTAGGTGTTACTTTGGATCAAGATATGAATTGGAAATCCCATGTCGATATTGTCTCAAAACGAATAAATAAGTTTGTATTTGCGCTGAGAAAAATTAGGAACATAACAAACGTCCAAACGGCAATAATATCTTATCATGCATATGTTGAATCGGTGTTACGCTATGGATTGATTATGTGGGGCAATAGCACCGATCAAAATAGAGCATTTGTTGCTCAAAAAAAATGCATTCGAGCAATCTACGGGCTTCAATCCGACGATTCTTGTCGGCCGGTATTTCAGAAACTTGGTTTGTTACCGCTACCGTCTCTATATATATATGAGATATGTATGTTTGTGTGGAAGCATAAGGAATTATTTAAAAAAGCAGATGATGTAGTTCCTCGAAACCGGCGCGATCCTCACAGGCTCGTACTGGATGTCATGCCAAGGCTAGCTAAATATAATAAAAGCTGTTTGTATATGTGTGTAGAAATATTTAATAAAATACCGAGCGACTTAAAAATTCTAAATACAAGATTATTTAAAAGTAAATTGTATGATTGGCTGTCCACAAATAGTTTTTATAGTGTAAAAGAATTTTTTGACAAAAAAAAAAAAAAAAAAAAATTTAAATGACTGAAATTTTAAATGTATAAATTATAAATTTTAATGTATTATATAATTAAATGTACTAAATGTCATATAATAATTAATTAATTAATAATATAATGAAATGTATGCACGACAAATTTGTACGCTTATAATGTTAAGCAAAGACATGTATGCTCTGTATTTAATTTTTGTACCATCTTCTATACCATGTTTTTATGCAAATAAATTTTATTCTATTCTATTCTATTCTATTCTATTCTATTCTATTCTATTCTATCGGGATAAAAAGTATCCTACGTCCTACCCCAGGTCATGGTCTAACCATGTGCCAAATTTCATCTAAATACATTCAGCCGTTTTAACATGAAAGCATGAAAAATTAGTTAGGATAACCCAAATCGTAAAAAGCGACTTAGGGACTTACTAGAGAATGGGCAGCAGCGTTCTCTACGCATTTTAACACCATACTGTGTTCGCCAATCCGCCTGCCAAGCGTGGCGGTTATGGCACACCCCCCCCCCCCCACCCCCCGTATTAGGGGAGGCTTTTGTCCAGCAGTGGACGTCTTCCGGCTGGAATGATAATGATGAAATAATGTTCTAAAACATCGTTTATACACCCATCTCACATTCTTCAGTGTACAACATAGTATTAAAGTTTGTCTAAGTTTTAGAACTTCTGTCAATTTACAATCGAGTTTAATTTAGGTGGCTAAGACGCTGACAATAAGTAAACCGCGGTCACTGTCAGACTGCGTACAAAAGAAAGAAAAGCGCGATGACACAACGCTTGTATTTTTTTTGCAAAATATGAAGCAATTATCTATTTACTCAAAAATTTGTTGAGTAATCGAAAATAAAAAAACAACCAAGTTTTGCATATAAATAAGACGTTCTTGTTCTTAATTAAATACCAACCATACGTTGATATTTAATACAGATATTCTGGATTGAAACTCAAAGGAAAGGGTTAGTTTACCGTTCATTTGTATCGATTTTTTTTTTCTAAACGTGTTTTGGTAACAACCAAGTTCTGAGAAATATGTTCAAGAATAACATATTTTTTCCGCTACCACAAACTACAGGGTTACTGGTAACTCGACGTATTCCTTGCACGACGTCATAGTAAGGTTAAAATGTAACAAATTAAGCCACCAAATGTTCTACCGAAATTCAGTAGTTTTTGAGTTTAAAAAAAAAAGTAATGGCAAAAATTACGAAAAATAAAATGTTTAATTAGTGACCTCTGCCAAGTTTTCGGCATTTTGGATTTTTTAAATATTAAAAAAAGATTTGCTACGGCATCAGCTATGATAATAAATTAAATTCCAGTATAGTCGCACCGTAAATCATTTTTAAATTGTATTTTTCATAAAACAACTAAAAACCTAATTAACTCAAACACTACTGAATTTCGGTAGAACATTTGGTGGCTTTTTTTGTTGCATTTTAACCATACTATGACGTCCTGCAAGGAATACGTCGAGTTACCAGTAACCCTGTATACAGGGTGGAAACTTTCAGCGGGGCAGTAAGGGGAAGTACCTTATCCGTTGCAGCTAATAGAAAATAGCCTAAAAAATAGTATAAAAATTTTTATACAAAATGTACGGGAAAAGTTTTTGCAATTTGTGAGTTTTTGAGTACTCCAACGATGGTTGGTCCCATAAAAGTTTTTGATCAGTATTAGAAACAGCAAAGATTGGCATCAAAAAATGTTTTTGTGTAAAATGGCTATTTTCTTGCTAACTGTATTTTTTTTTTAATCTGAGAATGGGGATCAAAATTCCATAAAAAAATATGGATAGTCTCCTAAGACCATTTTCGCGTAGCTGCAACGGATAAGGTACTTCCCCTTACCGCCCCGCTGAAAGTTTCCACCCTGTATAGATTTGGCATTTTTTTTTGTTTAAGACAAGCCTACTTTTATCATTTGCCTCTTGTCAGCGCCTTAAGTGTAAAATCTATGTGCTTCTAATAAAAAGAAATAACACCAACGTGGTAATTTTTATTTGTAAAAAAACATGCACAACATTACAGGAATAAATCAAAGTTATGCCATATTGCACAGTTAAATTTTAATTACAAAAAGTATTTTTAAAACTTTTCTGAACTTTCACTTCGCGAGCTTCCTCTACCAAATGAAAAAAGAATCACGTAAATCAGTCCAGTAATTACGGATAAGTCAGTATGCATTTTTGTAAGTCCGTTAAAAACAGACATATCACATACATAATAGAAAAGAAAAGAAAAAAGAAAAAAATATTTATTGACATAAAACATATATAACAACTCATTAATATTAGGTTGGGGAAAAAGTCTTTTCGCATTATAGTATGTATGAACTTGTAATAAAATCTCTTTGGCTAGGCTATACTATTTGTATCTGGCTGGTTTTGGTATCATTGAAAGTTTAAATTTTAAAGAACATAATTCCAAATTCAAATTAGGAAAATGTGTGATTTTAATTTGTTTTTCGTACTGTCAAGATGAGTGAATCGAATGACGAATTTCGATACATTTTAAAATTTTACTACAAAAAATGTAAAAATGCAACGCAAGCCGCGAAAAAAATTTGCGATGTTTATGGACCTAGTGCAGTGTCTGTGAGCACAAATTTGGTTTAAGCGTTTTCAATCCGGAAATTTTGATGTCAAAGATGCACGTGGCCCTATTACGGATGAACAGGATGCCATTTTTGAAAAAGTGGAGCAAGATCGGCATATCAGTAGTTACGACGTAGCTGAAGAACTGGGAATTGACCACAAAACAGTTTTGGCACATTTCAAAAAAACTGGGTACACAAAAAAGCTCGATATTTGGGTACCTCACGAGCTCACAGAAAGAAACCTAATGAACCGTGTACTCATTTGTGATTCTTTATTACGACGTAATGAAACCGAACCATTTTTGAAGAAGCTGATAACTTGTGATGAAAAGTGGATCACGTACGACAAGAACGTGCGAAAAAGGTCGTGGTCAAAGGCCGGTCAGGCTTCACAGACTGTGGCGAAACCCGGGTTAACTCGCAACAAGGTGATGCTGTGTGTGTGGTGGGATTGGAAGGGCATTATTCATTATGAGCTGTTACCACCAGGCAGGACCATCGACTCTGAACTCTACTGCGAACAACTGATGAGATTAAAGCAAGAAGTTGAGAGAAAGCGGCCGGAATTAATCAACAGAAGGGGTGTGGTTTTTCATAATGATAACGCTAGACCTCACACATCTTTAGCCACTCAGCAAAAAATAAGAGTTTGGCTGGGAGGTGTTAATGCATCCGCCGTATAGTCCTGACCTTGCACCTTCAGATTTCCACCTGTTTCGGTCTCTTCAGAATTCTTTAGGCAGTGTCAGGTTAACATCACGAGAGGACTGCCAAAACCACTTGTCGCGGTATTTTGATCAAAAGTCGCAAAATTTATATAGCAATGGGATCATGCCCCTACCTACAAGATGGCAAAAAGTTATCGAACAAAATGGTACCTACATACTTTAGTTAAATGTAAATAAACTATAAAAAAAAATGTTTTGAACGTTCTTAAAAAATGCGAAGATACTTTTTCACCAACCTATTAGAATACTCTGACTCCTGCGCTAGTTAAAACTGTGTTGCAGGAGCCAGCGTTACGGGAGGACGCTGGCTCAAAAATAAATGCTGGCTAAAAGATACAAATGTTTTATGACAAGGCAAAACAAATAAAAAGGAAAAAAAAAAGAAAAAGAGACTTCACCTTATAATATGTAGTATAAATATGTACTTACTTCTAAACGTGTTTAAAATAAGAACAAAAAGATTGTTTTTTTTTTAAGTAATTGACATTCACAAGAAATTAAAAAAAAAAAATTTGGTTCTGCTTTTGCGCGATTGTATGTTTTATAGTGTATGTGTATGTGTGTGTGTGTAATTGTATGTGTGTGTGTGTATGTGTGTGTGTGTATGTGTGTGTGTGTGTGTGTATTTGTATGTGTGAGTTTGCATGGCCCAATTGTTTGTTAGGAAGAGGTACTAACTCGCAATCAGGGTGCCGTCCCATAAAAAAAAACCGTGAAACTCCGCACCGCCGACACAGGTAAGCCCCGAAACGACAATGAGTATTATCAATTCGAATCCCACCCATGCCAGCGGCACGAAGTTGCACTTTGGCAACAGTAAACAGGTAATTATTACTAATTAAGTCACCACTATTAGTAGATTTTCTACCGCTTCGTAGTCAAGCGACGTTAGCCAGATGAAGATAACTTCCTTAAATTTATTATTGCTCAATTTACGTACATAATTAATTTTATTGCATTTGTTGTAAACGTAGGGGCAATGGGCCTCAAAGAGACGTCAGCCCGAATTGACGGGGACCATTAGGGCCAATGCCTGCCAGGGTTGCCGAAAAAGATCGTGGCCCTGGCACACAGGCAAATGAACGAACACGGGTGGGTTTTAGTCAGTAAAAGTCTGACACGCCCTCCCGCTCCGCCCAGAGCGGGAGAAGTTATTTGATAATTTCCCACACAAAAAAAAAGGGGGGGGCAATGATGTTAAAGTGCTTTTGTTCAAAAGCTGTTCTTTGGCGAGGCACTGGACAAAGTTCAACTCGTTTGGTTGACACAGGTAGGGTTAGGGTAGGGCCCGAGGTGGCGGCGCGTAGTGTTCCACGCGCGCCCCTTTGAGACGTCGCGGGGGGGTCTAACACCTCACGCCCCCGCAGACACTGCCGGCACTGCGGCACTTGCCGGGGGTCACGGAAGTAATACTAGCTCCCAAGATCCCCGGTGCAAGTGTGGGCAGGGAACACCGGGGTGGTTTTTAGTCAGTAAGAGTCTGACAGACCCCTCCGCCCACCCCAGGGCGGAGAACATCCATAAGGATTTTCCACCCCGGCAACAAAAAAAAAAAAAAAAAAAAAGGTAGGGTTGAAACATACCTTTTGTGGTATCTACGCAGAATATCGTATACAAACATTTTTCTTACAGTGAGTACACCAGCCTTTTCGTAAACTTCGAGTGTTGAATGCCTGAACGGCAAATGCATTAGCACTTTTAACACCGCACGCTGTGCCCTTTCTGCTTCTATAAGAAATGTCTTGTTTGAAACGACCCAAGCGCAAATACAGTATCTAACTATACATTCACATAATGCTTGATACGTACGAAGTAAGAGCGTTTTTAGGGTTCCGTACCTCAAAAGGAAAAAACGGAACCCTTATAGGATCACTTCGTTGTCCGTCTGTCTGTCTGTCTGTCGGTCTGTCTGTCTGTCTGTCGGTCTGTCTGTCTGTCAGTCTGTCAAGACCGTTTTTCTCAGGAACGCGTGGAGGTATCGAGTTGAAATTAATATCAAATACGTAGGTCTATGGTCGCTTGAAGCTCTAAAAAAATCAAGCTTCCAAGTCAACGCAATAAAAAAATACGGCGATATAAGCGACATTATTGCGACATATTTCGACACTCGCAAATAAATCAAAACCTATAGGGTACTGCCCGTTGACCTAGAATCATGAAATTTGGCAAGAAGCAAGGCCTTACAACACAAGTATAGGAAAAAGTCTTAAAATTGAAAATTTGTAGTTTTATCACATTAAAAAAAAAATGCGAATATGTCGCACATAAATCAAAACCTATACCGCCTTATTACAAAACAAGATTTATATTTTGACATGGCTTAAACCATGCAGCTAGTTTTTGTAATAAGAACGTAACAGTGATTCAAATACCGTTCTTTATACAAAACTGAAACCTTAGTTCGGTACTAAGTTGTCAGTTTTGTGTTTAGGAACTTTACCATAGTCGGAATAAAGTTCGAAATTCCATAATTGCTCCATGTTTTAAACCTGGGTCTGAAGATAAACTTTGTTTTGTAATAAGGGGGATAGGGTTTATGGTACCTTTGACCTAGAATCATGAAATTTGGCAAGAAGCAAGGTCTTACAGCAGAAGTAAAGGAAAAAGTCCGAAAATTGTTCATTTGTAGTTTTATCACATAAAAATAAACTTTTTTGCGATTAGAAACTTAAATTTTCAGTTGGAAAATTGACCGTGGCGTATATCGATGTATGGGAGAACATGTTTTGCAACTACAATGTTAAGCTTGTTTTAGAGATAAATTCATCCTAACTACGGAACCCTTGCACCGACACGCACTTGGGCGGTTTTTTCTGCAACATAACGCAGCTTTTTGAATATATATATCATTTTCCTGATCCTGGCTGCAGTAGCTACCACGTGGGCTTTCCAAGTAAGTTGGTCATCTATTATGACACCAAGATACTTTATAGAAGCCACTCTGGAAAGCGGTGAATAATCACAGCTGAGCCGATTTAATGCTCAATTGCAGGAGTAAGAATGTATCTTAAGATTGTGCTCAGATGTAGGTTTGCTCACTTTCGTCTTAGTAAAACAAATGTACTTGGTTTTGCTGGTATTCAAGGATAGAAGGCTGTCCTCCAACCGGGTGGTAACCTTTGCTATATATCTTCGGCCTTCTCAAAAGTTACCTTCCAAGTGGTTCCATGAAAGATCAAGACGGTGTCATCGGCAAACATAATAATAAAATAGTAACGAATAATTTTTGTCCGTTTGTCTGTTTGCCTGGATGTATGTTCCGGATTGGCGCAAAAAGGCTGAACGGATTTCGGTGAAATTTGGCACACAGATAGTTAATAATCTGGATGAACACTTTTAATCCCGGTAATACGTTCCCGTGGGATATTTTCCGACATCCACGCGGGCGAAAGCTAGTTTACAATAAGGAAGGAATCTTTGAATACAGTCTATGACCACAAACCTGCTGACACTGGAATCCACAGAGACTCTGTGATGCGCACCACGTCGCTGACTCTTGAGTCTGATGGAGCGCAACATTCTGCGCATGGCCACCATCTTGAGACGCATGTGAAGGGCTGTGTTGTACCAGAGACACATTGCCTGAGAAACAAATACATGAGTCGGTTTAATATATTATGTAACAGGCATTACAAACAAATTATGGAAAAATATATAGCCAGGTCAAAGGGGTTTGGATTTTTTTCTATGGAGCCTGGCTCCCCCTCCTTATCGCCATTTAGATTTTTTTTCGAAATGAAGGCTAAGAATGAAACCTTTAAAAATCGATTAGCTGTTTTAAAAATGGCGTACAGAAAAAGAGCCAAAAGTTCCAAACCCCTTTGATCTTGAAGTGTAATAAATTGATATGTGCGTTTGGCTGTACTAGAAAAACGGAAATCTTATGAAGGCTTCAATTTACATCTTTCTAAAAGCGTAAAAAATCTTGTTTTTCTAACATTATGATCTTTGCCTAAAGACGCCCATTGTTCGTCACCACGTCCGGTTCAACTTTCCTCTTATCTAGTGGCTCCCCATGACCATTACTAGGTCGTCAATCAACCTCAAAAACAAACCTTTTATTTACATATTTCCATATATTTTATTGACTGCTGGACACGGCGTCGAACGAGTCGAATTTCAAACCTCAATAAATTGACAAACTCACCTGAATCCAAGTCTTAAACAGACGCGTACATTTGTTCCTCTGTTTATAGAACCGGTCCTGCGTCCCTTCAGCGGACCTTCATAGGTCGTACACATACCTTGCAACATGAGCAAGCATCATTTACCTTTATCAGAATGTATGTGGGGTCGGCGCATACTTCTCTATTAGTCGTCATCTCGGTAGTCATCCTCTTTCTAGCCATAACATCTTTCACACAGTCCTTCTATCGTTTCTTTGGTCTTCATCTTCTGTTACATACCTTGCAATTCCTCTATATTTGACAATCTCACCTTAATCCTATTCTTGAACTGGCGCGTCGCTACGAGCTTGTGTTCCACGGTCATGTTCCGGCTGGAGGGGTAGAGCGACACGGCGTTGTAGAACGAGTCCAGCAGCGCGCCCACTTCGCGCATCGCCTGGCCGATGGCGTCGGAACACAGCTGGCAGTCGAATGAGAGGCAGCCGTACATTTGTTCTTCTGGAAATAAGGTGAATTATGGTTAAAATCACGTTTCTTGTCGGAACAGAAAAACCTCTAATTTTCTGTAAGCTTAGCCAAAATTGCTTTCTTTAATTTTAATTGTTTCTAAAATCCATCTAAATCCTGACACACGCTAAAAAAATAATTTCTAAATGTTAAATTAGTATCTTTCATTTTCAATGAGTCACACGTTTAAATAAGGATTAGTGAGGGGAATTATCAATCTTCCCCTTTTTTTAACCCATAGTACCTACATCAGTCCAGAACAAAGGCATCTTTACACCATCCTATCTCCCTTACAAATACGTACGTAGCTACGTATATAATATTTTCCAAAAGTGCTAATTATCGACATGCTTTTTGGTTTAATATTTTTACCTTCATTAGGTTCATCGTGGGCTGTGAGATCTTCCTGTGACGTCACCGCGTCCAGGGAACGTTTGCAGTTCGCTCGACACGGGTTCCTGTTCACAAACCTGAGGAAATATTTACAATTTGAATTCCAAATAATTGATATCCAAACCATTGGTGAAATCAGTGCACCTTGAATCAACAGGATACTTATGTCCTTGGTCTATATCGTTTTTTTTTTAATGTCTCCCGAAATCATTACAATAAAAGACAGGGATTTTCACACACAATCACCCACACTACACATCTAACATTTGTCTCGCATACTTAACCTAGATATTAATCATAATTAAACTATAAAATGTCGGATTCCTTACTACATTCTGTCAGCGCGCTTAGTACATAATTTATAAATGTAAAGGGGTGGGATCCTGGTGTCCTGAAACACAGGCCGCGAGCCTAGCTTAGGCACCAGTCTCCCACAATATATACTTACCTGAATTGTGTATCATTGTCGAACCTGGCCAATATAAAATTTGTGGTGAGAAAAATAAAGTTGATTGATTGATTTTTGCCTGTTAGAAATAGCGTTCTTCGGACGTACATGGTGGGTAAGGGTTGCTGGTGTAACCTAAGAACATTTTTATTTATTTATTTTATTTTTATATAGAATGGCCGAAGCCAATTACACTATTTAAAAATATAATTTATTTAATACAGTCATCCATTCTTCTCACAACAATTCAAACATTCTGACAGTATCATCTTCCATTCAGCCGCAAACATATCCAGATCTGTATCATATATATGTGTTGAGTTCAGGAGAGCGTTAATCGCGGCTAATGTCCGAGGAATAGGTGACTTGGAGTGTGCAACAGTACGGCAAGTTGGAACAGCCAGCAAACTCTGTTTTTGCCACGACAGTACTTGTCTGGGACAAATAGATTGTAGATTTCATTATGCAGGTCAGGAACATCAATAACCCCCTATTTTTTCAAAATATTACAGTCACCGCGACCGGCTTCTAGAGAATTAAAACTTATCCAACCCAGCAAGAATTTAGTGGGATACAAGAGCGGATAATACCCGTACAAGTGCTTGTAGAGGTATCTAACGAATGCTTTATGAACTTTTTCTAAAGCACAACGCATACTGCTTTTCAAAAGGATTCCATAAGCACGCACTAGACTCAAGTTTGCTGCGGACCAATGCCCCAAAAACAAGATTGATAACGTGGGGTTTGTGGAAGTCACGACAGTTCCTTAAAACAAAGCCAAGGCGCCTGAAGGAATCCTCCGCAGTGAATGTGATGTGGTCGTGCACAATGAGCTTACGGTCGAATATAACTCCCAGGTCTTTCATGGAATCAGTTCTTGTAATTATAGAGCATTCACAGCCACTAAACGGTTAACAGATTGTTCTGTAGAACATACTCCTTCAATATTCTTGCCATTACTCCTCAGTCTTCTTGCAGTCTATTAATAGGGATTCACTCACCCTCAGAGGTCTAGTTACCAAGAACTACAAGAAATACCAACCTATACTCAAAAACATTGCTAATAATTGCGGGCACGATGTTCCTCTGTGCACATAGATACGCGTCTTGCTGCGCCAGCGTTCTGCCTGCGATCTTGGCCTGCAGCTCCAACCAGATCAGATCTTTGAGCTCGTTCTGCCACACCTGTTCCTCGCGGCTTATCTGAAATTGTACTGCGATTACGATCTTCTTGGGAAAGTTGCAACATGTTATGACATAAAAAATTGTGTATCTTGATTGAATACAAGTTGATTTGTTATATAATAAATAATAGATATTTGGTAGACATAGAATACATACATATAGATACTCAGAGGTTATAATTTCGGAAAATACGAACCGAGGGTGACGTGGAATATTGTTATTCGTAATTATGGCCAATGATATTTATAAAATAAATTAATGATGAAAATCTAATTTACACTGAGAAAGTGAAGTTTTTTTTTTACACTGAGAAATGCAGGGGGACGAGTCGGGGTATGTGGGACTCACTGTGTCAGTAGTGACAGTATACCCACTAAAACTCAGCGGTGCTCCCACATCGCCGTGATGGGAGGGCCATGGGAAACCGGCTCAACCATTGCAGCCATCTCGGCGCATGCCCGCCTGACCGGCGGGCCCCACGTGCCCCTCATTTTCAATGGGGGGGGGGGGGGGGGGCTACGGGAATGGCCGGGAACACCTGGCCATTCCGCACTCGTTGCCTGCTGGTCTCCACCTGGGAGGAGGCGGAGACGACGATCGTACAATCGTCTTCTCGCGCCCCCTCTTCGCCTGCGGAGCGGTGCCGCGAGAGGGTCGTCCTCCCGCGCGCGCTCCGCCGCCTCCTTCAGCGACATTACTTCCTCGCAGAAGGCGGCAACCGCTGTCCAGGCCCCCCCGCTTTCCAGCATGGAGTTGACGACGCTGGGAAGCGAGAAGTCCGGCCCGGCCGCTGCGATCAGAGTACGTCGCAGCTCAGACCAGGCCGGGCACACCTCGAGGTGTCACGGCCTCCCGCTCTTCTGCGGCGGGGAGCTCCCCGAGCACCTTACGCCGCGACGCCCATTCGTACACTCTGGTCAGCACCCACGCCTCGAGCTCCCAAGGAGGGGTGCCGGCCAGAGCGCACGCCGCCGAGAAGGCCACCGATCGGTAGGCCCTCGCCAACCGCAGTGCAATCTCCAAAAATCTCCCTCCTGCGGAGGGAGTCCGCCCAGATTGGGGCCCCGTAAAGGGCCATGCTCCTGACGATGCCGGCGTACAGGCACTGGCATCTCGCCTTCGGACCCCCCAGGTTCGGGTGGAGCCACGACAGGGCGTTCGCGGTCTTCAGCAGGCGCGTCGACAGCCCGCTGAAGTGTGGGCCGAAGCGCCACCTGCTGTCGAGTACAAGGCCCAAGTACTTCATCTGGGCCTTGACCCCGATCCTGACGCTCTCCACGACAATGTGGCCGTCAGGAGGAACGCGCTGTCGTGGCCCGTGAAAGTACACGGCCTCAGTTTTATGCAGCGCCACCTTCAACCCTAGGCGGCGGATCCTTCCTGCCACTAAGGATTCACCAGCAGAGGCCAGACTGGCCGCCTCCCTGAAATCCCTCCCCGGGCAATGAGGAGAGTACCATCCGCGTAACAGAACACGATCCTGCGCCAACATGGACCAACCCCGCATACAGGCGTCAAGCTCGTCCCGCCATCTACGCCCGAGTCTGCCGCGATGCCGTTGGAGGTTTTCCGGGACCCATGCAGGCGTTACTTAAGTAAATAAATATTTTGCTTTTTTAATCGAACTCCGGCGAAGTTCAAATGGGGGGTTATGTTTTTATTAGAGTACAAGCCATATGCGCAATGGAATTTCCCACCGAAAAACTTCTCAGTATTTAGGGGATGGCTTTCCAAAAAACGATGATACAACTAATGTTGACTTTAAAACGGAAGTCTAAGTTCACTACTATCACGTTTCTAACTTATAAAAAGGCGATCTTTCATACAAAATTGCATCCCCTATTGAACTCTTTTAAGGGATGAAGTTTCAAAAATCCTTCCTTAGGGCTCACCTTAATTATACAAGAAACTCGTGTGCCACTAGACCCAGCGGTTTAGGCGTTGCCTGGTCAGTGATTTTTAGTTGAATCAAATATAAAGACATAATTTAGTTTTAAAGACAAAACATAATATTACTTTACTCACCGCCCTCTTACAGCCTTTCTCAATATTCCCCATATTGATGAGCAAACTGAAGGTTTTATGGAAACTGACGCGGCTGGGAGGCAGGTCTTCATCGCCGTCACATCGCCACCTGTCCTCGCCATCAGTCGGCAGGATGGTGTCCGGACCAATAGCCTCCCTGTTCTTCGGCTTGGAAGTCAGGGACATAAACCGGCTGCATGACTCCACCTGCGAATGCAACTGTTTCTTTAATGTTGGTGAAGGTTTTTGGATGGAGTTGGAGATATTGATGGCGGTATCTTTAAGTACTATTAAATCACTGTCTCGTTTGTCTAGTGAACTCTAGTGAATCTATTGGTATAACAAGGAACTGGTGAAATGAAGGCGTATTATACTTGCACTTATATCAGGGATGGTGAAGGGTTAGCTTTTTAGGGGATATCTTTTCTAACTTTTGAACTTCAAAACGTGCTGATTTTCAGCCTTCTTTGAATAAATGATAAAATAATTTTGAAATAGACCATTTACGGGCACTTGCAAGTTGTGCTGGTCATCACACCTGGCAGACGCTGATTTAATGTTGGATGTACAATAAAATATGGTGACCGGTCTTCTTGCCCAACATGGTCACTTCTTCTTCTTAGCGTGTCGATGTCAATCTAAATGGACTCAGTCCAGAAAATTAGGCTATATACTTGTTTCCATCACTAGCGTCATTCATCATTTATTTTTTGTACAATAACAATTTACATTGTGTCTGAATGTTTTACAAAAGATACCTACGCAAATAATTAAAATAATAACAGGTTATACACATAATTAAATTAGTTCCACACAATCTCATTACCTAAGTTCAAAATATAAAACAAAGTCAACGAGAAAATTAATAAATACATGCAAAATAAATACGTCCATCAGCTCCTGTAACGAGCAGCTGACAGGAAACGCAGGACATGATACAAGTGTCCTATCGTTTGTGGAACAGCACCACATTTACACTGAGGCTTCTATGAATGTCAACATGGTCACTATTAATGGGAAAGTCCTACTCTTTTATACCAACACAAGCCGTGTGCCCGATAAGATTTCCAATCGGCAAAAATGAGGAACTTTCATCCCCTATTTTGAAAATCCTCTCCTTCGTTGTATAAGGAACTGTCGTTCAAAATGTCATGCTTCTAGACCCAACGGTTTAGGCTGCGCGTTGTCTGACAGTGAATGAGAATAAGAATTGTATTAAGAGTCTATAATACCTCAGCGCCACCTCACTCTTTATCTCGCTCGCACACTACTGCTGGCAGTCACGCGAGCAAGCGAGACAGGGTGGCAGGGAGAAGACTCCAAGGCACCGATAGTTTAGTTTATATCTTCTTACGGTGAAAATAATGGTAATTAAAAAAAAAATACTAAAGACCTGCTTTATAGTTAGTTCAGTTATTACGCAAAGTTTCATTATTTAATTTGAAGTATTTTTTGAATACCAGCGGTTTATTGTTCGGTTTGGAGGTAATAACTTTGGATTTCTTTCTATCAAGAAAATTTTATGGAATCGTGTTTTCGTCAAACATAGTAAACCTACTTAACATTAATCCTCAACTTTACCACATATTTATTTAAAAATGAATGCTGCAGTATTTTCAACATAACGGAGGATCATGCTAAGATATTTGAGTAGATTCTAAATAATATAAACTTACTAAAGTGGGTACAGCCGGCATGGGATTTGGCGAGGGTAGCGAGTCGGCCCTGATATCATGACTCATGTCCTGCTTGCTGTCGCGAGCCCTCGAACGAAGCAGCTTTAGGCTGCTTCGCTTCTTTAGGCGGTCTGGCACTGAAAGGGTTGAAAACTGATGTTATTTGAAAGGTTTAAAAAAGTAAGTACGTTTATTTCAGATTAAAGTTCAATTTTTCAGTAGTCAGATAACTTTTAACGGGAGAATAAATATGGCGGTTTGGTATTTTCTACAAAAAAGCTGCCAAACCCGCAAATTTTAGTCCTGAGATAAAAAAATTTAGAAAATTTAAATATGACCCTATTTTGTAAGTACCTTCATCCTACACACAACTGTTTTTTAAGGTCTTAAAACTATGTTACTATTGCATCAATCATAAAACAGCAATTTAAGGTCTCCTTTACAATTTACAAGTTGATTTTATATTCAGAAATTGCCTCCTACAATTTTATAATTAGTTATTTTTATAGATGCTATGTTGTTCCTATGACCATAGTTAGGATATAGTTATTATCTATGTGATTAAGTACAATTGTTGCATATCAATTAGCTGATTAAGAAGGGAAAATAGCGCAATTTAAACAAAAAGTAAATTAGCTAGCGTAACTCTTCAGACGTTATGGGTATCTCGATATCTAAACATACTTAACAAAACATATTGATTTGATGATTTTTATTTAGGTCAACGAGCGCATGTATGTACCGTAGTTTGGTTTAACCTCAAAAAATCATCTTTATATTTTTGTTTTATCGTGTTTAAATACCGATACCCATCACGTCTGCGGAGTTTCGCTAGCTAATTCAATTACACCTTGGATCTACAGAATGTAAATACATTAGACACGTATTAATTATTAATTAACCAATAATAAAATACTTACTGGCAGTGGTCTGGTCATATGTGGGGTGATCCACGACGTCCTTCCTCTCTCGGAGCAGACGCTGGAAGCCTGGCGTGGCATCCAGGTGATTTCTGAAACAACAATAGTTAAATAGTTATAATTTAATAGCTATAATTTTTTATTACTTATAATATTGCTTATAGTCCGCGGTTTCACTCGACGCATCCTAGAGTAACTTCTTCATAACTATCTATAAATTTTAGTACAGCCTTTATAACATTTTTTTTTAAATGATAATTTAGAATTTATTCAGCGATTGTGTGTCATGTAGTAAGATAAGTATCCTCACAAACTTTCACATATAGGTAATATTAGCTACTTAAGTATAGGAAGGTAAATAATAAGAAAATTATCTAATGTTTAAATGTGAGAAAAGATTTAATATTATTATAAAATATTTATATTAAGTATTGTTATTTTTGGTTTAATATTATTTAAAAACAGATTTAGGTACGAAACAGCGGAGTAGACTATATTATGAAGACAGAAACGCCTTCCTCGGGTACCTACGTCCTATACGCAACAACGAAGCAGACTTAATGAAGTCAAACTACTCAACATCTACAGTCTATCAGAACCTGCACTTGAGTGGGTTCGCTAAATCGAGTCAATTACGATACATGTGCGAGAAATGACTGGCTGAAATGATGTTGTATTACGATAGCTAAAGAGAAAAACTGCACACGTCACGCTCTTGGCTGAGATCAGTGGGCGTCAGATGCTAATGAGTTCAAATCATGTCCTCCCATCATATATGCACAGTCTGCGAAAGTTCCAGTATGGACAAACTGGAGACACCGGGTCCCGATACATTTTCAACTACAGGGCTTAGCTCCTTTCTTATATCTATGGTAAATTACAATGAACAAATTAATTACAATTTACGTTATTTACCCCTTAATATTTTGTGTTACCCCCCTGGCCCTAATGACTGCCTGTAAACGGTTTTTCATTGACCGTATGAGTTTCCTGATGGAATCCTGTGGGATTTCCTGCCACTCTTCGACTAAAGCAGTTTTCAGGTATTCTATTGACGCCGGAGCTGGACATTTTCCTCGTACCCGCCTTTTCAGCTCGTTCCATATATGTGCAATCGGATTTCAGTCAGGGCTGAGGGCTGGCCAGTCTAGTGTGGGAATCCCGACTTCTACTCTACGAGGTACTGTCTAGTCAATGCAGCGGTGTGGCAGCGGGCATTATCGTCCATTAGAAGGAAATCTTCGCCAATAAACCCGGCGTAGGGGAGCACATGGCCTAGCAGAATGTCGTTGATGTACCTTTCTGCGGTTAGCCCCCCTCCCCGACCTCCACTAGGTACGAATATCAACTCCGTTTTTACTTCAATAGATATCCCCCCCCACATCATACAGGACCCACCCCGCAAAACAGCATTGTGCGAATCGCTCCCCCGGTCTCCTATAGACTCTCTGTCGACGGTCGCTACCATGCAGACACATCCTGGATTTGTCCGAGAGCAGGACTCGCCTCCATTGCTCGATATCCCAATCTAAGTGATCGCGAGCCAACTGAAGCCTGGCTTGTCGGTGGGCTGGAGACAATTTAGGTCCCGTGGCTGGCCTTTTTGAGGTCAAGTTCGCTTCTTTGAGTCTTCCCCCACTGTCCACTCGTTGACAGCCCTCCCTCGAACTTCTCTGAGCTGCTGCTGGACGTCCACGCCGGTCAGTTGTCGATTTCGGAGAGAAGAGGTGACAATAAATCGGTGATCTCTCACCGAAGTGCATCGCTGTCGTCCAGATCCTGGTCTCCGGACTAAGTTTCCAGTCTCCCTGAACCTCTTGTTTAGCTTCGAGACACAAGACTGGCTCAAATGAAGCTGTCGAGCGATAGTACGCTGAGAGAATCCTTGCTGGATTAGGATGACGACTTGAGCGGCATCTATAGGTGTGGTTTCCATTTTCTTTTAGCTTCAGTATTACCAGTGACGTGAAATATTAGACTGCTGATTAATTTTCATAAACGCCTCCTTTTTATAGGGTTTCAGGACTATCAAACAATATGGTGTTTGTTTTAAAAATTTATGTTTTTTGTTTTACGTTCCATGACATGAGGTGAATTATCTTTGGTTATGATATTGAAAGAGGTTGAAAGCTAACAAAATTGCCTTTCAAATGATATGCCACAATCCATAGTTCATTGCAAAGAAGTTGTAAAAAATTGTTTCGAGCAGCGGACGATGTAGTGATTCCAGTTTATTGCTCGCGAGTGTAGGTCTAAGAGATTCACTTCGTGAAAAATTCAAAGAAATAGATATTCTGACTGTGTAGCCTCTCAATATATATATGAAAATCTATTGTACAAAATATATCAAATTCTTAGAAAATGTCCGATATTCATAGTTTAAATACCAGGAATAAACACAATCTTGCTGTACATCGCACTCGCCTCCACAGGCAAGCAGGCAACTCGTTTATGGGTCAATGTATACGCTTTTACAACAAACTTCCTACTTACATTCGAAACTTACCCATTAAGGACGCATTCGCAAAGAAAAAAATTTGCAAATTGCAAATTGTTTTTCGGTACATAATGCGGCTGAACTAAATCAAATGTAACTAATAATTGCCACAGATAGATTTCTCCTTCATCTCCAATATTTACCAATTTTTTATTCGAAAATGTTGGTTTATAATATTGTAAAAAATAATTTCCGTTGCCTCTTCCCACAAAATTGACGATATCGTGTTGGGTTTAGGAACATTTTTCTTCAATATAATAACATAAATTTCGTTTTTTTAAATATTTTATGTAAGCAGACCAACTCAAAAAGGTAGCAAAAAGAACTATCAAAATCTTACAAATAGACTCAGAAAATAATGTTGAAAAAACCATTTTTTCCTTAAAACACTGTCGGTAATGTTTTTTTCCTATTATTTAACAAACCATATAAAGAAAATTAAAAATCACACACTGGGCTTCAGCTATCCGTGTGATAAAATCAAAATTTTATTTTATGATTATACAATATCTTCATTAAGTAAATCAACGGCGAAATAAGCTATATTTTCGAGAGCGCAAAAGTGATGAAACTATTAACAGGTGCTGAGACTCACACGAATGGTTTATCACTACGAAAACTGTACTTTTATAGTTACACAGACTTAATGTTTCAATTATTTCAAGCTTTCTCACAATTAGATAAGAAATTGACGAAAAACGTTTTTTTTTTGTGACCCTTAAACGAAGCGATTTAAAAGTATTAAAACCAAACTTTGTTAAAAAGGGTACCACTTATAAAATTTTTGATTATTTAGAAAACAAAAAAAAGTTAATAAAAAAAAATAAAAAAACCCGACTTCGTAAATAGTAAACTTAAATTAAAAAAACTGGCCAAGTGCGTGTCGGACCGCGCACAGTGAAGGGTTCCGTATAAATTTATCCCAAAAACAAACTTAACATTGTAGTTGCAAAACATGCTCTCCCATACATCGATATACGTTTAAATTTAAGTTGGTCGACTATTAGAATAGAATAGAATACTCTTTATTATGTACACCATAAAAGTTACAGATATAAATGTTGACTATTACTCGTTAACTTGTAAAGCCTCCTTAGCTGTGATAGTTTTCCTTTTAATTTCGTTATAGACACTTGACCCTAAGAAAAAATTGCACTTACAATAGCAATAGCAATATTAAGTAAACGGAACCCTGAATAGAAAAAATAAAAAACTTTTTACAAAAAAAAAAACAACCTACTTCCAAAAAAAAAACACTACAAAGTGAAAAATAACTTTAATTTCGGAAGTCGGTGTCTTTGGATCTGTATTTTAGTTTTTTGCCACCGACTACCGAAATTAAAGTTATTTTTCACTTTGTAGTGTTTTTTTTGGAAGTCGGTTGTTTTTTTTTTGTAAAAAGTTTTTTATTTTTTACTTTTTAGTGGGTCAGTTTGTAATTTATCTAATTTACAATAGCCTAATGTCAAATGCTCATCACCTTTTACAAAATATTGCTTTTCCCGATGCAGGGGCGTTAAATGTTGAGGAGTTCTCCTGGTAAGAACCAGGAGAACTGATGGTGACTTCACCATATGCATTTTGATGAGCATAAATTGCTTAGCAACCATATTACAGTGCCTAATCGAATCGCAACGGTGAAATACTTATTATTAAGAAGTTCCGGTGGCCATCTGTGGTCTTCATCATCAGTTCCACTTCACCGAATGGTGCTTTTCGAGTGCAAATGCACGAGTTACTATAAAAAATACTCAAATCGCTATAGGTATGCCTATAAAATTTGAGGATTTCCCTCGATTTCCATGGGATCCCCTCATCAGATTCTGATTTGGTGGCAATGGGACCACCTCGGGAGCATACCCTTTCATACAAAAAGAGAATTTTCAAAATCCGTCCAAAATTGACGGAGTAATCGGTGAACATACATTAAAAAAAAAAAAAAAACACAGCCGAACATATAACCTCGTCCTTTTTGGAAGTCGGTTAAAAATGGTTTTCACGGACCCACAATATTTTTGAACGGCCTATCCAACGATACTCCATACTATGCGATAGACGACAAAAAAAAATATCATCCCCACTTTATGTGCAAGGGAGGTACTCTAAAAAAATTTTTTTTCAAGGTTTTCTTTTACAACTTTGTCGGCGTGATTAATATCTATACCTATGCCCAATTACAGCTTTCTAGTACTAAGAGTCTCTGAGCTATGCTGGGGACAGACGGACGGACGGACGGACGGACAGACAGACAGACAGACAGACAGACAGACAGACAGACAGACGGACAGACAGAGAGACAGACGGACATGGCGTAACTATAAGGATATTGACTCCGGAACCCTAAAAAGATGGAAACAAGATTTATTTAAACTATAACCAATCTCATGCAGTCGGAGGCAATAGGTCGTTATTGTTAAGAAGATGCCTCGACTGCATGAAATTTGATTGGTTATAGTTTATATCATGTATGGGCAACAACCGGCCCGCTGTAAGAAATTATCCAGGCCGCGCGATATTTTGAAAAAACCTAATTTAAAAAATATTACATTAGGTACTTATACTCACGGGAGTGACAGTGAGGAGGCAAACATCAAATCCTTTGATGTTTGACGCCTCACTCTTTGATAATCGCCGCCACTCGGCTTGCTCGATCAAATTCTTTGAGGTTTGCCGCCTCAAGGGCGACACGGCGACACATCAAAAGATTTAAGGCTCTTACACACTCACGCGATATCGCGGGCGCGACAAACACAACACAGAAACAGGTACCGACAAAGACAATTCCTTTGTCGGTGCATGTCGCACCCGCGACATCGCGTGTGTTTGTAAGAGCCTTTATTGATTCTCAATTATTCTAAACTAGTTTATTCCAGATTGTTCCTTTATTTTGCCTATATAAGTGGGTGCATGGCCCGAACGTTACTCATCCGATCCGCGCAGGCGTCCCTCAGGGGTCTGTGCTGGCTCCGCTCATTTTTACGCTGTTCACCAGTGACATCCCGAAAAGTAGAAAGGCGCAGTTAGCTCTGTTCGCAGACGACACGGCCATCTACTACACCGGCCGCAGTCAAGACCAGATCTCCCGCATCCTACAGACCGAAGTCAACAGACTCGGTGACTGGTTCAGGAAGTGGAGGATCGAGGTCAATCCTGATAAGAGCCAAGCGGTCCTCTTTTCTAGGCCCCGGCGTAGACCGGACCTACCACGACAGATCAAGATGTTCGGCAAGCCTATCCCTTGGGAGAAGCGAGCCAAATATCTCGGTGTGATCTTAGATCACCACATTTCGTTCGCTGAGCACATAAAGCAAGTGCGTTCGCGCGCTGCTTTCGCTCTCGGTAGGCTTCATTGCGTTCTGAACTCACGCAGCAAGTTGTCCCTTAAGGGCAAATTGCGTATTTACACAGCGTGCATCCGGCCGATTATGACGTACGCGTGTGCCGCTTTCGCACACGCCCGTCCCCATCTCATTCACAGAATGCAGGCACTTCAAAACCGATTTCTCCGTAAAATTACGGACGCTCCATGGTTCGTTCGGAACGAAACCCTACACGTAGATCTTAGAATCCCCACCATCAAGCAGTTTTTGAAACGCGCGACAAAGCGGTTCTTCGAGTCCGCAGATAGACACCGCAACCCCTTGGTTGTGCAGGCAGCTAGCTATAGGCCATCTCAAATTAGTAAGACTCGCCGACCTAGGCATACTCTCTTAGACCCGGATGACCCCATTACTCTCCTTCAGGAAAGCAATAGGGCCACAAGTACAGTGCACAAACACAAACCGTCATTCCGTCCTCGCCGCCGAGGTACCACGCGAAGTTCAAGAATAAATTGTTCCCCCCGTCCCTTGCACGTCGTCGAACCGCCAGCCCCGAGGCTGAGTGAGCCGTAGCATTTAATAGTAATCCCCGTTAATAATCATGAATTTAAACTTTCGATCCAGCCCGTCCCCAATTTGCTTTGTTTTTCCCCAACGACGCCCTAAGCCGAGGTTCGTACCCCACAGGGGGTGCCCTTAGAGCGCTGTCGTTTAGTTTTTAATACTTATATTTACGCTCCTGGCTGGAGGCTTTAAGCTAATACCTTAGGGCAGCCACAGGAAAGACCAGTTAAGCAGTCACGGCCTCTCAAGGTCAACTGCGAGATGCCATACCTAAAAAAAAAAAAAAAAAAAAACCGAACGTTAGTTCAGTTCTATTTGAGCTACCGAGGTGATAACTTGGACAAGCGATATCCTAGCGAGCTGCTCGAGCCGTCAACTTGCTTTGTGACTTTGTGTGCATCTTGAGTGGTTACTAACTATAGTTTGTTATTAAGTTTATTGAACGAAAAGTAAACAAAAATGATGTCTGGTGGAAAGAAACGAAAAGTAGATAGGTACAGAGGGTCGCCAGTTTCAAGAAAAATGGACTGAAGAATTCTTTTTATCTTGCACAATGGCACTATTTGTTTGCTGTGTTTATAACTTTAAAAGTAAATTTCACTTTTAGTTTTGACTGTGCCTACTAAACAGATAGCTAAACCTATCACCGTTTATCACCCAAAAATCTTTTTCTTAAGATTTTTTTTTTCTTGGTCCTGACTCAGAAATCTTCTTAACAAAAAACCCACAAGAAATTGACCAATCAATGAGGTAAATCGCTTAAGTCACTTTTGAATAAATCAGGTTTAATGTAACAGTAATATTTTTAATAGTATCGATCGGTGTTGATAGATAGCCTATCGGTATCATCAATTTAAGATCGTTAAAATTGTCTTGAATGGACTCTGATCATACAGTTTACCATAACGGTATTCTTAATTACTTCTGAATAACCAATAAAGACAATTTTATTATTAGCCCTTTCGCTTCACGGTATTGACACCAAGATGGCGGCTGATATAGACGTATGGTCTGTAATGGTCGTGGCAGCATGTCCTCCCACATGCTGCAACAACCATATGATTAAGGGCAGGAGGATAATGATGAATCGGCTTTTTTGCGTTTTGCAGTCAGTAAACCAACTGGGCAATGGGAATATGCGAGATACATATTTATTTATTTATTTAAACTTCTCACACACAATTAGGTACAAAGGCGGACTTTATATTCAAAATTTAATATAATTAATGAGTAGGGATATGTTACTGGGTGGCTCAACCGCGCGGCACACCTGAGGGTAAGTCTAATAATAAACAAAAATTACAATGGTCTCGCCGTCGTGAGTTTTTGACAAACTTTTATGGCAAATCTGCCAAAAGCTCACAAAGGAGAGAACATTGCAACATTTCTAAATTAGTAGACTTGGGCTCCTGATGTTCACATCTGCAATAGCAGTGATATATCAGTGCTATTGCACGTGCCCAATTGCCCATAGGCAGCTGTGGACACTGCATAATGCCAACACCACTTGTACTATACGCCGATCGCGAATAGCATGACACTGTCATCAGCACGCAAAACCGTGCTACGCGTAATCAGAGTTATCCGCACGATTACCATAATATCGAGCCATTACCGCCGTCTTAGTGTAACCGACAAAAACCAAATTTTACAGGAGAAGGTTTTTTAAAAATATTTTTGTAAATAAATGCTCTATTAAATTGAAGTTTTACATATAATAATGATTTTTGAAGCTTTAGGTGTAACAGTTAAAATTTTTGAAAAACAATAGGCTTTGAGGCTTTTTTGGGGTTTACAATAATTTTGCTGTCTCAAACTCAACGACTTCTTAGGGTTCCGGGCGTTTGAAATAACACTTGCGATAAAAGTACCTGGTTAAAGTTTTGACGCAAGCGACAATAAGCCATTATAACTATGCATCAATTTTCATAAATAAATGGGTACTTTGTTAAAAAATAAAACAAATTAAAATATATAAATTTATATTTTATAAGAATAAATATTATTAAATTTATATTTATCATAATTTTAACATTTTAATGAACACTAATATGAATGAATTAAACTTATAATAGAATTTAAAAAACTTTTATCAAGGAAACTAAAGATGCATTCGTTTCAGCTATATCTCTCATTAAACTTACATTTAAAACAGCATTGAGATCAATTAATGCAATTTAAATTTAAATTAAACCTTTAATTCTCGTTATCACTATAATCTTCCTCAGATTCAGGTAACACATCAGGAACTGCTCCATCATGGAATAGAATACTCTCTATTATGTAGGTACACCATAAAAATTACAGATATAAATGTAGATATTTTACATAGGGTGACACACCCTAGGGGTCATCATGCCTCATGTTTAAGTACTCATCATGGTACCTGCATGGAATACTATCTTTATTACACAGATTCACAGATTTTTGTACTTAGCAGCTGAAATTTTTAGTTCCGCATGGTATAATTGTGGCTCTTCATCTACTAGTCAGGTCCATATTCAATTCTTGTTTATTGTTATCTTCGAAAAAACCGTATTGGAGTGTAATTAATGGATTGTTCTTTTTAAAATTACCATTCTTAATGTGTTGAAGGTCATTTTGAATTTCTCTGGCAATAAGGCTTGCGAGATAGACTTCCAGTCCATGAAATCAGTGTATTTTAGAACATGTACAAAATAACCTGTTGTATCGGATCTAGAATTGATGATCATAGTTGGCCACTCAGAAGGAGCCCACACTGTTTTATTACGGATAAAACTTTCAATTGTACTGTGAATGGAGTCAGAGAGATAGTTATTGCATCACAATTTTCACTGAAATTAACTCGTCGCAGCACGTTTTAGGCCACTTTGTTTATAGTAAACGACAAAATTTTGATGGAATTTTGATCACAGTGTCGGTTGCGATAACAAGTAGGGTCGCTTACGACACAAATTCTTAGATAATAAACGCAACTTACGATAGTAGTGAGTAGTGACTATGTCGGTTACTACAAAATTTAAAAAATTGTTGTGCTAACGATAAATTTACCACTTGCTATAACTTTAAATTTATTGTATTTTGGCGGGAAATCTCGACGAGACAGTGTACGTTATAGTTTAAAATGTCGTTTGCGATGAAAAACGCTGTTTGGGAAAAAGTGTCGCTTACGATAAGTCGGCGGTAATGGCTCGATATACCTACAGTGTGGCGATTAGGACGTGTTCTGCATTAAATATTTTATAACATACACAATAAAAATAAACAATAACAATTAACATTCTAGCCGTGGGACATTTTTGAGGGTTCCGTACTCAAAGGGTAAAACGGGACCCTATTACTAAGGCTCCGCCGTCTGTCTGTCTGTCTCATGAACTGTGATTGTTAGACAGTTGAAATTTTCACAGATGATGTATTTCTGTTGCCGCTATAACAACAAATACTAAAAAACAGAATAAAATAAATATTTAAGGGGGCTCCCATACAAAAACCGTGTTTTTTTGCTCGTTTTTGCTAGATATTGATAACAGCAAGAGGTAGATGCTTGAACTATTCATAGAATATTTAGATTATATATTCAGTTTAAAAATACATAATTAAATTAACATAAAACAAATATTTAAGGGCTCTCATATAACCAACGTGATTTTATTGCCGTTTTTTTATAGATAATGGTACGGAACCCTTCGTGCGCGAGTCCGACTCGCACTTGGCCGGTTTTCTTTTTTCTCTTAGATTAACATAGAAGAAACCTGTTGTTTGTATTATAAATTGTACACTGAAGATATACGCCAACAATAATGTAATATTATTACAATGAATATAAGATAGCGTTATCTACATATAAAACGGGACCCTATTACTAAGGCTCCGCCGTCTGTCTGTCTGTCTCATGAACTGTGATAGTTAGACAGTTGAAATTTTCACAGATGATGTATTTCTGTTGCCACTATAACAACAAATACTAAAAAACAGAATAAAATAAATATTTAAGGGGGCTCCCATACAACAAACGTGATTTTTTTGCTCGTTTTTGCTCGATATTGATAACGGCAAGAGGTAGACGCTTGCAATATTCACAGAATATTTAGTTATATATTCTCTTTAAAAATAAATAATTAAATTTTTGGTAACAAAACCATAAAGTTTTGTGTTGAATTGTTGATACCGGTGCCGCGTCGCCCTGCGCGTGTTCTGTGCCTTATAATCAGGGTTGGTATATGTCGTGCCAATTTTTACGCTATTTAAAAAAAAACAGTTTTCTATTTTTACTAAAAATGTTTATTTTATTATTTTAACAGACTGATAACGACTTGTAACGCTGTACTATATAATGTGATAACCTAATCGCCACTCTGTATACATAAACTACTGGGCAGTAGCCCACCAGGCACAACACCCGTCTAGTCGGAGCATCCTCCCTTTTCTATGGAGGATGAGAAACTTTCTGTCCTGTTCCTCATACCTCTATTATAGACACCCTTCAAACCGGAACACAACTCAAAACTCAAAGGATTTATTTCAACTAAACATTTACAGGGATTATTGAATTGTCAAGGAGTCGGTCAGTCACAACTGTACCCCAAGTGTAAGTTTGCAAGAGAGTAAACGTAACTATTTCGTTTGCGTTAAAATTTGACCGATAGATCATAATGCTACGACTATAAGGGTGAGAATAAAAATCTTAACGCAAACGCGCTAGTTACGTTTACTCTCTTGCAAACTTACACTTGGAGTACTGTTCTCTAACCTTAGCCCTAGTAAAAGAAGACACGTTAAGAGGTGGCAAGCAAAATATTCGCATAACAACACAGGTAGCCGGCTTTACCACGCATGGTGATGATGTTAAATCCTCGAAGGCTGTTTTTTTAACCTACAGCGAAGATAATGCCATGTTCGGAAATGGACGATTTTGAACGTAAGTAGCTGTATAAATTATGCCAGGCGAAACTTACTGCAACCCAATACTACTTTTTTTTTTTTTTTTTTGGTTGGGAAATTATCAAATAACTTTTCCCGCTTTAGGCGGCGCGGGAGGGACTTTTACTGACTAAAGCCCACCCGTGTTCCTTCCGTTGCCTGTGTGCCAGGGCCACGATATCCCTTTCGGACAAACTCGCAACCCTGGCAGAACCCAATACTGCTGACAATTCTGTAGGGTTCATCTAATAAGTCACACAACCATGAGGTCTCCCTCGGCCTTACGTATCATTTTGTCTGAGATTACCTCCGCCAAAAACGAGACACAATCTAGAGGAAAATGATAAGTTTCAAGATCACCTACAAAAGTTGCAAGAAACGATACGGTTCTGAAGATACTCGGGTATCTCCAATTTGTTATTTTCGCAAACTTATCGCAGCTCATACCGAATCAATGAATAATTCAGTGCCTATCAATGGCCCACTTATTCGTTCGTTCTACATCATCGGTGTCGGCCAAAGGCCTAAAGCGAGAGATGATTCATATCCTGATAAGTTCTTATCATAACATTATCAACCTTATGTCCGTGTCCACTCATTGATAATTTGTTTACTATGTATTAGAAAGGTCTGCTGTCTCACTACTCAGTATCCTTCGAAGAAAGTATATTTTTAACGTGAATAAATATTATTATCCTTAGTAGGGACGAAACCCTTCTAATCCTACTATTTCGTATAATCTAAAAGTTCTCGATGTCTGGGACTTCGTGGTTTTTCTTGTTTTCGTTACTCAAACAAGTTTTTAAGGCTCATCGGCGACACCGGCACACAGCACACAGATAGACTATTACGGATTAACATAAAGACTCGTACAGGCCCGCGCGATATCGCGGGCGCGACAGGCACCGACAACGAAATTGTGCTACTTACTAGTGTCGCGTCGCGCTCGCGACATCGCACTAGTCTGTAGTTACGAGCCTTAAGGGCGGTCTTCACCAAGGTACATAAATATAATGTAGAAGTTTCCCTAGATTGCTAGTGAAACCGAAGGTGACAGCTACCTCTGTTTCTAAAATGGTTTAAATCCATGCCCTATTGCCCATGAGCGAGCACGGTTGGCGCAGTGGTTAAGCGATTGACTGCTGCGCTGCGTGTCGCGGGTTCGATTCCCGCACGGAACAAATATTTGTATGACCTACAAGTAGTTGTTCCGGGTCTGGCTGTTTGTGTATGTGAGTTTAAATGTTTGTAAACGCACCCACGATACAGGAGAAATTCCTAGTGTGGGGCAACGTTTTTAAAAAAAAAGAAAAAGAAAAAAGAGCCTGCAAAGCTTATCCAAGCCAGTCCCCCACACACCCCACAGTTACCGAGTTGTAAGTCGTGAGGAAGGTCTAAGTGCAGACTTCACAAATTCAGTACAAACACTAATTTGGATAACCTTGGCACTTTTCTCAAAACGAATGAAGCGTGTCTGTCTCTCATCAAGATAATCTATCTACATACATTTGGGTACGACTTGTATTTAAAGACAATCGTCTTTTCTCAGTATATCTGCATGTATTATTGTACGAATAACCTTCACTTATAATCACACCTGTTCAGAAACAGCATCAGAAATTCAGAATCGTTTCACTCGACAAATATTTTTGTTAACTCTTTAATAGTATCTAATCTCCTGCGTCACTCACACATCGTATTTTAAATTATGTTTCTTATCTGTCTGAATTAAATAGTTTCAAAACTCTGCGTATTTCAGAAACAGAGCGCTAGATAGTTCAGAAATATCTGGGGGATAGAAAATAACGCAGGTGCGTATATTAAACCTATTGCGCGAGAGCTGATTTCGCGCTCATACAAATAATAAATAAATACACGTTTATCCACGTTGGCTGCACTGCAATATCCTTGGCTTTTGTTTGTAAACATCAATTAACTAGGTGTTGCACAGTTAAAGGTCAAGATAAACTACATTGACCCCTCTATGCTTAACAAAAATAGGTATTTAGCGGCAACGGAAGAAGTTAAGCATACAATACATTGAGTTGCTAAAGGTGCTCCGAAGAATACTGTGGCTGTGGCCCAAATCGTCGACTCCTGGTGGCCTGGTTGACCACTTAGGTAATTACTTTACCAGAAGGGCCGGAACACAACAAACATAACCGAATGCTGGCTTGAATGAATATATTGGAATGAATTTACTAAATAGATAATATATATGAGAGACACAAGACAAAATAGCAATAACATAACATGACAGTACCTGTCCTCCTCAATGATGGCAAAGTTAATCACAAAACCAAAACTGATCACCCACTAACTGCACAAACTATCACTATTCTTCCACAAACAATCTTTAAACCCTATCCAAACAGTTCACAAGTAATACTGAGCATTTTTATAAAATATTAGGCGCACCACTTGACCCCGCCTCCCGACCCTCGCCCCGCATTGTGACGTCACGAGCAGGCCCGCAGCTATGTAAGTTGTTGATCAAACATTCATGCTAATTAATTATGTAATCTGTAGATAAATGATGGAACATGCGTGGAACAGTGTGGGATACTGACACTGACAGAGATTTATTCTGGCTTGTACCTAGTTTGTGATCATTACCTGTACCTTGTGTGTACATTATTATTGTTTATCCCTGTTTATTGTTGAGCCTAATAAAAGCCCACTACTTCTAGACATCAAAGAAATTAAATAAAATCTTGTAAAAAGGGAGCCATTAAGAAAGTCAACCCAAATCTGGGGTCTACTCCGAAGCGATAATCCAAAGTATCGGCCGAATGTTCGCCTGTTTAATAACTTCCAAAGTTTCCTTTTTTGACTTTGAGTCCTTACCCGACTTCAAGTCACATTTTTGACTTTGGCTTATCTCTTTGATTGTAGTTGTTTTTTTTTTTTTCGCCGTAGTCAGCCATAGTTAGCTGTAGTCAACAAACGGCCGAACATTCGGCCGATACTTCGGATTTATGTTCGGAGTAGACCTCCTGTTACCTAAGTAGCTATTTGGTAGCGTGTTTAGATGTGAAACGAAGGTAAAGAGGGTCTAAAACAAAACACTGTGTCCAAAAATATAACTCCCCTTAACGGATTGACGTCACACTTTACAAAACACCATCATCTGCCTAGCCTTTTCCCTTCTTTGTTGGGGTCGGCATCCAGTCTAACCGGACGCAGCTGAATACCAGTATTTTACATGCAGTGACTGCCTATGCCTAGATGTGAACACTAAGTATTTTTAATTGGTATTGATATTCTATTTCTGTATGTCGGAAAGTAAACATGGACCCAAGTTACCCAAGTAAAGTCGGTAGGTAGATATATTTAGTCACTGGAGGGAAGTTGCCTCCTTTTGTGAGACCGTGATGGTCCAGAAGGAGGCTGCCGAGCGGGATCGTGAGAGAGCCGATCCCGCTCGGAGAAGAAGGCGTCGAGGAGGCAATCGCCTCGACGCCTAACACGCTGAAACCCCACCTGCATCATTTAATGCAGGCGGAACTTTGAAATCGCGGGTGATCAGAGTGGGGACACTGATTACCCACCGAGCGATTTCAGGGAATACGGTAGCACTGTGACCACGTGTTGCCCGTGCATAGCGAGGCTCAGGGAAGACCTCTTTATAGTCTCCCCAGAGACGTGCCCTAACAGGCGTTGCACTAAGGGGGGTCTATTAAGAGGTAACGGCATCCCCTCCATGTGCTGATGGTGATCACCGGGGTGGTTTTTGTGAGGTAAGAGACCCACACTCCCTGGTCCCAAAGTCCAGGTGCCTTTTGAAGGTTTCCCACGAAAAAAAAAAAAAAGATATATTTAGTCAAGTTATCAATGTTCTGTTACCAATTAGTCTTTGCAATTCGTAGTAGAGAACAACGTAGATAACGCTATCTTATATTCATTGTAATAATATTACATTATTGTTGGCGTATATCTTCAGTGTACAATTTATAATACAAACAACAGGTTTATTCTATGTTAATCTAAGAGAAAAAAGAAAACCGGCCAAGTGCGAGTCGGACTCGCGCACGAAGGGTTCCGTACCATTATCTATAAAAAAACGGCAATAAAATCACGTTGGTTATATGAGAGCCCTTAAATATTTGTTTTATGTTAATTTAATTATGTATTTTTAAAGTGAATATATAATCTAAATATTCTTTGAATAGTTCAAGCATCTACCTCTTGCTGTTATCAATATCTAGCAAAAACGAGCAAAAAAACACGGTTTTTGTATGGGAGCCCCCTTAAATATTTATTTTATTCTGTTTTATAGTATTTGTTGTTATAGCGGCAACAGAAATACATCATCTGTGAAAATTTCAACTGTCTAACTATCACGGTTCATGAGACAGACAGACAGACGGCGGAGCCTTAGTAATAGGGTCCCGTTTTACCACTTGGGTACGGAATCCTCAAAAATGTCCCACGGCTAGAATGTTAATTGTTATTGTTTATTTTTATTGTGTATGTATAAAATATTTAATGCAGAACATGTCCTAATCGCCACACTGCAGGTATATTATGGTAATCGTGCGGATATCAAAAATCAAAATCAAAATCAAAAGTCATTTATTCAAACTAGGCTGAGAATCAGCACTTTTCGAACGTCAAAAATTACATAAGACAGTCCCCCAAAAACGCCCACCCTTCACCACTTCCTAGTGCTTTAGCTGGGAAGAAGAAGTGGCGCAACAAACTCCCCAGCAGCACAGCTGTCTGTTCAGATATAAAACTTGAATCTATACAATAAAATGTAAAAGAATTTGCATTACGCAACACAACATTAGATTATTTGCCTTATGTTAGCTAGCACACGCCACTATACCAAAAAAAAACATAAAAATCGTCGAAAACTATACTCAAGCAGAAATAACGTAAACAGAACGTACCTAAATAAAAGCCTCCAGGCATAATGGGCGTGCCCATTACGCCCACACAAAGCTATAGCTGCAACTCGAAGTCAAAAATGATAAACTAGCACCATCGTAGTAAAATAAAAAACAGTTAATCATTAATAACAATAATAAAACCATGGTCAGCAAGACGACCAGTCACCACAAGCAGCACCCGTTCACGAGCATAACGCAAAAATCAGCCATCACCCCCCTCGCCATATTTGAGGGAAGGAGGCAACCCGACCCCCGCCGCTACCGCAAGCAGTGACATCTAAGGGAGCATGACGAACTTGCTGCCGGTTGCTCAGGCAAGAATAATATAATCAATTGTCTAGGTCGCTAGCTAACCACTTATTGCAATACAACTCATAAAAAAAAAAAAAAAAACATTTTCATGAGTATATTATGTCACTAATAAATAAAAATAAATTGACTTAGACAGTCAAATAAAAATAAACAATTATATGAACTCATATAACCTAACTCTGCTTACGCGTAGCACGGTTTTGCGTGATGACAGTATGATGCGTCGCGATCGGCGTATAGTACAAGTGGTGTTGGCATTATGCAGTGACCACAGCTGCCTATGGGCAATTGGGCATGTGCAATATCACCGATATATCATTAGTATTGCAGATGTGAACATCAGGAGCCCAATTCTACTAATTTAGAAACGTTGCAATGATCTCTCCTTTGTGAGCTTTTGGCAGATTTGCCATAAAAAGTTTGTCAAAAACTCACGACGGCGAGACCATTGTAATTTTTGTTTATTATTAGACTTACCCTCAGGTGTGCCGCGCGGTTGAGCCACCCAGTAACATATCCCTACTCATTAATTATATTAAATTTTGAATATAAAGTCCGCCTTTGTACCTAATTGTGTGTGAGAAGTTTAAATAAATAAATAAATATGTATCTCGCATATTCCCATTGCCCAGTTGGTTTACTGACTGCAAAACGCAAAAAAGCCGATTCATCATTATCCTCCTGCCCTTAATCATATGGTTGTTGCAGCATGTGGGAGGACATGCTGCCACGACCATTACAGACCATACGTCTATATCAGCCGCCATCTTGGTGTCAATACCGTGAAGCGAAAGGGCTAATAATAAAATTGTCTTTATTGGTTATTCAGAAGTAATTAAGAATACCGTTATGGTAAACTGTATGATCAGAGTCCATTCAAGACAATTTTAACGATCTTAAATTGATGATACCGATAGGCTATCTATCAACACTGATCGATACTATTAAAAATATTACTGTTACATTAAACCTGATTTATTCAAAAGTGACTTTAGCGATTTACCTCATTGATTGGACAATTTCTTGTGGGTTTTTTGTTGAGAAGATTTCTTAGACAGGACTAAGAAAAAAAAAATCCCGAATAACAAAACAAAGACAGGTCTTTGTCCTGTCTTTGTATACTTTTGCAGATTCTTGGAGCTAAACTGTTACCTATAGTTATAAGTAAACTATAGGCAGGTACTTAAGGGGGATCCGTCATTGTAGCCGTTGTATTTTTTCCAAATTGCAGCGTTGTTTTACATTGTAGGTATGTTGATAAAAATTCAATACGCGCCAATTATGATAAAATATATAATAAATTATAATCATTTAATACATCACTAAAGCTAATGAAATGATATTTGCTGGAAATTTTATTATTTCGTAAAAATATGATTATTTCCAGCAAATATATTTTCAAAGAAATCACTGTAGCTAAAAAAAACCGGCCAAGTGCGTGTTGGACCACGCACAATGAAGGGTTCCGTAGTGAGGATAAATTTATCCTAAGAACAAACTTAACATTGTTGTTGAAACACATGTTCCCTCATACAATCTAATTGCAAATCGTCGTTGATAGTCCAATTCTGCGTAACTAACATTGTCAAATACCGCGTATGTACGAAAAAAGCAAAAATGAGATTTCGCGGCTATAGGAAGGTGATTGTGATTGGCGTCGACCCGTATGACATTTTTTTGAATAGACCAATAGGAAGAGTAGTATATCAAAAATAACAATACCGCGGATCGTTCGACGAACAAGTTACGACACGAAAGCCGCGTATCCGCGCCCATTTGTATTAGTGAGTGCAGTGTTTTTGACGCTCCGGATAAAAGTAGTTTTTTTATGTAATTACTGGATTATTTTTAATGTAAGTATGTCACACGTATTCTATACTTTATTATAAATAAAGTTGGGACGTTTTTTATTCTGAAATTGTGTGATTTCGAGTATAAAAGTTCTTCTAATTTTTACGTTGTTCTTACGCGGTTTTGATAAAATCCCTTTTTGTTTTGTTTTGTACTTCCGCGGTTTTATTTTACTTAATTTATTGTGCTTTTGTGTTACTATCATAATTATAATTAAATAATAATCATAGTTAAATTAGATCGTACTTTTAAGATCCCTTAGGTAGATGGGTGTCTTATGACGTACTTACCAAGATGGTTATTTGAAACTTAGTGAAAAATGGGTCTATTAAACTACTTGACCGTCACTGGAAGCTTTACTATGAGATGGCATTTCCGTTTCCCGTCGATTTCTTACCAGTTTTCGTACTTTTATCCCCTCAATACTTCCGGTTCAGTGGCGCCACCTGGTGGTTGCGGGTAGTTTTATAGTTCTTGTAAAAGGTGTCACGCCATTTTGTTCATTGGCTTTTTATTCTCCGTCAAAGCAACTTGTGCGCCGTGACTGCGTCCGCGACAGTTGCAGAATACGTAAAAGTGAATATTAAGTGAATACATATTTTATAAATTTAGTAAAAAGTGTAAAGTGTTCTTCAAAGAGCATAAGTCTTGGACCGTAAGTACCCTCTTTTAGAGGTAACACTTTTTGAATAATTCGTACGTGATCAAAGTTTTTAACGGGTTTTCCGTTCGGATCACTACTGTAATTTTTTACTTTGAATATTTACCAGTAAATTTTCGTAATCAATATTTGAATGTAACTGTGTAAAGTGTATATAAATCCATTGCAGATCTAACTTAATTCCTTTGCAGTGATAGAAAGTAATAACCAGGGCTTGAAACCGGGTAAAATTTTTATTTCTGTAGATACAAATTATTTTTGATGCAATTGATATTAGCTTCAAATACCTATTGCTTCATCACATTAAGTTCAGCATTGATTTTGTAACAAAATATTAAATAATTAACGAAATATGTTCGAAAACCTTTATAATAACGGTTAAGTTTACAACCGGTTTCCGAGCCCTGGTAATAAAAGTCCACAACTCCGATACCCAGCCACAAGCTTTGGCTGGTCCGAGTGCACTGAATCGCAAATTAATACTACAAGTAACATTGATACAGCTTGTTATGATAATGCTTCTGTTTGTTCTGGAATTAGTGGTCAACTTTATGAACAATGTATGTAGTGACGAGGGTTGGTCAAATCAACCAAAATATAAGTTTAGATTTCACTTTTGACATTGATACTAAGCTTAAGGAACCATTAGTTCCAAAAACCTCCGATAGTATTTTGAAGAAGTTGGTAGATATCTAGCGTTTTGGTAGTACTTCTTGGTCAGAAGTGAGATACGCAAAAGTTGTATAATCATACTCCTGGCTTCATAGACCTGGAAACAAATGATGAGGTAAAAGCATATGACACCTCACGTCATCTGGCACATGCCGATAAATCCTATGCAGCCTTAACCTACTGCATATTAAAACAAAGACAATCATTGCAGGAAGGTATTCGTAATCTTCTTTCATGGGCAACAATGTACTTTGATAATTTAAATGGAAAGTTTGACGAATTATTTCACAAAGGCGAATTTCATAAAATATACTCGGATACATATTTAATATCGAGGCCTTTACCTCTATGCTAAATAAGGCTGGCGGGGTCCGTAAGGCTTTTTGGCCCCCGAAAAACGGAAAGGTCTTCACAAAAGCCATACTAAACCTAGTAGCCGCCCCTCGCGGGGATGGAAACCGATAGTTCCATCGCGTGGAACTCAATTTAACGAACCAGGATCGCATATGCATACGCGTCATAACCCACCCTCGCGGGGTGAATACCATGGTCAGTGCCAACATACACATCACTCTTTCAGAGGTAATTCCTCGAGTAATCAAGGTGATCACTTCAATACTAGAAGTTCATTTCGAAACCGTGGCTCGCGGCCCGAACGTGGGGACGGGGACGTGCAAACTCCTCAAAAAGTTCCAGGGGAAAAAAGGTGTAAACAATGACATGACACCGATTCGGTAAGGTCGGTTGATACAATACCAAACACAATGGGCGGGGGAGCAACAAATAGTTTTAAAATTAATTCAAGGGTATCGCATACTTTTCTTTCAAAAGCCCCCACTTGTCTATCCAGATGTAACGAAGGGGCCTTTCCAAACTCCTGTTTCAGAACAAATGTCTTCAATTGTAGACAAAATGAAACAGCAGGCAATTCTAAAGAAAGCTTTACCCTCGCCAAGCTTCATGTCCCCTCTATTTCTGGTTCCAAAATCCGACGGATCTGTCCGTCCCAAATTCAATCTATAATCACTAAACGAATATGTGATGACCGAGCCGTTTCATTGAATAAATATGTACCGCATTCCGGACTTTCTACAATCTCAGGACTGGATGTGCAAAATAGATTTGTCCCAAGCACACATAACTGCGAATTCACAACGCATCGCAAATATCTGCGCATAAATCTATAATATCAATCATAATATCGCATCGCGTTGCGGTTTTGCGTGGGTGTAAGCGTACAAAAATTGCACAGACGCTGTCTGCGCCTAATATACAACCAGCAGTTGTATAGAAAGAAGAAATGACTTGTCTTCCATTCGGTCTGAGCACTGCTCCAAAAACGTTTCCCATGCTCACGAACTGGGTAGCCCAAACATTGCGGGAAAACTGGAACATGAGGACCTGATATACCTTAACGATTATTTATTAGTACACCAGAATGTTCGCACGCTTCGCGAGCATTTCAAAATAACTGTACAAATATTACAAAAACTGGGGTGGCAAAAGTTTCCAAAAATCTGTTCTTACTCGTCAAAAGAGTATAATTTATTTACGGATACTATGGAAACCATGGGGAAATCAAAAAAAAAAAAAAAATCCTGCCAAAGGAAAAGGCTCAGGGCATCATCACAAAGATAAATCAGCCTCTCGAACAAGAGCACTTAACTCTGAAGGAGTTGCTGAAAATAGGACTTTTAAAGTTTGCCTGTTTTGCTGTCCCACGGGGTCGGCTCAATCATCGACAGTTAGTAATTTTCATGAATTCACTGCCAGTCCTGCCACCAAAGACCTACCCACTACCACAAGGTGTCTTAGAGGAACTAAATTGGTGGGCCCAAAAGTGGCAGCGGTCAACCCCTCTTCAGTACCCTCCTCCAATAAATTTTCTGGCTACAG
The DNA here is from genome assembly GCA_963921375.1 of Tiliacea citrago. Classification (NCBI taxonomy): domain Eukaryota; kingdom Metazoa; phylum Arthropoda; class Insecta; order Lepidoptera; family Noctuidae; genus Tiliacea; species Tiliacea citrago. Next base: position 26,702,200 of record OY992790.1, on the reverse strand, counting down.
AAGCATCAGATCAAGCGTAGGGGGCACAACTGAACAATTTGGCTTTGTCAGGAACTTGGTCGCAAGAGAAGAAAACCAATCAAAAAGAGATGCTAGCAATATTATACGCTCTTCAGATCAAAGTTCAGTGGCTTCATCAAAGTTAATATATTAAATTATATATTATTCAATGCGACAACAGAATTGCGGTCACATACCTTCGAAAGGAAGGAGGTCATGTCGAGGACATGATCCCTGTTGGAAATAACCTATCGAATTCTGAATTCGTTAGACCAACATCATTCAGCATACACTACATTCCGGGCAAATACAACAATCATGCGGACCACTTATTGCGCCTTCGCCAACCTCCAGAATGGCACTTACTACCGACTTGTATAGAAATAATGTTTGCAAAATGGGAACCCCAATAATATATCTATTTGCCTCGGCGACTGCTCACGTAGTGTACAATTATGTGTCTCTAGATCTAAAAGATCCTCAAGCTTTGTTCCACGATGCCTTCAGTGTCCCATGGAATTACCAGCTCGCATGGATTTTTTCACCACCATTTGACCATTCCTAGTCCCCAAAGTCCTGTCTCACTTAAACCAGTCTACAGGATTATTCTTAATAGTAGTACCTCGATGGGAGACAGTATTCTGGCCTGCGGATCTAAATGCCCAAGCGCTCGCGGCTCCATTAACTCTGAGAAACCTGCAGAGATACCTAATAGACACGTCGACGGGCCTCCCACCACCGAAGGTCGAGAACATCGTCCTCGATGTTTGGAAATGTAGGGGTGGTATGACACAATAAAGACATGGAACGCTCCACAACTATCACTACTTAAAGATTATTGGCGAAAATCGACTCTAAAACCCTATGAGGTAGCCTGAAAGCGCTGGGCGTCGTGGTGTCGAAATAAAAACCTTGACTGTGTGATTTATACTTAATTGATAAGTTGTCGTATACTTCAATACTTTTAAATAAATCAGTAATATCTTCACTAGGTAACGCTGAAAAATTCAAGTCGGTTAAGTTAACACGTTCTAGTAAGACATGTTTTAAAATCAATTGCCTTAAAAAATCCAAAGGTCACTAAGCCTCACAATTGATTCAAATAACCTATTACAAACATCAGGTCATACTGCAATTTTATTGTTGCTTTGCTCTGGTAGGCGAATAGACGATCTAACTCTGCTTAATATTGATCCTAATCATTGCATAAGATCTGATAACGGTTTAATATTATGGCCTCTGTTTGGCTCCAAAACGGACAGCAGTAATTATAGGCTATCCGGCTGGAAATTGCTTTTAAATACCGATAATTCTAATCTGGGCCCTATATTCTGGATAGAAAGAACTATAGCATTATTAAACGACAGACGTAATGTGGCAAAATCAACTAATTTATTTATTACGGTAAGAGGTGCGGCTAAACCTGCTTCACGTAGTCATTGCAGGATGGGTAAAGACCCTGTTTGGCGAAGCTGGCATTGCAGCCACTCCAGGTAGCACCCGGTCTGCTGTAGCCTCAAAAAAGCTGGTTTCAAAATCATCCTGAAATTGGCGATCAGCCAATACATACCAGAAGTTTTATAGACGAGAAACACAATTGTTTAATCCAATCGATTAACAATACTGAATGAATATGATGTTACCTAGAACGGATATTCTTAAATTGGTTGTTAATGATTAGAAATTATGATTTTTCATATTTACAATTATATTTGTAGCTAAAGTACACTTATCTAGGTACTTTAAATTGAATTGCTTTACTTATACATTTAAGTAATATTACATTACATGGCATACTTATTAATTACACTTTTGTTTAGTTTCATGCTTTATCACATTGGCCTATAGTACTACATACTTCCAAGTATATATAATACATCAAAGTGGCGTCACCAGGCGATAACAAACAGATCTCATAGTAAAGCTTCCAGTGACGGTCAAGTAGTTTAATAGCAGCGTTTTACCTGAAATAAAACGCATATTAAAATACTTACCTCACTGGAAGCTTTAACTTTATTTCTGCCTGGTTCTATGAGACAATGAACAAAATGGCGTGACACCTTTTACAAGAACTATAAAACTACCCGCAACCACCAGGTGGCGCCACTGAACCGGAAGTATTGAGGGGATAAAAGTACGAAAACTGGTAAGAAATCGACGGGAAACGGAAATGCCATCTCATAGTAAAGCTTCCAGTGAGGTAAGTATTTTAATATGCGTTTTATTTCAGGTAAAACGCTGCTATTTTCTTTTGCAGTGATAGCGGTAAAAACTAAGTTTCACAATGAATGAAGATGAAAACGCAACACAAGATAGTTCTACGAATTATTTGGAGGGTGCTGATATTAGTGATGACGTTACGACATTACAAAAACTTCAACAGCGGCGACAGGAACTACTTAGGAAGAAAAAACAAATATTAGATAGTCAAAGACCCAATTTAATTGAATTAACCCCGTTTGTCCAGCCATGTCCCGTACCTGTCGGTGATACTGTAAGTACAGCTGCTTTCACTACTGTGGGAAACGATAGCGACAATCATGAAACTGAAATGGAAAATACTACCGTCAGCGCTTCACCTACGGTAGATCTAAATATCGACATTGCTCTACCAAATAAAAGTTTTGATTTTGGATCCGACGACTCTGTGGCAGACCCATCTTATGTTCCCCTTTCGGATATCACTAACGTGCAGCCTTTAGATAACCTTGATGTCGATTGGTTTCCTGAGAGGAATATTGAGCCGGAAGTTGCAAGTGCGTCCAGAACCAGAAAACGTAAAGCTGACAGTCAGAATTGGAAGAAAAATAAAAACAAAAAAAATAGGATGTTAGGAAAAGAATACATAGGGTATAAAAAAAATGATACGAAGTACGTCCAAAATGCTCTAAAACCTAAAAGGATTTTAGGTCCTAAATGTAATTCGCCATTATGTCTGCGAAGCAAAACCCTATTTTGCGCACAAATCAGTGAAGAAGATAGACAGGAAATCTTTGAAACTTTTTGGTCTAGATCATGGAAAGAGAAGAAGGTATTTGTATGTTCTATGACGGACATAAAGACAACTCAGAGGAAAATAACGGAAAATATCTCTCGGCGTCGCCATAGTAAGGAGTATCACCTGCACGTAAATGGCATAAAAAAAAGAGTTTGTCTTAAAACATTTCTCTCTACACTAGGCATCAAGGAATGGACTGTCCGCTATTGGCTAGAAGATAGAAATCAAAGACGGATTGATAACGAAATTTCACATATTTCGCTTAGCACTGAGACTAAAAGACATTCCGTAAAAAGTTACCTGAATAATTTACCTAAGCTACCATCACACTACTGTCGTCAATCTAGTACAAAACAATATCTAGAACCTATCATTAAATCGAAATTTGAGCTCTACAGAATGTACGTAGAATATTGTACAGCATCAAACTCCGTGCCGGCTGCATCACGAAAGCTCTTTAATGATGTTTTTGAAGAGGATAATATAGGGTTATACCAACCAAAGAAAGACGCTTGTGATTTTTGTTCCTCTTATAAGGCTGGAAATGTAGAAGAAGGAGCATACCAACAGCATATTAAAGCAAAAAATTTAGCGCGAGAAGAAAAGAAAAGAGATAAAGAAAAGGCAAAACTAAAAATTGTCCACGCTATTACTGCCGACTTGCAGGCGGTAAAGTTATGCCCTTCTTTAAACGCTAGTGCGCTATATTTTAAAACAAAGTTAGCAGTACATAACTTTACAGTTTATGACCTTGGAACAGACCATGTCGATTGTTATTGGTTTGACGAGACAGCGTGTGATCTTAAAGCAGCCACGTATGCATCTTTTTATGCTGATTATATCACAAAATTGTTAGAGCGAGACCCGAAAGATATTATCATTTGGAGCGACGGCTGCACATCGCAAAATAGAAATAGTGTACTATCAAACACACTCCTCCTATTAGCAATGGAGAAGAACGTGACTATAACCCAAAAGTATTTAGAAAAAGGACACACGCAGATGGAGGTGGACTCAGTACACTCTGTTATTGAAAGAAAATTAAAAAACGTCGAGATTTTCTTGCCCTCACAATATGCATCCATAACAAAAGAAGCTAGGAGAAGACCATTTCCCTACACTGTCATCCAACCAGACCACACGTTCTTCAAAGATTACAGCGCTAAAAAGTACCAAATATACGACTCCATAAGACCTGGACGAGGGGTTGGTGATGGCTGTGTTGTTGATTTCCGCGTGTTAAAGTACAACCCTAATGGAACAATCGAATACAAAAATCATTTTGAAGCAGATTTTAGCCCTCTACCTCGGAGGCCTAAAAATGTTTTTTCACCTTTATTTAGCATTCCTCCACTTTATTCATCGAAACTACCTATTCAGGAAACAAAATATGAACACTTGCAACAACTGAAAAGTGTCATACCCCGTGATTGTCATGCATTTTATGATAACTTGCCTTTTAAAAAGAAATAATGATTTTAGCAATTTTTGTTTTTGTTGGACATGATTGTAAGTTTTTTTAATAATATCATTACTCTAAGTCAATTTGTTAACTCCAAAGGTATTAATAATAGAAGACTGTTTCTAGATTTTTTAGTTAAAAGCGATAATTTTGAGACTGCTTGATTTGTTTCTAAATAATAATGTCATCAGCTCATTCTTAGTTGCTAAATAAGTTTTATTTTATTCAATCATTACATTTTTATTTGATTTTCCAAAATGGTCCTGCATTATTTGATAATTGCAGTTTATAAGCTGAGTTAGTTTATAGAAGAAATACTCTTTATTACTTTTGATAATTTTTCATACTTGTTGTTTTTTTTAAAAATTCACGTCTTGGATAATTTAGTCTATTATAACCATATAATATTTATGATTAAACTTAATCATTTAAATAATTAATACTATTAAATAAATGTTGATTTAGATTGTGTTTCTTTTATTTATTTTTTCACAATTTCGCGTAAGTACTGTCTATGATCCAGAATCGTTTGAAACTATACCGCGTAAGTAACTTTGTAAATAAAGTAATGGGAATATTAACTTTAAAAATAGTACATTAGATTAAAGAGAACGAAACGGTCCTATAATCAAGTTCGTTCAAAGTTCGGCCGTATAGTTTTTTAGAAAATTAGTTTTTTGGCCCTCCTGTAAAATCAGCGAAAGTGCACATCCGCGGTATTTAACAATGTTAGTTACGCGGAATTGGACTATCAACGACGAAATGTAAGTTGTACGCACAATATTGAGAGATTCAGCATGTTATTTTAAGAGCATAGACTTGTTATAGGTTTTCCTGTAATCTATAAGTAAATATTATTAATCTATACTTAAATAATTATTATAGATAATAATTAAAAATGTCATGTTTTCCAGTTTTATCACAAGGCTAGCAGAGCGAGCAGCTCAAGCTTTTTACCCGACTGCACAGTGGTTCCGCGCCCTAAGAGAGGCGGTCATAGGGTTTCGCGAAGGTAATGACTGTCGCTATCAATACTAAATATTATCATTATGCTTTTTTGTAATACTTCATGTTATAATAAAATGAAAAAACCGAATTAATGTTAAAAAACTTATTTTATTAGAATAAATAATGCATTTATTGTACTTGACGAAATACTTACTAAAATACAATAAAGGAATTGGAACTTAATAACTAATAAACTTAAATATATACATTTTTATAATAAAAATAAAGTAAATACCTAATTATTACCTAACTACAAATACAGAAATGGACAAAAATATATTATTTACATGTTTATAGTTACATAATAGGAGCTGTATCTAAAATAATGTAAATCTAGTGTTTATTATATAACTATATACAGTTTATTCTATACCGACAACAAATTCAACACCTCTTTAGATAGAATAGACTTCTTCTTCCGTGGTAACCTTCTCAAACCAGAAATATAAGGATCCGAATTAAGAAGAAGTCTATGTATCAAGTCGGTGTTTGTGACAACCCGGGACATTTTCCTCGTGTTGTCACGCCTAAACTGTTTAACTAACTTATTGCAAGATTCGGCGGCCTCTTCCGAAAGCTCACCTATGGACAATAATGCGTGGTCAATTACTTCCGAACCATGAATGAGGACCTTATGTACAGACGAGGGCAGGTTGTACCATGGATAGGTAGCAAAAAGCTGTGTCTAGAGCATACTCTTTAAAAGCCACTTTATTAATTTTGTATCCCGACGAAAGACACTGCAGCAGATTATGACATCTGTCAATAAGGTTATTGTCTAATCCAGTAATTTCCGCTGAAATAGAAAAAAACCTTCTGGCAGTGTTTCCATCGTTGGATGTGCCACTTCCTCCACTTCGCGGTTTGTCGACTATTAGACCAAGTCGTTGCCTAAACTGTTGCTGGACATGTTGTTTTTTCTGTGCAAGAAGAGCACGCGCCTGCCATTTTTTGAAATCTAATCTATAGGTAACGTGAATAAAATATTCAAAGAATCGGATATGCGAGTGAAGAGGAGATAGTCCAAATTGAAATTTACTACTGTCTACAGTTTTGCTACATGATTTATCTATATCATTCATGTCTTTTGGAGTTAAACCACAAATATAGCACCTACTACAAGATGTATCACTCAGACTTTACCATCAACCATGGTTAATTGTAAAGAATGCCGCACATTTATTTCACATCCATTGTGAGTGAAAGATGATGGCTGTAAACTGTCAATTTTAGTCTTGAAATAAGCTTCTTCTTGCATGGAAAGGTCTTTCGATTCTTTGGCAAATTGGAATCGAATAGGCCTACAATACCTGGTGGAGGAAGGGCGCGGGTTTTTCCAAACTATTTGGTCTGGGTCGGAAGTATTTGACTTACAAACTAATTGGAGAGGACAATATGAAGTAAGAAACATACTGCCATCATCCTCGATACCAGAATCACCAAAACACTGTTTATATTCGCTGTGCCCCGTACTCCCATCGAAACCCCATTTTCCAATTAAAACAAATTCTTTATTAAGGTCAATATTATTTAAAACGTGTTTTTGGGATTCTAGTATCCGGCACGCAGTATGGTCTAACAATGATTGTAATTCTACTTCAGCCGACGATTCCGTGATAAACTCTTGCGATGGATAACACCGCTTCTTAGCTTCCAATACTTTTGGATAAGATGGTAATGCATTCGGTGATTTTGCATTAATTAACTCTTTCATCATAAGATACTGATGTTTAGTCTCAGTTATGAGAGACAAGACTTCATCAGTGTTGAAATTTAAAGAAGCGTAAGCGGCGTCAGATCGACTTGAATCATCCAACAAATAATTGATCGCGGAACTGTCTACTTTACTTAACTCTGCAAGCCTGCGGCGTTTTGATCTCTTGCTACATTCTTCGAAGTCCTTCCTGTGCTGATGCTGTTGAGTGCTCGTCGAAGCCTCTGCTGCTGGCCATTGAGTGTCGTGGCTCCCTGCTGCTGCACAATTTGACAGAACGCAAACTTCAATTTCGTTCAGCCAGTCTCCGTATTTGGATACCATGCGAGATTGATTGCGAGAGACTTGCTTCCAAATAGCTACAAATCTAGTACAAAGATTAGCAACTCTTTTTTCTAAGTCATCAGCAACCATATTCTCAACGTCAGGCAGTAACTGTATCAGGGCTTGAAAAACTCGACGCCACCGTTGCAGTTCGGAATTGCTGTCCTTCATAGACAGCCAAGTATCCAGTACAAGCATTCTTCAATACTAGTACCTAAAACAAAACAACAAACAGTTAAATGCGGATCAAAAACAATACATATTTCGTAGCAAGTGCTACGCGCCCAGCCGCTCGGCGTAGACCCTGGCTGCACCTTACAGATGCAGCATGCCGCAAGTACTTTTTTTAAATTCTAGTAGTAGAGATTTTAAGCGAAATTTTTATACCTAATTCAATGGCACAAGTAGATACAAACATAAGTAAAAGCTTCAATATAAAAAAAATACGCAAGAAATGCTGCGGCGTAGCACTCTATTTAAAAAAAATGGTGTATTAAAAATGCAAAATAGTAAAGTAAATTAATAATACATACCTGTAACTTGAATGTCCATTGCAAAATAACAGGTCACAAACAAGTTCGATGTTGAAAACACGCGTCTCGTCTTAGGGTAATTAGCGCTTGGTGATAACACGGTTGATGACTAATTACATGTGTTTACTTCCGATGCCAAAAAAGGAATGTTGCGAACAATAGATTGCAAAACCTTTTATACCCTCAGGTAGTAAATTAGTGGGTAACTGAACCAGATATAATGGCTTAGCTCAGTCATTGCCATTGGAAGCCTATGACCTACTAACGGGACCACTGTGGACTGCGGCAAAGCCAAAAAAGGAGGACTATGTGTTTGACCTGTATGTATGTATGTCCGTCCCTATGTTCCCTTGTAACTACTAAACGGCTGAACCGATTTTGATGAATAATATGTCGTTAGATTCGTCTATATTGCGCGAGTGTCACTGGGTATATTAAAATTATTAAAAATCAAAAAAATTGGCGCCAAAAGGTGTGATTTCGAAAAAAAATATTTCAAGCCTATCGAGTGGGGTATCAAAATAAAGGGTTTTAAAAGGTGATTACCAAAATATATACAAATTATATTTTTAAATGTAAATTAAATGAGAAATGATAAAGAAAAACTATCCCGACATTTTGGAGTAAGAGGCTGTGATCACCTGATTATAAGTGAGTAAAGAACCTAATTTACCGTCTTATAATCATAACTAAAAAGGGTAAAATAATAAAATCAAAAAACCCGACTGCGTAAAAAGTGAACTTAAATAAAAACCGGCCAAGTGCGAGTCGGACTCGCGCACGAAGGGTTCCGTACCATTATCTATAAAAACGAGCAAAAAAATCACGTTTGTTGTATGGGAGCCCCCTTAAATATTTATTTTATTCCGTTTTTTAGTATTTGTTATTATAGCGGCAACAGAAAGACATCATCTGTGAAAATTTCAACTGTCTAACTATCACGGTTCATGAGATACGGCCTGGTGACAGACGGACGGACAGACAGACAGACAGAAGACAGACAATAGCAATATAGCAATAGGGTTCCCGTTTTACCCTCTGGGTACGGAACCCTGAAAAAGCTTGGGCAAGTATAGGTAAAGACACTCGCAACATTTTGTCGTCAGATAGATACTTACAATGTTTAGTCGTCATGTTTTTGACACTAGCGACATTTTGTAGTCTAGAAGCGAACTCACGTGACGTTCTGTCATCACACAATGACACTCCGATGAAATCATCATAATGTAGTTAAGTGGGTGCCAACACTAAAAGGCTTCAGTGAGAAAATCAGCAAGGGAGAATTCAAACATTTGACCAAATGACCGTCAGGAGGAGCCCATAACATTACAATCATTTTTTTAAGACAATCCTAATTATTTTATTCAGTACTTTATAGATTATACTTGTTCAATTCATATAATACAAAAATACGTGACACGAACCACCAGTCTTACTGAGTGATGGCTGCCGTATGTATTAGCTAGTAACTGGATTGTGGAGGTCAGATAGGCGGTCGCTTCATGTAAAATACTAGTATTCCGCTGCATCCGGTCGGACTGGAAGCTGAGGCCAATATAGTTCAGAAAAAGCTAAGCAGATGATGGCGACTTCCTATTCCTATGTATTAACTTGGTGACTGGGGCATACCCGTCGAAAGTCCCCGGAGACTGATTCATTGATAAATAATAACATTTAACTAACACACAGAGGAATTAAATAAAAAAATAAGTATGTTCTTCTGCCTATGCTCTCTATAAACTAAAACCTATCATAAGTACCAATGCCCTTATAACTGCCTACAATGGTATAGTCGGCTCGATATTGAGGTTTGGAGTTTTATTTTGGGGAAACTGTACAAATAGAGAAATTATTTTTAGGTCACAAAAAAGATGTTTTAGGGCTATGTTTGGTTTGAAAGTAATTGATAGTTGCAAACAGTATTTTATAAAGTATAAAATTTTAAGCCTGCCGTCCTTATTTATTTATGAAATAGCAAATTTTGTACAAATAAATCCCAAGCTATTCAAGAAACTATCAGACGTATCTATTCGTAATCGACGGGATAATAATAGATTATGTGTACCAAGGTCAACCACGGCATTGATGCGAAAAAGTATTTTTTGTTTAGCGCCAATCATATATAATATAATCCCAAAACCTATTAGAGACTCCGCTACCGAATGTCGAAGTTTGAAATGTCGACGTATGTTCTAAAGTACAGGATCTCGATGTGCGCCAGTTCGAAAGTTCACTGGAGCGAAGTATGCAAGGCCGACGTATCGTTAGTTAGAAAGCATACATACAAATTACCACATAATGAGATCAGCAAAAAAAATATAATATTAGATACAAAATTGTAATTTATTGAAGGGTAGTATTTAAACGTAGGTATAGTAATTTAGTTAAATTGGATATTGATGAAGAGTTTTTGTTTTGGTAACTGAATTTACCAACAATAGAGGGGACCTGGTCACTGTTCTAACCTAACCTAACCCAAATGATTCAATCGTACATCGCACTCGTATGCTTTCTAACTAACGATACGTCGGCCTTGCATACTTCGCTCCAGTGAACTTTCGAACTGGCGTACATCTAGATCCTGTACTTTAGAACGAACATACGTCGACATTTCAAACTTCGACATTCGGTAGCGGAGTGCCTATTAGACAAATGCCTACTGCTCTATTTAAAATACATTTAAAAAAATATCTTGTAAATAAATGCTATTATACCATATCGGATTTCTTAAACGAACGCAATTAATTAATTGTATTTTTCTGCAATTACGACAGTTTTACAATTTGAATCTCAAATGTATAAAACCTAATCTGTACATTTTCTTCTTTTTTAAGTAGTATTACAAAAAAAAAAATTGTTTTGTTGTTTAGACTCAAATCTTTTGTGGTTATTTTAAACCAAATATGTTGTTTTTGTACGCCATTAATGGCAAAACATGCAGATCTAACTATTATTATAAGACCTTGCACATGTTATGATGTATACTCATGTTTTACAATAAAATATATTCTATTCTATTCTAATTAAAAGGCAGGAAAACTAAAGGAATCTTTCCGGATAAATATCGACTAACCCAAGCAGCACGCAAGCGTTTTCAACATCAATATACCAGCCTATTTAGAACTAAAGGTTCTTTTAGAGACGTAAAAGTGACAAAAAATTATTGTCTTTGTAAGAGTGATTTATGAGTTATTATTATGTTACAGCTCAAACGGTATAATCTAAGTATTTTTTTAAGGGATACACGTAAGCTTAGAGTGCTTAAACAGAATATTAAAACTCTACTATACAACTTGTAAGTATTTTGTGACACTTCAATGATTGAAGTGTTGTGTTGCTTGTATAGGTGCTATAGGTTTTTATACAGGCTGTATTTTGCATGTGATTACTTACTTATTACAGCTCTAAGTGTTATTATAGTATTACTTGATACTTGTTTCTGTACAATGGTATGTATACAACACACATAACATCACGCCTGTAATCCCCGAAGGGTTAGGCAGAGGTGTACCTACCTAAAGTACACCCACATTTCGCCAGTTATCATATAACCTAAGTAGCACTGCTATCCACCACAACCCTTAAAAATACCAGAATACCTGTAGGCTTTACACAAAAATCAATCAAAATTATTTTTTCCCTTAAAATTTTCAAAGTTTTTTACTTTCAGTCCACTGTCATCGTGGTGACAATCGTGGTGGCAGTCAATGGCCACTGTTATAGTAGAAAGTTACAGTGACCTACCTCCTGCCTCTCTCCTTATCCCGGATCCTGGACCGAGGAGGCGTGGACCCGAGGAGATCAGCTTCGGATCCATCACCGGAGTCAGCCAGGAGATACCTGGATTGGCGCGGATTTCGGAACACCACATCTTTAGCGTCGCTGCAATAAAAGAGAAACGTGCTTCAGAATGTCATGCTGTGACCAACTTATCTATGCATTTACTGCTGTAGCTGTGAGGAAGTAGTCGGCTATCGAGACTTTACTGTAATAGTTAGACATTATAGCCTTGCGGACTTTGTGGGTAATAATGAGTACTATAAATATGTAGTACATTATTATATGTATCACCAATCGTTTTCGCAGCTCACGCCAAAAAATTACTTTAGGCAAATTTTTGATACCTTGTAATTTTCATAGATCTCTATTTTTTTTTTAATTAAATACAGCCCATGTTACTCGCTGATAATGTAGCTTTTCATTGGTGAAATAATTTTTTAAATCAGTTGAATAGATTTTGAGTTTATCCATTACAAATAAACAAAAAATGTAATCTTTTCTCTTTATAAATTCTTTTGATAATCCGACGAGACTCTCTGAACCCCGGTCTCATCAGTTAAGGTCGGCTCCTCATACTCGACCTTTGCCAGCAGCTGTCATGCTCTTATCTCATGAGGCTATACCGATAACACTGTTTATGTCCGTTTTATTACTAATTAGAATGTCGTGTAGAAGTTATATCGTAGTTAGATATGATTGTGTGATTATTGTGATTAATGATGGCTGTGAGGAAAACTTTTTAGGGATTTTTTGCATTGCCAAAGAGTTAGTGTGATTGCTGGGCTCTGAGGCTAATAACAGCTCCGGAATATCTAAGAGGGTATTGCAAGAAGCCTTTTCCATTGATAATAGGCACTTCCAGTTTCTACCCGGAACCAGAAAACGCAGGCGTCATGCACGTGTCGGTTTATTCTGTGTAGGTCGTTGAGTTGTTACGCGAAAGGATAGAATAAGAAATAAGAGGAAGTTTGCTGTCGGGAAATCGGTTGTCAAGGTGTGTGATGCGGAGGAATGAGGAAAATGTCGCGAGGAAAGTCTTGAGTATGAATGTGGGCGACTATAAGAGTAGGGAAAGACCAAAAACTGGCCATGTGCATGTTGGACCACGCACAATTATCCCAAAACAAACTTAACATTGTAGTTGAAAAACATGTTCTCCCATACATCGATATACGTCGAAGTCAATTCTCCAACTGCAAATTTAAGTTGGTCGACTATTACTCGTTAACCTGTAAAGCCTACTTACCTGTGATAGTTTTCCTTTTAATTTCGTTATATTTATACTACTGCCATGAATTTTTTCACATATCCAAAACCAACCATTTAGCTGGCAGCGGGGGGGGGGGGGACACTTGACCCTAACAAAAAATAGTAAGTAAGTAAGTAGGTAATTATTTATTTGTTAGAATATTGTTGTTATAAAGGTGTTACACGTAATATGATGTCCATAATGTTCTGCTGTTTCCAGCGTACAAATATTTCAAATCATTGAAATTAGGAGTATTAGAACAATAAATTATTATAGCATACAATGTCAAGGTCAAAGAAAACGTTAACTACTATCAAATACAATGTCAGGGTTATTAATTATAATGTCAAGAATTATTAATTATACCTAATGTAGAAAATTATTCAATACAATGTCATAAAAAATGAAATTCCATTCAATTATTAGGCGGACAAAGGCAAGTCGTCGTCTAATTTAAATTTAGAATCAAATTTTTCATTTAAAAACTCATTTGTTGAGTAATAACACTTATGCAATAGGATTCAGATTCAGATTCTTTATTTATTAACATAGGTGGTTACAAACAGGTGTTACATTTTCATATGCGCTCTATGTTTTACCATTTGGTGTACAAATATGATGATCAATTTTACATTTAATTATTAATTATCTACGTGCAACAAATACTATTATCAATTAAAATTATAAAAAACAAGAATCCTAAAGTGTAAGCGATGCATAAATATTTTTAAATTGTCAACAATAAAAATTAAGAAATAACAACAATAAAAACATCAGGAAAAAAAAAAAAAAAAAATTTTTTAGAAAATAATGTCAATCATAAAATTTAAAATTAGTACAGAAATGTCAAAACAATTATTAAACCAATAAACTATCCCTTCAATGTCAACAATTAAATATAAGGTAGCACATAGATGTTAAATGTCAATAAAATGTATTATGATTGCAATGTCTATTAGTAAAAATAAATAAATAGGTACAGTAATGTCAAAATAGATGACCTAATACTTATTATCTATAGGAGGCGTTATAGAACTGTCGTCCAAATAGTCCTTTATGGAGTAGTAACATTTATCAATTAATATTTTCATAAGCTCTTTTTTGAATTTGTCCAGGTTTAACGATTTTAAACCGACGACAGACGAAGGAAGTTAAATAATTTCGTTTTTTTTGCCATGAAGCTAAGACTTTTAAAAACATTAGGTAATTTATTATAAATACTAATTGCCATACAATAAACATTATTGGAAAATAGTTTAATTCTTTGTTGGGCTACACATAATTTGTGGATATTTCGACTTTTTTTTTTAACAACATCGTTATTACTTGAAATAAAGCCATGTTTTTACGTACAAAGATACAGAGTTCGAATATATATTTAATAAAGATGGTAGTGGTAATATTATTATTTTTTTTAAAGTGGGACACAGTTTTTAATGGTAGGGGCTTTAGTGATTGATCGAATACATTTTTTTGGGGCTCGGAATGCTTTAATAGTATCAATAGAATTTAAAGCTTAATTTTACGCAAACTTATCCCTGAATTGAAAAATGGTTTTCACAGACCCACAATATTTTTAAACAGCCTATCCAAAGATACCCCATACTATGGGATAGACGAGAAAAAAAAATACCATCCCCACTTTACGTGCAAGGAAGGTCTCTAAAAAAATTTTTTTTAATGTTTTTGTTTACGACTTTGTCGGCGTGATTAATATCTATACCCATGCCATATTACAGCTTTCTAGTACTAATAGTCTCTGAGCTAAGCTGGGGACAGACGGACGGCCGGACAGACAGACAGACGGACATGGCAAAACTATAAGGGTTCCTTGTTGACTACGGAACCTTAAAAAAACGATGGATGAACTATATGAAAGATGACATAGCTAGAAAAGGAGTGACTACAGAGTAGTACCGAGTTGACGACAAATACAGATGTATTGAAGAAAAACACAAATGTTGCGACAAGCCCAAATAAATTGGCATAACGGCAAGAGAATAAAATTATGAGCATGTTGAGTTGTGGCTGTAGAAAACTTGGCCTCTTCATTTATCAGCTCAGAATCTTAAGTTGCTTATCTGATACCAGGCGCCTTTCTGTTCACTTCACACTTCAAAGATGCAAAAAGTCCTAATTGTTTACACATTGTCCTTGTTTATCAATCAGTAAGCCCGCCGTTTAGTCTGCCTGGGTTATTCCGAGAACACTTTCGTGTGGGAAACTTTCTATTTCACCTAGCGACGCGTGCGCAGCTCAAATGCCGACACGTATTACGAGGTGGATATTGGATGAACTGTTGTTTTTAGACTAGATTAAGATGGCACGAGGACAGTATAATACCGCATGCCAATAGTGAAACAGGCGCCCGAAAGCACAGCTACTTATATCGCGCGTTTTACCGATCTGAGATCTCCCTAAATACACTTAGATTCATAAACAAGATGCCTTTACATGTGGGAACCTGCTGAGGGTTTCCCCTGATTGGTTTTAATTTTGTGAGCACCCTGTATGCGCCCCAGGACTTACCTATTTGTGCTATTTCATCAATAAAAGGTGGCTGGGACAGACTGGATGCGGAAAGCGGAGGACAGGGTGTTGTGGCGCAGCCTGGGAGAGGCCTATGTCCAGCAGCGGACTGCTATAGGCTGAGTTGATTGATTGATTGATCAATAAAACTCCAGGTTTTCAAAGTTGTGTCAATGTCCTGGCCCTGGCACCCTAAGTCCTTGATGTAGGTACCTACATGGCCGCCCAACCTTGATGACGGAAATTATGATGTTCCTATTATCATTAAACAAGTATCGTATTTGAACCGTGACGTTACTTCCACGTTTAGCCTTAAGAATCACTTAAATAACATCATGGTCATGCATGGCCATGCCCATCATCATCACTCATGTAAAGAGTGGATGCCAAGGCACTACTTTGCTGTTTAATAGTGACCATCATAACATTCATAACTCCAATTTACTGAAATTTAATTACTTAGTGAGAAAACGTGATAGTAAGTGCTTAGAAACTTTGACCAATCCGCACTGGGCCCGCCTGGTGGATCACAGCCCACTCATTCTCACAGAGAGGAGGCCTGTGGAGCAGTGGCAACATTATAGGCTGATTATGTTATGTTAGTGAGAAAAGCCATGTTTGACATGTAACTAGGTATAAGTACTACCGAACAACATAACTGCCGCTATTTCAACCAGCATCTGCCAACAATAGTATTTTTTGTACTCATTTTATACGACCTTCGCATCAAAATAAAATACAGACGCAAATTCTTGTTGTTAGAATTCGATCTGCGTAAAACATGGCCACCATGACTTGACTTAATTGCACAAATTCTGGGGAATTATCACTAAGCACTTAGCAGATAAACATGAGATGTGATCTCTCTGGTAGTTTCTGGATACAAGCTAAAGATTGTACGGGACTATACCAGGGCTTTCAGGACTAAGATGAGTTGCTCCCATTGTTCAAGGGATCCCAAATATACATGTCGATTTTGTCGGTATTAGATATAGTAAACGATACGCAAATTTTGCGATGGATGCTCAGTATTGGGATAATAGCAAGCTCGTTAGCAGCTTTAACCCTGGCGTTGATAAATTGGTGATAGATAGTGTAGACGCAGATTTGACGCAAACGAAGGCTTTACAGCGCGAGTCTCCAACTCCCGAATACTTAACTAGAAGGACCTACTTCTACTAGAGAAGGTACTGGTATCTTACTGAGGCAATATCATACGGTAGAAATATAGAGCATTTAATAAACAAAACTAGAGCAGAAATAATGAATCCTACATTTAGAATCAATATAGAAAAACATCAAAATCTATACATGTATACAAATAAAATAGTAACGTAGAATTTTTGTCCGTTTGACTGGATGTAGGTGTTCCAGATTGGCGCAAAAACGGCTCAACGGATTTGGATGAAAGGACAATGCCCAGGAACAGTACTGTTGAGAAATGTCTCGTGTCTCAAAAAGTTTAACAGCATGAACTAGCTAAAATAAAATAATATATTTTAAATATGACTTAATTATGATTTATAATGGGACAGTTTTTTGAGCAATAATTAGTACTTTTATGTTTCCGACTAAAGTACGCCATTGTTTACTATCGCCTGTCAATAGTAGGGTTGTCCATTTTTTCTATTTCGTGTAATATGCCTACCTGCTTACAAAAATATAATGATATCGATTCATTATTGATTGTTCGATTTATTATTGCGTTAGTAGTATGTTATTATTAAGTGCGTTATTAGTAAGTTAAATAACTATTTATGTAAAAAAAAGCTGTATACAATATTTTTAAATATCGATAAATATCTCTCAAAGTAAAATAAATAAATCAGTTTCTACCTCTACTCCACAGTTTACTACCCCACAGAACTAGACATTAGGTAGTAGGTACATTATCTATCTTTTCATTGAAAATGATACGAGATAGTGTGCGGTGAGGTAGGTATTTGGTTGGTATGGTTATTAGCTTTGGTTGATTGGTTTAAATCGGAATAGTTTGAAACGTCTAATCATACTAATTCCAAAAAATTAAAAACAGATTGATATCTTTATTGTTTTTAGTCAACATGGGTGACATTGACTAAAAAAAATAAAGATATTAATCTGCATTAATCTCTAATACGCATTAAGGCTCTTACAGACTCACGCTAAATCGCGGGCGCGACGCGACACTAGTAGCACAATTTCTATGTCGCTGCCTGTCGCGCCCGCGATATCGCGTGAGTCTGTAAGAGCCTTTTATGATTGTTATTTTTTTAATGTTGCGAATCGATACGTTTGCTTTTCTTCCTATAATAAGCATAAAGAAGCCTAAAATAAGTACTCAACGTAATAACAGAGTTCTAAATCACATGTACTTGGTATAGGTACAGGTATTTGTAAATACTGGTAGTTGTCAACCGCGGTATGGCACCTAGTTGTATTCGTGAAATACCACTGATTTGCGGAAATCGTTTAAAAGTCGAATGTATTAGAATCATTTAACAGCACGGGTACAACCTTGTTTGACATTTACTGCCCGTCTGTCATATTTTTGCAATATGTCAACATTGTCAAGTTAACCATTATGTTTTTTCTGCTGGTTTTGGTACGTTGTGCGTCGAGTTTCAGCCTTTTAATTCCTCCGTTACTGCTGCTAACCCATTGAAGATAAACATTCTTCCTACGCCGCTGCACCTTGTGTGTTGTATATTACTCAAAATAGTACTGTTTGTGTTATGATACATTGAACATGGCGAGTGCGACTGTGGAGCGATGTCTCAACTGTCTCTATTTTAATAAATAAAGACGAAAATGTAAGAGATACATTAGCCGCTATAGTGGAATATTATTGTTCTTGCCTTGTAGGAAAAATAACTGTGTGCATGTAATGTGCATAGTGTGGTATCTGAGTAGTAACGTTATAACAATGTTAGTGTTCCAGCTCCATTTTTGGATAATATATTTTTCGTAGAATAAAATAAAGGTTTAAGGAATAATCATTATTTCATTCATTATACCTAGTGTAGCTGTTTTCCATTCCTTCCTACATACATAGACCATTTCATGATACGTACTACAATCTATGAGTTGAGTAGGATCTAGATATAACCAAATAATGATTGCTTCCATACTTTTCATTTGAATGAAACGCGGGTATAAGATTTGGAAGCACGAAGGTGCTCAAAATCTAAATCGGTAAGACTTGGTGAGGTGGTCACAGGTGGTCACCAGTAACTGGCCACCTGACATACCTGAACCGCTACATATTTTACACAAATGTACTTCAAAGGCACAAAGCTAACTCGTAAACCCATTCAGATCCTTTTAAATAGCTTTTTTCGATTAATTTTGTGGTCGAACATAACCTCAAAATAATAATTTAATTTTTCTAAATATCTCGGTAATGCCATTATAGTTTGTGTTGAATTTTTTGAGGATGTATTTAGACATGTCATCGAGTATTTTAAAAATGATTTGATGAAGACACAACAATGTTAAATTAGTACATTTGTCCATAGTGCCGTGGGCAATCTCCTTTGGCACACAGATAGTTTAATACTTACTCAATACTTTATTGCTTATAATTATTTATTATTATCATATTATTGTTTATAACGTGGATTAACACAAAGTGTACTTTTAATCCTGGTTGTACGTCCCCGTGAGATATTTTCCGACATCCACGCGAGCATAACCGCGGCCATAAGCTAGTCAACAATATTTATGGTGTCCGCAGAAAGCTACCTAATTCCCATCACGATCAATGTCATTACGATAAGTAATCAATCAATGAGTAGTCGTTTACTTTAGAGCTGTTAGCTGTTCAAAGTTCAAACTGACACATCGGTCAACCACATATCAGATTACAGCATAAAAAAACTTCTTTAGTTCTTTATTTTCGTTTTTATCCACCGATTCCGAAATTAAAGTTAAATATTCACTTTTTACTGTTTTTTTTTAAGTCGGTTGTTGCTTTTGTAAAAAGTTTTTTTTTTTTTCTTTTTCTTTTTGGCTTCGCACGGTTTGTGCATTCAGCCAGTGTCATGTAAAATTAGGTAACAAGTACAAAGTTATTAAATAATTATGAAATGAACTCTCACTCAATGCATGATAAAGATGATTGATGATATCCCGCCCCGCTCCCCTTGAGTTTAAGTAAAGACGCGGCACTTTACTGAAACCTCGCGCGGACTTCTTGAGAGAACTTAAAGTGATGTTGCACTGTTTTGTTTCATTTGCCTACATTAATGCAGCTTCACGAACACTTAATGGTTAATAATCCACCACTATTACACATTAATATTCGGCTAAACACAAATTTTTGAAAATAAAACAAAACTGCTAACATGACGCTTCACTTTCCCGCCAAGAAGTGTAAAAAGTTTATTTTTCTCTTTTTAGTTGTGGTACTTACCCCACCAATCCAACCAATTCGTATACAAGTACTTATGATGTAAACAACAGTGACGGAAAGTTTTCTAACATCATCAACCGAGTACACCGTATACCGAGTGGATTAGGTAAATACGTATTATTGAAGCTAACTGAAAACTACCCAAGCAAAATTGATAAAATTTATACGGGACCGCGCAAGCTTCCTCTACCAAATTAAAGAATTATAAAAATCGGTTCATAAACAAACAATTTATGCCCGAATATATAATACATATTTAAACATATAGTATATTGAAAAGGTCCTCCTTTTTCTGAAATCGGTTAAAAATCATTTATAGCCAGTGCATCATAATAAGCCCAAACATGGCTAGGATACATTGTTTTATTACGGAGTTCCAGAGCATACCTTCCGGCTTTCATCAGATTAGTTTGATGCTACCATTTTGATCAGAACCATTTAAGTTTTTAAATTTGCTTCGTCATCGTCGCTTAACTATCTTAATCGAGATATTATCTTATCCCCACCCGTGAATACTTAGGTAGGTACTTATCGTTGAGGAGTTCCGGTGGCGATCTGTGGTCTTCTTCGTCAGTTCCACTTTACTAACTGATAATTACTGAATGCAAATGATTGACTTGTTTAATAAAATATCAAAATCACTATGTATATGTATCTATGCCTATAATATTTCAGTAGTTCCCTTAATTCCTCATGGATCCCATCATCAGAACTGGATTTTGATAAAACAGGACCAATCTGGATCGTTACAAATAAAAAAAATACTTTTCCAAATCGGTTTATAAACGACGGAGTTCTGAGGTACTTAACAATTTTTTTTTTTTTTTTTAAATACATCCGAATTGAGAAGTTTGAGAACCTCTTCCTTATTGCGAAGTCGGTTAAAAATGATGTTTCATCCAACTGTTTAAATGAGGCTGTTCTTCAGAGCCAGAAAGTAAAAGTTTTCAAAAAGGAAACCGGTCCAAAAACATGAAAAGATAAGCCGAAACGAATCTTAAATCGTAATTTATCGTAATAGGTAGGTACTACTAGACTCTTTGCTACTATTGTCCTTACTGCGCCTTATTTGGAACTCAAAACTTATCAGCAACAATGAGCAGGAAACCTACCAAAAACAGGCCTCTACCTCTTCACAGTCCCGTCCCCCTTAATTAAAGACCAAACAAATTGCCCTTTATTAGAATTCTATTTTTATGAACTGACGAAAATAAAATTTGTACTTGTACCTACGTAACATCACCAAAAAGTGGGGAAATCATCACAGGACTTTCCTATTACTTTATCAAGATTATCGTGCGTTCCATCAATAAAAATTTGCACTGTCAAGATTTCCAAATAAAGTCGGCAGTGTAGTTATTGAGTAACATCTATCCGTGTGCCTGGTTTAAATTCAACCTTCAAGCACTCGAATAGGTAGTACATCAATATTTGAAGTTATAAATACGCCATTACGGAAAATCCGAATGTAAGAAATGCCGAAGTGGCATTTGCCACAGCTGACCATTCTTGAGTGCAACAAAGGATTTTCGTCACAGCATATTAAAATGGCCCTTGCTTCGTCCGAAGACTCCATTGCGGCAGCATTGTGGGTCTTCCCCGACTTCGCAACAATTCATTATTGGAAATGAAAGTGAATGTGGGCTTTTAGTCAATTTAATTTAAAGAGACATTTGATAATTGTTCCTTCTAATTTTGGGTCCCCAGTATTGACCTGGTTTTGAGGGTGTCTAAGTACCGCTCAGGGTTTGATAAGACCTGTTTTAATAAGGTATTGAAAACTTGAACGTAACTTTCGGGACAACGAACTACAGACAAACAATCTTCCAACCATGAAATTCCGAGGGTTTTGTTTTGGGCATTTCGATCTGGTTAAATGCCAAGTGTAGAATATAATAAATAAGGGTTCGCGGTTTAGACAGCGAAATATGTAGTGCTCCATGGCTTTAAAATAGCACGATGAAGCACAGTCAGCTTCAAAAAGATCTACAATACATCGACAATAATTCATTTGATTGTCTACGATCTTTCTTCCATAGTATTGTAAAATACAAACAAACCTTCAAGCAATAAAAACTATATAGGTACATTCATTCATACATAATACTTGCGGCACATATGTTTAACCGCTAGGCCAGTGGCTGTGTAGCAGACTAGCAGTCAAAAGGATTTCATCTTATTAGATGAACTTAGAACAGGAAGAAGACACTAGGGCTTGTTTCACAATCGGTATTGGGATAGGCATATTCAATCTTCGAAATTGATTCAAAAATGATCCAGAATTTCATGAATAGAATAGAATAGAATATTTATTTGCCAGAAACATGGTATGTTTAAAAAAGGTGTTCATGAAATCATTTGGAGGTGATGAAACAAATTGTTCAGATATAAAAAAAAATACATTCAAGTATGTTTCAAATATCATTGTTGGTGTGACAAATATAAAGAAACATTTACGGTTAGAGTTTTAAATATTTGTAGGAATTTATAATTTAGAAGATTAACATGGAGTTACATTATGTAAGTACAGTAAACTGAAACTGTGCAGAAAATATACACGCAGTGCTTAAAAAAAAACAAAACTCGGAACTCACAACATTATGAATAATAAAAAAAAAAGCAATTCTTCATCAAAATAAATACAAAGTCACAAACACGACTAGATGCATTTGTTTGTTTTCTCATTTATTATCACATTATGGTGAATCACATGCGTAGGTTAAAACGTAACATGATAACAATGTTTGGCGCAAACTGATAACTATAATCTATGCTTTAACAGGCATTGAATGTCCATGAAATAGCTATGCAATGTTAAGTGGTCCTATAAAGGCAATCAGGTAATAAATTAGAAGTATTAGCTTTTGATGTGTAGTGGAAAGTAATATGATTGGACATTGCTCATGTATCAAGTTTTTTCAGATAGCAGTTTTATATTCAATGGAAAAAAATCTGATGGTCATGTTCTGAGATGGTTTTCTTTTAATATGGGCTGTATTACCTACCTGTCTATTAAAGAATTCATGTGAATTCAAATTATTCTTTACTAACTATAGCTAAAATAATAATAGAGAAGTATGGAATAAAAGAGATGTTGCGGCAAACCCATATGAATTGGAATAAGGGTGGGAGAATGATGAACAGCCACAATAACCATAGATATGCTTGGTATTACTAAAGGTGGTACACAATAGTATCGTACTAAGCTGTAATCTTGGTCTATGCTAGTCATGCTAGTGTGTGATGTAAGATGACTAATGTGAGAGTGTGGTGATCCAAGTCAGAAACCATAGATAACTTTAAATTATAAAATAACATGGCAGAGGTGAACCTTAGTACACCCATATGTCGCCAGTTATGTTGAAGTCCAATCCCAGTTAAAGATATTCATATTTTTACCCACAAGCTTGTTCAACTTCTGACAAGTTTCTTATCTCTACTATAATTTACTAGCTAGCTAGGTAATCTCGTCTCCCTGTGGCTGTGAATGAGATTAGCTCATACCTTTGGCGTAATACATTATGTGCGATATGTGAAAAAAAACATTCACATGCATTGTCTGTCTGCATTGACATTCAACAACGATGAATCATTAAGTCAATAATCAAATCAATCTGCCACGCCTTTTCTGAACTATTTTTGGGTTGGCTTCCAGACTAACTGGATGCTGCTAAATATCAGTATTTTACATGGAGTGCCTGTCTATCTGACCTCCACAACCCAGTTACTGGGTACCCTTGGTAAGACGGGTTGTCAGACTTTTGGGCTCCTGACCACCTGTAACGTCTGTCAAAGATCTATGAATGACCGCCAGGTATTACCACAAAACTTAACTTAGGTGTCTTGGAGATTAAGATACATGACTTAACTGGGTGAGTTATTGGTGCTGCTTGTGGGGAGTACTAAACTAAAATGCCATTATTGTTATTTTTCATAATTTGAATTACTTTAAAGATACAACCACCTGCACCCGAATTGTTGCATAACACACTATCTAAGTATCACAATTTGAATAATTTTAAAGTATATTACTAATCCATTGCTGAAAAATTTGTCTGCTCAAATCAAATCAAATCAAAATATTTATTTGCTAGAATATTAGTTACAGTAAATTTGTTTCAGCATATCCTGCCATAACATGGCGTGCAAATGAATTCACAACCAGCGATGTCAATTAATTTAACTTACAAATTACAGGTTCTATTGACTTGTCTTATAAATAGTCCTTAATGGTATAATATCTTTTAAATAGTAATGAAATGAAATGAAATGAAATGAAATCGTTTATTCTGTAAATAGGATATCGGAATCACTTTTACACGTCATATTAAAAAGTAAAAAATAAGCTAGATGTAGTCGACATTTCCTATCTGACTACCCGTGAGAAGAAATGGCGAAACAAACTCAGGGGTCAAAGTCTCTTTTAAAGTCCAGACATAATCTTGGTCAGATCATGTGAGGACCATGTAGATCTGTGTCTGAAATGGTCTTTTGAGGAAAGAACCACACAATTTTGAGTGGACCTGTCCAATCAGTGCAAGCATTTGTCGTAATCGTGCAGCTCGACTCAAGACTTAAGGAGCTCAACGACTCGACGAACAATACCAAAGAAAGTACATTTGGGTAGGCCTCATAAAGTGCTCAAAATGCCAGACCACCATTAAAACTGAGAAAAAGCATAAAATAATAGGAAAATATTTAAAGAAAAAAAAAAAAATGACCCACATAGTGCTCACATTCACAATAAATTAAAGCAGTAAATATAATACTTTTCAAAGTAAACATTAATGTAATATTGTATATAATATTCTGCAATGTCAATATTTATATAAAATCATGCATAATAACATTAAATGTCAAGTTTTCCAGTTTGAAAAGTATTTTTTTAAACATTGTCAGCGGTAAGTTTTGGAAACTATTTGGTAAATGATTGTAAATAATAATAGACATGCAGTAGACATTTTTCTTAAATAATTTTAGTTTTATTGGTGGCAGCCGAAGTCTATCTTTATGCCGTGTTCGGCTATTTGGCCTGTCCGTGCTTGTTTCAAATAAATTGTAGTTCCTCTTAACAAAAATACATAGTTCAAAGATATATAAACATGGCAAAGGTAGAATGTTAAGTTTTTGAAATAGTGGCTTACAGCTGTCTAAAGAATGAGCACCACAAATTGCTCAGATACATGTTTTTTGAGCTTTAAAGACTCTGTCAAGATCTACTGAGTTACCCCATATTACAATGCCGTATCTAAGAACGGATGATACATAACCATGGTAAACCAGCATTGCAGTATCACAGTTTACTGTTTGTCTGATTCTTTTCAAGGCATATATAAAGCGATCTATTTTTGTCAGAATTTTGTCAATGTGCGTTTTCCAGTTGCAATGTTTATCGACCGTTATACCTAAGAATACACAATTATCGACCGTGGTCAATTGAGAATCTTTATAATGAATGTCTAGTTTATTTATGTTTGCGTTGTATGTCTGAAATTGTATTATGTTTTAGTGATATTTATTTTTAAGTTATTTTTTCTATTATTATTGCATTATCCAGAGCTTGGACGATTTCATTTTCTAAATTTTTGTCATTGTCACTCTTAATCATTATAGTAGTGTCATCAGCGAATAGTATGCAGTCTTTGCCTATCGCCTCTGGAATGTTGTTGATGTAGACTAGAAAAAGTAGTAAACAACGTAAATAACACAATGAATGTTGTTGAACTGCCCAAATGAAATCCGTTGGTACTGATAGTGTTACGCAATTAACCCGCTGTATTTAAAACACAATGAATTTACTTATTACCCAGGTAAAGAAACAAGGAAAACGAATTATATTGTATTGTTTACTATTAAGTACATACAAAAGCAATCCTTGACTTGCCTTTCCTCGGATGTGAATTAATATGTGGTAATGTGTTATATGTATTATGGACATATATTACTTTAGCATACAGTGTGATAGTATCGAGCAGTTGTACACTCAATTATAACAGATATGAAGCTCAATTAATATTCATGTACGATCTAATGAAGTATAATTATATAGCTAATATAGCCTGCTATATTATATATAATCTGTTTTATTTAGTGTAGGTATTAATACCTACTTATCAGATAATAGAATGGGAGGTTCATCAAAATATCCTGTCAATTAATTTCCGATATAACGAGCATCTAAAGTCGGAGCCAGTGCGGTGCATTATCACAGAAACGATAATCCAATTATTTATTAACACTTACAAATCATCGTCGGAGCTGCCAGAACAGTAATTTATTGGGAAACCCATGCCCTTCTTCCAGTCCTGGTCTGTTGAGTTATCCATTTTGAAAGAATCCCGGAAACTTGTTTATCCAGACAGAAACACGATTCCCGCTTCACCAAAACAAAGTCACTTTACCACTACACAAAAAAACCATAATCACCCACGGAATTTGCACAACACTACCTAGATATGAAATTTAAAGTAAATGTCATGTTTCGACTTTAGTTTCGTTAGGTATTAACCGGTGTCCGGTATTTCAATAAAAATAAGTCCACAGAAACAAAACACCCACGTCTTAACATTTATCACGCGACTGACAGGACCAATGTTGCCAGATGTCGCGTGCTTCAATTCGCCAAAAAAATTCCCAAGTAGCCTAAAGTCGCCTATTTTTTTTCTGTAAAGTAGCCCAATTTCTCTGAAATAAAAGCATAAATATTTTTTTAAAGAATTTCATAACACAGTTGCTAGAATTAATGGAAAAAATGGCTGAAAATATAAATGAACCATTTTGTAGGTAGCTACTTAATTTAAGAAATTGTTTTTTTTCATTCGTCCCTGTAGGTATCGTTTGTTATATTTTCCGCGTTTTCCCATTTTGATATCATTGCAACCTGACCAATATACACTCAAATCACAAGAAAATCCTCTCAACGTATGCAGAAACTTTTATTTTAATAGATTTGTAGCGTATACAAAATCTATAATTTCTGTGTATTTGTATGCAATTGTACAATTATTAAAGGTAAACCATAATCCGCCGAAATCCACGAATGTGTACCATATATGTATACAGATATCATTCAACACTTTGCAAGCCAATGTCAACTTTATTTCCTTCGGTTTATAACATTTTTTTATATTACTCTGTTTAAAAGTGGTGATGTTCCGATTTTTAGTACCGGAAATTTTCACTGTTCGTTAGTTTCTGGATGGAGCCTAAAATCGCCATTTTTTTTTGTAGCCTAATAATTGGCGACCATTCACCGATCGTAAAAATTGGTCACCCCGACAGCCTTCCAAGTAGCCGAAATGGCGACAAGTCACCTAATCTGGCACCACTGGACAGGACAGAATGTTAAATGAAACAACTTTTTTTTTTCGTTGTAGCTTTGTGCGGTTTGCACATTTAGCCAGTGTCAAGTAAAATTAGGTAACAAGTACCTACAGAGTTTGTTTTTATAATCATGAAATTAATTATATTCAATGCATGATAGATGATATCCCCGTCCGCCCGCTCCCCTTCAGTTTCACTAAGGATGTGGCAGGCACTTTACTGAGACCTCACGCGGACTTCTTGAGAGAACTTGAAGTGATGTTGCACTGTATTGTTTAATTTGCCTACACTCCTCAAGACAGTATTCCCCGTAGGGTTGAGCAGAGGAGTAGGTATAGCACCTACTACATCTAGATTTAGCCAATAAAAGTCCCACGTAATAGGAGGCGAGCCTTTCAAGTAGGTAACTGAACTCTGATTTTTAATTTGCTAGACCAAAATGACAGCTACCAAGTATTTATCGTGTTATTAAAAAAAACCGGCCAAGTGCATGTCGAACCACGCACAATGAAGGGTTTATTCCCACTAAGGATAGTGGGGATTCATTTATCCTAAGAACAAGGCAATGGGCGTGTTTTAGGGCAAGTTATTTTTTTTAAGCTAGTAATTGCTGGATACATAATTTGATACTTGAGCAAAAATGTTGAAGGTGTCTTCAGTCATTCGTAGAAAGTTTTTTAATTGCACGGGATATTCGCTTTGGAGTTTTCTTAATAATTGGTTTTCAAGACCTTTACCATTAGGTCAGCATCATTCTCCTGCCCTTATCCCAATTGTTTTGGAGTCGGCGCAACATGTTCCTTTTTTCCATACTTCCCTATTAGTCGTCATCTCGGTAGTCACCCCTTTCTAGCCATATCATCCTTCACACAGTTCATCCATCGTTTCTTTGGTCTTCCCCTACTCGTATAGCCATCGACATGCATACTCAAAACTTTCCTCACGCATTTTCCTCATTCCTCCGCATCACATGCCTATACCATGACAACCGATCTCTGCACAACTTTTCAATAACCAATGCCACTTTCAGACTTCGTCTTATGTACTAATTTCTTATTCTATCCATTCGTGTCACACCACACATTCCTCTTAAAATTCTCATCTCAGCTACATGCAATTGCCTTTCATTCATCCCTTTTGTGGCCCAACATTCTGATCCATACAAGACAGCAGGTCTAACCATTGTTGTATATATCTTCCCCTTAAGTTTAAGAGGAATGCGGGAATCATAATCATAAAATTATTTATTTCTCCTCACAATGACAAGCTTCATCTAGGTTTAACATAATTGTTTGTTTTTTTTAGCAATGTGAGGAGCTGGTGTCTGAGTTAGGCGTGAAGTGCCTGTATTACAAATCACCAGGTCCCCACCACATGGAAGAACAGAAAGTTTTACTTAAAAAATATGAAATTACATCTAACGTTACAGTTATGGAGACTAAAAACTAAAGTTATTATAATTTTGGGGGTAGAAATTAAAAAGAAACTATAAAAAAAATGTTAATCAGGGCGCCTATATCTGTGTGTATGTGTTTGTCTATGAGAGTGTATAATGTTAGTTTTTTTGTGTTGAGTGTCAGGTGTAGTGTGCCGATGTGTACGTGAAAGGGATTTGGTGCAAGTTATAAACTTATATCGTGCCAATTTAATTTGGATGAAGTAGACTTTCTGTAACAATATAATCCATTTTTTTTAACCAGCACGAAACCAAAGACTTGCATTTGGGTTTTGGCAAGGGATATAGCGTTAAGGCTCGATTTATCTTATGGTATAAATTTGGACCCTGGTAGCAGAAAAACCTATGTGCAAACTTAGTATTGAATGACAATGAAGAACAGACTATATGTTTGCGACGTTTGTTTCTGATTCTTTCTGGTTCAAAAGTTGTTAGGGCACGTTGTTTCATAACCGTTTTAAGGATGAAGAGCTGCCTCACAGTAAGTACCTCACATTTCGAGTAGAGATCGGTAGTTGGGTGATAAAAAGGGAGAAACAAACTAACCTTTAGGACTGCTCTTTGTGCTCTCTCAACTTTTATGAGATGAGTTTTAGGTACATGTGCCACCCCATGCGGTGATACAGTATTCAAGCTGAGACTGACAAAGAGCATAGTAGACCGATTTTATAACACATTTTGGTGCAGTATTTCTTAAGGCTTTAAATCACACTAATATTATAAAGGCGAAAGTTTGTGAGGATGTGTGTGTGTGTGTGTGTGTATGTTTGTTACTTCTTCACGCTTATACGGCCGGACCAATTTTGATAAAATTTTGTATGGAGGTAGCTGACACCCTGGATCAAGACAGGCTACTTTTTATACCGATATTTCCACGGGATCGACACTTACGCGGGTGAAACCGCGGGGCGCAGCTAGTATTACTATGAGTCTACGCACTCTCGCTGATAGAAGATTAATATGATCATACATTTTTAGATTTCTGTCAATAACTACTCCTAAGTACTTTGTAGATTCAGTATTATTAAGGTTGGGACACTGACAAATTGTGTCATTTTCATTTGGGCACGAATGGGAGTAACGAATGTAATTAAATCTCTCAATATTGTGCGAACAAACTTACATTTGCAGTTGGAATGAATTAGGGAACGTGTTTTTCTACTGGGATAAATTCATCCCTACTACGTAACCCTTCATTGTGCGTGGTCCGACACGCACTTAGCGGGTTTTTTTAACAACAACACAATAGACGCAGCTCGTATTTTTCTGCAGCTAGGCATTTTGTTTGATCGAATTTGTATGCAATATCTGTCGAAACGGTTCTACAAGATCTTGCAGGAAGTTCTACACAATTCCTAAAACCGACTTGCAAATAGAAAAATCGCAGTCAGTGGAAACAGTCGTCAATTGACTTCTCTGCAAGAAATTGCGGAAGTTACTTTGCCAGTGTGCACTTCGTTATAATAACCTTGAAAAGAAGAAAGATTTACCTTTGACTATGTTTAAAAAAAAGTTGACGCAATGGTTAAAAGAAAATTGTTTTTATGATTTAAACGAATTTATGTCATATCGTGCAGAAGGGCAAACTCAATGTTGATAAATTACACACCATATAATAATTAATTTAATGTTTAATATTATTGAATCGTGACTTACAAGGAATATGGACTTGGCGTTATATTTGTAATTTGACATTTTAGTAGATATTTTTTTTGTTTTGAATTATCATCTTTATATATATATATTTTTTTTTTTTTCGTTTTCTATTTTGTCGTTAATTAATGTATGTTCCTGAATTTTTTTTTTTTTCGCATTGTGTCAATTACCTTTTATTAATAAATTGAATGTTAATATGACATATTTGCACACCATATGTAATGGTAGAATGTAACTGGGCCACGATA
This sequence comes from Tiliacea citrago, assembly GCA_963921375.1. Lineage (NCBI taxonomy): Eukaryota > Metazoa > Arthropoda > Insecta > Lepidoptera > Noctuidae > Tiliacea > Tiliacea citrago. The sequence goes on along the minus strand of OY992790.1, from coordinate 26,671,527 downwards.
TTCTTAAGTTCTTGATTTGTACCTACATTCTAGCAAATAAATGAATTTGAATTTGAATTTGAGGTACGCCAACTTTAATAATGTTTAAATCGGAATAACAATCTTCGTGCCTTACTCGAAACATTTTATCTGTAATGTGTGATCCCAAGATATCGGAAAAACCATTGGACAATATTTATCTTAGCTTGTACGAGTATATCAAACTCTTATGCCAAACTCTATCAATACCTTGTGCTAAATCTAAAAATACGGTGGACCAGGCTTTTTTCTTCAAGCGTTCTCTCAATGATGTTAGTAATTCCATGTAATTGGTCTATTGTGGACTGTTTCTCTCTGAAACCAAACTGATGGTCAGGGATCAAGTTTCTCTCGTTTGTAATTTTTGTCAAGTTTGTCTCGGTTTTAGGCGTTTTAGAAACTATTTTTCAAACAGCTTTGATAGTACAGGCAACAGGGAAATGGGTCTGTATGATGATGCTCCGTGAGGTGGCTTACGCAACTTTCTACGGCTTACGTGCTTTAACACGAATGTAGCATTGCTCTGGTTAGTTCGAGGGTGGCTTTACGCAGGAAATGTTTCAGGATTTGTCCCGTAATAAGGTCATATCCTGGGGATTTTTTCAAGTTAATGTTCTGAATTTCCATTTAAACTTCTTTCCACCCGGAAAGAAGTTTAATTAAATGGAAATTCAGAACATCAAAGAATTAAGCTTGTGAACTTGTTCACAAGCTTAATTCTTTGATCTTGCAGAATATTGGCAAACTGTAGGTTGTATAAAGAGTTGTCACTTGGCTGAAAGGTTTCTTTTAGGTGATGTGCAAATCTTAGAGCTTTTTGCTCATTACCTATGGCCCATTTTCCGTTACCATTTCTGATAGGGGTAATTGTATAATCGACCTTTGAGTAACTTTGTCGCTTTCCAAAGAGAGTATTGTGTAGTATGGTCGCTGGTTAACTGAAGTAGGTTAGTATTGAAAGCGTCATCTTCAAAGGCTTGCATATTTCTCTTTAATATTTTCGTAAGATTATTTAATTAAGTTGTATCTAACGGGAATCTAGTTTTCTGCCATTTTTTTCTTTGATTCCTTTTTTCAGATATTAGGTCTATTATCTCCTCTAAAAAATTTAGAGGAAATAATACCCAAAGTATTATTTCCTCTAAATTTTTTAATAAACTGTGGTGTATTGTTCCATGCACATAATTGGGTATTATTCCTAAACTTGTTTAGATACTTCAGAATCGAGGACGTTTGCTTTTTAACCGACTTCCTTAAAGGAGGATTATATGTTCGGCTGAATGTTATTTTTTATGTTTGTTCACGGAGTGCTCCGTCAATTGTAGACCGATTTTGAAAATTATTATTTTTTGTTTAAAAGGGTATGCTCCCTAGGTGGTCCCATTGTCACCAAGTCAGAATCTGATCCCATGGAAATCGAGGGCAATCCTCAAATTTTATAGGCACACCTATATCGATTATTTCAGTATTTTTTATAGTAACTCATGCATTTGCACTCGAAAAGCACCATTTGGTGAAGTGGAACTGATGATGAATTAGTACGCTGAGTAAGTAGGTGATATGGTCTTACTTTCCTGTTTCCCTAAGGATTCTTTTTTTTCTTGTGCTTTCAACCATTTTAATTCTCCTTGAAGGCCTTGTACTTGTTCCTGCATGCTTTGTATGTGACCATTCAGTTGACGCACCATTTTTTGCAGCTTTTCTCTGTCGATTTTCTCCTGAAAGTAACAGTCATCATACAACTGCTTTTCCAGGTCAGTTTTTATTTTAATAGACTGTTTTGCAGCCATTATTGTGTTTTAAGGCGAGTGTGACACCTTTACAAACAATTTTAATAAACACTTCATGACGATTTCCGCACTTGTAACTGGGTTATCGCGGTGGGGTGGCCCCGATAGATCGACGTACACCGCGACGACGGTGTTGTGATGCGTCTGCAAAATACTCCGCGTGCGCGATCGGTACATCCATTCACAATAGTAGTTAAACACTTAGTAATTCACAGTTAGACATGTTCAAATGAAAATTTAACATATTATCCGAAACGAGCTGCAAATATTTTCGAGTTCGCTTCGTTCTATGTCACTCGGGATGATGTAAAAATTATAACACACACATGTAAATCTGTTCAGGCAGTTACAAGTTATGGTGGAACAAAGAAACTCACATAGATTCCACATACATGAAAACATAGGTAGGTACATAAATACATGACATACATTACATGAACCCTAAACACATTACACTTCTTTTTTGAGCAGTCGTGTAAAAACTAAAAACACGACAGCCCTGCCAAAAAACGAACGAACTAAAAACTAAACAGATAAACACATTGCTTCAACATTTTTAAGCCGTGACATTTAATTCATGTTAATATTTGCCCTGATAATGCCGTATGTTGGATGTTCTCGTTTTCCTCTGGTATAGAAATCTTGATGTATGGAAGTACCTCGTTACCTTTTTTTCAACCCACTTAAAGTGTCACTAATGTCTAACATCGTCACGATGTTTTTGCTAAGCACTGTTTCTTATAATAATTAAATTCTTTATTGAGAGTAACTCATGAGACTCATACAGTGGTAGCAACAATAAAATAAACTTACGACTATGTTACTGATACAATTTTCAAAAACACACAACAACATAATCACTGCTGCAGCTGAAATACTGGAGCAACGACTTACAATACTGCAGTCCAGCCTGTCAGCAATAACTCCCAGGATGCTCGCACCCTGCGCACCAAGGACGCACATCTTTTACGCATTAATGCATAAAAGCAATCAACACGTAATTCCGCAAACATCCCTAATGCGCTACAGAAGCGAGGCAGCCCCATCAACAGCCTGACAGCATTATTAGACTGCACGCGAAGGGCACTGTACGATCTCATCGTAAAATGTACCCAGCAGAGGCCACAGGTGTAAAATGTAGAACAAAAGGCTTTTCTTAAGCTCCATTACCTTTTGGTATAATGATGTGAATCGTCACTTATCCTTCTTTACCCATTTAAGTTATTCTGCAGTCATGTGACTTATGCCCTAGTACCTCTTGTTATGAGGTTATCAAATTTAGCTAAGTCTTCTATACCTACTCTTCGTTTTTTTCTGTGCAGATAAAACTTACGCCGAATTAAGGTCACAGCTCATTAGAGCCACCCGGCACCAACTCCGCAGCGCCTCGCCTTCTGCGGCTAGTATTCTTTATATGGACTTGTATGGGTATGCGCTCACTATATCAACTTCGTAGCGTCACCGGATCGCCTCGGTCGCACGCGCGGACGGCGGGTGGACCACTCGGTGACAACTGCTGCTCGCACGTTTGCCTTGCGTTGACTGCGCGTTGCCAACGCGCGGGTCCCGAGTGGACCGCGCGCTGCCCGCGAATTGTACCAATAAGCAATTGCACCCAATAAGCTTTCTTTTTTTTGTTGCGTCTTTCATTTTCTTCTTCATCAAGCGCGACAGCTATGAGTGCCAATTCACGGTTTGTAAAATTTGACATTACGAAACACACGTGTAGACCTAGTGCCAATTGTTCACAGACTACTCGAAAATTCGTGGACCAAGCGACGTCCACTCGCTGACCGCGCGCCGTTTATTGGTGATAACGCGGCGTCCACCCGTGGACCACCTGTTGACAACGAGTGTACGCCGTGCGACGAGGCGGTGTGGGTGGCTCTAATGAGCCGTGACCTTTACCTCATAAGGAAAATAAGATCAATTGATTTAGGCGTCATAAAAACAACGTCGAAACAAATAAGTGAAAGATCTTTTATTTTTCTTGATTCTAGAGCGGTTTCCATCTTCACGATAAGACAATTAATAATAAAAAAGTTATGTCTTGTTTTCTGCAGTTTCAAACTTTAAACTGCTTCTTGAACAATTTGGTTTTTGTTGCAACCTTTCAACCGTCGATACCAATTTTTATCTTTTCATTCGCCACTAATCAACTACCAATGGAAAGCGATTTTTATAACATTATAATCATTACTTTTTGAAATAACCCAGACACAGTTACCTTTATTACGTGTTAATATCTTAATAATAATTACAGTTATCACATAAATTCTTTAGTACCATTTGGCGTCAATAGATGTCGTTACGTGTATTCATTACATACATTACGTAATGAAAAGTACTTCTTGAACACTTTAAATTCATCTATCTTTTGATTGATTGGAGCGATTGTGATGAAACAAAAGTTAAATATAACTCTACTACTATTTAAGTTTATAAGTTAACCAAATTGGTTTTGTAAGTAAGTAAGTAAATCATTTATTTGCGTAAAACATAGTATTATCATTAGAGTAGATGTTTCGCTAAGATAAAACATAGCATGCAAAAATTTCTGTTTTAACAAATGAGCAAGGAATCAACATCCACAAAATCTTTTAAACTGTAAAAATTACATTCATTAAGCCACTTGTGTAATTCAATCTTTAATTTCCTCGAGTTTAATACCTTAAAGCGACTTGGCATTTTGTTATAAATGCGTACGCACATTGCTAGGCAGTTTTTGTTGTATTTGGCAAGTCTCGGCAGATCACTTAATACCAGTTTATAAGGATCTCGTCTGTTTCTAGGATTAATATCGTTTGCTGACTTAAATAAATCTTTATTCTTAGCTACAAACACACATACCTCATATATATCTAGCGGTAGCAGACCAAACCTCTTGAACATTGGTTGACATGAGTCATCAGGTTGAAGTCCACATATTGCTCTGATGCACTTTTTTGTGCGATAAATGCTCTATCCGTATTGGTACCATTGCCCCACATTACGAGACCATATCGCAGTAGCGATTAAACATAGGCGTAGTATGACATAATGGCATTTTTTATGTTCGTTATATTTTAACTTGCTTCAGTGCATATACAAATTTATTAATTCTAGTGCTTATATTATCTACATGTTCTTTCCAGTTAATATCTTTATCTATTATTACGCCTAAAAACCTTCTATGGGTTACCTCTTCGATTTTATTTATATTAAGTTTGATATCGTTTTTATTATTATTTGATTGATTAAATTGAATGTAGACCGATTTATCTAAATTTATTTTTAAATTATTCATGTCAAGCCAAAACAGTAATGTTTGTGCTTTTTACGTGATGATGTAATAACAACTTAATCTCTCAAATACAAACAGACAAACAGACAAAAATTCCAAAATGGTAGAAATGGCATCTGTTGGTTATTCTTTAACACCCAAACTATTTTTTTAAATATTTTCATTGTACAGAAACGCCTCGTTTACAGATTTATTATATGTATATAAATAATAATTTTATAAGATAAGATATAGAAAAGATAGATTATTATCGGTAAATATATAGGTAATATCACGCCTGTATTTCCCATGTAGGTAATCCGTAGACGTGTAGGTTCTACCCATGTTATAGGGCGCGATGAATGAAAGGCTGATGAAAGGTCATGACTTCATCAGTAAACAGAAAGTCAAAGTCAAAGTCAAACCATTTATTTCAAATAGGCACATAAGAGGCACTTTTGAACGTCAAAATTTACAAAAAAAATAGAATTCATTCTAGTTGCCCCTTCCAAAAGGTAGTTTCGTATGGAGAAGAATGGGCAAGAATCTCCACCGGTACTCTTTTAAAAATGTTTTACAATATTTTGTTTGATTACATTAATTATATGATTATATGTGAAGACGATGCACCTAGAATAAAATTACTATACCATAATAGGTAAAACGAATTAAAAACTAAGCAATGAAAAATAACTTAATTATTAGATAGATACGTGGTGTTCACATATTTACAAACATCATACAAGTATGTTTTTCTAAAAAAATAAGTCAGTGTGTGAGTATAGGTTATCACAGAATGTAAAATGAATATCATAAAAATAACAGATTTTACCATAAAAATAGCAACCAGTTTGATTTTGTCTAGACTCTAGATTGTCCTATGGAGCTGGACCAGCATGTTTCCAAGCATTCCTGTCCTGGATATAATCCTCTAACTTGTAATATGCTTGTTTACAAAGTGTACTTTTAATATGTGTTTTAAATTTTCTCTCATTTAATTTCAATATATCACAAGGTATTTTGTTGTAACATTTAACACAGTACCCCATAAAAGATGTATGTACTTTAGATAATCTGAAAAATGGTTGATCTATTTTATCTTTATTTCTAGTATTAAAATTATGTCTATCGCTTATCTTGTTAAAAATATGTAGATTTTTCCTTACATACATAATATTTTCATAAATGAATTGGCAAGGTACCGTCATAATATTAATCCTTTTAAATAGTTCCCTAAGAGATTCGCGGCGACGGAGATTATAAATTGCTCTGACAGCTCTCTTTTGCAAAATAAAGATGGACTCAATGTCAGCAGCCCGACCCCACAGTAAAATGCCATACGACATAATGCTGTGGAAGTAACTAAAATAAACCAAACGCGCGGTTTCTATATCTGTTAGCTGTCTTATCTTTCTAACAGCATAAGCGGCCGAGCTTAGCCGCCCCGCCAGAGAGGTTATATGTGGTCCCCATTGCAGTTTCTCGTCTATAGTGATTCCTAGGAAAACCGTTTGATTAATAAATTCCAGTTTTTCTCCGTTCAATATGATATCACATTCGCTACTTCTAACATTAGGTAATTTAAATCTAATACATTTGGTTTTTTTTTCATTCAGACATGAGGGTGTCCGGTTTTGGCAGCAGCGTGCACTTGCAAAATAGCATACCTGTTTTATTTAAATAGGGAGGTACCTAAACAGTGCAATTTATTGAATAATGAGATTACATACTTACATGTAGCTCTCACCCTAACCGAGCAACGATCGGCAACTAAACAAAAACATCGATCTATCTCTGTAGTTTCGAGCACGTGCTCAAAGCAACACAGCCAATGAGCCAACACGTGTCGATCGCAGCACGTTTGCGACACAATGCAGCTGGCAGTTTAATCTCAGATAGACAAACAAATCTAGATAAATACCTACAGGAGTAGGAATTAAAGCCTCGTACATTTTATTTACATAGAATCGAGTGCACATTCAACCCGCTCTCACTCTTATAGAATAAGAATAAGAAGAATAAGAATAAATTTATTTGCGGAAAATATAGGTATTACCAGTTGTAAGAGGTTGGCGGTTTAGGTACAGTCCATATTTTGCCTGTTTAGGGCATGCAAATTAACTTTACATCAATACCTAATAGGTACTTATTTTAATAAGATATTAGATGGAATGTACGAGAAAATATCTATTAGGATTTTTAAATAATGATAAATAAGATAAAATAAAATATACACACATAACAAAACTAAAATTCTTAAAATAATATTTTTCTTTAGGAAACAAAATACAATTTATGTTAAATTATTAGACATAACAAAACTAAAATTCTTAAAATAATATTTTTCTTTAAGTAACAAAAGACAATAATTATGTTAAATTATTAAACCACAGCACATCATATAGGAAACTAAACTATAGGAAACTTAAAATATATTTTTTTCTTTATGTTGCAGAAATTCTTGTAAACTATAAAAACAATTCTCTATTAACCATCTACATAGTTTGATTTTAAAATATTTAAATGGGAGCTCCCTTATGATTTTCGGTAATTTATTAAAAATTGTAATGCATATATGATAAACATTATTTTTACTTAGACTTTTATTACAAAGTCAAAGTCAAAGTCAAACCATTTATTTCAAATAGGCACATAAGAGGCACTTTTGAACGTCAAAATTTACAAAAAAAATAGAATTGATTCTAGTTGCCCCTTCCAAAAGGTAGTTTCGTATGGAGAAGAATGGGCAAGAAACTCCACCGGTACTCTTTTAAAAATGTTTTACAATATTTTGTTTGATTACATTAATTATATGATTATATGTGAAGACGATGCACCTAGAATAAAATTACTATACCATAATAGGTAAAACGAATTAAAAACTAAGCAATGAAAAATAACTTAATTAAGTATTAGATAGATACGTGGTGTTCACATATTTACAAACATCATACAAGTATGTTTTTCTAAAAAAATAAGTCAGTGTGTGAGTATAGGTTATCACAGAATGTAAAATGAATATCATAAAAATAACAGATTTTACCATAAAAATAGCAACCAGTTTGATTTTGTCTAGACTCTAGATTGTCCTATGGAGCTGGACCAGCATGTTTCCAAGCATTCCTGTCCTGGATAAAACAAAAAGGAACTAAAATTTTTGTTGCATCTCTTGGTCTCTGTTTGGTGTAGTTGTCACGTTTGAATCTAAATAATTCACTATTTTTCCTCACGAAAACCGATATCTCAAACAAATATATAACTCTAGACAAATTTTGTAATTGGAAACAACACATTAACGACATATGCAGTAAACTAAATAGATTTGTGTATGCATTAAGAAAACTTAGTATTGTGTCCGACGAAAAAACAGCCCGTATAGCATATAGTGGGTATGTTAAGGTCTAGTAGTTTCAGTTTTTTGAATAAAGGCCTACAACATTCAAGTGGACCGACACCGCATATAGCTCTTACACATTTTTGAATAAAGGCCTACAACATTCAAGTGGACAGACACCGCATATAGCTCTTACACATTTTTGAATAAAGGCCTACAACATTCAAGTGGACCGACACCGCATATAGCTCTTACACATTTTTGAATAAAGGCCTACAACATTCAAGTGGACCGACACCGCATATAGCTCTTACACATTTTTGAATAAAGGCCTACAACATTCAAGTGGACCGACACCGCATATAGCTCTTACACATTTTTGAATAAAGGCCTACAACATTCAAGTGGACCGACACCGCATATAGCTCTTACACATTTTTGAATAAAGGCCTACAACATTCAAGTGGACCGACACCGCATATAGCTCTTACACATTTTTGAATAAAGGCCTACAACATTCAAGTGGACCGACACCGCATATAGCTCTTACACATTTTTTTTGTACAATAAATGTCTTACCACTGTCTGTTGAATTGCCCCATATTATTAGTCCGTATCTTAATATTGATTCAACATACCCACTATATGCTATACGGGCTCTTTTTTCGTCGGACACAATACGAAGTTTTCTTAATGCATACACAAATCTATTTAGTTTACTGCATATGTCGTTAATGTGTTGTTTCCAATTACAAAATTTGTCTAGAGTTATACCTAAGAATTTAATACTTTCTGTTTCTTCTACTACTTTGTCTTTAGTTTTAATGCTAATACCTACTATCGGAGAGTTTGCTTTTATACGTTTGAAATTTAATGAATTTTGTTTTAGATATATTTACACATAGGTTATTAGATTCAAGCCATTTTATTACATACTGTACAGCTTCGTGTATTTTATTTTCATGAGTTGAACTTTTAGTGTTATTTGGGACTATAACAGAAATATCATCAGCAAATAGTACACTATCATAGTTTAATGAATCTGGTAAATCATTAATATAAAGTAAGAATAGCAAGGGGCCCAAAACGCTCCCTTGTGGTACGCCATATTTATTCAGGCTAAATGGGGATCTGTAGATAGTGGATTCAAGATTAACATTTAAATTGGTAACTTCAACACATTGCTGTCGGCCTGTTAAAAAACTCTTTTTCCAATCTAGAGCGACACCACGGATACCATATTTTTCACATTTATTTAGTAAGATGCTATGATCTACAAAATCAAATGCCTTACTCATGTTGAAAAACACTACTACAACCGGAATTTTATCGTCTAGGTATTCTGTGATCTTTTTAATTAGGGTAAATGCTGCTAAAGATGTCGATTTATTATGCTGAAAACCGTTTTGTTCCTGTTTTATGACATTATGCTTATTTAAGAAACTTATTAGTCGGTTGTAGAATATCTTTGCAAAGATTTTGGATAACACAGGAACAAGTGTAATAGGGCGATAGTTATTTGGCTCCTTTCAATCACCTTTTTTGAACAAACGCTTGACTATAGAATGCTTTAAGTTCTGTGGAAATATTCCTTGTGACAATGAATTTTCTATGATATGATTAAGCACAGGAGCTATGACATGAGCACTTTCCTTAATAATCCGTGTGGAGATAGTATCATAACCTACTGCTTTGGTATCATTTAATGATTTTATTGTATTAATGATTTCTTGCTCTGTGGTTGGTCTGAGAAAAATCAAATTTTCATTTATCTGGTTTTGTGTCAGTCGTTGTTTATTTGGATTATTTAAGTTGTGATCATTGGCAATATCGATGAAGAATTTATTAAATGTTGATGCTATTTGAGTAGGTTCTTGAATAAGTTCCCCGGTAAGTTGTAGTGATGTTATACTATTTATTGTCCTAATACTATCATTTTTATGTTTTATTATGCTCCAAGTGGCTTTGCCTTTGTTATTTGCTTGGTTCATCAATTTCTTATTAATATTTTTCTTTGACCATAGAATGCATTTTTTCATAATTATTATATTTCTTGTGTGTGTCTTTTGTTTTGTGTCTGTAGTACGAAAATCTCAAATGTCTTCCATTAGCACTAGATTTTCTTAATCCTTTAGTAAGCCACTTTGGCGATTGTAAATTTGAAGTCATTTTAACTTTATAATAAGGAAAACACAGTTTGTAGAAAAGTATGAGTTTTTGATGAAAATAATTGAACGCTTTATTTATAACAGGTTCTATGTATACTTCTTGCCAGGATAATTGTGATAAGTAATAAATGAATTTTTCTATATTTTCTTTACTAAAATATTGTTTTTGACAGTACCAATATCGTTCAATTTTCTTATAGTTTGCTGGAAATTCTAGTATTTGAGCGGTATTATGATCAGGTAGATATAATGGATGAACTGTACCAATAGCGTTGACGTGGTTGCTCGCTATAAGGTCTATGCAGTTGTTTTGACGTGTAGGTTCATTTATGTGTAATGTTAAATTCTAATTAGAGTATGTTTTTTAAGTTTATCGTGTTGTTATTGTTTACCAATGTATTAATATTCAAATCTCCTGTTATTATAACTTTTTTATTTACAATTTTGTGTAGCAACTTATGTAACAGTATTTCTAATTTATTGAAAAAAGAATTTAAACTAGATGAAGGTATCCTGTATAAACAAATAATGATAGTGTTCATACTAGGAATTTCTATTCCGCAACATTCAAAAATATTATCACATGAGTATACTTTGCAAATTTCTATTGACTTACAATCAATTCCACTATAAATTAATATGCACGTACCGCCACGCTTTTGTTTCTTTCTTGAATAATGACTACCTAGTTTATATCCTTTTATATTAATATTTGACACATCTCCTGCTTTAATGAAAGTCTCACTAAAGCATAAGATCTGTATTGGATTTTTATTTGCAAGTGCATTTAGGCATAATTCAATAGAATCTATTTTATTTAATAACCCTGCAATATTTTGGTGGAATAATCTTACTTTTAACTTTTCTTCTACAGCTTCGCTTAATTTAGGTATAAAAAAGATTTGTTGTTAGTTTTAGACAGTGTATTACGAGTATGTGGAATTCGATTAACAGCACGGAAATAGTAGGGAATGGTACCTTTTTTAGGCGTACTCTTTTTACCATTTTGACTTAATTCATGTAGCGTTTCGTTGTTTTCTCCTGGAGGAGTGCATACAACCTTGTAAGAGTCATCTGCATCTATAATTGAATTTATAATTCTGCAAGTATGACATTGTAAGTAACGGTATTTATAATAATATTCATATAAATTATTTAGATCCAAAAAATGACAATTACGGAAAGAATGACATGTAAATTTTAAAAGAGTATTTAGTTTCGTTTCATTTAAGTACAATTGTTTATTAATACTCAGTACTATTACATTATGTTTATGTAAATAATTTAACACATTCAGCAATTCAAACTAAATTTGATTCGGGTTTTGGTCATTTTGACCAATACATAGTATTATCCAATCGTTTTCTGTAGGAGCTAAACTATAGCATGCCTTAAGGGATTCATTACATTTGGCAAATGGTTTTATAAAGGAAAATATGTTGTACTGTTCGTATTTACTTACTTCCCTCGAATTAATTAATTTTTGTGCGAGTCCCATGCATTGTTGTTCACCTATGATCAATATTCTTCGTTTATTTTGTTGATGAATTACTTTAGGAACTGTTTCTGAAGTAACTGTAACTGTTACTGTTGTAGCTGGGCATAATAAATTGTCATTCCCTGAATTATTGTGTATAGCGCCCTCTATTGTTTTACTATTGAACTTCTTTGAATTAATTCTTTGTTGTGAGCAGTCCTGTTGTTCTATTGTTTTATTGTGTACAGCTCCCTCTATGGTTGGATTGTTAAACTCTTTTGGGGTATCCCGTTTTTGTGAACTATCGTGTTGTTCTGTTTGATCATATTCTGTTACTTTTTTAAATGATAAATGATAAATGATTTTTATTTCTGTAAGTAGGTTTGTACAAACACTTTTACACGTCAGTCATATTTTTAAAACTAGATGAGGTCCGCGTTTCCTATCTGACTACTCTGAGAAGAAAGGCCGAAACAAACTCAGAGGTCACAGTCTCTTTTAAAGTCCAGACATAATCTTGGTCAGATCATGTGAAGGCCATGTAGATTGGCGTCTGAAATGGTCTTTTGAGGAAAGAACCACACAAATTGAGTGGACCTGACCAGTCAGTGCACGCATTTGTCAGTAATCGTGCAGCTCTACTCAGAACTTAAGGAGCTCAACGATGCGACGATCAATACCAAAGAAAGGACATTTGGGTAGGCCGCTTAAATGACTCAAACTGCCAGACCATGATTAACACTAACTGAGAATAAAAGACAAAGTGAAAATAAAAACAAAAGAGCAATAACCCACATAGTCATCACATTCACAATAATTAAAATAATATAATACTTTACAAGTAAATAATCATGTCATTACGTAGATATTACGTTACGTATATAAAATAATAAAAGTTAGCAAAAAAAACATCAAACAATAAGTAAAAATTGGAGCAGCTCAATCCCAAGCCATTTTGTCCTCAATATAATCTTTAACGGTATAAAAGGCTTTCTGCCACAACTTACGTTTAATAAATGATTTGAATTTATTAAGGCTTAGATCTTGAACGTGGCTTGGAAGTTTATTATAAAAGCGTATACATTGACATCGGAACGAGCCACCTATTTTCTTGAGCCTTGTTGTAGGTACAACAAATTTATGTTTGTTTCTAGTATTTATATTATGGATATCACTGTATTTTTTAAACAATTTTATATTTTTATGGGCATATAAAAGATTTTCAATAATATACTGAGAAGGTACAGTCATTACATTAATCTCCTTAAATTTCTCTCGGAGAGAGTGTCTTGGACTTAATTTATAAACTGATCGTACAGCTCTTTTCTGCAAAACAAAGATAGTCTGAATGTCGGCGGCATTTCCCCACAACAGAATACCGTACGACATTACACTATGAAAATAGGCAAAGTACACTAAACGGACTGTCTCTATGTCAGTTAAATTACGATTTTTTCTAACAGCATATGCTGCGGAGCTTAGCTTTTTTGACAGTCTATCTATATGTGGGCCCTACTGAAGCTTAGCATCCAAAGTTAAGCCCAAGAATACTGTGCTTTCATCAGGATTCAATTCTTCGCCCTTTATCAACACATCAGTTTTCACCTGCCTAACGCGAGGTAGCGTAAACTTAATGCATTTGGTTTTTTTTTCATTTAGAAGTAAATTATTAACATTGAACCAGTGAACTACTTTTGAGATCGCGCTATTTACATCGTCAGTAACCAGCTGCTGACGATTAAGTTTAAACAAAAGTGAAGTAGAAAAAAATTACTAAAGGTAGGTAGTACTGAAATAGGTCTATAATTTGTGGGGTCTGATTTACTACCTGATTTAAACAACGGTATTATTTTACTATTCTTCATGTCAGGAAACTCCCCACAGTCAATACAATTATAAAGATAAGAGCTAAAGTGGGTGCTACGATGTCTATAATAGACTTAGCAACTTCTACAGAGTTACCCACAGATCTGCAGTCTTTTTTACATTTAAAGTGTTAAAGGTTTTAATTATATCTCTACAGGTAATATGTTCAAAATGAAATTCCGAATCGCAAACATTTGCAAAGACTCAGCAACAGAAGGTGATGAGTTTAGGGATTTAGTAGTTGAAACGGGAATATCCGAAAATAAATTTTCACAGGCCACGGCGACTTGTAAAGTAGTAAAAAAAAAGTTTTAGTAAAAAGTCTTCTAGTTTGACCGACTTTCTTTTCTTTAGTTTCTGTTTTGGGTGTACTGCTATTTCTTAAGCACATTTTCTTTAAAGTAATAAATTCTGACTGCTGTTCATCCCTTTCTTTTTGCAGTGAAATACTTTCGATTGTAAGCTTTTCTACTGTTGTGTTGGCGATTTCAAGTTGTTGTTTAACACATTGATCCCTTTAAAACTTTGATCTCTTCTTGTAATTCGGAAATGTACGAGTTTTGTTCTGTTGATAAATCTGGTAAACTTCTGGCGAATATTTCTGAACTAGTTGATGTGAACGTTTGGTTTAGGGATTCCACCGACTTTGTTTTTTGCTTCCTGAGTGCCATTTTCGTTGAATTTCGTGTTTCCATTTTGTTTGTGAACTTTTATTTAGAAATTACAAAAAATGTTGCAGAGTGTGGGTTTCGATTCGTTAGAAGCGAACCTATGACTTCGCTAACGGCTAGTTTAGTGACTATGGTACGAGCCACGAACGTTCCTTTGAAGACGTATGAAATATGTGTTTAGGTGTTTACTTGGTGTAACAAAATAGTTCGAAAGATCGTTAGGACGCTTCATTTAAAAAAAAAAAAAAATTACATGCGCGCGCACTATTTGAAATTCCACTGTTATTATTTACACTTTGTTTGGTTAAATCACATGAAAGTTCTCTTAGTTTTTGTTATAAATATGAGCTTTAGGTTTGATAATTTATGTTTTATGATGTTCTTTGTTCAATGTTTATTGAAATGATATGAAAATTTTTATATCGCTTCGTTTGTTTAAATTCACTTATCACTTAATTGTTTTGGACCGGATAATAGGACGGATGGTAAAAATAATTATTGACTATACTTGTACTAGGTCACTGTTTCTAGTTTATAACATTTAGCATAACAAATTTATAAAAGTAAGCTTATAACTAATTTTAATTATTTTTTTTACGCGGAGTCGTGCTGTACGTGATGGCAGCGCCATCTTTATAGTGTAATGTAGAGCTAGGTCTAGGTGACATGTGAGCCCCAGCAATAGGAACAGGCTAATTACGCAGTTATAAATGCACTCACGTTAATATTTAATTCAACAGGTAGTTATGGGTTTCCATCAACGTTTAAAAATTGTGCCAATGGTTGTGGTTGTGTACTGCGTAAGTAGTATGTATACTAGTAGAAGTATGCATGTGTAGTAGTGTGTGTACTAACTACGTAGTAGTATGTATGTGTAGTAGTGTGTGTACTAACTACGTAGTAGTATGTATGTGTAGTAGTGTGTGTACTAACTACGTAGTAGTATGTATGTGTAGTAGTGTGTGTACTAACTACGTAGTAGTATGTATGTGTAGTAGTGTGTGTACTAACTACGTAGTAGTATGTATGTGTAGCAGTGTGTGTACTAACTACGTAGTAGTATGTATGTGTAGTAGTGTGTGTACTAACTACGTAGTAGTATGTATGTGTAGTAGTGTGTGTACTAACTACGTAGTAGTATGTATGTGTAGTAGTGTGTGTACTAACTACGTAGTAGTATGTATGTGTAGTAGTGTGTGTACTAACTACGTAGTAGTATGTATGTGTAGTAGTGTGTGTACTAACTACGTAGTAGTATGTATGTGTAGTAGTGTGTGTACTAACTACGTAGTAGTATGTATGTGTAGTAGTGTGTGTACTAACTACGTAGTAGTATGTATGTGTAGTAGTGTGTGTACTAACTACGTAGTAGTATGTATGTGTAGTAGTGTGTGTACTAACTACGTAGTAGTATGTATGTGTAGTAGTGTGTGTACTAACTACGTAGTAGTATGTATGTGTAGTAGTGTGTGTACTAACTACGTAGTAGTATGTATGTGTAGTAGTGTGTGTACTAACTACGTAGTAGTATGTATGTGTAGTAGTGTGTGTACTAACTACGTAGTAGTATGTATGTGTAGTAGTGTGTGTACTAACTACGTAGTAGTATGTATGTGTAGTAGTGTGTGTACTAACTACGTAGTAGTATGTATGTGTAGTAGTGTGTGTACTAACTACGTAGTAGTATGTATGTGTAGCAGTGTGTGTACTAACTACGTAGTAGTATGTATGTGTAGTAGTGTGTGTACTAACTACGTAGTAGTATGTATGTGTAGTAGTGTGTGTACTAACTACGTAGTAGTATGTATGTGTAGCAGTGTGTGTACTAACTACGTAGTAGTATGTATGTGTAGTAGTGTGTGTACTAACTACGTAGTAGTATGTATGTGTAGTAGTGTGTGTACTAACTACGTAGTAGTATGTATGTGTAGTAGTGTGTGTACTAACTACGTAGTAGTATGTATGTGTAGTAGTGTGTGTACTAACTACGTAGTAGTATGTATGTGTAGTAGTGTGTGTACTAACTACGTAGTAGTATGTATGTGTAGCAGTGTGTGTACTAACTACGTAGTAGTATGTATGTGTAGTAGTGTGTGTACTAACTACGTAGTAGTATGTATGTGTAGTAGTGTGTGTACTAACTACGTAGTAGTATGTATGTGTAGTAGTGTGTGTACTAACTACGTAGTAGTATGTATGTGTAGTAGTGTGTGTACTAACTACGTAGTAGTATGTATGTGTAGTAGTGTGTGTACTAACTACGTAGTAGTATGTATGTGTAGCAGTGTGTGTACTAACTACGTAGTAGTATGTATGTGTAGTAGTGTGTGTACTAACTACGTAGTAGTATGTATGTGTAGTAGTGTGTGTACTAACTACGTAGTAGTATGTATGTGTAGTAGTGTGTGTACTAACTACGTAGTAGTATGTATGTGTAGTAGTGTGTGTACTAACTACGTAGTAGTATGTCTGTGTAGCAGTGTGTGTACTAACTACGTAGTAGTATGTATGTGTAGTAGTGTGTGTACTAACTACGTAGTAGTATGTATGTGTAGTAGTGTGTGTACTAACTACGTAGTAGTATGTATGTGTAGTAGTGTGTGTACTAACTACGTAGTAGTATGTATGTGTAGCAGTGTGTGTACTAACTACGTAGTAGTATGTATGTGTAGTAGTGTGTGTACTAACTACGTAGTAGTATGTATGTGTAGCAGTGTGTGTACTAACTACGTAGTAGTATGTATGTGTAGCAGTGTGTGTACTAACTACGTAGTAGTATGTATGTGTAGTAGTGTGTGTACTAACTACGTAGTAGTATGTATGTGTAGTAGTGTGTGTACTAACTACGTAGTAGTATGTATGTGTAGTAGTGTGTGTACTAACTACGTAGTAGTATGTCTGTGTAGCAGTGTGTGTACTAACTACGTAGTAGTATGTATGTGTAGTAGTGTGTGTACTAACTACGTAGTAGTATGTATGTGTAGTAGTGTGTGTACTAACTACGTAGTAGTATGTATGTGTAGTAGTGTGTGTACTAACTACGTAGTAGTATGTATGTGTAGTAGTGTGTGTACTAACTACGTAGTAGTATGTATGTGTAGTAGTGTGTGTACTAACTACGTAGTAGTATGTATGTGTAGTAGTGTGTGTACTAACTACGTAGTAGTATGTATGTGTAGTAGTGTGTGTACTAACTACGTAGTAGTATGTCTGTGTAGCAGTGTGTGTACTAACTACGTAGTAGTATGTATGTGTAGTAGTGTGTGTACTAACTACGTAGTAGTATGTATGTGTAGTAGTGTGTGTACTAACTACGTAGTAGTATGTATGTGTAGTAGTGTGTGTACTAACTACGTAGTAGTATGTATGTGTAGTAGTGTGTGTACTAACTACGTAGTAGTATGTATGTGTAGTAGTGTGTGTACTAACTACGTAGTAGTATGTATGTGTAGTAGTGTGTGTACTAACTACGCCACCAGCTGTTGATTGTTATGTTAGTAAATAAATGTTGCTAATGTTGCGTGTTGTGCGTCCTTCAGCATAGGTACATGTTTAATAATGCATGTGGGCTGCACCTGCTGCTGTCTTTAGAGCGTTATCACACAGACACACCGTATGTATTCCTTTTTTACGAAACGCAATATCTTGGAATAGAAGGGATTCAGAAAAACACTTCCATAAATATGGTTATATATGATTTTCTTAATATAATAATGACAGATATTATTGAAAGAATTCCTATTGGCGCTATATTTATGTTCGCCTTAGCTCTATATAAACTTAAGAAAATAGTTAGTCAGGCAGCTGTTGTAGCTGCGTAATATGGCTATGGAGATTCCATATTACATTACGGAGTAATTTTTTGGGCAAATTCCTGCAAGAAAAATAAAAAATTTAAAGCACAGAAGAGGTGCATTAGATCGTTAAGCAGTCTTAAATCAACGGAAAGTTGGAAACCGCATTTTAAATCTCTTAAAATACTAACATTATCTTGTCTTTACATATACGAGACCGCATTGTTCGTAAATTAAAATAGTGAACTGTTTAAAAAAGCTTCAGAGAAACGCTATAGATCGACAAGACAAGAATATCGTCACGAATTATGTCTAAGAGCCTCAAAGACATGTACAAAATACAAGTACATATCGATAATATGAATGAACGATTTGAATGATATGAACCTTTTCTTAATAACTTCTGATTTTAGGGATCTTATTAAAAATTATGCTCTGGAAATTGTTTTACTAAATTGTGCATATATTCGCACATGATAGGGAAACACTATCGTAACGCCGCGTTTGCCGCTGAAAGCGGCGGAACAGCGCTGAACGCGGCAGAACAGCGCTGAACGCGTTAGAACAGCGCTGATCGCGGCAGAACAGCGCTGGACTCTATCCATAGCACTCGCATGATAATAACACATTTTTTCTCATTTTATACTTGTTTGCCGCGAAAGCTGAATAGTCGCGGAAAGCTGAACGGATGCGTACGCGTCTCCGTACAAAATTGTTGTTTTCTATGGGCATAAGCTGAATAGAGCTGAATAAGTGTAAGTAGTCCCTAAATCGACCTCGCATAGCATGTGGGACTGACCCAGGTTTTTTTAACTTCTACCCATATATATAAAGAAGTAGAATAGAATAGAATACTCTTTATTATGTACACCATAAAAGTTACAGATATAAATGTAGTAGTTTTACACAGGGTGACACAATGGGCGGTCTTATCGCTAAAAGCGATCTTTTACAGACAACCTTTGGATGGATGAAAGGGAGAAGGAGAGACAATACTGCAGGTAGTCAGTGGTGTACCAGTTACATATACAATAAATATATACATACATAAAGCATACACTTATCTATATAAATATATACAATAATAAACATGAAACAAGAGCAAGGAACTGTATTCTGTAATGATGATGTATAAGGAGAGAGGAAGTGTTTTTTACCAGAATGTTTTAACTGGACAAAGATTGAGCACTCCTTATTGACACGGGCAAGGCATTCCATAACCGTACTGCTTGAACTGTAAAAGACTTGTCGTAAAAGCTGGTGGAATGCATCGGCATCTCTAGTCGCTAGTTTTCCGATGACCTCAGATATCTATTATGTGTGTCATAAAGGAACTTAAAACGTTCTTTAAGATAAGAGGGGGTAAGTAGTTTAGTTTTAAGATTAGATGATACTACCACACTGTCGAAAAATGGGGTTTAAAACAACTACTGAATCAGCCTGAGCTGTATCAACTTCTGGTATTGAATATCGACATTTTATCGATAAGAATTTGTCAATCACTAGTGAATTTGCAGTGTACGTCCAAATTAGTTCTCGGGACAATCGTAGTGGCGCTTCAAATTGCCACACACAATTAGCTGTCATTTGTATGGAGACAGCCTGTCCAGTGTGAAATAAAAGGAGGTCAGTGTATTAGGTACTATATACAACAAAAAAAAAAAACAATGAGTAAAACCTTTTTAAATAATGCATAGTTTTTTTCATCGTGTAAAATACATTGGCCAAATATATCCGGTCTGGTCGCTCTTGTATCCAGGCAGCCAAGGCCAATAGGGTTTCGGCTGCGTATTGATGTATTCATGAGGAATATCACATGTTTCACAGTTGTTGTCTAATCTGAGAGACATCATCATTATTGGTAGGATTAACATGAATTTCATCAACGCCTGAAAGATAAGTAAAGCAAAAATGTAGAAAGAGTATAGTTATCTGTCTCAGTGTGGCACAAGAAGCCTATAGATAAAAGTGGAGGCAACACTCTAAATACCTAAGTGACGACTCTCTCATTCTGAATACATACCTACATAAGAACGAGACAGTGATATGTGTGTTCTTTATCTTATGTATGTATTCAGAAAGAAAGAGTCGGCCCACATTCGTCTTCATTTAGGTTTTTAGTGTGGGTGTGGTAGCATCACTTTGAGCTTGAGTTGACGGCGTATTACGGAGTCTCAACAGAATAGGAGGCCAGCAAAATAAATATTGATTCATTAATTTAGCGTAAAGGCTCTTACAGACTCACGCGATATCGCGGGCGCGACGCGACATTATTAGGACAATTTCTTTGTCGGTGCCTGTCGCGCCCGCGATATCGCGTGAGTTTGTAAAAGCCTTAATACAGGATTTTGTTACCACTGACGTAGACATACCATTTATCTATTCCGTGGACATACCATTCAATCTGCCTAGCCATTTCCCAACTATGTTGGGGTCAGCTTCCAGTCAAACCGGATGCAGCTAAATATCAGTATTTACATGGAGCGACTGCCTATTTGACCTCTACAACCCAGTAACTGGGTAACACAATATCCCTTGCTAAGACTGGTTGTAAGACTTTCGGGCTTTTAATCAGAACCCCGCCCGTAGCGAATGTCAAAGATCTACGAATGACAGCCGGGACCAAACGGAAGATTCTAAATATGTAATGGGTGGTCACCCATCCACGAACCGACCGCGGCAAGTAAAATAGCTTCACCTTCGATAGACCCGCGCGGCAGCTGTTATTATTTAGCCACGATACCCCGCGGCGTACCGTACCTGCATCTATACAAATAAATACCATTGAAGTGTCTGTTGTCATGTCAAAGTAACGGCTTTTTACTAAATGCATATGAAAGTTTATATGGTACTTAGAAAAACAAACAATTTTTTAAATTGTTGTCTGTCTGTCGGTTCCAGCAAATCTCCGAAAAAGCTAGACCGATTTTGCCGGGTCTTTCACTGGCAGATTAGATAGCTGATGTTGTAAGGAAGGAGTAAGGCCTAGCACGCACTGCGTTTTTTATCGCATAATCTGTGAATTGTGGAATGACATAGAAGTGCGCGCATTGTGATAAAAAACGCATGCGGTTTATTCACAGTGGGCCTTCCACTGAAAATGCGGTGAATTCATCGCACATACTTTGTGTCGCATAGAGATATATAAAATATCGCGCACAGCGGTGAATAAAACTCACCGGGACACCGACCAAGCAGTAGATAAAATATCCAAATTTGTTTTTTGGATACGTCTGGCGCCCGTTAATCTTTGTATCTTACGGAAATTGGATCTTAATAGGCCTTAAGGTCATCAAGGGGTGCACCCAAAACTGTTTGGGAACGCAAAGCGTATTTTTCACCACCGCCGCCGCGCGCCACCGGTGCGTGGACCCGAGACTGCGTTTGTTATACCGTTCGGCAGAAATAACGCACCGCATTCCACCGCACCGCAGTGCGCGCTAGCCCTAACTTCGACTACTTTTATTTTAGAAAAAGCCACGCGGATGAAGCCGCGGGCAGCAGCTAGTAAATAATAATAATAATAAGTAGGTAGGTAATCAAATAATATCTTTATCAAAGTTCCTGAAAAAAAGTACCTAGGTGCTGAAAATCCAAAAAAATAATAATTAGTTAATTGCCTACTTACTAAAACGTTGTTTCGCATCGTTGACACCCTCTTGTAGTAACCTATAAATAAACGATTAATGAAATAATTCGCAAAATAAAAAGTCATATCCGCCTTGCAAGCGAACATGGTGATCGGTGCTCATACCTTGTAAGCGAGCATGGTGTTCAGTGCTCATACCTTGCATGGTGATCAGTGCTCATACCTTGCATGGTGATCAGTGCTCATACATTGCAAGCGACCATGGTGCTCAGTGCTCATACCTTGCAAGCGACCATGATGCTCAGTGCTCATACCTTGCAAGCGAGCATGGTGATCGGTGCTCATACCTTGCAAGCGAGCATGGTGATCAGTGCTCATACCTTCCCTGTATGACAAGAAGCCTTAACCCTGTAGAGGGATACTATTAGGCTGGCATTATTATAACTGGTGAGAAAATGTAACATGTTCCCCATTTGGGACTTTTAAGGTGAATCCGCAGCTGTAGCCCCAAATTCAAATTTTCTTACGTTTTTTGCAAATTGCAGGTCAGTGTCTACTAATACTTGACAAAACACGTGCAGTCCGTTCTAAATGTTGCTGATGAGAGTGTAAATCAACCTTGGGCAAGTAACACATTCATCTGTATCTAGAAGGTCTCAACTTTATATCTGACCTGCAGTTTTTTTATTATTATTAGTATTATTAAAATATAATAGAAAAATCATGGACGAAAATTGAGGTTACTAAATTAACTTAAATTGTCAAAATGAAAAACATCTTTAAGTGATTTAAAATTAGAATTTCGTATCTAATTATATATTTAAATAGTTAACTCAAAGTACTAAATCTGTGCTACAAATTGGCATGCTTAAGTGGGTAAGTTTTCTGATACATTTGTTTACACCTGGGGTTTCGATATATTAACACCAAATGTTACTAACTTTCCACTGTTGTCATTAATGCCATGAATAGATCACTGATTCACTTCATCAAGAAAAATAAATTTAAACTTATCTACTTACTAACATAAGTCAACATGTCCACCACGTCGGAAATGCGAGGCTGTTTTGAAAACATTGCCATGTTTTGACTTTGACTTTCTTTTATGTAGGGTTTCATATGCAATTGTAAACAAACGCTTTAAATACTTCCGTAAGATAAAGAACTAAGGCCCACTTGCACGTTTAGTCGGGTTAAATGAATAAATGCAGAGTTTGTAAACTCGGAGCTAAGTAATTAACAATTTAACTCTTATTACCGGTTGAACCCACAAAATTAACTACGGGTTAGTTAAGAACAGGCAGTCTAAATCAAATTTCGAACGCAAGCTCCGCCCCTCGCTCCCCGCCACTCCGAAGTGCTAAACGCTAATCCATCAGTAATAAAGTTGAATATTGCGTGCGTTCTTTAATCGTGTTCGAGCACAAAACTAAATAGCGTAAGTCTCAATTCTTATTTCGTTTTTATCTAAAGTAATAATTGATCTAGAGAAAAAATATCTTGTTTCGCGATTATAAACTATATTTTCTTGCTGTGAACATTTATTTTAGACATAAAAGCTAAACAATCTTATTTGTTTTTTAGAATTATCCTTAAAAAAGACATGATCTTCGAATAAAAAAATTATTGAGAGAAAATATTACAATTACGTAACTGTCTTCAACATGGAAAGAAAAAGATCCAATAAATCATACTAAAGTATCAAACTCAAACTCAAACTCAAAGCATTTATTTCAATTAAACCATTTACAGGCACTTTTGAATTGTCAACAAGTCGGTCAGTTACAAATATGAAGCTAGTTGCCCATTCCAAATAGTAGGTTCCTATGGAGAAGAACGGGCAAGAAACTCCACAGACACTCTTTTAAAATAAAATATTTGATACAAAGTATTGGTTACATCATTCTTATTGAAAATATACATGTGAGAACGATGCAAAACGTCAGAAGCGTCCGTGATAAAAAAAAAACAATTCAAAACTAAAATAATTAAAAATAAGCCGAGGCAGCTAAGAGATGACCAGTCCCAACTGACAGCGCCCGTTCACGAACATGACGCATGGATCAGCACCATTCAGCTCAACCATTTTGAAGGGAGCTAAATGATCCAACACACACGCCACCATCAGCGAGACATCTGAGTGAGCATGACATACTCTCAGCTGCCAGGACATATTCAAGTCAATGAAAGACATATTACCCGGTAAATGGTAGCTCTATTGTACATAGTACTCACACCTGTGTTATGCAATTATATAATACAAAGGTGATTGAGTTTATACAATGAAAAGATAGTCTTACAATCTTCAGCAGCTCCAACAGTATTTTCAAATGTTAATCAATTAGTTGACGTTGTGGAGCAGGACTAGCATTGAGCCAAGCATTTCTATCAGCGATGTAATCCCCCAGCCTATAATATGCCTGCTTGCATAGTGTGCGTTTTATACAAGATTTGAATTTCGTCTCATTCAGTTGAAGTATGTGGGGAGGAATTTTATTATAACATTTTAAACAGTACCCCATGAAAGATGAGTCTACTTTAGCCAGTCTGAAACCTGGTTGAGCTAATAGATCCCTACTTCTAGTACTATAATTATGTCTTTCGCCTCTTTTACTAAAAAGATGTAAATCGTTGATGTGTATCATTTTGCTTGTTTCAGAATATTCATGCAAATTAACATAAAAATAGGGAGCCTCCTCTTAACTTGACATTTGTGTTTTTGAGTTGGGAACATTGCAGTTCAATCTACGAAACATAAAAACAATTACAATGTCTATGCCCTGATGTGTAATTCTACCAAAAATTAATGAATGAACAATGAACGGAAATTGTACACCTACCCATCTCTTTTAAACTACATTACGATATGTAGGTAATACTTTCTTGTCTTTGAATTTTAATCACACATGACATGTCATTTTAATCATATTGTATGTGGTTTCCATGGAAATTTAGTTTATTAATTGACGGAAATGTCAGATGGACAAAATTAACGCCTTGTTAGGAGAATTGACCATTCGTTAGTACGTGGTGAAACACTCACTATGTCTAACGGGCCGTTATCTGTTTACTTAGACATTAAAACTAACAGAATATGGTGAAACTAGCTCTAACCGTCCCATATCGGTGGGTTAAATATTTAAAAGATTAACTATAGGTTTACCTCTAACTCTTGCTGGCGCAAGATGAGTTATTTGAAATAGAGAGTAGAGTAGTATTTTGAGTGAGTTAGCTCTTACATAATCTGCCTATAATGTTCCCACTGCTGGGACACAGGCCTCTTCTTTCTGTGAGAGGGAGTGGGCCGTAATCCACCACGTGGGCCCAGTGCAGGTTGGTGGATGTCACATGTCTTCAAATTTTTAGTTCTAGGACATGCCGGTTTCCTCACGATGTTTTCCTTCACCGTTTTGAGAACTGTCTCAAAACAGTTAGCTCTTAACTTCGAGTTATTTAGGATAACCCATGAACACGCAAGTGGGCCTTAAAGAATAACGTTTGGAGTTAATTCGCTACGATTTATGATTTTTGCGTTTGTAGATGGCGGACTAAGCTAAATAAGATTGGTTTCACATAAATAGAATAACAACAAAAATACCAAACAAACAAACAAGAAATTGCTTTATTAATAATCATAATATGACGGCTGTCGGGTTAGGTGCGGGTCATCCAGCGTAATCATATGTTGGATGACACTGTACTTGATCGCCTGCGAAGTGAAATGCAAAGTAGCCATGTACTCGCTCCCCTGTCGTAGGCTGTTATAGTTGCACCACAGTCCAACACAAGCCAAACTGACGAGGGGAATAATGATAGGGCTACAAACGTAAGTACCCAGTGCAATGAGAAATTGAGGAGTGCTTTGGAGGGTGCGATTCGGGAATGTCGGTTTATGTCACCCGAACTTAGACCACGCTTACCTCATTTGCCCATACATAACAAAAATAGGGCGCTGGTGACGGCTCTGAGTTCGCAGTTGTCACTATTTTGATGACTGCCTGAAGATGCTGATGAAGCCCTCACTGATACTCATTCGATTCTGTACTGCGCGGCTGTAGCGGCATGTCGTGTAGCTCACGTGTAATTTCCAAATGTCTCTATAGCTACACGATGGAAACCAGTCGTACCAGCCTGGGAGTGCAGAATTGAGCGTCGTATTGGTGGGGCCAGAGCGCTCATTGGCAAACTAATCTGCTTCAGGGAGGGCAATACTCGCCCAAGAGTGATGCCCTTTGTGAGGCGGGCGTTCTCAGGGACTGATACCAGTCCTGAGGACTATATGTCTCGTGTTACAGAGCGCATAGACTACCTGAAGCAGAAAGTGTATGCTTAGGGCGAACCGTATTCATAGGTGTAAGCGGCGAGTAGACCGATACACTCAGAATCGCACCTTCCAGAGCGACGAAAGGTGGCTTTATAGGGCTTGGGAGCGACCGAGCCAAGATGTGACTGACACGCGCCTGCTGGATAATGATGCCATGTTTTCTTTCTGTCGCAGTATCTGGTCGGTGCCTGTCAATCACACTGAAGGTGATTGGGCTCGGGAAGTCGAGCGAGCCTGCGATCCAATACCAGAAATGGGGGCTATTACCTTCTACCCCCAAGATGTAGCTCGTTGCCTAACTGAAAGTCTCCAGGACCAGACGGTCTGCACAACTTCTGGATACATTGATTTGTTGGGTCGCACGGTCGCTTGGCAGCTCAGTACCAGAATATAATAAAATACTCTTTATTATTACTCTTTAGACTGCTTTGGAGTCTAGTTCCCTGGAGCCCAGTTCCGAACGACAGGAATAACCCATAAAATACATAATCTGCCTTTAATGTTCCCACTGCTGGGACACAGGCCTCCTCTTTCTGTGAGAGGGAGTGGGCCGTAATCCACCACGCGGGCCCAGTGCGGGTTGGTGGATGTCACATGTCTTCGATTTTTTAGTTCTAGGATATGCCGGTTTCCTCACGATGTTTTCCTTCACCGCTTTGAGAGCAGTGGTGATGAAATAATTTACACAAAGTAAAGCGCCTGTCTGGGTTCTAACCTACGACCTACTACTCGTAAGTCGAGGCTGTTAACCACTGGGCCACCACTGCTCTAACCTGGGAATAACCCACCTGCTCTATAAATCAGGTAGCACAGTGGAACCCAAAAAATATAGGCAGATCATGTGTTTACCGACGGTCTATAAAGTTCTTACATCCATTTTGAGAGCTAAAATTAACAAACATAATTATAGACACCAACTCATCATGTTTGCCTCTCAAAATGAATGTAGGAACGGGTCCTGCGGTACTAAGGAGTTATTCCTCATTGACATGGCCATTAGCCATCAGGTTTGTCGTTCCCGAAATGATCTGTCGACATGTTGGATAGATTATAAGAACGCCTATGAATCGGTGCCACATATATGGCTCATGAGGGTGCTGGAGCTGTACAAAGTAGATACAACTCTGCGCACCTTCCAGATGACGTGTATGGGGCAACGGAAGACGGTCCTTCGCTATCCAGATGTCGCCATATCCAAAAGAATAGCGAGCCATATTTCAGGGCGATAGTTTAAGTCCGCTTTGGTTCTGCTTAGCCTTCAATCCTCTAAGCATACTGCTGGAGGATTCAGGTCTAGGCTATCGGTTGAGGAGAGGTGGTCAGGTTATATCTCACCTCCTCTACATGAATGACCTAAAACTCTTTGCCCCCAACAATTTGCAACTGATGGAGCTACTGAAAGTAACTAAAAAGTTCAGTAGTGCCATCAGGATGGAATTTGGTGTGGACAAATGTGCGGTTATGCATGTACAGCGAGAGAAGATTGTGGAATCCGTGGGAACCCAACTCTCGGATTCCTTAAACCTTAGAACCCTCTCCGCATCCGAAACCTATAAGTATTTGGTATGTCTTCACGGACGCTGTTTCCGGGCCCTACATGAACCCGATGTAGACTTCTGGCTGCGTTTCGGTGACCTCTTTGGGGAAACCGTGCAATTATGGACGAAGTTATTGTGACAAACAATTACCGGAGATTTATAGTGAAGGTCGGCACGGTTGACGTGTGTCGGGCATGCCACCGTCCGGGAGAATCAATCCGACACCTTATTTCCGGGTGTTCTCGTCTAGTTAGCGAAGAGTACTTGCAACCTTGTAGCCAGGATTATCCACCAGAAACTTGCTCTGAAATACAGCCTTGTGGAATCGGAAGAGCCGTACTACAGGTATGTACCCAACCCACTTCTCAAAAATGGAAATATCACATTGTACTGGGATCGATCCATCATCACTGACAGGATTATTGTTGCCAATAAGCCTGATATAGTGGTGGTGGATCGAATAGAGCGGCGCGCAATGATTATTGACATAACGTTCCCACATGACGGGAACCTCGTGAAACCCGAGAAAGATAAACAAATGAAGTATCTTGACTTGGCTCGCAAGGTTGTCGACATGTGGGATGTAGACTCAGCTACCATTGTGCCGATCGTTGTATCAACCAATGGCTGAATTGCCAAGAGCCTCGACCAACACATAAGGAGGCTTTCGTTGAGCAGCTGGATTACGGGCCTGATTCAGAGACTTCTGAACACGGCTCGCATTGTTAGGAGGTTCCTCTCTCTGGAGCCCTGACCGCCGGTAGCTTGGACCCTGTTCCCGGTACCTGTGGGCTATATATTCTATATATTTTTAAATGTTTTTTATATTCTAATATTTAAAAATATAATTGTTGTGTTGTTTATGAAATAAAGGCAAAAATTATAATAATAAGAAGCTTCTAATAAATGACTAGAGTTAAGTGAGCTAGTGTCTTCTGAAACAGAAGGGTTTATGTTAGCCATACAAGACCAAGTCATAAAACAAAAATAGAAAATACATAATAAAAGATAGTAAAATAAGAAATGATTTATGTAGAAAATTTCACAGCAAACCTGAAACAATACAACATATCACAGGAGCTTGTATCACACTAACCCAAACGACTACACGCATAGACATAATCAGCTTGTTATATCATACACCAAAAAAACAAAAAACTCGCAACTAAACTTAAACTCATGCAAGATCCCTACACACCATATTACAAGTATACGCCTAGAGTTGTTTTAGAAAACCAATTCTACAAAATATACTATGACTGTACTATAATTACAGACCACACCATGTATAACAACAGACCTGATATAAGACTAGTTGATAAACTAAACAAACACACATTTATAATAGACAAAGCAGTCCCAAATACTAATAACATACAATAAACTATCACAGAAAAAATCAGGCAGTAGAAGGGAATTGCAAGAGGAAATTACCAGAGTTTGGAAAATGAATAAAGTTACTATAGTCCCAATAGTAATATCAACAACAAGGTTTATTCCGAAACAAATATTCAATAGTTTTAATACCCTAAATCTTTCCAAATACACATACCTAATACTTCAAAAAGCTGCCATATTAAACACTTGCCGCAAAGTAAGAATTTTTTTACAACTACGAGTATACTCCATAGGTTTAGGTAGTTAAATAAAGGTAAACAAATCATAAAAAGGGTTTTTATAGATGACACTTTCTTGTTTAAAAATACGTTGTAACTTATAACCTAATTTTTTTTTATTATTATTACGAAAGTTTCTTTTTTTATTACTGTATGTTCAACTTTATCGTTCATTCTTATACTACTCTTCGTAGATGTAATCGCTTGAGCACAATTATTTAGTTAGATTTATATGTATATTACTATATTATTTTGTAATCTGTCTATTGTAAAGAGCCCAAAAAGACATGTTCTCTAAACGTCAAAGAAATAAAACGTTGCGAAATTGAAGAGTACAATTGTGACGTAGCATGCCAACTGAAGTGCCAGGTATTACGTTTAGTCGGTTACTTGACAGCTCTCTCGTCACGTGGGTTTTTTTGTTTACCTTTATTTAACTACCTAAACCATTTCAATGCAGTACACAGCAATTTACCTTCTCAGAATAATAACTAGAATCTCACCATACACCCGTGAGATTCTGAAAATACCAGGTAATAAAAATAATAAAACATAATACCTGAGAATATTAAATTTTAAAAACCAAAATAATAATAACAAAAAATCTAATCTTATCGTTAGAAATATTAAAATAAACTGCTTTGTTAGGGTTCCGTAGTCAACAAGGAACCCTTATAGTTTCGCCATGTCTGCGGTGTATGTGTCATGTTTGCGGCTTAGCTTTTGCCCCCCCCCCCCTCTGCCAGCTAATTCGTTGTTTTTGGATATGTGAAAAAAATCATGGCAGTAGATAGTATAGAGTCTGTTCCACGAAAGAAGTCTCGCAGACGTGGCGCTGCAGGCATGCGATGGAATCATAAATCTTTTTTTCTATTTATCTCAACAATTCATATTACAGGCACTGGTTAATAAAATGCACAATATTAAACAGAGAAAGGTGTCTGAGGGGAAGAGTTATTGTAGGAATGTTGCTAACTTGTATAAGAATAATTAGTTCCATTTATTGCCGCGGGACTTCTTTCATGAAACGGACTTTATATAACGAAGTTAAAAGAAAAAACTATCACAGTATCACAGCTTTTTTTTTTTTTTTTTTTTTTTTTTTTTTTTTTTTTTTTTTTTTTTTTTTTTTTGGGTGGGAAATTATCAAATAACTTCTCCCGCTGGGTGGAGCGGGAGGGAGTGTCAGACTTTTACTGACTAAAACCCACCGTGTTCCTTCAGATGCCTGTGTGCCAGGGCCACGATATCCCTTTCGGACAGGCTCGTAACCCTGGCAGGCATTGGCCCTTTCGGACCCCGTCAATTGGTGCTGACGTCTCTTTGAGGCGCGCGTGGAACACAACGCGCCGTCGACCCGGGCTTGGTCCTTATCGGACGGTGAGCTACCCATCGCTCACCGTCCGCAAGCCCGCGCCTACGGTGGCCGGGAATCGGCCTGCGATTCCCGACGCCCGGGGCGTCTCCTGCGGCGACTAAGGGCGCGAGGGCGTTGACTTTGCCTTACCCTCACGCGTTCCGCCTCCTCCTTCGCAAGCATCACTGTTTCGCAGAAGGAGGTGACGGCCTCCCATGCACTCTCGCTCCGAACCATGGCCTGAACCAGGGCCGGACGCGAGAGATCGCCGCCGCCGATCGCTGCCGTGAGGACACGGCGGTGCTCCGCCCAAGCAGGGCAGACCTCCACCGTATGCTCCACCGTGTCCTCCGGGCGATCCACACAGTGGTGACACCCGGGCGTTTCCTCCCGCTTAATCCTATACAGGAACCTCCCGAAACATCCATGTCCGGTGAGGACCTGCGTCAGGCGGAAGGTGAGGACGCCGTGGCGCCTCTCTAGCCACTCCTCAAAGAGGGGACTTATCGCCACAATTGTGGCGTGCCCAGCGCTGGGTTGCGACAATCGCACTCTCCATGTCGCCATGAGATCGCACCGGAGCTCCGTCCGCTGTGCCGCGATTTCCTGCGGCAGCGGAGTTATGCCCCGGAGTTTCGCCTCTTCGCGCCACACCCAAATGTGCGCGAGGACTTTCGCCTCCAGATCCCATGGCGGCAGTCCGGCAAGGAGGCTCGCCGCCTCACGGGAGACCGTGCGGTATCCCCGTACCATCCTGATGGCCATGACCCTTTGGGACGCGTTCAACCGCTGCGCTGGTCGCAGCCTCAGAGAACGCGCCCACACCGGTGCCCCGTAAAGGGCCATGGACCGCACGATCACAGTATCACAGCTAAGTAGGGTTTACAAGTTAACGAGTAATAGTCGACAAACTTAAATTTGCAGTTGGAGAATTGACCGTGGCGTAGGTATATCGATGTGTAGGAGAACAAAATCAAAATCAAAAGTCATTTATTCAAACTAGGCTGAGAATCAGCACTTTTCGAACGTCAAAATTACATAAGAAAGTCCCCCAAAAACGCCCACCCTTCACCACTTCCTAGTGCTTTAGCTGGGAAGAAGAAGTGGCGGAACAAACGCAACAAACTCCCCAGCAGCACAGCTGTCTGTTCAGATATAATACTTGAATTGAATCTATACAATAAAAACTTTTTACAAAAAAAACCACCGACTTCCAAAAAAAACACTACAAAGTGAAAAATAACTTTAATTTCGGAAGTCGGTGGCAAAAAACTAAAATACAGATCAAAAGCCACCGACTACCGAAATTAAAGTTATTTTTTCACTTTGTAGTGTTTTTTTTGGAAGTCGGTGGTTTTTTTTTGTAAAGTTTTTTATTTTTCACTTTTTAGTGGGTCAGTTTGTAATTTATCCAATTTACAATAGCTCATCACCTTTTACAAAATATTGCTTTTCCCGATGCAGGAGCGTTAATTGTTGAGGAGTTCTCCTGGTAAGAACCAGGAGATTTAATGGTGACTTCACCATATGCATTTTGACGAGCATAAATTGCTTAGCAACCATATTAAAGTGCCTAATCGAATCGCAACGGTGAAATACTTATTATTAAGTAGTTCCGGTAGCCATCTGTGGTCTTCATCATGAGTTCCACTTCACCAAATGGTGCTTTTCAAGTGCAAATGCACGAGTTGCTATAAAAAATACTCAAATCGCTATAGGTTTGCCTATAAAATTTGAGGATTTCCCTCGATTTCCATGGGATTTGGTGGCAATGGGACCACCTCGGGAGCAAACCCTTCCAAACAAAAAAAGAATTTTTAAAATCCGTCCACAATTGACGGAGTAATCGGTGAACATACATAAAACAAACATACAGCCGAACATAATATAACCTCCTCCTTTTTGGAAGTCGGTTAAAAATGTAAAATAATTTGCATTACGCAACACAGAACATTAAAGATATTTATATTATTTGCCTTATGATAGCTAGCACACGCCACTATACAAAAAAAAAAAAAACATAAAAATGTTTTTCAACTCCATTGCTATGTTTGTTTTTGAGATAAATTCATCACAACTACGGAACCCTTCATTGTGCATGGTCTGACACGCACTTGACCAGTAATTTTTATTAATTTTCAGTGACGTTAATGTTAAAATCTTATAAGCTGTTGGTAGATATGTCGGTTTTATGTTTGCGGAACAACATTTTCTAGAATGGTTTGAATAAAATTGTATGATTTTGATTGCGATTTTTACAAATATTTTGTTGAAAATTCTTAAGCGTCGAAGTACTATAGTTAGTTACTTACTTATGTTGAAAATTGCGTTTTCTTTCTAACATTTATACCGCCTTGTAATTGTAAGCACTCGTATTTTAGTTCTAATCATTTCGTGTATTGTCGTCCCGTCCCAAATGGGCCGTAGGCATGTAGGACGAGTTGACGAATTACTCGATCAAATGAGGCTCAATATTTTAATATTCAATCAAAATCTCTAAAAGGCTCAACATTAGGTCCCGTATTGTTAATAAGTTTAACATACATTTCATCGTACCAGTATTATTATTAGTAAATGGGTCCGTTCTTGACATTAACCTCGCCTGATGGAAAGTGAAGGGTATCGCCTCTTTTTATTATTCATTCATTCATTCAGCTATAATACAAAATCAGACTTTAAACACGGGGAAGTAAAAAAACATACCTAATAAACTGTTAACGACATGTTTTTATTAGTTCCTTTGCACTGGTATAAACTTAACTTAAAGACCTTTATAATAAGTAACAGTACAAACATACAAAAATAGATCTGTGGGTTAATGATCACGATCTTTGATCCGGATCTTGTCCTTGAACTCTCGGCTATCGTGATCATTATCTCCCTTCGTCATCGCGAGCCAGTCTCGCGCTTTATCCTTTTTTATCTTCTTCTGGTACACCACGAAGCCATCCTTCGTCACATACGAGACCACAGGAGTTAGGACCTCTCGCCTTTTGCTGTTCTTCGATGATGACCTTACTTTGTTTCTGGATCGGCGATTGTCAGCACTCTCCGAACACGAGCCTTCACTTGAGGATAACTCCATATTAATGCGTTTGCGCTTAAGCTTGCGACTCTTCCTCCGAGGTTTGTCAGCCTTCTTCGAATGATGGGGCGTTACGACCATGGGTAATCTTCCCCCGTTCATGGGGAATGCCATTGGCATGTGCATTGGGCCTGAAGGCATTCCAGGTAGACGGGGCATATGAGGCATCATGAGAGGTCCATTAGGCATCTGCATTATTTGCCCTCCATTGGGCATCTGCATCATGGGTCCACCATTAGGTGGCTGCATCACGGGCCCACCGTAGGATAACTTCATCATAGGTGGGCCGTTGGGAATATTCATCATGTGCATCGGTGGCTGCCCCTGCTGGAATGGGTAAGGAAAGGATGGTGGGGGCATAAATTGGGACGTGGTGGTAGCTATCAGGAACAGGGCCAACGATTGAGTCACGGAGTGAACAGCCATCTGGAAGTTTCCAAACTAGATCAACTAGAAACCGAAATCTTTCTTTAAATTAATATTATTCCAGGGTATTTACCATTGCGTCTTGATACCAATGAATACACTTCTGTTTCACGAAAAGAAATATGTACTTTAACTTGTCAAACTTCTACATTATAGTAGGAAGTAACAAGCTTCAGATTAGGTAGTCGATTGCAAGAAAAATCGTATTTTTAGGCAATAAATAGTACAGGCTCAATCTTACGGCACAATGCTTTGCTGAAAAACTTCTAAACAACATTACATAAATAGGTGCATGCATAATTATGTATAATATATACCTACCCCTTTTTGATTACGATTCAATAGTTTTACTAATCTACACCACGGACACTTGGGCATGTAGTTATACTCAAAACGAAAACTATTCTGATTGTATGTTACGCAATTATGCAGGTGCAGTAAGCGTAAGCATCCAGCTGTGAATAAAGGAAATCGAACTGTACCTTATCAGTTATGTGCTCTCCATTGTCATTATATAATACTATTATCAACTCAAAATGATTCATTGTTTCGGGCTGTTATGATTATTGGGGATCCAGTTCATTCCAAAAAGAAAAAGTATACCCAAACTGAAAATTGAATAACAGTGTTTTCTGTTAAAGAGTTGTAAATCAATGGCAATGCATAAGAGCTATTGTGACGGCATTACGCATAAATCAGCTTTTCCGTGCAATTGGTTCTCGGTTCCATTGTTTTTGTAGCCTACACCTGTTCAAGATAGGTTTACAAAAGGCTCTACTCAGCTGTTAGGGATCCATTGGAGTCCCTGAACTTGGTTCCGACGGTTACAACCAATGGACGGAAGTAAGTAATTTTGAGTACAAAAGTAACTTTTATAGGCGTTTAATATGAATTCACTTTTATAAAAATCATTTTATCATAATAAAGTTTTGTGTTTGTTACAGACAAAAATGAGGATAATATTACATAGCTGGTTACTACTCGTTAGTTTATCACCTACATTGGCAGTAAATGATCCGGACCTGCCGCTATGTCCGACTAACCTCCAATTTTTTCCACAAAAACTTCCAATGCATTGCAGGATGCCAAGAAATGCAGATCCCGAGGCATTTCCAGATCTACCACAGTATCCCACTTTACCTCCGTTACCTGAATCGTACTTCCAAAGCCCATCTCCAGATAAACAGCCACCTCCAATCCCGATTAACATTCCACCATTTCCAGGAATAATGGGAGCCATGCCAATGCCTGGCCAGATGGGTGGTCCCATGGGAGGTCCAATGCCGGGAATGCCAGGAGCCATGCCGATGCCAATGCCAATGGTGGGAGGACCTCCGCACAAAATGCCGGTCATAGTTATGCCTTTTTATTCTCAAGACCACTCATTTAAAAAGCCACAACCACACAAGCCTCGTAAACATCGTGAAAAGAAAAGAAAACCGCATAAGAAAAAGAAGAAATACTACGACTCCGACACCGAATCGAGTTCCTGCGAGGAATCATCAGAATCTGAGAACAAGAGCAGCTCTAGTGATCACGGCTTCTGGAAAGGGCGCAGGAAAGCACGGAGAAAGATGACCAGGAGATCCAACCAACAACACAGGATGACGAGGACGGAATTAAAAAATAAGAGGAAAGATTTACTGACTCCCATCCTCCAGTACGTTACTAAGGACGGGTATGTCATTTTTGAGAAGAAAATATCTAAAAGTGAAGCAAAGGACTGGTTAAGACCACAAACTCAAATGACTAAGCTCATGGAAAATAAACAAGAAGAAAAAAACGGAGAAAAACCTGAAGAAAAACGCCAAGAAGATTTTTTGTTTAATTCAAACAGCGCTGAAGATTTTTTAAAGTTAGACGAGGAAGACAAACGCTTGAAAGCTATGGAGATGAAGGAGGAGGCGGAAGTAAAAGTCACAACAAGACAAGGGAAAAGACAACATAAACCTTTAAAATTTAATGCTTTGATAAATAAGAGTAGGTAATGAATGTTAAACGTCTTAACGATAATGTTACAATATTGATTTTATATTTTATATGTGTTTTATGCACACAGATAATCTTTAAATTATCAGATAAGTTTAAATTATAAGAAATAAAATTGTTTTTTTTTGTTTGTATTTTACGTTTTACCATACGTCCGAATGAAAAGCCCCATAAAGGATAACTCGTATGTCAGGCTGTCTGTCTGTATACAATCAGTTTGCTCCGAATATTTTGGTACCTATACGATTTCTGTGACCCAAACACGGACGTGTAACGTAAATAAATGAATTTTGAATATCTCGATAACCAAAATTAATTTATTTTCGTAGTTTTGGCAGGCAAATAAGGTTTAAAAAGTTTTGCGTACCGTACGCGTCGTGCATTCTGCACACACAGCATTTGTACCTATTATTGCAAATGATATGTAAAAATATATTTAAATAAATCAGTGTTTAACGAACATTCCAAGCATAGGTATTCCACCAACTGGTATCCCCAATTAGTGTTAAACTTCATTTCAACATGGTTCCCTAATAGTAAGCTCTTACTCAAAAAAATCACTAAGAAACTAAATAAATTTATTTAAAAAAAACTAACACAAACTCGAGAACATACATTTTTCGAATAGCGGCATAAAAATTGCTATATCTGACATAATAAAGACAGGTAGAGACTAGTCGGTCTTGTTCCTGCCATAATTCAGAGGAATTAAGTGTATTTAAGCCCAGCTACAGTTCTCTCAGATTAGATTTCTATTACTAAAAACATAAGACCTGAGAGTACAAACAATCCCACATAACCTTGCTAGCACGCAAAGTATCAGCAGATGGATAAAACAAGTGTCAGAAAGCGGCGTCGATATCAGCGTATTCGGCGCGCATACTCGTAGTACACGACACGCGTCCACTTCGGCCGCGAGCTTGGCTGGGGTAATATTATATAGTGCTCTGTGGCCGGGGTTAATAGAGAAACTATTCGCAGACCCGCAGGGTGGACTAGTTCATACAACTCATTTACTTATTTTGATAATAGATGCATTATAAAAGAAGGTGAATTAGCTAGATAGCGTTTGCTAATTGTAGGAAGTCTAACATTTTTTTTTTGGGTGGGTACTTATCAAATAACTTCTCCCGCTCTGGGCGGAGCGGGGGGCATGTCGGAATTTTACTCACTAAAACCCACCCGTGTTCATTCATTTGCCTGTGTGCCAGGGCCACGATATCCCTTTCGGACAAACTCGCAACCCTGGCAGGCATTGGCCCTAATGGACTCCGTCAATTCATGCCGACATCGCTTTGAGGCACGCGTGGAACACAACGCGCCGTCGACCCGGGCCTGGTCCTTATCGGACGGCGAGCTACCCATCGCTCACCGTCCGCAGGCCCGCGCCTTCGGTGGTCGAAAATCGGCTTCGACTTCCAACGCCCAGCGCGTCTCCTGCGGTGACTAGGGGCGTGAGGGCGCGAACCCCGCCGCTCCCTCACGCATTCCGCCTCCTGCTTTGCGAGCATTACTGCTTCGCAGAAGGAGGTGACCATGGCCTGAACCAGGACCGGACGCGAGAAATCGCCGTCGCCGATCGCCTCCGTGAGGACACGGTGGTGCTCCGCCCAAGCCGGGTAGACCTCCACCGTATGCTCCACCGTGCCCTCCGGGCGATCCACACGGTGGGGACACCCGGGCGTTTCCTCCCGCTTTATCCTGATCAGGAACCTCCCGAAACATCCGTGTCCGGTGAGGACCTGCGTCAGACGGAAGGTGAGGACGCCGTGGCGCCTCTCTAGCCACTCCTCAAAGAGGGGACTTATCGCCACATTAGCCACAACAGTCCAATATGACTATTGATTTAAAATGATTGTAATACTTACAATATCACAATAGAATGTTTCTTTACGTTACGTTAATGATGATTAATTCGAAATAGGTACTTAAATATACTTGCGGAATATAATATTATTAATTACGCTAAAGCCTCTTACAGACTCACGCGATATCGCGGGCGCGACAGGCACCGACAAAGAAATTGTTTTACTAGTGTCGCAACTTATATCTAATTAATTTATAAAAATAACAAAATCATATCCTATATAACCTAAAATATGGCGTCAAAAAAGTCCTCCGCATCGTGGTCGACTGGTAATGTACCCAAGAGACTGGCGGCATTGCCACGTTGTATGGCAATGCTTAGCCTCTGGCCAAGGTAAAAGCCAGCCCTTGGGTCACGGGAAGTGTCAACCAGCCGTTTGGAGATTTCTTTGAATAAAACATGAGCACTCGGAGCCCACGGCCCGAGGGTTTCAACCCCAAACGGCATGAAAATATAATTACCGATAAGGTTATTATACTTTCACCGCTTGAGATTTTCCACAGACGCAGCAGCAGCGCGAGCACAGCACGCGGAGTCAGGAAGATGGGATGGCGCAAGAGTATCGACACACGTTGCGTCCCACACTAAAGGCCTACCCACCTTCCATGGAAATAAAGTCATGCCGTCTGGTCTTTTGCCATCGTCACATGCCGACGGTGACAAGAGCTCGTCGGATGATGTCATTAACGTTCGCGTGCCGCGCTAAGTGACCCGCACTTCACCTGCAAGACAGGCCGTGGTGTCCGAGGCTGTTGACAACTTCGCTACAGTGACAGCCATGAGGAGAACAACAAGAAGGTCCTAGTCTCAGGGAAGCAGCAAGGTGGAAAGTAGTGTCGTCGAACAAAGTGCCTATGTTCGACGACGGCAGTGCATGAAGCCAAAGACCCGACTCCCATTTACCCACAGCCAGCAAGCGCGCACGCTCCGCAGTAGTAGCAGACGTGTCAAGTAAATTGTTCTGTACTACTCTGCAGAGCTGCTCATCCCACCGTCTCTGGGAAGATGGATTGTCGGGTGAATCTGAATTCAGGCAAACGAGTCTCCACGCATCCATAGCCTCGGTGAACCACGGCACATCAAAATCAATCAGTGTAGAGGCTAGGATTTTCCTGATTAATTTCTCAGTGCCGTGGACCGAGGATATGAAAGCCGGTAAACTAATACTAGAAATTTTGCGGACACCGAGGCCTCCCATACGAATAGGAAGAGTAGCTTGTGCCCAAGCTCGGTCGTCCATGGCCACATTTAAGATCAAAGTTAATGTATAATAATTTGGTCCATTTTGTCTAATAGGTGAGTGTG
Source organism: Tiliacea citrago (assembly GCA_963921375.1). Classification (NCBI taxonomy): domain Eukaryota; kingdom Metazoa; phylum Arthropoda; class Insecta; order Lepidoptera; family Noctuidae; genus Tiliacea; species Tiliacea citrago. The sequence goes on along the minus strand of OY992790.1, from coordinate 26,632,051 downwards.
CTTCCATAAATGGGAAGCGCGAAGGAAATATGTTAATTTAGGGCCGAAACAACAGTAACGGATTAAGGTTATGGCCGAATGCATGTTAATTTGGAACAATCTTTCCGAAACGTCATTTTCGATTTTTTTTATTTTTTCCTCAATAAAAAAGGGAAAGGAATTCTCAAAAATTGGAGACCCAAGAAGACGAAGCGAGTTTTTTTCAATAATTTTGATTTCTGGGGCTGTTGCGTTAAATTTAGGAAGCGTCAGATGTCTGTCAGTACTGTCCGCTAAATATAGTTCACATTTAGAAAGGTTGAGATCAAGGCCAATGCACAGTGATTCCGCGCCCTAAGAGAGGCGGTCATAGGGTTTCGCGAAGGTAATGACTGTCGTTATCAATACTAAATATTAACATTATGCTTTTTTGTAATACTTCATGTTATAATAAAATGAAAAAACCGAATTAATGTTAAAAAACTTATTTTATTAGAATAAATAATGCATTTATTGTACTTGACGAAATACTTACTAAAATACAATAAAGGAATTGGAACTTAATAACTAATAAACTTAAATATATACATTTTTATAATAAAAATAAAGTAAATACCTAATTATTACCTAACTACAAATACAGAAATGGACAAAAAATATATTATTTACATGTTAATAGTTACATAATAGGAGCTGTATCTAAAATAATGTAAATCTAGTGTTTATTATATAACTATATACAGTTTATTCTATACCGACAACAAATTCAACACCTCTTTAGATAGAATAGACTTCTTCTTCCGTGGTAACCTTCTCAAACCAGAAATATAAGGATCCGAATTAAGAAGAAGTCTATGTATCAAGTCGGTGTTTGTGACAACCCGGGACATTTTCCTCGTGTTGTCACGCCTAAACTGTTTAACTAACTTATTGCAAGATTCGGCGGCCTCTTCCGAAAGCTCACCTATTGACAATAATGCGTGGTCAATTACTTCCGAACCATGAATGAGGACCTTATGTACAGACGAGGGCAGGTTGTACCATGGATAGGTAGCAACAAGCTGTAACTAGAGCATACTCTTTAAAAGCCACGTTATTAATTTTGTATCCCGACGAAAGACACTGCAGCAGATTATGACATCTGTCAATAAGGTTATTGTCTAATCCAGTAATTTCCGCTGAAATAGAAAAAAACCTTCTGGCAGTGTTTCCATCGTTGGATGTGCCACTTCCTCCACTTCGCGGTTTGTCGACTATTAGACCAAGTCGTTGCCTAAACTGTTGCTGGACATGTTGTTTTTTCTGTGCAAGAAGAGCTTTATCGTCTGAAGAACGCGTCTGCCATTTTTTGAAATCTAATCTATAGGTAACGTGAATAAAATATTCAAAGAATCGGATATGCGAGTGAAGAGGAGATAGTCCAAATTGATATTTACTACTGTCTACAGTTTTGCTACATGATTTATCTATATCATTCATGTCTTTTGGAGTTAAACCACAAATATAGCACCTACTACAAGATGTATCACTCAGAGCACTGCACACTTTACCATCAACCATGGTTAATTGTAAAGAATGCCGCACCTTTATTTCACATCCATTGTGAGTGAAAGATGATGGCTGTAAACTGTCAATTTTAGTCTTGAAATAAGCTTCTTCTTGCACGGAAAGGTCTTTCGATTCTTTGGCAAATTGGAATCGAATAGGCCTACAATACCTGGTGGAGGAAGGGCGCGGGTTTTGCCAAACTATTTGGTCTGGGTCGGAAGTATTTGACTTACAAACTAATTGGAGAGGACAATATGAAGTAAGAAACATACTGCCATCATCCTCGATACCAGAATCACCAAAACACTGTTTATATTCGCTGTGCCCCGTACTCCCATCGAAACCCCATTTTCCAATTAAAACAAATTCTTTATTAAGGTCAATATTATTTAAAACGTGTTTTTGGGATTCTAGTATCCGGCATGCAGTATGGTCTAACAATGATTGTAATTCTACTTCAGCCGATGATCCCGTGATAAACTCTTGCGATGGATAACACCGCTTCTTAGCTTCCAACACTTTTGGATAAGATGGTAATGCATTCGGTGATTTTGCATTAATTAACTCTTTCATCATAAGATACTGATGTTTAGTCAGTTTAGTCTCAGTTATGAGAGACAAGACTTCATCAGTGTTGAAATTTAAAGAAGCGTAAGCGGCGTCAGATCGACTTGAATCATCCAACAAATAATTGATCGCAGAACTGTCTACTTTACTTAACTCTGCAAGCCTGCGGCGTTTTGATCTCTTGCTACACTCTTCGAAGTCCTTCCTGTGCTGATGCTGTTGAGTGCTCGTCGAAGCCTCTGCTGCTGGCCGTTGAGTGTCGTGGCTCCCTGCTGCTGCACAATTTGACAGAACGCAAACTTCAATTTCGTTCAGCCAGTCTCCGTACTTAGATACCATGCGAGATTGATTGCGAGAGACTTGCTTCCAAATAGCTACAAATATAGTACAAAGATTAGCAACTCTTTTTTCTAAGTCATCAGCAACCAAATTCTCAACGTCAGGCAGTAACTGTATCAGGGCTTGAAAAACTCGACGCCACCGTTGCAGTTCGGAATTGCTGTCCTTCATAGACCAGTATCTAGTACAAGCATTCTTTTAAAAGAACACTCAATACTAGTACCTAAAACAAAACAACAAACAGTTAAATGCGGATCAAAAACAATACATATTTCGTAGCAAGTGCTACGCGCCCAGCCGCTCGGCGTAGATCCTGGCTGCACCTTACAGATGCAGCATGCCGCAAGTACTTTTTTTTAATTCTAGTAGTAGAGATTTTAAGCGACATTTTTATACCTAATTCAATGGCACAAGTAGATACAAACATAAGTAAAAGCTTCAATATAAAAAAAATACAGAAATAAATACGCAATAAATGCTGCGGCGTAGCACTCTATTTAAAAAAAATGGTGTATTAAAAATGCAAAATAGTAAAGTAAATTAATAATACATACCTTTAACTTGAATGTTCATTGCAAAATAACAGGTCACAAACAAGTTCGATCTTGAAAACACGCGTCGCGTCTTAGGGTAATTAGCGCTTGGTGATAACACGGTTGATGACTAATTACATGTGTTTACTTCCGATGCCAAAAAAGGAATGTTGCGAACGAACCGAGGACGTCGCTGCGCCCCCGTCAGGGGGCGCGGCTGGCGGGGTCGGGGCGTCGCCCCTCGCCCGCGGAGGCTTTACAGTGACCCGCCAATGCGGGCCTCTCGATGGGTTTGCCTACTACGGCGTATGGGCAATTGGGCGCATTGCGCCCATGTGAGTGGTTGCTATTTGTTTTCTGTAGGCGCGCCACGACGCTTTTTTTTTTATGTAAGCGCCGCTTTCTTCACGACACCCCGGCGGTCAACCCCCGCCAGGTGAGACCCCCGGTTGCCCAGGGGAGCCCCAGCGATGGCGACCAGCGACGAGAGTGCCGACTCGACGCTCCTACAGAACTAGGTGTTTAGTTCCCGCCCGCCCCGCTTTCAGATCGAGCCGATTACGGTCCGGGCTAAGGAACTGTCGTGTGTGTGTGGGCGGCATAGTATTGTGTGACACCGCCCAGTGGCTGCACGTATCGCGGCCCACGCCGCGCCTACGCGCGTGAGTATGGATGCTTGTTTAGTGATGGTTGTCTGTGTTAGTTACATGACGTGCCTATATTAACTTAGAACACGCCACGCACCAGATGTATGTAATCTGTAGAGTGATATTGTTTCGAATAAGTCGCGTGTAACCTGTATGCGGCTTATTCGAGGCGTCCAGTTCGGTGCGATGGGGTCAGTCGTCCGCTAACAGGTCGCGGGGTAGGGGTCTCGCGTCGGGGGGGCGCGCATGCCAGGGCGCAATCTGTTTGACGTGTGGCCAATCAGATGCGTCGGCACGCGCGAACCATAGGAATGTTGCGAACAATAGATTGCAAAACCTTTTATACCCTCAGGTAGTATGACAACTAGTGGGTAACTGAACCAGATATAATGGCTTAGCTCAGTCATTGCCATTGGAAGCCTATGACCTACTAACGGGACCACTGTGCAATGGAATGAAGTTTATTTTTTAAGAATTGATGGTCTTTACAAAAGTTTCTACAACGCCTCCCAAAGTTCCATCATCAAGATACCAAACGTTAAATTTTGAATTTAACGTTGAATTTAATTTGTCTGCGCCCATATGTAGACGTGTAATGCGTCCAAGCCGCCATCGTTGCGGAGGCACCTTTTGGTACTTTATTAATACCATGTCTCCAATTCTAGGACCGATAGACCCAGTTTTAATGTTTATTATTTCATTCCAAAAATTTCTAACTGTTAACATCTTGTTCTAATCATATCTGAAAAAACCGGCCATGTGCGTGTCGGTCCACACTAAATGATGGGTTCCGTAGTTGGGATGAATGTATCCCAAAAACAAACTTAGCATTGTAGTTGAAAAACATGTTCTCCCATACATCGATATACGCAACGGTCTATTTGCCAATAGCAAATGTAAGTTTGTAATCACAAAAAAAAAAAATTGTGAGACCTTGCTTCTTGCCCAAGTTCATGATTGTAGGTCAACGGGAAGTAATCCGTATAGTATAATTTAATTTATTTTCGAGTATCAAAATATGTCACATAAATCGCGCTATTTTTTTATTGCGTTGACTTAGAAGCTCCATTTTTAGAAAGCATCAAGGGACCGTAGACTTACGTATTAGATACTAATTTCAACCCCCACCCCTAAGCGTTCCTGAGAAAAATGGTCTTAACAGACAGACTGATAACAAAGTGATCCTATAAGGGCTCGGTTTTTCCTTTTGAGGTACGGAACCCTAAACATTAGCAAATGCCAAAGTGTGAATACAGAAGCGGGCGTTACTTGCAAGTTCGTTTGATCATATATTATTTAGAACGTAGTATTAGCTTTTTGGGTTATTAACGCAGACCGTTCTCAGGCTTGGCCGTAGGTCGGCAATATGGTGCCTGCAGTATCTATCCCTCTGAGTAAGATACGGGTACGGCTTACTAAACTAATGTGCTTCAGATGGGTGCCCGTTATTTACAGTTTGTGTACATTCTTTGTGCATTCTGAAACCTACACATTGGAAGCTGAACATGAATTTGTTAACTAAAGTAGCAGTAGTAAAGTAGTAGTTAGTATTTTAGGAGACGACATCCATCAAACCTAACCTAGCTTTAGCGTTCTGTTTCAATATTGGTATGATATTGCAGAGTATGTTGGTCACCTCGCGGAACAATTTTCGAATACTCTATTTAAATTGAAAATCGGTTATAAGGCAGCCTTTCTATACATATCGTCTTTTACAAAACCTAGCTAGTGAATGTCCCGACAACCACAAGGAACACCTTCCCAAAAATTAAAAATATAACCACTCCACAAAAATGCCAATGACACAAAAATGCACCTACCACTTCTCCACCAGGTGTTGCCTTCATAATGGTTGAGCTGAATGGTGCTGATCTATGCATCATGTTCGTGATCGGACGCCGTCGTTGGGACTGATCAACTCTTAGCTAGTTACTTCGATTGGTTATTATTATGATTTTATTTAGGAATTCTATTTTATGGACATGAATAGGCCTGAGCTTCAGCTTTCTGACTGACCGTCTCCTTTGACCATTCAAAAGTGCCTGTAAATGGTTTAATTGATATGTAAATTATGCTTTGCCTGCCTATTGCCTTGACTTTGAGTTTGACCGTCCTTGGATGGTAGATAATGCCTAAGGCAATAAGTACGCCTTAGTACCTTTTATGTGCATAACGTGTATTTATTTATTTATTAGGGACAAAAAACAGTTACATGCTAAAAATACAAAGAAATACTTAAACTAAGATATAGCAAACATGTAACCCACACCATTGTCCACGATTTAACTAAAGGTTAAAAGTGCTAAAGAAGTGTAAAAAAGAAAAAGAAAAATAAAACAATAGTCGCTTCCACAATATTGCTGTGATACTTAATTACTTAGCATAGCTTAATTTAACTAAAATACTCGCTAAACAAAATATCCAGAGCCATTTTCCTAAATGATTGCTTGGATAGACAAAATATATCCAGTTCATTAAAATGTGTGTTGTAAGAATCAACAAAGCGTCGAAGAGGTGCACGTTCCCCAGCGTTAGTCCGGCATATGTCTGTAGGGAATAGTTGAGGGACGCGCACCCCCCTACGAATAACACTTCTGGGTACCTTGTAACACAATTTGTTTGTTAGTTCAATACAGTCAAACTTGATATTGCATATGCCGTGCAGTGTCATGACATCAAGCAACAGCCGCCTAGATCCCAAATCCGGTACGCCATATCGTCTCAATAGCTGCACGTAAGGAACCTTTGATTGGAAGCACTTATAGTTCATAGACTGTAAGAACTTCTTCTGTACCCTCTCAATTCTTGTGCCGTATTTGTCGTAGAAAGGGTTCCAGATCGGGACGGCGTATTCCAACTGGGATCGCACCAAAGTCTTATAAAGCAGTAAAAACGTAGAGGGCCGCTCAAAGTCACGTGACGATCTCATGACGAAACCATACATCTGATACGCCTTGTTTACTATAGTTTTTATTTATTTATTTTCTCACCACAATAAACATACAGACATTATTAAAGGTACATGAAAAGGCTTACATTTACTGTGGGAGACTGGTGCCTAAACTAGGCTTTAAGGGCCTGTGTTTCAGGTCACCAGGTCTCCACCCTCTAGCAGTAAGAACATAAAAAAAAAACAATGAAATAAAGAAAGAGTGAGTTAACAATTTCAAATTAAGTCTGTTTCTCAACACAAAAGTTTGAGAAATAAAAAATGAAAAAATAAAAAATAATTATAGTATGATTTGGTGATGTTAGTATTGTTAGTAAACATTTGTAGTGGGAGCGTGAGTAGATGGGTTTCGTGTGTGTGAGAGTGCGTATGTTGGGGTGCGTGTATGGGGTGTGGGACTGTGGGTGAGGATTTATTAGGTAGCATTTGGTATACATTAAGTCACAGTGGTAAGTAGTTTTTCGGTGTCATCATAATTGAGTTCCAGGAGCCACGTGGTAAGCTTCTTTTTGCATTGTCCCTTATTGAGGTTAAATATGGGTAGAATTCTATTGATATTGTTGTACAACAAGTTGTACAAAGTGTCAACGTGTTTGTCGAAGTGCAAACTAGCATCCAGTGTGACACCTAAGTCTCGAACAAAACTAACTACATTTAGGTGTTCGTTATTAATTGAATAATTAAAATGTATTATAATTCTCTTTTTGGTAAATGAGATGGCATGACATTTTGGTAGACTGAGAAAGAGCTTATTGTTGCTGCAGTATGTATATCATCTATCTAGGTCCATTTGAAGAAGTAGATAGTCTTGTATACTCTTGCAAGATCGGTAATTTTTTATATCATCCGCATACATTAAAAACTTCGAGTTGATAAAACATTGTTTAATATCATTAATAAATAAAGGTTGAGAGAGAAGAGGGCCTAAAATGGATCCCTGTGGTACGCCGGATGTAACAACTATAGGGTCTGACTCGTAACCATTAACAACAATTTTTTGGGACCTGTTATAAATATATGAAAGAAACCATCTAAGCAAATTCCCACGTATTCCATTGAAGGCTATTTTTTCTAAAAGCCATGTATGTGTAAGAGATAAATACTTCTTCATTTCTTCGCGACTCTATCATACTTAAATATAAAAAAAAACCTATTTGACTCCGTCCTTTGAACCTATATGATTACGGCGAAGGCAACTAGAAAAATAAATTTGAAATAACGAAACTGGTAAGAAGAAAGTTAGGAGAGTTTGCTTCTCTGTAACTTCTGATCGGATCTAAAATGACGACGACGACACGCGATGACGATGACGGCACGGTTGGCGCAGTGGTTAAGCGATTGACTGTTGGGCTGCGTGTCACGGGTTCGATTCCCGCACGGAACAAATATTTGTATGACCTACAAGTAGTTGTTCCGGATCTGGCTGTTCGTGTATGTGAGTTTAAATGTTAACGCACCCACGGTACAGGAGAAATTCCTAGTGTGGGGCAACGTTTTTAAAAAAAACAAAAGAAAATATTAACCACTGAATCTAATATTTTTTTTCGTTTGGGCTATACTGTCCCACCGCTGGGCAAAGGTCTCTTCTAAGTCCTTCCAGGGGCCCAAGTCTGCTATTTTTATAAATTCAGTCATTCCAACACGATCCCATTGTCATGCCATTGTCATTTTGCAAAAAGTTCGTAATCTGGTAAATAAATAATGGTCGATCATTGGTCGTAACGTTCTCGTAATAGAATTGTGTTATTATAATGGCATTGTCGTATTGCCATTATTATAAAACCCATTAGTAGACATGTCATTAATTTGTCATTATGTACGAGATTACCGATATATGCAATTTCTTTCAATCTAGTGTCAGTGGCCGACCATTGGAAAGTCATAATGACGCCATTATAATAGTAGATTACCAAACTTGCCAAAATAAACAATTATGAAATCAATGATCGACCATTCTGACACTATTGTAATAGCAGACTTGAGGCCCAGGAACTCTCCCGTGCCACCTCGAACCAGCACTCGCGGTACGCGTTCAGGTCATCCCCACCTCTTTCTGGGCCGGCCTCGGCGGCGCCGTCCATCTTCGATGTGCTGTGAAATAAGAGTATGTTGTATGTGTGGCAAAAGAGAATTGAGCAGTGCACTGATGCACTAAGTGGCCAAATGTGTGATGATATGATTAAGACAAAAAAATTGTTCTAATGGACAGTATTATCCGACATTCGGGTGGATGACGGTGCTGCGGGCAAATGCTAGCATAAAAAAAATGAAATATCAAAAACCCCGACTGCTTAAAAAGTGAAAGACAAGCTGTATTAAAGTTAATCTGTATAATAGTAAAAAAGTGAAAGGACTCGCTAACTAAACAGATACATAAAATTGTCATGAGATTAAAGTGTTCCTCAGAACGGTCCGCCGACAGCAATGACAATTTTATTTAGGTATCTGTTTAGTTTATAAAATTGTCAGTGCTGTCGGGTGTTTTTTTTTGGACCGTTACTTTTCCAAATATACATCAATGATCTACGCAAGCTCTCCATCTCTAAATGCGAAATTTTCTCTTATGCAGACGATACGGCATTTTTAGTGTTTGACAAAGACTGGGAGCGAGCCAGAGATACAGCAGAATACTCGCTTCGGTTAATAACGGACTGGCTGTCAACTAACTTCATCATTTCAGCCGAAAGATGTCCACTGTGTGTCAACTAACTTGCTGACGTTGAATTTAGATAAGACGAAACTAATCAGGTTCCACCGCCCACATTCAGTAACCCCATCCTCTTTCTCTCATACAATGAAAGCTCACACTTGTCCGCCTCATCAGTCAGCGGGTTGTAACTATCTTGGTCTCAGTACAGTCCCCAATATTAAGTACCTGGGAGTGAAAATTGACGAAGAACTTACCTGGCATGCGCATATAAAGGCACTCAGCAGTAGAATCGGAAGAAAAATATATTTTTAAAGAACTCAGGCACTCCGTCAATTCTGAAACTCTGACTCTTGTGTACCTCAGCCTTTGTCAGTCTTTCTTTATGTACTGCATCCCGGTGTGAGGTGGTACTTATAAAACCACAATGCGCTAGCCGACTGATCAGTTATATTCTGAGGCCGAAGTTCTCACAGTAAGGCAACTAGATATGTCCTTCGTTCAGTCCTGCGGAGACACTCCAATCTTCCATTTGATAAAAAGCAGCTTGTCGTTTTGCATTTACAAGTCGACAATTGTTGGCTCAAAGTTCCCGCATGTATAATAAAATAAATAAAATTATTCCGTTACAACTCACATACGTACAACTCACATGAAATTAAAAATAAATTAAGAAAATGGCTCTTATCCTTAACTTATGCTGAAACAGAAAATATATTGGCTATACAATCATAACTTTATCAAACTCACACTTCAAATACGTTTAAGTGAGAATGGTTGCTAACCAACTTTAAATCGTTCTAGATCCTAAATGGTCATTCAAGATCCTAAATGGTCATTCAAAATCTTTCAAAATGAAAAATTATTGGAGAAACCTAACCTAGATGATTTTCAAATACCTATCCAATGATACCCCACTTGACGTAGTTCGTCGACTTTCTTTTTTTTCTTTTTCTCAATATGGCGTCTGGTTGTCGCTATATTGACTTTTGATTACTGTCATGTCTTTAGTGACACTCACAAGATTATGACAAATCGATTGACGGAAGAATCATCAAAATCAGTCCACGCGTTTGGTCTCTAGAGTACCACAAAGGAACAACATACATAAATACATACATAAATAGATATATACATACATACATAAATAGGCTGATAAACACATTACCCTCCTTTGCGTCACGCAGTCGAGTAATAAAATTCAAGTCCACCTTATCGCAAAACTGAAATATGTAGATCACTGAATCTCCATAAATGCAATAAATTTCCCAGCTGGGTTAGTTCACATTCATGAATTTTCCATTGAAGAAATCGGTTTTACTGCTGTTTTTACTGTAGGACATTCAAAAGAAAGTATTTTTAATTTTGCAAGCACTGAACTACGCTAGAACTTATAATGACACAACCAGTGAAGTGAATCAGATATACCAACATACAAAAACACGTGACAAACCATACAAATGTTGCTGAGATGATAATGAATATCATTCTACCCTGAACAAAGTAAACATTGTATCGGAATCAGAAAGTGAATTAATGTTCAATATTTTATGCATTCTCATTACTTAACGCCATAAAGCAGAACCATAAAATGGTTACGAAATAAGTTTGGCTGCGCACTTGTATTCGTTCGCACCACAATGCACTGAATTATGAAACGAGTTTGCTAAAAGTATAAAAGTCGCTATATGTCATGCACTCCATTGAATTATTACTATTTTGATTCGGCGCAGTTATGATTTCAGTAAGTTTTATTTTTGCCAACCGAGAATTTGAGTGTCTTAGTTCTTAACTAGACCCGTCTGTGGTGCACAACACATCGTTTTCTTAACATAAATTGTTTTCTTTGTTACAGGGTGTGTTACAAAAATGGACTGTTGTGATTATAATATTTTTGGCTGCTGTGCACCCGCAAATGCCGATGATGCCGATGGGGTACGGGTACGGTGGGCCGATGATGATGCCAGCGCCTATGGCGATGCCAATGCCCATGCCCGTCCCGGTCCCCGTTGGAATACCGGTGCCGTACACAGAGTCAACTTCTACCACAACTACCACCGAACCGTACAACGGAGGAGGCGAAGTTGGTGACAACAGAATACCTATAGCTATCCCGATGCCAGTGCCTCAGTTTGTACAGATTGCAATCCCAAGCTTTGTAACACAAAATTGCAAGTCAGATAAACAAAATGGTAATGGTAATGAAAACAGAAATAAAAATTGTCCGCCATGTCCGCCATGCTCGTGTAATCCATGCACTCCGTCTTTCTTCTCCTTCTGTTCGCCTTGTCATCAAGAATGCAGATGTAAGAACGGCAAAGAAAACCCGATTCCGCAGGAGCCAAATGCTCCGAGACCTATCCTGGGGCCAGCTTTCCCGATGCCTATCCCCATGCCTGCCCCAGCACCAGTCATCATCGTCCCGTTCCCGCCACATTTCAACAACCCACAGCAACCACGACCGCAACGTCCACAGGCCTCTGACAGTGACTCTCGCTCCATCAGCAACTCTTGTTCTGAAGAATCAAAACCATATGATTCTTGTGAGAGCGGTCAGAATCGGCGGAAAAAGAAACGCAGAAAGAGTAAAAGTAGAAATAAAAAGAGGAAGTCGAATTATGACATATATAGACGAAATTTTGGTTTCATGAAGAGAGATCGCGGTGATAGTGGACTTGTTGAACCAGTGCTGTCTTACATGTCAAGAAATGGAGACGTTAAGATGAAAAGACGTCTAAGTAACGACGAAGCGAGTGCTCTGCTCGGAGAGCGAGACCCATATAATAATAAAGAGCGAGATCCGTATAATATTAGAGAACCTTACCATAGAGCCGAAGAATCGTATAGTAATAATGTGCGTTTGACGGCAGGAGAAGATTCGAATAACAGGCCGAGAATAGTAGTCATGTCAAAGCCTGGTATGCGAAGCAACCACCACAGGAGACAGCAGGTGCTGGACAGCAGATCTCAGCACATGCTACAGGACGGGAGGAAGGAGCTGGTGTTTAAAACACCAGAAAACAAGAAGATAAGCAACCTGTCAGTGTCATTCCAAATAAGCAATTAGATTGTAATGTTGATTGTTTTTATAATTAAAATATTTATATTTTGTATAAATGCTGATTAAAATCTTTACAAAAATAACTGTTGATTAGTTTAATTTATTGTTTTTAAGTTTAACTTTACATAATTCTTGAAACATGTGAAGTATGCATTACCTGTTCTTTTTTAAGTGCTTTTGAAAATTGATAACAAATAATAATTATAATTTCAATCTTTCTTTTCCTAAATCTTCTTTGGGGCTCAATTTTCGGTGTCAGACATTACGATTTTGAAAAGTTGTCATGAATCCTACAATGAAACTTTCAGAAGAAAATATTACAGATTAGCTGAACTATATCATAAACACTTGCGATAGGATTATTGCCTAAATACAGTATTGCTAAAGAGTATAACAATTTGGTACTTTTTGTTGAGTAGCCATTTTAAATCTCCGTCAATCTTATTACAGAACAATATGTTATAAGAAAACCGGCCAAGTGCGAGTCTGACTCGCGCACGAAGGGTTCCGTACCATTATCTATAAAAACGGCAAAAAAATCACGTTTGTTGTATGGGAGCCCCCTTAAATATTTATGTTATTTTGGTTTTTAGTATGTGTTGCTATAGCGGCAACAGAAATACATCATCTGTGAAAATTTCAACTGTCTAACTATCACGGTTCAAGAGATACAGCCTGGTGACAGACAGACAGACGGCGGAGCCTTAGTAATAGGGTTCCCGTTTTACCCTTTGAGTACGGAACCCTAAAAAGGAGAGCAGAATTAATAAAATAATAACTTCTCATTGCCCACTAAGTATAACAGAGACAAAATGTGTCGCATAAATCGCTGTATTTTTTTTATTGCGTTGACTTAGAAGCTTGATTTTTTAAAGCTCCAAGGGATCGTATACCTACGTATTTGATATTAGTTTTAACTTGATACCTTCACGCGTTCCTGAAAAAAGGGTTTTGACAGACTGACTGACAGACAGACAAACAGACAGGCAGACGGACAACGAAGTGATCCTATAATGGTTCCGTTTTTTCTTTTTGAGGTACGGAACCCTAAAAAAGAAAGGAAGAAGATAACACTGTTTGGCCCAGTAAGGTTAATCATCATCATAATTTCAGCCGAAAGACGTCCATTGCTGGAAATAGGCCTTCCCTAAAAGGAGGGGAGGGGGGGTTGCCATAATGGTCACGCTTTGGCAGGCGGGTTGGCGATCGCAGTATATGGTTATATTACTCTATATATAGCTTCTGCCTGCGAATTCGTTCGTGTGGAAGATACAAATAATATACCTACTAAAATAACAGTCCCATTTCCGGCCCCCGACCCCCGCGTCGCATCGCATCGCCCGCCCGCGCAATTACTTCGTTTTTGCTTAGCGTTCTTTCCAAAATTTTTTTTTTGCAAGGCTCCTAAGAGTCTTAGCGTGATATCAAATAGCCTAATCCTTCCTCGAGAAATAGGCTATAAAATTTATTTATTTTAATTAATTTTGACTGGTTCCAGAGAGTAGAGCGTCCAAAAAACAAATTCTTCACCTTTATTATTAGCGTAGTGTAGGATATAGACAAGTATATCTAAAGATAGATGTCCTGACTGATTCATCAACACAGAGCATAAACGACTGAAGTAGGAAGGATGTTTGGACAAGAGGTTCTTTTTGAGATATATTATAGGTGAATACTGCGAAGCTATATCTAACTGCGTGGATGTCAAAATAGTAAATACGCAACTTTTCAGGAGAGCAATAAAACCGTTTCATTTTGCACCAAACAACTGTTTTGAGTTAGGTTTATTCAATATACAAATTAAAATATATTTAATTATTAAATATGCAACTTTTCAGGAGAGCAATAATAGTAGATTATTCTACTCTGTGTCACTACACATATTATTTGCATTTGTTTCCAAGTTACCCTCATAATTCTAACTTTTCGTAAAACGAACTGCGAAGTTAGTTTTCTTTATGTCATTTATTATTGTATTCTCTTTAGTTATTACTTATTTGTGGTGCAATTATGTATTTCAATACAAAACAATATTCTTGTACAACTATTTTATGTAAGCTATATACTTACGCCTATGCAGCATTACAGACAGTCATTAGGTACAAAACAAGTACTGATAATTTAATGATACAACACACTAGTTTTTGGTTCTACTTAATTTATAATGAAGTCAATTACGCCTTTTGTTTACCACTATCTCACATAATATCGCAAGTTATTGTAAATTATTTACCTATAGCTGGATCCCAAGTCTGTGCTAAATGTACGAGTATGTCATCTTACTGCTTATATTTTACTAGTTATTCTATATGGTTATATCCGCGTTTTCGTAGGAATTCACCCGGTGGTTCCTGGTGGCAACTGGTGGTTCCTGCGTTTGGCTGTTTACGTTATAAATAACACAATAAAACAATAATAAACGGTCTGGCCTCTAACATTAGTATATACTTATTGTATAAAAAATGGTTAAATACAATCTATCTTTCTATTATCAGAATTGCCGCGGGCTGCGTACAAAACAACACACACTATTCATGAATATTTTGTCTTTTTCGTATGACGTCATCATACTAACGGAGACCTGGTTAACACCTAACATATCGGACAGTGAATTTATCGACGACCGCTACGTAGTTTTTAGATGTGATCGCGACCGTTGCGCCACAGGCAAGCGTGGGGGTGGGGGTGTACTAATTGCCGTTCTACGCTCACTACGCCCTTCGAACGTATTGATGCGACCCGTTAGCAGAGATATTGAGCACATCATGGTGCAGTTGCCCGCGTCGTCTTCTAATAAACGACATATTATAAGCGCGGCGTACATACCACCTCGCTCACGGGACGACATGTACACCGCTCATATTGATTTGTTAGCGGACGTCATTAACGACGCGAGTACTGACGCATTCTTTGTGGTAGGCGACTACAATCTGCCCGGCCTTGACTGGTCCAACGCGAACGGTGGTGATCACAATAATGTTATTCCTCAACCTACTACCCCCACAAGTCACTATTTATGCAACTTCATGTCTCTTACAAATGCCCTTCAATTTAACACATTAAGAAATAATCTGAGCCGCATACTGGACCTGTTCTTATCTAATGTAGGCTGTCAACCTATGATGTGCGTGTCACTCCTTCCACCCGATGCCCACCACCCTCCTTTCTGTGTTTCATCACCATTAAATACGGAAATTACTCCCTTGAGACGCCACTCAACCATGAAATACAACTTTTATAAAACAAATTACGAAACAATCAATAGTGAATTTAACAAAATAGACTGGAACAACTTACTTAGTAATCTTCCCGCCGAACAATCTGTCAACGCCTTTTATGATGCTATCTACAGCACAATAAAATCACATGTTCCTCTTACTCGTCCCAGGAATTCCAAGTTTCTGTCGTGGTTCAGCCCTGCTCTTATTCGCATTTTTAAAAATAAAGAGAATGCTTGGCAAAAATGGAAAAAATATGGGAACTTATCTGACTACGAAATATTTTCAATTTACCGCAAACGGTTCGCATCCGAGTCTAGCAAGTGCTTTCTGATGTATATAAAGTCGGTTGAAGACAGCATTCCATTGAACATCAAGCACTTCTGGACATACGTCTCCAAGCGGAGGGGGCGAGCTAATATCCCAGCCAGCATGTACCTTGACAACAAAAACTCTAACGATCCCACTGAAATATGCAACATGTTTTCAGGCTTCTTCACCTCTGTCTACGAACCTTCTTCTCTCGACCCCGAGCTTTGGCAGACACCTACCACATACGCGGATAACTCATTGTGTATTTCGGACATATATTTAGGTACGGACGACATACTCAATGCAATAAAGAGACTGGACCCGAATAAAGGGTCTGGTCCTGATGGCGTGCCCCCAATTTTTATAGAAAACACCGCAGATAGCATTTGCATCCCGCTTCACATAGTATTTAATAATTGCCTGCGTGAAGGTTCATTTCCTGATATCTGGAAGCGCGCACACATCACGCCCATACACAAAAATGGCGACATAAACAACATACAGAATTACCGTCCCATCTCCTTGTTGCCCGCCTTGTCGAAGCTCTTTGAGAGACTAGTGCAAGACAAGTTATACTCTCACATTCACCACCTTATAATTCCCGAACAACACGGATTCGTTAAACGCCGCTCTACTACCACTAACCTTATGTTATTTACAAACCATTTATTCGAGAACATGGATAGTCAAACCCAAGTTGACACTGTGTACACCGACTTCCAAAAAGCATTTGACAAGGTGGATCACAAGCTGCTTCTGGACAAGATCGCCTATAACGGCATTCGGGGTAACTTATTGCGGTGGTTCATGTCCTACATTTACAACAGAACTCAAAAAGTGGCTATCAACGGCTTTCAATCGGATTCCGTTGTCGTTACTTCTGGGGTGCCTCAGGGCTCAATTTTGGGGCCTGTGCTTTTCATTTTGTTCGTAAACGACATAAAACGCTGCTTTATTAACTCCCATTTCTTAATGTATGCCGATGACATTAAAATTTATAAGTCGTGCAAAAACACAGAAGACTGCTTGCTCCTTCAGGAAGACCTCAACAGACTTTCCAATTATTGTTCAGTTAATAAACTTCACCTTAGCTTACCTAAGTGCCATGTAATATCTTTCACAAAAAACAAAAATCTAATTAAATACTGTTACACTTTACAAGGCACTATTCTTAAAAAAGTTGACCATATTCGTGATTTAGGAGTTACACTTGACTCAAAACTGCATTTCAACCTTCACATTGACAACATTATCAACAAAGCCTATAGTATGTATGGTTTCGTTATGCGCTCCTCAACTGATTTCAAACGACCGCATACGTTTATAATCTTGTAAACAACCCTAATACGCTCCCAATTGGAATACGCAGCCCCAATATGGTGTCCTTTATATGATAAATACAAGCAAAGGATTGAAATGGTCCAAAAAAAATTTTTACGCTCCATTCACTATAAATGCCACCGTCCTAAACTATCGTACGCACAACTACTAAAAGCATATAAACTCCTGGGCTTGGCGTCCAGGCGAACCCTACTTATGGCTGTGATGCTGCATGGCATATGTAATAACAACTTTGACTGCTCTGATATCACCAATAAACTTTGTTACATTGTACCCAGAACTGTATTACGGCGAGAGGCGCGCTTGCCCCGGCTGTTCCACACTGTACAGTGCAGAACCAATGCTGGCGCAAGGGCGCCCCTCCGTCGTCTCTTAGAAATATATAACACACACTTTTTCGATCTTGATATATTTTCACTATCCCAAACAAAATTTAAAAGAATGGCTGTTCAATTGCTTGCACAATAATTCAATAATTTATGAATTCTTCCTACCCTATTTCGCCTCAAGTAGATGCGTCTTTTGTTTTGTTTAATTTCTCCATAATAGTTTATTCCGCGGACATTGGTGTGGGTTACATGTTTACCTCTACTACCCTAGTTTGTTATCTACTAAAATTGTAACGTGTAACTGTTTTATGTCCCAATAAAATAAAATAAAATAAAATAAAATAAAATAAAATAAAATAAAATAAAATAAAATAAAAATGTATATTTACTTTTGTGGCCAGAAAAATTTCGTCAGGAGCTTCAATAAGAAATTTTTCCACATTTTGAGTCGTATAAATTTTAGACTTCTTTGCGCAATGCGCTTCTGATTTTCTTTTTAAAAAAGCCAGTAATTTCGTGAATCTATTTATTTCAATGCTGTGTTTGATGCTTATTGTAGCTTTCAGTTTTGAGTATATGCACCAAAGTGTATTCGGATTCTTTGTGTTGGAGAAATAATGAAAATAGACAAGAAGTACTGATTCTGAAATTGATAGGCCTTTCGCACTTCTCCACGTTGAAAATTCTTCATAAGTTTTTAAATAATTTTCCTTGGATTTTGTTGGAAGCAAATTATTTACAATTGCGGCAGCATTTGCACTGATGGAATCCGACAATTCACTGTCACTGTCGCTTTGATTTAACATCGTAACGTATTTTTAGAAGATTAACTTATTTATAAAAATAAATTAAAATAAACTTAACGTTTATGTATTTGAAGAAAACAAAAGCGCGGCAAATTCCTAGACTAATATTTTTTTTGTCGGAAAAGCAAAGGCATCAAGCTCATTCTCCCCCTAGAGGATGAATGAAATTCAGTACAATTTTCTTTCCCTGTTTTTAACAGATTAAAAATGACTATTGTTATGTTCGCTTTTTGTGGCATAGAATGTCACTTTTTTGAGCAAGTGGTACGAAAAATCGTTTTATTTTGCACCAAACAACTATTACTATTTTATTAAATGTATATAAGATAATGTTTAATGTAAAATTGACTACCCCTTTTCATCTTAAATCTAAATACCTAGTTTCAAGTTAATCAAACCGCGCGTTAAAATTCCTCTATACAAACATTGTCACCCCTAATCCACCTTTAAGGGATAGTTTGAAATACAACGAATTACAAACAGTATTATTTGCTTAGTTATGTATTCATGCCAAGTTTCAAGTTTATTATATCAAGGGAGAAAAATCATACAAACAAAATCCCCCCTTTTCACCCCCTTAAAGGTCGAATTTGCAAAACTCCGTTCTTAGCAGATGCCTACGTCATAATAACTATCTGTTAGCCAAACTTCAGCCCAATTCGTTCAGTGGTTTGAGCTGTGTGTTGATAGACCAGTCAGTCACGGTTTCCTTTTATAAAATAGAAGATGACGTTTTCAGAGCACATTGCTTTATCGTAATATTTAGAACCTTATGGAAAAGGCCCTCGTAATTTTAGATTCGAATAGCTTACGTAAACGAATAGTAACAATAGTTCCATTATTTCTTCTAATGTATGAACAATTACTATTTATGTAACAAGTTTTATTTCGTTCTTTATTGCGGCCAATGCGCCAGTCATTGTTATTTCCAGGGCGTAGCTTATGACTGCTCACGGTAAGTTAACTTATTACATAGGTACAGTTGTTAGAAATTAATATTGCCAACAGTCTACAAACAATGGTTGATTCTTCTCTGTATGAGAAGAGATTTGTGTCCTGCAGCAGAGCAGTAAAATTACAATAGGATTTAGTTTTACCTATATAAATCTACCTAGTAGAAGCCAACACAATGATCTACACCAGTGATGTACAAATTAAATTACTTTATTTCAGAATCATGGATAAATTCTTTAGAGCAGTGATTCAACTAACTATAACAACAAAAGTGATGGCCATCAATTTCGAAACTTTAATGAAATCGCTACCTGTGCCTGCAGATTTAAAAGCTAGGATCTTGGATATGCATGAAAAACAACAAGAGTTTAGCATGTCTGATATGTATGACGTTACTTTAATGGATTTTAAAACAGCGACTCCTTTTAGTGCAAGAAAAGCCAATGAAATTATTAAACCTACAAGTACGGTATTAGAAGAAATTGTTACAACGTCAGTCCCAGTCAATCTTGGTCCTTTGTGTCTCGATATAGTATCAACAACAGCGAAAGCACCAGAAAACCCGCTGAAGTTACCGCCGTCATTACTGCAATTACCAGTGATGCCAATGCCAATGGCAATGCCTATCTATGCAAGAGTGCCAATCATGTTGCCGATGAGGGCGTACTTTGAAACGGTAAAACACGATCATCCGCCACTTTACAAGATAAAACGAATGATAGCAGAAGACGAAAAGAGATGGAAGGAAGAGAAAGGAAGTGACAGTGATATTTCGGTGGAAATAGGTTACAGTGATGTAAGTTCAGATCAAAGTAAAGATACGGACTTTGATAACGACTATTCCGAATAGAATGATGTGGGCTCTGACTAATATGATGGTTTAATTAGAGTCAGTAATAGAGGAGGAATAGACCGGTAAAATTTATTTTACTAAGCGTTTCGATAAAGATTTATTTTTATTTTTGTACAATTTATAACTATGTACCATTCGTATTTTATTTTTTAATGCGATGGAACAGAAGTTTTAACAAAACAATAGGCATTTATAAGATGATGAATTTTGTGTCAGTGAAAGTATCAAACATTTAAAACATTGGAATGGAGAATACAACTTACATTAGGCTAAGGCTGCCGGTGGCGGCTGCAGAAGCATAATTATTATTATTGGTTAGGGATAAGGTACCATTTGATGATTGTATATCTCTGTTGATAAACAAATACTTAGTCATAGTTTGTTAAACAATACCTAATTATTTAATTTCATAAACCTAATTGCTTATTACGGTCAAGTTCAAAGCAAGCTTTTTAAGAATTAATTAAATTGATTGTGATAATTTCTCGGTGTAGTAAACTGCAGTTATGGTCATTGTTAATAACCGCTTGTCACTGAGCATAATTATTTAATGTATGTTCCAACTTTTCTTTTATCAAATTTAACTATGGAGGTAGTTGAATTCAATATTTTTGATTATTTGGTGGAAGCCAAAGATCGTCTCTTAACTTTTGAACTTTGAGAGTACAAATATTTATCATTAGATTCTGCACCCCAATTGCGTAACACACTTCTTTTTTCACAATCCACAAGGTTTTTGAAAGAAATTGTCAATCCAATGCTTCATATGTTTGAAAAATTCGTCTGTTGGACAACGTAATCAACGCAAAGAATGTTGTTGCATGGTCAAAATGAAAAAAAAAAAACTCATGACAAGAATCCCATGGTGCTTCTCCAATCTCTATAAGCTGGAACCGTGGAATTTCTCCATTCTGCTCACCCAACAGGAAGGTGCGCAGGTGCCGTATTATGACGTTTTAATGCCATCATGATTCCAGTGCAAGAAAGAGATGGATCTATACATGACCGCTAGCACCGTCCCATTTTCGGTCTGGAATCATAATGGCATTTATACTTCATAATAGGCCCCCAGGTGCTTAAAAGATCACCCCTGAAAGTCACAGGAATTCCATACCTATCAAAATAAATTGATTTGACAGTATATGGATTAATCTTGCACTTGTTTTGAAATAATTTCGAAATCCGTACCAGGTTGACAACATTGTAAATAATTGTAGTCATGTTCTTGGTGTAATAATTATAAAATTACTCAATTGAGCGGTCACTTTATTAACCTCGATCTTCACATTTTCTTGACAGATCTTGTATCCCATATTAAAGGGACAGATAACAACTTTTTTATATTATTACAAAAGTGATGTTTTATAATTAATTTACAACATTTGATCCTTAATTAAAATACACAAGCTAACTCTAAAATATGTATAGTATGTACAAGTACATACTAATAATAGAAGAATAATAAAAGAAAGTAACTAAGTTAATATTCATTTAAATCTTTATTCTTAAAATTACTATAATTACAATAAACAACTTGTTCCAAAACACCTTTGGATTTAACGACAGAATTAACTTACATTTCATATAATACATTTAATTAATTTAGTTCGTTTTAGTGCTTTATAAGAGGCAGCTCAACGTTTATCAATTTCTCTTCGACGTTGCTTTGGAAAACTGTTCCTCTTGTCCTGGATATCAAGTTTAGGTACAACAGACGTGACGCATGTGCTAGGAACGCTAAGCCTATAATAGCAGACAATATTTCAACCCACAACACTATATATGGCGCTATTTGGTACACCAGCACGAATTTACTCCTTGTCGATTCCGTTATCTTTGGTTGGTCCTGTAAGAAGAATAATGAATACGTGATTAAAACCGCACAGCTAGGAAAATGTTTTTAATTGTGGAGTAGGTAACTTTTTTAGAGTCAGCCACTGGCTGATGTAAGGAGGTAACACAGCCTATCACGTAAATTGCATTCCTTCGTTTATCACGACCACCTAAGATATTCAGTCAGGTCTTTTATAGACCGGATATGGGTGCAGGTAAAGTTACTTTCATACCGGAACACAGAAAATTACTCAGAAATTGTGGCAAAACATATATTTTGTCTTTGTAAATTAATATTTTTGCCATTCCTTTTATCCGATTCGACCATGGACATGCTGACTCATTTAAAGCCCGCAATAAACTTGAAGCAAAGCATAAAATTACCAACGTATGACAAGATTTCAGTAAGCATAAACAAGACCTATTTTTAATGACTTATTCATTATAACGTCAGAGCATGGAGCACTGACACATAATCATGTGCTAACTGGCGGAAGTTAATGCACAAGTCAAAATGGTTCACAGGTCGAAATAAGTCAACCATGATGTAAACTAGCTTAACTACGCAATCATAACTTAATTGATAATATAACGAGACAGTCATGTGAGCAGACAGGTTTTTAGACATGGGTAGTTCGCGAACGATTGAAGGAAATGAACAACTTCATTTCGCAAAATAAACTTATCATTCATTCAGTAGTCATTCAAATGTGTCTCTACTTCATTTAGTTCAGTCTTTCTTTTCGCTCGCAGCAACTGTGATTTCGATTTTCAAATACGCCAACCTAGACAAAAAGGTCCAACTATACACATACAACAGAAAACATACTACTTAATAAAATAGTTTTGCTTAGATTCATATTTCATGGTTGCAGTCCTAAGCCTGTATAAAGTATGAAGGAAAATTGAAATTGAAGATAGGTATAAAACTGAACTAGTTAAGTGTATCATTCGTGGTAACTTATCAATCACTCTGTCGTTATCCTAAGGTTATGAACTCGTTCTGTTTTGCTGAACTAAATGAAGTACTGAACTAAATGAGTGGACTACTTCGTTAAGCGAAAAGATATATATACTTCATTCATTTCTTTTCACTGAAACATTTTGCGCATGTCTATTTAATATTGAAACACCTGAGGGAGAATTACGTAACACGTATCAGCAGCAATGGGTCTCATTTTGACAGTTCAACAACATTCATTGCGTTATTTAAGTTGTTGAGCAGATAAATCTTTCGAACATACATAAATATTGAAGCTATGAATTAGCAATATGTTTCAATATGATTCTGATTGTGATTGATAGGGCGTTACGCAATTAGGATTCTGGTTACATCACACTATCACACTAATATTATAAAGGTGAAAGTTTGTGAGTGTGTGTGTGTGTGTGTGAGTGTTTGTTACTTCTTCACGCTCAAACGGCTGGACCAATTTTGATTAATTTTTGTATGGAGGTAGCTGACACCCTGAATTAACTTAAAGGCTACTTTTTTCCCGATATTCCTGGAAAAAAATCAGTACGTAAAAAATGGAGCAGCGCAATCCCAAGCCTTTTTGTCTTCAATATAATCTATAAAGGTTTATAAGGTTTTCTGGCACAGCTTACATTTAATTAATGATTTGAATTTATTAAGGCTTAGATGTTGAACTTGGCTTAGAAGTTTATTATAAAATCGTATACATTGACAACTGAACGCGCCACCTATTTTTTGAGCCTTGTTGTACGTAGAATAGACATTTATTTTACATATATACGTGACAAGATACATGAAAGCTCCGCCATATTTCACCATTCGGCATGCACACATTTATATTATTATTCACTTAAGTCTAACCTAAGGTAAATCCATTAATAAGGAGCCATTCAGCAAAAAAAAATATCCGATAAAAACTCAGTCACACTGCAGAACGTCTTATCCAAAAAATATACGTAGACTACTCTTAAACCGCACTGATGTTAAGTCTCTCCAACCACTTGGTAATTTATTATAAATAAATGGGGTCATACAGTAGACACTTTTGCGCACCAAAGTAGTTTGACAAGTTAATTGGCATAATTTACTATTGTCACGCCTATTTCTTGGGAATACATAAGCCTGACGTCCAAAACGACTAGGATTTTGTTTAACGAACATAGCTACTTCGAAAATATAAATGCAAGGAAGTGTCAAGATTTTGTATTGCTTAAAATGAGGATTGTAACTGTCTGTTGTTTTTAGGTTAAACATTGATCAGAGACATCTTTTTGGGCCTTAAATGCTGTGTCTTTATCAGTTGAGTTCGCCCAGAAAATGACACCATAACGTAATTGAGATTCAACTATACCGTGGTAACCCATAGTAAAAGTACAACAAAGTGTTTGTTCTTAGTATTTATATTATGGATATCACTATATTTTTTAAACAATTTTATGTGTTTATGGGCATATAAAAGATTTTCAAAAATGTACTGAGAAGGCTCAGTCATTACATTAATCTCCTTAATTTTTTCTCTGACAGACTACGAGTATCTCGGATTTAACTTATAAATTGTTCGAAGAGCTCTTATCTGCAAAACAAAGATAGTCTGAATGTCGGCGGCATTTGCCCACAACAGAATACCGTACGACATTACACTATGAAAATAGCTAAAGAACACTAAACGGGCTGTCTCCATGTCAGTTAATTACCATTTTTTGTCCCGGACCAGTGGCCCCACTGAAGCTTAGCATCCAAAGTTAAGCTCAAGAATACTGTGCATCAGATTTTTTTTAATTAAGAAGAAAATTTTAACATTTAACCAGTGAACTACTTTTGAGATCGCGATATTTACATCGTCAGTAACCAGCTGCTGATGTTTTAGTTTAAACAAAAGTGTAGTGTAATCTGCAAACAACACTATATCATGATTATCCTTTATGAGGTAAGGCAAGTCATTAATATAAATAAGAAACAATAAAGAACCAAGAATTGAGCCCTGTCGGACTCATTGATACTATAGATCCGGATTGATCTTTTTCCGTTAATTTCAACTCTCTGAATTCTATCACTTAAATAACACCCAGAGAGGCCTTTATGATTCCGTAGTAGTGCAGTTTCCTGATTAATATTTCATGAAAAACACAATCGAATGCCTTGGACAAATTGCAAAAGATGCCCAAAGCATCGCATTTGTCCTCCCATGCGTTATAAATATGTCCTAAAAGTTCAACATCAGTAGTCGCAAGACCCCTTGTAAAACTGAACTGTTTGATTATGCAGTAATTTATAATATGTTTATTCAAAAATCTTTCCAGTTGGTCTAAAAATAATTTCTAATAATTTTTACTGAAGGTAGGTAGTACTGAAATAAGTATATGACTTGTGGCGTCTGATATACTACCTGATTTAAACAAAGGTAATAATAATTATAATAATAATGTTTATTTGGAATCTATAAAATATACTTAGCCTAATACAGTTATATTCCTAAGAACTAGGATAAATCAATATTTTAATTTAAGAGAGTGTCCGTGGAGTTTCTTGCCCGTTCGTCTCCATAGGAACCTACTATTTGGAATGGGCAACTAGCTTCATATTTCTATCTGACTGACTTCTTCTTGACAATTCAAATGCTTTGGTTTGGTTTTTTTTTTTTTTGTTAATTATAAACTGGGTAAAAACCTGTATTTTGGAAATCAGTGTATAATTTTACTATTTTCCATAAGGTCAGAAAAAACCCCACATCCGATACAATTATTAAAGATAAGAGCTACAATGTCAATAATAGACTTAGCAACTTCTACAGAATTATCCCACAGCTCTGCGGTTTTTTTAATAAACTCAAAGCATTTATTTCAATTAAACCATTTACAGGCACTTTTGAATTGTCAAGGAGTCGGTCAGTCAGAAATATGAAGCTAGCTTGTTATTGCTAGCCCATTTCAAAGAGCAGTAGGTTCCTATGGAGAAGTTAGTTGTGGTTGTGGAGCAGGCCCAGCATTGAGCCAAGCACTTTTATCAGCGATGTAATCCCCCAACTTATATTAAGCCTGCTTGCATAGTGTGCGTTTTATACCAGATTTGAATTTCATCTCAATCAGTTGACGTATCTGGGGAAGAACTTTATTATAACAGTTTAAACGGGTACTGTTTAAACTGTTATAATAAAATTCTTCCCCCATGAAAGATGAGTCTACTTTAACCAGTCTGAAACCTGGTTGAGCTAATAGGTCCCTATTTCTAGTACTTTATTTATGTACTTCGTCTCTTTTACTAAAAAGATGTCATTTTTTTCTAACGAACATGATGTTATCATAGATATATTGACAAGGCACCGTCATGATGTTAATATCCTTAGGCAGTTCCCTTAGAAAATCGCGCCTGCGGAGATTATATATGGCTCTGATGGCTCTTTACTGCAGAATAAAAATAGAAAGTAAAATACCGTAAGACATGATACTATGAAAGTAACTAAAATAGACTAGCCTCGCGGTATCTACATCACTAAACTGACGGATTTTTTTGACAGTATATGCTACTGAACTTTGCCGTCCTGCAAGAGCTGTTAAATGAGGATCCCATTGTAGGCTAGACTTGAGCGTGATCCCCAGGAAAACAGTTTTGTTAAATAATTCTAGTTTCTTTTAATTCAATACTATTTCATATTCACTAATTTTCACATTTGGTAAAGAAATTCATATGCACTTAGATTTTTTTTCATTTAATTGTAAATTATTGGCCGTGAACCAATTTTGGACCTGCAGTAGGGCGTTATTAACGTCGTCAAAATTTGTAGTACGTTTAAAAATTAAGGAAGTGTCGTCAGCAAATAACACCACTTGTGCTTGATTTTTTAATAAATGGAGTAGATCATTAATATACACTAAAAATAGGAAAGGACCCAATGTCAAGCCTTGAGGACCACCCATTTTTACTTTTAAACTGAATGAATTGGTATTTATTTGAACTTGCTCTTGTCTATCGTTTTAATAAGATTTTACTAAACCAAGCGCAAGTTTTCCAAGTCCATAATGCTCAAGTTTCAAGAGTAAGGTTTCGTGATCGACGCAATCAAATGCCTTGGAAAGGTCACAAAAGATTCCTATAGCGTCTTGGGCCTCTTCTCACGCGTTAAAAATGTGTCTTAATAAGATTACACCTTTGGTGAAACCATACTGTTAATCATGAATGATTTAACATTTAAAGTGTGAAATGTTTTAATTATATCTCTACAGGTAATATGTTCAAAATTAAATTCCGAATCGCATACATTAACATTTCCCTTAAGACGCTGACAACAGCTACAGCGCGGTCACTGTCAGACTGCACACAAAAGAAAGAAGCGCGATGACATAACGCTTGTAATTTATTTCAAAATATGAAGCAATTATCTATTTACTTAAAAATAAGTTAAGTAATCGAAAATAAAAAACAACCAAATTCTGCATTAAAATACGACGTTCTTATTATTAATTAAATACTGACCGTACAATTATTAATTAATAGAGATATTTTGGATTGGAACTCAAAGTAAAAGGTTAGTTTACCGTTAATTTGTATCAAGACTTTTTTTTCTAAACGTGTTTTGGTAACATCCAAGTTCTGAGAAATAATGTTCAAGAATAAAAAAAAAATCCGCTACCACAGACTATATAGATTTGGCAATTTTTTTTTAAAGCGCTTGTCAGCGCTTTAAGTAAAGACTCAGCAACAGAAAGGCTTTGATTTTTTTTTTTATATATTTCCGTTTCAACGACTTAATTCTTAAACTCATCGTTTAGGGATTCAGTCGTTGAAACGGGAGTATCTGAAAATAAATTTTCAAAGGCCGCGGCGACTTGTGAGTCTGATATTATTAAGTTGTCATTAATTGTCAGCATTTCGGTTACTAGACGTTCCCGTTTCACTGTTAATAATATTCCAAGTCGTTTTGATTACATTACTACTGTTTTTAATCTACGTATAAAAAGACGGACAATGAACCCTAAAAAGTAATATGATAGCAACTCAGCTATCTGTCTTTTACAATACTTTGAAAGATCTACATATCTTTTGTCAAATCTAAATGTTTACCAACATAATTATTGTTAGTGTCAATCAATTGGAATAAATTATTCAAAAACAAAAATCCGCAATCTAAAAAAAAAAAAGCCCCCCGCGGTTCCTAATTAGTCAAAATTATGCAATTATTAATTTCACATATTATTACATTTGTATCACATATATAGTTGTTTTCTTTCTGTGCTAAACTTTGGATATATGGGAATGTGAACACACAACACACAATTTACCTTAAACTAAGGTTGCACAATGATCTATAATATTGGAGTAATTCTCATTGGGTCACATTATCCCTATTGCCAAAAAATATTAATAATATAGTATCCTGGTTAAAATTGCATTTTATAACTTTAATCACTATTATTTCAAATAAAGAACAACCAGGCATAAAAGCCCGGTTGTTCTTTTTTCTGGTTGTGTCCCGGATATTTATTTGATTTTTATTTTTAAATGACCTAGATCCTTTCCAATTTCATCACAAAATAATACTATCTCTTTATTAACCCTCAGTTTAGGGAAACAGTATTAAAATTGATAGTGGCAAACTAACACAAGATATTTGAACTTACCAGTTTAATACGAACGATGGGTAGGACGGAGTGGGACATCATCTTGGTTCTTCTGTTGGAGCTGAGGTCATCCAGCATCATGGTTAGTTGTATAGACAACTTAGTGTTGTAGGTGATGCTTGCTTTCTGTAACGGAGACTATTGGTTTTGAAACCGCAAACAGACCCTTGGAGAGGGACAGGGAAACAAAATAAAATAAAAGATGAATGCATTCGATGAAAGATAACGTGAAGGCAGACGGAGAAAATATGAATAGAAAACCATTTTGTGCCAAACCCGTATTTTACTAAATGCTGGTTTTTAGGGTACCGTACCTCAAAAAGAAAAACGAAACCGTTAAAGGATCACTCGTGTGTCTGTCTGTCCGTCTGTCTGTCACAGCCGATTTGCTACGAATCTAATGGACTGATTAAGTTGAATTTTGATAAGTTACATATGAATTTCTGTGACCCAAACACGGACGTGTAACACAAATAAATGAATGATTATGAGGGACACTTTTGGGGGGCGAATTAGAAAATAAACTAAAATAGTTTGGCAAACTGTACCAAAAGTGTGAAATTTCAAAAAGGGCTTGTTGTGAGGGTCTCCATTTTTTTTAAATAATTTAAAACTAAATAGTTATAAAGCTAATTAAGACGATGAAAATTGACCATTCCCCATTATATCCGAAACTACTGAGCCAACAATTTTGTCTATGGTGTTAAAATAACATGTTAAATCTCTCAATATTATGCATACAAACTTACATTTGCAGTTGGAATGTATGGCTGAACATGTTTTTGAACTACAATGTTAAGTTTGTTCTTGGGATAAATTGTCTTGGGATAAAAAAAAACATGGTAGATAACAAGGTCATTTTAAGGAACCCTCACCACGCGTGTTCGAATCGCACTTGTCCGGTTTTTTCTTAACTCCATTAGGTACCATCTACTTGTTGTAAAACTTTCAGTAATACTTCAGGCAGTGATAAAATATAAACCATACAATACATTATGACTACAATATACTTACACGATCTACAACAATTTCATTGACATTTACTTTTCTGTCCGGTTTCAGTCCATCAATGCGTTCTAGCAACTTGGGATCGGAATCCAGAAAATGTGCTTTGGATATCACAAAAGGAAGACCTGTGAACAAAAATCGCATGATTAATATTTTTTCATTACTCAAGCGTATTCAGCGGTCTGGTTTGCTCACGGTCACGCTGATTTCAATCATTAGCACTCAGGTCCAAGAACTTAAACAAAAGCTTACCATAAAAACATTCAGAGAAATCCATGAGTCCATCAGGATATGGCTTCAAAGTGATCGGATTGACATTGTTGATGAAAGTCCTATTACTGATGGTGTATACCAGGGCCTCTCCACCATACTCCATGATCCTGCTGCCGATATACTCCAGGTGCCAAGTCTTGCAGATACCCCGCCGGTACAGGTTCAGGGGGACGTCTGGAGTCAGCATTGGAGGGTAGGCACCACCTTCATACGTATCTTCTTCAAAGGTTAGTTCGCTGCAAACATGGTTAAGTGTACGTCATTGGGACGTGATTTCCTGGATCCATTTGTGTTCGATCCAATATATAAATTAATATATATATATTATATTATAATATTATTAATTATATTATAGCGACAGATCGTGATTCAAACTGTGTTACGCAAGTAGGGGACTGTTTTGTCAGTCACCAGTGTTATTACGATCACATAAGAAATTGTAGATTTAGCGCTAGAAAGTAAACGAATCTTTGATGCTTCTAGTATTGGATATGTCCATCGGCGTCGGTGACCACGTAAATATATTATACAACGTGCCGCTACAATAGCGACATTAATTTAACACACGGGTAGGGCTATATAGTGGCCAGTAATCATACAAAATATAAGATAATTCGTACATTGAAAAAGTAAATTTTAAAACGAATTAAATAATAATGCTCACTCTTTCCTTCAATTCACCTACTCTTTGCACGTTATTCATTTTAATTTCATTGATGCGATGTTATGATCCGATCCCCGGCAAATGGCCTCCGCGCTACAGTTCTTTATGTAATGCTATTTTAGAAAATTGTTAATACATCATTAATATAATTATTAACGTTTAATAAAATTAAAATATCTTCATAAAAAGAAAACGCGAAACTGTATAGGTTTATTAAATTAATGTCGCCAAAGTTAAAGCGGCACGCTGTATAACGGGTGGCTTGTTGCCTAAAACAAAGTAAATTCGTGTATGTCTGTGTAACAGACGAAAGTGTGTTAAGTCTTCTAAACGACACATTGGATTTTGATGCGGTTTTCACCGTCGTTTACAGCATTTATTTCGGAACACAAGATTTAACTTAGATATAGCACAGAAATCTTTATTTTTTGTCAAGTCGTAAAAACCGTGTGAGACGGTGTGCCACATGTTTCTGTTGACATATTTTTGGTATGTATAAAATTACCTTTCATCAACATGGTTGATAGCCTCCGTCTGGGTATGCCTTGTCTTCTTCACCGATTTGATCTTGAACCGGTCCTGGTTGGAGGCTCCCACCACTATCCTATAATCGGACTCGTTATCATATAGCTGGAAAAAAAATGATGATCTTCTCAAGTAACAACTAAAAATATGAAGCGCTCTAAAATCCTAAAGACTTTTGAAGGTCAAATGAATAATCATTTTAATGTCGTCTTACAAGCCATATGATTGCAATCAGGATACTTCTGAGCAATTTTTTTGTTATGCCAAAAATAAGGTATTGGACCCTCCATTCTTGAGCTGTTGAGAGGATTGATTTAGTACAAATACGTTCGTCACATAATTATGTATTTTTTAAGAATACGTATTGTATGTACATTATAGTACATATACACTTTACAACTAAATAAAAAAATACAATTCTGTGTTACCCTGTCCAGGAGTCCAAAATTATCAAAATACACAAGTCCAGGGGCCAGACTGTTGCACAACGTGACCAGGGGGTCTTTATAGCCCCACAAGTAGCTGTGGACGTCCATGTTTATGAAGGCCTTGGCTCCTTTCTGGTCTGCCATTACGTTGAACGCGTAGCGGATGAAGCTTGGGTAGTTGGATAATAATGCTACTGCACCCTGGAACAACACAAATGCTGAGATGTTCTTCTACTTCTCATGGTGATGACTCATATTTTGTCCGACGAGTAAGTAGCGACTTGGAAAATGTGATCATTGTAGTGGTGAGGCCCAAATTGAACTATAAACATCTGCAGGTTGATGATGTTGTTATGTCGTTAAAACTAATTACAACTCTTCTAACGTTGAGTTTTTATAGGTACAGGAAATTGTCTGACATTGGGCCTACGAATTAAAATGGAATTGAATAGAATATTAAAGATTATTTTCTCCAGTACTACAGCTAGCAGTAGTAGGTACATACACAAAACTATAATACCGGAAGCAAAAGGTTTAAGCGTCAGCAATGTGCTTAGGTCCTCATAGCGAGTTGCTAAGCGCTGGATTTCGGTTTATGCCTTTATTTATTTATTTAACCATTTATGTACACACATAGATAAACAAACAAGTAGAAAGGAACAGAAAAATACGTACAAAGGTGATGCTTATTTCTAAAGAAATCTCTTCCAGCATACCTGCGATAGGAAAGTCGATAAAGAGATGTAGACACCGTGTGTAAGAGTAGAAGAGAAAATAGAATACATATAATCAAAAACAATTTACTTAATAAAATTAAACAAATAATACACTAATATACATACATACATACACACAAACATACATACTTCTAAAATAAATATCAGTAGAATATTGAGTCCTTTGACTCTTGTAAAACTCACAAAAAGAGGTAAATTAGGCAGAGTGAGGTTGATATCCTTAGGGTGAGCTATAGAGGCTTCCGGGATGAACTCGGGTCTGATCTTCGGCGTCATCCCCATGTACTTGCCATCCTCGCTCATCTCTAGATCCACATTCCAGCGGTATTCTCTGAAATCAAATTTTAAGTTGATCAAAATGGTAAGGCCATGCCATAGCTGTCTTATTTTATTAAAACTTTTTGTATCGGTTTTCGACATTTTTTTACTGAGTATGGTAGCTGGTGGCGCAACATGGGTGAAGCTCATGCCCAGCAGTAGACTGCTTTAGGCTGAATTATTTTTTATTGAATTTAAGAAGAAGATGAAGATCGCCACTAGGTCTTTGAAAATATATTTTTGTAATACTTCAAAAATATATTTTCAAAGACCTAGTGGCGTCTAGCAGTAGATTCTGATAGACTAAATCAGGTCGAAATCAGATTGATTAAAACAGCTGAATAATTCTACAATCATCATCACTATTTTAACCTGGAATTACTTCCTGCTGGGTACTTTCCTCTCTGCCAAACTTCCCGCTATCTAGGTGTTTCTCGCAACTTTGATGATATCGTCGGCCCAACGCGCCTTGGTGTCCATGGCCTTCTACAAGCGGAGTTTTAACTAGAACTTTTAAGGACTTACAGGAACACAAAAGGCCCAACTTCTTCCACCTTCAGCTTAGAGTCTTCTCCAGAGAGGAACCTGTCAGCGTTGGTGATGTTGAACACGTAGACCGACAAGCGGGCAGCTGGGATCTCATGCTGGAGGATATTGTACAGTATCGTGCCTTTGGCTAGGCGGAGTTTCTGGAACAATACCGTAGATTAGGTATACCTACCTACGTAGATACTGCGGGTCGGGTTAAACGACAAACTGAGTGAACTAGAGAACAGGGCTATAATAATTATGGTGGGTTGGGATTCATGAATTCGTTAACGTGAGCGTGGTGATTCTGATGGTGTTAGGAAAGGAAACCTTCTGACGGTTATGATGTTGATATAGACTAATGTATATTTTCATTATCAGAAAAAGTTAACAAAAATACTAATCATTTGCACTAGCAATTTCAATTGTTAAGAACTAGAAATTAATAATGTGTTAAAGGGTGAATTTTCGAAGTTACGATTAAGTACTCTCAGATTGTCTGTGTGGTGCCGGACGTAAAGAATAGCACCACTCTATTTCTTCCCGTGGGTGTCGTAAAAGGCGACTAAGGGACTTACTAGAGAATGAGGAGCAGCGTTCTCAATGCATTTTAACACCTTGTTGCGATCGCTAACCCGCCTGCCAATCGTGGCGATTATGGCAACCCCCCCCCCCCTCCCTTTGGGGGAGGCCTTTGACCAGCAGTGGACGTGTTTCGACTGAAATGATGATGATAATGACCATAATGATGAGATTATACTCACGTAATTAACGAGCATATGGACGGGGTCTAGTATTATTATCAATATTGGCACTATTAGGAACGCTATGCCCGTTAAAAGTGAGGCCAGGATCCTGTCTGTAAAAAAACAATATCTGATTTGAAATTGATCTACAAAAACGAAACAGTTTCGGTGAAGACCTTATGTCATGTCTATATTTCTAAAAAGGAGTCTCACGATAAGAATGGTGTTGGGGCGTTTTCTACTGGGTCTGAACTCACGACCAGAAGACATCAAAATTTATCCAAATATATTTTTTTTTATATAAAATAATGAGATTCGAACTTTACTAAGTAGATAAGCCGATGTTAGGTTTGAACCTTGCACTAAATCTTAACAGCGATTTTTTTCTTGATTCGTGTTTATAAACTTAGCTCTTCAAATAATAATAAAACAATTAACATTTTCCAGGACCGCATGAAGATGAAAAAACAAAAACCGCGTTTTTGTGAACAAAAATTGAAGGTATTCCACTCAGCGCACTGATTTCAACAGCACTTGTCCAAACTGCACCTGAGCACTTGCTTGTGCGGTTCGGTGGAACAGTTTATTAATATTATTTTCAGTGTCTGAACGGCACCTGCATACAGTTTGTAGTGATGGGATGTATGTATTCTATATTCAGGACATTACCAACTATAACATATCGATACGGCAAGTGCATGTCAAACCACGCACAGTAAAGGGCTCCGTTGTCGTACGTAATGAATGCGGTTAAATTGTTCAAATTACATACCAGTCGCCTGGGTGAATGTGGAAGACAACTGTCAAAATGGCGCTGTCGTAGTTCCCAAAACTAGCTAATAATACAAGGCGTAAGGTGGTTTCATCTTATTCGAGCGAAAATGATTCGTTGTTAAATACTCCTAAATTGGAGTCCACCATCTTCCGAAATACCGTAAGATTAGTAGGTAGATTGTGGCCTAGAGCAAATCGTAAAGTTTTATTTTTATTTATCAGTATTCGAGGTTACGTTGGAATTATTTTGAAGTGATTACGAGGAAATAAGCAATACCTATTTAAGAATTGTGAAAATGACAAATAAGTAATTGATTTAAAAATAACGAAATCTATTTGAAAAATGAAAATGAAAAATGGTTTATTATTTTTACAAGTAAACCTTAACAACTAGTGATTGAAGCCTCCTTTTAAGCAGATATGCCTGTGTTAGGAGACTCCGCTCTTCCATAACTTAAATAAGTATAGTATATAGTTTTCGCACAGAGAGTAAACCGCTTATTCGATAAAGACTTTGTGTAGGATATCTAAGGTTTATAAAATACATTAGCTTTATTAGAGCCCGTTGTCCTCGCTCAAGGTCTATGAATTTAGCCTTAGCTGCACCCCCCCAAATTGGGATGCAGTACACCAAGACGGACTGTACTAAAGCTATATATATATCGTTGAGTAGATTTCTGGGGTTATTTGTGCTGGTGGGTACTTTTTGGTACAATATACCTCAGCGTTCTGAATATCCAGCTCAGTTTTCTGGTTCTGTTAGTGACCTGTTCAAGATGGGGGTACCACGATAGTCTGTGGTCAACAATAACACCAAGATATTTAGTTTGCGATACTTTGACCAGTATTGGACATTGACAGTTATTAGCATCATTGCACGTATGTACTCTTATGTTAAAATCTGAATTGGGTTGAGTTATGTGGGATATACTGAAACATATATAGTTAGTTTTAGCTGTGTTAAGCGTGAGCAGGTTATTTTTGAGCCATTCAGCTATTTGGGTCATACCAGTTTCAGCACTTTTAGCAACATCCTCCCAAGAATTCCCAGAAAAGACTACAGCAGTATCGTCGGCATAAGAAAACACTCTAGCGTTATAGATTTTAAGGTTGCAAAGGTCGTTAATGTAAAACGGGAACAACGTAGGGCCCAGAACACTTCCCTGAGGGACCCCAAATGTGACATTTGCATCATAACTTACGTGTTCACCCACTTTAACCCTTTGCTTCCTGTTCGAGAGGTAGTCTTTTAACATTTTGAGCGGAATTCCTCTCACACCTGCCGCTTCCAGCTTCGAGGATGGGAACAGAGACGGTGTCAAACGCCTTTTTTAAGTCCAGAAAGACGGTCAAACATTTTCTACCATTATCCAGATTATCAGCCACTAGCGAGCTGAGGGCAGTAACTGCATCATCGGTTGATACTCCTTGTCTGAATCCAAATTGTGAGCTACTTAACTTACTTATTTGTGTAGGAATTTCAAAAGCCTGTTATTTATTAGTTTTTCAATAATTTTAGATATGGCTGGCAGAATGGATATGGGTCTGTAATTGTTGACATCGTCTCTGTCCCCGCCCTTGTGAACAGGAATGATAATAGATTGCTTAAGTGGCGCAGGGAAGATCCCCATTGTAAAACAAAGATTAGCCATGTGGGCTAATATAGGAACAATTTCCTGGCGTAGTATTATATATATTTGCAAAATAATCATTCATTCAATTTACAGACTCAATTGAATTTGGTCTCATGTGTAGAAGTTCTGTGTTTTGACTCTTAGAATTATTTGTGTAAGTTAAAGTTTTAATATTTTTCCATAATAATTTATTGTTTGTTACGGAATTAGCAAGTAGCTCCCTTTCAAATTTTCTTTTTAATTTTTTAATTAGGTTATTACAATAGTTGCGATATCGGTGGTAGGTTATTTTTAAGATGTCATTACATGGATCATTACGGGTTTTTATTTGGAGTTTGTTGCGGTTCCTAATGCATCTTAATAAACCGGCAGTTATCCACGGCTTCACAGTACGCTTGCTGTTAGGAATTATTTTGATAACAGTGTTGTGATTAATAGATTCAGATAATTTGTGTAATAGTAGGTTAGTTAATTGGTCCGGGTCATTACAAAACAGTAGCTCTGCAATGTTATTGTCTCTAAGGTGTTTTAGGGCTTTTTCGAAATCAATAGTTGAGGTAGTTTTGTTAGCAGTTTGTTTGGTTTTTAACTTCGATAACGATAAAAAAAGTAGTAAAGTGGTCGGTGATGGAAGTGTGTAGTATAGCAATAGATGCGGATACCTTCTTTTTGTTTAATTTAATCATAAAGTGGTCTAAGCAGTTCGATTCACGTGTAGGTAGAGTATGTCCAGGTAATATGCCATATAGTGATAACATGTTAAGGTAGTTCACCCTATTCCTATATTCTTGTTGCCTTCTTCTTGTTTTGAGATTTATGTTAATGTCCACCGCTATAATTATACTTTGATGAGACGTTAAAGTATTGAGGTGTGTACTGAGAGAATCTATAAAAAAAGTCTGTGTTTGTGTTAGATGGCGATCGGTACATGCATAGAAGAAAATTATTAAGTGTTTCCACCTGAAGACACGATGCCTGAGCCAGACTTATTTCTTTAACTTTGGGTTTTAATGATTTTTTTACGTAAACAACTACGCCGTCATTTTGATTTAATTGTCGTGTGGTAAAAAAAGACAGGTAGTTATTAAGTTGCGGGATAGGTTTATTTGGGTGTAACCTACATTCGGTTAAAATTATGATGTCCGTTTCAAATTTAAACGTTGATAATAAAAGAGAGAAATCATCAAAGTTGCAGAAAATGCTCCTTATGTTCTGAGCAATAATGGTCAAATCGTTTTTACCGGGTTTAATATATTTTTGTAGCTCCGTGCAGGCACATTCGAATGTGCGCGCAACTTCGATGTTGTCGATCTCATCCAGAGTTTGTAGGGTGTCATCCATTTGTATTATTTATAGGCTGAATAGACGTCGCCACACTATAAGTATTAGAGCTGTTCCATAAGAATGTGTTGAGATAGTTACTACGCATGATAAGGTGATGGGAGTTTAGATGAGAATGCTGGGTTATTATTATTTTTGTAGTGCAGAATATTGTTGTGAGTGTGTGAGTATCAGGTGTGTTAATGTTGGAATGAATTATGATAATACATGCAAAAAGAAAATATGGTAACAAGAGGTAAACTAACGAATTACCCAAACTGAATGATTCGATTATCAGGAAAAATATTAGACAACATATTATTATAGTGGACAAAGCTGTTGTGATAAACACAAGAGTATACAATATCACTTTGCTAGGTGTACCGTATAAGTTGTTGACTGTGCACCAAGAGTCATTGGCCTCCCATGACTTTATGTACCTGTTCTTCACTTCTAATAGGAATGGTAGGTGAGCCTTCGTCCTTCTTTACGTAGACCTTTCCGTACGCTGTCCAGCAAAACTTGTAAGCTCCTGATTTCGTTAGGTCGCGGGCCAGGAAGTGAAGGCAGGTCCCTTTAGCTGTTAGGTGCTCAGATAAGTATATGGGTGTGTCTTCTTGTGATTTAAATCCTAGGTGCTTACAACTCAGTCTAGACCTGTGTCTAATAGTAGTAAGCTCTGCCCATTCTAATAACATCAGACTTTAGGAGGGTGGACCCTGTTTCAACAATAATTGGTTGATTCATACTTTCACTATTTTTTCCACGCAGTCTATATATAAGTATCTTTGATGTCCGAATTTTCAATTTTACATTCTATGTTGTGAGAGAGACAGATAATCATGTCCACGAGATCTTCCTTGGTTTCATGGGTTCTC
This sequence comes from Tiliacea citrago, assembly GCA_963921375.1. NCBI lineage: Eukaryota > Metazoa > Arthropoda > Insecta > Lepidoptera > Noctuidae > Tiliacea > Tiliacea citrago. Next base: position 26,593,710 of record OY992790.1, on the reverse strand, counting down.
TTAGGAACATTCTTGATAACGAAATTAGTTTTTCGACTTCCTATCTGGATTTCTTCAATTTTACCCTCTAATAGGGTTATATATGTCTTGTCTTCCTTATTCTGGCTCTTAAGCTAAACTATTTTTTTGTTCAGTTCCTCATTTTGTGCTGTGAGGTAGGGAAAAAAGTAATTGCTATGAGGTCGGACCGATTCAAATGCCAAAAATACAGTTTTTAGAATTTTTGTCTGTTTGTCTAAATGTATGTATATTCCCTACAAGTATGGTCATAATTATTATCACGCTATTTACTATGGGGGATGAGCAATATTGCATTTTGTTTGTATTTGTTTATGGTATACAGCAAAATGTAAAAAGGCGAGCCAAACGGTTAGAACATTGCCGATAGTTACAGATTTAACCTTTTAAATGACTATCATCACGCTATATCTTTATGGGGTTAAGCAGTCAATCATCATGAAATTATACAGGGTGGATTTTTAAGATAGGGAAGTAAGGGTATCTTAACCGTTGTAGCTACACGAAATCGGTTTTAGGAGTCCTTAACTTTTTGAGACATTTTAATCTGCATACACAGATTTTGAAAAAAAAATACAGTCAGTAAGAAACAGGCAATTTTAACTCAAAAAAAATGTAATGCTAATATATCCTGTTTCTTATGAGAGTTAGACCAATTAGGTTTGACACATCGGATCTGGTAATCCGATGGAATCCACTTGTGCGAATGACATTTCCGCGAAATACACTTGCGCGAAAAGATGGTTGTCATGATTTTATGATGACTTTTTCATGGTTTTCGAGGTCTCAGTTCTGGCTGTCAAGACCCTTTTTCTCAGGTACGCGTGGAGATATCAAGTTGAAATTAATATGGAATACGAAGGTCTACGGTAGAGCTCTAAATCAAACTACTACTACTCTACAAAAATCAAACTAGTAAACGCATTTTTTTTTATTATTGTTAATTTAAATGCTATTTTTGTATATCTTGTGCGTGTCCCAAATAAAATAATTTTCTTCTTTCTTTCTTCTTTTAATAAAAAAATACGGACATAAATATGCGACATATTTTAATAGGATAAATTTATCCCAACTACGGAACCCTTCATTGTGCGTGGTCCGACACGCACTTGGCCGTTTTTTGTTTATTGGCAGTGATACAAATAAAACATTACTCCTTGCTTCAGGTGAACGAGGTGGAATTATCCGGTACAAGACAATTAAGCCCTGCTGATTTGTATCGATACGTTTTGTTTGATAATGCCTTGCACAAAAAAAAATACATCCCATCACCAAAAAATATTTTACTTAGGTGCCGTTCGGGGACTGACAATAATATTGATAAGCTGTTCCACCGCACTGCACTTATCAAAATTTTGTTTCAGTGCGGTTAGTGGAGGTGCTCAGGTGCGGTTCGGACAAGTGCTGTTCAAATCAGTGCTCTGAGTGGAATAGGCAAAATAGTTAACCAAAAAATTTACTACAATATGTAAAAAATTGGTGAAACCAATTTTTGTTTTTTTTTAATTAATCAAAAATAAACTAACATACTAAACTCTAATACAAACATAAAGCAATAAACCTACAAAATTGCGCTCGTGTAATTGTATTTGCTGTCTACCTAAACATTGACGTCCACTGTGTGTAATTAAATCAGACGTGTAGAGTCTATAAATAAATTTTATACTAAGTGTGCTCGGAAAGTACAAAATATATATTTTTTAAATGTTGTATAAAACGTGCGGGGCGAAAAATTGTATGAACATCTATTGTTAACGTGCTGAGCGGGCAGAAAAAGTAAATGAAAATCCATTGTTAACGTGCTAAGCGGGCAGAAAAGGTAAATGAAAATCCATTGTTACCGTGCTATTTTTTTTATTTAAGGCAATTCAGTAGCTAACCTAATTAAATATATTATAATGCCAAAATACAGAAAGTTTTTATCACCAAGCTATAATTCTGTAACAATGAAAAAACAACCTTAAAAAAATTGTGTTTTATTGTCGTCGTAGGTACAGTATAAAGCACTATGTATCACTCCGAACAAAGTGCAATTCCAAACTCGTGTGTATTAAGGCCAATCTCAAACTACACCCTCGTTAGTAATCGGTCACTTTCTCCCCTCAGTAAACAATGTAGTAATTCATACCACCTGCTCGCTAATATCAAATTATATGTCATGCAAAACTAACCTAAAGCAAGTCATCTAAGCCCCATTTAAGCTCTAGCCGGGCATTAATATTGTACTAAAAATTATCCTCCTTATTACAAAACAAGGTTTATCTTCAGACCCAGGTTTTAAACATGGAGTCATTATGGAATTTCGAACTTTATTTCGACTATGGTAAAGTTCCTAAACACAAAACTGACAACATAGTACCGAACTAAGTTTTCAGTTTTGTTTAAAGAACGGTATTTCAATCACTGTTACGTTCTTATTACAAAAACTGGCTGCATGGTTTAAGCCATGTCAAAATATAAATCTTGTTTTGTAATAAGACGGTATGAGATCACATTAATGACGAGCGGGGTCATTAATGTGATTTGAATTTGGAACCTCAATTGAGAAAATTGTATAGAAAAACTAACCAGATTAACAAACTTTTTTTCTCTTATTAAATAGCTCGGCCAAAGATTTCTCACTTCATAGGTTTTAGTTGCAGTTGATTATCAAAATAATTTAATTTCTCAACTTAATACGGATATTATAGTAACAATAATATATAATAATGAAAGTGATAAAATAACAATAAAAACAATTGTTTTCTATAAATGGTCAAGTCCAAAATTATTGTGGCGCGTACCAGGCCCTGTTAGAATGTTAGATTTGGGCGTCATATTTACGATATTTTTTATAATATTGTGTTTTTCATGATTTTGCATGAGTTTAGATAAAATAGTGTATGAAAGGTATACTAGGTATACCCCGGTTATTTAACAGTTTCTTATAATACTAATGTTCATGGAATTGGTTTTTATTACCTCGCAGTAGGTGCGAGAAGTAGAGTATTCTCCTCGGGGATAAAGGTGTATTCGTTTTGGGCGAGCTTGAATTCTTCGCTGCACTCAGGAGTCTAGTCTTAAGTCTTAGGCTTCGCTCAGGAGTTAAGTCATAGCTTCCTCACTGCACTCGAGAGCCCTAGAATCCTTCGTTGCGTTTGGCATTTAAAATAGTGCCCGTGACTTAGACACAGATTTATCGACATAATGAATAAACTACTATTAACTCTGTAACGTTATACATATATCTTGTACTAGTACAATATGTTTAATTTTGTTGAACAGCGTATTAAGGCTCTTTCAAACACACGCGATATCGCGGGCGCGACATGCACCGACAAAGGAATTGTCTTTGTCGGTGCATGTCGCGCCCGCGATATCGCGTGAGTGTGTAAGAGCCTTTAAAATACTTAATTAGGTAATTGAATGCAAAAAAACCGTTAATTTTTTTGGCGATTTTTTATTGTTATCGAAATTTTCATGATTAATTTTCTGACCTACTTGTAAACTCTTCGACAAACACTCCATACAAACATAATATGTCTGTTCATATTTTTTTAACCAAATAAAATTGAAATTATTATCGTTATTTCTCCTGACACTTTTTATTTTATTTATAAGCTATGTATTAGTATATATGTTTGATTTTCTAGTTATCTATCCCCTATGTTGCACCTACCATGTTTAGTCTCTGCATCACCCTAAGGTTGACTGGTAGAAAATGCCCCAGGCATTAAGTCCGCCAGTATTTTTTTTACTTGTGCATAAAGTTTTAATAAATAAATAATATTTTTTCTTTTAAAATAATAATCGCGTAACAAACATACGAAAAAAAAAAAAACATACCGCCGAATTGAGAACTTCCTCCTTTTTGGAAGTCGGTTAAAAACGTACACGCGTCCCTGGCAAACAGGCAATTGAAGAAACACGGGTGGGTTTTAGTCAGTAAAAGTCTGACACCCGCTCCGCCCAGAGCGGGAGAAGCTATTTGATAATTACCCACCCAAAAAAAAAGGGGTGAACTTTTCACGGTATCCTTTTAACATACTCCTTAGTCCTTAGTCCATGCTCTACACGTTAAATGAAAGTCGCTGTTTTAAATTACTGCAAAGTGAGCCTAAAATTCGGCGTAGGCACATTCTCCGGTCTAAGAAAAAGAAAATGGGAACAGACTAGTTAGAGACTGATGAAGGAAGACAATTAGAGCGATACATACTTCTGCTGGTTATCCGGCTGTTGATGGCATCTCTTTTACTCAGTAGCACCATCGTTAATTTTATATTCACATTAATGTAATTCTATATTTTCTGTTTCACTTCGGTGTTATTACTGGTTCATGGTTCTGCAAAGAAGAACACTCCTTTGACTTTCCATGAAAAACTACACATTTAGGCGGCCAAATAATGAGGACCGAAATCACAAATTGTTTGTAACTAGATTACTACACACTTGCAAACATACTTATAGGGACTCAAGGAACAATAAAAAAAAAAAACCTTATTTTAAAAAATACATCATTTCAAAGATCACTTAAAACTTAACACAAATTGGTTCACTGACACTTATATAGCATTTATTATTTTAACTTAAGGCTTTTTGCATAAAACGGTCGTGTTACTGACCCTTCAGAATAAACTAAATGAATTGTAGCATTTACCTTGTTTATATATAGATATTTTTATTTTAACTACTAGCTTCTGCTCACGACTTCGTCCGCATGTTTCGGTCCCCGGCCCACTGCGTCGGATCGCATCGCCCGCTTACACTAATACATCGTTTACGCTTAGCGTTCTCTGATATTGTTTCGTTTAGCTCGCCTCCTTAGGGTCGCAGCGTGAGACCAATAAACTTCCTCAACAATTGGGCTATCAAATGCAAAAAGTATTTTTCCCAATCCGACTGGTAGTTCTAGAGATTAGCGCGTTCACACAAACCAACAAACAAACTCTTCAACTTTATTATTTAAGATAAGTATAAAACTTGTAGGTAGGTATTACAGTAACTTGGTATACAATCTTTACAATTACCGACGTAGGTAATAACTAAAGTGACTGATTCAAAACAAAACAAAGCTGCAATGTGAAGTAACATGTTTACGAAATTCTCTTAATTAAGCATTGTTGACTGGAAAATAATGATTAATATTCAGTCATTTCGGGTTTCGCAAAACAATTGAGTTTTTTTTGAGGAAAACCGATAACGAAAATGAATTGTTTTTGCAACAAAAATGTATTTTTTGACGTATATAAAAGTTATTTTTTTAATAAATTTACAGAAAAAGACATAGATAATTTATCATTGTGTTTTATTACGGTGTCAAAATGATCAAGTTGTACAAAGCTAGGTTCCTATGACACAAAGCCTCTAGGGCAAAGTATAGACGGAGGAACTTCTAAACCAAGAATAATGATTATTAGCTGAGCGTCCTGGATCCTTCGAACGACAACACTATCAATAATCATCTGCAGTCTACGTCAACTATAAACGTCCATAGTAACAGTCTGACTTATTATTCATACTAAAGGTTTTCGTATAATGAAGAGCGGTTGATCTTTCCTATCAATAGTAATAAAATATTATAAAAAATAGCCTTTAGTTCCTCTGACCCTTTGTACATAAACAAGTTCTTATAAACTAATCAGCTACCAGGTCAGGCTGTCTTGCGACATAGGCCTCCTCTATCTCCTTCCACTTATTCCTGTCTAGAGCTGTTAGTCATCAGGTCTTGCACGTATTCACAGATATAGTCCTGCTTTTTTTATTTTCCGATGCTAGTTATTGAAGCATGGTTTGAAGTGCGGTAGGGTCCTCTGCAAAAAGGATGAGATCGTCTGCGAATCTGGTGGTGTAAGCTTTCTCCGTTTATATTAATGCCAAATTCGTGCCAGTTCTGCCTGAAGACTATGAATGGGTCTATAATTGTTCATATTGTTTCTGTCTCCCTTTTTGTGTAGTAATATTATTGTGGACGATGTCCATTGAGTTGGAATTTGTGCTGTAGCCAAGATTTCATTGCATATGTTCGTAAATGGTTCTATTATCTGGTTCATGGTGCTTTTGAGTAATTTGTTAGTTATTTTATCATCCCCAGGTGCTTTCCCTGCTTTCTGTGTTTCAATAGCTCTTCTTACTTCACTTTGCATTATATATGGGATTGGTTCTTGGTTGATGTCATATTTTTCTGTTGTCTTGTCCGTGGTTTCATTTGCATCTGTGTACAATTTCTTATAGAAATCTGTTGCAATACTTATATAGCTATCAATAGTACTAAGATATAATTACTATATCAGACGAGCTTCAAATACCTAATTATACTACATGGGTGTAACTTCTGGTACCTACGATTAACGAAAAAAAGAATAATAGTTTCAAAATTACGTGATTAATGTACAGCGCTTTTATTAATATGATTTAATTGGTAAGTACTGTATAAGCAGGATAAAGAGGGGGAAAGAGTAATTTACTTTAGAGGTGGCCTGGCAAACATCGTTAAATGTGATTAGTCAGTCCATTTTTTCTAAAACATTTTTGTAGGTATGTATCTAATAAGTATTTATAGTGATGTAACACAAACTATAAATTATAATCTGAATGACGTGGTTTTAGATATTGAAAAGGAGGAAAATAAACATAATGATGCGTCAGACGGAGACTTATCAAAATAAATATACTTACTTGATTATAATAAGATGCGTCACAAGGAGACTTGTCAAAATAAAAAACTGGCCAACTGCGTGTCGGACCACGCACAATGAAGAGTTCCGTAGTTGGGGTGAATTTATCCCAAAAACAAACCTCACATTGTAATTGAAAAACATGTTCTAGGAGAATTGACCGTGACGAATATCGATGTATGGACATCGATATACGTCACGGTCAATTCTCCAACTGCAAATGTAAGTTGGTCGACTATCGTTAATTTGTAAAGCCTACTTAGCAGTGATAGTTTTCTTTTTAATTTCGTTACTACTGCCATGAATATATTTTATTATATTTTTTCCAAAAACAACCACTTAACTGGCACGGGGGGGGGAGGGGCACTTGAATATAACAACGGATCCATGAATCTAAAACTGGTTTTCACAACTCTGCAATATTTTTAAACGGCCTATCTAACGATACCCCACACTATTGGAAAGATGAGGAAAAAATATATCACCCCCACTTTACGTACAAGGGAGGTACACTAAAAAAAAAAAACATGATTTTATTTTACCACTTTGTCGGTGTGATTATTATGTATAACAACAATACATAATAAACTGTACTAAGAGTCTGAGCTAAGCCGGGGACAGACAGACAGACAGACAGACAGACATGGTCATGGCGAAACTATAAGGGTTCCTTGTTGACTACGGAACCCTAAAAATCCACTAAACAGGTAAATACACTGTTTTTGCCATGCGTAGATACTTATAAATCTACAATTAAATTATTAGTCTTTAAGTATTTTTATATCACCACCTGTTGTTTACAATACTTTGACGTGATACAAACAAGCTGGCAACCAATCAGCGGTCATCGCCGCTTGTCGGAGGTTGCTTGTTTTTTCTCTTTTCAGACAAGTGTTTTTGCAGACAGGTTTTTTGTTGTTTTAAATAATTTGCTTTATTTCAGGCTTTTTAGTTTCATTAATACTAGCTTTTATTTGATACCAATATTGCTGTACATAATTTATAAAAAAAAAGAATAATAATAAAATTCTTTATTTATACAAAAACCTTCAACAATGCTTAAAAACTAGGCCGCATGAATTACAGTGATTTAAGGTCATACAGGTGGAGTAAACCCTGACTCTCATACTAGGAGATCCTGTGGCTTAGGAGACTATGATATCAAAAACCTTTTACTAAAAAATGTGTTTAATACCGATAAGTATACAAAATCATGGCAAAGACACAGGTTTGAAAGTACAATGAAATCCTTTTCTTCCCTTTTTAGGGTTCCGTACTTCAAAAGGAAAAAAACGGAACACTTATAGGATTACTTCCTTGTCCGTCTGTCTGTCTGTCTATCTGTCTGTCTGTATGTCAGTCTGTCAAGACCCTTTTTCTCAAGAACGCGTAGAGGTATCAAGTTGAAATTAATATATCAAATACGTAGGTCTGTGGTCCCTTGGAGCTCTGATAAAATCAAGCTTCCAAGTCAACGCAATAAAAAAATACGGCGATATAAGCTACATTATTGCGACATATTTCGATACTCGCAAATAAATCAGAACCTATTGGGTACTTCCCATTGACCTAGAATCATACTTTTTGCGATTACAAACTTACATTTTCAGTTGGAAAATTTACCGTGATGTATATCGATGTATGGGAGAACATGTTTTTCAACTACAATGTTAAGTTTGTGTTAGGGATAAATTCATCCCAACTACGGAACCCTTCATTGTGCGTGGTCCGACACGCACTTGGCCGGTTTTTTGTATTTTTTTTATGAAAGCAGATGCATATACAGGGTGGAATTTTGAGATGGTTAGTAAGGGCAGCTACCTTAACCGTTGTAGCTATAGAAAAACGGTCTTAAGAGACTGTCCTTTACTTTTTGAGAAATTTTGGTCTGCATTCACAGATTTAAAAAAAAATGTAGAGTCAGCAGGGTAAAGGCCAATTTTCACAAAATCTTTTTTTTATGCTAATCGATCCTGTTTCTTATAAGGATCAAAAACCTCTATTGGACCAACTGAGGTTTGCGTACTAGAAAAGTGATAAATCGCAAAAAAACTTTTCCCATACATTTCGTGGTACCAGCTCGCGCAGCGACCTCGCCATATACTTTACTAGTGCGACGTCCCTCCTAACCCCCAGCTTAGTGTACCCCACCATGCCCAACACAAACAGACTCGGATACATCAACGGGTAGAATTGGTAAACCCCATATTGCTTTAGATATAAATACCTCGTGAATTTATTTTGTATTTTTTGAACTATGAGTCTATATTTGTCCTGATGCGGATTCCATATAATGGCACTTGTCTCGAGAGGATTACGAACTAAAGCATTGTAAAGTATTTTGACTACTGCTATCTTTTAAAATACGTTCATTGTCTTAATATAAAACTCAAATTTCTAAAGGATTTGCTACACAAATCCAAAATGTGCTTGCGAAACGTCAACTCGGGCCCCATATGAACCCCAAGACCCCGCATATGCGTGACACGCGGCATCACTGTGCCATCCATCTCATACAGTTTTTTAACATTTGGTGCCATTGAAGACAATGTTGTTTTCCTGGCTCAACTGTGCCACTTTATCGAGCTCCCTCTAAAGCCGCTCCCAGTCCAAGGCGCTCGCTACTGAGATAAGTACTTTAAGATCATCTGTAAATAGCAAACACTTCGCACTGCTAACGACCTCAGGGAGATCATTAACCGTAATAATGAATTCCAGTGGACCCAAATTACCGCCTTGGCTTACCCCAGAAAACTTATAAAATGATTTAGATTTGTGCCCGGCGTACTCAACGTAGGTACTGTCGGCGCTCACTTAGATAACTCACAAAGAACTTTAGCAAATGAGGTGTAAAACCCAACGCAGCAGATGTTTCCAATAGGATGTCATTATCCACCATATCAAAAGCCTTCCGAAAGTCGAAGTACGTGACGTCCTCCTGGCCTCCAGCGTCCACTACTGGCGCCAAATACGACACAGACGACAGCAGGTTACTTCCCGTACCCCGACCGACTCTAAAGCCATGTTGAGCATCATGCAGTAGTGGGCTCATCTGCGTGTAAATGGATTTGTGTAACACTAATTCAAAAACCTTAGCGAACGCCGACAGTACGGCCACTGGTCGATAACCACTGACGTCCGACCCAGAACCTCCCTTTGGTACCGGGATAACTCGTGTCATTTTCCATTGATCTGGATAGTGCCCTTCTTGTAAGCGCAGATTAAAAACGTGTAGCAGTGGTTTCCAAAAGAGTGAGCTACAGTCCCTGACAATGAAAGGTGGCATTCCATCCGGACCCACCGACTGTCTGGGCTTGAGCCTTTGTAGTGCCGAGCATAACTGCTGCTGACTCACGCGGTCTACGTGCACGCGCGCCGCGCTCGCTCCACCGGCCTCCTCGCCCGCTCCGCCGCGGCTGGGTCTAACGTCGGCCGCGTCTCACTGTACGCCGAGTGGAAATAGGAAACAAAACACCCTGCAGCTTCCTCCTCCCTCAACGCTATGCCATCCTTAGTGATTTGGGGCTTATTACGTCTGGATTTCTTTGCTCGAACAAAGTTCCAGGATGATTTGGGATCATCCTTAAAATTAAGTTGCAATTTATTTTGGTAAGCCTGATACGCTGAATTGATTTTACGTTTAACTATAGACCGGTACGAAGTAAAACTTCGTAATCACTCGGAGATGACGTTACTTTAAATAATTTATGATGTCTCCACTTTCGCTGGATATCGCCTATTAAATCTGACGTGAACCACTCTTGGGTAAACTCTAGAATTATTACTTTTACCTACTAACCTTTTCTTCCTAGGAGTATACAGATCAATCAATTCACCAGATTATAAAAATAAGCTAAGGCTGAACTTGAATTTTGAATCTCACATAACAAATCCCAATTAATTAATTGAAAGTTATAATATAAATAAGGCAAATTACCTTTTTTAAAATTCCAACTTGGACACTCATCACTACCAGTATTTAAAAGGACCGCTGGTGTGAGACGGTGAAAATAAAATAAAGGTGTAATAACATTCAGAACCATAACAATTTTGGAAAATGTCTAATACAATAATATAGAACTTAACCTATTCGAGGCTGGATCCTAAAATGTTCCTCTCAATTCTAAAGCTTCTGTGCATATCAACAAAGTACCGAACTCTTAATTCCGAAAATCTAATCGGCCCTAGGCGAGGAGCTAACATTAGCAAAATCTAATCGACCCTAAGCGAGGAGCTAACATTATCAAAATCTAATCGACCCTAGGCGAGAGGCTAACATTATCAAGCTTCCTTCGCTCGCTCTTGCATCCTACTCTAACTAATTTTTTAAGCTTATTTGTATAAATCGACACAGTTATTCCCCTTTCTGTAGGAATGGACAAAATAAAACCTATCCCATTTGAGGCGGATGCAAAAATTATCAAGCTCTCTTTGCTGGCTCTTGCATCCTACATTCTCTTAATTGTTAAGGTTAACATCGTCGACTTATGCAGGAAACCTTAACAATTAAGAGAATGTATTATGCATTCATACGAGGGTATGGATGGACAAACGATAAACTAACAAATCCGAGGTGAACTGCAAAAATGGTCGAGCTCGCTTCGTGGAGCTGAAGATGCACCCCCTTGAAAATAAACCTGTAAACAATTAATTACTAATAACCAAAACCATGGTCAGCAACACGACCAGTCACTACAAGCAGCACCGCTTCACGAGTATAACGCAAAGATCAGCCATTACCCCCGTCGCCACATGCGACGCTACCGCAAGCTGTGACCTCTAATGAAGCATGAAGAACTTGATACCGGTTGCTCAGGCAAGAATAATAATTATGATCAATTGTCAAGGTCGCTGGCTCACATGCAAAACAACTCATCAAAAAAATATTAATGAGATTTTGTTGATGATGGTTTTTGATTATGTTCATTATGAACGAAAATAAGCGAATTGACTTAAAAAATATAGATTTGGAGAAAGAACATAAATCTTGGTGCCGATTCTCTAGAACACTAAACCAAACTATAACAAAATTTATTTTTCTTTTGGTTAGAGAATCTTAAATATGCTAACAAGATTCTCTAAACTTACAAACAATTTAGTCTCAACTAAAATTGAGTTTGACAATCGCTAAGTTGAGTTAGACTATTGATTAAGATTTGTCGAAAATTAAAATTAAGGGGGAATGAAAGTGAACGAAATGATCCGAAATGCAAAAAATACGTGAATAAAATCACATAATAATCTTTAATTGTTTATCAATAATTATTTAAATGAAATACAGGGCATAATGACGGCGTAAAACTATATTGTTGTTTATATCTTAATAAATTAAGATGTATATCCTGTACTTGTTTTTATTATCTGTGACCAATGTGATCCTGCTAGGCTTGTACACCTAAAGTTACATGCTCTGTGTGTACAACGAAAACGATTTAGAACTGGGACGTGGGTTTTTAATAAGAAAAACCTTTAATTAGATTAAAATCGGCAAACTACAGCATTTAAAAATTGATTCAGGTAGCATGATAACATGATTATCTTTACCTATCTGAGACTGGGTGCAAACAATTTTGAGCTCACTACGCTCGCTCTCGTACTCAAACCTTTCTGCAAGTCAACAACGTCAAAGTAGCTCCTATTTCTGTAAGTACGGTCAAAAGAAACCTTACCTTTCCGAGGCGGGTTGCTAAAATTTTCGAGCTAATAGTGGCTGGTGGAGTGATTTTTTCAAGATTATGTCATAGCTACTATGACATAATCTTGAAAAAATTCAATGAGACTAAAAGCCGAAAGTTCGTCTATTTTATTTAATTTGTTTTTGTTTATGTACCTAATTTTAATCATAATTTTATTAGCAATAAAACTAATATATTAGTGTATAATTCAGCTCATTCTTTTTAACGTTTTTCTTTCGACTGAGAAATGAAAGAGACCTCGCAAACCTGATGTGGCCGACGACGTCCACGTTTGGTGTAGCACCGCGTCGCCGCCGCCGCCATTGACTACCGGGACAAAAGTAAATTTTGTCTTAACCCAGGTCATGTTCTACTTGTGTTCTCATCGGTACTCTGTCACCCGTTGTGGCATGAAAAGGTAACAAACGGACAGAGTTACTTTCGCATTTTTATTATTAATATAATTAACTTATAGAAGTAGCTACCTAGCTACGTTATACCTATATGTATACCTGTATGTGTGTGTGTATGTTACATTGTTTTAGTTTTATAGCAATTTTGGCTCTGGAAAATTTACAAAATTTAAGTGGGTAATTAAAAATCTACATTAATTATAAAAATGTTAAAATCACTAATTGCGGGTAGTGTGACAAGAAACAGTGTATTGTGTTATAGTAATTTTATTGTAAGTGCATCGTCTTCACATAAAGTTATATAATTAATGTACCTATACAAAATATTGTAAAACATTTTAAAAGAGCAGGTAACGGTGGAGTTTCTTGCCCATTCATCTCCATACGAATCTACCTTTTGGAAGGGGCGACTAGAATCAATTCTATTTTATTGTAAATTTTGACGTTTAAAAGTGCCTTTTATTTGTCTATTTGAAATAAATCATTTGACTTTGAAACTGCGAACATTTTGAACCCCATGTTCAATATGTTCATAAAAAGGCGTTTATTGTATCTTTAATAACAGGAAGTAAAATCCCATAAGCTATAGGTATTATGTACATATTTATTGGAAGTGTTTGCCCGGTTCATGGCAATAGGCTCGCCCTATTACATGGGACTTTACTGCCAAAATGTGGGTATACCTTGTTTATGTAATTTTTATCATAATTTTATTAGCAATAAAACTCATATAATAGTGTATTTTTCAGCTCATTCAATTCTTTCGACTGGGAAATGAAAGAGACCTCGCAAAGCTGATGTGGCCTCTATCAGAGGTACCTGGCCCCGGCAAGTCTAAAATAGAACATAGCAAATTCACCCATAACTCTACAACGTAATGCACATATTTCTGTCGAGATAAAAATAGACGCGAGAATCGACCAGCGCTGATTGATGCGCGCGCTATGGGTTATGCTAAGTTATCTTTTAGACTGACGATGACGCTTCGCTGTGCTTCCACTCTGCGCTAGTATGAATCGACCCTAACAGTGAGATCGATCACCACTTTCTTAAGAATCCCAAGCTTTATACGTACCCACGAGTCTGTAAAGCCGATTTGATTTGGGTCTTGAAAGAAAAGACTTCTTCCAAGGAGCATTTTTGACGTAGTCCTAAGTCTAAATGCTCCTTGGAAGAAGTCTTTTCTTTATTGGTTTCTTTTATTGCGCATGTAAGAAATAAATTATTTATATCACAAAATGATTCATACCTCTCTTAAAATAATCTCTCTGTCACCGACATTATGTCACTACTTATAGTAAAAAGCAATATCTACTAATTAAAAACAGTTACAGTTTCTCTCTGGTAAGAATCGGAAAAGTAAAAAATATTATAGATAGGTAAAGTCTACCGCGTTTTCATGGTAATAATTTGCCATTGATAGCGCCTTTGTGTCGTGTCAGTATCAGCGGTTTTCGTATATTTCAACAAGTCTAACTATTGACATGCGGTTAACTGTTCTGTCAGCGTAACTACACCACTGCATGCCTCCTTATTTGCTGGATAGCTAGCATTATCAAAGAAAAAGTCTTAAGTACGTATGTCATGTCACACTGTGCAGCATTATCGCTAATTACCTTTTCGACATGACAAAATTGCAAAAACGCTAGAAGTTTCTTTTGGCGCGTGGTATTTAACTAAAGCAGCCATCTTGTTTTTTCAATACAATTTCTGTGTCAATATATGTAAAAGAAAGAACCTTGTGTACAGCCGTACACAAGGTTCTTTTGGTGCCTGAATGATATCTATAATCGATATCTTTATCTATCTGATAATCGGGCTCGATGTGGGGTGAGGGGTGCGGTACTGCGCAGCGAGTAGCGCACTTCAGAGCCGCCATTACTTTGACGCGTACTATGAATGACTATAGACAGTAATTTTTTCAGTAAACAGTTTCCAAAAACTTCAACAGATAGCGCTGATTTAAACTATCTATTCATAAGCGGTTGTGTGCTTAATATTTCTTTCACGTTTATCTTCTCACAATTAAAAGAAATGTCTTTTCTTCTCGCACAGATCCAGTGGCAGTAGAGAAGTCTTGCTGAATGTGCCAGAAGAATAAGACCAGCAACCAACAGGACTACTTGTACACCCAGGAGGATGTAGGGAGTGTAGACATGGATCAACCTTAGGTTATATATTTGACCATCTTGCATTCTTGGTTGTACCTGTAAAACCAGAAGATTTTCATAGTGACATTTTAAAAGTAGCCCTAGAACTAATAGAGGCATCACTAGAGCATAAATAAGGCACAGATAAAAGAAAATGGACAAAAGTGGTCCCAATATCCACCACTAACAATACCTATGTAACTAGTGTGTAAATAGTGTCATAAAATGGTGTCAGTATAAGTTATTCTTATTTAATAGACAAACTAGTCAGTGATTATTATCTTTACAGGTGGACATTTGGACTTAAATTTTTTCCCAATGTCCTTTTCGCGAATCAATCAATCTGCCTAGCCATTTCCCAACTATGTTGGGTCGGTTGCCTCTAACCGCATGCAGCTGAATGTCCCTTTCGCTAATAATATGCCTATTACAAAGGCATATCTATGGCTACTGGAATACTAGTACTAAAGATCTTCAGATCAGAGAAATTAGTAGTTTATTAAATTGACACACTACGCCAATTTGTGCCATGTTATAGCCATTTTATATAACTGTCAAAGAATTATTATAGTTTTTATTTGAATTTACGGACAGTTTAAGGTGGTAGTCAATTTGCTTAACAATTGATTTCCCTGACTTTACAAACTTATGTTTTATTGCCAAACACGGCAGATTGACAATCTAATGAAGTTGTATATTAATTAAATTGTTGTTGAAATTAAATAAAATCAAACATGACTGTGAACGAGGATAAAGACGAAGTACAAATGGATACTCACTATCTTAAAGTAGCCGACTGGCACGAACATGTCAGAAAACCTGCTAATCTTGGAGTTGAAGCCGACGTCCCGGACCATCACGTTCACTTGCACAGAGAACTTCGTCGTCATTACCATGCCGATTATCTGGAAGAAGCAAATTAATACAGAATCATAATATTAGGAGCGACTCTAACACTAGAAGGTTTGAATATTACAGCTTGTACAAGATAACTAGTTGGTGACAAATATACATGTTTTTTTAAGGTCTGGTAATAGGATCAAAAGGTTTTTCTCTCTAACAACCATGAGTTCACTTATTTTTTTATGAAAAGAGTACGAAAACTAACTCACTATAGTGGATTCCAACGCTTATGTCTTAAGCCATATCCTCATTAGTCCGTTGCTGGATAAAGGCTATCTTGTACTTATACAGCACTACTACTAGCTTATATATTACTTACAGGTTCTATGGTGAAGTCGCTACCATGCTGCTCCTCATTAGGAGTCATACCCTCGACGCGCTCGTATAACAACGGGTTCGTATCTAGGAAGTGAGCGTTTGACAAGACCATTGGCAGACCTGAAACAGAGTTCGTAAAATTATTAGAGAAAATAAACGTGTGGTCGGGGGACCCCCGTCCGGAACAAAGTTCCTTCTCACGTATGTTTGAGATTATCGCTCCAAGATAAATGAAGGACTCGACCACGTCGCAATTTTAGAAACTTCAGGCGAGTTGTTGTTAGCGCGGTCCACGATCATCACCTTAGTTTGTTTGCGGTTGGTAGGGTCGTTAATTGTAAACGACACTACTGGTAGTGCGGCTGGTAGTGTCCTTGCCAAAAAAACGGGTTTATCTGTAGTGCGAATTCGAGGCTCGCACGCTCCATCTTACGAAGTAATTCCTATATAATGACTTGCGTGACTAGCGTGGTATCATCAGCGTATCGCAGATTTGCAATTTTGTAGACATCGATTGAGACACCGTCTGTCCAGTCTGCGAGAGTCAAACGCATGATGAGTTCGGTGTAAACATTAAACAGAATTGGTAATATTATGCAACCTTGACGGATACCTGCACTAAGATGGAAATTGCTCGACAAGATTTCATGTTTTAGAACTGAAACTGTGCCTGTTTCGTATAGCTTTCTCAATAGATGCACTAGGTGTTTCGGCGTGCTTATTCCTAGTAAAGTATTCCACAATATTGGCCATTTCACTGAGTTGAACGCCCTGGAGAAATCGACGAAGCAGAGAGCCCGAGTCCGAGAGTGAGGTCGACCTGTTAAATTCTCGGGCTTTCTCAATAACTTTCACAAATCCTGCCTGCTCAGGTACAATCTCTTTGGACAAGTAGGCGTTCGTTAAGAATATTATGAAGCAGTATTTTGCTAGCGTGTGGGATGAGTGCATTAATGCGGTAATTGCTACATATCTCAGTGGAGCCATTTTTATACAAAGGAGTAAAAACTGTTTTGCACAACAAATTATCTTACCATAAAAACAAGGCGACATATCCGAAATTCCATCATGGCACACCCCTTTACTGCACATACACTCGTTCTCGGGTATTTTGCTGTAGCTCCTGTTGGTCAACTTGTAAACCATGCCCTCGACTCCAAAGTCCATGGTCCTCTGACCCACGTAGTCTAGCTCCATGAACCGGCAGAGCACGTTGCGGTAGATCTTTAGCGGCCGGTCGGGGGACATCTCCGGGGGGTAGACGATTCCCTCAAAAGTGTTGTTGAAGCTATTGCAGGACGAGCTGGGAAATAAGAAGTTTAGGTGTTGAAAAGATGAATGGTGAGATAATTAGATATCTTTGGCTGATAAGATCGATAATCCTTTTTTTTAAGTAGTATCATGCTACATTATGTAAAACTACATAGCCCATTATGTGGTAACAATATTAGCCAGTGGTGTGTCTCTGCTTAAGGTGTGCTAAACGAACTTCAGTGCCTTGTTATTTAGGGTTTTGTTATTATTTATCACGTCAGTCATATTTTTAAAACTCATCAATACACTTTTTACCATACTGAAGGTTTTGAGTGAATTTGAATTCTCAATTGCTGAAGATCAGAGCAGGATGATAATAAAAAAGTCTAATTACCTTGATTCCGGATATCCCCAATTTGGAAGACCTCCAATACCATTGACAGACTTAATCATGAACTTGTCCTCATCTTTGGCGCTTACTTCAACCCTGAATGGTGCTTTTTCATCGTACAGCTGGGAACATAAACATAATGTATCAATAAGTAGCTGAATGTACGTAAGAAGCTAAACATATGTACTTCTAAATTAAAAAAAAACCAAATGCATTCAGTTTACGCTACCTCACGTTAGGCAGGTGAAAACTGATGTGTTGATAAAAGGCGAAGAATTGAATCCTGAAGAAAGCACAGTATTCTTGGGCTTAACTTTGGATCCTAAGCTTCAGTGGGGCCCACATATAGTAAAACTGTTAGAAAAATTCGTAATTTAACTGACATAGAGACAGCCCGTTTAGTGTACTTTGCCTATTTTCATAGTGTAATGTCGTACGGTATTCTGTTGTGGGGAAATGCCGCCGACATTCAGACTATCTTTGTTTTGCAGAAAAGAGCTGTACGATCAGTTTATAAATTAAGTCCAAGACACTCTCTCCGAGAGAAATTTAAGGAGATTAATGTAATGACTGTACCTTCTCAGTATATTTTTGAAAATCTTTTATATGCCCATAAAAATATAAAATTGTTTAAAAAATACAGTGATATCCATAATATAAATACTAGAAACAAACATAAATTTGTTGTACCTACAACAAGGCTCAAGAAAATAGGTGGCTCGTTCCGATGTCAATGTATACGCTTTTATAATAAACTTCCAAGCCACGTTCAAGATCTAAGCCTTAATAAATTCAAATCATTCATTAAACGTAAGTTGTGTCAGAAAGCCTTTTACACCGTTAAAGATTATATTGAGGACAAAAAGGCTTGGGATTGAGCTGCTCCAATTTTTACTTATTGAAGTGGTTTATTTTTATTGTTTGATGTTTTTTTTGCTAACTTTTATTATTTTATATACGTAACGTAATATATACGTAATGACATGATTATTTACTTGTAAAGTATTATATTATTTTAATTATTGTGAATGTGAAGACAGAAGACATTGTGTGAGCAATAACTCACATAGGGTTATTGCTCTTTTATTTTTATTTTCACTTTGTCTTTTATTCTCAGTTAGTGTTAATCATGGTCTGGCAGTTTGAGTCATTTAAGCGGCCTACCCAAATGTCCTTTCTTTGGTATTGATCGTCGCATCGTTGAGCTCCTTAAGTTCTGAGTAGAGCTGCACGATTGCTGACAAATGCGTGCACTGACTGGTCAGTTCCACTCAATCTGTGTGGTTCTTTCATCAAAAGACCATTTCAGACACCAATCTACATGGCCTTCACATGATCTGACCAAGATTATGTCTGGACTTTAAAAGAGACTGTGACCTCTGAGTTTGTTTCGGCCTTTCTTCTCAGAGTAGTCAGATAGGAAACGCCGACCTCACCTAGTTTTAAAAATATGACTGAAGTGTAAAAGTGTTTGTACAAACCTACTTACAGAAATAAAAATCATTTATCATTATCATTATAGCTGGCTATTTTTGTAACTGCAATTTTGCCCAAGAATTTTGCTTGGTTTAAAGCACTTCCTTTTTCTAAGAGCTTAAGAACCTCTAGCCTTCAGTCTACCACGACTTGTTCTGTAATCACCTGCTTATAAAAACTCACCCTATCCAACAGCCCCAAGGTATCAAAGTTGATCCACCCCGGCAGGACGTTGTTGCTTAGACTGATGAGGGGTTCGTTGTACCCCCACAGGTAGTCATAGGCTGACATCTGAATAGTGGCGTTGCTTCCCAGTCGGGAGATCAGCAAGTTGAACCCCATCTTGGCGAAATAACCGTAGTTAGACACTTCTGAGGCCATGCTCTGAAAGCAGAAGGTTTTAATCGTTTTTAAAGTTGTGAAATATTTGGTAGGACGACTTCTTCAGCTGAAACAAACAGCTCCCGTAAAAGTACGGCCATACCAACCCATTCAACATTGTGTCACGTGGGCTATGAGCCGATAAGAGTCGGCTGTTAGATATACTATCGGCTGGTGAATTAATGGGTTGGTAAATTATGTTAGATGACTTTGATTTTCTAAGACATGCCGGTTTCCTCAGAATGTTTACCTTCACCATTTTGAGAGCAGTGGTGGTAAGACAATTTACACAAAGTAAAGCGCCTGTCTAGGTACTAACCTACGACCTAAGCTACTAACACAGCCAGCCAGAGATAGGTCAAAAAATCACTGCCCATGCGAAACAATGTTTACAAGAATTGCTGCGTAGTGAAGCGAATCAGATCCAGCTATCAGCTACAACGTACCATCTACATCCAACGAGCCGCTACAATGGCGAAATTAATTTAACACACGGGTAGGGTTAGTGGCCAGTAATCATAAAAAACGGCCAAGTGCGAGTCGGACTCGCGCACGAAGGGTTCCGTACCATTATCTATAAAAACGGCAAAAAAATCACGTTTGTTGTGTGGGCCTTAAGTATTTTTTTTATTTTAATTTAATTATTTATTATTAAAGTGAATATATAACTAAATATTCTGTGAATATTTCAAGCGTCTATCTGTTGCCCTTATCAATATCGAGCAAAAACGAGCAAAAAAAATACGTTTGTTGTATGGGAGCCCCCTTAAATCTTTATTTTATTCAGGTTTTTGTATTTTTTATTATAGCGGCAACAGAAATACATCATCTGTGAAAATTTCAAGTGTCTAACTATCACGGTTCATGAGATACAGCCTGGTGACAAACGGACAGACAGACAGAAAGACAGACGGCGGAGCCTTAGTAATAGGGTTCCCGTTTTACCCTTTGGGTACGGAACCCAAAAAATACAAAAAGATAAAAGAGACACTACGGCCTGTATTGCAGCCGACTTGCGAGTCGCTTAGCACGGCACGCGAATATTAACAACATCATCCGACGAGCTCTTGTCACGTCGGCGCGGCGTTCCAGTTCCAGCTTTGGCCCGCGACGATGCACGATGGCAAGAGACCGGACGGCATGTCTTTATTTACATGGAATGTGGGTAGGCCTTTAGTGTGGGATGCAACGTGAATCCCATGATAGTTGACCCAGATAGTTGTTCGAAACATCTCATTTCCCTAATAAAGCAGCATCTGTGTTTCCTTTTACACTTTGTTTTTGTTGTTTAAAAAACGTTGCCCGTCACTAGGAATTTCTCCTGTATCGTGGGTGCATTTACAAACATTTAAACT
Organism: Tiliacea citrago; assembly: GCA_963921375.1. Taxonomy (NCBI): domain Eukaryota; kingdom Metazoa; phylum Arthropoda; class Insecta; order Lepidoptera; family Noctuidae; genus Tiliacea; species Tiliacea citrago. The sequence goes on along the minus strand of OY992790.1, from coordinate 26,572,723 downwards.
CACATACACAAACAGCCAGACCCGGAACAACTACTTATAGGTCATACAAATATTTGTTCCGTCCGGGGATCGAACCCGCGACACGCAGCGCAGCAGTCAATCGCTTAACCACTGCGCCAACCGTGTCGATAAACGTGTTTTAAAGAAATGGTGGTCATTTTTAAGGGTGCTGAACAACTTTCTCCGTGGGACCAACATCGTAATCGCGAAAAAAATATCAACTGTCCCATACCAAACTTTGTCCCAAATGTATAGAGACGACTGCTATTTTTTGCGCGAGCACGATGTTTCTAACTTTAGTTTGATGGCCTATACCACACCTGCTGGGGAGTTTGTTGCGTCACATGTTCTTCCCAGCTAAATCACTAGGAAGTCGTCAATGGCGGGTGTTTTCGGGGGACTGTTACCTATCAGTAATTTTGAGTAATTTTGACGTTCGAGAAGTGCTGGTTCTCAGCCTAGTTTGAATAAATGACTTTTGATTTTGATTTACACCCTTAGATATGACCACATCTTTCTGAAACAGGCTGTGTATTCATAATCAGCCTATAATGTTCCCACTACTGGGACACAGGCCTCCTCTCTTCGAGAGGGAGTGGGCTGTAAATCTACCACGTGGGCCCAGTGCGGGTTGGTAGATGTCACATGTCTTTGAATTTTTGGTTCCAGGACATGCCGGTTTCCTCACGATGTTTTCCTTCACCGTTTTGAGAGCAGTGGTGATGAAATTATTTACACAAAGTAAAGGCGCCTGCCTGGGTTCGAACCCACGACCTACAACTCGTAAGTCGGGGACGTTACCACTGGGCCACGACTGCTCTGTGTATTATGTATCATTAATAGAGACTGAGAAAACCAGAGTGTTCTTATAATAAACTCACCAACATGGCAATATTTGGCATGGTAAGTATCATGTCTTCCGGCCTGCCGACGGATTCCTCGGGTAGGAAGGTGACCCTGTGCCGGGGACTGTACCTCATCACACCAGCCACCTTGTCTATTTCCAGGTCATCATTTGTTCTGTTCTCTCTGGAAATAAATGTCAAAAAAACATTAAAATCGTATTCTCCTTTTGGGCTCCACCGCAGTTGGGTAAAAACGAGTAGTTCCTTAATGTGTGTGTTAGTCTGTCCGTCTGTTTGATTATGTTGCCAGATATTTGGTCGATTATGATGTTCTTGTACAGAGGTAGCTTGGTAACCGAAAAGTGACCTCGTAGTTGAAAACTTTTCATTGGACAGTTGAAATTATTCTTAAGCACTGAATAAATCGTGTGCGTCTGAATGGCTGGTTGTTTGTATCGTTTCGCGTCAGGTTGGTGACCAAAAAATGCTACCTATTTGCTACTTTTGACTACCTATAGTCAATTAATTGCTAGCTAACTTTGAAACAAGTTTTATGGTATACATAATATATAATCATCATCTGCTTAGCCTTTTCCCAAGTATGTTGGGGTCTGCTTCCAGTCTGACCGGATGCAGCTGAATACCAGTATTTTACATGGAACGACTGCCTATCTGACCTCCACAACCCAGTTACTGGGTAACACGATATCCCTTGGTAAGACTGTTGTCAGACTTTTGGGCTTCTGACGACCCGTAACAACTGTCAAAGATCTAAAAATGACAGCCGGGACCAACGGCTTAACGTGCTTTCCGAGGCACGGAGGAATCTTGGTAAGAACAGACGGTCACCCATCCACGGGCCAACCGCGGCAAGCGTAGCTAAACCTGATCGATCGACCCGTGCGGCAGTTATTATTTAGCCACAAGCTCTTCATACATAATATATAATAAAGGTATATAATATAAAATATTTTTTTTTTACCTGGGTTCCTTTATCGATACTGAAACTACCCCTAAGCTATGGCACGCAATTTCTTTAACAACCTGTATAGATAGATTGAGGCCTGTGGCCCAGCAGTGGGAACATTATAGGCTGATTATGTGCTGTGTATATACAGGTTACACGTGTTGCAACATACGCACATACATACACTAACTGACGTCAAAAAACAAATACTTGTAAGCCTATGTGAGGTTGGTGTTTCCTCTGAGAAGTGAAACAAACTCGGTCTCTTTTAAAGTTTAGACATTATCTATATCAAATCATAATTACGACCATACAGATTACTGTCTGAGATGGTCTTTTGACGAATAAACCACACAAAGGACATGTCCAAAAATGTTTTTTTATTATTCAATAATTCTAACCAGGATCAGTTAAATATATTTGAATAGACAACCCAAAAGCTAGTGGTTCTAACTATAATATACATTTTTAAAGACTTCCATTTTTGAGAAAAATTGTTTTTTTTTATTTTAGTGTGAATTTACTCCTAAAACAAACCTTCCTAACTAACTAGTATGTTAAAGTGAACACACCCTAAACAAAAATAAAACTTGTCAAAATTGACACATGGCACTGTTATTACTGTCTTTAAATATTTGATCGATGATTAAGACAATGTAAACAATAAGAAATATGATGAAATGGGATATTTTGAGTCAAAAATGTTTAGTCTAACCTTTTAGAATTGAAAGGGGTTATAGTTTAGATTTTATTTGGGTTGCCATCAACAAATAAAATATATGAAAAACATTAAATATTTTATAATTTTTCTCTTAAATGGAGGGGTCTAAAAATATTATTTCAGTGGTTACAAATTCCATATTTTTGTCGCTTTTATTTAGGTGTAGTTTGAGCCTGGTTAGATTTTTCTCGGAATAAAAAACCAACGCCCATACAAAAAGCGGACATCTCCTTTGAGTGGACCTGTCCAGTCAGTGCTTCATTTATCAAAGTCAAACCATTTATTTCAAATAGGCACATAAGAGGCACTTTTGAACGTCAAAATTTACAAAAAAAATAGAATTGATTCTAGTTGCCCCTTCCAAAAGGTAGTTCCGTATGGAGAAGAATGGGCAAGAAACTCCACCGGTACTCTTTTAAAAATGTTTTACAATATTTTGTTTGATTACATTAATTATACGATTATATGTAAAGACGATGCACCTAGAATAAAATTACTATACCATAATAGGTAAAACGAATTAAAAACTAAGCAATGAAAAATAACTTAATTATTAGATAGATACATGGCGTTCACATATTTACAAACATCATAAAAATATGTTTTTCTAAAAAAAGTAAAAAAATAAGTCAGTGTGTGAGTATAGGTTATCACAGAATGTAAAATCAATATCATAAAAATAACAGATTTTACCATAAAAATAGCAATCAGTTTGATTTTGTCTAGACTCTAGATTGTCCTATGGAGCTGGACCAGCACGTTTCCAAGCATTCCTGTCCTGGATATAATCCTCTAACTATCGGTACCTGACATAGGTAATTGCAAATCATGTAGGTATTCTATGTATGTAGCTCTGTGGTATGTACGTGCCTTATAATTATCTTGAGTTACTGGCATCTGAACTAATGTAGGTATCTATCCACTGCTTAGGTAACCCGATCAGCTTGTCGACAGTTAATTGGACTAATTTTATTTAATGGATCAACCACATTCTACTTGCGTAACACACCTGTCATTCGCAATCCGACAGTTTTGAACGATATTGCTAATCCATTGCTTCATAGGTTTGAAAAATTCGTCTGCTCAACAACGTAAATAACGCAATGAATGTGGCTGAACTGTCAAAATCAAACCCATTGCGAATTGGGGCTGGCAAGTGAAAGCTGATCTCAGATGGCGCCACTACTGTACGAAACCTTGTCTTTATTGAGATTAAAATTTATTACACATTTCGAAATTTCTTATTTGCGTTGATTTCTTAACAATTTTCCGATTAAGAACATGTATTCCACTTGGAAAATATGTAAGTTAAAAGAAGAGTTAAGAAAAAGAGGCGCCTCTTTACGTGGATGGAAAGCAGACCTAACTGAAAGATAGTTTGTTGTTCCGAATTGCCTTTATATTTATATTTTTTTTTGGTCTTTTTTTTTTTAATGTTGCCCGTTGTTTTCTCCTGTATCGTGGGTGTGTTTACAAACATTTAAACTCACATACACAAACAACCAGACCCGGAACAACTACTTATAGGTCATACAAATATTTGTTCCGTGCTTTATACTTGTTTCATGGTGTATTAGGTATATAAAGGAGTAATGCAAGATTGATCAACTATCTGTTGAAGATCTCTAAATCTCTAATCTCTCTCTTATCTACTTAAAAGGTATAAGACCAAGACCATTCCTTGTGGAGAACATGGGTGCACATTAATAGAATTTTAAGACTGAAATTAACCATTCATTTATTGTTTTTAGGGTTCCGTACCCAAAGGGTAAAACGGGAACCCTATTACTAAGGCTCCGCCGTCTGCCTGTCTGTCTGTCTGTCCGTCTGTCTGTCTGTCTGTCTGTCTGTCCGTCTGTCTGTCTGTCCGTCTGTCACCAGGCTGTATCTCATGATTCGTGATAGCTAGACAGTTGAAATTTTCACAGATGATGTATTTCTGTTGCCGCTATAGCAACAAATACTAAAAACCAGAATAACATAAATATTTAAGGGGGCTCCCATACAACAAACGTGATTTTTTTGCTCGGTTTTGCTCGATATTGATAACGGTAACAGGTAGACACTTGAAATATTCACAGAATATTTAGTTATATATTCACTCAATAATTAAATTAAAATAAAACAAATATTTAAGGGGGGGGGGGGGTAATTTTACAAATATTTATTATCCATACAACAAACGTGATTTTTTTGCCATTTTTATAGATAATGGTACGGAACCCTTCGTGCGTGAGTCCAACTCGCACTTGGCCAGTTTTTTTTTATTATGGGCAATCTGTTTACTTTTAAGGTTCATTAAATCGCATTATAAAAGTTTAAAACTAAAATTTCTTACATTATAGGTTATGTGATGCAGGTAGGTATAGGTTACGTACAAATAAGAGGAAATCGATTTTGACGATACTAAAAATAATATTTTTTTAATACAAACCTGAGTATTTACCGATGTTTTCATAGCTACTTTCCTTGAAATGTTTATGACACACTCTCGCACCGCTTTTAGGCTCAAACTTTACTTTGTCTTTGTCTTATCGCTTTGAGCCACAATTTTTTAAGTTTCTGTTCTCGAGGAAACTAGTGGCCACCAGTTTCTTTACAATTTGGTACACAACAATACCAATATCCTCCTCAATAATTATCTCTAATTATAAATTCACTACTAATTTCTTAAAAAAACTGATTTGTTTAAACTGCTGTTTGTGTAAACTAAACTACGATAACATGGCTCGCCCCTCCAAATTACTGTTTCAATGTGTGTAGTCACATCCTTACGAAAGAGTTTGTATGTAGTTATTAGTATTCGTCTTCGTATTCGTCGAATTTATTCATAGTTTTCGTGCAATCAGTACTCGTAATATCTCACTTATTACGAGATTTGTTGGTCAACTAATGATAACTAGCCGATCGCGCAAGACAACGCACGTGTCGTTTTCATAGAGTACGTCAGTGCAGTGCCATACTAATAATAATGAGCGATTAATGACGCCACTAGTCGAGCAACAATTTGTTGTTGTTGTGGATTTGTTTTTGTTTGACAGCCGTCTCATTACGCACACATGCGTTGTGATTCTTGGTGGCGCTTTGTAAATAGTTTCACAAATACTTTTAAATGTTGGAGGGGCAGGCCATATATATTATTGTTGTTCGGTAATCTGTACACAAGTACCCCGCCCCGGTCCCACAATTATTTTATCTAGGTTTATATATTATTATGGATTAGAATGGATGAGTGACGGTCTTTAATTATTAGGCATTACTTAAAACTAGATTCTAGCCATTTGATTGGTTGAAACTAGTTTTGAGTAATGCTTGATGATGTTAGAATAGAATAGAATAGAATAGAATAGTTTTATTTTGCAAATATGGGTCATACATAATAGTTCTTAAATTACATTTAGCTCAGCCACATTTTACCAATCGGCATGCAAACATTTGAAATTATTTATAACACTATTTATTATTACACTTATATAAACAAATTAGTATCATTAGATTACATTACTATTACAAATATCATACCATTATAATTACATCATTTAACGTGTCATTACTATTACTATTATTATTAATAACCAAAATCAAAAATGTCAGAAATCAAAATGTCAAAGATCAAAATGTCAAAAATCAAAATGTCAAAAAAAATCTAAAATGTCATACATCAAAAGTTCAAAAATCAAGATGTCACTAATTAACAAATATTTTTCTCCGATAAGAACTCAGCTACACTGTAGTACGTTTTATCTATCAAAAAATTCCGTAATCTACTCTTCTGTTGAATGATGTTCTGTAATACAGGACTTAGTGATAGTTTTCAAGTTGCAAAGTTACATTTAATTGTTATTTGCTAGATGTGCTGTATTGTATTTTTGATGACTTGTATACAATAGGGCTTATTTGCTACATCCACCGTCGACGACGCACTTTTATGCTTGAGGAGTTGAGCAGGACACCGGTAGGGCTCAGGTTGGGCGATCGTTATGTGAACAACCTAAGTTAAGCTGATGATATTTATGGTTTTGCTCAGCCCCTGAATTAAGAAAGTTGCTGGTTATTTGTGATCAGTAAGCTAAAAACCATGCCTTAGTTTACAATGCTAGAAAAACAGAACTGATGATATTCAGGTCGCGAAAGGGGCCTCAACATGTTCCTCCAGTGTGCATTGAGGGACAGACGGTGAAAGTTGCGGAGAGGTTCAAGTACCTTGGTCACGTACTGACATCGGACATGAATGACGATGCGGATATCGACCGCCAGGGTCGTGCCCTTTCGGTTGTGGGAAACATGCTTGCCAGAAGATTTTTATTTTTTAAGGCTAAAGGACAGACTAAAGTGCACCTATTCGAGCGTACTGTCAAAGTTTCTATACGTGCCAGCTGTGGACTAAATATACAAGGAAGTCATGGGATGGCATACGTATTCAGTAAAATAAGATCTACAGACACTTAATGGGGTTGAAACGCTACTGCAGTGCGTCTGAAATGTTCGCGGAAGTGAGGCTGAACGCGTTCAATGCTATTCAGAGAAGCAGAATTGCATCATTCATGTCCCGGGTTGGTACGTGTAGAAACAGTATAGTTAAGGACCTCGCTGATAGGATGTATGTTACCAGGACCTACAAGCGGTGGTTGGAAATAGCCGCGTAAATACAGGAGTTTGTTTGTATTTTGTATGCCATTTTTTTTATTAGGTAAGTAACTTTTTTTAGCTTATCATTAGAATTTTTGGAATCGGATCAGTAGTTTCGAAGATTACCAGACATATAAAATCTACCTCTTTATAAATAAAAGGTCGCAAAGTGTGGCTGCTGAGCGTGGAATCCTGAGTTCGATCCCCAGGTTGGGCAAAGAACATTCTTGTTTTTTGCTACCAGTAGCCCAAGGTATGGATTTGAATCTGGTTAATAGTAAAATACTCGCCCTTATTTCATAGGATTGAAAATATAACTTGAAATGTGTTAGATAAAAAAGTTATAGGTCAAAATCAAAATATTTTATTTCACATAAACCTACATGGGCACTTATGAAATGTCAGAAGCTAGGTAAACGGTTCCAATTGGTCGTTTCCTATATGGAAAAGAGCCGGCAAGAACCACAGATACTCTATAAAAAAATAATTGGCTTTTACAATGTTTTCAAATTACAGTGTTAATAGGTATTGGAGGACAGTGTAGGCCCGTCAACAAGTATCAGGTACTTAACAAAATAGAAAATGGTCGACAAATCTATTAAGGCCAGGTAGACCAAGCGAAGTAGGCATTTACGCCAGTAGCACATCTCCGCCGCGAAACCATCACAGCGAAACCGCAGTAGTTAAATTGTACTGGTTCGCGTCATGTTCCGCTACTCGAATCGGATGCAAGTAGCGAAACATGACGCGAACCAGTACAATTTAACTACTGCGGTTTCGCTGCTATGGTTTCGCAGCGGAGATGTGCTACCAGCGTTAAAACTACGCGAAGCGAGCCGTGCGGTTACGCCGCCGGCGTGAACTTACATGAACCCATAGACGAGCAAAGTATCACAGTTTAGGTAAGCGTGTCGTGTAGGTCAACTTATTTTGTTATATTTGTTTAAAAACAAAATAACATTATTGTTGTAATGTATTGTAGTACCTTTGTACTAATATTATAATTATGTCGTATCTCTCTGTATTTTACTGTGTGTACATAAATAATAAAATAAATAAATATGTAAAAAATGTTTTATGGGCCGGGTCTCCCAAGCGCAATAGGTATTTACGCGCGGACGTCGCCACCACGCCGCCGCCGCCACACCGCGCCGCAAAGATCGAGTTCCGAGTGTTCGCTCGCCACAGTCTAAACTGAACAGTATTCCAACGGCATCAACAAATTAATAAATTTGATAAAAATAGCTTAAATCATTATATACTAACTGTAAGTGATTAATATTATTATGAAATTATAAAGTTATAGTTTCACTTTCAGCTTTCAAGCTTTGTATGAAGTTTGTGATGTAGTGCTACTTAAAAAAACTATATCAAAGTTGTCTCAAAAAAATAGGGATAGTTAGTAGTAGTTATAGAAAAAAATGATGTGTCTTATTATTGTCACAAAAATTATAGGTAATATTGATTACATTTTTTTTACTTCTATGAAACACATTATCCAACGTCCTAATATTATTATTTGCAGTTTCTTACCATTTCTTATAAACTTTATTTTGTAGTTGATTAAAATATTTTGAAGAAAATATGGGGATGTTTATTGACGAAATAATTCTCGGATCTGTGAAAATCCTATACTCTGGTATAGGATATATATATATACAGGGTGGAATTTTATAATGCCACCTGGAGGGAAAGTACTCTTAATACTGCAGATAGAAAGTTTTACTCAAAGGAAACATTCCTTTATTTTTGAATAGAAAGCAAACTGCATTCAAAGATTTTCGAAAGTTCTCTTCTCCCACACCCGGGAATCGAACCGGCTAAAATCTGAAAAATTTATACCCTGTACTTTTATTGCATCGATCGTTAGGGTCAATTATAAGTATGAAATCTCTCTAACAAACATGATAAATTAAATGAAAGGAAAACCAGGAAATCTGAAGTTATAAATTCAATGAGTCAAGTTAAAGCTCTTTAACTACCATCCATCTTTTGTAATGCAGACTCCTTTGCGACATACTCGTAGCTGCGTGTATGAGGTAATTTAAATATGGAATGTTAGATTAAAATTTGAAAATTAGATTGTCATAGTTGTTATTCACATTTGATTGTTTTTACAACTCATTTCACATTTTGTCTCACGGTGGAAATAGCTTATCAAGAAAAGTTTGATTTAATGGAAGCTTATTTTTCAAATAACAAAAACGTGAATCTAGCTCTGCCCACCGCAGAGCTAGATTCACGTTTTTGTTATTTGAAAAATGGAGAGAGATATCAAGACCGACAGGCACCAACTCGGTTCGTATTGAAAAGAATGGTAGAAAATTTAAAGAATACGGGTGGTTTCAAGAAGAGACGGCAAACTATTCAGCAAAACTATTTCGATTTTGAACTAGATGTTTTAACATACTTTGAATCATTTCCAAAAGCTTCAAGTAGAGATGCTGCCGATGAATTAGGAACAACTCACACTCACGTACTTAAAGTGCTGAAAAAGTATAAGTATAAATGCTATCGTGAAGGTCGGTTGGTGCAAAAATTGCATATTGGGGATCGTGACAGACGATTACAATTTTGTGAAAACATGCTTGGAGAAATTGACCGAAATCCTAATTTTTTGAGTAACATTGTATGGTCTGACGAAACCAACTTCAGCAATAATGGCATGTACAATCGCCGCAATAACCATTATTGGTGAATCCTGTTCGTGTTCATGAAACTAACAACAAAGTAAGATTTTCTTTCAACGTTTGGTGCGGAATTATGAGAAATAATGTACTGTTAGTCCACGTGTACGAAGATCATTTAAACACTGTCAAGTATATTGAAATACTGGATCTCTTAAGAAACGAGTTAAATGGTTTCCCCGAGGAAGAGCGAAACCAAATAATTCTACAGCAAGATGGTGCTCCAGCACATAACAGCAGAATCACTACTGCCTACATTAATAACCATTTTAATACCTGGATTGGTACAAACGGCACAATCAGATGGCCTGCGAGATCGCCAGATTAGATTAGATTAGATTTTTTTTTGTGGGGATATGTAAAAAATCAAATTTACATGAAATCTTATGCGAATGACAACGAGTTGAGAGTTGAAGTTCAGATTTATAATATTCACCACAACACTTTATTAAAGGTTACTAGAAATGAATTCGTTAAAAGAATAAATTTGTGTATCCAAGAGAATGGAGCCCATTTCGAGCAACTAATTAGTTAGTTTACCATTTTTTGTAAATAATTAAATTAATTTAAGATTTCCTGGTTTTCCTTTCATTTAATTTATCATGTTTGTTAGAGAGATTTCATCCTTATAATTGACCCTAACGATCGATGCAATAAAAGTACAGGGTATAATTTTTTCAGATTTTAGCCGGTTCGATTCCCGGGTGTGGGAGAAGAGAATTTTCGAAAATCTTTGAATGCAGTTTGCTTTCTATTCAAAAATAAAGGAATGTTTCCTTTGAGTAAAACTTTCTATCTGCAGTATTATGAGTACTTTCCCTCCAGGTGGCATTACAAAATTCCACCCTGTATATAAGATACGTGAGTCTTATCAAACGTATCGTCACACGGTTTTCTGAAAAAAACCGGCCAATTCGTGTCGGATCACGCACAATAAAGAGTTCCATATTTGGGATAAATTTATCCCTAAAACAAACTTAATGTAGTTCAAAAACATGTTTTCCCATACATTGTTATACGTCACAGTCAATTTTCCAACTGAAAATGTAAGTTTGTAATCGCAAAAAAGTTTTTTCTTATATGATAAAACAACAAATTAACAATTTTAGAACTTTTTCCTTTGCTTGTGCTGTCAGACCTTGCTTCTTTCCAAAATTTCATGATTCTAGGTCAACGGGAAGTACCATAAAGGTTTTGATTTACGTGCGAGATATTCGCAATACTTTTTTTCGATGTGATAAAACTTCAAATTTACAATTTTCGGACTTTTTCCTATACTCGTGCTATGAGACCTTGCTTCTTGCCAAATTTCACGATTCTAGGTCAACGGGAAGTACCCTATAGGTTTTTATTTATTTGCGAGTATCGAAATATGTCGCAATAATGTCGCTTATATCGCCGTATTTATTTATTGCGTTGACTTGGAAGCTTGATTTTTTTAGAGCCTCAAGGGACCATAGACCTACGTATTTGATATTAATTTCAACATGATACCTCTACGCGTTCCTGAGAAAAACGGTCTTGACAGACTGACAGACAGACGGACAACGAAGTGATCCGATATGGGTTCCGTTTTTTCCTTATGAGGTACGGAACCCTAAAAAACCCTAAATAACTTTACTGTATTAAAATGCAAAATTAACTAAATCTAAGATAGTATTGTGGCACTAAGCGCAATGGCCGAGCCACACCGGCAGTGCTATTCTGTAACCATCTCACCGTGAAAACTTAGGTGAAGTGAGCGTGGAGTGAACTGTCAGTGAGGGATTGACACTATTAACTTGTCACTTCAAGTTCACTTCACCTACGTTTACACGGTGAGATTTTTTCAGAATAGATCGGCTGGTAGTCGAGAGCCGGCCACCACGCACAAAATTTCACCGCTTGCGGCGGTTGCGCGTGGCCGGCTCCATAAATTTTTATTATTCGCACGGAGTGAATTTTCAGTGCTCAAGACCGGTTTGGAGACAATAATAGGTACCCAATGGAATGTGAACCGTTGCAAGAATGAAATAGGTGTCAGTTTCGCCATTTTTAGGGTTAATAGAATCACTTCGTTGTCCGTCTGTCTATCTGTCTGTTAGTATGTCAAGACCATTTTTTCAGGAACGCGTAGAGGTATCTAGTTGAAATTAATATCAAATATGTAAGTATATGGTCCCTTGAAGCTCTAAAAAAATCAAGCTTCCAAGTCAACGCAATAAAAAATACGGCGATATAAGCGACATTATTGCGACATATTTCGATACTCGCAAATAAATCAAAACCTATAGGGTACTTCCCGTTGACCTAGAATCATGAAATTTGGCAAGAAGCAAGGTCTTACAGCACAAGTATAGGAAAACGTCCTAAAATTGTAAAAATGTAGTTATACCACATAAAAAAAAATGCGAATATCTCTCACATAAATCAAAACCTATAGGGTACTTCCCGTTGACCTAGAATCATGAAATTTGGGCAGAAGCAAGGTCTCACAGCAGAAGTAAAGGAAAAAGTCCGAAAATTGTTAACTTGTAGTTTAATCACATAAAAAAAAATGCGATTACAAACTTAAATTTTCAGTTGGATAATTGAACGTGGCGTATATCGATGTATGGGAAAACATGTTTTTGAACTACATTAAGTTTGTTTTAGGGATAAATTCATCCCAAATATGGAACTCTTCATTGTGCGTGATCCGACACGAAATGGCCGGTTTTTTTCAGAAAACCGTGTGACGATACGTTTGATAAGACTCACGTATCTTATATACAGGGTGGAATTTTGTAATGCCACCTGGAGGGAAAGTACTCATAATACTGCAGATAGAAAGCTTTACTCAAAGGAAACATTCCTTTATTTTTGAATAGAAAGCAAACTGCATTCAAAGATTTTCGAAATGGGAGAACATGTTTTTCAACTACAATGTTAAGTTTGTTTAAGGGATAAATTCCCTTCATTGTGCGTGGTCCGACACGCACTTGGCCGGTTTTTATACTTTATACTGACTATTGTTCGGGGGTGATTTTCTGTCCGCTTGTAAAGTAGGTACTACTATTTATTCTGTTCTGAGGATTCCGATTATCAAGAAAACAAAGACAGTACTTACTGTTCTTCTGTGCTTTTTTCCGAACAAATAAGCCTTTTTTATTTCGATTAATTATTTAAATGAAACAATAAAATTGGGGATATTAAAACAATTTAATCAGAGCAGGACATATTAACTACTTAAAACAATAAAGGTAGGTAAGTAAAAGAAAAAAAGTAGGCTTTTACTTCTCTTTGAACCTACTAATGTTATATTTAGACTGTGGCACAGTTTTACAGTCCATACAGTTGTGAAACGAATGTACTTGCCTAGAGCAACGGCGGGGATCTCGCGTGCTCGAAAGTCAAAATTTGCGTGGACAGCTAAGTACCTAAGCGGATAAATGAATACAAAATATAACTTACCATATTTCTTTCGCGATTTTTTTTGCCTTCAACCTTGATTTAGTCCTATATTTATAATTTTTGTTTGCCATTTTCACAAAAAAATCACAAAAATATTGTCTTAAAAGTTATATACAAATATTTACTCAAAGAGAAATAAACACAGAAATAAAATCTTAACTGTGGCCTCTAAAAGTTCTATAAAACAATAATTACTTAAAATTAATTTTATTTATTCTTTACGCAACAGAAAAGATGCGCGCGCGCAAAAAATTGGCATAGGTCTTCGGCAACGTCCCGCGGGACACTGGCAGACACTGGCAAGCGACGCGCGGATCGAAAACGACTTGAATAATCGATCAAAAATTTATAAATGCAATAAAAAAAAACCATCGGGTAGAATCGATTCTTACCTATATATTGATATAAATTATAGAAAAAAAGGAGTAATAGCACTCGTTTAAAATGGTATTTGGGTTGTAAAAAACCTGCGAATTGAGCTTAGTTCGGTGTTTTTTCTATTGAGAAAATTTTATTGTATCGTATATTGATCGGGTACAACCTATGGAATGAATGTATCTGAAATATTTTTTTTTTTCAGATTCTAAATGTAATAATTTGCCTATCAAAACAAAGTTCTTAAACATGCAAAAACGGGAACACCCGGCCTTAAGCCTCCAACGCTCTCACATTCACAAAATATAATATTTAAAAAATAAAAAAATAAATATTATTAAAATAAAAAAAGTAAGAAATTTATTGAAATTAAAATTGTGGGTATATAATATCAAATAAAGATAAGATTATGTCAAGGAAGTATGTAAAAAAAAATCGTAATTTGGGAGCAGCTAATAGACATTTACATAGTTTTGCCGTTAATGAGGTACAAGGGAAGCCACATGTGCAGAAGGAATGAATGCCAAACTTCCTTGTCTTCAACGTAGTCTATAATCTTATAATATATGCTTTTTTGATGAGGACACTTTTGATGTGGGTTTTGAATTTTCCATCGCTAAGTTCTGTAACGGACTTTGGCAACTTGTTATAACATTGCTGTATATCAACTTACTGGTAAGTAAAAGGCCCCACTTCTTCCATCTTGAGCTTGTCATCTTCACCACTGATGAACCGCTCAGCATTGGTGATGTTGAAGAGGTAGGCAGAGAGGTGGATACTGTCGACCTCCTTGCTTAACCCATCATAGACGAATGTACCGTAGTCTACACGGGCACACTGTGGAAAGGAGAGACCAGTGATCAGCATAAGCATCAATACTCAATATATTTATTGTTTCCAGTATGTGAACGTAGGTGGTAGGTTTTTCAAAGGCATGTATTTAACGCAGCGACAAATTAATCGGAATTTGGGATTAAAAAATAATGAAAGCCGGTAGCAAAAATAGTAGGTTAGCAGCTACAGCGAAGTATTATTTTAAGTAGAAAGTAGCAGCTCAATAATCAGTTTTTAGCTTTATTTTAATTTAAACTGGCATCGAATTTTTGTTTTGGTAACTGAATTTACCAACAATAGAGGGGATCTGGCGCTCGGCGGCCGCTGCCGCGGCACGCTCGCTTCGCTCGCTCGCCTTCGCTTGTTAATGGTTACTGTTCTAACCTAACCTAACCCAAATGATTCAATAACAGTAGATGACTTTGCAGCGATTAAGAAATAATATTTAATCGCTGCCATGTTATTTTTTTTTGCAGCAAATAATTAGTCGCCTCGCCAAGTTGTAAGTCGCCTCGAAAATTCCTTTTTCAAATACATAAATAATAAATAATCTTTATTTCTCCAAAAAAAATCATTTACATTATTTTGATCTAAAAATATGGCTTAAGCTCTAGCTTAAGCCAAATTTTTAGATCAAATTAATGTAAATTAATTTTTTTAGAAGTCAGGGTTTATTACTCTGGAACACTAGTTCCAGAGTGATAAACCCTGACTTCTAAACTAGGTTTATGTGCCTGTATCATAGAAGCCAGTGTCCCTTCAAAGTGATGAGCATATAGAAAATAAGTCACACATTATACACAAAAATCTATTAGGGCAAGATAAAGAGAAACGAAAGAAAAATTAAAAAAAAAGAAGAAAATTCATTAAACATTAATGAAAGTGTTGTGAATGTCTCTAATGTGTTTGCCTGGAGTTATGTGTGTGTGTGTGCGTGTTTGAGGGTGTGTGTATGTTTGTAAAAGAGTGTGTGTGACAGTAAGTGTAAGTATGAGTGAAGGTGCGAACGTATGCGAGAGTATGATTTACTTATCATAATTTAACCCATACAAAAACCTAAACTATTTATTTATATTTCCAAAATTACCCAACAGAAGATCCTCAGTATTGCGATAAGTTAGTTTTAATATGATCATTGTATGACAAAATATGGGCAAAGAGTGGAATTCGGAGTCGGAGTTGTGCTCGGTTGATAGCAGCAGGCTCGCCCACTATTAGGTACATGGTATTTAAACATAACTGGCGAAACGTGGGTATGTGTAAAATAGTCACTTACACGTCTGCCTAACACATCCGGGATTACAGGCGTGATTATGTTATGAGTGGAATTCCGCGCAGGTCTATCTTTCCCGATTGCTAAAAACTGGGGGATTTCAAGTCGGGCTGAATACGTTACTTCTAGGCAAATGTGCACACCATCGACCACATCATCAATGCTTAACCTCAGGTGAGATAGAGGTCAAACACCACGAGCCTATCTAAGATAATTCGTGCGTTTTCGCTCGTTGTATGAAGCCGACTTTATATGTATTATGATTGATTTATTAAGTACTTAAACTACCTACCTACCATATATTTTGTCTTTATTTTACTTTTTGTAGGTACCTATGTTGTATTGGGGCTTCAGGGCCGTCAGATCTTTAATCGTATTAAGCCGGATTCACACTACTGTGTTGTGTCGTGTCGTGACGCCTTTTAACGCAGTGTTAGCCAATCAAAATTCATTGTGATTTGTCTTAGTCCTGAACAGATTCGTTTGATTGGTATATCCCGCGTCACGACACAACACGACACTGTAATGTGTCGATGGCTTTACACATAAGTATAAGCTGGCGTCCTATTCTATTTTCTATTGCAAATTATTGGTGGCAGTGTTGCTTGATTTTTATTTTATTTTATTTAATTTTCCTTTATTTTCCAACCAACAATTGTTTACACTGTAAATTGTTGAAGTAATATCTAATATAATCTAAGGTTAGTGGAACAATTTCTCACAGGTTAGAACCGCATGCCCCATAAACATTTTTTTTTTGTTTTGTGATGTTTTTTGATTCGGTTTTTATTTTGTCGTTTGATTTTGGTATTGTATTTAGTGATGTTTTCGTATTCGACAGTATCTGCGATTTGATACGGATACTGTCTCCATAAAGATATTAGGTGAGCATCAATTATAAATATTATCATACTAATTCTTTTCCGTGGTGAAAGAGCATTTTTTCCTAGACCGAAAGATCAAGGTCAAGAAATGCTGATGGCAAAATAGAAGACATTTTTATAGCGGAACTGCACATTATATACTTACATAAACAGCGATAACTCGTATCGGGTCCACTATCACGGACAACATGGCTGCCGCAAGGCATGTCACTCCTACCACTAAGCTGACTAGGAACTTTACTGAAAATAAACAGAAGAATTTTTAGAATTCGGTTAAAATTGCCACATGGCAGCGCTGCCAAGCCTGATGCCTGAAAGCCTCGATCAACATCTCTCGAGGCTCTCGTTAGGCGGTTGGATCAAGGGCGTGATTCAAAAGGTAGTATTCCTTGATAGGGCTCGCTTTGTGAGGAAGTTCCTATCTCCTGCGGCAATAACAACTGGTAGCTCGAACCCTGCTCCCAACACCGGCGGAACTTTTTTTTAATATTTTTAAATGTTTTGTTTTTTATTTTTGATTGTAGCAAATATTTAAAAATGTATTCTGGTAAGAAAACAAAAAACAAACGACATAATTATTATTATAAATTAGACATCCTACCTACATGATAACACGCAATTACTAAACTTGCCTCGATGTGACAGCCCCGACTCACTGCATACTGAAAATACTTAGATTTCATGTAGCGGTCTATATGTGTGAGTGTGTTCATTCGACCATTTTGTTCCTAGTTGAAATACTGTATGATTTGAACCTCAGAACAATTTTGAACAAACGAAATCGCTAAGAAAAGTGACAAGGTCTCTCATTTTTTGTTTACTGACAGCGACTCAAATAAAACATTACTCTTTGCTCCAGGTGAACAAGGTGGAATTATCCGGAAGACTTAACTTCTGCTGATTTGTATCGATATGTTTTATTTGCTTATGTCTTGAACAAAAAAATACACCCCATCACTAAAAAATATTTTACATAGGTGCCGTTCGGGGACTGAAAATAATATTAATAAACTGTTCCACCGAACCGCACTCATCAAAATTTTGTTTCAGTGCCGTTAGTGGAAATGCTCAGGTGCGGTTCGGTCAAGTGCTGTTGAAATCAGTGCTCTTAGTGGAATGCCTCAGTTGCAGGCGGATGGAATGTACTGCATTTGAATCTAAGCTCTAGCTATCGACTTAAAACTATTTAATCAAAAATAAATAATTATCAATTTTATTAAACTTACTTTTCGTCGCTCTATTCCGCTCATGACTTCCTTTGGCGATGTACCCCATTTTCAGTGACTCTTTCAACTGAGACAATAATTAAACACCGTAGGTATTAACTAAACATACGCCCGAGTTCTGAAACAAAAATAAATATTACAATGTACGTAGTTCTCTAAAGCCTAGCATTATCAGCCTGCAATGTTACTACTGCTGGGACACAGGACTCCTTTCTCCTTTCCACGCGGGCGGATTGATAGAATATGTCACATGTCTTCGAATTTTTTAGTCAGATATTAATACTATTTGGATTGTGTATACTTGTAACATTGTATGTGTAGTCCGAATTAAAGACTAATATAATATTATTCTTTTAGTATCACTTTCGTTTATTTTTTATGCACACGACATACAGGCAGGCCGTAACGTGCTTTTTCGTATAAAAATGCGTTAAAAAATTATTCTCATATTTCTCAGAACTACTTGGTTGTTACCAAAACACGTAATAAAAAAATCTCGATACAAATTAACGGTAAACTAACCCTTTACTTTGAGTTTCAATCCAAAATATATCTGCATAAATATCAACGTACGGTTGGTATTTAATTAATAACAAGAACGTCTTACTTGTATGCAGAGCTTGGTTGTTTTTTATTTTCGATTACTCAACTCATTCTTGAGTACCTTAATAGATAATTGCTTCATATATTGCAATAAATTACAAGCGTTGTGTCATCGTGCTTGTCTATCTTTTGTATGCAGTCTGACAGTGACCGCGGCTTAGCTGTTGTCAGCGTCTTAAGTAGGTATGCTGTTTTGATCACCAACAAAATATGATTCTCGTAGAACATAGGCAGAATGCGGTAGTTATTTAAACACCTAATCAATAAGTGTCAATCAATAAGTCATTACGTGCAAACAAATTCTGTACCTAAATTGTCTATTTTAGACATCGGCGACCTTGAGATCATGGATAGAAAATGTATTTTGAACACTGCGCGTGTAAGCAAGTTTTTCTTGCTTTGACTCGCTTCTAATCTTACAGCCGTACTCAGAGACGTCACATGGAAGTAATCAATCATTAACTTTAGTTGATGGTGTCGTGATATCCATTATTTTATAAGCATGGCGAAATCTATAATTATGACAAAGATTGTGGGTTAATGTTACGTACCTATGTATTTAGTTGGTATGCATAATTGCCTACAAACACATAAATAAATAAATTGGCTAGCATTTCTTAGCACACGTCAACCAAAATGAAAATGTTATATTTCTGGCTGACAGCGTGAGATAAACAGTTTGTCAATTATTAAAGTTAAGTAATTATGCTTACAATAGCAAGTTCTATGATAGAAACTGTGTTCTCATATGTAAAATAGACTCAGTCTCAATATTTTTTTGCTGATTACCTAAATCAAGTAAAAAGAAACATGTCTTTTTAAACTGGGATGTCTTTTAGAATAGCTTAATTTACTAACATAATGATAAGTCAATGACTAACAATATTGTACCTACTTTTAACTTGAAACATACCGTTCTGATACTGGAGCGTTTTATAAGAACCGGCTGTCGCTGAAAACCAGCGCTGGGACTCTGTCTCGCATAGGGTCGCAGCATTATGCTGACCGATGACCGTTTTGCGTGAATGTGACGCATATTTTCCCTCAACTTGTTCTTTCGTGTTTGTGTTTTTATTTTTGTGCGTTATGATTAACGCAAATAAAGGTATTTTCTTTCTTTCTTATACGTTATTAATTGCTCAGTTCTGATTTACTTCTCTGAGTACGGCTGTGAGTGGCGCACCTATACCTACCTACCATACATAAAAAGTGAATTCATTTGGTTTTTTTTTTAAGTTGAACCTTGACACGCTTCGACTTTCGGAGTTTTAACCCTCAGATGTCTGGCGATAAAAAAATATTATATAAATGTCGCTAATGGATAGTTTGTGAGTTTTTGCGGTCAGAAGGCGGCTCTGTAAGTATCACCCAGCCAAATTCAACGTAAGTAATTAATTGGAAAAGAAGGGTTTAATACAATTAAATGTTCATTAATAAAAATCATAAAAAAGCCTAAAGTAAATAGTCACGTCGCGCCCGCGATATCGCACCAGTCTGTACGAGCCTTTAGTTGCAAGTCCTAGCTTGCATGACATAAAAAAACAATATTGTTTTTGTAATATTACACATTCTAAGATCCTCATCTGCCTAGCCTTTTCCCAACTATGTTGGGGCCGGCCTGCAGTCTTATCTGATGCAGTTGAATACCAGTAGTTTACATGGACCGACTGCCTATCTGACCTCCACAGCCCCGTTACTAAGTGTCCTTTAGTTTTTGTATTTATTTGTTTATTTAGTCAAATTAAACCATTATTATATAATTTTATCGTATTTGAAATAAATTGAGGAATATAGTTACTAAGCTATTACTTAAAATTAAAAATTTATTTAAAAACAAAACGTTGTTCATATTTTCTCCAAAAAACTATGCTCAATAAATTATTTAATTTTATCTATTTTTTTTATTTAAATACGTAATGTAGAACCACCTACTAATCGCCACACAGTATAACGAAATTAATAGGACTACTATCACAGCTAAGTAGGCTATAAAAGTTAACAAATAATAGTCGACCAACTTACATTTTCAGTTGAAGAATTGACCGTAACGTATATCGATGTATGGGAGAACATGATTTGCAACTACACTGTTAAGTTTGTTTTGAGATATATTGGGTATAAGGTCCAACTACGGAACCCTCCATTGTGCGTGATCCGACACGCATTTTGCAAGTTTTAAAAGACGTCATCAATGAGTAATAAGAATTGATGTTACAAGATGTTAGACATACGAGTAAAGTACTATACATATAACAATATCAACGTTATTTAAATGAGTATAAAAAAAAACTAACTCCATGCTAAGAGTTTATGTGAGACTATATTTGCCCGCGGCTTGGTCGGACTTATTCATGATGTAAATATTTTATACTATGTAAAAATAAAATAAGAAGAAAATAAAAAAAATACTGGCTGCGGTAAACATGACGCAAAGAAAGAACACAAACACAAAAAGAACAAGTTGGGGGAAAACATGCGTCACATATATCCACGCAAAACGGCCATCGCTCAGTATAATGCTGTGACCCTATTTAACCATTAAATTGCTTTTATTTATTAACAGGCAATGCATTAACACAATATTAAAATCATTATGTCCAGTTTCACCGTCTCCGGATAAGTTTCATTCCACTTATCTGAATAATGAATCATATTTCATTTTAAGGGTTCTGAATTAAAAACAGAACCTTTAGAAGATCATTTATTAGTACATTTATCAGATTTGTCTCTAAATCTGAATTTTGGCATAATACTCGTATAATTATGGATGACACGCAAACATAACTATCGCCTGTCAACGGTCAAACATCATACTATTTGAAATTAGTTTTGTAAGAACCTGTAATCTGAGGGTCTACTTTGATGATAAATCCGTAGTATCGGCCGAATGTTCAGTCGTTTCTTTACCACGGCTAACTATCGCTGACTACGGCGAAAAAAAAAAGAAAAAAAGGCAGTCGAAGAGATAAGCCAAAGTCAAAAAGGAAACTGTGGATGTTATAAAACCGCCGAACATTCTGCTGATACTTCGGTTTAGCGCTTCGAAGTAGACCCCCTGGTCTATGAAATAATAATATATATTGTATGGCCTTGAGTTTTCCTTAAAATAGCCGTAGATTTTACAGAATTATTAACAGAATTCATTATGTACCTATACATTAATTAAGATTATTAATTGCATAATCGTGCCCACGTTGGATAATGCATTTTATTATACAATAGTAAATTGTATTGCGTGCTATTCAATCAGGTTTACAGACAAACAGACAGAGACATACTTAGTAGTTATGAGTGCATTCACTATTAAAGTAGACAAAAAATTTAATTATAATTTATGACCAGTTAGCAAAACCCCATTCAAGTTTGGAAAAATTTGAAGTGAACTATTTTACTGACGTCATTTTGGGGGTCAAGGTCAGTTTTCTGATTAAGTCGAACAAAGCTCATCACACGAGGAGAGTTTCTCACCCAGCGATTATCGTAATTAAGGAGATAAGAAGTTGATTTTAAATAGTAGGTACGTGAAATATTAATTAACGGATGAAAGATCGGAAAAGTGGTTTTTATAACTTATTTATTATGCGCAGGCGGTGCGCGCCCTTAGCGCGCAGGGTGCGGGCCAGCTCCAATACTGTCCGGGCTGCAGTCTCGACATAGATAGCGATCGCTTTACGACCGAATTCGGACACAAAGTCCTAATTCCTAGACAGGCAAAATTGCTTGACAGGCACGAAAAAATCACAATCTTGTCAAGAAATGTTGACCGTCTAGAGACCCCATAAAGCCACTCCGAAGCGCTAAACCGAAGTATCGGCCGTTTTTTAGCTTCCTTAGTTTCCTTTTTTGACTTTGAGTCCTTATCCGACTTCAAGTCACAGTTTTGACTTTGGCTTATCTCTTCGACTGCCTTTCTTTTTTTTTTCGCCGTAAACAGCGATGTTTAGCCGTAGTAAAGAAGCGACCAATACTTTGGTTTAGCGCTTCGGAGTAGACCCCCAAGCCCTGGTAATGATCTCGAAACTCGAACTGGTAATGATCGCTGAGCGATTTGACTACATACGACAATGCTGTCACAGATATGTATAGCCAGGGCATTAAATCAGCACCCTAATTGCGTAACACAGTTTAAATCATAATCCGAATGATTTTGAAGTAGGAATTGCTAAGTCATTGATTTATATGTTCGAAAAATTTGTCTACTCCACAACGTATTAACGCAATGAATGTTGTTGAACTGTCAAAATTACTACAGATAGTGTGTTACGCAATAAGCCCGCTGATTGACTCTGACCTATTTTAAATAATTACTGGTTTGTATTGTATTTATGAAATTTTAATTTTTTATTTAGATAGTTTTAATTCTGTGACCCAATTTTGAAATTCAATTTTAATTGCATTGATAGTTTAATCTATTCTGGTCTATTCTGTCGCAGTATTGTGAAATTGAATTGAATTTGATTTTATTATAAAAAAATAAATTGAATTTGATTTTATTATAAAAAAAGTATTAAATAAATTTTTATTATTTATTTAGATATAAATATAAAGTAATTACAATTAAAATTGAATGAAATCTATTCAATGCTAGAATATGGAATGACAAAATTTGAACTGCAAGGTCGGCGATATCTATTAGGGATCCGTACAAACCATACTTCATTGCATCGCAAAGCAAGAACAACACACACAATAACATAAAGAACACAACAACAACACAAGTCACAACACACAACAATAACAAGACAAGTTTTTATTATTGTAATGTATCACGTTGGTAATCCTTATATAAATAAATAAATAAGAAAATTCAAAACATCCTGCAACATATTTAAGCAAAAAGTACGCGAAATAAGTTCCTATCGTGTACTGTAGAGCCACTCTTCGGGTAAACGAGCTTATGATGTTCAAAAAGTGTATACCGCATCGTAATAAACATTGGTATTCTATTTAATGACTAATGTATTAATTACCATCTCATTGCCATTGATAGTTGAACCGACTCCTTCTGTATTAAGAAAGATTTTAACGTAGAAACCGGTTTTTGCGAAATATTTGTTTCTGAAATTTTGATTTTGACATTTAAATAAAAATAAACGACAAAGCATTTAAAAATTCGATAAGTAATATAAATTCAATTGGTCAGTGAAATTAATAACTCACTGAGTAGAAACACGTGAGCTGTTACTTAATCCTGCCTTGACTGATTCTGACTTGTTTTGCCTTATGTGCAGGCCTGCACACATTGTGTACGTATTGCAGGTAGGTAGGCAGGCCTGCACACATCCACGTCCGTCCATATACACTTGGGATACATCGTGCCATTCTTAACATCTTACAGAACCGATGCATTTTCAAATTATTAATTTAAAAATAAAAGTATCTGGATGTAAAGTCGAATTATTAATTCACTGGACTCTGACATGCGCTAGCTGTCATTTTGTGTAATAAAATGATCATAATTATTGTCACAGACTCTTGTAATGGCGATCATTTAGTTTAATCGGTATAAATATAAGTGTAAAATACTAGAATACAATAAATATGACGATTTTATTACGGATGCACACGCATTCTTGGCAGATTACTCCAGTGAAATAATAATTTGACTTTAAGACCGCAAATAATATTTAAAAAAAAAGTATTCGGTATCACAGCGTGTTCGAATCGATTGCCTTTCATATTTTTTATTTACGAAACCTAGGCTTTTTTTTTTTTTTTTTTTGGGTGGGAAATCATCGAATAACTTCTCCCGCTCTGGGCGGAGCGGGAGGGCGTGTCAGACTTTTACTGACTAAAACCCACCCGTGTTCCTTCCGTTGCCTGTGTGCCAGGGCCACGATATCCCTTTCGGACAAACTCGCAACCCCGGCAGGCATTGGTCCTGACGGACCCCGTCAGTTTGTGCTGAAATCTCTTTGAGGCGCGCGTGGAACACAACGCGCCGTCGACCCGGGCCTGGTCCTTATCGGACGGCGAGCTACCCATCGCTCACCGTCCGCAGGCCCGCGCCTACGGTGGCCGGAAATCGGCTTGCGACTCCCGACGCCCGGGGCGTCTCCTGCGGCGACTAGGGGCATGAGGGCGTGAACCTTGTCTCACCCTCACGCGTTCCGCCTCCTACTTCGCTAGCATAACTGCTTCGCAGAAGGAGGTGACGGCCTCCCATGCACTCTCGCTCCGAACCATGGCCTGAACCAGGCCCGGACGCGAGAGATCGCCGCCGCCGATCGCCTCCGTGAGGACACGGCGGTGCTCCGCCCAAGCTGGGCAGACCTCCACCGTATGCTCCACCGTGTCCTCCGGGCGATCTACACAGTGGTGACACCCGGGCGTTTCCTCCCGCTTAATCCTAAACAGGAACCTCCCGAAACATCCATGTCCGGTGAGGACCTGCGTCAGGCGGAAGGTGAGGACGCCGTGGCGCCTCTCCAGCCACTCCTCAAAGAGGGGACTTATCGCCACAATTGTGGCGTGCCCAGCGCTGGGTTGCGACAATCGCACTCTCCATGTCGCCATGAGATCCCTCCGGAGCTCCGTCCGCTGTGCCGCAATTTCTTGCGGCAGCGGAGTTATGC
This sequence comes from Tiliacea citrago, assembly GCA_963921375.1. Taxonomy (NCBI): domain Eukaryota; kingdom Metazoa; phylum Arthropoda; class Insecta; order Lepidoptera; family Noctuidae; genus Tiliacea; species Tiliacea citrago. The sequence continues at coordinate 26,547,672 of OY992790.1, read as the reverse complement.
CCCGGAGTTTCGCCTCTTCGCGCCACACCCAAATGTGCGCGAGGACTTTCGCCTCCAGATCCCATGGCGGCAATCCGGCAAGGAGGCTCGCCGCCTCACGGGAGACCGTGCGGTATCCCCGTACCATCCTGATGGCCATGACCCTTTGGGACGCGTTCAACCGCTGCGCTGGTCGCAGCCTCAGAGAACGCGCCCACACCGGTGCCCCGTAAAGGGCCATGGACCGCACGATCCCCGCGTAGAGCCTCCGGCAGGAGGCGTTTGGACCCCCCAGATTGGGCAAAAGCCGCTTCAAGGCAGCCCCGGCCCGCTCCAGTCTGGGAGCCAAACGTCGGAAGTGCTCGACGAAGTTCCACCGGCTGTCGAGGACGAGTCCCAGGTACTTCATCGTCGACTCGACGCCGATGTGAACCCCTCCCGCCGTTATCTGGGAACCCGACAGTGGCGCGTTCCGAGGACCATAAAAACACATGGCCTCGGACTTGTGCAATGCCACCTCGAGTCCCAATTGCCGGATCCTATCGACGATTGTCGCAACCCCACGTGCCGCCAGTTCGGCCGTCGCCTGATGCGAACTCCCTTGTGCCAGGACTAGCGTGTCGTCAGCGTAGCAGACTACGCTGACGCCACCAGGGAGGTCGGCGCGCAGCACCCAGTCGTACCCGATGTCCCACAGATGCGGCCCCAGGACCGATCCCTGTGGGACACCGCACGACATCTCTCGCCGGTTCCACTCTCCGTGGTGACCGGGGTAGATGACGGTCCTGTCCGTCAAATAGGCCTCGACCACACGACAGAGGTAGGTCGGCATCCGGTGATACCGAAGTGCCTCCCTAATGCAACTCCAGGGCAAGGTATTGAAGGCATTGGCGATGTCAAGAGACACCGCCAAGACGACCCCACCCCGGGCAACAGCATCCCCCGTCGTGAGGGCTCGAACGCGCATGATGGCATCCACCGTAGAGCGCCCCTTGCGAAAACCAAACTGGCTCTCCGCCAAATCCGGCCCCACCCGCACCAGCCGCCCGACAAGGCGGTCTGCAATTACTCTTTCAAAGAGCTTGCCCACCTCGTCGAGCAGCACAATGGGCCGATAAGCGGACGGAGAGTCCGCCGGGCACCCTGGCTTCTTTATGAGGACCAGTTTCCCCGTCTTCCAACGAAGTGGGAACTGGCCCCTCTCCAAGCATGCGCTTAGGAGCCCCCTTAGTCGAGGCCCGAGAGCCTCTAAGGCCAGAACCCAGGCTTTTCCAGGCAAGCCATCGGGTCCTGGGGCGGTATTCTTGGCATTCAGCCTACGTACCGCCACTCTCAGATCTACCTCGGTCACCTCTGGAGCATCGTCGTCGTCGGTGTGGTCCGCATCCGGCACTGCAGGAGGCGGAGCCATGGGCGGGGGAGCATGTTCCCCTCGCGAAGGGAACAGAGCGCTCACCACGTCCTCCACGAGCTGGGGCCGGAGACTCTGCGTCAGCGGGGGAGCCCATGGGCGGAGTTTATCTCGCACCCATTTGTAGGGGCGTCCCCACGGGTCTCTGTTGAGAGTCTCCAGCGTCTCCTCGCGGGCCAGTCCTCTGGCCCGCTGGATCTCCGCTCGGAGGGCAGTCTTCGCCGCTCTGTACCCCTCGTATAGCTCCGCCTGAATGACTTCCGTATCCGGAGGGCGGATACGGAGCCTGCGGTGCCTGGAGTACCGGTGGCGCGCAGCAACGCACGCCTCGCGTAAAGCGGTCAGCTCACGCGACCACCAGCACACCTGGCGCCGAGCACGTCCGGGCTGGACCCGGGGCATTGCCACGTCACATATTTCGGACATGGCCTCCCGGAACCACTCCGCCTCGTCGTTGATGTCGGCAGGCCTGTCTGGTGATAACACCCAGGCCTGCACGATCGAGGCTTCCAGGAGGAGCTCCCGGTCCAGCTGCTTTAGCGCCCACCGCGGACCACTCGGGGTCTGTCGGACCGGCGCGCCCGAGGACGAAACCTAGGCTAAAAATAGTTTAGTAAGGGCTGATTTTTTCAATAGTCAGGTAACATTTACCTGAGGAATAAATATTGCAGTTTGTCAGCTGTACAGAAAATAATGATGTCAAACTGTCTTATTTATGGTTTATATTTTGTTAACCGATTGAAAAATCAGCCCTAATCGTTTTAACTGAACTTTGTAAACCAAGTAAGTAATTATTTATTTTATTTATTTATTTTATTATTTATGTGAGAGATACGACATAATTATAATATTAGTACAAAGGTACTGCTTATTTCTTAAGAAATTTCTTCCAGCAGACCTGCGAAAGGAGAAATGAAAAAGAAATGTAGACAATAGTGTGTGAGAACAAGAAGAGAAAAATATGAATATGCGAAGTCTTATACTAAAATGTTAAATATACCTATACTATACCATATCTATATATATACATATAAAATTTACACACGTATACGTACCCGTACACACGTGCAAAAAACTTACATATACCTAAATAAATACATAAAGCATATAAATACAAACATATTTATAAAAATATTCACAGTTGAGAGGAAAGGTAGTGCTCTTTTAATTGATATTTGAATGAGGAAATTGTTTTCAAATCACAAATGCTAGGCGGAAGTGAGTTCCACAATCTTACAGCATGCACCGAGAAGGAATAAGAATAGTAGCTAGTTTTATGAGAATGAGATTTAAGGAGGGATCTAAGGTGCGATCTACATGGAGCGTCGCTAGGACGAGCGTAAGAAAAACGCTCCCGCAGGTAGGAAGGATAAGACGGGTTGTGTAAGATGTTGAAGAGGAGACATAAAATCCGAGTGTTCCGAGTGTGTAAGTAATTATTGTTAGTTCTAGAGGCTGTCGTTGTAACACGATACAATGGGCCGGTGTACACAACGTTCGCTCACCTTATCCTACTGCAACAGTGTTTGGCCAATGGAAACTTAAGGCTCGTGCAGATTGGCGCGATATCGCGGGCGTGACAGGCAGCGCAACACTTTCCATGAGGTTTTCATAGAAATTGTGCTAATTGTGTCGCGTCGCGCCTGTCTGCGGGAGCCTTTTTTATTTAATTAGCACGTTTTGCTTTTAAATCACGGAACACTGAGATCCTACAAACTTATTACCTATCTATAGTTCGATAAACAATCTGAATTAGAATTACTCATTAAACCATTCAAATAAATATTGAATTAGAATTAAATTAGTACCTAGGTACTTCTTGTATTTTTTTAAACTGGCTAAACTTACACACAAAAAAACGCGTTGAATGCATAACCTCCTCCTTCTTTTGAAGTCGGTTAAAAACTGGTAAAGTTCCCACTGCTGATGGGACTCAGCGCTCCTTACGGTCCAGCCGTATCCACCACGTGAGCCCAGTACGGGTTGGTGGATAACACAACATGGCTTCTATTTTTTAGTTCTGGGACAAATTGCCTAAGAAATAGATATTTCTTTCTTAGTACCTGTGTACACCTTCATTCCTACACTTGAAAACATTACCCTCTCTAGGGCTAAAACGTGATGAAATTAAGTCGCTCGGAGCTAATCTGCATGCGTAAAAGCCTAAGTTTCTGTAACTCATATGTTTCTGTAAACGTCCTATTCCGACACATGGAACGTATGCCATCACTGTATTTCATTGTAAAACAATTAGCATCAAAAGTAGGTATTATTTGTTTTATTATTTAAATCTTGCTAATTGTTATGTCGAAATAAATGATTTAAATATTTTTGAATAGGCACAGCAAAATATGTCGATTCGTTTTTTGTTTTTTTTACTAAATTAATCAGTTCTTCCCACTTGGTTCGTGTTAGGCGTCGTTAATTAAATCAGTTAAGTTAAATTCATTAAGCCATGATGAATTCTAAGAACCTGCAAAATATTTTTCTCAGTTGATTTATTATAACTTATAAGTATTAGGCACGCGCAAAACTTAATAAGCCCTCTGAAGTTGCACGCGAGTGGCCTAAAAGTTTATAGCAAATTACATAACATAAAATTACATTTATAGTACCTGTAAGCCTACCTACAGCACAGGTTGGTTCATCCACTCGCGTGCAACTTCAGAGGGCTCATAAAGTTTTGCGCGTACCTACTCTACTTTTCTGTTTTTTTAATAATATTATGTTTATGGTAACTATAAATAGCCACATAAAGGATAGAAAAAAATTGGATGAGGTTTTTCATTTTCTTATTTTTCATTTATTTTCTTTTTATTTAACCTGTACTGTCCCACTGCTGGACAAAGGTCTCCTGCGACATTCAAATGTTGTTACATAACTTAATTTCGCGGGCTACCACTGCAGATTCATCTTAAAAGCTCACTATGAACATCTTATTCAAACCCCTTTATGTAACCTAATTATTGTGTAAAATATGCGTTAATTCTTGACATGCATCGAAAAATACCGTGACACAATTTCTAAGTCATGTAAAAGATCACGTATTTATTCGCAATGCTAGTGCGTATAACATTATTTTATACATCTGTTGTAAACACTTCACCGGCCTACCACTGCAACCGGTTGTGCGGTAATGAGCGCGCTAAACAAGAATGACTCGGACTTTCACTTTTTTTTTGTCAATTAATAAATAAAATAGATAATATAATCACCGAGTCCACAGTGTACTAAATAACATCGACTGGAGTATATTCTTTCAACACGGGTGCCCAAATGAAATAGTTAAGCATACTAGCTTTATTACTGTATACGAGTACCAGCGGTACCTACTCTAAGTGTGTTCCGCGGAACCCTAGGGTTATGGGTGCGGTGTTTCCGCAAGAATTTAGAAAAAAAATCAAAACACCTCTCTCTGGTCACTGGTCGAACGTTTTGACTCCGCCCGGCGCGCGTATACTCGTGTGCGCACAGTCCCTCTGATACTCGTAAAAGCCGCCTCTGAATAAGACGCTATAGTTGTGAACAAGCGACTTTCGGCTCTATCTTCAAAAACATAAAGTCGAGATTGTTTTTGATATTAGTGATTTCTATTTTTATTTCCGCTTTTTGTTTATCAAAGGCGCCGACTCGAGTATTTTTGAGAATGTTCGAGTTCGAGTCTAGGACTAAGTATAAAAGCAGCGATCGCGCGTCGCGCCTCGTAACTTTTGATCCAGCCCGTCCCCAATTTGCTGTTTTTCCCCAACGACGCCCTAAGCCGAGGTTCGTACCCCACAGGGGGTGCCCTTAGAGCGCTGTCGTTTAGTTTTTAATACTTATATTTACGCTCCTGGCTGGAGGCTTTAAGCTAATACCTTAGGGCAGCCACAAGAAAGACCGGTTAAGCAGTCACGGCCTCTCAAGGTCAACTGCGAGATGCCATACAAAAAAAAAAAAAAAAAAGTCGCGCCTCGTCAGTCAGTTGACGATTAGCGTTCGGAGCGATAAGTTCCTACCTACCTACTTACAAGCTGGCTAGCGAATTGGGGAGTTTAAACGTGATATGAAACTAGTGTTCATTGTTCTACTGCCTGCTGTATTCTGATTGTATCAGTTTTGTACATTTCTTCTTTGGACTAAACTTTGTCTCATAAATGCAGTAACGATTGTGCATTATTTTGACCCCACCATCCTGACGTGTAACATTATTAATAAAGAAGAATGGAACGTTGGCTTAAAGGCGTTAAACGTGTTGCAACAACATCTTCTAATGACGCTGAATGTTCAAAAGCAGTACGCGCGGAGAATACAGCAATTACCGATCCAGACGATGATGCCACAACGTCAAGCTCCACGGTTTCAAAGACGAAAAAAAGGAAGTATGATGAATCATATATCAGTTTCGGATTTGTTGATTCCAACGGCTCACCTCTCTGCATGTTATGTAGTAAACTGCTTCCTAATAGTTCCATGGCACCTGCCAAATTGCGCAGACATTTAGAAACTGTACACCCCGAGTCTAAAGACAAGAATAAAGAATTTTTTGTTCGTAAAAAAGAACAGTTATTGGAAAGTCAAAAAAATATGATGCATGTAACACAAACTATCAATGAAAAGGCCACGGAGGCATCATATTTAGTTAGCTATCGCATTGCACAAGCAGGTGAAGCGCACACCATCGCTAAGAATTTAATAAAGCCATGTGTGTTAGACATAACAAAATGTATGCTCGATGTAAAATCTGCAAAGCATCTTTCTACTGTACCGCTATCAAACGATACTGTTTCACGGCGAATCCATGATCTGGCAAGCTACGTCAAACAAGAACTAGTTGCACGTCTATAAAAAACACGATTCGCCTTGCAAATGGATGAGTCAACTGATGTCACTGGTCTGGCTATCTTGCTGGTTATCGTGAGATATCCATATGAACGTTATTTTGAAGAAGACATGCTTATGTGTTCACCGCTGCCCACAAACACTACCGGGGAAGAAATTTTTAATAAAATAAACATATTTTTTAAAGAAAATAATCTTAGTTGGAACGGTTGCATTGACATTTGTACAGATGGGGCTAAGGCGATGACAGGTAAAACAGCAGGAGCAGTATCACGAATAAAAAGTAAAGCGCCTAATTGTAGTTCCAGCCATTGTATTCTGCATAGACAAGCACTTGCGATGAAGCAAATGCCGTCAAATCTAAAATTAGTTATGGATGAAGCGGTAAAAATAATTAATTTTATCAAATCACGACCACTACAATCCCGATTGTTCTCATTATTGTGTGAAGATTATGGCAGCAAACATAAAACACTGCTGCTCCATACAGAAGTGCGATGGCTGTCTCGGGGTAAAACTTTAATAAGGCTATTTGAACTTAGAGCCGAGTTACAAATGTTTCTTTCAGCAGATACAGTTTCTTTTAATTTGAAAGACCGTTTGTATGATAAAACTTGGTTGTTCCGATTGTCTTTTATGGCCGATATCTTTCAAAAACTGAACGAATTGAATTTATCATTGCAAGGTAAACAGACAACAGTGTTCCAGGCCTATAACAAAATAACTGCCTTCAAAAGAAAATTAGATTTTGGATTATTTGCGTTGGTAAGAGAGGAATAGAAAGCTTTACGTCACTCAGTGAGTTTGTTAGCGATAACGACTCAGAAATGTTTCAAGATGATGTGTTTGAAGAATTGGTCCAATATCTCACTTCTATGCGCGCATCTTTTGAAAAGTATTTTCCCGAAGAACAGAATACAAAAATGAAGCTGAATTCATGGATTCATAATCCTTTTTTACCCAACTTGCAAAAGCCCGAAAGTATGTCAAACGAGATATAATTATGAATCTCTTTTAGAAATGTCATCAGACACAAGTATGGAGTCACTGTTCAAAACGACGCCTCTCAACGATTTTTGGTGCAGAATCCGTGATGAATATCCAATGCTTGGCAGAATGGCTCTGAATATTCTTCTCCCGTTCCCAACAACATATTTGTGTGAAACAGGATTCTCAACCTATGCAGCCACGAAAACAAAATATCGCAATAGACTGGACGCCGAACCTGTTATGAGACTTCAAATGTCTTCTATGAAACCTGATATCAACCAATTGATGAAAAATAAAAAACAGTTTCATACCTCCCATTAGTTAAGATTTTTTCATTTTGAATATCTTCTATTGTTGTAGTTGCCATGTGGTGAAGTAAGTCATAATTAGTAACTGTTACATTGTACTTTTATTATGCTTATATAATAAAGAATACACTTTTAAAAACTATTGTCTTATTGTAGGGTTCTGTCAAGTATTTTGCTTGTCAAAAGGGTTCCGTGACCAAAAAAGTTTGAGAACCGCTGCTGTATACGATAAATGTAAATTAACAATTTTACAAAAAAAAACCACTACAAAGTGAAAAATAAATTTCATTTCGGAAGTCAGTGTTTTTGTAATTTCGTCTTTTGCCTTCCAAAATTAAAGTTATTTTTCACTTTGAAGTGTTTTTTTTGCAAGTCGGTTGTTTTTTTTTGTAATTTTTTTTCTCTTTTTAGTGGGTCTGTTTGTAATTTATCTAAGTTACATACAATAGCCTAATGTGAACTGCTCATCACCTTTTACAAAATATTGCTTTACCCGATGCAGGGGCGTTAATGGTTGAGGAGTTCTCCTGGTAAGAACCAGGAGAACTCCAGCTGACGGTGACTTCACAATATGTATTGTTACGAGCATAAATTGCTTACCAACCATATAAAAGTCCCTAATCGAATCGCAACCGTGAAATTCTTATTATTAAGTAGTTCCGGTAGCCATCTGTGGTCTTCATCATCAGTTCCACTTCACCAAACAGTGCTTTCAGAGTGCAAATGCATGATTTACTATTAAAAATACCCAAATCGCTATAGGTGTGCCTATAAAATTTGAGGATTTCCCTCGATTTCCATGAGATCCCTCATGAGATTCTGACTTGGTGATAATTGAACCACCTCGAGAGCAAACGCTTTCAAACAAAAAAGAATCATCAAACTCAATTCATAACAGATGGAAGTTAATCTAAATTTCAAAAATAGCAGAAAGTTTTGGACCATTGTGAATAGCAAAATTGTGCAATGTATTGAACATGTTTTACTTATAAATTTTCGAACGAATCTATCAACATTGGCTAACCCTTTCATAGCTGAATTTAATTCTAATATCAAGAACTTAAGCAACTCTTGCGATGTGCCTCTTTTAGACACATTTACGTACAAGATAATTCCTGATAAGTCGATAAGAGTGAAACCTGGGGGTCTACTCCGAATATAAATCCGACGTATCGGCCGAATGTTCGGTCGTTTCTTTACTACGGCTAACTATCGCTGAGTACGACGAAAAAAAAAAAAGACAGTCGAAGAGATAAGCCAAAGTCAAAACTGTGATTTAAAGTCGGGTAAGGACTCAAAGTCAAAAAAGGAAACTTTGGAAGTTATAAAACGGCCGAACATTCAGCCGATACTTCGGTTTAGCGCTTCGGAGTAGACCCCCTTCACGAGAAGATTCGGTTGAATGGATCATCAAGCAAATGAACGATAGAAAAAGCCCGGGTTATGACGGGATACGAGCTAAAGATTTTAAGTATACTTCAGCTAAACTAATCCCAGTTATTATATATTTAATCAATTGCTGCTTGCAGACTGGTACATATCCCAACCTTTTAAAGATAGGGTGATACGTCCAATACAGAAAAAAGGCTCACGTGATGACGTCAATAATATTGTCCAATCGCTATATTGTCTTGTATAGATAAGATCTTAGGCCCGTATTACAGAACCTCACTCAAAATTCAAGCATTACATAAGACTCGTTTAAAGCCATTTGATGGTTGAAACTAGTTTTAAGTAATGCTTGGGTCTTGAGTAAGGTTCTGCTGTAATACGGCCCTTAAAACGTTACATTGGTAATGAGATAAATAACTTCTTGCAGACACACGGAATAATCAACAATAAACAATATGGATTTCTGAAAAATAAGAGTAGGTATAAAGACACTATTATTAGGAGAATTTACCGATGAAGTCAATAAACAGCTGTTAAATGAAAAACCGGCCAATTGCGAGTCAGACACGCGCACGAAGGGTTCCGTACCATTATCTATAAAAACGGCAAAAAAATCACGTTTGTTGTATGGGAGCCCCCTTAAATAATTGTTTTATTTTAATTGAATTATTTATTTTTAAAGTTAATATATAACTAAATGTTGCCGTTATCAATATCGAGCAAAAACGAGCAAAAAAATCACGTTTGTTGAATGGGAGCCCCCTTAAATATTTATTTTATTCTGTTTTTTAGTATTTGTTGTTATAGCGGCAACAGAAATACATCATCTGTGAAAATTTCAACTGTCTAACTATCTCGGTTCATGAGATACAGCTTGGTGACAGACGGACAGACAGACAGACGGACAGACAGACAGACGTACAGACAGACAGACAGATGGCGGAGCCTTAGTAATAGGGTTCCCGTTTTACCCTTTGGGTACAGAACCCTAATAAAACATTTAAAAAAATAAAAGACACGACTGCCCTGCTAAAAATCGCAGGTCAGACGTTTTTTTATTTTTTTTTTATTATTTATTTTAGTGACAAATGTTATTTCAAAAAATATCATGCTAGGTGGCTTATTTTTTAAGGACTAAAGGTGGATTTTTACTCTCACAGCGACGCGAGGCGTGGATGGGATGGACGAGAACGACGACCGAGACGGCTCCCTCTAGCTCTCGCTGCCTCGCACTGGGTCGCGCGATCGCGCTTGCTCGCACTGGGTCGCGTCGTCGGCGTCGGTTCGCAATGAATGAAGCCGGCTCGCTCTGGGTTGCGTCTGTTCGCGCTGAGTTGTGACGGCTCGCAGTCGGTCGCGGTGGCTAGCGCTACGTAGTGCTGGCATGGCCTAACAAATCATTGGTAGGGCGATCTCTCAGATTTCTCAGGCGATTTAGTTCTTCTAGAGACTTTTTATCATGCGGCTCGTGGATAAGTTTTCGTGGATCCAAAACGCTGATTGCTAAACCTTCTGTCTGTCTTACGTGACTAAGCACGACATAAGCTTGGCCTTTGGCTAACATTTTTGGGCCTAGATCCACGACGGCTCTGTCCAGTGTCGTCCCTTGCAGCTTGTGCACTGTCACGGCCCAACATAATATAAGTGGTAGCATGCGCCGCTCAATTTTACCATGACCCCTTAACGCGTCGAATTCGATTGTACCTACTGGGTTCAATTTTGACATCCACGCCGAGTTTTTCAAAAATATTTATAGCCTATGTCACTCGGGATGATGAAGTAAGACATGCTCCGTTGTGATACACTTTTTGACAAGTTCTTACAAAATGGAATACAATGGCCACTATTTAAAACTATCACACAAACAGATGCAACACGGTTAAATATAAAATGAGTATACAGGGTCAAATTAAATTAGCTAGCGAAACTCAGGAGACGCGATGGGTATCGATATCTACCTATACACGACAAAATAAAAAAGTTTTTTTTATTTACCGCTGCTAGTGTTGTTACTTGAAGTATGAGTCGAGAAAATCAGTTTATTTGTTTGATCGTGTTTAGATATCGATACACATCGGGTATGTAAGGTTTACACAAAAAAACAGATCTTTTGATATTTCAAGTGAACCAAAAAAAAAATCATCAATTATTTATTTATTTGTTTAGATATATAGATACTTACCATCACGCCAGCGAAGTTTCGCTAGCTAATTTAATTTGACCCTGAAGTAATAAAAAGGTTCCATCCACGCACGTAACGGCCCAGGGGTAGAGAATACCATCCCGGGATTCCGAATCTCAGGATCCCGGGATCCCGACCGTTTTCTGGCCCTGAAAATCCCGGGACTTTACTTGGCTAATCTCGGGATTTTCGGGATTGCCACAAACAAGTCTAGTTTGTATTCCGTAGTCCGTTGCCCCTTGAAAATAACCTTGCCTAGATTATTTAAATACTCTTAAGGTAATTCGCCAACGAACCAACAGGGGAATCACCCGATCATCTCATATCATAATATTGTTGCGGGTATTTCCCGTCGGTCGGGGATTCCCTGTACGAAAGTAAAAATATGCAAATCAGGTTTTATTTTTTTCATTTGTTGTTCTGTCAGTGACGGGTTACGTAGGCTACGTCAGTGACGACGGGTTACGTAGGCTACGTCATTAAAATTTAAAAGTCAATTATCTGAAATTAAGTTTTTCAAATGGCGGGAGCAAAGGCTAGACCTACTTTGACCCTATCTTTGTCATCGCCACCTGATTTTGCAAAATCTTATACATGTATAAAAAACTGCTTATTCATATCTCCACATTGCTTATTAGGTTAGTACTAAAAGAAACTTAACCAACCATTCCTGGTTCCATAGGCTTAGCATGAGAACCGTAGAGAACTGTTTTAAAGTAGATAAAAATTACGCTTCTGTGTAGACAGCTGACAGTTTTCTACGAAGAAAGATAGACAAGCGATTTCTATTCTACAATAGAGTAGAAATAGAAAACATCATGCTAAGCCTGCTTTTAGAGTTTTAATTTTGTGTAATAAATGAAAATCACCAGTCTTTCAAAGAGCATAGGAGATGGGCTTCAAGTTAATCTTTGAGGATAATTGATGAAATTATTGTTGCTCTCCTTAATAGGGGGATTTGATAAGACTTTTCAAACTGAATATTAGTAAATTATTACTAATATTCAGTTTATCCAATCCTTATTTGTCCCCCTTAAAGTTTAAACTTTAAGTTAGCAATTACCCATATTTATGGGTCTTGAGATACTTAGCTCAAGATACCATCTTGAGATACTTAGCTCAAGACACCATCTTGAGATACTTAGCCTAAGACACCGTCTTGAGATACTTAGCTCAAGACACCGTCTTGAGATACTTAGCTCAAGACACCATCTTGAGAGGCTTGTGAAGCATTGATGTCCCAATCACCGGTACAAAGGTAATGGGTAAAACTGTGACATTAGAAGGTCACTAGGCAACTAAGAGAGATTAGATAATAACTTATTGAAGACGTACTGGACTTACTTATTGTCTGGAGTCTTGACTGGGACCAACAGGCCATTGCATTATATAATACAAAAGTAATATACTGTGTACTGTAGGTAATTATATTATATATGTACAATGATATCCACGAACTCCTCCATTTTCGAACAGGCTCATTTCACGTCTAATACTATTTGCCAACCCCAATTCATTTTGTACTTGTACTTCAGGATCTGGGGACTTCTTCTTCTTCTTTCTGGGGGAACTCTTGTTAATTTCCAGCTGTAACTTTTCCTTTAATGTCAATTGGGGTTGGGAGGTCTTAGCTCAAGACACCGTCTTGAGATACTTAGCTCAAGACACTATCTTGAGATACTTAGCTCAAGACACCGTCTTGAGATACTTAGCTCAAGACACCGTCTTGAGATACTTAGCTCAAGACACCATCTTGAGATACTTATCAATCAATTACCCATATTTATGGGTCTTGAGATACTTAGCTCAAGATACCGTCTTGAGATACTTAGCTCAAGACACCGTCTTGAGATACTTAGCTCAAGACACCATCTTGAGATACTTAACTCAAGATACCATTTATTATTTTATGCCTAGTATCTTGAGATAATGCTTGTGAAGCATTTGATGTCCCAATCACCCGTACAAAGGTAATGGGTAAAACTGTGACATTAGAAGGCCACTAGGCAACTTAGAGAGATTAGATAATAACCTATTGAAGACTTATTGGACTTACTTATTGTCTGGAGTCTTGACTGGGACCAACAGGCATCATAAACATCACTGATCATAAATGCTGTAGAGCTCCAGACCGTAATCATGTAAAATATATGGAGTAGGTGCCGATATTAACTATTTGCTGTCAATCAATTAAATATTTATGGGTATTGAGTAGAGAATACAATCCCGGGATCCCGACCGTTTTCTGGCCCCGAAAATCCCGGGACTGTACTTGGCTAATCTCGGGGTTTTCGGGATTGCCACAAACAAGTCTAGTTTGTATTCTGTAGTCCGTTGCGCCTTGAAAATAACCTTGCCTAGATTATTTTAATACATTACGACAAAAAGCAACTCGTACAATACGTAGGTACCCACCACACAGGTACAGTCCTAATGTGACGGTGATGTGTGATGTGTGTGTGTGTGTGTGTGTGTTTGTCGTAGAACTTAGAAGGGACCCCACTCGGAATACTTTAATACAATACTCTTTAAGGTAATTCCCCAACGAACCAACAGGGGAATCACCCGATCATCTCATATCATAATATTGTTGCGGGTATTTCCCGTCGGTCGGGGATTCCCTGTACGAAAGTATAAATATGCAAATCAGGTTTAATTTTTTTCATTTATTGTTCTGTCAGTGACGGGTTACGTAGGCTACGTCAGTGACGACGGGTTACGTAGGCTACGTCATTAAAATTTAAAAGTCAATTATCTGAAATTAAGTATTTCAAATGGCGGGAGACTTTGTTAGACATAAAAAAGACAGTGATACGACGTCAGTGTGGAGTTATTATTTAGTTGAGAAGGACGGGAATAGTGCGAAATGTAAGCGATGCCCAGCCATCCTCAAGACTTTGGGTGGATCAACTAAGGGATTACATACACATTTGTTATCAAAACATAACATCAAGGTTATATCAGCTTCAACAAGTCAAGATTCTGAAAATCTGAACACAGCACCGCCGCCAGCTAAGCGAAAGTTAGATAATTATTTTACTAAAAGTGCCGCCGATAGCCTGGATGATATTTTGGCAAGAATGATTGCATTAGATGGATTTCCATTCAGTGCCCCAGAACCTCAGATGCTTTGAGAAAATTGCTCTTAGCAAAATACACGGATTTACCAAAGTCAGCCGTCACTGTTCGAAAACGTGTTATGAATTACAGTGAAAAAATCAGAAAGCAAGTAACTGCAGAATTAAAACATTTGAAAAGTGCAGTTGAAAGATTTAGTCTTTCTTTCGACGAGTGAACTTCAACTTCCAATAAACGATACATGGCGGTCAACGTTCATTCATATAAAAAAATTTGGAACTAAGGACTTGTTCCTATTTACGATAGTATGACAGCTGAAAATTGTCTTCGTATATTGCAAGAGCGTCTAAGTAAATTTGACATTTCCCTAGAAACTGACATCGTGGCTATTGTAACCGATGGACCGAATACTATGATAAAGGTGGGGTGGCTTATTTGCACTGAACAACAACTGTGTCTCGCACATGATATCAATTTGGCGGTCTGTGATGTGCTTTATGAAAAACATAATAATTTGCAAGATAGCCCTACCTCAGATGATACTATAAATGAACCAGCTGTGACTGTTGATTATATGGACGATAGCGATGATGAACACCATTTAGAAGACTTAGACTGTCCAGAATCAGGTTTAATCGTAATGTCACAAAATGATCTTGCGCCAGAACACGTACCAGAGTTAACACAATATGAAAATATTAATGAGCTGATAAAGAAAATCCGCAAAGTTGTAGTGTATTTCAAAAGATCTCCATTAAAAATGAAACAGTACTTCAAAAATATGTGAAAATTGAACATGGAAAAGAGTTGTCACTTCTTTTGGACTGTAAAACCAGGTGGAATAGTCTTTTAACAATGCTGGAGCGATTTTATATTTTAAAAGCATACATTCAAAAAGCTCTTATAGATCTCAATCATCCAATTCGTTTAGAAGATGTTGATTTTGAATTGGTAAATAAAATTGTTGATGTGCTGACCCCAATTAAATTGACAGTAGAAGCAATCTGTCGGCGAGATGCTAATTTATGCACAGCTGATGCCGCTTTGAAATTTCTTATAAAACAACTGTCTAGCAAAAACTCAGCACTTGCCAAAAAAATTAAAACATCCTTAGTGGAACGTATAAAGCAACGACGAAGTGATGATTTAACTGGCGTGTTAAATTATTTACAAAATCCACGAATGGATGTTGAAAATCAGTTATTATCGGATTTGGAATGGCACGACTTATTCCCAGTTCCGACACAGGCTTTAGCGAGGAAGCAAATAAAGAGTATTGTTAAAAGACTTAATAGTCGAGATTACACGGAAGAAGAAGCAAGGTCAGGATCACAAACAGATGATGAGCTAAGGTCAGAAACCTCCCAACCCTAATTGACATTAAAGGAAAAGTTACAGCTGGAAATTAACAAGAGTATGAAATCCCCAAATCCTGAAGTACAAGTACAAAATGAATTGGGGTTGGCAAATAGTATTAGACGTGAAATGAGCCTGTTCGAAAATGGAGGTGTTCGTGGATATCACTTAGAAACAGCATATAAGTATCTATTGTCTATTCCTCCAACCAGCGTAGAAGCTGAACGAGCGTTTTCAGCTGCTGCTTATGTTGGCAATAAACTACGAAGCAGGCTCGGAAGTCAAACATTGGATGCTTTGATATTTCTGCGAGTATATTTTCGAAATTCTAAATAGTTATTTTGTGCTGTTTTTTAATTTCTTGCAAAAGTATAGTATTTTTTGGTTTGTGTTTTTTCTTTTCTTATTATTATTCTGATTTGTGTTGTGCAGACATTAAAGACATTTTTTTTTAATTACTCGTGTTTTTTTTATTTTAGCCCAATTAGAAACCACATAGTCTAATCGAGTCGATAAGTGAGAGCGAAAAGGAAGATTCGTGACGGCGCATACGCCGCCGCCATGAAGAGACCGCCAGTTTTCTCATCGACATCGCCGCTTGTGGGTCAAAATAAATCCATAGTCGAAAAGGACTCATATTTCACCGCGAAGAACGAAGATTGCTATTAAACTGTGCAAGTGTGTGTCTGTGTGTTGTGAAAAGTGCAGATTTTCGTCCGTACGTGATATCCTGGACGCGCCGCCACGTGGCTAAGGAAACCCTTCTCACCGTGTCTCCGCCACAGCTCACCAAGCAGGTACCATTTTCTTATTTCCCACACCACCGAAACACCTACTTGTGTCACAGAACCTCCCCTGATACAGTCCACTAAGAAAATTTCGATTTTTACCCTAAGGCTTAGGCCGCCGCAACATTTTTTGGTCCTACGATCACGGATACCTATTTCTTTATCCTCTCGATAACGAGATCCGTATATCATCATCCCGCAACTACATTTCAATCTTCGTTCCCAAAACTCTTAAAATAAACCGCATTCATTTACTACAGTACCTACGTTGTCATCGCGTACATTCACAGGTATTTCGCATCCCGCTCAAAATAACATTAAATTTATGTAGGTAGGTAGAAAAATATATTTCACCAACCGCTCCCTCGCTTCGTCATCGTTCGATACAATATTCGTAGGTACCTACCAATTCCGCACCGCGCATAGCTCGTTGAAGTTCGCGATTTATTTTAGACTTACCTACATTATAAACCAACAAAATATTGAAAATGTCTAAGAAAGCAACCATTGATATGGATGATCCTACGAGTATAGAAACCGCCATTCAAATAGCACTGTCATGTCGTAATATGATCTTTGCCCGCATGCAAATCATTTACGATTTAATGGAAAAGATGAAGTCTGGTATGGAACCGCTAGAGAAGTTCATGTGTGCGTGTGTCAATGTTGAGGCGATGCGCACCGAGTTCCTCGAGGCATTTAATAAACATAACTCGCTTCTTCTGAAACAAAACCCTAAAAATACGGTTGATGAACAGTCGTGGATTAGTTTTGAGGAATTATATTGCCGAATTAAATATAATCATTCGAATTACTTAAAATCAGCAGCCACATCGTCACCTACTTCTAGTGGTAGTGGTGTCAATAAGCAATCAGTTCGCTTGCCTCCCATTGAAATTATGACATTCGATGGCGACATTCGTAACTGGCCCCTGTTCTATGCTAATTTTAAAAGCACGGTACACGAAAATAATACATTGACTGATTCGGAGAAATTATTATTACTTGATGGGGAAATTGCTTGATGGGGTAAGGCTCAAACCGCGTTCTCAGGAGTTTGTCCTAATGGCGATAATTACCAATTAATGTTTAATTCACTCATAAACAAGTACGAAGATAAACGTATGTTGGCTTCTAGTTACCTTAATCGGATGTTTGAACATAAATCTTTTAATATCGCATCTATTCAAAATTTCGAATCCTTTTCTGATAATTTTGTTTCCGCCACAAACGCATTAAAAAACCTTAAAATAAATGATTTATCAGATTTGATATTTTTTCATGTCGCTATAAAAAAGGTCGATTCTGAAACCGCTCGACTTTTCGAAATGAACTCAAACGACGAAATTCCTAAATTCGATAGTTTAGTACAGTTCATTAAAAATCAATCTCGCATTTTACAAAATATTAAAGCTTTAAATAGCTCGAGTTCCACTCAGTCTAATAACAATCCTATAAATAAAAAGACATCCAAAACTCCGCAACCGCAATCTTACACTATAATTGATAAATCCGCAAAATGTTTGTGTGATAGCTTTGTCCATGAACATTTATATAAATGTCCTGCCTTTTCTAAAATGACACCAAGTGATCGTTTCAAATCGGCGAAGCAAAAGGATGCATGCATTAACTGCTTAAGTATTAAACACAAGGCTAAAGTCTGTCAATCTGAATCTAGATGTAAAGCTTGTAACAATAAACATCACACGCATTTACATTTTAATCACGAATCGCACGCGACTACAGTATCTTACATTGTTGATAATACCGCACATAAACAATCGGATTCAAACGCCACGGCTCGCGCGTGTGATAGCACTGCTGCCACCGCGCAGATGTCCTTGTCGCACGCACAGGCTCCGAGCGAGCAGCATATTCACGCCGCCACCGTTCAGAGCGCACCGCAATGTAACGCGTCCATTGCTGCGTCGATCTTCTATAACTCGAACTCCCGCGCATCAAAGCCGCAATGTAACACGAATACTACTATTTTGTTGTCAACCGCTACGGTAATAGTTCGAGATGCATTTGATAAAGAACATTTTATTCGTTGTCTATTAGATAGTGGCTCACAAATTAATTTTATTACCGCAGAATGCTGCAAACGATTAAATTTGACTAAATATTCATCTGATACGCCTTCCGTTAAGGGTATCGGTGGTATGGAAAAATCTGTTAAGGGTTCCGTACAATTCGCTTTCTCTTCCCGCTTTAATCCAAACGTTATTTTTAACGTTAATTCGCTAGTTGTCGATGCAATCACCGACAATCTACCTACCGCTCTCGTAGATACCTCCGCCTTGCCTTACTTAAAAGGTTTGCCGTTCGCCGACGAATCGTTCGGCACACCCGGTCGCATCTATGTGCTGATCGGGGCTTCACTTTATCCGCACCTTATGCTGCCCCGCGTAGTACGCAGCAACTCCTCCGCGCCGCCCGCTATGCAGACAGTACTCGGTTACGTCATCATGGGGACTGTGCTCGCGTTGCCTGCATGTCGTAATAAGACTTCACTGTCTTGTTGCTCATATGTTTCGCACCCACCTGACCAAGACTCGTTAGAATCGGCGTTGAAAAAATTCTGGCAGGTCCATGAAGCGCCCGTCGCTCTTTCGACGAGCAAATCGCTCGACGAACTTGAGTGCGAGTACTTTTATAGTTCGACCACGGAACGCGATGAGGACACAGGTAGATACTCTGTAGCCCTACCATTTCGCAGTGATGTGTTCTCATTGGGGAACTCACTCGATGTCGCGAAAAAACGTTTTTCCTGCCTAGAAAAGAAACTAGAATCCGCACCCGAGTTACGTACTGCGTATGATGACGTCATCCGCGAATATATTGATAAAGGATATTTATCGCCTGCTCCTCTCGATAATTCAGACAGTAGTTGTCCTGTCTATGTAATTCCACATCACGCAGTTGTACGTTTAGATAAGACAACAACAAAATTACGCTCCGTGTTAGACGCTAGTGCTAAAACGAGTACTGGAATATCTCTCAACGATATTTTACACAGTGGCCCAAACTTACAGGGCGACTTATTTACTATAATTTTGAATTTCCGCTTGTTCGCATTTGCACTCTCGGCTGATTGTCGACAAATGTTCTTACAGATTGAAGTAAGAGAAAGCGATCGTCGCATTCAACGCATCTTATATCGTTTCAGTACAAACGACCCTCTGGTTCTATATCAGTTTAACCGCGTCTGTTTTGGTCTCAAGTCAAGTCCCTACCATGCGATCCGCACAGTACAACAGTTGGTTCAAGACGATGGTCATCATTTCCCGCGCGCTAGCGCTATCATCGCAGACTCGCTGTATATGGATGACATAGTCTGTAGCGTAAGCTCCGAATCGCATGCAGTCCAGGTTTCGAACGAACTGATTAAACTCTTTAGAGGAGGTCAGTTCGAGTTGGTCAAGTGGACCAGTTACTCTCAAACTGTTCTGAACAGTATTCCTGCGTCGCATAGGTTGACCGAACAACTAGAATTCGACAAGTCGGTGGAGCAAAAGGTCCTGGGCTTGCGCTGGTGTAAGTCAAATGATTGTTTTGAATTTCTTATTTCCGCACCGCCAGATACGTGTACTAAACGCGCTATACTGTCGGCCGTAGCTAGACTGTGGGACATCATGGGTCTTGTCGCGCCTGTTGTTCTCTATGCTAAACTACTTATCAAAGAGTTGTGGTTACTGAAGCTCGACTGGGATGACACTCCCCCGCGTCACATCATAAATATTTGGCAAACTTTTCGCTCTACCCTGCCGCTTTTAAATGATTTTAAAATTCCGCGCCATTTAGGTATTTTCGAAAATGGTATTCTTCGCCTACTTGGATTTTCCGACGCCAGCGAAGGCGCCTACGGTGCTGTCATCTATGCGCATATCACTCGCGATGACGACGTGGTCGTTCAGCTGGTTTGTGCCAAGTCGAAGGTATCGCCGGTTAAACCATTGACTATCGCTCGACTGGAGCTCTGCGGTGCCGAGCTCCTCGCTAAGCTTCTTCGACGTGTTCACGACACTTATAATCCGCGTTATAATGTTACCAATATTTACGCATTCACCGATTCAAAGGTGACTCTTTGCTGGATACATTCTTCTCCGCATCGTTGGCACACGTTTGTGGCCAATCGTGTCGTTCGCATCGTAGACAACGTCCCCGCGGAGCATTTCTACCACGTAGCTGGTACTGAAAACCCGGCGGACTGTTTGTCACGTGGTTTAACACCTGACAAATTCATTGAGCACCCATTATGGTTGCACGGACCCGCTTGGGCTAAGCGTGACCCTTCCGAATGGCCCATTCATAAGGTTACTGACTTGAATTCGGAACCCATTCAGGAGGAAAAGGTCCACGCGCACCCGATTGTCGCGGATTCAAGTTCGGATAATTCACTTCTACTTGCACTCGCAGAACGTACGTCGTCGTGGAGCAAGTTGCGGCGTATTATTGTTTTCATATTCCGCTTTATGAAAAAACTCCCGCGTCGAACTGACGCCGTTACCGCTAGCGACCTTGAGTTCGCTGAAACCATTTTGTTGCGTCATGTTCAAAGAAAACACTTCATGAAGGATTATTCCGGGTTACAAAATAATAAAATCTGTTCTCCCGGTCTTATTAAACTCAAGCCATTTGTAGATGGTGATGATTTAATCCGTGTTGGGGGTCGATTAACCCACTCGGCTGAGGCCTATAGTAGTAAACACCCTGTAATGTTGCCCCGGCATGACCGCATAGTTGATATCCTCGTCGACTATTATCATAAAAAATATTTACATGCAGGTCCAGAATTCACTATGTCGTTATTGCGCCATAGGTATTGGATTTTGTCCGCTAGGCGAATTATTCGTCATAGAATCCACAAGTGCAACGCATGCCACAGGTGGAAACCACGACCTCATAATCCGCCGATGATGGGAGATCTCCCTATATCAAGAGTAAATGTTGCTACCAAAGCATTTTCTCATACAGGGTGTGATTACGCTGGCCCTATACAGTACGTGCCCATACGCACTCGAGGTACTAAGAGTCGCAAGGGTTACTTATGTATCTTCACCTGTATGACCACTCGCGCTGTTCACATCGAATTAGCTACAGATCTTACAACTGTTTCGTTCATAGCCGCGTTGAAACGGTTTTTGTCCCGCCGCGGACCCGTACAATGTCTGTATTCGGATAACGCGACCAATTTTCGAGGAGCTAATTCATTTTTACGCGACTTGTATACGTTCATAAATAAAGAATACCGCCCGCGCTTTGAAGAGGAGCTCGCTGAGCATCGCATTAATTGGCAATTTATTCCGCCCGCGTCACCGCACTTTGGTGGACGTTGGGAGTCCATGGTGAAGGCGGTGAAGACTCACCTTTTCAAGACAATAGGGCAACAACTCCTCTCTTATGAAGAATTAGTTACAATTCTTTCTCAAATAGAGTGCCTGTTGAACTCCAGACCTCTTACTGTTCTTAGCGCTGATCCGGGAGAGCCTAAAGCTCTTATCCCTTCGCACTTTTTACATAATGTACTGCTTAACTCATTGCCCGCCGCGGAAGCAGGATTATTGAATGACAATCTGCTTCAAAGACACTCTCTTATGGATAAATTAGTCCAGTCGTACTGGAAAAGATGGCGAAGCGAGTATCTTCATAGTTTGCAATCCCGCTTAAAATGGAATAAACCTGATGGAGACATGATAAAGGAAGGCACTGTAGTAGTGATTGTTAATAATAATGCGCCTCCTCTATCCTGGCCTCTAGGAGTTCTTGAGAAATTGCATACGTCTAAAGACGGTGGCACGCGAGTCGTTTCTGTACGCACTTCTAATGGGATTCTTGTGCGACCTGTGGTCCGCTTGTGCCCAATTCCTACTCAGTAATATCTTATTTGGTCCATTCCCTCTTTAGTTAGATTTAAGTGTAATCTCACTGTATATATTATTATAATTATTATACTCTTTAAAGGTGACCCTTTAAGGCCGCGGGGAATGTTAACGCCATAACTTACTTTGTTTTATATTTCATGCCTAATTAATGGCAACTCTAATGAGTATCTATGCGACACAAGATTCCTTCCGCCTCCTTTCTCCCTTCCGCTTTCTCTCTCCCTTCCGCAACCTTATAATGCCTGAGTGAGAGCGAAAAGGAAGATTCGTGACGGCGCATACGCCGCCGCCATGAAGAGACCGCCAGTTTTCTCATCGACATCGCCGCTTGTGGGTCAAAATAAATCCATAGTCGAAAAGGACTCATATTTCACCGCGAAGAACAAAGATTGCTATTAAACTGTACAAGTGTGTGGTCTGTGTGTTGTGAAAAGTGCAGATTTTCGTCCGTACGTGATATCCTGGACGCGCCGCCACGTGGCTAAGGAAACCCTTCTCACCGTGTCTCCGCCATAGCTCACCAAGCAGGTACCATTTTCTTATTTCCCACACCACCGAAACACCTACTTGTGTCACAGAACCTCCCCTGATACAGTCCACTAAGAAAATTTCGATTTTCACCCTAAGGCTTAGGCCGCCGCAACAGTGTGCGAGAAGTTTAAATAAATAAATATCGGTTCTGTATACCAATTCACCAACGACACATGTATATTGGTCGCTAATAAAAACATCCATGATTCTGAGGAATCCCTACAACGTAACTTTGACCAAATGTGTAAATGGGCTCATGACGTAGGATTAGTAATAAACGCAACAAAAACAAAAATTGTTCACACACATTCATCACACAATCAATGAATGCTCCACTATACCTACACTCATAGCACACGAACACCCTTGCCTACATAGCTGACCTAAGACTGGCATGTGCCCGTTATTAAAAGTAGTTGATAAACACATATTTAACGATCTAATGGTTGATAGCCGACTCTGGTGGGGACCGCACAAAGATTACATAGTAATTATGCAACAAACTGAGATCTATACTAGGTAAGCTTAGTATACTTAAATATACAAAATGCTAAGAATGTTATTTATGGTCCTAGCAGAGTCGGTTATCAACTACGGACTCAGCAGCTATGGGAGAACTTTTCATACATAGGTACTGCAGAGTTGAGACTCTTCGGTGATAGTTTTTGCTCGCAAGCTGTCAATGATTTTTTATTCTAAAATGTTTGGTAGATTTCCAAACAAAGTTGTTATTTTTTTTATAGGGACAACCACAAGTCACAAAATTTTTGCTATGATATGAAATGCTAACTTATAGAACGAATATATACTATTGTCTGTAGTGCAGTGTATTGATGTCCTTGTGGAATTTAAAACCAATGTAGCCGTCTCCAGTCGTTTAAATTCAATTCTGCAGTGTGGTTACCTTACGGGCGAGATCCGATGGTATGTCATGTATTCCATACAAAGAGATTTAAGATTATGTATTATAATGTCTTTGATTCCATGTATGGAAATAGGATGACGAGCCATTGCAACGGGTCGTCATCCTTTTTAGGGTTCCGTAGTAAACAAGGAACCCTTATAGTTTCGCCATGTCCGTCTGTCTGTCTGTCTGTGTGTCTGTCTGTCTGTCTGTGTGTCTGTATGTCTGTCCGTCCGTCCGTCTGTCTCCGGCTTAGCTCGGAGACGCTTAGTCCTAGAAAGCTGTAATTTGGCAAGGGTGTACATATTCATCACGCCGAAAAATTCGTAAAATAAAACCATGAAAAACATTTTTTTTAGGGTACCTCCCTTGCACGTAAAACGGGGATGATATATTTTTTTTCATCTAATACATGATGTGGGGTATCGTTGGATAGGCCGTTAGAAAATATTATGGGTCTGTGTAAGCCATTTTTCAATTCTGAGATCCGTTTGCGTAATATTAAGCTTTAAAGTGCTATTTTTTGTTAGAGTCAAGTGTCCCCCCCCCTGCCAGCTAAATGGTTGGTTTTGTATATGTGAAAAAATTCATGGCAGTAGTATATATAACGAAATTAAAAGGAAAACTATCACATCTAAGTAGGGTTTACTATTTAACGAATAATAGTCCACCACCTTAAATTTGCAGTTGAAGAATTGACCGTAACGTATATCGATGTATGGGAGAGCATGTTTTTCAACTACAATGTTAAGTTTGTTTTTGGGATAAATTCACCCTTCATTGTGCGTGGTCCGACACGCACTTGGCCGGTTTTTTTCAACGTAACTTTTCGTCTTTTTCTCTGATCGTAAACCTTCATTATTTGCAGGTAGGTTTATGACCAGTTGAAAAGGCCAATTCTTGGCCCAACCTACTGGGGTACTAAGGTACCGACTAGGCTGATCTTTCTGCCGACTGCATCAATTGCTGTTGGACATCGACATGTGTGTTCCAGGCGATTACGCCTGAGGGTCCAGGGGCCCAAGTCTGCTATTTTTAACCGACTTCCAAAAAGGAGGAGGTTATATGTTCGGCTGTATGTATGTTTTTTTTGTCAATTGTGGACGGATTTTGAAAATTCTTTTTTTGTTTGGAAGGGTATGCTCTCGAGGTGGTGCCATTGCCACCAAATCAGAATCTGATGAGGGGATCCCATGGAAATCGAGGGAAATCCTCAAATTTTATAGGCATACCTATAGCGATTTGAGTATTTTTTATAGTAACTCGTGCATTTGCACTCGAAAAGCACCATTTGGTGAAGTGGAACTAATGATGAAGACCACAGATGGCCACCGGAACTTCTTAATAATAAGTATTTCACCGTTGCGATTCGATTAGGCACTTTAATATGGTTGCTAAGCAATTTTTGCTCGTCAAAATGCATATGGTGAAGTCATCATCAGTTCTCCTGGTTCTTATCAGGAGTACTCCTCAACAATTAACGCCCCTGCGTCGGGAAAAGCAATATTTTGTTAAAGGTGATGAGCATTTGACATTAGGCTATTGTAAATTTGCTAAATTACTAACTGACCCACTAAAAAGTGAAAAATAAAAAACTTTTTACAAAAAAAAAACAACCGACTTCCAAAAAAAAAACACTACAAAGTGAAAAATAACTTTAATTTCGGAAGTCGGTGGCAAAAAACTAAAATACAGATCAAAAGCAACCGACTACCGAAATTAAAGTTATTTTTCACTTTGTAGTGTTTTTTTTGGAAGTCGGTTGTTTTTTTTTGTAAAAAGTTTTTTTATAAATTCAGTCATTCCAACACGATCCCATTATCATGCCATTGTCATTTTGCTAAAAGTTCGTAATCTGGTAAATTCATAATGGTCGATCATTGGTCGGTCAATGTTCTCGTAATAGAGTTGTGTTATTATAATGGCATTGTCAATAAAAAAATTGTATAAAACCCATTAGTAGAAATGTCATTCATTTGTCATTATGTACGAGATTACCAATAAATGCAATTTCTTTCAATGTAGTGTCAGTGGCCGACCATTGGAAAGTCATAATGACGCCATTATAATAGTAGATTAGCAAACTTGTCAAAATCACAATTATGAAATCAATGATCGACCATTCTGACACTATTGTAATAGCAGACTTGCAGGTTGCTGTATAGTTCTCCGTCGGTCGAGGCATTGGACGCAGTTCGTCAGGAGCGGCTTATTCCAAACCTATTGGACGCAGTTCGTCAGGAGCGGCTTATTCCAAACCTATTGGCTAATTAATATAATATAGTACTTGTAGATTAATATTAGCATAAAGTCAATTTTGTTTTTCTTAAGGGAACCTGGTCATTTATACCGGGAGAACTTAGACTCATCCCGTTTTGACGTGTCCTTTACGTAAATAGTGACGCGGAGTAAGTGGCCGATTGCAATCGAAAATCAATCAATTTCTTTGTCGGTGAATGTCGCGCCCTCGATGTCGCGCGAGTCTGTACGAGCTTTCAAACGTAACAGAAATTCCACCTATTGACGTACCGTAAGTTTTCTAATAAATCATTATGTCCTTAAAAAAAAACAAATAACTTAATCCATGACTAAACTAAGTAATCTAATTTTTTTTTATCGCAGTGATGTTTTTTATTTTTTTTTTGTTATGGTTTTCATGTTTTAGTCTTATTCAATATCAGGGACCATTTTGGTTACCCATTGAAAGGGTTTTCGATAGGGTTTTTCTAAGCGGTTAAACAAAAACCCATACGATATGGGTAACCATTTTGAACGGCTTAAATTAAAATTTGGTTACCCGTTGAAAGGGTTTTCGATAAAAACCCATACGGTATGGGTAACCCTTTTGAACGGCTTGCCAGCCATTCAAAATTACCCACGCCGTATGGGTTTTTCTGAAATGGTAACCAAAATGGTCCCTGAGTAGAATAGAGATAGAATTGGTCATGCTACGCGTGCTGGGCGGATATCGAAATAACATAATATTATGATTTTTTCATGTCACTGGGTTTCAAGTAGGTATAGAACCCATTGAATGGGTTATCGTGTAACCCTTTTACTGGGTTTCAAGTATAATAAAACCCATTCAATGGGTTATCATGTAACCCTTTAAATTATTATAAATAAATAAAACCCATTCACTGGGTTACATCATGATAAAGGTAACCCGTTGAATGGGTTACCCCTTCGAAAGGCTTAACCCTTAACCGGGGTTGTACGGTCCTTGTTCAATATACGTGTTTGGAGTGAACCAGCCGTTTTATTTCTCTAGAATACCTGACAGATATGTATAAGTTACAATTAAGAATATTAAAAGCAATTACGGAAAAAACATTTAACCAAGAAATTCAAAAACAGTGACGATCTCTTTAAATACTGTAATGTGTTCAATAAAGTTGAATTGTTTACTCTTGCGGAAGTCAGTAGACCCTGAGCTGCTAACCGAAAAGCAATACCGAACTTTCTGAGGACGATACCACTTAAAAATAAATACATCCTACAAAAAATAAATAACGTGTACGGGTGAGGGTTGCAGATTATTTAGTAACTTTTTTAGGGTTCCGTAGTCAACAAGGAATTTTAAATTTTAGAGTTTCGCCATGTCCGTCTGTCTTCCGCGGCTTAGCTCAGAGACTCTTAGTACTAGAAAGCTGTAATTTGGCATGGGTATACATATTAATCAAACCGAATACCTAAGTGGTAAAGGAAAACTATCACAGCTAAGTAGGTTTTACAAGTTAACGAGTAATAGTCGACCAACTTACATTTGCAGTTGGAGAATTGACCGTGACGTATATCGATGTATGGGAGAACATATTTTTCATATTTTTCATCATTGTGCGTGGTCCGACACGCACTTGGCCTGTTTTTTTCTTAATAAACTTCCAGAAGACTTGCAAACGTTATGCAAAACGATTTCGAAAATTTGTTAGTACAAATCAAAACGTTTCCTTACACAACAGTTCGCATAATGTATATATGTATTAACGTACCTTTAAATTATAATCATCATTATAACAGTACTATATGTGTCATTGTAGTCAAATAATTAACATTATTGTACGGCTGTCGGCTCGCCAGCACACACTAATAACACTGAGAGGTTTTCGTTGTGTGGCTATACCAAACTGTGAAAAACTAAAAAAAAAACACTGCCAAGTGAAAAATAACTTTAATTTCGAAAAAATAATAAAGCTATTTTTCACTTTGTAGAGTTTTTTTTAAAGGAGGTTGTTTTTTTTGTTGTAAATACCTACTTAGTTTTTTATTCCTTTTTGGAAGTCGGTTTAAAAATAGGCTATGTTTTAGAAATAAATTAAAATAGATAATCACAGTAAATTGTTATCAGCAAAATGCAGTATAAGTACCTGCCACCGTGTTGACATCGGTTATAATTATGGGCATTCCGTTAATCACCTTTACGAAGACCAAGGTGTCTACTCCGAATCGCTAAACCGAAGTATCGGCCGAATGTTCGGCCATTTTATAAGTTCCAAAGTTTCCTTTTTTGACTTTGAGTCCTTACCCGACTTTAAGTCACAGTTTTGACTTTGGTTTATCTCTTCCACTGTCTTTTTTTTCACCATAGTTATCGATAGTTAGCCGTAGTAAAGAAACGACCGAAAATTCTGCCGATACGACGGATTTGTGTTCGGAGTAGACCCCCAGGGTATAAAACCGACAGGCGACAATCCGAAAATTCGTCAATTTTACAAGTAGTTATTTTTCATGGTTTCAGTGCTTTATTAAACAGCACCCGTCGTGAAAATGTGTCAATTATGTTTTTGTTTTGACAAATGTCGCATAATCCGTTATATTAAACAGGCCCCAGGGGGCCTAACTCATTCTTTGCCGACACTACCTGAATAGGTCACATGACTTTCTATTTATTTCTTTTGACTTTTGTATAGAGAGTCTAACTCTCTATACAAAAGTCAAAGCGTCAGTACCCTATTTTAATAATTATAATTTTAAATGAATTTTAAAATAACAACATAACATCACGCCTGTAATCCCCGAAGGGATAGGCAGAGGCGCACTTATAGTACACCCAAATGAATTTTCTTCTAAATAAATAATTATTTTTACTAATTTCTCCCATTTCTTTCAGTTCATCCATAGTTTGTCAGGAGGAGATCACTTTTATGAGACCACAAAGGTAGTAACATTATTAATATAAAAATAAAGTAGGTACGTAGGTAAAATAAGTTTAAACCTACCTCAAAAAACCACCATAATATTATGTTTTTACAAAAGTCACACACAGACACCAACAACTACACAGTCCTATTGAGCAACCACCGCTCATTGGGCAACCTTGCACAACTTGCGCAGCTTCGCGCAACTTTATCACTTACAGCTGCCAAACACACTGATCCGAGGCGAGAGTTACACCGATATATAATACCTTCTATATTGCTGTAACTTGATTACAAGTGCGCCTGCTGCTTACCCCTGGCGGAAAAATGGGTTGAAAACTTTATTTTATATATTTTAAGGCACCCCGATCGGAGTGTGTTTTTGTTTATTTTATTTTATTCTATTCGGGAAACTCACAGCGAAATTGTTTATTTATTTATTTATAAGTTTATTTCAGAACATACTCGTAATCTTCTTCTTCTAAATCTATAAAAGAAGAAACTGACTGACTGACTGACATATCAACGCACAGCCCAAACCGCTGGGTCTAGAGATTCCAAATTTGGCACATAGGTTCCTTATGAGGTCTAGGGGTGCACTAAGAAAGAATTTTACAAAATTCATCCTCTAAAGGGGTGAAACGGGGGATGGAAATTTATATGAAAGACCGTCAGTTTTGATGTTAGCATCTTCAAATTTTGTGTTTAGGCTATCGATTGAAAATTAATTTACACGTGTCTCAGCGTTTTTGATAATTCCACCCCCAAAGGGTTAAAAGGGGATGAAGTTGTATATGGAAAGTCCTTAATTTTAGAAGTAAAAACCACTAAATTTATTATCTAGGCGCATGGTTGGAAGCTAACGCAATGGTGTTGTTAGAATTTCAACCCTTAAGGGGTGAAAAGGGGATATTTTTTTATTTTATTTTAGTTTTTAGTTTTAGGGTTCCGTACCTCATAAGGAAAAAACGGAACCCTTACAGGATCACTTCGTTGTCCGTCTGTCTGTCTGTCAGTCTGTCATGACCTTCTTTCTCAGGAATGCGTGGAGGTATCAAGTTAAAATGAATATCAAATACGTACGTCGCGTTGACTTAGAAGCTAGATCTCCAAGGTACCGGACCTTGGAGATCTAGCTTCTAAGTCAACGCAATAAAAATACGGCGATTTATGCGACATATTTTGATACTCGCAAATAAATCAAAACCTATAGGGTACTTCCCGCTGACCTAGAATTATGAAAATTGGTATGAATCAAGGTCCCATAGCACAAGTAAAGGAAAAAGTCCGAAAATCGTTGATTTGTAGTTTTATCACATAAAAAAACTGAGATTACAAACTTACATTTTCAGTTGTAAAATTGACTGTGGCGTATATAGATGTATGAAAGAACATGTTTTTCAACTACAATATTAAGTTTGTTTTTGGGATAAATTCGTTTCAACTATGGAATCCTTCATTGTGCGTGGTCCGACACGCACTTGGCCGGTTTTTTTTAGTTTAAATCACTAATATTTCGGCTTATGGTTGGAAACTAACACAACGTAAATCGTTGTTTTTATTATTTTCAACCCACAAGGGTGTGAAAAGGGTGATGAAGTTTTGTATTGAAGTTATTCATTCGCAAAATTTTTTATTCAAGTAAAAATAAAATTCCCTGTGGGGAATTCACACCTGTGAATCGTTTAAAGTAGTTATTCAAGCCGAAAATAAACCACTTGAAGGTCATCGAGGACGTTTTAACGCCCCAACTATCAACGTAGTTGGTTTGGTGATACCGTGATGGTTGATCAGCAATTTGAGAAACGGGACATTAAATTGGAAAGCCACAGTACTTCTTTACGTCGGATAAGTGAACTGCATCGGTAATACGATGCCTTGTAATATCCCATAATATTTTGTTATGGCGACGATGGTATTCTGTCAACTTGCCTCAACATGATCCTATGACAAAATTTCCTCAAAAGAAATGGTTTCGGCAGCCAGTTTCTATTCCTTCCGTATAATGATAAGACACGTTGAAGATAACATTCTCTCCTGTGATTTATCGCTCTTTTTAGTCAGTATTTAGTGGATCAATACGCTAAAATTGAAACCGAGAGACTCAATTACTTACGACATAATCAGGCAAAGTTACGTGCAGATAATTACATAAATCTTAAGGATGCAGTAAGGCGACAAGATACTGATGCCAATCAATTGGGGCAAATGGTAGTAGTACCGTCCTCTTTCACTGGTGGTCCGAGGTACATGCACGAGCGTACCCAGGATGCGATGACATATGTACGCAACTACGATCGCCCTAACCTTTTTCTGACGTTTACATGCTACCCTCAAATTCAAAATCAAAATCATTTTTTTTTTATTTCACATAAACCTACATGGGCACTTATGAAACGTCAGAAGCTAGGTGCACGGTTCCAATTGGTCGTTTCCTATGGAGAAGAGCCGGCAAGAAACTCCATGGTTACTCTTTTTAAAAAAAGTGGGCTTTAACAATGTTATAAGTTACAGTGTTAATAGGTATGGGAGGACAACGTAGGCCCGTCAACAAGTACCAAGTACTTAACAAAATAAAAGTTAGTTTACAAAGCTACAGTCTATTAAGCCTACAACGTTCTCACATTCACAAATTAAAAAAGAATCTATATAAAATATTACTAAAGTAATAAAAATAAAAACCTACATATTTAAACCAAATGACAACATTGTCATTACAACTGTAAAAAAAAAACTGAATAGATATTCTGTCCACAGGTCATTAATATATATTTTAAATTAAAATTTGTAGGTTATGTCAAAGTATGTAAAAAACAGAAATAAAAATCGTAATTGAGGAGCAGTTAATAGACGTTCACATAGTTATGCCGTTAATGAGGTATCAGGGAAGCCACATGTGCAGAAGGAATTATTGCCAAGCTTCCTTGTCTTCAACGTAGTCCTTAATCTTCTTAATCCTCGCTGGAAGGACATCTCCAAAGTTTTACTTCTAGGACAAAAGTCTTGTGATCGTCACGATATATTTGCTCGAGTGTTTAATATAAAAGTAAAAAAAAACTGATTAATATATTGATTAAAGGACAAATATTCGGAGAAATTCGTTGCTATATGTATTCGGTTGAGTGGGAAACACGTGGACTTCCACACTGACATGTCCACATTCTTCTATAGCTGAAAAGTAGCATAACGCCAGACTCTATCGACAAAGTAATCTGCGCTGAAATACCTGACCCTGCACTT
Organism: Tiliacea citrago; assembly: GCA_963921375.1. Classification (NCBI taxonomy): domain Eukaryota; kingdom Metazoa; phylum Arthropoda; class Insecta; order Lepidoptera; family Noctuidae; genus Tiliacea; species Tiliacea citrago. The sequence continues at coordinate 26,515,669 of OY992790.1, read as the reverse complement.
GACCAAAAACTTCACGAAATAGTAAAGTCGAACACGATTCATGGCCCTTGAAAGCTTCAATTTAATCATAAATCATCTTGTATGAATATCTATATTGATCCAGACAACCGTTGGGTAGTTCCTTTTTACCCTGTACTATTAAAAACTTTTAACGCACATATAAACGTTGCGTATTGCAACTCTGTGAAATCAATAAAGTATGTATGCAAGTATGTTATTAAAAGATCGGACCAAGCTACATATGCACTAGAAAACAAAAAGGATGAGGTGAAGATACATGAGAGCGGAAGGTACATTAGTAGCTCAGAAGCAGTGTGCGAATTCTTGGGTTTTCCTTTCCATACCTACATGAGCGTTTCCCCACAGTTGTTCATTTAGCAATTCATTTGGGAAACGGTCAGGGGTTTACGTCAACTCAAATAATGTCGCTGACAAAATAGCTGATCCACCAAAAACGACGCTTTTAGCTTTTTCGAACTATGTCAATCAGATAAATTTGCTAAAATTCTACTTTACTCTGAGGTTCCATATTACATAAGGAATAAGAGTAATTTCGTAAGACGAAAAAGTGGAGTAACAGTTGATAGTTGGCCTGGTGTTATGAAGGAACACGCCTTAGGTAGAGTCTATACTGTTCACCCTAACAATACGGAGTGCTATCATCTGCGTTTACTGCTACATGAAGTGCGGGGCCCAACTTCATTTTAAGCACTAAAAACTAAAAATGGTGTGTTGCAGCCTACTTTCCAAGCTGCTTGCAAAATGTTAGGTTTGCCTGAAGATGGCCTACACTGGCATGCGACGTTGGAAGAGGTAGCGCTTTGTCAGTCACCAGCAAAAATGCGAGAACTGTTCACAATTATGTTAGTCTATTCTCAAATATTAGAAGACCCAATAGCACTTTGAGAAGACTTCAAAGACTACTTGTCTGAAGATTTTAAGCACAGGCTGCAAAAAGAGATCGGAGACAATGTAAAGAATTTCAAAGACCAAATTTTAAATGAATGTATCTGAAATTGAAGAAGCAGTGCTAACGTAAGGTGGAAAATCGACAGATATGTACAGTTTGCCAAAACCAACGAAGCCACAAGTTGCCGGTAATGAGAGAAACTAATTTTGATACAGAAGCTTTGGAAAGTTTTGTAAATAATAATTCACAATCGTTGACCGCCCAGCAGAAGTCTGTATATGAGTATGACCAATAGTCATGAAAAGGGTAGAAGTAAGTGAAGGAAAAAAAATCTTTCTGAACGCCCCCCAGGTGGCACATATGACTTATCTTAAAAACTTGCAAAAGTAAGAAGCACTCGAGAAATAGCTTTAGCTGTAGCGTCGTCCGGGATTGCTGCTATATTATTAGAAGGAGGTAGAACTGAACACGCTGCCTTAAAACTACCTCTAAACCTTACAAATGTAGAGACACCCTTATGCAATATACCAAAGAAAGCAATCTTGTCGAAGTGCTTAAAAATACTAAACTAATACATAGTATGGGACGAAATAACGATGGCGCACAAAAGAGGAGTCGAAGCCTTGATTAGGAGTTTTCAGGACATACGAAATAATAAAAACATAATGGGTGGTATGACGTTGTTGCTGGCAGGAGATTTTCGCCAGACTTTACCGGTAGTGCCAAACACGTGATGTGTATGAAACATGTGAGGAGGATCTTAGAGGTGAAGTTTCTGCCGGCAGATTTTCAGATCTTCTTCTTCAAATCGGAAACGGAAACTTTCCACAAATAGATGGGTTGATACAAATACCAAATTAATTATGTACTGTGTTATCAACAGTCGAGGAACTTATAGATAAAATGTATCCTGATGATTGATGAGATGATTTATCCTGGTGTTAAAAATATTAAAGATAAACCGATGGAGTGGTTATGCGAGAGAGCCATTTTGACTCCCAAAAACGACGAAGCCGCTGCGATCAACGAAATGTTGATAAATACATTCAGATGAAGAAATGATTTATAATTCTATTGACACCATGGTCGATATGGACGAGTCGGTTAATTATCCTGTAGAATTTTTTAGGTCTTCCGTGTCACAGACTTATGTTGCGTGTAAGTGCTCCTGTCATGTTGCTACGAAATATACGGCCTCCAAAATTGTACAATGGAACTAGACTCCAAGTAACAGCTCTCCGGCGCAATGTTATTGAGGCCAAAATACTAACGGGATCTGCCAGAGGACAAACAGTTTTCGTGAGGCGTATACCATTGATAACAAATGACCTTCCGTTTGAATTTATAAGATTGCAGTCCCAATCAAGTTTTGTTTCGCGATGACTATTAATAGGTCACAGGGACAAACTCTGAAATTCGCTGGAGTTGATTTGCGGCAAGATTGTTTTTTTTTTTTTTTTTTGGGTGGGAAATTATCAAATAACTTCTCCCGCTCTGGGCGGAGCGGGAGGGCGTGTCAGACTTTTACTGACTAAAACCCACCCGTGTTCCTTCCGTTGCCTGTGTGCCAGGGCCACGATATCCCTTTCGGACAAACTCGCAACCCCGGCAGGCATTGGTCCTAACGGACCGGCGCGTGGAACACAACGCGCCGTCGACCCGGGCCTGGTCTTTATCGGACGGCGAGCTACCCATCGCTCACCGTCCGCAGGCCCGCGCCTACGGTGGCCGGAAATCGGCTTGCGACTCCCGACGCCCGGGGCGTCTCCTGCGGTGACTAAGGGCGCGAGGGCGCGAACCTTGTCTCACCCTCACGCGTTCCGCCTCCTCCTTCGCTAGCATAACTGCTTCCCAGAAGGAGGTGACGGCCTCCCATGCACTCTCGCTCCGAACCATGGCCTGAACCAGGGCCGGACGCGAGAGATCGCCGCCGCCGATCGCCTCCGTGAGGACACGGCGGTGCTCCGCCCAAGCTGGGCAGACCTCCACCGTATGCTCCACCGTGTCCTCCGGGCGATCCACACAGTGGTGACACCCGGGCGTTTCCTCCCGCTTTATCCTGAACAGGAACCTCCCGAAACAACCGTGTCCGGTGAGGACCTGCGTCAGGCGGAAGGTGAGGACGCCGTGGCGCCTCTCTAGCCACTCCTCAAAGAGGGGACTTATCGCCACAATTGTGGCGTGCCCAGCGCTGGGTTGCGACAATCGCACTCTCCATGTCGCCATGAGATCCCGCCGGAGCTCTGTCCGCTGTGCCATGATTTCTCGCGGCAGCGGAGTTTCACCCCGGCGTTTCGCCTCCTCGCGCCACTCCCAGATGTGCGCGAGGACTTTTGCCTCCAGATCCCATGGCGGCAGTCCGGCAAGGAGGCTCGCCGCCTCACGGGAGACCGTGCGGTAACCCCGTACCAGCCTGATGGCTATGACCCTTTGGGACGCGTTCAACCGCTGCGCTGGTCGCAGCCTTAAAGAACGCGCCCACACCGGTGCCCCGTAAAGGGCCATGGACCGCACGATCCCCGCGTAGAGCCTCCGGCAGGAGGCGTTTGGACCCCCTAGGTTGGGCAGGAGCCGCTTCAAGGCAGCCCCGGCCCGCTCCAGTCTGGGAGCCAAACGTCGAAAATGCTCCACGAAGTTCCACCGGCTGTCGAGGACGAGTCCCAGGTACTTCATCGTCGACTCGACACCGATGTGAACCCCTCCCGCCATTATCTGGGAACCCAACAGTGGCGCGTTCCGAGGACCATAAAAACACATGGCCTCGGACTTGTGCAATGCCACCTCGAGTCCCAATTGCCGGATTCTATCGACGATTGTCGCAACCCCACGTGCCGCCAGTTCGGCCGCCGCCTGATGCGACCTCCCCTGCGCCAGGACCAGCGTGTCGTCAGCGTAGCAGACTACGCTGACACCGCTAGGGAGGTCGGCACGCAGCACCCAGTCGTACCCGATGTCCCACAGATGCGGCCCCAGGACCGATCCCTGTGGGACACCGCATGACATCTCTCGCCGGTTCCACTCTCCGTGGTGACCGGGGTAGATGACGGCCCTGTCCGTCAAATAGGCCTCGACCACACGACAGAGGTAGGTCGGCATCCGGTGATACCGAAGTGCCTCCCCAATGCACCTCCAGGGCAGGGTATTAAAGGCATTGGCGATGTCAAGAGACACCGCCAAGACAACCCCAGCCCGGGCAACAGCATCCCCCGTCGTGAGGGCTCGAACGCGCATGATGGCATCCACCGTAGAGCGCCCATTGCGGAAACCAAACTGGCTCTCCGCCAAATCCGGCCCCACCCGCACCAGCCGCCCGACAAGGCGGTCTGCAATTACTCTTTCAAAGAGCTTGCCCACCTCGTCGAGCAGCACAACGGGCCGATAAGCGGACGGAGAGTCCGCCGGGCGCCCTGGCTTCTTTATGAGGACCAGTTTCCCCGTCTTCCAATGAAGTGGGAACTGGCCCCTTTGTTTTAGTGCCTGCTTCTGAAAAACATTATATATAAAGAAATACTGTGAAGGACGGTATTTAGGTAGATACCGGTCATTTACAGTGTATATTTCTTTACAGTATTCCTCAAATATCGCACGTAGTGGAGGACAACTAGCCTTGAACAAAGCTCTATATTGTTATTGTTATAATAATTCATAATGATCTAGAAAAAATGAATTTGTACTCTACGCGGACGAAGTAAAATAAAATAGTAACGAAGTCAATCATTACATTGAATATTCGAGTCTGATGCCGAAAATATGGTTTTTAGAATTTTGGTCAGTTTGTTTGGATGTATGTTCCGGTTCGCTCAAAACGGCTGAACGGATTTAGATGATATTTGGCGCAGTGATAGTTTATAACCTGGATTAACCTATAGGTTACTTTTTGATCCCGGTAGTACGTTCCCGTCGGATATTTTTCGACATCCACGCGGGCAAAGCCGCGGGCAAAAGCTAGTTCCATATAAAATTGTTAGTAAAGCTTAAAACTATGTTAGTACATATACCTTTTTTTATTTATTTTTTGGATGGGAAATTATCAAATAACTTCTCCCACTCTGGGCGGAGCGGGAGGACTTAAACCCACCCACATTATCTGTTCCTTCAGTTGCCTGTGTGCCAGGGCCACGATATCTCTCTCTGACAAACTCGCAACCCTGGCCGGTAGTACATATACCTACTTATTCAATTCAATTTATCTATTTACCTTGCATTAAAAAGGACACCACCAGAACTGTGTCCCTTATTCCAGTGCCCCACAATAGGACACTCAACCCTATCCGTTATTGTGTTCAGAAGGTCGTTGGTGCTGCCCCGCACGACGCAACAGAGAAGCCACTCTCTTGCGCACTATTACTCTAAAGCAGTCGCTGTTAGCCTCCGCAAACATCCCTGATGCACTAAAGTGTCGCGGCAACGCCAAAACCATTATTGTAGAGGATCCGTAGGGCACTCAAAGCCTTCTGCGTAAAGCAGACTCACAGGCTGCTGTTGTGTGTCTGGCAGTACACCTTATACAGAGTAATTAAAAAAAAAATGTGCACCTTCTAAACCCTTAATACAGTGTTCTTAAATAATATGAAATTGAAGGCCATTTACAAGTTTCCACCGATAAACACTAAAAATAAAAACGGAAAAACGGTCGGAACAAAATACCTATAACATTAAATTAGGAAAGAAATAGTAGGTACACGATCGACAAACTAAAAATCGTTTAGACGCAAACAATTACTTTTCCGTAAAGACTTTTCACCAACGAGTAATACGGGGATTGAATATATCCAAATCATGTTCACTAGACTCTAAAAAAATTAAACACGACTGACCTGCCAAAAAACGCAGTTAAGTAGTATTTTTAAGGGGTCCCTACCCAAAGGGTAAAACGGGAACCCTATTACTAAGGCTCCGCCGTCTGTCTGTCTGTCTGTCGGTTTGTCTATCTGTCTGTCGGTCCGTCTGTCACCAGGCTGTATCTCATGAACCATGATAGTTAGACAGTTGAAATTTTCACAGATGATGTGTTTCTGTTGCCGCTATAACAACAAATACTAAAAAACAGAATAAAATAAATATTTAAGGGGGCTGCTATACAACAAACGAGATTTTTTTTGCTCGTTTTAGCTCGATATTGATAACGGCAATAGGTAGACGCTTGAAATATTCACAGAATATTTAGTTATATATTTGCTTTAAAAATAAATAATTAAATTAAAATAAAACAAATATTTAAGGGGGGCTCCCATACAACAAACGTGGCTTTTTTGCCATTTTTATAGAACCCTTCGTGCGCGAGTCCGACTCGCACTTGGCTACTTTTTTCTTATACATTTTAGTGACAAATTTTATTTAAAAAAAATATCATGCTAGGTGGCTTATTTTTTAAGCAGTAAAGGTGGTTTTATACTCTCACGGCGAGGCGACGCGTGGATGGGATGGATGAGGACGACGTCGGCTCACTCTTGCTCACGCTGGCTGGCACTGGGTCGCGCGATCGCGCTTGCTCGCACTGGATCGCGACAGTTCACACTGAATCAAGCCGGCTCGCTCTGGGTTCCGTCTGCTCGCGCTGAGTTGACACGGCTCCCAGTCGGTCGCGGTGGCTAGTGCTAGGCAGTGCCGGCATGGCCTAACAAATGGTAGGGCGATCTCTCAGATTTCTCAGGTGATTTAGTTCTTCTAGAGAATTTTGATCATTCGGCTCGTGGACGAGTTTTTGGGGGTTACAAAACGCAAGTTGCTAAACCTTCTGTCTGTCTTACGCGACTAAGCGCGACATAAGCTTGGCCTTTGGCAAACATTTTTGGGCCTAGATCCACGACGGCTCTGTCCAGTGTCGTCCCTTGCAGCTTGTTTCATCCGACGAGTTATCTGCTTCAAATGAATTACTACTGTCACTGATACTAAATACTGTGTCCCTGTTCCTATTTCTGTCATCAGAAGGACAATGTTTAGACACATCTTGTGGACTTTCATCCCCGGTGTTTTGAACTGCCCTACATGTCTGTTCTGTATGTGAAACAACATGAACCACTTGGTTAGTATCATCATTTGACAGATCCTTCTTCCAGAAACGATCTTCTAAAATCCTCACATGGTGTGCTTTATTGCAATACTCAGGGTTCTCTGGATCAATGACCTGTAACTCTTTGTATCGTTACAGTAACCTACAAATATATATTCCTTTGCCTTCGAATCCAGTTTCTTGTGATTTGAAGTCAAAGAATAAGCCAACCAACCAAAAGTACGAAGATGACTTACATTTGTCTTTTTATAAGTCCACTTTTCCATTCATTATTTTCATATCAGTCTCATTTTCTACAAGCTTTTTGAATATTTTGTATTTTTCAAAACCTGCACTCTTTGTTTTCAGAAAATAAATAAATGTTCTTCTTGAAAATCATCAATGAAAGTAAGAAAATAACAGGCCCCACCAAATAACTTCTTTTGCATTCATCATTTCAGCCGAAAGACGTCCACTGCTGGACATAGGCCTCCTAGGTTTGAGTTTTGAGTCGGGGTCTGAGTCGGGTTTGAGGGGCGTGAGGCGGGCGCGTGGCGTGCGCGGGTTAACTGAACACGGCCTTAGGATTTAATGTAGATTATGTCACAATACATTGCTTTTTTGTGGCAAACAACACACCTCAGTTGCTTTTCTTGATATTTATGAAATGCATATTATTTTCACTGTAACGCGAGTTGTGGCGATAGCTTTCTGAAGTGCAACCTGGCCTTCTGTTTTCTGGTTTACGGTAAGTTTCAAGAACCCCAGTTGCAATGCTTCTCCGAAATTGTAGATCTACTTTCCCTTTATCAACGTGATACAGTTGCCAAGCATTTTGCACCGCCATATGTAGGCAATGACTGATCAATGGGAAAAACCAACATTTTAAGTAATTAAACAGAATTGGCATGAAATCCGGTTTCATAATTATGTTTTTTTTCCTCCATTAAGAAGTAATCTAGCAAGTGTCATACCATTTTGGAATCCAGACTAAATGCGCCATCTTCTTGCCAAAATAGCGCAGTACATTTTTTTTACAGTATAGTCGCTTAAAGTCGGGTGATGTAACTATTTTTAATTCTAAATAGAATTTAAAAAAATGCCTGCACAAATATTTTAGCCTTGTATTAATTCATATTCTATTAGTCATTAGCATAACAAGTTCAGATCGAAACCAAGAGAAAATTTGAGGTAACTTCGTGATGTTTTTTTTATCGAGAAAATTTTAATATTTTGTGTTTCTGTTCTAAAAAAGTTTGTAAATATCATGTAGTTAATCATATTATTTTTATTTTATACCTAAGTTTTATCAATTTCCTGAAAAATCAAATTGATTTTTGGCTACAACCCCCTCTTAAATACCTACTCGTTCTCTCATACTCCAAATACCCCAGAATACAATTCCAAATCGCAGAATGGATGCCACCAAACCATGGTAAGCTACCAATATCGTAGATGTACTCACTTTTTTACTGAAATTAAATAGCACATACCTACGCAAAAGTGCTTAGTTTTTGAAACACCTCTTTGGCCTGGGGTTTTCATGTTAACTGACTGTTTATCAATATGCCTAAAAATGTTGCCACTGTTACTTGGTCAATTTTTTGTCCGTTATATTACGAGTATATAGTCATTTGTTGTACTGGTGAGCGTTGATAGAAATGCATTATATTAGTTTTCTATATATTAATGATTAAATTATTAAACAATCTGCAATCAATCAATCTGCTTAGCCTTTTCACAACGGCTTTCGAGGCACGGAGGGATCTCGGTATGAAACGAATGGTCATCCATCCACGAATAGACCGCGGCAAGCGTAGCTTAACCTTGAACGACCGAACTGTGTGGCTGTAATTTTGCCACGAGCCTCTCTTGTTATCTATAAATCACCAAAGAAGGAAAAGCATGAAAATGTGAGGATAGCTTCTTTTTTGAAGTCGATACAAAAATTGTTGATGAAGTCACGCTATTGGCAGAAAAGGTTTAATAATATTTTGTTTCCTAGAACAATGATCATTGATAAGTATTAATGATCATTGTTCTATAGATTCTCATGAATCTTTTTAGATTAATACACAAACGAGTAAAACAAAAAAATACGTAAGTACAAGCACAAAATCAACGTAGATTTGACATCATTGCGCCAGCGCATATTGACCTTCTACAAAATGTACAATAGACAATTTATAAAATAATACATAATTACTATGAGCGTGGTACCTTAAAACACGAACTATTAATATAGCGTCTTAAATAATATTGTATTTTGTACAATATTTTATAATTTACAATATATTTATATGTCAGTAGTTAACTCAAGAACAGGGGCCCAAGTCTGCTATTTTTATAAATTCAGTCATTCCAACACGATCCCATTGTCATGCCATTGTCATTTTGCTAAAAGTTCGTAATCTGTAAATTCATAATGGTCGATCATTGGTCGGTCAATGTTCGCGTAATATAATTGTCTTTTGTGTTATTATAATGGCATTGTCATATTGCCATTATTATAAAACCCATTAGTAGAAATGTCATTCATTTGTCATTATGTACGAGATTACCAATATATGCAATCTCTTTCAATGTAGTGTCAGTGGCCGACCATTGGAAAGTCATAATGACGCCATTATAATAGTAGATTACCAAACTTGTCAAAATCAACAATTATGAAATCAATGATCGACCATTCTGACACTATTGTAATAGCAGACTTGAGGCCCTGGTGAAAATAATTTAGATTTTAATCTAAAGTTAGTCTAAAGATTGGCTAAGATTTAATGAGATTCAAGACAAGATTCTAGTCACAATATTTTGAGAAACATAATTAAAAAAGATGGTCTTTTTTACATTCTACTGGGTAGCTTCAAGATTTTCCTTTATAGAGCATTTATTTCTGGGTAAGTCTTAATTATTTCTTTCTGTTTCTCGAAAGAGTAGGATAAAATAATATCAAGAACACTCTAATAAGCCTTGGATGGGTTCTGCTGAGAGGCGAGGATGATAATTGATAACATTTCACTCAGGTTTTATTTCAAGATTTTATTTTTGGAGTACCAAAACTCCAAAATGAAAATCTTGAAATAAATATAAACATTATATTAAAAGGAATATAATCCTAAAATAAAAATAATTGGGCGTTGTCAATGTATCACATATTATTAAAAAGAAAATTAAAAAAAAAATGGTAACAAAATATAGGTAAGTTAGGTATATCTTCAGACAGTCTTACTTTGAGTCACGATACTTATTTTGTAACGTACATTTTACTCTAGCTGTAAACATTATAACTAATGTCAAACCAATTTACTATGTTCTTGTGTATTATTTATATCATAATTATTCATATATTTTTGCGTCAGTGCATTTTATTAATGCGGTGCTATCATCAGCAAATAAGTCCATTGGATGCTGGATGTAACGTGGCAAGTCATTTATATAGTGCAAGAATAGTGGTGGGCCCAACACACTGCCCTGTGGTACACCTCTGATAACTCTATATTCAGATAAATGTTTCATTTCACGTTTAGTCTTGACGCGAATTTTTGTTATTTCCGTTTATATTGTTTCCGGTCACTAAGGTACAATACGGTAAGGTCAAATTATTTCAAAGTCAAAGTCAAACCATTTATTTCAAATAGGCACATAAGAGGCACTTTTGAACGTCGACATTTACAAAAAAATAGAATTGATTCTAGTTGCCCAAAAGGTAGTTTCGTATGGAGAAGAATGGGCAAGAAACTCCACCGTTACTCTTTTAAAAATGTTTTACAATATTTTGTTTGATTATAATTTTAAATTAATAATATTTTTTTTTTAGAAAAACATACTTTTACGAAGTATGTTTTTCTAAAAAAAAAATATTATTTATTTCAAATAGGCACATAAAAGGCACTTTTGAACGTCAAAATTAACCCGTCATGAATAAGCCTTCTGTAAATTACAGTTTAACATTAAAACATAACTGCCTCAGTTTTAAATAAAATGTTAGATTTTTTCCTAAGGCCAGTTTTTTACCTTATTACAAGTAGGTGCCCGACCCAGTTCTCGAAAATGATCATGTCACATTGTACTGGGATTGGTCCTATCATTACTGATAGGACTATTGTCGCCAATAAACCCGTTATAGTGACCAATGAATCGACGGTACGATTCCACATGACGAAAACCTCGTGGAAGCTGAGAAAGAGAAACAAATTAAATATCTCGACTTAGCACACGAGGTTGTTGACATGTGGAATGTGAGCTCGGCTATCATTGTGCCGATTGTCGTATCGGCCAATGGTCTGATGCCCGAAAGCCTCGATCAACATCTCTCGAGGCTGTCGAGGTGGTTGGATCACGTGCCTGATTCAGAAGGCAGTCCTCCTCGATACGGCTAGCATCGTGAGGAGATTCCTATCTCTGGAGCCCTAACCACCGGTAGCTTGTACCCTGCTCCAGATATCGGGGGACAACTATCTTTTATATTTTTAAATGTTTTTATTTATTTTTTTATGTTCTAATATTTAAAAATATAATTTATATGTATTTAATTAAATAAAGGAGATAATAATAATAATAATACCTTTTATTTCAGGTGACACAGGCCAATAGAAAAATACCCATACATAATTATTGTAATTTAAACAAAAACTTGTGTTATTAAAAGTTAGTAGCACTTCACTTTGCACTAGATTGTCTTTGTGCTGTTCGGTGGAATTTGTCCGTGGAAGCGATGGAAAACCACGTCCTGCGGCCAAAAGTCTTCTTCCATGACGAGGGGCAGATAACAGTTCGGTACACGCACGACGAACGCTTTGAAGTTTACGTTCCGGCGCGACTCCAGTAACTGCACCCTGGGCGTGTACCTCGACTGTTGACGCACGTACTCCACGATGTCCTCCGCCTTAGTGGTGTAGTGCATTTGGGAGATGTACACCGGTGTGTTCGGCTTTGCGGCACGCAGGTTCACTTCAGGCTTCATAGGAGCTTTGCCACACCGTTTCTTGTTAGTGCAAGATCGTCGCTCCCTTCTTTGCACCGGCACGAAACCGACATCATTATCAGCCCTATTCGGCGCCTTTTCTGGCATGGGCTTGATACTAGGAGCGCCAAGGGCACTCGCGGCGGCGCTCGCGAAATCGCTTTTCAGGGGTTTCGCCTGTGGAACCGCCGCGACGAGTACGGGGCTGCAGGGCGCGCCATCAATCATGACATTTTTATTAAAGTGCAGACGTTGTTGGGTTAACAGTACGTTGCGTCGTGACGACGTGTAATACAAGGAAGTACTGGCTACTCATTGGTGATATTTAAATCATGAATGTAGTTTAATTAGCCGTTTTCATTACCCACTAGCTTAATCGTCACACCGGGAAGTGCCCCAGTGCGCGGCCACCAGCGGTGAATCACAAAAATTTCACTAGCTCACAGTAGCGAAGCTAAAACTTCCATTAGAGGGAAGCCGAAGAAAAAGTTGTTCAGTTCACATAAATTCAAGATAACATCAAAATAACCTCAAAAATGTTTGTCGGTCCTTTACTTTTCTTAATTTAACGCCATCTAAATTTGTCGGAATTTTTAGTTAAAACAGAAAATATAAACTTCGCGATTTAGGATACCTATAGTCTATCTAAAAATGCGTACGTACCTAGGTACGCGTTTTTTTATCTTATGATTTACATATTAAATACCTGTAATGTGACTATGTACTATATTATTTAGTAATAGTAAACTCAGATAGTCTGTGTTCCGAAGGGAAGCCGGTAGGAATGGGGTTGTATGAAGCCGTCGCCCCTGCTAGCTCATGACGTAGGTAGTCATAATTAAGGTCGGGAAAAAAGTTTTTTTAGTATTTTATATGAAAATTCAAGACATTTCCTTTTTCATATTTTTTTTAGTTTTTACTATAATAGGTGCCATTTAGTCCGATAACATGTTGCCATTTTGTAGGCAGATACATAATCACATTGCTGTAGAAATGTTGGGACTTCTGATCAAAGAACTGCGACAAGTAGTTTTGAAGATAACTTAACTCTTGATATTAACTTAACACTACCTAAAGATTTGTGAAGAGACCGAAACAGGTGGAAATGTGAGGGTTATATATATACATGTTATATATACAGGTCAGAGAGAGAGAGCTTGTTTGGGAAGTGTAAATACATCCGCTATATGGTGGATGTATTTACACTTCCCAAACAAGCTCTCTCAATTTTTGCTGAGTAGCTAAAGATGTGTGTGGTCTGGCGTTATTATGATGAAAGACCAAACCCTTTTTCCGGCCGTTTTTGCTTGAGTGTCGTAAACGATTCATTAGGTTTCTTTCGGTGAGCTCGTGTGGCACCCAAATATCGAGCTTTTTTTGTATAACCAGACTTTTTTAAATAGGTGAAAACTGTTTTGTAGCCAACCCCTAACTCTTCAGCTATATTGTAAGTACTAATCGGCATCTTGCGCCACTTTTTTCCAAAACGGCATTACCCGCTACATGGCACGCACCCACCACCACCACCCACCGCATTATGGTATGACTTTATCCGTAACAGGGCGACCAGAGCGAGCTGCATTTTTGACATCAAAATTCCCGTACTGAAAACGCTTGAACCAATTTTGTGCTACTCTTACTTTTTTTTTTGGGTGGGAAATTATCAAATAACTTCTCCCGCTCTGGGCGGAGCGGGAGGGCGTGTCAGACTTTTACTGACTAAAACCCACCCGTGTTCCTTCCGTTGCCTGTATGCCAGGGCCACGATATCCCTTTCGGACAAAGTCAAAGTCAAACCATTTATTTAAAATAGGCACATAATAGGCACTTTTGAACGTCAAAATTTACAAAAAAATAGAATTGATTCTAGTTGCCCCTTCCAAGAGGTACTTTCGTATGGAGAAGAATGGGCAAGAAACTCCACGGGTACTCTTTTAAAAATGTTTTACAATATTTTGTTTGATTACATTTAATTATAGGATTATATGTGAAGACGATACACCTAGAATAAAATTACTATACCATAATAGGTAAAACGAATTAAAAAGTAAGCAATGAAAAATAACTTAATTATTAGATAGATACATGGTGTTCACATATTTACAAACATCGTAAAAGTATGTTTTTCTAAAAAAATAAAAATAATAAGTCAGTGTGTGAGTATAGGTTATCACAGAATGTAAAATCAATATCATAAAAATAACAGATTATACCTTAAAATAGCAACCAGTTTGATTTTGTCTAGACTCTAGATTGTCCTATGGAGCTGGACCAGCATGTTTCCAAGCATTCCTGTCCTGGATATAATCCTCTAACTTGTAATATGCTTGTTTACAAAGTGTACTTTTAATATGTGTTTTAAATTTTCTCTCATTTAATTTCAATATATCACAAGGTATTTTGTTGTAACATTTAACACAGTACCCCATAACAACAAACTCGGAACAAGACAAACTCGCAACCCTGGCAGGCATTGGTCCTACCGGACCCCGTCAGTTGGTGCTGACATCTCTTTGAGGCGCACGTGGAACACAACGCGCCGTCGACCCGGGCCTGGTCCTTATCGGACGGCGAGCTACCCATCGCTCACCATCCGCAGGCCCGTGCTTACGGTGGCCGGAAATCGGCCTGCGACTCCCGACGTCCGGGGCGTCTCCTGCGGCGACTAAGGGCGCGAGGTCGCGAACCTTGCCTGACCCTCACGCGTTCCGCCTCCTTTTCGCGAGCATTACTGCTTCGCAGAAGGAGGTGACGGCCTCTCATGCACTCTCGCTCCGAACCATGGCCTGAACCAGGGCCGGACGCGAGAGATCACCACCGCCGATCGCGTCCGTGAGGACACGGCGGTGCTCCGCCCAAGCCGGGCAGGCCTCCCGCTTTATCCTGAACAGGAACCTCCCGAAACAACCGTGTCCAGTTAGGACCTGCGTCAGGCGGAAGGTGAGGATGCCGTGGCGCCTCTCTAGCCACTCCTCAAAGAGAGGACGCTGGGTTGCGACAACCGCACTCTCCAGGTCGCCATGAGATCCCACCGGAGCTCTGTCCGCTGTGCCGTGATTTCTCGCGGCAGCGGAGTTTCACCCCCTCGCGCTCCCAAATGTGCGTGCTACTCTTACTGACACTGCTTTCAGTCCATAAACGTCACAATTGTTTTTTGCGGCTTGTTTCGTTTTTTCCCCATTCTCGTAATAAAACTTAAAAATGTATCGGACTCTTTGGCGGACAGAACAACAGTTGAAAAATAGCGGGAAATCGTTATTAGTTTTTTTTTTTTGTGTCATATTTATATTTAATGGTATCAAAACCAGCCAGCAAACTTTATACCTATAAAAACGAAGGAACTTTTTCCCTGACCTAAATGATAAACAGTAGCAGAGTCACCAAACTGCGACGTTGGTCTAGTGGTCGCAAGCGAAACTGCTGAGCGTGGCCAGTCTTAGGTTTGATTCCCTGGTTTAATATTAACAATAAACATGAAATTAATCAACATTTTTATAGATTATCTAAAGTTATGTTACAGCAAAAAAATACCTTGTGTTAAGTTAAAACTAAATGAAAGAAAATTTTAAACTTATATTAAAAGTACAAGCAACGTACTAAGCGCACTTGTTAACAAGCATAAGTAAAGATAATAATATAAAGTTATTGTCATAATAAGTTATTGGTATTCAAGGCGCCCGGTACCAAATGTTACACTAACGTGCCCTTTGAGTATTTATCCTGAACGTGCCAGGTGTGAAAACCATCAACATGGCCATCTACGACTATTTAAATAATGTTTATACGAATGTTGACAATAGAATACCTGTGTGCTCAATTTATTGTGATATGACGCAAGCCTTTGACTATGTGGACTATAATATTTTACTAAGGAAACTAGATGCCTTTTAGAGATAATGTCTCGAATTTAATAGAATCTTATTTAAAAAACAGGAAACAGTACGTTGAAGTGTATGAAATAGATTTTAAAACTAAATGTCAACGAGTCTACAAGTCTGATCTTCGAACATTCTCATATGGCGTACCCCAGGGCAGTGTTTTAGGACCTCCCCTATTTATAATCTATATTAACGATATGCCGAAAGTTACAAGTCACCCTATGTCACTATTTGCTGATGACAGCATTGTGACTATTAATAGCACGAACGTTCAAACATATAACGACGAAATTACTAAGACAATAACCTCCATAGTACAATGGTTAGATAATAATAATCTAAAATTAAATATTGAAAAGACAAAATTAACGATGTTTAGTCAACGTTCAAATACAAATATGAATATATACTATGAGTTTTTACAAATGCATAAAACAAGTACACACATCTAAATTCCTAGGTTTAATAATTGACAACAAATTAGACTGGAAAACACAGACGGAGGAGCTAACCAAACGAATTAGTAAGTCAGCCTATGCCCTATATAAACTTCCCTCAGTGATGAGTGTGGACGCTTTAGTCACATCATATCATGGCTTGCAGGGTTGAGTTCTGATATATGGTGTTATTTTTTGGGGGAATTCAATCAATAGGGAAATAATATTTAAAGCACAGAAAAAGTGTATCAGGACAATGTTTGGTCATAGCTACATGTAAGCCATTATTTATTAAATTTAAAATATTGACTCTTCCATCATTATATATTTTTGAGGTTGGTGTATTTGTTAAGACTAATCCAAAGTTATTTAAAAAAATGTCAGACATTAATAACCGAAGTCGGCTGGATAACACTAGCTTATGCGTTAGAAGGTCCCACACAGCATTAATGTGTAAAAGTGTATTTTGCATGGCGCCAGTCATATTTAACCACATACCTCGGAACGTGACCTTATTTAAGAAACGGCTAAAATCCTTACTGGTAAATAAAGCATATTACAATATTTCGGAATTTTTAACGGACAAAAATCTAGTAACGGAATGTTGACATGTTAATAAAATATGTATTTTTTCCTTGACTTGTATATTGCCATTAGTGGGTTTGGTTATTGACATGGTATTTATTTCAGTCTGTGACAGTGTATTGACATTTTTTTTTTCTTATTTTTTTTTTCTCTTTTTTTATTGATATAGATTTATATTGCTATTTATTTATTTATTTATTAATTTTAACTTTAATTAACACGGTTATACCAATTACATCAATTAAAGGCAGAGACACATACATAGGAAAGAATATAAAATTTAAAATTCTGGTGAAAACATAAAAACAATTATAAAACAATAAAAAAAAAAATAAAAAAAAAAAATACAATACTTTCATGAATCCCTCTCACAGTATTTCAGGCATGCCAATAAAATCTTCGTCCATTCATCCGCAAACAGATCGTTTGTTGGATTGGAATCCAAGAGATCATTAAGTGCGACCAGAGTGCGAGGCACTGGGGACTTAGCACGCGAAACGGTGCGACATGGAGGCACGGCAAACAACCTGTGGTTTCTGCCGCGGCAGTAATTGTCTGGGACAAAGAAACGAGCCAGCACAGCATGAAGGTCAGGTGCGTCAATAGTGCCACGGAGCATCTTGCAGGCTATGGTGAGCTGATCTCGTGCTCGCCTTACCTCTAATGAGTTATATCCCAGGCATCCCAATAGAAATTTAGTCGGATAGAGGTAAGGGTAATAACCGTGCTTACGCTTATATAAAAACCTAAGAAACGCTTTTTGCACCTTTTCCAATAAAAGCGCGTAGGTACTTTCGTGTGGATGCCACACACAGGAGCTGGTTCTAATTTACTACGTACAAGTGCATTAAAAATTGTTTTTATGGCATGTGTGGTACGAAAATCGCGGCAATTACGTAAGACAAAGCCCAACCTTTGGTAGGATTCTTTAGCTACCGTAGCAATATGGTCGTGGAAGGTGAGGTTTCGGTCAAATGTGACTCCCAGATCTTTCATAGCCGTAGTTTTCATAATGACATTGTTATTTAAATTATATTCAAAATTAACTGGGTGCCGCACTCGACCGAATGTCATAGCGAAGCATTTAGAGGAATTAAATTCCATCTTATTGTCTAGGCTCCACTTGTATATCGCATCTATGTCTTGCTGTAGTGCCAAACAGTCACGCTCGGAGTTTATTTCGAGGTACAACTTCAAGTCATCAGCATATAACAGACATCTTGCATTACGGAGAACTTGGGGAAGATCATTTACAATGATTAAAAATAATAAAGGTCCCAAAATTGAGCCCTGACTAACTCCGGAACGCGTGTGGTAAGGTCCTGATTCGTAGATACCGAGCCTAACGAACTGCTGGCGATCACGTAGATAATCTGCGAAGAAACGTAATAAAGACGGTGTGAAACCTATGTTACTAAGTTTCATCAGCAGCGTGTCGTTGTTAACTCTATCGAACGCCTTCCGAAAGTCGAAATAAAGTACGTCTACCTGACGCCCATGGTCTAGCTAGAGGAGATATAATCAACTAGTGTCAGGAGATTCGTATCAACCGACCTTTTACTTCTAAAACCGTGCTGCTCATTACATAAATATTTGTTAACTTGCTCGTATATGGCATTGTGAAGGACGTTCTCAAAGACCTTCGCCGGCGAAGATAAAATTGCGATAGGACGGTAATCTTCAACGGAACTTTTGTTTTGGGTTTTAGGAATAGGTGTTACTCTAGATACTTTCCACTGAGAGGGATATGTACCAGCCTGCAAAGCTAAATTAAAAATGTGACAAAGTGGATCACTGAAAATATATTTTAAGGATTTAATGATAGAAGGGGGAATGTTATCGGGACCAATAGAACTGTTTGGTTTCAGTTTATTTATGCCTTTTACAATGTCTATAGTGCACAAGGGGGGTACACTTATGTAATTGCTGTCACTGATAGAGTCAGCCGCACTAACACGCTATTTATTATTAACTAATTTGTATTATGAAATGTGTCATTTTTTATTACCTTAATGTTTGTACGCCCTCTGGCATAACACAGCGCACTTTCTTTTTTTTGTTATCTTTTTGTACCATTATTATTACCTATGTTAAACAAATGAATAAATGACTTTATGACTTATGAACATAAAGAATACCTACTCCGTTATCTAGAGTAACAAAATGTAAGTATCTGGGTCACTCGGTAACTCATGACCTGAATGATGACCTGGACATAGAAAGGGACCGCAGGGCGATGGCTGTCCGAGGTAATATGCTGATCCGCAGATTTGCACGTTGTATGACGCAAGTCAAAATAACCCTTTTCAGAGCATACTGCCAGTCTTTTTACACGTGCAGTCTGTGGGTCAAGTAAACGCTGAGGGCAGACAACGCCCTGCGTGTCCAGTATAACAATGTATTCAGGATGCTGTTGGGTCTACCACGCTTTTGTAGCGCTTCCGGGATGTTCACCGAGGCCAGGGCTGATGGTTTTCATGCCATTATACGGAAAAGGTGTGCTTCTATTCTCGGTAGAATACGTGCTGGCTCCCACAGCATCCTGACTTCATTGTGTGATAGGTGGGACAGCCCCATGCTGGCTCACTGGATACGGCTGCACACGTAGGTGTCA
Source organism: Tiliacea citrago (assembly GCA_963921375.1). NCBI lineage: Eukaryota > Metazoa > Arthropoda > Insecta > Lepidoptera > Noctuidae > Tiliacea > Tiliacea citrago. The sequence goes on along the minus strand of OY992790.1, from coordinate 26,496,290 downwards.
GTCGTTTCAATTTTGTATATAGAGTGTGGTTTTTACTAACATTAGGTTAAGACCTTTACTAACAACTTATGGATCTTATAATTTTTTTTATCAGAAAGGACGATTGACGATGATGCTAGCGTCAATCGTCCTTTCTGATAAAAAAAAATTGGCTTTATCGGTAGTGACCCAGAGTCAGGATCAGTCCCTGTTGGTATCAATAGCGTCGCCCCTTATTATATATTTTATTAAACACCCTGCCCACCTCTTTGGAGGCTAGACAGGCGTGGTGGTAAAAGCAAATGCTGCACTCTTAATTTAGACGTGTGTCTTATCACACATTGTTTTAGTCGGTTATAGTTATAAATAAAAGCATCATCAATAATCCAATAAACATTTATTTCGGCCACAAAAAAAGTACGGTCGGTCGGTATGCATTAGGATTTCCCAATGACGTCCCAGCCTTACTCCGAAGGAAGTTTTTTTTTAAGTTGAAGTTATAGTTGGGGTTAAGTGTATTACCCGACAGCGAGACAGCAAATACAGGGTTATGTTTTTCACTTGTATGTATCTCTTTGTATGTGGGATTCTTTATACCCTGGAAGCATCCTAACGGCTGGATGGATTTTGATAAATGAGGTATCTATTCAGTCTATCGATTCGTTTAGGTTGCGCGTTGGTTACAGACTAGGTTTTGTTTAAAAAAATCAAAATGGCGGATTTTAGAAGACAATAAAACTACTAACTACCTAAAGGCGAACGGCAGATTTCGTACCGCATATTTTTGTTGTTGTTTTGTTATAGAATTTATACCACTTATTAAGGCAACTAAGACATTTATTTTCATGTAAGTGTACTATTTTTAGAAGTTCGGATTAATGAATAATATCAATAAAAAGATTTTAATAATTAAACGTAATAAAATCGTAAACTAAACGCAGTTATGTTTTTTAAAGCTGTCATAAGTAAAATAACACTAATAACGAAATGATCGATTAATTATTTAGAAATAGAAATAACATTAAATATAATTAAACACTAATATATTATACCTAAGTATGCGTAATTGTTACATAAAATCATAATACTCGTAGTTAACAATATAATGATAGGAATGATTTTCGTCATCAATATTATTTTTGTTCATATGGCAACTATTTATTGACAGGTAAAGAAAATCTGTATTACTGTTATTGTCTTTCAGTTCAGTTCTTTGCTGTTGTTTTGGATTGTGGTTTGTGACTGCATCTGAGCAATTTAGCGAATTAACTTCATCATTATCAAACTGTTGGCAGTACGCAGCTGGACATAGATATATCCTAAAACACCCCTCACTGAGTAGGTACGATTCTCATCTCAATCTACCTATTTAATAGTAAGTAGAACACTACAAAGCTAGCGACAAGCAATCTAGAACATTTAATTTATCACCAAAACAATGTTTATGTACCTTTAACCCTACATTACTACTCATGTTGCGAGGTACAAAGTAACTACTCATACGCCCGAGAGGCGCATCATATTGACTAATGGTTTTATTCAAAACCTATAAGTATGGTTGATATATTTTGACTGTTTCTATAATTGTGTATATTAGTAAAAAGAGAAAAATAATATTTATATATTTTTACTATAAAATCTTTAATCAAATAAATCTTAGGAACAAATTTTAGGAACTAAGGAAATTAAACAGTCTTCTCATTAAAAAACAAAAAAAAAACACTTAAACTATACACTTCTTTTAAAAAATAGTAAATTATGAAGTAATTAACTAAAAAAAACTAACAAAGTAACAAAAAATTTTTTTGATGCATTCGATACATACACGCAAAACTTACATACAAACTACTCATACGCCTTTGGGGCGCCAAGGGTAGTAATATCAAAAAAACTAGCACACTTACCGTAACGCAACCACCGTCCTGCGACACGTAATGGCGATGACTGAGATGTCCTTGAACGTGAATGCCATACGCGCGAAGGATAAAAAGAGAGAGCAATATATCAAAAACGTGGGCGCCTCTGCGACGTAGAGTAGTAATCTAGGGTTAAGTAACAATCTACATTGGTACACTAGTACATAACCTTAAAAAATAAAACTCGTTATAACTTTTACGTCCCAACTTCTAAAAATCTAAGAATTTAAAAAGGGCATGTCTATCTTATTAACTACCAATTAAAACGAAAAATATCCCAAAACACGAAATTTTATTAGCGGTACGAAGTTCCCATACAAGCCTTTTTTTTTTTTTTTTGGGTGGGAAGTCATCAAATAACTTCTCCCGCTCTGGGCGGAGCGGGAGGGCGTGTCAGATTTTTACTGACTAAAACCCACCCGTGTTCCTTCCGTTGCCTGTGTGCCAGGGCCACGATATCCCTTTCGGACAAACTCGCAACCCTGGCAGGCATTGGTCCTGACGGACCCCGTCAGTTTGTGCTGACATCTCTTTGAGGCGCGCGTGGAACACAACGCGCCGTCGACCCGGGCCTGGTCCTTATCGGATGGCGAGCTACCCATCGCTCACCGTCCGCAGGCCCGCGCCTACGGTGGCCGGAAATCGGCTTGCGACTCCCGACGCCCGGGGCGTCTCCTGCGGCGACTAGGGGCATGAGGGCGCGAACCTTGTCTCACCCTCACGCGTTCCGCCTCCTCCTTCGCTAGCATAACTGCTTCGCAGAAGGAGGTGACGGCCTCCCATGCACTCTCGCTCCGAACCATGGCCTGAACCAGGCCCGGACGCGAGAGATCGCCGCCGCCGATCGCCTCCGTGAGGACACGGCGGTGCTCCGCCCAAGCTGGGCAGACCTCCACCGTATGCTCCACCGTGTCCTCCGGGCGATCCACACAGTGGTGACACCCGGGCGTTTCCTCCCGCTTAATCCTAAACAGGAACCTCCCGAAACATCCATGTCCGGTGAGGACCTGCGTCAGGCGGAAGGTAAGGACGCCGTGGCGCCTCTCCAGCCACTCCTCAAAGAGGGGACTTATCGCCACAATTGTGGCGTGCCCAGCGCTGGGTTGCGACAATCGCACTCTCCATGTCGCCATGAGATCCCTCCGGAGCTCCGTCCGCTGTGCCGCAATTTCTTGCGGCAGCGGAGTTATGCCCCGGAGTTTCGCCTCTTCGCGCCACACCCAAATGTGCGCGAGGACTTTCGCCTCCAGATCCCATGGCGGCAATCCGGCAAGGAGGCTCGCCGCCTCACGGGAGACCGTGCGGTATCCCCGTACCATCCTGATGGCCATGACCCTTTGGGACGCGTTCAACCGCTGCGCTGGTCGCAGCCTCAGAGAACGCGCCCACACCGGTGCCCCGTAAAGGGCCATGGACCGCACGATCCCCGCGTAGAGCCTCTGGCAGGAGGCGTTTGGACCCCCTAGATTGGGCAGGAGCCGCTTCAAAGCAGCCCCGGCCCGCTCCAGTCTGGGAGCCAAACGTCGAAAATGCTCCACGAAGTTCCACCGGCTGTCGAGGACGAGTCCCAAATACTTCATCGTCGACTCGACGCCGATGTGAACTCCTCCCGCCGTTATCTGGGAACCCGACAGTGGCGCGTTCCGAGGACCATAAAAACACATGGCCTCGGACTTGTGCAATGCCACCTCGAGTCCCAATTGCCGGATCCTATCGACGATTGTCGCAACCCCACGTGCCGCCAGTTCGGCCGCCGCCTGATGCGAACTCCCTTGTGCCAGGACTAGCGTGTCGTCAGCGTAGCAGACTACGCTGACGCCACTAGGGAGGTCGGCACGCAGCACCCAGTCGTACCCGATGTCCCACAGATGCGGCCCCAGGACCGATCCCTGTGGGACACCGCACGACATCTCTCGCCGGTTCCACTCTCCTTGGTGACCGGGGTAGATGACGGCCCTGTCCGTCAAATAAGCCTCGACCACGCGACCGAGGTAGGTCGGCATCCGGTGATACCGAAGTGCCTCCCCAATGCAACTCCAGGGTATTAAAGGCATTGGCGATGTCAAGAGACACCGCCAAGACGACCCCACCCCGGGCAACAGCATCCCCCGTCGTGAGGGCTCAAACGCGCTCCCATACAAGCCTGCCGTTCACCTTTTTTGTCAAAAGAGCTTGTGGAGATAATTTCAAAGTAAAAGGTTGAAAAAAAAAAAAAAAAAAAAAAAAAAAGGCTGTTTTTAACTTTTTAGTTGCAGTCGGGTGTTTTGATTATTTTTTAGAAAGAAGTACCAAACATTATCACCATTTTACTCCCCTAATCCTTATTTATTTGTGGCATGCATGCCTTTGTGGTTCATTCTTCATGCTCTGTTAGCCGTCATCTTAGCATTCTAGCGTCGCCTCAATTCTTGCCATGTCATGTATCACATAAAGACTAACGCCAGTGTCACCTTATTAAAGCCCATATTTACGGCGTGGGAATAGGCCCAAGTTGCCATATGAATGTGTTGTGACCTCCAAGGTTTTGATTGCGTTGACCATGAAACCTTCCTCTTAAAACTTGAGCTTTACGGACTTGGAAAAGTTGCGCTCAAGTTAGTAAAATCTTGTTTAAAATTATAGAATTGTCTATAATTTAAACAAGATTTATTTGAACTTGCTATTGAGCAAGTTCAAATAAATGGAGTCAATTCACTCGGTTTAAAAGTAAAGATGGGTGTACTACGAGGCTCGATACTGGATTCTTTCTTCTTTTTGAATTTGATTATTTATTTTCATTTTTGATTTGATATATGGTGTTATTTGCTGATGAAACTTACCTATTTTTTTAAATTAAGCCAGGCCATGCTCATAGGTAGCAGATTCATTCGCAATGTGGCTGCAGTTACATCTCTGCCTTTATATCTCGATGGTGTTCGTATTGACTATAACGAAACCGACAAAGATCTGGGTGTCATTATTGACCAATCTTTCGTGGCGAAATTGCGTGGCCTCATTTCATTCGCTGAAAGCTTTCAAAGTCTCCTGCCCTTGAACACTAAAATTTATTTGGCATAAACATTTATTCAGACGATTATAGATTATGCCGATGCTTGCTACTGTTATGATGTTGCTTGTTAAATGATAGACATTTAGACTGATTATTAATTTATACTTAATTAAATAGAACATGAGCCAGACGGAACCTCTTGACTCGAGAGTGTGACATATTGGAAGGGACGCTAGAGCTGTCACCGACCTCATACAGATAACCAATAGTAATTGGGTTGTACTAACATCTCCCCTTTTGTGTAATGGATATTATAATAGTAATAACTGGATGCTACTGAGGAGCTACTAAACAAGCTTGAGCGCTTGCAGAATTTGTGCATTCGCTTTGTTTTCGGTATTCGAAAGTATGACCATGTTTCTCACCTTCGCAATGAACTCAAGTGGCTCCCAATCCACCTTTGCAGGAATACTCGGATTCTACCAAATGACAAAAGTAGTAATTGTGAGATAGTATTGTATCAAGAGAAACTAGAGTTCGTCGATAAAACTGTTTTCCTGGAAATCACGCTCGACTCAAGGCTTCAATGGTGTCCTCATTTAACATTCTTTGCAGGACGGCTAAGTTCAGCAGCATATGCTGTGAGAAAAATCTGTCAATTTACTGATTGATTTTATGAGTTAACTAAAATAGACTAGCATCACAGTATCTACATACCGCAAGGCTATCTATTTTATTTAATTTCATAGTATTATGTCGTACGGTAGTTTTTTGCTTTGCTTTATCTTTTATCGTTCTGCGTCGTTCTCACGTGTATAATTTCAACATGAATGATTTTACCAATATTTTGATTAAGAGTGTCGGTGGAGTTTCTTGACATTTTTTCTCCATAGTACTACTACTACCTACTACGCTTTGGAATGGGCAACTAGCTTCATCTTTCTGACTTACCGACCCCTTGACAATTCAAAAGTGCCTATACTGCTGATGCACAAAAAGCAATAAAAATGAACGAAGACAGAAAAAAAAAAATGGGAAAATAACAATCCCCCACTATTCGCAACTCGGCCATCACAGACTTATTTCTCTTAATTATAATAATCAATATTTTTATATTTAAAAAATAATATTTTTTTAATACGCTGGTAATATCGTGACACACAGATACAAGAGCTAACTCAAACTCGAAGCATTTATTTCAATTGAACCAATAACAGGCACTTTTGAATTGTCAAGGCTGTTAAAAAGAAGTTCTGAATTACCGATACAAGTAGTTGTTCCGGGTCTGGCTGTTATGGTATGTGAGTTTAAATGTTTGTAAACGTACCCACGATACAGGAGAAATTCCTAGTGTGGGGCAACGTTTTTTTAAAAAACAAACAAGTATGGAGTGTTTAGAAAAGGTAACACTGGAAACAGCAGATGGTCCTACCACTTACCAAGTTCATCTTCCATCAACAATGTCAGCAGCCATAGCTACTTCGGTGCTGCCACCGACGATTTCGTGGAAGTGGCGAAGTTTTGGGCCAAGCAAAATACACTGTCGTGCCATCAACACGACGAAGAAGAAGATCAACAATAACCCTAAAAAATTCTGCCACATTCGCAAGCCCGACTTGGCACTAGTACTATTGCTTTTTTCCTACGTTGGGCAGCCCACAGTCTAGATTTCTGGATAATGGAAATAGGGTCTACGTGACTGTTATAATAATAGTTTGTTTCTTGTATAGCATACCTAATAATACGTCGCATTCGCAGCACTATCCTGAGATAGGAGCCTTTTTGGCTTCGATTTTTCTTTTTAAGTGCCAGCACAAACTGTGCGTCCTGTCACAGCCGCAGAGTTGTTGTGCATCTGCGTCTAGTCGTAGAGCTATCGTATGCAACTAGTCGTTACGATAGACGTCGTGAGAAAGCGATCATTTTCTTTGAGTATTTGAGAGATACGGTCGTGTTGTTTATCTTGTGAGTGAATATGTGTAGGAGTAATAGTGTTTATCATGTGAAGGCGTAGGCGCAGAGTACGACAAATTCATCGCCTGTCCAATCACAATTAACCTTTCGCCAAGAACGTGAGCAGTGTTTCCTGTTTTGTACCTTCCGTAACGCTCACAGCAAGACAAACGCTGACCTGTAGCATGCGACTTTCATCAAGTGTGTGCGAGCACCATGCGCCTAGTCGCTGCAACAAATAGCGAGAGTTGCCGGTGTTGTCGCAGTCATATATCGCTTGTGCGCCATGCCTAATAGTTTTTAATTGTTGTTCTTAGTTTTGTAGCCGTAGTTATGAATGGCATAACCGAAACCCTCATAATTTCGTCATTACGTCTGTCCGTCCGTCCGAATAACACGCACTACACGTGCACCGCCAAACATATTATGAAAAAAAAATATTAGGGGTGGCACTCCCCATACTCGTACATGTAACCGAGGGATGAAAAGTAAAAATTAAATACAGAGATAATAAAAAAGATTTAAAAAGGGATCTGCCACTATATCTCAAACGGAGAATTATGGAGATGTGTATTCTCCCTACACTCACATATTATGATAAATGATTTTTATGTCTGTAAGTAGGTTTATACAAACACTTTTACACGTCAATCATATTTTAGAAACTAGATATGGTACTCAAACCTCGTCTTTGGCACTTCAGCAGAGGTCCAAGATTCGAATTTCGGACCACTTATGGAACACAGCACTGACGGTGGGACTGAGCCGGACATGTTTACCGCATGTCAGATGAGAACTGAACTAAATGAACCACAGAGTGAGTTCCATTAAACGCACGACGACATCGCGGCAGGCCAAGGCAAAGATGACGAGAAGGACTGGCAAGGACTAGCAAAAGACAGAATTGTGTGGAAAACGGAGAGGGCGGCCCTTGCCCAGCAGTGGAGCAATATAGGCTAGTTAGATTAGATGATGTGACTTTGCTATAATAAAATGTCAATAGTTTGTGAGATATGGGACGTTTTTGGTTACAACCAAATTAATATCTTTGTTTTCATGGCCTTTTTCGAGTAGATAATAATACCTTGAAATACGAACTTATTTTTGCGGTCGGCAAAACCAAAACTGTGCATGCGTAAATAGATGACGGAACCGTTCTCTTTGCGTGGCCCGACACGTACTAGGTCTGTTTTTTTTCTTTTTGGTTGTTTTAAATTGCTATTTTTGTGTTTGGATTTTTTTGTTATCGATCCAAACAGATTTAGTTTTATTTCTTTAATTTTGCTACTGTTAGTAGTGGCACTGTACTCGATACTCAAGATAAATCGATTCAAGTTAAATGTCAAAACGGGGCTATTATTTTTTGACAAGTATAGGAGCTTGATAATATATTATGTATTTAGTGATTGTGATTAAAAAAAATAATTAGTGTTAAGTGTCTTAACGTCTGTCCACTGTGGTTTATTGGATAGCTTCCCTTTACCATTACATACAAAGCCGGATAAAATAGAATGCAGGCCTTATACAGCTAGTAATTGCAACAAGTTTAAAAATAATATGGCTCATAGAATTACACCATCTATAGTAGAACACGAGAATCCTAATGAAATCTATAGTCCTTTTTGATGTGCAAAAAGAGTACCAATCTACTTTCAAGACGAAGCCAACAGAGATACCATTAATGGTTTTGCCATTACCATTAATGGTATCTCCGTTGGCTTTGACCAATGGGCTACTCCAGGTAATTATAAAAGTAGAGCGAGAATATACGACTTATTATTATTATTCATTTATTTCAGATTTTAATACATCCATAAAACTTGTTAGTAACACAGAAATGCTTATAAGAAACTAATGTTAGTAATGACAAGACAAGACACTTTAAAAACAAAACAAAAATACAAACAACACTCACGGAAACTCCGATACCCATGCGCATGTTTACTTGACTGCGTGCAGTCGTATCCAGCGCGCGAGCATCGGAGAATCCCACCTGCCCGACAATACACACAGGATGTTGTTGTTACTAGCACTAGCTTATATGGATTGAAAAAAAACCGGCCAAGTGCGAGTCGGACTCGCGCACGAAGGGTTCCGTACCATTATCTATAAAAAACGGCAAAAAAATCAAGTTTGTTGTATGGGAGCCCCTCTTAAATATTTGTTTTATTTTAATTTAATTATTGATTTTTAAAGTGAATATATCTAAATATTCTGTGAATATTTCAAGTGTCTACCTGTTACCGTTATCAATATCGAGCAAAAACGAGCAAAAAAATCACTTTTGTTGTATGGGAGCCCCCTTAAATATTTATGTTATTCTGGTTTTTAGTATTTGTTGCTATAGCGGCAACAGAAATAGATCATCTGTGAAAATTTCAACTGTCTAGCTATCACGGATCATGAGATACAGCCTGGTGACAGACGGACAGACAGACAGACGGCGGAGCCTTAGTAATAGGGTTCCCGTTTTACCCTTTGGGTACGGAACCCTAAAAAATTGACACTCCTTTCCTAGAGTACGTCAAAAATTATTCAAAATTATTTAAATATATTTGTGTTTTAGCAAAGTTAAAATGAATAAGTGATACAACTAAAAATTCGAATAGTAAAGTAATAAGAACGCCGCACTGTGGGACGGCGCCATGCAACCGGTCGCACTGTGGGACGGCGCCATGCAACCGGTCGCACGCGAGGGCCTTTTTGTTTGTAACTTAAAAACTAGATGCATGATGTAAACGAAAATTTGTGTAATTATACCTATATTACGTATCCATATTATTTAATATATAAAAAACTTTTGTGTCATTTCAATTTATTTCCAAGTCTGTTATATCACTCACAAACGTAATAGGAACATTGTCTTCATCGGAGATAAGGCTAAATTAAAAAATAAAAACATGCGGGGCAGTCTTTGGGGACTGCCAATAGAAGTGAAAACTAGCGTTCGGTGACAATGACTCGAGTTCCATGATTTTTGTTCCGCCAAAAAGTACACTTAGATACGCAGTAACCACTATAATTATGGTTACTGCGTATCTAAGTGTACTTTTTGGAAAGCGTTCGGTGATGATGACGCGAGTTCCATGATTTTGTTCACCCAACATGTGCTCAACGCGCCTAAAGAAGTTTTAATTTAAAAACACATCTTTTTAGTAAAAGAAGTGAAAGACATAAATATGGTACTAGAAATAGGGACCTATTAGCTCAGCCAGGTTTCAGACTGGCTAAAGTAGACTCATCTTTCACGGGGTACTGTTTAAAATGTTACAATAAAATTCCTCCCCAGATACTTCAACTGAATGATACATAATTAAAATCTTGTATAAAACGCACAAAATGCAGCCAAGCATTTATTATAAGTAGCGGGATTACATCGCTGATAGATTTCTATGCTTGGCTCAATGCTGGTCCTGCTCCACAACCTCAACTAATTGATTAACATTTGAAAATACTGTTGGAGCTGCTGAAGATTGTAAGACTATCTTTGCATTGTATAAACTCAATCTCGTTTGTATTATATAATTGCATAGCACAGGTGAGAGTACTATGTACAATACAGCTACCATTTACCGGGTAATATGTCTTTCATTGAGTTGAATATGACCTGGCAGCTGAGAGTATGTCATGCTCACTCAGATGTCTCGCTGATGGTGGCGTGTGTGTTGGATCATTTAGCTCCCTTCAAAATGGTTGAGCTGAATGGTGCTGATCCTTGGGTCATGTCCGTGAACGGGGGCTGTCAGTAGGGACTTTTGGTTTGTTTATATTTGCTGTACTATGGACGTTTTTTTGTTATCTCATCGATGTAACAATTTTGTTGTAACATTATAATTTAAAAGAGTTAGATTTTTTTGCCCGTTCTTCTCCATAAGTACCTACTACGCTTTAGAATGGGCAACTAGCTTCATATTTCTGACCGAATCCTTGACAGTTCAAAAGTGCCTGTAAATGGTTTAATTGAAATAAATGCTTTGAGTTTGAGCATTTACAAATACTCGTATTACATTGATCTGAATGATGAGTTCAGTGAAAATGGATTGTCTAACTACAAGCAATATTATGTTCAAGTCGGTTCTACATCATCTTCGGAATAAATAGAATTAAAAATGTTTATCTACTAAGCATGAAATAAATAATAAACGAAGATAATAATGTTCATTTAATTTATTTTAATTTTTATTTATTTATTTCTAATGTTCTACTTTTTACAGATGAGCAGCATTGCAAAACTTTGTGTGTAATATAGCTACTAAAATATATTTTCAGCTTTATTTTCAAGAGATCTCCGAAACTGATAATGTAAGCGGGGTAAGATAGTGTAAGCGGGATGCCCTTTATGGCTGGAGGCTTTTATTAGGCATTAAGTTCTGTTTACGTTTTTAGTTTTTTATTTCTGTTTGAGTATTTTCAATGTTTTTTTTTTTGTGTTCTAGCTGACATAATAATGCCAAAAAAATAAATTTAATTGTATCAAGTTTTTTTAACTGTCTCGTTCTACTGGGGAGTTTTATTGCGCCACTTCTTCTTCCCAGCTAAAGCACTAGGAAATGGTAAAAGGCGGGCGTTTTGGGGGACATTTTGTCATCATTTTACGTTCAAAAAGTGCTGATTCTCAGTTTTTGATTGATTAATTTGTTATCACATCATTTTCCAGGAGCAGATGAGTCCTGAAGTGGAGATCGCGTATCGGCACGAGTTGTGTGGGATGCCGCCCAGCTAGTTGGACCGACGACCTTATGAATGTGGCTGGGTCAGACTATGTGCGGAAGGTGGTGGACAGTGATAAGCTGAGTTGATTGATTGTAATTACAAACGATATCTACGTATCTCATGTTTCGTCTTCCCTTTGTGGTCGTTTTTTGTGCGATTCCTTTTGTTAATTTTGCGGTAACTATATCGCATTTTATTAGTAAGTCGAGCGTAATGGGTTTTTCTGTACAATGTTGTTTCAAAGTGACATTTCAAGTAAATAAGTTATCGCAAATTTTCATTCGTTTTGCTTTGCGTAAATAAATAAATAAGATGCTTGATATTTTTTTATGTAGGTATGTCTACCCTTTACTATAGAAGTTCTACCTAAATATATATTTATTGTTATAGCTTAGTTATTTTAATAATGAAAAGGTAAGTGCTTAATACGTATATGTTCCTACGGTGACTTATTTCGTAACAAGTTACATTTTGTGACATAATTAGAATTTGATTTTTAATAATTATTGTTTTAATGGACATGAATATAAGCATTTGTCGCAGGTTGTTTACTACATTTCAATATTAAATGATAATCCAATTTTTAATTAATTAATTATTAATGCCATAATGAATGGCAGTGAAATGAAATACCTACCTACCAGCTAAAATAATTGTTATAAGGATATATTATCTACTGATGTTATTTATTAGTCATAAATGACATTCAAAGAACGGAATTCTGGACCTTGTCTAAAACCTGACTTTTTTTTTTCGTTTTTAGCTATTTTTATATAGTTTTGTATCACTTATTTTTCAATTGATTTGTAAACCTCACCACATTTACTATGCTTATACAGTGTGAGTCTTGATAATGTGCACATATCGAAATTAAGGAAACTTAGCTTAATTTTATAGACTGATTTGTTTTTTTTTTATCAAAAAAAAAATAATTACAAGTAAAGAGCTGCTAAAGTAAAGTACGTAGCCGAGTGCAAGGCCTTTCTTTAACAGTTGATAGAAAACGTTGTGATTGACTTTTAAACATGGTATTTTTACTTTTAGAAAGCCGTTATGATGGAGAATAATTTAAAGTAAGAAAAAAGTGTAGGTAGATAATCGTGGTTTTTATTGAGATATTTTCAATTATTATAAAAATTATAAAATGAACCTAATTCTCAATTAAGAGTGACTTTTTACTTTAGTTTTCATTATATGAAGACCTATTACTTACAGTCATTACTGAGTTTGTTTCATCGTGATAGATCGTTAATTTAAAAGTTATACCGATACTATAACTTAACGTAGCGAACAAGAATTTAAAAAATGCTATAAAAATAGAACTGTTTTTTTTACATATACTTTTGATACTAACAAACAACTAGAGTATTCGTATGAAATGTTTTCAAAGTTAACTGGCAAAGTAAATAATACAGCCATAAAAAATGTCTTCATAAACTTGAAAAACTATCTGGAGCTATTTAAACCTTCAGATCATGAATATACCTGTAGATACAATAATTGTTATATGACGCATACTTATGACGATAGTGCAAAATGCCGCGTGAAACCAGGTACTATTCCATCCGGGTGTCACCACTGTGTGGATCGCCCGGAGGACACGGTGGAGCATACGGTGGAGGTCTGCCCTGCTTGGGCGGAGCACCGCCGTGTCCTCACGGCAGCGATCGGCGGCGGCGATCTCTCGCGTCCGGCCCTGGTTCAGGCCATGGTTCGGAGCGAGAGTGCATGGGAGGCCGTCACCTCCTTCTGCGAAACAGTGATGCTTGCGAAGGAGGAGGCGGAACGCGTGAGGGTAAGGCAAAGTCAACGCCCTCGCGCCCTTAGTCGCCGCAGGAGACGCCCCGGGCGTCGGGAATCGCAGGCCGATTCCCGGCCACCGTAGGCGCGGGCTTGCGGACGGTGAGCGATGGGTAGCTCACCGTCCGATAAGGACCAAGCCCGGGTCGACGGCGCGTTGTGTTCCACGCGCGCCTCAAAGAGACGTCAGCACCAATTGACGGGGTCCGAAAGGGCCAATGCCTGCCAGGGTTACGAGCCTGTCCGAAAGGGATATCGTGGCCCTGGCACACAGGCATCTGAAGGAACACGGTGGGTTTTAGTCAGTAAAAGTCTGACACTCCCTCCCGCTCCACCCAGAGCGGGAGAAGTTATTTGATAATTTCCCACCCAAAAAAAAAAAAAAAAAAGGTACTATTCCATATTACTTCAGCAAAATGAATACAGACCAACTTTCATCTAAAGTTGTGTCTAATGTTAGCAGAGGTTTTAACGACACTGATATTTTTCGTGGATAATAAATTAAATACAGTTTGTAGGAGTACTTTGATGCATAAAACCAGCTGTTTAAGGATTTTTCATCAAAATGTATGTGGGATAAGTAATAAAACAACTGAGTTAGAATTATACATTGCAACCACGGGTTTTCAGTTAGATTACTTGTGTATAACAGAACATTTCTTAAATCAACAATCTGCTCATGTATTTAATTTTCCGAATTATAATTTAGTGTCATACAACACAAGGACAAACAAAAAAAGGGGAGGGAGTCTTATTTTAGCACATTCAAATACAGAAAGTGAAAATATTGATTTTGTAAAAAAAATGTATAGATCTGATAGTTTTGAAATATGTGGGGTTGTAGATCTTGAAACAGGGTTATATCTTTTTTGTTGCTACAGAAGTCCATATGATAAAAACTGTGAAAGTTTTATGTCTAGTTTAGAAAAGTTATTGGAACATTTTATTAACAAGAAGTGCCTTATTTGTGGTGACCTTAAAATTGACGTACTTGTTGACAGTAAGAAACACACTGAATTTTTAAGCATATTGACATGTTATAATTTTCGATACCTTTTAAACACTCCGACTTTTATACGGAACAACGCATATTCGTGTTTAGATAACATAATTACGAATCTCGCTGATGGTGAAATAGATGACTTTTCTGTTGATCACAATGGCTTGGCAGATGGTCATGGTGGACTTTTCTGCAATTTAGCTCTTGAAAAAAATAAAAAGTAAATCTAAAAACTCGAATCAAAATGTAATAATAAAAAAAAGAATATTTAATGATAAAAATGATATTGCTTTCAGGAAAAGCATAAGTAATAAAAATTGGGTGAATATGGGAATTAATAGTTTTCTAAGCTGTCTTACAAAATCATTCCAAGATTGTTACAGAAATAAATCCATTAGAATAAAGCCTTTTAAAAATACCTCACTACAATGGATTACTAAAGGGGTTCAAGTTTCAAGTAGAATGAAGAGAGTACTATGCTCAGGTACAGTAAATAATGCAAGCCTAAAAAAGTATAAAACCAACTATGTTCGAGTTTATAGAAGAGTTATTCAGCAACTCAAGAAAAATGCTATAATAAATAATTTAAATACGGCTACAAATATAATTAAACGGACGTGGAAACTTGTTAATGAATGTACTAAAAAATCAAATAACAGGCAATGTAGAAACTTAATCCTAAAAGTGAACAACAAAATGATAACTGATCCCCAGCAGGTCGCAAATCACTTCGTTGACAGTTTTGTGTTCAAATCGTCTCTCGCTAGCAAGGAAAAAGAAAGGGCGATGAGGTTTCTAATAGAGAGTACAAAAAGGGTAGAAAGTGATTTAACCTTTTGTACAACTATACCATCTGAAATTGCAAAGATTATTAGCAAAATGGCCAATAAGAAATCTTGTGGTTTTGATGATTTACCAATATCGATCTTGAAGGAGAATAAAGACTCTTTGGCAGTCCCACTTTCTGATTTTTTTAATAAATGCTTCGAAGAGTGTGTCTTTCCAGACCAATTCAAATTGGCTAAAGTAGTTCCTATATTTAAAAAAGGAATTAAGTCTAATCCGAAAAATTACCGACCTATATCCCTTTTGCCAACCATATCAAAAGTATTTGAGAAAATAATTAAAACTAGACTAATGGTACATTTAAATGCAAATAAAATTATTAATTTAAGACAATTTGGGTATCAGAAAGGTGTCGGTTGCTCAGATGCAATAAATACTCTTATAAATGACATAATTAATAAATTAAATGACAAAATGAAAGTGGCAGGGCTATTCATCGACCTTAGCTCTGCTTTTGATACGATTGATTATGAATTATTATTGACTAAACTTGAATATTATGGCATCAGAGGCAAATCCTTACATCTTTTAAGATCCTATTTACAAAATAGACAAATGTTTGTCGAAATAAAAAACATCGATGATAGTAATCATGAAGTCATATACACCTCTAAAATTACAAACATAAAACGTGGTGTGCCCCAAGGCTCTATTCTGGGACCCATATTATTTATTATTTTTACAAATGACTTGCTTAACTTTATGCATTATGTTCAACCAGATGTAAAACTTGTTGTATTTGCAGATGATAAAAATATAATAGTTGGTGCGAATGATTTAAAAGAATTGACCAAAAATGTTAACAAAAGCCTACAAAACCTCTGCGAGTGGTTTACAGCCAATAACCTTTTGCTAAATACAAGTAAAACGAACATCATTTTATTTAAAACTACAACTCGCCATAATGACAGTTTGGATGTAAAAATCAAAGAAGACAAGATAGAATTAGTGGACAAAGTTAAATTTTTAGGCATTACCATAGATGTGTATTTAAATTGGAAACAGGAGTTAGCTGCTATTGACTCTTCAATATCATCAGCATGTTATGCTCTCAGGAGCCTTAGAGATATGTTAGATATAAAGCAACTCAAGGCTATATATTACGCGCTGGTAGAATCTAGACTAAGATACAGCATAATGCTTTGGGGAAACAGCTACAGTTATAACTGTGAGAAAGCGTTTATTTTGCAGAAACGAGCCATACGAACTATAGTCAGGATCTCACAAAGAGACTCATGTAGAGAGCACTTTAAAGAATTGGACTTTTTAACAGTACCTAGTTTGTATATATTGGTAATCTTGAATCACTTGGCTAAGAATATTCACGAGTATGAATCTCAAGAAGAGCGTAAGATAAGAGAAAACACAAGAAGGAAAGAATTTAAACACAAGATGGCACCGAAATTTAACATAGCTAAGCATTGTTCCAGATACCAAGCAGTAGAGTTATTTAATAGGTTACCAACTGATTTAAAATTATTAATTTATAGCTCGCACTCATTTAAAACTAAATTAAAAGCCTTCTTGTTGGAAAAATGTTTTTACTCGGTATCGGAATTTATTAATGATAAAAGTAGTCACTTAAAATAATAGCAGTGAACAGATTTAATGATTCTAAATTATATAAATTACTAAAACCTTAGCGAAATTATTTCTTAATTTTTGACATCGAATTTGACACAGGTACCTGCTAATAATTGGACATTGAATTTGACATTATACTTGCTTTATATTTGACATTGTAATTGACATTTTACCTGATTATAATAAATTAGACTTTTTAACTGACACTGTACCTGCTACGAACCAGATATTGTATTTATTTGTGTCTTTGTATTATTTTGCTGACATTGTATTAATTTGCTTAATGTAGTTGTTTCTGCATGTGTTATTTCTCTTTTTAATATGTAATGTTCAACACAATGTAAATTGTTTATGAATAAATGAATGATGATGATGATTTAGATTTTTTTAGTAAGATTTTTTTAAATATTTTTTCCGTCGATAAAATTAAGGTAAGTTTCCTTAATTTCGTTATGTGCACAATATCAAGACTCACACTGTATATTTATTTATTGGTCTATCTACAATCGTTACACTGATCAACCAATTAACACAAGCCAACACACAAGCCAACTGCACAATATTAAGAATAGACTCAGCATTTATCATTACAATAACACTTAAAGAACAAGTTTTTTTTTTCAAATTCTTGTTTACTAAAATATGGAAAGATAAAAAATATCGGGAAAACAAAACTTATCAATTAAAATATGAATTACGAATTTTTACCATTAGCACCTTACGTTGTAAAGATAAGTAAAGATTTTTTTTATTGTTAAGATCCATCCTTCAAAAACAAAATAGTAAAACATTAATTATGTAAACAAAATATTTATTTTTAACTTTCATAAATTATGTACACAATGCGGTTGTACTCGTAAGTCTTTGTGGTTCATATTTATTATTGTAGGTATATGTCAAGAGGGTATTGTACTGTCTGAAGGCAAGAAGAATGCTGCGCCGGCGCCACCTGGAAATTGTGGAAACAAAAACATGTTATGACTGAAAATAACGTAAGTAATATTCTGCCTCAGCTGCTTCGCTACCGGTGTATTCTGTAAAACCTGCACTACACTAATCGCGAAGATGTTGCGATAATCTACTGGTTGAAATTGACTGAAGTTCGAAGTACGTGACTAGAAGTCGACCGCGGCGAGCGGGGTTGCACGAAGCGAACCAAAGTGCCCTTCTACAGTCTCGTATTCACTTAATTTCAATCAACTTCGCGAGTAGTTTTAGTACAGGGGGTCTACTCCGAACATAATATCCGAAGTATCGTCGTTTCTTTACTACGGCTAACTATCACTGGCTACGGCGAAAAAATAAGAAAAAAAAGACGGTCGAAGAGATAACCTGTACGGTGAAACCATACACTACCGACGACTAAGCATTTTTACGTAACTCATTAATAAATATTAATTGAGCAATTAGTACATGACTAGCGGTCATCGCGTGTGCTCCCTCGCTCCTTTATATTATAACCTTTGGTCCGTTGAATACATTTATTTTTACCTTAAACGCAGCAGTATCATTGACTATCTTCCAATCTTCTACATGGTCCTTCGAGCCGGATTATCCTCAGACTTAACATATCGCCAGCAGCTTGGTTTCATTACTGTTGTTATGATTTTTGTCCTATTTGCAACAAAGGGTTTCCATCGGCTAGATTCACCTTGAAGCCACCCTAGGACTACCATGGAATCTGTCCATCCGTAAATCCTAATATCTAACTCACTATAACAACTAATAACTTTGTTCATTAACTTCGCTAGTAAATACGCACCGCTTAATTCTAATCTCGGCAAAGATATGCTTTTAGAAACCGGTACTAATCTAGCCTTAGCAACAACTAGTACGACCGATGTCTCATTTTCTTCCCGTAGTCGTGCGTAAATTACTGCTGCATAGGCTTTAGTCGATGCGTCACAATAACCATGTAGTTCTATGACGTCATTAGGTTGATACCCTATCCAGCGCGGTATTTTGCATTGATTTAAGTGTTCCATGTCCTCTTTAATCGCTACCCATTCTTCTTTGATGTTTACCGGAACTTCTTCATCCCAATGCATTTTATTTAACCATAGCTTTTGGAATATCAGTTTCATCTTTGTTGTGAGTGGTGCCAACCATCCCAACGGGTCGAATACTTTTGATATTTCCGATAAAAGTAGTCGTTTCGTTACTTTTGCATTTGGATTCGCTATGGTGTATTTGAAAGTAAACATGTCATCACAAGAATTCCAGCGAAGACCTAATGTTTTTGATGTACTTTCAGATTAAAAATTAAAAATTATTTCGCCATTACTGCTGCTGCTTTTTTCTATATTTTTAAGGAGTTCTGACTGATTTGCTGACCATTTTCTTAGTGTAAAACCTCCTGTTTTCAATAATCTATTGAGATCATCGATAAGCTGCTTTCCTTTTTGATGGAGTGTGAGCCATGGACCAGGTCATCCATATAAAATGACTCTTCTAGTACCTTCGCAGCTTCCGGAAAGTTTCTTCGTTCATCCGAGGCTAGACGTTTCAGAGTCATCATTGCTAGGAAAGGTGCTGATTTTGTTCCATATGTGACCGTGGTAAGGTTGAACGTTTGCACAGGTTGATTTGATGCATACCTCCATACGATTTGCTTTGCTCAACCGGCCTTTAACTCGTAAAATCCCCTCGTTATCAATAAAAGGATTAAGCTTTAATAGATTACTTCTGCTACTTAATTTACTATGTTTCCGTAATGACATTATTTCCGCTGCAAATTCAGTTCGTTGTATGTATTTTATAATGAGTAATTTTGATTTTCTCAATTCATTCAAGGTAAGGAATTCGGGTAAGCTATTATGTAGAAGATTGGAAGATAGTCAATGATACTGCTGCGTTTAAGGTAAAAATAAATGTATTCAACGGACCAAAGGTTATAATATAAAGGAGCGAGGGAGCACACGCGATGACCGCTAGTCATGTACTAATTGCTCAATTAATATTTATTAATGAGTTACGTAAAAATGCTTAGTCGTCGGTAGTGTATGGTTTCACCGTACATGCTCCCGGGCCAGAAAGTTACACATCTTCTAATCTAAAGCAACATGTTTTAGGCATAGGTGACGTAGATATGTCTCGTTTAGGTTTGGTGTCCTCACTAGTTATATTCACTACACTGGGCTGACGGTCAGCCGTTCTCTGCTTTCGCGAAAACACAACACTATTGGCGACACTTTGTGATAGTTCCACTGATGAAACTGCACGGCACCTTCTCCACAAGAAGTATGGCGCTAATAAAACGGCTACACCCAGCAAGCCGTAACAAATGATATACTGATGAATGTCATGGGTCGACAGAGAGTAATCTGGTAAGTTAGTATTGGCAGACTTCAGTTGTTCTATTCGTTCTCCCAGATCCACTAATGTGCTATTCAGTGGATCTTCGTATGCGGTGTAGTGAGATAATGAAATATTAAACATATGATTTAATTCTGCTATCTGAGGGGTCAGAATTTCAGAGTTTGATTTAATTGTATTTGCTGATATGATGAGAATACAAAGTAAAATCTTTACTTTTTATTACGCATTTCGAACCTAGGTCAATAATTCCAACTCCAGTCATCTGTTTAAAAGAAACTTGATCTTGACATATAATCCTCACTGAGTAGGTATTGCAGCAAAAATACATGTATCTCGACGGATCATTTAGTTCGAGCCACCTGTCTTGGCAAGGGGATTTAATTACAACGCATTGTTTTAATTTGTTATCCAGTTTGCAGAATTTTTCATCGATACTTAAATGATTGATTGGTTTGTTAGCTTGGCACAAATATGAGTGATCATTATGCAAGCATGATTGGAGCTCCATATACGACATTGTGAAAAAAGCATCCTTTTTCAAGCTAATAGCCACGAAATCCGCAACTGGTAGTACGCTTATCATATAATTTTGAACCTGTTGAGGAACTGGTATGATTTTATAAATCTTGTAGCTGTCTCTGCTGGTCAATGGAAAGGTAATCTCAAATATGAAGTATTCTTCCATCATTCTCGCTTTTACCTTCAGCATATTGTAAAGATGTTTTAGGTCAGACTGTAGGTTGTCCACAGGTAGTATCTTTTGTTAGTTGACCAAAAATGAACAGTAACTCACGCTGTAACTGATCTGGAGTTAACAGATGAGTGTTGAATTTCCCGTGGTAAATATCTGTGATGATATCTAACAGAGTATCCTGGATCCTTTTGAGGTTCTGGAGCAAGTTGATAGTTGTTACTGCTGACAGGGCAAAATCTTGCGTTTTAGCTAAACCTTCAACTTCTTGCTTAATAGTAAAGACAGCATTATCCAATTGATTCAAATGTTTGTTTATAGTTTTATGTTGTAATTGGATAGTTTGCTCGGTTCTTTTTAACACGTTGTATTCAGCCTCAATGATGGAGGTCTGATTTCTTAACAAGTTATCAAGATGCCGCTCATTTTGTTTTACAAGCTGTATATCTTTTTTGTACTGTTCGGCGAATCGTTCGTCTAATACTCCGAACAAGCTATTGGCCACGTAACCGATACCGTTAATGAGTCCGCGACGATTTCTGGTGCGCACATTAAAGTGCTGCTTAATCATAAGTTGATTATAGTGCTGTATTTCTTTGTAGTCGTGATTTAATTGAAGCGTTATCATGTTACTTACCGCAAAGTCAAAACTGTGACTTGATATCGGGTAAGGACAAAGAGTAAAAAAAAAAAACTATAGAAGTTATAAAACTGCCGAACATTCGGCAGATACTTCGGTTTAGCGCTTCGGAGTAGACCCCTAGCGTCAGGGCGCGGACACATCACCACGGCACGGCGCCGCCTCCGTGAAACGGCACAACGCTGTGCCGCGGAACGGTGCCGTGTACGGTGCTCCGCGCCAGCAAACGGCAGCAACCATCGGTTCAAACGTGTGCTCAAACTTGCAGTTTTTGTCTAGATATGGATAGTGAAAGACGTATTCTTCGCCTGTTATTACTAAGACGACGAATGAAGAAGAAACAGAACAAAAGAAAATATTGGTTATCATCGCTCGTCTTATGATGGTTGCTGTCGCGAGCCGAGGCGGTGCAGCGTACACGGCACAGTTCCACAGTACAACGACGTCGTGCCGTTTCACGGTGGCAGCGCCGCGCTTCTTTGATGTGTCCACGCTCTCAGGTGGGAGTGGGATGACAGCTCACTACACCTAAGTTTTCACGGTGAGATTTTTAAATAATGGCCTGGATGGTCTTGTGTTTGCAAGTGCGACTGCTGCGCGTGACCCCCCGGGACCTCGCGGAACCTCGGTTTATCCCCTAACGAAATAGACTTTATCAATATTGGCAATACGTAAAGAAATAATGTAAAAAATATCCTCGTTTCGGCTAAATAAGTAGTATTGATTATCTGCTATTGCCAATCCGTTTGCCATTAGTGGTAGTTATTGCAATTTAAATGCAGACATTATATAAATTATTGAGATAAAAAAAAATTGAGTAACATGAATTTGATACACAATCATTATTCGTTGCTCCACACTTCTAATGTATCTTCTATCGTAAAGTTTACAATCAAAACTTACGTATCAGATTGCTTACTCAAGCAGCCACTGCGCTACTACCTTGTTGACTGACAAGTATTTATACCTCGGAATGAGGTATTCTGATACAAAACATCCCGGTACAAGAACCCTACCCTTGGTTACTGACAGTAAGTCATCATCAAAGACATCCACAGCTGGACATAGACCTCTCCCACGCATCGCCACAAAGACCGGTCCTGGAAATCCAGCATCCAGGGGATTCGACCTTCACCAGAGGGCCTAAACAAGCGCAAATCTTTTTCAAAGCGTTTCGTATTTCCACAACGGCTTTCAATAAGTTAGTTTCAGTAACTTTTCGGTAGCTTATTTCAGTCCCATTTTTTTGTGATTTTTTCATGACCTTTATCGATGATAGAATATCACTTTGCCTAGGCCCTCGGGTCATCGGTCCATCGTGTCCTACTGAGCATAATTCAGCTTCTTCTTCTTAGCGTGTTGATGGCAATCTGATTGGAGGCGGCCCAGAATTTGGCTACTCGTTTGGTTTGAGGTCCATGAAAAGAGCCTCCCCATGCAAAGTATCTACAGAGAGCCACGTCTGGCGCACCCTGGGCAATCAGCGAGTATACTACGCTAATCCTTTCATCACGATGGCAATCCAAAGTCCACTGAGTATACTTACTGAGTACCACACCAGCTCCTGAGTACAGTGCCACCGAGCAGTGGTCTGTCATGGCGCCGCTCAGTATGTTGGTGCCCGCGAAAGCACTCAGCCTAGCCACCATCATGCCTAGACAGGCGATCATACCCCTGGAAACAAGAATCGTGATCAAACTACGTGATAAGGCCATCAGGTCAATGACCTGCTTCATTAGGACTAGCTTATGCGTGTAGGTTTAAAGTTGCACTGAAATTACTTTTCAATGTCATCATTTTAATAACTTTCTATCTTCTAATTCATGTCGATGGTACTGTTATACTTTGCCACTGCCATCGTCGGTAGCAGCGCTAAGGCCACCTTGAACTGGCTTGGCTTAGGAGCGCACACGGCAGGAATAGAGGTGATACATAGTCTGCGATGCAGTTCTACATCCGTACCATTCAACTGTTTCGTCGAGGTATCCCCACTTTAGCAAAATGACGGTATATCTCCCTTGGGTTTGCAGACGGTGCAAGAACGACCTAAGTTATGACGAAACTAAACTTGGCTTTATTACTTTGAAATTGCCGCTGAAATAATTATGTTATGTTTTATTTATTTATCAGGAACTTGTGAACTTTATATATATTATATATAAAATATATATAAACTTGTGACTTTATATTGTGTTTGATAGATTACATATTATATCATATTTAATCATATTAATCGTCGTCGTAGCAGATGGCGTTCTATAGTTTCTGCATACCCCCATGGGAAGAAGGCGTGAGTTTATGTATGTATGTATGTCTAATCTGTATAAAAGTAAAATTAATATAAATTCTAAAAGTGAACATGCAGCAATAATAATAATACAATTATTAAAAAAACATAAAAAAACATGCTTACAAAAATAAATAATAATAAATTAATAGCTTTTTTTTAAATAGAAAATTGGAATTTTAATATTAAATTACAGTTCGTCCATTGATGGACGAACTGTAATTTAATATTAAAATTCCAATTTTCTTATTTCTCCAAGTAAAATTTTTTATCTAACAGAAATGTTTTGATCTTAGCCTTAAAAGAGTTAGTGTTTAACAACATTTTGTGTATCTCTTTAATTATTTTTATTAAATTAGCTGTATTCGCCTGTGTGAGAATGGCTGTAATGTGTATTGTCGCCTATGATTTAACCTGTTTGGTTTAGAATAGGATAGAATATTTTTATTTTCAGACAAAGCCCATAGTCCAGGGTTAGTAACTATTTTAATTAACATCTAGTGTTAGTAGGTGCAGACACAAATTACCGTACAATTAAAATTCAGCGCGGAGCGGAATCTACTTCCGCAACATCGCGGAGTCCCACCGATCTGCGACTACACTGAGAGTACTGTCGGTGCTGTCGCGAACACGCGACATCAGGGTTGCACATCATTTTCTAATAATGGCGGCAAAACCATCAATGTGTATTATCCGCAAACATACCTGACGCACTATAACGCCTTGGCATCGGCAGCCGAGCAGAACAGTAAAAAAGTAATTGAATATTTTTAAAATATTATAATATTATATATTTTTTTTAATATAATATTAAATATTTCCAAAAATAGATATCGTGTAGTCATTATTTTATTAACGTACCTATTATTTAATTTAGTTAAACATTTTTGATAAAACTTCTTTCAAAATAAAATTAACAAGCGTAGTGACCCATCTGGCCGACCCAGGGTTGGTGCCTCGGGTGCACCCTGTACATACATTCAGCCTTGCAACCTACCTTGCCGAAAGCCTTTTGGCTTTTGACCACGGCCATAAATTCTCTTATAGCAGTTTTGCTACAGATCGCATTGCTAAGGCTAAATGTCGCTCAATTTGCGTAAAATATTAATATTCAGTCCCGCCAAGTTATAAACCTATAGACCAAATCTGTTAAGATAAAATCATTTACAGTATGTCCAAAAAAAATGTATTAAATAATGGCATGCAAGATGTTACATTAAATTAAATCACAGCCATGTTTTGCTTTCCTGCCAGGGTTGCGAGTTTGTCCGAAAGGGATATCGTGGCCCTGGCACACAGGCAACGGAAGGAACACGGGTGGGTTTTAGTCAGTAAAAGTCTGACACGCCCTCCCGCTCCGCCCAGAGCGGGAGAAGTTATTTGATGATTTGATGAACTGTCTTCAACATGGAAAGAAAAAGATCCAATAAATCATATACTAAAGTTTCATTTTGCTTGTATGTATGACTGTTGCAGAATATTCATAGAAATTAACCCCCCCCCCCCCTCTTAATAGGTCCTATTACATGGCAAATATTCCCGTGAACATTATCTACATGGGACTTATATGGTGTTTCGTTTTCTTTTTATTCAACCTGTTTTGTTTCCTTCTTCTCCACTCTATTCGCTTTGCACTCTTCGCTGTGTGTGTTTATAATGAAATAAATACTATCTTACCTATAAGACGTCGGATACAAATCCACAAAGTACGAGGATATGACTCCGAAAACCATGGCTGTGGTGAGGAATATGTAGAAGAGGACCAGCCCTGAAATAGCATCACCAGTGTTGTCGATGCCCACGGCGGCTACTGCTGCTATGACCAGGATTATGATTGTCAGCGGCTGCGGAAGAACAAACAAATCTCTTACATAAAATTGAAGTCGGTTTTCATGTCTATCTGTGACCACATTGGTCTTCTTAATTACGCAAAGGATTTTGATGCGTTTATTCAGGGAGGTTTACATAAAAATACAGTGTATAATAAATACTTTAATATTTAATTTCGAATGAAAAAGTTTCATGTTTTGTCACATCGTAAAATCCTTGCAAAGCTCGCTAGTATCTATAAGAAAAATAAGGAATGATGTTATTGGGTGGACGTTGGTGGAAACACCGGAAAAGGGAGTCAAAGTTAAATCTATAGATATTTCAAATACTCCATTACAAGACACTTTCGAATGTCACCTGCTCTGCCCTGCTCTTTCCAAAAGGTTGTTTTGTATGGAGAATAAACTATAAGGGTTCCTTGTTAACTACGGAACCCTAGAAAAGATCAGGTGCGCGTGCATAGCCTGAAAACTTATTTTTTTCTTTTTGGCTTCGCACGGTTTGTGCATTTAGCCAGTGTCATGTAAAATTAGGTAACTAGTACAAAGCTGTAACTAATATTTAATAATGTATAATTATGAAATGAACTCCATTCAATGATGCATGATAAAGATGATAGATGATATCCCGCCCCGCTCCCCTTGAGTTTCAGTAAAGACCTGGCACTTTACTGAAACCTCGCGCGGACTTCTTGAGAGAACTTAAAGTGATGTTGCACTGTTTTGTTTCATTTGTCTACACTAATGCAGGTTCACGAACACTTAATGGTTAATAATCCACCACTATTACACATTAATATTCGGCTAAACACAAATTTTAGAAAATAAAACAAAACTGCTAACATGACGCTTCACTTTTCCGCCAAGAAGTCCCTGGAGGCTTCTTATTCATCATTATAATATCGACATTTTTGACATTACAACACTGAGATTAGATAGAAGCTAGATTTTGAACATTTTTAACTCTGTACTTAGGTGCTACTCAAATGTACGTGCGCATGTTAATTGAGTTCGTTATAGGTAATTATAGCTCGTCGCGTTTATCAGTTTCTGTCTAGATCCAAAAGAATGATAGCTAGTCGTTAATCTTTTTTATGCTTCCATGTTAACTAATGTAATTGGTGTTGTACCGTTATAATTAACTATAAAAAAAAAAAAAAACTTACATCTTTTTTGAGACAATCTGCAACTTTAATTCTAAAAATATAAACTTAAAGAACATGTACAGTTAATAGTTAAAGTACACATGGTACAACATCACAAGATTCACTTCACTTTTTGAATAAACTAAAATGAATAATATGATTTAGCTTGCAAATCGCTGTAAATTACTCGTAACTCGATATACAACGTGGATACGACCATACAGGAATAAATGAAAACACTGACAATACTAATGAGTATTTTGAAACTATCAAATAAATCCTTACATAGAAAAATAAAGTGATATTTTCAAACAAACTAAATAGTAGTGATTTGTCGACTATGAGTTTTGCCAATCTTTGACTAGCTCTATTGACCAAACTATTGTATATATTTGGTTGAATTTTTGTATGAAGACCGATAACGTCATCGTTATTGGTCTTCATACAATCCTAACTTCCTACTTCCTAAAACTGCGGGGCGCAGCTAGTTATATAATATATACGTTAGATTAAGTTTAATGCATTGTCTTCCTTAACCTTGAATGTGGAAGCTTGTACCCTACCTATGCTTAACATTTAAGTTTGTTATTAGTCTGTAAGCTTTCTTCAAATTTAAATAAATAATGAATGCCTGCCTTCCTGCCTGCCTGCAGTAATAAACGAGGAGAAAAGTTAGCTTCAGATTTACCATACATTTATTGAGGTTTAGTTTGGCGTAAGTTTAATAATCCTTATTATTAAAGTTATGCCAAACTAAACCTCGGAAGGAATGGAAAGGAGTGTATGTAAACTATCTGTTAACTGGACGTTACGGGACTGTATAATATTTTATAACTATATAATTAAAAAGAGTGTCCGAGGAGTTTCTTGCCCATTCTTCGCCATAGGAACTAAATACGCTTTGAAATGGGCAGCTAATTTCATCTTTCTGATTAACCGACTTATTTGACAATTCAAAAGTAAGCACTCTTGAATTAAGGAGTTGGTCAGCAAATGGTTTGATAGAAATAAATTCTTTGATTTTTGAATTTTTGACTGTCTGTGTACATACCTTCCTCCTGCCAGCACACTGCGAGATCAGCGCGTTGAGAAGGAAGAAGGACATCCCGTGCGCACATCCCGCCCAGATAGTGTTGTCTTCTATGCTGTTCTTGCATTCTGATGGTTCCTGTACCAACAGTTGAATTGTTAGAGTTCATGAAGCTAGCTCAATATTATATAAAAAATAAAACAGTGGCTCGTGGCTAATTAATAACAGTCGCACAGGTCGATCGTTCAGGTTAAGCTACGCTTGCCGCGGTAGGTCCGTGGATGGGTGACCGTGGATGGGTTTACATATCAAGACCCTTCCGTTCCTAGGAACGTTGGTCTCGGCTATCATTCGTGGATCTTTGACAGTTGTTACGGGTCGTCAGAAACCCGAAAGTCTGACATCCAGTCTTACCAAAGGTACCTATTACCAACGGAGGTTAGACAGGCATCTAACCTCCACAACGCAGTTACTGTCGCTCCATGTAAAATACTGATACTAAGACGACCCCAGCATCGTTGGGAATAAGGTAGGCAGGTGATGACGAAGCTAGATAAACACGAAACTGTAAAATATGATGGTATAAACCAAATACCTAATTGTAATTTGTTCAGTGACCGAAGACACACTTTGTTGCGATTTGCGACCTCGAAGTGGACAGATGGTGCAGTTATCGCATCACATCAGGTGTCATCGGTCATCGGGTATTATATAGGCGAAAGTTTGTGAGTGTGTGTTTGTTACTTCTTCACGCTCAAACGGCAACACCAATTTTGATAAAATTTTGTATGGAGGTAGCTGACACCCTGGATTAATATATAGGCTATTATATACTTTTTATCTCGATATTCTTACGAGATCGAGACTTACGCGGGTAAATCCGCGGGGCGCAGAAAGTTTCAATTAAATTGCATTCTTGCGCTAAGCATTAATCAAGCATCAGAAAGCGCTAGTATTTTGTGACGATGCCTGTCAAATGATGATTGGTCCTTCTACTTCTTATAACCCATGTTTATCCACTGCTGGCTAAGTTAGGTAGGTAAGTTTTTTTTTTACAAAATCATTTAGAACGTAATAAAAACAACACGGGCAATCTCAAATTCGTCTGCCAAACGTGGTCATGGTGATTTTTACCAAGGTAGGTTGTTCTTGTACCTGTTTAACTTCCACAGCGGTGGTGTTGGTAAGATGGAAGAGGTCGCAGAAGGAAGCATCGGCAGAGCTGGTGGCGTACGACGTGAAGAAGATGTTGAAGATCGTCGGCAGAATGATGGCGAAGCTGTTGTTACTGTTTGTGGAAGAATAAACTTTGATTTAGTGAGGAAGGTGTAAGTAGTTATTATTATGGAAACATAATTTTAAGGGGCTCTCGATTGCTTGTTAGCAACGCCAGGCGTAAAAACGAGTTTGCAAAATATTGCAATTTTAATGCAGAAGGCGTATTTCATTATTTTTTAAATGACAGCGGCTCGGGGCACATAAAATGACCAGTAAGTATAATATTAGTACTTATTGCATAACATGTCGCCTGAAAGTTTAAGTCGTTTATGTTTAAGTCCCATGTAATAGGGGCGAGCCTATTGCCACCAACCGGGCACAAATCTGGGCTGCTACTAAATTCTAGTATTATGTTAGTACCTATTAGTTTTTTATTATTTAAAAAAACGATGATGCATTAATAATCGCGTAGCGTATTGTTATCTCCTATGGCTGCGTTGTAGTCGTGGAAGATCGCGTATAAAGCAAAGAAAGAAAGAAAATACATTTATATGGCTTCGCCGTTTTGCTGCCGTCGTGGAGGTGATGCGAATATTTAGTTTCTGAAGTAAGTAACGAAACAGCCAAGCCATACATATTTACTGCTATGTAGAATTTGTGAAGTTAGGGTCGGTAGAGTTAGGCCGTGTAGATTCAGAAGCTTGGCTCTACATGAGATCTGATATCTTTTTCACAGGGCAAACCATATGTGGTCGTCCTGGCAACATTTTACATGAAATGTTTTTGGTGGGATTTCAGTTCTTTTTGTAAGTTGCTAGGCAGTATTTTAAGTGTTATTTCGGCTTTCTAGCACTTCAGGAAGTACCCTAACATTTTGAAGTCTCATACAAACTTCCACCCCCCCATTTTAGGAGATGGGGGGCGAAAGTTATAAGTTTATGATTTTTTTTGTTGGTTGTATACTAAACTTAGATTACCTACCAAATTTCAGCTTTCTAGCACTTCAGGAAGTAGCCAAACATTTTGATGATCATCAGTGTGTCAGTGTATCAGTGACGAAATCGGTGTATTTTAGATATCAATAAAATCTAAAGTATTAGAGCTATTCAATTGAGACTTTGTATGTTTAATTAGTCTATTATTGACATCATTTCCTGAGAATATGAACTATCTGGTACATCGGAAACCAACTCTATGAGGGATCAAAAAAACGACGAAACACTTCGAGAAAAGGCTTGGCTCGTCTTGGCGGGGGCACGACCGTGCCCCCAGATAAAAAAAGAAAACAAATAAAAATTGTAAAACTTAAAGAAGGTAGGCCAGGTTCAGCAAAATCCCAGACAACGAGTGCCTGACGCTAATAAATAAAAACCTATGGAGATGACGGATGTAAATCAGTTTCATATTGCATTATGTGTATTACTAATACTTAAATAAAATAAATTTGTGTAAGATAATAATAATAACGAATATTTAAATAGTGTGATATTAAATAAAATTGTAAAACAAAACAAAAAAAAACAGATAAATAAATGATGATGAGCATTCGTAGCACATCGCCTTAGCAGGAACGTTATCACGTTTACACGTCGTAGCAAACATGATGTAATCTTTTATCCTTGTATTTCCCCTACTATCATAGAATATCAAGAAGACTGATGTTTTATCATGTCAAATGTAGCTGCGACAGTTACTAATTTTGGTAGCTATCATCGTGTCTACTGTAATATTATCAATTCGTTGTATGTTCCAAATAAGAAAAAACCGGCCAAGTGCGAGTCGGACCCGCACACGAAGGATTTCGTACCGTTTTATCATCATCATCATCATTTCAGCCAAAAGACGTCCACTCCTGGACATAGGCCTCCCCCAACATTTGAGGGGGGTTGCCATAATCGCCACGCTTAGCAGGCTGGTTGGCGATCGCAGTATGGTGTTAAAATGCATAGAGAATGCTGCTGCCCATTCTCTAGTAAGTCCCTTAGTCACCTTTTACCACACCCACGAGAAGATATAGGATTGTATTATTATTTACGTCCGGCACCACACGGAACACCGTATCATGATCAAGCAAAAAACGCCGAAAAAAACACGTTTCTTGTATGGAGACCCCCTTTAATTTTAAATATTTTTTTTTTATTGTTTGGTGTTACAGCGACAATACAAAAACACAACCTGGAAAATTTAAACTGTCTACCAATTACGGTTCATGAGATACAGCTCGTTGACAGACATACAGACGGACAGCGGAGGTTTAGTAATAGGGTTCCGTTTGGCCCCCTTCGGGTACAGAACCCTAAAAACAAAAATGTTATTAAAAAAAACTAAGATTGATAAACTCACGCAATATAAGTGACGAAAGTGAGGTAGTACAGCAGTGCGGTCTTTCCCAGAAGAGGCGGCTTGAACAGAGGAGCTATCTGTGTCCAGAGAGAGTGCAGGGAGAACACTCCCACTTCCTCCTTGTTGCCGTCTTCCAGGTAGAGCTGTTTCACCTAAAAGTGAAACAAGAATAGGTTTATTTTCATATCAGTAGCCCGCACAGGTACCTGCTGTAACTGCTCCGTCTGAAAACATAACCCAACTTAAAAATAAAAATAGCCCACATTTTACGGTAACAAAAAAGATTGAAGAGTAGCACAGTCAGCCTCAAAAAGATGTACTTATACAAAAATTCATTTGATTATCTGAGTAAATATCTACAATTCAGTATCCAACGTGTAATATGTGTGGCTAAGAATTGATTTAGTTGTCTGCAGTCTTTGTTACAAGATTGTAGACAATTAAATGAATTCTTAACGATGAACGCATCGTTTTGAGGCTAAGATCTTACAAAATATAAAACATAATTAGTAGTTCAGATATATTTAAATCTTATTAACAACGCCGTAGTGCCTATTGCGCCAAACTTAGCAAAGAACGAAACGACATTTGCTCTGATATTACTACAGCTTGCCCATAAAATCCATACTCACAGGAAACGACTCCGCATCATGTCCATTAGCCACATACATCCTCTTCAGCACTGTCACCGCCTCCTCACTTCTGCCCACGTTGGCGAGGAACTTGGGGCTCTCACTGAAGAACCACAGCATCAGCGCCGCCAGCCCCAGGGGCAGCGCCATGATGAGCGTCAGCAGACGCCAGGGTCGGTAGATGATGCCCAGGAAGTAGACCGTGAAGTCGAGCTTCATTATGACGTAGGCGGTTACTGGGAAAAGTTAAAGAAAAATTAGTTTATTGGCTTTTGTTAGTTTGTCATTTAGATTTTTTGAAATTTACATAGTTGTCTTGTGTTCAGTGTTTCAAAGACAGTCATGTGCCCCAAATTGGAACATAAGCTTATAATACTAAATATGATCGCTGCCTGAACTCTTTAATGGAGACATAGGTACATTTTCATCATACACATGGTTGGAGATTGCAGCGGTCCGTATTTTCGTATATAAGCATTAAGAATTAAAGATTGCTAGGTTGTTTTGGTTTTTGCTACTTTTTAGAGAAAACAATTATTCGATTATTGCTACTAGCAAAGTTCCCAGTTCACCATTCCCAATCAGCATTGTATATGAGGACAGCAACTGTGAAATAAGTACTTACTATAATACAATGTAGGTGTGATCATAAGCGCACTGGTGATAAGCAGCATGTACTTCGCTCGTACTTTGATGCCACAGCATTCTCCAATCAACGCGTACGTTGCTGACTCGGCTGCACTGGACCTACAATGAGAGATGAGCTATCAGTATAATGACAGATTACTGTTCTTAGGTTTCGTAAATAAGACAGACATTTTTGTGTGGGTGTAACAGCATTGAACGAGTCGTAGTGTTCAGTTTATCAATCAGATTTAATATTGAGATCCAGGAAATAAACTTAATAAAAATTATCACAAATAAAGATAAATTTGAAACTTGAAAACCACTCTGTGTTTCCTTGGTCCTCCGAATATGGCGACAGATAAGCTGGACACTAAAATCAATTGTGTTGAAACGCAAATGTGGTTTTTGTTTTTACCCAATATTCTGTCACTAATTTTGAAGTTTCACAAAGGGATATATAATCATAACTGAATTACACATGTACTTACAATGCTGAACTAATAAATCTCAATGCAGCTAGGACCTGCCAGGTTGGAGACAGGCTGCTGATGGCTGAGCTGATGAAGCTACCACACATGGCCCACATGAGGACCAGCCTCCTGCCCCTGGTGTCAGACAGGTATCCCCACGGGTAGGACATGACAATAATCCCTGTAATTTAGAGACAAACATGAATATACTGCTGTTTATTTAACTTTATGAATCTAAGAAACAATGATGTGATGACGAGAGAAAGATATGATGACCCCACAGTCAAACCACTACTACGGTTTTGTGGGGCTTAGTTTATAAGTTGTACATAACATGTAGAATATAAATAAATAAAAATAATAATGTGTAGTAAATTCTCGCTGTGGCAAATTCTTCTTAAGGGCGCAAAAAAAAAATGGCGCAGCAACTTTATTATCTTTTAGCATGTTGGACGTTGCGGAAACTAGAACCAAGCAAAGCTGATGTTTGTAGAATGTGATATAACAATTTCCATGGCGCCTTATACAATTCTACTTCTTCATTCATTTTCAACGTAGGTAGAAAAAACAACGACAATACTAAGCCAATGCCTTCCACAAACCAAGTTAAATAGCCCCATGTGCTTTTATTTTCATCGAACAATCCGTCTCACAAGAATCTCTAACGTCTACTTACCAGCAAATGACATAGACGACAGTATCCCGATCTGGCTGAGGGTTAGGTCCAGGTCGCAGGTGGAGGCAGTCACGATGATGCCCAGCCCGAAGATATCGATGCCCATTGCGATAATCAGCACGAAGCATGTCAGCAGCAGCCCGTAGTTGTACTTGCCGTGACCTGCAGAGAGGGCTGGTTAGATGGTGGCGTACTTGGTCACTGGCAATACCGAAGAGAGGTCTTTTCCCAGAAGTTAGGTTGTGATTGATGGTTATAAATAGTACAACTATGGGTAATTTTGAATGCGTCGGTAATGGTTACTTTTACAGACACGTTCAAAATTACCCATTTTATTTATTTAACTATGTATTTTATTTATTTAACTATGTATTTTATTTATTTAACTATGTATTTTATTTATTTAACTATGTATTTTCTACTTTGTTGACTGCCTCGTTGGTCTAGTACTCGCAAGCTCTACTGCTGAGCATGAGGTTCTAGGTTCGATTCCCAGGTCGCTTAAAGTGTCATTGGGTTTTTCCGCCAGGGATTTTTTAGTAGCAGCACGGAGTCTGGATTTGTGCCCGGCCTTTCGGCATAGAAGAAACTAATACTGTCGTTTGTCGTGATTGACTCTGAGTGTTTATTTGTTGTTTAGTTTTTCCGGATCAGTTTATAATAAGTGTTATGAAATATATAACTGATTATGACTCTTCATCATCAAGTTCATGAGAGTCCTAATCAGAAAATGAATATACGTAGGGGGTATATACATTTCCATGTAACAAACATAATTATTTAAAAATTAAACAGTTTTCACCAGATAACAATACAAGATTAGATGTTACTTTACTTAAAAGGTACGGTGGGCCGTTAGGTTAGTTTCTTCCTTTCAAGTAAAGTAACATCTAATCTTGTATTGTTATCTGGTGAAAACTGTTTAATTTGTATATGTTCGTTACAATGGAAATGTAAAAACATGAAGCAACTTGTTTATGTGAATAGAAATCTTTTATTTTCATTAGTTTACATTATTTTATTTTATTGTAATAAAATAAAATAATGATATTGAATAGGTAAATATTGACTACCCTTGAAACGTGACTTTGACAATGACATTTCTTTGTTTAAATTTTGGATCTCGAATTTTATTTCCGAGTTTTATGTAGAAACGCCTCTGCTTCACCCTTCGGGGATTATAGGTGTGATGGAGCTTGGGAGATAGTATTAAAATGGGGTAATTTTGAAAGTGTCTGTAATATAAACCAGTTTTATTTTTCTGTGTTTTGTTGCTCCCGCGATGGGCTTAGGCAGAACAGCTTATAGACGTTATAAAAAAGTGCCTAATTGCATTTTTAATGTTAGTCGGCAACATAAATTAATAATAGTGAATCTTAAAAGAAGTGGCTAAACTTGTTCCCTAATAAAATGTTTGTTTCCTCAGAGAAGAATTAAAATTCTAAATAACATAAAACTAAATGAAATTAAACTATTTTAATACTTATACAACACCCTAATTGCGTAACACACTTTGAGTTTTGAAGGATTTATAGATAATCCATTGCTTCATAGGTTTGAAAAATGAATCTGCTCAACTAAGTAATTAACGTAATGGACGTAGGTGAATTGTTAAAACTTTTTACAAAAAAAAAAACAACCGATTTCCAAAAAAAACACTACACAGTGAAAAATAACTTTAATTTCGAAAGTCGGTGGCTTTGGAGCTGTATTTTAGTTTTTTGCCACCGACTTCCGAAATTAAAGTTATTTTTCACTTTATAGTGTTTTTTTTGGAAGTCGGTTGTTTTTTTTTTTTGTAAAAAGTTTTTATTTTTCACTTTTTAGTGGGTCAGTTTGTAATTTATCCAATTTACAATAGCCTAATGTCAAATGCTCATCTCCTATTACAAAATATTAGTTTTCCCGATACAGGGGCGTTAATTGTTGAGGAGTTCTCCTGGTAAGAACCAGGAGAACTGATGGTGACTTCACCATATACATTTTGACGAGCATAAATTGCTTAGCAACCATATTAAAGTGCTTAATCAATCGAATCGCAACGGTGAAATACTTAGTATTAAGTAGTTCCGGTGGCCATCTGTGGTCTTCATCATCGGTTCCACTTCACCAAATGGTGCTTTTCGAGTGCAAATGCACGAGTTACTATAAAAAATCCTCAAATCGCTATAGGTATGCCTTTTTTTTTTTTTTTTTGGGTGGGAAATCATCAAATAACTTCTCCCGCTCTGGGCGGAGCGGGAGGGCGTGTCAGACTTTTACTGACTAAAACCCACCCGTGTTCCTTCCGTTGCCTGTGTGCCAGGGCCACGATATCCCTTTCGGACAAACTCGCAACCCCGGCAGGCATTGGTCCTAACGGACCCCGTCAGTTTGTGCTGACATCTCTTTGAGGCGCGCGTGGAACACAACGCGCCGTCGACCCGGGCCTGGTCCTTATCGGACGGCGAGCCACCCATCGCTCACCATCCGCAGGCCCGCGCCTACGGTGGCCGGAAATCGGCTTGCGACTCCCGACGCCCGGGGCGTCTCCTGCGGCGACTAGGGGCATGAGGGCGCGAACCTTGTCTCACCCTCACGCGTTCCGCCTCCTCCTTCGCTAGCATAACTGCTTCGCAGAAGGAGGTGACGGCCTCCCATGCACTCTCGCTCCGAACCATGGCCTGAACCAGGGCCGGACGCGAGAGATCGCCGCCGCCGATCGCCTCCGTGAGGACACGGCGGTGCTCCGCCCAAGCTGGGCAGACCTCCACCGTATGCTCCACCGTGTCCTCCGGGCGATCCACACAGTGGTGACACCCGGGCGTTTCCTCCCACTTAATCCTAAACAGGAACCTCCCGAAACATCCATGTCCGGTGAGGACCTGCGTCAGGCGGAAGGTGAGGACGCCGTGGCGCCTCTCTAGCCACTCCTCAAAGAGGGGACTTATCGCCACAATTGTGGCGTGCCCAGCGCTGGGTTGCGACAATCGCACTCTCCATGTCGCCATGAGATCCCTCCGGAGCTCCGTCCGCTGTGCCGCGATTTCTTGCGGCAGCGGAGTTATGCCCCGGAGTTTCGCCTCTTCGCGCCACACCCAAATGTGCGCGAGGACTTTCGCCTCCAGATCCCATGGCGGCAGTCCGGCAAGGAGGCTCGCCGCCTCACGGGAGACCGTGCGGTATCCCCGTACCATCCTGATGGCCATGACCCTTTGGGACGCGTTCAACCGCTGCGCTGGTCGCAGCCTCAGAGAACGCGCCCACACCGGTGCCCCGTAAAGGGCCATGGACCGCACGATCCCCGCGTAGAGCCTCCGGCAGGAGGCGTTTGGACCCCCCAGATTGGGCAGAAGCCGCTTCAAGGCAGCCCCGGCCCGCTCCAGTCTGGGAGCCAAACGTCGGAAGTGCTCGACGAAGTTCCACCGGCTGTCGAGGACGAGTCCCAGGTACTTCATCGTCGACTCGACGCCGATGTGAACCCCTCCCGCCGTTATCTGGGAACCCGACAGTGGCGCGTTCCGAGGACCATAAAAACACATGGCCTCGGACTTGTGCAATGCCACCTCGAGTCCCAATTGCCGGATCCTATCGACGATTGTCGCAACCCCACGTGCCGCCAGTTCGGCCGCCGCCTGATGCGAACTCCCTTGTGCCAGGACTAGCGTGTCGTCAGCGTAGCAGACTACGCTGACGACGCCACCAGGGAGGTCGGCGCGCAGCACCCAGTCGTACCCGATGTCCCACAGATGCGGCCCCAGGACCGATCCCTGTGGGACACCGCACGACATCTCTCGCCGGTTCCACTCTCCGTGGTGACCGGGGTAGATGACGGTCCTGTCCGTCAAATAGGCCTCGACCACACGACAGAGGTAGGTATTGAAGGCATTGGCGATGTCAAGAGACACCGCCAAGACGACCCCACCCCGGGCAACAGCATCCCCCGTCGTGAGGGCTCGAACGCGCATGATGGCATCCACCGTAGAGCGCCCCTTACGGAAACCAAACTGGCTCTCCGCCAAATCCGGCCCCACCCGCACCAGCCGCCCGACAAGGCGGTCTGCAATTACTCTTTCAAAGAGCTTGCCCACCTCGTCGAGCAGCACGATGGGCCGGTAAGCGGACGGAGAGTCCGCCGGGCGCCCTGGTTTCTTTATGAGGACCAGTTTCCCCGTCTTCCAACGAAGTGGAAACTGGCCCCTCTCCAAGCATGCGCTTAGGAGCCCCTTAGTCGAGGCCCGAGAGCCTCTAAAGCCAGAACCCAGGCTTTTCCAGGCAAGCCATCGGGTCCTGGGGCGGTATTCTTGGCATTCAGCCTACGTACCGCCACTCTCAGATCTACCTCGGTCACCTCTGGAGCATCGTCGTCGTCGGTCTGGTCCACATCTGGCACCGCAGGAGGCGGAGCCATGGGCGGGGGAGTATGTTCCCCTCGCGAAGGGAACAGAGCGCTCACCACGTCCTCCACGAGCTGGGGCCGGAGACTCTGCGTCAGCGGGGGAGCCCATGGGCGGAGTTTATCTCGCACCCATTTGTAGGGGCGTCCCCACGGGTCTCTGTTGAGAGTCTCCAGCGTCTCCTCGCGGGCCAGTCCTCTGGCCCGCTGGATCTCTGCTCGGAGGGCAGTCTTCGCTGCTCTGTACCCCTCGTATAGCTCCGCCTGAATGGTTTCCGTATCCGGAGGGCGGATACGGAGCCTGCGGTGCCTGGAGTACCGGTGGCGCGCAGCAACGCAAGCCTCGCGTAAAGCGGTCAGCTCACGCGACCACCAGTACACCTGGCGCCGGGCACGTCCGGGCTGGACCCGGGGCATTGGCACGTCACATATTTCGGACATGGCCTCCCGGAACCACTCCGCCTCGTCATTGATGTCGGCAGGCCTGTTCGGTGATGACACCCAGGCCTGCACGATCGTGGCTTCCAGGAGGAGCTCCCGGTCCAGCTGCTTTAGCGCCCACCGCGGACCACTCGGGGTCTGTCGGACCGGCGCGCCCGAGGTCTGGGCGGAGACGTCAAACCGAATGTACCGGTGATCAGAATAGGTCTCCACCCCCTCCATGACGCGCCAGTCGATGACACGCGGTGACAGAGCGGGGCTGGCGAACGAGATGTCCACCACTGATTCACCCCGCATCCGCACACACGTGGGGACAGAACCCCGGTTTAGGACGACCAGGCCTGTCTCCAGAGCCCAGTCTTCCACCATCCTGCCCCGTGTGTCCGTATACCGGGAACCCCAAGCCACGTTCTTGGCATTGAAGTCCCCCAGGACGATCACTGGGAGGGGACGGTACCCGACGACGACGATTCTTAACTCCCCAAGGGAGTTGTGGAACTCGGCGAGAGTTCGGTTCGGGGAGAAGTATACTCCCACCACGACAATCTCCCCGAACCGTGCTGCCACGCAACCCCCTCCCCTCTTGACGGCCTCAAGGGACGGGGTACCAGCGGCGGCCGACGAAATAATGGTCACTGAGCCGCTCAGGTCCTCCACCCAGTCGTCCCTGGGCGGGACAAAGTACGGCTCAGCGACCACGGCGATGTTAATCGACCACTGCGCCATGCTCTGGAGCAAGAGATCCTGAGCGGCGGCGCAGTGGTTGATGTTCGCCTGGAGGAGGCGTAATGGGGCCATTTATTGGCACTCCATTTCAGCCCCCTCCTGGGCCCCCTGTGAAGGCCCTGCCGCGGTGTTAGCGGCGGCAGCGACGGCGGTGGTGCCGGCAACGGCGGCGGCAATAGTGGCGGCTGCGGCGGTGACGGCGGTGGCGGAGGGCTTGCCCCTGCCCCTGGGCTTGGTGGGTGGAGCGCAGGCCTTGCTCCCAGCCCGGTGATCGGCCGGTTTACCAGCCGCCGCACAAGCAAAACAATGCGGCGTGGCATTGCACGAACCGGCCTTGTGACCGGGCTGACCACAGCGGAAGCAATCGTTGCTGCGGTCAACCTCCGAGGTGCAGTGTGCTCCCACGTGGTTGCCCACCCGGCAGCGGAAGCACTTCAGAGGCCTGGGTTCCAGCAGTTTTACCTGCGCAGATACCCAGCCCACCCGGAGCCTTCGGCCCTCCCCGACTATTTTACTGGCCGCCGACACGGGGCAGCTCACCGTAACGGTTTGCATCCCCGTGGTGTCAGGACGGATGGTGCCCGCCCTCACCTGTTCGGCAGAGCACCCTCCAGTCCTAGCCACGGCGGCCACAACGTCTTCCGCCGTCACGCAGTCGTCCAGGCCCAGAATGCGCATGTCAGCGCACTTGGTAGGCCTGGAAACCCGGGCCTCATCCGCATTTAGGGACGCCCTAAGCCTTTCAGCCAGGGCATCAGCGGTCGGGCCCCTGGCCGCACCGGGGATCTCCAGCATCCGGGCCCCCGTCGCAGTGACCTTCATCCGGAAGCCATCGGCGACGCCGATCTCCTCCAGGTTCACTGCCGCCCACGCCTTAGCGAGCACCTCGCGGTAGGACACGCCCTTCTTTTCCGCTTCCGGCTGTAGTGTAATCACTACAGCTGCGGACTTCGGGGCGCGGAGCCTAGCCGCGGCGCTTCGCTTCTTGCGCCGCTGCCGCCTCTCCTTTCTGTTGGCCGCCCTTTTGGCTTTACCCGCCTTCCTGTTCTCCCCGGCTACTTGCCATTCGGCGTTGGCCGGAGAAGAATTAGAAGGCGGAGGCGACCGTCCCGCCACAATGGCTGGGGCCCTCGCCTTCTGCGCAGCCATCTCGACCTTCTTGGACTTGGACTGCGCCGATTTTGCCGGAGGCGTGGGCTTGGCCGCAGGCTTGGCCGCGGCAGCCACGGTGGCCGCAAAGGTAACCGGCTTGCTTGCTGCT
Source organism: Tiliacea citrago (assembly GCA_963921375.1). Classification (NCBI taxonomy): domain Eukaryota; kingdom Metazoa; phylum Arthropoda; class Insecta; order Lepidoptera; family Noctuidae; genus Tiliacea; species Tiliacea citrago. The sequence goes on along the minus strand of OY992790.1, from coordinate 26,455,801 downwards.
AGCGGGGGGCGCAGGACAATGCCCTCCAGAACGGAAAACCGATTTTGGAAGGCAGCCAGCTCCTGCCGCACCAGGGTTAACACCCGTTCTTCCACAGGCACTGGCTGGCCCTGCCCTTGCTGCGCCCCCACCTGTGGCACTTCCTGCGGGCCAGCTCCTCGGAGCCGGGCCAGGTCCGCTCGGAGCTCCTCGTTCTCCTTTCGGAGAAGCTCCATAGCGGCCGTCAAGCGGCCCACCTCCGCCCGCATTTCGGACATTGCGTCTGCCGGAGTTCCGACTTGAAGGGCCCTCGCTGCCGCTATGATGGTGGCCGTGGCAGCGGGTATGACCTTATCTTTAGAGGACTGAATCCTCTTCAAGGCCACACCCCTGATTGCGGCTGCAACGACCTCCTCGAAGCTACTGGCCGCTCCCTTCGCCTTGGAGATGCCAGCGGCGTCCGGCTCACCGCCCGAGGACTCAGAAAGGGTCGCGTTGCGGCTGGCCTCTCCAAGTGGCTCCTTCCCAAATCGCTGTCCTCCTGGGTGGAGAGCCCTCTACCCACCCCCCGCTCCCGAACCCCGCCCCGCCTGTTAATTTTTTTGCGGGCGTTGCTCAGGCCGCCATCAGAGGACGACCCCTGGCCGTCCCCTGGTTTGGAGCGCTTCTTCTTCAAGAACTTCGCGTTCTTAGCAGCCCCCACCTCCACGGGCTCCGGGCTCTTAAAAGAGCCCTTCGCCCCAGATGCGGCGTCGGACTCCGACCCCGCATCACTCCTCTCATCCTCTCCTGTCGTCTTTTGGGTTTTTTTGTTTTTTAAAGTTTCCATTTTGAATCCCACGAGTGTGGGGGATATAAAACGTCATTCCTAGGTTTACCCCCTGTGCCTAGGTAAGTCGGGTTACATTTGTTTCCCAACCAAAGGTTCGACTGGTCCCTGGCTGGGGGTGCGCTAACGACTGATGCGCCACCTGCAACTACGAAGTTACAGATGGCACTACTCCTCAGCCATTCATACCCTCGCCACGCACCAAAACTTGGTATTAGAGGATTTTTTATAGAGGTTATCGTCCTCGCGATCCGGGCGACTAAGCCAAGATCCTCGTCCCGTTCCGAGTCACAAAACATGACCGTGATCTCTTTCCGGATTACGATTTCGACGGGTGCAGTCAGGAGAATCAGTTCTCCCGCTGCCAGCTCGTTGGCAGGGTAAGTGCACAACGAGCACCGCCCCTGCTTCTTCACTCATGGAGAAGCGTCCTCCTTCGGCCTTTGGGCCCTTCCTCCACGGACCATTCAGGTCCTAACCTGCGCCCACTCAACCATCCCTCTGTAAGCAGAGAGAGGAGTAGGCCACCGTCCACCCAGGAGGAGCATTACGCTCTCCCCCTCGCAGAAATTCGCCATAAACAATACCCTCTCCGAAAAACACCACAACCTTTTTCGAAGAGAGTATTGTCCATGCCCAGGGTGCACCGGCCCGACGACTGCTCTTCCCCTCGAACGTATTCATAAGGGACCAGCAGGCATCAGGCATACGGGGAGGTTTTCTGCACGCACCCCGCTATAGGTATGCCTATAAAATTTGAGGATTTCCCTCGATTTCCGTGGGATTCGCTCATCAGATTTTGATTTGATTGCAATGGGACCACCTCGGGAGCATACCCTTCCAAACAAAAAAAGAATTTTCAAAATCCGTCCACAATTGACGGAGTAATCGGTGAACATAACCTCCTCCTTTTTGGAAGTCGGTTAAAAATGAAACCCATTGCGATCAATTGTCATTTTATGTGTGTTACGTAATTACCGCATGGGCACGGCACTATTGTGGCGATAAGTCCCCTCTTTGAGGAGTGGCTGGAGAGGCGCCACGGCGTCCTCACCTTCCGCCTGACGCAGGTCCTCACCGGACACGGATGTTTCGGGAGGTTCCTGTTCAGGATAAAGCGGGAGGAAACGCCCGGGTGTCACCACTGTGTGGATCGCCCGGAGGACACGGTGGAGCATACGGTGGAGGTCTGCCCAGCTTGGGCGGAGCACCGCCGTGTCCTCACGGAAGCGATCGGCGGCGGCGATCTCTCGCGTCCGGCCCTGGTTCAGGCCATGGTTCGGAGCGAGAGTGCATGGGAGGCCGTCACCTCCTTCTGCGAAGCAGTAATGCTCGCGAAGGAGGAGGCGGAACGCGTGAGGGAGAGGCAGGGTTCGCGCCCTCACGCGCAGGTCGCCGCAGGAGACGCCCTGGGCGTCGGGAGTCGCAAGCCGATTTCCGGCCACCGTAGGCGCGGGCCTGCGGACGGTGAGCGATGGGTAGCTCGCCGTCCGATAAGGACCAGGCCCAGGTCGACGGCGCGTTGTGTTCCACGCGCGCCTCAAAGAGACGTCAGCACGAATTGACGGGGTCCATTAGGGCCAATGCCTGCCAGGATTGCGAGTTTGTCCGAAAGGGATATCGTGGCCCTGGCACACAGGCAACGGAAGGAACACGGGGGGGTTTTAGTCAGTAAAAGTCTGACACGCCCTCCCGCTCCGCCCAGAGCGGGAGAAGTTATTTGATTATTTCCCACGCAAAAAAAAAAAAAACGTAATTACCGCAGATCTGAGTGCATGATTGTCAAGGCTGCAAACTTGTAGTAATAGAAACGTGAAACGATAAACAATCTTATTTTATCCTTATTCTTAGCATTTAGGTAAATAAATATTGGAATAATATTTTCAGTTCACGTCAGAGATCATTTGAAAAAATTATGATGTTTTCTAATATTTTGATGTATTGTTTTGAGATAAATGTACACTTCAGTTGATAACCTCTTTAGATCACCTGGATGATAATCAGCACCATAAGTACAAAACACTTATCACGTCGTTTTTACGTAGGGTTTTTATCAAAACACCTCGTGCTAAATTATTGCACAAAACATGTCACAATGAGTAGATATCAACAGAGAAATTGTATTCCCTGAAGTGGCAGGCAGATGTGTATGGTACTACACCCACATTTAGACATGTTATGAGTTCCATACGTGGAAAATCTATAGATACCGGGCAAATTCAGACTCCGAGCTGCAACTTACTGAGATTTTCAAAAAAAAAAAATAGTCAAACCATTTATTTCAAACTAGCTGCGCCCCGCGGTTTCTCCCGCGTAAGTCCCGATCCCGTAGGAATATCGGGATAAAAAGTAGCCTATGTCTTAATCCAGGGTGTCAGCTACCTCCATACTTTTTTTATCAAAATTGGTCCCGCCGTTTGACCGTGAAGAAGTACCAAACAACACACACACACTCACAAACTTTCGCCTTTATAATATTAGTGTGATAGGCACATAAGAGGCACTTTCGACCGTCAAAATTTACAAAAAAAAATAGAATTGATTCTAGTTCCCCCTTCCAAAAGATAGTTTCGTATGGAGAGGAATAGGAAACCAAATGGGAAACCCAAAGGAACTTTACCCTACCTGATCATCGAAACTACAACTCTGCGTTCAGCGGTCGATGCAGTCTAAGATCAATCTAGGCAAAAGAATTATGAATTTTAAGTGAAATAAAATATTGAATCCGTAGTCAGCTGAAGCCAATCACAGCCACTGGGGCAATCGACCTATCAAATAATGAAGAAGTTACAAACAGAATACAAACCAGTGCTTCCTAATAGTAAACAAAAAAGTAACTAACAAGTGTTACTAATTATTTAACTATTAACTTGAGACTAATTATTGTGATACTAATGAACCATACGACGACGTCACTGATAACAGGTTTTGTTTTTTACTTTGTTTATTTTTCAAGCATAAAGATGTCTTTTTTATCGTTGTTGTTGCAATTATTACCGTAAAATATAAAAACAATCAAACTAAACAGGTGGAAGAGAACATGGTCACGGACATAGTCGCTAAGCGGTCGCGGGATACGAAGTCCGCTATAAGAGGAACGCGAGTGGTAATGACGGACAGAACATTGTGATTGCATGATAGCATATTGTGGTAATGGATCCACTTCACTAGCTAAAAATTTGAACTACCCACTTAGTGTGGGTAGTTCTAATTTCTCAATTTTCACAAAATACAGCATTGACTTAAGGACGCTATCACATTTTGAACTCGCTCGAGTTTAGGTATCTGAATCGCAACACAACAACATTACGCGCACGCACACATTGAAACCGCTGACCGCTCGATTTTATACGTAACTTAACTAATCTTGATACTTGAAGGTATATTTTTTTAAATTTTACTGGTATTGATTGAATAAAGTTAATTGTAAGTTTGCAATCGAATTTGAGTAACTGTGGCTAAGTACTATCTGCGTGATATCATATATGATAGTCATGCTCACTTAAATGTCTCGCTGATGGTGGCGCGTGTGTTGGATCATTCGGTTCCCTACAAAGTGGTTGAGCTGGATGGTGCTGATCCACGCGTCATGTTCGTGAACGGGCGCTGTCAGTTGAGGCTGGTCATCTCTTAACTGCCAGGGCTTATTTTGTAATCTTTTAATCTTATATTTTGAATTGTTTTTTTTTAAATATATTTATTTTTGTTTTTTACATTGTTCTCGCATATAGAAGCGACAAGAATAATGTACCCAGGATTTTGTAATATCTTGATTTAAAAGAGTGTCCTTGGAGTTTCTTGCCTGTTCTTCTCCATAGAGATCTACGTTTTGGAATGGGCAAATAGCTTCCACTTTCTGAGTAACTGATCGACTCTTTGACAATTCAAAAGTGCCTGTAAATGGTTTATTTGAAATAAATGCATTGAGTTTGAGTTTGAGTTAGATAATTATGTTTTAAGTATTTTTTAAATTCATCAGCCATCAGGTACTTGTAAATATTATTTTTGCTGGCAAATATTGGAGCATTTTATAATCAAATACTAGCCTGGGAGTTTATCGTAGACTTTCGTTGTGATATTTAAAAATAATCATTGCCTTATGAAAACAGTATTTTATTTACAGAGACTGGGGCGCGATTTCAGTACTTTTGATAAAAATTAAAACCAAAGTAGGTAGTAAAAAGTATATTTTCATTTCATGTTTCAAAGAAGTTCAAATTTAGAATGAAGGCCAGCTCTTTCTAGGGTTCCGTATCCGAAGGGTCCAAGCGGAGCACTATTGCTGTCACTCACGTGTCCGTCTATCACACAGGTTTTGCAACCAAACGGTTGATGAAGCTACAGTCTTTAAATTTTCACAGTATAAGCATCTTGTTGTGGTTTTTGGCTTATATTCTTTTATTGCGCATTCTTGATCTTGAAAATAAAAAACCGGTCAAGAGCGAGTCGGACTCGCGCACCGAGGGTTCCGTACGTATATATGATGTTGATGATTTCTGAAAAACTGTGCTAGAAGAGATAAGAAGATAATAATAAGAATAATAATTATAATCTATAAGACATCGTTTTATTTTTCCTGTAGGTAATCTTTACATAAACTTCTATCACACAGAATAATTTCAGATTTTTATCTATGCAAACTTCGGAGATAAGGGGAACGGTTTTTTTTTTACATTTTGCACCAAAAGACGGAAACCACGCTGCCTAAAAAAAAGAAGATTTTTGAGAAGGTGCAAACAGCGCTCTTTCATATGATACCCCACATGCCCTAGTAGCTCCATTTCAAATTTTTAAGACCCCTTTCAGTCCGTTTTGCAAAAAAGTTACATTTTTTTTAATTTCTTGTTTGCAAAATAATTGGGCAAACGTCATTTAAAACTATTCTAAATTTCAAGTTGATAGCATTAGTAGTTCTTGAGATATCCAGGTGCGACAGACAGACAGACTTAGTCTCACCATAAGGGTTCTTTTTTACTATTTTGGTACGGAACCCTAAAAAGACAACATTAGTAAAGTTAAGTACCTAAGGTAAATCAAATAAAACAAATTACCAACAGACGTATATCAACGTCTGTAACAAAACTCCAGAGTAGATTTGTGATTTCTGAATGAAAATACAGTCTCATTACTTTTGTTTACTGCTACGTGTACGGTTTTTTTGTCCTTTATCCAAATTTCTGATTCGTGGCATCTGTAATAACAAATGTAAATATTTTAGCAATGCACACCATTGGTGTCGAAAGTTATAACCATCTACTATTCTGGATTTATGAATTGACAACTAAGTCGATTTATCACCAAAATTTACATCCGCCATCATGAATCAAAAGTTGGATGGTATATTTGTAAACACCACCTTCAACAATTGATAACAAACCTCCACAATTGCTAACAATGTCGAATTTTTATTTAAAAAAATACACCCGCCATCATGGATAAAACAAAAAATGAAATACGTAATCACCACCCCCAAAAACCCCAAAATAGACTATGTATCGAATATCTCAAAAAAAAAAGTATTTCCGCCATTTGATTAAAGATAATATAATTATTTACACAAAGTTTATCCGTAATCTACAACCATGATTCATACAAAAATTTTGAACTATGTATTTATTTTTAAAACAAATTCCAATAATCGTACTTACTTTTATTTCGGTCCGAAAAAGTATCAACTTCGTCCTCCCACAGTATACAATACAGCACACACTTCTGTACGTAAATATTTTTTTGCGAAAAATCGATACACCGGTGCTTCCACGAGCGCGTCTGAGCGCGGAATGACGAACCGCGAGTAGAAAATGTATGGAGAAATTTGAAGGCGCTTCTTATTTTAATCATAAATAAAAAAGTTATTTATTTACTTACAAAATATTTAGTTGACTGTATAGAGGACTATATAAACAATAGTTTGTTATTATTTTTATGTATAACTAAGCAGTGGATTTAGCTATATGGGTTCCTATTCAGACCTATATTTTTTTCATTTGTTGGTTTTATTGTGATTGTTAAAACGTATTTTCGTGAAAAATTTGTATGGGGCTATACAATTTTTATGTGCCCATTCTGGAGATGAATATATTATCTTTAATTTAAGACAATGATATCCTTGCAGTTGTGACTCCTAATTTGTTAATACGGTACCTGAAAAGCACTGATATTTGAGGAAAAATGTGATAGCGTCCTTAAGATCGTTTGGACAGTAACGAACCTAAAACCAACAGCTACAGGTAAACATACAATAAGGAATCGCTAAATTGACTTCACACTTCACTATTTATTATAGATTCCAACCTTGACACATTATGCACGGCGCTTCTTTATTGTACATGTAGGTATTTTGAATTACAAAGTAGCTGAAACAAATATCTTTATTGTTCAGAAATTAGATGAATGGCTTATTCAGGAAAAGTAAAAAATATCTATGTGTGTACTCGTAGAACCGACAAAGTCCTTCAGTTTCAATAAGTAGCCAAGTATTTTTGTGTACTCAGATAAAGCTAAGTTTTAATGTGATATCAATTTTACATTTTCCAAGTCTTCAGTTTTTGGGTTAGATATTTTCACAGTAGTTGACGACGGCGGTGGGTAGGAACTATAAACCTACCAGACTTATTTAGGGTGTAATTTAAGCGATTATTTTTCTGTGGGGTAATTTCCCATTTCCCCATCTGGGGAGTAACGAGGTTTACGACGGAGTCGTACCAACAAATCCCAATGGGGTTCTGCTACAACGTGTCGTAAGTGCAGGATGTACTCACACATACTACGTGCCCTCACTTAACACCCAGTGTTTAATTAAGATTTTGTTATTCAGAACATGACAGCTTTGGGATCTCCGGCAATTCATTATCTGCAAATCTGAGGCGGTGAACACTGCATTGTAGAATTGTGACGGACAAAGTATGTTTACTTTTAATAAATAATATTTACAAAACAGGTTTATTCAGGTGATGTAATTGCGCAGGTAGTTTCCCTAATCATATAGGTATATATACAATTCTGGGGTATAATGATGTTAATGTTTAATCTATTATCGCTTTAAGGCTCCTTACTGACTCAAAACACGATATTCTTAATGAATGTCTCAAGTAACACAAGCAAACAATTAGCATGAGGTCCTGGGTTCGATTTCCAGGTCGGGCAAAGTGTTATTGGGTTTTTTCATCCGGAAATTTTCAGTAGCAGCCCGGTTGATGGCAATATAACATGGGACTAATATTACATGGGACTGGCGAAATTTGGGTGGAAGTACTTTAGGTGCACCTCTGCCTAACTCTAAACAGTATGAATACACAGTAGTACAGTTTGAATAGTTTGTAAGATTTATGGAGTTAATCTTTTAAAAAAAAATGTCAAATCGACAACTCTAGCAGCTTTTAAATTAATGTCAAAAATAACGCAAAATGTAGATAAACATACACGTACCTGCACTGTGTTTTTCGATATGAGCAAGGCTTTCGACTTTGTTGATCACAGTATTCTGCTCACTAAATGTGAACTGTACGGTTTTCGCGGCCTAGCATTGAAGTGGCTACATAGCTATCTTTCAAATAGGACCCAATATATAGCGATTTCCGAAATAAATTACAATAAAGAAGAGTTATTTTGTAAGTCTGACATTAAGAGCAACAATACAGGAGTGCCACAAGGTAGTGTTACAGGGTCGTTATTCTTTCTGTTATATATTAACGACCTACCAAATGTTACTAAGCATTTCTACTCACTGTTTGCGGATGATATTGCGGTGGTTATCATGGAGAATAAAATGCTTAATTATAATACTGAAATTAATGAAGCTGTTAGTGCTATCATAACATGGCTTAATAATAATAATTTAAAAGTGAACATAGATAAAACCTCCATCGTTCAATTCCACAATAGAAAATCAAAGTCTGGCCTTACGATTACTTATTCCGATAAAAGAGTTAACGAGGCACACGAAGCCATTTTTCTTGGCATAACTGTGGACAGTGGACAGTGGCTGCACATGGAAACCTCACTGCTTCAAGGTCACAAATAAGATTAATCGTTTCGCTTTTGCCTTGTGGAGACTTTGTAAAATAGCCAACCTCAAAACGGCCCTCTTAGCTTATCATGGTTACGTAGCTTCCAACATTAGATACGGCATTTTGCTATGGGGGAATTCTGTTCTTATAAATAGGGTATTTATAGCCCAAAAACAGTGTATCCGTGCTCTTTGTGATGTGCCACCATTGACTTCATGTAAACTTCTTTTTAAAGATCTCAATATATTAACTGTTCCCGGTATGTACTATCGAGGAATTTCATATCTATACACCTTAAGGACTATTTTTGCTTGCAGCGCTCGGCCGCTATAGAAATCTCATCAACCAATAGCATCGCACCATCAGATTTTTGATGAGACCCTTGTTTTTGTAAATGAAAAAAAAAAGACAGTAAAAAACGCGTGGCACACTTCACACCAATTGTCAACATTGTCCAAAAACTCCACCAAATTTAGCTGGACATTCATATCCAAAATAAAATGGTATGGACGTCCAGCCTCCGGAATTTCATCACATAAAAAACATGATTCTACTAGGATAAAATAAACCTCTTGCCAGGGCCAAGACAGCTGATTGATTAATATATCAGCGTAATCACTGTATGTAAAATAGTTGTCCACATCTAAAATATTCGCCATGTTTGCTGTTGGCTGTTGGCTGTTGCTGTGCATGTAACGAAATAATACGTTTTCTGAGTCTACGCCGCAACAAAGAGACGCCGACAGTCGCTATTACTCTTGATATTTAATCCGTGCCCAATATATTATAAACAATACTTAAACAAAATTATTGAACAAATGAATCTCCTTTGTTCATAAAATGATGACAAAAGAGAAGCGCTGTTAGCATCGACCATACAACTGGTCGTTGCTTGTCGGATCTTAAGTGCGTTTCAACACAACGGGGATTTAACAAAAAAATCTGTTGTGATGGGCTAACTGTATTGCAGTTGGGTAAGTTCTATTTTAAACTTAAGTAAATCGCAATACACAGTCTTATTTAATAATTTGGATAGACGAAAACGCCAGTTGAAATAAAGAACATCGATTATTGTTATATTGACCTAATAATAACATCATTAATCATCTAAGCCAAAAGCTCTGCAAATTTGCAACTGAACCCATGAAATGCGTTAGAACAAAATGTAAAGTATAAAAACATTAAAATTAAAAACTTTCTCAGTTTTGTTTCTTTTGTTCTATTCCTAGTGGTCGAGAAAGGGTCACCGTATCCGTAGTCAGACATCTGTGATCATTGTAACAGAGCCTACAAAAAACGCATGAACAACAAAAAATCAGAAACGACAAAATATTACTATGTATTTTTGTTTCATTGGTAGATGCAAAAAGGGGCGTAAAACAGATGTGGTCATCGTGTTCACGGGAATTTGTTTTGAAACTGTTTAGATATGAAATTCCTCGATAGTACATATTTGAATGCTGTAAATTTGTTAAAATGCACTCCGGATTATTTCAACGTCTTGGAGACACTGTTACGTTTAATACAAGATATCCTGATAGGTTAATTATTCCTCCAATGAAAAGCCACTTATATCACAGAAGTTGCTTTCCAATGGTTATAAGGATATATAAGGTGCTAACAAATTAAGTACCAATATTTTAAGAGGTGTTTACATCAAAACATTTAACTTTAAATAGAAATTAAGAAAACTTTTTATATGATATTTTTGTTTTAATTTACGGAACAAAATAAATAAATTAAAATTTCGCCCAAACATAATCATCCTGTGATTTTAACTGACAAGACACACTTTCTGTCAAGTGAACATCGTCGTTTGTGACTAACGTCAATGATTGTTGACTATCTATTAACAGGGTGTTTTTACGCAGTAACGTTGTTTCCCTAATTATCTCCAAAAAGTAACATAAACTTTTCAATGTTTCATACTTAAGTCTACTCCTAGAGACGAGTACTATCAGCTATAAAAGTATTGGTACCTAATTTGTTAGCACCTTATATAATAAATTACCAAAATCATATAGGGAACTACCAATCAATCGGTTTAAAGCATTGCTATTCAAATGGCTTATAGAAAAATCATTCTATTCTGTGAATGAGTACCTAAACTTTAAAGATTTAAACTGACATTTAACTATTACGTATAATTTGACAAATGTGTGACATTTCTTATCTAGGATTTATTTTTCAATTTTGTTAACATGGATTTAATTATATTTGTATCAATTATTATGTAATCAATTATTTTGCATGCTAGTTTTAGCGAATTGTTTTAGAAACTTAATTAAAAAACCCGAGCATCTGTAATGTACTACAATTCTTGCAAAAATAAATTTCATTTCATTTCATAGGTACCTACCTACCTACTAAGCTTTGGAATGGGTAACCAGCTTCATCTTTATGACTGACCGACCCCTTGACAATTCAAAAGTGCCTGTAATTGGTTTATTTGAAATAAATGCTTTGAGGTTTATGGACAAGCCTTTCAAATACAACGCAGAAGAGAGAGGAGTTGTATAGAGCCTTCTAGGCTTCTACTTATAGTGATGCGGTGTTTTAATAGCCTCAATTTTGTTTAACTTTTTAGCAGTTTTCCTAATTTTGGTCCGGTGATTGACTAGAAACGAAGAATGACGATGTCATAAGTATGACGTCACTTTTGTTCAAAACAGGCAATTTACCTATTTCGTACGTTTACTGATTTGTCTTTTTGTTCTATTATTGTAGCCATGTAGCAGGTGTACCAAATGTTACCGACCCTGCGCATGACGTACAAATGTTACCGGCCCTGCGCTTGACGTACAAATGTTACCGGCCCTGCGCTTGACGTACAAATGTTACCGATCCTGCGCTTGACGTACAAATGTTACCGGTCCTACGCTTGACGTACAAATGTTACCGATCCTGCGCTTGACGTACAAATGTTACCAGTCCTGCGCTTGACGTACAAATGTTACCGGCCCTGCCTTGAATTTGCTACTTGCGCCGCGCTGGCTTAATCCAACACTGAAACGGCCAAAGGCCAATTCCATTCGTTAAGAGTGTTAAGACCATGTGAGTGGTGTAAAGATAAGAATGTTTCCTACAATTCACCGAAAGTGCTGTTTGGTCCATCACTGAGCTCTCATTCCATGTTGTGAACTGCCTATATTGGTTTTTATAGTAACTACATTAGCTACTAGCTATAGAGATTAAAGATTGTTTCATCATTTATAAATATGTATGTGCAAAATTGCCAAACTTACCAGATTGCCAAAGTCCCAGCTGCTGTGAATGTTAATATGAATTATGTAAGTGATTGTAATTGTGTCATTTGTGTGTATTGCCGCATAACGTGACACAACGGAAAGAATGACGAAGAATGTAATACCCCTTCGTGGTCACGCGTGGATAACGAAATAAATGATATTGAATTGGCAATCATCATTATCATCATCAGCAGCCTTGAGCAGTCCACTGCTGGACCTAGGCCTCTACAATCGCACGCCATTCATCTGTATTGTCGGCAACTCTCATCCAGCTGCAACTAGCCACCCTGCGTAGATCGTTGCTCTACCAATTGGGTAATACATGATGTTAATTTCTAAATCATTAATTTTAATTCCTTAAGCTGACTGTCACAACTTTTGACGGTCATAGGTTACAAAAGTCAGCCCCCAAAATGCTCTCCCTTGACCATAATGACACTTTGAAATTGTTAATTCAGACCTGACGCTGACCTTATTTACACTTTTCACTTCCCCAAAGGACTATAATTCATATCCGTATTACTACCGATATCGACCATTTAATATAACTCTTCAAGGTCAAAGCACTCAAATCGTCACCTTTACCTTCAGAAAGGCCGTGGAAAAAGTACTGCTTATCCTTATAATTCAAACAGTCCGTACAGTTTTATTTTTTAGTTAAAATTTGAAGTAGGTATAGTCGAACAAGTTATTTGGTATACAGGCTATATAAATGATTTTTATTTCTGTAAGTAGGTTTGTACAAACACTTTTACACGTCAATCATATTTTAAAACTAGATGAGGTCGGCGTTTCCTATCCGACTACTCTAAGAAGAAAGGCTGAAACAAACTCAGAGGTCACAGTCTCTTTTAAAGTCCAGACATAATCTTGGTCAGATCATGTCAATCTTGGTCACTATTAAAAAAAGATTTTTTTAATGAAAATCTTAAGAAAACAAAAATCATAAATAATAATGAAATTAATACTCGTAGTTTCATCAATGCAAAGTTGTTACTTCCAAAATACAGAAATTTACACGGCAAGAGATCGTTAAAGTATATAATACCTTACCTTATTAATCAGCTACCTATATCATTGAGGGACAAAATAACTCTTAAAAACATAAAATATAAATTAAAGCAATATTTCTTACAAAACATAAATATCTAATTGTATAATAATATGTGAATAAAAATAAATGTTACAATTGATCGTTATTAAATAATAAAAAACATAATCATCATCATCTGCCTCTTCCCAACTATGTTGGGGTCGGCTTCCAGTCTAACCGGATGCAGCTGAATACCATTATTTTAAAAACGTAATTCCTATCAATATCATAGCCAACAAAAATAAAGAAAAATTAACTATTGCTAAAAATATTTATACTTTTAGGAACAACCTGTATCAATCTAAGTCACATTCCTAAACCACTTTTGTTTCAAGGACGGTCAAATCGATCACCGATGTTCGCTCGTTTGTTTAGTAATAGATAAATATTTCGCTAAATACCCTCGCTGTTATTTTTGTTGTGTTTAATTTTAATTAAGAACTTAAGTTTGGTTTATTCTCTAAATTATGTGGTCGATGATTTTGGTGCACGGTAAAACTCTAATGAGTTTATGTTTGCGCCAACTTATATGAATAAAAATGTAACTATACTACTGAATAAATGAAATAAAATGAATGAATAAATGAATGAATGTGAAGGTCATGTAGATTGGTGTCTGAAATTGTCTTTTGAGGAAAGAACCACACAGATTGAGTGGAACTAGCTAGCAACTACTTTCAAATAATGTTGTGAGTGTGCTGAGTAATCAATTCTTTTACATCATTTCTATTGGCAGTGTAGTGAAGATGAATGCCTGTACACCAAATGGCTTGTTCACATTAACAAGACAGTTTTATCTTTATCTGTTCTAGTATATTAAACTCCTTTATCTTATCTAAGTGTGCCTTAGCCGCCTGACCCGTGCGTCTGTCTGGCTGTCTGTCTGTTATCAATTGAAGTGGATGCTGCTCGTAATTATGATTGAGCTCCTTGATCTGGATTTATTGTTATCTAGATTTACTATTGAGAACAATCTTGTCAATATTTCTCCTAGGTGTTTGCGTAGTAGAGAGGATTCTTTCGGACGTTAATGGCCTATGGTTATTGCATCATTCAATAATAAGTAGGTATTCTGCAAAATATGGGCCTAGCTATTAATGGTCAAAGGGGAAGCCAATGTCCAGTATGGCAGATATACGGAGGCTGCTGCCCATCCTCTTGGTGTATGTTGGTTGCCGTTAAGACCTCGCTAAAGTGTACTGAACTTTTAACCTTTCGAACATGTTAAGACAGGAAAATCATTTTTTGTTACATTACGCCGAATCCATTTTTGGAACCAGTTTTATATTATTATTTTGTTTTTCCAATTTCCACAACGCACTGCTAAAAAAAGGTCAAACACAAAACCCTCCTTATTTGGCTTCGCTCCAGTCGGGTAAAAACGGAATTCGTGCGTCTGTATCTTGTACAATAAAAAACCGGTCAAGAGCGAGTCGGACTCGCGCACCAAGGGTTCCGTACGTATATATTATATATATTTTAGGGTATTTCCTTATAGGGTTCCGTGTGCGCGTATACGCTTGAAACACAGGATAACCTAGTTCAGGCACATAACACTATAGAATTTTACGTAGATTTAAGCAACTTTTTGTTTAGTATTTTACCTTTTTACCTGAATAAACTTTTATTTTTATATGATGTTGATGATTTATGAAAACTGTGCTATTTAGAGACATCGTTTTATTTTCCTGTTATCTTTACATAAACTTCTATCACATAGAATAATTTCAGATTTTTATCTATGCAGATTTCGGAGATAAGGGTATGTACGGAGATATGGGATAAAGGTTTGGGTGAACGGTATTTTTTTACATTTTTCATCAAAAACGGAAACTATGCTGCCTAAAAAAAAAATGTTTCAGAATGTGCAAACAGCGCTCTTTCATAATGATAACCTAGATACCCTAGTAGCCCCACTTCAAAATTTTAAGACCCCTTTTCAGTCCCATTTGCAAAAAAAAAATTTTTTTATTTTATTATTTATTTGACGTAAAAGTACACATATACAGGTTGACGCTTAATCTAAGCATGGAAATAGCCTGGTACAAAATAAATGATCAATGACCCCATGCTAGGAGAAACCTGTGTTACAGGGGTCATCCATCCGTCCATTAAACAAAAAAATATAGATCTATTCGTTACTTACAAATTAGCAACATGCACTTTTGAAAAAAAAGCCTAATACAATTAATTGTGGGGATAAGATACGGGGGGAAGAAAGTAAAAGGGGTTTTAAATGAATTAATGACAAGGAAAAGGGAGTATGTGTTAATGTGCCGGGCATGTGTTGTGAGTGTGAGTATAACTGTGTATGCGTGAGTTTAGATATGTGTGAGTGAGTGTAGATGTGTATGTGTGAGTGGGTGCCTGATTTGTTTAAGTTATGGTTTGAGTAATTCTTCCGTGTCGTCATAATTTAGAGTGAGCAGATATTCCTTTATTTTTTGTTTGCATTGGAATTTGTTCAAAAAATGGATGTTTGGAAAATAATTGGGCAAACGTCATCTAAAACTATTCTAAATTTCAAGTTGATAGCATTAGTAGTTCTTGAGATATCCAGCTGTGACAGACAGACAGACAGCCTTAGTCTCACCATAAGGGTTCCTTTTTACCATTTTGGTACAGAAGAATAAAAAGTCTTTATTAAAATTAAGAGCTTTATGGAACAGTGAGACTCAGAGAGAGACTCGTAAAAACCAGGGAACCATGGCACAAAAGGAAGGAGGCCTGTACTCAGCAGTGAGAGGAACCAGGCTGCTGATGATGCTGATGATGATATTGAACAGACCTGACTTCTCCAAGTCAGGTAATCTACAAGGGATCACGATATTACCTATTGCAGATCTTCAGGATCACGGTTAAGCGAATTACATCTCTTAGGTAATTAAATAAAGTGAACATTAATTTAAACACGCTTTGATTAGAAACAAAACAATCGGTTACCTGTAACGATAACCCTTTTTGCTTGGTCAAGTATTATGTGATACACAGATAGACGACTTGTAGCTAACTAATACCTTCTCTTTTGACCAAATTATCATCATCATCAGCGCGTGAGGTACAAAATAGGATGTCACAAGTAGGTATGCTTCTGGTCATCTTGAAAATTTTCCTTGTATCCTTTTTTTTGACATTCACAGGTAGTGTGACGTAGTTATTAATAGTCTGCGATAGTCCACCAGCCTGTAATAGTCCTGCTGGTTTGCTACAGGACAAGTGCCTCTTCTCATACGGAGAAGGACCGAGCATTAGTGTAAGTCAACTTAGGCCTGCAAGCTAGGGTTTTAAAACCGTGTCTATTAAACTCCATTATACAGAATCTGCATTGAGTAAGCCTGGTGAATGACGCTCCTTTCTTCTTTATGCGAGAAGAAGCCATTCTTGAATAGTATGACAACTTACAGGCAGTTAGCCGTTAAGGCGAAAACGTCAGGGTAGCCCAGAAAAAATCAAATCTTCTTAAGTTTTTTGCAATTTGCAGGTCAGTATCAGATTATATGTTGATCTAAATATGATTCGCGGCCGTTTTAAATACTTCTTTATTGTGTTGTATGTCATCCAAATATAAGGGGTATAGAACAGGAACCGCTTGGCTTGAAACAGGACTTCGTTACATTCGCACGTGTCGCACGAGTGGTTATAGAATTATAATCATAAAACGCATCAATACAATTCTCTCAGTTTATATTACCCTATTGAATGACTATTTCATGAAATCATGACATTTGAGGTCAATTCTAACTAAAGGAGTTGTATTGCTGATTCTAATGATTATAATTTTGTAGGGCCGTATTTGTTATGGTCGCGTATCATATTTTATTCAACATACAACCTGATACTGATGTGCAGTATTTTCGTTAAAAATGCTTTTTGCAATTTCATTGAGCAGGCTTTGAGCATAAATTATAATGTCGGTAATTTACTTTGTTGTCAATATGTTACTATGTAATTACTTACCGGTAATTTCCAGGGCCTCTTCGTAACTGTACTGTAATTTACTAGGTTT
Source organism: Tiliacea citrago (assembly GCA_963921375.1). NCBI lineage: Eukaryota > Metazoa > Arthropoda > Insecta > Lepidoptera > Noctuidae > Tiliacea > Tiliacea citrago. The sequence goes on along the minus strand of OY992790.1, from coordinate 26,438,637 downwards.
TGTTGGAGTCATTTCTATATCACTTTTTCTTTTATTTATATTGTAAGTATTTCTAGAAGGTGCCATTTTTGATTTACAATTATCTTACCCACTGTATGTTTTGCTTTATTTATTTATTGTCTGTTTAATTAAGCTTTTATTTAATTTTAATGTTTATTATCTTCTGGTTACCATGTTTGTTTATAAATGATGTCAAATGTTTTATATTCCATAAGTTTTAATACTATATCTCGAAACACTTTGAAAACACTACCGTCTTACTGAGTTTATTTTTAAAACTAACTTAGTTCATTGGAAACATCTTTAACCAACTTATTATCATAATCACTAACACAATTCTGTGGCCTTTTACGGTTCTAACAATGGGATCTTTTTTCGATATTATTTATTCAATACTTTAAAGAATATAAGTGTTTCTGCTACAGCACCAAACGTTCAACTGATCAGAACTAGGTATCCGCTGGAAGGTCAGCTTATCTTAGCGTTACGATACCGTGTTCTTTTTACAATAATGTTGCAATTTTATTTAATTTTTTTATTTATACAGTGTGAGTGTTTATTTAGAGGTATTTATTGAGAAGAGGATTCATTATACAGATTTAAAATAAAAAACCGGCCAAGTGCGTGTCGAACCACGCACAATGGAGGGTTCCGTAGTTAGGATGAATTTATCCCTAAAACAAACGTAACATTGTAGTTGAAAAACATGTTCTCCCATACATCGATATACGCCACGGTCAATTTTCCAACTGAAAATTTAAGTTTGTAATCGCAAAAAATGTTTTTTTTATGTGATAAAACTACAAATTTACAATTTTCGGACTTTTTACTTTACTTGTGTTGTGAGACCTTGCTTCTGCCCAAATTTCATGATTCTAGGTCAATGGGAAGTACCCTATAGGTTTTGATTTATGTGCGAGATATTCGCAATTTTTTTTATGTGATAAAACTACTAATTTACAATTTTCGGACTTTTTTATTTACTTGTGCTGTAAGACCTTGCTTGTTGCCAAATTTCATGATTCTAGGTCAACGGGAAGTACCCTATAGGTTTTGATTTATGTGCGAGATATTCGCAATTTTTTTATGTGATAAAAATACAAATTTACAATTTTCGGACTTTTTCCTATACTTGTGCTGTAAGACCTTGCTTCTTGCCAAATTTCATGATTCTAGGTCAAAGTCAAGTCAAATTATTTATTTCAAATAGGCACATAGATGGCACTTTTGAACGTCAAAATTTACAAATAAAATAGAATTGATTCTAGTCGCCCCTTCCAAAAGGTAGCTTCGTATGGAGAAGAATGGGCAAGAAACTCCACCGTTACTCTTTTGAAATATTTTACAATATTTGGTATTGGTACATCAATTATATAATTATATGTGAAGACGATGCACCTAGAATAAAATTACTATACCACAATAGGTAAAAAGAATTAATAATGAAGCAATGAGATAAATTAATTATGTGATAGATACATGGTGCTCACATATTTACATTGTAAAAAAAAAAAAACGTTTCCCTAAAATAATCAGAGTGTGAGTTAAGGTAATCACAGAGTGTAAAATAAATGTCATAAAAATAATAACATATACAATTAAAATAGCAATCAGTTAGATTTTGTCTAGACTCAAGATTGTCCTATGGAGCTGGACCAGCATGTTTCCAAGCGTTCTTATCCTGGATATAATCCTCTAATTTGTAATAAGCTTGTTTACAAAGTGTACTTTTTATACGAGTATGAGTTTTAAATTTTCTTTCATTTAATTGCAATATATCACAAGGTATTTTGTTGTAACATTTAACACAGTACCGCATAAAAGATGTATGTACTTTAGATAATCTGAAACATGTCTGATCTATTTTATCTTTATTTCTAGTATTGAAATTATGTCTGTCACTTATTTTTTTTAAAGATGTAGGTTTTTTCTTACATACATAATATTTTCATAAATTAATTGGTAAGGTACCGTCATAATATTAATCCTTTTAAAGAGTTCCCTAAGAGATTCTCGGCGACGTAGATTATAAATGGCTCTGACAGCTCTCTTTTGCAAAATAAAGATGGATTCAATGTCAGCAGCCCGACCCCACAATACAATACCGTACGACATAATGCTGTGGAAGTAGCTAAAATAGACCAAACGCGCGGTTTCTACATCTGTTAACTGTCTTATCTTCCTAACAGCATAAGCGGCCGAGCTTAACCGCCCCGCAAGAGATGTTATATGTGGTCCCCATTGTAGTTTCTCGTCTAGAGTGATTCCTAGGAAAACCGTTTGATTAATACATTCCAGTTTTTCTCCATTCAATATGATATCACATTCGCTACTTCTAACATTAGGTAGTTTAAATCTAATGCATTTGGTTTTTTTTTTCATTTAGAACCAAATTATTTACCGTAAACCAATCTTGGACCTGAAGAATAGAATTATTCACGTCGTCAAGGTTTTGAGACCGTCGGTCTATTTTAAAGATCAATGACGTGTCATCTGCAAATAAAACCATCTTTGGTTAATTTTGAAGTAATTGGGGTAAATCGTTAATGTAAACTAAAAAGAGGAATGGACCCAACATCGAACCTTGAGGAACGCCCATTGCCATTTCAGACCCCAATGAGTTCACGCCGTTTCCTTGAACTTTAACCTTTCTATCTTTCAGGTATGATCTAAGTAAATCAAGAGCTGTATTCCTAATCCCATAGTGATCTAGTTTCAACAGAAGTGTCTCATGGTTAACGCAGTCGAAAGCCTTAGAGGGGTCACAAAAGATTCCAATGGCATCTTGTGCTTCCTCCCAGGCGTTAAAAATGTTCTTTATTAGGGTGACACCGGCGTCAGTGGTACAACGACCTTTAGTGAATCCGTACTGTTGTTCATGAAAGATGGAATTTTTATTGAAGTGACGTAACATTTGATTGAGCATCAACTTTTCAAACACCTTACTGAGATCTGGCAGAATTGACACGGGCCTATAATTGTTGGGTTCTTTACTATCTCCGGATTTGAACAAAGGAACTACTTTACTGTGCTTCATGAGATCCGGAAAGACTCCTTGGTCCACACTGGTGTTAAATATGAAAGCTAAATAGGGCGCAATGGTTTCGATGATAGATCTACAAACTTTTACAGACATGCCCCAGAGATCTTCTGTTGATTTAATTTTAAGATCTTTAAAAGTTTTTATAACAGCCTGGGGGTTTGTATGCTGAAACCTAAACTCCAAAGGGCATACCTTTACATTCTTTCTAAGTAGGGCAGCAGAAAGCACGGGTGAGGAACTTAAAGTTTCAGTAGTTTTAAGGGGAATATTAGCAAAAAAGTTTTCAAATTCCTGAGCTATTTCTACCTCTGAAGTGATGGGCCCATGTGCAGTCTCTAAATTAAATTCAGTATTACGCTGTTTTTCCTACCTGTTTCATTATTTATTATTTGCCAGGTAGTTTTAATTTTATCATCAGCTGATTTTATTTTATTGAAATATTAAAAAGTGTGTGCAAAATAGCTAAAGCTCTTTATATTAGATAAAGAGCTTTAGCTATTTTGCACACTTAAAAGTTTTAGAATATTTTGCAACATATTGATGAAAGCTTGTATTATTCATATGTTGCTTTAGGCCATATAGTTCAAAAAGATTTTCCCGGCTTTTACGAATACCTGGAGTCGCCCAATCACTAAATACGAACTTTGTGTAAATACTTTTAGTCTTTAGTGGAAAAGTGTCATTAAATTGTGAGTTTAATAGTGAAAAGAACTCGGCGTAGAACTCATTTGGGTCACAAATATTATTAAAACTCTGAACACATAATTTACTGGCCAAAGAATTATTTAATTTCTCTAAATTTTTACTTGTAATTGGCCTAAACCTTATTTTAATTTTTTGTAAAGGCATATAGGCGCAAAATGTTATTGTTTGTCCACTGTGATCAGATGGCAACTTATTTACAATTTTTTTGTGTAAGTAATCACAGTTACAAAAAATATTATCTATACAAGTGGCTGAAGAAGCTGTCACTCGGGTTGGTTCAATAAAACATTTGACAAATCGAATGACCTAAAAATACTTAAAAATCTGAGAGTATTCGAGTTATTTTCTAATAAGTTAATATTAAAATCAACGGAAAGTACCCTATAGGTTTCGATTTATTTGCGAGTATCGAAATATGTCGCAATAATGACGCTTATATCGCTGTATTTTTTTTATTGCGTTGACTTGGGAGCTTGATTTTTTTAGAGCTTTTGATATTAATTTCAATTTGACTCGTTCCTGAGAAAAAGGATCTTGACAGACTGAAAGACAGACAGATAGACGGACAACGAAGTGACCTTATAAGGGTTTCGTTTTTTCCTTTTGACGTACGAAACCCTAAAAAGGGTGGAAAAACCTTAGATAACTTTTGACTTGCCTATTTATTTCGTTATATTAGATTTTAAGATAAAAGTTGTTGCAGATCATTTCTAGGCGCATTCAATGATATGTGAAGCTGCTACCACACCTGCTACTGTTTACATTCAACCTTATCCTCTACCCTTGTAAATGCGGGTTACGCAAATACAATTGTTAGGGCTGATTCTCTACTTTTAAAAGGCTAATTTAATATAGAGGTGTATAGTTACGAACATCTTTTGGTACTTTTGGACTTCGCAGGTTGATTCCAATTGGCGAAGTTAAAAAGTACCAGTTCTCTAGTTAAAAACCACGCTATCAGGTGATAAGTAGACGTAATGGTGTTAGTAGCTCGATCAAGACGAAACGGTCCCACTTCTCCTAGGAGGACGCGAATCGGTTTATAGTTAGATAAAAATCTAGTTCTGATTTGATATGTCATCTGTCTTTGCAGAAACGTAGCACAGTAGGTATCTTGGTTAGCTCGTTTTCTCTAGAAGTGCCGCGATAGAGCATTACAGGATTTAAATTAAGTATAGTCACGAACATTACACTTAGGGCCAAAGCAACAAAATATGGGCAAGCTGTGGTTCCGTGTGAACTCTCTGCAGTTTCTTGCAGTTGTGTTGAGGTAACTACAAAATTTTGATGCGGTTGCGTTGTCGCTAATAGTTGCAATGTAGTTACGTTGTGGCTAGTGTTTGCAGACAGATCGATTCCGGCTGGGACAGTGTCGTCGCATCGACGCAATGTTGTGGTTGCTTGGTTTTTTTATCAGTGGCATCTCGTAGTTGACCTTGAGAGGTCGTCACTATTTAACCGGACTATCCTGTGGCTGCCTTAAGCTAGCTTAAAGCCTCCAGCCAGGGGGGTTGCATTGCGACTGCGATGTCACCTTTATGTTATCGCCCACACGGTTGATTTTGACGGCCAAATGTGGTCCGTGTGAATAGACTAAGTATTAATTTTCATACAAATTTGCGTCCGTTCATGTGGTGTCGTTGTAGTGTGATTGGCCCTTACAGACATATCAAAGCAGTTTTCTCTTAAAATAACGATTGCAACTTTAAGAAAAAACCTATTTCATAATAGTGTATGGCTTCGAAAATACTATGTTCGTAGCTCCATACAATTTTTATCAATACTTGAGAAGAAAATCGATTTTGAATCTTGCGTAAGTGTAAGGTAATTTACGCTCGTGAGTTTACTTAGTAAAGTAAAATCGTTGTCCTTAGGGCCGCAAACAACTTGTCGTTTTTTACATACTGTCTTTTTAGCTTATGGAGATCCGAACATTGTACCTTTTCAAGGACTTATCTTTACAAATAAATAAAATTGTTGTCTGTTTGTAATGTCCAAATAACAGCTTTTCACTAAATGCATGTATGAAAGTTTAAACGGTAGGTACTTCAACTCAGCCTATCGCAGTCCACTGCTGGACATAGGCCTCTCCCAGGCTGCGCCACAACACCCTGTCCTCCACCTTCCGCATCCAGACCCAGCCACCTTCTTAAGGTCGTCGGTCCATCTAGCTGGGCGACATAGCTTGCAGAGTAAGCAAACTGAAGTGGCAGTGGGCTGGCCATGTTTGTCGAAGGGCCGATGGCCGATGGAGCAGACGAGTCCTGGAGTGGAGACCGCGTATCGGCAAGCGTAGTGTGGGATGCCAGCAAGATGGTAGGTACTTATAACAAAAATATGATAAAAAATTTTGTCTGTTCTATGTGAGCGGGTTTGGTTTCTGCACTTAGTCGTTCACGTGGACCATTGTGTTTGGGCCATGGCGGCCGTTGTTGGTTATTCCTCCACCGCCAATCCACCGTTAATCCACCTCCCTCCAGAAACTGCTTAGGTCTCCTGATATCTGTGAACGATCTGGGTGACCCGAGGGTTTCTGTTCTGATCTGGGTGACGCCTTTGCATTCAAAGAGCACATGCGCAACGGTTTCTTCGGCCTCCATGCAAGCCCTGCACAGAGGGCTATCCGTTATGCCTATTGTGTGAAATGCTTGTTTAGTGAGCAGTATCCCGTGATGGTCCCCGTCACCAGGCGCAGGCCGTACTGCCTGCAGCCCGGTTTCGAGGTCCACCAGTACTCTGCTTGTGTGTGGGTGAACTCCTGTAGCCATCTGCGTAGTTGGTTGAAAGGGATGGGTATGAAAATGTTTGTCTGTCTGTCTGTTTGTTCCGGTTATTAAACGAAACGGCTGGAATAGATGCGAAACAGCGAAGCACTGATGCGTGAATGACAGCTGGCTGCAGCGAAGGTCACGCACAAAAGTTTTTAATCTACCTTACATTTTTTTTCCTTATTTCGATGCGAAACCGCGATTCTTTAATGCTACGGCTACATTCTCGTGATAAAGCGAACTACACTTCACGCGCACACACCGGTCGGCGTCTCGCTGTAAAAATACAGCGTGTGAGGTGTAGTTCGCTTCATCGCGACCATGTAGCCGTAGCGTAAGTCGCTAGTAAGCTAATATCGAGAGCTTGAGAGTAATCGTCGGATTCATATAATTAAAAACGTCCCACGGGCCCAAAGGTCCAGGCTCCAGGGTCCCAAGATCTGTCGAGGTCGCTAGTAATGAATAACGAAATATTTTGGGAACAAGAAACTCTTGATAATAGTTACCATGAAATTATGGAATTTTTTGTAAGTAGTTCTTAAAATATTACTTTGAATTTGGCTCGTTACGCTTATTTTGCATTGTAGTATTTAGAAGGCTGTGACTAACAAAATATGTAATGTTTTATATTGTTGTAATGACGTCTTTTGCAAAGGTGTTGAGACTTGTTATTATTTGTTGCCTGGAATACACTTAGGTAATTAAATAAACCCACTCCTGCCCACGGGGGTGCGCAGTATCTACAGATCCACCTGCTACGCTCCCGTAGAATAAGTATTATATTTACTGGCGTAATGTGGACCCACTATAGGTGCGCCACTGCCTACCCCTTCGGGAAATACAAGCGACTTGTTATGTGTGTGTTATGTAAAAATATAACTGAGAGAGCTTACCGGGTAACTCCATTTACACCAGCCATTTAGTTTAATAATCATGAATTGTATACACCTTTGATTAAAATATGAAAGAAATAATTGTTTTGGTATTGTGTTTATTTTTTTAAACGTACAAATAACTAAGACCTTATTTCAATACATCCATGTAAGTATTTATTTTTTCCGTATATCTGGCGGTAATAGGCATGAGAACACTGCAGCGACTGTAACAAAAGATAATAGTAATTAGGTACCTATACTCGTAAGTACCTGGTGGCATTTGAAGATACTACCTACAGTTATTTGATACAATACATAGGAACATACCGTACACACTTATAACAAACCTTTGTTTCCTAAGTTTGGTCATGATTTTAGATATTAGAATGAGATCCAATGGATAGGCGTATCTACTTTAAATCGGCTACTGATACCTAGAAGTATTTTTCTAACTCCAAGCAACCGTTGGAAGGTTATAACATAATCAGCCTATTATGTTGCCACTGTTGGGACTCAGGCCTCCTCTCGGTGAGGGAGTGGGCAGTAATCCACCACACGGACCCAGTACGACTTGGTAGATGTCACATCTCTTCGAATTTTTGGTTCTAGGACATCTAGGTAACCTCATGAAGTCATAATGTTTTCCTTCGCCGTTTTGAGAGCAGTGGTGATAAAATAATTTTCACAAAGTAAAGCGCCTGTCTGGGTTCGAACCTACGACCTAGTCGTAGGTCTTGGCCGTTACCACCACTGCTCCAAATGGAAGGGTATGCTCGGGAAGACTTTCAGCCGTCAACCAGGAAGGCTCTGTTTCAGCATGAAAAATAGGTATAGGTTGACAAAATTCTAACACAGGAGAAAGATTTTCTCGTTGTATATTCCTTTATAAATATTTAACAGCCTATAGTATTTATACAAATAAAATGTAGTAATTTTCTTATAAAAAAACAGCTTAGGTACTAACCTAGCATCAGTCCCCCGCACACGTAGAACATAGACGCACAGTGTGACATGATGAAGGCTCCCAGGACGTTGACTCCACCCAGAGCGCTGAGCCGGGCTACCATCACACCTATACACGCTGCCATACCCCTGGACAAGGAATTAGTCAAAAGTTATTCAGTGTTGCTTGAAAAAGTTAGAGCAATATGTTGCTTACAAGAAAATGAAATAAACTTTTAAAAATATTATAGCAATGGTTCTTGGCACAAAAGATGTAATTAAGACCAACACAGTCATGAGCAGAAATAATTTCAAATGGCGAATGGACTCTTCGACATTTAATATTGTTATGATAAGATTTATTTAATGGGTGTGATTATGTCAAATAATTCTTCACGTAAGTATTCACGATGTTTTACAGAATAGACTGACTGCAGTCATGAAATGTTCACTCATATTGATGTATCCCAAAAGCTTGTTTTGCTAATAAGCCAGGCGTTGAAAAAAAAGAGGTGGTGAATACAAAGTTCTAGCAATTCTTTAACATTTTGAAGGACTTTTCGTCAAAAGATCTCTGTTCAGTGTGTTTCGCAGTGGTCTCTGTTGAGATTAGTCGCGTCGATCGCGTGCTCTACTCTCTCACTTTGAGTGCAAAGTGCAGACGCAGCAAACCATCCGCGCCAGCCGCACCGCGCTCGCAGCGATGTCACACACAATTACATAAGAATTGATCTACATTTTAATTATAATTGTTATTTATTAACTCTACAACATAAAGCATACCAAAGTACAGGTGCAACCAGTAAGCCAGCTGAGTCAATGAAAAGTCCAACACAGTGTCCTGAATACTGTATGGACGACGAGGAGCTAGCCAAGGAAACTCAGTGGATCAGGCAAAAGAAAAGAGAAAGAGTAAAAAAAAATACATCGCCCACTCACACTGCCAATATTGAACACTTAGAGACTATTCAATCCGAGAAAGTGAACATCAAAAAGATTAATTCATTCATCCACCACCCTTCCTGTTGTAGTAGACGGCGTCGAGAACTACGAAGTCTTGTTTGACAATCACTAATATGTTGAATGGAAAGTGCGTTATAATAAATGCAGTGAACGTAGACACATATAAGTCTATTAAAAAGTTATTTAATGAAAATAACTTTCTCCAAAAGCCTGGCAGAATTATTGAGGACTTGCAAAATAGAGGTTTCCAGATTGAAGATGCAGCAAACAAATTGAGGTGGAAAAATAAGTAGCCTCTGAACATGTTTATGCTGACTTTCAAAAACGAGGAAGACATAAATAAAATCTATAGCATTAAGTCAATATTAGGATGTACAGTAGAAGTACATCCTCTCCATACTTCGAGGCTAGTACCTCAATGCAAGAGATGCCAGGCATTCGAACATACACACAAATACTGTTCAAAGGAACCTAGATGTGTCAAATGTAGAGGCAAACATCTCACTGCTGACTGCAAAAAACCGGCAGACGAGAAGCCAAATTGTGACTAATGCGGGGAGCACATCCTGCTAATTATAAAGGATGTATACTCGCCCGGGAAATGCAAGGCATAAAAAACAAAACTATTAAGAAGCCGGTAACAAAAAGCCAGCACAAAATCAAGAAAAAAGTGCAAACTAGCTCACAAACGCAAACCCATTACGTGACACAAAACCCTCACAAGAAAACATATGCGCATATTGCAGTTGAAACTGTTAATCTTGCGAATTTTCGTGAGAATACTAATGTCGATAAAGGTATTAAAGTATTAACGCTCGCTTGAATATAGTAGAAAATAGCACTACGAAAGCTGTTTCGAGGCAGAAAAAATGAATCCATTAAAAATAATGGCATGGAACTCAATCGGACTACTTAAACATCAACAAGAATTAGAAGTAGTCCTGATCACAGAAAACATCGATGTTTGCCTTATAACTGAAAGTCACTTTACTAAGCAATCATACATAACGTTTCGAGGTTATAAGTGTACCATGCACTGCACCCTGACAATTCTGCCCGAGGTGGTAGCGCGGTTGTAGTCAAAGATAATCTCTGTCATTATGTTATGTATGAATGTCATGAAATTCAAGCTGTGGCAATTTGTATTCAATCTCAACTGTATCCAATCACCTCCGAGATACAATACAAAAAAAGACCAATAATTATGTGAGATTCTTACAGCAGCTCGGACAAAGATTCATCTTAGGTGGCGACTTCAACTCTAAAAATACGCATTGGGGGTCAATCCTAAGCACCACTAAAGGAAAGGAACTTATGAGTGCCATAAAAGAGCTAAAGTGTGAAGCTATTTCTACCAGAAAACCAACTTATTGGCCAAGCGATCCACGCAAAGTCCCAACCCTAATAGACTTTTTTATAACTAAAAATATCTCTAGTAATTATTTGAGCATCGATGAATCTTTTGACATGAATTCAGAATCAACATTCACTAGACGGTCAAAAATGCTTGACAAGATTGTGATTTTTTCGTGCTTATCAAGCAATTTTTACCGTCTAGAGATTCTATTAGGAGTTTTCGATCGAATTCGGTCATAAAGCGATCGCTATCTATGCCGAGACTGCAGGGCCTGGTACCTTAGAAACAGCGACCTCCACCGGGACAGTGTCCATAGTCATAAAAATAAAAAATAAAATAAAACACAGACTTTATCATCATGTGAATGTCGAGGCGATCCAGCTCCTTGACTTTACTGAATTAGTGCGAAGACTAAAAAGGATAAAACCTTTTGAGTTAGTTTAGTGGAGTGTGAGTGAACTTATACTGCAGAGCAACTAAAGAACACGTCTTCCCTTTAAAATAAAGTGTATAAAGAAACAGGTTATTAGACGATCTCTTAATTTTATATTTATTTAGTAGTTTAAGTTAAATTTAAATTACTTATTAAAGTTATAGTTTAAGTTTTATTTACATTGCGAATTGGCTAGATAGTAATGTGAATAAAGTGTCAACAGCCGTAATACTTTATATAAGAAAAAAAAGAAAAAGTCTTTGAATATAGTTTTAAACACCTATATTTATACCATAAATAGTAATATCGATGGAAGATTAAGAAGGAATTAACACAACTCACCGATAAGACGTTGGATACATATCAACGAAGTACGTATAAATGATTCCTATACACAACTCATTCGTCAGGAGTCCGAAGAACATGATGAAGCTGGTTAGATTATCCTTGATAAGGACGGCTCCAATGGCGGAGAGGGCAGAGAAGGTCATGATGATAATCATCAGCGCCTTCTTTCTGTGAGCCAGCTTGGTGATGACCAGCATGATGATTACGAAGGAGATGCCTTGGGCTAAGCTGGCCCAGACTAGACTGATCTCCATTGTGGATTTGCATTCGAACTGGAACAAAATTATACAATTCTAAAGATGGCAGCCTCGTTGGTCTAGTGGTCGCCAGCTCGACTGTTAAAGGTGGCTTCCTAGTTTTGTTTTATTATGTCAGAAACTATTCTAAGATATTTAAAAGAGTCTGCGCTCAAGCTAAATCTAAATTAATAAGTAACAAAATTAGTATTTCTAATAATAAAATAAAAGCTGTGTGGCAGGTAATTAACAAAGAAACTGGAAACACAAAACGGCGAGATCAGAATGAATTGTCTTTAAAAATTAATAATGAAATCATTTCAGATAAGTTAAAAGTTGCTGAGACACTAGAAAACTTCTTTATCAACATCCCAATAGAGGTTACAAAATCTCTCTCCTCATCATCCGTATTAGCTGAATCTCTTCTCAAAGAAAACTTCTCTAAAGACATTCCAAGTTTCGAATTCAAGCCCATTTCTGTTGTCACTATTAAAAAAACATTCAAAAGTCTTAACATAAAGAACACTGAAGACTTATGGGGAATTTCCGTTAAGGTTCTTGGAGATATAATTGACACAATAGCCCCTGTCCTAACAGGCATATTTAATCAATGTTTAGACAGCGGTACGTTTCCTGATTTAATGAAATATAGTAAAGTAGTACCAATTTTCAAATCGGGTAGTAAGAGTGATCCCTCTAATTACAGGCCTATATCTGTGCTACCAGCATTGAGTAAAATATACGAAAAAATAATGCTAGACCAGATGTTGTTACATTTTAATTCAAATGGGATTTTACATAGTCGCCAGTTTGGTTTCACGAAAGGTAGGTCGACGACTGACGCAGGAGTGAAACTCATGAGTCACATTTTGGAATCCTGGGAAAAATCCCAGGATGCCATTGGCATTTTCTGTGATCTCTCAAAAGCGTTTGACTGCGTTGACCACAATACACTAATCTGTAAATTACATCACTACGGAATTCGTGGACAAGCTGCTGATCTTGTTTTTTCCTATCTATCAAACAGGCAGCAAAAAGTAAACGTTAACGGGCCAACGTCCTTGGGGTCTCTAGTAAAGATGGGCGCCCCTCAAGGTTCAATTCTTGGCCCTTTCTTATTTCTAGTTTATATTAATGATCTGCCTTACATGATGGCTAACTTATCGAATATAATTCTATTCGCTGATGACACTTCCCTTATTTTTAAAATAGATAGAAAAGATACGGATGTCTTACATGTCAACGATAGTCTGGCTGTTCTTTCAAAATGGTTCGCAGCTAATAATCTTTTACTTAATGCGAACAAAACAAAATGTCTTAAGTTTTCATTACCAAATGTACCCCAAGTGAGTCTAAATTTAAAACTTGACGGCAAGAAACTAGATGCTATTACGGAAACTGTATTTCTAGGAATTACTTTAGATTCAAAATTACAATGGGGTCCCCACATTAGAGCTCCTTCAAGTAGATTAAGTTCAGCTGCATATGCAGTAAGTAAAATAAGGCAGTTAACTGATATAGCCACAGCTAGGTTAGTGTACTTTGCTTATTTCCACAGTATTATGTCATATGGCATTCTACTGTGGGGATCGGCTGCTGACGTAGATTCAATTTTCATTTTACAAAAGAGGGCAATCCGCGCGATCTATGGAATAGGTCCTCGTGTGTCCCTTAGAAACAAATTCAAAGAAATTGATGTACTAACTCTGCCTTCCCTTTATATCTTAGAAAGTATTTTATATGTTCGCAAAAACTTAGGACTTTTCAAAATAAGAAGCGATTTCCATAATATAAATACACGAAGTAAACATGAAATTGTGATACCCAAATTTAGATTAACTAAAACAAGCAAGTCATTTCTTATAAACAGTATCCGCTTTTATAACAAGTTGCCAAAGTCGGTTATAGAACTTAGCGATGGAAAGTTTAAAACCCACATCAAACGTGTCCTAATCAAAAAAGCATACTATAAGATTGAGGACTACGTTGAAGACAAGGAAGTTTGGCAATAATTCCTTCTGCACATGTGGCTTCCCTGGTACCTCATTAACGGCATAACTATGTGAACGTCTATTAACTGCTCCTAAATTACGATTTTTATTTCTGTTTTTTACATACTTTGACATAACCTACAAATTTTAATTTAAAATATTTATTAGTGACTTGTGGACAGAATATTTATTCAGTTTTTTTTTTACACTTGTAATGACAATGTTGTCATTTGGTTTAAATATGTAGGTTTTTATTTTTATTACTTTAGTAATATTTTATATAGATTCTTTTTTAATTTGTGAATGTGAGAACGTTGTAGGCTTAATAGACTGTAGCTTTGTAAACTATCTTTTATTTTGTTAAGTACTTGGTACTTGTTGACGGGCCTACACTGTCCTCCCATACCTATTAACACTGTAACTTATAACATTGTTAAAGCCCACTTTTTTTAAAAGAGTAACCGTGGAGTTTCTTGCCGGCTCTTCTCCATAGGAAACGACCAATTGGAACCGTGCACCTAGCTTCTGACGTTTCATAAGTACCCATGTAGGTTTATGTGAAATAAAAAAAATTGATTTTGATTTTGATTTTGTTTCCTCTTGGTCAGGTATTATTTGTGAAATAAACACCTGTTTCCTGAGTTAATAATTCTTATTTTCTTTTAAAATTGGTACTTATTATACTGTACTAGGAGCTATGATATTTTTGGATTTTATTTAGCTATTTGGTTGAATCAGTGTCATATTGCAGAAATAGAAGACTTGAACATAACTTGTAACTACTTCTGTTTTTATCTTTTTTTGTTTTGGGTGGGAAATTATCCAATAACTTCTCCCGCTCTGGGCGGAGCGGGAGGGCCTGTCAGACTTTTACTGACTAAAACCCACCCGTGTTCCTTCCGTTGCCTGTGTGCCAGGGCCACGATATCCCTTTCGGACAAACTCGCAACCCTGACAGGCATTGGTCCTAACGGACCCCGTCAGTTGGTGCTGACATCTCTTTAGGGCGCGCGTGGAGCACAACGCGCCGTCGACCTGGGCCTGGTCCTTATCGGACGGCGAGCTACCCATCGCTCACTGTCCACAGGCCCGCGCCTATGGTGGCCGGAAATCGGCTTGCGCCTACGGTGGCCGGAAATCGGCTTGCGACTCCCGACGCCCGGGGCGTCTCCTGCGCCGACTAGGGGCGCGAGGGCGCGAACCTTGCCTCTCCCTCACGCGTTCCGCCTCCTCCTTCGTGAGCATTACTGCTTCGCAGAAAGAGGTGATGGCTTCCCATGCACTCTCGCTCCGAACCATGGCCTGAACCAGGGCCGGACGCGAGAGATCGCCGCCGTCAAACTTCCGTTTCGTTTTTTTTTTTGCCTGGCAATCGAATTAAAGACCGATTTCAGCTTTTTAAAACTCCCCACGTATTGTATCACCACCTTTTATTGCTTGCTCAAAAAGAAAAATCATTTGACGAGTTCTATATAGGATTTTAAATCATACGTCTTCTGCAGTAACATTAGTGTTGCCGACGATCATCTTGCACAGTCCCGTCTCGTCATCAACTTCCATGGCGTTTAGGCCGGCAGAGAACTTCTCAGCCAGGTAGGGGAACCAGATGAAGAAGCTGTTGTTTCTGTAACATACAATGAAATAAATATTAAGTGTTGCTTTGCTGAATGAGGGTTGAGGGTTGATTTGAAAGGTCATGCCCAGTTCCTGCCCTCTGGTTACGGAAAATGTTCAGGATTGCGGGTTTTACAGTATGATTTGAAAATTAAGATTTAAATTACTATGGATTCATTAATCCTGTTAAGCTTGAGGAACAATATAAAATAAAAACTTAACAATAGCTCCCGTTTTTTTCATGTTCTATTTTATCTCGTAATTGCCTAGTAAACGGCTTATAGACATTGTTCACACACTCTACGTGTGTGAACAATAACTATAAGCCGTTTACTTTGGATCAAAGGTATATATTAACGTAATTATAAAATACGCCAAGATTAAGGTACTAAAACACGTGTGTACCACATAACGTATTTTCTTTTAATAGTAAGTCCTGAAAAGTATAATAAAATATTCCTGATTTTTTTTTATTAAATTTCTGAAACGAATGACGTAATTATGTTTTATATTTCATATTGGCATGGACAACAAGTTGCTTTTTGTTTTGCTTACAATAATTACTTACTTCTCTCTTCTAATCTCACTCACTTACTCACTCTTCTAATTCTTATTCAGTAGTAACAAATAGTTAGGGATAACTAAAAACTGGCCAAGTGCGAGTCGGACTCGCGCACGAAGGGTTCCGTACCATTATCTATAAAAACGGCAAAAAAATCACTTTTGTTGTATGTATATATATAATTAAAATAAAACAAATATTTAAAGGGGGCTCCCCCTTTAAATATTTGTTTTATTTTAATTTAATTATTGATTTTTAAAGTGAATATATAACTAAATATTCTGTGAATATTTCAAGTGTCTACCTGTTACCGTTATCAATATCGAGCAAAAACGAGCAAAAAAATCACGTTTGTTGTATGGGAGCCCCCTTAAATATTTATGCTATTTGGTTTTTAGTATTTGTTACTATAGCGGCAACAGAAATACATCATCTGTGAAAATTTCAACTGTCCAGCTATCACGGATCATGAGATACAGCCTGGTGACAGACGGACAGACAGACAGACAGACAAACGGCGGAGCCTTAGTAATAGGGTTCCCGTTTTACCCTTTGGGTACGGAACCCTAAAAATGAGTAGGTATTGAGGAGTGAAACCAAAATATCCTGAACTAAAGTCAAATATCCTGAACTAAAAAATGTAATTTCAAGCAAATATACAATAATGAATAAATGTTCCGTGTTACAATAAAAAAACCGGCCAAGTACGTGTCGGACCACGTACGTACAATGAAGGGTTCCGTAGTGAGGATAAATTTATCCCAAAAATATTTTTTTATGTGATGAAACTACAAATTAGTGATTTTCGGACTGTTTCCTTTACTTGTGCTATGAGCCCTTGCTTCATGCCAAATTTTATAATTCTAGGTCAACAGGAAGTACCCTATAGGTTTTGATTTATTTGCGAGTATCAACATAATGCCGCATAAATCACCGTATTTTTTATTGCGATGACGTCGAAACTTGATTTTTTTAAAGCCCCAAGGGACTGTAGATGTACGTATTTGATATTAATTTCAACTTGATAGATCCACGCGTTCTTGAGAAAAGGGGTCTTGACAGACTGACATACAGACAGACGGACAACGAAGTGATTCTTGAGGGTTCCGTTTTTTCCTTTTGAGGTACGGAACCCTTCTTAAAAATAACCAAAATCTACAAAATCTGGTCAGCCCAACAAAATATAAAATGTTTCACTGATCTCACTTATGAGTATCACCAGTTAGTACCTGTGTTCACTCACAGATGGCGTTGCAGTTAAACAACCGTACTACAATCACAAACTAGAAAATATTGCGGTTATAAAAATATAACAATCTTTACTGAACATTCATTTTTGATTATCTAGACAATTGTCCATTGACCCAGTGGACATGTCCTTTACAGCAATCTGATAAAAACTAGATTTGCCAATGTCTTAATAAAAAATTAGCCAATCAGCAAGATTGGTAGCGAATTGAGTGCCAGTTTTAAGATAAATCAGTAATGCCCAATATAATAAAGTCAATAAAGTGAAGTGTTTTAATAAATAAACTCACGTGCTAAAAATGACAGCAGTAAAGAAGTACAGCATGATACTCTTCCAGAGCAGAGGAGGCTTGAACAGAGGCACGATCTGCTCCCACAGAGACTGCAGCAGGGATGCATCCTTGCGGCGCACATTACCTTCCTCGTTCAAAATTACCCTCTTGACCTGAATATCAAAGAAAGGAAGGATGGCTTAAATAATCTTAATCATTTTTGTTGGTGCTCTTTGAGGCGCGCATGGAACATAACGCGCTGTCGACCTGGGCCTGGTCCTTATCGGACGGCGAGCTACCCATAGCTCACCGTCTGCGGGCCCGCGCTTACGGTGGCTGGAAATCGGCTTGCGACTCCCGACGCCCGGGGCGTCTCCTGCGGTGACTAAGGGTGCGAGGGCGCGAACCTTGCCTCCGCTTTCGCTAGGATTACTGCTTCGCAGAAGGAGGTGACGGCCTCCCATGCACTCTCGCTCCGAACCATGGCCTGAACCAGGGCCGGACGCGAACAATCGCCGCCGCCAAACGACTCTGCGAGGACACGGCGGTGCTCCGCCCAAGCCGGGCAGACTTCCACCGTATGCTCCACCGTGTCCTCCGGGCGATCCACACAGTGGTTCCCAGGCGCTTCCTCCCGCTTTATCCTGAACAGGAACCTCCCGAAACAACCGTGTCCAGTGAGGACCTGCGTCAGGCGGAAGGTGAGGACGCCATGGCGCCTCTCTAGCCACTCTTCAAAGAGGGGACTTATCGCCATAATTGTGGCGTGCTAATACTTTTTGCAACTCGCACTTCAATTCATAAATCAATGCAATTAGGGAACTTAGAAAAGATCATAAGACTTACGGGGTATTTTTCCCCTTTCCCATTATTTCTCTTCCATATCTTCCTCAGGTTGTCAACGGCCTCGTCATCCCGTTGGACATTGACTAGGAACTTGGGGCTCTCGTAGAAGAACTGCGTACCGAAGGCTCCGAGGCCCAGGGGAAGAGCCAGGGTGAGGGCTAGCAGACGCCAGGGGGTGAACGTGATTATACCAATGTCGTAGGAGAAGTCCAGGTTCAGGATGAAGTAGGCTACGGCTGAAATTATATTTTAAAATGGTCAACTATAATGTTTCAAAAACATATTAAATAAGATTGTTTAGAACTGTTCAGAACTCAATTTATTTGTGGGCTTTGAACTATAACCATAATACTAGTTTTATGATTGTGGCCAAAAAAATATTAAGTTCGTCACTTTTTTTTCTTGGCCACTGGTATGATCAGACGAGCTTCTAATTCATAACATTATTCACTCCGCGTGCTTAAGAACAGCCTGGTGTTGCTTTTGGCAGAACCAGGAATAGATGCGATGGCAATAGTTGTAGAAATAGTACAGGAAGGTCAAAGAAACGATTGGTCGATTATGTGAAAGATGGTATGGCCAGCTGCGCCAACATCAGATAAATTGAGATATTATGAGTGAGATGATCAAGTAACAAATGGCTGATTTCTTACCAACATAGGCCGCTAAGCTGAAGTCCAACACGCTGGTCATGATCAACATGTAGGAGTCTCTCACATTCTCTGCGCAGGATTCTCCCAGGAGTGTATACGACGCTGACTGCGCGCAGCTGCAACTGGGAATACACATGTTTTATTTATTATTTATTTATATATAGAAGCGATGTTATATTTAGAATATACTGCCTTCTCATACTTGAAGAAAACCAAACAGTCATTTCTTTCCCTTTGATTACAATCTTGTTTACTAAGGAAATTGCCCTAAAAGTAAGTCTTAATTTATGATAATTTAGTGATAAGACACTGATCTCATTTCGGATGATTCAGCCCGCGTATAGCGTCTGAATAACGTCCCGTCATAAATGGTATGTCAACTTATTTATGACACGACCTTATGGCTTATGAGTAATATTAATTATATAATATTAATTTAATGGAGTAATATGTTACAGCTACATGTAAATATAAAAAAAACCGGCCAAGTGCGTGTCGGACCACGCACAATGAAGGGTTCCGTAGTTAGGATGAATTTATCCCAAAAACAAACTTAACATTGTTGTTGAAAAACATGCTCTCCCATACATCGATATACGTTACGGTCAATTCTTCAACTGCAAATTTAAGTTGGTCGACTATTACTCGTTAACTTGTAAACCCTACTTAGCTGTGATACTTTTCCTTTTAATTTCGTTATATATACTACAGCCATGAATTTTTTCACATATCCAAACCCAACCATTTAGCTGGCAGGGGGGGGGACACTTGACTCTAACAAAAAAAGCAATTTTAAAGCTTAATATTACGCAAACGGATCTCAGAATTGAAAAATGCTTTTCACAGACCCGCAATATTTTTAAACGGCCTATCCAACGTTACCCCACACCATGTATTAGATGAGAAAAAAAAAATCGTCTCCGTTTTACGTGTAAGGGAGGTACCCTAAAAAAAAATGTTTATCATGTTTTTATTTTAAGACTTTTTCGGCGTGATTAATATTTAATTATTTACCCATGCCAAATTACAGCTTTCTAGGACTAAGTGTCTCCGAGCTAAGCTGGGGACAGACGGACGGACAGACAGACAGACAAACAGACGGACATGGTGAAACTATAAGGGTTCCTTGTTTACTACGGAACCCTAAAAACAGATATTTTGTGCGTTTAGTTGTTTTAAAATACCGCGACTAAGGTGCATTTACAGGATTTTGGAATGTTCGCGTTTTCTAAGCTATGTCTGTTTAGTGAATATCGTGTACCTATTTTATCATTAGAATCTTGGAAAAGAAACAAATTTAAGATTACCTCTCACTGAACATTTTATTATTTCAGATGTCGGCAAAAAATTTCAAGAAACGTCCAAAAATACGCTTGTTCGACGATCTGTCATCAAATTCGGAAACTGAACAGGATCAGGATCTTTTCGAGGACAATGACGGGGATCTCTGACATGAATTAAGAACCACAGCATATAGAAGCTGGCGCCTCTAGTTCATCGGAAGAAATGTTTTCATTCAGACCTCGTCGACTCACGTCTGGACTTTCTTTTGAAGTCTGATGTCTCAAATAGAAGAATAATAGAATAATTTCTTATTATTTTTTAAGAAATTAGCTATTTGTTAATTTACTCTGAGTTTTAAATAAGTTTCAGACGATTTGTAGTGTGTAGCACGCGTAGCAGGACGAAGACAGTGTGGGAATTTATTTTAGTCATCGCGCCGTAGAAATCCTTCTATTAATTATCTGTCATTTAGTCTTTCGTTTCTTTTTTTTCTACGGTGGTCGTGCTAAGCTATTATATACTGATATCTGGCACCAAGCACAGTTCCTGCATTTTGGTTTGGATGAAATGAGTTCCAGACTTTCACATGCAACGTTTCATCTTTGTCTCTGAGATGGCAGCAAAAGATAGGAAACGTTTAGTATGATTACGAACACCTATAGGAGGTGTTTCTATTAACATAAAGATACTCACAGACTAGTACTAGTAAACTTGAGGGCAGCCATCACCACCCAGTTGGGGCTGAAGGCGCCGATGGTAGCCACCACGAAGCTGACCCACATCGCAATGAGCAGGCTTCTCCTCCGACCCTGGGTGTCAGAGATGTAGCCCCATGGGTATGCCATCACTATTGGACCTGGAATTGTGTGAATATGATTTAGTTAAAGTCTCTGGTTAGGTTAGGTTTCTTACTGCCGGGAGCACACGGCGCGGCATAAGCTGGCAGAGTGTGCCGCTTGGGAGGGGCCGCGCCGTGCTCTGATCTCAGGAGTAGGCAGCGACCTGTCGCTGTCAGCCGTGGTCGAATAGATGGTCGGTAGTGAGGAGTTCTGGGACGCGCTGGTATCCTTCTGCGAAAGAGTCATGTCACAGAAAGAGGCTGTGGAAAGGGAGCAGGAGATCTCTCCCACTCACCTGGCCCGCAGCAGGAGCACCGGGCGTTGGCGGGGGGCGGACAACGCCCTATTCCAGACCCCCTAAATGGGTCCAGGGACGACGGACTCGGGGATGTCCGCCGTCTCCCACACAGAAGGACCTGAAGTGGCGGTGCATAGTGTTACACACGCGCACCTCTTAAACGTCGCGTAGGGGGTCAAACACCTCACCCACCCAAGTACCAATCCCGGCACCAGCCGGGAATCACGGAAGTCCCCAAGATCCCATGATCCCCGGTGCAGGTGTGGGACGGGAACACCGGGACGGTTTTAGTCAGTAGAAGTCTGACAGACCCCTCCATCCGCTCCAGGGCGGAGGACATCTTCATCTTGTCCTTGGAGTTTCTTGCCTGTTCTTCTCCATAGAGATCTACGTTTTACTTCAACTTTCTAACTAACTGACCGACTCTTTGACAATTCAAAAGTACCTGTAATTGGTTTAATTGTAATAAATTCTTTGAGTACGAGGATTTTCACCACGTTTCCAAAAAAAAGTTACCATTCTGTAAGTCGGCACAGGTCGGCACCGTCAAATATTTATTTGTTTTGAAGTTGCCAACTTTCAGAATTAGGGTGCATTCTGAAAGTTGACTTGTCCTAATAGAGACATTTTACCAACACAAAATAAAATTAAGAAAATAAATAATGCTGTCCCCTGACAAAGTGTTCATGGTTTGGAAGGTTTTACTGTCAGATATTTCTAATTACGGTTCTGTTTTGCCTATCTCACATTGAACTCACTTTCTCTCTTCTTAAACAGCATCATTACAGAATACAGTTTCATGTTTATTATTGTATATTGTATATATATATTTATATAGATAAGTCTATGCTTTGTGTATGTATGTATTTATTGTACATGTAAATAGTACACCACTGACTACCTGCAGTATTGTCTCTCCTTCTCCCTTTAATCCATCCAAAGGTTGAAAAAAACGGTTGTCTGTAAAAGATCGCTTTTAGCGATAAGACCGCCCATTGTGTCACCCTATGTAAAATCTCAACATTTATATCTGTAACTTTTATGGTGTACATAATAAAGAGTATTCTATTCTATTCTATTGTATTGAAAGCATAATGATTAAGATTATTGATTGATTTTTTATATGGTCTGAAATCACCAAACTACCTTGAGCAGGCGTGGTGACCAAAGCTCGTGCCTTCTCGGTATGAGAAGATGCCGTTGCCCTGCAGTGGCACAATGAAGGGTTGCTATAATTATGTCGCGGTAACATAATAATTTTATATTATGACGTTTAGAGAGTCCCATGAAAACACACCCATTGTATGAACATTTTTTTTAAATAAATTGGTGAGAATATTTCAATTTAATACGCATTCGTGTTCTATGTTCGCATGTTATTCTTTTAACAGCTGCCTTTGCTACGCCTCTATAGTAGATAATTATGCAAATAATATATTTTTACTCAAGTATGACGAATGAAAATTGTTATAATAAGTACGAAGGAATACAGTTTTTCAGCTTTTATAGTACAACAGACCTGACATTAATAATTGTTAACTCTAAAACCTTTTTAAGAGTGTTTTGTGACATAAATCAGACTGCTGTCCGCGGATTTGCCCTTGTGGCTTTTTCAAAAATAAAATGATCAGAATATCAGCTATCTGTCAGTGAAAGTTCTGTTGAAATCGGTCCAGCTGTTTCAGAGATTAGCCGGATCAAACAGAAAGACGGACAAATAAAAATGAAATGTTTTTTTGTTATAAATACCGTATTTATAATAAAAAAAAGTAATAAACTGTTATTTTGACATTACAAACATACACTTCAATTTTATTTATTTGTTTTTTTTTTTTAGGTACTGGTTTTACCGATTTTTTTAATTTATCTTGATTGTCTTCCCGCCTCAGACACCTTTCTCTAACTAAGATAGTACATCTTATAAACCAGAGCCTGTTTTTTTGATGGTTTTCTAATTTGAAGATTTACTGATATAAGCACTAAAGTGTTGCCTTGAATGCGTGAAAGTGATTCATACGCAGACATTCTCAGCTGTTACGCCAATTGAGCAGTTAGTGGCAATTGATTCGTGAATTGAAGATTTGTTTCTGTGTTGTTTATTGATTAGTCTATATCAATAGCTTTGCACCAAGACACTGTCGACCCATGGCACACTTGCTGGAGTGTCCGTTAGAGGACGTAAAAAAGTCTACTGATGGCATGACGAAAGCGGCCTCCTACTGGGCCCAAGTACCTAATTTGACAAGAGGTACAGTGCACGTCAGTGGTAACAGTTTGACACTGACAGCGCCTTTTTGTCGTAGCAGTAAGGGCGTAGTGCAAGTATGATGGGTTGACTGTACCATATAAAGGAAAGAAGAAGAAGACGGAGACATATAAATCATTTCTCTTCGAACTCACCTACAAAAGGCATAGACAGTAGTATACTAGTCTGGCTGATGTCCAGACCGAAGTCGCAGGTACACCCACTAACGATCACGGAGAACCCAAACATGTCCACCCCCATCGCGAGGGTACAGACGCTCAATGTTACCAAGAGACCTATACTGTAGCTGCCATTACCTGGAACAGAATGAATAATTACGAATCTCATGCGTAGTGTAAGACGCCTTCCAGATAGAACACTCACTTTCCATCACTAAGACTTACCATAAGGTGATATAATAATAAGACCACCTGTCTCAGACCCAGAGGTCAGGCCGGGTTGGACTCCCAGCGGGGGCAAAAAAAAATCTACTTGGTTTAGTTCGTGGTAAGACTTCTTCTAAGTCCGCCTGGCTAGCTACCGCCAGGCGGATTTAAAAGCCTGTCGTCATAACAACAATGGCTAACATTGTTGTTATGGCGACAGGATTCTAAATCCGCCTGCTGCATCATTGTTGTGTTTCGGCAGTTAGAGGTAACATAACTAGTTCCTCTGTGGTTGAGGATTCCGGGTGAAGCTTGCTTCTACTTTCAGCCTGATCATCACTTACCATCAGGTGAGATGAAGGCCAAGCGCTTCCCCATTGTAGTTAAAAAAAGCCTTACAATAATTTAAAAAAGATGGACGGCTGACCTTAAAAAAGGTGGCTGGGATAACCTGGCTACGAAATGAAAACCTGGTATTGTGGCGCCACTAAGGAGAGGCCCTTGTTCATTGCCCAGCACTGGATTGCGATATGTTGATTGAATTGATTTATTGATTGAGGACAAAGTTAAACTTCACTCGTTGCAATTTGATGTGAATCCACCTACTCGGGATATCCTATCGACAAAATTCTCCTTCTTTTATCCCCTTTTGTGGCATCCTCGAGTGGCGTTGTATGTACCTCTGGTGTGCACTGGGCCCAGAAACGCTTCCTATCTTACTGTTTGGCAAATATTTTTATCACGCAATTGAGCTCACATGTCTCACACGAGACCTCTGAACCAAGCAGGTTCTTCTGGTTGATATCCTAATGAATAATTAATTGAGAACACTTACCAGCTAAATTGATGGCTTCAGCGTAAGTGTAAATTCTATCGTCATGGCTACTACTAGTTATATTTAAAACGCTATTATTTATAATATTAATACTATCTCCTTGTACATTCTGCTTGATACCCGTTTTCATCGTCATTTTCTCTCTAATTTGTAGCCTGAAAAAATAAACATGCGTTATAAAACTTACAAAGTATATTTAGAACGTAGTTTAATCTTTTAATTGGTATGAAAGAGGGAAACAATAAGCCACTAATAATTAAATAAATAAACTTGATATTAACATAATCAATTATTGATTATGTTAATATATAAGTTTATTTATTTTATTCTTTTAATTTTATTCATATAATGTAGTGAGAATTCATAACTAAAGGTTGATGACATTTAATTACACAGCAACTTTATTATTAAATTTCTTTCTTTCTTTCTTTAATAGCTAGGTATATATTATATAAATAATATAATATATTACCAAAATACGTAATATATTCCGTGAGATAACTTCGTGTCTTCGTTTTGTGTGGAGGTCGGAAGTTATCCCACGGAACGCATTACCGGATAAAAGTTCTTAAAACATTTACGGATTTCGCTGCGACAAATTTCATTTTGTTATTTATAAAGTCTGGCGTAGCGTTAGTCTGAGAATTTCAATTGATTAATAGATCTCGAATTCGTTGAATATTTTGAACACAACGGATACCTAACGGTATTACAATCCCATTTGTTTAAATAATAACATCGTTCATCTGACGTGAATTGGTTTTATTATTCATATAGTATTATGACTGCTGATTATTTCTCATTGGCTGCTCTTGTGTCCCGTGACTATTGACTAATCTTTTTTGTTTTTGATGTTACTCTGGAGTTCTGGACGCTTTTAACATATACGTCTTTCTACATCGTTCTCCCATATCTCACCACACTAATATTATAAAGGCGAAAGTTTGTGAGTGTGTGTGTGTATGTTTGTTACTTCTTCACGCTCAAACAGCTGGACCAATTTAGATAAAAAATTTATGGAGGTAGCTGACACCCTGGATTAAGACATAGGCTACTTTTTATCCCGATATTCCCACGGGATCGAGACTTACGCGGGTGAAACCGCGGGGAGCAGCAAGTAAATTATAAATTAAACACTAAAGATGTTACTTATATTTTGTAAAATTACACATACATCTTTACATACCGAGAGTTCTCTGTGCCTCGGAAAGCACGTTAAGCCGTTGGTACCGGCTGTCATTCGTGAAACTTTGACAGTCGTTAAGGATCGTGAGAAGCCCAAAAGTCTGACAACCAGTCTTACCAAGGGGTATCGTATTACCCAGTCACTGGGTTGTAGAGGTCAGATAGGCAGTTGCTCAGTGTAAAATACTGGTATTCAGCTGCATCCGGTTAGACTGGAAGCCGACCTCAATATAGTTGCGAAAAGGCTAGACAGATTGACTAATATTTTGTAACATTATTATTTATAAAATAACTTTTACAAAAAAAAAAAAAAAACGACTTCCAAAAAAGCTACAGAGTGAAAGATAACTTTTTCGGAAGTTGGTGTCTTTGAGTGGACCGCTGACTCTCAGCACCACGTATTGTTCTTGCCAAAGGGAACCTACCCAGGAGGCTCTCCAACCTGAGGCAACGGAGCATCGGTCTCAGTCTGGAGGAGCCCGACGCCATATTGTACAAGTTTCACCTCAAGTAGCACAGACAGAGAATTGTTCTCTCCCTTGTACTAGTAAAGTTTATTATTGTTCCATTATGTATTCTGATAGTTTAGGGAGAGGGTTAGGTAAATTATTAAGTAACAACCTGAGTCATTCTGCTGTTAATTATTGTATGCCTGGGAAATCCTATGAAGAGATAGATATTGGCATCAGTAACTAGAAAGGAATATGATTCGAATGCCACTATTTCCATTTTTGTAGGTAATAGTACTAATGTAAAAAAGATGACATCACTGACAATGTCACTAAAATAATGAAGATGGATTCTCAGAAAATAATATTGTGTGCTTTTCCATACTTTCAGCACTTGTCAAGTAGACAAAATCATAATATACACAGGTATGCTAAATAATTAGCACCAAACAAATTAGTAATGATACTAATTAATGTAGCTAGCTTTAGTCATTTAAACTAGTCAGTAAGACAACAGAAGGTACCAGTAACAGTGTTATTAATCTCACTATCAACAAGGTATCTTTTAGCACTCAATTCGTTAATTGTAAAAAAGGGGCTAAGCAGAATTCCTTGAAATTGTTTCATCAAAATATTCCAGATTTTTCTTCCAAACAATTGGAAATTTAATTGTTTTTAGAAAAAACAATGTTTGATATTATCTGAACACTGGTTGAAAGATTATGAAATGTTTATTAATTATGAGAACTACAGTGTGGGCAGTTGTTTTAACCGGAAATCAATGTTGCGTGTAGGTTCACTAATCTTAATTAAAAATTGTATTAAAATCTAAGACTCGTAAAGACATAGTGGAACTATCGTTTGAACATAGCATTGAATTTAATTGTCCTGTGTTGAGTTAGATAAGCATTTATAGTGTACACAGACCCCCAAATTATCAAAACTACTCTTTAATTGAGCCATTATAGAAGATGTTCTAGCAAAACTGGCAACTGGTAATAAATCAGTAATTACTTGTGGTGACTTTAATATTAATATTTTGGAAAATAATTCAAATAGCAGTAGATTATTAAGCCTCTTCAAATCGTTCAATCTGTCAAATGTGTTTTTGGAACCAACGCGAATAACTTCGGCTACTGCAACATGTATTGTTTTTTGTGACTGCGACTATTTAGATAAAGCCATTGTAAATTATCTCGCTTCTGATCATAGCGGCTTGAGTCCAACACGTCATTACAAAACGTACAGATACAAATATCATTCGGTAATTTAAATAAATTTAATAGCACTTTAATTAGCAAGTTAAGTGCTCAGGGCCCAAATATGAACAATAGCAATATTTTGTATGAAGAATTCTTTTCATTAGTGCAAACAGAGTTCAATAAATATTTTAAGAAGAAAACTAAAACTATTTACCCCATGTTTTTATTCAGTGACTGAGCAACTAAAGGTATCAGGAAGAGGTGGAAAGATGAAGAGCTATCTAGTTTTAATATTTAATTTGTGTGTAGATCAAGGGGTATTCCAAGATTTAATGAAGTACAGTAAAGTTATTCCACTTTTCAAATCCGGTGACACTAATAATTATAGACCCGTACCGGTTTTGCCGGTTTTCAGCAAGGTGTTTGAAAAACTAATGTTAAATCAAATGCTCAATCATTTTAATCGTAATAACATCCTACACGATCAACAGTATGGTTTTACCAAAGGACGTTGTACAACTGACGCGTCACGTTATTGAAACACATTTTTAACGCATGGGAAGAGGCACAAGATGCAATAGGCATCTTTTGTGACCTGTCCAAGGCATCTTGCCGAATTGCGTGAATCATGAAACTCTGCTCTTGAAACTTGAACATTACGGACTGGGTAAACTTGCGCTTAACTTAGTAAAATCATATTTTAATGATAGACTGCAGGTTTAATAGTCAAAATTAGTGTACCGCAGGGCTCAATATTGGGTCCGTGCCTCTTTTTAGTATATATAATTGATTTACCTCATTTACTGGAAAACCGACCACAAATGGTGTTATTTTCTGATGACACATCTCTGATTTTTAAAGTAAATAAACATGCACAGGGCTTGGGAACGTAAATAACGCTATGCTTAAGGTACATAATTGGTTTACTGTAAATAATTTGGTATTAAATGAGAAGAAAACTAAATGCATAAGATTCGCGTTACCGATTGTTAGGAGTAGTGAATGTCACGTTGTATTGAACAAAGAAATACTAGAATTCGTCGAAAATACTTTTTTTTCTGGGAATCACGCTTGACTCAAAGCTGCAGTGGAGTGCTCACTTAACATCGCTTGCAGGGCGGCTAAGTTCAGCCGCCTATGCTGTTTGGATAAACCGCCAATTAACAGACGTGGATACAGCGAGACTGGTCTATTTTAGGTACTTTCATAGCATCATGTCTTACGGTATTTTGCTGTGGGGATGGGCTGCAGATATTGTTTCTATCTTTATTCTGCAAAAGAGGGCTATCAGAGCCATCTACAACCTCAGCAGAAGCGATTCTCTAAGGGAACTGTTTAAAAAAATAATATCAAGATGGTACCTTGCCAATATATAATATATATGAAAATATTATGTATGTTAGAAAAAACCTACATCTTTTCAGTAAGATTAGTGACAGGCATAGTTTTAACACTAGAAATAGGAACAAATTTGATCAACCACGTTTTAGATTGTCAAAGTACACACTTTTTTTACTACTGTGTTAGATGTTATAATAAAACACCACTAGATATTCTTCAACTAAATGAGAAGAAATTTAAAACATGTATTAAACGCACACTATGTAGACAAGCTTATAAGTTGTATGATTATATCGCAGATAAAAATGCTTGGGCTCACTTGTTAAAATTTTAATATTTAGAAGTGATGCTTGCCCCCCTTTTTTTTTGACATTACTATCTTAACGTTTATTTTTATGTACATAATCAAATTTTAGTTGTTGAATACTAAAATTTTACTAGCCCCTGCATCGGGAAAAGCAATATTTTGTAAAAGGTGATGAGCATTTGACATTAGGCTATTGTAAATTGGATAAATTACTAACTGACCCACTAAAAAGTGAAAAATAAAAAACTTTTTACAAAAAAAAACAACGTTAAAAGTTATTTTTCACTTTGTAGTGTTTTTTTTGGTAGTCGGTTATAATTTTTTTGTAAAAAGTTTTTTATGTTTCTTTTTAGTGGGTCAGTCTGTAATTTATCTAAATTACAATAGTCTAATGTCAACTGCTCATCACCTTTTACAAAATATTGCTTTTTTCCGATGCAGGGCCGTTAATTGTTGAGTAGTTCTCCTCGTAAGAACCAGGAGAACTGCCACTCACCATATTTATTTATTTATTTATAGGTAATTAAAACGGCACCTGCAGAGCTCCGATTACATTCATTAACATACAATTATAAAAATTAGAATAAAATAAGCATTCAAATAACATACAATACAAAAATTATATTCAAATTCAGAGATATACAATTCGTGGATAAAATTATTTATAACTATTTGAGTAAATGGTTAAACAAATTAAATACATCATAACTAACATAAACTAACATGTAACACGCATATTGTCTCTCACAAAACACCAGACAAGCACGCATTATTTTCTTCCAGTCATCAGCAAACACATCACATTCAGGGTCGGCAGTCAGGAGAGCGTGTAGCATCCTTAGGGTTCGACATACTGGGGATTCGGCCCTAGCAACAGATCTAGATAGCGGTAGTGCGAACAAGTTATGACGGCGGCTTTGACGGTGCGCATATGCATATGCATTGCATTGTGACGAGCATAAATTGTTTAGCAACACTATTAAAGTACCTGCTCGAATCGCAACCCGTTAATTACTTATTATTAAGTAGTTCCGGTAGCCATCTGTGGTCCTCATCATCAGTACTTTCCGAGAGCAAAAACGCACGAGTTACTATAAAAAAATAACCAAATTGCTTTAGGTGTGCCTATAAAATGTGAGGATTTCCCTCGATTTCCATGGGATCCCCTCATCAGATTCTGATTTGGTGGCAATGGGACTACCTCGGGAGCGTACCCTTTCAAACAAAAAGAGAATTTTCAAAATCGGTCCACGATTGACGGAGAAATTGGTGAACATACATAAAAAAGATAATTTTCATGGAGTTTATTGCCTGTTCTTCTCCATAGGAACCAACTACGCCTTCTACTCAATTAAACCATTGAAAGTGCTTGTTTAATTTAAATACTAACTATTCATAGCATAAGATAATTTAAGAGTTTATTTAGAAACGTTGCTTAAAGTTAAGAGACGTTTAAATGTCAAAAATGTATGTTAAACAGTCGCTAATCTAACAAACCACTTAATTTTCCACAAGAAATTAAATCTTTCCAGTTCACTCTACGTTAGCTACGAGCTTGTTCTTAAACTAACTCTACCGCCTTCAATTATTGCGAAGAACGTTTGACATTTAACTTAGATAGAGAATTATTTATATACAGGCACAAAATAAAGAAAAAACATGATTAATCTGTATTAATGACTACGGAATCAGATATTCATGTTATCTTTATATGTAATAGAATGTTTTAATCTATACATATAATAAAACAGTAACGAAAGAAAAACTGTACATTGAGAATTTTAGAGAAAAAATACGTGACTTTTGTTAGAAAAACGTAACTGATGACAAAAA
Source organism: Tiliacea citrago (assembly GCA_963921375.1). Lineage (NCBI taxonomy): Eukaryota > Metazoa > Arthropoda > Insecta > Lepidoptera > Noctuidae > Tiliacea > Tiliacea citrago. Next base: position 26,407,577 of record OY992790.1, on the reverse strand, counting down.
GTGACTTTTTTGAATTTTTGTCTGTTTGTCTGTGTGTATGGTACGGCTTCACGCCAAAACTACTGGATAGATTGAATTGAAATTCAGCAAGAATGTTCTTTGTAAACCAAGGAAGGCTTTATGCTACATATTATCACGCCGTATGTTATGGGAGGTAAGCAATATTGATTTGAAAAGGTTTTTGTTCGTAATTGGATGCACAAAATAATTGAATGCACAAAATTACATGTTATTTATTAGTTAATAAAAATTTAACTCTGGGAACATAATAATCACGCTATTTTTATAAAGGAGCGGGGCAGTAATATTATAAATTGCAAGGGAACAGCTATTCAACAATATGTCAACAGGGTATTTAGCGGTAAGGTCAGGCGAACGTTTACCGCACTAAATGGTGCGAGTTCAAATCCCATAATATTGTTTTAAAAAATCGTTTTTTTTTTGTTTTTTGTTTTTGCATTCTTTATGTGCATTAGGAACGATACTGTTATGAAATCTGAGAACTTTACATGTCCTATCTAATTGTATGGAGAGTTTCACACCAATATTACTCAACAGATTGATTGGTGGTACAACAAGCTACACTATCATGAAGTCAAGTCAAACTTTTGGTTCTAAGTTATATCTAACGAAGCACATTTGTTGTAGGTAATTGATTTAAGTATGTAATTCTTAGTTTTGTTCCTTGCTGCTGTTACCATATTTTTTTAAATGCAAAAATAATGTAGTTGTCTGTTAAATTAACGACAATTTAGTTTTATTCATAATTTAATTTGGGTAAATAATATGTAGTTTCCGTTTTCTAACTAGATGGCGTTGGCGTCGAGTTAGATCGCGCTATGGTTTCGTTCCGAAAAAGTGATGTTATAGGTGCCGATGTGCCGCTCTCATCCTACAGAAACGGGGGTTACCTTTTTCGTCTGTTTTCGTTGATGTGTTTAATTTTCCTGCGAATAATTATTATTTTTCTACTTACTAGCAATTCTTACGTACCTATTCGATTACTTTTCATTGATTTAAATATCGTTAGTATTGGATTAAGAAGGAATTTTAGATAAAGGCTATGCCTTTTAGAAAAAGATCAAATCTGTCTCGAAACTCAAGGGTTTCTAAGATGCGCAGGTTAGTTCGATCTCTCGAAACCGACGCAGAGCGTGAACAACGGCTAGGTGCTAACCGTGAGCGTAATGCACTTAGTTTGTCCGCAGAAACTAGCACGCAGCGCCAATTACGACTAGAACTTAAACGAGTCCGCACTACTGCTTCTTGATCTCAGGAAAGTGTGGAACAACGAGAAATGCGTTTAGCTATCGACCGGGATCGTCATTCTTTGTCTCGCGCATCCGAAACGGTTACACAGAAGGATCAGAGGTTAAGTCTTCAGAATATCCGCTCTGAGACTGCTCGATCACTTGAGAGCTGTCAGGAGCGTGAGATACGACTTGTACGTGACCGAGAGCATTATTCTTTATCTCGCGCTTCCGAAACGGATACAGAGAGAGAGCAGAGATTCTCTTCAGCTTTTCTGCACCGACGGTGACAAGAGCACGACGGATGATGTCATTAATGCTGGCGTGACGTGCTATCCGGCCTGCACTCTTACTGCAAGATAGGCCATGATGTCCAAGGCAGTCGACAGCTTCTCCACACTGGCAGCGATGCGGAGCCCCGCAAGGAGCACCCAGACGCAGACAGGTAGTGACACGGAAGGTGGTGTCACCCAACATAGTGCCTGTGTTGGGTGACGGTAGTGCTTGAAACCAGAGGACTCCCACTCACTCACAGCCAGCAGGCGGGCACGCTCAGCAGTATTGGTGGACGTATTGATAAGATTATACCGTACCAACCTGCAGAGCGGCTCATCCCACTGTCTCTGGGAAGATGGGTTGCGGGCCGATCTGTATCCGGGCAAGCCGCTTTCCAGACGTTCACGGCATCGGTCGAGCACGGCACTTCAAAGTCAACCATTAAAAAAAAAAAAAATCCGGGTCAACTTTTCAGTGCTGTGGACAGAGGACAGGAACTAAGCTAATACTGGTAATTTTGCGGACGCCAAGGCCACCAAAACGGATGGGTAGTGTGGCTTGAAGCCACGCTCGGTCGTCCAAGGCCACATTTAAAATGGATGTAAGTGCCCACTTGGTTTTTCAGGATATCGCCAAGCGGTTGGTCGACTCTTCACGTGACCAGAGGGCTGGTCTATTTTTTGGGCAAAGAATCAGCATCGCCATACAACGTGGCAATGCTGCCAGCCTTTTGGGGACTTTTCCGGTTGACAGCGATGCGGACGAATTTTTTGATGCCCTATGATTCTGTCCCCTCCTTTTTTATATAATGTACATATTATTATATTAAGTCTGTTAGCGTTTATAATATATTATGTAAATATTGTTCAGAATAAAAAACTTTATTTTTCTCCATATTACTGGATAATGCTAGTTAATGCAATAAGTGATAGTAAATACACTAAAGGTTATTAATTTATTTCGTATCGTCAACGAATGGTACATAATTATAAACAAAAAAACAAAATCAGGTAGTCATAACGCTTCTAACCCAGAACTATCATTACATGCACCTGCAATTATACAACAAATTCGAGTAAAATCGAATAAAAAGAAATTGTATCGTAGGTAAATTTCGTCATTTGAAAAGGGAATAGTGTTTGAATTTCGGTCAAAAGATGAAAATCTGTCAAGTCGTATTCCTATTAATCCTGCAACAGGTTTGAGGCCAAATCAGTAAAATTTCTGACATACTTCGGAGTGGAATCAATACAAAAGAACGTTATTATGGAGACAAGACGTGATTTGAGCCGAGAAGAAATGATTAGAGCCGTGGGAATGTTGTAAGCCGGTTCTCGGCAACGTGCTGTGGCAATCGTTCTGGGCACTACGCAGAGTGTTATAAGACGACTTTGGTCACGTAACCGCATCACTGGCAGCGTGGCAGAGTGACATGGAGGACGAGCTCGCATCACCACACGCAGATAAGATCGTTACGTACAATTTACTGCTCGATTAAACCGTACAATGACCGCGATGATGTTGGTTACGAGGCTTCATAGCTCTTTAGGGTATTAATAATCGATCAAATCATAAGAAATTCCTTTAGCTATTGAGTGATTGAGCCTCGGAATCGCAGAGCCCGTTTAAAATGGGCTCATGAACACAGAAATTGGGCAGAAGAAGAGTAGCGTTTTGTGTGTTTTTCTGATGAATCTCGCTTTGTTATGAGGACTTACACGGTATTGGAGTACCCCTGGACGCCAAGAATTTAACGACGTTTAAAATCATGCCAGGAAGTCCATGCATACAGTAGTGGAACAATCATGTTAGGGGCGGGTATTTGGATCGGTTGAAGAACTGATTTGGATCAGAGGCAATCTCAATGCACAGATTTACGCTGAAACGATTGTATCAGATGCTGTCATTCCTTTGCGGCCGCAATTTGGTGCTTAATTTCTGCTTATGCATGACAATGCACGTCCACACCCTGCCAGAGTCATTGCAAACACACTTGCCGCAGCTAATATCAACGTCCTACCATGGCCTGCTCAATTGCCAGACTTGAATCCCATTGAGCATGCATGGGATACGCTTCAAAGAAGAGCTCTTTTGGATGCCGTACACACACCAGAAAATCTTTTTGGCCTGTTACAACGGACGTGGGCGGCCATTCCGCAACGTGATTTGGATGAACTCATATTGAGTGTGCATATAGTCGCTTTGATTGTGTTATACGCGATAAGGGCGGAAATACAGACTACTAATTGTTTATTTTACGCAATAAAAACCTTTAAAAAGTTGTATTTTGTCTTTTTAATACATTTTAAAGTAAGGTGAACAATCAAGCATAAGCAAGAATCTAGAAAAGTCTTTATTAATGCAAAAGCGTACTTCGTCGATCTACACAGACGAAAACATTTTATTTAATCAATCTAATATTCAAGTAAGTCAATCTAGTATTCTATACCATTCTGATAATTACATAAAATAATCTCTGCAAGAAATTTCATTTATAGCCACATATAAATCGTCGTCGATTAGCAGATTGCACTTTTCTTTTAAAAATTATATCTAACGAGATTGACTGTTCTGATCTCCTGCACAAACTGCGTTTCAATGTCCCTCAGAGATCAGTTGCATTTAATCCACCTATCTCTATTCCATATACCTCTTCTAACTACAGGCAAAACTCATACATAGTGCGAGCGAGTAAGGACTTTAATATTCTTTGTAAAGAGTTCTCACTTGACCCATTTACCACCAAAACCTATTCTGCACGCACGCAGCTGAACGCCGACTTTTTTAGGAGTGCATAGTGTTTATTCTACCTTACATTATATTATTTTCTATCGTGCTTGTTAGTGATCCTAAGATTTCTACTATTTTTTCTGTTTTTTACCCGTGAGAACCTGTAATTTGCTCTGCGTTTCATATAAAGTTGTTATCCATCTGTTATAGCTGTTGGTTCCCCTATTGTATATAAATAAATAAATAAATATACATTTTATTTAATTTCAATAGAGCAATAAAATATATTTAGAAAACAAAAAAACCGGCCAAGTGCGAGTCGGACTCGCGCACGAAGGGTTTCGTACCATTATCTATAAAAACGGCAAAAAAATCACTTTTGTTGTATGGGAGCCCCCCTTAAATATTTGTTTTATTTTAATTGAATTTATTTGTTTTTAAAGTGAATATATAACTAAATATTCTGTGAATATTTCAAACGTCTACCTGTTGCCGTTATCAATATCGAGCAAAAACGAGCAAAAATATCACGTTTGTTGTATGGGAGCCCCCTTAAATATTTATTTTATTCTGTTTTTTAGTATTTTTTGTTATAGCGGCAACAGAAATACATCATCTGTGAAAACTTCAACTGTCTAACTATCCCGGTGCTTGAGATACAGCCTGGTGACAGACGGACAGACAGACAGACAGACAGACAGACAGACAGACAGACGGACAGACAGACAGACGGCGGAGCCTTAGTAATAGGGTTCCCGTTTTACCCTTTGGGTACGGAACCCTAAAAAACGGCAAAACATCACGTTCTTTGTATGGGAGATACCCTCAAATATTATACATATTCTATATTACATATCCTTAAATATTAGTTTTATTTTAATTTAATTATTTATTTTTAAAGTGAATATTTAACTAAATATTAAAATAGTAATATTAATACTAAATATTATATTTTATTTCGTTGACGTTAAGAGAACCTGTCTTTTTGGGCTCTTTACAATAGACAGATTACAAAATTTTAAAGTATTGTTACATCTACGAAGAGTAGCTTAAAAATATATGATAAAGTTTAAAATACAGTAATAAAAGAGGAAACTATCGTAAAAATCAAAAATAAATTTAATTTGGTTATAAGTTACAACATATTTTAAACAAGAAAGTGTCATGTATAAAAACCCTTTTTATGATTTGTTTACCTTTATTCATCTACAACCAATGAGGTATAGGGATCAATGTATTTTTAGGGTTCCGTTTTTTTTTACATACTAAATCAAAATTATGGATTTATTATACGTAGTTGGTATCTACATCTAAATAAGAAAAATATGAGTTATAGTTACCTGTGTATTGTTATCCTAATATAAATATTAAACCATTTTCAACAAAAAATACTAGATACTTCACCAACGAAACGTAAATCGCAGTTTAAAAATTCAGAAATTACAATTTTAATCACAAATAATTAACTAGAACCTATTTTTTTATACAAAATAATTATTTAGAACTCAAAAATAATTATAACGCATTCTAAATTTAAAAAATTCAGCTCGTTTTGGGAAACGACTAGCACGCACTGTGTTGTAAGATCGACTGCGCCTACAAGAGAAAATTATTATTTATTTACCTAGCTCTGTTCTCTGTAACCGTTTAACTATACTGCCAGGTATTTATTATTTATACTAGGTTTTATATAATTGTAGGAATATTGTTCATGGTTTTGATAAATAACTCTGCTTTTTAGGTGGATGGCCATTGATGGCTCCAAGCTTCCGAGAGAATTTGGGAACGATGACAGTCGTTTCTGAAGCCTGATAGTTTGGTAACTGTACTAACTTTTATGATATAGGTCATCATCCTCCCTACCTTTCACCATCACCATAATCATTCTCATGCCCTTATCAAAATATATTCGTGGTCAGCGCAATATGTATTTTTCTTCCATACTTCTCTATTAGTCGTCATCTCGGTAGTCACTCCCTTTCTAGCCATTTCCTCCTGTCAATTAATTAGAATAAGAAAGTAATTCTCACACCTTGTCTACTCATATCATCTTTCACACAATGCATCCATCTTTTCATTCACATTCCTACTCAAGTTATAGGATCTAAGTACCAGGAAATTACGTAGCAATTACTCAGACTTTTTTCGTTTTTACAATTTCACGACTACCTGTTTGACGTTCGGTTTTTTTTGCTAAGAGACCAATCAATCTGCCCAGCCTTTTCCCAACTATGTTGGGGTCGGCTTCCAGTTTAACCGGATATAACTGTATACCAGTATTTTACATGGAGCGACTGCCTATCTGACTCCCAAAACCCAGTAACTGGGTAATACGATAACCCTTAGTTAGACTGGTTGTCAGACTTTCGGGCTTCCGAATGACTCCTTTTTTTTGTTTTGTGCGGGAAATTATCAAATAACATCTCCCACTCTTCATGTCAGACTTTTACTGACTAAAATCCACCCGTGTGCCTTCAGATGCCTGTGTGCCAGGGCCACGATATCCCTTTCGGACAAACTCGCAACCCTGGCAGGCATTAGCCCGACGACCAGACGCCCTGACGACCCCTAACGACTGTCGAAGATCCACGAAAGACAGCCGAGAGCAACCGCTCAACGTGATTTCTGAGGCACGGAGAAGTCTCGCTATGTAAAGATGGTCACCCATCCACGGACCAACCCCGACAAGCCTTACGGCCAGCTTAACTGACTAAGAACCACCCCGGTGTTTCCTTCTGACACTTGCACTGGGGATCATGTGTGACTTCAGCGATCCTCGGCTGGTTTTGACTAGCAGGCTGCTCCAATATGGTTGTTGACTTATGGCTTTTGTTGCCGGGTGGAAAATCCTCATGGATGTCATGGAGGGGTCTGTGAGACTCTAACTGACTAAAACCCACCCCAGTGTTCCCTTCCCACACTTGCACCGGGGATCTTGGGATCTAGTATTACTTCCGCGATCCCCGGCTAGTCGGCCTGCCTCTGCGGGCCACCTCAAGTCTGAGGGGTGAGGTGTTTGACCCTCTCCGCGACGTCTGAAAGGGGCGCGCGTGGAAACTACGCGCTAGCACCTCGGTTCCAGTGTGACAGGGGGCGGTGGACGTCCCCAAGTCCACCGTCTCTGGACCCATTTAGGGGGGCCGGAAGAGGGCATTATCTGACCTCTGCCGATGCCCAGTGCGCCTGCTGTGGGCCGGGTGAGCTGAAGAGATCTCCCGCTCCCTTTCTGCACCCTCCTTCTGCGACACGACTGTTTCGCAGAAGGATACCACCGCGTCGCAGGAATCCTCAGTGCGGACCATCGACTGGACCATGGCCGACAGCGACAGGTCACTGCCTACTCCTGAGATGAGGACACGGCGTGGGTCCTCCCAAGCGGCACACTCCGCCAACGTATGCCGCGCCGTTTGACTAGCAGGCTGCTCCAACATGGGTGAAGATGAAACATAATAACATACCTTATATTTAATAAGGTTATAAGATAACAGTAAAATTATACAATTACCGCGAGTGTTGTTTGTTTATAATCTTATCGGTCGCAGATGACGGAAATATAGTTTTTTTATCGTAGGTCATGCATGAGCGAATGACCGCGCCAAAACTCATGATTCACCGATGTACACTTGAAAATATAGATAGCAACTGGTTATTTTGTAATAACTACTTGCTATCTACTTTATATAATTAAAATCTCTTTTTAAGAACTGGTTTCTGTATTTATTTTATTTGTTAAAGTAAAAGGCTCGTACGCACCCGCGGTATCGCACCAGTCTGTACGAGCATTAACACAATTAACGAAAACTGTATATTTAAGTATATAAAAGGCGGACTTAATGAATTACATATTTTCTACCAGTCTACCTGAGTCTGTGTCTATTGTAAATATCTTGGAGATAGTTTGATTAGAGAAAGTGAACTTAACTTATGTGATCATTGTAAAATCATTAGGCACATCATCCAGCCAATAATTATTGTCTGCCCTTGTTAAAATCAAGGGTTTTCAAAGGTGAAAAGTATACTTACGCACTGGAAACTTTTATTATTAGGTTAGCTGCCAAAACATTGTTATTTTACTAACTAAGCTAACTTACTCGAGATTAAAAACAAGTCAACGGCGATGACATAATTATTGATAAACCACAATGCGAGCGCACGTGTGACTGAAACAATGAGCTATATTTACATTTTTGTCTTCTAATTACCCTTCATGTAGTAAGTACCTAATTGTATAAAAACTGTCTGTAAATATATGCTGAAGAATAGAAGTTTGAACAAGTGAACAAAGTAAAATTATATGCCCTTGGTACTTAGTTAGGTGTAATAACAGTAGTTTTCTGCGCCATCTTCTGATAAGGCCAAACTTCTGTATACAATTGTGAATGTGGCTATGAAAGACAGATACTTAGATGTTAACTAGATTATTATGTTAATTCCTTACTTAGTACCTTTCTATAGGGGATGCATGATCACTGCGAGATCAAACCCCTCTTTTATTAAATACCTAAAGTTTTTTTTTTTTTTTAATGCACATCCTTTACAGCACCTCTGCTACCTCTGCTGACTGGCTAGAGAAGGTTAGGCTAGGTTTTTTACATGGAGCTGACACAGTCCAGTTACTCTCAAAGTCAAAGTCAAATTATTTATTTCAAATAGGCACATATGAGGCACTTTTGAACTGTGTACCACAATAACAGGCAATAACCCTTATTAAAACTGGTTGTCAGACTTTCGGGCTTCTGACTACCTGTAACGACGTGGAGGGTCTTTAAATTCACTCCTATATAATTATTTCATTCATGATGAACTGATGCCAGAATGAACCTCCACACCTAAAACGGAAGTAACTCTACAAAACACAATGCTTGTTATTAAATTGATAATCAAACAGGCAACGTTGTGCTCAAGGGAAACAGTGGCTTTCTTTACAAATATTGCCTGCTGATCTAACACGTGTCAGTTTATAACAAGAAGCATAATCAGCCTTTAATGTTCCTACTGTTGGGACACAAGTCTTCTCTCTGTGAGAGGGAGTGGGCCGTTATCCACCATACGGGCCCAGTGCGGGTTGGTGGATGTCACATGCTTCGAATTTATGACATAAGAACATGCTGGTTTCTTCGCAATGTTTTCTTTCATTGTTTTGAGAGTTGTGAGCTATAAATTGCATAACGTAAGGTGCATGGATGCCTGGGTTCTAACCCGGAACCAACAACACATAACTTGGCGACGTAATTACCCTATACCTTCTTTCATGTTTGTACTCTAGCTTATTCTACACATTGTCCCGAACTGAATTTCAAAACAATTTATTTGATTTGAAATACCATGTTTCAAATCATTCATAATATAACATTTTCCGTCTTATTACAAAACAAGATTTATATTTTGACATGACTTAAACCATGCAGCCAGTTTTGTAATAAGAACGTAACAGTGATTGAAATACCGTTCTTTATACAAAACTGAAAACTTAGTTCGGTACTAAGTTGTCAGTTTTGTGTTTAGGAACTTTACCATAGTCGGAATAAAGTTCGAAATTCCATAATTAAATTTTATTTATTTTTCAGACAACAAGATCCAATTACAAAAAAAAAAACAAAAAATACAAAAATACTTCATTCTAGATGTTAGTAAACAAAATAACTTATTTTCTATGTTAGTACTTAAATTCTAATACCGACAGCGTCGTGCTTATTAAATGCCTCATTATGGGGCTTTCATCAGGCCCATCAGCAATAACTTTCAGGAGGCTGTTGCTACTGTCCCGTAATCTGCTGACAAGAGATACATTCTTTTTGCGCACTAAAGCTGAGAAGCTATCTACTCCGGCTCGAGCAAACATTGCAGATGCACTGCAATAACGTGGCAGCTGCAACAGCGCCCTAAAAGCGTTATTATATTGAACACGCAATGCATTGGAAGCACGTTTAGAACAGCTGATCCATAAAGCGCTTGAGTACAGGGATGTGCAGTATGCTTTAAAAAGCGTGATTTTGACCGCATCTGTACATCGCGCGAACCTACGGGCCAGCATATTCGCCCGCACCGCCAATGCCCTGCGTTCCCGCTCAACATCGGCATCGTCTCTAAGGTCGTCAGCAACGACATGTCCAAGGTATTTGAATTGGTGTACCAGACGAATCGAGACGTCGTTAATTTTAACTGGTGGTACATTTTCTGGACACTTCTTACCAACAGCCTTAAAGACCATGACTTCCGATTTATTTACATTATAAAGTAACCCATGGCTGGCAGCGTAGTCCTCACATATTTTAACCAATTTTCTGAGTGCACTGACCGAGGGAGCCAGCAGGACCATATCATCGGCATAGCTTATGTTGTTCACACACAACCCGTCAACATAGCAACCCACATGCGCACTACTGAGTCCCTCGATCAATGCATTCAAATACAGATTGAAAAGGTTGGGGGAGGTTAAGCCCCCCTGCCTTACGCCACATTCCAATCTGTATGGTAAAGAGAACTTGCCTCCCCACTTTACAATGTTTGTTTGGTTGCCGTACCAGTATCTAAAAACGTTCAGCAATTCGTTGGGGACACCTGTCGCTTTTAGCTTACTCCACAGAATGCCATACCCGGTCGAAAACCTTGGAAAGATCCAGAAACGCTCCGTAAACTGCTGTACTCCTGCTAGTGTAGTACCTGACAGTGTGCTTAAGACAAGCGATTGCACTTTCGGTGGATAAGCCAGCAGGGCTAACATGACACACTTGACAATTACTCACTCTCGCGCGAGTAATTCTTGTCTATTTCTGTAACTATCTCGTTTTCTGACAGCGCTCCCATACAAAATACTCGACTCGTTCTGTCAAACTTGATGTTTTCTCGACAAACCCTAACATGGCACGTATTTTATCTCGAATTTTGACATTTCAACACGAGATATCTCTGATTTTTCTGTCATTTACTCGTCCTCGATTTTGACGACGAGATGAGTAGACAAAATTATGATACAAAAAAAAGGCATTCACTGGCGACAGACGTGAAAAATTAAAACTGGAATGACATAATAAATACGTATACATAAACACAGGCCGCTGTGGGACGCCAGTCTGCTACAACACGTCACATTAGCATTTCGGTAACGTGGCTAACATGTTGACAAACCGGTAAGCATGTAGGTGACGCAAGTAGCACGTCGGGGACGCTGTTAGCATCTGGGTGCCTAGGTTAGCGAGTTGGTGACGCAGTTAGTATGTCGGGACGCGGTTCGAATTGCTGTGACTCAGTTAGCATGTCGGTGACACAGGTACTATGACGGGGCGCTGATAGCATGTCGGGACTCAGTGAGCGCGTTGGTGACGCAGTTAGCATGTTGGCATGTTTTTAACATGTCGGGATTCTTATAGCATGTCGGTGACGCAGGTGGCATGACGGGGACGCTGATAGCATGTCGGGACTCTGTGAGCAAGAAGGTGATGCAGTTAGCATGTCGGGACGCTTTTAGCATGTCGATGACGCAGTTGGCAAGTCGTGAATTGGTTTACATGTCAGACACACACTGACGTCATGTCGGTGACGCTATTGACATATCAGTGACGCGTTTAGCATGTTGATGACTCGGTGACACGAACCCACAAATTTTGCCCCTACTAAAAATGTCTCACTCATTTTCATTTGCGTGATTTTGTTTTGTATTATGCCAAAGAAAAACATTTATTTTTAATAAAAAAAATCTGTTACACAAAAAAAGTAAACATAAATTAAAAGAGGAGAATGAAAATCAATATAGTACAAACTAATTCCATGCGTAAAATCGAATGAATGAGCCGATGTTACTATCATAAATTGTTTTTTTTGTTAATAATTTGCTACATCGGTCTCTCGTCACGAGATAAAGAACTGTCAAAGTGCCTTTCTCGAGTTTACTCGAGCATAACGGTCATGTTAGTGTTTAGAATGACGTCATAATCGTCGACAAATTTCGACAAATCGAGAACGAGAGCGATCTCGCGCAAGTCATGTTAGCCCTGCAGGCCGAAACCCGAACTGTGCATCGTGCAACCGCAAATGTTTCTCCAGCTGTACGTTCAGCACACTGTCAAACACTTTAGCCACAACAGTTGCCAAAGAGATGGGTCTATAATTCGACCCATCTGAGGCGTCTCCAGTTTTGTTTTTGATTACTGGTACGACCACCGTTTTCATCATACTGTCTGGCAGATGAGAGTGCGCGATACTCAAGTTAAACAGTAATGCCAGAACCCTAGGTAAGTGGGGACCCGCATGCTGTAAATGCTCGATACTGAGACCATCGTGACCAGGTGATTTTCCTCTTTTCATAATTTTAAGAGCTACTCTGATATCTTTAGCTGTAACAAGGGTTGAGGCTGGTCCCATTTGGTCCTCAGCATCGATCACCGACTGCACTGGCCCCAATAGCGACTGGACAATAAACTGTTTCTTAAACAGTTCCGCTACTAAATAAGGTTCCGTAACTCCATCCACGCTCACAGGCAGGCCCTGGGCCACGTTCATTCTACGGGTACATTTCCAGAAACTACGGAAGTCTGAAATGGCTCCATGTTTTAAACCTGGGTCTGAAGATAAACCTTGTTTTGTAATAAGGGGGCTAATGTTTAAGAGCAGGCAGTCTAAATCAAATTTCGAACGCAAGCTCCGCCCCTCGCTCCCCGCCACTCCGTTATGTGCTAAACGCTAACACATTAGTGTAGTAGCAGTAGTAAAGTTGAATATCACGTGCGCTCTTTGATCGTGTTCGAACACGTAACTAAATAGCGTCAGTCTCAATTCTTATTTCGTTTAGAACTAAAGTAATAATTGATCTAGAGAAAAAATATCTTGTATCGGGATAATAAACTATATTTTCTTGATGTGAATATTTATTTTAGACATAAGAACTAAACAATCTTGTTTGTTTTTTTAGAATTATCCTTAAAAAAGACATGATTTTCGAGTAAAAAAAATATTGAGAGAAAATATTACAATTACGTAACTGTCTTGAACATGGAAAGAAAAAGTTTAATTTTGCTTGTATGTGTGACTGTTTCAGAATATTCATGCAAATTAACATAAAAATAGGGAGCCTCCTCTTAAGAGTGGGGAACCTAACCATGAAATATGATTTATGTCCTTGCCCTACTTTGTTCTCATGAGTCTGTTCTAGTACTTTATTGTAGATCATACCTACATTAAATGGTAACCATGTTCCACAGTTTATGTAGGCACCTAATCATGTCTTGATATTATTAAACCCTATAAAATCCTCGAATACAAATGACAATAAATATGTAGGACGAGATAACTGCGCCCAAAGTCAAGTCGCATTCATGAAAAAGTATAATGTAACTATTTATTAAGACATAACATGTCATACATAAGTAAATAGAAGAAATTACCTTCTTATTTCGAGCGCTACAAGGATATTTTGGCATCTGAATGACATTGTTGGTAAACATTTGCAAAATTGTGTCACAGAAATTGTATTGATAAAACGAGATGGCGGCATTAGTTCTGACTTTAGCCACGCGGCGAAATAACCTATTATTGGTACGGTCATGGTAGTTTAGAGGTTAAATGATATGATGTAAAGCCAATGTTTAATTTTAATTTAAAGCCCAATTTAAATAACTATTTTATTTCGATTTGATATGGTTTTTCTTTTTGCAATACCAAATATTCATTTATTTACGTTATTAAAACAAAAACTTTATTTATGGATACATTATAAACTCAAATAATTATTTACACTAACTAGGTACTAACTACAAAAAAAATACAACATAAAAAAAGGGTGTCGACACAGGTTGCGTCCCACACCAGAGGCCTACCCACCTTCCAAGGCAATAACGTCATGCCGTCTGGTCTCTTCCCATCGTTACGTACCAATCCGTTTGGTTCTAGTACCGCTGGTACGCCGGCGGTGACAAGGGCTCGACGAATAATATCGTTGATGCTGGCGTGCCGAGCTATGCGACCTGCGCTCCTGCAGCAGGACAGGCCATGGTGTCCGAGACTGTCGACGGCTTCACCGCAATGACACCGATGCGGAGCAACACAAGGTGCGCCCAAGCGGAGACACAAGGTGCGCCCAAGCGGAGACACGTAGCGAGCCGAAACGATGAGTCATCCATCATAGTGCCTATGGTGATGACGGTAGCGCCTGAAGCCACAAATCAGACTCCCATTCTCCCACAGCCAGCAGGCGGGCACGCTCAGCAGTATTAAGTGACGTGTTTATCAGGGTATTCCGAATAACACTGCAGAGCGGCACGTCCCACCGTCTCTGGGAGGACGGGTTGTCGGGTAAATCCGTATTGGGACAAGCCATTTTCCAAGCGTTCAAAGCGTCGGTCAAACACGGTACCTCAAAATCAACCAGTGAGGAAGATAAAATGTTCCTGGTTAATTTATCAGTACTGTGAACCGAGGAGATGGGAACTTATACATGAAATTTTGCGGACGCCGAGACCTCCCAGGCGAATGGGAAGTGTTGGATATGGATTAATATAATACCGGTTAAAATAGCTTCGGAAATATCAATGATATTTTTATCAAATTCTGAAAGATAAAAACGGTTACTGTGGGTCATTCTTAATGATAAATGATAAATGATAAATGATTTATTTCTGTAAGTAGGTTTGTACAAACACTTTTACACGTCAATCATATTAAAAAAAACTAGATGAGGTCGGCGTTTCGTATCCGACTACTCTGAGAAGAAAGGCCGAAACAAACTCAGAGGTCACAGTCTCTTTTTAAAGTCCAGACATAATCTTGGTCAGATCATGTGAAGACCATGTAGATTGGTGCCTGAAATGATCTTTTGACGAAAGAACCACACAGGTTGAGGGGACCTGTCCAGTCAGTGCACGCATTTGTCAGTAGTCGTGCAGCTCAACAAAGAACTTAAGGAGCTCAACGATTCAACGAACAATACCAAAGAAAGGACATTTGGGTAGGCCGCATAAAATCACTCAAACTGCCAGACTATGATAAAAACTAAATGAGAAAAAAAAGGAAAATGAACAAAAACCCACATAGTCTTCACATTTACAATACTTAAAACAATATAATACTTAACAAAGTAAATATTCATGTCATTGTATATATAAAATTAATCACTGTCAATGTGTATATAAAATACGGATATAATCTTGGTCAGATCATTTGAGAACCATGTAGATTGGTGTCTGACATGGTCTTTTGACGAAAGAACCACACAGATTTGAGTGGACCTGTCCAGTCAGTGCACGCATTTGTCAGTTATCGTGCAGCTCAACTCAAAACTTAAGGAGCTCAGCGATTCGACGAACAATACCAAAGAAAGGACAATTGGTTAGGCCGCATAAAGTACTCAAACCGCCAGACCTGCATTAAAAATTTTTGTGATTGAGAATAAAAATAAAAAAACAATTCACATAGTCCTCACATTCATAATAATTAAAATAATATAATACTTTACAAAGTAAATATTCATGTCATAGTTTAGGTATTTAAAAATTTCAATCAAAAAATAGTATAAATAGTTGGCAAAAAAAATCGAATCAAGATTCACTGTAAATTGGAGCAGCTCAATCCCAAGCCTTTTTGTCCTCAATAAAGTCTTTAACAGTATAAAATGCTTTCTGGCACAGTTTCCGTTTTATAAAACATTTGAATTTATTAAGGCTTAATTCTTGAATATGGCTAGGAAGTTTATTATAAAAACGTATACACTGGCATCTAAACGAGCCACCTATTTTTTTAAGCCTGGTTTTAGGAACAACAAATTTGTGCTTGTTCCTAGTATTTACATTATGGATATCACTGTATTTTTTAAACAGATTAATATTTTTATGTGCATACAATAGATTTTCATAAATATACTGAGAAGCTACAGTCAGTATATTAATCTCTTTAAATTTGTCTCTGAGGGAGTGTCTGGGACTTAATTTATAAATTGCACGAATTGCTCTTTTTTGTAAAACAAAAATTGTCTGAATGTCGGCGGCATTTCCCCACAACAGAATACCGTACGACATTACACTATGAAAATAACTAAAGTATACTAAGCGGGCTGTCTCTAAATCAGTTAAATCACGAATTTTTCTAACGGCGTATGCTGCAGAGCTAAGCTTTTTCGACAATTTATCTATATGGGGGCCCCATTGAAGCTTGGCATCCAAAGTTATGCCTAAGAACACTGTAGAATCTTCGGGTTTCAACTCTTCACCCTTTATGAGCACACTAGTTTTTACTTGTCTAACATGAGGTATTGTAAACTTAATACATTTAGTTTTTTTCTCGTTAAGAAGTAGGTTATTAACATTAAACCAGTTAACTACTTTTTCGAGGGCACTATTTACATTGTCAGTAACCAACTGCTGACGTTTGAGTTTAAATAAAAGTGAAGTGTCGTCTGCAAACAACACTATATCATGTTTATCCTTTATGAGGTAAGGCAAGTCATTTATATAAATAAGAAACAAAAATGGGCCAAGAATTGAGCCCTGGGGTACCCCCATTCTTACTACAGATCCGGGAGATCTTTTTCCGTTAACATCAACTCTCTGAATCCTATCACTTAAATATGAAGTAAGAAGATCCAGAGAGGCATTTCGGATTCCGTAGTGGTGCAGTTTCCTGATTAATGTTTTATGAAGAACGCAATCGAATGCCTTGGACAAATCGCAAAAGATGCCCAAAGCATCGCATTTATCCTCCCATGCATTATAAACATGTCCTAAAAGTTCAACACCGGCATCAGTAGTCGAACGACCCTTTGTAAAACCGAACTGTTTGTTATGCAATAACTTATGTTTATTAAAAAATCTTTGCATTTGATCTAAAATAAGTTTTTCAAAAATTTTACTAAAGGTAGGTAGCACTGAAATAGGTCTATAATTAGTAGGGTCTGATGTACTACCCGATTTAAACAACGGTATTATTTTACTGTTTTTCATAAGATCAGGAAACTCACCAAGGTCAATACAATTATTAAAAATAACAGCTAAAGTAGGTGCTACAATGTTTATAATCGACTTAGCAACGTCCACAGAATTACCCCATAGATCTGCGGTCTTTTTAACATTTAATGTGTGAAAGATTTTAATTACATCTTTACAGGTGACATATTCGAAATGAAATTCAGAATCACAAACTGGAACGTTTTCCTTAAGTAAAGACTCTGCAGCAGTGGTTGATGAGTTTAGAGATTTAGTAGTCAATACAGGAATCTCTGCAAAGAAATTTTCAAAGGCCGCGGCGACTTGAGAATCTGATTTAATTATACTGTCATCAATAGCAAGGCTGTAGTCACTACTTCGGTTGCATGACCTTCCCGTTTCACTATTAATGATATTCCATGTCATTTTAATTACATTACTACTATTTTTGATTTTTGAACTTAAGTAACGTGACTTGGCCATACAACAAACATTTTTAAATAATTTTGAATAATTCTTAACATATAAATTAAATTCAGCAGTGTTTATAATAGTCCGTTCATCATACAACTCATATAGTCGTTTTCTACTTTTATGTATACCAACGGTGGCCCAGTCACTGAAAGAAGCATTACTATTAACCAAGAATGTTTTTGGAATGAAAGTGTTGGCAAATTGTGTGCAATACATACAAAAGAAATCATTATATTGTTGATTAGGGGCGACATTAGTTGACAAAACTGGTAATTTACTCAACAGTTTAGTTTTAAATGTTTCCAAGCGCTTAGTAGTTTTTGGGGTGACAGTGATATCTTTTTTAATAACTTTTTTGTTCGGATTTGGAATAGTGATTAATTGTCCGCAATGATCTGAGTCTATTAGATTAATAATTTCTTTGTGGGTTGGTATAACATCTGTATAAATGTTATCTAGGCATGTGGCACTAGTGGGAGTTATTCTAGTGGGCTCCAAAAATTGGTAAGCAAGATTGTATGACTGAAACAAACTTATAATTTTAGTACTTAACCCGGAATTTTCTAATAAATTAACATTAAAATCACCACAAGTGATGATAGACTTATTTGAATTACAGATTTTGTGCAATACATCATCCATAACCTTTTCAAAACAATCATACAATCCTGAGGGAGGTCTGTACACACTTAATATAATGAACTGCTCCAATTCTATACAGGCTATTTCAATTGTCCGCTCAACAGAGAGGCTCACAATGTCCTTGCGGTCTTTAAATCTAAGCTGGTTATTCACTAAAATTAATGAGCCACCATGTATAGCATTTACTCTGCTGAACGAACTACCAACCTGGTGATTACTAAAATTGAACATGAACTGGTGGCTTTTAAGCCAATGTTCTGTCATACAAAGAATATCTATATTGTTACAATTCAGGAATAATTCTACTTCTAAATCTTTGTTCAAAAACCCTTGAATGTTTTGATGCACCAAGTTGATACTATTTGATTTTTTTACACTTTCATTTGATTTATTATTTGCTTTCATAACATTTTTGCAAGAGTTTTCCTCCATTGTCCTTATTTCTAATTTAAATGATAATCAATGTCATCAATTGTTACCAAATTATTGACAGAATAGTTTAAAATTACACTGCATTGCTCAAAAGAAGCAATTTGTTTAGCCAAATTTTTGGCTGAAATAGTAAAAAAATATGATAGCGACACAGCTATCTGTCTTTTGTGGTAGTTAGAAAGATAGTACATAACAACATTATATCTATCCTTTGTCAAATACAAATTATTACTAACATAATTGTTAGTATCAATTAAATGGAAAAGATTATCATTATAAGTTAAATTGTGCAATGTAATATTAATGTCAAATCTTATGTTATTTTCTTCCTGTGGCAAACTGTTACTATACGGGAATGTAAACAACACAATTTTTTGTAAACGTAGGTTGCACAATGTTCTATGATATTGGAGTAATTCTCCTTTGTTTACATTTCCCCTATTTCCCATAAAAATTAATAATGTTGTTTCCTGTTTCTTAGAAGGTAGACGCGGCTTTTTTTGGTGAATTTTTTAAGGTGTACAATCCTGTAGAACATAATTGTTATGGATCTCGTACGGTTTACGCGGCTCACGCTACTAAAGCTCCCAGTCGGCAAGATTTTTTCCGACATCTTCAACTATAATCGTTATATTTCAGCCAATTTACACAAAACCTTAAATACCTATTGAATTATCATGAATCTCTCCGCCTATTGGTGAAATCCGTTTGAAGATCCGTTTAGTAGTTTTTGAGTTTATCGCGTTCAGACAGACAGACGCGGCGGGAGACTTTGTTTTATAATAAACTAGCGACCCGCCCCGGCTTTTCACGGGTGCAATGCTTTTTTTTTTTTTGGGTGGGAAATTATCAAATAACTTCTCCCGCTTTGGGCGGAGCGAGAGGGCGTGTCAGACTTTTACTGACTAAAACCCACCCGTGTTCCTTCCGTTGCCTGTGTGCCAGGGCCACGATATCCCTTTCGGACAAACTCGCAACCCTGGCAGGCATTGGTCCTACCGGACCCCGTCAGTTGGTGCTGATATCTCTTTGAGGCGCGCGTGGAACACAACGCGCCGTAGACCCGGGCCTGGTCCTTATCGGACGGCGAGCTACCCATCGCTCACCGTCCGCAGGCCCGACCCTACGGTGGCCGGAAATCGGCTTGCGACTCCCGACGCCCGGGGCGTCTCCTGCGGCGACTAAGGGCGCGAGGGCGCGAGCCTTGCCTCACCCTCACGCGTTCCGCCTCCGTCTTCGCGAGCATTACTGCTTCGCAGAAGGAGGTGACGGCCTCCCATGCACTCTCGCTCCGAACCATGGCCTGAATCAGGGCCGGACGCGAGAGGTCGCCGCCGCCAATCGCTTCCGTGAGGACACGGCGGTGCTCCACCCAAGCCGGGCAGACCTCCACCGTATGCTCCACCGTGTCCTCCGGGTGATCCACCGGTGACAAGTCCCAGGTACTTCATCGTCGACTCGACGCCGATGTGAACCCCTCCCGCCGTTATCTGGGATCCCGAAAGTGGCGCGATCCAAGGACCATAAAAACACATGGCCTCGGACTTGTGCAATGCCACCTCAAGTCCCAATTGCCGGATCCTATCGACGATTGTCGCAACCCCACGTGCCGCCAGTTCGGCCGCCGCCTGATGTGTGTCAAATAGGCCTCGACCACGCGACAGAGGTAGGTCGGCGTCCGGTGATACCGAAATGCCTCCCTAATGCAACTCCAGGGCAAGGTATTGAAGGCATTGGCGATGTCAAGAGACACCGCCAAGACAACCCCAGCCCGGGCAACAGCAGCGCCGGTCGTGAGGGCTCGAATGCGCATAATGGCATCCACCGTAGAGCGCCCCTTGCGGAAACCAAACTGGCTCTCCGCCAAATCCGGCCCCACCCGCACCAGCCGCCCGACAAGGCGATCTACAATTACTCTTTCAAAGAGCTTGCCCACCTCGTCGAGCAGCACAATGGGCCAGTAAGCGGACGGAGAGTCCGCCGGGAGCCCTGGCTTCTTTATGAGGACCAGTTTCCCCGTCTTCCAACGAAGTGGAAACTGGCCCCTCTCCAAGCATGCGCTTAGGAGCCCCCTTAGTCGAGGCCCGAGAGCCTCCATGGCCAGAACCCAGGCTTTTCCAGGCAAGCCGCAGGTGGGTTTTAGTCAGTAAAAGTCTGACACACCCTCCCGCTCTGCCCAGAGCGGGAGAAGTTATTTGATAATTTCCCAACCAAAAAAAAAAAAAGCGCAAAAAAATGTGTTTATTTACGACATCACATTAGAAACCTCTAAAGTTATCAGTACTTCTCTACTATATTAATAAATCTTCCTCTTGAATCACTCTATCTATAAAAAAAAACATCAAAATCCGTTGCGTAGTTTTAAAGATCTAAGCATACATAGGGACAGACAGACAGCGGGAAGCTACTTTGTTTTATACTATGTAGTGATAGTAATATCTATAAAGATAGAAAGGGTATTTTAGTATTTACATTGATATGGTGATTAAATGGCTACATTCTTTCTTGGTACCTATTTCCTAGAACTAAGTTAATCTATCTAGTGGTAAAATATACGTGATAAATGTTGACCCATGGAAACTATTAGGTATGCCATTTGTTCAAAGACATGTTGCCCCCAAATAAATTAGGAGAAGGGCAAGAGTAATGGTAGCCATACACGTTACAATATACTTGCCTAAGTTTAGACTTGCACAAGTCTGCGTGACACCGAATGGCTCGGATACTTGTGCCAATTAATTCCACGCACATTAAGGTATACTTGTGCAAGTCCAATTTTGTGTAAGTATAGCTCAACGTGTGTGGCCTGCATAATGATGCATTTTTGTCAATCATGTGTGAAAATTGCTCTGTTATGTATGAAAAGTTATGACGTAGATCACATAACATCACGCCTATAATTCCCGAAGGGATAGGCAGAGGTATGCCTATATAGTACACCCACATTACGCAATACTATAAAATCTTTACAGCCGTTTATCATAAATTCCTTTGCTGTCCCCCAACACTTTGTTTTCATGAAATTTCTAATTATTCAGTCTTCGTGCCTACGCACAAATTAACAATAATTCAGCCCATACCCTTAAATTACCCTCTTGTACCTAGTAGTGTCATACGAAAATTATATTTATGAGAGAGACGGGAACAGATGTTGTCCTATTAATACTTGAGCGTTGTGTTGTTATATATCAATATTAGTATTATTTCAGCATCGTACAAACATTATCTTCAGTAGCAGTTGACTTCATCTATCATAAGTATTTACATACCGATAGTTGATGCAAATATTATTTCCCATAATTAGCATCCAAAACAAATGCAGTGAATGTACAAATAGCGAAAATGATGATAATTGTAGAAACTATTATTTGTAATATAATATGAATATAATAATGATGATGATAATATGTATATTTTGTAGTATTATTATTTTCTCTCAATCAGAGCACCATCTTATCTCTTCACCACCCGTGGTTGGCTGGTAGAGAATGCATATTGAAATAAGTCCGCCTACGTAGGAAGGACTTGACATTGTGTACGAGAAGTTTAAATATACTCGTAGTACAATACTGCAGCGGCCTGCAACAGGGGCATTGATGGACGACCGTGAAAATGTGTCCCTCATACGTGAATTCATCAATGCCTGGTTGCGGCTAAGGCTTATATAGTGCTTTTCTCAAATAATGCGCGGAAATTCAAACAAAGTAAACGATTATAAATTCCATATTCAATGACGAACAACGATAATTTTTTACGCGCCAATGTGTTCATTTCTGCTTTTTTTTAAATTAACAGCTTTCTATTTGCAAGCCAGCACGAAATTTAAATAAAACCTTTGATAAGTTACTTCCTTGGTTGCCATGTTTCGGAGTAAAAGATCGTTCCATTTTTAAATTACACAATAGTTATGAGTTTACTATGTAATTTATTTGGCCGCTAAACAACGACACATATGGATTTTCATACAACTTTTGGTGGCCGCTACTCGTATGTATTTGGCCAGTACAGCAATTTCGATTTATCTCGAAGAAGGTTGTCAAAATAATGCTCGAATTTCCAAGCATGTTTGAGAAAAATAAATAATAAAACTCTTTTTGAAGGAAGAGCGTCCGTGAAAGTGCACCCATCATCATCATCTGCCTAATCTTTTCCCAACTGTGTTGCGATCGGCTTCCAGTATAACCGAATGTAGCCAATTTTTTTGATGTTTCGACTGTAGTACAGTCAGGATCGATCTGCATAACCCGACCCCTCGTCCATTCTTCTTCTTTGTAAGAGGGCTCAGGTAATGTAGAGTACTGATTGTACTTCTACTATACATATGTCTGACGCCAAATCTTGCTGCATGTGTTTGGTTTGCAGGGTTGCAAGGGTTGAGGCATATCGTTGCCCTGGCACACAGGCAACTGAAGGAACACTGGTGGGCTTTAGTCAGTAAAAGTCTGACACGCCCAACGAATTTTAGCAGGAATAGGTACTATGTTGTAATGTTCAACCAATGGGTATGGCCAAGCGCACATTACAGCCGCAACAGGCCGCAGTGCATTCAGAATCAGAATTTATTTACATACAAAAAAGTGCGGTGCCGCCCCCCGCTGTAGTGTGCGTTGGTTCATAGACCATGTACCTACGAGTTCACGGGCGTTTTTGGGGGACTGTCTTATGTAATTTTGACGTTCGAAAAGTGCTGATTCTCAGCCTAGTTTGAATAAATGACTTTTGATTTTGATTTTGATATTTAGTTCGCAGCGCACCTACGGGGCTTGGGGAAATGAATAACTTGCATACTACAAGATTATTTTTTCAAGGCAATAAATTTATAATATCACTCAGAGAATTATTTATGTCATTTTGATAATTATTAGGATTAGTATATTCCACAGTAGCCGTGCTGTCATCTGAAAATAGTACCATTTTATGATCTATAGTTTTTGGGAGATCATTAATATATATATTAAGAAAAGGGGTGGCCCCAGTACGCTACCTTGAGGTACATCATATTTTATATGCCTTGGTTTAGATACGTATTTTATCTCCAATTTAGGAATAGGACAAATTCTTGTGATTTTGGTACATTGAGTTCGGTCACTCAAATAGGTCAAATCGGTCAAATAGCAGTGGTGGCCCAGTGGTAACGTCCCCGACTTACGAGTTGTAGGTCGTAGGTTCGAACCCAGGCAGGCGCTTTACTTTGTGTAAATAATTTCATCACCACTGCTCTCAAAACGGTGAAGGAAAACATCGTGAGGAAACCGGCATGTCCTAGAACCAAAAATTCAAAGACATGTGACATCTACCAACCCGCACTGGGCCCGCGTGGTAGATTTACAGCCCACTCCCTCTCGAAAAGAGGAGTCCCAGCAGTGGGAACATTATAGGCTGATTATGTTTACTCAAATATGATTCTAGGAGTTTTAAGATGTTTCCTCATATGCCATATCCATGTAATTTTTGCAGCAAAATCTTATGATCCATGGAATTGAACGCTTTTTTCATATCTGTTAGCATAGCACACACAGGATTACCTTTATGTTATTGGATTACCTTGATGGTATGTACGTTCAGTGTCAAAGACACGTCCCTGTTGGGTCCCTAGCAGTCTCTAAGAGTTTTCACAAGAAGTTAACCATGAGAACATTAACAGTGTGCTGTATACTTACAAAAGAACGTCAACACACGAGCTTTCATAAGAGGTTATCTGATGGTCTACACGTTAGAAAGAAGAAGAAGATAGAAAGAAAATACGTTTATACGTTCAGTGTTAAAAACACGTCCCTGCTGCATCCCTAGAGCCATCACGAGAGGTTAGTCTGAAACCTAACTTTAATTATTCTTCGTAGATGTGTACGAAGCCCGCTTCCGTGGAAGACATTACAGTCGAACAGGCTCGGCAGGCCGAAGCCGACACAGCCAGACTCGGCATATCTGTACACAATGCTGCCAAATGTAAATTATTAATTTATCAGACAACATCCAGTTTTCTTCAAAAATTCCAAGATACTCACAATGATTCTCAAGACACAGGTCCTTACCAGACACGGTTGATTCGGGAGGTTCCTGTTCCTGATAAGGCGGGAGGAAACGCCCGGGTGTTACCACTGTGTGGATCGCCCGGAGGACACGGTAGAGCATACGGTGGTGGTCTGCCCGGCTTGGGCGGATCACCACTGTGTCCTCGCGGAGGCGATCGGCGGTGGCGATCTTTCGCGGCCGGTCCTGGTTCAGGCCATGGTTCAGAGCGAGAGTACATGGGAGGCCGTCACCTCTTTCTGCGAATCAGTAATGCTCACAAAGGAGAAGGCGGAACGCGTTAGGGAGAGGCAAAATTGGCACCCTCACGCCCCAAGTCGCCGCAGGAGAGTCGGGAGTGAAAGGCCAGGTCGATTCATTGTCACCGTAGGCGCGAGCTTGCGGACGGTGAATGATGGGTTACTCGCCGTTCGATAAGGACCAGTCCCGGGTCGACGACGCGTTGTGTTCCACGCGCGCCTCAAAGATATGTTAGCACAAATTGACGGGGTCTAGTAGGACCAATGCTTGCCAGGGTTGCGAGTTTGTCTGAAAGGAATATCGTGGCTCTGGCACACAGGCAACTGAAGGAACATGGGTGGGTTTTAGTCAGCAAAAGTCTGACATGCCTTCCCGCTCCGCCCACAGCGGGAGAAGTTATTTGAAGGCGTTCTACGCACGGTTGGGTTATGTGTACCTGATGGGCACGTGGGGCGACGGAGGCAGCCGCCCCTGCCATGGGTGCCGCCCGCTCGCACCAACCTGCTGCAGCACGCACTGCTGACGCGCGCCCTGCTTACACTCAATATGGTGTCACAACAGATTGACTGCTTCAATTGTACTCTGAGTGAATTCACACGGGCCGCATTTTGTAAAATTACTTTTGGTTATTCATAATAATTTAATTGTAAATCTTTGTAAGTTATTACAACAATAACTATAACTACTCTATTGTATTAGGTAAGCCTGTGATGATAGTTGTATGTGTTTTTAAATAAATTAATAAATAAAAAACAAAAGTAGTGTTCTATCGTGGTTATATGCTTAGAGCCACGTTAGTTCGTAGTATAAAGATAAAGATAATTTTATTTTGCAAATATGGGTAAGATAAAACGATGACAGAAGAACATTTAATAGTACAGCCATATTTTACCACGTAGGCATGCAAAAGATTTAACATCAACTTTATAACAGTTATAACTAAATAAATACAATTTTAAAATATTACACACAAAATACAATTTGAAAATATGAATTATAATTATTATTATTATCGTTTATTTTCAGGTATTAACCCATAGCAAAATTACAAAATTACAATGCACACTTAAATAACATTAAAAAAAAAAAAAAAAAAAAATACATTACAATGAATAAATAAATTAAAATAAAAAAAATACAGTTAAATTAAAATTAAATTAAATAACATTATTAAAATTAAATTAATTATACTTCATGATTATGCACTAGCTTAAGAACTCTTTCTCAGTTAGGAACTCCTTAAAACTGTAATATGATTTCGCCACTAAAAAGCTTCGGAGTCTCTTTTTAAATAATGATAGCGGAAGCTCTTTCCATGTCTTCGGCAATTGGTTATAAATGACTGGCGCCATGCAGTAGACACTTTTGCGCATAAGTGCTGTCTTGGCTGGCTCCAGACATAGTACACTATTATCACGTCTATTGCGCGGTACTACATTTGATAGTCGTCTAAATCGACTCGGATTTGTCTTTACAAACACAGCTACTTCCAATATGTACCAACAAGGTAATGTTAATATTTTGTAATTTCTATAGTACGGTTCACAACTATCAGTGGGTTTAAGTTTAAACATTGCTCGAATGCATTTTTTTTGTGCCTTGAAAGCGGTATCTCTTTCAGTAGAGTTTCCTCAAAATAAGATCCCATACCGTAAATGTGATTCTATTATCCCATAATAAGCAGTTAGAAGAGCATCCGTGTTCAATATAGGTGATAATGAACGAAGAGCGTATGCAGACTTACTTATTTTCTTGCATAAATTTTCAACGTGTGATTTCCAGTTTAGTTTTTTATCTATTTCGAGACCCAGGAATTTTGTCGTTTCAACTTCATCTATGGTATCATTATTATAGTGTATATTTAAGTTAATACTAGAGGTCTGTTGTCTAAAATGGATAACTTTGGTTTTACACAAATTTATTTTTAAATTATTTGCATCTAGCCAGTCTACCATCTGTTTTAAACTATTATTAATTTCACTCTCATACGTATCTATATTTTTACAAGCTATTGTGATCGTGCTATCATCCGCAAATAGTGTTATAGGCCATTCAATAAATTTCGGTAGGTCATGTATATATAAAATAAATGCAAAGGGACCTACAACACTCCCCTGCGGTACCCCAAATAATACTTTACGCTCTGAAGACCGAGATATCTCTTCACGTTTACTTACTATATTAATTTTATTGACTTCAGTCATTTGTTTTCTGTCTTGTAGGTACGAATTAAGCAAATTAAGGACAATGCCCCTAATCCCGTAGGCTTCGAGTTTTTTTAAAAGAGTAGCATGATGTACATAGTCGAATGCCTGTGTCATGTCACAAAATATACCACAAACAGGATTCCGTTGATCAACATTTTTAATGACAGTATACATAAAATCATACATAGCCATATTAATAGTCCTGTGTATCCGAAAACCTTTCTGTTCCTCACACAGAATTTCATGTTTATCTATGAATTTGTAAAGTTCCTTATAAATATACTTTTCAAAAATTTTAGAAAAACTGGAATTAATGAAATTGGTCGGTAATATTCCATTAGTTCCCTATTTTCTCTTTTGAAAAGTGGCTTAACAATTGATATTTTTAACGCATCAGGGTATAAACCTGCGCCAATACTTAGGTTAATAATGTAACTTAAATGACCGCTTATTTCCATAGACACATGTTTTAGTATTTTTGTAGCAATACCATCATAGATATATAGACAAACAGATGTCAGTTTCATCAATAATAAAGTAATTACAGGAAATTTAATAGTCTGACAACAATGTTAGATGTTTGGTAACACAAATTGTATTGTTGTTTATATGAAATGCGATAGATGGTGCTGTACGCAATTTTTCAAATATTGTGATTTAAAAAAAAACGCATTTTTGGCGATCAATGTTTGCAGAAAATCACTGGCAGTTCATAAAATCCTAATTATGAGTGTTATTGCACGTAAACTTGGATTATATGCACAGGGAACACATGTAACTCACTAAACGTCTTGAATAATAACTCAGATTATATAATCTGAAAGTTATAAAATGTCACGGTTTTGAAATTCACTGTTATCAATGTTTTTTTTTAAAGTACCATTTTTCAGTAGTGTCTCACCAAAACTTGCTTATACCACTCACTATTATTTTGCAAGTGAGACTTAATAATTATTTACTGTACACAGTCAAAAAACTTATTTTTTATATTTTTAAATTCAATTTTAGTAGGAGATCAACTGATTTCAATTTTAACATTAACATTAACTTAACTAAATGTGTGCTATCGAGATCTTAAACTTCTGTGGCTTTTATATCTGGAGGTAGAAACATTGCCACTCCGACTCCACTTGCAAACAAAATAAAGTTTTAATATATGGATGGTTTAAGTTTTGCTGCCACAGCTTGAAGCTAAAAAGTACCAAGCTGCAACAGATAATGAACTCATATTTTCAGTAGAAACCACTTAAAGTAAGGATTCATAAGCTAAGCCGTGCACTACTCATAATAGGCCTCTCCAGTTGTACGCCTTTTAATGGTCATCATTAGCCATCCTTCGAAGATCGTCGTGTCACATATCCTTAGATTTCACCTGAGATCCGACAAAATATTTCTTCATGTTATTATTATTCTTTAATTCATTTAGGTACATACAAATTATATTTTTTAAATATCAGAATATAAAAAAATATATAAAAACATTTAAAAATATAAAAAATAGTTGTCCACCGGTATCGGGAGCAGGGTCCAAGCTACCGGTGGTTAGGGCTGCAGAGATAGGAACCTCCTCACGATGCGAGCTGTATCGAGGAGTACTGCCTTCTGAATCAGGCCCTTGATCCAACCGCCTAACGAGAGCCTCAAATCAAATCAAATCAAAAATGTTTATTTGCTAGAAAATACATACAAATTCAAGGAAAGTCTTATGTTCTAAAAGTCTTTGTATTCTGCCTGCAAGCAAGCGTGCAAATTATTTACTTACGTCTATTTATGTAATTATTATCATGCAATTAATATTATTACAATTATTCTAAAATCAATTAATCATTTTAAATTCCATGAATTCCTTAATGCTATAGAAACAACTATTTTGTAGCCAAACGGTCATTATTTTTTTTAACCCTGCAACAATTTAAAATCAATTGGAATGTTATTATAAATCAGTATACCTACACATATTAAACACATTTTTTTTAATAAATATCTTTAAACTTAGCCCTTTTTTGTCTTGGTAGAACCTCACTACGTTGCTTAAAGTAATGCGAGTGATTCTTTGTAAAAACTCAGATATCTCTTATATACATACAGGGTCGTGGAAGAAAGTTACATTTTTTAAAGAGAGGTTTACAACTATCTAAGAACCATGCTTTGTTTATAACCCGGATGCAACGTTTTTGAAGCTTGAAAACTCTGTCGGAATCGGTCGAGTTGCCCCACATTATAAGTCCATAGCTTAGGACAGATGACACCGTGAGAAACCGAAAGAGCAGCTTCTACAGATACATTTTGCCTTAACTTTTTCAACGCAAACACAAACCTATCAAGTTTCTGACAAATATGCTCCACATGGCATTTCCAATTTAGATGTTTATCTATAACATTAAGTCCTAAAAACTTTAATTCATCCACTTGATGTACTTTTTCATCTTTGCAATTAATGTCCAAAGGTAATTGTTTGGTATTATAGGAGTTAAATGGTATTGATTTCCTCTTACTAATGTTTATATTCAAATTATTACATCTGATAGGGTCTTTTCGGTGACTGATTTGTAATCTTTTTTGTCGTGACATTTTATAATACTCGTAACTGTAGTATCATCTGCAAAAAGGATACATTTCTGCAAAATGGCCTCCGGAAGATCATTTATTTAAAGCAAAAAAAGTAAAGGGCCAAGAATGCTACCCTGAGGCACACCACACTTATTTATTATTGCTATTGAAGTAAATTTCTCTTTGGTATAAATTTTGTATTTTTTCTTTACAACTTTGGATATCTCGGTACACTGTTTCCTGTTTTTTAGATAGCTAGCTAACCATTCAAGAGCTTTTCCTCTTATGCCGTAGAAGTCCAATTTGTTTAAGAGCTTCGAATGATTCACATATTCAAAGGCCTTGCTCATATCTAAGAAGAGACACACCGGTGGATTGCCATTGTTTATGCTTTCTGTTACAAGTTTAATTAAGTTAAAGATTGCAAGAGCAGTTGAACTACCATTACGAAAACCAAATTGCTCTTTGCATAATATTTTATGTGTATAGAGAAAATTATTTAACCTGATAAGCATCGCCTTTTCAAAATTTTTAGACATAATAGGTACTATGGTGATAGGACGATAGTTATTAGGGTCTGACTTATTTCCCGTTTTAATAAGTGGTTTCACGATAGACATTTTTAACTGCTCAGGAAATACACCTTCCGAGAAAGATAAATTTATTATATGCGCTATTGGATGACATATCCAAGTAGCACACGCTTTCAAAACTTACGTGGCAATGCCGTCATATCCACTAGTCTTGCTATTATTTAGGGACATAATGATTTTATATACTTCTATCGCGTCTACAGGGTTAAAGAAAATAGTATTTAAATTTTTGTTATTTTGATTTAGCTTAACATTATTAGAATTGATTGGCTGATTGGATGTCAAATTAATAAAATAGTTATTAAATAAATTACAGGTGTCTAATGGATTGTTATATGTCACATTATTTAAATTTAATTCGTCAATGTAAATTTGAAATAGGTCATTAGTACTTATAGTTGAGGGAATAGCATTCCAAGTAGCTTTACATTTATTTTTGTGCTTTTTTATTCGCCTTGTCATCACAATTTTATATGCTTTCTGTGCACATCGTTTAAACACACGAGTATAAAGTTTATAGTTTTTCTCATTGTGTTTTTTATTAGTTTTACTACTTATGAATTTTTGATATAGCCGACGTTTCGTTTGACTAGACTTTTTAATGCCTTTCGTTATCCAGTTTTGTGTGACTGGTTTGTTATCAACTTTAACCTTAATTACCGGAACGCACAGATAGTAAAATAAAGTAAATGTTCCATAAAATGAATTAAAAGCTTCTAATACAGTGTCAGAGTTAAGTGTTTCCGAAAATGAAAGAGACGACATACATGCGCAAAATTTATCGAGGTTATCCGAACAGTAGTCACGCTTCAATTCAGACCAATAAGATGTAATTGTTTTGTGTTTTTTCGCTTTTATAGTAATCGTTTGTGCTGTTTCGTGATCTGACAGGCCGAGGTGATGAATTTCTGCCTGAACATTCTTAACGTTACTGGCGATTTGATCATTGCAAGAGTTCACCCGTCTTGGTGATTTTATGTGAGCTTCAAAATTATAGTTATGAAGTACTCGTATGCTTAAAAGTTCCGTCGTTGCAGAGCTATGTTTTAAAATGTCGATATTCCAATCACCACGAAAGATGTTGCTCGAGGCTTTCGACCATCAGGCCATTGGCCGATACGACAATCGGCACAATGATAGCCGAGCTCACATTCCACATGTCAACAACCTCGTGTGCTAAGTCGATATATTTTTAATTCAAATACCAGTAGATTGTTGAATTTGTTTGAATCATTTAATTTATCAAATGTGTTTGTAGAACCAACCCGAATAACTACGACTACTGCTACATGTATTGATAATGTTTTTTGTTGCTGCGACTATTTAGATAAAGCTATAATTAATTACCTCCCTTCTGATCACAGCGGTCAATCCGTAACTTTTGAGTCCAACATACCAATACAGAAGGTGCAGATTCAATTCAGACCAATAACATCCGTTAATTTAAAGAAATTTAACAGCGCTTTAATTTGTAAGTTAAGTGTTATAAACCTTACAATGAACAATGTTGACATTTTGTATAAAGAATTCTTTTCGGTAGCCCAAACCGAGTTCAATAATTATTTTAAGAAGAACACTAAAACTATCAGCCCTAGGTTTTTATTTAGTGACTGGGCAACTAAAGGACTCAGGAAAAGTAGAGAAAGACTTTTCGAGCTGTATGGCCTTAAGCCTTATATAAACACGGAAACTTTTAATAAGTTTGTTGCTACTTACTCTAGAACTTTTAAGAACACTTGCAAGGCCGCTAAAGCCTTATACATTAGCAACAAGGTTAAATCAGCAGACTATAAAATAAAGACGGTTTGAAAAATTATCAATAATGAAACGAATAGAAACAAAAAGCATGATTCTGATTACGCACTGGAGACGTCAGTGGACTCATTTGCGATAGCAAAGAATTTGCTCAAGAATTTGTAAATTTCTTTACCAGTATCCCACTTAAAACTACTGAAACCTTAAATTCCTCGCCCTTGCTCGCTTTTGACTCTGTAAGGGCGAACGTTTCAGCCTGCCCGATTGATTTTAACTTTAAGCATATTAACCCCATAATAGTATTAAAAGCTTTTAAGCAAATCAAG
The DNA here is from genome assembly GCA_963921375.1 of Tiliacea citrago. NCBI lineage: Eukaryota > Metazoa > Arthropoda > Insecta > Lepidoptera > Noctuidae > Tiliacea > Tiliacea citrago. The sequence continues at coordinate 26,375,164 of OY992790.1, read as the reverse complement.
ATCAAATTGTCCGAAGATCTTTGGGGAATGTCCATTAAAGTATGTACCTCAATAATTGAGACTATAGCGCCTTACTTAGCCTTAATATTTAATTGGTGTGTGGATCAAGGAGTCTTCCCGGATTTAATGAAATACAGTAAGGTAATACCCCTTTTCAAATCCGGCGACAGTAAAGACACAAATAATTATAGACCCGTATCCGTTTTGCCGGTTTTCAGCAAGGTGTTTGAAAAGGTAATGCTTAATCAAATGCTCAATCATTTCAACACGTGGGAACATTTTTAACACGTGGGAAGAAGCCCAAGACGCCATAGGAATCTTTTGTGACCTTTCCAAGGCATTTGATTGCGTCTATCACGAAACCTTACTATTGAAACTTGAGCATTACGGACTTTGAAAACTTGCACTTAGTTTAGTAAAATCTTATTTAAAGGATAGACAAGAGCTAGTTCAAATAAATGGTATCAATTCACTCGGTTTAAAAGTAAAAATGGGTGTTCCTCAAGGCTCGATATTGGGTCCTTTCCTCTTTTTAGTGTATATTAATGATCTTCTTCATTTATTAAAAAATCAACCACAAATGGTGTTATTTGCTGACGATACTTCCTTGATTTTAAGGTAGACTTGCTAGAAATTTTGACGACGTAAATAACGCCCTACTGCAGGTCCAAAATTGGTTTACTGCCAATAATTTAGTATTAAATGGAAAAAAAAAACGCATATGATTTTCTTTACCAAATGTAAAAAGTAGTGATTATGAGATTGTATTGAATCAGGAGAAACTAGAATTCGTCGATAAAACTGTTTTCCTGGGGATCACGCTCGACTCTAGGCTTCAATGGCGTCCTCATTTAACATCTCTTGCAGGACGGCTAAGTTCAGCAGCATATGCTGTCAGAAAAATCCGTCAATTTACTGATGTAGATACCGCGAGGCTAGTCTATTTTAGTTACTTTCATAGTATCATGTCTTACGGTATTTTACTTTAGAGACGGGGTGCAGACATCGAGTCTATTTTTATGCTGCAGAAAAGAGCCATCAGAGCCATATATAATCTCCGCAGGCGCGATTCTCTTAGGGAACTGTTTAAGGATATTAACATCATGACGGTGTCTTGTCAATATATCTATGAAAACATCATGTACGTAAGAAAAAAAAAACATCTTTTTAGTAAAAGAGGCGAAAGACATAATTATAGTACTAGAAGTAGGGATCTATTAGCTCAACCAGGTTTCAGACTGGCTAAAGTAGACTCATCTTTCATGGGGTACTGTTTAAAATGTTATATTAAAATTCCTTCCCACATACTTCAACTGAATGAGACGAAATTCAAATCTTGTATAAAATGCACACTATGCAAGTAGGCATATTATAGGCTGGGGGATTATCTTTTCATTGTATAAGCTCAATCTCCTTTGTATTATATAATTGCATAGCACAGGTGTGAGTACTATGTACAATAGAGCTACCATTTACCGGGTAATATGTCTTTTATTGACTTGAATATGCCCTGGCGGCTGAGAGTATGTCATGCTCACTCAGATGTCTCGCTGATGGTGGCGTGTGTGTTGGATCATTTAGCTCCCTTCAAAATGGTTGAGCTGAATGGTGCTGATCCATGCGTCATGTTCGTGAACGGGCGCTGTCAGTTGGGACTGATCAACTCTTAGCTGCCATGGCTTATTTTTAATTATTTTAGTTTTGAATTGTTTTTTTTTATCACGGACGCTTCTGACGTTTTGCATCGTTCTCACATGTATTTTTCAATAAGAATGATGTAACCAATACTTTGTATCAAATATTTTATTTTAAAAGAGTGTCCGTGGAGTTTCTTGCCCGTTCTTCTCCATAGGAACCTACTATATGGAATGGGCAACTAGCTTCATATTTGTAACTGACCGACTTGTTGACAATTCAAAAGTGCCTGTAAATGGTTTAATTGAAATAAATGCTTTGAGTTTGAGTTTTATTTGTTTCTCTTTCTCAGCTGTCACGAGGTTCTCGTCATGCGGAATGGTAACATCGATAATCATTGCGCGGCGAGCTAATCGATCTATCACCACTATGTTAGGCTTATTGGCGACAATAGTCCTGTCAGTAATGATAGCCCGATCCCAGTACAACGCAACATGGTCATTTTCGAGAACTGGGTCGGGCACATACTTGTAATACGGTACCTCAGAATCCACAAGTTTATATTTCAAAGTAAGTTGCTGGTGTTACTTGGTTATGCCTGTGCAAGTACTCGCCGTTAGCAAGACGAGAACAACCAGAGATAATATATTATGTCTGATGGACTCACCCGGACGGTGGCATGCCCGACACACGTCAACCGTCCCGTCCTTCATAATATGTCTCCGGTAGTTATTCGTCAAGATAACTTCGTCCTTAATTGCACAGACAAAACCTTCGGTTTCCCCAAAAAGGTCACCAAAACATAGCCAGGATACGGACGCTAAGAAATCTACACCGGGTTCATGAAGAGCCCGGTAGAAGCGCCCGTGAAGCTCCTTGCATTGCCATACCTCATTGCGGTCATCGGTAGTAAGTATTACAGGTTTGCGCCAGTTCTCTTTAGCCATGGAGAGCGGGGTGAGTCCCTTGTCCACTGCGACCACATCACGGTGCATACCCATTTCGGCTTTTAAAAAATATTCCCTGAGACTGCACACCTCGCGGTTGTGGAGGGTCTTCGCATTTAAAAAGCCTCGACCCCCGCACTTCCGCTGGATGTACGGTCTCATCACCGATGATCGTGGATGATGCATCCGGTTTGCGATCAGCAGTGTACGGACCCTCCTATCCAGGGCGTCCAGTTCAGTCTGACTCCATTTGAGTACGCCAAAAGAGTACATCAAAACCGGCATGACCCAACCCTTGAAGGCGCGCACCTTTTTTCTGCCTGAAAGAAGACCAATAAATACCTTCTTCAGGTGACCAAAGAAGCGCTCCATCAGCGATTGCTTCATGTCAGCAACGTTGATCCCTAACGCTTCTGACATACCCAAATACTTATAGCTTTCGGATGAGGAGAGGGATCTAAGGTTTATGGAATCCGAGAGTTGGGTTCCTTCGGATTCCATAATCTCCCCTCGTTTTACATGCATGACTGCACATTTATCCACACCAAATTCCATCCTGATGGCGCTACTGAATGTTTCAGTTACCTTCAGGAGCTCGATCAGTCGCAATTTGTTGGGGGCAAAGAGTTTCAAGTCATCCATGTAGAGGAGGTGAGATATGACCTGACCTCCTCTCCTCAACCGATAGCCTAGACCTGAATCCTCCAACAGTGTACTTAGAGGATTCAGGGCTAAGCAGAACCAAAGTGGACTCAAACTGTCGCCCTGAAATATTCCCCGTTTAATCCATTCAGGCTCATCATTCCCCTGGATCTGCCGACATCCTGGATAGTGAAGGACCGTCCTCCATTGCCCCATACATGACATCAGGAAGTTGCATCTATCTTGTACAACTCCAGCACCCTTATGAGCCATGTATGTGGCACCGAGTCGTAGGCCTTCTTATAGTCTATCCAGCATGTCGACAGATCCTTGCGGGATCGACGAACCTGTTGGCACAAGGCCATGTCGATGAGGAGAAGCTCCTTAATACCGCGGGACCCATTCCTACATCCATTCTGAGAGGCAGACATAATGGAGTTATTGTCAATGTGCGTATTAATTTTCACTCTCAAAATGGATGTAAGAAGTTTATACTCGTATACCATTGACAAACATGTGATCGGTCTATAATTCTTGGGTTCCGCGGGACTACCTGACTTATGTAGCAGGTGGGTAACGCCTGTTGTTAGATACTGTGGTAGTGACCCAGACTCTAAGGATGACTGGAACTGAGATGCCAGGCAAGTGTGTGAACTAATTAACAATTTCAACCAGAAGTTGTGTAGTCCGTCCGGTCCCGGTGATTTCCAATTTGGTAACAGACGGACTGCTCTGGCTACGTCTAATGGGGTAATTACGACTGCTTCCATTTCTGGTATAGCTTCACACACTCGCTCAACTTCCCGTATCCAGTCAGCCTCAGCGTGGCAGACGGCCTCCGACCAGATGCTGCGCCAGAATGCACTCGTGGCTGCATCATCCGGGCGGCACACGTCTGTCACATTTAGTTCAGGTCGCTCCCAAGCTCTATATACCCACCTTTCATCGCTCTGGAACATGCGATTCTGCGTGTATCGATCCACCCGCCGCTTATACCGCCGAATACGGCTCGCCCATGCACAAACTTTCTGCTTCAGGAAGTCGATGCGCTCTGTGACACGGGACATATATTCTCGAGGGCTGATTCCAGTCCCCGAGAATGTACGTCTCACAAAGCGCATCACTCGTTGTCGTGTATTGCCCTCCTTGAAGCAGTATAGTTTGCCGATGAGTACCCTGGCCTCATCAATACGGCGCTCGATCCTGCACTGCCAGGCTGGTACGGCTGGTTTTGGTCAAGTAGCTCCGTCACAGTTTGGAAATTTGATGTTAGCTATACGACATGCCGCAACAGCCGCGCAATACAGAATCGAGTATGTATCAATGAGATCCTCGCTGCTTTGGAAGAAATTCTTAAGCTGTGAGTTAAGTCTTGTGCATAGGTAGGCGTGGTAATCGGGGTCTAAGTTCGGTCGGAGTGGACCTATACTCGCCAAACGCATCCTCCAGTGTGCTCCTTAATCGGGCATTGTAATTGGCTACTTATTGTGGGAACCCTATCATCCTCCTCTTCAACACCATGATTGGACCGCGGTTGGATTTCATCAATAATTGATATTCGTACCGCGGTTTGTGCTAGAGTCGAGACGATATGGTTGCTCAGTACAGCTGAGCGCAGCCTATCAAGTGCAACATCATCCAACCTATGATCGCGTTGAATGATCCGCACCTGATCCGACAGTCGTTGGGCCGATACGTTGATGGTTGGTTCTAGTTCCTTAAACAGAGACAGCATCCTAACACGGTACGCAGTGAGGTTAGTTCCTCCCTCTGTAGACCCGTAATATGCGCGCATGACGTTTTCGTTCATAGACTGAGTCCATCTCATGCGCTGCACACAACCACCGGCAGCGGGGCCCCGGCTCGGAGCCAGATGGCCTCTAAGTTCCAAGCTCCTCGGTGGCCGGCCTCTCCCCTGCCGACGTACAGGTGTTGGCGACGTCGGCGGGGAAAAATACTCGTCGCTCGAGCTCGACGCAGCTACCACGGCCGGTGTCGTCACAGCGCTCACAGTGAGGCTGAATACCGGTGGCGGTGAGGCGGAGCTGAGCGAAGAGTCCGGAGGTGGTGGGCGTGCTCGATCTCGTCAACATTTTCTTTATTAGGTAATCGGTGTGTTTTATCGCAGGTGACATGACATATGTCACCTCCGATTCTGCAGTTTTTGATGAAACTCTTGGTTTTTATGGTTAATTTAGTATTTTTTTTTATTTACACTGTAATTATTTTGGTTTCAGGCTTATTGTATTCTCATGGAATAAAAGAAACTGCGTCTAAAATAAATATAACTGAAAATAAATTAAGAAAACGTATTCCGTGACGTATCATGTTGCCAGCTATTATTATTATTATTTTCTTTCTTCTGGCTTTAACGAGGTCCACAATAAATCGAACCCAATTCAATCAATCACCCACTTTACCCAGTCACTACCATGAAACTCAGGAAATCCACTTACTCATCAGATATGCGGTGAAGACGTAGAAGGTCTTAATGCAATGTGTCATTACGAAGCTGCCCATCAAGTTAACTCCAGCCAGCCCGCTGATCCGGGCCACCATCACTCCACGACATGCCGCCATAACACTGGAAAGAGCACAGCACTCGTATGATCAAGTTCAGGATAAGAGTAGCATCTGAATACGTCAACATAATAATCACACTGTATAATATTTTTTATTCATCAGCCTAATTGCAGTGAAGCGAATGTTTGCGTGTTCTCATGAGAAGAAAGGATTATTGTTCACTACTTCTTTCAAGAACGTGATGGATATTTTAAACCAATAAGACCAAATTTTCTCTCAATAATTTTCTTCACGGTTAGCCTAAGTATTATCAAACTAAAATTAATTACATTGGCAATGTAATTAATTAAGGCAGGATTTTATCAGGTTCAATATTATTGAATCTAACAATCCCTAGGCCACCATGACTTTTTGATGAAAAAAAACATTCAAGATAACTATGTTTTCTTACCTGTAAGACGTAGGATACATTTCCACATAATAAGAGAACAGCACTCCCATACAGAGATTTGTCATGGTCATCCCCACAAACAGGGCCAAACTAGCGAGGTGATTCTGGTTGAAGATCGCTCCTAAACTGGACAGGGCCGGTATTAGGAGGAGCATGATCATCAGCAGTTTCTTCCTGTAGGGTAGTTTTAATACCACCAGGATGATGCCAGTGAAGACCAAGCCCTGCGTGATTCCAGATAGTAAGGTATGGGATTGGATTGATGATGAGCAGGTAGTCTGAAAAAAATATAAATAGTCATCAATGGTTACTCGTGAAAAATTTCATGGCTTACAGAATTAATTAGTAGTCCTCCAGATCGTATTTCGGCCATGGCAGAAAATCTCAACTGAGATATTTTAAGGCACAAGAGTGTGTGCGTAGACATAGGAGTACTCTCTTCTCTCACTCTCAAAGTCCGAAAGGGCGGCAACCCGACAGGATCGGAGATAGATCTTTATCCAATAACTGTTACTAAAGGGGCCGAAGAGTTAACCACGACTTATTAGTTTACTTCATGTGTCAGACTTTTATTTATTTTAAAAGTACAGACGCCAGCACATCAAGCTACTACAATCTGTCCAATTTCTTTAATAGATTTTCAACTTTATCCCTACAGCATAAGGTTGAAGGTTGATTGGGAAAATTTGATAGTTTTGGGTAGCATGACCTTCTGGCATCTGCACTTAAAAAAAAAATTATAAATATGGGATCGAAAATTGTTACTGTCCAGCTGATCTATTCTGCAAAAATCTCACCTCTCAAGTGAGCTGTCATCTCACCTGATGGTAGAGATTGCTGATGATTACTTACAGTGTCATTAGAGTTCGAAACATTCACAGTAGACTTGAGGATGCTGCACAGACTCTCGGAACCGTCAGCAGTTGACGAGTTGGTTCCAGCTGGAAAGGCTTCTATGATGTACGGCATCCACATCATCAGGCTGTTGTTACTGGGAAAAACCAAGAACATTATTGAATGAATCATTAATAAATTAATCGACAAATAGGATATAACTAGGGGGAAAACGGAAAACTGTATTTTCATGTTTTCGGATTTTCCAATTTTTCTCTGTAACCTGAATAGCTACTAATAGACCTTAGGATAGTAAAAAGGAAAAGGCATACTCATATTGAGTGTATCAGTCCGTTGAATAATACTCGACATCTCTTAAAAATCCTATAGGATGTGGTTTTTGCAGAAGTTTGAACGTAGGTACTACATGTTCCATTAATTTTTTTTCAAAACAATCTTTAAGGCAAGGTAGACCAAGCGAAGTAGGTATTTAAGACTACGCGAAGCGAGCCGTGCGGTTACGTCGCCGGCGTGAACTTACATGAACCCACCGCCGAGCGAAGTATCACAGTTTAGGTAAGCGTGTCGTGTAGGTCAACTTATTTTGTTATATTTGTTTAAAAAAAAAAAACCATTATTGTTGTAATGTATTGTAGTACCTTTGTACTAATATTATAATTATGTCGTATCTCTCTGTATTTTACTGTGTGTACATAAATAATAAAATAAATAAATATGTAAAAAGTGTTTTATGGGCCGGGTGTCCCAAGCGCAATAGGTATTTACGCGCGGACGTCGCCGCCGCGCCGCCGCAATGATCGAGTTCCGAGTGTTCGCGCGCCACAGTCTAAACTGAACAGTATTCCAACGGTATAAACAAATTAATGATAAAAATAGCTTAAATCATTATATACTTACTGTAAGTGATTGATATTATTATGAAATAATAAACTTATAGTTTCATTTTCAGCTTTCAAGCTTTGTATGAAGTTTGTGATGTAGCACTACTTAAAAAAAAACTATATCAAAGTTGTCTCAAAAAATAGGGATAGTTAAAAATAATGCAAATTGCGAAAAAAAAAATTATGTGTCATAATATTGTCACAAAAATTATAGGTAATATTGATTACATTTTTCTTACTTCTATGAAACACATTATCCAACGTCCTAATATTATTATTTGCAGTTTCTTCCCATTTCTTATAAACTTTATTTTCTAGTTGATTAAAATATTTTGAAGAAAATATGGGGATGTTTATAGGCGAAATAACTCTTCGATCTGTGAAATTCCTATACTCTGGTATAGGATATATAATATATATATATAAGATATACGCGTGAAAACTTACGTGAAGTGAGCGTGGAGTGAACTGTCAGTGAGGGATTGACACTATTAACAAGTCACTTCAAGTTCACTTCACCTACGTTTACACGGTGAGATTTTTTCAGAATAGATCGGCTGGTAGTCGAGAGCCGGCCACCACGCACAAAATTTCACCACCTGCTGTGGTTGCGCGTGGCCGGCTCCATAAATTTTTATTATTCGGACGGAGTGAATTTTCAGTGCTCAAGACCGGTTTGGAGACAATAATAGGTACCCAATGGAATGTGAACCGTTGCAAGAATGAAATAGGTGTCAGTTTCGCCATTTTTAGGGTTCCGTACCTCACAAGGAAAAAAACGGAACCCTTATAGGATCACTTCGTTGTCCGTCTGTCTATCTGTCTGTTAGTCTGTCAAGACCATTTTTCTCAGGGACACGTAGAGGTATCAAGTTGAAATTAATATCAAATACGTAAGTATATGGTCCCTTGAAGCTCTAAAAAAATCAAGCTTCCAAGTCAACGCAATAAAAAATACGGCGATATAAGTGACATTATTGCGACATATTTCGATACTCGCAAATAAATCAAAACCTATAGGGTACTTCCCGTTGACATAGAATCATGAAATTTGGGCAGAAGCAAGGTCTCACAGCACAAGTAAAGGAAAAATCCGAAAATTGTTAACTTGTAGTTTAATCACATAAAAAAAATGCGATTACAAACTTAAATTTTCAGTTGGATAATTGAACGTGGCGTGTATCGATGTATGGAAGAACATGTTTTTCAACTACAATTTTAAGTTTGTTTTAGGGATAAATTCCCTTCATTGTGCGTGGTCCGACACGCACTTGGCCGGTTTTTATACTTTATACTGACTATTGTTCGGGGGTGATTTTCTGTCCGCTTGTAAAGTAGGTACTACTATTTATTCTGTTCTGAGGATTCCGATTATCAAGAAAACAAAGACAGTACTTACTGTACTTCTGTGCTTTTTTCCGAACAAATAAGCCTTTTTTATTTCGATTAATTTTTGAAATGAAACAATAAAATTGGGGATATTAAAACAATTTAATCAGAGCAGGACATATTAACTACTTAAAACAATAAAGGTAGGTAAGTAAAAGAATAAAAGTAGGCTTTTACCTCTCTTTGAACCTACTGATGTTATATTTAGACTGTGGCACAGTTTTACAGTCCATACAGTTGTGAAACGAATGTACTTGCCTAGAGCAACGGCGCGGCGGGGATCTCGCGTGCTTGAAAGTCAAAATTTGAAAAATTCGGAAAATAATATTATTGTAATACTGTGACTGTGGTCAATAGGGATAAATGAATACAAAATATAACTTACCATATTTCTTTCGCGATTTTTTTTGCCTTCAACCTTGATTTAGTCCTATATTTATAATTTTTGTTTGCCATTTTCACAAAACAATCACAAAAATATTGTCTTAAAAGTTATATACAAATATTTACTCAAAGAGAAATAAACACAGAAATAAAATCTTAACTGTGGCCTCTAAAAGTTCTATAAAACAATAATTACTTAAAAATTAATATTATTTATTCTTTACGCAGCAGAAAAAATGCGCGCGCGCAAAAGTTTGGCATAGGTCTTACCTCGGTAACGTCCCGCGGGACACTGGCAGACACTGGCAAGCGACGCGCGGATCGAAAACCACTTGAATAATCGATCAAAAAATTTATAAATGCAATAAAAAAAAAACCAACCGGTAGAGTCGATTTCTAAATTAATTACCTATATATTGATATAAATTATAGAAAAAAAGGAGTAATAGCACTCGTTTAAAATGGAATTTGGCTTGTAAAAAACCTGCAAAACGAGCTTAGTTCGGTATTTTTTTCTATTAAGAAAATTGTATTGTATATGTAAAAGATCATTTCAGGCACCAATCTACATGGTCTTCACATGATCTGACCAAGATTATGTCTGGACTTTAAAAAGAGACTGTGACCTCTGAGTTTGTTTCGGCCTTTCTTCTCAGAGTAGTCGGATACGAAACGCCGACCTCATCTAGTTTTTTTTAATATGATTGACGTGTAAAAGTGTTTGTACAAACCTACTTACAGAAATAAATCATTTATCATTTATCATTTATCATTTATTTATTGTATCGTATATTGACCGGGTACAACCTATGGAGAAAGAATGTATCTGAAATAAATATATTTTTTCAGATTCTAAATGTAATAATTTGCCTATCAAAACAAAGTTCTTAAACATGCAAAAACGGGAACACCCGGCCTTAATATTATCAAAATCAAAATCAAAAGTCATTTATTCAAACTAGGCTGAGAATCAGCACTTTTCGAACGTCAAAAATTACATAAGACAGTCCCCCAAAAACGCCCACCCTTCACCACTTCCTAGTGCTTTAGCTGGGAAGAAGAAGTGGCGCATCAAACTCCCCAGCAGCACAGCTGTCTGTCCTGTTCAAGTTCCTTAGTATATCAAGTTACTTAGTATACCTGTTAGTCAATAAACTTACATAAAACAAATGACGGTAGTCAGGTAGAACAGCTGCAACGTCCTCCAGATGAGCGGAGACTTGAACAGGGTTATGGTCTGCAGCCACAGAGACTTCAATAAGTGGTTGTCTTCCTTTTTAGAACTGCTGTCTTCAGTTAATACAACTTTACGTACCTGGAAATTAAGAGTTGAAAGTTTTTGTGAGTTATCAGTGCTGTCGTGTTAAGCAAAAAATTTTAACTGTCGGAATGTTTTAATTTATGGCTATGTTTCGGGCTTACTATAGATACACCTCTGCCTCGGGAAATACAGGAGTGATGTCGTAAAAACTCCGTAAAAGTCGTAATGATTTCATGGACTGCAATAATTAAGCACATTCTTTAATCACCAGCGCTCATTTCATAAATCCATCTCTTAGCTAGAAGTGTATCACCTATAATAGGTACATACCGGATACTCATTCTTCCCCCCATTCCTAGTCCAAATCTTGGCAAGATACTCTAAAGCCAGTTCCTCACGACCAGCATTCACCAGGAACTTGGGACTCTCATAGTAGAAATGAAGCAGGAAAGCACTGATGCCTAGAGGGGCAGCCATGAGAATGATTAGCAGCCTCCAGGGTGTGAAGATGAGGAGGCCCAGATTATAAGCGAATTTTAGCTGGAGTATGAAGTAGGCTGGCACTGTGGAAAAAAAGCAACAGTTATCTAAAAGTTTGTGAAACAACTGTTTATTTAAAACCGACATCCTAGGGCAGTTGGTATAATTTTATACGAACCGCACTTTTTTGTAAGTAATAAATTCTGATTCTGAATGCACTGCGGCCTGTTGCGGCTGTAATGTGCGCTTGGCCATTGATACCCATTGGGTGAACATTACAATATGTATTCCTGCTAAAATTCGTTGGTCTAGTGGTTGCAAGCGCGACTGTTGAGCATGAGGTCCTGGGTTCGATTCCCGGGTCAGGCAAAGTGTTATTGGGTTTTCTACCTGTAATTTCTCAGTAAGAGTCCGAAGTATGGATTTGTACCCGGTTAGTGGCAAAAGGCTGAAAAGGCTTGAAAGGCTCTCTATTATGCGAAAGAAAAATAAAGATTTTTTAAATTATTTATTCTACATAGAACCTTAACTGGCGAAATTTAATGTGGGTATAGATAGGTTACACCTCTGCCTTTCCCTTCGGGGAATACAGTTGTGATGCTATGTTATTTTTATAAAACATACATACATAAACTCATGCCTTCTTCCCATGGGGGCAGGCAGAAACTATAGAACACCACCTGCTACGCTCCTTACTATACTCCTTTTACTTCGTTTACGTTCATACATCTGGTCACAGACTCACGCGCCGGTTGTAAGTACTACGCACCTGAACTTTCTGAAGAACATCACCAGTTGTGTCATTATATTATATCCTGTTTTTCTTTCTTTCTTTCTCCTAGGGCATCCAGTCCATTTCCACTCACATCTGCCTTGTAAATATCTTTTGTTAGTCACCTTTCATTCATCCTCCAACATAACAATACCATCTAAGCATACTTTTTGCAATTTTTGTCACTTCATCTTCTTGTAAACCACACCGTTGCATAATTCACATAATTCAGTAGTGGCATAGTCATGCCACACAATCATGTTTCGCACGGAATACATTTCCTCAGCATGTATTCTACTTTCATGTTTCTTTTGCCACACCCATTTCCTCAGCATGTATTCTACTTTCATGTTTCTTTTGCCACACCCAGCATTCCGTCTTCCATACATAAGCGTAGGTACCAGCACACTATTGTGAACAGCCAGTCGATGCTTTTTGGGCATCAACTGGTTGGTCACAATCGCATGTATTTGACCATTCACTTTATTTCTCGCACTTACTCTTTATAAAACAACCCTTTATACTACATTTGTAGTTATGGTCTCAGCAGTCCAAAATATACAGAGACTCAGGACTGGTGTCGTGGGAGCAAGCGACATACAGTTGTCCGTATGAGAAACAGTTAGTCCTGCGGTCAACAGGGTGAAACAGTTCCGTTTTAACAATCTTAATAAGTAACGAAACATACCAAAAAAAAAAAACCTACTGTTACTGCTTATTTGTAACTGACATGAATTGTACAAGGTTGTTATTGATTTAGCAAGTAAAGTTGTTTTTTTTTTTATTATTGCGGTCGAGTCTTCAGTAGCAATTTTCCATTGATTGCGAAGTTTTTTGTTAATAAACGCCAGTGTTCCTGTACATACTAAATGTCACAAAATTGATACACTAACTGATGTGATAATGATAACTAAAATAATATAACAGTAGATTATGTAGAACAGATGGCCGATGGGGCCGAAGGTTCTGGAGTGGCGACCGCGTGCCGAGAGAAGGAAGGGCCGTTAGAAGGGCTTCCACAATGTGGAACGATGACCTTGTAAAGGCCGCAGGAATCCGCTGGATTCGGGAAGCACACAACTGGTCGAAGTGGCGGTGCTTGGGGAAGGCCTATGTCCAACAGTGAATGTATTTCGGCTAAAATTATGATGTTGTAAGTGATAAAACTACAAACTAAGGATTTCTAACTTTTTCCTTTATTTGTGCTGTGAGACTTTGCTTCTTGCCAAATTTTATGATTCTAGGTAAGCGGGAAGTAGTAGTAAGGTTTTGATTTATTTGCGGGTTTCAAAATAATGTCGCATACTTAAATTACCTTATGTTTTTATTGCGTTAACTTAGAAGCTTGAGTTTTTTAGAACTCCAAGCGACCAAATTAGGCTTACTTATTTGTTATAAATTACAATTTTATACCGCTTTTCTGAGAAAAAGGGTACCTATTGACTGACAGACAAACAGACGGACGGATGGACGGACGGACAACGAAGTGATCCTAGCCAACTTAGTGAACCACTGCCTCCCACTTTCGAGATATATATCGTACATCAGGAACCGAGGCACCAACAAACCTATAATCGCTGAATTCACTAACGTCCAAACAAAGTTCGACCCATCTCTCGCGCATCTCAACCTATAACAACAAAAAGACGAATAAAGAACATAAATTGAATACGGAGATACTCGGAATATCGGGACAAAAACAACCAGTCTATATTGAAAAACATATATCTAATACAAACAAAAAGTTCTTTTACCAGGCAAGAGAATTTGCTCGCCTAAGGAAATACGCATTCTGCTGGGCCTCTAATGGCAACATTTTTCTTCGAAAGCAAGCCGGAGATAAACAAATTCTCATCAAATTTGAAACAACACTCAAACAGCTATAGGAATGACTATCCCACAGCTCATCATTAGTAAGAAGTACTTCTTCAATTTTTTACTGATAACTTCCTTTATATTTCTATTTTGTTACATAACTCAAGTAAAATTAATCTTAATAATCAACACTCAAATCCATACAGAATACACATAATAAAACACACTCAAATACAAATTTTGTTATATTTAACCACACCTTACCTAACTAATTAACACGACAATTGGTGTCCTCTATCGCACTGCACTAGTTTCTATTACCTGACCATAGTTTACATACCAAACACTCCAGAGCACTGTAATATCATATCGTATCATAATATCGTAAATCGTTTCTTACAAATGGCTAATATTTAGCTGACTTAGATGAATTTGAAGTAGCAAAATCATATAAATGTCCACCGTCAGACTGCTCAATATATACTTAGTAATCGCCGACCTGTTTCAACAATAAATGTATCGTAGTAGCCAACGATTTAGGGAGACTAATGCTGTTGTGAGAAGGCCGGGACAAGGCAAAAAAAAACGTACTTTGAGCAGGGACGATCGTTTCATTCAGCTTCGCGTACATAGGAACTCACGTCTAACGGCCATCCAAGCCAGAAATGAGCTTGAGGAAGTTTGAGGTGTCACAGTAAGTGAGCGTATGGTACGAAGAAGATTCTAAGAAGCTGGTTTTGGTTCGTACGTGCCCGCCAAGGCTCCAAAACTTGAGATACATCATCGCTGAAACAGACTAACTTTTGCTTGGAAACATCGACTTTGGACAACTGACCAATGAGGTAAAATATTGTCAAGTGATGGGTGCAGAATTCTTTTAAATCAAGTTGATGGAAGGTAAAGAATATATACACGCAAAGGAGAACGATATAATCAGCCAAATTTTAAAACTACATGGTGAAGGATCAATAATGGTTTGGGGGGGATATGTTTGGGAGCTCGTACAGACCTAGTGGTGATCGAAGGAGAAAGTCTGACTGCAGCTCGTCATTTAAGAGAAATTTAGGAGAAAATGTGGTACCGTTTGAACCCTTTATCGGTGACGACTTCGTTTTGATGTAGGATAATGCTCGGCCGCATACTCCTCGTTCAACTCAATCATATATTTATAATGTGAATATCACAGTTATGGGGTGGCCGGCGAGATTACCGGATATGAATCCGATAGAACACGTCTGGGACCTGCTGAAACGAAGAGTAAAATCCAGAAACCCAGCTCCTATCAATGTGGGTGAACTGCACCAGTTGAGGAATGGCAGAGACTGTCACAGGAAACAATAGATAGCGTTAGTAGTTTGACCAACCCCTAGTCATAGAACTACCTTCGCCAGAAGACAGCTGTATGCGTTGAGCTCTCTTGTTTACAAAAATATAAATAAGACTACACAAACTGCAAGGGTAAGCAAACACGAGGTTAAGGCTAAGCTGAAGACCATGCTGTACCTCCTAGACTACACTCACCCTGAGGAACTACAAACCACTCTGACATAACTCGCCACATTCCATACAATAACACTTAATACAGTCACCGACATCTTTAATATAACAAAAGTCACCAAGCTCGTACTAACTCAAACACAGTCTTACACTAGACACCACCACATTCACATACTTAGGCTTCTCATATCACACGCACACAGCACTAAATGCACACGTTTCCCAGTCACACACACACACTCACACAACGCAAGCAAAACACATGTTTCCCAGTCACACATACAGACTTAACCACACAGTCATTTTACTTCTTAATTTTAATCTTAATTTTACTTTTACTATATTTTTCAATTATTTTCCATAAAATGACTACGTAATAATATATTATTTTTGTACAATATCAGCTATTCCATATGGGTTTATTATGTCCAAGTGGCAGTAGAACACTGAGTCTTATGTCACAGGTATTCCTAGCTTAGGAGTCAGGGTTTCAACTTTTGTGCGCCTTTAATTATTGTGAACTTTAGTTAGATATTTAGCTAGATATTAAAATGTCTCAAAAAGTTAAGGATGCAGTCTTTTCCGACCGATTTTTGTAGCTATATTGGTTAAGGTAGGGTTTACAGCCCCATCTCAAAACACACTCTGTATAATATGTCATGATGATTGACAGCTTAGCCCATAAATGATAAATGTTTTTTTATTTCTGTAAGTAGGTTTGTACAGTCAGTGACCAGTATTAACTGACCCCCTTTCCATTATTCTTCTTTGTAAAGGAGGTCAGGTAATTCTGGTCACCGACTGTACAAACACTTTTACACGTAAATCATATTTCTATGATTGATGACTACTCTGAGAAGAAAGGCCAAAACAAACTCAGAGGTCACAATCTCTTTTAAAGTCCAGACATAATCATAAAGATATAGCGTGATGATTAAATCTGTAACGATCTGCAATGGTCTAACCGTCAGGCTCGTCTTTTTACAATTTGCTGTAAACTAGAGATTTTTAAATAATGATAAATTTTAAGTTACAATAAAATATACGCACCTAACAAAACAAAAATTTTTAAAATAATATTTTTAACTATTGGTAACAAAAGACAATATGTTAAATTATTAAACTCACACCACATCTTATAGGAAACTAAACTATAGGAAACTTAAAATATTTTTTTTTCTTTATGTTGCTATAAAAACAAAAAATATTTAAATGGGAGCTCCCTTATGATCTTCGGTAATTTATTAAAAATTGTAATGCACATATGATAAACATTCTTTTTACTTAGACTTGTATTACAAAAACGAACTAAAATGTTAATGTTTGCAATTACTCACCAACATACGATAAAACGAAGAGCATGAGTGCACTCGTCATGATCAACATGTAGACACCCCTTACTGCGCTCGCGCACGACTCATTCAGAAGCGCGTATCCGCCTGATTGCACCGCGCTGCACCTGTTCCCACCAAAGTGTTATTGCTACTTATTACAGTAGATTATCTATTTGTCACTGCTCATACAGAGAGTTTGTTAATCACGAGATGTTTTTACCGTTCCTTTCATATGGAATAAATAAAAAGATAACAATTAATTTCAAGAATAAATTAAAATTAATTTATGGTAAAGTATTTAGTAAATATAGGCTCGTGGGCAAGAAGAAATGCTTTTTTTTTTAGTGAGAAATTATCAAATAACTTCCCCTTTTGACTTTTACTGACTAAAACCCACCCGCGTTCTTTCAGTTGCCTGTGTGCCAGGGCCACGATATCCCTTTCAGACAAACCCGCAACCCTGGCAGGCTCTGGCCCTAACGGATCCCGTCAGTTTGTGCTGACATCTCTTTGAGGCGCGCGTGGAACACCGGACCCGGGCCTGGTCCTAAGAAGAAATGCAGCGACCCCAAATTAATTAGGATAAAGGCAGGACGATGGCGATGATTAACGTATTTGACAAACAGACAGGAGATCTTACGCATATAACTGAAGATAACTATACTACGGTTTACTCACAAGCTGGAACTGAGGACCTTGAGGACTGCCAGCATGATCCAGTTGGCAGAGAAGGCGCTGATGAAGGAGGATAGGTAGCTTCCCCACAGCGCTATGAGCATGGCCTTCCGCCTGCCTTGCGTGTTTAAGACGTAGCCCCATGCCATTGACATTAGGAGTGGTCCTGGAATCAATATATTGTTTATGAGCCTATACTACCTCAAATGGCTTAGCATGATCCTCTGTTATGTCGAAAATACTGCAGCGTTAATTTTGAAATAAATATTATGGTAAAGTTGAGGATTAATGTTAAGTACTATGTTTGACAAAAATACGATTCCATAACATTTTCTTGTTCGAAAAAAATTCCAAAGTTATCTCCAAACCGAACAATAAACCGCTGGTATTCAAAAAATACTTCAAATTAGATAATGAAACTTTGCATAATAACTGAACTAACTATAAAGCAGAACTTATGTCTTTTTTTTAATTACCATTATTTTCCCCGTAAAAGAAATAAACTAAAATATCGGTGACTTGTAGTCTTCTCCTTGCCACCCTGTCTCGCTTGCTCCCGTGACCGCGGGAATAGTGTGCGAGCGAGATAAAGAGTGAGGTGGCGCTGAGGTAGTATAGACCCATAATACAACCAAAAACCACAGAACAGGAACTATCAAATTCTTGAAGCGTGCGGCTGACAATTAGAGAACAAACTATATAAAAGCGTTTCTAATTCTATGATCGTCGTTTTGATCGTGACCAAAAGCGCTATTTAAAATGAGAAACTTATTTATCTTATGAATAACGATAAAAATTCTGTTGCAGTACAAGAGAAAAAAGTAAAGGAGAATTTTGATCATAAGTGAGTTAGTTAATCTTAGTTTCAGTTAGAAATTAATATTTTGCAGAAATGCTGCAAATATTGTGTTGAATACTGCTTTAAATACGTCGTGTACTATTGATAGCACATAATTATAATATAACTTCTTGGAACACTTACCGATAAAAGGCATGGACAGCATGACGCTCTTCTGCCAGTGCTCCAACTGGAAGTCGCAGGCGCTGCTGTTGACGATGATGGAGAAGCCGAAGATGTCGATGCCCATCCCCAGCAGGCCGAGACTAAGGACAGCGAGAAGGCCATAGTTGTAGCAGCCATTACCTGGCAAGGATAAAGTTACTAAAGTTAAGGTTCGTATTCGGAGGTGAAGGTGACTGTCTATTAAATTTTAGTAATCGTTTCTAAGTTTAGCATAATTTGTGTGATTATTTCTTAATGATTGCATTTCACTGCCGTTTTTACATCAACCTATAAATATCCACTGCTACAGTCCTGTACTCACATAATATCACGCCTGTTATCCCCAAAGAGTTAAGCAGAGTACCTATATGGACACACACATTTCGCCAGACATGTTTAAGTTTCATGTGATAGGGGGCGAGCCTATTGCCATCAACCGCGCACAAATCCTATTGAATCCTACTGAGAAATTCCTCCTTTTCCTGACAGAAAAGACTGCCCAACCAGGGTATCGAACCTAGGACCTCACGCTCAGCTGTCGTGCTTGCGATCACTATACCAACGGGGCAATCAATTTATCCAATTACGGTTACAAAAGGGTTGCCGGGATACCCAGAACTTATAACTTTACTTCGCGTGTCGGACTATTATTACACGACTGCCCAAATTAAATTAAATTAATTATTTGTTTATTTATGGCAACTATGACCAATTGTTAGTAACATTGTTCTTAAAAAACTATTATTAGTAAAAAAAACAAAAAAAAAAGAAGAAAATAGTAAGGTTAGCTGTGGGGTCTTCTGCCAGCACCTCCACAGCGAGCGACAACCAAGGTGCGTCTTTTCTATTATCATACTTAGGATGCCGTAAGAACCTGACCGCGCTTTTGACAAGATGGAATTTGTTTTTTTGCGCATTATAGCGTAGAAGTCATCGGTAAAAGCGAAAATACCGGACGCACTACAATAGCGTGGCAGTCCCAACAGCATCCTGAAGCAGTTATTATATTGAATACGCAGGGCGTCTAGTGATCTCTTAGTTTGCCTTACCCATAGGCCGCTCGTGTAAAACGATTGGTGTTCTGATGTTCTGTGAGAAACAGTACGCGAGGGTGTCCACTGTTCCATGTTAGTAAGTAGCTGATAATTGTTTAATTGTTTATGACATAATTGTCGGCATTGTGTAGTTTTGTTTTCTATGTTGATTCATGTAATTGGTATTGTACCGTGTTAGTTAACTATAGATAAATAAATAAATTGGCAATACGCTTTAAACAGCGTAATGTTTACCCCAATACTGCAACGAGCGAACCTGTGTATCAGCATGTTGACCCTGACCGCTAGCGCCCTGCGCTCCCGATCTATATCTTCATCGTCTTTGAGGTCTCCGGTTCGAAAGTGTTCAGCATAACAACTGTGTCGCTATGGACACGTCTACCGGAGGCCCCAAAAACCATGTATACACTTTTGTTTACATTGTAAATAAGCATGACTCGTGGCATATCGCTTACACACGCGTAACAGCTCTCTGATCGAGCCGGCCGTCGGGCCCAGCAGCACTATGTCGTCTACGTAACTTAAGATGTTTACACATCCGACACACATACTGCAGAGCTCTGCGATCAGACCATTTATGTACAGGTTGAAGAGCTTTGGTGAGGTCAAACCACCCTGTCTTACCGCGCACTCAAACATGTACGTTTGGACAGAGATCCTCCCCATCAAACACAATTAAGCTGATCATCAGAAGTTTGATTGATATTCCCGCTTCCCTCAGCTTCTCCCACAAGACATCATAGGCCACAAGGTCAAACGCCTTGGAAAGGTCAAGGAAGCTGGCATAAATGGGAGTATTTCTATCCGTGTAATATTGGACAGTATGCTTGAGACCAAGAATTGCGCTTTCAATGGAAAGCTTGGGCCTAAATCCAAACTGTGCGTCATATAACTGTAAAATATTACCTTATTTTTTACCAAGCAAGCCATTTTAATTTGGCCTTGATTTTTCTCTTTGGCTTTCGCGCATCTCATCCCATACTCGACCCAACTGAGGTCTGCCGAGTTGTACCCAAACCTGATGCCTTATCCGAGCCACCCTGTAAGCCTCGTGCTTATGCTTGTTCCATCCAACAACATGACCTTTCATTCGTGCCTCTTTCTGCTCACAGGTCTGAATAGTTGACTCCGATAACACAGACACAATGTCTCTGTCCAACTTGTGCATTTATTTTCTATGTTCAGTGTTATTAAATATTTTATCAGCACATGTTAAAAATTGATCGGGAAAGTCAATGTCTCTACTGGCTTACTATTACACAGATCATGGTATCTTCTGATCTGACTATTATTTCGCTCACGCCATATCACTTTATTAGGGCCTATTTCTGCAGTTTGCTTTTGCCTTAGGCATGACAGTATTTAGATTGCACTCAACAGTCAATGGCAGGTGATCCGACTAGAAAACACCATAGTCTATGCTCACATTGGTAACAGACTGCCAAACCGTCCTAGTAACAATACAGTGATCAAGCCACTGTCTGCTTCCGTTAATATCACTGATATAGGTGTAGTTTTCAGTGTTATTATGCAGCTTTTCATGATCGGTGCATATCCATTGTTGATCAGAACAAAAACAACATATTTTTTTCCAAAAAGGTTGAATAAAATGCGAGTTAAAATCATCTTGCATAAATACCTCACTGTTATTAACTATAGCACTCATTTAACTTAAACAATCTGTGAATTCTGACCTATTTTCTACATTATCTGTGCGCATGTACACACTAAATACTATAATCGATCGATTACATAAATACGCTTTTATAGCCGTAAGTCTCACACTTTTGCACTGCACTATCGAAACCGACTGAAAAATGCCTTTCCTCCATAATAAGACCACACCGCCGTACGGCCTTCCTGAATCTCCGCAGATGTGTCAACCGCAGACTTGCCCGTGTAATCGAACTTCTCATCAACTGTATATCGCCCAACAATGGTATTCCGTGAGGCAACAACCACGTTACTTGAAGCGCCACTATATTGGCAGTTTTACAGATACGTCTCACACTTTCAGAAGAAAGCTTAATGGTCTTTCAATAGAATGTTACCATATTGCATAGCTGTGTTGTCTTACTAGTTTTAGGATCCATAACTATTTATTAAGAGTTAGTAGCAATAGCATATTTTATGTTGTCTTTAGTTTTCCTCATTAAAGACCACAAAGCGTCTAAAACAAATGGCTTCGGGCCAGGACGCATCATTCAGAAACATATGTAATTTATTTCTTGGATCGCATAACTTGTATGAGTCATAATATTTTTCCTTTTTTGCATGGATCTTCTCTAGAGTAACCTTTCCTCGAGTTTTTTTCTAAATAAAATCTATTATGTCCGACTCTTGTGTTTGTATAAAATTGTTTGATATGTAAATGAGAAATATAGTCTCTGCTGTTCTGAATTTAGAGTTCGAGTCAGTTGTATGTGTTACTAATAAAGTTTGCATTTGTACACTTCTTTTTATGAGTTACCATCTGCCAGTTGTTATCGGTACAGTACACTTTCTGCTTTGAATCTCCACTTGCCTTAAGAACGTCTGCCATCGTTGGTTTAGTAACAAATGGGTTTTGTAGCTAGTAAGATTAGTCACCTCATTATCGCTCGTCCGGGTTACTTACATCTGTACTGGTATGACATATACCAGCTGCGAGCGCGCACACAGGTCTACAATCGGTGTTCGACACCGTAGTGCAGGCTTCAACTATCAAAAAAAAAAAAAAACCTACAATTATTAAAATATGGGTATCAAATTGAAGGCCTGGATGAGCATACGCCATAATTAGGGTGTACATGCAAAACAAACATTTCTTTCCCACGCCATCCATGGTCCGATTAACTCAAAACTCAGTATTTATACTTAAGACCGAATATAAATAATAACGGTTTTTGAAGTGGACCTATGGATGCTGAAGTACAATACCAATGTGCTCTCGAGAACATGCCGGATGTATAAGTGAAGGCAGTGGATACATCTGTTGAAGCCAACAATTACGGACAGCGGCCGAAAGCGGAGTTCATGCCGATCCCAATAAAACAGGAGGAATAATCGCGTTTTTAAAAATTGGTGTCGGCTCTAGAGTTATGTTACGAAAGAACATTAACGTTGGACACGGCTTAGTAAATGGCGCTCTGGGGATCATCCGAAAATTTGAATGGCCAGCGTTACGCCGTGACCAACTTGAACCTGGAGAATTACCATAAGCCGTATTCGTTGAATTTGATGACAAAACAAAAATTGGAAACACGCGTGGGTGTAAAAATTAAACCCAGTACAATCAAATTCGACGCGTTAAGAGGAGGCTCCCTATTTTTATGTTAATTTGCATGAATATTCTGAAACAGTCACACATACAAGCAAAATGAAACTTTAGTATGATTTATTGGATCTTTTTCTTTCCATGTTGAAGACAGTTACGTAATTGTAATATTTTCTCTCAATTTATTTTTTATTCGTAAATCATGTCTTTTTTGCACAAGCTGCAAGGGACGACACTAGACAGAGCCGTCGTGGATCTAGTGCCAAAAATGTTTGATAAGGCCAAGCTTATTTCTCGCTTAGTCGCGTAAGACAGCTAGAAGGTTAAGGTCAGCGTTTTGGATCCACGAGCCGCATGACAAAAAGTCACTAGATGAACACTTGAAAAATCTGAGACATCGCCCTACCAATATTTTTTTAGGCCAAGCCGGCACTGCCTAGCGCTAACCACCGCAACTGACTGCGAGCCGACTCAAGTCAGCGCAAGCAGAAGCAACCCAGAGCGAGCCGACTTGATTCAGTGCGAACCGACGCAACCCAGTGCGAGCAAGCGCGATCGCGCGACCCAGTGCGAGCCAACGCGGCAACGTGAGCAAGAGGGAGCCGTCGCCGTCGTCGTCCTCATCCATCCCATTCACGCCACAGGTCGCCGTGAATGTAAACCACCTTTGTGCTTAAAGTGCTTGTTGTCACTAAAATGTATAAAATAAAAATAAATAATTAAATAAATTGTGTTTTTATATATATTTTTTTAAACATAGTAATATAACATGATATAACATCACGCCAGTATTCCCCGAAGTGTTAGGCAGAGGTGTACATATACCTAGTACACCCACATTTCTCCAGTTATGTTTAAAGACCATGTAATAAGGGGCACACAGTCACACACTATATCAATGAGACAGAAGATCGGTAATGTCCTACTACAAAAATAAAATATTATGAATCTTTTATGCTCTACCTCAAATTGACAGCTTATAGAAAACTGTTTATTGCCTTTCCTTCACTACTATAAAGACTTTTAAATAATCAAATAGTTATTCTTATTACTTACCTGTTAAGTTAATAGCTTCTTCATAGTCATATATTTTATCTTCAGTAGCACCAGCACAACTAGTAGGAACCTTCTCATCAGTAGCACCATTGTATGTATATTTCTCACTTTTTGCACCGTATCCTACGACGTTTACAATGTATGTGCCACTGTGGACCATTGTGTAACCGTCACTACAGTTGGTTTCTGTAAAAGATTAATCAGTTCTAGACTTCAGGTTAGATTTAAAAAGTGCATATATCGAGATTTTGAGAGCAGTGGTGGCCCAGTGGTAACGTCCCCGACTTATGAGTTGTAGGTCGTGGGTTCGAACCCAGGCAGGTATTTGTTTTTAAATGTCAGTGTTTATTAGTTGAGACACTTTGGACAAAGGATCGTTTCTGAGCGCATAATAAATATATATTATGTCCAGGAAAATAGACACCATTGTTTTTGAAACGGAACCCAAAAAACATAATTAGCTTTTATTACTGGGAAACCCAATTTATTGCATAGTAATCAAAGTATTTAAGAGTGATTAAGTTAAGTTAATCTAGATATTAAAATAAATGTGATAAGTACCTCTATGGAGGTAATCATTAGGTTAGTACTTATTTTTTGCAGATCAGAAAATGGAATGGATATAGGAGGTATCTTCGAAACTTCTCATCTCCAAAAATAATTCACAGATAGAAAGTTACACTACTCCCGAGTGCCACAGGATGTATTTTATATTATATTTGACTTCAACACCGCCGAAGTCGCGGGCAGAAGCTACTTACATATAATAACGTACCATCCAATCCGCTCATCCCAAACCTTACAACCGATTTGACGTTTGATTCTCTTTGTGAATGTATGAACATTGTAAGTAGTTAAGTACTCACTTTATTATTTAGATAAACCACAACCAGTCGCTTGTATTGTCTAAGCAGTGGTCATTTTATTGAACTTCACTCTCTACCCATTGGCAATGTTTGGAGTCACTTGTTATAACAATAAGTCGTAATGGTTCGATCAAGAATTCTAAATACCAGGTACAAACATTATTTAAATTTTAAGGCTTGGAAATTCCACTATGTAGGGGAATTCCATAAAATAGCTTACGTAATATTTCTGTCATAAGCTGTATGATCAAAAGTATGTATTTTTAACAATTCAAATGCATTTCACTTTCTATTCTGTATGTACCTGTAGGTACTTGGTTGTGTCCGACTCCGACTCAGCTGGCTTTTGTTATTTCATTTTATTTGACTGAATAAGTGTAGGTGGACTAAACTAGATATATCAAAACTATGTTATACATACCACAAAAAATAATTTCTCTTTACTCCTGTTTGTAGACTTAAAAATAAATTTTTGGATCGCCTAAAATATCATATCTTTAGAGGTTGATCCAACGCAACCAACTAAGTCACACTGTAATTTAATCTTAATGTTCATAACAGTTGATTTAAAAACGAATACACACTCACGTTTAAAAATGTACACACTTAATTAAATCCGATAAATAAAATTGTTAGAAATTTTTAGAATTTTTGCCGGTACTTTATTGATACAAACTATTAAAATTCAAACATTTAGATCAGCAGCAAACAGGTGTATTGCCTACTTTGAACAATATTGAGTATGAATCAAACCGTCTACATCTTCCTTCCTAGTATTTATATCACGGATGATAAATTTTATACAAGTTTTATTATATAAGGATGAGTTTTCATGCTAAACATAAATTTTTCTCCGATTTATTTTCAGATAATCAACAAATGACTTTCATGATCAGTACGCGTAGAATTTCTACTTAGGAAGGTTTTACTATCATCGGTCCCGCATCCCAATAATTGCGAAACACTCTTTCATAATCCGAAGGATCTTGAGGAAATTCCTAATCCATCGCTACATACGTTTGAAAAAATCGTCAGCTCGGTAACGTAAATAAAGCAATGAATGTTGTTGAATTGTCAAAATAAAGATATTACGATCAATTGCCATTTCATGTGTGTTACGCAGATACTTACCCCTCTGATTGGCGGAATAGGATGCAACACTTGTGCGTCAATCAAATGAAATTTGGTAATAAGTAGCGGGGCTCTTCGCACTACGGTACATGTAATTCATAACGATAATTCATTCTGCCTCAAATAAAGTCATATTCAGTAGAAGAGTAAATATTTTCAGCCATATTCTAGTATTTAAGCTTTCAACCCAATGTGTTCCTAGCTTACGATTTGCATTAGATTAATATATACGTTCTTATATTAAAGTTGATTGAACAAAAAGCAACCATGGCATATTAATTTGCGATATTAATGTGTCATCATTTTAGCTAGTGTATACTACGCTTTACTTTCCCTAGTAGAGGCAACGAAACGTAATAAAAATGCTATAAGTACCTACCAATTTTTTAAAGAACCGGAACATAAAATTGTATATATCTACCAGTAGCGAAGCTACAACTTGCATTAGAGGGAAGCCGAAGATAAAGTGGTTCAGTTCACATAAATTCAAGATAATATCAAAAGTACCTTAAAAATGTTTGTCATTCCTTTACCTTTCTTAATTAAGCGCCATCTAAATTTGTCGGAATTCTTAGTTAAAACAGAAAATGTAAACTGCGTTCGCGATTTAGGATACCTATAGTCTATCCTAAATACGTATATAGGTACGTGTTTTTATCTTATTACTTATTAAATACCTGTGAAATGAAATGAAATGAAATCGTTTATTCTGTAAATAGGATATCGGAATCACTTTTACACGTCATATTAAAAAGTAAAAATTAAGCTAGATGTAGTCGACATTTCCTATCTGACTACCCGTGAGAAGAAATGGCGAAACAAACTCAGGGGTCAAAGTCTCTTTTAAAGTCTAGACATAATCTTGGTCAGATCATGTGAGGACCATGTAGATCTGTGTCTGAAATGGTCTTTTGAGGAAAGAACCACACAATTTTGAGTGGACCTGTCCAATCAGTGCAAGCATTTGTCGTAATCGTGCAGCTCGACTCAAGACTTAAGGAGCTCAACGACTCGACGAACAATACCAAAGAAAGTACATTTGGGTAGGCCTCATAAAGTGCTGAAAATGCCAGACCACCATTAAAACTGAGAAAAAGCATAAAATAATAGGAAAATATTTAAAGAAAAAAAAAATGACCCACATAGTGCTCACATTCACAATAAATTAAAGCAGTAAATATAATACTTTTCAAAGTAAACATTAATGTAATATTGTATATAATATTCTGCAATGTCAATATTTATATAAAATCATGCATAATAACATTAAATGTCAAGTTTTCCAGTTTGATCACAAGGCTTGCAGAGCGAGCAGCTCAATCCCAAGCTTTTTTGTCTTCTAAATAATCAGAAATTTTATAGTACCCTTTTTTACAAAGTTTGGTTTTAATACAGCTTTTAAATCGTTTAATGGGTAAGTTTCGAATGTCATGTAATGACTATGTACTGTATTATTAAGTAATAGTAAACTCAGATAGAGTCTTTGTTCCGAAGGGAAGCCGATACGAAAGGGGTTGTATGAAGCCGTCGCCCCTGATATCTACAGGAAATTGAAAGGATAATTGTTGATATCATAAGATTTATTAATAAGGAAAATCTTTTCAATAATTTATTTTGATAATAGCCTAATGATTATGTGTCATCTTTGTACATTTTCAAGACCACATTAATTCTGATGATT
The DNA here is from genome assembly GCA_963921375.1 of Tiliacea citrago. Lineage (NCBI taxonomy): Eukaryota > Metazoa > Arthropoda > Insecta > Lepidoptera > Noctuidae > Tiliacea > Tiliacea citrago. The sequence goes on along the minus strand of OY992790.1, from coordinate 26,347,575 downwards.
TTCGGAGAAGAAAATAAGTATAAGTGTCTATACAAATAATAAAATAGTAACGGAGTCTAAACTGTACGTCACATTGTGAAAATTCTACTCAATCTGCTATAGCTACCTATCTATATCCATAACATTGAGCAAGACGTTGTGCTTGATGGCAATGTCTATTCAGGTGTCAAAGCTGCGGAGGCATTTGCTGAGTATTTTTCCAACGTATTTCTGCCGGACACACCAGAATTGGACCCGAAATCAAACACGGTGAACAGTGAGGGAGGTAATTTTCCCCTACCCGTTTTAGTCGCTCCGGACGTGGTTAGGGGTATTTCCAAACTCAAACTCAAACCCTGCGGTTCGGTTGGCCCAGATAACATCCCTGCATATATCGTTAAAGGATATAGCAGTATATTAGCAGACCCTTTATGTCATGTTTTTAATCTAGCCCTTCAGTCGGGCGTGTATCCGGAGCTGTGGGAGACTTCACGTGTTACTCCCATCCCTAAAACCAGTGACAAGAAATCTGTCGAGGAACACAGACCCATCGCTATATCAACCATTGCAAAGGTCTTTGAACATATACTTCACACTGTTATCTGTAAACAAACATCACATATCATCACCATAGCATCTTTCTGATGCTCAACATGGTTTTCGACCTGGTCGCTCCGTGAACTCAAATCTGCTGATTCATGTTGACTTCATATCCAGCAGCCTGGAATCCGGTAGGCAGGTCGACACTCTGTATTTTGATTTCCGGAAGGCGTTCGACAAAGTGGACAACGATGTGCTTTTGGCAAAGTTAGGGGCTACGGGCTTCTCATCCGGGCTTCTTAACTTCTTTGCCGACTACCTACGGGATCGCAAACAGTTCGTCCGGCATGGCTGCTTTGAGTCGAAGTCTTAGTACACTCGCTCGGACGTGAGTCAGGGATCCGTATTGGGGCCGCCTCTGTTTCTTATTATGATCAATGACCTTATTTGTAAGATTCAATTCGCAAAATGTCTAATATATGCCGACGATCTAAAACTAGCTGCGTAAATCAGAACAGAGGTAGATTGCGAACTCCTACAAAAAGATATCGATACCGTCAATGAGTGGAGCTTTGCGAACAAGTTGTTGTTTAATATAAACACAGCGCAGCGTAAATGCAGCGTTATGACTTATGGTCGAGGGTTGAGACCAATAAAATATGATTATAATGTGGGGGGTATGGTGATCACTCGTGTCACCAGCGTTAAGGACTTAGGAGTGACTTTCGACCGCAGTCTGACATTTACAGACCACGTGTCTGCCCTTGCAAAGGAATCCTTCAGGCGTCTGGGATTTGTCTTGAGGAACGCTCGTGACTTTCGCAATCCCAGTATTATTAAACTGCTATACATCACTTTGGTTTGGAGTAAACTCGAGTCCAGCGCCTGTGTCTGGCATCCACATACTGCGTCTCAGACACTGATGCTTGAGAAAGTTCAGAAAACCTTCCTGAGATTTTTGTTTGTTTGTGTTTTTGTGGCTGTACCATTACTTTCCATTCGTGTACCCAACGAATTACCTTCTAGGGGTGTTGGTCTTCAATTCGTTGGGGGTAAGAAGGGGATTTGATCAGCTCACGATTGCCTGTAAAACCCTAAGCGGTCGTATTGACTACCGTGAGCTCCACGGACTTTTCTGCCGCCTATTTGTGCCCGACAAATACCTCGGGCACCGTCAAAGCCGCCGTCATAACTTGTTCGCACTACCGCTATCTAGATCTGTTGCTAGGGCCGAATCCCCAGTATGTCGAACCCTAAGGATGCTACACGCTCTCCTGACTGCCGACCCTGAATGTGATGTGTTTGCTGATGACTGGAAGAAAATAATGCGTGCTTGTCTGGTGTTTTGTGAGAGACAATATGCGAGGGTGTCCACTGTTACATGTTAATTTATGTTATATGATGTATTTAATTTGTTTTACCATTTACTCAAATAGTTATAAATAATTTTATCCACGAATTGTATACTCGTATCTCTGAATTTGAATTTAATTTTTGTATTGTATGTTATTTGAATGCTTATTTTATTATAATTTTTATAATTGTATGTTAATTAATGTAATCGGAGCTGTGCAGGTGCCGTTGTTTTAATTACCTATAAATAAATAAAATAAAATGACTATAGGTAATAGTTTTGGGTAGCTGACAACTAGATGGCGCCTTGTCTGTTAACAGAAAAAAAAAGAGAGCTTCCTGTCTATACCCTTTATTATATTGTAGTAAGTGCAAGTAAATCCTCGGACCGTTGTTTTTCCTAGTGTTCTTAGTTCTTAACTACTTAGTTCATTTTGCGTCGCCACGCGTCCAAAATGGCGGAGTTAATTCAACAAGATTTATGTTCGAACGCGAGATCATTCTCGATGATCTCTAACGTAGGTACATTACAGTTCATAGATTCAGACGAAAAACAGTTTAGGTCACGCTCAAAAGAGTTAATTATGCAACAACGAAAGTTCTTTAAGCTTCAAGCAAAAATAGAAAAAAAATAAGAACCGACTACCAAAAATAACACTACAAAGTGAAAAATAACTTTAATTTCGGAAGTCGGTGGCAAAAACCAGATCCAAAGACACCGACTTCCGAAATTAAAGTTATTTTTCACTTTATAGTGTTACTTTTTGTAAAAAGTTTTTTATTTTTCACTTTTTAGTGGGTCAGTTTTGAATTTATCTAAGTTACAATAGCCTAATCTTAACTGCTCATCGCCTTTTACAAAATATTGCTTTTTCGATGCTGGGACGTTGATTGTTGAGGAGTTCTCTTCTGCCACTCACCATATGCATAGTGACGAGCATAAATTGCTTAATCGCAACCCGTTAAATAGGGGTACTCATTATTATATTGTTCCGGTGACCATATGTGCTCTCCATCACCAGTTCCACTTCACGAAATGGTGCTTTCCGAGAGCAAATACACGAGTTATTATAAAAAATACCCAAATCGCTATAGGTTTGCCTATAAAATTTGAGGGTTTCCCTCGATTTCCATGGGATCCCCTCATCTGATTCTGATTTAGTGGCAATGGGACCACCATTGGAGTACACCCTTTCAAACAAAAAAATAATTTTCAAAATCGGTCCATAATTAACGGAGTAATCGCGTAACAAACATACAAAAAAAAAAAAAACATTCCGCCGAATTGAGAACCTCCTCTTTTTTTGGAAGTCGGTTAAAAATTCTTGATCAAGTCCAATACTTTCGACAAAGAGGAACAACTGAAGATTCGTAACAATTTTAATGATTATTATTACGCAATTAGTGTTCACATACAAACTTAAAGAAGACGATAATGAGCGTAACCGAAGAATGTCGTCTAGTACGCCGATTAATGATTCAGTGGTAGGTACATGTTCCATAGAATCCTACTAATAATTGCGCAAGTAGATTACCAATTCTTCCAAAGCCTACCTTCTCAGGGGAGACCACGGATTGGCCCCCATTTTACGATTTGTTTCGTTAATCGTTTATTTTGTTACATGGCAAAAATACTTACACGGAGACAGAGAAGTTTCGTTATCTGTTACTGTCAATAAAAAATGAACCCTATAACCTAATAGTGTTGCGTGGGATATTTTGGTTTCTCGGTATAATAACAGGGAAAAGTCACGAACCATGTCAACAAAATAAACGAAATTGAACCTAATACCGAGAAAATGACTCAAAGTCTAAGAATTTAACTTAATGTTTATCAAGAAAACATCAAGGCATTGCAGGCGATGCAGTTCGGATTGATCAATGTAGTTTCATAATAATGACGATTTTACTACGTAAATTCCGCCTAGTATTCGAAGAATTATCACTAGGTATCAAAACCATCCGAAATACCCGACATAAATACATTGATAAATTTCTTAGAACGCATCTCGCGTTCTAAGAAATCTACAAACGAATTCTCTTACCTACAAAATAAAAATAATAATCTTGAAAGGTAGGTATTTCCCGGACTACCGGCGCGGTGGCGGCATGGGCGCCGACACCATCGCGTGTTAGCGAAGGCCCGCGACGCGCGCTTGCCGCCAACGTCACTTAGCAGAGGCTCCCTATTTTGATGTCAATTTGCATGAATATGCTAAAACAATCACACATATAAGCAAAATAAAACTTTAGTATATGATTTATTGGATCTTTTTCTTTCCATATTGAAGACAGTTACTTATTTGTAATATTTTCTCTCAATTTATTTTTTATTCGAAAATCATGTCTTTTTTAAGGATAATTCTAAAAAACCAACAAGATTGTTTAGCTTTTATGTCTAAAATAAATATTCGCAGCAAGAAAATATAGTTTATTATCCCGACACAAGATATTTTTTCTCTAGGTCAATTATTACTTTAGTTAAAACGAATTAAGAATTGAGACTTACGCTATTTAGTTTCGTGGTAGAATACGATCAAAAAGCGCACGCGATATTCAACTTTATTACTGATGTATTAGCGTTTAGCACATAACGGAGTGGCGGGGAGCGAGGGGCGGAGCTTGCGTTCGAACTTTGATTCAGACTGCCTGGGGCCTTACTCCCGAAAACGATTCGAGTTTGATTTTGTTTTCGATTCGAACTCGTTTCTGATCTGAACTCGATTTAAAACCTTACTCCCGAACCAAATCGAATCGTAAACCAAGATCGACATAGGTTCGAGTATTATCAGCGTCGTTATGCCTGTCATTGTCTATATCCTATCATTCATGGATTACGTCATTGTCAAGTGTCTTATGTCTGTGGTTAGAATCTTTTATGTGGTTGAATTTATTTACTTCTCTATCACTTTAACACGTAAAAAACGATACCCTAGTGCTTTATTTTAACTTAACAAATAAAACCCTATGAAAAAACATCAACCAATCTGCCTATTCTTTTTCCAACTATGTTGTGCTCGGCTTCTAGTCTAACCGGATGCAGCTGAATACCAGTATTTTACAAAGAGCGACTGCCTACTTGAGAGCAGTGGTGGCCCAGTGGTAACGACAGCGACTTACGAGTTGTAGGTCGTAGGTTCGAACCCTGACAGGTTCTTTACTTTGTATAAATTATTTCATCACCACTGCTCTCAAAACGGCGAAGGAAAACATCGTGAGGACACCGGTGGCATGTCCTAGAACCAAAAATTCGAAGACATGTCAAAACTACCAACCCGCACTGGGCCCGCGTGGTGGATTACGTCCTACTCCCTCTCACACAGAGGAGGCCTGTGCCCCAGCAGTGAGAACATTATAGGCTGATTATGTTGACTGCCTATCTGACCTCCTCAACCCAGTGACTGGGTAATACGATACCCCTTGGTAACACTGGTTGTCAGACTGTCGGGCTTCTCTCCTTGCATTTAATGGAAATATCACTTCGTCTGGTTAATTTCTTCATGTATGGTGTTAAATCCTCTACCAACACATTAAACAACTCCTTCGAGAAACTATAACTTCTTCGAAATTCTTCCGAATCCATTTCTATAGCCCCGGGTATTATATCGATCCATACGATGTTTTCTCAAGAACATTGAAAAACAAAGTAAGGCGAGCCATAATAATAAAGATTTTGAAGAAATAAAGCAGTAAAGAACGCAAAAAAATCTCACTCGATCTTCATAAAGTAGCTTCTTTGCTATCGAGTAATTTGACGTTTAGTTTTGATTCAACTACTCGATACATAACTGTCAGATGGCGTGTGGAGTACGAACTTTTCGATTCTAACGAATCTTTCGATCGAAATTAGTGTCGTTTTGAACCACCGCACGATCGTGCGCTAGTGTCGGTTTCAAGAGTATAGATCGTCATTTATTTCGAATCTAATTCGATTGATTAAGTACTCGATGCTGTCGGGAGTAAGGCCCCTGCTCCTTATCGAGTTCGAATAAAACAGAATACCAACCAAAATAATTAAAAAAATAGTTGTGTATTTTGTGATGCTCAGCACACGTCGATAAAATGTTCCATATTCCTTCATAATATCTCCCCGTGATAGGTATTCTTTTATTCAAAACAAAACGTTTGTTTCAATTGTTTACATGTCGGTCATGATTTAAAACAATGCAAATCCAACTTTGTTTGTCTTTCATGTCTTATAACTTTATAAGACATGTCAAGTACATATCATTTAATTCATTTCGAAAAGTGTCATAGTTTTGAAGTAGTTTTGAAGTTACTAGGTAAGCTTGCGCTAAGTTTAGTAAAATCTTATTTAAATGATAGACAACAGCAAGTTCAAATAAATGGTGTCAATTCAATCGGTTTAAAAGTAAAAATGGGTGTTCCACAAGGCTCAATATTAGGCCTGGTGTTTAAGTTGAAGCGGTTTTTCGACTTCGAAGGACCAATACGCGGGGATGTATTTTATTTATTTTGCGGGTTGGAAGATTGGACGACACACAGAATTGAGCAAAAGGGAATATGAGATTATGGGTAAGAAAGAGGGATGGATGGACTTACTTGAGAACCTTCTGGACGAAGCACGTTGACGCAAGGGGCAGCCTTAGCAGACTTCCCACGTATTCACGACTTTCTTCCTTTCACCGTGATGCACTATCACTTGAGTTTTAAATGTTACACTTGTGTCGGCCAACACTTACAAATAGAGAGTTTATAGTTTTTGATATAGTAGCGGATTATTAGCGGAGCGGCGCGGTACGTGAGCGGTTGAGCGGTTGCAGTAGAACACACTGATCCATGCGAGAATGTTTTTTCAAACCACGGTGGATATATATGCGGTGATTGGCTTTCGCCGCGGAGGAAGTGCCTCTGATTCGGCGTGCGACGAGCGTGCTTCTCGTTCTGTTGTATGGGAATTGGGAGGGAAGGAAATACAGCTCAAAACTGCGGTCGGAAATATTATAATTTACCTTATTTCTAAAACTTGCGCGAGCATCCTGCCCGGCTTTGAGGATATGTAATATTCTCAAGAGGAAAGAAATTATATTAAAGCGGGCTAAGAAAAGAAAATATTTTAAATATACTAACTACAGTTAAATTAGGTAATTACGCGGTGATGTTATTGAGAAGGTAAAGGACATAGTTTGACAACGGGTCTCTTGAAAGAGCCACTGCATGTCTTCACCATAGCAACGCGGGTTGTCCCATCCTTGCCGGGAAAAACTTCAGTGATCACACCCATTGGCCAACGTAAAGGAGGGACATCATCCTGATGCATGAGAACCACTGTACCAATCTTAATATCGTCTGCGGCGTTCAACCATTTTTGTCTGACTTGAAGATTATGTAAATATTCTAAACGCCACCTCTTCCAGAAACTACAAACCATCTGGTCAAGCAATTTTTTGCGGCAAGTCAGAGATTTCGTTGTTTCGGGAACATTCACGACAGGCAACGAAGTTAACGGAGAAGCCATTATAAAATGAGCGGGTGTAAGCGGTTCTGGGTACGGATCCTCATTCAGGACACAGAGCGGTCTTGAATTTAGAACTGCCTCAATTTCAGTGAGAACAGTCGAAAGCTCCTCATAGGTAAGGAGTTGAGAACCGATAACACGGTATAAATGCGTTTTAGTAGATTTAATATTTGATTCCCACAACCCTCCAAAGTGGGGAGCGCGGGGTGGAATCATTTTCCACTCTATGCGGTAGCGGTTAACAAGTAGTTCTTGCAGTTGAGCCTTGGCTCCAACGAAATTGGTTCCGTTATCGGAATATAAATAAGAGACAGGTCCTCTGCGGGAAATGAATCTTTTAAAAGCGGAAATAAAAGTGTCCGATGACACGTCGGTAACCAATTCAATATGAACTGCTTTGGTAACGAAACAAATGAATAAGCATATGTAAGCCTTCTGACTTCTCTGACCTCGGCGTCTACATAACGTTACTTTAATGGGACCAGCGTAATCCACACCCGTATGAACAAAAGCTTTAGTCTCCTGTACGCGACAAGCGGGTAAATCAGCCATCTTTGGGCTGGGGTGAGAAGGAGAAACTTTAAAACAAAGGTTACAAGCATGTAATCTTTGTCTGATGACACCTCTAGAAGAGAGGATCCAATATTTTTGACGTAACAGAGAGCTAAGAAGGCTTACACCGGCATGACAATAAATACGGTGATAATAGTTTACTATAACATGTGTAAAATTATCATGTTTAGGTAAAAGAGCGGGATGCTGAGCTTCATAAGGAAGGTTCGCATTTGACAATCTGCCGCCGATTCTAATTATATTATGCTCGTCTATGAAAGTAAGAGACGAAGAAAAGGAAGGAAAAAAAAGGAAGAAACGAAGTTTTTTACTTTTAATTTCGTCATAAACATCTTGTTTATGACGAAATTAAAAGTAAAAAACTTCGTTCACAATTGAAAAAACTCGATCTCTTCATAGACGAGCATAATAAAAAATGAAATTTTTGAATACAATGAATTAAATAAATTTCAGCGGTAGCTAATTCACGGACAGTAATTGACTTGTGTGACTTATCGTAAGGAATAATACGCAAAAATCTCAGAATGTATACAATTATGCGCAATATTTTATTTAATGATGCAAATTTTTGAGAAAGACTATATATTAAATTGGGTTCTGATACGGTAAGTACCAATGTTAGAGTTTTATTATTAAATTCAGGCAATTGTTCGTTGCATGAAGAAACAAAAGGAGTGATAGGCCACTCAGCAGTTGGGCGCAGAAGCCACTCAGGGCCATGCCACCATAAATCGTGTTTTAGTAACTGTTCAGGTAGAAGACCTCGAGACAGACAGTCACTAGGATTTTCCTTTCCGTTAATATGATAAAAATGCTTAGGATCAAGATTTTCTTGACATTTAGCGACGCGGTTACTAACAAAAATGTTCCATTTATGCGGTGAGGAATGAATCCATGAAAGCGTAATTGTAGAATCGGAAAAGGCAAATATATTATTGATAGCGGTACGAGAGCGGTAAGTGTCATAAGCTAATTTAATTAATTTAGACAAAAGAACAGCGGCACAGAGCTCTAGACGAGCTAGAGATATGACCTTAACAGGTGCCACTTTGGATTTAGCACACACCAAATTTACGTGTGTGTAACCATTTGTATCAGTGACATGTAAGTATATGACGCAGCCATATGCATTCAAGCTGGCATCAGCAAAACCCACTATATTGGTCACGCAACCCATAGTAACGGCTACATGGCGAGGTAATTTTAAAGAAGAAAGTAAAGGTAATTGCTCTTTAAATTTTTGAAAGAGAAGTACAATAGAATTGGGTGGAGTTTCATCCCAATCTGTATTTAATTTCCATAATTCTTTTAGGAGTAATTTCGCGAATAAAACTACAGGAGCCACAAGACCGAGAACATCCCACAGACGGGCAATAGTGGAAAGTATGGAGCGTTTAGTACAACTATTATCCAAATTAGATGTAGTAAAGGTGAAACAGTCCTCAGAAGGAATCCATTTGAGTCCTAGAATCTTTAAGTTATCCCCATCAGAGAAATTAATAGAAGAGCGGTTGGAATGTGGGATGGCCTCTAGTAGCTCCAAGGAATTACTTGCCCATTTAGTAAGGTCAAAGCCTCCAGCCTTAAATAAGGCGATAAGTTCAGCGGAAAGAACCTTGGCTTCCTCCAGAGACGGGGTCGAATTAGCTAAATCATCCATGTATAGCTCATGAGAAGCAACAATGGATGCGCGAGGGAAGCGGTGTTTTTCATCTTCAGATAGCTGGCGCACTGTGCGCATGGCTAGAAAGGGGCTGGGCTTGAGACCAAATGCAACTCGATTAAATTGAAATTCGCGAATAGGTTCAGCGGTATTAAAACGAAACAATATTTTTTGGTATTTTCGATGCTCATCAACAACAGCAATTCGAAGATACATCTGTTTTATGTCAGCTGTAACTGCAATAGAGAACAAGCGGAAATTTAAAAGTAATAAAAATATATCAGCCTGTAAATTCGGCCCTGTGTGTAACAAGTCATTCAATGACACGCCATTATGAGACTTAGCGCTTGCGTCAAGAACGATACGAACTTTAGTTGTTTGTTTATCATTCCTAATAACAGGGTGATGCGGTATGTAATAACCTACAGTCTGATCAACAGAACTAGGTGTAGTTTCAGTTAAATAATTTTGATCGATATACTCTTGGATTATTTCATTATAACTAGCGCGCAAAACAGGGTCGCGAAGCTTAGTTTTTTCCAAATTAATTAGACGTCGATAAGCGACAGCATAAGAATTTCCAAGTGAATCTGGACGTTTACAGAATGGTAACGCGGTACAATACCTACCACTGGAGTCACGTGACACAGTAGAAGCGTACAGCTGTTCGCACTCCAGTTCAGCAGGGCTCATAAAAGGTTTGGAAGGTATTTCTTCGATGTTCCAAAATTTATGTAAAGATTCGTCTAAAGACAGAAAACAATATGAATTATCTATATTTAGCGCGGTAGAAAAATATGAAGCGGAGTTTAATTCAGCGGGACTATAATTATTATTAGATAAACTAGCGGGTACCTCACCCATAAGAATGTAACCAAACACGGTTTCAATAGCGGACGGAGCGGTAGGTGAGATGATTTTATTATGAAGTAGTAAATACGGGAACAGTTTTGCCCCTAGAAGCAATTCAACCTCACCAGGTACGTGCCACAGTGGGTCAGCGAGCGGTAAATCAAACAAATGTTGCACTGCAGAAGTGTCAACAAAGTGAGATGGTAAGTTATCCGTGATACAATCGACAACAAGAGCGGTAATTTTAAAAGAATTTGTTTTGTTTTTAGCAGTAACGATTGTCTCAACGTAACCTATGATAGGCCGCGAAGAGGATCCGACACCCTTTATAATTGAGTTTGAAAGCGGTATAATGTTTAATTGTAGTTTTTTACAACAAGCGGAAGTAATTATATTATTTTGCGAAGCGTTATCTATTAAACATCTCACAGAAACGTATTTTTTATATTTGTTATCAACATAGACTTGCGCAGTTGACAGAAGTACAGTAGTACGCGGTGTGTTTGCACCAACGCGAGAGCACGCACACAGCACCACCTGTTGCGAATTCGCTGAGCTAGTGACAGCGTCAGTCGAGACAGACCTAGGCGGCTGCGAACTGTGTTCTAGATGTAAAAGAGAATGATGTTTTTTGTTACACGTCCTACAAGTATGTATAGATTTACACTGTGAAGCAGTGTGCGTTACACTAAGACAGTTTACACATCCACGTTTGTTTTTAATAAAATCCAAACGCGAATTGGCTGATAGTGATTGAAAGGTTGGGCAAGTGTAAAGTTTACAATGATCAATTTTATTGCAATACAAACAGGTTTGATTATTATCAAAAGCAACAAAGGCATGTACTGTACTATCACGTGACTGATTACGAGAAGAATTATTTTTATTAGGGTTGTTACTCACTAACGCGGTTCGAGATGAAATAGTGCGATCCAATATTTTAACTTGCGATTTTATAAATTCAACGAAATCCGTATAAGTAGGAATTTCCTCATCTCTCTTATTCATTTCGAATATATGTACGGTTGCGGGGTCTAACTTTCTCAAAGCTAAATTTAGCAAAATGAAATCCTTTAAATCGTTAATTTTTAATTGTTCTAAAGCTGAAACAGAAGCGTGAAAACTTTCAATGAAGCTATTTAAAGATGCGGAATTATTAATTGCGGGTTTAATATTTAATATGTTAGACATGTAATGTGAGCCTAGTGCTCGCTTATCTTGATATTTTTGAACTAAACTGTTCCAAATAGCGGTATAGTTATCACCCGAGGGAATAATTCCGGCGATAATTTGCAATGCGTTTCCTTTTAAATTACCTATTAAATACTGCACACGTTGAGAATCTGTAAGTTTTAAATTACTATGGATATTTGCTTTAAATGATTCATAGAAAACAGGCCAGTTGTCAATCCTACCATCAAAGAACGGAATTTGAATCGGTGGCAGTTTGATCGCACCTTTATATGGGTTTGCGCTATCATGAAACGCTGAGTCATCTAATGATCTGGAACACTTCGCGGCGATAAGTGATCGCACTCGTTCTACGCGAGTATATATTCCGTCGTAAGATGTCAGATTGTTGTAATCGATTTTATGATCAGGATTTAATTGTAAAGAATATGTATTTATTTTATCTAAATTGGTACTAAATTCTTGACGAGTGACTGAGATTATCTCCGAGTCTGCCATAAATGTTTCCGTTGAACGAAGCTCGATACCAGACGTATTTATTTTCTTAGAAGTTTCATATAGTGACGATAAACGTTCAAAGATTGCTTGATTTTTAGCTTGAAGTAATTTCACTTTCATTTTAAGATCTTCCATGTTGGAATAGTCCTTGAAAATATAGCTTACAAAATATTAAATAAAGCGGGTAGATTTAGAATAATAATTTTATTCTAAGCGAGTATAACAAAGGAATGCGGTTTGAATATAAGTTGTAGGTAAGTTAGCTTAACTAACTCACGATAATTAGCGGTTAGAATATTTACCTATGCTATTTCAATGCAATAGGCGAAATATTAAGTCGGTACAGTAATTCTCAATGACTAATGTATCTAGCGAAAGTGTACTAACGTAAGTATGCGTTCAATATGGCGGTTTTATGAACTTTATATTTTAGGTATTTCGACCTAAATCCTAGGTAAGTAGGGTTGATTCTTGGAATCCGGCTCGATTGGAACCAAAACTTATGGTGTTTAAGTTGAAGCGGTTTTTCGACTTCGAAGGACCAATACGCGGGGATGTATTTTATTTATTTTGCGGGTTGGAAGATTGGACGACACACAGAATTGAGCAAAAGGGAATATGAGATTATGGGTAAGAAAGAGGGATGGATGGACTTACTTGAGAACCTTCTGGACGAAGCACGTTGACGCAAGGGGCAGCCTTAGCAGACTTCCCACGTATTCACGACTTTCTTCCTTTCACCGTGATGCACTATCACTTGAGTTTTAAATGTTACACTTGTGTCGGCCAACACTTACAAATAGAGAGTTTATAGTTTTTGATATAGTAGCGGATTATTAGCGGAGCGGCGCGGTACGTGAGCGGTTGAGCGGTTGCAGTAGAACACACTGATCCATGCGAGAATGTTTTTTCAAACCACGGTGGATATATATGCGGTGATTGGCTTTCGCCGCGGAGGAAGTGCCTCTGATTCGGCGTGCGACGAGCGTGCTTCTCGTTCTGTTGTATGGGAATTGGGAGGGAAGGAAATACAGCTCAAAACTGCGGTCGGAAATATTATAATTTACCTTATTTCTAAAACTTGCGCGAGCAAGGCCCTTTCCTCTTTTTAGTATATATTAATGAACTACCCCTTTTATTAATAAACCAACCACAAATGGTGTTATTTGCTGACGACACTTCTTTAATCTTTAAGATAAATAGACGGGCATCAAATCTTGACAACGTAAATAACGCCCTACTGCAGGTCCAAAATTGGTTCACTGCTAATAATTTAGTATTAAATGGGAAAAAAACTAAATGCATAAGATTTGCTTTACCAAATGTAAAAAGTAGTGATTGTGACATAGTATTGAATAGGGAGAAACTTGAATTCGTCGATAAAACTGTTTTCCTTGGGATAACGCTGGACTCAAGGCTGCAATGGGGTCCTCATTTAACATCTCTTGCGGGACGGCTAAGTTCAGCAGCATATGCTGTGAGAAAATTCCGTCAATTCACTAATGTAGATACCGCGAGGCTAGTATATTTCAGCTACTTTCATAGTATCATGTCTTACGGTATTTTATTATAAAGAGCCATCAGAGCAATATATAGTCTCCGCAGGCGCGATTCTCTAAGGGAACTGTTTAAAGATATTAACATCATGACGGTACCTTGTCAATATATCTATGAAAACATCATGTACGTAAGAAAAAATCTAAATCTTTTCAGTAAAAGAGGTGAAAGACACAATTATGGGACTAGAAATAGGGACCAATTAGTTCAACCAGGTTTCAGACTGGCTAAAGTAGACTCATCCTTCATGGGGTACTGTTTAAAATGTTACAATAAAATAACTCCCCACATCGTCCAACTAAATGAAACGAAATTTAAATGTTGTATAAAACGCACACTATGTAGCCAAGCATATTATATGTTGGGGGATTACATCGCTGTCATCTTGCCCATTCTTCTCCATACGAAACTACCTTTTGGAAGGGGCAACTAGAATCAATTCTATTTTTTTTGTAAATTTTGACGTGAAAAATGTGCCTATTGGAAATAAATGGTTTGACTTTGACTTTGACAAAAATGCTTGGCTTAACGCTGGTCCTGCTCCACAAGGGCGCATACACTAATTGATTAGCATTCAAAAATATGTTATATTAAGTACGTCTTTCATTGGCTTGAATGTGCCCTGGCAGCTGAGTGTGTCATGCTCACTTAAATGTCTCGCTGATGGTGGCGTGTGTGTTGGATCATTAAGTTCCCTTCAAAATGGTTGAGCTAAATGGTGCTGATCCATGCGTCATGTTCGTGAACGGGCGCCGTCAGTGGGGACTGGTCATTTCTTGGCTGCCACGGCTTATTTTAACTTATTTTAATTGTTTTTTTAATGGTTTTATCTTTTTATTGCGGACGCTTTTAACGTGCACGTCTTTCTACATTGTCCTCACATGTATAATTTCAACATGAATGATATTACCAATAATTTGTTACAATATTTTGATTAAAAGAGTGTCCGTGGAGTTTATTGCCCGTTCTTCTCCATAGGAACCTACTACGCTTTGGAATGGGCAACTAGCTTCATCTCTCTGACTGACCGACCCCTTGATAATTCAAAAGTGCCTGTAATTGGTTTATTTGAAATAAATGCTTTGAGTTTGAGTGGGTAGTAGTGGTATTGCTATTTCTCTTCCTGTGAACGAAATGACTGAGACAGCAGTTCCCAGTACTTCGCACGCCGCCGCAATGACTGCCGTAAATCATACGTCGCGCGATCACATGAACGATTCACGATCCATTGCTCCGTTGGTTCGTGCCAGTACGGTGCTCTTATGTACGGCACTCATCAATGTTCTCTTTGGCCCACAAAAACACACATTTCGGTGGTTTATTGACACAGGCAGTCAAGCGACTTTTATTACCGGGGCTTGTGTGCAGCGGTTAGGTTTACACCGTACGCAGGCGCATGTTCCAGTATTCGGTATCGGCGGGGCCGACGTCGAAGCTGTTTACCCCAAGGGTGTAGTATCTTGTGATATCCTACGCACGGAGATCAACCTTCAATTTCAGTTGACGCATTCATTTTATCTAATCTTATTTTACGTATATGTGACGTTGCCTTATATTATAAGAGATGGTCACACATACAAAATTTAACTTTAGCTGGTCCTAAGTTTTATCGTCCAACAACCGGTGGAAATGCTTCTAGGTGCGGATATACGATCCCAAGTTACAATAGGTTACGTGATCACGGGTCCACCCGGTTCACCGATGGCTATGTAGAGTATCTTTGGTTATTTATTGATGGGTGGTGTTTCATGCAACCAAAATATACCTACTTCACTTCAAGTATATCTAAGTAGCTCATCATACGATGAAGGCATCAATCTGAGACGATTCTGGGAATTGGAGTCTCTTCCGGAAACGTGAATCCTAAGTCCCGACGAAGCGCTGTGTGAATCTAATTTCGTAAATTCACATACTCGCGATGAAACTGGGTGATATGTTGTTCCACTTTCTTTCAAACCTCATGCTCCCACCCTCGGCAAGTCACGAGATACGGCGGTCTCCGGCTTAGGAAATTAGAGTATCGGTTAGAGCCAGGAGTACTTGGAACTCGGTCACATGGAGCCAGTTGATATACCTACTTCCTTAGCTAATAGCTATTACATTCCGCACCACTCCATGGTGAAAGAGTCCAGTGAACCTACTCGCACTCGCGTCGTCTTTGACGTGGGTTGTAAAACTTCTAATGGAATATATCTTACCTAATGATGTTCTACTGACTGGTGCAAAATTGCACAAAGATATAGTTGACGTTTTATTAGGTTTTATTATTTATTTAAAGTTCTCGCACACAATAAGGTACAAAGGCAGACTTAACGCCTTAGGCATTCTCTACCAGTCAACTGAGGGTGGTGAAGAGATAAGATGGCCGGTATCCATGGTATTGCTGTCACTGCCGACATCAAGCTGATGTACAGAAACATCAAATTACAACAATCCGATTGTGATTTTCAACGCATTGTGTGGCGTAAATCACCAACTGAACCGTTGTTGGATTATCGATTGCGAACTGTCACCTTTGGTGTCAGTTCATCACCGTACTTAGCCCTTCGTACTATTCAACAGTAGGCTCATGTTGGAGCCAATAACTTCTCGCGAGGTTCTAGGGTTCTCCAGGACCAGGTTTTCGTTGATGACATTGTCACCGGAGCAAGCGACGTAAAACATGCACTGGTTTTACATCATGAGTTAGTAGGTATTTGCTCGTCAGCCGGTTTCAAGCTACGTAAGTGGCAGACCAATTCGCCAGCGTTACTCGCTGCTTTACAAACGTTAGTCGGTCAGGACGAGCGGCCTGATAATTTTTCCTTACAAATAAAGGTTTTAGGACTTCAGTGGAATCGTAAATCTGATACTTTCACTTTTAGAGTTCAAGCAACTACTGATAACATCACAAAACGGTATATACTATCACAAATACCTAAAATTTATGACCCAATGGGATGGTTATCTCCTGTAACTTTTTACGCGAAACATCTCATTCAGTTGTTATGGATGGCAGGGGCCGACTAGGATGAGGCACCTCCTTTAGATATTATAAATGCTTGGTCTAATTTTCTGAAAGAGTTGCCATTATTATCAAATTTTCTAATTCCACGCTTCGTTTTTGCAAACGTGTTCATGTAATTAAAATTCACGGGGTTTCCGACGCTTCCGACCGGGCTTATGCCGCGTGTGCTTACGCCCGGATATCCGATAATAATCATAATGTTAAAACATTTCTTCTTCTCGCTAAACGCGTGTAGCGTCTATAAAACTGATTCTCACCATCCCGCGGCTTGAGTTGTGCGCAGCTGTTTTGTTATCACAGTTGATTGATAAGGTTTGAAGTGTGTATGATGACCACATAAACTGAGAACATGGTTATGCGTGGACCGATTCATCCATCGTGTTAGCGTGGCTTCGTTCTTCACCACATGAGTGGAATACATTAATTTCTATTCGAACTAGTGAAATCTTATTCCGGTTTCCTGCCAACAGTTGGAGACATGTTCCATCGGCTGACAATTCATCTGGCGCACCTTCTCGATGAATGCTTCTTACAAGCTTTATATAAAATGAGATGTGGCGCCATGGGCCCCGGTGGCTCGCGCGTGATTGCATTTTTTGCCCAAGTCCCAAGAAAATACCAGAAGTCACTGAACACGCAATCTATCATTGTTTATAATTTGTACCACCTGATGTGGTCGAGTATATTACAAGATTGTCTACTCTAGGCAAACTTGTTAAAATAACAGAACTGTTATTCCGATTCTATATTAAATGCAAGAATGTTCAAAGCTCCTATCCAACATACATAACCGTGTTGGAGTTTCATTTTTGGTTAAAACGACCTTATCCATTTAGTTCAAAATTCCTGTTTTTCCGCAGACATTAAAAATATCCTTCAATTAAATTACGTCGACTCAACCCTTTCATGGATAAGAAAAATAATCTGCGTGTAGATATTCACAAATAACTTTTACCGTTTGTTTCCAAACACCAATTGATTCTACCTAAGAAACATCGTCTTACTCATATTAATCATTGATCACATATCACGCACCTGCATGCTGGTCCACAATCCGTGCAATACATTCTATTTCAAAAATATTAGATAATGTCTAGTGACGCTATACGTAACACGCATACATCGCTGCGTTCGTTGTTTTCGTGCTCGACCCGTGAATCCGCAGCCATGCATGGGTCCGCTACCAACCGTCAGAGTGCGCCCCGTCTGTTTTACGTTCAAGAAAATAAGTTTGAAATGCGAAAATTATTAAAGGTTATGTAGCTGTCTTTTGTGTATGTCCGTCAAGGCCATACACCTCGAACTAATATCCGAGTTGTCAACTGATGCATTTTTGGCAGCCTTGCGACGCTTTACGTCCCGTAGAGGTTTATGCACCGACATTTAGTCTGATTGTGGAACGAACTTGGTTGTGATAATTATCTACACGACTTGTATAATTTCTTACGTAATGATTCTGTTCAAGCCACTCGTAATAGTAAAATTTTTTAACAAGGCATCACTTGGCATTTTCAACTGATAAATGATAAATGATAAATGATAAATGATTTATTTCTGTAAGTAGGTTTGTACAAACACTTTTACACGTCAATCATATTAAAAAAAACTAGATGAGGTCGGCGTTTCGTATCCGACTTCCTTATGCCTCACATTTTGGTGGCCTTTTCGAATGGTGTTAAAAGTTTTAAACATAATTTACATCAAGTCCTCGGTACGCAAACTCAAAATTATGATGAGATGCATACCCTTCTTTGTTAAATAGAAGCGGTACTCAATTCACGACCACTTTGTATATTAAGTGCAGACCCATTAGATCCGTTGCCTTTTTACACCATCTCATTTTTTACTAAGAGGTCCGTTGATGTCCTTACCAGTTATTTCATTATTCGAGAATGTTTCAAATCGATACACTACATGGCGTAGAGTACAACAATGTGTACAACACATTTAGAAACGTTGGAGTCGTGAATATTTACACGAAATTCAACAACGTAATAAATGGTTCCCAGATCGCGGCTTGCAACTCCGTGAAGGTATTATTGTCGTTGTACGAGATGATAATTTGCCACCCGCAGTGGAGACTGGCTCGTGTCCATGCTCTTCATCCGGGTTCCGACAATGTTACTCGTGTCGTAACTTTACAAATGGGTAAAACCTTTGTGAAACGCCCAGTAGTTAAAATATATGCATTGCCATTAGAATAATTATTTTGTAAGTTTTAGTTACTATGGTTGCGAATCTTAGTTAAGTAATCTTCAGTTAGAATAACTTGATTTTTTTTTAATTTAAGGTTTCATGCTTTCGTAGCATTTTCATTTGATTGTTTTAGGAACTTTTCCTGACCTCTGAAGAGTAGTAAAGAGAAACTTAATTTAAATAAGGTAATAAAATGATGTGAAATGTTTCGTGTGGTGCCGGACGTAAAGAATAGCACCACCCTATTTCTTCCCGTAGGTGTCGTAAAAGGCGACTAAAGGACTTACTAGAGAATGGGCAGCAGCGTTCTCTATGCATTTTAATACCACACTGCGATCGCCAACCCGCCTGCCAAGCGTGGCGATTATGGCAACCCAACCCCCCTCCCCAAATGTTGGGGAAGGCATATGTCCAGCAGTGGACTTTCGGCTGAAATGATGATGATGATGAATAAAAATAACGTTGGCAATTTCAGGCCTATTTCTATCTTACCTGCATTAAGCAAAATATTTGAAAAGCTAATACTCAAACAGTTGCTCAGACATTTTAATTCAAACAGCCTTTTACACAATGAACAATATGGGTTTGGAAAAGGTCGTTCGACTACAGATGCGGGTGTTGCACTGCTGAAACACACATATTTAACGGATGGGAGAACTCGCAAAATGCTATTGGAGTTTTCTGTGATCTTTCGAAAGCCTTTGATAGCATGCACCATGACACGCTTTTGCGTAAACTATGTCATTACGGCGTCCAAAACGAAGCTCTTCAATTAATAAATTCTTATTAACATAAGAGGTTCCAATGTGTAGATGTTAATGGTGTGAAATCTTCCGGGCTACCAGTTCAGTAAGGTGTACCTCAAGGCTTAATACTGGGTCCATTCTTATTCTCAGTGTATATCAATGACTTACCATTCTATATAAAGGGTATCTGTGACGTTTTAGGGTTTTCAGATGATGCCTCTCTTATTTTAAAGTAGACAGGAATATACAAGATTTTGACGACGTAAACAGTGCACTCTCAATGGTTACGGATTGGTTTACGACAAATAACTTAGTTTTCAATGCAAAAAAAACGAAATGTATAAAGTTCGCCTTACTGAATGTTAGAAAGGTGAACGGCAGGCTTGTATGGGAACTTCGTACCGCTAATAAAATTTCGTGTTTTGGGATATTTTTTGTTTTAATTGGTAGTTAATAAGATAGACAAGCCCTTTTGAAATTCTTAGATTTTTAGAAGTTGGGACGTAAAAGTTATAACGAGTTTTATTTTTTAAGGTTATGTACTAGTGTACCAATGTACATTGTTACTTAAAGGTACATAAACATTGTTTTGGTGATAAAGTAAATGTTCTAGATTGCTTGTCGCTAGCTTTGTAGTGTTCTACTTACTATTAAATGGGTAGATTGAAATGAGAATCGTACCTACTCAGTGAGGGGTGTATTAGGACATATCTATGTCTAGCTGCGTACTGCAACAGTTTGATAATGATGAAGTTAATTCGCAAAATTGCTCAGATGCAGTCACAAACCACAATCCAAAACAACAGCAAAGAACTGAACCACAGAACTGAACTGAAAGACAGTAACAGTAATACAGATTTTCTTTACCTGTCAATAAATAATTGCCATATGAACAAAAATAATATTGATGACGAAAATCATTCCTATCATTATATTGTTAACTATTATGATTTTATGTAACAATTACGCATACTTAGGTATAATATATTAGTGTTTAATTATATTTAATGTTATTTCTATTTCTAAATAATGAATCTATCATTTCGTTATTAGTGTTATTTTTAAAAAACATAACTGCGTTTAGTTTACGATTTTATTACGTTTAATTATTAAAATCTTTTTATTGATATTATTCATTAATCCGAACTTCTAAAAATAGTACACTTACATGAAAATAAATGTCTTAGTTGCCTTAATAAGTGGTATAAATTCTATAACAAAACAACAACAAAAATATGCGGTACGCAATCTGCCGTTCGCCTTTAGGTCCCAACATCGTCTTAGATAAAGAGGTGCTTGAAACTATAGATTCGGTAGTATTTCTGGGTATAACAGTAGATGCTTAACTTCAGTGAGGACCACATATAGCAAGCCTAGCGGAAAGGCTCAGTTCTTCTATTTTGTTAAGTACTTGGTACTTGTTGACGGTCACCTACACTGTCCTTCCATACCTATTAACACTGTAACTTGAAAACATTGTAAAAGCCCATTTTTTTTAAAAGAGTAACCGTGGAGTTTCTTGCCGGCTCTTCTCCATGGGAAATGACCAATTGGAACCGTGCACCTAGCTTCTGACGTTTTTTGATTTTGATATTGGTTTTGAGTCATGGTTTTCTTTTTGAATACCCCTTTCAACCCGTTCGGGGTAGATTTTTGAAAAACCCTGATACACGTTATTCTATATTTTTGGTTTTAAGTATAATATACTGAGTTTCGAGTTAATCGGACTGCGAGTTAAAATTCTTCTATACAAACTTTGACATCCCGCAATCCCCCTTCGGAACTTTGAAAACACTAAAAATGGAAAACTTTATGATTTACTTAGGTAAGTATTCGTGCCAAGTTTCAAGTTTATCAACTTTATTATTTTTACTTGAATACAAAATTTTGTGAATGAACAACTTCAATACAAAACTTTATTCCCCTTTTCACACCCTTGTAGGTTGAAATTTAAAAAAAAACCAATGATTTACGTTGTATAAGCCAACCATAAGCCGAGTTATTAGTGATTTTAACTTAAACAATAAAGAACTTTAATTAAAAACAAAATTTCATCCCCCTTTTCACCCCTTAAGGGTTGAAATTCCAACAAAACCATTGCGTTAGCTTCCGACCGGCCTAGATAATAAATATAGTGATTTTTACATTCTAAAATGAAGGACTTTCCATACACAACTTCATCCCTCTTTTTAACCCTTCGGGGGTGGAATTATCAAAAACACGGAAACACGTATAAATTAATTTTCAATCGTCAGCCTAAACATAAAATTTTAAGATCCTAACTTCAAAAATGATTGACTTTCATATAAACTTCTATCCCCTATTTTACCCCTTTAGGGGTTGAATTCCCAAAAATCCTTTCTTATTCCTTGTCTACATTATAAAGAGAACCTCTGTGCAAAATTTCAGAGTTCTAGGTCCAAGGGTTTGGGCTGGGCGTTGATGAGTCAGTCAATCAGTCAGTCAGTCAGGACTTGTCTTTTTATTTATATAGATATAAATAGATAGATGTTAATATTCACATTAACACCAGAAATAAGGACAAACTACGTGCTCCATTTCACCGGCTTCATAAGGTTCATAACTCATTTGTTGGACTTGGTATAACTTTTTATAACAAGCTAGCTACCCTTTTCTTTGTTAGATTTGCCTCCAATCTTTGTTCAAAGGCATACTATTCTATCAACGACTACTTAAAAGATAAGAATAGTTGGTCGCTGTGATTAACTCAAGACAATGTTCATGTTTTTTCTCCAGAATTAGCGTACCTACTGACAGGATATATGAGTTCATATAATTGTTTATTTTATTTCTCTGTCTAAGAAAAAACAATTAAAATAACTTGAGTTAGACTCTAACTCAATTTATTTAATTTATTAGTGACATAATCTACTAATTACAATGTTTTTTTATGAAATGTATTGCAATAAGTGGTTAGCTAGCGACCTCGACAATTGATTATATTATTCTTGCCTGAGCAACCGGCAGCAAGTTCGTCGTGCTCCCTTAGATGTCACTGCTTGCGGTAGCGGCGGGGGTCGGGTTGCCTCCTTCCCTCAAATATGGCGAGGGGGGTGATGGCTGATATTTATTTGCGTTGTGCTCGTGAACGGGTGCTGCTTGTGGTGACTGGTCGTCTTACTGACCATGGTTTTGTTATTGTTGATTAACTGTTTTTTATTTTACTTCGATGGTGCTAGTTTATCATTTGTGACTTCGAGTTACTGCTATAGCATCATGTAAGCAGGCACGCCCACTATGCCTGGTGGCTTTTATTTAGGTACGTTCTGTTTACGTTATTCCTGCTGGAGTATAGTTTTCGATGATTATTATTATTTTTTGGTATAGTGGCGTATGCTAGCCAGGGACTGAAAAGGTTCCTAAAATACCGGTATTTAGTGGTTCCGTTACTAGAATCCGAACCGGAACAG
The DNA here is from genome assembly GCA_963921375.1 of Tiliacea citrago. Taxonomy (NCBI): domain Eukaryota; kingdom Metazoa; phylum Arthropoda; class Insecta; order Lepidoptera; family Noctuidae; genus Tiliacea; species Tiliacea citrago. The sequence continues at coordinate 26,324,510 of OY992790.1, read as the reverse complement.
GAACCTAAATTGGAACCTTTAAGAATCTTTATTTTACCGGTTCTTCTTCAAAGCGGGTCTGAAAGAGTTCATACGATGCCGCTCAATGCAGGACGATAGCTCTGTGGGAAACTTTTTATTTCATTGTCAGTATGTTTTTTGGGCATGTCCTACCAAGTTCATAAGGTATTTCTGTAATATTTGATGCTTTTCTTTTAAAAGCTGTTTTTCTTTTTCTAAAAGACTATTAATTAGTTTTAGAAATTTGTACAAATGATCAGTGCAAATGTACTTAAAAAAAACTTTAATTATAATAACAAAATAGTTATTTCCTATGTCCCACCACACGATGGCCATAATGTTTCATCTCACGCTCTTAAAAAAAAAAAGTGTTAGATTAGAATATCTCCAAAAGAAGGATTTTTTATTTTAAAACGATTTTAATAACCCACATTTAACATAATAACAACCTTATAACCGGTATATTGGAACCAAGAAGAACATTTTTAAGAACCGAATTGAAGAACCGGAACCCAAAACGTACCGGTTTTCAATCCCTGGTGCTAGCTAATTTAAAGTAAATAATTTAATTTAATGTTTTGTGTTGCGTAATGCAAATTATTTTACAATCTATTGTATAGAATCAAGTTTTCAAACTGAATAGACAGCAGTGCTGCTGGGGAGTTTGTTGCGCCACTTCTTTTTCCCAGCTAAAGCACTAGGAAGTGGTGAAGGGTGCGCGTTTTGGGGGACTATCTTATGTAAATTTTAACGTTCGAAAAGTGCTGATTCTCAGCATAGTTTGAATACTCGTAAATGACTTTTGATTCCTCTTTCAAATGAAACATTCTTCTAATGTCTTTAACTTAAGGTTAAAAGAACTACATTATTTTAAGGCGAGCGGTATGTTACGGATCGTTCTCTTTAAGGTATTAACTACTGCATTAAATCTTAGGAATTTTTAGGATAGTTTTTCACCCTATAACTAGTGATTAGCTTTTATGTGTAGTTAAAGAGGTGTTGATTTGATGAAGTTATCGGCTTCCTCATCGCCTATTCGATTAGTGCGATTTTGATCAATCCGATTAGTCTACAAATGAGAACTGTAACGTCGCACTTCCGCGTGCATTTTTGACTGCACTAAGTCAAGCCGTCAACCAACATGCTCCGCGCGCTATAAACTTATTTCTAAAAAGAAATGGTCCTTCTATGATTTCGTGCGACAATCCCCGCAAGATACGAACAATAATAATCAACGTCTGTGGAAAATATGTGTTGGGAAGTTTGGCAGGATTCAAGATGACTGAACACGTAGCCAAGCCGACCGGAGCGCGAGGCAGTGGACGTTAGAGCTGGCAAGCTTTTTTGGAATCCTCAACCTTAACTCTTTCGTTCTTTTCTTTTTAAAAAAAAAAACGTTGGCCCACACTAGGAATACACACAGTACTACACAGTAGTTATTATTTTAATAATACATTTTCCATGCCACCGCTGCACCGTTGCTAAATGCAATCCTAACTACCCTTACTAATGTTATAAATTCCAAAGTGAGTTTGTTTGTTTATTACGATTTCACGCTATGACGACTGAAGGGATTTGGATTAAATGGCTCAAAGATAGACCACAATCTGGATAAGGACATAGGCTACTTTTTATCCTGGATGGCGGACGAAGTCGCGGGCAACAGCTAGTTTATTTTATAATTTTTGCAATGCGTTGCGTTGTGGGGTGGCCTACCCCAATCTGCTTAAGAACCATACCTCACCGGGACGCTATGGCGGCACAGCCAGGTCGCGTCACCAACAAAATGAATGCAGGTTGGCTGCGTAACCAAGCGGACACCATCTGAGCCACCCAGCATAGAGTTTTATATGTTTCGTTGGCAGCGCGAACTAGCGACGTCAAAGTCAAAGTCAAATTATTTATTTCAAATAGGCACATAACTTTGACGTTCAAAAGTGCCTCACTTTTGAACGTCACAATTTACAAAAAAATAGAATTGATTCTAGTCGCCCCTTCCGAAAGGTAGTTTCGTATGGAGAAGAATGGGCAAGAAACTCCACCATTACTCTTTTAAAAATGTTTTACAATATTTTATTTGAGTACATTAATTATATGTGAAGACGATGCACCTAGAATAAAGTTACTATACCATAATAGGTAAAAATAATTAAAAATTAAGCAATAAAAATAACTTAATTATGAGATAGGTGTTCACATATTTACAAACAGCGTAAAAGTATATGTTTTCCTAAATGTTTTAAAATAATAAGTCAGTGTAATATGTCGTCTAATAATAAGTCGTCGCCATGGCGTCCCGGTGAAGTATGGCTCTTAGCCTTTATAGGTAATCCACAGTTCCACATGTTACGAAAAGATAGAATACTGTGTCAAGACTCGTTTATTTTTTTACTTATAAAGCTATCATTAACTTACGACTAAAACATACATACAATGTTAATTCACCAGATCGGTGATTGTTTACGAAGCTCACTCGATTTGAAGAATCAGCACAATACAGTTGCCGGCCAGAGTTTCGTAATATACGGCCCATTTACACGTACGACAACCACACGAGTTCATTTTAAACTAAATATGTACTATCGAGATCTTAAACTGCTTTGGCTTTTATATCTGGAGGTAAGAACATTGCCACTCCGACTCCGCCTGTAAACAAAATTAAGTTTAATTATGTTTAATAAAGCGATGGTTAAAGTTTTGCAGCCACAGCTTGAAGCTAAAAGGTATCAAGCTGCAGCAGGTAATGAACCCATATTTTTACTAGAAACCACTTCAAGTAAGGATTCATAAGCTTAGCCATGCACTGCTGATTATAGGCCTCTCCAGTTGCACGCCTTTAATGGTACCAGCCATCCTGCGAAGATCTGCGTTTCACATTTCCTTAGATTTCACACAAAGATCCGGAAAAACATTTCTACATATTATTTTTATTATTTTATTTCTTCTGGCTTCAACGAGGTCCATATCACTTATAACAAATCGAACCTAATTCAATCAATCACCCAATTTACCACCATAAAGTAATAGGTAAGTCACTACCATAAAACTTGGGAGATCCACTTACTCATCAGATATGCGGTGAAGACGTAGAAGGTCTTAGTGCAGTGTGTCATTACGAAGCTGCCCAGCAAGTTGACTCCAGCCAGCCCACTTATCCGGGCCACCATCACTCCAAGACATGCCGCCATAACACTGGAAATAGCACAGCATTGGTATGTTTATGTTAAAGATATGAGTAGCGTCTGAATACGTCAACATAATAATCACACTGTACAATATTTTTTGTTCTTCAGCACTTGCAGTGAAGCGAATGTTTGCGTGTTCTCATGAGAAGAAAGGATTATTGATTACTACTTCTGGCAAGAACGTGATGGCAGCTTTAAACCAATAGGACCAAGATTTCTCTAAATAATTTCCTTCACGGTTAGCCTAAGTGTTCTCAAACTAACATAAACTAAATTACATTGCCATATGGCAGGATATTATCAGGTTCAAAATTGAATCAAACAAGCCCTAGGCGACCATGACTTTTTGATAAAAAAACATTCAAGGTAACTGTGTTTTATTACCTGTAAGACGTAGGATACAATTCCACATAATAAGAGAACAGCACTCCCATACAGAGATTTGTCATGGTCATCCCCACAAACAGGATCAAACTAGTGAGGTTATTCTGGTTGAAGATCGCCCCTAAACTGGACAGCGCCGGTATTAGGAGGAACATGATCATCAGCAGTTTCTTCCTGTAGGCTAGTTTTGATACCACCAGGGTGATGCCAGCGAAGACCAGGCCGTGGGTGATTCCAGATAGTAAGGTATGGGATTGGATTGATGATGAGCAGGTAGTCTGAAAAAAAAAATAGTCATCAATGATTACTCGTAAAGAATTTCATGGGTTACACAATTATAGTAGTCCTCCAGACCGTATTTCGGCCATGGTCGAAAATCTCAACGGCGATATTACAGTGCACAAGAGTGTGTGCGCAGACATAGGTGCTCTCTCTCTTCTCTCACTCTCATAGTTCGATGGGATGGTAATCCGACACGCTCCGAGAGAGATCAGGCGCAAGAGCAACGGCTTAACGTGCTTTCCGAGGCATAGGGGTTCACACCACCAACTTCCAAAGTGATCTGCTACTAAGAAATACATAATGGAAAACCCCAATAACACTTAGCTCGACCTGGGAAACGAACCTAGGACCCCGCGCTCAGCAGTCGCGCTTGCGACTACAATAACAGCGAGGTAGTCAAGTCAGCCTAGATGATGCCTGTATCTAATAACTGTTACTAAAGGGGCCGAAGAGTTAACCACGACTTAATAGTTTACTTCGTGTGTCAGACTTTTATTTATTTTAAAAGGGGGAATATATAAACGTAATTAAAAAAAAAAGTTTCACACTTTAAAATGTTTAGCTTTAAAATTAATTAAATGAACATTAAAAATAATGGTTTCCACTATAAATATGCTTAGCTTTAAAATCAATTGAATGAACTGTCAAAATAGCAAAGCAAAATAGAAATTATTACTATATACTGTATATTTTTTTTGTAAATGTGATTCATGTTTATTAAAGTAAACCAATCATTCCAGCCTTAACACCACTATTTTACATGGAGCGACTGCCTGTCTGAACTCCACAACCCAGTAACTGGGTAATACGATACCCCTTGGTAAGACTGGTTGTCAGACTTTTGGGCTTCTGACGACCCCTAACGACTATTAAAGATCCATCCGAATTGAATTGAAAGTGCTATTAGATGCATACCTTTTAAAAGTACAAAATATAATTATACTTATGAGATCGAAAATTGTTACTGTCCAGCTGATCTATTCTGCAAAAATCTCACCTCTCAAGTGAGCTGTCATCTCACCTGATGGTAGAGAATGACACTATTAAAGGACTCTTCAAGCTCACTTCAGTCTTCCAAAATTGATAACTTTTAATTTGAATAGCCGAAATAAAAAATAAAAAACAAAAAAAAACGAAAAATTAGTAATTAATGTGAAATCCTAAGAAGTATACCAGGAACATGTCAAGGTGACACGGGGCATTTATGTCTACCCTCACTACCGCAAACAGGCGCGATGCGATACTAGTAGCACAATTTCTATGAAAACTTCATGAAAAATGTCGCGCTGTGCGTCGCGCTGACTGTCGCACCCGCGATATCGCGCCAGTCGGCACGATAGCTTTGAGATGTTTGTTTGTAAAAAACTAACATCATTGTTACAGTAGTTACGACTCGTAGTCGTGCTTGCAGCTACTTGAACAGTGAAGTACTTGATATAATTCCCAATATGTTATTGTTTAAACATGTATTTTAGTGGTTACTTACAGTGTCATTAGAGTTCGAAACATTCACAGTAGACTTGAGGATGCTGCACAGACTCCCGGAACCGTCACTAGTGGGTGAGTTGATTCCAGCTGTGAAGGATTCTATGATGTACGGCATCCACATCACCAGGCTGTTGTTACTGGGGGAAACCAAGAAATTTATTGAATGAATCATGAATAAATTAATCGACAAACAGAATAAAATTATGAGGAAAACTGAAGACTATATTTTCATGTTTTCGGATTTTCACATTTTTCTCTGTAACCTGAATACCTACTAATAGTACTTAGGATAGTAAAAAGTTGATATTTAGTGTATCAGTCCGTTGAATAATACTGGATATCTCTTCAAAATCCTATACGATGTGGTTTTTGCAGAAGATTCGAGTATGACAGTAGGTCATGTACCATGCCATGTAGGACATGTTCCATTAAAACATTTTCAAAACAAACCTGCTTATAGTATCAAGTTACTTAGTACCTGTTAGTCAATGAACCTACATAGAATAAATGACGGTAGTCAGGTAGAACAGCTGCAACGTCCTCCAGACGAGCGGAGACTTGAACAGTGGTATGGTCTGCAGCCACAGAGACTTCAATAAGTGGTTGTCTTCGTTCTTAGAACTTCTGGCTTCGTTTAATACTACTTTATGTACCTGGAAATTAAGAGTAGAAAGTTTTTGTGAGTTAACAGTGACTGTCGTATGACCTAAGCAAAAAAAATAATATTAGCTGTCGGAATGATTTAAATTATGGCTATGTGATTTGTTTGGGGCTATAGGTGCACCTCTGCCTAACCCTCCGGGGAATACAGGCGCTGATGTTATTGTGTTAAAAAAGACGGCTCTCGTAAAAACTCCGTAAAAGTCGTATTGATTTCAGGGACTGCAATAAATGAAGCACATCCTTTAATCACCAGCGCTCATTTCATAAATCCATCACTTAGCTAGAAGTGTATCACCTATAATAGGTACATACCGGATACTCATTCTTCCCCCCGTTCCTAGTCCAAATCTTGGCAAGATACTCTAAAGCCAGTCCTTCACGACCAGCATTCACCAGGAATTTGGGACTCTCATAGTAGAAATGAAGCAGGAAAGCACTGATGCCTAGAGGGGCAGCCATGAGAATGGTTAGCAGCCTCCAGGGTGTGAAGATGAGGAGGCCCAGATTATAAGCGAAGTTTAGCTGGAGTATGAAGTAGGCTGGCACTGTGGAAAAAGGCGACAGTTATCTAAAAGTTTGTCATACATTGTTTATTTTAAAACCGACGAAATTTTTATGGTCTTCACGTAGCTGTTCCGAGTCTGAAAAATAAAAGATATAAAAAATATCTAAAAGAAAACTTCACCACAATTGTGAGTATCTATCTATTATATTTTAGATTCCTGTGTTTTAAGTAACTAACTCACGCCAGTAGTACCTACCTATAACATGACTATTCCATAAAAATAAACAAGCAACTCACCAACATACGATAAAACGAAGAGCATGAGTGCACTCGTCATGATCAACATGTAGACTCCCCTTACTGCGCTCGCGCACGACTCATTGAGAAGCGCGTATGCGCCTGATTGCACCGCGCTGCACCTGTTCCCACCAAAGTGTTATTGCTACTACAGTAGAGTATATCTATCTGTCACTAACAGAATTTGTTAATCACAAGATGTTCTACCATTCCTTTCTAAGGTTTACTCACAAGCTGGAACTGATGACCTTGAGGACTGCCAGCATGATCCAGTTGGCAGAGAAGGCGCTGATGGAGGAGGATAGGAAGCTACCCCACAGCGCTATGAGCATGACCTTCCGCCTGCCTTGCGTATCTGAGATGTAGCCCCATGCCATTGACATTAGGATTGGTCCTGGAATCAATAACATATTGTATAATTTAACCAAAAACCACAGAACAGGAACTATTCAATTATTGAAGCGTGCGGCTGACAATAGAGAACAAACTATATAAGGGCGTTTGTCATTCTATGATCGTCGTTTTGATCGTGATCTAAAGCGCTATGTAAAATGAGAAACTTATTTATCTTACGAATAACGATCAAAATTCTGCTGCAGTACAAGAGAAAGAAATAAAGGAGAATTTTGATCATAAGTGGGTAACACCATTACCACGATCAAAATCACTGAGTTAGTCTTAGTTTCAGTATATATGAATATTTTGTAGAAATGCGGCAAATATTGTTTTGAATACTGCTTTCAATACGTACTATTGATAGCACATAATTATAACTTCTTGGAACACTGACCAATAAAAGGCATGGACAGCATGACGCTCCTCTGCCAGTGCTCTAACTGGAATTCACAGGCGCTACCGGTGACGATGACGGAGAAGCCGAAGATGTCGATGCCCATCCCCAGCAGGCCGAGACTGAGGACAGCGAGAAGTCCACAGTTGTAGCAGCCATTACCTGGCAAGGACAAAGTTACTAAAGTTAAGGTTCGTGTTCGGAAGTGAAGGTGACTGTCTATTTTAGTAATTGTATCTAAGTTTAGCATAATTTGTGTAACTATTTCTTAATGATTGCATTTCGTTGCCGCCTTTACATCAACCTATAAATATCTACTGCTGCAGACCTATACACACATAATATCTCGCCTGTTATCCACAAAGGGTTAAGCAGAGGTGTAACTATAGTACAGTTATGGTTAAATTTCATGTAATAGGGGTGAAGCCTTTTACCATCAACCGCGCACAAATCCAGACTGCGGGCTGCTACTGAGAAATTCCTTCCTTTTCCTGACAGAAAACACTTTTTCCGACCAGGGTATTGAACCCAGGATCTCACGCCCTGCAGTCGCGCTTGCGAGCACTAGACCAACGGGGCAGTCAGCTATGGGCCTGTATGATCCCTTTATCCAATAACGGTTACTAAAAGGGCCGCCGGGATACCCAGAACTCATTACTTTATTTCGCGTGTCAGACTATTATTTATTTTAAACATAATACTTATATAACATTACATAACATCACGCCTGGATTCCCCGAAGTGTAAGGCAGAGGTGCTCATATACCTAGTACACCCACATCATATATCTATGAGACAGAAAATCGCTACTGTCCTGTACTACACAAATAAAATATTATGAATCTTTTATGCTCTACCTCAAGTTGACAGCTTATAGAAAACTGTTTATTGCCTTTCCTTCACTACTATGAAGACTTTTAAATAATCAAATAGTTATTCTTATTACTTACCTGTTAAGTTAATAGCTTCTTCATAATCATATATTTTATCTTCAGCAGCACCAGCACAACTAGTAGGAACCTTCTCATCAGTAGCACCATTGTATGGATATTTCTCACTTTTTTCAGCGTCTCCTGCTACGTTTACAATGTATGTGCCACTGTGGACCATTGTGTAACCGTCACTACAGTTGGTTTCTGTAAAAGATTAATCAGTTCTAGACTTCAGGTTAGGTTTAAAAAATGCATAAATCGAGATGTGGAATTCTGAATTTTAAAACAGCCACTTCAGTATTTCAGCTTCTACCTATTTCTTAACCACAAAACTACAACGAAACTTAAGACTAAAGGAAGGTAATGTGATTGATTATTGAAAATACGTTAATATACGACTGCTAAGATGAGTAAACATAAACAACAACTACGTACAGTAACTTTATCACTGAAATGCGTTAGTGAACAGATGACTGGCTGCGGTCAATAAGCTTAAAAATATATAATTGGATTGAAAGCGAGCGGAATAATGCAGCGAAGGTTCCGTATTATAATGAACTCGTGTTTACAATTTTACTATTAATTACACTAACTTACAGTTTACTGGCTTCGCAATTACAAATGTTAAAAAAACATAATTATATCTAGTTATTCTACATGATGTCTCGAAAACTATAAAGAATAAAATTTTACTTATATCTGATTCTATGTAGGTATTTGTTTTTAAATGTCAGTGTTTATTAGTTGAGACTCATTGGAATTATGATCGTTTCTGAGCTCATAAAAAAAAATTGTCTGGAAAAATAGACACCGCTGTTTTTGAAACGGAACCCTAAAATTCAATTAGCTTTTAATACTGTGGAAACCAATTTAATGCATAGTAATCTAAGTACCTATCTAAGAGTGATTAAGTTAAGTTAATCTAAATCTTAAAATAACTGTGATAAGTACCTCTATGGAGGTAATCGTTAGGTTAGTACTTTTTTTAGCAAATCAGAAAAAGTATTAACGGAAGATTTCCTAATCTTAATCCTAATCGTATGTTAACCTAAAATGAAAATGTTGTGTCGCTACAGTGAGAATAAAGATGATCATTGATTACAATCGTTACAGAACCAAAACATGTGAAAAAGAAAGAAAGAGAATCACCTAGTTTCAAATTACTTACTATCTGCCCAGCCTTTTCCCAACTATGTTGGGGTTGGCTTCCAGTCTAACCGGATGCAGCTGAATACCAGTATTTTACATGGAGTGACTGCCTATCTGATCTCCACAACCCAGTAACTGGGTAATACGATACCCCTTGGTAAGACTGGTTGTCAGACTTTCGGGCTTCTGACGACCCATAACGACTGTCAAAGAACCACGAATTACAGCCGGGACCAACGGCTTAACGTGCTTTCCGAGACACGGAGGAGTCTCGGTATGTAAAGATGGTCACCCATCCGCGGACCAACTCCGACAAGCGTAGCTTAACCTGATGGATCGACCCGTGCGGCTGTTATTACTTAGCCACGAGCTCCCTTACTAAAGAAATGATATACAAAGGAAGACAGGAGGTATATTTACGCACTCATCAAAATTTTGTTTCAGTGTGATTAGTGGAAGTGCTCAGGTGCGGTTCGGTCAAGTGCTGTTAAAATCAGTGCTCTTAGTGGAATACCTCAATAAAATGTACGCAAAGAGCACATAGCTAGTTTTCAAAATCACCCACAGAACACAAAAAACTTTGAAAATCTACACTAATATTCTAAGGATGTAAAGTTTGTAGTTATAATTATGAATAATTTATTGAATAATACGTTAAAAAAGTGACTAAAACGTTTACAAAAAGTGTAAGTTTGGATATAGGAGGTATCTCTGAAACTTCTCATCTGAAAAAAGAATTCACAGACAGAACACACACCCGAGTATACACTACTCCCGAGTGCCACAGGATAAAAAAACCAGTCAAGAGCGAGTCGGACTCACGCACCGAGGGTTCCGTACATATGATGTTGATGATTTCTAAAAAACTGTGCTATTAGGGACATATAGGTATATATGCTATAGGAGGGACCGGTATTTTTTTTTTTAATTTTCATCAAAAGTCGGAAACGATGATGCTTAAAAAAAACATCTTTGAGTATGTGCGAACAGCGCTCTTTCATATGATACCCCACATGCCCCAGTAGCCCCACTTCGAATTTATAAGACCCCTTTCAGTCCCTTTTGCAAAACAGGTATATTTTCTTAAACTTCTTTCTTGTTTGCAAAATAGTTGGGCAAACGCTATCTAAAATTATTCTAAATTTCAAGTTAATAGCATTAGTAGTTCTTGAGATATCCAGGTGTGACAGACAGACAGACAGACTTAGTCTCACCATAAAGGTTCCTTTTCACCATTTTGGTACGGAACCCTAAAAAGAAAGGAAAGAAAAATAATTTATTTGTCACAGAAACACGTGCATAAGAAAACATAAACTCGAGTAGGTAAACATAACACAAAACACATATAATTTAGCATGTATTTTATATTATATTTGACTTCAACACCGCCGAAGTCGCGGGCAGAAGCTACTTACATATAATAACGTACCATCCAATCCGCTCATCCCAAACCTTACAACCGATTTGACGTTTGATTCTCTTTGTCAATGTATGAACATTGTAAGTAGTTAAGTACTCACTTTATTATTTAGATAAACCACAACCAGTCGCTTGTATTGTCTAAGCAGTGGTCATTTTATTGAACTTCACTCTCTACCCATTGGCAATGTTTGGAGTCACTTGTTATAACAAGATTATTTAAAATGTAAGGGGAATCCCCCTGCCATCGTAATCTCTCTGTTATAAGCTGTATGATCTAATGTATTTTTTTAAAACAATTAAATAGCATTTCGCTTTCTACTGTCTTTTAAGGTATAAGTACGGAACCTGTACTTAGTTGTGTTCGACTCCGGCTTGGCCGGCTTTTGTTTATTCATTTAATTTGACTGAATAAAAGTGGATGGACTAAAGTAGATATATCAAACCAATGTTATACATACCACAAAAAATAATTTTCCTGTACTCCTGTTTGTAGACTTAAAAATAATTTTATGTATCGCCTAAAATATCATGTTATCTTTAGAGGTTGATCTAACGCAATCAACTTAGTCATACTGTAATTTGATCATAACAATTGATTTAAACACTAATACACACACACACGTTTAAAAATTTACACACTTAATTAAATCCGATAAATAAAATCAATAGAAATTTTGAGAATTCTTACCGGTACTTTATTGATACAAACTATTAAAATTCAAACATTTCGATCAGCAGCAGACAGGTCTATTGCCTACTTTGAACAATATTGAGTATGAATCAAACCGTCTACATCTTCCATCCTAGTATTTATATCACGGATGATAAATTTTATACAAGTTTTATTATATAAGGATGAGTTTTCATGCTAAACATAAATTTTTCTCCGATTTATTTTCAGATAATCAACAAATGACTTTCATGATCAGTACGCGGAGAATTTCTACTTAGGAAGGTTTTACTATCATCGGTCCCGCATCCCAATAATTGCGAAACACTCTTTCATAATCCGAAGGATTTTGAGGAAATTCCTAATCCATCGCTACATACCTACGTTTGAAAAATTCGTCAGCTCGACAACGTAAATAATGCAATGAATGTTGTTGAATTGTCAAAATGAAAGACATTAGGAACAATTGCCATTTTATGTGTGTTACGCAGATACCTACCCCTCTGATTGGCAAAATGGGATGGAACACTTGTGCGGAAAGCCAATCAAATGAAATTTGGTAATAAGCAGCGGGACTCTTCGCACTACGGTACCTACATGTAATTCATAATGATAATTTTGATCCTGCCTCAAATAAAGTCATCTCCAGTAGAAGAGTAAATATTTTCAGCCATATTCTAGTATTTAAGCTTTTGAACCCAATGTCCAAGACGTATGCTTACGATTGCATTAGATTATTACATAGGTACGTTCTCATATTAGAGTTGATTGAAAAAAAGCAACGATGTCACATTATTATCACAAAATAATATGCCGATATTATTTTGTGATAATAATGTGACATCATTTTAGCTAGTGTATACTACGCTTTACTTTGCCTAGTAGCGGCAACGAAGCATAAGAAAAACCATATATCAATTTTTTTAAAGAACAGGAAAACAAAATAGATGTCTACTGGAATTGGTAAGGAAAATTGTTGATAACATAATATTTATGTTTAATAAGTGATAATAAGGTAATTAAAATGACATGGAATATCATTAATAGTGAAACGGGAAGGTCATGCAACCGAAGTAGTGACTACATACAGCCTTGCTATTGATGACAGTATAATTAAATCAGATTCTCAAGTCGCCGCGGCCTTTGAAAATTTCTTTGCAGAGATTCCTGTATTGACTACTAAATCTCTAAACTCATCAACCACTGCTGCAGAGCCTTTACTTAAGGAAAACGTTCCAGTTTGTGATTCTGAGTTTCATTTCGAATATGTCACCTGTAAAGATGTAATTAAAATCTTTCACACATTAAATGTGAAAAAGACCGCAGATCTATGGGGTAATTCTGTGGACGTTGCTAAGTCGATTATAAACATTGTAGCACCTACTTTAGCTGTTATTTTTAATAATTGTATTGACCTTGGTGAGTTTCCTGATCTTATGAAAAACAGTAAAATAATACCGTTGTTTAAATCGGGTAGTACATCAGACCCTATTAATTATAGACCTATTTCAGTGCTACCTACCTTTAGTAAAAATTTTGAAAAACTTATTTTAGATCAAATGCAAAGATTTTTTAATAAACATAAGTTATTGCATAACAAACAGTTCGGTTTTACAAAGGGTCGTTCGACTACTGATGTGTTGAACTTTTAGGACATGTTTATAATGCATGGGAGGATAAATGCGATGCTTTGGGCATCTTTTGCGATTTGTCCAAGGCATTCGATTGCGTTCTTCATAAAACATTAATCAGGAAACTGCACCACTACGGAATCCGAAATGCCTCTCTGGATCTTCTTACTTCATATTTAAGTGATAGGATTCAGAGAGTTGATGTTAACGGAAAAAGATCTCCCGGATCTGTAGTAAGAATGGGGGTACCCCAGGGCTCAATTCTTGGCCCATTTTTGTTTCTTATTTATATAAATGACTTGCCTTACATCATAAAGGATAAACATGATATAGTGTTGTTTGCAGACGACACTTCACTTTTATTTAAACTCAAACGTCAGCCGTTGGTTACTGACAATGTAAATAGTGCCCTCGAAAAAGTAGTTAACTGGTTTAATGTTAATAACCTACTTCTTAACGAGAAAAAAAACTAAATGTATTAAGTTTACAATACCTCATGTTAGACAAGTAAAAACTAGTGTGCTCATAAAGGGTGAAGAGTTGAAACCCGAAGATTCTACAGAGTTCTTAGGCATAACTTTGGATGCCAAGCATCAATGGGGCCCCCATATAGATAAATTGTCGAAAAAGCTTAGCTCTGCAGCATACGCCGTTAGAAAAATTCGTGATTTAACTGATTTAGAGACAGCCCGCTTAGTATACTTTAGTTATTTTCATAGTGTAATGTCGTACGGTATTCTGTTGCGGGGAAATGCCGCCGACATTCAGACAATTTTTGTTTTACAAAAAAGAGCAATTCGTGCAATTTATAAATTAAGTCCCAGACACTCCCTCAGAGACAAATTTAAAGAGATTAATATACTGACTGTAGCTTCTCAGTATATTTATGAAAATCTATTGTATGCACATAAAAATATTAATCTGTTTAAAAAATACATTGATATCCATAATGTAAATACTAGGAACCAGCACAAATTTGTTGTTCCTAAAACCAGGCTTAAAAAAATAGGTGGCTCGTTTAGATGCCAGTGTATACGTTTTTATAATAAACTTCCTAGCCATATTCAAGAATTAAGCCTTAATAAATTCAAATGTTTTATAAAACGGAAACTGTGCCAGAAAGCATTTTATACTGTTAAAGACTTTATTGAGGACAAAAAGGCTTGGGATTGAGCTGCTCCAATTTACAGTGAATCTTGATTTGATTTTTTTTGCCAACTATTTATACTATTTTTTGATTGAAATTTTTAAATACCTAAACCATGACATGAATATTTACTTTGTAAAGTATTATATTATTTTAATTATTATGAATGTGAGGACTATGTGAATTGTTTTTTTATTTTTATTCTCAATCAAAAAAATTTTTAATGCAGGTCTGGCAGTTTGAGTACTTTATGCGGCCTAACCAATTGTCCTTTCTTTAGTATTGTTCGTCGAATCGCTGAGCTCCTTAAGTTTTGAGTTGAGCTGCACGATAACTGACAAATGCGTGCACTGACTGGACAGGTCCACTCAAATCTGTGTGGTTCTTTCGTCAAAAGACCATGTCAGACACCAATCTACATGGTTCTCAAATGATCTGACCAAGATTATATCCGTATTTTATATACACATTGACAGTGATTAATTTTATATATACAATGACATGAATATTTACTTTGTTAAGTATTATATTGTTTTAAGTATTGTAAATGTGAAGACTATGTGGGTTATTGTTCATTTTCCTTTTTCTTCTCATTTAGTTTTTATCATAGTCTGGCAGTTTGAGTGATTTTATGCGGCCTACCCAAATGTCCTTTCTTTGGTATTGTTCGTTGAATCGTTGAGCTCCTTAAGTTCTTAGTTGAGCTGCACGACTACTGACAAATGCGTGCACTGACTGGACAGGTCCCCTCAACCTGTGTGGTTCTTTCGTCAAAAGATCATTTCAGGCACCAATCTACATGGTCTTCACATGATCTGACCAAGATTATGTCTGGACTTTAAAAAGAGACTGTGACCTCTGAGTTTGTTTCGGCCTTTCTTCTCAGAGTAGTCGGATACGAAACGCCGACCTCATCTAGTTTTTTTTAATATGATTGACGTGTAAAAGTGTTTGTACAAACCTACTTACAGAAATAAATCATTTATCATTTATCAAGGAAATATTTTTAATACTTAACTTATTTTGATAAGTGCCTAATGATGATTACCTATGTGTCAGTTTTGTACATTTTAAGACCACATTCATTCTGATGATTTTCGAAGAAAAAAAAACAAAATTAAAAAACACGCGTTATATCGCGTCGCCCTTAGTAAATACTTAAAAATTAAGCCACCTAGCATGATTTTTTTAAAATAAAATTTGTCACTAAAATGTATAAAATAAAAATAAATAATTTAAAAAATTAAAAAACGACTGGCCTGCGTTTTTAAGCAGGGCTATCGTGTTTTTTTTTAAAACCAATTTTTCGTTATATTTAAGGTTTTGGTGGCACAAAGAAACTCACATAGATACATACATGAACCCTAAACACATTACACTCCTTTTTGGGCAGTCGTGTAATAAGTATAAGTGTGTATACAAATCTATACTGTATAATATTAATATTATAAAGAGGTAAAATTTGTGAGTTTGTGAGGTTGTAAAAAAAAATTAATTGCTACGACGAGCCTGATGCCGAAAATAATTGTTTTTAGAAGGTTTGACCGATTGTCTGTTTGTCTGGATGTATGTTCTAGATTGGCGCAAAAACGGCTGAACAGATTTGGATAAAATTTGACACACAGATAGTTTATAACCTGGATTAACACATAGGGTACTTTTAATCCCGGTAGTAATTTCCCGTGGAATGTATGGTATGGAAAAAAGGGACATGTTGTGCCGGCTCCAAATAAATTGGGCTAAGGGCAGGAGAGTGGTGATGAGTACGTCGCCGTGGGATAGTTTCTGACATCCATGCAGGTGAAGCCGCGGACAAAAGCTAGTAATAAATAAGCAGACACTCGAGATAATGTTGATAATGAGATAACTTTAACTAGAGTTAATAATAATCAAGGCTTAACTTGGATCTACGAATAAAGGTTATTGGCCTTTGACCTTACCATTTCTAGAAATCCTGTTTATAATTGAAGAGTTTATAAACTATACGGAAAAATATATTATGTAAAAATATCAAAAAAATTACCTGCTCTTACTGGGTCCCAAATCTAGTCATCTATACCTATTTATAATATTATTATAATTAAGAAGAGGTAAAATTCGTGAGTTTGTATGTCTCTAGGAATCTCCGGAACTACTGATCCGATACCGAAAACTCTTTCACTAATGGGAAGCTACAGTGTTGCCGAGTGTCATAGGATATAAATCTTATCTGAAAACAAGAAATATATCACGCGGCCGAAGCCGCGGGCCGAAGTTATTTATTAGTACTTCTAAAATGAAATCGTTTATTCTGTAAATAGGTTATCGAAATCACTCAAAAAAAAATAAGCTAGATGTAGTCGACATTTCCTATCTGACTACCCATGAGAAGAAATGGTGAAACAAAAAGTCCAGACATAATCTTGGTCAGATCTAATAACATTACTTTTCGCTGCTTAACTTTAACTTTGAGCTTGCGCTTGAACTCAATATTAGAACCAGTTAAACACGTTTTACAAAACTCCGTCACCATTTTTCACTAATATTAAAAAGCTGCCAACAGCTAAAGCGCGTCACTGGCGGACTGCATAGAAAAGAAAGAGAAGCGCGATGACACAACGCCAAAATATGAAGCAATTATTTTTTCAAAAACCGGCCGAGTCAGACTCGCGCACAAAGGGTTCTGTACCATCATCTAAAAAAAAGGCAAAAAAACCACGTTTGTTGTATGGGAGCCCCCCTTAAATATTTGTTTTATTTTAACTTAATTATTTATTTTTAAAGTGAATATATATCTAAATATTCTGGGAATATTTCAAGCGTCTACCTGTTGCCGTTATCAATATCGAGCAAAAACGAGCAAAAAAATCACGTTTGTTGTATGGGGAGCCCCCTTAAATATTTATTTTATTCTGCTTTTTAGTATTCGTGTTATAGCGGCAACAGAAATACATCATCTGTAAAAATTTCAACTGTCTAACTATCACGGTTCATGAGATACAACCTGGTGACAGACGGACAGACAGACACAGACAGACAGACAGACGGCCGAGCCTTAGTAATAGGGTTTCCGTTTTACCCTTCGGGTACGGAACCCTAAAAATGAGTTGAATCATTCATTTTTAAACAGATTATTGATTATAATTCTATACCTAATACATAATTATCTGTTAAAGTCGCGAATCATATTTGATCAACATACAACCTGACACTGACCTGCAAATAGCAAAAAACATAAGAAAATTCGAATTTCGCGGGCTACAGCTACGGATCCACCTTAACATATATTTTTAACAAGCATACTTCTTAGATCATCTGCCTCTTGTCGGCGGCTTAAGTACTTTAAAATGAACACTAGATACAACACAAAGCACTATAAAAACGCTTAGATGAAAGTTATTGCGGGCATCTATACTGTCACGCAGAACGAGTTTTAGATGGAGATGGTCCCTGAGGCACCTCTCCCACCACCCGCCGGCGATCTACGAGAAGCGAGTATTAGTTGACGAGCAACGAGCAGCGAGTGCACGACAGCGACCAGCTGCTCGGAGGTATAGGTGTCCAAGTAGGTATGTGTACCAAGCGTGAGCCTCTCAGCGAGTGTCCTGCCCGCCAAACGAGCGTCGCTCAGCGAGTTCTCTCTTTGATAGCTCTTGTCGCTGCAATACACGAGTACTCGCCGGTAGTGTTATCAGTCAGCGATTAACTTTAAATATAATATTATGTATCTCATTTACTTGATTGAAAGAAGAAGAAAGAAAAATAATTTTATTTGTCATAGATACACGAAAACATAAAACGAAAAAAACAAGAAAAAAGAAATAAGTTGAGATGAATTTACTAACATAGGTACAAGTTATGTTATTGTATACTAACCCATTTGGATGTTACTTATCCGAAATAAATAATATTTGATTTTATTTATTTATTTATAAAACATACATAGTACATAACATCACGCCTTCATTCCCCGAAGGGTTAGGTAGGTCTACTTATAGTACCCCCTCAATTTGCCAGTTATGTTTAAGTCCCATGAAATAGAGGGCGAGCCTATTACCATCAACCGGGCACACATCCAGACTCCGGGATGCTACTGAGAAATTCCAGATGGAATAACCCAATGGCACATTGCCGGACCAAGGAATCAAACCCAGGACCGTATGCTCAGCAGTAGCGCCTGTGACCAATACCTACAGCAACGATCATTTTTACTAATTGTTAGTTCGGTTTAAAAAACTTTAATCCCATTAAGACAATCGTCACTTACATGAGAATGAGAACAATATAAGATATCAGTAATATTATTCTAGTACAAGAAATTAAATGGTAAGTTGGAAGTAATACATAATCAGCCTATAATGTTCCCACTGCTGGGACACAGGCCTCCTCTCTGTGAGAGGGAGTTGGCCATAATTCACCACGCGGGCCCAGTGCGGGTTGTTAGATGTCACATGTCTTCGATTTTTTAGTTTTAGGACATGCCAGTTTTCTAACGATGTTTTCCTTCACCGTTTTGAGAGCAGAGGTGATGAAATAATGTACACAAAGTAAAGCGCCTGTCCGGATTCGAACCCACGACCTACTACTCATTACCACTGCACTGCTGTTGGTAGTAATATGTATAACTAATATCAAATAATAAACATATTATTATCCCAGTTTTCGAAGGAAGATCTAGTAGCAAGAAAAGGTTGATATTTTGTCTTGTGAAGGAGTTTAAAATCAAAGCCAAGAGTTTTGTTGTGGATATAATTATTTAATTGATATAAAAATATAACAGTATGACTACGGCGCCTCACGTCGTCGGCCGCTCGGGGCGCGTGCTCTTCGGCAGTATTATACACAGCAATCCACTCGCTGAAACAAACAAATATACACTTAGGAAATAGCCCCAGTTAATCCAACGCATCAGAGAACAAGACAAGACCAAATAATCATCATTCTTTCATTCAAAAGACAACTTGACAAGGCTTTTTTTTTTTTTTTTTTTTTTTTTTTTAAAACGTTGCCCCACACTAGGATTTTCTCCTGTATCGTGGGTGCGTTTACAAACATATAAACTCACATACACAAACAGCCAGACCCGGAACAACTACTTGTACGTCATACAAATATTTGTTCCGTGCGGGAATCGAACCCGCGACACGCTGCGCGGCAGTCAATCGCTTAACCACTGCGCCAACCGTGCCGTCAGGCTGAGAGGAGAGGATAATAATTAAAGTTACGGAAGAATAATGATACAGTAGAGAATAGAGTCTTGTATTCGTATGTAGTTTGGGAGACAAATTAGAACACGTTTAGTACCTAGCTATAAACGAGATTCCATTCCATAGATAGCTAGGTAGCTATAAACGAGATTCCACAAGGACTACAAGTGGCAAAAACGTTTTTATCGGTAAACCAAACAACAAAAAAGACCAAGCGACGAACACTTACTTATTAGCAACGTTCCGAACATGTAGATAGGCACCACGCAGTACTCGTCGACCAGAGCGCCAAATATCACGTTGCCTACGATGGCACCTATTCTGCCACACATTACTGTCACCGCCATAGCTGTAGCGCTGGAAATAACAAACAAGTTATTATCATAAATTCTATAGAAGGCAAAGTAAAATAAATTCTGTGGAAATGCGATCCTTGCGAAGCATGTGAGGTATAACTATGAGTGATAGGCTGGGGAGTGATGCGATAAGACAACGGTGCGGTTTAAAAGAAGATGTAGTGACAAAAATTAAAATAGTATGCTTAGATGTTTTGGTCATGTTGAGAGGATAATTGTAAGGCGACTAACAAAAGGTATTGAAAAGGCTGATGTGAGTAAAAACGCCCTAGAAAGACATATTCAAATTCAAATTAATTTATTTAGCTAACACAAATTTCCTAAATATACAAGTAGCATGGTATGAAATTCTCACTAACAAAAGACTTAGACAGATTAAACAGCGGGTCGCAAACTAGGCACAGCCTGTATCTTGGTGACCCAAACACAACATTGTTATTTATAAGTTATTTACAAAATTTAGAAAATTTACAAACATCCCATTACAATCATCGGGATGTTCTGTAGTTTCAATGACTGCTAAGTTATGGAAGATTGTTTTAATTGCCACGCTTGGCTGTACGAATGGTGCTTTTTTATACAGGCAGTATTGTACTAATTACAAAAAAAAAATAACAAGACCATAAGGGAGCAAGGATGGCATACCTAGTACATGGTCTACAGTTGGCATATGATAAGCTTGACCATATTAGGGAACTTTAAAAATACGATGCAAATGAAGTATAATAATATAGAAGCATGAGGAACAGGGTGTAAAGTTCCTCATCCTCCATAGAAAAGGGAGCCTCCGAACAGACGGGTGTTGTGTCTGGCGGGCTACTACCCGGCGATTGATGTGGGGAAGTTGTATAATGCTAGTCGTGCGTCGAACTTTCCTTTTTTCTTTGTGTACTTCGCCTGTGGCGTGGTAGATGCAACAAGTGCTAAGTCCAAAAGAGTCCACACCCAGACAGAAAATAAACAAACTACTGCTAACAAATCTGGCATTGCCTAGCATTATTATGATGTGCAGTTCTTTAATTGATTCGGGTTTTACGTCAATGGTCACGCATGCGCGTGTCAGTGTTAGCAAAGCCAATTAATCAAATAATGGGACGACCAGATAGATTCTTAGCATTCCGTGTATTGCTGTCGTTCATGTCTAATTATAAAGAACTAAATGACGATGTCACACAATTAAATGAAGACTCCTAGTGACGTCAGTCACGTTGTGCAGCGAGTGCAGTGAGTGCATGGGGGCTGTAGTTGGCTCTCTACTACGCTACGCTTGACGCTGGTAATGTAGGTACATAATCAGCCTATAATGTTTAACTGCTGGGACACAGGCCTCCTCTTTCTGTGAGAGGGGAGTGGGTCGTAATCCACCACGCGGGTCCAGTGCGGGTTGATAGATGTCTTCGAATTTTTAATCCTAGGACATGCCGGTTTCCCATCGATGTTTTCCTGCACCGTTTTGAGAACTATGGTGATGAAATAATTTACACAAAGTAATGCGCCTGTCTGGATTCGAACCCACGACGATGTAAAAGGTAAATATTATTTCAAGCCAAAGGTTTTGCTATGCATGAATATTATGGAAATATAATATATCGCCAAACGGATGAAAAGGAAGTACATGTCTACAATTGAACGTCTCTGGACTGACTTATTTCTGGGAAAAGTTAGACTAAGTACTATTTTGTTTTCATTTTCATCATTAGCGTTAGGTTTTAGCAGAAACCAAAAAACTGACCGTCAGTTTGGTTTCAATTAATAGCTTTGGCAAAGTTCAATGCAATATAATCTAAAACAGTTTAGACACCTCACATATCACTCGACCAGCGCATAGAGCGCGATAACAGTTTAAATTGTCCGCAGATAATAACAAAGAATACTCACGCGACTTTAGTAGGGAAGATCTCGCAGATGACACAGAACAGCACCGCTTCCGTGCAACTGACGATAGCTTCAAACACACACGACAGGATGAGGTTCTCTAGCGAGGAGCGCACAAGGTTCAGACCCAGAGCGGCAAGACCGGAACTGATCAACATCATTACTGGAAATAAGAATGGTTTTTATTAGGTAAAGAGACCGTGATGATCTTCTACATGATAGTTTTTATCTGTTACGAGGATACGGGGGCAAAGCAAGTAGAAGTAGGTAGTTTTACTTCACTTGCGCGACTTACCGGAAAAGATCAGTGGTTTAGAGTAGATAAAAGGGTACTAAAGTGGTTTTACGTCCAGGACATTTATAAGGTAAAAAATGGCAAGTAGCAAGTAAAGGTAAAGAGAAATAACGAATGCAACATTTAGATTCAGATAGATATAATTATGGGTGAGCTAGAATGCTTAAATTACTTAATTCAGTTATATTTTTGGTCCTTTAATTTTAATATTCTATTCGTTAAGTCTTAACTGCACCAACATCAAAATAACCAAGGGCCATCTAGCCATCTCTATCATGTCAGCTATCAATAGTCACTTACCTAACATGAGCTTCTTGCCCACAATGTTGATGGTGAGACCCACCCACAGCGCCGTGGGGACACAACTTAAAGCTACCACCAGCGTGTGGATGTACACTTTGTCATCTAAGGTCTGCAACTTGCCCTGCAGAGAAAAGAAAGGAATTTAACTAAATGTTTCGGAGACTGCATGTAACTATTCTATGCGATTGGCCCGTTGTCCCAGCTTTCAAAGTCAGTATCGGTTCAAGCATAGAGGTGTACATATAGGTTACAGATTTCAGAGTTTTAACTTTCTCGCAATGCGCTAGACTCAAACATTAAACAGCACATACTGGCCTGGATGAGATTGTGTGTATGTTTTCCTGAAAGAATCTTCAATCAAGTTCGACAATACCGATAAAACTGCCACAAATTGTAAAATTTTGTCTGCAAGGAGCAAACAATGCTCTGTTAACATGATTATATCTATTGCAATGGACACTGCATTGCAATTAGAGGATTCCATAGAAATAGAAAACAGCATGAAAACACTAAATCCAGAAACTTATAAAGAAACTGATTTTTCTAAAATCATTAAACAAGAAATGAATCTTTTTGAGGCTAGTTCCACTCGAGGTTATAATTTGGAGAAGACTTATAAGAAATTATTGACGATTCTTCCAACTTCCATCGAGCCTGAACGCGCTTTTTCAGCCTCTTCATATTTGTGCAACAAATTGAGAAGTATACTTGCAGATGAGACGTTGGATGCGTTGTTATTCCTTAGATTTTATTTTCATGGTTTAAATAAGTAATTTATAAAGTTTTTGATCTCTTTAGCATAGTCTTTTTTATAGTTTATCTAAGTAAGTCTAAAGAAGTTGATTTTTTAAAGTTTATTGTTATTTTTTTAAATTATTTACAGAAGTGCCTAGTTAGTTTATTTTATAAGATGAAAGTATAATTTTGCGTTACCGCCTACGCGCCTTTTTGAAGATTTAAAACTTAAATATTATTATTGTCCTCACAAAACTAAAAGATCAATAAAATATTGATTTTGATATGTTTTACTGTCTTTTTGTTACCACTTTCCATTACCAATACAATCCCGGGACTAACCCGGGATCCTGAGATTAACTGTAGATAATCCCAAAAGCCCGGGATTAGAAGAATCGACCGGGATCGAATCCTCTAATTGCAATATACTGATGACATTATTTATTTTATATTGTACCTACTAGCTTTTGCCCACGGCTTCACCCGCGTGGTGTCGGAAATGATCCCACGGAATCGTACTACCAGGATTAAAATATCCTATGTGTTAATCTAAGTTATCACATATCATTATTTATCTTTTTCATCATTACAATTTTTCTGTCGTAGTAATAGCCGAGGAAAAGGTAATTGACATGCGTTAGTGCCGCGCCGATAGATAGGTTGATGTAATGCTCACAGTCAACTCAGCAGTATCGTTGGCGAGTGCCAGCGACACCTCGCACACGCCGGCAGACACGTCGGGATACAGCGATGAGAACTGACTGAACCTCTCGAACA
Source organism: Tiliacea citrago (assembly GCA_963921375.1). NCBI lineage: Eukaryota > Metazoa > Arthropoda > Insecta > Lepidoptera > Noctuidae > Tiliacea > Tiliacea citrago. The sequence continues at coordinate 26,300,438 of OY992790.1, read as the reverse complement.
GGTCCGGGAACCACATCATCAGTGTGTAGTAACTGGAACAAGATAATGATTCATGGATATATGTAAGTACTAGTCAGTAAGTCATTTCTTCTGCAGAATAATGATTAAATTAAAATTAAATTAAACTTTATTTCAGAATATGGTCCATATTTTTTTTAGTATTTTGGTGTTAGTAACAATAGTACTTAGGTTATGTTAGTACTCGTATTGTTAGTTTTACAAATTACTTATTTATCAGACCTATGACTGTCCCCACCCAGTGTCCCTGAAAGGGACAGTCCGTTCTGGCAGCGATCATCAGAATGCTGTTGTCACTACCATGCAGATTAACAAGCTTAGATGGATTTACTGACTGACATTGAATTAATCTTTCAGGGGGTGAAAATATTGATGAACAAATATCTCTGAGACCTAAATCAGAAATTACGAATTAATTCATACTTATAGTTATCAGTCAAAGGTATCTGTTGTTATAACCACAAATAAATCATCCGCTGAGCTATCAAGAGCCTTTATTAAGTGTAGCTTATAGATATAACAGTTTTAAGTCCCATCAAAATAGTTGAACTGGGCGCAGAGAGCCAAAAGACATTAATTTGCGGGAGCAATACAAATCCAAGTTATTGTACACCATAATATATGTAATATTATGGTGTACAATAAAGAATGGTAGTATCTACCTATCTCAGAAGTAATGTATTACCTGAACATAAGTCCAAAATCGACGAAACAGCAGAGCACCAACAACCCGATGTAAGGCGGCATGACCAGCATCTTCTTTCTGACCCAGAAGGCGTCCCATCGTTGTGCCCAGGTCAGAGGCGTCTTGGTCTCGTTACCATTATTGTCTGCAGACACGACCTCCTCTTCCTCGCCTTCATAGGCACTTATCATAGACTCCACCTGGAAATAGATAGTTTGGTTATATTCAAATTCTACACAGATATTTAAAGGATTATGTTCAGAGTTTTTTATAACTTTTAATAACAATTCTATCAAGAGGCCTTGAACTTTCCATTGCATTTGCATTGATATAGTCCACTTTTGCATGAAAAAAGCATTTTTTTTTTAATTCTAAGCTAAACTGACTTTGAACATCAAAATCGGTTAGGTTAAAAATATTAAAAATCCACTAGACGGAGTCAACATTTCCTATCTGTCTATCTGACTACCCCTGAGGAGAAATGGCGAAACAAACTCAGGGGTCAAAGTCTCTTTTAAAGTCCAGACATAATCTTGATCAGATCATGTGTGGACCATGTAGGTCCGTGCCTGAAGTGGTCTTTTGAGGAATTAACCACACAAATTTGAGTGGACCTGTCCACTCTGTGCAAACATTTGTCAGTAATCGTTAGCTCAACTCAAGACTTAGCTTAACGACTCGACGAACAATACCAAAGAAAGGACATTTGGGTAGATGGCATAAAGTGCTCAAAATGTCAGACAATCATTAAAACTAACAGAGAAAGAAAAAAGATCCATATAGTGCTCACATAATTAAAGTAATAAATATAATATAATAATCTTTTCAAATAAAATATTCATATTTTGTATATAATATTCAGCAATGTCAATAAATATATAAAATTGTATAATGATAATTTTGCATAATAATTAAAATGTCAAGTTTTCACATTTTATCACAAGAGCAAGCAGCTCCATTCCAAGCTTTTTTGTCTTTTAATAATCAAACATTTTATAGTACTCTTTTTTACAAAGTTTGGTTTTAATAAAGCTTTTAAATTGTTTAATGGGTTGAACTAGTTGCCTACTCTGTGGAGGAGAGTACGATGTGTAGCAAGATTGTGTTTATTCCTGGTATTTAAACTATGAATATCGGACATTTGTGTACATACAATAGATATTCAAATATACATTATATTGAGAGGCTACAGTCAGAATATCTATTTCTTTAAATTTTTTACGATTTTTTACGGTCGACATCCGGGATGTCCGCCGTGTAGTGGCGCGTTAATTCGGCTCGATAGTCATCCGCACTATGCCCCGCTGGTTTTGGCGTTAGCGTTGAGTATAGGTGCCCGTAGAAATCCTCGACTTCCTCGAATATCTCGGGCTTCGAAGTCACGATTCTGCCATCCGCAGTTCTTAGTTTCGTCAGATGAGACCTCCCTAGTTGCTGAGCAAACACTTTCGACCCTCGGTTTTGCTCAATCGCGACCATGATGTCGCGCGTGTTGAAGCACCGAAGATCGCGTCGCGTCAGTTTCCTAATTTTTAGGTTTAGGGTTCTCCTAACTGATGAAGACGGCTGCGTGGATGTCAGCTCTCGTCTTTCCCTCATAAGCCCAAGAGTCTCCGAGGAAAGTTTGGACACCTTACTTTTTCGCTGCGACGGGAAATGTCTGCGGGACACGTCGTGTAATGCTTTGACCACCTCGTCAGCTTTCTCTTCAACAATGTCTATGGTTTCCAATTGGGCGAATCGATTTTGAAGTTCCAGTTGGACGTTTTCGGATCCTAGAGCGGCTTGAAGCTGCGTAGGTCGGAGGGTAGGCCTTATCATACGGATCCTTTCAGCTCGAAAATTGATATTTAGAGTGCCTCGTACAAGCCTGTGATCGCTTCCGGTATTGAACCTACTAATCACGGAGACATCTCTAAATATATGCTTCTTATCCGTCATGATGAAGTCTATCTCGTTCCTTGTCACGTTATTGGGGCTTTGCCAGGTCCACTTCCTTTGGGGTTTCTTTTCGAAGAATGAATTCATCGCAGAATAGCCCCTGCGACTCTAAAAAGTTGACCAGCATTTGCCCCCTGTGATTCCTGCGCCCTAAAGAAGTCCCCCATAACAACGTTTTAGTGGGCCGTTGTTGTACTGTGCATTGCCTTGGCAACATCCTCGTACACGGCCTCTGCTGTCTCGTCAGAGCATGTCGAAGTCGGCGCATATACCTGTATCACTTTCAAGTAGTACCTGTCAGTGAGTTTCAGTACAAGGTACGCTACCCGTGTCGACACACTACTGATTTCCACAACGCTGCTAGTGAGTTCCTTGTTGACTAGAAAGCCGACCACACCTTGGGAGAGCTGATCACCTTCGCGGAAGTAGAATAGGTGGCCTGACTCCAGGGTTATCGTGTCCTCCCCCTGTCTCCGGACTTCAGATAACCCCAGTATATGCCAGTTAATGCGACCTAACTCTACCTCAAGTTCGGCGAGGTGATGGTCCAGCCTCATCGAACGTCCATTATACGTAGCCAGATGTAGTCGTCGTTGGTCGCCTGCCGTAACCCGGGGATTCTTCGCACCCCCCGTCCCGCCGTTACCGTGACCGCTACCTTGACCAGGAATAGCGGGACCACCGGTAACTGGGGGCCGTTGTTTTAGTACTTTCATTGAGAGGTTTAATGCACGGGCATTAAACCACGTCACCACGCTGGGCATGCGGGTTGGTGACCGCAGGGCCAATCCTTTCGCAACGATAACGCTGCTGCCCGTCATCGCTCTGGAGAATTTAGGTTGGCTTTTTGGATGGTTATACCGCCATCGGTCAGTCGTCAGCGCCTCGTTCGTCAGTGGCAGGTACCGCGCGCAGGTGAGGTTGACATTTGGGGAGACCGGTTGTTGTGTGCTCCCCCTTACACCCCACCTTGCCACGTCTATGTCGGCCTTAATATCAACATCATTGATTTTTCGATGGAAGTCACGATTCCATACGGTCGTTCTTCCCGTTTCTGAATTAATAATATTCCAAGTTTTTAATGTGTGTGGCTTTTGCTGAGGAACGGGCTCTTTTAAAAGTTTTAGAATAATATTTAACAAATTTTCTAAAAGTTTTATCATGGTTATATGTTTTTTCATGATACAATTCATATAGCATATGCCTGGTGTTGCCCAGTCACTAAATATAACGCGGTCACAAACAGGCAATGTTTTTGATGTGAATACCTTCCTAAATTCACAATTAATTAAATTAAATATTAAAGTATAATCTTGATCCGGGTAGGTGTGATAAGGCAAACCTGGTAGTTTTTCCAATTTTTAAATTGTTCTAAGCGACTTCTTTTTACAGGAATAAAACTCACAAGTTTTCTTTGAGCTCCGACTATTTTCTGAGGGAAAGTGACTAACTGGCCACAGTGATTAGAGTCCAACTCATTTATAATTAAATGGCTAGAAGGTCTTAAGTTGTTAACATATTATCAATACAGGTAGCGCTAGTGGCAGTTATTCTAGTCAGCTTAAATAATGTATTGTTCTTTAATAAGGTTAGAAATTTATTTACTGTTGAAATCTCCACAGACAACAATTGTTTTATTACTGTTACAAGTCACTAATAAAGCACATGTAATGAGCGTGTACAGGCCACACGCTCATTACAATGAACTGCTCAAGCTCAATGCAAGCTATTTCAATAACTCGCTCAACAGAGAGGTTCACAATATCCTTACGTTCTTTAAATTTCATATTATTATTAACTATTATTAGAGAGCCACCACGTATTATATTAACTCTGCTGAATGAGCTGGCAACCTGGTGGTTGTTAAAGCTGAACATGAACTGGTGGACTTTTAACCAATGTTCTGTTACACATAGGATATCAATATAACTACAGTTCATGATCAGCGCAAATTATAATTCGTTCCCTATCACCCCCTGTATATTTTGATGAACTATTTTTAAAGTATTATTATTACTACAATTTGATGGGTGTATTAAAGAAGAACTTTGTGTATTATTTATTAAGCAAGAGGTTTCCACTATTGTCCTAATTTCTAATTTAAATGTTAATCAATGTCATTAGCTGTTGCCAAATTATTGGCAGCGTTATTTAAAAAGTAATTGCATTGCTCAAAATAAGCTAGTTGTTTAGCCAAATTTTTGGCTGAAATATAAAAAAATATGATAGCGACACAGCTATTTATCTTGGTTTTTCAAGATATCGCCAAGTGGTTGGTCGGCTCTTCACTTGACCAGAGGGCTGGTCTATTTTTTGGGCAAATAATAAGCATCGCCATACAACGTGGCAATGCTGCCAGCCTTTTGGGCACTTTTCCTGTTGACAGCGATGCAGACGAATTTTTTAATGTCTTATGATTCTGTCCCCTCCTTTTTTTATATACATGTACATATTATTATTATTTTAAGTCTTTTTAGCGAATATATTATGTAAATATTATTAGAATGTAAAATAAATGTCATAAAAATAACAAAAAAACTAAATGGAATAGTATTGTTAAATATCAAAACATGCAATGTCAAAACATGCAATGTCAAATTAATTTAAAATCGTATGTTATTTTCTGCCTGTGGCAGAAAGAGAGTACGGGAGTGTAAACAATACTATTTTTCTTAAACCAAAATTAAACAATATTGGAGCAATTCTCCTTTGTTCACATTTCCCAATAGGGGAAATAACCCATAAAAGATAATAATGTAGTGGTTAAAGTTACATTTAATAATTTCTTTCATAATATCAAATAAAGAACAACCAGGCATACAGTAATTTATTATAGAGTGTCCCGGATATTCATCTGTCAGCAAGTGCCCTTTTTTCCTTTCCAATATCATCGCAAAATAATACTATATCATTTTTTACAATTCGTTTACATTTTTAAGGTTCCGTACCTAAAAAGGAAAAAACAGAACCCTTATTTATAGGATCACTTCGTTGTCCGTTTGTCTGCCTGTCTGTCAGTCTGTCAAGACCCTTTTCCTTAGGAACGCGTGCGGGTATCCAGTTGAAATGAAAAAAAAATCCCCCGTGTCTACGGTCTCTTGGAGCTCTAAAAAAATCAAGCTTCTTAGTCCGCAATAAAAAAAAAACCCGATTTAAGCGGCATTATGTTGAAACTCGCAAATACTCGTAAATCAAAACCTATAGGGTAATTCCCGCTGACCTAAAATCATGAAATTTGGCAAGAAACAAGGTCTCACAGCACAAATAATGGAAACAGTCCGAAAATCGTAAATTAGTAGTTTCATCACATAAAAAAAAAGTGCAAAAAATTAATAGGATAGTCGCGATCGTTAAAAACGACTTGGTTTTAAAAGACGATGCATCAACATCATGATTTCAGCCAAAAGACTTCCACTGCTTGAAATAGGCTTCCGCCAAGCGTCGCATAAGACCGCGATTATCCTTAAACAATAAATAAATAAAATTGAACTCACCGGAAAATCTTTCTCACTAAGTTTAGTGTTAACAACAAATATCCTCTGCAGGACCTGCAGTGCCTGTTCAGCTCTGTTCGCGTACAGCAGATATCTGGGGCTCTCGGGGAATGGGATGAGAAGCAGCACCACCAGCAGACTGGGGATCCCGCAAGCTGCCACGAAGACTCGCCAGGAAGTGTACTGGAAGTCGGCGCCGGCAGCCGTCAGGTTGAACCGGGGGTCAGGGATGATGAGGAATGCGATACCTGGGAAACAAAGAGGTAGTAATTAAACTGGTAATTTATAAAATCGATTGGATTAAGAAATGCATCAGTTTAAATATTTTGGCGGCAATTTGTTTATAACATGCTAAAGATTACGTTTATTTTTACATAGAGCAGTAAAACTATAACCATTTTTATTGCAGTGTCTTAAATAAAACTCCTAATTTTAACCTATTTCACGTTTTATGTTCGGCAGGTTTGATGCTTACATCAAACCTGCCGAACATAAAACGTGAAATGCCGAACAAAAAAAACATTGCGAATGTATTCATGGATTTTTAATTTCATGGGACCCTTCATCTGTGTGTCGTTTTTATTTGCTTTTGTCAAGTAAATTAATTCGTTTACAAATTATAATTATATGTATATGAAGTCCAAGACTTAATTTGGCAATAATGTTCTGTAGTGCATTTTTTTTTTCTTTAAAAAAACGTTGCCCCACACTAGGAATTTCTCCTGTATCGTGGGTGCGTTTACAAACATTTAAACTCACATACACAATCAGCCAGACCCGGAACAACTACTTTCTTCAACCACTTGCTTTAAAAAAATTTACAATCCAAATTATAATAATTTGGATTGTAAATTTTTTGAATACCTAATAGATAAATTTATAATTATTTGATGTTAATTTAATAACCTACCTATTCATATTTGTACGCTACATGACTGTAATATAATTTTATTGTAACATCTTGCATGCCATATGTGTGTATACTCATGTTTTGGACAAATAAATGATGTTATCTTACCTCAGTTAGCCCAAAAAAAAAATTTTTTTCATTTAACAATTTTTGTGTTTAGATATCGATACTCACGTCTGCGGAGTTTCGCTAGCTAATTTAATTTGACCCTGAATATTTTAAATTAAAAAACTTAAAAGCTTATTAGGTCGTTGAATGCCGACATTGCGAATATTTAATTAGTTAAATTTATTCAAACGAATAGTGCTTAGGTTATGGCTGTTTATAAATGCGTTTCATCTGTCAGAAATTTTTAATATCGGTTTTTGTCAAGTGCTCGTGAAATACTTGATATTTATATTTCCTAAATCTGTTTATATTAATGCAGTAGCGTCCACAAACACTCTGGTATGTAATCGGTCGCCCTCACAATTGGCAGCCGAAGGCATCCCTGGTGTGCCAGAGCCAATATCATTCCGGTTGACCTTAGCCGCGGCGCTGACATTCAAATTTTGGCTATTATTGGTGCGTTACTAAAAAGTTTTGTATCTTATTTCCCTTTTGTTATCATTTAATTATTAAGTGACTTCATTATTGCACAGTCCATACTTCAATTTCACAACCATGTAAAAAACATGACCCCGTTTTTGTGCTCCACCGCAGTCGGATAATAAAAAGTTGTCACAAAAATCTCTGCAAAAATGAAGAAGCTGTCTTACCTGGCAGCAGAATGGTGCCAAATGTCCAGAATACTTCAAGCCTGCACAGCATGACATCTCGGTGCCTGAGAGACAGGAAGTCCCCGAAGTAGGGGAAGATGAGCCCCGTGGCCCCGATGATGCCGAACCCAGAGAAGAACCTGCAAGAGGCACAAGTCTACAACGAATAGTTACGCCAAGATTGGTACAAATCAGGTAAACAGTGATTGTCTGTTTGGTATCCAATAATAATCATAAATCTTTATTTATCTCAATACGTACCCACCCGCCCTTTTGCAAATCGCTGAGATTCACGTTAGAAAAAGAACTAGTGCTCGTAGTATCAATGGCTACCAAGTACCTTTTATATACAAAATAGGTCTTCTAAATATTCTATATAATATTATAAAAGTTAAATAATGTAAAGATGTAAAGTATATAAAATAGCCTATTCCTAAGAATTTCCAGTGATACATTATTAGACGGTAAACATAGGAATGATTGAAAATCCGTATATATTTTAGCAAATAAAATTGGTCCTTCCAGTCGCAAAATTAATAATAATAATTAAACAAATAATTTCTAGATACCTGCAGGCTAAGAACGCTGGGAATGACTGCACCACACTGGACAGGAAGGCTGCCAGTGCGTCCAGCAGTAAGGCACCGATGATGGCTTTCTTGCGTCCTCTCGCGTCTGCCAGGTTGCCCCAGAAGTAGGAACCTACGCACATACCTGGAAAAATATGCAAGAATATTAGTTCAAAATCTTTCAATCTTTCGGAGGAGTTAGCTACTTTACAGGTAAGCTGTCTTAAGAGCGTATACGACGAACGGCATTTCATACAAACTTTCAAGCCCATAATTTTAACAGAACCGATTTTAATGAAACTTCATACGCATAAGCAGGATACAAAGGTCTAAAAAGTTAGTTAAGAACATTTTCGAAATGTCTTATATAAAAACAGATAACTGGAAATTTCAAATCGGTCTAATTTGGTTGTAACACTATTTTTCGAAAATGTTATTAACTAACTTTTTAGACCTTTGTATTCTGCGTATGCGTATGGAATTTCATTAAAATCGGTTCAGTCATTGCGAAAAACAAGGGCTTGAAAGTTTGTATGAAATGCCGTATACGCCGTACCGCGTACCGCGTATACGCTCTTAAGATCTTTGCTTTCTCTAAATGTCACTACTTACGGTTGGACCAAGATATTTATTTCTCTATTGATCAGTCAAATATTCTCAATTGGTTAATTGAACTGAAGGTGGTGAAACAGTTCATAACTAAGTAACTATTTGTAATAATAGATAACCCAATCGATATTCGCATAGTTCGAGGTTTTTGGTATCGTGGACAATCTACACACTATCCTACTGTTTTCAGAGAATTGTGTCAGAATATAGTCACCTGAAACGCCATTATTTTGAAACTTTCAGGTTAGGACACTTACCAATAAGCGGCGTGGCGGTGAGTCTGCCCTTATCACTTGAGGACAGGTGGAAGTCGTACTCGGCAGCCGGCAGCACGAAGCTGAGGGTGGTGGTGCTGAGCGCGCACACCGCGTAGATCGCGCCGCAGGACATGAGCAGCAGCCATTGAAAGCAGCCGTAACCTGGAATGAAGAAGATAGGGGTTGTTGTAAATGCAGGAGGCAATAAAGGTAGTACCTATTGAGATAGAGTAGGAAATAAAATTGGAAAAACTGCAGTACCTACATTAAAATTCAAAATAAACCTGCATAGTTGTTAATATGAAAAGTCAGAAAACGTCAGGCTCTTGTTTCAGCTCATAAAGGGACTGGATTTAACTAAGAAGTGCCACCCACGTGAGACAATCTCAATGAAAATCTGAAGGAACCGCAACGATCAGACAGTCTTCAATTATATCAGTTCAGGAAACGAGGGTGTTAACGGTTCCAATAAAATAACTAAAGACTAATTTAGATGACAGTGTTTTCATGGGCAAAAACGACGGGAAAAGCCTAAGTAGCACGTGGTGTAGTGCAAAAGCGTGGTGACGAGAAAATATTGGGCTAGCCATAATTCGTCTCATTTTAACCCAATCTCAATTGCAGAAATCTATTTATTTATAGCCTCTACATAAAAAGTCACAAATCAAGGACAAAGCAACCATACATATCTGTCACCGTCTTTTTTAAAATCGATCTAGACATTAGCTGTGAATTGAATCGATATTGAGCTCACTTGAACTAATGGGTTTCAATAGACGCGAATGCAAAACATTTACATACTGATGTACATTATTGATTGACATATTTATTTGTGCGTCGTGGTGGCGCGAACTTGTAAAAGGAAAATTTCAAAGATCTGTAAAATTTGAGTGCATTTCTATTTAGTAGGTACATTTATTTCGCCATATCCATGAGCAGTGGTGGCCCGGTGGCAACAGCCCCGCCTAACGAGTTTTAGGTCTTGGGTTCGAAACCAGGCAGGCGAGCTATAGATTGTGTAATTTATTTCATCACCACTGCTCTCCAAATGGTGAAGGAAAACATCGTGAGGAAACCGGCATATAGAACCAAAAAATCGAAGACGGAAATCCGCACCGGACCCGTGTGGTGGATTACGGCCCGTTGTCTCTCACGGAAAGGAGCCTGTGTCCCAGCAGAAGGAACGTTTTATGCCGATTATGCTATGGATAAGTGTATGAAACTATAATATTCAGTGTCGATGCCAGTAGGTTCGATCATCCAGTGAATTTACTCCAAAATCCCTGTTATGGAACAGTACATTATCAGTTTCTTTAAAATTTTAAATTACGATACGAAAACAATTTTTGGATGTACTTTTATTTATAGATTTTCCTTCTAATAATATATTATATTCTTACGTACCCTAGCTAGAACGAAGCAGATATAATTTACACAAGAGAATGAAATAATGTTATATAAGATTTTTTCTTAATAAAGACGTCACTAGCACCACTTGTAACTAAGGCTGGACATAGGCCTCCCCAACATTTGGGTGAGGTTGCCATAATCGCCACGCTTGGCAGGCGGGTTGGCGATCGCAGTGTGGTGTTAAAATGCATAGAGAACGCTGCTGCCCATTCTCTAGTAAGTCCCTTAGTCGCCTTTCACGGGACCCAGAGAAGAAATAGGGAGGTGCTATTCTTTACGTCCGGCACCACACGGAACTTACACTTTACTTACACAATTTACACTTGCTTATCTGTGCCTGTTCTCGAAGGCCCTCGTGTTGTACCTATGTTTAGCAGTTGTCAAATACTGAACGACGATGACGCTATTGATTACGGACCACCCCGTCTGATGATGTACTTTAAAGTTCAGACATAAATGACATAGTAATAAAATTATCAACTAATTCACTAACGACGAAATCTCTTACATAAACAGTTAGTTCGCTAAGCCGGTAAGTACGCTAGCTAAGCATGGTCACAAATTAGATTTGTGCTCGACAAAACCGAATCCAATTAATCGGGCAGGCGACAAGAGGGCGGGGCGTTACCGTTGAGCTATGGAGTCTTCGCATTTTATTGATACATACAGAAATTAAAAAGGTAGCTAGTTGACTTGTGCTGCCAGGGTTGCGAGTTTGTTGGTTTGGGTTTTAGTCAGTAAAAGTCACACACGCCAGCTCCGCGCAGAGCGGGAGAAGTTACTTGATAATTTCCCAACCAAAAAAAAAAACAGTTTGTTTACTTGTACTGCCCTAAGGAGCAGTAATAATAATAACACCAGCCTATTATTTTCCAACTGCTGGGCAAAGCCCTCTTCTCATACAGAGAAGGCACGAGCATTGCCCATCACGCTAGCTCAAGACGGGTTACCTATTTAAGACTTATGTATATTAACTATAAGGAGGAGCTCGTGGCTAAGTAATAACACCCGCACGGGACGATCCATCGGGTTAAGCTACGCTTATCGGGGTTGGTCTGTGGATGGGTGACCATCATTACATACCGAGACTCATCCGTGCCTCGGAAAGCACGTTAACCCATTGGTACCCAGGCTGTCATTCGGGGATCTTTGACAAACTCAAACTTAAAGCATTTGTTTCAATTAAACCATTTACAGGCACTTTGAACTGTCAAGAAGTCGGTCAGTTAGAAATATGAAGGTAGTTGCCGATTCCAAAGAGTAGTAGGTTCCTATGGACAGTCGTTAGAGGTCGTAAGAAGACCAAAAAAAAATCGACAACCAGTCTTACCTTATCGTAAATAACCCATTGCAGTTACTGGGTTGTGGAGGTCAGATAGGCAGTCGCTTCATGTAAAATATTGTGAAGCTGCATCCGGTTAGACTGGAAGCCGACCCCAACATAGTTGGGAAAAGGCTAGGCAGATTGATCGATTTTTTGTACATTAACTATACGTTCAGGTTTTGTCACGTTTCTTCCTTCACTGATGTTCAAGATAAACTCAGAATGCGATGAACACAGACTAAGCATGAGCAGGTTGCAACAATGGCCACGCTTCATACCTCAGAGGCCAGCAACCGTTACCAAATGGCGGCAGTGAACTTGAGGGCTTGAAAGAACCGCTTTGCTGAATAGCAATGTCAGAAGGTTAAAAACCTTCTTCGATCTTCTACATGATAAGCAGTAAGGGCATAATGATAGCGACAATAAATTAACTAATATTCTAAAGGTATTTCAAGGCATATATTAGTGGAAACGCTGGGAAAATGCCTAGTCTTCTAGGGCGTCCATTTCCCAGCGTTTTCACTAACATATCACCATTAGATCACTAATACGTCCTTACGCATAGTGAACTTATTGGTGATATTCTTCAGAAATGTTAGGTGCGTTATGCTCGTAACCAGTGTGCGTGCATGACCAGATGTATGAACGTTAACGAACACAGGAAGAAGACCCTCCATGGGACGCAGGCATGAGTTTATGTATTTAAGTAACCTTCCAACACGTTATCATTGAAAACAACTATAGCCTTGAACACTACATAAAATTTATGTATGTAATACACACAGGTACCTAATTTCACTTTCAAGTATGTACGAAATACCTATCAAAACATAGCAGTACGTAACCGATACATTACCCTGCCAAGGTCACAGTGTAGAAAATGTCCGTCAATCACAACTAGACTAGACCTAGGGACTACTACTAGAACTAGGGTAGACTCACACGAAAAACTGTTACAATATTATACTGTATTTTTTTATACTGTGGATAAAAATAGATGCAATAATTTTGTGGTTAAACTAAAGAGTATAAATTTGTAAATTAAATTGCTAATAGACACGTTTATACTTAGTTATCTATGGAAATAGGTATTGTGACTGAATGAAGTACCTAAGTGTGGGACTATCAATGGTTGGTAACAGGGCAAAGTAATTCGCAGTTAAAAGGAAAAACGCGTAAATACTTGAGTATGGATAAAAAATTGAAGGTGAGATTGGAATAATATCGCTCTATCAAACGTTGATGGTGGTCTCAATCTAAGGAAGTGGTGAATGGCGAGACTTTTGCCTTCTATCTGTCATGAATAAATCCATCAACTCAGTCTCTCGCAGTTCACTCTTGGACATAGGCCTCTCCCCAGTTGCGCCACAACGGTTCTCCGCCTTCTGCATTCAGTCTGTCCCAGCCGATATGGTCGATGGTGGAGGTGGTAGAAAATTTTATACTATTAGTTTAATTGCTTCTTTCAAACTCAAAATAGTTTTTCATAACGACCTCAAAGCGTAGGTCAATTGAATGTTCGATATTTCGGGAATTTTCGGGGTTATAACCGCTGAATTATTGTCATTGGACCGTGGAATGAAATAGTAAATAAATAGTTGTGTCTACGTCAGAGTTCTATTAATGTCATCTCGATGTCACAAGGGACTGTGCACTTTGGACATCGCCCTTCTCCGCTATTTTAAGGCGTAAACATCATCTCTAAAAATAATTTAATTAATGATTTTTTGTTTTGTAATGTTAATCAGAAGATTAATGAAGATTGTGGATATGTTTTCAGGTACATTTTTGTTATTAACATTAACATAACGTAACATCGCGCCTGTAATTCGCGAAGGGTTAGGCAGCGGTGTGCCTCTCTATGGTTCCGGTGGTACCGGGCTGCTACTGATAAATTCGTGAAATAAAAACCCAATAACACTTGGCCTAACCTGGAAATCGAACCCAGGGCCTCATGCTCACCAGTAACTATTGCGACCACTAGTTCATCGAACCACGAACGAAAATGATTATACACAATTATTATACAACCAAATATTCCAGGTTGATGATAATAATGCCCTGACTGGTGCCTGCGCTCGGTTCATGGCTTAAAACACTTTTTTATGAATTTCCTGGTTTTCATGAACAGGCTCTGTATGGGCGTTGGGTTTGGCGTGAATTGACGCTCCAGGTGGGCGGCGCATATTTTGGTACGGTCGGCCGCCGTGTATCGAAGCACCCCGTCGCTGTTTAGCAGCGGGCGCACCCGGGCTGGGGTGTTCTTTAGACATCGGCAGATCTTGTGTCCCGTCCTCCAGTCGCTGTCTGTGGAGTCAATGCAGTTCTTCCAGTTTTCGGCGGTGTGCGCCTTTACTTCACCCTTCACCTTGTTTGTGAGCCGGATTTTCAGTGTGGGATATCTTTTCTGATGCGTAAACGCAACACCACCGCTTGCGTAAACGCCTTTTGTCGATGTGTACGGGAAGCGTGTGGGAGCGACCCTGTAGCGCGAATGAGGTGCTTGTCGCCGCTTCCAAGGCGTTCTACATGCAAACGGTGAGTGCCTCAGCCTACTTCTTCATGTCAGTGACGTTGGTGTCCCGCCGAGTGGTTGTGGTGGTCTCCACTATAGATCAGCTCCAAAGTCTCTGAGGTAGAACACGCTCATTAACATTCTACTGATCCTGTTCCCGTGATTGCCTTAACTTTCTTACATATTGTACGCAGAATTTAAGCGAAAATTCGCATAATATTTATCTAAAGATGAATGGATCTAACTCTAAAGATGGATGTTAGCTGCCCATCGATCTGATTAAGTATCCACCTTTTGTCGTTAACAGGAAATCTCTCATCTCTCGGGGCCACTAACAGGTCCAATGATTAAATGCCAGATTTTAAATAAAAATAATAATTAAATAAAGTATTAATTTATTAATTTTATAAATTAATAAGCTATTATTATTAGCTGATATTATTATATCTTCTCTTGTTAATATATTTATTATAATTTTTTAATATTTTTTTTTTAATGGTCCATGTTGATCTTTTACTTTTTTATACCATCATTGTAATACTTATGGAATGCAATAAAGAATTGAGTATTAAAGTTTCTTGGCACAACTTTCTGTACTGATAACTCAGTTATGGGCGAAATAGCTCACTGAAAAGAAAAAGAGCGATTAGCTCTTTCACTCTAAAGAGCTATATCACTCTTCTAGCTCACTAGCTCCTTTAGGTCAGTGACTCAGATGCCGACTGTTAGCTCATTTGACTCACGCCGCACGCGCATCGTGAGAGACGGCTCGGCTCGCGCAATAGTCAATAGCTCTTTGGAAGTTTGGACTCTTTGTTACTCACTAGCTCCTCTACTCGTATAGCTCAGTGACTCAGACGCCGACTGTTAGCTTATTTGACTTACACCGCAAAATCCGTCAAAGGAGGCGGCCTGGCTCGCTCAATAGTCATTGTTAAATTCTGAGTGAGCTAACTGAGCTAGTGAGCTATTTAGCGAGCGAGTGAGTGAGCGAGCGACATCAATAGAAAAGAGCTAGCTCTTTTCTATCACCCGTTCACGAGCTACCCATGTCTATAACTCACTCCCAATACCAGCTCTCCGAGGTAGAAACCACTTGTTGCCTATATAGTCATGTCCCGGGATTTCCTAACTTCTTTACATATTGTGTGCAGAATTTAAGGGATATTTATCACTACAAAAATGGATGCTACTGCCAATTAAACCCCCTGTCCTGCCTGTTAAAGTCCCTTTTTGCTATTTGCAGGAAATCCCTCATATTAGCCATGACCTAGTTGAATATCAGCATCTAAAGTAATTTCTTGGCACAGGTTTCCGTACTGATATCTCACTCCTAGTTCCTACATAGACGTACTTACGTCGGATGGCCTCTCACCTTTCTTCTAGTTATATCACGAGTTCGCTGGCACTGTTCAATGCCAAGTGCTAAAGGTGATGGATGAACTCACTAATATTTACATCGTAATAGTGAAGTATGTCATACTTGACATGACTGAAGAATTACTAGCAGATGGTCACATGATTTCCATTGATGTATCTTGTGATAAACATGGTCTTCCTAGATCATATTTTTTTTACATCATATCGTTATGAGAATTTTCTTTATGAATGCTTTATTAGTATGAGCACTTCTGACATTGGGATCAAACCATCCATCTTGGATCTTAAATATTAAAGCCTCTAGGTAAGATTAATTCTATCCATGTCTTCGAAGTCTACACTCAATCAGGTGACCCGCTGAATTAAACTTTTTCAACACCGTCTTTAAAAAAATATCACTCTTAACTAGGAAAACTGACAGTCTATGTTTAGGAGACTTTGAAAGCTTAAATATCTAAGTAACTAGTTGTAATATATATTTTAGCTATGACTAATATGACTGTGTTTAAGCACAGCAAGCATAATCTCTAAGATATTGTTCAAACAATGCTGCTTTTAAACAAAAGACAAAAAACCGTATCGACGCGGTCACGCATCTTGGTAGTTACGACTTTATTGTTAACTAAACTTGATTCTTTACAAATACTTTGTTACAGATTCTCAAAGATTACAATAGGTAACTACTACTAAGTAATTGGTTGCATGTAAATAGGAAATTATGGGTCTCCTTTGTCGGTGCGAAACAAACTTAGGCAAGGATGGGGAGACGTTAAGTCCGTCTTTGTACCTTTTATGTTGCATAGATAAAGTTTAATAAAATGTATCATAAAAAGAAACAAAAGAAGCGTTAACAAAAATTAAAGAAGATAATATTACACGTAGTAACAATATATTTCTCCCAGCAAGAATCATTGCGATGCAAGATTACTTACAAACACGTGAACATTGTAACATTGTCTTTAATAACAAGCAATGCAATGGTTCATCTTATCCCTTGCAGTTGCAGCCGGTGCATCTGTAAAAGCTTGAAGAGCTTGAAGTGAGCTGTCTGGAGCTGACACTCTACTTAATCCTAGTATTGACACTATTCACTTGAAGCTCACTTCACCTTATATTTCACGGTGAGATTTTCACGGAATTAATCGGCAATTCTATAAATAGCGAAATCACTTACATCGTCCATAACGTCCATAACACATAGGTGTCTTGTAGAATTGGCCTGTTTACAAAAAAAAATATATAGCAATCGCTAGCGTGCGTTGTGACCCACAATCAGACGTCATATTAGCCGTAAACATTATCCAAAAATATTTGACTTTCTACATAAACAACGACATTTGTCTAGACTTTAAAAAATAATTTCCAAGAGACATAAACATTGTAAAATTTTATTTATTCACTCATCCTAAATACTTCGTGAATCCCAACGATGCATACGGAAATAGCCGAGCGTTGAAATGACCAAGACTAGGTCGTATCTGATAGATACGGGGTTTGGCACACTGTCAACTGTTATGATGGAGAATGAGACCAAAACGTTATATAAAAAGTAAATAATGAAGATCATTACTAGATTGTTTGTTCTTTATATTCGCAAGAGAAATGTGTTGTGTCTGGATTTTTGGCATTGGAGTTTTTAATGATGCATAAAGAGATGTGGATGTTGCTCTACTTATTTGAAATAATTTGGTACATTGAAGAGCAGAGTATATTCTCAAATACAGAACAGCTCCCATATTAAAAGCTTTTTGTACTAATATTTGCTTTTACCCCTTAACTTTTTTTTCACCGCTGGGCATTACTCTTATACCCTCAAGTTAAACAAATATTCATCACCCGGAAACCGACTCTACGACCCTGAAACACACGCGTTACCACTGCACCGAAAGGTAAACTTAACCTAGAAATCCATTCACAGATTTGTTCCTTCAATCTTGATCTGGAAACATTTCAGATTCCGTCAGCAAATATCGATGCACATTATAAATTAAACTAGCTTTTCGTGTCTGTCTGTGTGACCGCGTTGTTCTCCGCAACGGAATTTGATGTTTTCACCATCATTCAGAGAATTTTCGGAAGATTTAAGTAATAGGCGAAGCAAAAGGAGTATGTAAGGAGCGTAGCAGGTGGCGCTCTATAGTTTCTGCCTACCCCCATGGGAACAAAGCGTAAGTTTATGTAGGTATGTATGTGAGTTTAAGTGATAATACATTAATATAGAATATACTTTATTATATACACCATAAAAATTACAGATATAAATGTTGAAATTTTACATAGGGTGACACAATGAGCGGTCTTATCGCTAAAAGCGATAAGACGGCGAAGCTTTTACAGGCAACCTTTGGAAGGATTAAAGGGAGAAGGAGAGACAATACTGCAGGTAGTCAGTGGTACACTACTGACTACCTGCATTTACTTACAATAAATACATATATAAAGCATATACTTATCTATATAAATAAATATATATATACAATAATAAACATGAAACAAGATCAAGGAACTGTATTATGTAATGATGATGTTTAAGGAGAGAAGAAGTGCTTTTTTACCAGAATTTCAAAAGTGGATAAAGATTGATCGCCTTATCGACACGGGCAAGGCATTCCATAACCGTACTGCTTGAACTGTAAAAGTCTTGTCATAAAAGCTGGTGGAATGCATCATCTCTTGTCCTAAGTTTTCCGATGACCTCACATATTTATTATGTGTGTCATGAAGGAAAGAAAGAAATCTCGATGTTTAGTCAAGTCGTACAAACCGTGTGAAGCAGGGGATGGTCGCTAGTGAAAATATAAATTAACGATAGGTATAAAGTAATAAAGTGAAGTCCATTAATTCGTGAAGTAAATAGAGCTCTCCATAGGACAGTTGACGGAGTCGTTAAAATGAACAAAGTCATAAAGTGGGTTTATGATCATATACAAATGACAATGTGCACCATCTGGACGTATTTACTTGTTTGTGTTAGCAGGTTTTAATGGATATTCTTCTTCAATTTCCAAGAGTCATGAAAAACGTTTGACTAGCCTTGGATAGAAGCACTAAAATAGTGCTTCTATCCAAGGCAGACATGCTTTATTTGAATAGCAACCAACTTGTGCAAGCCACGCAAATGGTAGAAAGCTAGGCGGATATGATCATTATTATCAATGTCAAAAACTGTACGGGTCAAAAATCCCCGCTCAGTGTGGGATGAGAAATCACCATTTAAGTCCCCTATACAGCGTGTCACGGAAAGGGTATATACAATGAAAGGCACGAATTCTTTAGGTGATAACAAACTACATGGCAACATTTTAATAATAACTACATTATTATAAAGTTAAGAAACATTTAACTAATAAAAATAAAATATTTCCAATTTAATTCTTCACATCTCTAGACCAAGTCAGCTGATCGGTACAGGTTTTAATCCATTCATTTGATCCCGCCACCGCGTGCCGGTGCGGCACCGTGTCGCAGAGCTGTGGCAGGTGTGTGTGTGTGCTAGGCGCACAGACACAGATAATGGATAATGACCCTCGTAGTGCGGTGACACGTTTGTTATGATTTAAATTTAATAAACTATAGAAATAAAAAAATAAAAAAACATTTTCAGTCATTCTTTTTGAGCTGAAATTTTGTACAGAGATTCTGAACCAGATGCACTCTTCATCCTATTTGTATGGATATACCCTCTCCGTAAAACTCTGTAGATATGAGCTGCCCAGCTCAGCTGTGGCCCAGTGGTGTAAGTCGTTGGTTCGAGTCCTGGTAGGCGTTTTACTTTGTGTAAATAATTTCATCACCACTGCTCTCAAAACGGTGAAGGAAAACATCGTTAGAAAAGCGGCATGTCCTAGAACTAAAAATTAGAAGATATGAAACATCTACCAACCCGCACTGGGCACGCATGGTGGATTACAGCCCACTCCCTCTCGAAGACAGGAGGCCTGTGTCCCAGCAGGGGGAACATTATAGCCAGATTATGTTGTATGTGTTGTAAGTTCCCTAATACAGCCGGCAGATTTCGATCTGTTTTAGAGTTCCCATGGTTAAGAGCACCCAGCTCTGAAATAATATATGTACGCAAATATCTGGTTACCATTGGATTGTAAGATAAAACCATTAAACCCACTCTTGAACCCTTGCACAGAAAGAACTTGAGTCGAAACAGAGACGACCCCTGCAGTCATCAAGATAATCGAGCAGACACAAAATCAAAGTAAGTATAAACTGCATAGTACGATGTTGGTAGATCTCAAACTCATCTTCTATCGATGGGTACAATAACCTTTTACCCGATTCGACGATTTATTAACCCAGAGCGATGGCAACTGAAACATTTCAGCATTTCAGATTGTCCATTATCTATTTATCCGAATCCCCTTGATTTGCGGACGCACGTACAAAATCCTTTGAAAACAAAGTAAAGTTGCTATTACTCGTGAAGTTTGGTACGTTTAATTTTCGTAAAACTGGGGTATTATAAAGAAAATTTCTCAAATCTTTTATTATAAGTAATGAATTTGGCAGAGAATATCGTTGTTTTTCGTCAATGTCTTTGAATAGGTCAGGTTTAATGAACATTTTTACTTTCATGTACAAACGTTTGAAGGATGTCAATTTATTATTATATAATATAACGATGATGCATAGTGATACCCATCATATGTATATTTGTGCATTTTGTTTTGCCTAACTTTGGCAAGAATTGGTAGGACTATCACAAAAATTGGTAGGACTATCACAAAAATTGGTAGGACTATCACAAAAGTAATTTAAGTTAACCAACAGATTTGGGCTAGATAATAAAATTCTGTAATGTTATATGAAAGATTCCTCAAAGTGTGACCAAATTCTATAATCCTCGGTGACCTACAAATGTACGGAATAACTTCCAATAATCCTAGAATGATGATGAAAATATAAGCTTGGTCGCCACTGTAAGCCGTAATCATTAAAAGTTGTCAACATTTTGACAGAATGTATAAACCATCTTGACTTTCATTGAATCCCGGGCCAATAATCCTATACGTTCAAATGTTTACCACTCCTGGCTTTCTTTGACTACTGTTTACAAGCAATAACTACTAGCAAATTCGCGAAAAACAGATTTGTTTTATTTTTAGAGTAATTGAGGTCGAGCTTAGACGAACGGATGCAATTAAATAAAGAAATGTAGTAATTATTAGTGCTGAGATATGCGATACAAAAATAAACACTGCAGATACTATGATACCTAAACTTATAAATTAATTGAGTAGACAAGGGTGTTGTTTTTAAGTTTTAATTACATTAAGATATTTTGTTTTTTAAATGTAGGTAAGTAAGTATACCTACATATAAATTGTCAGTTCTAGTTAATTAATTGAGTACAGTTTAAGCAATCCATATAATAGTAGATAAGTACATACATTTTGGAGTTTTGCTAAATTTAAATTAATTTATTTTAAAAAACACGTAATTCGAATACCTATCTACATGGTTCATGAGATATAGGTAAGCGCTATCAGATATTATACCAAGCCACAAAGAAATTATAAATTTACTTGATTCTGATCATTGTGGGCAAAGGATTACTATCCAAAACCGAAACAACAAAGTGGCTAAAAAGGATATCACTGTTAACCCCAAAACAGCACGTCGCTTGGAAGCTTTTAAAGGTAAACTCATTGATAAATTACCAGTTCCATCTACTAATGATGATCTTAATCATCTTTATAATGTTTTTTTTAATATTTACTGTCAACAATTTAATTCCACATTTATTCCCAAGACTATCTCGGTTAATAGTAACGCATCTTTCAGTGATTGGGCTACCATTGGCATTCATAAAAGTAGAACAAACACGGCTTTATGAGCTGTACAATGAAAGGTATTATGTAAACACTGATGAATTTAATTTGTATGTTAGAAATTATTCAAAATTATTAAAAAAAGTTTGTTGTATGGCCAAGTCGCGTAATGTAATTAAAACAACTTGGAATATTATTAATAGTGAAACGGGAAGATCTAGGAACCGAAATACTGACTATAGCCTGTCAATTAATAACAACATAATAAAATCAGACTCACAAGTCGCCGTGGCCTTTGAAAATTTATTTTCGGATATTCCCGTTTCAACTACTAAATCCCTAAACTCATCACCTTCTGTTGCTGAGTCTTTGCTTAAGGAAAATGTAAATGTTTGCGATTCGGAATTTCACTTTGAACATATTACCTGTAGAGATATAATTAAAACCTTTAACACTTTAAATGTAAAAAAGACTGCAGATCTGTGGGGTAATTCTGTAGAAGTTGCTAAGTCTATTATAGACATCGTAGCACCTACTTTAGCTCTTATCTTTAATAATTGTATTGTCTGTGGGGAGTTTCCTGACCTCATGAAGAATAGTAAAATAATACCGTTGTTTAAATCAGGTAGTACATCAGACCCCACAAATTATAGACCTATTTCAGTACTACCTACCTTTAGTAAAATTTTTGAGAAATTAATTTTGGACCAATTGCAAAGATTTTTTAATAAACATAAATTACTACATAGCAAACAGTTTGGTTTTACAAGGGGTCGTTCGACTACTGATGCCGAACTGATGTGTTGAACTGTTAGGACATATTTATAATGCATGGGAAGATAAATGCGATGCCTTGGGCATTTTTTGTGATTTGTCCAAGGCTTTCGATTGCGTTTTTCATGAAACGTTAATCAGGAAACTCCGCCACTACGGGATCCGGAACACCGCTCTGGATCTTCTTACTTCATACTTGAGTAATAGGATTCAGAGCGTTGACGTCAATGGAAAAAGATCTCCCGGATCTATAGTAACAATGGGAGTTCCACAGGGCTCAATTCTTGGTCCTTTCTTGTTTCTTATTTATATTAATGACTTGCCTTACCTCATAAAGGAATCATGATATAGTGTTGTTTGCAGATGACACTTCACTTTTGTTTAAACTTAAACGTCAGCAGCTGGTTACTGACGATGTAAATAGCGCGATCTCAAAAGTAGTTCACTGGTTCAATGTTAATAATTTACTTCTAAATGAAAAAAAAACCAAATGCATTAAGTTTACGCTACCTCACGTTAGGCAGGTGAAAACTGATGTGTTGATAAAGGGCGAAGAATTGAATCCTGAAGAAAGCGCAGTATTCTTGGGCTTAACTTTGGATGCTAAGCTTCAGTGGGGCCCACATATAGATAGACTGTCTAAAAAGCTAAGCTCCGCAGCATATGCTGTTAGAAAAATTCGTAATTTAACTGACATAGAGACAGCCCGTTTAGTGTACTTTGCCTATTTTCATAGTGTAATGTCGTACGGTATTCTGTTGTGGGGAAATGCCGCCGACATTCAGAATATCTTTGTTTTGCAGAAAAGAGCTGTACGATCAGTTTATAAATTAAGTCCAAGACACTCTCTCCGAGAGAAATTTAAGGAGATTAATGTAATGACTGTACCTTCTCAGTATATTTTTGAAAATCTTTTATATGCCCATAAAAATATAAAATTGTTTAAAAAATACAGTGATATCCATAATATAAATACAAGAAACAAACATAAATTTGTTTTACCTACAACAAGGCTCAAGAAAATAGGTGGCTCGTTCCGATGTCAATGTATACGCTTTTATAATAAACTTCCAAGCCACGTTCAAGATCTAAGCCTTAATAAATTCAAATCATTCATTAAACGTAAGTTGTGTCAGAAAGCTTTTTATACCGTTAAAGATTATATTGAGGACAAAAAGGCTTGGGATTGAGCTGCTCCAATTTTTACTTATTGAAGTGGTTTATTTTTATTGTTTGATGTTTTTTTTTGCTAACTATTATTATTTTATATACGTAACGTAATATATATGTAATGACATGATTATTTACTTGTAAAGTATTATATTATTTTAATTATTGTGAATGTGAAGACTATGTGGGTTATTGCTCTTTTATTTTTATTTTCACTTTGTCTTTTATTCTCAGTTAGTGTTAATCATGGTCTGGCAGTTTGAGTCATTTAAGCGGCCTACCCAAATGTCCTTTCTTTGGTATTGATCGTCGCATCGTTGAGCTCCTTAAATTCTGAGTAGAGCTGCACGATTACTGACAAATGCGTGCACTGACTGGTCAGGTCCACTCAATCTGCGTGGTTCTTTCCTCAAAAGACCATTTCAGACACCAATCTACATGGCCTTCACATGATCTGACCAAGATTATGTCTGGACTTTAAAAGAGACTGTGACCTCTGAGTTTGTTTCGGCCTTTCTTCTCAGAGTAGTCAGATAGGAAACGCCGACCTCATCTAGTTTTAAAAATATGACTGACGTGTAAAAGTGTTTGTACAAACCTACTTACAGAAATAAAAATCATTTATCATTTATCATTATCATTTATCATTTATAACGAACAGAAAGACGTTGCGTTTCATTCATCAATCTGCCTAGCCTTTTCCCAACTATGTTGGGGTCGGCTTCCAGTCTAACCGGATGCAGCTGAATACCAGTATTTTACATGGAGCGACTGCCTATCTAACCTCCACAACCCAGTAACTGGGTAATACGATACCCCTTGGTAAGACTGGTTGTCAGTCTGTCGGGCTTCTGACGAGCCCGACGTTGCCATTCATTATATGTATAAAAACGACCTTGTATTTTGTTTGCCTCAATTTTAGACAATTCTTCTTATTCTCATGCTAACCCAGCGGCAGTCATTATTGAGACACTGTTTGCAAAGTGTCCGAAAATATTAAAAGTATCAATTAACATGTCTATGAGTGCTCCAATTAGTCAACGTAAGGAAATATAAAGAAAAATGGCTTAAAGAAATAATTCTATGTGTTTTTTTCTTTTTCCACAGAACGCTGGCAACGAGCAAATTTTCTGTTAGCTATATTTCTGTTAACAATAACGAGCAAATTTTCTGTTAGCTATATTTCTGTTAACAATAACGAGTATTATAGATATCGTTTATGAAACTTACAGTTTATGTCTCAAACTTCAGTTTTTTTTTGTTATCAACTTTTAATGCGCCAATGTCTTATCAGGCGCTTCATAATTCACTGAGGGCTAAAAAAAATCAGGTGTTTCCTACAAAAGTGTATGAAACGGTTTTTTTTTTTAATAACCTTGGAAAATTTTCAACGGGGGTTCAGAATCAGGTACTGAATCCATGGTAACAGGTTGCGCGTCGTCCTGCTCCTGCCATCCTGTAGAACGAAGGTGAGCACTAAGTAAAGGTTTTTGAAAATACATCCTAAAGGATAAAAGATAAAGGATTAAAGTATGTGTGAAACTTCGTAATTTTTTCCCGATGGGGAAGCTCATCGGGCACACACACGGCTTTTGTATGTATAGTTTTCTACCTACCAATGTATTTATATACATTGGTAGGTAAAGTGAAATTTTTATAAATTTCACTTTTTAGGATTTGGTTCAAACGGAACCCTTTTACTACGCCTCCGCTGTCGGTTCGTCCGTCCATGCGTCTGTCTGTCAGCCAGCTGTATCTCATCAACCGTAATAGGTAGACAGTTGAAATTTTACCACACAAGAAACGTGTTTTTTTCGGTGTTTTGTGCTCGGTCTTAATACGGTACGGAACCCTAGGTACGCGAGTCCGACTCGCACTTAGCCAGTTTTTATTATTTGTATTTTGTGTTTTACGATCTGTTGCCAAATCAATATTATTTTTTCTTTCTTTCTATGTAAAACTATCTACCTACTTTTAACAGTTATGAATCATCATGTTAACTACAAAAAATTTCTGGTATTCCATAAAAATAATATGCCCGTGTGCCCGGGCACTAATAACAGGTAGCACGTTGAACCAAAATATTTACAAAACTAAACCAGACTGATTTCTTTCAAATACTGGTTGTTTTTAATGTTCAAAATGTTTCACTACAAATGCATTCATGAAGCAATGAGTCTTCGCGGTTGCATACTTCGATTTATTTGGCCAACGAAAGGTGAAATCATTGAACAGGTAACTGACCCAGCTCCTAGTGTAAACTTTATTTTAGACTAGCTATTCGTCTGCGTGTATTTTTTGTTTCATATTTTTTTTTAATAACTTGGATGAAAAGTAGCCTGTGTCCAACTTCAGGCTCCAAGCTTAATAGGTAGGTACCTACGAGTATATGTCAAATTTCATAACGATCAGTTCAGTGGTTTTACTAGCTGCGCCCCGCGGTTTCACCCGCATAAGTGTCGATCCCGTGGACATATCGGGACATAAGTATCCTATGTCTTAATCCAGATCATGACCTACCAATGTACCAAATTTCATTCAAATCCGTTCAGCCGTTTTTGAAACCAAACTCACTTTCGTATTTATAATTAGTTAGGATTATGCATACTTATAATTACAGTTAATAGTATTTGAATAGATGTCTAAACTTGCACTAAATACAACCAGCAAACTAAGGACAGTCATATATATTTATAGCTATAACTACAGCAGTAGTCAGTCATACGTCGTAAACGGAGCCATCTAACGTAAATTGAACACTCTAGGAAATTTCCGTAGGGAGGAAAACGTTTTAGTTTTCTTATTAATCGTTTTGACTTCATAAATATCTTTGTTGGTTTGTAGCATGACCCTAACTTTGCTTATTTTATAACCAACACCTAAACATCATTATGAGCTTTCTAACTGCAGCACATACAAATTAGGGACTACAAGGCATAAAATAACATTGTGTAAAGACGGTTAATGATAATTTTTCGTATAATGAGCGGGCCTGACGGTGTAACGTAGGTAACACCTCGGAGATATCGTTCGACGGTAGGTCTTAACTTTTAGCACATAGGTATACTTAATATTATAGTCGTATAATTTAGTAGAACGTCTCGATCAATCGGGTTACTTAGAGAAAATTCAAGTTATAGTATACTTCAAAATCATAATATTCCATTCCTATGAACACTTGTTAGTTTTTCATTAACTTTCTGTCCATTTTATGCTTAAGTACTAAATATGTCATCATCATTATTTCAGCGGAAAGACGTCCACTGCTGGACATAGGCCTCCCCCAAAAGGGGGGGTTGCCATAATAGCCACACTTGGCAGGCGGGTTGGTGACACAGTATGGTATTAAAATGCATTGAGAACGCTGTGTTCTCTAGTACCTAAGTCCCTTAGTCGACTAAATATGTATCGTGTTAGATTTCATAGCGAAGTAGTTGATATTCTTCACGTGTTTTCAAAACATGCTGCCAAACACGGCAGTCTGTTTCAGGCGTACTGCCTATGGGAAATTACTGAATGGAATAGTAGTCATTAGAGGAAATTCATTTTGATTTGTTTAGGTGTTTGAGAACGATAACAAATTGGATTATGAAAGCATTTTTGCCAATTAAAAATCAGGCTATTTTGGGACTTACACGGTTGGCAAACGAATGGTCATCGCTGCTCTTATTAAGTAGTAAAGGTACTATAATGTTTTACTGTAAAAGAAACCATGATTTCTGAGTTTTGTTTCGGCAATTCTTCTCAGGAATCAATCAGCTCGGAGTCGGAAATGACGAGCCATCTAGTATTAAAATTTTGGCGTAAAAATTGACGTCTTAAAATATTTATTCACAGAAATCAACATCATATCGATATTTCATTCCATCATTTTATTTTATTTCATTGCAGTTAGTGTTTATTGCATATCAAATTGTTTATCACTACAACGTATTATAGTCTTAAAATAATATTTAAAAAGTTATTCTATGGCTAGCCATGTTAAACAACTGCCAAAGAATGACAGTCTACTGTGATTTGAAGTTATGCTCTGACGTATCATAGTGCCCATGTACGTTTATGTGAAATCAAATATTGTGATTTTGATTTTTTTTTTTATTGAATATACGTACAATATGATTTCCTCACTACCTACTTATCATTTTCATAATTATTAAATCCCGTTGGCTAAGATATCCCACGGCTACGACGCGCGACGGTAACAGATTGAATATACTCAAATATACTGACGAAAATAAAAATCCAGCCCAAAATATTCAAGAAGCTGCTTTTGTACAAGCACTATTTTTTTTTTGTAACACTAAAGCTCTAGCTATCGTACGCCTGTTATCAGCAACTGTATTGTCGATACTACAATTATCTGATATTGGTCAGACAGCAAAGCTATCGATATATGATTAATTAGGTAATTAGGTACCTAATCTATTTTTATATCGACAAATTATTGTCATGGAGTCATAAATTAGGAAATAAGGGTTGATGATTGGATGTTTGAAATGTCGGTCATTAAAATTCTTGGGCAAATTAATAGAGGTTATATTTTTAATGTTCTAGAACTTTAAAATAACTTTCTTCCCAGCTATGTTAGGTTCGACAGACTGCATTAAACATTACACGCCTATACAATAAGGAAATCTATGTAAACATGTTAAAGAACTTTCTGTACACCATATTCACGAAAATAAATGATTTAGATCGTAGGGCTAGTGATTGATGTAGAACGCAAAAATCTTTCCAAATATTGTCAGCCTTATAAGAACAATCAATTTATCTAATTTCCACAATGAGTATCGCTACATTCATCACGATCAACAGGGTATTGATTACCTACATTATTTTTCTCTTTATTAAATTAAATGTAATGATATTTTAACTGTAATGCTTTAAAAATTGCTATGTCCGTACAGGGTTCTTGTTGGACCCCTTGAATGTAACATCTACTTACCACATGAGCGCAATCAAATGATTGATACTCAGTTTAGATTTTTGTAAAAAAAATACTTACCTACTTCTATGACACTTCTGATTTATCAATTTATCAACACCTCATCCACGATTTAGGGATCGACTGGCCTTTCCACTCATAATTATTATTTAGAATGCTGTCACGCGATACTCAATCTTTGTAGGAAAGGTACAAACTGAACCATGGTTAGGTGTGTCTAAAATTGCCTTTATAGTATATAATGGTGGACGTTAGAAATATTGCTACATCCATCACTTTATAAGTACTCATGAGGGCGCTGGTGGCCATTTGTACAGTGGTGTGAGCCATCATGGCTCATCTTAGTCTACTAGAAGGAAAATATACAGCGTTTGGTGGGTTTTTATAGTGTTGAAAGCTTGATTGGTTAACGACCCAGGATTGTAGGTTTTATACGAAGAAATAAGTTTCGAGACTCATTCATAAATAGGTGCGATTAGCTTCATCTATTCCCGATATGTATAACTATTTAGTAGTAGAGCTCATTAATGAAAATTCTCGTCAAGAGTAAGTGCTACACCATTGCATAGTTGCATGAGGTATTTTTATTCTATTTCTGCCACCAATGAAACCAACAGTCGACAGGTGATAGGTGATAAATGATAATCTTACAATTTTTGTTTTATTAAACATCACTTCTCGTGAAAATGTGTCAATTCTGTAAATTTTTAACAATCATAAAAATAATGGGAAACTGTTTTTTTGCGTTTTCTGACTTTTCTAGTGCTCAAACCTCAGTTGGTCTTTTTCCGCCTTATTACAAAACAAGGTTTATCTTTAGACCCAGGTTTAAATCATGGAGCCATTATTGAATTTCGAACTTTATTCCGACTATGGTAAAGTTCCTAACACAAAACTGACAACTTAGTACCGAACTAAGTTTTCAGTTTTGTATAAAGAACGGTATTTCAATCACTGTTACGTTCTTATTAAAAAACTGGCTGCATGGTTTAAGCCATGTCAAAATATAAATTTTGTTTTGTAATAAGATGGATAGAGTTTTTGGATCCTTATAAGAAACAGGATCTACTGGCAACAAAAAGTTTGTTTTTGAAAATAGCTTATTTTCTAGCTGACTGTATTTTTTTTATTTGGTTTTCTTTTTTTTTATTTGTCGTTTTTTTTTTACTACTTTGTTGTTCTAGTGGTCTACTGCTGTGCATGAGGTCCTGGGTTCGATGACCAGGTCGGGCAAAATGTTATTGGGATTTTCCATGAGGAATTTCTCAATAGCCGCCCGGAGTTTAGATTTGTACCCGGTTGATGGCAATAGGCTCGCCCTCTATTACATGGGACTTATACATAACTGGCGAAATGTGA
Source organism: Tiliacea citrago (assembly GCA_963921375.1). Classification (NCBI taxonomy): domain Eukaryota; kingdom Metazoa; phylum Arthropoda; class Insecta; order Lepidoptera; family Noctuidae; genus Tiliacea; species Tiliacea citrago. The sequence continues at coordinate 26,270,537 of OY992790.1, read as the reverse complement.
ATGTACTGTAGGTAGGTACACCTCTGCCTAACCCTTCGGCTATTACAGGCGTGATGTTATGTTATGATGATAATGTGTTATCAAAATGTCTCAAAAAGTTAAGGACAGCCTCCTAAGACAGTTTTCGTGACAACGGTTAAGGTACCTACCCATACTGTCCCTAAATTACGATTGTACGAGTACACTAGGTGTACATGGGGTGCTCACCCGGAAAACGCCCGCACAATTAACTTGCACGTCATAGAACCAATTATCACGTACGCCGCTGGTATATGGGGGCACATAGTAAGCAAAAAAGTAAGTCGCCAGCCTTCAGCGGGGATTTGCACTGAAGGCTATCCGTGCCTTTCGGACCGTCTCCACTACTGCCGCTTTGGCACTCGCAGAGCTGATGCCACTCGACCTCAAGATTCAAGAAGTCCACCATGTCGAGACGATCCGCCTCACAGGTACTAGTCATCTTTTGCCAGCGGACATCCGTCCGGAACGCCCCACACCCGTACGCGAGCTATTTCATCCAGCAACTAGACTACTCAAATCAGTCACCAGCATCCGGACACACAGACACGCTGAAGTCGAGGTGACGTAATTGACACCCCAAATGCAGCACAACATCTTCACTGACGGGAGCAAGCATGACGACGGTGCCGTCGGGGCGGCCTTCGTTTGTTACGATCCGGGAGGAACAGCCGTAACGAAGAAATTTAAACTACACAACACCTGCACAGTCTTCCAGGCTGAACTGTTGGCCATCCTGGAAGCTTGCAAATGGGCATACAAAAAGAAGCAAACCCATACCACCATTTTCTCTGACTCCCAGTCGGCTATACGGGCGATCGCAGACCGGAGCAACACATACCCACTGGTCACAATAATTCATAAAACCATACACAATCACACACACACACACCCACGCAGAGGCACACCACCACAAATTGTGATCAGATGGGTGAAGGGGACAGTGGAGTTGTAGGCAATGACGCTGCAGATGCTGGCGCGAACAAGGCCACTCGACTCCATAAAGCTACTCCGGACTACAGCGCATACCCGATGTCATATGTCAAACATGAACTAAGGCAGACCAACTTGGCTACGTGGCAAGCCAGATACGCAAGCGAGCAGGGACAACACACCAAAACAATATTTCCAACACTTCTACAAATACACAAATTACGGAAAAAATTTGAACAAAACTTTTATGCCACCCAAATTTTAACAAGCCACGGCTTCCACAAACAGTACCTACATCGTTTCAAAATAACTGCCGATGAAAATTGTCCCTGCGACGCCAACACCCTACAAAGTCTCGACCACCTCCTCAGGGATTGTCCCAGATTTGCCATGGATCGCATGCAGTATGAGGCAATCTCAGAGAGATTTGGTATCACGGCATATGACATCGGGATGCTAACGCGAAAAGAGAAAGTCTTAGACGCCTATACAAAATTTATAACAAAAATACTAAGAGCTTCAACGGCACATAAGAAAAACCATCGTTTTTTTTTTTATTCAATTTATTTATTTAGTTTATTTATATTATATAGTTAATATTTATCATTTAATATAATATTATAAACACCATGAGAAACAAAAACTCCAACAAGACAGTATCCGTATCAAATCGCAGATACTGTCGAATACGAAAACATCACTAAATACAATACAAAAATCAAACGACAAAATAAAAAGCGAATCAAAAAACATCACACAAAAAAAACCCCATACTGACCCATCTCAAAAATCCATTCTGTTTAAGTAAAGGCAGCACTTTCCAACCATAAAAGTCTATCTGCCTACATAAAACAAAATGAGGGCAACTTTCACGTAAGTAGGTAGGCAGCTATCTACACACGTCATACGTGTTACCCTAATTTTTGACACGCTTTTATTACATTGACATTTTCACGGCTCATTCATGTTTCATTTTCATTAAATTATATCAAGTAAAACATGGCTTCAGAACGTTATTTTTAATTTGCCATGGTATAGATAGGCCATAGTAACACTCGCCCTGTAAAATTTACAACTGGCTTATGGTTATAAATATACCGCTCAGTGACAGACAGACGGACAGAAAGACAGACAGATGGCAAAGGCTATGTAGGGTCATATTGGCACCTTTTAGGTTTACGGAACCCTGAAAAGAGACTAAAAATTGAACTACATTGTTTAAACGCAACTCCATAAGTTACGTTCAAAAAAACCTAATTACCTACTAAAACAATCATAACACTTATCTACGTCATATTAATAAACACCAAAAATCCGGGACTTTCCAAAAGAATCTTCAAAGGAAACAGTTAAATAAAAGTTCCACTTTGATCGCCATGACAGCGTTTGTTTTGGCGGCAAAACTTATTTTCGGTGACGGCCATTTTGAATTGCGAACATTCAGCCTGACTAACACAGAGTATCTATAGAGCCTTAACATTTGCGTATTTAAGTGATACACGTGGTTTTGGATTTCAGACATATTCAGAGTGTCGCACTTTTCAGGTCAATTGCTACATGCAGTAATTTGCATCTAAAACTCAGTTATTCTAATGAAAGCAACAAGTAGAATAAGCGCAACAGGCTACAAAAGCTTGAAGTCAAGTTATTAAATACGTACTAATCTTTTCTAACAAAACTTTACGAGTAATAATAAATGCAGTATAGGTTTGTGTTTTAAATGGTTTAAGTATCTGCTGAATGGAGAACCTACGAAAACCTCCCGAGTATACATTCTTGGGATTCTTACAGGAGGACCTAAACATCCTTTTCTTAACTTGTATTTAGAATCTCAGAAATCAATCAAATCAACAATTTATACAGCATGTCTTTTGCTTCTAGTCGAGCAACCCACTTTCAGCCTCCAACCTGACCTTATAAACCACCCCTTAAAAAGACACCCACCATCTATATTTATCAACCGAGCTACATTAATAGCCCCGGCCTTGCCCCACAACCTTGATGACGTCACCGTGTCCCACCCCTAGTTAACTAAAAGCTTACGGCTAATGTAATGACGCTTGTTATGACCACCTCCAGCTAATGATGGTAGATGATTGAAGGTTGGGACCTTGAGGAGAAGGTTCTACCTGACATCTGATGCGAGTTTGTTATGAGACACTTCAGTTTGATGAAGTAGTTATCAATTTAATATGTTACAGGGCTATTAATATTACAAGCCTTGTGCTATTTAGTTCCTTTTCCTTTCTTAGTGCTCACCTTCGTTATAAGTAGACCCAGCTAGACCCAGCTGTTTAAGCTATGGGTTGTCTGTCAGTGAGAATGAATGAATGAATGAATTTAAGATTTTTATTAAGTGGATGATTCTTTTTACGGTTTTAGAAGATGTCCTCTCCATCAGTGGGCCTAGCACGAACGCGTCAAGTAAACGAAACGTTAATTCGAATGATTTTTAGGGTTCCGTACCAAAATCATAAAAAGGAACCCTTATGGTGAGACTAAGTCTGTATGTCTGTGCGTCACAGCTGGATATCTCAAGAACTACTAATGCTATCGACTTGAAATTTGGAATTGTTTAAGATGACGTTTACCCAACTATTTTGCAAACAAGAAAGACACAGCAATAAGTCGTATGGCATTTTACTGTGGGGTCGGGCTGCTGACATTGAGTCCATCTTTATTTTGCAAAAGAGAGCTGTCAGAGCAATTTATAATCTCCGTCGCCGCGAATCTCTTAGGGAACTATTTAAAAAAGATTAATATTATGACGGTACCTTGACAATACATTTATGAAAATATTATGTATGTAAGGAAAAATCTACATCTTTTTAATAAGATAAGTGTTAGACATATTTTTAATATTAGAAATAAAGATAAATAAAAATCAACCATTTTTCAGATTATCTAAAGTACATACATCTTTTATGGGGTCTTTAATAAAATACCTTGTGATACATTGCAATTAAATTAAAGAAAATTTAAAACCATATTAAAAGTATACTTTGTAAACAAGCATATTTATATAATATATTACAAATTAGAGGATTATACCCAAGATAGTAATGCTTAGTCCAGCTGCATAGGATGATCCAGAGTCTAGACCAAATCAAATCAATTGCTATTTTTAACCGACTTCACAAAAAGGAGGAGGTTCTCAAGTCGTCTGTATGTTTTTTTTTTTTTTAGTGTTTGTTACCACAGGACTCCGTCTACCGATTTGGAAAATTCTTTTTTTATTTGAAAGGATATACATCCAGATTGGTCCCATTTTCAACAAAATTCAGTTTTGATGTTGGGATCCATGAGTAACTGAAGAACTCGTGTTTTTGGAAATTTGACTTTAAAAGGGAGGGAGGGGGCGGGGATTTTGTATGCATGAAACATCTTATTCCTAGAGTGAATAAACCTGAAACTTGGCACGAATGGCTTACCTAAGTAAAATATAAAGTGTGTAATTTTTTGTTTATCTTAACTTCAATGGATGGGATGTCAAAGCTTGTATAGAACTTCCTGTCGCTGTTGTTTTCATAGCTAGTAGTGGTATACAAATTGATGTGGGGTAGGTACCGCAGCTAAAAAGTGAAAAATTAAAAACTTTTTTATAAAAAAAAACCGACTTCCAAGAAGTCGGTTTTTTTTTGTAAAAAAGTTTTTTAATTATATAATCATATAATTAATGTACTTAAACAAAATATTGTAAATCAGTTTTAAAAGAGTAACGGTTGAGTTTATTGCCCATTCTTCTCCATACGTTTTGGAAGGGGCAACTAGAATCAATTTTATTTTTTGTATAATTTGACGTTCAAAAGTGCCTCTTAAGTGCCTATTTGTGATAAATAATTTGACTTTGTCTTTGTTATTAATCTATAATTCTTTGGTCGTTTACTTTGCAACAAAAACATACATAATATTTCAGCATTTCAAAATTATAAGGTAGATTGCAGAGAGGTATATTGTACTGACAGATACTTTTTTTGATGTTGCCCAACTTTATTCGTTAACCACCTACAGCAACAATAAACAATATTCTATTTTATAAGTAAACTAATCGCCAATCTCTAATCAAACCGATCTGATAAAAACTACCCCAGTAACAACCCTTAAATTCCTTCCTATAGATTTCGCCATAGCAGTGCGCTGTCACGCACGGGTTTCCCAAACACCACACTACTATGTGTGGAAAATCCCATCGGTTGCGGCAATCATTACTTATGGTACGTTGGCGCCCTCTGCTGGGCCGAATCGTTGGCGACATTGTGGAAATTATGTTTACGGAGTAAAGGAACATGTGACATGTAATGTGACTTTAGTGCTTCTTATTTCAATCTTGCAGCTGCGAATATTATTTGATGGATTTTTATTAACTCAATTAAGACTTTGAGATTCGGAAAGTTTTGAATTGGGAACGATATTTTCCCTAAATAAACCGAAGGAGAATAATTTGTAGCTATCCTTCAGTAACTAATTGAAGAGGCACCGAAAGATGAAGTAGAAAGCCAAAGGTATCTATACTTATTTCAGTATATTGTTCTAAAGGAAAAGCGTTTAAAAGAAAATGAACGGGAACACCTGTTTTAATAGCTTTTATAAATTCTTCGACTATCATCTTCTCTGAAACCGTTTTGCTAAAAAAAATCCAGAAGAATAGTCTGTTGACAATTCCACACAGTTTTTATAGACAAAAATAAAGGTATTATTTTCCTTATACATGGCATCACGTATTTTATAGTTAGTATCATCCAAACAATTACGACACAGATCCATTCTCGGTTTAACTCCGGACAAAAGATTAAAAAGATTTACAATGAGAATAACAAAAGAAATATAAACAGTTGCTGAATGATTTACAGTAGCAGGGGTAGGCTGCGTAGTGTCAACGTTATGACTTACGTTTGTGTACTATTAAATGCGGATAACTGGGGAATTTTGTTTGTCGAGGTTGAAATTAAGCATCACAAAATTAGAGACTTAGTTGCTTTATTTCTTTCTACAAGAACCTATCAGTAACCTGTTCTGTGGTCATCATTTTCAGGCACTTCATTATGTAAATATATAGAGAATTGCACAACTGCTGCAGGCTTCTTGTATTCTTTTATTTTGGTTTTATGATAACTATACTTAAGTCACACAGCACGATAGCACCCTTCATTTTTGAAAGATCTTTTATAAAGAGAAACCAAAGTTATTAAAGCTTACAGAACCCCCGAGAGGCAGTCTTAGTTACTAAGTGAAGGAGTTAGTTCGGGAGATCCGTCGCTGAAATACTATCTATTCCCAGAACCAGGTACCTACTAATGATTACAAAACTATTAAGTAACAGAACTAACTCATTACGCACGGTTCGGTCTTGACCGAATTCTTTATATAGCGCACATAACAATCGCACGCGCGTAAAGCGAGGAAAATGTGTGTTCATATGTGTGCCGCTTTGTTGGAAACACGAGTCTCATGTAATTATAAAATTAAACGGTTCGTGGATTCTAATTTATTATACAGTTTGTGTTTAGAGTTCCGTAGTTGACAAGGAACCCTTATAGTTTCGCCATATCCGTCTGTCTGAACCCCGGCTTAGCTCAGAGACTCTCTAGTATTAGAAAGCTGTCATTTACTTAGTGAAAAACATTTTTGTTTAGAACCTCCCTTACACTATCTATTCCATGATGTATCGTTGGATAGGCCGTTCAAAAACATTGAGGGTCTATAAAGACCATTTTTCGATTCAGGGAGCTATCTTAAGCTATAAATCGCAAATCTATAACATACATTTTGTGAATTTGGATATATTTGCTTTAGATCGTCAAAAATTTTAAAAATATTTAGTGGATTGTCTGCAATTGCATGATGTGTAGCGTCTTTTCTTTTTATTTGTTTTCGTAGTAATTATATTAAGTACTATTTGTTTTAGTTTGAGATAAGTGCACCCTCTTTTTTCTCTTCCTGTCTTCTTCTTTGTGTTTTTAACTTGAATATTGTCTTCACTGTATCTTTAATCTATGTAATCTGTGGAAACGTCGTGGATTGTACATTTACCCACTTCAAATGTAATCTTAGATGTAATCTTTAATGTACAATTGTTTGTTTTCCCTAACAAAATAAATAAAAAATAAATCTTGTTAGTCAAGCCCCCCCCCCCCCCTCAGCTAATTAGTTGTTTTTGGGTATATGAAAAAATCATGGCAGTAGTTAATATAACAAAATTAAAAGAAAAACTATCACAGCTAAGTTGGCTTTATAAGTTAGTTATTTTGGTTGGTTTAGGTAAGTCTAACTATCACGGTTCATGAGATACAGCCTGGTGACAGACGGACGGACAGACAGACAGACAAACCAGACGGCGGAGCCTTAGTAATAGGGTTCCCGTTTTACCCTTTGGGTACGGAACCCTAAAAACCGGCCAAGTGCATATCGGACTTGGGATGAATTTATCCCAAAAACAAACTTAACATTGCAAAACATGTTCTCCCATACATCGAAATACGTCACGCTCAATTCTCCAACTACAAATGTAAGTTAGACCAAGTTAAGTTTGTTTTTGGGATAAATTCATCCCAAGTCCGATATGCACTTTGCCGGTTTTTAGGGTTCCGTACCCAAAGGGTAAAACGGGAACCTATTACTAAGGCTCCGCCGTCTGGTCTGTCTGTCTGTCTGTCCGTCTGACACCAGGCAGTATCTCATGAACCGTGATAGTTAGACAGTTGAAATTTTCACAGATGATGTATTTCTGTTGCTGCTATAACAAAAAATACCAAAAAACAGAATAAAATAAATATTTAAGGGGGCTCCCATACAACAAACGTGATTTTTTTTGCTCGTTTTTGCTCGATATTGATAACGGCAACAGGTAGACGCTTGAAATATTCGCTTTTTTGCCGTTTTTATACATAATGGTACGGAACCCTTCGTGCGTGAGTCCGACTCGCACTTGACCGGTTTTTTATAGGTTACGTTGGTTGAAGAGAGTTAAATATTGTCAAAGTCAAAGTCAAATTATTTATTTCAAATAGGCAAATAAATGGCACTTTTGAACGTCAAAATTTACAAATAAAATAGAATTGATTCTAGTCGCCCCTTCCAAAAGGTAGCTTCGTATGGAGAAGAATGGGCAAGAAACTCCACCGTTACTCTTTTAAAATGTTTTACAATATTTGGTATTGGTACATCAATTATATAATTATATGTGAAGACGATGCACCTAGAATAAAATTACTATACCACAATAGGTAAAAAGAATTAATAATGAAGCAATGAGATAAATTAATTATGTGATAGATACATGGTGCTCACATATTTACAAACATTGTAAAAAAAAAAAAAATATTTTCCTAAAATAATCAGTGTGTGAGTTAAGGTAATCACAGAGTGTAAAATAAATGTCACAAAAAATAATAAAATATACAATTAAAATAGCAATCAGTTAGATTTTGTCTAGACTCCAGATTGTCCTATGGAGCTGGACCAGCATGTTTCCAAGCGTTCTTATCCTGGATATAATCCTCTAATTTGTAATAAGCTTGATTACAAAGTGTACTTTTTATATGAGTTTTAAATTTTCTTTCATTTAATTGCAATATATCACAAGGTATTTTGTTGTAACATTTAACACAGTACCCCATAAAAGATGTATGTACTTTAGATAATCTGAAACATGGCTGATCTATTTTATCTTTATTTCTAGTATTGAAATTATGTCTATCACTTATTTTTTTGAAAAGATGTAGGTTTTTTCTTACATACATAATATTTTCATAAATGAATTGGCAAGGTACCGTCATAATATTAATCCTTTTAAAGAGTTCCCTAAGAGATTCTCGGCGACGTAGATTATAAATGGCTCTGACAGCTCTCTTTTGCAAAATAAAGATGGATTCAATGTCAGCAGCCCGACCCCACAATAAAATACCGTACGACATAATGCTGTGGAAGTAGCTAAAATAGACCAAACGCGCGGTTTCTACATCTGTTAACTGTCTTATCTTCCTAACAGCATAAGCGGCCGAGCTTAACCGCCCCGCAAGAGATGTTATATGTGGTCCCCATTGTAGTTTCTCGTCTAGAGTGATTCCTAGGAAAACCGTTTGATTAATACATTCCAGTTTTTCTCCATTCAATATGATATCACATTCGCTACTTCTAACATTAGGTAGTTTAAATCTAATGCATTTGGTTTTTTTTTCTCTTTTTTTATATATTTATTTTATTGTTATAACTTTCTTACTGAAAAGCCAACCACTCTTCTCGTACCGAGAAGAAACGAGTCACCACGCAGGCTCTGCAGCTATTTAAGATTAATATAAGTCCATGTCTCGCCATTATGTTTTCATTTAGCCGCAAAGTATTTACATGCGTCACCTACCCTTAAACCCACCTCTGTTTACCTGTAAGTCTGCTCACCCAAAAACCGTGACAGTGCTGGTACAATCGAATCAGGTTAATTACGGAGGCGAGCGACCGATTTAGATACAGACAGACAAACAGAACGCCTGGCGAACTGCATTGGAGTTTGTATGGAGAGTTCGAAAACAGATGAATAGTTTTTGAGGAAAAAGGGGAACTTTTGATTGATATCTTTTTTAATTGATATTAATTTAACCATAGTATAGATTCTATGAGTCTGATTTTCTGAGGTAAACAATTTCTTGGTATATGGCAATTAATATTCCAGCTTATATTGTGTAATGTAATGTAATAATGATTGTTTTGTAATAATTTAATAATAATTTGTAACTGGTGTTTTATATGGGTGTCACCTGAAATTTTTTTTTTTGCTCATAATTATGACGGTGGAAGGAGCATTGGCAGACCAAGAGACCAACAGCTAAGTAGGGGAAAGCGCTGGATGTGACTCCTACAGACCAGGGAAGCATGGCACAAAAGGTAGGACGCCACTCAGCAGTGGGTGGAACTAGGTGCCAATGATGATGAACTGCTTGGGGAAAGAGTTCTTCTTATACATAAAAGGAAACAGCTTACTCAAAGCATGTCGGCCATTTCAGGACAAGCACTTCATGTTTCTCTGCTGAAGGATCCCGATAAACTAAGATTTTACACATATTGATGTACAAAAACACAACATTGCCACATAAGACAAAAAAAAATAAGCAATAAAAAAAGGCTCCAGAATTAAGAGCGGGGCGCATCTTTAGTTTAAAAATAAGCTAAAAATATTTTACTCATTAAGGTAAAATGCCAAATCATTTCTTTTCAAGGTTCCTTTTGTAATTTTGTATATGCGCAGGAGTCCCGCGCAATATTGTCGCGTGCGTGGGTGCAGGTCAATGAACCCGATATAAAGCAAAGTGAGAAATGCGCTGACAGTGTTATTGTGAACTGAAAATATTTTTTTATTTCAGTAAAAAAATAAGTTTTTAATTTATATATATTTATAGAAACTTTTCAAGAAACCGTGAAACATCTTTTACCTCATTTTGTAAACATATTTATGAAATTCACTTCTGAATCCGTAGTGAATCAATCCAGCGATGTTTCATTAGTAGATAGAGTCTGTTTTAAAGGGGTCCACAACGTAGCGACGGACAGTCACGACCATATAAATATGTTAAACTTACGCAAAACAAAAGCGATTTTCTCAAAAGTAAAAAAAAATGTTGTTACACATAACATTTTTGAACACATACTACATATTATTATGAAATAGTTATTTTCATGATAAACCCGTTTTTCAATTTTGCGCAAGTGTAAGATAATGCTCGTAACTAGTTCGCTGAGGCACAAACTAAAATGATAATTAACTGTCACTGTATGAGACTTTGCCTTGCAGTAGAACACTTAAAGGATCAAAAAAACGAGTGTGCTTGAGACCACACGACTGAAGTAAAACTTACAAATAGTAACACTAATTATACTTACTAACAACAATAGGTCTGCACTGTGTCTTAAATATACGAAACGCAACTGGCTATGAGAGAAAGAAAATGTGTGCTCGCACCTCTCTCTCTTGCCCCTACAGTAATATATGAAACGTAACTCTCTCTCTTTCTATCTTCAATAACTTATATCTCCCTCTCAACTTCCGTTCGCTCGCTTCCGTAACGCTCTCGTCACGCATTCACCAGCTTACTCCCCAAGTCAAACGTGCGTAAAGAAGTTTTACTGTCAGTTGTAGGACTGCACGTCAGAAGTGAAAACTTCTTAGCTTCACAAACTTGTAAACATCTGATTAATTGTATCTGAGCGTGACGGTCACGCGAATTCAGTGCTTTTTCTCCATCCCAACAGTGGCCAACAGTGGCCAACAGTGGCCAACAGTGCCCAACAGTGCCCAACGCGGCGACGTGCCTAAAGAAGTCTTCACTTCAAAAACTATACACAGCTACAGTTATACTGTTAAAGTGTTAACATGAATTACCAAAAATCGCTCAACGCGCTTAAAGAAGTTTTCTCTAAGCTAGCTTTTGTCTAAGACAAAATGTTTCTTTCAATAATCGTTCTCATAAAACATCAAACACAAATCGAACAGTAACTAATGCGTAGCCAGACTGCTGGCTGGTCCACCTCAAAAGCCGAAGATATCGCAGACATAAACATAAGACGAATTTGTGAGACTTTAGACTTCGTAGTTTTTATTAGACGTTGTTTATCAACATGACGATAGTCTCGCGTCTGCCCCGCCTGGATCGCCTTCTTACGTGTTGGTATTGCCAGGAATTATGAAGTAAATCGCAAAATTATGCTGAAAACTGATATGCATGCTGTATTTGATGATTTGAGAAAAAATAGCTAATATTGTCCAGTGCTGCTGATTCAACGAACATTCTAAAGAAATTATCACTTCACCACTCATAACAAAGCAGACGGAGATGACTCGGACGGAGATGATGATGGTGTCTATCCCATTGATAACACCATTTACCTTTTCATCATCACCATACTCCTCAACCGGACTTCAAAGACTGCTGGACATAGGCCTGTACCAGTATTTGCCTTTGCCTTATTCAAAATCATAAATCATTCATTCATTCATTCGAAGACACACAACGCACAGCCAAGACCGCTGGGTTTAGGAGCATGTTTTGCACAAGGGTTCTGTAAGCAATAAAATATTATGATTTTTGAATATGTATCCTCTAAAGGTGTTGAATAGGAGATGAAAGTTTATATTATATGTAGATTAGTTCGTTAGTTTTCCCGATGGGATCGGGCGCATGGTTTGTTAATGTTATAACTTATAAGTCGCCTGCAGAGCTAAGTACAGTCACGAGTGCGTACGTCGACCACCGTAAGGACTATTCCTGCTTGCAGCGCTCGGCCGCTGTAGCAACGCTTACCTACGCTTATTAATCAGCAGCATCGCGCATCAGATTTTTTCTAAGCCCGTTGTTTTTGTAAATTAAAAAACATACCGTAAAAAACCGGGTAAAGGGTAGTCAGACATCTGTGATCATTGTAACAAAGCCTGGGACATTTATTTAAACAATTTTTTTTTATTGGTCCATGCTAAAAGTAGGTTATCAGATGTGGTCGTCGTGTGCATGAGATTTTGTTTCCACGGCGGTCTGATGTATGCACCCGTGATTGCACAATTGCACATAAACTACTTTTACATTATTTATTTTCTCTCTTTTCAATTCTACATTGTTTTTTTAAAAATAGTTATGGCTTATAACATTTCAAAGCTAGGTCCCCCTACTGCGTAGGCAGGGAAAACCCAACGCTAATAGGTTCAATCGATCCCTCGTCTAGCCATCGACGTTGCGCGTCTGGACCGGGAAACTAATATCCGAGCCATTCAATTCCCCCCTTAGGCATCGCATTATTTTTTGTAACAAATGTTTCAGATTATGTGAATAGGGGGCCGATCGCGCTATTTCTCAACGTAATTACCGTTCGAACGGAACGTTTTTGGTTTTAGTTTAGTTTTGGTTTAGCTGGTGTAAGAAACGGTATCGCGCTTTTTTTTGTGAGAATATTGTTCGATCGATCGTTCCTCCAACGTAACTTCCAAAGTAAAGCTAAATCGTTTCCGTTGAAATGATTAGCGCGATACGAAATGTGTCTAACGTAACGTTTTGGTTGTGGTTTAGTTTTGGTATTAACGTTCAAAATTAGCGCGATCGGCCCCCTGATGTATGTAACGGAAATGGAGTGAGAACGCCAACAGAGACTATGTTGTTGCTAGGTAGACGACGCGCGGAGGGAGGATACCTATAATTTCTAAGGAATAAGACATATTTTACGATAATATTAATCTATTAGAAAGAAAACTCTTGTTGTTTCTGAATAAGTATACATTATACCTATGTATTTAAGTTAAAAAAAAAACAATTCTAAATTTTAGTTTTTTCTTTTTCTTTCTTTTAGCATACGCGATTTAGTGTTCATGTACTGTAAGCTTATTTTGTATTTTAAATAAACAAGAAGGTTTAAAAAACCGCAGACAAAATACGGAATGATGTGTAGATGGAATTTTCCTCGATACAACAAGACGTGTTTAATATTTCTATCTTTTTTCTTATCTATAAGTCTTATCATCTTCATCATCCTATGTTATCCCAATTTATTTGAGGTCAGCGGAACGTGTTTCTTCTTCTATATTTCTCTATCAGACATTATTTCAGAATTCATACTCTTTCTTACGCACTATTATGTCCCAATGTTTAGCAACGTCAGTGATGAAGTAAATCCAAATGGTCAAAATTATTATTCGCACATATTTTAAACTTAAGAAATCTTGAAAGTTCATAATATTCCTCCGCATGGTTAGCAAAAACGAATAAGACATAAAACTAATACCTACTTATAGTAAATGATTGTTGTGGTCACTCACCGGCATGATGCAGAGCCGTCTCGAAGGGCGCCCTCTGCACTCGCTCCTTGCTCTCTGCCAACAAAGTATAAATACATGAGACTGTGTGCCAACAGCTGATCGTCAACACAACACTAGCGTGAGGTGTGCTATGGATAAGGAAAATTTTCATTTGGAAATATTATTTTAAACGCTTAGAACCTAAGGCTCGTTTGTATTGTACGACAAATCTAAACAAAAATACAGTAGGTACTTAAGCATCACCTTTATACGAATTTTTCTGATCTTTTCTTCTTGTCTGTTTACACAAGGTCAAATTAAATCAGCTAGCGAAACTCCGTAGATGTTATGGGCATCGATATAAAAACAATATAAAACAAAAAATAAATTAATTGATTTTTTTTTGTAACTCTACCAAAAAGAATGAAATAGGTAATGTTTATGTAATAGGGATTACATAAACATTACCTATTTCATTCTTTTAATTTTTTTGTAACAAAAAGTTGATTCACCGGTTGACATGATGAAAAGGTCGGGCGGTAAGAGATTGGTAGAGGTAAGCTGAGTGATCTAATTAAATACTACAAAGTGCCAAAATTGCCCAATAAGCCCCTTGCCCCTTGCCCAGCCAAATTGCCTCGTGTTGACAGTAAAACAATCGAAATATAAAACTATCTTTTCAATTCTCATACTCGGAAAGTATAGTGTTTGTTTAATTCGAGTAGCGGGTTGGGAGACGCTGCTCCCCACCCTTGGGCGGGAAAGAATCATAGTAACTGCTTCCCTCTCTAGGGCGGGAATGAATTTAAAAAATAGAACTAAATTTGGTTTGGTAGTCGGCTACGAATAATTTTACATACTTATTTTTTTTTTAACCGATTAAATAAATAAAAAATACTGCAGTCTTGTGAGTGTATAAACAGCCAAGGTGAATTAAAAAAACCAATTAAGCGGGACGGCCGGCGGTGAAGCGGTGTGTTCCACGTTAAAAATTAAAAAAAGACTATACTTATAATTTGCCGGGATACTAATACTACTCTGTAAGCTGCACCTAAATTAAAAATCTCGGTTTTATAGACTAATATTTGATTAATAAAAATGAGTTCAAGCGATTCTGAAATGTTGACTCCAGATTCGGTTGAAGACGAGGCACATACAGTAATCGAAAATCTTTTGCAAGAAATTTCGAAGGAAAGATATTTAAATGACATACAATGATGTTATCAAGTGGCGAGCAAACAAGAAAAAAAAATATTTTAGAAAAACCATTTTTTTTTTTACTTTCCTTATATTCGAAACGAAAAGTAGAGTGTTTAACAAGGGTGAAAGTCACCAATTCCTTTCAACCCTTATATAACAATCTACTATTCAGAACTTTAATAAGAAAAGTGTGCTGATAAATTTCGATGTATAGACAACTAATTTCATTTAAGCTGATTTACAGCTCACAGTATGTCTGTAAAACATTAAGTATATTTATGTTCAACATTGAGTGATGTCTTATTTTAAAGTGTAAAGCACATCAGGCACTCTCCCAAAATTGGTTGTCAGTGTTCATGAATGCACTCACCAATACGTAACAAAACGCATTTATACCAAAACAAAGCTGGTAAACATAATCTATTATGATCACAACGTTATCGGCTAGAACAGTAAAACAGTAAAATACGGAAAAAACCTATTTTTCTTTCTTTCTAAAACGAAATCTTATAAACAAAACAAAACGTAAGTAAGGTACACGTTATTTTCATATATAACTAACTTTTTCCCGCGGCTTCGCCCGCGTGCATGTTGGAAAATATCCCACGGGACCGTGATCGCATACCGAATAGGCCTTGCGCCGCCGTTAACCATAATTATATTGTTACGCGTAATTTTAAATCTGTGATATCTTTTAAAGTACCAATTCATTTAAATGAATTAATTAGATAATAATTAATTATTTTTTATTTTATGCTGAGCTGAGGCCCTTTTGGCTTTATAATAATATTGTTTTGTGTTTTTCTAGTTTTAAGGTGTATTTTTTGCTATAATGCCAATAAATGCATTTTTCTTTCTTTCTTTATTTTTCTTTCTAAATGATATGATGTAACGACATATTTTAATTTATATTAAATGCCCAATTTTAATAATATATTATATTGGGTACGGATTAATATAATACAAGTTAAAATAGCTTCGGAAATAACAATTAAATTTTCATCAAATTCTGAAAGACAAAAATGGTTTCTGTGGGTCATTCTTAGAAGTTAGACACATGCTATCGCGGACTTATTTGTTGAACTTTTTAAGATCATTGTGCAACATAAGTTTTACGTTTTATGTTCCACACAATGAGAGGACACGCATTCATACTCTACATATTAAAATAAAATAACACTACTGTTAAATTATTTTGTAAACATTTATGTTAATGGCCATGATTCATGTAAAATTGTCCGAGGGTATTGGCGCTGATAGCCGAAATAAAGGTTTTGCCTAGTTCGGCTACAGATGCTTAACTCATTTGTACTCAAAACTAGCCTAGGTTTAATTTGTATTTGTATCTGTTACGGTTTACGCGGCTCGAGACAGTAAAGTTCCTATTAGGAATGATTTTTCCGACATCTTTAACAATAATCGTCATATTTCAGCTAATTTACACAAAACCCTAATTAATTATACACTTCAACGTTCCTCATGAATTACTCCGTCCATTGGTGAAGTCCGTTTAGTAGTTTTTGAGTTTATCGCGTTCAGACAGACAGACGCGGCGGGAGACTTTGTATAACATGTAAGGGCTAGCTGAACCCGGCAGACGTTCGTAGAGTTCATACAAAATCCCATAGAAAAGGCACTTTCAGTTTTCCCGAATTTTCTATTTCGGGCAACTTTTCCAGTTTTTCTTTCCATTCAAACCTAATTGGACTAATAGGAACATTTTAAAATTATAAATGGCCAAATCGGTTCAGCCGTTTTCTAGTGATGCGCTTACTAATGAACAGCATTTAAGTTTTATTATTAGATTTGTTAGTTTTCCATAAAATCATTCACCAAGTGGTGACTGACTCCTAGCCAATTGCCTATAAATCTAAATAACCCACATCTTTCTCGTAAACTGTACGATTTCCTTAAATTTTTGAGAGTTCAAGAAACTCTCAAAAGTAATTTATTATATTTATAAATCCGTGCTTTTTCTCGAGAGTAGAGAATTTATTTTAAAAATGCATAAATTGTTTTCATGTCGGACTGCGAGGTAAATGGTAAGCAATGAGTCAAAAATCAAAATCAAAAGTCATTTATTCAAACTAGGCTGAGAATCAGCACTTTTCGAACGTCAAAAATTACATAAGACAGTCCCCCAAAAACGCCCACTCTTCACCACTTCCTAGTGCTTTAGCTGGGAAGAAGAAGTGGCGCAACAAACTCCCAGTAGCACAGCTGTCTGTTCAGATATAAAACTTGAATCTATACAATAAAATGTAAAAGAATTTGCATTACGCAACACAACATTAAATTAAATTATTTGCCTTATGTTAGCTAGCACACGCCACTATACCAAAAAAAAACATAAAAATCGTCGAAAACTATACTCAAGCACAAATAACGTAAACAGAACGTACCTAAATAAAAGTCTCCAGGCATAATGGGCGTGCCCGCCCACACAAAGCTATAGCTGTAACTCGAAGTCAAAAATGATAAACTAGCACCATCGTAGTAAAATAAAAAACAGTTAATCATTAATAACAATAATAAAACCATGGTCAGCAAGACGACCAGTCACCACAAGCAGCACCCGTTCACGAGCATAACGCAAAGATCAGCCATCACCCCCCTCGCCATATTTGAGGGAAGGAGGCAACCCGACCCCCGACGCTACCGCAAGCAGTGACATCTAAGGGAGCATGACGAACTTGCTGCCGGTTGCTCAGGCAAGAATAATATAATCAATTGTCTAGGTCGCTAGCTAACCACTTATTGCAATACAACTCATAAAAAAAAAACATTTTCATGAGTATATTATGTCACTAATAAATAAAAATAAATTGACTTAGACAGTCAAATAAAAATAAACAATTATATAAACTCATATAACCTGTAGGTACGCTAATTCTGGAGAAAGAACATGAACATTGTCTTGAGTTAATCACAGCGACCAACTTTTCTTATCGTTTAAGTAGTCATTGATAGAATAGTATGCCTTTGAACAAAGATTGGATTTAACTTTAACTTTAAACGCATTAAAAGGCAAATCTAACAAAGAAGAGGGTAGCTTGTTATAAAAAGTTATGAACCTTATGAAGCCGGTGAAATGGATCACGTAATTTATCCTTATTTCTGGTGTTAATATTGGGAATATCACTGTTTTTAGTGTATAAGTGTATATTTTGCCTAACATATAAGATGTTGGCGAAGATGAATTGTGATGCTGCCGTGAGTATACCAATATCTTTAAAAAAATCTCTTAGAGAAACTCTGGCACCCAGCTGGTAAATTGCTCGAACAGCTCGTTTTTTAAGTACAAATATATTTTGAATGTCAGCTGCTTTACCCCACAGCAGAATACAGTAGGACATAACGCTATGAAAATAACTAAAATAGACTAATCGGGCTGTATCAACGTCAGTGTTCCCGCTAGGCTTGATATATGAGGTCCCCACTGAAGTTTGGCATCTAATGTTATACCCAGAAACACTGCCGAGTCTACAGTTTCAAGCACCTCTTTATCTAAAACGATGTTGGGACCTAAATTTCTAACATTCGGTAAGGCAAACTTTATACATTTCGTTTTCTTGGCATTGAGAACTAAATTATTTGTCATAAACCAATCCGTAACCATTGAGAGTGCAATGTTTACGTCGTCAAAATCTTGTCTATTCCGGTCTACTTTAAAAATAAGAGAGGTATCATCTGCAAACAGTACAACGTCACAGACACCCTTTATATAGAATGGTAAATCGTTAATATACACTAAGAATAAGAATGGGCCTAGAATTGAGCCTTGAGGTACACCTAACTGAACTGGTAGCTCGGAAGATTTCACACCATCAACATCTACATATTGGAACCTATTATACAATTAAGAATTTATTACTTTAAGAGCTTCATTTTGGACGCCGTAATGATGTAGTTTACGCAAAAGCGTGTCATAGTGCACGCAATCAAAGGCTTTGGAGAGATCACAGAAAACTCCAATAGCATTTTGCGAGTTCTCCCATGCGTTAAATATGTGTTTCAGCAGTGCAACACCCGCATCTGTAGTCGAATGACCTTTTGTAAAGCCATATTGTTCTTTGTGAAGGAGGCTGTTTAAATTAAAATGTCTTAGCAACTGCTTGAGTATTAACTTTTCAAATATTTTGCTAAATGCAGGTAAGATAGAAATAGGCCTGAAATTGCCAACGTCATTTTAAATCGTAATAAACGTCATAAAGGTATGACTTTACTACTCTTCATAAGGTCAGGAAAAGTTCCTAAATCAACACATTTATTAAAAGTAACAGCTAGATAGGGGGCTACGATGTCTATTATATTACTTAATAGTTTAATGGAGATGCCCCAGTAATCACCAGTGTTTTTAGATTTAAGTGTGTTAAAAACATTTACTACATCATGAGGTGTTACATGTTCGAAGCTAAATAAACGACTACATTTAGGCACACTACTATGCAAAAGATTTTCAGCTTTAGACAGGGATGAATTTAAGGAGCGAGTCGTAGTTATAGGTATGTTGGCAAAAAACTCATTGAATGCTTCAGCTACGTCAGCTGCATTATTAACTAATTTGTTTTCGACCATAATCTCCAGTTGTTTTTCTTGTTTAACAGACTTACCAGTTTCATTGTTAATAATTTGGTTACCAAGTGGTTTTTACTTTATTATTAGATGTTTTAATTGTATCGCTTAAAAATTTAGATTTAGCAAAAACACAAATCTTTTTAAATAATTTTTAATAATTTTTGACATACTCTAGAAAAGGAGTATCAAACCTGTATTTTTTCAAACCATATGACTCGTATAGTCTCGCTCTACTTTTATACTTTTTTTAAATACCTGGGGTAGCCCATTGATTAAAGCCAACGGAGGTACCATTAATGTTAATGGATTTGGTCTTGAAAGTAGATTGGTACTCCTTTTGTACAACATCAAAAAGGGCTCCATAGATGTCATTAGAATTCTTGTGTTCTACTATAGATGGTGTAATTTTATGTGTAGTTCTATATTATTTTTAAACTTGTTGCAACGACTAGCTGTATAAGGCCTGCATTTTATTTTATGCGTATTTTTACGTAATGGCATAGGGAAGCTAGCTAGTAAACCACAGTGGTCAGACGTTAAGTCACTTAACACTAATTTATTTTTGGCATCACAATCACTAAATATATTATCTAGACACGTCGACGAAGATGCCGTGATCCTAGTAGGTTCAAAAAACAAGTTACTTAAATTATAAGACCTAAACAGATTGAGTAGTCTAATACTTAATGGAGTAACATCTAAAATATTAATATTAAAATCTCCACATAAAATTATATTTTTATTACTAGATTTTAACCTATTCAGTGAATCCTCCATTACTGATTCAAAACGAATAAAATCCCCAGAGGGGGGTCGATAAACGAAAATTATAACGTATCGCTCAAGTTCAACACAAGACAACTCAATAGTACGCTCGATGGAAAGATTAACTAAATCTAAGCGTTGTTTACATTTCAACATATTTGAAACAAGAACTAAAGATCCACCGCGAATAGCACTTTTCCTTACAAATGCACTTTGTACAGTAAAATTATTATCATTCATAAATACCACTTCATGTTCTTTCAACCAGTGTTCAGTCAAACATAAGACCTGAACATCATAGTTCTCCATAAATAAACTTAACTCTAGCTCTTTGCCGGACAGACCCTGCATATTTTGATGTACAACATTCAACATATGCGGCTGACCCGTTGTCGCACCTAATAGTTTAAACTACAAGGTGTATCAAAAGTAGTGTTAGTACCACTACTAACAGCAATCGATGGTACACTACAAGTACCAGTGTCATTGTGTATATTGTATGCTAAAAGATTAGCAATATGTCTCCTACAACTAGGTGGCAAATACATTGTATAATTTGTCAGTTTGTAATCAGTAATAAATTGATTACAGTCAAAATATAAAATAGCGTCACTGTGCCGACCCTAAAGACCCGAAGTCCTATTATAAATTAACATATTTAAATTATAAATGTGCCTATTATGCTCATCAGACAAATAGCGAGAATAAGGCAAGGCACAAAAAATAAATTTACAACTATTGGTCTCATTGAGATGTAACATCAAATGGACACATTCAACTATGTCCTTTTTTCTTACAGTTAAACTATCCCCATATAATAAAATAACAGTTGAACTGGGGTTTATTTTTGTCAATTTAATAAAACTAATTAATTGGCTAATACTGGCACCGGGTAAACAATTATTAATTACATATTGTTGCGAACACTGATTAAATATACTACCAAAACCTTGACCAAATTTGTCAGAAAATACATATGTTGTATTAATCAAATTATTCATACCTACTGGCTGAGCCACTGAGTTTGTGGGTGTAACAAGTTGAGACTGGGGTGCCTGGGAGCAGGCACAGCTAAAGAGTGATTAATTAACCAATTATTGAATGATACAAAGCAGTTGACGTTCACCACCGTACTTGATAATCACCTGTTCATCCCTTACATATTTAATTAACCAAGTCAGCTCAACATCCCCTTAGGAGTGATAACCTGAATACCTGCCACCTGCATTCAATAAATTACAAGTTATAATTAAGTACATTAAGGCAGAGATTTCTTGAATATGGTAAAAAGGTGTTTTTTTAAAGCAGTGCACCTCTTAAACCGTAAATATTTTTTCCAAAACAAAAAGTGTGATATTTTCAAGTTTTTTGTGCATATGGTGATGGAACTCAAAACATAATTAAACATAATTGAATACATCAAAAAAATCTTTAAATTCAACTCTTAATTATTTTTAAAAGCAGTTTATCCCTTCGTTATCAGTTATATTATAAATAAAAGTATACCATAAAATTGCAAATACCAAACTGCATCCGGTGATGGATTAATTTTTATTAATTAGTTATTATCAAATTTTATACGATTTTATTTGCATTTTTACGCCATACGTTGTGTCATCGCGCATCTATTTCTTTTGTATGCAATCTGACAGTGACAGCGGTTTACCTGTTGTCAGCCTCTTAAGGAAATAGAAGCACTAATTAGTGTACATAATTATGGATCGGCGACCGTAGTTTGTTTGTTTTAGCGCTATTCAACATTTTCAGAGAGCAGTGGTGGCCCAGTGGTAACAGAACCAACTTACGAATTGTAGGTCATGGGTTCGAACCCTGACAGGCGCTTTACTTTCTGTATATAATTTCATCACAAGGAAAACATCGTGAGGAAGCCGGCATGTGTTAGAACCAAAAACTCAAAGACATGTCACATCTACCAACCCGCACTGGGCCCGCGTGGTGGATTACAGCCCAGTCCCTCTCGAAGAGAGGAGCCCTGTGTTCCAGCTCTGGGAAAGATAAAGGCTGATTATGATGATTTTATGAAACATTTTGCCAATCCACTAATTACTGCAAGGCACAATAGGAAGTTGTCTATAATTGGGAAGGTTAGAAGAACTTTAGAAGCCATTTAAGTCACAAATAGTTGAGTATTGAATTGCTTAATATCGTGAAACAATAGTAACATTCAGTTAATTAGTGATCATGTTTACGTATTATTTATTTATTAGTTCCAATGTTTTGGTTTGACACCTGATAAGTATCGGCTCAAAGTCAATAGCCTCGCAAAGAAAGTACCTACCTACATATTTATTTAATGACAGGTCACAGATAAATAATAAGTATTATAATCAATCAGCTATTTTGATAGTCAGTTTCCAGTTACTCAGATGCGCCTGAAAATATGCGGTATATTTTAGTATTCATTCACAAGATAGCTCTCCCATCGATCCTGAGTTCCAGACAATTGCCCCCAGTCGGCGATTTATGTTTTAATTACATGCATCAAAAACAAGGAATTTATTTAAAATTGTTAGAAAACCCAGTTTTCAAAACAGTGTTTTGTTTCAGGCAGTTTTGTCAATGAAGAATCTAAACTAACATAATAAAGAGAAAGATTTGATTGTTTGTATGTGTGTTTGTTTTTCATTCGCTTTCACTCTAAAACGGCTCAACGGATTTGTATGAAGTTTGGCACATGGGGAGACCATGACCTGGATATAGGACTAGGACAGCAAATATATCTATATCTATATACCTTTTGGCCTCGTACAGGACTTTGTGTTTATTTTTATTTAACTTCTTTTTTTTTTGTTTTTTTTTATGTTTCCAAGGGTGTGTTTTAGTTTAATTTGTGATCTCCTGTGTTGAGTCCCAATAAATATCTTTTCTTCTTCCTTTACCTAAATTAATATGATGATTCACAAGTGTCCTCCTGTGAGCTAATTACAATACAAACTGTCATCACCAACTCGTCTGCCAAACTGTGGCTTAATTATCTTAAAAGTGATTCATAATTAATTATGATCTACGATAAGTAGATATACAACAGTGAACCATTGTGGTCTGATAATAATGATTTTGTCAAGGTCTAGTTGCTTGTCTCAAGCATACGAAGAGATAGTTTTCTTAGGGAAGATATCCAACAAAGGATTCATAGAGATAGATCATGCTTACGGAATAATAAAATAGTGTCAAACGCACAACGGTGGTTACCTTGAAGATCCCCCCCCGCCCTAGCATAGTACGGAGATTTAATACAATGAAAGGCCAGCTTAGAGGTAGGTACTGATTTAGCTACCATTGACGTGCGCCGTACTGTACCTTCTTAATAAACTTATTATGTAACTCATCGTTAAACTTATGTTGTTACGTACGCAAGTTGCTAAGTACAAAATAATGATAAGAATACAATAAAACTCAAGAAAGGAAATACTTAATTAGAAAACAATATTTTACGATTATTTGCAATTTGATAGTTATACAATAGGTATCTACTACTTCATCATTCATCATTTCAGCCGTAAGACGTCCACTGCTGGTCATAGGCCTCCCCCAAAGGGGGGGTTTTCCATAATCGCCACGCTTGGCAGGGGGGTTAGCGATCGCATTATGGTGTTAACATGCATACAGAACGCTACTACTGCCCGTTCTCTAGTAAGTCCCTTAGTCGCCTTTTACGACACCCACGGGAAGAAATAGAGAGGTGCTATTCTTTACGTCCTGCACCACACAGACACCGGTACTAGTTACTTAAATACAAACTTACATTTGCAGTTGGAATGTATGGGTAAACATGTTTTTCAACTACAATGTTAAGTTTGTTCTTGGGATAAATTCATCCCAACTCGGAACCCTTCATTGTGCGTGGTCCGACACGCACTTGGCCGTTTTTTTTGGCCTATAGTTTTATTTTAGATGGTCACCTATAATGAGGTTCGAACCCCAGACATTTCAGACGACAGCCACGCGTGCTTCAATATCTGGATAAACTTTTGTGTTTATTCAGATGGTAGAACGCATTTCCATTTTTACTGATTTTATAATCGAGGATGTAAGTCTGCTAGCCTAAGCTGTTTATTAGGTAGGTACCTACTTAATTTCTCACGGCTAAGCTACTAAACATTTTTTTTTGAGTAACCAAAATCAATCAAAAATCAAAATCAAAAGTCATTTATTCAAACTAGGCTGAGAATCAGCACTTTTCGAACGTCAAAATTACATAAGACAGTCCCCCAAAAACGCCCACCCTTCACAAATATCATTCATATCCTCATATCCTGGAAAAAGACGTAGATAGGTACGGCATAATATCACTCCCGAATCAAAAAAAATAAAAGAAAAAACAATACAATCGCAGACAGAGACACGGGTTGAATCCTAATTGCGTAACACAATTTGAATCACAATCTGAGACTTTTGAAGGATATTGCTAATCCATTGCTTCATAGGTTTGAAAAATTAGTCTCCTCTACAACGTTCATAACGCAATGGACGTGGGAGATCTGTCAAAATGAAACCCATTGCGTTCAATAAATTGTCATATTTTGATGTGTGTTGCCCCGCTGAACCGACTATACTTTTGTTTCATACAGCATGGTTCATTGATGTGTGTTGCCCCGCTGAACCGACTATACTTTTGTTTCATACAGCATGGTTCATTGATGTGTGTTGCCCCGCTGAACCGACTATACTTTTGTTTCATACAGCATGGTTCATTGATGTGTGTTGCCCCGCTGAACCGACTATACTTTTGTTTCATACAGCATGGTTCATTGATGTGTATTGCCCCGCTGAACCGACTATACTTTTGTTTCATACAGCATGGTTCATTGCTCACTGCTACTACCTACTACTAAATAACATGAAACAATGCCATAATTAACACACATCTTATCAGAGAGCCTGTAATCGATGTTGTGTGACTTTACAGTGGTAAGGTAAGTATATTATGAATTATATATACTCGTCAGTATGTTTCGTCTGAATGAAACTACTCGTGGGTCAGTATTTGAGAAATCGCTTCCGGTATGAAACTCTAGGATTTTTGAGACACATTATATTATCTACACGGTAATATTTTTATACCTTCGGGTATAGACTGTAAGATCTTAGGTTTAACAGCTACTGGAAAACTTAAAAAGCTCCCCTTATCCAACCTAACATAACATCACGCCTGTAAACCCCGAAGGGTTAGGCAGAGGTGCACCTATAGTACACCCACGTTTCGCCAGTTATGTTTAAGTCCCATGGGGCAAGCCTATTGCCACCAACCGGGCACAAATCCAGACTCCGGGCTGCTACTGAGAAATTCCTGGTGGAAATTCCAATTACACTTTGCCCGACTTGGGAATCAAACCCCGGACCTCGTGCTCAGCAGTAGCGCTTGCGACCACTGAACCAACCGAAATAAGGTAAAATATTGGTTACCAATATTACCATCTGTCATATCAATTGCAACTAATATTTAAAACCAACTCCTAAACCTTCAAGGATTACAGACGTGACGCAAAACAGCGTTATCAATGTTATCATTAATCCCGACTTCACTAACAAGGCGCAGCTCCAAGTACCAAATCATCCCGCCATAAAGCTCTTATGAAACAAAACATAAATTAGAAACAAACCAGTTAAATGAAATGTTTGCGCGACAAAGTCTAATGTTTGTCCAGAGCGGCAGCCGTTTAATCTTCAATTAATCCTGTGACAAACATATCAACACCAATCATCTTTAATTGTAATCTATCTACATACACTGCACTACTTGCACCACCAAGCAACAAAAAAAATCCAGTCAGAACCGGTCAAATCCAGATTCGCCCGGTTAAAAGTGGTTCCAGCAAGATTGTGTGTACGCGAGTTGCTTTTATGTTTGATTGATTGATAAACAGATGATGATTGGTGATATCTGGTAATGATTAAATGATGTCAGAATGAATTGGTGCTGTCTGCCTGTTATGAGAAGTGATAATATTGCTGATAGATCAATTAACTGACGGGAAAAAGTGCAATGTTGTTAAAGAGTTGCGTAAGACATACGATACAAATAAAACATAGGCTGAAAGCACCTTTTTAAAAAAAATCTGTAACAGCGTTCCTATATGAGTCAAACTGGATATTCAGTTAATCTATATCAATCCATCGAGCTACGATGCACTGCGTCAATTAAGACCGCCTTTATCTTAAAGGTTACAGCAATCTCGCCATTATAACACAATAGAATAAGCATAATCAGCCTACAACGCCATTCCCACTGCTGGGACACATGCCTCCTGTCTGTGTGAGGGACACAATACACTCACACAACACAATACAATACATAAATATTTGCAATGCAGAAAACAAAGAAACAATTAATAAACCTTTCCACTTTATCTAGCCAGAAATTATAGCAAAAACTTATGATGGAGTTTATATTGCGTAATAACCTGCACACTGCACTCCGTGAGTAAATGATTGACAGGCAATGCACAGCCGCTATTATACAAATATTATTATTGTAAGATGATTTAAAAGAAGAATTTTGACAAAAAACAAAAAGTGTGTAAATTCACTCTTCAAAACAATTCTTTTGACTGCCTCATTGATCAAAAGTGGGGTCTAGCGGTCTACCGTTAGATCTGGCCAAGTGTTAATTGGCTTATCGATTAGACAATTTTCAGTAGCACGGAATCTAGTACATTAAGATCGCCTACAAGTGACCTACTTAATTTTTGACAAAATTTAAGTGTAGGTACTTAACACCTCTGCCTATGTCTTGGGGAAAAACAGGTACGATGTTATATTATGTCCAAATATAGGCTGATATGGTGAGAAAAAATTCAATCCCAGTTCTGTCTGGATAATACCAGTATTTAGAAAGGTGGAGGTGATACCTCGTATCGTGTTCGTGAGGCGGTCGAGTGGCCACGTTATTAACTGATAAGTATGGGTCTACATACTCGTACTGTGGCAATCACCTTGATACTGCCATCATTAACGCACCATCATGGTTTTACTTCCCTGTATCCCAAAATGAATGATTTTTCAAACATTAACTAACTTTATTAAATTTAGATTAAATTAACCCACTGCTGCCCACTGCATTTAATCCCAATCGTGGATCAGTCGGTTTTAGGCGCCATGCGAAAACAAAGGACAATTGTTACCAGTATACCCTAAAACTAAAATAAGAGTCAACTTTTTAACCATATCTTGCACCCAAGCTGATGAAAAGTCAAGTACAACAAAGATCCTTTTGATTACGCCTGTAATTTCACTAGTACGGAATAGTAGATTGTTATACAAGGGTCGACAGGAATTGGTGACTGTCACCCGTGTTAAATACTCTACTTTTCGTTCCGAATATAAGGAAAGAAAAAATAATTAGTTTTTCTAAAATATTTTATTTTCTTGTTTGCTCGCCACTTCATAAAATCATTGTATGTCATGTATTTAAATATCTTTTCTTTTAAATTTCTGGCAAAAGATTTTCGATTACTGTATTTTCCTCGTCTTTAACCGAATCTGGGGTCAACATTTCAGAATCGCTT
Source organism: Tiliacea citrago (assembly GCA_963921375.1). NCBI lineage: Eukaryota > Metazoa > Arthropoda > Insecta > Lepidoptera > Noctuidae > Tiliacea > Tiliacea citrago. The sequence continues at coordinate 26,242,748 of OY992790.1, read as the reverse complement.
GAACTCATTTTTATTAATTAATCAAATATTAGTCTATAAAACCGAGATTTTGAATTTCGGTGCAGCTTACAGATTAGTATTAGTATCCCGCCAAATTACAAGCGTCACCGCAGGCCGTCCCGCATAATAGGTGTTTTTTAATTTACCTTGGCTGTTTATACACTCACAAGACTGCAGTATTTTTTATTTACTTAATCGATTAAAAAAAAATAAGTATGTAAAATTATTCGTAGCCGACTACTAAACCAAATTTAGTTCTATTTTTTAAATTCATTCCCGCCCTAGAGAGGGAAGCAGTTACTATGATTGTTTCCCGCCCAAGGGTGGGGAGCAGCGTCTCCCAACCCGCTACTCGGATTAAACAAACACTAAACTTTCCGAGTATGAGAAATGAAAAGATAGTTTTATATTTAGATTGTTTTGCTGTCAACAAGAGCCAATTTGGCTGGGCAAGGGGCGTATTGGGCAACTTGGGCACTTTGCAGTATTTAATTAGATCACTCAGCTTACCTCTCCACCAATCTCTTACCGCCCGACCTTTTCATTATGTCAACCGGTGAATCAACTTTTGTTTATAATATTTAGCGAGGGGTTACATAAACATTACCTATTTGTTTATTTGTTCGGTGTCGACGTTCGGGGCACTTTCAGATAGACAGACAGTTCAATGCCACGGTTATTAGTAGGTATTATGTTATAATTAAGTTATGAGGTCAGTAGACATCGGTGTTTTTGGTTCGTTTTAATCTGCAGTTTTGGGAATTCATCTTTATCACGTCCAAGCTCATATTTTATATTAATAGATTATTGCCGATACAATTACTACACCACTGACTGGAGAGGTTCACTCAAACCTGTGGTTCTTTCCTCAAAATACCTGTTCACACTAATCTAAATAATAATAATGACGCATAAAATGATTGTATATTATATAATACAAAAATACTTACAGAAATAAAATTAATTTATCATATACTATGAAAAATTATCGAAGGGAAAATTACTATGGTGACACACTTAGCAGATGATTTTGTGATCATAGCTTAAGGGGTTATCGATATACCTACCTAAGTATTACTGGTATCACAAGTCATTGAACCAGCCCTTTGACGTCACCACATTATTCCCTTTATCGTCTTATCTACCTTTATAACTTCCTAGAGTAAAAGAGTTAATAATAGATAAAAATTCTATGTATAATATTAAGTAAAAAAAAGCTACTATAGACAACTGCGTGACAAAAAAAGATTAGAAATTGATATACCATACGGAAAAACAGCACTAATCAATAAAAGTATTATTTGTATGGCATCATTGATTTACAACAAGTTGCCTGATTATGTCAAAAATTTACCTTTTCATCAATTCAAGTCGAAGCTGCACAAATTCCTGGTGAATAAATGTTATTATAATGTCAAGGAGTACTTACAGGATAAAAATATAGATAGCTTTCTAAAGTAAGAGTAATTTATTGACACTGAATATTATGGCAATACAAATAATGTGACATGATTTAATAATTTAAATCGACATCTGTATAATTATATTTTAATTTGGACTATTATTTTACTTTATTTAATTGTTAAGTGATGATGAGACATATTATATAATTCATCTGACATTTTTAATTGTTATTTTTAAACCGACTTAAGCAGTGTTCTGAATTTATTTTATTATTGTTTTATTTCTTTTTTTTGATTTTTTTTTTATAATAATTTTGTAATGTTACTTTAATAATTATTTAATTAGATAGCCAATAATATAAATATTTGCACACCTGGTTAGGTAATGATACAGTGTACTTTATATTTATTTGTAACATCTGTTTGTGCATGCACCTGTATTAAGCAAATAAATAATTGGATTTGATTTGATTTGTAAAATAGAGCAATATCACAAAAGTTTTGCAGTAGACTGATAAGTGCGTACATAACGATTAACGTAGTCAGGCATCGAACCGGCGATCAGGGTTCTGATCGCCGCGCGCCGGTTCGATGCCTGACTACGTTCTTAATTGCGCAACACAGTTTCAATCGGAATCTGCTCAACAACGTAAATAACGCAATGATTGTTGTTGAACTGTCAAATCGAAACCGATTCCTACTGATAGTGTGTTACGCAATTAGCCGGCAGGTTTTGCCAATCGTTGCGTGAGATAATGAAACTGATATTATTTACTAGCTTTTGCCCGCTGCTTTACCCGCGTGGAAGTCGGAAATTATATTACGGGAATGAACTCGAATAAAAAGTATCGTAGGTCCTAACCCTGGTCATGGTCTTCCTTTGCCAAATTTCATCGAAATCCGTTTAGCCGCTAAGGCGTGAAAAGGTAACAGTCAGACAGACAGACCGAGTTACTTTCGTCTACTTTACTACGTTTGATATATTAATAGTAATAGTAATAATAGCCCCACCGCCGCAGCTCTACGTTGACGTCGTGGTGGGGCTTGCGCGCTCCTGAACCTCTGGGTCTGTGCCGGTAGAGTTTAATTTGCCGAAACAAGGCTAGGGTAAGGAGCCAGCCCAAGAGAGATACATACACCCGCAGGGCAGCATGTGGCGAGCTGTTAGGTAGTAGCGACCCCACGGACCCTATCTCCCATGGGGGAAATAAAGTTTTGCACCTGTGGCTTGCCATTATTGGCCGGCTTCAGTGGAGATTCGCAAGAGCAAACGTGCTCGGAGGAAGGAAGTATTCCAGTAAGTGCTGGTACGGATCTTGACCGTACTTCCGGGATTGTTCTGATAGCCGTGGAAAACCTCTCCACTCAAGCACCTCAGGACGTGTTGCCCCCTTGTCGCTACGTCACTATGTGCTAGCGACCGTTTTCGGGGGCCCATTATTGAGTGTACAAGTCACCCCCTGGCATTTTATCCGTGTATTACATAACATTGATCAGGCAGGGTCCCGTGGGGTGCCGGACGTAAAGAATAGCACCACCCTATTTCTTCCCGTGGGTGTCGTAAAAGGCGACTAAGAGACTTACTAGAGAATGAGGAGCAGCGTTCTCTATGCATTTAAACACCATACAGCGATCGCCGACCCGCCTGCCAAGCTTGACGATTATGGCAACCCCCCCTGGACATAGGCCTCCCTCAAAGTGGCCCCCCACTTTGAGGGAGACCTATGTCCAGCAGTGGACGTCTTTCGGCTGAAATGATGATCAGGCAGGGGACATAGTCCTTCCATAGTTCAAGGTCACCAATGCACTATAGCCACCCAAACCCATAGCCCAATATGTTTTGTTCCATGTTCTGCAATAGTCCTGCATCAGCCGTGGATTAACCTTGGGTGCATTTGCATAGTGCACGTAGGGATAATTGTCGGCTGGTGCCTCAACACTTTAAATTGTCTTAGGGGCCTCTGCGAGTTAGCGTCGGCCCTTCGTACGCCTGCCAAAGGTCCGGAACCCCAGAGTCCCGAGATAGGTCAAAACAGTAATATAGTAATGATAAAGGAATATAGCTATAGTAATATTATGATGGTATAGATTTATTAGGAAGATAAAATACCTTCTGCAGAAGGGGACTGTCCTCTCTGCTAGGTTAGGATCTAAGTGACTCCACATTTGGCGATTTTTAGGGTTCCGTACCTCAAAAGGAAAAAAACGGAACCCTTATAGGATTACTCGTGTGTCTGACTGTCTGTCTGTCTGTCCGTGTCTGAATGAATTTTGCAGGAGGTAACTTTTGGGGGCCAAATTAGAAAATTTAAAAAAAGTTTTGTAAACTGTACCGTGTCACCGTGTGATATTAATTATTATTATTTATTATTATATGTGAAGGATTTCATATATAATGTTTTTTATAATTTTAAAATAAATACTTTTAAAATATTTAAGAAAATTGATGAAAATTAACCATCCTCCCCCTTGTCTCCGTAACTACTGAGCTTAAAATTTGGAAAAAAAATACAGAAAATAGTTATTTACTTATAGATTACAGGGAAACCTTCAAGAAGTATATAATTATTATGTTAAATCAGTCAATATTGTGCGTACAAACTTACATTTGCAATTGGAATGTATGGAGGATCATGTCTTTCAATTACAATGCCTTTTGTTTTTGGGATAAATTCATCCCAACATGAATTTATCCCAAAACCAAACTTAGCATTAGAACCCTTAATTGTGCGTGGTCCGACCCGGACTTGACGGTTTTTTACACTGTTATTTCTATAAGAATGGAAAAACTGACACCAGTAAATTAAGATGTCTCCCGTCAGTTTCATAAGACAGCAACTCCTAGATCTAAAGGTCGGGTTCAAAGAACATCACCGCTTGAATCCATCAACAAATGAATCGCCAACAGAACGGCTGTGAAACTGGGCCGTCTGTTAGCACCTTCACTAGACGAAACCCGGCTGATACAGTCTATTTTTATTCCCGTTTCCGTAACAGCATGAAAACAATCAATTATAATCTCCTACCAGAGGTCTATTCATAGTACAGTAAAGAAGGTTTTTAGTCCAAAAGGTTGCCATGCGATGTTAAAGTTTGATTTGTATCTAGAGTACTGAAATCCCCTTAGCTCAAATAAAACTTTTCTATGGCAATATGGGCTGGTTCTGTTATTATTAACTAATGTTTCTCTGTTTGTAATATTGCATACGGTAGCTGGTTGTTGATCCAATAAAAAAAAATAAGAAAAAAAGAAAGAATAAAGTTTATTTGGACACAGTTCGTGAAACAAAATACAAACAACAACAAAAAAACAATGAAAATAATGTTTAAAAAGGAAGTACAAACAGTTTCAACATACCTAATACACATTTTTATACTTATAAATAGATAAATAAGTAATCATGAAGCCAGATACAAAGTGCTAGTGAACCAATAAATTTAGAAAATAAAGCAAATACGCAGTTGTTTGTAAAATATTCTATAATTTTACTGATCAACGCATTTGTTGTAATTTCATGTACATGCGTACAGTATTTTTGACTAACGAAGCGACGCGCGCTTTACTTGTGATAACCAAGTGTACAAACACGCTGTGAATGTGTGCAAGATGACGATTACACACAACTACCGAGAGCTCTTGCGCTTACACGCACATTCACATCGTGTTTGTTTTTTTTTTATTTACTATTAGTTGCAGCTTCATCCGCAGAATAACTGTTTCGCAAGGAGCCCTTCTACCATTACTGGCGTAGTTTAGCCGTAAAATTATAATCCAAACCAGATGACACATTTTAAACATAATTTAATATTTTTCAATAGCTCGAGCCAGTAACATAAGCCAGTAACATCCTATGACATGACCAACCTGTTGATATTATTATGTTATATTTTTACCCCAATCCCCAGAACAGCGTGAAAACAATCAATTAACAGGACGGTTCAATAAAGAAAGCGGTGCGGCGGCCATGACGGGGTGCTATCTATTTATAACTAACGACTAACAAGGAGGGTTCACACGTGTGTGTTTACTTCGATGATATTATGCTTTTGTATCTGTTGGTGGGAATTATAGGAATGTGTGTTAAGCTAAACTTGCAGAATGTAGATTCACGGTTGATAATTTGGTTATGGCTAGAGATAATAGATCCAAAAAGATCTCGCGAGTTCTCGAGTCTTTTTTCCGTATTCCAATCACTTTGAAAGACAAAATGAGTCCTTGTAATCTCAAAAGAAGAGGTCTTGCGTCTCGACACCATACTTAGCACACGTGATCTCGAGTTACTACCAATCTCGACTCAAGATTGTATCCCCTTAGTTATGGCTCTGATGGGATTAGCTCTTGAATAAAGACAAGCATTTACCGTAAGCAATTTCATTTCATTATAGAAAGTTATTTCTGGAGAGAAGGAAACATAAACTAAGAAAAAAAGAACAGGAGGATAGGAAACGGCTTGTCTCTACCACCTAAGATAATCTGCAAAGGGAATCAGAATATTAGCCAAACAGTAGAAAAGTAATTAAATGTGTACAAAACGTGGTAATGCAAGCATTTTCCCTGATAAACATTTACATTGCGATGAGTTAAGTAAGTACCTTCTGTTTTCAGTATGTGATACTGCTAGTTTTAAATTAAATTTAAAAAAGTCTTTGACTACGATTAATTAAAAAGTACCTTAAAACATTTCTGCAACTACACAATTAATTAATTGTGTCACACACGGGTTAAGCTACACTTGCCGAGGTCGGTTCGCAGATGGGTGACCATACATTACATAACGAGACCATTCGCGTTGCGTTAAAAGTTATGCGTTTAAAGTTAAAGTTAAATTCAATCTTTGTTAAAAAACATACTATTCTATCAATGACTACTTAAACGATAAGAATAGTTGGTCGCTGTCATTAACTCAAGACAAAGTTCATGTTCTTTCTCCAGAATTAGCGTACCTACTGACAGGTTATATGAGTTCATAATAATTGTTTATTTTATTTGACTGTCTAACTCAATTTATTTTAATCGTTTCGGGTAGTCAGAAGCCCAAAAGTCTCGGGTATCGCGTTACCCTGTAACTGGGTTTTGGAAATCAGATAGGCAGTCGCTGTAAAATACTGATATTCAGCTGCATCCGGTTAGACTGGATGCCAACCCCAAAATAGTTGGGAAAAAGCTAGGCAGATTGACTGATTTTATTTATCCTACCCTTCACATTTTTGCAAACTATTTCAAGTTTGCAAAATTTACCGATTCATTGTTCAAAAATCTGAACCACTAAAGGCAAAATTCCCACTTACGCAGGATCATTTCCTGTCTCAGTATAAATATTTGTATGATCTACTAATATGTATTACCTATTCACAATTTGTTTGTGTATGTTGGCACTGGAACAGGTAACCCTTTACTATGAAGCGTTTATGTTTATTTAGAGTATCAATCTGTCTTGAAGTGACGTCACTAAGAAGCTATAAGACTTGGGGGTATGCTGGTTTGCCTCGATTGTAGCAGTTACTGATTGATTTGTGGGTATTTTATTGTTATCTTTCATTTTGTTCGAAAGGATCTTTAATCACAAAAAAAAATAACAATGAATCGTTCTTGCTTAAACCTAAATATAATAATTATGCATTAATTCAGTCTGTAAAATACCACAGTATCTATGTAAAGTATGGTATTAGAGGGGCAATGAAGTCCGCCTGTGTATGCATAAAGTTTAAAAAATGAATTCGCGTATTTATATGAACGAAAAAATCTCTAATTTATTTATTTATTTATTTATTTAACCATTTATGTACACACATATATAAACATACAAGAAGAAAGGAACTTTTACAGGCTGAAACGCTTGAACAAATAGTTCTATGTCATAATGAAAATCTTTGCACACAAATATAACACGCTTTTACCGAATGTGTCCGGACAAAAGGGATCGATGACTGAACTGTCAACTGCAAACGGATATTATGAGCTATGCGGTGACGAAAGTCTCGCGTCAAAGTGATAAGCTGTCTTCGAGCTAAGGAGTAGCAGACAAACAAAACATTTCTTTGTTTTTTTATTACAAAATATTATAAATAATTACATGTTTACCTAATTAAAATCATGTGTTTCTGAATACTATTGTGGACTGTATTTTGTATTTTGTAATTAAAGATTTATTCCAAGTTCTTCAGGTTTATTATTCTTGTTGATTCTTCGTGAGCTGGAGACGGACTGTGTCTTTAGTTTTTTGTTTTTAAGAAATGGCATCTCGCAGGTCAACCTAGGAGGTGGTCGGCTGTTTAACCAGACTTTCCTGTGAGTGCCTCAATAAATTAAGGCCTCTAGCCAGAGCATAAAACTTCAAAACTAAGTGACTATACGGTAAGCGGTACGGACCTCAGCTTAGGGTGTCACTGGTTTCGCTGGGGCAGCCAGGGACAGGCTGAATTGCATTAATGTGCCTCACCAGCATAATGGCCCTACTTTTATACACGATTTTATAGAATTCTTGGAAACTATTAAGTGGTTTTCGGAAACCATAAAAATATGCTCCAGCCAATCAGAGCGAAGCACGAAAGAATTATGAACCATTAGTACAGCGAACCTTTACCTCAACCAGAACCGTTGCTGTAATTCGCATTTTTTTACATTAAAAACATACTAAATTCTGAACTTAAAACTATTATAAAACCCCAATAAAGTAAATATTCTACTTTAAACCCTATTTATACTAAACGAAGTTCAATCATATCCTACTCTAGTAAATAACAAAAAAAACCGGCTAAGTGCGAGCCAGACTCGCGCACGAGGGGTTCCGTACCATTATCTATGAAAACTGCAAAAATAATCACGGTTGTTGTATGGGAGCACCCTTAAATATTTATTGTATTCTGTTTTTTAGTATTTGTTGTTATAGCGGCAACAGGAATACATCATCTGGGACAATTCCAACTGTCTAACTATCACGGTTTATGAGATACAGCCTGGTGACAGACGGACAGACAGACAGACAGACGGCGGAGCCTTAGTAATAGGGTTCCCGTTTTACCCTTTGGGTACGGAATCCTAAAAACAGTCTTGATTCTTTGATACGCTCGGCGTCCGTTACTCATAGTAAACATTACAATTTTAACTTAACAAGATTACAATTTTATGTTATTACTAGCTGCGCCCCGCGGTTTCACCCGCGTTACTCTCGATCCCGTGGGAATATCGGGATAAAAAGTAGCCTATGTTTTAATCAGGGTCTCAGCTACCTCCATACAAAATTTGATCAAAATTTGGTCGAGCCGTTTGAGCGTGAAGAAGTAACGAACATACACACACACACACACACTCACAAACTTTCGCCTTTGTAATATTAGTGTGATGTGATGATTAGTGTGATTTTCTTGTTACTTTAGTTAATCGATTGTTGACCGACTGAATGCTAAAATTATTAGTTTTAAAATTAGACATAAAACGCTGATAGACTTTCTAACCCCCCTTGCAAACCCCCGCACTAAGAAGGGGTTTGTGCGGAGGTAAGGGGGTGTGCAAAATATAACGTTCCTAGTCCCAGTATTTCGACTCTGCGTCAATGAATCAGTCAGTCAGGACAAGTATCTAATTATGTATAGATTACCTGACCAAATTGTATCGATCAACAACATGAATGAGTTTAAACGTAAGCTTTCTAAATTATTGAATAACAAGGCGTATTATTCTGTTAATGAATATCTTTATGACAAATTAAAATGATATTTATTTAATTTTATGTCTGTCTGTTAATTAAAACGTTGCTAATGATATTCTTTATTGACATTTATTTAATTTTGTTATTCTTGTACTGTCTTTATTTATTGACATATTATTATTTATTAACTATTAGTGTTTAGCGTGAAACTGCGACACGTACTTACTGATTTTTCTAGTGGTCGCAAGTGCTATTGCCGAGCATCAAGTCCTCTTTTCGATTCCCGGGTTGGGCAAAGTTTTATTGGGTTTTTCCATTGGGAATTTCTCAGTAGCAGCCCGGAGTCTGGATTTGTGCCCAGTTTATGGCAATAGGCTCGCCCCCTGTTACATGGGACTTAAATATAAGTGGCGAAATGTGGGTGTACTATAGATACACCTCGGCCTAACCCTTCGGGGATTACAGGCGTGATGTTATGATGTTTTGTTTAAATGTTTGTTTATAGAACAAAAAACGCAAGGATAAGAATTTTACCATAATTGTGAACATAAATTATAGCAGACTTATACCTCATGGCCTTCAAGACATACCATAACGGACCGTCACGCCATTAGTTTTCATTTGCCCGCAGCAAATCAATTAGAAAATTAATTTATAACGGAAATAAATATAGGAAAGCAGTTTTTCATCTGCTATAGATATTCTTTATTTTATTAATTAGATATAGATAAGGGAAAGATCCATAAAAGTAACTAAGTATTAGTTAAGTACCTACTTGGGAAATATATAATGTTGTAGATTTTATCTGACATATTCTTGCAACCAGCAAGCACGAATGTACAGTCCAACTAGCTATTTGATATACCCGACTACTTGATGTAAGTACATACTAACTTGTAACTACTTTTAAACAAAAAAATATATTTTATTTCTGTAATTTTTTTCAAAAAGCTCTTTTACACATTAATAACTAATAATGACATTTTAAAACTAGGTCAGGTCGGTGCTTTCTAACCGACTCCTCTGAGAAGAAACGCCAATACAAACATATTTGATATTATTTTCAACTTGATACCTACACGCGTTCCTGAGAAAAAGGGTCTTGACAGACTGACCGACAGACAGACGGACAACGAAGTGATCTTATAAGGGTTTCGTTTTTCCTTTTGAGGTACGGAACCCTAAATAGAATGCGGGAGTGTTAGAGCAAGGATGCAAAGATGAAAGGACATGGAATTCTGTAAGTAGTTTATTTTTTTCTTAAGAGATTACAAGATACCCAGTTACCTGATTTAACTGCATCAGACCTCGAAGAGATTACAAGATACCCAGTTACCTGATTTAACTGCATCAGACCTCGAGTTTTGGATGATAACCAGATGGAACTTCCTTGGTTCTTTGCTTCTTCCTTGAACTTGTATTGAATATTTATTTATTTTGTATCTCATTTTATCTCCGGCTGTCGCTGAAAACCAGCGTTGGGGCTCTGTCTCGCATAGGGTCACAGCATTATGCTGAACAATGGCCGATATGCGTGTGCATGTGTCACATATTTTCCTCGAACTTTATATATTTTTGTGTTTGTTCTTTCTTTGTGTCGTCTTACCGCAAATAAATGTATTTTCTTTTTGCGTCGCGGCTAGGTACATTTTATAAAAATCAATTTGGTGGAATGGATGTATTCATTATAATAATATCATTCGTTTAACGTTAAATATACCTCTTTACTTTTTACCCACTAACTACGTATGAACAAGACATTATTATGTAGATCAGTCTTCAATGCATGTAGGGTATTTGTTTTAAATGTATGCTTATCTCGAGCTTTCATGAAAGTTCGTAACATCCTACAGATTGTCTATCTTGCTACCACAAAAGCACGTGCGTTTTTGTATTAAAAAAGAGGCCAAGTGCGAGCCGGTCTCGCACACGAAGGGTTCCGTACCACCGTATAATATTTAACACTTTAGTAAAAAAACACGTTTCTTTAATTTTATTTTTATTATTTGTTGTTATAGCGGCCATAGACATAATAATAAAATAAAAAATAATATATTCTCAGTGTTGTGTACGACAACACTGAGAATATATATTATATATTATTTCAAGTGTCTGCCTATTACGGTTCAAAAGATACAGTCCTGTGTGTATGACAGACGGACGAACGGACAGTGGAGCCTAAAGCCGGCTTTACATTACGAAATTAGTGTCATGCATAATGAAACTAATTTCATGAAACTTGTTGCAGTACTTGTGTAACTAATTTCGTTAAAATAATAGTGTCGTGAAATAAACAGTATAGCTGGGATTATGGCTCCGTCAGCATCGAAGTTTTAAATGTTGTTAACTTAACATAGAGAACTTTTAATCATAGAGAACTCGGCTGTTAAAAGTTCTCTATATTTTACTCGGCTGTCCATCGTTGGTTTGCTATTTTTGACGCATTTAACCTGCACAATCACACGTTCACTCAGCACAGGCGCTTTCGTGACACCAGTTTTAAAATTAGTTGCACGACATTAGTTTTACCAAAAAATTACGCATGGCACGAAACTATTTTAGTGTCATAAAATGAATGCATGCATTGTATAACTTGGTGTTTACACGTACACTTGTTGATGAAATTAGTGCCGCGACATTAATTTTATGTCACTAATATCGTAATGTAAATTCGGCTTTAGTAACAGGGAACCCTAGACAGTACGTCTTTAGTTGTAGTAAGTACCTACCTTCTCTTTGTTGGTCATACATTTTAAGCTAAACAGCGATATTTTTTATTGATTTGAAGAATACAGGTGTTTAATGTCTCTTAACTTACGCATACCTAATATACTATCACCAATTAGCTTATCCGCTATTAGACGGTCATAGGCTCCCCAAATATCACTTCAATTAACATTCAGAGATCATCATCATCATCAGCCCATAGCAGTCCACTGCTGGACATAGGCCTCTCCAATTGCACGCCATTCAGCTCGATTCTCGGCAACTCTCATCCACCTGCCATTACATTATTAAATTCAGAGATGAAACACTCATATTCATTACACTGATTTCAGAACCTACTTCCTTATAGTAATCAATACATTAGTACCTATGGATTACCATACCATCCATTACATACTATAATATGCTAAAATAAATTATAAATGGCAAAGTAACTCTACCTGTCTGTCCGTCTGTTACCTTATTCCACCTAAACGGCTGAACAGATTTCAATGAAATTCGGCACATATGTAGACCATGAACTGGGTTAGGAGTTAGCACATAGAATAATTTTTATCCCGCTTGTAGGTACGTTCCCGTAGGATATATTCCGACCCCCACGCGGGCGAAGCCACGGGCTGAAGCTAGTCTTGTATATCTATCTACCTTTTGCCTAACCTAGCCCTACACAGACATTTGTCACAATTTTTCACGATACCCACGGGTAGAGTGGGGATCAGGGGTGGTTTCTTTGCCCGGTTACACCATGGGCCAAATAAACATATTTAATAATTAGACATATTACCATCCATCAGAAACGAATAACATTACTATTAAGAATGATCATAGTCTCCTAATGCTAACGTGCCAAAGGTTAATATTACTTGGATGTCTGCCCACCCCACCAGGAAAAAAACAGCGCGCGATAAATAAACAACAAACAATGAGAGAATATAATAATGATGAAGAAATTTAAAAATAATACATCAAATTGATAAGGTTGCGATGCTAGCAGAAGCTGTGAGAATTTTTATTAATTGTGTTCATTAGTGCTTAAGTTACTTGATAAGAGTTGTATTAAAACAATAATACTGCATCTGTAGTACATTTTGCAAGTATAGAAATAACTCTATTATGAAAACATCCAAAACTAGACACTATAATATTATTAGCTCGCAAGCGTCTTCGAGAACAAAACAAAATACAGTAGAACATTCTAGAAAATGATTAATTTTTTTAAAGTATTAAAAACATCTAAAAATTTGCAGTAATTTAGGAGTCTCAGCATAAACACACTCACAATCAGTAATAATGACTTATAATAACAGTTTCTCGATAATTTATTTGATAAAAAAAAACTGGTAATTAAAGCATACTGCAAGCCATTGTAAAGATATACCGTAAATATTACCTTGACCTTTATAACTATTAAGACAAAAGGAAATTACACTGAAATATTGGTAAGGGAGTGTCCCTTGGACTCATTAATCAATCTAGTAATCCATGACGTCAGACTTCTGCAGCCATTTTCAAGATGCTTAGCCTGATCAATCTAAAATTTCAATATATTTCAGGGAGACCAAGTACGGAATAAACTTCAGTGAATAATGAAATACTTCAATATTTTTCGGGTAAAAAAAACAACTCTGAACTCAAATTTTCAATGCCGATAATTACGCATCGTATTTGGAAAACAAATCGTACAGTTCTACAGGCTACAGGTTCAAAGTGATTTCAATATTTAAAAGTAAGGTTCTAAAAATAGATGAATGACATAAAATATCTGGAAAAAAATGTAAACTCACCCCCGTGCTCCTCCATAATTAAAACTATCCACTAACACTAAGAAAAAGTTCCTAAAACTAATATCACACGAAACAAAAATCGTTTATCGACAAATTCACCGACTGCACCACTTTAGTTTTACTGATCACCACTCTTTATAATAATCACCAGTTTTTGAATTTATCCCATTTGTTTGAGGGATAATTTAGTTTTTTAGTACTCGATTTTTAATTTGACTCGCGTGCGGTAGTTCGGCGGCATTTGTTTGCGTGCGACTGTACTCTTCTGCGTTCAGGGCGGTACTGTACTGTGCGGCTGCCCAAGCCAAGTCCACTGAACATTAGTTGGAACAAAACGTTCAGTGCTGAACGTGTTGCGCTGACTGAGTCAAGTTCAGAGCCGACTCGATGGTAAACTCCTGAAATTGATTAAGTCATGAATTTGTGTTGATTTGAAGTAGACACCCTACATATTTTAAGTTTGTTATTCCAATTTTAATTGAATTGTAAATGTCTTTACATGGTTCAAAGTAGATTCTGGAACAAAAACCCAAAGAGATGTCAGCACAAACTGACGGGGTCCGTCAGGATCAATGCCTGCCAGGGTTGCGAGTTTGTCCGAAAGGGATACCGTGGCCCTGGCACACAGGCAACGGAAGGAACACGGGTGGGTTTTAGTCAGTAAAAGTCTGACACGCCCTCCCACTCCGCCCAGAGCGGGAGAAGTTATTTGATGATTTCCCACCCAAAAAAAAAAAAGAGGTTCAGACACAAGATCCTTGTACTTGATTTTCTTCCCAAAAATTCAAAGACATGTGACATCTACCAACCCGCACTGGGCCCGGGTGGTAGATTTACAGCCCACTTCCTTTCGAAGAGAGGAGGCCTGTGTCCCAGCAATGAACATTATAGGGAACATTATAGGCTGATTATGTATGACTGCCTATCTGACTTCCATAACCCATGGCAGTTACTGGGTAACACGATACCCTATAGTAAGACCGGTTGTCAGACTTTTGGGCTTCTGATTACCGACTGAATTGAATAACTTCTACTGTTACTGAAATATTATAATGAACCCCTGTTCCTGAAAGCCCAATCAAGCTTCAAAAACTTGGGGTAGGAGGTCTTTCGTATCAGTAAATCTGTTGTTAAATGTTTTACCTATTTCAATTTTCAATTTGTCTTTCAATTTAATTGAATACTCGTATTCCGTAGATTATGATGATTGTATACTATGATTTTTTTTAGATTTTCATGAATTTCCGTACTTTCTGTAGACGTTAGGTACACGTCTCCCACAAACAAGACGACCTCAGCTCACTAATTATTATGCGACCTTCACCTATTTAGCAATCAGCAGATAATAACTACCTGCGCTAAATATATTCAGTAATGTTGTTAAGAGAAAATGTAAATGAAGCAGTTTTGTGAGTAAATAATTGACTGACGGACTGACATCGCAACACTTTATATCCCTACAAAATCCCAAACATGAATTCTTTGATAGTTTTTTTAAATTGTATTAATTTGCACGTGTCCGACTGTACAATTGTCGACATCGGCACTAATTGCCATGAAGAATAAAAATATAAAAAGACATTATGACACCACTATAATATCATGATTCCATTCCATTCTGTTAAAAACCAGTACTTTTACGGTAAGTGTCAAATGAGATACTTTTAAACGTCATGACTACACTGATACAAAAGTCATTTGAGGCAAATCACATACTTTCAACTTTATATTTAGTATTTAAAATCACTACAAATGTTATAAATTTTTGGAAATCCTGACACATAGATACTTCTTTTGTTCATGTTCACCTGTTGCAACCACAACAACCACCGAAGAACGACCTTTGAACTCTCTGAGATCCTGGCAGGTTGCCAACTAGTGACGTAGTGAGTAAATACTTAACCTATTACCCTTAGCTGACGGTCTCAACTTGTTGCTTTATACCTTTTATTATGTACCTTCTTAATTTCAGCTTGAAAGCTTCCATTGCTGAAAAACGGCCCCTCAATACTTAACTGCTACAATAAAGTCCACCTTACAAGATCTTTCTTACTTTCCCACATAATATAACATCACACCTTAATTCTCCATAGGGATAGGCAGAAAGGTACCTATAACAGGCACATTTCGCCGGTTATGTCCCTAAAGTGTCAGATAGCGAGTCTTTTGCCATCAACTGTGCACAAATTCAGACCCCGGGCTACTACTGAGAGATTGCTGGCGCACCCAGACTCCTCCAGCCAGGCTAAGAGATTCCTTACTTTTCAATAAGGTCACCGCAGTTACCAGACGGATCGGTGATTACATCTATTACATTATCTAATCATTAGCATAAACCCATAGTGTGTTTTCGAAAAGTAATCTAATCTAATTAATTCCCCTAACTACCAAATCATGATAACTATAACCGCTATATCCCATCCCATAAACCTTGATATAGCGCTCTATATCGGTATACTACGACCAAAGCCAAGGCCACACGACTGGTGCCTGGCGATGGCGGGGCACGGGCGGGAGGGGAGACTTAAGTCAACAGTCAGAGCTATGTCATCTGACCTCACTACCCCCTGGGGTTGCTACCTTGCTACATGAAGCATTTTTCCTTCAAAAGTGCGTAGGATAAAAATTATTGTGATATTTCTAGAAAATGGAATTTGTAGTTCTTCTTGGGGTAAGGCTACCGATTAAAATCCACTGATAATTGCATGCTTATGGCTTATCTTTACATAATATACTATATTATGTGTTGGCGCCCAAGCAAAAAGGGTCCAGGGGGTCTACTCCGAAGCGCTAAACCGAAGTATCGGCCGAATGTTCGCCCGTTTTATAACTTCCATAGTTTCCTTTTTTGACTTTGAGTCCTTACCTGACTTCAAGTCACGGTTTTGACTTAAGCTTATCTCTTCGACTGCCTTTTTTTTTCTCCGTAGTCATCGATAGTTAACCGTAATAACGAAACGACCGAACATTCGGCCGATACTTCGGATTTATGTTCGGAGTAGACCCCCAGTTCTCGGCATTTAGTTTCCGAGATATACGCAGTTTTGTAATGTTGGGGGAAAAAATGCATTTCGCGATTTTAATTGATTATTAATGAACGCTAAATACATAAATCAAAATATTTTTTTTTCTCAAGTCAAGCTTTTTCAGTGTTTCTACTTCAAACGTCTGATGAAAAAAAGGTGCCAGTTTTTAAATATTTTTTTTAATCCTGTTTATCAATTGACTATTCTAGGTACCGAATATAGTCTTAACTCAATACCATGGACCCTTTTTGCTTGGACACCCAATAATTACGTATATAATCCAACTAGTTACTCCATGACGACACGGATTTGACAACATACAGGATAACCTAACATTACTATTGGCAGATTATGAAAAGAAGGATTGAGACGGAGATAGCATTGTAAACAGACTACAATACATTTTTTTTATAGTTTAAGGATCTATTATCTCAATACAAGGCGGAAATAATTTATCTTGTAATTTCAAAGTCAAAAAGTCAAAGTCAAGTTATTTATTTCAAATAGGCTCATAACGTCAAAATTTACAAAAAAATAGAACTGATTCTAGTTGCCCCTTCCAAAAGGTAGTTTTCTACCAAGTCAGTGGTTATTTTGTACCACATCCTGGTCACCCTACCCCCCGACCTCCACCAAGCCTCTGTTTGTCCAGATCGTTTGGGTGGCGACACCATCCACCACCACAGATCTTTACGACTACTACCAGCGACCTTCCCAGAATATCTTCCTATCTGGGTCTAGGATTATTAGTTAGTAATAATAATCTGTTGTCAATACTCATACCTACCATAACGAGTCATTTGCTTGGTTGTTACTTAAAATTCTGGTATTTTAAAGACTGAAAGCCGACTCCAACATCAATCAATCAACTCAGCCTATAGCAGTCCACTGCTGGACATAGGCCTCTCCCAGGCTGCGCCAAAACACCCTGTCCTCCGCTTTCCGCATCCAGTCTGTCCAGACTCCAACATAGTTGAGAAAAGTCTAGGTAGATTTATATGTTAGTAACGAATAAAAAGGGTAGACGTTTTGAATTAGTTTAGTGCAGTGTGAGTGAGCTTAAACTGCAGTGTAAGTGCTGACTGTTCTAAAGAACACGTGGAAGCACAGATTGTTTGCCGTGGCTGGAAGTCGAACCGTCGCACGTTGCCGTGCGCCGTCGCGTCGCTCGAGTCCGGTTTTCTGCTCTCTGCGCTCTGCGCTCAACGCTCTCTCGTGAATTAAGTGGTGAATGAGAACGACGATATTGGACGATCTCTTAATTTTATAGTTACTTAGCCGTTTAAGTTATATTTAAACTAGCTGCGCTCCGAAGTTTTTCCCGCATATGTCTCGATCCCGTGGGAATATCGGGATAAAAAGTATGCTCTGTACCAAAGTTTTATCCAATCGCATTTGTAATATTCATTAGGATTACATACAAGCTACTCGTAATAAGCTAGATTTTGATGAGAATAAAGTTTCACGGACTGCGATACTTTTTAGAAGAAAAACAAAACAAAAAAAAAATGTCATGTTTTCAGAACCTGGGGTGCTGCAGTATTTGCTACCCTACTGATATTTTTATTACTATGGATGTCAGATACGTACTAATAGTCATACCGCGCTTGCTTTTACTAAGAACAACTCAATGTCAACTAGCCTGTGAAATCACAGGCAGTGGGATTTTACCATTAGGATACTGAATTTGATATAAATAAAAATGTATTCTTCCGCTCTAAACATAGTAATCTGTTTGTTTGTTGTCCAAACAAGAAAATGAAGACGGATGTACACACTTACTTTGTTTACATAAATACTTTGCACAATACTCAATGGTTACATTTTGTATAATCACGATTTTTGATTTACGATACATAAAACAGCAGGTTCCTACCTAAAGTTACAAAATGTTTTTGTGTCTACTTTGTTTGAGAGAAAAAATGAAAAAAGCTATCTCAACATTGGTACTCATAATCAGCGTAAACCGTTCAACTACTGAGCCTCCTCTCTGTGAGAGGGAGTGGACCATAACACACTCGATATCTTAGAAATTTTGGTTCTAGGACATGCCGGTTTCCTTACGACGTTTTCCTTCACCGTTTTGAGAGCAGTGGTGATGAAATTATTTACACAAAGTAAAGTGCTAACTAGGTTCGAACTCACGACCTACACTCGTAAGTCGGGCCCACACCACTGGGCCAGCACTGCTCTCTTCCTCCACTGTTTTCGGGTTCAGTCTAATATATTTTTTTTATTTTTGGCAGCACGGTTGGCACAGTAGTTAAGCGATTGACTGCTGCGCTGCATGTCGCGGGTTCGATTCCCGCACGGAACAAATATCTATTTGTATGACCTACAAGTAGTTGTCTGGCTGTTTGTGTTTGTGAGTTTAAATGTTTGTAAACGCACCCACAATACAGGAGAAATTCTTAGTATGGGCAACGTTTAAAAAAAAAAAACAAAAAAAAACGGTATCTCATAATCATCATCATCATCCACAGGCCCACTTCACCCACTGCTGAGCATAGGCCTCTTTCTTCTTGTGCCAATCCCCCGCTCCTGTGCCAGCCTCATGCAGGTTCTACTGACGATGGTAACAATGTCGTCCGCACATCCGCCCAACTGATAATATTATGAGTACGTAACTACTTGTATTGCTTAAGCCATGTAGATTTAAAAGAGTGTCCGTGGAGTTTCTTGCCCGTTCTTCGCCATAGGTACCTACTACGCTTTGGAATGGGCAACTAGTTTCAACTTTCTGACTGAACGACCCCTTGAAAATTAAAAAGTGCCTGTAATTGGTTTATTTGAAATTTAAGCTTTGAGTTTGAGTCTAAATGCTCCAAACAAAAATATTTAGTCGCCAGAAAATAAAAGCTTGGAGCAAAGTAACATAATAATTATGTCGAATCTTTATACACTAGCTGTCAAAGGTGCCCCAAAATTTACCAAAATTAATATTGTTACGTAGCCTATGAATCTTTACCTCGCCCCTTATTACACTGGCGAAATGTGGCTCTACCGCTGCCTAACCCTTCGGAGAAAACAGTTGTGATGTTATGTTATCCTTTTCTAGGTACCACCCCACCTCTTCATCGTTTCTCGTTCCAACTGGGGAGTTTAGCCGTCCAATCGTCAAACTGTGACAAAGAGACAGTCCTT
Source organism: Tiliacea citrago (assembly GCA_963921375.1). Classification (NCBI taxonomy): domain Eukaryota; kingdom Metazoa; phylum Arthropoda; class Insecta; order Lepidoptera; family Noctuidae; genus Tiliacea; species Tiliacea citrago. The sequence goes on along the minus strand of OY992790.1, from coordinate 26,223,015 downwards.
TATTCTCAATCTTTTGATTGATATCAAATGACCATAGGTACTTACAAACAATTTGAATAACAACCCATTGTTTGGACATAGCCATACCTCCATGGTGTTATTAGTAAATGTCTTTAGCATGCAGACGCCACGTCCAAAGGTATAAGTACGTAATATGTTATTTATTTCGATCTAATAGATTGATTAAACAATTTTAGCGATCAACCTTTGAGGTAGGCCCATAAGACAATATCACAATACATTTTGAATGTTCTCAAATAAAATTGTAACGTGTATTCGAGAGTTCGAAATTCGAAATTAAAAAAAAATTGGTCAGTCTCGGCTGTGTTTTATGATCTGAGTTTTCGGCCATGGCGGCTCGTTTGTATAAATGTTAGGTAACTGGTAATGAGCACGTTACTGTTATTTCAGTAATAGCCGTTCTTCAGGAAAAATCTGTAAGAATACACCAATCAATGTAAGTATCAGTGTTATAACATTAGGTAGTTAGGAACGCAGGCGTTCATTAATTCACTAAAATTAAAAACTTCGCAAGCAATGCGGAATTGCTGCTGAAGACTGCGGACTCGACCTCAGGACTAATTGCTTCTCACACGGACAACTGTACGTCACTTGCTCCCGCGTCACTACTCCAGAGTCTCTGTATATTTTGGCTGCTGAGACGAAAGCTACAAACGTGTATACAGGAAAGTTTTATAAAAATAACATAAGATAAGGCCTGTATTCCCCGAAGGGTTAGGCAGAGGTGTACCATTAGTAGGTACCTACATCCACATTTCGCTGGTTATGTTTAGGTCCTAAGTAATAGGGGGCGAGCCTATTGCCACTAGGGCGCAAACCCAGACTTCGAGAAATTTCAGATGGAAAACCCAATAACACTTTGCCTGACCCGGGAATTAGACCCAGGACCTCATGCTCAACAGTAGTCCAACGAGGCCGTTTTCTATAAAAATGTAGCTCTTATTTTAGTATATTGCGATGATACTAAGTCGCGGGCAGAAGCTTCAAAGCTAGCTCTTAATACAAACAGACCATTTAAAAAAAAAAACTTTCAATGTTATATTTGTCAATACTATCATGACTCTAATATCGCGATATTTCAAGATTTCCTAATAATCTGTGATATTATCACGATACCGCCTATTACACCATCAATATTACCACGGTATCTTGATATTATTGACAAAGTAACATGCCCCATTGGGTATGCGAATTAAAAACAGATTGAAGCGCCTACTAACCTTTTCTTAGCAACCTGTGTCATACGATCTCAGAACCAAACAACACATTTGAATTTCAGAATGACTACGGAGTAAATATATAAGACCAGTTTTTCCCCGGGGCTTCGTCCGCGTGGAGGTCGGAAAGGATCCAACGGGAACGTACTAACGGGATTGGGAAAACTCCACCCAGGCCATGCTCTATCGGTGTACGAAGTTTCATCGGAATCCGTTCAGCCATCAAGGCGTGAAAAGGTGACAGACAGACAGAGTTACTTTCGTATCTATAATTTTACTATAGAAGTATGAAAGTAGACATCTTGTATCCTTGTTTCAGTCAGCAAACCCCCTTACCCCGGCCAAAGGGATTAACGTCATCGTCTTTTGGTCAGATGTACCTATTTTGGGCTAAATGGCCCTGATATTTTCCTTTTCTTAGATAAAAGTCTTTCAGGCATGAAAGATATATTTTAATACTAGCGGCGCCCCGCGGTTTCACCCGCGTAAATCTAGATTCCGTGGGAATATCAAGATAAAAAGTAGCCTATGTCTTAATCCAGGGTGTCAGCTACCTCCATACAAAATTTTATCAAAATTGGTCCAGCCGTTTGAGCGCACACTCACAAACTTTCGCCTGTATAATATTAGTTTGATTAACATCCTAAAGATAAAGATAAATTTATTCCTAACAAAACAACATCTTACAATAATAAGTAGTCAACGATATCACATCCTAATACCAAGCAGGTTTAAAGGAATAGCATGCGGGAACGAAGCAGGAATGTGTTGCAAGTAAGTGTAGCATTATTGTTCAAACACGTGTGGTGGTAGCGTCAGCATGTGCGCGTCGCGTGGAACTAACAATCAACTTTGTTCGGCTTCTCTGTCACAAACGTCTATAGTGATTTGATGTACGGTCAGGAGATTCAGCATCAAATAAAATAAATTAAAATATCGTATCTTGTCTCTGTGTCTTCTCTTGTATCGTGTCTTGTGTGTGTGTGTGTGTGTGTGTTGTGTCGTCTTGTGTGTTGAAGGGACTTACTAGAGAATGGGCAGCAGCGTTCTCTATGCATATTAACACCATACTGCGATCGCCAACCCGCCTGCCTAGCGTGGCGATTATGGCAAACACCCCCCTTAGGGGGAGCCCAATGTCCAGCAGTGGACGTCTTTTGGCTGAAATGATGATGATGATCTTGTAAATGCAGTAACCGATTTTAATGTAAAGGAAGCCTTTCAGATTCTCAGTCGGCTATCTAATAAATACAAGCTAATTTGGTCTTTTTCTGGTTCTAATCAATGACGAAAGTCACTTAATTTTAATCTAGTCCAGTGACAGTGCTTTTTATTAACCTTAAGATTTTCACTTTTCGTCTTTGAAGAACCGACAACCGACCGTCTAACCGACCGACCCACCGACCGACTTTGACTTCGACACTGTCCAGCTATGATTCAGATTCATGATTTGGTTAATACTTTAAACTCCAACATTTAACAAAAATACGGTCAAGAAAGGGCTTGAGGAGACGATTCCAAAAACATACCACACTGAAAGAAAAAAAAACAATCAACTTCCAAAAAAATACACTGAAAAATAACTTTGATTTCGGAAGTTGGTGTCTATGGATCTGTATTTTAGTTTTTGGCACCGACTTCCGAAATTACCGACGGAGAAATCGGTGAAAATACATAAAAAAATAACAAACATGCAGACTAACATATATTATAACCACCTGCTTTTTGGAAGTCGGTTAAAAAGAACTGCAACTATTATATAAACTACAAAACAAGATCACCTATCAAGCAGTCTGATGCAGTTGGTGGCAGTTATTTCTGTTTGCTAACGCGCACGCGGCTGACGGGTCACAAAAATTAAATACTTAGCTTTAATAAACTATTTACGATAAAACTTTTTTGCTGCCCTTCCCTATGGACTCTAACCGCGAGTCCAAAGGTTGTCACAGCGATGTGTTTATTGAAGGGCGAAGTCCAAGGAGACCGCAACCCCTATCATTATGGTTTCACTACTTGATGGCAGTTCCGTTCAATACCGTTTGAATTCGTGACTAATAATAGATTACTTAGGAACTTTGGATTTTTATTTACTTTACTAAAAGGTTGTCATTAAAATAATTATTATATTATCATCCCTATAATATTCCAGTACTGCACATAATATGAACAGTGTGACACAGTCATTGCAACGATCACGACGTAAGGTTCCATTAAATTGATTGATGACCTCCAGCATCCAGACCATCGTCATTGTGACAAACAATTGAGACCGAAGGGATGAACACTGTTTCAATCATCATAATCAAGTATTAGACAAAAACAATATATTTATAAATAAATTAAAACAATTCTTAATTAAATAAGCAATAATAACATAAAATCTTATGCAAAAATAAATAAATTGATTGACCGACACATATTATATATAGATAAATAAATGAGTGATAATAATATATATAATAATTAATACTATTATAAAAACCTGATAATAATATAACAATTGTAAAAATCCAGTTTTAAAGGAAATAATTTAATATTTAGTAACAAGGAAAATCATTAAGCGCTCTTTCTCTCTCCTACTTAATTAAAATGTTGCTTCCCGACAGGGTCCATAATTGTTTCTAATAAGTATTATTTGCCACCTGTATACATTATGGATTGCAATAAAGATATAAAATTAAATATCTTTATCGCAATCCATACTTGATTTGATTTAACAACTTTAACTCGACAGTAAAGACAAGGTCTATATTTTTCATGCGTAATAAGTTATATTTGCACGTGGGACTCTTTATACCCTGGAAGCATCCGAACGGCTGGGTTGATTACATGAGGTGTCTATCGACTTGTCCGGGTCGCGCGATGGCTATACAGCGTGGAAACTTTCAGCGGGGCAGTAAGGGGAAGTACCTTATCCGTTGCAGCTACGCGAAAATGGTCTTAAGAGACTATCCATAATTATTTATGGAATTTTGATCCCCATTCACAGATTTTGAAAAAAATGTACAGTCAGCAGGATAATGGGCAATTTTCACAAAAACCTTTTTTTATGCCAATCGATCCTCTTTCTTATAAGGATCAAAAACCTCTATTGGACCAATTGAGGTTTGAGTACTAGAAAAGTCATAAATCGCAAAAAACTTTTCCCATACATTTCGTAGGAAATGAGAAGTTCCAATTTACATTTTTTACCATCGATAAACTGGCCGGTACAAAAAAGACTGATCGAAAAATAAATAAAAAACTATAACTTCTACTTTGGGTATTATATCACCTTAAAATTAAAAACTTGAAACTTTACATTTGGACTCACCTAGAAATTTTACTTTTGTGCTCTAAGTTATGAGGTGTTCAGAATGGTAGCCGTTTTGACGTAGGCATAGGTTTATTCTCTTTACTACAGACTGGGTAGCAGCTGATAATGTGCTAGGATTAATTCCAAAGAGAATCGTGGTAAGTATCTTTGAGTTCCTGAACACTGTTGTATTTCTTTTTATAAAGTTCAATTTTTAAATAGCGCCACATAAAAAAGTGTAGAGGCGTGAGATCAGGACTGCGAGGTGGTCACGTTATAGGACCATCATTATGTTTGTATCCACTGCCTTGCGAATTGCCGGAATTCGATTTCGAAATACGAAGTTTATTTATTTTTGGCCAGTCTTCGTTGTACCGGTCCATCTATCGATCATAAAAAACTAAGTTGGAGTATCATTTCTTACGAAATGTATGGGAAAAGTTTTTTGCGTTTTATGACTTTTCTAGTACTCAAACCTCAATTGGTCCTATAGAGGTTTTTGATCCTTATAAGAAAGAGGATCGATTGGCATAAAAAAAAGTTTTTGTGAAATTGCTCATTTTCCTGCTGACTGTACATTTTTTTCAAAATCTGTGAATGGGAATCAAAATTCCATAAAAAATTATGGATAGTCTCATAAGACCATTTTCGCGTAGCTGCAACGGATAAGGTACTTCCCCTTACTGCCCCGCTGAAAGTTTACACGCTGTATAGGTTTTGTTTATATAAAAGAAAAATGGCGGATTTTCGACGTCATTAAGTAATGTCTTAAAAAAAATGAGCGAGCCTAATACGAGTAATAGTAGCATAATATGTGTAACATCTGACATCTCACTTTGGTAAGAAGCAACTGAGCAGCGACAGAAATTATCCTCAAAATTACAAAAAATAAAAATAAAATAATAATCTACTTACAATCTGTATAGTACTTACTAATTCCATGCTATTATAAAGTACTTACTAATTCCATGCTATCAAAAAGTACTTACTTATTCCATGCTCAAGCTGTCACTTCCTGTTACACACTTCCGTCCCTTTTCACGAAATCACTCCCACAGAAAGCTAGAAGAAAGATGTTAAATATCAAAAAGTATTTAGTACCATGACCAATATGACCATGTGGTGCAGCAAAATAGGAGACGATTGATTTAAAAAAAGGTTAAAAAATACAGAAGCAAATACCATTATTTACAGCTATCATTAAGCATAGTTTAATGAAGATGATGTCAAATTCCGAATAATAATCCAAATGAAGTTTCCTTAAAAGCACTACTGTACAAAACTCTTCGTTCTCCAGAACGTCATTTAACTCCATACAACGTAATACGGTGACATTGTAAAATGTTAAAAATAGGCGGTCATTATCGGGTGCGCAGACGCACCACACAAACAACACCGGGCATGGTGGGTATGTGTGTAGTAATGTACTGATCTGTGTGATGCATGGAAGGAGGTAATCGCTCGTTTTGGATATCTGTTCTACGATTTTGATGGGCCAAGATTTAGCTAGGCCTCTATATCCATATCGCGGGTTTGTTTTTGTTTTTGTTTGTTTTGGTTTTGTTTTAATTTGTTTTTGTTTTAATTTAGTGTATAAGTTCTATTCAGTGCAACTTTATAATATAGTATTTTAATTCTTTATATATTTTTTTTGTTAGTTACAACAATGTTTTGTGTGCATGCAGAATTTACCTATAAGTGATTGTTACACTCTATTCTGATTTGTAGGTTCTTTTTCAATTGCATAAACCAGTGTATATAATTGTTGGTGAACCAGTTAAATAAATAAATAACGAGCTGAAGGGGTGAGTTTGACCTCTTCCAATAAGACTAGTCTCGAGGAGTGTTAGATAAAGAGGACTTCAAAGAAGGTAGATAGACCTATTGTGGCCCTGTTGTGGGACATTTCAGACTTAATAATGATATGATAAGGTGAGTGATGTCTGAGTGACTGAAGTCTCACGTCCCTATATACTAGTGGCGTGCAGTGGTTCTCCACGGAGGGTAGGCCATGAAATACTGATTTTAAAAAAATCGCAACGTCGCTCTACATAATTATGATGACCCTGAAACTAGTCACATTTATTGATTTAAAATATTTGAAAATAAGCCTGTGAAAGTTATAAATACAAGAACACCCTCACTCCACTTACTGGAAGTATTAAACAAAATGTACGAAAAATAAGTATTGAAATGACGAGTACGAGATGAATTATCATATTTTTGGATTAGGTCTCGAAATTCGGGTACACATCTACCTTTAGACACAACTTGAATCTTATCATAATACGATAATTGAGAAAACTTATTCCATTTAACTTCTAACAAACACACATTATCAGCGCACACTTCACAACTGAATACCATTTTTAAGTGATAAAAACACCAACAAACAATACACAAGTAACATTTACTGTACTTTTCTGTTTCAAAACAATTTATTTATAATGTAATAGGTTAAAACATTCAAGAACGTGTTATAAATTGCTTGTTACTATGAAACAAAGAAAAATTAAAACAATTTACGAAAAACGAAACGAAAAATATAATCCAATTTGTCGAAAATACTAGCAGATAAAATTGTGATATTTTTATATCGAGTTGCTTTACAAAAGCGGGCAACAAAAATTTTGAGGGTTAACCGTCTGCAGCCATGAGCCAATCACAGCCCAGCTCCACTCAAAGGAGTTATGCCCATAATCTAGATATGTGTGCCGTTCATACACACAAAATATGCATCAGTGTGCTTTTTATGAATGAAAAAGTTGCAAAATGAGGAAATTAGTCTTGGAGCCTATACAGTCTACTACGTACTGACTTACGCGCGTAATTACGTCACACGGGTGCGAGAAGTTGCTATAAGTGTTCTAACAAGAGTTTTAACTTTTTTTTAATATACTGTATTATTTTATAACATACTTAAATAAATGCATTTGGGCTAGGGCTAGGGCAGGGTACGTCTAATTGCCTCTATAAACGGCTCACGGAGTCATTAAATGTAAGGCTACTACAATTTTGTAGTTAAGTAGGAGTACTTACACCAAATAGAATAAAAAGTTCTAAACTCTGATTTTTAATTTGCTAGACCAAAATGACAGCTGCAATCGAACTGTTTTTTTTAATAACACGATTAATATTAATATTCGTCAACTTAGAATCGGGATTTTATGCATGGATCTCCCCCCACCCAAGTCAAGATTTCGGTTCATGTCGAGGACTGTGTGGTGTTAGGGTGGCTAAAAATGTTAAGTCGTTAGCGGTACATCACCCAAGTTAAAAGTCGTAATAAAAACTGAAAACTTGAAAATAAAACAGGTATTTTTATTTACGGTTTTATTGAAAATAAAGATAATAATAATGTAGATAATGTACCGGTCATCACACCACTCTCCTCATCAATCTCTAGGGCATTGATCAGACTGACAAATAAAATCGTGAGGCGCGTGAAATTTCTATCATCGGTCAACTGTTCATATCATTAAAAATGCTATTTACATATTTACTTAGGTTCCGCTACGCCCCACAATTTTATTTTCAGGTTTATGTTACCTGTTTTTATGATGAATAGACTGGCCGCTACAAAAGTCAGAAATCGCAAAAAACTTTTCCCATACAAGTTTCTTATAATCTCAGAAATCACAAGCAACATACTATCTACTGCCTGTGTGTCGTACTTTAAGGATGCGCAACGCCCTCCTGATGGCCAACCCTGAATGTGATGTGTTTGCGGACGAATGGAGTAAAATTAAGCGCGTATGTCTGATGTTCTGTTTGAAACAGTACGCGAGGTGACCACAGTTCCATGTTAGTAAGTAGCGAATAATTGTTTATGACACAATTGTCTGCATACAATGCAGACAATTGTATAGTTTTGTTTTCTTTCTATGTTAATGAATGTAATTGGTATCGTACCGTGTTCATTAACTATGAATAAATAAATCTAAATTCTGTTCTCAAAGCTAATAAAATTATAAGGAGTATTCGTACGTAATTATAAGTTTAAAATGTTTGGCAATTTTCGGCCAGTCTTCATTGTAGCGGCCAGTCTATATTTTATATTGTAGCCAGATCAGCGAACACTTCATGAAATGATCAATTCTGACATAGCCAAAACATATATAGCCAGGATACTGTTCAGAAGCGATGTGGTGGCGCCTTACTCTCCAGAAACGCTAACAGCTCTGGAGAGTAAACACCCAGCGCCTGCGGATGGTCTCACCTTTCCCGACCCCCCCGACCCTCCAGACCTAAATTCACCCATGCTAAACGTTTCGGCCCCCCAGTTGATTGCAGCTGTAGGCCCCTTCCGGAGTGGTTCCGCCGGCGGCCTCGACGGCCTGACTCCACAACATCTAAAGGATCTACTGAGTTCAGGCAACGGGGGAGCTGGTGAGTCACTTTTGAAGGAGCTTGCAGCCCTGATGAACCTCATGCTCAACGGTGGTGTGAACGAGGCCGTCATCGATGTCTTGTACGGGGCCAACTTATGTGCCCTGCGCAAGAGAGACGGTGGCATTCGTCCCATCGCCGTTGGGTGCACCTACAGGCGGACGGCAGCCAAAATATGCTGTAAGCTGTATAGCGAATCCCTTACAGCTAAGTTTCAGCCCTGCAGCTTGGTTTTGGCTCGAAAGGGGGCTGTGAGGCTGCCGTACATGCCCTTTCCACCTTTTTAAACTCAAACAAAAGTGAGGTTATCCTCAAGGTTGACGTGAAAAACACTTTTAACTCTGTAAACAGGGACACTTTGTTGGCTGAAGTCAAAAAGGAACTACCCGAAATTTATGGTTTTATGTGGCAATGTTATAGGTACCCTTCAAAATTATTATACAAAGACAATGTTTTGGAATCAGCAGTTGGATGCCAACAAGGTGACCCTCTCGGGCGAGTCATTTTCAGCTTGGCTATTCATCCAATTATCCAGAAACTAAATTCATAATTTAACGTGTGGTATTTAGATGATGGAACGCTAGGAGGTGATGTAGACACCGTTTTGAAAGACCTAGAACTCCTCAAACAACAATTTCAATATATTGGCTTGGAACTTAACCCCTCAAAATGTGAAATTTACCTTTCTGACATTACCGATAGACAATTGACCCTAGATAAATTTAATGCAATAGCCCCACATATCAAAATTTTAGAAAAAAGCTCACTGCACCTCCTAGGTTCCCCTATTTTAGAAGACAGCTTTTCTCCTTTCATCAGCAAAAAAATCAAAAACTTTAATGAAATTTCCGACAGACTCTCCAAAATTAATTTACATTCGGCATTCACCCTGATTAGATACTGTTGTTTTGGCCCAAATTTTATATATTTTCTACGTTCTTCCCCTTTATGGAAGCAACCACATCTGTTGGACAAAATTGACCAAATTATTTGCAGCACACTTACATCCATTTTAAATGTGGCCTTAGACGACCGAGCGTGGCTCAAGCCACACTACCCATCCGTTTTGGTGGCCTTGGCGTCCGCAAAATTACCAATATTAGCTTACGGCGTTCCTGTCCTCTGTCCACAGCACTGAAAAGTTGACCCGGAAAATTTTAGCTCCCTCCCTGGTTGACTCTGAAGTGCCGTGCTTGACCGATGCCGTGAACGTCTGGAAAGCGGCTTGCCCGGACACAGATCGGCCCGCAACCCATCTTCCCAGAGACAGTGGGATAAGCCGCTCTGCAGGTTGGTACGGTATAATCTTATCAATACGTCCACCAATACTGCTGAGCGTGCCCGCCTGCTGGCTGTGGGTGAGTGGGAGTCGGGCCTCTGGCTTCAAGCACTACCGTCACCCAACACAGGCACTATGTTGGGTGACACCACCTTCCGTGTCGCTACCTGTCTGCGTCTGGGCGCTCCTTGCGGGGCTCCGCATCGCTGCCAGTGCGGAGAAGCTGTCGACTGCCTTGGACATCATGGCCTATCTTGCAGTAAGAGCGCAGGCCGGATAGCACGTCACGCCAGCATTAATGACATCATCCGTCGTGCTCTTGTCACCGTCGGGGTGCCAGCTATTTTAGAACCTAATGGCTTGGCACGCAACGATGGGAAGAGACCAGACGGAATGACCATAATGCCTTGGAAGTTAGGTCGGCCTTTGGTGTGGGATGCAACATGTGTCGACACCCTTGCACCATCCCATCTTCCTAGCACGGCGAGCTGTGCTGGGGCGGCTGCTGCAGGTGCAGAAAACCTCAAACGGCAATAATATTTTTTTTTTTTTTTTAGTATATTTATTTATTTTCTCTTCACAAATGTACAGTTAGTATTGCTTAAAACTAGCTTAAGGATAAGTTTACATTTTTGAGAGACTGGTGCTTGAAATAGGCATTGCAAGCAACGCCTGTGGTACAAGTCACCAGGACCCCACGACGCTTCTTAATGTACAAGCTTACATTGGATGGTTTTGTGAAACAGAAGAGAATTTACAATATAAGAAAGTAAAAAATAAATAATACAAAGCAACATAACGATAATTCAAACTTTCGAGAGTGGATTTGACTGTGTGTTGTGTGCGTAAGTGTGAGTTGAATTGTGTAGGTGAAGCGTATGTCGTTTTATGTGAGATAATGTGTATGTAAGAAGTGTCAAGTTATAGGAACCAATAATTTTTCAGTTGCTTCATAATCCAGAGTTTTTAGCCATTTACTCACAGAAGCCTTACAAAAACTCTTGGGCTTGTGGTAGATGGAAAGAGCGGTGTTTGCCTTGTTGTAGATGAATGAACCAAGGAAGCAATAGAATTTATGAGAAAAGCTGGTTTTAAATAAGGGTTTATGGCATACTGTACCCTTCCTGCGTTTACCTTTTGTTATTTCCTTATTGTACTTCAACTGGGTGTGTTTTTTTAGAATTATGTTAAGCAAAAACGTCTGTCTAACTGTCAGAATATCCCATTTTCTGTAAAGTTGCGCAGTAGGGAATCGAAAAGGCAGTCCAGCTCCAACCTTGAGAACTGCCCGCTGCGCTCTTTCAACCTCCAAAATATGAGTTTTTGCGGCCCCTCCCCACGAGGTTACGCAATAGTTAATAAGTGACTGGCACAGGGCATCATATACTATTTTGATTGTTCGACGGTCAGCAATATGTCTAATAGTGTTTTAAATATATAAATTACCTTGCGAAGTCTGGTAACAAGAACCTCCAAGTGGGATTTGAATGATAGGGATTGGTCTATAGTGACTCCCAAGTATTTTAGGGACTCCGTTCTTTGGAGAGTCGGACAGTCACAGCCAGTCATCACCGGCTGGCGACATGAATGAGCAGTGATAGATAGAGCCGTAGGAGGTAGAAGGTTTTTTCTTAGAGCAAATGTAATGTATTTCGTTTTAGTGGCATTTAGCGTTAGTACATTGTTCTTCAGCCATGTACAAACGGTCTGAAATCCATCCTGCGCATTACGAAAAACGTCATACCAACTATTTCCATAGAACAAGAGTGCAGTGTCATCAGCGAAGGTTAATATTCTTCCGATATGAAGTTGTAGCTGACAAAGGTCGTTGATATACACTAAAAACAGAGAAGGTCCAAGAATACTTCCTTGCGGAACACCATAGCTTACATTGACCTCATCACTGGTCCAGCTGTCTATCCTCACTCTCTGTGTACGATTGTTGAGATAGTCTTCAAAGAGTAAGAGAGGAAGACCCCTCACTCCAATCTTGTCTAGCTTCCTCAAAAGGTGAGGGACAGAGACCGTGTCAAAGGCCTTGGCCAGATCTAGAAAGATGGTTAAGCATTTTCTTTTGGAGTCTAAATTGGAAACAATAGTATTGGTAAGCTCATGCACCGCGTCAGCAGTAGATTTTCCGCAACGAAAACCGTACTGCGACGTTGAAAGAACGTTTTTTGATTCCAAGAAACTTACTAGGCGGTTGTTTATTAGACGCTCTAAGATCTTAGACAAGGTCGGCAGTATTGAGATTGGCCTATAGTTATTAACACAGTCTCTGGCACCGCTCTTGAAGATGGGTTTAATTAGAGCGGATTTAAAGACCCGAGGAAAAATGCCCGTAGAAAGGGCAAGGTTACAGATATACGTAATGGGAGGAGTGAGTAATTGCTTGTATCGTTTGATGACTTTACTCGAGATTTCGTCCACTCCCACTGCACAATTCTCCCTCAGGTTAGAAATAAGTGAATCAACTTCATTTTCATCCGCAGGGAGCAAGACGAGTGATTCTGCCGGATTTATGAGTTTTTGACCGTTTAGGTCAGAACAGCTAGCCCTGTTTTCACTTGTAACGCTTTCAGCAAGATTTTTTCCCACATTAGCAAAGAAGGTGTTAACCTCATTGATGCTCTTCTTAGGATTCTCGCTCGACATAAGACTGGACGAAGAATCAGGCAGGCTTGACTTGCCACAAATCGTTTTGATTAACCCCCAGAGTTTCTTTTTGTCTCTGTTAGCCTTTGCAATCTCTTGCCTTTCAAAAAGTATTTTTTGCTTTTTTAAGAGTGCATTGCAATAATTCCTGTACCGCTTATAGGTAGTTAAAAAGAACCCAGATAATGAACCCATCGTTCATTATCTGGGTTCTTTTTAACCTTTTTGTATAGATTGTCTCTACGAGTATTCTTCATGCATCGCAGTAAGCCATCAGTTATCCAAGGCTTTATTATTCGTCTACTTGATGGAGTTTTAATTATTTTGCTATTCTTTATAATGGTTGTGCATATTAATGATGTCAGAATTTCAGCTGCAGTATTGGCGTCGTTACAGATTACTACTGGGGTAAAGTCTAAAGCGTTCATTGCCGGATCCAATTCTTTGTAGTCTATACGTTTATAAGACTTGCTATCGCAAGCTAACTTAGTGCTCAAGTTAAGATTAAAAGCCACACTTTCATGGTCTGTTATTGAGGACTCGATAACGAAGCAAGTAGCGTTTAACTTAGTTTTAACTAATAAGTGATCTAAGCAAGAGTGACCGTGTGTTGGCATATCGTGTCCTGGAAGCATACCATGGCCTGCCAAGATGTTTAGGTACTCATGAGACCTTTTGTCAGTAGTGCTAGGTATAATGTTAATATTTATGTCTCCACACAGAATTATATTTTTGCAACTGTTTAGTTCTGTCAACAGAGTATCCAATGAATTAACGAAATTAGTGATGTTATGTTGACTTGGAGGGCGATAAATGCCAATTATGCACGTTTCAGAGTCCGTTTTCAACACGAGGCAGTTTGCATCACTTATCTGAGGTTCGTCAATCAATACCTTAAGCGATTTTTTATAATAGATGACAACACCCTCGTTTTGTGTTCTATGGGATGTTGTAGCAACATAATTATAACCATCCAAAGAGGGTACAAATTTGGCAGAGGCAAGCCAACACTCTGAGAGCACTACAACATCCCAATTTACATCTGATCTACAGAGCAGAGTAGTGAAATTAGACATGTCGCAGTTGATGCTTCTGATATTTTGGGAGATCAAACTTAGATTTTTTCCGCTACATGGCAAATGGCTGGCAATGTTGTTGATGTCACATCTAATTGAGTTAGCTAGCGAGAATGAATCCAAGCCTAGATTTATGGTTTCAGAACCAGAATGTTTACAATCGAATTATGATTGTTAATTTCACTAGGCACAGGTTCAGGGAATTCTTTATTAAGGAACGACGTATACTTATAGGATATAGGATTATTTTTATTGACATTGAGCGTGAATGGCTGCGTAGTGAGAACTGATAGAATAGGCAAACTTTATAAGTAATGTGTAGAGTAAATGTTTGTGTGTGTTGTTTTGTAAGTGAGGTATTATCGTTATTCATGAAACAATTTAAACAGTATTTTGAAGATAAACATACATTATACATGCAGTGCCCATAGTGACACAGTACGAACATAAAAAAGAAAGAGATATAACAATTCGACGATTTAGTCACATAGCAATTTTGTGCAATTCGACCTCTTCTTCTATGCGAATTGGTACCTGGCCCTCCTCCTTCTTCACGTAAACCTTGCCATAGGTTGTCCATGTGGCGGCAAGTTTTTTGATTTTAACAAGCCCCCTCGCGACGTAGTACAAACGTCGGGCTTTCTCAGTTAGGGATTCGGATATAAAGACGGACTTCGGGGGACCAGGTATCTGTAGGTGGTTTGAGTTAAGTTGTGGTTTCTTTGCTTCACGATTCGTTTTATTATAACTCTTGTAGTTGGAGATTATATTATGAGTCCTTTCTAATTATTGTAGTGAAATCTACAACTATCGACTCAGACTTAGTACGGAAGGTATCCTTGATTTCGAAATCCTGAATAGGCGTTTCCAAGCAGAGGACTGTTCCAATGTTTTTTACAACGCTTACTAATTCCTTTCTATCTTCGTCCTTCTTCTTCGGCACATTGCGTATTTCGACTTTGGAATTACAGGTATTTTTTTCCAGAAGTTCAAGCTTGTTTTCCAGGGTTTTAATTCGGCTTCTATAGTCCTTATTTTCTTGTATAACGTCATTTATGTTAAGAAGTAATTCATCATATTTACTGGACATGAATTGCACAGATTTATGCATTTCATCATGCCTGCCCGTATACCCATTGACGGCGCTAGTAAGCGATTCAACTTTACTAGTTATATGATTTTTGAGATCGGTAAACATTGCTTTTAGTTCATCCGTAGATGATGTTGAATTTGCAGTAAAGTCATGCAATGTGTCATCAATAGTACGCTTTAGTCGTTTTACATTCGTATTCATAGTCTCGTCATGAGATATTATATTTATTGCAGAATCGGATGCGTATAGCTTGGAGACGGAGTCTTTAATGCCGAGTTGAAACCTGGTGGTGAGCGCTGTACCGCCATAACTTGAAGCGTGATGATATTATTTATTACGTGACTCAAATACTTGCGAATAAGAACTTTAAAAAGTATCTTGGGCGGAGTGAATTTGAACTCACGACTCGTGGCACGGCACGCAGCCCCTTATCGACGAGAACTATCTGTGTTTTACTATGTTGGTTGAAATTAGCACTCTATAGGTACTTGAATGATTCGTCAATAGGCGATAATGATGCTGTAGCGGGTAGGAGATAATTTATTTTCACAAAATAAAATGTCACTGTACTTAGCTTGTGTCGTTACACTGTATTGTTTTGAAGTAAATTACTGCTCACTTGAACTGATTATTTGTGTTGAGTTGGAAAATATATATTGATAAACGTAACACTAACAGTAAACTTTGTTCTAATGCGATTTAGCACGCGTAAAACTGATTTAAAATATTTTTATGATAGGAGCTCACAAAAACACAACCGTACGCTAACGAGTTGCGGCGCGCGCGATCAAAAGATATTCCAATCTTAATGGGTGTTATATGTTCGAGCCGTTTGGGGTTGAAACACTAGGGCCATGGGGTCCAAGTGCCCACTTGGTTTTTCAGGATATCGCCAAGCGGTTGGTCGACTCTTCACGTGACCAGAGGGCTGGTCTATTTTTTGGGCAAAGAATCAGCATCGCCATACAACGTGGCAATGCTGCCAGCCTTTTGGGCACTTTTCCGGTTGACAGCGATGCGGACGAATTTTTTGATGCCCTATGATTCTGTCCCCTCCTTTTTTATATAATGTACATATTATTATATTAAGTCTGTTAGCGTATATATTTTGTATACAAAGATAAAAATAAAAAGTTACTAAGACATATGTACTTATACAATAAATGTAAGCTCACAAATCCTGTGAGTTTAAAATCTACTGTTATATTATTATAGTAACTGTACGTCGCTTGCATCAGCGTCACCAGTCCTGAGTCTCTGTATATTTTGGCCGCTGAGACCGTACAAACGTAGTGTATAGGGAAGTTTTATACAAATAACATAACATCACGCCTGTATTCCCCGAAGGGTTAGGCAGAGGTGTATCTATAGTACTCCCACATTTCGCTAGTAATGTTTAGGTCCTATGTAATAAGGGGCGAGCCTATTGCCATTAACCGTGCATAAATCCAGACTTCGGACTGTTATGACTGTTATTAAACTCCAGATGGAAAATCCAATTACACTTTGCCTGACCCGGGACTCGAACACAGGACCTCATGCTCAACAGTGGCGCTTGCGACTACTAGACCAACGAAGCAGTTTTTTTAATAAAAATGTGGCTGTTATTTGAGGATATTGTGGTGTCTTACGACTTCCATACGAACGAAGTCGCGGGCAAAAGCTAGTTAAATATATTTATAATAGGTACCCTACCTAGTAACGACTGTTCTTGGATAAGATAAGTCAGTCTCGTGTATTGGCTGCTTCCACTTTCATTTTGTTTACATTTTCCGACATTGTGACGTCATTAACGCGTCGTGTTTTGTTCAGCATCACATTTTTGAGTATTGGACTTGCCTCGCGTTCATCGTATGTGATGGAAACCACAGGCTGGTTTACCAAACCGAAAAAGAGTTACGAAAAAGAGCAGGTTACCGATAAGTGCTCCTAAATCTTACGCTAGTAGGTGTAGGTAGTAGCATTTGAAGAAGGATTGCTAGCAAAGTTCGATGCTCGACCCATAGCTCGCCAGTCTTAACTGTTGGCCTCTTGTGGTTTTGGCACTCTTAAATACCCCTTCAAATCCGCCAATAAAAATGGCAAGAATCCTTTCACAATCCAAGGGCTACTAAACTACAATATATAAACCAATTATAAACAGCCAAAGTCGAAGATAAAATCTAGTGTTATCACCAAACATACATATTAACTAAGAAACTGTTAGCATAACGAGATATACCCTGCTACTACATATATTTGTTAAACACACGATGCAAATCCTTTGCAAACTCTCTCAAACATAATATATATAACACTATCATTTTAATATTACCTCATTCATCTAAGAATGGTCTTTTGGAATAGTCATAATTGTAATATCTACCGACAATTAGACATACGGTATATTCAGATAGTTATTATTTAAAATAATTTAAAAAATATTAAAATGGTGACGGCGAAGAGTGAAGCGGGGGTGACGCGGGCTACTGAAGAGATTCCTCATGATCATCTCTTCAAGGTGACAGGATTATCTTCAACGAATTTGGAGAAGTTGGCTCAAGGTAAGTCTTGTTTTATTTTGAGACTACTTCCGTCATCCAGATAATTTCGTGTTTTTGGTAGACGTAGTCAATATGCGGTTAACTTAATTGGATTAGTACAAAATTAGCAGTGTTTTGATGACACAATTAATGCAATTAATAATGTTTGTTATAGCCATTGACCCCCTTCTTTGGTTTTTTCGTATTTGGATAATACCATGAATGTCCTCCGTCCTGCGGCGGGCAGAGGTGTTCCCTTCCCACACTTGCACCGAGGATCATGGAACCTTGTACGACTTCGGCGATCCCCGGCTGGTGCCGGTCTAAGAGGGGCTCGCGTGGTACATACATAGTCCGTCGCCCCTGGGCCCATAAAGGAGGGCTGGAATAGGGCATTGTTCGCCCTACGCCGACGTCCGGTGCGCCTGCCGTAGGCCGGGTGAGTGGGAGAGATCTCCCGCTTCCTTTCAGCAGCCTCCTTCTGCGACATGACTATTTCGCAGAAGGATACCACTGCGTCCCAGGACTCCTCGCTGCTGGGGCAACTAGACACCAATCTATTTTTTTTGTAAATTTTGACGTTCAAAAGTGCAACTTATAAGGCTATTTGAAATAAATAATTTGACTTTGATTACTGAAATAGATTCTGCAGTCAATTCTGAACAAACAACTTTCAGAACTTTATTCTGTTACGCGATGCTTCATCATCATCATTTCAGCCGAAAGCCGTCCACTGCTGGACATAGGCCTCCCCCAATGGGGGGTGCCATAATCGCCACGCTTGGCAGGCGAGTTGGCGATCGCAGTATGCTGTTAAAATGCATAGAGAACGCTGCTGCCCATTCTCTAGTAAGTCCCTTAGTCGCCTTTTACGACACCCACGGGAAGAAATGGGGTGGTGCTATTCTTTACGTCCGGTACCACACGGAATCACGAGTTAGAAACTTATTAATAAATAATAATACTTATCTTCATCAAATAGAAACTTATTTGCAAAGACCCTGTACCTGAAACTGTCTCATAAATACTGTCATAATATATTAAAATTAGCCAGCAGTAATAAACCTGAAGTGAGTGACATTTATTAGTTAAAGACGAAGACACTAGGGGTACTGGCAGAGTTCCAAGCATTCGGGTTATAACCAGACCGGTTCGAGACGATTTTGTTTTGATCGCCACGTATATTTAGCATAATTTAAGCGAGAGGTATTTTGTTTTTGTACGGAATTTTATAGATTGGTTTCTCTAGTGTTTGGGTTTAGGTTGGCAAAGAAAAACAACCAATATAAAACTCATCTATTGGTTTCGCAAAAGGTGATTGAGATTTTGACAAGAGGATAAGCTGCATCCTTTACGTATAATGATGCTGACAACAATGAATTCTGATCAAAAATCTACCTGCCAAGTTTAGGGATGGGACCACGTCCTCCGTTTATATCAATATACTGTATAGTTTATTGGGAGAATTCTGTTTGTGTTCCAATAACATAACCAGGGGTAAAATAGATTTCACGCAAATGTTAAACGTAGGTAGGTACCTATATCTGGCGGCGCACCTTTGGCAGTCAGCTTACCTTGCTGACTTGAAAAACTTGTTAACCACGACGCAAACTAGGTACTCTACCCCTAGGTACGCTACCCCTTGACACATATTTTCCCTGACGATATGAGAAAGAGGCGAAAGCTACCTTTTTCTCTTTGTCAAAGATAGAAAGGGTCGACAGAAGTAGCTTAGGTAGTCCACTGTACCAAAACATAGCCCTAGCAATATCCTGCGTGTCAAAATACTAATTTCAACTGTACAAAATCCGTTTTACTAAAGGCCTCTTCCTCATTCTTCCAGAACCTGAGCCCTCCGACTTCGAGGAGGCAATAGCGGCGACAGGCTACGGCAGGTTCAACATAGCGCTCATGCTGTGCACCATCCCAGCCTTCTGGAGCGCCGTCTCAGTCACCAGTTCCATCAGTTACATCTTCACAAGGGCACAATGTGATATGGGGCTGAGCATGTTGGATATGGGGACTATCACGGCCATGACTTATGGAGGTAAGTTCACCGACATAAATAACTCCACCGATCGCATTGCGGTAATGTCATTAGGACTCGTTAGTGATTTAGGTAGTAGAATCTGTGATATTTCTCTATCTCGCTAAGATCACCAAGTCTTTGTCTAGATATGGTGTTTATGATGGGGTCAGTAAACCTCTTTTTGTAAACGTGGTTATCGCCGCTGACATCTACAACTCCAAGGGCTTTGTGGCAAAATTGACGAGTCTTTCAAGCTGGGCACATAAATACTCTTCTTGGTGGTAAGTACGATGGCAGTCTTTCCATGTAGCATTTATTAAAAGATGCAAAATAGCCGGCTTTAATGCTGCATTGTTCAACATTCGGGTCATCAAACTTCCGGAGGTGTGTCAGTACGTTTAAGAATGGTAATCACGACACACCTTCTTCGTTACGACTCGTAATAAATCTAATCTTATCACAGTAATTACATTTAAATACTTACACAAGAGGTTTTCACGTAATTTCGTCAACAAAATGGGCAGTAGTAGCCGTAGAAATAAAATATGCATGGATTTTTATAATAAGTATTTTAAGGCTAGGTTTAAGGTTTAAGGCTAGGCTACACTAAAATGTCGACTGATGGAGACGTATGACAGATAAGGCGGATACTTCGCTGACCCTAAATAAATCGGAATAAGCAAATGAGAATGACATAGTTCTGTGTATTAAATCCAAACATTATTATTGAAATATTATGTCCCAAACACCGTTCTATCTATTATGCGTATCAAAAAGGCCCTCTCATGACCTATCACAATGATAAATAATCAGTCACTAACTGAATAGACAAAACATCACCTTTTATTGTATATTTGTCGACTTTTTTATCTATTTGTCGAATTTACACAAAATACCGTGAATTCTCTCGACAAATATTTACTTTTACATTGAAACAAAGAAATGTACCAATAACATGTTCCCATAAATCTATTGCATACAAGATGGTATAATTTGCAACAAATAAATATGTACAGTAGGATCATTCTTGTCAACCGCACTAGTTCAAATTCAAATTCTTTAATGCGAACTAAGTGTACAGGATTTTAAAGATTTTAACAATAGGTAGGTTCTAGAATTTAGTTGCCTGTTAAGGCATTGCAATTTATAAATATATTATTATTATTATTTTATATATTTTTTAATTGTTGTTCATGCATGCATCATGGTTCCAAAACAGACACTAATAAATTTCACAAATAAAAGTAATCGGCTTTAGGGTTTTACTGTCGAAAAGTTTGGGAAAAAATGAGACTTTTTACTGTTTGGTAATTAACCTTATCAATGAAGTCGACTGCCGTCGATTTGATAGATTGCATTTTGCTTTGCGCGTAGATTGCATCAAAAACCTAGTCCAGTATAAAGTTTAGAATAAGGCATGAATTCTAATTAATTGCTTTAGCAATTACTTCCGGTTTCCTTACAACGAACAGTGACCTCATCTTACTAAGGTATCTTCATTATGGAACAAACAAAAAAATGTTTTTTGTAACTAACTATAGTTCTAGTCCGCCTTCTGCACATTTTTCTACGTTATAACCGCTTGATAAACATCGTCTATGTTTATTGTTTTTTATACAAACACTGTGTTATGTGGCGTTGTGCTGTGCGTGGCTAACGTCATAACATACATGCTTTTGGACAGATTTTGGTTGCGCGGGCGCACGAGAAAACCAGTTTATAATTACAAGTTCCCTGGCGTTTTCATTTCCTAACGAGATGCAAGTATACTAACTATATTATCTTCTACTTAGGGACAGAAATCATAAAACGATTAAGACGCGCACGTTTGTCAGTTTCAAATAGTTTATTAATTACGCAATGAATCATTTTAGTCAGCGAAATTAATTACTCTCGTCGAGCTTCACAATATCCCAAGTTTGCAAATAAAAAACCGGCCAAGTGCGTGTCGGACTACGCACAATGAAGGGTTCTGTTGGTATGAATTTATTCCAAGAATAAACTTAACATTGTAGTTGACTTTGTAGTTGAACATTGTACTGAACTGTACTGTATATTGAGAAATTTACGTTGTTATTTTAAGACCATAGACTTCGTAAAAGTTTTCCTGTAATCTTTATGTATATAACTATTATTTGTAATTTTTTTTAGATTTTAAGCTCTGTAATTTCGGAGATAAGGTTGAGGGGATTGGTAAATTTTCATTTAATGTCTTAAATAACTTTAAAACCATTTATTGTAAAATTATAAAAATAATATTTGAGACCCTCATATGAAGCGCTTTCATTTGATAAAAGTACGAGTATCACACTTTAGAGTGTACAAAACTTTTATTTTTAATTTTCTTATTTACGTTACACAGCCGTGTTAGACATTCATGTGTAGGTACCCAACAACTAAATCGGTTCCTTTTTCTTATTCGGACGTACGGAATCCTTATAAAGTACTAATATAGTTTTTGAGACAATGAAAAGCTTATGACTTTAACAGATGGACACAATATTAATAATTTCACTTCTTCCTCAGTATTCGTCAGGTGACTCTAAACCTAGTTTATTGAGACAACACCTCACAACAAACAAACATATCATCAACATTTCAATTCCTAGACATTATGTACTGATAATAAATATGTATCAACATCACCTGTTCAGATCCCTATCACAGAGTTGAACAAACAATGTGAAACTGTGCATTTTCCACTCAAATATTTAATTAATGACGATGGCTGTTATGTAAAATGACTTTGTGATTAATTCTTGTTTGTAGTATTAATTTGATACTATTTTCATGATACGACGGTGGATACGGTGTTAGATACGCGTTATGTTTTGTACCTACCCGGAAATGTATTATTTCTTTGGTATTTTCGGAAAACAGACTTCTTCTTTCTAACTGATTTTGTTTGATGTATGAACGTAAACCAAGCAAAAGGTTATGTAAGGATCATAGTCATCATCATCATCATCATCATAGCAGTATCGTTCTGTAGTCTCTGCCTAACCCCATGGGAAAACTCTTATGCCTCAGGAAGAGTAGGGAGAAGTCTTATTCCTCATCTCTGGCTTGCCTTTATTGGCCGACTGGAGTGGAGATTCGCAAGAGCAAATATGCTCGGAGGAAGGCAGTATTCTAGTAAGTGTTGGTAGGGATCTTGACCATCTTCCGGGCTCTGGGATTGTTCTGATAGCCGTGGAATACCTCTCCACTCCTCAAACACCTCAGAAAGTATTGCCCCCTTTTCGCTACGTCACTATATGCTAGCGACTGTTTTCGGGGCCCTTATTGAGTGTGCAAGTCGTCCCCTGCCATTTTATCCGTGTATTACATAACATTTATCAGGCAGGGGACATAGTCCTTCTGCAGCTCCTTTGCCACAAAGGACGGCACATCGTCAGGGTCCGTCTCCATAAACACCTGAAACATGTCTTGGAGACTCCTCTCTCCCTTTTCGTCCGTCCCGCGGGACGGCATTCGGTCGGCTAAGGCGAGCGAAGAGTGTCGTCTTTGCACTGCGTATCTCGTCTTCGGTGTAGCTCGAGGTGCAGATCTGAATGAGGCTTACTTCATCCATGACGTCCAGTTGATATTTCAGGAAAGCCAGGAGCTAGTTGACTATGAGACTTTCGGAACCCATGACAGCGACTGCTAATGCGACGCTAAGCGCGAATTAAAATATACGATAATTGAGTAAATATAATATCTAATAATAAATCAAGTAATTTCTAAAATTAGTCTATCATTCGTAGTTTCACATCTATCTGTGAATCTGGAAAAATATTCAGTTAAGTCGTAGGCACTACTCATAAAACCGACTGCTGAAATCAAACATTTTGTATGGTTTCACTCAACCCCAAGTCTTAAAATGGGCGGCAAACGGAAACTTAATACCAAAAATATAATTTAACAAAAACAAATAATTCTCATGTTTACCAGTTAAACCTGGCCTGTTTTTCTATATGACTCACAAATTCTTGCACAATGATAACCAAAAGATACACAGAATCGCTCTCAAAAACAAATCTGAAGTAAATAACATGTTTTGTTAGCATGCATTACGCACTCTCCTCTACAATATGGGCAGAGAGCCAGTAGAAGTTAATTGTGTTGTCAATCCAAGAGAATAGATAAATCGAGTCGTACTCTTAAGCATTCCTTAAATTAAATGTACTGAGAAATATGCTAGGAATTAGCGGTGACGTAGCTGTTACGTCATGGGTCGTGTTGCTACGTCGTAGCTTGTCGTAGTTCGTAGCAACCGCGTAGCAGCTTTAGTTAATCTGGGGTTCTTACGCGACTACCTGGGACTCCTCTGAATTCATTTGGTGTTGACAGCAAGCGACAAAAGTTGATAAATATGTCAGTTATTTAATCTTAATTACGTAGCTGAATTATTTAATTAAAGATTTAAATCGAAACAGAAGTAAAATGAAAAGAATATTAACTCTTAGCTATTATATGAAATGCTGAAATAGAATATAACGCATATTTTTTGTTAATTTAGATGATGTGTAAAAGTAACAGTGTTATCGACTTTTGTCGCTGACCGTACTTTTCTCTTTATACTAAACGTCTTTGTAAATGAGTTTACTCCGGGAAAATGTACTACTATCTGCCTACAAGTACTGCTGCTATGTTTCAGTTGTATCATTGGTATGAAAGCCTACGAAAATAAAAGCAAAAGACTTCTACCTCTTCACGAATCCATAACATTGTTAATGTAAGCTTGTCCTCAAATAAATCAACGGCAACAGACTACAATTTACGACTTGGCGTATCCAAATGTCGACTATTTGCAATCAGTAAGTCGTCAATTAAAAGTAGTTGCATCCTGTTCTCTTCCAGGTATGATCTCCTCAGCAATGCTGTGGGGTTTCCTGTCGGACACCCTGGGGCGGAGGCAGATCATGGTATGGGGGTTCTTCTGCTCTGGCTTGGTGGAGATGACGGCGGCCATGAGCCAGAATTTCGCCATGCTGCTGGTCATGAGGTTCGCCAGTGGATTCCTGTGAGTATAAATTGAAAGGATGATTATTTTATTGTATAGCTGATTACTGCCTTACTGCCGCGGCTGAAAGCGCAGGCTGTTTGCTGTCCCTCCATGTCGCACTGTTGCGCTTGCTAATTTCCGAGTACCTCGCACTCTGGCCGTGGATTCTACTCCAACAATCGATCTGATTGTGGATGAATGGACGAAGATTTTAATGGCATGTCAGATGTACTGTGTGTCTGTGTGTGTGGTTCATAAAAGTGTTGTGAACTTTCTTAATTTTTAACCCCAACTCTATGACGTTCTTTTTTCTCTTTTATGTGTAGGTATGTGTTTATCACCGTGTCTTTAATTATTCTTATTGGTTTTTAACAGTTTTAATTAAAGTCATCATTTCAGCCGAAAGACGTCCACTGCTGGATATAGGCCTCCCCCAAGAAGGGGCGGCTTGCCATAATCACCACGCTTGGCAGGCGGGTTGGCGAACGCAGTATGGTGTTAAAATGCATAGAGAACGCTGCTGTCCATTCTCTAGTTAGTCCCTTAGTCACCTTTTACGATACCCATGGGAAGAAATATGAATAATAAATAATAAAATAGGGTTAATTAAAGTAAATAAATAATAATACATTCTCGTAGTACCCTGTGAATTTTCAGACGGCAACACTTTTGTGTGGAGTTTTTGTGAGGTTCAGGACGAAAATTGAAATTTGGTCTCGCAAGATGTTGGACACACTTCATAAGGCGCCGAGTTGCGGGTTCAAATTTTACCTCCTATCAAATTTTACCTACACTAATGTTTTAAATCACCAATGTAAAATAGTCTAGAATTACCATCACGCAGTCAGCATGTTTTGTAATTTGGTCTGATATGAAACGATATATTTCTCTTGAAGTATATTAATACGAGATTTCGTGCCTTCTCTGCATCAGAACAGGCCTTTGGGCTGCAGTGGGATAATAATAGGCTGGTATTAGAAATTAATTAGAAACTATGGCTTGTATTTTGTGGTGAATATAATTTTGCTTATTATTGCCCGAAGACTGATATGACCACATAAATTGATTTTCTACCTTTGCTGACGTCAATGGCTAGTGCTTAAAATGATGGCACACACTTTTATGAGGGTACTAACTAATAAATCTAAATTGGAAACAGCTTTTAGTGTTCCTATTGTGCCAAGTACCTACCAATATACCAGAAACGTAAGTTTGTGTCCGATTGATGACAATAGGGTCGTACTCATGGGACTTACACAAAACTGGCGAAATGTGGGTGTACTATAGGTACACTTCTGCCTAACCCTTCAGGTATTACAGGCGTGATGTTATGTTAAGTGTATGGTAGTGTCAAAAGTATCTAGGGTTTGTCCGGTGACATACTGAGGTCGGTAACATGTCATTAATTCCCTTGGTTTTGTAGTCATCCATGTATATGTATACTATACATCTTATTAACCGCATCGTCCTTCTATACGCAACGGATTTTGATTTGATTTTCACCATCAAACTCAAAAACTCAAACTCAATACATTTATTTCAATTAAACCAATTAAAGGCACTTTTGAATTCAATTAATTAATTATAACAATTGAACGAGTTGCCAATTTTCCTTCGGCATTTATTTCATAACTGCAGGCGTTTGTAAACGGAGGGCGCCGTATGTATAATGACGAATCTTACTTTTTTTGTGTATGGCATCTCGTAGTTGGCCTTGAGAGGCCGTGACTACTTAACCGGTCTTTCCCGTGGCTGCCCTAAGGTGTGAGCTTAAAGCCTCCAGCCAGGAGCGTAAATATATTTATTACAAACTAAACGACAGCGCTCTACGGCACCCCCTGTGAGGTACGAACCTCGGCTTAGGGCGTCGTTGGGAAAAACAGCAAGTTGGGGACAGGCTGGATCAAATGTTTAAATTCATGATTATTAACGGGGATTACTATTAAATGCTACGGCTCACTCAGCCTCGGGGCTGGCGGTTCGACGTGCAAGGGACGGGGGGAACAATTAAGTCTTGAACTTCGCGTGGTACCTCGGCGGCGAGGACGGAATGACGGTTTGTGTAATTTGTGCACTGTACTTGCCCTATTGCTTTCCTGAAGGAGAGTAATGGGGTCATCCGGATCCAAGAGAGTATGCCTAGGTCGGCGAGTCTGGCTAATCTGAGAAGGCCTATAGCTAGCGGCCTGCACAACCAAGGGGTTGCGCGCGAACGAATCTTACAATATGCCTGCGACATATATAGTAGTTGCGCCGTAAACTCTGCTTGCACGATGCTGGATTTTTGCGTGACGTCAGTGTGGTGCTAAGTTCGCATGTGGTGATGTAAATGCCGCCATAATTATAATTGGTTATACCTTTTATCTATTACCATTAAGCTTGCCATTTTATACCGCTGTCTATCTTCAAAATTCCATGAAAGCCTAGACAAAGTAATATTCTATCAGCGATAACGATTATAGAAAAGTCAGAAATGTGTTGCATTTGACATAATTATGAAGCTACCGAAAAGTTTATGTCAATCCTGGTGAAAGCCGTTGTCGAAACGCTTTATAGGTGATTTCCGCTTGTCGTGACCCTCTTGTCACCTTTTCTAGAACCCAGCTGTTCGATAGGATGCTCTCTTGCCGTTTCCATGCCCACGTCACAAGGTCACTCGATCAATAAGTACTGTTTACTCTTTGATTACCGTACAAGTGTTTAGCATGTGCACTTGTTTGATTAATAGTACACATAATTACTAATCACTGTCGACTAATCTGTGTGTAAACAACCTTATCTGTTTATAGGTTTCTGATTATCGTTCGCGGAAATGAAGCCCTAGTATACTTCTCAAAAAAGAATAGGCCCGTTTTGACATTTACCTTGAATCGATTTATCGTGAATATCGAGTACCGAGTCGTATGGTTACTTCACTAGTTACGTCGGAATTGACTATCGCGACGTAACTAGTGAAGTAACCATACGACTAACCATAACACTTTCGACTCCATCCACTTTTCGTAGTGCTCATGCGGCATGCCACCATACATATAGCAAGTTGACCCTCCGGGAGGGTCACCGGCATTAAGTTTGCGCTAAGATCCCGAGATAGGCGTGGTTTTGTGAAATTTTCATACAAAATATTAATAAAAATTTAATTATGTCAATCGTTTATTATATTAAATGATCATTATATCAAATAAAATTATAGATTCAGTTGTTATATCTTGTAAATATTAGAGATTTTGTAATTATATCATATATTACTTACCCGTTATAAAGACGGACAAACGTTATTTATATTTATTCAAAATTTCAAGTATAATTACCAGGTCCTGAAAAACGCAGCTGCGACAAACGGCCGGACAGACAGACAAAGTCATGCCATAAGTATTATTTTTACCATTTTGGTACGAAACACGGAAAAGCCACGATTTTCAAACCCATCCTGTTGTTTTATAAACTCATTTTTTTTTTATATTGGAAACCGTAAAATGGTTTTTACCACCCCTGAAATACTGACAACCAAATTTTTTTTTTATATATAAAAATGCTTGTATTTGAAAACCAACGAGTATACTATTAAATCTTGCTAAAATATACAACTGTTTTTATTTTCACAGTTTATAATGTTGTATTCATTTAAAATGTTTAATTCATGTAAAATGAGCCCTCCGAGAGGGCTCCCGGCATCCCATATGCGCACGTGCATATGCGGCACCGAAAGTGTTAACGAAGTCTTTTTCACCAACGCATACAATTTTCATACATTGTACAGACTACACATCAATGTTGCTGCTATGTTCTAATATAAGCTGATCTCGCATTATATAGGATTTCCGTAAAATGAGAGGTCATCGTATACTGTAAATGTATAGCTTGATGTGTAGCTGTGTGTACCCTATCTGTCAAATCATTTATTATTCTCCCTTCATATCTTTTCAGTTTCAACGGACCCTTCGCGGTCCTGATCTCGTACATAGCAGAGCTGCATCGGACTGAGCTAAGGGCGCGAGTAATCCTATTGACGAGCCTGTTCTATACATTCGCTAACACCACCCTGCCTCTACTTGCCTGGGCTATCTTGACCAAAGACTGGGAGTTCCATATATTTGGAGACAATATTGGTAAGTAATATTTAATTAGATGGTATATTAAGATTTTACAACCCCAATACATTATAATTTAAGTACCTACGTACAACGTAGACTGTACTTAAATTAAAATTATTTCTTCATCAATCAATTAATTCAAAATCAAAATAATTAATTTGCTTAAATATGGTTCAGAAATTCCATAAAGATACATACATAGATCTCTTATTATGCCTTTAATTTCGGCCTGCAAATTTTACATACTTAACAACTTTTATCATTTTTATTATAGATCTTCCAACCTGCTTGCCCTCGTCGCATGAATATTGTCGTAGTTTATAATGTCGCAGGCAATTTGTGTGATTCCGCGTTTTACAAACGGCGTCGTCCGTTTAAAAACGCTCGCTGTTTTAAAATATGCCGAAGGCAAAATGTAAATTGCCTTGTCACTATATAATATGCCACAACATTTGATAGACAAATCAAACGCCGTTTATAAAATGCCGTTATTTTGTTATCCGGCACGTAAAAATCGCTACAGTGTCCATGGAATCTGGTGCTCGGAGGACTCCTGCGAAATATTATTGGTACAAAACTGTCGAAAAATTGTGAACATCGCACCTTGCACTAATACTGAATAGCCTGCCTAGTTGCGAGCGACTTGAAAGTAGCGCTCGCCGTCCACTGCCACGACACCGCTTGCTCCGCTCGCTCGGTGCGCGTTTGGTCACAGTTCTAACCTAACCTAACCCATTTCACCCAGTACACAATTTTTGTACAGTTTATAATCTAGTAACGGTACTAACAGTATTACGGTGACATAATAGGTACCTGATTGCTGGAATAAATTCTGATTTGTCCAACCTGTGTTTTATGATGGTCATCCTACAATAAGGATCAATGTCTGAATTGAACGAGTTACTAATTTGCCTTCGGTATATTTCAGAACTGCGAGCGTTTTTAAACGAACGACGCCGTATGTATAATGACGAATCATACAATCTGCCTGCGATATAAAATATCACGTTTCATTTCTGAATATTTACACATTACATCCTACTTAGATTGAATGACGTGCAAAAACTTCCGAACTATATGATACAAGTATCAAATAATAAATAGGAATGCACAACTTTATTATACATTAAAAGTGGGTTTCCTTCGAATCCAAAGTTATTCAGACAATTAACTATTCACATTAGCTACGCTATAAACCAAAAACTAATTCAAACCTAATAAAATGTTTCTTTCGTTTCCAGTTATCCACTCCTGGAACCTGTTCCTGTTCGCTACGGCTCTGATGCCACTCCTGACCGGAGTATCATTTCTCTGCCTGCCGGAGAGTCCAAAGTTTCTCATGTCCAGGGGGCGGAATGAGGAAGCCATGGCTGTCTTCAGGATTATCTACTCTCTGAACACTGGGAAACCAGCTGAAGATTATTCGGTAAGTTTCTAAAGTATTTAACTCTATTCTCTTAAAAAAAGTAAAGTAAGTGCATCAATTACCGCCAATTTATGCTAAATTCAGATTGATGTGCAAGAATTAAGTACAAGTAAGCAACCATTTCGCTCGATAAAACTCACTTACATACTTGCAAAATTAGTAATAGTTGGCTTCTACGTGACAGCGTTTCTATTTGTTAGCAAATTTTGTGCCACCTTTTTGAAATTGTAGGATGCCTTTTCATGAAATTTTGAATCTCTAATTTCGAATTTGGGTTTCCACTAATTTTGCTCACCGTCTCCAGTAGCTGATCTTTTGTTTCACGAAAACCTAATCTAAATAGTGAATTCAGTCTACTAATTGCCTTTCTTCGTCCCTGGTGAAGGCTGTTTGAATCACACAATTTTCATTGGAGTACATAATAACTCTCTTGTCACGAAGTGTTGTTCTTGAAATTCCATGTCTTCGATGCTTCATAAATGTTCACTTCATTATTAACAGCCATCAATACAGTAACAAGCTGATTAGCTTTTGCATTTATAATATTATGTACATAAGGATTTTTTTTTTTTTTTTTTTTTTTTTTTTTTTTTGGGTGGGAAATTATCAAATAACTTCTCCCGCTCTGGGTGGAGCGGGAGGGAGTGTCAGACTTTTACTGACTAAAACCCACCGTGTTCCTTCAGATGCCTGTGTGCCAGGGCCACGATATCCCTTTCGGACAGGCTCGTAACCCTGGCAGGTACATAAGGATTGTGTTTTTAACACATACATAAGTCTATAGTTGATTTGACATGTCTTCATTTATATTTTTTGCTGAATGATTGATTGTTTTTTTTATTGAATACATTTTTTGATGAATGTTCATCATGTAATTTAAAAAAAAATATGATATTGAACAATTTTATGGTATTGTAACAACTATGGAAAATTTTACGTGTAGGTAACCATCAAATTCCAATTATGTAAATATTTCTATTATACTTACAGCTATGCACAACGCAATTACACAACTGATTATACAGAAAAAAATATACATAGATCGGTAATAGGTTCTAGTAAAAGAAATCGTATTTCCAATTAACAAATTTTAAATCTATCATTTCTGCCTAGCCTTTTCCCAAGTATGTTGGGTTCGGCTTCCGGTCTAACCGGATGCAGCTTAATACCAGTATTATACATGGAGCTTATCTGTCCTTCACAACCCTGTAACTGGGTAATACGATACCCCTTAGAAAGACTGGTTGTCAGACTTTCGGGTTTCTGACGACCTTTAATGACTGTCAAAGATCCACGAATGACAGCCGGGATCAACGGCTTAACGTACTTTTCGAGGCACGGAGGAGGCTCGGTATGTAAAGATGGTCACCCATCCACGGACCAACCCCGACAAGCGTAGCTTAACCTGATGGACGACCCGTGCGGCTATTATTACTTAGCCACGTGCTTCTCCCCGAAGTATTAAGATAAGATAAATTAAATACGATCAAAAAAGCCAATATTGTTCCGCCATATTTTAATATTGAATTTTAACCAGATTAAAGCTGAAACTCATGACAATTAGTTGCTAGTTGTATTTATGAAAGTAGTAAGAACACATTTTAATTAATAAAAGATTCAACATTATGTTTTACATACCTAATTTTCTTTAAGAAAAAAGTGAGTGTAGGTATTTATGCCTCCGACCAACTGTTCCACAGAGCACCATACTCGTATAATTGAACTGTTCAATTATACTCTTTGTGTTGTTGATTTACACACACAAGCGTGTGATAGATATTTGCAATATGAATACATCTGCATTTTTTCTAAAATAACCACTTTTCTTACTCTAGTGCCACACTTTAAAATGTAAATTTTAAGAAAGTGGCGGTGATAGGTGTAGATTTTGAGGGGTTTTTAGTAGGTGCATTCACGTTACTGCAATAGCATCATTACAGAGCAATAATCAGCAGCTATTGAATG
This sequence comes from Tiliacea citrago, assembly GCA_963921375.1. Lineage (NCBI taxonomy): Eukaryota > Metazoa > Arthropoda > Insecta > Lepidoptera > Noctuidae > Tiliacea > Tiliacea citrago. Next base: position 26,190,964 of record OY992790.1, on the reverse strand, counting down.
TACCAAACGAGAAGAGTACCTATCGATGTCGATGAAATTTTTGGCAAATGAAAATTATCAACATGTTTGTCGAACTATGATAAAATAATACTGCTAAAAAAGTTTGTGTCCTTAAAAGCCAAAAAAATGCAATGTTTAATGTGAAAACACTAAATGGTTGGTCATCATGTTTTTCAGGTAAAAGTCCTAGTAGAAGAAAAGCACGAGCAGCAAGGCAAAGGCATCGCAGCACTGAGAGGGGGCTTCGCACAGCTGTCACCGCTGTTCAGGCCTCCATACGCCAAGTGGCTGTTCCTCATGTGCACCATCCACATGGGCTGCATGTTCGGGTAAGCCACATATAATAAAGATATAGGCAACTTTTAATCTGAATCATTAAACACATAGCTCATTTCAGTCAATCAAAAACAAGTGTCCGACACTCCACATTGTCGTATTTCTAGTTTGTCCAAAGTTTTTAGCAGTTTTCGGCAGAATATCCTGACCATACGTTAGTCGTTATTATTATGTGGGATCAATGTTCTTGCCTTTATGGTTTCGCGTGGTTTCCAGCGGTTTGAACCCAGATATTGCTGAGAACGTTTGGAGTGTTATAGAGCACTTAATTTTTCATCATCTGCTAATTAACAAAGCCACAGTTCAAGACTAACTTCTGCACCATTCAATTCAATTTATACTATTTTGTTAGGGGTGTTTAATTACTATAGCAATTAAAGGAGCTAAGCTACTTCATGAATTTTGTTGTTCTATGTCCAACCATTTACAGCTGTTATTTAGTTCTTTATAGCCCTTTTACCGTCATCATCAGCAAGCATTAGATACTTTTCCAACAGCTATGTTTAGTTCAACTTCTATTCAACCATATTATTAACACCTAGTTATATTATAACAAAACTTCTGCATTACAATAACAGATTCTATCTTCTCACCTAGGGGCTTCTTTACATTCTCTTGAAGATCATTCTGGGCCCAATATGCATAGAACAAGTAATTAATCAAATACGTTTTCATTCCCAGCTCCAACACCATCCGACTCTGGTATCCACAATTGGCAGCCATGATTAGCAACGACGCCAAGGGTCTATGCTCTGCCATTGCTCCCCCCACCACACCAGTAGCTGTGGATGACGTCTGCGTGCCCATCGTGGCTGACATGCTGACGTATCTGCAGAGCTCATTCGTTGGAGCAGGGTCGGTGCTGACGTATGGGATTGGAGGAGCGCTGGTTAATAAGTAAGATATTCTTTAAGTTGAAATTATGAGGAACCAAGAAGCATTAGCATGGACAACTCAGTGGCGCTCAGTATCATATTTCTTCCCGTGGATGTCGTAAAAGGAGACTAAGGGACTTACTAAAGAATGGGCAGCAGTGTTCTACTATGCATCTTAACACCATACTGCGATCGCCAACCCGAGGCGCCAAGCGTGGCGATTATGGCAACCTATTGAAGGCCTCCTACGACGTCTTTCGGCTGAAATTATGATGATGACCCGACTACTATCTTAGTATGAGAAACAACCTTACTTGAAAATGGTCATTCAGTTCACCTTCTTAGAATAGATTAGAATACTCTTTATTATGTACACCATAAAAATTACAGATATAAATGTTGAAATTTTGATAAAAGCGATCTTTTACAGATAACTTTTATATTTTATTGATGGATTAAAGGGAAAAGGAGAGACAATATCGCAGGTAGTCAGCGGTCAGTGGCATCTGCACAGATCTTATCACTTTCAATGTTATTTTTCCAGATGTGGCAAACGTCTGGTATCTGGGTTCTGCGGCGTCACCAGCGCGTTTCTGATTGTGCTGCTTCCATTCCTGGGCACCAGCGCGGTCGCCGTAGTTGCCACGGTAACCACCGCGCTAGCCTTCACCTCCCTCTGTGGTGCTTCACTGTCTAGTATCACTGTTGACTTATTTCCTACTTCACTCAGGTATGATTTTTTCTTTAGTGTAGAATCTAATCAGTATCCGATTCTGTAGCAAATGTTCTTCTAATTGTCTGCACGGTGGATCCAAATTCTAAAAGGTCTAAAAAAGGGTGAATTTTACGCGAACTACTTATTTCTTGACTAATAATCGGTATTTAGTGTAAAATTATTTTTAAGCTCTGCTAGAAAATGTCCTTTTTAACAGGATTTTCTCTTAAAGATTAAATAAAAATGCCAGAAATATACCCATTCGAGGTTAACCTAGTACTTATCTCACTGTTTCTATTTCAGAGTGATGGCGATGGCTACATTTCTCATGAGCGGTCGTTTGGGAACCATCACGGGTACTGTCATTTTTCCCGCACTCATAAACTACGGATGCCTACCGCCTTTTATAACTATTGGATCCGTTTTAGCAGGTAAGCTTCATTATTCAAGATTTTCTTCTACTTTTCTATTAAAAAGTACCGTCAGCAGCAGAGAGATAGTATCAATGAAATGAAGTTACTATTGCATGGGTGAAAGAAACATTAACTAACGCCCTCTACCTGAACTTAACCATATCAACCAGTTCAAATCCAACCCACCAATAGGAATGCCTGTTCTACCAGCTGGATGTAATTGTACACGTAGTTTTTACTAGATGACGCTGTTTTAAATTTCGGTAACTTTCTTCTTTTGTTTCAGTGTGTGGAATGGCGTGTTTCCTCTTACCAAATACTACTCTCAAGAAATTAGAGTAATTCTTAGTTTTAATAAAACCGCGAATGATTGTAAATATTTTTTGTTATGCTTTGGTGGTATGAGGAACAGGGTGTGTTGTATTTGTGTTTATTGTGCGTTATGACTTTTGTGTGTGCGTTTTTATTATTTGTAGTTCCTCCATTAATAGTTATTTTCTTACTTATCGATTTTTTTTGACCGATTCAGAATTTGTAACATTATTTTCGTATTGTCCTGTTATTTTATGTAACTTATAAGTCTTGTGTTAATTGTTTTGTGTAAATAAATTTATGTATTTCAAGGATCGAATGAAACGGCGAAAGTTTTAAAAATATTTCTCTTTTATTTATAATTTATCATAACCTAATCTCATCCATCTTCTCAGTCAAACTCACAACAATTTACCGGCGAATCAGGGAGAACAATTACTATCTACATTATTAAATTTTATATTATTATAGCTATTGACATATTTTTAATTAGTTACTTAAATAAATAAATGATTTGAAAAGCCACTTACAAAAAAAAAACAACTTATACAGAATTTATACAACAATGAAACATTTTTAAGAAAAGTATACCAACGTATTTTTTATCACCAATAAAATAAGTAACAAAAAATTGATCCCAATGTTGATTAGAGCCGAAATAATTAAAAATATGTCAAAATATATTTTGTTTAAGGCGCTACATCAGTCTAATGCAATGACTAAACAGCTTTTACCCAAAACATTAATAAATAACTCATAATTATGCTTTTGTGACTGCATAAAATACATTTTACTGTGAACAAGCTGCCATTCGCATTATGTACATGAATTTTTGAAAATTTCTAGACTTTTGAGCATAAATTGGCATTTTGCGCTGTGAATGCACCTACATTTCAGAAGGTAGCAAATTATATCCTGATATGATAAAGGCTAAGTTTTATTACGTACATTTTCAAAGCTGGACTTTACTTACGACCGTAAAAATAAATAAAAATCTGAGTGAATAAATATTACTTGTTAGCCACATTGTACTCAAAAATCTAATAGACAAAACATTTTTAACGTCCGACAACGTCCGAACTGGCCCGACTCACGGCGACAACTCAACGACAAAGCACAGTTGCTACGTAGACTAGATTTTACTTCTTATTGTCCAATCACTTTGTCTAAGCGATTATACACTTAAATTCGAGGATTTTTGCTTGCTGACTAGTAGAGCGTAACATAGGTAACTATCTAGGTAGCTAACTATCTGAAATGTGACAATGTTGAAAAAAATACAATGCAATTAAGATTATTCCGATTTAATTTTACACAATTATACAATTATGAAACGTGTCATTCTTTTCTGCAAACTCTACGTTACGCTTTACTAGGCAGCAGGCTTCACAATAAAAATCATATATGTATATAAATGTATAGAATTCTTATAGGCCAGTGAAATTGACTGTTACTTACACACGACTCAGGATAACCCCATTAATTATATTATTATTTCATTATAACGCAAGGCACATTTTTATCTGTTATTAAAACTATTTATTTCAATAAGATTGCACTTTTACAAAAGTATTATATCGGCAGATCTTTTTTTTAAACTTAAAATTGTTTAAAACTCTAAGCGATTCCATGTTGCTCCCATAACTCACAAAAACTGAGATAAATTAGAATCGGTTTTGAGAGAACTTTAATAATCTCTGTTCTGTATTTATTAACTATTTTATTAGTTCCTTGACTTTCTGGAAAGGTATATTGAGTCAGTTTTTTAACCCTAAATCGATAAAAGAATCAAAAGGAAGATTATTAAAATTCCCTTAAAATTGACCTTTGATTTTTTTTCCATTTGGAGTCAATAAAAATGCTTTTCACACAGCCTTCTTCACTTTTAAACGAATTCTCCAATACAAAATATTGTGTCAAATTATATTTCAATAATGTATATTTTTTTGTAAAAAAAATTGTTGAAATTATACACTAACTCTTAAATAATTTACTTGCTAAGGTAAGGCATATTTCATAATTATAAATAATTAATTACAAATATTTATAGTACATAATATGTAACATTATATATACAGTCTCGCATGTCTTAAAGCCGAGTTTATACAATATGTACAATTTTAGAAAACTTGTATAGTTGCCTATACACCACATGTTAAGGCCTCAAAACCAGTAATAGTACAATTGAAAAATCTAGGGGTAAGTTGAAGTAGGTACTCCACAACTAAATTGGCTAGCTCCAATCTAAGAGAGTAGCTAAAATGGCACTTTGATAAAGGAGTAATGCTAATGATAAAACGAAAGTTTAATGAAATTATATCTTACGATTTCCCCAGATTTTTCAATTGCACCAAAATTGTTGAATCAACTAACAAACACCGGTCATTCCACGAAACAAGGCTCTTTTAAATATTACGCACGTTAACCAACTGCATATTTACATTATTATGGTAATTCTCAAAAATGACTGTTTAAAAAAGTACTCATTTTGCCGTGTGATACTTTTATACTCAATATGGTGTAAAAGTATCAACCAAAGTATCGAGTATACTAGTCTATATAAGTCCCTATGAAGTTAATAACGGCATAATGGGTAATAATTTAAGTAACAAATCCATAATGATAACAAAAAATTAATGTACCATTATTCCCAACAAGATGTAAAAAAATCACCCAGTTCTGGGTTCTACTTAAGTGCAAAGCACTGCATACTCCCAAGGCCCTGAAAAATTGGTCAGCTAGAAAAAAACTATTATTTATTCTATGTGTTAGCTACTTCATAAGTATGTATATTTATGCTCTACTTTTTAAAGGGAATGAGCAGATCCCCCTATTGCTTTTGTTAATTATATTTCTAGACGAACTTTTTTCCATGGCAATGAGTGTACAACATATTGTAATAATGTCCAATAAACAAAACTTCACTGAGTTCATTAGAAAATGTTCACTTCACTTTATGGTCCGTTTTCCACTGTTTTTAGTTCAAAATATGTTTGTGTGACTATTTGTCTTGGGAGAGACGGAAAATTTATTTGGTCCTTTTATAAAGCTGCTGGTATAACAAAATCAGTATCAATATGACAGAAATGGCCTTAAATCACACTTCATCTAAATACTGTCAACACTGCATAATAAAATGTACAATTCTGACAATACCCGGCCATTTATACACCAGAAAAATCCAAATCACCCCAAAATCAAATAGCTACACAAAATCCACATCACTCTATTTGCGTCAGCTTGGGGGGGCCAACAAGACTTCTAGCCAACAAGGACACGCCGTCACATCCCGCCTTGAGTACTTAGGACCCCAGCCCTTTGCGAACGAAATCCTTACCGACCTGGGATCTACAGGCCCGATGTGGGGCAGTGAGACTGCAGGAGGAGGGCAAGAGGGGTCGAAGATACAGAGGCAGTGGCCTGGAGCCACCCTCCAAACAAGGAGGGCCTTGGCAGCCGCAGCGTCCAAAGCAGGGGAGCTGACAAAGACGGGCTCCTGGCTCCGGTTGTAAAGCCACACCCCATCCGATTCTAGGGATAGGGTGACGCCTAGGCCGATCTTCGCTCTAGTTTTCCGCACCTGGAAATAAACAGAAAGAACATTATTAATGAGTTAAGTTAAAAATATGATGGGTGTTTGTTATTGCACGGCAGTGTACTGCTGCCAAGATTCTACTTATCGGTTGTTTTATTTTTTAATCTAATCTTATAGATTAAATGTCAAAAGAAAGGTGAACACTGTTTGCTCATCATTACGAAGGTGACATCCATGTTGCTATAGTAATTATCATCTTCGTGTGCATAATTTAATATTTACTATCAATTTATCAAGCCTCGCCTATTTTTAGGTCTTGAAAGATAAAATGGACTTGTACTTTTTAATTTACACCTTAAAAATAATTATATGTTTTTCAATCATGTTCTATTGATTATTGTACTTTAAACTCTGCCTTCTACATTTGCTAAAATCGTTGAAAATCACTTATAATATTAAGTCCAACAGAGATTCAGTGTTCGCGTACGGAGGTTATCGTGGGTTATCGCGTCGCCTTCCTACTCTCAATCAATGTAGCTATCTACTGCCATTGTAATCGCCAAGACTTTCGAGCTTTTGGTTTTAATTAATAATTACAATCTAACTTAAAAATATTTAGAAAAATATTGTCGTGGAGAAAACAGCCTCTTTATTCACTTGAGTCGAAGAATGAAGAGACCTTATCGTCCTGTTGAGTATCCAATATAGTATTAACGTCGCCTGATAAATTCGCACAACTTAAAATAGAATTTAACTGCAAAACAAACACCCTAGACCAGCCATACTCAAAGTGTGTTCCGCGGAACCTTAGGGTTCCGCAAAGTCTCTGTGGGGGTTCCGCAAAAATACTGGTCAGAATAAAAAAATAATACTAAAGGAGTGTCTACCTACTATATTTTATTTTACTCTGGTACCTGAGTAACATAATATCAATCTAAATATTTCAACAAAAGTAAAAAAATATGTAAATTTTAATGTCAAGTAATATGATTATTAATGAAGAATACACTTAAAACCATTTTTGATTACTTTAGGGCTCCGTCAAATATTTCGTTTTCGAAAAGGGTTCCGTCTCCAAAAAAGTTTGAGAACCACTGCCCTAGACTCTAGGGAGTTATTTTTGTTTTGATAACTAGAATTATCAAATGTGTTATATCCATTCAACATGTCATTGCTTTAGGAAACACATTATGAAATTTTGGCAAAGTTTTATAATTTGTTTATATTTCAATAATTATTATATGTTGGTGACTAACTGAAACCAGATCTTAGATTGATCCTAATAATACTCCAAGGCTAATAAAGTTTTGAAACCAACCTGTTCAACCTGCGGTGCATCCCCCCTCTGGTCCAAGGCATCCAGACACAGCCCATGTCTCCCAGAGCCACATGCCCCTCCGCCACCTCCAAACACATCCACTGCCCTCACACGGACACCAAACTGGCGACCCACTCGCTGGGTCAGCTCCCAGTACGCGAGCCGACACCACTCTGTCTCCCAGCTCTGGCGTTCTGGAATGACGAGAAGTTGGGGTTAATAGGAGAAAATGTACATGAAATTGACCGATCGTAACGGGATTTTCCGGGTTTTTTAAGACTTATGTTATTAGAAACAATTAATCCAGAAAAATGCATTGAAGGAAGAAAAAAGACTAGAAAATTATCATTTACACATGTTTGGGATAACAGCTAATTAAAAAAAAATGCTCAGTAGATAATTCCAGAAATAGTTTACCGCTGTCACCTGGAATAACTTCAAAATCAAACTCAAAAAAGCCCTTTCTGACCTAAAACCGAATAGTATCTTCTTTTTACTCAGTTTAATTAATCAAGTCAAATGATGGTAATTTAACTATACAGACTTTTCTTCCCGACCAACAAATAACTGATATAACAATCCAGATAGTTCTATCCAATTCAGTACCCTGACATCACATTTCCAAATCTTGGCTCCATGCTACCGTTCGATGCCAGATGACGACCACCGATATATCCGGACAGTTCAGTTATACCAGTAATATGATGCCAGTGCTGATAGAAACCTATTGTTTTAAAACTATACACGAATGCCAAAAGTTGACGAAATAACTGTAAAACTGGAAGTGTTGAGTTTTGCATCCGATTCTATGAAGTCATTATTGTTTCGAAATAGATGGTGCTGTAATGTTATTTTCAAAGATAATGATTACTTGTAGAAACGGTAGAAAAGGAAGAAAATGAAATAGTTAAAATTCCGAAATAAAGCCAAGAAAAAGAAGAAGACACTAACAATTTCATTGTAATCTTGATAATAGGAGAAGTCCAACGACTGGAAAAAGATTTTTCATCCCATCTATTCGAAAAGAGCCGAAGGGTTCCTCGATAAGTGCGAGCAAAATGAGGCATTCCGGCGCACTTAATAACAGTGACGAAATGACTTTTGAATTTAGAACACTATTTAATTTAAGAGTTTGAACGCAATTCGCTTCGATATAGTCCTGGCCGGTAATAAAAAAAGCGCGGCTGCCGACGCGACATTGGATAACCAAATAAAAAAAAAATATGCGGGAACTTCTTATAGAGTCTGAAGATATTACGAATACCCAAGTGTTAAATAAATAACTAAATAAGTCAACATTTTCTGTTCCCAACAAAACAGTTACAATAAACTTCTAAAAATTCGAAAACGTATCTAAAATAAATATAAATTTGTAATTTGGTGTAATTATAAATATTCGTCACTACTAAAAGCATCTCTTTTTTATTTTTCTCATAGAGGGGGATGAAAAGCAGAGTGTGCCACACGGCCAAAATTACCAAAATTATTTAACCTCGAGCGACGTACTTTGAATCCCTCGCTACGCTTAGGATTCCACTCTAGAATCCTTCGCTTCGCTCTGGATTCAAACAATCGCTCTCGCCCTCAATAAATTATTTTGGTCCCTTATGACACAATCTACTATAAAACAATTTACTAATAAATAGTAATCGATGAGTCTGCTCGCATTGCCCTTGATAATAAAGTTATCATTTTTTTTTTAACAAATCGATATTTTTATACATAGACACATTATTGAGCGGGGGGGGGGGGGGCTTTCAACAGACTTTAGAAATAGTTGGTTGACTGAGTGTAAATTGCATTGCCGTTCAGATGATCAATATTTTTCTTATATTCATGCACCAACTTTGGCAGTCATGAACCAGCAAATAAATTATTGATTAAAAAATCCATCCAATCCTAAATGAACAATAGAATCCCACTCTATTTCAAGTATAGACCAGAAGCAAGTCCAAATCCCTTTCCGACATTACAAAAACGAAGCATATTACAAAACCCATCGAAATCGCATCATATATCCAAGACAATACCATCACGGTTCGATCCCACGGCGAGTGTAGTGGCGCCGTGGTATGGGGTGGCGCCGTCGTGGCGCGCACAATCGATCGTCAAGGTTACCGCCATCATACATGGGTTTGGGACACCACTTAGCTAACTGGTGGTGTTTGCATGGTGGGTGGATGTTAATACAGGAGAATGTGGGATTTTGTTCTGTCTTTCGTTTGTTTAACGGGTTTTGGGGAACTACCGTTTATACCACCACAATATGTAGTTAACATTTTAGGCATAGTTAATGAAGAGTGCTAGAACTTTCGCTTCAAGTTTTCACCCTGTTTCCCAAGTATTGCATTCTTACAATATTTTTAAAAAGACTGGTAGGTATCTCTCCTTCTTCAGGAATCCATTTGATAGCTTATGTTTTGTACGAGTATAAAGTATATGTCTCCAAATAAAATTGTGGACAAACAAGACATGTAAACTTTGTCTCAGGGTGGAATTCATAATGCAATGCATACGCATGGCATACGGCTCACCCTCGGTGAATGGGTAGGCTATATCTTGCAGTTTGAATGGACTGAGTCTACTACTTTACTCCATTTGAAACATCTGCCAGGGCTATAGGCCTCACTTTTCTTGTGCCAGTCCCTACGCTCCCGTAAAACCTGGATGAGGCTGACTCATCCAGGTTTTACCCGTGATAACTACTACAAGTAGAAAACCAAGATATTTACCTTCACCGTCAGTAGCCAGGGAGCCGGAGACAAGCCGCTCGTGATCCGTCCTCCTGGCATCCTCTGTACTCTCGCCATGCTCTGAGGACAAGAGAAACGATGATATCAATAAGATACCACACATTCTGGATAAGCTTGAAGGGGAGGTAGTAGATGATTTAAAGGGTGGTTAAAGGGTGGAAAAACTAGGATGATTTGGTGTTATTTTAAATACAGGAAAAGCATCTGCTTTTCGGTTCGTATTTTTGTAGGAGTCTCATATATCCATTTGGCAGAAACAATTGCAAATCTCAAGTTTTTACTTTGGTTTGATGGACTGTGTGTGATGGATTTTATGTAAAGGTGCTATGACAATTCAATGGGCTTCAGCCTATTAGCTATCAGTTTCTTGTTAGAATTGCCTTTTATGCTCGCATCATTATGCTTGGAAAAAAACGCTAAATAACCTACAATTTTTCATAATCACGGAAAATAGATCGACAGATCTTTAAAAACTTATTTCCCACAAGAGAACATGTTTGGACTAGCTTCTAAACTATTAAAACAATAATGGCGCTCTTTCTGACAGGTTTTGGAGTGACATCACAGATTGCACTAACACATAGACAGACACACCTATGTATCAGAATTTATTACATACATGTAGATATCGTGTTTTAAGTGTGAGTGATAATTCAATTTGGTTTTCGGGGAACTTGGAAGGATAGCAAAATCTGTCGCAGTAGTTTTAACAAGCCTCTTATTAACTTGCTTCGTTCGTATGTGTTTCCGGTTACTTCACTAACAGAGTACCTACCTAACCTTTAGCTTTTCTACTTGTTTATGGTACGGTCTATTTGATTTAGCCAATATTATGTCAGTGGCTTTGAAGGGTACCCTACTAGGGCCTCTTCCCACCACAAAAGGGGGCCCTGGAGAAATCAGTTGGTGATTAAGCCATCTAGGCAAGTTAGTGCATACCAGTTAGCAGTAGATAGTGGTCACTGCAGATCCAGTCACAACATTATTAATTAATCAAATATTCACCACATTATACCCTACACTTATCATAAGGTGCGCCATAAATTATTGTGCATATATTTATAAAGTAGCACTTATTTAAATTTTAATCGTTCGCTATAGAGTGGGCTATGGCGCCTGCTGCTTATCTCGTGTCTCGTACAGAATTATAAATAGTTATTACAATTATAGATTTTATTTAGGTCTGTGCCGTCAGTCCGTCACGCTATTTATCGGGAGGTGAGCAGGTCTCAAGGGTAGTTGTTGGCGCCATCGTGTAATATGCGGAAACAACGTAAATGGTTTCCAATGGTGATAATATTTGCTTCCGACAGGCGTAAAGAGCGATTCTCTTGGCAGGTTTGGCGTTAGGAAGGTTAATTTAGTCCTTCCGCCGTAATCAGGCATTTGGAATTCCCAAGGCATATTTTTTATTGACAATTGCTAAAAAGGAGTTTATTCGAAGCATATTTTCGCAGTCAAGTTACCAAGGGCCACGAGGACTTACCAATGATAGATACTCGATGTGCCGTTTTCCTATTAATATTATTGGCAGATGATCTCTAAGTAGCGACGAACGTTCATAAGTTTAAACCATGAAACATAATCTTCAATTGGGTCAAGTAAGTATATAATAATGTTAAGGTATATGTAAATAAAGCTGTGTATGTAGCGTGGCCGTAGTGCGTAAGATAGCATACATTAGCATATTACCGATCAAATCAAGGTCGTATACCAGCCATGTATAATTAATTATACATATTTATGTATACCACTCACTAAATAATAAAGCGTAGAAGGTACATTGAACGTACAAGATTTTTTGCCAGTTAAAACACCGCAAGAAGTAGGTACACAATCCTCATCTGTTATTTTTCGCCTGATCTACTTTACCTGAGATATTAAAAGTATTATAAAGAGTCTAGACTAGCTAGTCAATATGCTCTTCATGAAAGCCTTGTACTCAACTTTATTCTTACTAACAACAGACTGATGCAAAGCCATATAGACTTCTTGCATCGGTAGCCTTAAATAGTAGTCGGGTAGTCTGAGGACAAATTCAATGAACTGTGTCTTTTTCTTGGGTGTGGGTGTACTGGCCATCTTTATTCTGTGGTCGGGCCACACCCGTCGAGAAAGATATCCTATTAAATGAAATTTAATACTTTGCTGTGTTTCTGAAGAGATGAATGTTACTGTTTGTCTGTCTGTACGCCTTGTATCTACTGAGTATTCAAATCGAATCTTTGATCTCTGAAGAGTTAGAGGTTTTACTGTTTAACTAACAGTTTTCCTTTGAGGCAACCGACCACCTGAATGGCTGTTTTTATAATAAATACTCTTTGTATTCCAATCTGAGTCGAAAGTACCTCCCGAGATTTGTTGATACAAGTGAGGCAATATTGGGCCCATTATACTTTAGGCAGATTCCTGTGCTTTCGGATAAAATAATCGTTTTATTTGTACTTAAAATCAACTGCCAACAAGAAACTTATAATTAGCTGTACTATAACAATTGTAACATCTTGCACACCATTGTAACCTATGTTTTTAAATTAGACTACTTATTGATTGATTGCCCTAGTCAAACCAAAAACAAGTTGGAGAATTTAAATTAGACGGTGTAATTAAAAGAAGCACCGTGTTTAAGGCTGAAAACACGAAGCCAGTTGAAGCTAGACAAAGGTTTAGTATGGAAAAGTCTTTTCAATATGTTACTAATGCTTCATAATTATTATTATAAGTAATATTCTCACTTAGCAACTATACCATAGATATTTAGTATAATAGACGCTTCCGCTGCACTGTGTTTGTCTAGAAAAACCAGCGCCACGTGTAATGGAAGTTTACAACAAATCGCGCGTTCCTTAGCTACAATATTTAATATTAGTACTTGTTGTGTTAGGTCCTCGTGTGAGTTGGAGTTGCTATGTGGTGTGGGGTGAGCAGAGTTATTTGAATTGAAAACATCATTGTAAGATGCGTCTTTAATATAAATTTGTTTTATGTGGTGATTATAATTTTAGCTCGGACGTGGGAATGGATTACAGCTGGAAAGGGGTCTCCCAACGAGGATAGGGCACAGTTCATATCTACTCATTGATGCATAGTCGACTCATCAAACTTGTGTTCTATAAAGCTTGTTATGACTCTGTGAGGTAGCTTTTAAGTGACATTTAGGTACATAGTTCCTACAAAAAATATGGATGATGAAGATGTTTGTGCGATTGAAAGACCATGAAAAGCAGCAGTGATCTAAATCCTAAACTGAACCTGTACCCTTTAATGTCACCATCGCCCCAGAGGCAAATATTGTAATTATTATTAAGAAATAACTTTGTATCTCATTATAAGTGAACTATTCATAAGTTCTTATGAGAAATAAATATCTTTAAACCTAAACCTAACCTTGTTTGTCACTTTTACTCATGATAATTATCACACCACAATAAAATCCTCTCTCATAGTCTTCATAAACGCTATCTACCCTACTAAACAGTGAAAATATCTTCTAAACATTGTAAGTAATCTGTTCTTAAGAAAAAGACGAAGGAATTCGTCAAGTATGCACCTTGATAGGCAAGCTTCCCGCCGAATAGTTGAAAGCTCAATGACACCGCTTTGAGCTGCTTTAGTGCTTGCGACACTGACGCGACTTGTTATAAGATATTAAACCAAAAAATATATGAGAGACGTTTTGTATGTGATTATAATCATTTCAGAAGATGGTCAGGTCAAAAGTAGTATTAGAGATGATGATTAATAAAAAAGGTTACTTTACTTAGATGATAGAGCTTTCCAAGAGTTGAAGAGTTGAAACGAAATGATAAGACACTAATTTGATAATTGGTGAAATCTTAAAAAATACAGATGATTGCTTGAAAACGAATTAAGCTTCATGCAATATATAAAGCAGGTTCTATCAGAATTTTGTTTAAGCTTTAAACCAAATAAATGTACCTACTCGAACTGATAAAGTACATGAATAGTTCGCATTTACCAGCCCTTTTACTCCTCTCAGGATGCTTACTTCACTCCAATCCCATCTCCCTGTAACCCCAAGTCGATCCCGTCTCGTTCCCGTATCGTCATGTCTAAGATGCCCGTGCGCATGACACACAAACGCGAGCGTTTTATACGGCTTGTTTACAAGCCGACGCTGCACAGTTCCCGAGCTCGGTTCAGATGATACAAACATTCAAGTACCTATGTGAGATGGTGCAGTGATGCTGTACAGTATCTCTGGACTTTGTTCTCAAGACTCGCTTGTGAAAATAATGTTAAATTGGGATCAAATTATGAGAATGTGAGTTCAATTTGTCTTTGGCTGAAACAATTGAAAGTCGAAACATTTTTGAGAAATGAGATGGGATATCGTTTTGGACTTCTTTGAAACCCATTGATATCATGAACTCTACAGTCAATAACGAGTATTTTTAAACACTTATCTACCAGATTATGAGCTCACCATACACTCTGCCGATACCTTTATGGTATAACCGTTAAAAAACACAAAATCACTTAAAAGTACCACTCTCTGGAAGATAACATTGAACACTGATAGAGCATCGTATTAAAGTAGAATGGACCTTATTTAAGGGGACAAAGGTTAGAAGTTATATAAAGAGAAATCGATCGTAGGTGGAAGAAATACGATCCCTTAAATCAGCCATCGATTTACAACTATCTCTTTCACGTGGTTCTGTTTGGTTCCATGTTTATTTTTCATTCGTTTTATTAACCGACACTCCTTTGCTAATTGGTCAATCTATTGGAGCCCACGCTAAGTCAAGTCAAGGGCTGAGGAGAAAGTTTATTCCAGTATGAATGAATTAAAATGTTTTGGGTTTGAACCTCAAACGTTGCAAAAAACTATCAATATATTTATAGGTAGTGTCCAGTTCTAAAAAAATAATATTATAATACCACCATTCTCCCCTAGGTCCAATAATGTCCAGTACAAGACCAAATACAGAGTCTGCAGCTTTTAAGGGTATTTATGAGGAATTATCAGGAATTTCCAACTGATCATTTCATTTATTCGTGAACAATTTACATTGTGTTGAATATAAGTACATGTAATTTATCAGAAATCAAGTTGGAGATTCCTGATAATTCCTCATGCCATCCAAAAGATCCTAGAAATTACTCCTCTATTTCTGTCCAAAATCAGCTGATCATCGAAGATAATAATAATGAAGGGACGATAGGCACTTGCGTCTATTACCAACTGATTGCCATTATCACACTATTTTTATTAACAATAACGTCACAGACGTACTTAACTAGAAGTAAGTACATAAATATCACACATTGTCATGCTGTCAGCCTATCAGGTTATTAATGTCCATTGGGAAAAAGGCTCTTACGTAAAACTGTGAAGAATGATTCATCTAGTTAGAAAGCAAATTCGTGTAGGTAATGTTTCAGTCGATTAAGCGACCTCAAATGTGGCGAGAAGGAACTCTAGGATAGGATAGATCAGAATGAAACAGTAGATAAAAATGCTGGCAGCTGCTGTAATGCAGGCCGAAGATGATGATGAGTGAACGTAGCCAAAGCTGATTACAAAGAATCACATGGATGCTCAATTAATATTACTGTGTATTTATTTTCAAACAAGATATTCACATAATAATATAGCTAACAGTCTTAAAATAATAATGAAATTAAATGAATATAATCACAGTCAGAAATTAAATGGTACTCTCATACAACTGTACACAAAAATCGCGAATGTTTATGCGCGGAACATTTAAAGATATGACAAATTATATAACACGATAACATCTGGATATGAAATTCAAAACAATTCCGATTCAGAGATTCTATGTAAATATGATTTTACATACAGAAAAACATACCTAATCGAAATTATGTGTTTAATTACTTGAACTGTTGCTCTCCTCAGAATGGCAAGAGCTTGAAGACACACACTAACTAAGTGCATACATAATATGTATAAGAAAAAGACAAATACAGGCAGTATATTTATGTCACCCGAGCGGCGCCGGCGCCTCGATAAACGCAACGATACCGCCACGATAACGTTAATGGACACACTCTTTATCATTGCACGCACACAACGACGGAATCACCATCAAACCTACCGAAAATAACTTGTCCCCAAACCAAGAACGCACTTCAGACTATAAAAACAAAGTCGAAAATTGAGGACCCAAATTTATAGGCACGTAAAATTTTCTGCACCACTCAAAAACAACTTAATATACAAGAAGCAAGGTTCAAAATCAAGTGAAGTGAATCCAGATGATTTTAAGGTGTCAATGGATTCGGGGAAGTGCGGTAATGGGTCCGACCGGAATGTGAATGTCAGTCCTATCTGGAAAAAGGATGGGTAGAGATCCCATTCAAAAACAGGATATCAAGGTCCGAACCGTAAGTGGTCTGATATAGCTAATGTATGCCAGAGCTGTTGTCACATTTGTCTTAAAATGTAGTGTGATGAGGATTCCGCTACTCGACCATCATCCTCCCTTTCTTGGGAAAATATTTGAGTCACCAAGCGCGTGAGAAACCTGAATTTTAAACAAGGCACCTACCACCTGATCTCTTTACAATATATTTAGTAGAAATGCTTGGATTCTATTACACTGAAATAAGCTTCTAGATTTAATACAATGATAAATCTCTTAAGTACTCATAATTTTGAGCCATTTGCATCTGCGTCTCTTATACTCGTAATAACTGTACCAATAACTCAAAATGACCACAACCAAAGCCCATTTCTCCATTGCATTGTATTCCCAAGCCATCGCTCTCTAGTGTAGATAACCAACATAAATTAGGAAGATTTTCGTAAGTGACCCTACGCAGAAGTTGGTTAGGTATCCATCAATGGATTAAGTACAACAGCCATGGTACATGCAACATAAGTTTAGGTCGAAGATCACACTGCGTAGGTAGTAACAGGTAGCATACGCATACATAACATACATAGATTGAAACATTGACCCTAAGCAATAAAAATAAAGATACAAATTCAAAAACTTCGGAAAATCCCGGAAAATTTGCTCCCCAAAATATAAATCATAATCCCGAACATGTCACTATTACCAAAACGAATCTTAACCCTAAAAACGCTAACACAACACAAGGGATTATTGCGCGGCAGGCGCCGAAAGCAATGAAAAACGAGGGTTAAGCCGGGAATCATGGGAAATCCTATGATGAACGTTCTGAGGGAATTCCGGCGATAAACAGTGAATTTCGCACCCCTATGCTTGCATGCGTTGATTGTGCAGGGATTTCCGGGATGACAGTGTTTAACGGTTACGCCTACAACTAACGTTAAGGAACATGTGGCACGGAATGTTGGGGAGTGTAATTTATGCAGATTTCAGTTTTCTCTACTGGGTTCACCAAACTAATATTAAAAAGCGTGTTCCAGATATAATTCAATGATTCTTACTCTGCATTCTTTCTATACAAGACAAAGCTTTTGGTACCGATAAAAAGTTAGCAACCCTGGATTTGATTACAAAATTACTGCCAATGTTGCTTACACCTAAATATAATTAATGTATACTGCTCAGAAAATCAATCCCAAATTTTTGCTTGCTTAATCTGGAGACCAAACATTATTTAGCGGTCTCGTGTAAAACCAATCCAAAAACAACTCTATCTCGTCATCATCCTAACAAAACTTCTAATCCCGTCTAATCATAATTCAATCGACCAATCGGAGCTGGAAAGCACGTGTCTCCCTCATTATTCAAACCCAAATCCCTATTACCAAAAATAATGCGGTAACAATCATCATCCCTGGGGTCTTTATTATAAACAAATACCCGAGCACCGCGTGATGCCTTCAAAGGGACGCGCGGACGTGGAAAAAAACTCCAAAGTCCGTTTGTTGAGCGGCGCAAGCATTAATAATGTAGTTTAAAGATGGCGCTGGAATGCGCGCAGGCTGAGACGGTGGGGATGCGCGGGAGTCGATAGTGATGTTCACTTTGGAATTATGTTGAGATTTTTTTAAAGACAAGAATTTGTTCTATTGAGGATTTGTTTCACTTTAACATAATATATATATAATATGTTGTGGAATAATCCTAAACTAATATTCTAAATGTCTGAGTTTGTTTGTTACGCTTTCACGCTAAACAAGCCGAACGGATTTGGTTGAAATTTGGCACATGGGTAGACCGTGACCTGAAGAAGTTCATAGGCTACTTTTCATCCTAGATCGCAGACGAAGTTGCGGGCAACAGCTAGTATTTATGGTAAAATTGGATTGCAATCAGAAATGGTTCAACAAAACAGTTATCATAACGAGGAAAGTGATTACATCATTCCACAATAATCAATAACAAGCAATTAGCAATACACTAGTTCAAAACAATCACCGAAATCATAGAGCATTATCTTACAAACGCAGGCGCACGACCGCTGCGGACCCCGTGCCTATTAATTATAGTATTTAATTAGAGGCGATAAGTGTGTTTGCGAACTTCGTGGTTATCGCTTCCATTATCTGTTTGTATGACAGAAATTACGTAAACATGTAATTTTTGTAACAAAGATACCGTTAATTAGTTACAGTGAATGAAGCGGTGATTTTTTCTCTGATATTTGGCTTTGAATGAAGTTTTGCCGAATTATTATCTGGTGCCTGATAGTGCTTTCAGTGTTATAATATTTGTTGGAGTTTTGAGGTTTTTTCTTATTTGACTCTGATAAGGACTGAATTTACCTACTGAATAACAATAATTATAAAATGATTGTTTTATTTTTTGCTTGAGAAAATATATTTTTTTGGTTTTTGTAAGATATATTTACTTATTATTATAACTAGCTGCAACCTGCAGTTTCACCCGCGTAAGTCACGATCCCGGAGGAATATCAGGATAAAAAATAGGCTATATGTTAATCCAGGGTGTTAGCTAACTCCATACAAAATTTTATCAAAATTGATCCAGCCGTTTGAGCGTGAAGAAGTAACAAACACACACACTCACAAACTTTCGCCTTTATAATATTAGTGTAACTACATCCTCGAGCACCTTGTGAATTAAAAGTGAGATTTGATATAAGATGGATGCTCCTAATAAACAATCTCAGTTTAGCTCAAAAGAATATCGATAAAGTGAAAAATGCAGAGCATGTACAGCACTATGCATCCCTAATTTCCAGGAAGATACGCGGGCGCCGATGCGGTCGGATTCCACGATCTACCGACTTTTGTCAGTGACCATCTATGATTCTATAATGTCACCACTGCCACACACACCACACCACACATGCCATCCCATATCCACATGCCATCACTGTATTTCTATTAGGAAACTGGATTAAAATATTGACGTAATAAAGCATAACAGGAACTAATACATCATCGATGTAAACTTGGTCAGAAAGTATGATAAAGCGGCGAATCAAATGCGTATACATTAAATACATCGCCATAATTTGGTTTATTCATTAAGAGTAATTTAAGACAAACCTAATCATTCCTTAACACAAAGAATAAGATTTAAAATTATCATCAATCGTCAAAAATAATTTGGTTGTATCCCAACTTCGAATCCACATAAAGATTAATTTTTCATTCAATGTTGAAACCAGAGATATCAGTCTCTTGTATTATGGAAATCCAACCAAGGGTTTTGATTGCCTTAATTATGGGAAATAATATTGATGGCGTTATTTTGCACTAATGGAACTTGTAATAATATGAGAAAGAACAGATTGAAAATGTCAATCATAAATTAGTTAAGTTAGCCCTGAGGGACTCCTTTAAATGAAATTGAATTTAAAAAGCGATCTACTTTATTTGTATTTAGGTAATGGGAAAATGCTTTGTCGAATAGAAGAAAATAAATAGTAGATTAGATTTTAATTTATTAAAATGATATAAAAATCATACCTTTAGGTTTGAGGTCTTCCATTGCGTAACGACTGTAAGGTGGAGGAGGGGTTTCTGGAAAGAAAGAGAAAATACCATTAATAATCACATTAAATATTTATTTATTTATTTTATTTTTAAGAAAACTTACAGCTAAACAGATACAATGAGTAATAGCATACATAAAATATGGCCAATTACAAGTTTCCACATGTAGTAAGTATATAAATAAGATTTATTTGAATTTAAACTAAAATCAGTCATTAATTAAGGCTCTAGATTCTACATCAAATTGTCTTTTGCAAAATATTTATGTTAAACAGTTGATTGCATGCTGGCATAATTTGCAACGTAATTGTATGAAGTTTTATTTGAACTCCTCTATTTCTTCAACTTCAATAATTAAAAAAGACACGAATCACCATAAAAGTTACGTGATTAAGTTACATATCAGGTTCCCAAGTTGATTCTACGAAAATTTTTAAATAGGAATGCAAAAAATCGCTAAAAACTTTTTTCCATCGCCACTAATCACCCGCGTTACCAACCAGTCTCGACCAAAAAATAAAAGAAATCCAATTTAAAACAAACAACACGTAACCGGATCAGGTAAAAACGATCCCAGACCGCCCGCAATTATGTCCAACCGTGAAATCGAACCTTGATCACCGGCTAAATAATGACTAACCTATATTTTGACCTCATAACGACAGTTTTATGCGCCCTTTTGGTATCAAACACCGCTGTCATTTGTGACGAATATGTAATTTACTACAATCAAAATAGTTTTCGACTTAAAATTACGAAGCCGCAGCAAAATTTTGTGAGGGATCGTAACGACTGAATAATAATTCACCAATTTCAAAAAGTAGGCTTCGAGAAACAACCAGGAAAAGAATACAAACACCAAAGTAACGTTAAATAATGTCGTTTGAATCCGGAGCGCGATCTATTCCATTTACGAGCGAACTGGCTCGCGCTATTGGTCATTTAGAATTTCGAACGCCATTAGTAATTTCGAATTCCGAATGTGAATTGTGCAATTGTCATTTGCAATTCGGCGCCAGGCGGTGGTGGACGTGTCAACATTGTTTTTCAACTGAATCGATGCCGCTGGACATTTTGAATACAAATTATACGACCATTATTATCACTGAATTCAATATGATTTTATGATGTATAGTATGCGCACCGTTCCCAGAAGTGTTTAATGGCGTTTGCACAAGAAATTTCAAAACAATCGTCAGTGCATGCACCTGCATATCTAATGGATGATAAAACTTCGAATTTTAGAAGATGCCACATAAATCATGTGAGAAATTTATTACCTTTTTATTACGTGGTACAATCATTAAGTGCGCTTAAATTCATTTTATTATATCTAAACGGTACGATTTTGTTGACAGCTACATAGATTCTAAATGTTTGTCGACAGCATCTCAAATAAGATTAAGGACTCTGGCTTTCAGTGTTATGAATCTGATACTGTGTGAGTCACTGTGAGAGTGCGGCGAAAACATTTCGCCGCACTCTCGACACATTGCAGCTGAAAAAAAAGTAAGCGAAGCAAGAGTAAATGACCCTAAACGCCTAGCGTAGCATCTAGCAGATATAAATAATATCGTTGTTGAACTTTATGTCCATACGAGTGCGCGCGCGAACAACCTTGCCTCCGACGAACAGCCAAAACAAACTCTAATCTGTGGCGATAAAACTGATATTTAAATCACCGACGCCAGCGATATCTCACCTTTTTGCAACAACAAAATATCACATATAAATATATAGAGAGTGGCGTGACTGAAATTACTTTTACAACTGTTACGTCATAAACACCATACATTATGATGGAAAAAAGACTTTGTCGTAACCGATATAGAGTGCAGTTTCCTAACAGCTTTAATTAGAAATCATTAGTACATTTTTGCTTCGAAGCTTAAACTTGCAGCGAGTGCAAATTGATTTGTATCGAATGTCGAGGGGCGAGGGTTTAGATTTCAGTGTGACGTAGTGGTATATCGTGTTTCAATTATTGAAGGGATCCGTCAATGGAGAATGGATCCTGTACAAATTTAGATAGAGTTTAATTTGATGTGCGCATAATGGAATGCCGTGTGATGAAGTAGATAAGTATTACGGTAGGCGCGTATGGAGGCCCGGCATGTGTAATTAATCTAAACATTCAATCTATAGCAATAAATACCGTAGGTTGTCAGTTTGTCCTTCGATTACTATGTAACTGGCGAACCGGTCAGCCTGGCCGGCTCCCTCGGCTTCTATTGCTCTATTCATAGTATATTCTGCAACCAGTATGGCGGCGATAATAAATATCAAAAAATTTATTCAATTGCTTTGATCAGTGCAGGACAGTTAGCCTATTAAATGGTACAGTTATTGATAAGCCTGTTTTCTTGGTTTATTGCAATGGCTTACAACTTTATGTTGGTTGGACAGCAATGTGAAGTGATGTTTATTTCTACACTTTAGTCTAGTCATATAATCGATCTAGGTAATCTAAAATTGCTGCCACAGTATTTGGTCATGTCTAAGGAAATTACATTTAGCTAAAATCGCAAGTGAAGTAATCGAGAATACATTAGACAATACTGTAGAAACAATTTCAATGCAGAAACATTTCATATTAATCAAAGCTTCCTTAGCAAAAACTGTGCAACCAAATAAATCAGAAACGGGTATAGAAATAGAGTGGAACGATTTATAAGTGTTGTACAATCGAGTAACGTAGATGGGCTGCCAACGCGGCGCCGCCGCAGCCGGCACACCGCTCCACCAAATTGTAAATATGCACTGATTCATAGTTATGTTTAGAAAATTATTGACTTTGTTATATTGCGAAATTTAAGATAATTCTACATTTGTTTTAGGAGAATGACTTTCTAGTATTTTGACCTTGTTAACATTAGAAATATTGTATTTAGCTTCCATTGCGTAGATGCAAAGAGATTTACGGGTAGATGCGTAGGTGGTTACTTTATTATTTTAATTACAGAATCTAGTTCCACTATATCTTACACCAATCTTGACTTAAGAAGTTCCACTGTTTTCATTTCAATTTCTACTTCAAATCTACTAAGTTAGTTAAATGTTGTCCATATATAATTTCATTCTTCTTAAACAACAAATCTTTCAATAAGGTAACTGATCCAACTTTTCTTCATTTTCCTATTCTAATCTTCAGACAAATTCATTATGCCAATTATTCTGACTTTTAAAGTCACTTGCATGGCCTATTATTGAAGCTAACTATACCATCACTCATTTATATGTAAAATTATCATTTCCTGCGTGTAACACATTTTGTAATAGTTATCTCATTCGTGAGAAGTCTCGATGAAGTTTTTCGTAATCACGTATACCTTTATAAAGAAACTAGCTGCTGCTGGGACATTGTGCTGATTGCAGATTCACAGAAAAAGATCCATTCGAAATTCGAATTTAGAATTTTTGTGTGTGGTTTGGGAATCTGTATATTTCTGTAGGTAGCAAAAACCAAGTCGAGTTTTCTTGGTGATAATAATGTGTGAAAAGTAGGAAGCATGTCACTTCACTATATAAAATCGAAGAAAAACACGAATAAAAAGCAGTATACTTTGCCAACATGCGGACGGTAGAAAGGTGTGTGACAATGTCCCCAGAGCAGAGAGTACGCCCATATTGTTGACTGAATATTTTCTACCTCACATTGCGTATCAAATGACGTCGTTCGTCGTACCACTGACGTGCCGTTTGGCTCACCACCGCATGTCATTGCTAAAATAATTACATCTATTTGTTTTCTCTTTCAAACTTTTAAATTCTGTTTTAAAGTTCAAACGTAACATCACACTCGTTTTGTTTTCAGGTCTACAACGTCACACCTCGAATTCGTCAGCGATAAATGCATTCTTTTCCGCCTCGATTTTCACCAATCCTTCATATATATTTTCATAGAAGTCTATCATAGAAAAATAAACATTCTTTACATTACATTTTTTTTTACATTGAACTGATTTTTTACATTGAACTACAAATCTCAGTATATTACTTGAGAAATCTAAATCGAAAACAATAAACAATCAATAAATCCACTTTAATACACCATAAATCTGCCAGAAAACTGTGGAAACGCGTCACGGCGCACCATCATGTAGCTGTCTCAAGGACGAAACCACGCGCGTGAAGTTTCCCGGGGCACATAATTGCAAACTCCTACTCTATGAAGATTTATCATAACAAAAAGATTTAGATAACTATTACACAAAAAAAAATATCAACGAGGATCTTACAGATATTTTCGGAACAAACGATGATTACCAGGACGCAAATCATAGCCAAATGGGACAAGCTAACAACCACAAAAATTGTCAAAGACGTAATAAACATAATGAACATCGAAATTTTCGACAAGAAGCTCGATAATCAGGAACATGTTAAAAATAAAAACAGGAGTTTTGTAATGACCAAAGGACTAACTGTGATTGATTTTTCGAAGACAGTGCCAAAGAATTTAGGGTCCTAACCTAGCAACAAAAGTCTAAAATTCAAAAAAAGTCGGTTATACGCACGGAACGTGGCGCGCGCGCGTGTGAATCGACGAAAATAGCCCGCCCGAATTATAACAAGTCGGATGGCGCCTCCGACGGCGCCCGGCGGCCGCACGTCGGCAGCTCCCACGCGGACGCTAGGATAAACCCTAGATACCATTGCTTATTGAGCAAGGTTTTTCTGGTTATCTCAATCTATGCTTATAGGACCCTAGATGAAAACTTTTAGATCTTGTTGTCTTACATTAAGATTAGAAGAACTTTGTGCTCCAAGATCTTTTGTTCTAGTGACCTTGGCAATTGTTATTGTTTGTATGATTAATTGATTATTATTATATATATGTTTTGTATATTATTATATTATTTCGTGCTTGAAAATAACTTAGCGTTGTAAAACATTCACATTTGACTACTAAGCAAGGACAGTGATTTTTACATTTTTAATCTCTAATTTAATAACAATGGTCCCTTATCATACATTGTTAAATAAGATTTTCAAAAAGCATTAACTAATGCATAGTTAAGAAAATTAAAACCAGATGGCGTTGTAGTCGCTTCACGTACGATGTCATCGTGGACCTTGCTTGTCGGCGGGCGGTAGGCAGGACCGGAAGGCAATGACGTACAAACAATACGAGGTGAATTTATATGATGCAAATAGTCGGTCGTTGATTGATCGATAAAATTAAATGCAGGTACAGCCAATTGTAGAATGCGCACGTGCAAAGCTTAATAATTAAGGTATCAAGACAGAATAAAGAAATCTACAATTACTTGGTAAAATTAACGAAACGATACAGTAGATTCTAATCAGGGATTGAATGGGTTTAATACTAGAAACCCAGTGAAGGTGTTACATGATAACCCATTCAATAGGTTCTATACCTACTTGAAACCCAGTGACATGAAAAAATCATAATATTATGTTATTTCGATATCAGCACGCGTAGCATGACCGATTCTATTCTCTATTCTACACGGTCTACTTTGTTTACCATTTTAGAAAAACCTTATCGAAAACCCTTTCAATGGGTAACCAAAATAGTCCCTCATTCTAATAGCTAGCAATAAATCTAGATAACATTGACTTCAATGTCGAAACTAGAATTTGAAAAGTTGAGAATTGACCAAAATTAAGATTTGATTTGAACGAAGAAAATGCAATTAATAATGATGATTGTTATTTTCATAAATAAGAAATAATTAATGCATAGACTGATATACCTATATGTAACTAGCTGCGCCCCGCGGTTTCACCCGCGTAAGTCTCGATCCCGTGGGAATATTGTTGATTCGTACATTTTAAAGTCACCTTATGATACACTTGAGAATCTCCTAAACAATCTCAAAATATTTTACTAGAACAAGTTCCAATTAGAGATCGATATGAGTTATAGTTGTCAATCAAAACAAACATGACACCGGGAAGATCAAATTTTGATAGGAAACCTAAAAGTTCAAAGGGCTCTGAATGGTCCAAAAACAAATTATACCCAATTATAGTGATCGAATCTATAGCCATCATCTCAGTTAGTTTACATATTAAAGCACCGGCACTTCTGATGATATAATTAACGCTCATTAGTGAAACATAAAGCGTAAAGTTAAGCATTCATTGAAATGGTAACGTGAGAGAACTTCCAAGGTTCGTGCTGTTTCATAATCATCAGGTTCATGGGACGCTCATGTTTCTTCAAATACTTCAGCTATATCTACTTTGTTTGCCATTGTTAACTAAAAGTAACTGAGAATCACAATGAAAAACCAAAACATACATTGATGACATGATTCCAAATTTCAAAGCAGAATAGGAAGACCAAACAGGTGTTTGGACAAAAAAATATGGACACCTATTAAGCATAATTTAAGAATAATTTGACTTCAATATATTATGCTCAATTGGTAACGGTTCATCTAATCCCCGAAAAGGCCTCTCCTAAGCGATAACCTGCCGTGCCAACGAAATACTTGTAACATTATGAAAAAAATATTTGTGTGACTCAAGTGCCTATCACCAACTGTTTTAAAATTATCGTCTAGGTATCTAGTCTTCACCTGCTTAGGAACTGATTCATGGATCAAATTAAGTCTTTTATAAAGGACTCATACATTTTCACGGTATGTTGAAAGCAACGTGACTGCGACGCACAAATGTCAACAGTTCTTTCTAAATTGAGCTTGCAAGCTAATCATTTATTCAGAATATCAATTTGCCAAAATAATTTCAAAGCATTCAATTAATTCAGTGAGACATTAATCAATATTACTGAAGAATGTGTAACATTAAGTAGCCGAGAAGTAAATAAAGAATCAGCACTGAAACATGTGAATTGGTCAAAAGACCTCCTAACAAGCAGTGAAATGAGCGATCGGCATCGGCAACACGTCGCTCGCTCCGGTACGTGTAGGTAATAAAAGACGACAATTTTGCCAGTTTCGCAAGAGCCGCCGTCGGGAGCGACCGGTTCTGTCACAGGTGCCGCCAGTCAATGAGCTATTTTGTGACACAGTCTGCGACTACGTACTTAACTCGTTAATATCAAATCTGAAAGTAAACTCGCCTGAGATTAATTACGTTTGTCGATCGTTTATCTGAAAAATGTTAAACGTGAACGCCACTCACTTCTCTACTAAAAGCTTCGTTGTATTATTGTACTACCGAATAAACAAGCATCGATGAACACCCCAAAAACGTTAGCTGTAAACGACTTATTTTAACGCAAGCCTATTCTCGGGCGGACATAATAAGAGAACCATTCACAAATTCAACAAAGCAACCCAAAAACATGACCAGACTATAATAAAACGAGAAAAAAACCGATCACGAAAATCGAGTTGAGCTTACGCAGTGCGGCGGGCGTACCTGCGCCAGCGCAGGCGCGCCCCGCCCCCCCTCGCCCCGCCCGCCACCGGCCCCCGCCTGCGCGGCGCGACACGGCGCCGGCGCCAGTCAGCCGACAAGCAATTATGGCTAAATAAATATCGGCCATGCCGCCGCCGCCGCCGCCTCCGATGCGTCGCTAACATCAACAGATGGATTCTCATACTGCTATCTAGACGACATCATTAAATTTTGGACCCCACTTGTAATGGCCCGGTGAAATGGCGTGTGGGCACCAAATTACTTGTAAATGGTAGTTAGAATTCTTCGTTAATGTTTGTCCGTCGTGGATGTGGGTTTAATTGCCGGATGTGGGTGACTGATTTCCGTAATGGGTATGAGATGACAGACCGGTGCTGGATAGTCACGGCGAACGTGCCGAAGCGGCAGCGAGTTCGTGGCAATCTTTGATCCTGTGAGTCGGTGGCGTCGCGTTGACGCCTGCGCTCGATAAGATAAGAGCCCCTCTCCTCCCACCAGCAGGCGTACGAAATGTGACGCTCGCGTAAAAACATTCACAAATAGAGGCCCGCGCGGCTTGATTGCCGGTGATTGGCGATCACGCGCCCCAAACTTGCTATGCGATTGATCTGCGTGAATAAATTGGATGCTTGCAATCTAGACTGGACAAGGATTTCCTGTTCATCTTGTTCGTCCAAAAAAAGAACACGTTTCGACGAACAAAACAAAAAAGTGATGAATCAAACTGAGCAGGTGTACGACAATAAACATATTGATGATTAAATTTACGATGAGCTGTATTACGATCCGCCAGATCGTAAAACTGAAATTATTATCCGTATTACTTGAGTTTATAAGAGGTTTAGTGCAAAATTGCGTAAAGAATGTTAATCAAAACGTGGATCAAAAAGTGTTAATTAGCAGTAGAATCAAATTAGAACCAGACCAAAACACACGCTGGAACTGTTGATTGTTGCGTCGGTTGGCAATGTGCACACAAATCAAATGTGCGGCGAATAATGGCGACTATATTTTGTAAGCGCGGTGTGAGAACAAGACGGGAAAGTTGACAAAAACAGTGGCGAACTCGGCGCAACTGAAGACGGAAAAAAGTTCACCTGCCGTCATTCGAGCCGTCTGCGGGAGCGACCTGATGGAGCCAGGGGGTCTACTCTAAACATAGATCCGAAGTATCGGCCGAATGTTCGGTCGTTTCTTTACTACGGCTAACTATCGTTGACTACGGCGGAAAAAAAGACAGTCGAAGAGATAAGCCAAAGTCAAAACTGTGACTTGAAGTCGGGTAAGGACTCAAAGTCAAAAAAGGAAACATTAGAAGTTATAAAATGGCCGAACATCCGGCCAATACTTCGGTTTAGTGCTTCGGAGTAGACGCCCTGGTGCTGTTACTAACTTCTAATGATTATGTTTTCATTAGTTCAACAAGAAATGAAAACCAACGAAGCCGAAATGTGGAATGCAACCGAAAGATTTTCAAACAAACACAATTTCGCGGATGTTAGTGAAATAGGAAACAATAACAGTAACATTGTTATTGATAGGGTCCTAAATTATATCGTTAATTTTCCAAGACTTTCGACCATCTTCAGCAAAAATACTCATTGGTTTGTTTCGAGCATTTCTTGGATTAAATATAATTATACTGTAAGTAATCTTGAAATCAAGGATAAGCCATGGTGCGATGGCAGGCTTGTGCAATGGAATAATTTAGCAAATTACGCAACCTGTAATGCCTATGCGAAACTGATTTGACCAATTTGATGTCCATTTAAGGCGATTCCGTGGCGAAAGTGAACGGTAAAAGGACTAGACGCTCAGATATCGCGTTAGTCATGTTATTGATGTAACTTCAGGTACATTTCTTAATCACCACTGATGATTGTAATTGATTTTCAAGAAAATTATATCATCATTCTCCTGCCCTTATCCCAATTTAGAAAATTATATACGCACAAGTCTACAAAGTAAATGGAATAGTCCACAGTTTTTGGAACTAGCAGCAAAAGAAGAGATGAAAAGCAACAAAAACACATCCAAGCAGTAGAAGTCCAGAACATAACCTAATAGTGAGGAATTAAGAGGAAAAATACCTCATTGAATAATTTTCGAATTACAGGACATCCAACACTATCAAAGACATAAGCCATACCAATAGGGTCATAGACAATCTACCAGCCAGTTCCTCATAAGGAAACATAAATATTCATATTTCTACTTGGCTTTCTTCTCAATTAATATGCTAACAGGCATTGTCAGCACACCCACGACCAGTGAGAAGTATGAAGTGGGCGTCGATCTTAAGTAGGCGCCGCAACTTGCGCGTGAGTCGATGTCATGGTCACTCATTAGTTTGGAAACATGAGTGAATCTCTGTTACTTCACTTACCCGTTATGGTGTATTTTTATTTAGGACGTTTTTGGTAAAATTGGTGGGTGAGTATGGAATATGGAAATTATATGAGGATTTTGTATGTTCTGGGATTTGGTGATGAAATGAATAGTGCTTAGTATTGTGTTGTATAATTAGCTGTTTTGAAGACAGTTGATTTTTGTTTGTTTGTCAATCTCAGTCACTTCTTGAAAGATTGACAAACAGACAGCAAGTGCCTAAAGAGCCTTGTGTGGTAAAGAACCTTTAACTAATCTATCCGATTATGAATCAAATATAGCAATTTAGAAAACCAGCAAGTAACATTTGATGAATTCTGAACAGAACAAGACAAATTGGAAAAGGAAGAAAAATCACAAATAATTAAAAAGATAAGAGAAGTGCCACAAACAAGTTTGGGTCACATCTAAATTAAGACACGATTAGGTAAAATAAAATTTACATAAATTATAACTAAAGTGACATCACAGAAGTGATTGTCAGTCTCGGACTCACGGTGTAGAAATGAGCCGAAACATGATCACGCCCAAGTATCTGCGATGATATCATGTTAGGGTCATTTGTACGACCTCAGGAAGCGGCCCCGGGCGGCAGAATGTAGCTATTTACCTAACAAAGGCTGACGGCGGTAGCGCCATTGCCTGACGAATTAAAAAGTTAACGGGCTGCGCGCGCCGAGTGTCGCGGCATGCCGGCGCCGGCGACTCGACCTTGTCTAGTTATCGCGAACGGGTGACCCTCGCCACGGCAGATTAGGCGAGCCGCTTTTTACACACCCTGACTACGCAACTGACACTGGAGGGAATCTTAATCACTGGCGAATATATTTTGTTAGAGCACTTTTACTTTTTGACTCAACTCCGAAAGAGCAAAAAAAAACCTTTGGTTAATCAAACAAAAATACCAATCCAAACAGTGTAGTCATTAAAAATTAATGTAATAGAAGACGTCTGTTAAATACTCTAAAGTCTAAGGAAAGTGTTGACCTTTGAAATTTCATACAACAAATCCAAGAAACTACTGCTGATGTCATAGCTATAAATAATTCGCCTAAGTCTAATGTTTACACTTACAATCTAATGTAGGGATGGTGTTATATATCGTACTTGTGTCAATTGCCGGTGGAGTATGTGCCCGGAGCTGCCTGACGTCACTAGCAACGTAACTATAGATACAGAAACAAACAGTAGCGATAATACAATGATAACGAATCGCACTGATAAATAGGTGCAACCCGCGTGAACAAACCTACGTAAGTATGTAGCACATGAATATTAAGAAAAAACTACAAGCTCCAGGAACCAGGATTCGCATTCATGAATATAGTTGACATCTTCCAGCACACTTATTGAATAAGTAAAGGCACTTCAATGAGAATTAATGCAAGACTATCTAAGTTATGTTAGGTTAGAAGAGGTTAGGTCGAATTAGAAACGTTTCGATAGCCGAAAACATCCAACAAACTCGTCCCCAGCAACGGTCTTGATTAAAATCACAATCGGCGGCAACCATTCATTCGTTTGATCATCCATTCACATAAACTGTACGAGCAAAAACGTTCAAAACACGACGGCGTATAGGAACACTGAGCCCGAGATTCGTACGACATCGATGTTTACTTGATGCACTTGTTGCGCGGGTCAACGTCCTGATCACGTCACACATACCGGGCTTGCAGAGGCGACTCCAGTGGTACGGGTTGCAGCACTGCTGGTCAGCGCAGAGGGGCAGGCGGCGAAGTTCACTGGAGTCTCTTAGGTCGGGGAACCTGAAGGCGCGGGTGACTGCGAGCCGGAGTTGTGAGGCGGCGTGACCGGCCGGCACGCACTCTGCGCCGGCGGCGCCCGCGTCCAACGCCCTCGCGAGCCGCCGCAGCTGGTCGTCGGGCAAGGAAGGCGCGCCGGCCGCCACCAGCCGCCGCCGCAGCGCGCGTCTCCGGAACATCACATGCCGACGACGGGGTCACAAGTCGCGCGGCCGTTCGCGCCACGCGACACACTCACGCAGGCGGCACGACATCGCTCGCCGCGTGCGGGCACTCGACTGACGGACACAACGTTCCGCCGGCTAGTGCAGTGACGCGGCCTGGTGTGCAACACCTGAATACAATTTACCCCGAATCTAATACCCCGTTTGTTTATTTTGACTAAAAAAATCTTTTTCATGCTTATTGGATCATTGGATATATCTGATTTGGCTTCCTCAATGTTAACCAACTCTAGTCTATAACGTTCCACTGGCTCCACTGCTGGACATACGTTCCTTCCAAGTTGTGTCATAATACTTGGCCTTTCACTTTCCGCATTCTGACTTCATCTCTACCCATATGTCTCACTCTTACTCTACCTTTAACTATACTTTTAATTTCACTTTAAACTCCTGTGCTACTGTGGAATATAATGCACTACCAAGTAGGATATTTAATCATCCTCGTTTCTTTTTTGGTGGCAATAGTCACATGCAGAGCAATAATAATAAGAAAAAAATATCAAAATCCATGAACATTCAGATAGAATTAATTTAGATAAAGACGCCAACGAAAAGATAAACCAAGAATATTATTAACACATGACAAAATTATATCATGGAAGGAAATAACCCTACAACATGTCAAAACATCCACTCATCTACAGTAATCGAGTCTAAAACAACGAAACACTCATTAAAAATCTCCCCAGTTTACTCTCCACCAACTCGTATCACCCACAAACTGGGCAGTCGGTTGCCAACGTCTATCAGGCAAGGGTGTGCGGGGTGCGGGGGCGGGGGCACGCGGCTGGCGCCACCACCGGCGGCGTCAGGTGCGCGCGCTTGTGTGCGTGCGGCGCCACTGAACACAGACGAGCGCCTAGCCAGCCGTATAGATGCGACGCGGAATGTAAAGTTTGTACAGAATGGGATTGACCATCTGTGAGGCTGGGAGCGGGACATGCAAACCGAATTGGATATAATTCAAGAAAGATTTATTATATTTCTTGAATTATTACCAGTCGACAGTGATGTGGATGAATTTTTCGACGCCATATTTTAATTTGTGAATAGTTTTAGATAGGATATCATTTTGTTATTTTATTAATGAATTAAGTAGGTTATTTTTGTACATATTATTTTAATACCCTTATATACAGAAAGATAATTGAATTGCAATGGACGCGAAGTTGTTTAGACAATTCAATTTGAAAACCGTTAACCCTTGACTTTTGACAAGCGTTTGATAGGATCAAACTCATCAAAAACAAAAAACAAAAAAACAAACAAACAAATCAAAAACATCAACAAAACGAAAACAAATCAAATACATCATCATTATAGTATATAAGATTCTCACATCATAAGAACATAACATAATCATCACTTTTGAGCAAGAATAATTAATTGAACAAGAAATAATATTTATATCCCAAGGAAATTCTGCCACTTCTCGTATATTCTAAGTGAGGATATGCGACAGGGGTCTCACGTGGGACCTCTGAATAAAATTCTAACCATACAATCAGCTTGTAAACCATTATAAAACTTTGTCAATATGGAAACAAATTAAATGTTTATAAAGCTGATGGTTTCAATAAATACTCTTTTTTTAATTATCAGCTTTAGGGAGGATCATTCTCCTGCCCTTATCCCAATTTATCTGGGGTCGGCGCAACATGTCACTTTTTTCCATACTTCTCTATTAGTCGTCATCTCGCGGTAGTCACTCCCTTTCTAGCCATATCATCATTCACACAGTCCATCCATCGCTTCGGTCGCTTCTTCGGTCATAACTTTCCTCAAAACATTTTCCTCATTCCTCCGCATCACATGCCCATACCATGACAACCGATTTCCGCACAACTTTTCAGTCACTGGTGCCACTTTCAGACTTCCTCTTATGTAGGTACTCATTTCTTAGTCTACCCATTCGTCTACACATTCCTTTTAGCATTCTCATCTCAGCTGCATGCAATTGCCTTTCATTCATCACTTTTGTGGCCCAACATTCTGCTCCATACAAGACAGCAGGTGTAACAATTGTTCCATATAGTTCCCCTAAAGTTTAAGGGGAATGCGGGAGTCTTATTTAGCTTTAGGTAGGATCTGAGGCCCATTTGGTTCGACTCAAAAACTCAGACATTAAAAAAAAAAACTATTAGTGTAGAAACGTCACCTTCTACAACATTTACCTAATCCATGACTGCTCATGGTTCGGAATGCGCAGAGCTAAAAGACACATCAACAAAATAAACGTACAAGATAACTAGCAGCGTGCCGCGGCGCCGCTCACCTTCACGCTGGGGCCACTACGAGATAGGCAGAGAGAGATCTAAAGAGTATGGCGCCTAACATTTAACTTCCTAGAATGTCAACCTCACCTGCAGGCGTTGAGCTCGACCAATGATCGTCACATTTATGTAAATGAAGAGCGTATACTTTGTTCGTCTCCTACACGTCAATTTCACCTGCTTGTGGCTGACGAGGCTCGATTAACAGATGGATTTAACTCAGATAAATGGGCAGATGTGTGACTGACAAACTTTGCGATGCTTGCTTGCTCTTGAAACTCTCTCTTGCTTGAGATCACGGACGTTTCAGTCGTTTATTAGAGCTTGGGAAAAATGTGAAACCTATCTTTTTGGCCCTAAGTTTAGAATCAAGCACTTTATCAGACATATTTTTGTTTTGTAAACTAAACAAGACACATTTTTGGATAAGTTATCTTAGAGGTACGGTTTTTATTTAAAATTATCATGGTGGTCACTATTATGAAACGCCATTAATCAAAAGCTATAAGGATCTCTATAACTAGAAGACCACAAGCACTACAGGAAATAACCATAATGTTAATATTTTTTTATTAATTACAAACATTTGACAGGCTCCACGGGCCCACGGGGTAGGGCATCGGTATTGACAACAGCCTACCGCATTCAATTGCTAATAGTCAGCCTGTTTCACGAAAAAACCTTAATCACAATGATTAAGGTAGCTAAAATAATGTCAGTTGATACTTTGAAAAAGCAATGAAATGCAAGGTTTTGTGGGTTTGGATTATAATTATGTGTGCTATTCTGACTAAACACGTGTATCTCCTTTCCGTAATATGACTTCGGCATAGGTGTTGTTAGATTGCTTTCATTCATGCTTTAGAGGTGTTCAAGTAAGAATTAAAAGAAAACATTGGAAGTGAATGCTTCGTTTGGAACTTGGAACTTTGTGTCTTTGCAAGTTACGTCTACAGTTTCTGATAGATGGCGCTATCTGTCTATATCCGAGATCAGAAAAAGTAAGGTATTACTTAGTGGCAGGAGGGTAGTTGTAAGTTTGGTGCCTAATTTGTGAGTTCTAATAAAACTTTATACAACAGTACAAGCTTGAGCTTATTCAAAGTAATTAGCTTTACCAAATTAGGGGACAGATAGACTTGGTCAAGTTTCGAAAACATTTAGACGTATTTCTATAGTTCTAAAACACAACCATTACCTACTTTGGGGTGCACAATATCCTGCTTTCCCAAACATTCCTCTCTGGAGTTCTTAGAACCTGACAGACCAGTGTCCATTGAGTTATTTAATCAATGGTATATTCCTTCAGTCAGTGACCGACTGTAACGTTGCTAAAAAAATAACCATCACCTATGTATCTGCTATGTCCTTTACATCACTTTCAGGGTATTTTACCATCACCCACTTTTTAGGGTTCCGTAGTCAACAAGGAACCCTTATAGTTTGGCCATGTCCGTCTGTCTGTCTGTCTATCTGTCCACGGCTTAGCTCAGAGACTATTAGCACTAGAAAGCTGTAGTTTGGCATGGGTATACATAATATTAATCACAGCTACAAAGTGGCATAATAAAATATATTTATTTATTCATCTTCAAATCTTAAAAAATAAAATGTTTGTAGAGTTTCTCGTCTATCCCATGGTGTGGTATATCATTGGATAGGCCGTTCAACAATATTGCGGGTATATTATGAAAATCAATTTTCGTTTGAGTAATATTAAGTTTTAAAGTGAATTTTTTTGTTAGAATTAAGTCGGGGGAGACTTGATTCTAACAAAAATTTGCCCCTGCCAGCTAAATGGTTGTTTTTGGATATGTGAAGGAATTCATGGCACTAGTATATACAATGAATTTAAAAGGAAAACTATAACAACTAAGTAGGCTGTGCGAGTAGTAGTAGTAGTACGACAGGCAGCAATGTGACTGTCGCGCTCGCGATATCGCGCCAGTCTGCACGAGCCATTAACGAGTAATAGTCGACCAACATAAATTTGCAGTTGGAGAATTGACCGTGACGTATATCGATGTATGGGAGAACATGTTTTTCAACAAGTTTATTTTTGGGATAAATTCGTTCCAACTACGGAACCCTTCATTGTGCGTGGTCCCACAACACTCACTTGGCCGGTTTTTATTTTTAATGAAAGTGAATGATATATGCGACCACTTTAACGTTTAGTAGGTAAGTGAAAAGTTTTGTTTGTTTTATATTTTTGCAAACTATCTTTACGATGACAATGAAACTTACCTACCTGCTAGTGCTACATAAACATAATGTCTTTGTAATTATTGTGATGATCGCATGAATCATGAACTCATGATACACAAAAAGTTGTCATGTCTTTTTTATGACCAGAAATGCTTGAATGGAGTTTCTATCTGTTTGTTTTTTCTCAATTATTTGTAATCGTGTCGGTTTCTTTCTTTTTTTTTACTTTGATAAGAGTAACTTAATGGCTCCTGCCGTGGGTGCTCCTCAACGCAAAATAATCTGAGATGATATTAATATCTGCCGGCATTCGTTATACGGCTTTTGGTTGCAATTACATTGATTTTTAGGGTTCCGTACCCTAAGGGTAAAACGGGAACCCTATTACTAAAGCTCCGCCGTCTGTCTGTCTGTCTGTCCGTCTGTCTGTCTGTCTGTCTGTCTGTCTGTCTGTCCGTCTATCACCAGGCTGTATCTCATGAACCGTGATAGTTAGACAGTTGAAATTTTCACAGATGATGTATTTCTGTTGCCGCTATAACAACAAATACTAAAAAACAGAATAAAATGAATATTTAAGAGGGCTCCCATACAAACGTGATTTTTTTGCTCGTTTTTGCTCGATATTGATAACGGCAACAGGTAGACGCGTGAAATATTCACAGAATATTTAGTTATATTTATATTCACTTTAAAAATAAATAATTAAATTAAAATAAAACAAATATTTAAGGGCTCCCATACAACAAACGTGATTATTTTTTCGCCGTTTTTATAGATAATGGTACGGAACCCTTCGTGCGCGAGTCCGACTCGCACTTGGCCGGTTTTTTATTTTAGTTTACTTTTTTCCCACTATAATCATAGAGTGACTGCCAGTTTAACAAATTATAGTCATGAAAAGAGCTTTCCGATTACGTATAAATCGTTATTGTTTGGTAGGGACATCTCGTGCCACATTTATTTAGGTACCTACTCTGTAAGATTGTGTTCTTTATCAAACAGTAATAGGACGAAGAAAGAGGAAAGGTACACATACACATATACCTACCTTCCTTTCAAACTACATCCGTGATAGCCCTAATCTATGCTAGTAGGCCACAACCAAGAGATCTATTAAAAACGCCCAATAATATACTCGTATTAAGTTAAATGTCAACGTGTTATTGCGTATCAGTACTAACACGGAACTGGTAACTAGCATTTACAATGTTCTGGTTCTGACCAGGGTATCTGACGTCATAACTCAGACAGCCGGTTACGGATGACGAAATGTCGTAAGAGACAAGATAATTGGAAATTACGTTCCGAAGGGATAAATATTGAGCTTGATGTTTGATTAATGTTAAAACATGTTTATCTAATAGAAAATGTTTGGATTTTAAGTCGGAAAGGAGAAACCAGTTCGTAATCCTGGGGCCTTTTTAAACATTATATTCTGAATTCATCAGTTTATCAGTTTTTGGGTAAAGGTTGTATGAGAGCAATCGAGGATAGAGCTCAATGGCGTGCAATTAGAGAAGCCTATGTCCAGCAGTAGACTGGTCACTGCAGATGATGATGATTGACTCGACGATAATACCGCCTTCCGTAAATTGTAAATACGGTACATGCACTAGTTGTCAAATAAGATTTGTGTTTGTATGACTAGGTGTACTGTTACCTAAATAATCGTCATTTTCTAAACGCATAGAAATTCTAAAACAATGGTAAACAGTAAAATCTATTATGAGAAGCTTTACATTGTGTTGTCTTAGTAAACATGCAGAAACTATCAAATAAATAACGTTTAACAATTGTCTTGGCGCCACCAGTGTTATAAAATAAACATCTTTACTTCTGAGCCTCATCATCATCTGCCTAGCCTTTTCACCAACTATGTTGGGGTCGGCTTCCAGTCTAACCGAATCCAGCTGATTACCAGTATCTATGTCTTTACTTCTGAGCATTACATTGAAATTAACTTGTTTACATCTATTACCAAAAACAAGATATTCAAAGATTACGGCTGAATATTTTATTTTATTTGCCAATTGGAAGGCGCCAAAACTAATATAAAGGAAATATTAGCATAAGCTAAGAGATTTTATATCAACATTGCATTTTAAATAGGTGTCGGCGCCATCTTTTATTATACAAGTTGTAATAAAATTAATATCAACGTCCGACAAGGCTAAGCAGCAGATCAAAATAAATAAAATCACACTGAAATAGAATATATTCTGCTATATTTTTTGTTCCTCTAACTTACTCAGTACGTTTTGTAGGTAAGTATTTAATAAAATATATAATTATTGTAAAAGCATAAAAAATAAGACACTCAGCAGAACTCAGAAATAAAAAAACAAAGAAATGTTTCCGTAAGTTTTTATTTGCTTCGCTAACTAAAACTTTTAATGATAAAAGTTTTCTAAAAGACAGTAAAATAAATAGAGGCGTTAAATAATTGTTTACTTACCTTTGTAGTATATTAAATAAAGCATAATTTATATCATTACAAAAAGCCAAAAAAAAAAAATCGTTTACGATAAAACTCACCTCATAAAATCTCAAATATCCTTAAAATCATCCTTATCGTCCACATAAAATCCACTAATCCAAATATAACAATTACTGTAACATGTAAAATATATTAATTACATTAAAACTTCTAGGTATTGTCGTGAACAAATTCGTATGGTTTCCAACATGGCTACGCGTGTCATGGCTGCCGATCGGCGCGGGAATGGCGCGAAAATGCGGAAAATCGCGCTATTTATGCATCCACGAACGGGATTAGTGAATGAAAATGAATGGGATTGTAAAGCCCGTGATTTGATTGAGTAAGAACGTAGGCAGCGACGGGAACTAGGGAATGCCCTGTAAGTATCAATTTCCTGTAGTTACCTGGAAAAACAAGAAAAACTTCAGAATAATTTCTTATTTTTTTGTCGGGTTCGGGCTCAGGCTTCTCTTTAATGTGGGGTGGAAGAGTGAACAGTATTGCGAGCTCGTTTATCTCCATGGGTACTTCAATTCTATTATGTCGTATAGTTAAATTGGGGGAGGGGTGGTAACGTTAGTTTTTCTGTAATTTGCCATTTATTTGCTACTAAATAAGTTTTATGACTTCGAGATACATCTATCATTTATCTGTAGCATGTTGGCTTCACTAAGTCCTATTGATAGCTCTATACAGTGCGGTTGAGATTATTGCGACGTTTTGCAAACTTTGCAATAAGTTAAAAAACATCAGTAGCCGGTTTGAGTGAGTTTTCTTAGTCCTGGCAATATTGGTTCATCTGTTTAATTGTATTAAGATGTATAACCCCATTAGGCAGTATTCAATCCCTTAGTCAAGTACTTACTACCTAAAACATTTGATAAATGGATAGAAAATAAAAAAAGAATAGTTGGGCTCCCATTCTCCTAGAATTTAAGATACTTAATCCTTCTGTACTTAATATAATACATATAGCTTTCTAAAGATCCGAGTATGCCCATCAATGTCCATTGATACAGTAGTAGAAGTAAACTTGCTTGAACTTGTATTCTAACAATCCTATTTTCATATCACCCCAAAGGTTACAAAGGGGAGGTTCACTGTTGAACTAGTAAATAGTGATAGGCTGGCACAATGCCACCATAGCACACCTTTAGAAACGTTTAACTCCCCTTTCTATATAGATGTATCTGCAATGATATAATATCAAAACATCATCTTGATCATTCTCTTGCTTTCACCCAATTTATTTGTGGTGAGCGCAGCCTGTCATCTTTTTCCATACTTCTCTGTTAGTCATCATCGCAGTAGTCACCCCATCTCTAGCCATATCATCGTTCACACAGTCCTTCCATCGTTTCTTTGGTCTTCCCCTATAGCCATCAACATTCATACTCAAAACTTTCCTCACGATATTTCCTTTTCCTCAATAATATCAAAACAACATGGACACATATATAATTTTCATGAAGTGCATTTTAACAATTCAAACGAATTCATCAAATAAGTATTATATTATATAGTAAATAACATTTTGTTAACACTAAGAGACGACTGATATTAATATATAAAGCCAACAACAGACTAATTTGTCAGTTTCACGGTCGAATGCGTCCTGTAGCAATAGCATCATCTTGGGGAACGAATAATAAAGTAACGAACTGTAGATTGGCAGCCATCTTAGTGTTGCTCGCTCTGCGATGGAATTTGTAGATATTAAGATAGTAATAGTTTTTTGTTTATTTAAAAGGTACCAAATATTTTGTCAAGGGAACAGTCCTGCGACAAAACATTTTTCACGGATCTATCTAAGCATATTTTGGATCCCTTTACCTGACGGTGTTTCAAAGCAAGATGATTAAAATGATCCTATTAGACAACTGGTCGAAGTTGGTGAGAATCGAATGTGATTACATTGGAAGACAAGACATCATCATCCATATTTTAGGACTGTAGCTCTAGCTATGTAAGAGCGGTAGAAATCTGCGGTGACTCTATCATATAAAGGATACCTAATTTTTATAAACATTGTGTTTCGCCTTGACAAGACTTGGAATTCTAAGATATGTAGAAGCTAATGGGTTGCCGATTTAATTATAGATATCCGGTAAATCTTCAGTTTCTAGCAGTCTTTATAAAAAGCTACCAATCTGCAAGGTTGCCAAACGAAATAGGAACTGTGCTACTGCTAGTATGCTGCATTTAAAAAAAGTCAATTTCCAAGCCTGTCAAAAACATAAGATAACTAACTTATCTCTAAAAACTGACTTCCAAAATTCCCGACACCGGAGATCTTCAAGCTAATGACTATATTTATTTTTAATTAAACACAAGTACCTCCCGCGAACTCAGTAGGTGGCTCGTGATGTTATCTGGCAACCCTCGGCATAGGTGACCGGCGCGGCGGCGGCACACAGTCGGCACCGCGCGCCATGCCGACGCGCCGCCGCGCCGCCACACGCGGCCCATCCTGCCATCCATGGGGGATGCGTAAGCTTTTGGAGTAAGCAAAGATGTAGACGGCTGTGATTGTGGGAGAGACCTGTCGATCTATGCTATAATAATCTTACCTAACGTGAAAACTGAGGTGAAGTGAGCTTGACGTGAATTGTTAATTACTAACATCGGGTGGAATCAGTCATCACAGGCTAGGAATCAGTCATCACAGGCTAGGAATTAGTCATCACAGGCTAGGTGGAAGGTCAGCTCACTTCATATAAGTTTTCCTGGTGAGATTATTACAGAATTTTCCGGCTGGTTCTTTAGAACCAGATGTCTATTTACAGACAGGTAGGGTTGTGTTAGAGATTCGAGCTGTAAACGCAGTTAGAAATATGCACCTATGTTGTTAGCCCTTATGGATTTTCATGGAGTTCAGTATAATGAAATCTTCTCTGTTTTCAACATAGTTGCGTCAAAATTGGCAGAAAAGGCCACCTCCGTCATTGTAGAGTCGTAAAATATTTATTATCAGGAAATGGTAAACATGCAAATTCAAAGTTTGTATGTCAACTAGGTACAACTTTGACACAAAATGAATGCCCAACTAAGTGTGCAATATGTTCATGGCCTGGAAGAGAGCTAACCACAAGATAGTTCACCATAGCCTACCCGTTGATTTCAGAAGAATAACCCATTTTAGTTATGCCATAATAGTCTACAATAATTACAAAATCTCGACGACATCCCAGTGCACTTTGCCCACGAATTCTTATCTCGTGCTGCCCCATAGGTCATCCCATCGGTCGGGCGACGTCGGGACGACGTCGGAGCGTCGCGCCGCGCCGACGCGTCTCGTCGCCGCCTCACCGCCGCGCGGGACTGGGCTGTTTATCTTCACGCTTTATGTCTTGAGGGGTCGGCAGTATTGGTTGGTAAGTAGTTGCATGAGGGCTCTTGGGGGTTAGTAGGAAGCTGGTTGGAACTCTGGAATTGGATTTCTTCTCAGGGATTAGTCAGTCAGGAAATGCCAAATAAAAAAATACCATCAATAACATGATCAACTTACAGAAATAACCATTTCATTTCAAATCCAGAAGATATTTCTTGATCATGTCGAAATTGTGCTACTAGTGTCGCGTCGCGCCTGTCTGCGGGAGCCTTAAATCCAATGTGGCTGTTCAATTTCATGACAAGTAGGTATGAAATCTGAAACACCTGTACATGTAATTGATGCCCTGAATTAAAACACACAGACAATCAGCAAGCTTGACCAACGCTGATTCCTTACCCGTATCTAAAAGAAGAGGCATGTATAGTTCCAAAAGTTAATGATATCCAGTCATTACCTATACGTATAGTAAGTCTATAACATAGAAGACATCCACAAAGACGGGTTTCAAAACTATATACAAGAATCTAGATAAAGCAGTTCCGCTTAAAGGATCAGCGTTGTTGACCATTTCGCTCCGATGACCTACTACCACTTGCCCTGTTTCCGCTCGCCCGCTCCGCTCCTGTAGTTTGTTTTGAAACTGTAGTAAGTACTACACTCTACAACGTGTCAGAAACTCGGGGTTGTATAATTAAAAAGATGAGTTATTAATACTAGCAAGCATGTTACAGCTTTGTGTTCCACCACTTAGGTACTAAAATTAATGATTTTGATCGAGCAGCGTTTTGTGCAGAGCGGATTAAATCTATATGATCGACCTAATTCAACTGAAAATAAGTTTCTTTGGCGATGGCGTTTGTGAAGTGAAGCATTAGTTTTGCAAACAATTTACAGATTTTACAGTGTCATTGTCAGGACAATAAGTAGGTATTGTGAAGTATTGGCAACCATACGATCTCTCTGACGACAATGTGCTGGAACGGCTTAAAAAGACGCATTGCATTTCTCAGAGGAGACTCTCTCGCTGCTTTTGAAAGAGAAGGCCTCTGGAGGAT
The DNA here is from genome assembly GCA_963921375.1 of Tiliacea citrago. Classification (NCBI taxonomy): domain Eukaryota; kingdom Metazoa; phylum Arthropoda; class Insecta; order Lepidoptera; family Noctuidae; genus Tiliacea; species Tiliacea citrago. The sequence goes on along the minus strand of OY992790.1, from coordinate 26,147,723 downwards.
CTCTATTAGAACCAAAAAAGGTTTTAACCATGTGGGGTCCGTCCTCGTTCCAACTATCAAACCTCCTTGCCCAGCTGCAAAAACCAACGAAAAACCTTTTAAAACAGCCTAGCTACCACCACCCTGCCTCCAAGACAGTCGTCAGGCGACACATAGTCGCATGTCCCGGTGTCGCTGTGTCGCGGCGCATCGTCGCGTCCCCTCGCCGCCACATTACGCAGATGTAACACGTGGTGCGGTGCAAACATCGTGGTGTTTACATCATAGGAATACCGTGGAAGATGGGGGTTGGTTTAATGGTTTTGAATACTAAAACTGGTGTGTAGTTACACAACCTTGGTAGACTGGGATTCGATTAGGTACTGGATAGCCGAATGGTGACAGGCCAGGAGAGGTGAAAAAGGAAAAAAAAAAGAAAAAGAAAATACGTTTATTTGCGGTAAACATAACGCAAAGAAATAAAAACACAAACACGAAAGAACAAGTTGAGGGAAAATATGCGTCACATTCACGCAAAACGGCCATCGCTCAGCATAATGCTGCGACCCTATGCGAGACAGAGCCCCAGCGCTGGGTTTCAGCGAAAGCCGGCGAAAATTGTTGAGGCTCGAAATTGTCTAGAAAATATCCACTTCTGAATACCTCCCAGTGGCTGTTGGATGAAAATTAAATAGTCAAGCGAATATGGCTCCTAAAAGAATGAAAAAAATGTTTTTTGCTAAGCGCATCACTCGAGCACGGCTGGACCGTTTCGGCTATCTTTTGTTTTTAAGTTTTCGTAATAGTCCGAATTGGGTTTTTATGGAAAGAATGAAGTCGGTTAAAAACAGAAAAAGTTTCCCGGATGATTTTTGAATTCGGGAAAACTGAACATTCTTTTTTTTGTTAAGGAAATACATTTGGTCACGACAACGTCTGTCAGGTAGTTTGCAATAAACTTGAGGGAAAAAGAAAAAAAAACAGAAACACATAAAGTCTAATTGAAAAAAAACTGCTAAAAATCTTATTCTAATAGGTAGGTCTACTTAATTATAAGTTGTTCATTTTTACGGGTGTTTGCACCCAACAAATTGTTAAACCCCATAGATTCGCATAAAGGACTGAGAACTCTCATAAAGTTGCCTGGAGCCCTGCCCACCGCGCCCGCGCCGTTGAAAGCAGCGTGAGGCAAAAAGATCACAAACAGCGACCGGTCACCTTTGGCTAGTAGCCGCGACGAGCCGACGCCTCGTTATATTGATGCAGTTCCATCCATTGTTATAAAATAGATGTAATTGGGAAAAACAATATGAACTTTGTACGAAGATATTTATTATGACCGATTTCTAATTCACCGAGCGTTCTTAGTTTAGTTTAACCAAGAGTTAGTAAAGCATACACTCCATAGCATTGCAAAGTACCAGTATACAAAAATTAACTAGTGTTTGACAGCATCCTTCAAAGTCTACCACAAGCTTCCAAACGATAATCCTAAAATTGACGTACATTTATTATAGGATTGAGGATCCGAGGATACCTGTAGCATTATAAGCTGTATTTAAGTTTTTTTTTCCATCACACTTAATTATTTTTATTTTTCAAACTAAATATCTACCTATAAATAAAATATACAAGCTAACTCTAAAATATGTATAATATGTACAAGTAGGTATATAATAAAATAATTAAAAAGTGGAAGTACTCATTGGGCATCAAAAAATTCGTCCGCATCGCTGTCAATGGGAAAAGTGCCCAAAAGGCTGGCAGCATTGCCACGTTGCACGTTGGATGGCAATACTGGTTCTTTGGGCTAAAAATAGGCCTCTGGTCCAGAGAAGAGTGGACCAACCGCTTGGCGATGTCCTGAAATACTTGATGAGCACTCGGACCCCAAGGCCCTAGTGTTTCAACCCCAAACGGCTTAAACATATAGCTCCCAATAAGGTTGTTATATCTGCGCCGTTTGAGGTTTTCTGCTCCTGCAGCTGCCGCCCCAGCACAACCCGCCGTGCCAGGAAGATGGGATGGCGCGAGGGTGTCGACACAGGTTGCATCCCACACCAAAGTCCTACCCAACTTCCATGGCATTATGGTCATTCCGTCTGGCCTCTTCCCATCGTCGCGCGCCAAGCCATTGGGTTCTAAAACAGCTGGCACTCCGGTGACAAGAGCCCGACGGATGATGTCATTAATACTGGCGTGCCGTGCCATCCGACCAGCGCTCTTGCTGCAGGATAGGCCATGGTGTCCGAGGCAGTCGACTCCTTCACCGCACTGACAGCGATGTGGAGCCCCGCAAGGGGCGCCCAGACGCAAACATGTAGCGAGCCGGAATGTGGTGTCACCCAGCATGGTGCCTATGTTGGGTGACGGTAGCGCCTGAAGCCAGAGGCCCGACTCCCATTCACCCACAGCCAGCAGGCGGACACGCTCAGCAGTATTGGTGGACGTATTAATGAGTTTATTCCGTACCAACCTGCAGAGCGGCTCATCCCACTGTCTCTGGGAAGACGGGTTTTTTTTTTTTTTTATACTAGAATCTGTATTTTCAGGCTGTATAAAGGCTGTATACGTGCTTATACAGTCCTTATAAGGTAGTACTTGTTGACGGGCTTACACTGTCCTCCCATACCTATTAACACTGTAACTTGAAAACATTGTAAAACACACCTTTTTTTTTTAAAGGTTATCCGTGGAGTTTCTTGCCGGCTCTTCTCCATAGGAAACGACCATTTGGAACCGTGCCCCTAGCTTTGACGTTTGTGTACGCATATAGGTTTATGTGAAATAAAATATTTTGATTTTACACACACATTACATCACGCCTGTAATCCCCGAAAGGATAAGCAGAGGTATACCTATAGTAGGAGGTACACACACGTTTCGCCAGTTATGTGTAAGTCCCATGTAATAGGGGGCGAGCCTATTGCCATCAACCGGGCACAAATCCAGACTCCGGGCTGCTACTGTGAAATTCCTGATGGAAAAACCCAATAACACTTTGCCCGACCTAGGAATCGAACCCAGGACCTCATGCTCAGCAGTCGCGCTTGCGACCACTAGACCAACGAGGCAGTCGAAAAAAGGAACACGAGGAATATTTTGATTTTGATTTTGAGTATTTATTTATTTTAATTTTAAATAGAACGGCCGAAGCCAATTACACTATTTAAACATAATATAATTTATTTAACACATTTTCATTCGTCTCACAAAAATTCAAACATTCTGACAGTATCATCTTCCATTTATTCGCAAACATATCAAGATCTGTGTTTGAGTTCAGGAGAGCGTTAATAGCGGCGAATGTCCGAGGAATAGGTGACTTAGAATGTGCAACAGTACGGCAAGTTGGAACAGACAGTAAGCGGTGTTTTCTGCCACGACAGTAATTGTCTGCGACAAACAGATTGCAGGTTTCATGATGCAGATCAGGAACATCTATAATCCCCCTAAGAATTTTAAATATTACAGACATCCGGTCGCGCGACCATCTTACTTCTAGAGAATTGAAACTTAAGCAACCGAACAGGAATTTAGTGGGATACAAGAGAGGATAAAATCTGTACAAGTGCTTGTAAAGGTATCTAAGGAATGCTTTTTGAACTTTTTCTAAAGCTAACGCATATTGCTTCTCAAAAGGATTCCATATGCACGCACTAGACTCAAGTTTGCTACGGACTAATGCCCCAAAAACAAGCTTGATAACGTGGGGGTTGTGGAAGTCACGACAGTTCCTTAAAACAAAGCCAAGGCGCCTGAAGGACTCCTTCGCAGTGGACGTGATGTGGCCGTGAAAAGTGAGCTTACGGTCGATTATGACTTCCAGGACTTTCTTGGAATCAGTTCTTATAATTGTATCTCCATTCAGTTTGTATAGAAAGTTGACTAGGCGCCGCATTCGACCGAAAGACATCACGTAGCATTTTGATTTATTAAATTCAATTTTATTTTCTAAAGTCCACCTATACTGAATCAATGTCTGATTACAGAGCTTGACAATCGAGCTCAGATTGTAGTTTATAAAATAGTTTTAAGTCATCGGCATATAAGAGGGATCTGGTATTAGCAACCACATCAGGGAGGTCATTAATCATCAAAATGAAAAGGAGAGGGCCGACAACCGAACCTTGACTTGAGCGACTTCAAAACGTTTGTATAAGATTTATATTTGGCTTGCGCAAATATGATCACATTTCCGAATTTCGTACAAAGCTCAAGTGGCTACCAATACGTCTTCGCCGGAATTCTCATATCTTATTTCAGCTCTACAGTATTCTGTTCAATCCTAAAACCCCCTCTTATCTTAAAGAACGTTTCAAGTTCCTTCATGACACACATAATAGATATCTGAGGTCATCGGAAAACTTGAGACTAGAGATGCCGATGTATTCTACCAGCTTTTATGACAAGTCTTTTACAGTTCAAGCAGTACGGTTATGGAATGCCTTGCCCGTGTCGATAAGGCGTGCTCAATCTTTGTCCACTTTTAAAATTCTGGTAAAAAAACACTTTCTCTGTTCTTAAACAGCATCATTACAGAATACAGTTCCTTGATCTTGTTTCATGTTTATTATTGTTTATATATATTATGGATAAGTTATGCTTAGTGTATGTATGTATTTATTGTACATGTAAATAGTTCACCACTGACTACCTGCAGTACTGTCTCTCCTTCTCTTTTTAATCCATCCAAAGGTTGTCTGTAAAAGATCGCTTTTAGCGATAAGACCGCCCATTGTGTCACCCTGTGTAAAATTTCAACATTTATATCTGTAACTTTTATGGTGTACATAATAAAGAGTATTCTATTCTATTCTATTCTTGACTCACGAAGGGACTCGTAAACCGAATCTGACAAATTGTTGTCGGTCCTGCAAATAATCTGCAAGAAGCCGCAGAAGCCCGAGCTACACCTATCGCACTGAGCTTTGACAGCAAGACGTCATTGTTGACTCTGTCGAACGCCTTATGAAAATCAAAGTTAAGAACGTCTACTTGGCGCCTGCGATCAAGACTAGTAGAGATATAATTAAGTAGTGTAAGTAAGTTAGTATATCAATACTAACTTACTTACACTAGATTCAAATTTATTGTAAACCTGTGTATGTTTTCCACATACACACAGGGACATAAAGAAAAATACTAAATACGGTAAGTATGTGTTAGCTTCTAAGGTTAGAATTAAAAAAAAAACTGACCAATTAGTGAAACTGACTAATCAACGGAACTGTCAAATTAAATAAACTGACGACTGAGGGAAACTGACCAGTGGTACGCCGACTCTCGAAAACGGTATCGATTTGCTAAACATCCTAAACGGTATTTGGAGAGTGTTATAGTCCGAGTAGCTGTACTAAGTAACTTAAGGATTATATTGTACAGCTATTGCCTTTTAATCAGCTTTAAAATAAAATAAATGTATTACTTAGGCTGTATATCTGTTCTCTATACATAACTTATAATGTACATTAGAGTTACTTAAAATAAATAAAAAACCCGGAGTCCAAGATTACTTTGAACCCTTCCTCACTTTATCAATAATATTTTATTAAAAATGCACTTGTGATTAGGCAGTATAGGTTTCCTACACAAGCCTAATGTTTATGTAGACAAGTAATAAACATTAAAAAAAAAAAATTGGTTCAATTTAATTTAAACTAAAATTTAAGATATTAACTTGCAACATCACCGTTTGATTTACTCCCCATCGATGTGAAAAGCGGAGTTTATAACTCGCTCATGAAACACATTTTATACTTAACTTTAATATATGCACTCCTTGCCTACGACTCGGCCGGATAAACTTCACGGATAGGTGACTTGTTTTATGTACTTGTTGTACAATCTACTATTTGTACAGTTATAGCCAATATGTATTATACGGTACTCTTTGCCAGCAGTCGTCTTATTTTGTATTTTGGCGGTACGTACTGTACTTTAGTATAAATAGTTGTTTGGTAACTCCTGGCAAGCGCGCACGCATTTCGTCCTTTATCATTCGCTTGTGTCGCCGTCGTCGTCGTAATCGTATGTTACGTAAATAATTATGGTAAAACCAAAAAAAAACTGTTTATTTTATACCTAAGTAAACTTATTGTAAACGTGTACTTTGTGTGTATTAGTGTATAGTGTATATTATATACGTTTTACTTTATTTTCAGGAAAATAAGCCGTTTAAAATTATAGAAACCATACAGAAAGGGCAAAACAGGCTTTGCATTGTACCAAGTTTGTGGGAACCAAAAGGAGAGTTGAGAAAGCGACTAAATATCAAAAAATTAGTAAAGAAAGTGTACGGAACCGTACATTACTTTACCGACTTACGCGCCGTGCCTTCTACACACGCAGCGTTTTTACCTATTATTTCAAATAATATGTAAAAATATATTTCAATAAATCAGTGTTTAGGGAACAATCAAAGCGGTCGGTTTTATTTCATCATCCCAATAGAATCACCCCGTTATCATATCACTAAGTTTTGGGAAGGATATGATAACGGACCATACAGGATGAAACATCTTAGCCTTTAGATAAATTCGTCCACCTCAAAGTGCTGTGTGAAAAAGTTGTCATATGTCATCATATGACGAAGAAGTAAGAAAAGTAGATCTCATAGTTCAAAATATCACTGTTTAATGTTTTCGCTCCGGCACCCTCTTCGTTGGACGTCGATGGAATTAACGCTTAACTATAGGTTGTCTGATTTATTAATAATTCTCTATCTTCCTCAATAAATAATGGTTCATTACTGTTATTTGGTTGGTAATTTGTAATATTCAAATATTCCCTTTCAATCCTGCTCTTTTATTTTCCACATTTATGGCAGTTGCTCAATGTCAATGAAAACATTAACTCATACAATCGGGCGACGGTGTCAGTAATACAGACTAAAGCTGTACTATAAAACATAATCGCACCTTTAAAGACAAACCGTTATTAAATGAAAAAACTAAAAGATCTTAAATTTATTTTTCTACTGTGAAAAAGCCGTGCATTTTTTTTTAAGCTTCTGTGTAAATTTTGTTTTTTCGTTAGGTAACAGTTTGTCTTTAGAGGTACGACTCACTGGACCTAAGCAAGCCACTGTTTTAAATAGAATTTGTTCTAAATCCTAGATAGAAGTTACTCATATGTTACCAATTAGAGATACAACATGTGGTGTACCCCAAGGAACTGTCCTTGGGTCCTTGTTGTTTCTCATATATATTAACGATTCACCAAAATGAACTGAGCATCAAACTGTTTTGTTTGCCGATGACAGTACACTTATTGTTCCATGTAAAAATATAGAAACTTATGAAGATGACATAAACAAGTCCATCATTTGCATAATAACTTGGTTACCTACTTATATAAGTTAAAGAAATTAAAAATAAACATAGATAAGACAAAGCTTATGACATTTTATCAAAGAAAAAAAGACTTAACTTAAACATAGCTTATACAGATCAAGTAATAGCTGAAACAAGCAGTACTAGATTTCTGGAACATCACTTAGATATTCATTTAAACTGGAAATGTCACGTAGAAACGGTTTGTAAGAAGCTAAACCAGTACTCATATGCGCTCTACAATCTAGCAAAAATAGTAATTGAGTCTGTTGTTATAATTTCTTACAAGGCCTATGGCACATCTACATTACGTTTTGGAATAATATATTGGGGAAATTCCACTGACAAAGAATTTCGTTTAAGGCCCAAAAAAATGTGTGCGTGGTGTGTCTAAACTTAAACCAACTGAAAGCTGTATTTATATTTCAATTTTTTTTAACTTTTAACATTGCCCTGTACTTACATTTTTGAGACAGCAGTATTTGTCAAATCCAACTTCCATCTGTTTGAAACATTGAGATCTAAACAACGCAACAGAGAGATATGCGCTTAGCCACGTAGCACTTCTCTTTATACAAAAATATATATGTACGGTTTTGTAATGAGATCAGCCACAGAATTCGTCCGCCCGTATACATATTTATATCTTTACAAATCGTTAATCAGGTCCCAGTTAGAGTACGCTGTTGCGGTATGGAATCCTTTCTATAGTAACTATTCAGATGCGATTGAAAAAGTTCAAAGTAAGTTTTTGAAAGCCATGCATTTCCGTTGTTATCCCACTTCTGCATCTTATAGTGAACTTCCGAATAGGTATAAGCTACATAATCTTAAAGCCAGACGTATTATTTTAAAGACAATGTTTTTATTTGATATATGTAATAACGCAAGTGATTGTATGGATATCACTAAATAAGATTAGCTACGTAGTACCTAGAACAACCATAAGCCGTGGGGTGCGCGCACGACCTGTATTTGCAGTATCTTCTAGTCGTAAACGCAGGCTTGCGAGTACCCCTACGTCATCTTACTGGTCAATATAACAATTTCTTCCAGAATATTGATATCTTCACTTTTCCAGCTGATAAATTTAGAGGCCTTGTCCGTGGAACTATATTGGATATTGCTCCGTAATATTTTTATAATTTCTTGTTTTTCTTTTTTATTCTGCATTCCTTTTTAGTGTTTAGTTTTAACATTAACAGAATAATTTAATTGCACGTACCTAATTGTAAGCGACCATCGCATTAGTTTTATAAGTTGTTTTTATTTTATGTGGAAAATGTCGTGGGTTAAATATTTAATACTCACTCTACAGCTCAAATTTGATGTATTAATGTAATGTGTAACTGTTTATTTTCCCAAATAAATAAAATAAAATAAAAAAGTTTTTTCAGGAATGGCACCTAGGATCTATAATAAGATCCCTAGCCAAATTAAAGACATAAACAGCATAAACTATTTTAAAAAAGCTTTACAGAAAATATTTTATAGAAAACATATAATACGGTGATTGAATACCTAACTGCCACCTTTTTAGGGTTCTATACCCAAAGGGTAAAATGGGAACCCTATTACTAAGGCTCGGCCGTCTGTCTGTCTGTCCGTATGTCACCAGGCTGTATCTCATGAACCGTGATAGTTAGACAGTTGAAATTTTCACAGATGATGTATTTCTGTTGCCGCTATAATAACAAATACTAAAAAACAGACTAAATTAAATATTTAAAGAGCAAAAAAATATTTTTTTGCTCTTTTTTGCTCGTAACGGCAACTGATAGACGCTTGAAATATTCACAAAATATTTAGTTATACAGGGTGTCCCGTAAATAATGGATCAAACGTAACGGGTAGGTAGCTTACCTCATTTCCAACAACTAATTTGAACAGTAAAAAAAAAACCGATAAGGTAACCAAGATATTTTTTTTTCGATTTTTACTATTTTCTGTACCAGCATTCAGTGTTTTTAATGCTGTTGCTGCAAATGGTATTATATTTAGGTGTGATTTTTGTCAAACATTTCTGAATAGTTTACTAATGTTATAAGATACCATTTTTTTAAATAACATTTTATTTGCCTTAGAAAAAAAATCTTGAATTGAAAAGTTTTGTTTTTACGATGAAAAAAAATGAATGACACCAAAGTGTACCATTATTTTAAAAACTTGTAAAATTACTAAGGTTGCAAATTGGTATAAAACTTACGCCTAGTCTTTGTCGTTACAAAGATATTGCTATGAATCTGACAGAGGTGCCAAGTTACGAAATAAAATAAAATTTGAAAAAGTGTGCACAATTCAACTATTTTCTTAAAAATGTTTAGGTATCTCAGCGTATGAAAAAAATTAGGAGGTTAAATTAAAAAAAAAATACAAATAAATCGTTTATTTTGTTTTTACAGTAAATGTTCAAACTGACGTCCCCCTACGAGAATGCAAAGTCTGCACCTCCTAATAAAGGAAGCTTTTATCGGACAAAATGGCTGTTGTTTATTTCTGATACAGCAGATTGGATGCGCTGACGTAATTCTTCTTCCGACGTTATTCGTTGTTTGTAAACTTTGTCTTTTAAACATCCCCAATAAAAAAAATCTAAGGGATTTAAATCCGGAGATCGCGGAGGCCACAAAACTAGTCCTAATCGGCCGATCCATCTGTCAGGGTAAGTTTCATTGAGTTGCGCCCTTACTGCCGTCGCATAGTGAGCGGGGCAACCATCATTTTGTAACCACATTGCTTGCCGCACGTCTTCTGGAATATCTTCTAATAACGTTGGCAACTCATTCCTTAAAAAATGCAGATAGTATTCGGCGTTTAGAGTTGCTGGTAGTTTAAAAGGGCCCTATTAGTTGCCCATTTATTATTCCTGCCCATAAATTTATTTTAAATTGATGTTGGCTCCTGTCCTCTCGCATCAAATGTGGGTTTACCAGCTGCCAACTGTGCAAATTATGCAAATTGAGATATCCATCTCGCCGGCATGAAGACTCGTCACTCCATAAAATTTTATTAAAAAACTGTGGGTCCGCCCGTATCATTCTAAGCATCCTTTGGCAAAATGCTACTCTTTGCGGGTAATCACGTGACGTCAGCGTTTGAACACGTTGCACGTGATATGGGTGCAACCGGTGCCTTTTTAGAACTCGATGTACCGTCGATCTTGGAATACTTGTGCGTTGCGCTATGACGCGAACTGAGACCGACGAATCTTCCTCGATTTCTCGAACAATAATTTCGTCATTGACTTGTGACGGTCGCACTTCACTGGCACCCCCAACTCCGGTGCCAAGAATTCTTCCCTCAAGAAGCGCGTTATGCACTCTAATGAATACGCGATAGTCGGGATGTCGATCCCGGTTCGGGTATCTTTCACGATATAATCTTGCGGCCACCCTGGCATTACCTCTTGCTTCTCCGTAGATAAAATGCATTTCGGCATACTCCCGTGGCGTGTACTCGTAACGAGGCATCGTACTACTGCACACACGTACAACCTCACACAAACGATTGTTTTCGAAGTCCGTAGGATTGCCAAGTCATTCGTCCAAAACACAAACAGTTCCAAATCGTTAGGCAAAGCAAAGTCCAAATACACAGCACAAGTTTAATTTTAAGGAACACAACAGTTAGGCACAGCGGGAGCGAAAGTAGTCTGACGTACGTATCAACTCGAAGAGAGATTCGTGTCAACTAAACAAATAAAATCATGCAACAATGAAGCCCTGTATGAGTGAAGGGTGAAGGAAAATACCTGCACAAAGACACCGATTTACCAAAAATACAAAAGCGGCGCTATCTATCCCTTTCACACTGAGTGAGGTGCAACTCCACAGGTAGCGGTCCCAAATTCCGAACAGATGACGTCATTGGCTCGGAATTACGCTACACGCTTAACCACATGCTTAGATTACAAGCATAAGCCATTACGGGAAAGAAAAGTTAGATTGTACCATTTTAATTTCTGTTCTGTCTTCTTCATCACATTCATAGCAATACTCGTATCTTTGTAACCGCAAGGACTAGACGTAAGTTTTATACCAATTTGCAAACCTTAGTAATTTTACAAGTTTTTAAAATAATGGTACACTTTGGTGTCATACATTTTTTTTACAGGAGAATTTTTCCAATTCTGGTCTTTTCATCGTAAAAACAAAACTTTTCAATTCAAGATTTTTTTTCTAAGGCAAATAAAATGTTATTTAAAAAAATGGTATCTTATAACATTAGTAAATTATTCAGAAATGTTTGACAAAAATCACACCTAAATATGATACCATTTGCAGCAACAGCATTAAAAACACTGAATGCTGGTACAGAAAATAGTAAAAATCGAAAAAAAAAATATCTTGGTTACCTTATCGGTTTTTTTTTACTGTTCAAATTAGTTGTTGGAAATGAGGTAAGCTACCTACCCGTTACGTTTGATCCATTATTTACGGGACACCCTGTATATTCACTTTAAAAATAAATAATTAAATTAAAATAAAACAAATATTTAAGGGGGGCTCCCATACAACAAGCGTGAATGTTTATTTTATTTTATTTTTTTATTATTATAATTTATTATTTATGGATTTGACAATTTTTTCTAGAATTTATTATTATTATATTTTATTGGAATGTTTTTATTGTATCGACAATTTGAATTAGAATGTTTTATAATGTGTGATAATTTTTTGATAATTTATTACAATCAGCATGTTTGTATCAAAATAATATTTGTATGCCGATGACGGCTAGACATAGCGTTTTTTAATAATTACAACATCTGTACCTAACCTACCTATGTTCAACAAATAAAAATATTTGTATTTGTATAGTCTGTCATTATTTTTAAAACACCCTCATAGACAGAAGTCATAAAATCACTGTATTTACAAGAGTGAATTACGCCATAAAAATAAAAATAAGCTCGAGAACGGAGCTTTCTTATACCATTGTACAAACACAAGTATCAATTAATACTATAATAACACTTAGAGCCGTAATAAGTAAGTGATCAATATGCAAAATACAGCTTGTATACAGCTTTAACGATAAAACCAGATTGGAGTGTCACAAAATACTTAAAATTGTATAGTAGAGATTTAATATTCTGTTTAGGACACACATTAAGCTTACGCGGATCCCATAACAAAGATTTTATACAGTTTGAGCTGTATAATAATTCATAAACGACAACATAATTTTTTGACACTCTTGTACGTCTCTAAAAGAACTCTAAGTTCTAAATAGGCTGGTATATTGATATTGAAAACGCTTGCGTGCTGATTGGATGTACACAAACACCACATATATAGCAACCACACCACAGAATGTGCTGACCATCAAAATAAACTCCCAACCCGAGAATCGAACGCGCATCCCTTCTCACCTTCGCACTAAGTGTCGTTCGAGTCGTAAGTTCCATGGTCAGTCATAGAATTTACAATCCAAAATGACAAGGAAAAAAGTAACAAATATGCAGTATTTGTTATTCTTGCATCTCCTGATTACCATCGGCGACTGGATGTCGCAACTGATGGCCAGAAAAGTGCTTATTATGGTAAGAAGGAGTAATCATATACATATTTTGAAAATACGGAAGAAGGTTTATTGTTTTACAATCGTTTTTGGTTATGTAGTAGAGTGAGGATTGGAAAATGAGGGAAAATCATTTGATGGGAATAAAACATTTTATTTGATAGAGTGGATACTTACAGTATCTCTTTACTTTCCGCACAGTTAAGGATAGATTGCGAAAATATTTGAATAAGTCAAAACCTGTTTAATAACCACAATTATGCAATTTTGTTCCTGGTTTTTAGAGCAACACTGTCCAACTTCTATCCCTCCGAACAGAATGTATAATGTATAATTTTTTTCCTAGTATATACATTCTCGAAATAGCTATATTTGTTAAAACTAACAAACATCTATTTCCGTCATTAAATGATACGAGGATGCGAACTGCTTCCTTGAGATCAAAATATCAGAGTCTATTGTTTACTGGTAGATATAGCACTGCTTTGCTTAAAAAAAACATTATTGGTATGGCACCTATTATATTTAACAATTTGCCAAACTGTATTAAGAATCAGCCCTTAAAACAATTCAAGAAATTCCTGTCGTCGTTGCTGACAGAGAAATGTTATTACTCTGTTACCGATTTTATAAATGATGAATTGTAATATTTGATTCACCTTATCTCATTTATTATGTATTATATATTAGACTTAGCTGATCAATGATCTCATTTTGAATATAAATAGGTACCTAGTTTTTAAATTATCTGTAAGTTAACAAATTTTTGTATGCCAACAGGCAGAATGTACTGGAAACATATCTAAAACTAACATCATCATTGTAATACCTGCATTCTATACAAATAAAGAAATTATTATTATTATTATTAATGATAAAAACATTGTAAAAGCCAATTATTTTAAAAGAGTAACCGTGGAGTTTCTTGCTGGCTCTTCTCCACAGCTCTCCACGGAAACCCTGAAAACTTTCATCATTACTAAAATTCTTATGATGCAATGCATCGATATCTCATATCTATACAGGGGCCAATTAAATTAGCTAGCGAAACTCCGCAGACGTTATGGATATCGAAATCTAAACAAAATAAAACAAAAATAAAATTAATTTAAAGTTTTGTTTTATTGGATCATGCTCATGGACCGTAGTTTGTGTAGTCACTTGAAATATCAGTTTTTTTGTGTAAACTTCACTGAATTGTTGTGTAAACTTCACTGAATTTTTGTGTAAACTTCACAGAATTTTTGTGTAAACTTCATAGACGTGATGGGTATCGATATTTAAAAATGATAAAACAAAAGAAAACAGCTTTTCTCAACTCATACTACAAGCGGTCGTTGCCCCCAAAAAAACCCCATCATTTATTTATTTTTTATTTTACTTTAACATAAAACGGCCAAAGGCCAATTACATCAGTTAAAGGCACAACACATTATATAGGTACAAAAACAAAAATAATACAGCTACTCGACAGTCATACACTCATCTCACAATACTCCAGCAGGGCTAACATGACATGCGCGAGAACGCTCTCGTTCTCGATTTATCGAAATTTGTCGACGATTATGACTTCATTCTAAACACTAACATGACCGATAAGCTCGAGTAAACTCGAGAAAGGCACTTTGACAGTTCTTTATCTCGCGACGAGAGACCGATGTAGCAAATTATTAAAAATAAATCATTTTTATGATAGCAACATCGGCTCATTCATTCGATCTTACGCATGGAATTAGTTTGTACTATATTGATTTTCATCCACCTCTTTTAATTTATGTTTAGTTTTTTTGTGTAACAGGCTTTTATGTTTAAAAATAAATGTTTTTCTTTGGCATGCTAAAATTAAAATACAAAACAAAATCAAGCAAATGAAAATGAGTGAGACATTTTTGGTAGGGGCAAAATCTGTGGCGTCGTGTCACCGACGTGCTAACCGAGTCATCAACATGCTAAACGCGTCACTGAGTTGTCAACAGCGTCACCGACATGCTGTCAGTGTCCCCGACATGTAAACCAATTCACGACCTGCCAACCGCGTCTTCGACATGCTAAAAACGTCCCGACATGCTAACTGCATCACCTTCTTGCTCACAGAATTCCGACATGCTATTAGCGACCCCATTATACCAGCTGCGTCACCGACTTGCTAACTGCATCACCAACGTGCTCACTGGGTCCCGACATGCTATCAGAATCCCCGTCATAGTACCTGTGTCACCGGCATGCTAACTGAGTCACAGCAATTCGAACCGCGTCCCGACATACTAACTGCGTCCCGACATACTAACTGCGTCACCAACTCGCTAACCTAGTCACCCAGATGCTAACAGCGTCCCCGACATGCTACTTGCGTTACCTACATGCTTACCGATTCGTCAACATGTTAGCCACGTTACCGAAATGCTAATGTAACGTGTTGCAGCAGACTGGCGTCCCACTGCGGCCTGTGTACATGTATACGTATTTATTATGTTATTCCAAAGTTTTAATTTTTCACGTCTGTCGCAGTTAATGCCTTTTTTTTGTATCATAATTTTGTCTACTCTTCTCGTCGTCAAAATCGAGGACGAGTAAATGACAGAAAAATCAGAGATATCTCGTGTTGAAATGTCAAAATTCGAGATAAAATACGTGCCATGTTAGGGTTTGTCGAGAAAACATCAAGTTTGACAGAACGAATCGAGTATTTTGTATGGGAGCGCTGTCAGAAAACGAGATAGTTACAGAAATAGACAAGAATTACTCGCGCGAGAGTGAGTAATTGTCGCGTGTGTCATGTTAGCCCTGCTGACATGATGACAAGATCTTCTTCCATTCATCCGCGAACACGTCACAGTGAGGCTTAGCGTCCAAGAGAGCGTTGAGCGCAGAGAGTGTGCGAGGGACAGGAGACTGGGCTCGAGCAACGGTTCGACTCCAAGGCACGGCGAACAACCTGTGCCTCCTGCTAAAGATGGGACAGTTCGTCATGCAATTCAGGAGCATCTGTTTTTCCGCGAAGGATCTTACACATATTAATAATTTGGTATTTTTTTCTTCTAACCTCTAGAGAATTGTAACCTAAACAGCCTAAAAGAAAATTCGAAGGGTACATAAACGGATAATATCCATTCAAACGTTTATATAGATACCTAAGATAAGCCTTTTGCACCTTTTCTAAGAGTAAAGTGTACTTCTTTTCGTGCGGGTTCCAGACGCATGCACTGGACTCCAGTTTGCTACGAACAAGTACACTAAAAATAGATTTAATAGTGCTGATGTTGCTAAAATCTTTAGCATTGCGCAGAATGAAACCTAATCCCCTAAATGAATCTTTTGCTACCGTTGCCATGTGATCATGAAACGTTAGCTTGTTGTCAAATGTGACACCTAGATCCTTCATTCCAGATGTTCTAGCAATAGCGCTACCATTCATTTTATAAGTGAAGGTGATAGGGTCTCGTGCTCGAGTAAAACTCATGACGAAGCATTTGGAAGAATTAAATTCCATTTTGTTCTTAACACCCCACTCCAATATTGCCTCAATATCACGCTGCAGTGCCAGACTATCGACTTCAGAATTAATTTCGGAAAAGAGTTTTAAATCATCTGCATATAATTGACTTCTGGCATGATGAATAACTGAAGGAAGGTCATTAATCATTATCAAGAAGAGAAGCGGTCCTAGAATTGATCCTTGACTGACTCCGGAACGCGTATAATAGGGCTGGGATTCATAAAGGCCAAGTCTGACAAACTGCTGACGATTGCGGAGATAGTCAGCGAGGAACCGTAACAGACCTGGCGGAAATCCGATGGCACATAGCTTTGCCAGTAAGATATCATTATTGACCCTATCAAACGCTTTCCGGAAGTCAAACTACAAGACATCGACCTGACCCCCACGGTCCAAACGTTTAGATATGCAGTCTACTAGGGTAAGAAGGTTAGTATTTACTGATCTCCTTGCCCTGAAACCATGTTGTTCGTTACACAGATACTTTTCAACTTGGGAATAAATATAATTATGTAGTATGTTTTCAAAAACTTTAGCTGGTGATGACATAATGGCAATGGGACGGAATTCTTCTACCAATGTTTTATTCAAACTCTTGGGAATAGGAGTGACCCTTGAAATCTTCCATCATAACTTTTTAATTTTAATTTTATCGTGTTTAGATAACGGTACCCGTCACGGCTCCAGAGTTTCGCTAGCTAATTACTCCATACGAAAGAAACGATCCCAAAGTCCTAGGTTCGACTATCGACAGTAGCCTTTATAAAACTGAGTCATTCTCCATCCGCGATCAGTGTGTCAAAGTCCTAAGTTCGACTATCGACAGTAGCCTTTATAAAACTGGGTCATTCTCCATCCGTGATCAGTGTGTCAAAGTCCTAGGTTCGACTATCGACAGTAGCCTTTATAAAACTGAGTCATTCTCCAACCGCGATCAGTGTGTCAAAGTCCTAGGTTCGACTATCGACAGTAGCCTTTATAAAACTGGGTCATTCTCCATCCGCGATCAGTGTGTAAAAGTCCTAGGTTCGACTATCGACAGTAGCCTTTATAAAACTGGGTCATTCTCCATCCGCGATCAGTGTGTCAAAGTCCTAGGTTCGACTATCGACCGTAGCCTTTATAAAACTGAGTCATTCTCCTTCCGCGATCAGTGTGTCAAAGTCCTAAGTTCGACTATCGACAGTAGCCTTTATAAAACTGGGTCATTCTCTATCCGCGATCAGTGTGTCAAAATCCTAGGTTCGACTATCGACAGAAGCCTTTATAAAACTGAGTCATTCTCCAACCGCGATTAGTGTGTCAAAGTCCTAGGTTCGACTATCGACAGTAGCCTTTATAAAACTGGGTCATTCTCCATCCGCGATCAGTGTGTCAAAGTCCTAGGTTCGACTATCGACAGTAGCCTTTATAAAACTGGGTCATTCTCCATCCGCGATCAGTGTGTCAAAACATCTAAGTTGCTACATAACTACTAACTCTGCCTAACCCTTCAGGAATCTGAGGCGCAATTGTATTTCTATTAACGTTCTCATCAAAAATACCTTTAATTCTATATTTTTGACAAGTTTTCGACATTTGATCAACGTGAGCTGAGATGAGATTGTAACTGGATATTTTAAGTTTTAACTGTGGAATTGGGTTTCAGATATGACAGTTCGTTATTCATATAAATAATTATATCTGCCTTTACAAAATCCTCTGAAAAGGAATATGAATGATTCACCCTAACTAGTCTGTGGATTCACCGGAGGAGCTGGCGACTCCGGTCCGATGGCGGGCGTCTAACTGTCGCGAACGACAGCCAAACTACACTGTTTTTATGATACAAACTATTTTGTATGTGTCCGTTGTACTTGTAGCTTTATTGTTGGACAGGTAACTAGTATTGAAACAAATGAATTGAGTAATGGAGTTGCGTAATGTTTTGTCATGTACTTAATTATTGAGATTTTGGGCACGGGGGACTTCCAAGACGTGATACTGGAATCTGAATTACATAAGATATGAGAGTGACTTTCAAAAGAAGAACTCATTATCACGATCATCATCCTCCTGCCCTCATCCCAATTTATTGGGGTCGGAGCAGCATGCCTTCTTCTTCCATATATATAGCTGCTTATTGTTTGTAAATACTTTTGCAGGCCTAACTTTTGCCTTGCAATTAGCATAGCACGGCTTATATTTCCTTTGAAATAATAGTGATAGCTGAAAATGAATAGTCCAAAGTACTTAAAAATAAGCTAGAATATTAATTCTTGAATAAAAGAAAATAACTTTCAAAAACATTAGCAAACTGTATGTTTACAACCTGGAGCTAGTCAAATGGTTGAATGCATCCAAGCTACCTTTAAATCATAAACAACATAGAGAAAGGTGATAAAACTCCATGGGCAACTTTAATGAAAACCTTGCTTAAGTACTCATACTCATGTCGTAAGTACCTATTGCCAACAACTTTTGTTTTTCAAGAAAGAAATCATTTATTTGCTGTTATTGTAGGTATACATATAAGTTGGAATATTTATTAAGTGTCCCGATACATTTTACCTTACGGCATGCAAAATATTAGGTTTGAATTAAGTAGTAATACAGATACAACTATTACGATTATTATTAGCCATAGTCGAATTTAAATAGTTAGTTACAGATCAGACAAAAAAATATATATTAATGAATTAAATATAAATCTCTCGCAAATCATACAATCAAGAATATAATTATTATGTCGTAATGTGTAATGTCAAAAAGCTTAATGTCAAAATATTCCAAAACATTAACAACAATCACAATTAATAATAGGTATAGAATTTAGATAATCTGGTAATGTCAGAATGTGTTATGTCAAATTACAATATAACAACAACCATAAAAAATCGCTAATAAATAAATAACAATGTGATTATTATAATCTATAACATTCGAAATTGCCAAGACAACGTACATTTATCAATAACATTTTCCTATATATGTAGTTTTGTCATTTAAAAAGTATTTAACTGTGTAATAACATTTCTCCAGTAATAGTTTTGTTAATTGTTTTTTAAACATTTTTATGGGTAGGTCTTTTAAATTTTCAGGTAATTTATTTTACATATATATAAGCGGTCCCATGGAAAGGATGGTATTTTTTAATAAGGCTGTTTTATGACCACCTGTGCACAATTGGTTTTTATACTGGGACCTCATTGGTGCTGTGCGTTGTCTTATGTCAATCATTGAGGTAAATAGGTGTTTACTTAATTTAACGAATAGGGCAACTTCTGGTATATATAAAAAAGGTAATGTCAGGTTTTTTAGGGATATAAATACAGGTTGACAACTTTCAGTAACCTTAAGACCTGTCATTGATCTTTTTTTTTTTTTGGGGTGGGAAATTATCAAATAACTTCTCCCGCTCTGGGCGGAGTGGGAGGGCGTGTCAGACTTCTACTGACTAAAACCCACCCGTGTTCCGTTGCCTGTGTGCCAGGGCCACGATATCCCTTTCGGACAAACTCGCAACCCCGGCAGGCATTGGTGCTGACGGACCCCGTCAGTTTGTGCTGACATCTCTTTGAGGCGCGCGTGGAACACAACGCGCCGTCGACCCGGGCCTGGTCCTTATCGGACGGCGAGCTACCCATCGCTCACCGTCCGCAGGCCCGCGCCTATGGTGGCCGGAAATCGGCTTGCGACTCCCGACGCCCGGGGCGTCTCCTGCGGCGACTAAGGGTGCGAGGGCGCGAACCTTGTCTCACCCTCACACGTTCCGCCTCCTACTTCGCTAGCATAACTGCTTCGCAGAAGGAGGTGACGGCCTCCCATGCACTCTCGCTCCGAACCATGGCCTGAACCAGGGCCGGACGCGAGAGATCGCCGCCGCCGATCGCCTCCGTGAGGACACGGCGGTGCTCCGCCCAAGCTGGGCAGACCTCCACCGTATGCTCCACCGTTTCCTCCGGGCGATCCACACAGTGGTGACACCCGGGCGTTTCCTCCCGCTTAATCCCAAACAGGAACCTCCCGAAACATCCATGTCCGGTGAGGACCTGCGTCAGGCGGAAGGTGAGGACGCCGTGGCGCCTCTCCAGCCACTCCTCAAAGAGGGGACTTATCGCTACAATTGTGGCGTGCCCAGCGCTGGGTTACGACAATCGCACTCTCCATGTCGCCATGAGATCCCTCCGGAGCTCCGTCCGCTGTGCCGCGATTTACCTGGTTTATGGCCCAAAAAACGATGTCTTAGACCTGTCATTGGTCTAAGACATCGTTTTTGGGCCATAAATATTCTTTCCCTCTCACTGCAGTTGCCCCAAAATATGACACCGTATTTTAATAATGAAGCAACTAATCCATGATAGGCAACTTATGTAGTTATGTATGTAGGTAACTTATGTATTTATGTTTAGTTTATTTTAGAGGTTATTTAGTACATGCAGATTTACTAAGTTCTGGCACACATTTTCAGCATGAGATTTCCATGTAAATTTGTCTTCAATCTGCACTCCTAAGAATCACTGAAGTTGTGTCTACGATTTTGCCATTATATTCAGTAATTACTTTTTGTGGCTGTAACCTCTGGTGAAAATGCATGACTTCAGTTTTTTGTAAATTTATGACTAGATTATTTTTATTAAGCCAATCTATTATTGTTTTAAGTGTGCTGTTTATTTCATCTTTGTAGTTTTTTCATTCATATATTCGACAATAGCAGTGCTGTCATCGGCAAATAATGTCATTGGCTGTCGAATTTGACGGGGTAGGTCATTAATATAAAGTAGAAACAGTAATGGACCGAGTACAGTGCCCTGTGGCACTCCGAACTCTGTTACTCTGCAACTGGATAGGTATTTCAATTCACGCTTAGTTTTAGTACAGATTCTCGATAGTTCTGTGGACTGTTTTCTATCCGTGAGTTATGACTTAATTAGGTTTACACGTTTCTTCTTATGCCATAATCGCTAAGTTTATTTAAGAGAGTGTCATGTTTTACATAATCGAATGCCTTTGTCATGTCTGTGAATAGTGTATATAGGGTTTTTTTTTTTATCCACATTCTTCATGATTACTTTCAAGAGATCGAATATTGCTATATTGATAATTTTATTTTTTCGAAAGCCCTTTTGTTCATCACATAAAATATCATTTTTAGCTATAAAAGTGTAAATAGATTTATATATGATTTTTTTAAAGATCCTATCCTATAGAATACTGAAATAAGAGCCACAGGTCTATAGTTTGTCATGTCTTCCTTGTCATTCTTTTTGTGCAATGGTTTTATGATCACAGTCTTTAATTCATCAAGGAATATACCTGAGCTTATACACACATTTATTATAATAATATAATCTTTATTGGAACAAAAACACATTTAACAAATTGATTGCGTACGTAAATAGCTACATATTTAGTTACAAAACTGTGTCGCAGCTATTAACGCCCACCTCCAAGAGGGAGACAACAGCGTTCCGGATTCCAGAGTAAAAATACAGTAGGGGTTAAAAAAGAACAATAACAATATTTAAAAAGAGTAAAAAATTATAAAGTAAAAAAAAATGAAATAGTAAAAAATTTAAGTTTTTTTTATTTTTTATTATATGGCTTAATGGTTTTGCGATAATATCAGAGACAAATTTGACTACAACGGTTGAAATGTAATCGAATCCGAAACTTTTTAATTTTTAAATTATTTTATCCGACTGCGCTACAACAAAGATGGTGTTATGTTTTACAGACTTCTATCTCCAAAAGTCCTCGCGCACATCTGGGAGTGGCGCGAGGAGGCGAAACGCCGGGGTAAAACTCCGCTGCCGCGAGAAATCACGGCACAGCGGACAGAGCTCCGGCGGGATCTCATGGCGGCATGGAGAGTGCGATTGTCGCAACCCAGCGCTGGGCACGCCACAATTGTGGCGATAAGTCCCCTCTTTGAGGAGTGGCTAGAGAGGCGCCACGGCGTCCTCACCTTCCGCCTGACGCAGGTCCTCACCGGACACGGTTGTTTCGGGAGGTTCCTGTTCAGGATAAAGCGGGAGGAAACGCCCGGGTGTCACCACTGTGTGGATCGCCCGGAGGACACGGTGGAGCATACGGTGGAGGTCTGCCCAGCTTGGGCGGAGCACCGCCGTGTCCTCACGGAGGCGATCGGCGGCGGCGATCTCTCGCGTCCGGCCCTGGTTCAGGCCATCGTTCGGAGCGAGAGTGCATGGGAGGCCGTCACCTCCTTCTGCGAAGCAGTTATGCTAGCGAAGGAGGAGGCGGAACGCGTGAGGGTGAGACAAGGTTCGCGCCCTCGCGCCCTTAGTCGCCGCAGGAGACGCCCCGGGCGTCGGGAGTCGCAAGCCGATTTCCGGCCACCGTAGGCGCGGGCCTGCGGACGGTGAGCGATGGGTAGCTCGCCGTCCGATAAGGACCAGCCCGGGTCGACGGCGCGTTGTGTTCCACGCGCGCCTCAAAGAGATGTCAGCACCAATTGACGGGGTCCGTTAGGACCAATGCCTGCCGGGGTTGCGAGTTTGTCCGAAAGGGATATCGTGGCCCTGGCACACAGGCAACGGAAGGAACACGGGTGGGTTTTATTCAGTAAAAGTCTGACACGCCCTCCCGCTCCGCCCAGAGCGGGAGAAGTTATTTGATAATTTCCCACCCAAAAAAAAAAAAAAAAAGACCGGAAAAACCAGAATGAATTAAAATGAATACCTACCATCACAATTCAATTAAAAAAAATAAAGAATACAGACACTTTTTCTTTTGTATCTGATCGTCCAAAATACATATTAATTAAACATGTTTTTATGGTAAACGGTGGCGCAGTTATGATTTATTCAAAATATTTCATCGATATTCAGTTAGTTTGATTTACGGCTTGGTTTGAAACAGTCACGGTTTGAGAATGAATCGCCTGTAACTCCATCTAAGTAACTGAACACGTTTCAGGAGCTGGATAAGTTCTACAAGGGAACGAGCGTACCCAGAAGATGTCAGACTCTTGCTTTGAAGGTTGACGATGGCTTATGGTAGTACTTATGGGAACGTAGACTTTGGCTGTACTATAGCTATAGAGCGCAATGTACTGACAGTCTGACACCAAATAATATAGGTTATGGCGGGAGGATGTCGATTGTAGCTGTGCCATAATTACATGAGTTTTGGCACATAATGGAAAGTTGGGACGCTCTTAATAATATTAATCTATCGACAGATTAGAATAGAGTTCAATTATCAAAGGGATTATTTGAATGGTATTAATCTTTCAATAGACGATAAAGAGTCCAACTATATGATACTATGCTATGGTCATAGAGAGGTCAGTAGACCAAAATAATAACTGCTGATTTGGCTATCAAACCACAGGAGGGTGACGATGATGCAAGGAAGAAGCTTGTCAGGATCGTGAACACGCAGTATCAGATGTAGATTGTAGGTGTTTTTAATTAAAATAAGATAAAGGACAATATACATTATATTTCAATGCTCTGACTAAAGATATGGATAAAAAAAAACCACAGCCAAATCTTATAACACCCCTCTTTTTGCGTCGGGGGTTAAAAATTGACACTATTAGGTGTCACTCCTTATAATGATGTCTTTACTGAGCTACTACACAGGCTTCTGCTAACTCGACAGACCCACGTGATACAGGCCCTGAAGAAGAGACCTTTTGCGTCGTTAATAGATTTATTCCAAATGTTCATCAAACCTTAAATCCAATATTTTATCAAAATAATTAAATAATTCTAAAATAAAATAGTTCTTTAAAAATATTGAAACGTGTAAGTTTCAGCATTACAGCTCTGTCCTGAATTCGGCTCGCGATCCGACTTGCTAATGAGATTGCTGTAACACCTAGCTGCGATGCGATGCGATCAATCATTATAGGTAGATCGATATATCTGCTGGTAAGCGGTTAATAGGTGTGTGAAATGTTTTCAGACGGCGAAAATCGAGTTGATACAGTGGATTTTTTTAAATTAATTATGTTGTGGTTTCTTTTTTATAAAAGTTGTAACACACTACACATCATCAATTATACTGAAGTCCATAGCTGAACATAGCACAGAAGAAAAAAGAAATACATTTCTTTGCACTAAATGTCACAGGCCTCCTCTCAAGTTTTAGGTAAGTTTCAGCCTAGTTATCCAGCAATTTTCATAATTTATGGTTTCACAACGTCTTTGTTTATCCAATAGTATTTGCCAGCATTACATTCGAATAATTAATCAATAGTAAAACATAACAGAATTATTAGCAGTAGCTGAATTGTTTACGTCTTGTGCCCGCGACGACGCGCCGCACCGACGCTACTTTTTGGCGCCAAATTCAGGCGCCATCATGACACATTCATATGATTCTTGACAATAAAAATAATTTAGATCGGTAATGTGCTGCCATTGATATCTAATAAGTAGGTAGGTTGATTAGATGATTTGATGTACCTAAATAAAATATTTAGATTCGTTTGTTTTGGTAAGTACAGCTATTTGGAGTCAGGTAAAAGCTGTTTAGTCAATGTTCTATGCACAGCTTAATTTCTGGACAGAGTAGGAAAGAATAATCATATAGGTAGGTAATAACTAAATTAATTTAAATTTCTATTCACTTTTAAATAATTTTAATGTTAGGTATTGTAAAAAAATTAAAACCAACAGTGAAGAACTTGTGGTGTTGAAACACGGTTTCTTGACAGATATTTTCGATAGATATTAAAGTCGTAAAATTGATTACTTATAAGGAAAACGCAATGTTAGTAGAAGAAGGATGTTGTCAACGCATCAGTGATTCTGAGTGATGCGAGCGACTGAACGGAAAGGAGACTATTTATTTACTTCGTTTTTGATCATTGTGGACAAGTTATGTGAATTATATGTATAAATAATGGTTAATAAAAATAGCCCATTTCCAACGCTTCTCTTTTAATGTTTTGTTGGGTAATTAAGGTAATTACGTAGAGAAGTTAAGATTCTACTCATATTTTTTTTTTTTAAATACTCTATACTTATGTGTTTAATACCAGTAGAGCTGTGACTAAACTCTTTTTACTATGTTCCTGTGACCGCCGAGTGCGCCGGGAAGCTGAAGAAATTGTGCTGTGCCTCATTCTGGTTTGAAGTAGGAATAGGTGTTCGTGAAATTACAGGCAGATTAAACATCCTTCCTTAGTCAGAAACGCATTTTGCTCTACGTTTCATCTCCATGTTGGCTATAGTAAGTAACCAATTTCTATTATGTATGAAACAAAACTGCTGAAAAATGTTTTTTTCTACTGATCCATAGAAAAAATATAAAAGTTGCTGCAGTTTTCAAGGTGCAGGTTCTCAATTTATCACATCGTTTAGTTAATTTAAGCTTTTACTGCGTTTCCACTTAA
This sequence comes from Tiliacea citrago, assembly GCA_963921375.1. NCBI lineage: Eukaryota > Metazoa > Arthropoda > Insecta > Lepidoptera > Noctuidae > Tiliacea > Tiliacea citrago. The sequence continues at coordinate 26,122,042 of OY992790.1, read as the reverse complement.
AATGAGTAAATTAAGTAGGTAGGTACCGCATTATTATCGGCAAGACACAGAAGGCACTTCAATAAAAAGATAAATGTCGTCGACAGGTCATAAATAAAAGAAAATCTGACTGCTCCACCAACAATGCGGAAACGGGTTCAAACTAAATTCTCAGTCAATGAGTTTAAACTGGGTTAGCACTACTTATAGCCTTAAAGTCATTGTGAAATCAAGATTTTTCAATACAGCAAAACATTATGCAATTTATGGGTTAAAGTTATTATTTGCGATTTAGCTAAAAAGGGGTGACTAGATAACATTAGGGCTGATAGAGATGTATGGAAGCAGAAGAAATGTTACGCCGACCACACATACATTTGGAATACAGGCAACACGATGATAACAACACTTTATAATTATCTAAACAGCGCCATACAACTTGTGGTGGCTACGGTGAAGTCCGAGTTCAATTCTGTTGATGCATAGTTTTTTCAGTGGAAAAATGCACCTTCTGTTGTAGGATACAGCTAGGTGGAAAGCTGCACCTAGCGAGGTGCGACCGTATTAAGTAACAATTAACCAAAAGCGTTCTGAAACTTTGATTTTTACGTAAGCTTTAGATGCAGTTTTGGTAGATTGGTATTTTTCTTACTTCAAGATAGTTTAACCTAGTTTTCAACATGCTTCGGCCTAAGTTCAAAGTTGTTTGTCAGACAGTAACTTTACTAAGTTATTACACAATTCCAATAGGCTTAGTTCAAAGTTCCTGGATGACTGTTAAACAATAACTTAACTGTCTTATTATACAATTAGACAGAATACATTACATCTATCACACATTACGATCGGCTAGATCAAAAAGAAATCGCCGATCGAACAATAAGCAAATCAAGTCATCTCTATTTTTAGCGATGACATTCGTTCTAGTCGAGGGTGCTCAACGGATGTCCTTAGGGGATGACTTCCATCCCTTGGCGGCACGTCAAAGGATCAATAAATCCCCCCCCCCCTCTCCTAATTTATATAATAGTGTCACAATGCAATGCAAACATTCAAAAACTGTTGGACAGCGATGCGGAGGCCATGAAGTGAGCGGATAGGTGAAGTGTTGTGTAATACATATTTAGTAGACGCACTTCGGGCAAAGTTTCCTCCTCTTTCGTTTATTTTCTTCCTTTTTGCGCATGCCATGCCGTAGTGACAGGGTTGAAAGGTCAAGACTTAGCGAAAACTAAAGTATTACTAGAAAATATTAAGTATATTAGTAGTTAGTTATTATTATACGTGTATTGAATCAGTGGTAGAACTGGTAGAGCAAATTTCTCAGTTTAATACCGAAATGATAGCAAAAAATAAATGTGTCACAGCTCCAGGAACAAAGAAAATAATCATTTCTGTAAAACATGATTTAATTTACGCACCGATCGTCACTACACACGAACCCCTTAATTAAATTCCCCGAAGCAGTTATTTCATGATCTGTACCCAGAAATCGGTCTACATCCGGTAGTTCAGTCATCAGTGCATTACCACACGTCAGTAGTGGGAAAATCACCCTTACTGCTACGTAATACAGACGCTGTTGGTGTCGAATTGTTACAATGGACGTGCGACGTGGTTGGCTTTACTTCCCGCCGGTTTCCTGGCCACACCACAAAGTGCCGCCGCGCTACAACGCAGCCGGCGCCGGCGGCGGCGCCATCGCGACGCTGCGATCGCTCGCCGTTTATTATAAACAACTACACTCACCTAATATTGATTATTTTGGTACATTAGCCACCGAGAACATGTGTGACAGAAGATGAGAGGGTGGAACGACACAAGTTGGAGGAAGTTATGGTGACGGTTTGGGTTGAAAAGAATTTCAGGAGCTTTAAGTTTTAAAATGTTTATTTAAGGATAGCAAATATTTACAACTTTTAATAACCTTTTTTTAATAATTCATTAGGTTAGTAGGTATCTACTCGGAACTTAGCACCTAAGTAGTAAGATAAGGGCGATAAAATATTAACTAGTTACCTCTCCATTTTCACTTCAAGAGGATCTAAGGGGCTATTCACGAGGCGAGTTCGCCACGAGTGCACAACGTGTTCGCCGTGTTTTCACAATATTTTACACTCAATTCACTTCTCTCTTGTACACTCACGTAAACCGCTCTCGTTCCGCAAACGCCGCGAGCGCGTTAAATAATCGCCTCGCTGGAAACACGCTCGCAAATCGCCAGTGTGATAAGGCCCTTAGGCTGTTAAACTCATCGCACAAACTTTAGACATGTTCTTGGATCAAGAATATCTTTGATCGAATGACGAGGGTGTGGTACTGTGGACATAACCAACAAAATAGGGAACTAACACTCTAGATTTAAGAATTAGGATTCAAGACATTTTCCAAAAAAGAAAACTACTGGGAAAATAATGAAGACGGTTTCCATTTCCATCATCGCTAATGTAGAACTTTAAAAATAACTAATAGTGATTTTCATGAAATTAACGAAACACTGAATACAAAAGATCTACAACAGCTAGACCGTAAGTGGAGTACACACGGCTACACATCAAGCTATACATTTCCAGTATAAGCTGATCTGGCATTGTTTATGATTTCCGTACAGTGCGAGATCTGCGTAAACTGGAAATGTATAGCTTGATGTGTAGCCGTGTGTTCCACCATTCAGTCGCCTCATAACGTTTGGCACGACACCACGTCCGCATTCCGTCCAGCAGTGTTACACCCCGGACAGACGGGTCATTTGCATGTGTTCCTTCTTTAGACATGTTTATTAAGTCTGCCTGCGCATACGCAAACACTAATAATGAAATAACGTCAATACTGAGATAAGATACTTTAACGCCTTTTAATTTCGATTGCGATAGGTCCTTTGAATCCTCATAACAATTAAAGGAATTAGATAGTTGATCGAAATGAATCCAATAGTTACAAGCAGACCATAGACCTCCGCCACCCTGTTCATGGCCCATGGTCCAGGCGGTTTAGGGGCTGCAGAGGTTTGATAGTATCGTCTGATAAACCAAAGAACCATGGGGGATTTTATGGACCCCGTCCCCACTCCAAAAGTCATAGGATACATGTCAATCGTATTTATGTAGGTACATAATTATAATAAATCTGTTTGATCTGAATCTAATACATTGAATTCTATACATTGCAAATATTTCCAAAAAAAAATTGTTGGGTATTATAAAATAACCAACAGATGCCATTTCTACCATTTTTGGAATTTTAGTATGTTTGTCTGTTTTTACGAGTATGTGAGAGATTTAGAATAGATGTTACAGCATCACATAAAAAGTACAACACTAATTTGGTTCTTTTTTATACTCAAATATTGTGTGTAACTCGGAGTTATATTAAGTTTTTGTTTCATGGCAATCGCTTCAATCTATCAAAAGATATATATGAATTTATAGTATTCAAGAAGAATTATCTAATGTACATACACGTGACGACATCTATTGACGCAAAATGGTACTAACAAATATATGTGATAAACCATTTATTAATTATTATGTTAATAACATCACGTCATAAAGGTAACTGTGTCTGTGTTATTTAAAAAGTAATGATGATGATTATAATGTATAAAAATCGCTTTCATCGCTGGTTGATTAGTGGCGCTCAAAGAATTTAAAATGAAAAGTCGCGACGTAACGTAAGATAATAATAATTGACGTGGTGTTCTTAATAATTATTACAATGTTAGATAATTATTTATTAGTTTAAATCATGTATGGGCAACAATTGGCCCGCTGTAAGATATTATCCGGCTCGCGAGATATTTTGAAAAAACCTAATTTAAAAAATATTACATTACGTACTTAATACTCACTGTCAAACATCATTTCCTTTGATGTTTGTCGCCTCACTCTTTGATAATCGCCGCCACTCGGCTTGCTCGATCAAATTCTTTGAGGTTTGCCGCCTCACGAGCGACACATCAAAAGATTTATTGGTTCTCAATTATTCTAAAATAGTTTATTCCAGATTATTCCTTCATTTTGCCTTTATAAGTGGGTGGATGGCCCGAACGTTAGTTCATTTCTATTTGAGCTACCGAGGTGATAACTTGGACAAGCGATATCCTAGTGAAATGCTCGAGCCGTCAACTTGCTTTGTGACTTTGTGTGCATCTTGAGTGGTTACTAACTATAGTTTGTTATTAAGTTTATTGAACGAAAAGTAAACAAAAATGATGTCTGGTGGAAAGAAACGAAAAGTAGATACAGAGGGCCGCCAGTTTCAAGAAAAATGGACTGAAGAATTCTTTTTTATCTTGCACAATGGTAAGCCTATTTGTTTGCTGTGTAATGAATCCATTTCAGTAATGAAAGATTTCAATATAAAGAGGCATTACTCAACTAAGCATGCTACGCTGCACTCACTGACAGGACAATTAAGAACAGACAAAATCCAGAAGCTTATCGCAAATTTGGAAAAACAGCAACAAATGTTTCATAAACAAAGAACACAACTTGATAATGTTGTGAAAGCTAGTTTTATAGTTAGCTCAAAATTGGCAAAGGCATTAAAACCATTTGCCGAAGGAGAATTTATCAAGGAGTGTATGTTAGAAGTTTGCAGTATTTTGTGTCCTGAAAAGAAAAATGAATTTGAAAAAATTAGAGAGAAAAAACTGTTGTTCGACGTATAGCTAATGATATAAAAACAACATTGACTGACCGTATGGCTGGTTTTGAATCATTTTCCATAGCATTAGACGAGAGCACCGATTTGTCTGACACAGCTCAACTGGCTATATTTATTCGAGGTGTTGATAAGGAGTTCACTGTTACTGAGGAATTGCTTGCTTTACAGCCGCTTAAAGGAACCACTACAGGAGAGGATATTTTTATTGAAGTTCAAAAGGTATTCACAAGTTTTGGCTTGCCATGGTCAAAATTAATTGGAGTATGCACTGATAGTGCACGTTCTATGGTCGGCTTACGTAAAGGTTTCATCGGAATTTTGATTGAAAAAGCAACAGAATTAAATGTGCAAAAAGATGATTTGATAGTCCTTCATTGCATTATCCACCAACAGAACTTGTGTTCTAAGTCCATTCGACTCCAGAATGTTATGAATGTAGTAGGTAGTAAAAACCATCAACTTTATTCGATCCCGAGGGCTTAACCATCGTCAGTTCAAGGCGTTTTTGGATGAAATATCAGCTGACTATAACGATGTAACATATTATTGTGAAGTCAGATGGCTGAGCAAAGGAAAAATGTAGAAACGGTTTTACGAGCTTAGAAATGAGATAGCAGACTTTATGAAAATAAAAGATAAACCACTATCCGAATTAAGTGACCCAAAATGGATATGTGACTTAGCATTTCTGGTCGATCTTACAGGCTATTTGAATGATTTAAATTTGAAACTTCAAAAACAAGGACAGTTAGTAAATGATTTGTACAGCCATTTGAAAGCGTTTCAGATCAAACTACGCTTGTGGGAGTTACATTTGCTGCTGTCTGGTAATAGTTACCATTTCAACACGCTCTCTGCGTATGAAAATATTTCTTATGCTCAATATGCTCAATATGCTGAAGAACTCAAGTTACTGTCGGAACAATTTTCGAACAGATTTAGCGACTTCAAAAACATGGAAGACTGTTTCAGTTTATTTGCTACTCCTACAAAATGTAATGTACAAAATGCTCCAATACACTTACAAATGGAGTTAATCGAGATTCAAGAAAAGTCACTCCTAAAATCCAAATTTGAAGTCGTAGAGTTGTGCGATTTCTACAAAAAATACCTAGAAGAAGACAATTTTCCGCAGCTTAGAAAATTCGCAAGAAGATTGATTTGTGCGTTTGGCAGTACTTATAAATGCAAACAGTTCTTTTCATTGATGAAAGTTAATAAATCAACACATCGTACATGACTGACTGACGATAATTTGGAAAATTCTTTAGGTCTTTGTATCAGTGGAATTAATCCAAATATCGATGGATTAGTTTCCCAAATTCAAGCTCAAGTGTCTTATTGATTTCGGTGTATTTAACTTTCGTAGTTTGTAACAATTGCAAAGTTAACGATTTAATTATAATGTACCATTTTTTTAAATTTCATTTTGTTATTTTAATAAATTATACTATAATAACATTGTCGTATTATTTCTATCGCAAAAAATATTATCACTACTTTAAAATGCACTAAGTACTCGAACGTATTTGCACGCTAAAGTTTGGCCCTCAACATGTCAAGGGTTGCCCATACCTGGTTTAAATCATATAAACTTTTTTAGGGTTTTAAGTAGTTTGATTTTAAAAAGTTTATTGTATGCAGAGCGAGCTTCGAGATAACTGGCGTTGATTAAATGTCATCATTTTCTGAATCGAGAATCGAAAATGACGTCAAAATTTTTGCTTTCACACCGCGGGCAGCTGTATGTAGAAGCTCTTTCGAGGGGCAAACAACCTCTCTAACATCGTTTACAGAGAAGCATTTTCTTAATTAAAACAAATTTTTAAGGTCATGATAATTTCATAGCTGTTTTGACTGATTTCTAGGAAAATTTTCAACAGCGCTCTTAAAGCATGATCCTTATTCATCATGATAACGCTTCAGCACACTGTGCCAGACGGGCAGTCAAATTATTGAGTAAGGCAGGTGCACGGATAATGAGCCCCGACCAGGCGCCTTGATTTTTATTTATTCTCAATAATCAATGTGACCCTTCGTCGGCTGTGGTAGAGAACCCCAGGTAGCGCTTCCCACCAGGCAAAATCGGAAGATTCTTCCTTTATAATAGAGGAGTGTAACCTAGACCTTCTCTAACCGACACATTATTGTTTTCTGACATGTAGGTACGCGAACGAAGTCGCGGGCACAGCTTGTATGTTTATAAGAATCCAGAAATCAGACTTACAAAAAAAAAGCTATTCGGCAAAAATGTGTTTATACATACATAAACTCACGCCTTCATAACATGGGGGTCGGCAGAAACTATAGAATTGCGTCGTTTACGTTCATACATGGTCATACACGCACGCCGGTTGCGAGTACTACGCACCTGAGAAGAAGAATAGAATCATGAAATTTGGCAAGAAGCAAGGTCTCACGGCACAATTAAAGGAAAAAGACCGAAAACCGTTCCATAACATTAAAAAAAAATTGGTCTTGGGATAAATTCATCCCAACGGAACCCTTCATTTTGCGTGGTCCGACACGCACTCGGCCGGTTTTTTTTAATTTCTTCAAAGAGAGTAATGAACTAATGACGGACTTTTTGAGAAAGAATAGTGAAAAATAATTATATTAAAAGTATTCAAAAACTTGACTTACTGAAAACTTAACTTACTTAGTTACCTGCAACTCATTTTTATTCACGTAATCTTGAGTTTTGAAGGAAGGTACGTGGAACTCCTAAATGATGAACAGCATTTGCATATTCTTGTGATTAGGTAATTGTGCAAAAGATCTCAGAATACTTCCAGCTAGGTAGTTAGGTTAGGCTAGCATAAACCTTTTTTTTTTGTTCCGGTGTGGAAAATCCTCATGAATGTCCTCAGGCCAGGGGCGGAGGGGTCTGTCAGACTCTTACTGACTCTTACTGACTTAAAACCACCCTGGTTTCGTTCCAACACTTGGACCCCGATTATGGGAACTTGTGCGCCTTCCACGATCCCCGGCTAGTGCCGGCGCGCACAAGACAAGTTTGTTAGGGTATGGTAACCTAACCAACAACCAACCAACTAACCTAACAAAAGTCATCAGAGAAACAAATATTTAAAGTCCCTGGTAAAAGAAAGGTTATCTATCATAATAATGAGAACCATAGTTAGGTTAAATTGTATTCCTATTAGTTGCACACAAAGAAAAAAATAATGCTAAAATTTAATTAAAAAAACGATATTTCTTTAAAATTTCCTTTTTCGTCTACTAGGCACAAATTAGCTTGCCAATCCTCGTGATTACGGCAATTTCCTTTTGCCTGCTTCGGCTAAGTGGCATAAAAGGCAGACCCGTACTGTCTACTCCAGCAGAATCTAGCAGTTCTCTAATCTAGAATCTACATTCTTTGAAAACAATGAATGATGGTGTAAATGGTGTAAAACACCATTTACACCATCATAATAATCCTTTATTACCAGCTCCTTTTTTATTTTATATGCAAAATTCACTCGACTCACAGAAACCCCCAGAAATAAATTAATCACACAATCGATCATCACATACCGTACAAAGTACCCGTCTAATCTAAACGTCTGCCCACGTGGGTGCATCCTGGCATGCCATTGCCGCGCCACCGCGTCGCCGCGCCCCCGTGCCGCCGCGCTCCCGTGCCGCCGCGTCGCCGCGCCCCCGTGCCGCCGCGTCGCCGCACCCGTGCCGCCGCCTCGCCATGGTCACATTGGTCACTGGCCCATCAGTCATCACTTAACACCACCATAAAACATAAGTAGTCCTAATTAAGTATGGGTGCAGTTCCTATTATGGAAAAAAAGGGAATAAAATTGTGTTCAATTTTGAATTCAACAATGTTTGCGATGTCTTTGGAATGAGCAAATCGATGTAACTGCGATGAATAAGAATTGTACTCAAAGTCAAGCATTTATTTCAATTAAACCAATTACAGGGAGTTTTGAAATGTCAAGCAGTCGGTAAGTCAGAAAAAGAAAGCTAGTTGCCCATTCCAAAGCGGCTAAGCGCAGTAGGTTCCTTTGGAGACTTTGGAGAAGAACGGGCAGGAAACTCCACGGACACTCATAAAAATCAAAATATTGTTATTGTTACAAAATATTGCAATAATCAAACTCAAAATGAAGGTGTGGTCATTTACTGCAAAAACACAGAACAGTACAGTGTCGATGAACACGAAATTGTCGAATCAAATTGCCTTATTTTAAAAATAAACACAAACACTGTAATAGTTGCTATGTATCGACCACCTAGCCATAAAAATATCGATAACTTTTTAATATCCCTCAACGATTGTCTAAGTAATCTTTCATCCTTTCAAAATACTGCCGTACGTTACTTAAAACACGGTTAAGCCTCAAACTGCCATTTTTTAGTTTTGAATCACACATTACGTTTTGAAAAATTCTCTATCTTTTGTGCTGGGTCCCATTACTGTACGACTTTTACTTTCCGAGATATAGAGCGGGTGTGAACCGTTAAGTAACATATTTTTTACAGTTTACTTTATTATTTAACAGCTATTCCTCAAATTTATGTTATAACACGGCAAAAGGATGGTAACGTTATTATCACGGATCGTTCCAAGCGATATTAATTTATTATAATACAGTTTTCACACAATGCTGCACTTAAATTAAGCTATACGACCATAACCGTGTTATAATCAAGTACTTACAGGTGTGTCTGAGAACAAAAACTATGTTATAATAAAGTTACTATAGAATAATACATTACATTATAGTTATAGGCATTTAGCCTTTTTTCAATAAAGTTTATCGATGGATTAAAGTGTAAAATTCTTTACTAAAATACGACTATACAGATATGCTAGATTAAAATCTAGTTAAACCCAGAAACATTTTTGAACCGCGGTCCCCCGCGTTCCCGGTTTCCTCGGCCATTATTTCGCTACCAGCGACGACGGGGAGCGCTCGTGTGTGTGTGGAGCGGAGCGGCGGCGCGCCATAAATGTTTTACCATGTCGCGTCATACGTACTCAAGGTAAGGTTTTTATAATTTCACTAAATAGAATAGATGCATCAGTGAATTTAATAACCTATGTAATTAGTATGTAGATAATCGATATTTATAATATTTTCTTAAAATAAGTATTACATTCATTCAATAATTACGTAGTGGTAGGTGACAGGTATATAACCTTTAGCTTATAAATATTTGATTGGAACGAAATAATCCTTTTTCTTATCGTTCTGAAGCCGCTATGAAATCACACGCATCTCGAGTCAGGGTCAACGATGAGTAGGTGCAGCGCGTTGGGGCGGTATGTTTGAAACGAATACCTATCGGACATGGGCTTTCGCGCGCTTTTTTGCTTTTTACCTTCTTTCCTATTCTTACGCATTATTGCGTTGACGACGAGGATATAGAATAATAAAGTACCTACCTATAAGTTTTTTTTAAATTATTTTTTTTTTTAATTAGGTATTTAACTAATTGTGTCTGTCATTATTGTAGACGCTCCGGGGTTCCACAAAGAATTCAGAACATGATGAGCATTGTGAATAGAGAGGTCGTACCTGTCGAACCACCCAAATTACGTATTCAAGAACAAATCATTGGCTTAACAAGCATGCCAAATTCATTAAATGAAAGTGATCGATTTATATGCAAATCCTCAACCTGGTACATCAAAAGTTTCGGATTCCAGTTTCCTGTACTGCGATGAAACTATACCGCCGTCTTTACATTCTCTGTCTCCAATCTTCTGTGACTTTGATTCGGATGATTCGGTTAAGGACAAGGACTACGAGGTTACATCTAATTACGTCGATTCAAGTGAAGAGAGTGATACGGACAGGAATATTAAAAAACACTTGCTCATAAGTCCCAAATAAAATGCATATCTCAAAGAAAAGGTAAGAGAAGCTCTAAAGCAGAGAAAGAAAAATGTGTGCCTTCCTTTCCCAATAAAGTTATATCTCGACGTCACTCATTTAACAATGGCGAAAGAGCTGCTGTTCACGATCCTGTTTTCAAAAAGAGACGAGCGTCGACTGATGCTGCTGTTATTATATCAATGCCACCATTTGACAACCCAGCCACCAGTGATAATGAAGGTGAAGAAGATTCAACAGCGCGGAAACGAAAAAAGTACAATAGCAGTGTGAAACAGCGAGAAATCCAAAGAAAAAAACAAAAACTTTTGAAATATACTGTAAAACCTGGATGTGACGAGAAATGTATAAAAAAATGTAGTTCTGTATTTGATGAATCGGAACGTGAGAATATAAATAAAACATATTGGAGTCTGCAACGCGGGGAAATGAGAATGTTTATAAGGTCAAACTATATTGTAGCCATTCCCAAGCGTAAGTACACATCTGACCCTAAAAGAAACCCCAAAAGAACTTTTACGCTGCAGAAAAATGACGGAACCGTAAGACAAGTATGTAAAATTTTTTTTTTAACAACTTTAGGTTTCAATAGAAACAATGATCTTATACTTACCACCTGTCTCGATACTGAAAAAGATACAGATAAACGTGGTAAACATACCAAGAAACCGGCGTTTAATCGTGATTTACTCAACCAACATGTTGAATCATTCAATCCCAGCGCTCCTCATTACCGTAGAGAGCACGCACCAAATCGGCGTTATTTGCCCAATGACATTAATATAAATTTTATGTATAAAGACTTTTGTTCAAAAAATCCCGAGTCAAAACTCAGTTATGACTTATATCGATCTCACTTAAAATCAATGAATATATCTTTCACTCGGCTCGGGAATGAGGAGTGCGAACAGTGCGAATCATACAAACATCACACTAAAGAAACAAGCCATGATGTTCGTAAGCAATGTTTTCCTGATTGTGACACTTGCTTGGCTTGGGCTAAGCATCATGATCGATACAAAAAAGCTAGAGCCCTTTATGATGCTCACAAAGCTATAAAGCAAAACGAAAATAGTATTTATTTCAGCGGCGATCTAGAAAAAGTTATCATGCTGCCTAGAATGGAGATGTTCAAAGCGGTTATATTTTGTCCCCGTTTGACGCTCTTTAACCAATCCTTTGCACCGGTTGGAAAAATATCAAAGGAATCGAAACCTCTTGCTGCAATTTGGCACGACGGAATAGCCGGTAGAAAACAAGAGGATATTATGAGCGCGTACTACAGTTTTTTCCTTCGTCATCGAGACGTTCAGAATGTTAATATCTGGTTAGATAATTGTACATCACAGAACAAGAATTGGCTGTTTTATTCCATGTTAGTCGACCTAGTAAACAGTGACGTTATAAGTACAGAAACAATAACTTTACACTACTTCGAACCCGGCCACACCTTCATGAGCTGCGACCAGTTCCACCATCAAGTGGAACTTGCAATGAAAAAGAAGGGTAAAATATATGACTTTTCAGATTTTGAGGAAGCTGTAGCCTCTGCAAACAATGGCAGAGTAACTGTCAAAGCGCTACAAGCAAATGAATTTCTCAATTTACCCAATAATGTCTCTGAGCGGCGAATTCAGCAAGCATGCCCTAGAGTCTATCTGAAAAATATAACACAAGTCTCGTTTAAGAGGTCAAGTTATGACATGTTGTATAAAAATGATTTTAGTGATGAATACTCAAGTTTTAAATTTTTAAATGACAAGTACTTAAGAAATCCACGTACCAACATAAGCTTCCGGACACAGCCGAAAGGCATTGATGAGGAACGTAAATCTAACTTAATAACTAAATTGTCGCCTATCATTCCAAAACATAAAATGGTATTTTGGAATGGATTGCCTACAAACAATAACACAGAAACGACCAAAAATTCAAGGAGGACTACCTAAACCTAAGAAAGCCATTTTAAATACCCAAGTACCTACAATTCTTTTTTTATTTTAATATAACTACTTAAATGTATATATTACTTAGTGCCATAAGACTAAATAATTATATTATATATTAAATTATTTAGTCTTTATTATTAATAATTATATATTTATTACTAATTATTAATTATATTATATTAAACCTAATAGGGACCCCTATTAGATTTAATTCTATATAGAGGACTCAGTTGATTACATGATTGTGATAATTTTTTAGTTAAAGACTGATTATATTGTAAAATTTAGAAAGCTATATAATAGTCTTAAGACTGAAGAAAATTGTTATAGCAGGTTGTTTTATGACAACTGCAGCTAGTGAGATAGATGGTTATATTTTTTTATTATCTTAAGACACTTTTCACTCCAGGGTTTTAAGTTAGAGAATGTTTTGATATTAAGATAATATTGTGATTTAATTATGAATATTACTAAGCCCAAATGTCAAAAATAATTATTTATGTTATTGATAACCATTTAAAATTGTTTGAAATAAATGATTAATAAATAATTTGTTTAATTTGCTTGCTTGTTTTCTTTTTTTTTTCGAATAATTGTAAGTCATTGCTTATCTATAAAACGGCTAACCGCGAGCGAAGTATGAGTAGCCTTGTTTTAAGTAAGCAATACCGTTTAACTTGACGCCGCTTAATATATTATTACACAATTACTTGATTATAATGATCACTAAGTGCCTTAACTTGTTTATAAACCAAGGGGCTAAACCTTAATTTTACAGTCATTACTTGATTATATCATAGTTATGCAGCTTAGCCGTATTGTAATGACGTATTTTTTGATAACTTTAAATAAAATTTTTAGTAGTACAATTCTAAAGCAATTACTACGTTATAATACCGTTAGAGTAGGGTTAGCCCTATTATTATGCAGTATTTAATTACTAAACTGGGAAGAAATGCTAAGCTTAATTACAAATATCTGTTTTATTGTAAGACTGAAAGATGTTTTCAGTTTTCATACCCCAAAAAAAAATCGTTGATAAACCAGTGACATTTGTCTCTTAGAAAGATTTTTATATCTTTATTCGTTTGGAAGAGACATCATTTCGCAGGTTTTTGTCCGATATCTCTGAAACTACTTTATGGGTTTAACCGTATTTTAAACAATGTACGGCAGAATATCATATTAGTTGGCGACATTAATATTGACATTATTGAAAATTCCCAAGATAATAGATCCTACGCATATCTCAACCTTATCGCTTCTCATGGTAACTTCCAGCTCACACGATTCCTACTCATAGTCGCACGTGCTTAGATCATATAATGTTAAAGACAAGATTATCAGCGTTCTGTTATGTTGCTCAAACTTCAGTTACAGACCACAATAGCGTTATACTATTTTTAGACCGTACACTTAACAAAAACCAAGGCCCCAAAACTATTAAACGAATAGATGACGCAGGACTTGAATCGTACGTTATGAACATAGATTTTGAAAACATTTACAGTATGACAGATGTCAACGAGGCCACTATTTTTTTTATACACTCCCTAGGTCAAGCTATAAATGATAACACAAAACTAATCACGACTTCTAGACGTAAAATAATTTTGAAGCCTTGGATAACGCCAGGCCTATTAAGATGCATGCGAAACCGTGATCAATTACATATTAAAGCCATTAAAAATCCAGATAATGAGGTAATACTTTGCACTTACAAAAGATACAGGAATTTTTGCAATGATATATTAAAGAAAGTTAGACAAAGTTACCAGCAAGATAACATTAAAAAAGCAGGGAAAACTTTGGGAAGCAATTAAAACTATAACCTATACTAATAAAGCTAAACAGCAATCCACACAGCTCATTTCAATAGACAATCCGATGGAATCAATTAATAGAGTAAATTCATTTTTTGCAAACGTAGGTAAAACATTGTCAGAAAAATTACTCTCACAAAATATAAATTTTCCTAATGTAGAACTCGATAGTCAACCAACTAATTCTTCTCAAAATTCCTTTGTTCTTCTTCCTACCGATGAAGAAGAAATAAGATCCTTAATTATTAATTTAAAAAACGAGTGTGCAGTTGGAGTTGATAATATATCTGGATCATTTTTAAAACGATTTGCTGATATTATTGTTCCTCCACTTACATACATATGCAATCTCTCTTTCTCTGCTGGAATATTTCCACGTGCCTTTAAAAAATCCAAAATTGTACCCGTATTCAAGTCCGGAGACAGATACTGTGTTAATAACTATAGACCAATATCCATACTACCAACGTTGTCAAAAATTTTAGAACGATTGATGAACACTAGACTTACTAAATTCCTGGAACAAAATTCTCTTTTATCTCCAACACAGTTTGGCTTTCGATCTGGCAAATCAACTGCTGAAGCCGTCCACGAACTGACAGATTACATAGTCAACAAACTAGATAATAAAAAAAAGACCTTAGCCATTTACTTAGATTTAGCTAAAGCATTTGACACAGTATCTGTTCCAATTTTGATAAAAAAATTAGAGAATATGGGAGTAAGAAGTTTACCACTTCAATTATTCATAGACTATTTGTCTGACAGAACACAAAGTACTAAAGTAGATAATTGGATTAGCGACGAACTTCCTAATCAGTACGGCGTTCCACAGGGTAGCATCCTCGGTCCGACATTATTCTTAGTTTATATAAACGATTTGTGCGACATCAAGCTGCAAAACGGTAAAATCATCACTTTCGCCGATGATACTGCCTTGATATTCGATGCTAATACGTGCTTTGCTAGTATATTGCATTACTACTTGGGGCGGTACATCTAAAAGTTTTATGATAAATTTAGAGAGAGCCCAAAGAGCTATATTAAAAGTTAGTTGCTTTTTCCCAATTCTCTATCCAACTTTCGAACTTTACCAACACTGCCAAGTGCTAACGGTTCGGCAGTTGTTCATTCTCATGACAATACTAAAAAAACACACTGAACTCCCCTTAGATCACGATTTACTAACACAAAATAGACGATCAACAAATGTTTGTTCAATCACCCGTTATAACACTAGTTTCTCCCAAAAGTTTTTCTGTTTTCTTTGCACTTTTCTTTATAACTCAATTAATAACAAAATATCTATCTACACTCATACAAAAGCTGTTTGTAAAAGAAAATTAAACATTTGGCTATTAAATCTAGATTACAATGCCACTGAAAACTTATTAAAACCAGTGTCTTAACACACACTTATTAACACTCACACACCTATTCTTACAAACACACAATACACACAACATTCTTCATTTTCCCCATTTCCATTCTTCATTTTTTGTTATGCTCATTATTATTATAATAATTTAAATGTGTATTAGTTAATATTTAAAATTTGAATTTTAGTTGTATTGCTTTACTTGCTGAATTTTGTAAACTCAAACCACCAGATAATAATTATGTATATGTCAAATTAGTTATCAGACAATATAATTTGCAATTTTCCCCAGTTTCATGATTATGAAAAACATTATGTACATTTCTAACTATATCTTTAGTTTTATAAGTTCTGCTTATACTAAACTGCAATTTCAGACTTTTATTATCCCTATAGTATCTTGACTATAACTGTTTTTGTAAATTAACATGTCCTATCTAAGAGAGCCGGGTGATCTGTAACTCAGGACCCTCCTACCTCTGTGTGGATCGCCCGGAGGACACGGTGGAGCATACGGTGGAGGTCTGCCCTGCTTGGGCGGAGCACCGCCGTGTCCTCACGGCAGCGATCGGCGGCGGCGATCTCTCGCGTCCGGCCCTGGTTCAGGCCATGGTTCGGAGCGAGAGTGCATGGGAGGCCGTCACCTCCTTCTGCGAAACAGTGATGCTTGCGAAGGAGGAGGCGGAACGCGTGAGGGTAAGGCAAAGTCAACGCCCTCGCGCCCTTAGTCGCCGCAGGAGACGCCCCGGGCGTCGGGAATCGCAGGCCGATTCCCGGCCACCGTAGGCGCGGGCTTGCGGACGGTGAGCGATGGGTAGCTCACCGTCCGATAAGGACCAAGCCCGGGTCGACGGCGCGTTGTGTTCCACGCGCGCCTCAAAGAGACGTCAGCACCAATTGACGGGGTCCGAAAGGGCCAATGCCTGCCAGGGTTACGAGCCTGTCCGAAAGGGATATCGTGGCCCTGGCACACAGGCATCTGAAGGAACACGGTGGGTTTTAGTCAGTAAAAGTCTGACACTCCCTCCCGCTCCACCCAGAGCGGGAGAAGTTATTTGATAATTTACCACCCAAAAAAAAAAAAAAAAAAAAAAAAAAAAAAAAAAAAAAAAAAAAAAAAAAAAAAAGGACCCTCCTACCTCAGACACCTTTCTCTATTTAAGATTGTACATTTTATTAACCGGTGCCTGTAATATGATGTTGAGATAAATAAAGATTTATGATTATGATTATGATTGGTTACATCATATACATGGTTCAAATGCCACATGGGGAACCCCTCCACCATGCTTTGCTTGCGCTTTTCTTTTCCGCTCGACGACAACAATCTATGAGTTAATTCATGACTACGTCCATTCGTCCACCTACTTAGTCTTCAGTGTTCTTCTGGATCTCCGCATAGAAATTTATATTGGTGGATGGTTTAGAAAACCAACAGACATTTAATTATTAGACTGAATTCTCAAAACTTATTGAATTGCTGCTCCTGCCACCATCTTCGGTGAGCTAAAAATATGACCACCGTTGAATACGAACTGAATAGGTGAGCTCAGAAATTGGTAGGTATTTAAGTGGGTAGGTAGATACCATTTTTTTTTGTTTCTGGGGTGTAAAATCCTCATGGATATCCTCCGCCCTGGGGCGGGTGGAGGGATCTGTTAGACTCTTACTGACTAAAAACCACGCCAGGGTTCCCTTCCCACCTTTGCACGGGGATCTTGCAGGGATCTAGTGGGGTTCCGTGATCCCCGGCTGGCCTCTGCGGGTCACCTTAAGTCTGGGGGGTGAGGTGCTTGACCCCCCCGCGACGTCTTAAATGGGCGTGCGTGGAACACTACGCGCCGCCACCTCGGGGCCTGTATGGTAGGGAGCGGCGGACGTCCTATCAGCCATCTCCCGACACCCGGTGCGCCTGTTGCAGGACGGGTGAGTGGACGAGATCTCCCGCCCCCCTTTCCACAGCCTCCTTCTGCGACACGACTGTTTTGCAGAAGGATACCACCGCGTCCCAGGACTCCTCGCTGCCGACTATCGACTCGACCACGGCCGGCAGCAACAGGTCACTGCCTACTCCTGAGATGAGAGCACGGCGTGGCTCCTCCCATGCGGCACACTGCCAGCGTATGCCGCGCCGTGTCCTCCCGGCAGTCGACGCAGTGGTTACACCGGGCGTCCGGCTCTCTGTTTATGCGAAACCTTGTACTTCTCGAAGCAACCATGCCCCTAGAGCACCTGCGTCACCCGAAACGACAGGGAGCCGTGCCTCCTCCCGAGCCAGAGCTCGAGTGGGTAGGTATATACCTAATTTAACTCCACCCTGATCTACTACATTTTTTATACCCTCTAGAACAAGTTTTTTACAACGTTGCATTCACTAAAACAAAGAGAATCGCAGTCACGCGTGCCAAATCTAATTATGTTAAAGTAAAACAGAATAGAAAACGCTATAACGGACATCGGATTTATGAACGTGAGTCACAAATTATTTGTATGAGGTTCTATCTCGATCTGCAAATCTTTCAGAGACAAATAAAGACTAGTTATTTAGTATTGCATAGTAAGGGCTGTAATTTGTCAAACACATAATTTAAATTAATTGATGTAACGTAGGTACATAATAATTGCCACCGTTTTCTTTCCCATCAGAAAATAATTAAAACCTAGGTTTTGCCAAGTGTTACAGTAACACTGGGACTGTTTCATCCGCGCGGCGATCAAACCTGCAACTAGCGCAGAAGCTTATCGTTCAACCGCTGTGCCATAGCCAGTTGAAACAGTTGTTTCATTTAGCTTTTCACGTCTTTCTGCTTTCTCGATGATCCGTAATGACTATTAAACTAAACATAACACAACATCACGCCTGTATTCCCCGAAGAGTGAGACAGAGGTGTACGTTAATACACCCACATCTCGCCAGTTATATTGAAGTCCCATGTTTCACGTCTTTCTGCTTTCTGGATGATCCGTAATGACTATTAAACTAAACATAACACAACATCACGCCTGTATTCCCCGAAGGGTGAGACAGAGGTGTACCTTAATACACCCACATCTCGCCAGTTATATTGAAGTCCCATGTAATAGGGGGCGAGCCTATATTGCCATCAACCGGGGTCACATCCAGACTCCGGGCATCTACTGAGAAATCCGGACGGAAAAACCAAATAACACTTTGGCCGACCTAGGAATTGAACCAAGGATCTCATTTTCAGCAATAGCTCTTGGGACCAACGAGGCTGTCGTTTCATTTACTTTGCACATTTCCGTCTGCTTTCTTGATGATATTAATTAATAATTATATATATGGTTATGTTATTATTATATTAATGATTACTACAAATCTTTCAAAAAGGTCGCTGTTCAGCAGTGGATATCTAGTGGGCAGTAGATAGTACCTAATGTATGTAAATTACATCAGCTGCTTACGATTCTGCTCGAGTTTGACTCGTAAAAGGAGGGTAGTGACTGGGTGACGCCGATGGCTGTGGCAATCTATCACGGCTATGTTATTGTTATCTTTAAACTCAATAGCTTCTGACTGGACGTGGAAAAAGTACTAAGTGATAGGAACCTAATGTAGGTACCTACTACAACCTATCTGTGACTGCAACTTAAGTATGTAAAAGTATATCAACTTAAACTGTATGCTGTCGGTGTTCCTAGGGTCTAAGTTAGAGTAGCCGGGGTAGGTATTAGGATATAGGTAGATCAGTTGGTGCTAGGTAGATATCTACCACTTAGTCTCAGTGTATCCAAGGAAACCAGCGTTGGCTTATTGGCTAAATCGAATCATCGACAAAACGCAACAAACAAGTGTGATAGCTAGGCCACCCTTCTCTGAATGAGATGAAAAGGTTTTTGCGGTGGCCGTCAAAAGGACCATTACGTTGACAGGATGACAATTATTATTAAGGTAGAACAGGTACTTACCTAATAAAAGCTTGCAATAAAATGTCTAGGTTTAGCAGCAAACTGAATAAAAAAGGCAAAACCCATTAATTACGTGATAAGTAGCTAAGAAAGTAAGTAGGTACTTACTTATAATTTGTTCTTATCTACAATTAGTTGTGTTCTGTTATTTATTTTAGCTAATTCCATCTTGAGAATCATAGTATTCTTCATAATTATTCAGTCATCCCTGCGGTATTTAAATGATGAATTTCTGAGAACAAGGCAGTAGGTTGGGTCCGGTTGGAGGTAATAAGCTTTATTTGTTTTGTTTTGAACGGCGCAGTCGCTTAGGGTCAATCAAGTCTTTTGAAATAATGTTTTTTTTCGTTGTTGAAAAACATTGAGATAATTCGCTAATTAGTATCTTTATTTTATGCCTACGTCGGCTGAAATGGCGATGATACCTACCGACTGCTCTGTTGAGAGGTAGCTAACCATAGGCATATTATGAAAGAAGAAGGTACCCTACTTTAACTCTGAGAGCAACTCGCGCTTTGAAAAATGAGGCGCTTCATTAAATTATCATCATTACAGACTAGCCCTCCTTCCAAGAATGGCCAAGAGATCAAGAAACCTATGCTTGCAATCAATTTAATTTTGCAACAGTGACATTGATTCTAATCATTCATCTCGGGATTGTCCCGTGTGGTGCCGGACGTAAAGAATAGCACCATCCTATTTCTTCTCGTGGGGGACGTAAAAACCGAACCGGCGGTTATGGTAACCCCCCACCCCCCCTTATTTGGGGAGGCCTATGTCCAGCAGTGGACGTCTTTCGGCTGGAATGAGGATGATGATGACGGTCTCAGTATTCGAACCCGCAACTGGGTGCTTGGCACAACAGTTAAGCAGGTACTCGAGGATGTAGGCACTAACAATAACACTATCTACCTATTCACTATTGAAACTCATTCAGTACCTAGTGAGTCTAATGAGTTTTTGACGTTCAAAAGTGGCCTTTAATAAATTAAGTACCTATAATAGTTATTTGATTTTGACTTTGTCCTATTATCCAAGTTTTAATCGTCCAACTGCAGCTTACAGAACATTTAGCTACAAATTCATGTAGCAATACTGAACAGAAAGGTAGTAAGTAGCGCTGTCCGAGTTGCAGGCACAACACTGGCAACTAACAACAGTGCGTGGCGCCTACTTATTTGTGCGCGCCGGTGCCGCCATGCCGCGCCGGCCCGCCGCCGCCGCCGGCGCCCCGCGGTCCACGCGAACGTTGGGATGCTGTGAGGGAGATGAGAACTAGCGGGATTCCGGGGACTGTTTACATCTTCATTTGTAAATCTTTATTTAAGTTTTGATTATTTTGTGGTTGCATCACTGGTTGAGTTTTTAGATTACCTATGGGAGTAGATTCAAACGCAGTAGCAGCATTATGCTGAGCGATGGCCGTTTTGCGTGAATGTGACGCATATTTTCCCTCAACTTGTTCTTTCGTGTTTGTGTTTTTATTTCTTTGCGTTATGTTTACCGCAAATAAACGTATTTTCTTTCTTTTTTTCTTTTCTTTCTTTTCAGTAGGTAGCGAGATTTTATAGGATTGGATGTCCAGTGTAGTGTAGCAAACAGCGATAATCTGAACACACAGATTTTAAAGAACTTGTTCACTTTAGCATCTAACAGGCGAGCATTACCATGATACCTACCACCTTTTTAGAGCACTTCTTTTGAACGATACCATACCTGTCAACCATACTAATCCACGTTGGAAGCTAGTTCTTAAAAAAAATCGTGTAAGTAGGTGTAAGACCTACAGGGTGATTCTTTCTATTGTTAGTAGGTTAGAGGTTTCTAATAGATACCTAGACGAAGCAAAAAATTACTGATCAGGATCACAGACTTGAAAACTGGTAGGCAGGTAGGCTTCATCGCTTAGCATTGCTGCTCTCGAACCGCGACTGGGGCACGAGCGTAGCGGGCGCGGGAGGGCCGTGCCCGCTACGCGCGTGCCCCAGTCGCGGTCTCCCAAGAGACCCACTAATGATTGCTCATGATTTATTTGCCCAGCTTATTTTTATAGTCGCCTGATTCCACACGATGATGGAAAGGTGAACGTCTCCATTCTTTTTTTTACTTGTCTTCAAACAATTTGTGGTAGCGTTTTGTTGGACAACTTATTTTGTATTTACTTGGGTAAGAAGTTAGTAAGTTTGTTCTTGTTACTTAGGTAATTTGGAACGATTCAGGAATGTATTTTTAAGTTTGGTCCCCCTGTGGTGTTTTTAAACTTTTTGGCTTTTAATTGTTTTTAAGGGATACCTACAGACTGCTTTGGGACTTGGCTACACAAGTTGGTGGGTACCTCCCATAGTAGGTACCCACCAACTTGTGTAGCTTCTACTATTATATAAATTATAGGTACCTACTACCTAATTTTACCTAGTAGGCGGCTACCGTAGTAGGTGTACTTAACCAGTTTTTACATTACCTATTATTTTAGTAAGTAAAATACTCGTACGGGTGGGTAAATTGTTTTTATTTTTCTGTATCATAGAAATTTCATATCTCAATAATGATTGAGCAAATTATCGAAACAGAAGTAAGTAGGTAATATACAGAATATACTGGAATACTTATTAAAGTATATTTTATGAAGCTTTTAAATGAAATGATAAAAAGAAGATTAAGTACCAAAATCCTTTCGAGCGCCGCCAATTTAGATTAGGTACTATGTGTAACATTAACCTGATATGAAAAAACATTAGCCATTCAACTAAACTAGGTTGGTAACGGGGCGCCCAGGAGGTCTACTCCGAAGATAAATCCGAAGTATCGGCAGTTTCCCGACTACGGCTAACTATGGCTGACTACGGCGAAAGAAAAAAAACGACGGTCAAAGAGATAAGTCAAAGTCAAAACATGACTTGGAGTCGGGTGAGGATTCAAAGTCAAATACGGAAACTTTGGAAGTCAAGAAACAGCCGAACATTCGGCCGATTCTTCGGATTATCGCTTCGGAGTAGGCCCCCTGGGCGCCCCGTTACCAACCTAGTTTAGTTTAGTTTGGGTAGGCTGGGTAGATACGCCTAACGTGCGTCACACGTCGAGAATTGCTCGGGCGCCTGGCAGTCGCAAGTTCGATTCTAGCCAAGCATCTCTACTTTGGGCAGCATTCATTAATTATAGATATGTCGCAGATGGATTGCCGAATCTGCGGTTTTACAAAAAATAGCAGTTTTGTTAAACGTAGCTCAATGGCTGTTTTTTTTTTATTGCGTCTAAACTTGGGTATCTAGATACCCAAGTTTAGACGCAATTTAAATAGCTTCAGCTGTTTAACATAACGAAATGTTTTGTAAAACAGCTAGCGGTTATGTAAAACAGGTAATTAAGCAATCCGTCTGCAACAGTTACAAGACGAACAACCAGTCGAATCCAAGATATTGGGTTGAGGAAGCTAGATCTTAGCAGCTCCTAGAACTGCTTAAGCCTAAATGATGAATGGATTAAATCCATTAAGTTTCAAGGATTCAAAGATGGGCCATTTGAACGAAACGTTCATCCGTTTCTTTTTTTACGTTATTCAAAATTCTGAGACCCAGCTGCCAATAAATTCTTGCTCGCAAACCACTCGCCGTGCTGCGAATGCTGATATCGTAGAGCGAGATTACAGAAAGGAATAGTCATTAAAACAAATGGTATCGAGCTCCGTAACTGAGCATTTATTTACGATATTATGAGCGCCATTATCTAAAGATTTTTTTTTTTCAGAAGGTTATTTACCTGTTTTCAAGTTTGAGCAGCCGAGCTGTTAACTTTATGTATATTTATGTAGAATGACACTTAAATTAGTAATGAAAACACCAAAATACATCTGTTTAATTTATTAAAAGTAAAAATTACTTATCTAGTATACCACAAAACAAATTCATTCTCCTTTACCTTCTGTTCCACGAAAATAAAACAAATTCCTTTCGGTATGCAGACACTGCGACGGATTAGGTTTGGTTCACACTTGCGTTAATCAGCATTGCCTAGCAAGACGACATTACTATTATTTAATATTAAATTGCCAAGCATGAAAATGTAGTCCTTTGTTTGTTGCTGCCTGCGCAAGGGCTATACAATTTTACGCAAGTGCACACCAGACTATTTAAAAACATTGCACTTACTCCAGAATATTCAGATCTCTGGAATAATAAGTATACATATTTCAATAAACTATGTACTGCTTTGACACGTTTAATATATAATGCTATAACAACCATTTTCATTTTAAATAACGCTTAATAAAATTGTTGTGAGGCAGATAACGTACTTGACTTTTTTTTACATTGAAATTGCAAATTAATATAATTTTACAAAAAAAAACAAGTAGGTACTCGAATTTTGGACATTATGTCTAATACGTTATCTATCAGACATTATGTACTTTAACTTTAAAAATTATAGCCGCAGTGCCAATAATTGTCTCTTAACAGTTTGTGCAGGAAAAATAATACACAGCATTTTCATATATACGTAAGATTTACAGACAAACTAAAACATTTGAATGGTACAAAAATAACTTTGGACCCAATTCACTCCAACGCACTTTTATATAAAGGTATTACAGTTAACTAATTAAAATTTAATTATTACGTACGTCAACAACATCTATGTACTGGGCATTGACTAAATTCTAATGAAAACTGTTTTCTTGCATTGCTTTCTATATTGCAGGTCCTTGCTGGTTTATTGCGTACTCGGTACATACATAGATGTTGTTTTAAGGCTACAAAGTATAGACGATTATTCAAATTCAAAAGTTTATTGCTCATACGCATATATTCAGCATACGTTTTACAAGTATGAGCATTTGCTCACCCCTTTCATCGATGAAAGGGGGATTTAGAAGATCCAACTTAACTGGTAGAGTATATTTTTGTCCGATTAATCATCCGTCTACTCTCAGCCCTAATTTTAAGTCTTCTGTGAGTTTCTTCAAATTATTTATTTCGTTGTAGATGCTTTATTTCGTATAAGTAAATAAATTTAAATTAAGTACAAATAATACGTTTAACGTTTATATAATGCAGAAATCGGTTATCAAGTCAGTCAGTATTTTGCAAGTCAAGTATAACTATCCCGGGGTAGGATTTATCATGTGTGATTTACACGATAAACCCTACCCCGAGATAGATATTGACAGATAAAATACTGTTCGTTTGTTTATGTTAAAAAAAAAAACTTATGTAGAAAAAACTCAGAAAAGAAATATATTCGAACTACCATTACTATATAATATCCCTTCTGAATAAAAGCGACATTTATTCAAATTGTCTTTCGTAATAATCGTCACCAATATGGCGTAAAGTATTTTTGTCGAAAAATGAAGTTATTTCAAACATGGTAATGTAATAAAATTGTGACGAGCGTAATATATGAAATGAGTAATATACGCAAAAAAAAACATGAATAGTCGAACTCCCCCTTCAACCCCCCCCTAACCCTTCTTAGTAACTAAAATTGAAAATTAATAGGTGAAATGTGAGATTTTATGTAAATCAGGACAGTATTATCAATCAAATATCTTTATAACCTAACAGTTCATGATGATTGACAGTCGGAGGGTTGGTTATTTTAGGGCCGCGACCGGAAAGACAAGGTTATGTTTTCTAGCGCTGTCTCACCAAAAAACACTTCTAGATACCGTATAAAGCTAAGCGCACATTACTGCCCCGCATCAGGCCGCAGCCCATCGTATTTCATTCAAAAAACAAATGCGAGGGTACATACAAAATGTACAAAAATTATGTAGGAGGGTTTTATCAATGCGGCGCGGCCCGCCCTAATGTGCGTTAGCCTTAAAAATACAATTTATTGTTTTACTCATTATACCCATTGACATATGGGCACATGACTCGAAAATTGCATTCATAAGCTTCATATGATCTTAACGTAAAAACGGCAACATACAGGTGTTTGTGTACAAAAGTAGTTTTTATTGTAACGATAAATGTACTTGCGAAATGACATTCAAGATATAATCAAAAATCAAAGCTTTGCGACAGGAGAGTAACTGGCAAAATACTGATACAGTTAGGGTTCGTTTTAATAAATAAATAACTTCAAAATATTTAAAATTTGATGTTCATACTAGAAACTTTACAGTAAATAATTATGTAGTGGCCCAAAATGGCATTTAAAATATACATAGAACGATAAGAGTTATTTTGGCTTGGCTCTTAACTATCAAAACACGTTGTCGACCATTTTTAGCAGACTAAAAAAAATGTTATGTATTCGAAGCGTATTGCGAGTATTTCTGGGCTACTGAGGTATTTTTTTCTTTCATGTGTGGTTGACTCACTATTCTACTGTAGCATTGATCAGCATTTCGCCAGCTGCCGCCCAGCCGCACTTAGTCAGTTCAGTAACTATTCCTGAAGCTCCTGTTGGGTTTGAATCCGCCACCGCCGCCGCCGCCTCCGGGCGACGAGTTGAGGAATAGCTCGATGTAACGATGGTCCATATTGTTCTTGTCGCGTCTCATTGCCTGAGGAGTGAAGAGCAATATCATGAATTAATAGAATGGATGGACATTGAGATGGCCGATGATGATGATGATTGGTTTTGGGTTCTACTCGTAAAGCTATTAAATGCCAAAGAAACTCAGACCGAGATTTATAAGTAACTTAGCACGTTATTAGGCTAAGCGTTATTCCTGTCAATGTCGCACAACTGTCAAACGACAAGTGCGAGGTAGCGACGGAAACATGTCCAAGTCAAAGCATGTGCTAAGTACAGTGCCTCTAGTTTCTTAATGTTTCTCGACAATCATCACGTTTCCGACATAGCAGCTTTCCTACCGTTTTTTAAATAAAGCATTGTACACACAATATATACATTTCACCCTTATTGACTACATGACATACTTAAGCATTAGCATTAGGTATTTTAGTACTATTAATTATTCATTAAATTTAATTTTAAAATTTTAAGTATTTAGTTATTCCAAAATAAATAGACTAAATGCAATTATTGAAATTATTAAGAATAATAAAAAATAAATATTACAAATAATAAGTAAGAAGAATAGTAACAACTCAATATACTTCCAAGTCAATTGAGAGCGTCCGGCCTGTGTGAAAGTGAAAAGGGCAACTGATAGAAATCCGACGACTAACGAAACACGAACTTTGCCGAGACATTAAGAAAATAGAAGCACTGTAATGTTATAGATCTCGGTCTCGGTGCTGACGCTCTCTTGCTGAGTGCATAATTATGCCACAGCAATATACTAAGCTGAGAGCAGTGGTGGCCCAGTGGTAACGTCCCCGACTAGTTGTAGGTCGTGGGTTCGAACACAGGCAGGCGCTTAATTTGTGTAAATAATTTCATCACCACTACTCTCAAAACGGTGAAGGCAAACATGGTGAGGAAACCGGCATGTCCTAGAACCAAAAATTCGAAGACATAATTATGTGACATCTACCAACCCGCACTGGACCCGCGTGGTGGATTACGGCCCACTCTCTTTCACAGAGAGGAGGCCTGTGTCCCAGCAGTGGGAACATTATAGGCAGATATTGCTAATATACTAAGCAATGAACGATTTGCGCGGATGTGGCATTTATTTCCTCGGATTTGTTGGGCACTTCTATGTAAATGATTTACATATTTTTTTTTTACTTTATTGCCCTAAAGTAGATTTATAAGCTAGTTAATCTACTTAAATGTCTGTAAACTCACCCTCATGGCATCTTCATGGCATTCGAACTCTACGTCAGCTTCGCCAGACGGCCGGCCGCTGTTGTCGTACAAGATGTTGATGTTCATAGGACGAATCGGCTTGAAGAACTGCAATGTTACGAACGAATCATACAACGAATCCTTACAAATTATAAAACAAAGTCCCCCGCCACGTTTGTTTGTGTGTCTGAACGCATTAAACTCAAAAACTATCGAATGGATTTTCAAACGGTTCACCAATGGACTGAGTGATTCATGCAGGGGCGTGCACAGCGATCTCAGACAGGGTATGCACGACTAGGCAATGCAAGGGAAACAATGTGTTTGTGGTACACAACCTGTTAGCCAGTAATAATTATCATAAAACTTTTTATGAAAATAATGAGTACCTAGCATTAAATTATTTTTGAGTTAAATCCAATACACACCTTTTCAATTTAACTTTTTCCTCAAAAGTTACCGTATAAAAAGCGGCAGACTTTAATTTATTTAAAACACACTTCGCCAGCACAGGTCTCACTGTGAGACCCACAGGTGTAAGTTTCCATTTTTAGGGTTCCGTACCTCAAAAGGAAAAAACGGAACCCTTATAGGATCACTTCGTTGTCCGTCTGTTTGTCTGTCTGTCAGTCTGTCAAGATCCTTTTTCTCAGCAACGCGTGGAGGTATCAAGTTGAAATTAATATCAAATACGTAGGTCTATGGTCCCTTGAAAAAATCAAGCTTCCAAGCCACCGCAATAAAAAAATACGGCAATATAAGCGACATTATTGCGATATATTTCGAAACTCGCAAATAAATCAAACCCTATAGGGTACTTTGAAATTAATATCAAATACGTAGGTCTATGGTCCCTTGAAAAAATCAAGCTTCCAAGCCACCGCAATTAAAAAATACGGCGATATAAGCGACATTATTGCGATATATTTCGAAACTCGCAAATAAATCAAAACCTATAGGGTACTTCCCGTTGACCTAGAATCATGACATTTGTCAAGAAGCAAGGTCTTACAGCACAATAGAATAGAATAGAATAGAATTCTCTTACAAATACAGGAAAAAGTCCGAAAATTGTAAACTTGTAGTTTTATTACATAAAAAAAAAATTGCGAATATCTCGCACATAAATCAAAACCTATAGAGTACTTCCCGTTGACCTAGAATCATGAAATTTGGCAGATACCTACGTATTTGATATTAATTTCAACTTAATACCTCCACACGTTCCTGAGAAAACAGAGAGACAGACGGGACGGACAACGAAGTGATCCTATAAGGGTTCCGTTTTTTCCTTTTGAGGTACGGAACCCTAAAAACGAACGATATGAATGAGTGAATTTGTCGGTCATTTGGTCAATCCGACAAAAAAAAGTCGTCCCTCTCAATCCACAATAAAATTATTAAACTGTGCTCTTACGGCTTCTCAATTTGGACCGGTTGCAATGTAAGCTATGCTTCCAAAACTGAAACACACGCACATATTTTCACGCACACAGTCACATTTGTGCTGTGTACTACACCAGATGCGTTGTATGAAGAATAAGCAAGGCGTAGTACTGCTTTTGCTCACGGGAGCGCTGCCTGCGCGGTAAATTGGTGGTTCGCGGCTTTGGGTGTTCTTCCAAAAAATAGATGGCGCGTAAATCGCGTTAGATTATTATAATACCATGAGTTTTTTGAGTTATAGTTGGGACTACAGGGTATGCAGAGCTTATTTGCATGTATGGAGTGCCCGCCACTGTTCATGAGGAAGGTTTAAGTGTATAATTCATTAAGGTTTTGTGTAAATTGGCTGAAATATGCCGATTATGGTTCAAGATGTCGGAATAAATCATGCCGACTGGGCATTATTTGGCTTTACTGGCGTGCGCCGCGTAAACCGTAAGAGATACATCATTTAATGTATGATCTACTGGATTGTTTTTTTCAAATCTGGCAGTTCCAGAGATCATCGGACAACATCTTTAGATTCTACCCCTGTTTTGAATGACTAAACATCATAAAAAGTTCAACAAAAGTCGGCGATAGCATATTTCTATCTTCAAAGGATGACCCACAACAACCATTTTTATTTTTCTGAATTTAATAAATATTTTGTTGTTATTTCCGTATTAATCTTTGTCCCATAAAATATGTTATTTAAATAGGGCATTTAAGTTAAGTTAAAATATGCCTGTACAACATAACATTAAAATGAGATATCACAGATTCAAAATTACGCGTAACAAAATAATTATGATCAACCATAATTATTTTGTTAACCACCGCCGTCAACGGCGGCGGGGGCAGCGCTAGGAGTGAATCGCTTGGTTTACATTTAATCCCGGTAGTAAGTTCCCGTGGGATATTTTCGGACATTCACGCGGGCGAAGCCAAATAGCTAAAAGCTAACTAGCTATTTTTTTTTTCCTGTCGATAAAATGAAGCATAGTTTTCCTCATTTTGGTATGTGCACATTATGAAGACTCACACTGTGTAACTGAAGGATTTTATCGAGGGAATGGGTGACAGCATCCTCTTGATCTAACATTTCTGTCTGCAATCACAGTTTTTATTTCCAAAAATTGTGGACATCTTTTTCCAAAATCTTCCAAAATAAACCTTTTTTTATCTCATAAGGAGGTTTATGTTTAGAGGACATTACGGCTGGTGTCCGCAACTCAATGCGCGTATTTTGCGTACGGAAAAGGACATGTATATTATAAGATTCTCACGTATGCTATATCTTGCGGCGAAGCTTTGAAGGGTAGTCCCCGCATGTGCACACAGTGTAGCCCACCGCCGCGACGGAACCCGCCTCGGCCGCCGCCGCCGTACCCACCACCTAAACAAATTCAATCATTTACGATATCTTCAGAAGTCCTCTCTACTTTAATATCGTTGAAAAATACACATAATTAGATAAATTACTAATTTCGGACGCAATTCATAATGAACATAATACATGCGACATTCATTTGGATGCACAATTCCTTCAAACTTCAAAAAGCATAACACGTGCAAGCAGGTAGGTCGAGTTAATTTTATCCATTAGAAGCACCAAGTTAAAAGCAGCAGTAGGCTTATTAAGGCGAAAGCGCTAGGGTAACCCGAATTGTTTTTTTAACTTAGGGAGTTGTATTAATGTTGTATAAATAAATGTAAAATAATTTTAATTATTATAATTCTGTATACATGTCCTATAATTATGTTACGGTCGCGAATCATATTAGGATCAACATGATACTGACCTGTCAATTCCAATATACGCAAGAAAATTTGAATCTAATCTCGCGGGTTACCTTAACGCATCCTTAAACCCTCCATTTTCCCATTTCCAGCAAAATAAAGCAACCCACCACCAGCAAACTCACCCCTACCAAAAGAACCCCGACCTCGTCCGCCGAATCTGCCAGAGAAGCGATCGTTCCTGTCGTACGGGGTCGGTCTGTACCCCCGCGAGGATCGGAACCCGCTCTCGATGCGAGCGGAGTATGCTCGTACTTCGTCAGCTGAACTCAGGAATACTTCTATGTACCTGTGGGGGGAAAAAGGGGTTATAAAGGGGGTAAAAAACGGCCTTAGTCGGAACACTATGCACAGACACAGTAACACAGTATGCGGCCGTTAATATGGCACAGAGTTAGGATGTAACCAGACCGCGGTTGATCTGAGGCGATTGATTTGAGGCGACTTTCAACGTTGATCGACAAAGTCCGGTTGCACTTTTTAGAAAAAGTTGATTGACAGAGCGTCATCGCGTCTTTCTAAAACTTAATGTGCTATATTAAAGGCTGGGTAACATGTTATTTTGATTAGTTAGGATTTGATAGTTAGGAAACGATGTAGCAAAGGATAACAATATTTTTGAGTCATGTCTGTTTGTATTTCTACTCTGTAAATATTTTTTAGGTAGGTTTTACAGCAAAGTAAAAGAAAGTGTTGCACTGTTGCGAATTGTTATTTCTTTATGTATCTTCTTTTTCTATTCTAGATTTTATTCTAGATTACGACAAATATCTATCTATCTTCAACTTAATTACGAACAAATACCTTTCATTATTTAGTAGACCGTG
The DNA here is from genome assembly GCA_963921375.1 of Tiliacea citrago. Lineage (NCBI taxonomy): Eukaryota > Metazoa > Arthropoda > Insecta > Lepidoptera > Noctuidae > Tiliacea > Tiliacea citrago. The sequence goes on along the minus strand of OY992790.1, from coordinate 26,090,698 downwards.
TATAACAGAGTGGCTTTATTTCATATTAGAGGAATCTAAATGTAAATTAGGAAAAAACTGCATAATCAGCCTATAATTTTCTTACTGCTGGAACACAGGTCTCCTCTCTTCGAGAGGGAGTGGGTTGAAACCTACCACGTGGGCCCAGTGCGGGTTGGTAGACGTCACATGTCTTCAAATTTTTGGTTCTAGGACATGCCTTGTTTGCCATGTTTCTTCACGATGTTGTCCTTCACCGTTAAGGAACTAAATTAGCAATAATCAATCTTATCAAAGTTGCGCAAATTGCGAATGTATTATTATCATAAAAGCTATCGATAGAATATTTTGTAATGGGCTACTCTTGTTTGGCTTTGTTTGCTGTTTAGGTACTTACATTACTTGCAAATGTTTACCAAATGGGACTTAAGATGTATTGGGATTACAGTAAAATTTTGAAAAAAAAGAATGAGAATACGTTTTTATTTTTCTGAAGTGTAGATTTGTACCTGGGCAAGGCCTCCCCTTCAAAATTTTTATCATTTTATTCCACTATTCTAACATTACTAACTCGTATAAGAAAAGGTTTTTTTTCTTATTATTGTCTACTATTTCTAAAAATACTACCATTACCATTTTTCACCCAAATATCTACACGTTTCTTGAAGATTTTGAAGAGCTGAAAATGCTAAAATAATAACACATAAAAGGCATAGGTATTTTGAAGCAATTTTCATATAACCTGAAAACCCTTATACTAACAAATACCACGTTTATACGTAAGTAAATTATACAGTCGATCCCGCAGTCCATCTTGCCCGCTTCGTCTCTTCTCCCCGCGCCCCGCTTCCCGCCCCGCGTTCTCCCAACCTTTGACAACTCAACAACCAATCACTAGTATCACTCCTGAATGCCACCTTTTGAGGATTAGTCGTGAAGATACGGAATTATATTAAATGCCGTATCTAAAGTCAAACTAAACCAGTAAAACACTTTTATGTTTAAGCCAATGAAGTAGAAATAAAACAACGAAATAAAAATAAAACAAAAAAATCTAAAAACTGCTTGTACCCATAAAAAAAGCAGTTATTCGTCAAAATATTTTTTATGACGTTCACTGCTATTAAGTAACTTAAACAGAAAAGTGCGACACAAAGGTAGCATTAAGCAAGTATGAAAATTGAAAATCTTTGTTTATTTTTGTACATTTTCTTCAGTATACAAATAATCCCATAAATTCAACTATTACACCCACCATTCTGTTACTGGCCATTATGATTTTTACCATTCTCATATTCCATTAAAATATCACCAAATTATGTTTTTTTTTTTCACCATAAATAAAATAAAACCATAGAACCAATAACATAGGAGGTCCCAAACTTAACCCACTACACCAAATATAATATTGCCTTCATGGTTTGTTTTGCTGTGGTGGGCAAATAGGGCTCTGACTGAATTTTAACCCTAGAGTTTACCCATTTCCATAGACAGCAAAAATTTAACTATTAAAGAAAAATAACTATAGTATGGAACAAATAATACATATTTTATGTTGAATACCACCAAAGGTTTTTCCACTAAAAAAATCTCAGCCATAAATAAAGTAGTATATCTGTACTTTACATAATTATGCAATCCCACCAAAGCAAAATTTTAGAATACTGAAAAAATATCAAAGGTATGAAAACCATGCGTAACTGACAATGCAGTATTCACAAGTATACACAACACCTTATTTTTAACCCTAGATTCCCACCACAGCACCACCTCAAACCGCGGGCACATTGTAAATAACTTTGCCCCCCACCTGTGTCCTATTTTCTCCCTGTCCCTGTTGAGAGCCTCTTGTGCACTCTCCTTGTCTACGAAGTGTACGAACGCCTCGCCCGAGGCCCGCCCCGTGACGTCGGAGAGCAAGTGGACCCCATCCGTAGCGACCGTCAGCCCTGCCCCACCCGACGTGCAAATAAAGATCAGGTTATATGCCTTGGGGTAATGGTAGCCAGCTGCGGGTAATTGCTGACATCAAGGTTAAAACTGGTCAGATAACTATGTAACGTAATGAGGTAGCATATTGGTTTATTGTGTTGGCTTATTTGTTTTTTTTTTTACACTTTTGCCTGCTTGCCTATTTGCTTGAGTATGTAATTGTTGCATCAATTTAATTTCAAAATAAAGACAATTCAAAGCATTGCTTCTGGTATCTAGTAATTTTATTAGTAAAATACTGACTTTACCCACAGCACAGCTACCAAAAATGCCTAACAACCCCATAAAGATTACTTCTTATAAAAATAACTATTTCCATAATTCTTACCATCAAAGAACTGGACGACTTCTTCCTTGTTGCAGCCGAATGGCAGGCCACGTAGCTTGACGATACCCATGTCATCAGATACATTGGGAATTGGTCCATCAAAACCACCACCATTGTCGGATTGACGCATTGCACTCATGGCCCATTCCATATCCGTGCGGTCAGTGGAGAAGACTGTAACAAATTTAAATTATTTGACTTCACATAAACGTACATGGGGACTTTTGAAACGTCAGAAGCTAGGTGCACGGTTCCAATTGGTTGTTTCTTTAAAGAAAAGCCAGCAAGACACTCCTCTTTAAAAAATAATTGGCTTTTACAATGTTTTCAAATTACACTGTTAATAAGTGTGGACGTACAGAGTAGACCTGTCAACAAGTAATTAAGATCAAACTCAAACAAAGCAACATCATCAACATGTCGGTCAGACAGAGAGATGAAGGTAGTTGCCCATTCTAAAGCATAGTAGGTTCCTATGGACAAGAATGGGCAAGAAACAGACACTCTTTTAAATCAAAATATTGTTACAAAGTATTGGTTACATCATTCATGTTGAAATTATACATGTGAGAACAATGTAGAAAAACGGGCATGTTAAAGCGTCCCCAATAAAAAAATAAAAACAATTAAAATAAGCTGTGGGAGCTAAGAAATGACCAGTCCCTACTGATGGGGAGCGTTCACAAACCATAGATTTAGCTCAACCATTTTGAAAGGAACTCAATGATCCAACACACGCCACCATCAGCGATACATTTAAGTGAGCATGAGCTCACTCAAGTCAGAGAGTAGCAAAGAGGGTTATTTTGGTTAGAGTGGACTCATTTTGAATATTTCAAACTCCTGTATAATACTAACAAAAATCAATTAAAACAATATTCATATAGGTACAGGGCCAAATTAAATTATTTAACGTTTTGATATCTATCTACACGATAAAACTAAAATATTTGTTTTAATGAAAAAATATTTGTTATTTATTTTAAAAAACTGATATTTCAAGCGACTACAGTATCTGCAGTTGATGATGCTACAAAAACCATCAAATTTTTGTTGTTTGTTTTATCATGTTTAGAAAACGATTCCATCACGTCTTCGGAGTTTCGCTAGCTAATTTAGTTTGACCCTGTAGATTATTAATTCTCATTTATATCAAAATAATTAGTTACTAACATTTTGATTTTTTCTTTCTTATCAAATATTTGTTCAAATGAGGAAAGCTAACTTTTTGTGACCCTGTGTTTGTTTCAATTTAGCAAATTTGCTAAATAATATTGTAGATAATTAATGAGTAGGGCTAAAATTTTAATAATTATTTTGTATGAGCATTTTAGAGATTCAAGTCCTTTTGAGATGTTTAGAAAAAAGTTTGATACATACCTTCAATGTACCTCTTCCCCATGTTGTCCTTGTCTTTTTTGAGAGCTTCTTCCACATCCTGCTGGCTTTCCACTTCCACAAAACATTCACCTGATGGCCGGCCTGGACGTACTTCAGTCAAGTGCACCCCTGAAACCAGGTCATTTTATTGCAATGCAATGGACAACTTTGTTGTAACTTTTATTGATTGAATACGTGGCTTTTGGCTATTTTGTATGTGTGTATTTTAAATTATTTTTTTGTAATGTGTGTTTTGTTTGTGCAGAATAAACAATTTTACTTTATTTATTTTATTAGAACTTTGATAAGATGTTTTTTTTATTATTTTGGATCCAACTAAAGGGGTCTCCCTTGTTTGACCGAAAGGAATTTGACAAATTTTCACTTCCCAAAAAATTTCTCACATAATTTCATTTGCCAAATTATTACTTAGCAAAAAATCTATTCACAAAAAATTGTAACGCAAACCTAATGTTTGACAAATGAACGTTTAAACTATAACTTGTTTACCAACTAGTACTTTTAACATTTCTTATTTAGTCAAATATTTCAGTTGGAATAACAGTTTTTACGCAAAATCAAATAATAATATAAATAAGTAATTAACCTAATCTAAATAGTTCAGATCCGGGTAACCTACTAAAAACAATGTCTTTTTTCTATTAATGCAAGTCGTTTCTGGCACTCGCCGGCCGCTACCGCGGCACCGCTCGCTTCGCTCGCTCAAAAACGTTTATTGTCTGAAGATTGTTTGCTGTAATAAATCATTTGATTAAAGACCAAATGCCATAATGGCGTAGGAGGTCACAGTTTTAACCTAACCTAACCTACCCATTTTTTTTTTTTAAAGAAATTAACCTAATCTAAATAATTATGTTCCGGGTAACCTACTAAAAACAATATCTTTTTTTCTATTAATGCAAGTCGTGTCTGGCACTCGCCGGCCGCTACCGCGGCACCGCTCGCTTCGCTCGCTCAAAAACGTTTATTGTCTGAAGATTGTTTGCTGTAATAAATCATTTGATTAAAGACCAAATGCCATAATGACATTATACTTGGTAATATTTTGCCAAGTAAAAATTTGACCAAATGAAAATATCCGTACTAAAATCATTCGAAATATTACAATGGTATAAAAAAAGGTTGCTAAAATTTGTTTGGGTAATGAAAATTTGGCAAAATCTTTTCGGCAAAACGGCAGGATCCCCAACTAAAGATATACACAATAAATGACACATAAATAATGGGCATCAACAGGTATTAAGTAGTTGTACACCTACTTGTTTAGCTAAATGGATTACATAATATTAAACAAGCCGTTTCGTTGCTGTGCCAAAATTGCGATTGATTATTTGTCTCAGAGTCAAGTCAAATTATTTATTTAAAATAGACAAATAAAAGGCACTTTTGAACAACAAATTTGCAAAAAAATTGAATTGATTCTAGTCACCCCTTCCAAAAGGTAGCTTCGTATGGAGAAGAATTGGCAAGAAACTACACCGTTACTCTTTTAAAATGTTGTACAATATTTTGTATAGGTACCATCGCGGATACTGGTGCGTAACCACTTTTAGACCATATTACTAGGAGCATAAAGTTGAAAAGTGGTTAACCGCCAGTGTCCCCGATGGTACATCAATTATACAATTATATGTGAAGACGATGCACCTAGAATATAATTACTATACCACAATAGGTAAAGAGTTAAAAATGAAGCAATGACAGATAAATTAATTACGTGATAGCTACATGGTGCTCACATATTTACAAACATTGTAAAAGTATGTTTTCCTAAAAAAAAAAATCAATGTAATAAGTCAGTGTGAGTTAAGGTAATCTCATCACAGAATGTAAAACCATGTCATAAAAATTATAAATTATATAATTAAAATAGCAACCAGTATGATTTTGTTTCTATATTGGAGCTGGACCAGCATATAAACAAGCATTTATATCTTGGATATAATCCTCTAATTTGTATTAAGCTTGTTTACAAAGTGTATGTGTTCAATGTGTGTTTTTCCTATTTCATTAGCTTGACCCTATTTCAGTTCTTTCGTTGCTAGTTTGATTAAGTGTTAACGATCACTCACAAAATGTAGTTATTTGTTAGTTTTTATAAAGAATTATATTCATGTTTGACAATAATATCAGTAAAATAATGTATAGGATCAAGGATGGCATTATTATATTACTCATACATAATGGTAAAATAGGCGTGGGTGGGTTGAAATGACCGCTCGACCCGACCGGCATTCAATGACTATAAATATGGAACAGGCAATTTTATAAACGGCACCTTTCGCATGGCTGACTACTCCAAACCGGCTGGAATACTTTCAAAATAACAGTCATACATTCTGTATTAGGTATCAGTAAATTTATTTCTTTCATAGTCTGGTTTCGCATAGGCATTTCGCCAGAACAGGCCGACAGTCGAACTGTCTTAATAAACAGTTTGTATTCAGTATCCGGTATTCAGATAACTTATAATATTTTGGCAAAGGTCACAAAGGCGAGGGACTATCAAAATTTGTAACAAAACAAAGCTGCCATCTTGAAATGACATGCCAAAGAACTGCCCAAATATTAAATGAGTATATTTCCAACAGTAAGCCATAGGTCTGCTTACCTTCTTTGCCGTTACACACGTTAACGCCCCTGAGAAAATCGAGGACGTCGTCCACGGTGGTGGTGAAAGGCAAGCCGCGCAACTTGATGATGTAGCTACCATCCCCAGAACCCAACATTATTGCGATTTTACACAACCACCGCACGAAATAATCCTAATTCTCAATAAATTTAGAGGGACTACTGTATCAAATAGAAAATTAAGATACTTCGTAATTAAAACCGAAAATTGAAATCAAGCGTCGGTGCTGTGCGTCGGTGTCTCGCTCGCTCGGTCTCGGTTCTCGGACTCGCGGTAGGCTTGTAGGAAAAATATCGATGTATTGATATATCGATATTTTTCGGCGATTACTATTATTTCGATACTTCGATATAAAATATCAAGTATCAAATATGATATATTTCCAATAGCAACACCGTTGTCCCCACTGACTAAACCCGCTAGAAATCAAAGCCGTAAAAAAGTAATCTTATTTTTATCAATGTTTTATTACTTTAAGATTTCATCAGAAATTATGATGTTTCTAGTTTGGAATTTCTATGAATAAAAAACAAGCACAAAGCAATTTCATAAAGTTCATATACTAAAGAAAATTTCACCGATATATCGTTTTTCTTTCGATATATCGAAATCAATATCATTTTTTTTTATATCGATACTTTTTGGCACTTCTTGCATCATTATCTCGGTAACCCGCGCCGTGACCCTCTTCGCTAGTCAGCGACAGCCATTAATAAAATGCACAGACGACATAGAGAAATAAAATGTTTTTATGACGTAGGGTTGCCAGTTTTCCTGTAATAAGATAGATAGATCAACAAAATAGACGCTATGCAATTTGATAAAATAAGCTATTATAACGGTTATATACTCTAAGATTATAACAGTAAAATACAATACAATATTATAATATACAAATAATAATAATATAATGTGTCACAGTGACTCCCCGAGGGTGAATTGGCCTTCAAAAGCAACATTACAATACAAAGATGCCATAAGATCACAACATCACTAAAGAGTTTAGTTGGTATACTACATTCTTCAGATCTTCTTATGAAACAACGTAACAAAAAGTATATTACGTAACCCCCAACGTAATCTCCAAAACGAACAGGCGGTCTGCGTTGGTCTGCGTTCTCTTATTGAATGGCGGGCTCTGAGTGTGGCTATTCTTGTTTTTGCCCTTGTCCTGTCCTTGGGATGGCACTACAGAGGGCTAATTGCGTAACACACTATCAGTAGGAATCGGTTTCAATTTGACAGTTCAACAACATTCATTGCGTTATTTAAGTTGTTGAGCAGACAATATTTTCTAACATGTGAAGCAATGGATTAGCAATATACTTCAAAATCATTCCGATTCCGATTCAAACTGCGTTACGCAATTAGGGTACAGTTATGGGTGGCATGTGGCACCTCGATATCTTGGACAGGAAGCTCGTTTTGTGGAATGGAATCAGTTAATTCACCATGAGCTGTTTCGCTTTCGATTATTTCTCCGTTTTGACATAATGGTGCTAAATAATGATTTGATAAGGTCGTGTCACAACCATTCGGTAAACGTACATATTATGATAATTCCGGGTAAGAAATGGGAACATTTGAAAGCATCAACTTCTTCTACTATTGGTTGATATTTATTAGTGCGATCGAATCTTCGCATCGGTACTTGGTCTGGGTTTGTTTACCACGTAGGTATAGAGCCAGCCATGGATCACCATTTGGTGATCTCTTCGTGTATGTAAACATCCTCTCGTGTGGCGTACAGTTAGTGGGTGTGCAGAGTAGGAGCGAATAGAGTGAAGAGTCTGGTTCAAAGCCCTTTCCCAATCCTATATAGATAGGTTTTTGGATCGTAAGGCCAATTGTATAGTTTTCCAAAGAGTGGAATTAAGGCGCTCTACTTGTCCGTTCCCTTGGGGATTATACGGCGTTGTTCAGCTTGTTGCAATACCGCGAGAGCGTAGAAACTGCTTGACTTCAGAGTTCAGATGATAGGAACGATGTCCCACGATCAGAATGCAGAAATGCAGGCATTCCGAATAGCAATTCATTGATATTCTTGATGACCGTTGCCGAGCTCATGTCTGAGCATGGAAATGCAAAGGGAAAGCGAGAGTATGCGTCGAACACCGTCAGGATGTATTTGTTTTATTCTTTGTGTTACTAGGTAAAGGACTTTTATAGTCGATAGCTTAGTCTTTCTAATGGAGATGTCGCCTTAATTAGATTGGGACCCAGGTTCGGTTGATTTGTAATACTCGTAACTAAGCTTCGATTCCGAGCAAATATGTCAAGAGTTTGTCATAATATGTCTGATTTCTTCAATAGAATAATGTAGATTCTTAGATCTCGTCCAGTGTACCATTCTTGTTACGCCAGCGCCCGCAGGGGTGAGAAACGATCTCATGCAGAGAAACAAGTTTTTTTGGACGAGATTCATACATACATAAACTCACGCCTTCTTCCCATGGGGGTAGGCAGAAACTATAGAACGCCACCTGCTACGCTCCTTACATACTCCTTTTGCTTCGCCTACGTTCATACATCTGGTCATACACGCACGCCGATTGCGAGTACTACGCACCTGACCTTTCTGAAGAACATCACAAATTTGGTCAGTTTATGTCCTCCTAGGGCGTCCCCGGCGTTTCCACTCACCTCTGCTTTATAAACACCTTTTGTTAGTCGCGTTCCACTCATCCTCGAGTGGAGGACGAGATTCAATAGAAGCGCATTCACGTGACAATGTATCAGCAACATTATTCTCTTTACCTGGACGGTAAACGATATAGTATTTAAACGGAGCTAGTTCTAAACACCATCTTTGTATTTTCTCGTTTTTGACTTTGATATTTAGCTTGTTATTGAACTTAAAGGCTACCGTTCTTTTGGCAGTCATTGAAATTGTTTTCAGATAAGAAAGTGTCGCCATTTCTTTATTGATTCGAGAGAGGTTCGAGAGAAAAATGCTACGGGTTGATTAACTTGCGCTATGGTTGCAGCAATTGAATGTTCAGATGAATCCGATAGTACTACTTGGTCTGTGAATACGATTCAATGAGAAAAGGTATGTCGTTACTGATAGCGTGAACAGAAGATTTTACGATATCGGCGTTCAATGCTTTGAAATTTTCGACAAGCTGTTTATTTAGTGGAAATATTCTTGTATTTGCTAAAGTGTGGATTCTTTCCGAGAAGTTTGGAATCCATTTGCTATAATGTGCAAACATTCCTACCACTCTTCGTAGCGACTGTGTGATTTGGCAGTGGAAGATTGAGAAGTGGGCGCATCGTTCAGTATCTGGCTTTATGTTAAAGTCTTTGATTGTATAGCCTAAGATATCGATGCTATTCTGCGAGAACTTGCTTTTATCTTTTTTGAGAGTAATACCATATTTTTGTGCGGCAGCTAAAATTTTTTGCAAATTTGCACCGTGTTCAGATTGAGATCGCCCAAAAACTGTTATGTCATCAAGATATGCGAAAGTACCTTCTAACTTTTCTTTTCGATTTTGGAATAACCCAGTCAATGGTTCTTTGAAAACTTGACACTCTGTTTGTTACGCCAAATGGTATGCGACTGAATTGGTATAAAATTCCAGCAGCTTCGAAAGCAGTATATGGATATAAGCTGGAACTGTAGCTTTCTTCAATACAACCACAAATACTATCATCTCCTCCGAGAATAGCGGCATTGTTAAGGGACTTGCTTCGACATACAACAGCATAATGACCCTTCTTCTTACAAAATTTATAGATAGAGTCTACAGCAGGACAGTTTTTACGTGGATGGACATACCCACCGCAAAAGAAGAATTTGCGTCTCTGGTAAGTTAGCGTTACTGTTAGTGTACTGTAGCGGCATCAACATCTCCACATGCGAACGACGCTTCACACTGATGTCACGTAAATCCTGCATCGCTTTTACCGCGCAAATAGCATATATACGTCCCGATATCAACCGTTGGGCAGTTGCCCACCAGACACAGCACCCGTCTGGTTAGAGGATCCTCCCTTTTCTATGGTGCATGAGTGAACTTTACACCCTGTTCCTGATACCACCAAACTGGTGACCCCGAGTATGAATGGCAGCGCAGCCTTCGTGCAACTACTACAGCGTGACGTCATCATCATCATCACTTCCTCAAACTTTCGAGCAGCAAGTCACACAGCCAGCCAGCACCCACGGCTTCAACGCCGTTGAGCCCCACGCAACGCACCGGTGCGGTGGGCGTCTGGCAACCGCGCTGCCGGCGCCGGGCCTGGTGATTAACGAGCAGCGAGTGTTCAACAGCGTCAAGGCTCGTACCGCCTGGCGCGCTATCGCGGGCGTGACAGGTAGTGACATATAAATTGTGCTACTAGTGTCTAGTGAATTTTTTGAGAACTCAAAAAATCGTTAAGAAGCTAAAAAAACACGTACTAAATTACTAATAATATTTACTTGTCAGCAAGTGGCAACACCATCCTCCATTTGACAGAAACTTTTTTCTGTTCTGTCGCTGATCATCATCGATGATTGTTTCGGGAAAATAACGAAATTGCCAGCGTTATAGTTTGTGTTGTAGCGTGTACTCTTTTCAGGAATACGTAAACGTTTAATTAAATCTTGTGATTTTAACTGCGTGAGTGAGTGATTAAAAGTATTAAAATGACGGTGGACGGTGACGAGAAAGCTGTTCGGTCTCGCGTGTTCATGGACATATCGATAGGGGGCTTGCCTTCTGGCCGATTGGTCTTTGAGCTGTTCAATGATGTCGCACCCAAGACTGCGGAGAATTTCCGGGCATTATGTGCTGGAGACATGGGCATCGGGAAAATTACGGAGAAACCGCTGACGTATAAGGTTAGACGAAGCAGGTTTACTTTGCAGGGCTCCGTAGAAGCTTCATTGCTTCCCTTCATAATAGCGTTACCATTTCCCTTGTTGATTTGATACCACCAAACCTTTTGTTATCAGACCAATGAGGGCAATTAATGAGAAGATAAGAATTTAACCACTGTGTTAACATGTTCTATTTAAACCTTATTGAATGTAAAAATAGAAAAAGATGCTTTAATAGGTTTTAGCACAGGGAATGGCTAAAAAGGAGTAGGAGACAACAAGAAATCCTTTGTAGAGTACATACACACTTGACTAGACTATTGAATATGAACACCTTATCCACAGGTGGATTCAACATAAACACGTGATAAGCAAGCAATGCATAATTCAGACCATTGTATCCATAGAACCATGATTATCAAAGATCTATCATTCAAGTTTTCAAATCTTTTAACAATCATTTCTGTAATATTTTCTAAGATAATTATTTATAATATATTTATTATTTTCTTTTACAGGGTATGGTGTTCCACCGAGTGGTTAAAGACTTCATGATTCAAGGAGGGGACTTCACTAATGCTAATGGGACTGGCGGCGAGTCCATTTACGGTGGCACTTTCGAAGGTAATTGACTCATATCCTCACTTGCTGCCCATTTACTCGACTAATGGCTTATTTCAAATGTATCCAAAGATAAGTATTTATCTTTTCATTCATCTTTTCTTTTTACTTTTTCAGATGAGGTCTTTGAGTTGAAACATGACCAGCCTTATTTGTTGTCTATGGCAAACAGGGGCAAAGACACAAATGGTTCACAGTTCTTTATGTAAGTTATTGAGGACATGGGTAAGAGGGTAATAATGACTATCAGGGTCATAGTACTAAAATAAAATCATCTTTTCATTCTAGTAAAACCTTTGAGAACTGATTTATTTACTTCAAAGTATAAAACAAAGTTGTACCTGCTTGGATTGTATTACTCTTAACACCGCTCAGGTGTTAAGAGTAATACAATCCAAGCAGGTTTTCGGGTTTCATTTAATTTAGTTTAACATTTATAAAAATGTGACTCCATTTTCCTGATTTAAACATGTTGAATGCAAATTTCTGACCTTCATAGTTAATGACAATGAGACAAGAAATATTTATTTACACAACCAAATTGATATAATGTAGCTCAACCACGGCCATTGTTATGAGTAAATGCTCAATTACACACTGCTTTTTGTCATGAATTGGAAATAATATGAAAAACATAACTTGAATTATTTGAATTTCATAGATTTCATTATGCACATATTTTTTTACTAAATTGTTCTATAAAAATGAATAGGTATACCTTATTTTAACTGAACTGGATGGCCATACATTTGTTATGCATAACCCAAGATGTGCATGAGATTTTTGTCTACATTGCTAGCGTAATATCATCATATAAGATCATAATTGTGGCAACATATAATTATGGATCTTTGAAATAAAATAATTATGATATAAAGACCTTACAGTCACCAATGAGCAACTTTAATACCTGCAGTAATATCGTACATTTCATCCACAATCAAACTACTAACTAATGCATTGCCAACAATCTTTAGTCAGCTGATTTATTAAACCCTTAAGAAGGAAGTTATGCATTATTGTGTTCTGCTGGCTTACTTTAGCTTCACATGAATAGCCAGACTTATATGCCCTTTATTATCTTCCTGTCTGCCTCATTGGTCTAGTAGTTCTGGGTTCAATCCCTAGGTCTGGCAGTGTTATTACATTATTCCACCAGGAATTTCTCAGTAGCAGCCTGTCCATACTCCACAGTCTGATTTGTGCCTGGTTTATTTGTTTATGTATCAAACTAACCAAACTCGACAAGCAACTAATACACAATGTTTTTCTCCTAAAGGAACACCTATGTTATCGTGTGGCCATATTGTTATGAAATGTGTTGTGTATGCGTTGTGTAGAGGTCGCTGTCGGCGGCCGGCGCGCGCGCAGCTCGCCCGCTATCATTGTTGTTGTGTTCTGTGTGTTGTAGAACAACACAGCCGGCGCCGCATCTCGACAAGTGAGTATTGATTAATTTTTATTAAAGGACGATGGGCAATTTACTATGGACCCCGTCCCCACTTTTTTTTTTGATCCAACAGACTTCACTTTTGTCTCATATTTTTCGTTACAAGCTACAAAATAACAATCCGCTGGTTTCAAGTCTTAAATATATGGGGTTTCCTGAAAAAAACATGTTTCAGTTTCAATTATCTAACGAGAATATAGATGATTGTTTTCTATTTTTCGTCACAATAAATGAGATAAAACATAATAATTGCCTACTTATTTAATATGGAACATAAAACAACAAAACATCACGCCTATATTCCACAAAAGAACAGATAGGCAGACATGTGTGGAACATCCACATTTTGCTTTATGTTGTATTTCGCGATTTAATCTATTGTACTCATTTTACTTACATGATATCACAATAGTATTTCTCGTAGGGAGGGGTACGCAGAGGTCCACCCCTATCATAGGTAGCTACATAGGTAGGTACGACTACATTGTATTTTTCGTCAAAATGAACGAGATCAGACACTAATATTATTAGCAACTAATATAACAATGGCCAAATAATATAAAAATAAACTTAAAACATATAATATATCAGTACGCCCGTAATTCTCTTAGGGGAAGGCAGAGATATTAAGACATCCAGACTTCGCAAGTTAGGTATTTAATGATTCCCCACATAGACGGGAATACATAACATCACACCAGTGTTCCCCGGAGGGTTAGGCAGAGGTAAGCACACAGGTAGCTACTGAATTATATTTTTCGTCAAAACAAAAGAAATCAAACCCAATGATAGTCAAATAATATACTTAATATTCAACTTAAAACAACATATCATTACGCTTGTAATCCTCTAACGGAAGGGCAGAGATGTATAACACATTCTGACTTCGCAAGTTAAGTATTTGATGATTCCCCGCATAGCCGTGTAATACAAAACATCACACCAGTATTACCCGGAGACTAGACAAAGGTAAAACTTAAACTTTGGTATGTAGTAGTGTGCGCGCCGGAGAAGATTCCAAACAAAAAAAAGGCATTGCAGCACATACCGGGCATTAATTAGCTAGTTCAAAATAAAATACTAAACATCATTTTAAAATATATAAAAAGTGTGTACCTACAAAAAAAAAAATAGCCCTGCAAAGTTGGGAACAAGGTTCAAGCTACCAGTAGGCAGGGCTTCAGTCAGAGAGAGGAACCTCCTATCAATAGAGTTTCTGATCCAACTGCCTAACGAGAGCATCCGCAAATGTTAGTAAATGTACTGCAAATAATGTGTTAAGAGTCATGGATCACCAATTGTAATGCTATTTAATAGTTCTGCTGGAGGATTGAAGTCATTATGACGTCCGAAGCCCATATACCACACAATTGAAATAATATGCGCACAGCTTCCGACAGTGCGGCGTCCTGTCAAGCATGAGCAATACCAGTGTGCGATGGCACGCCAGTCATTAACATTGCGGTCTATTAAAATATAGGAGTAATAAATGCGCGATCTTACATGACGCGACTGTATACGCCCTCTGATTAACCAAAAATTGTTTTGAATAATATTAAATTGCGCTAAATCATGTAAATCATTGTCATTAAATAATTATATTAAATAAAGGCCATTGCAAAAATGTTCAGCTCAATACGATTTTGCTAGTTTTATATGATAACTGCCTAACGCAAATAGAAATATATCATCAGCTGGTAACTGTGGAAAATCTTCAAATTGAGGATTATTGGCATCCATAGGTACGAAAACTACTCTTCGCCTATTTAAGTTTTTTACTTCAACATATTAATGAAGAAGATTTGGTACAGTTAACTGTGTATGAATTTCAGGGGCGAATCTATTGTCAACGGCAACACGATAATATTCGTTTATTAATGCAGCCGCAATACGAAAATCTGTGAACATATTATTCAACGTACTGTTGAAATAGTTTTGCCTTAAAAGTTAGATCAAACACAGAGTACATTGAACAACGAGAGCAACGAACAGCTAGGTATACCAGAGTGTCAGGTAAGATTTGACAGGGCGACTATGTTTTTATTTTAATCTATTTAAAACTCTTTACAAGACACCAGGAACATTCTCAAAGTCGATTTCAACAGAGTGATCTGGAACTTATTTAAAGTGACCTGATACCGCCTTAATTCCCTGCAAGTGTAGGCAGAGATGTTATGTTATGCCATTTTAAATAAAGAAGTAAGTATACTTAAAACAAATATGCAATAAAGTAAAATAACATTCGATTTTCAATTTTTAATAATCTAACTTATTCTCTACTACAAAATAATTATGACCACATTTTATTATTTTCCCTTAAAACCCCATACATTCGACGGTCGTCGCCATAATAAAAAATGATCAGTTAGCCAAGACCTTTTAAATGAGATATGTCTCAAGTCTGTTGACTAAGTTTGGATATCGTGTTGTGGGTACCCTGGGTACACAATATCTACCTACACCTACGGGGTATACAAGCGTGAATATGTTATGTCATGGAAAATAAATACAATATGAAGTATCATAAGTAAAAACCAATACGATTTTCACTTATTTTTTCATAATCAAACATATTTTGTACGACAGTAGTACCATTACATTTCCTTCATTTCCCTTAAAACCCCATGCTTTTGACTATCGTCGCCATAGTAAAGAATGATCAGTAAGTTAAGACCTTTTAAATGAGATATGTCTCAAGTCTGTTGACTAAGTTTAAATTTTGGGGACGCCAGTTCCCATCGTCCTTTGTTTGTGAAATATGGTTAATTACTAATTACATACAAAGATCTTAAAAAATTAGTTAGTGTGCTTTGTTTTGCCAATATTGAATATTATGGGAAACAATTAAATGAGTACAATGATAAATTTATTACCATAGAATTTTATACATAAGTAACTATTTGAGTACCTAATAGTATTAACGCATGCATGCAAATTAAATTTTATTTAAATTCCGAATCAACTTCATGTGTGTATTGTATGTACACTGTACAGATTAATTCAAGGTTAAATTGTTGTCCCTTTATTTAATCTGTCAAAAAGCTCGTGGGCACTAACGCCCAAGGCGCAATAATATGTATGGGCCTACGTATCAAAATAAACAATTTTCGATAATATATGTGTTAGTGCGGACGAGCCAATGTCAAGTTAGATTTATTTTTATAACAAAAAGAGAATTACTTTTCTCTCTCTCTAATAGACCCTAAAAAAAGTTACTCAGAGAATTAATATTAAACTAGCCTTAATCGAAGATAAGACTTGCGCTATTGCCTTGATTACCCACGTTTCTAGCTCTGGCATGATTCTTGGTTGCTGTGCTTTACGTTTCTATAACAGTCTTTTCGTTGTCCCACAGTGTGCACGTAGTGTTCGGCCACGTAATCGGCGGCGCGACGCTGGTGCGGCAGCTGGAGGCTCTCCCCGTGGACCGCAACGCGCGCCCCCTGCAGGACGTGAGCGTCACCAACTGCGGCCAGCTGGTGCGACTCAACGGTGAGTACGAGTACTGATGTGACCTCTTTTAAACCAAAATACCACTTGAGATCAACCATAGCAAATGTTCCTCATAGTCATAACATCAGCGACAGCCCATTTAAAGTCCGCCAGGCGCCAAAGGACAGGATGAATAATTCAGGTCTGAATTTGATGATAACAGGCTAGTTTACCGAATTTTGAGAAACCGTTAATAATGTTCCTTGTGATCTATTTCCCTCAAAATTTTAATATTTCGGCATTCTGTCATGGCGGCTTGAGTGAGTTCATTACTTCCGTTCAATCAAGTCTGAATTTTATTTTCGAGACCATTCCTTTCGGACGTCGTTGGTAATGCAAAATAAACTTTATGCGCCCAATGTCACGTGACCTTGTTTTTACCCGACTGCGGCGAAGCCAAAAAAGGAGGGTTATGTGTTTGACCTATATGTATGTCGGTCTCTATGTTCCCTTGTAACTACTAAACGGCTGAACCGATTTTGATAAATAATATGTCGTTAGATTCATCTTTATTGCGCGAGTATCATAGGGTATATTAAAAATCAAAATGGCGGATTTTTGGCGCCAAAGGATGTGTTTAAAAAAGAAATATATCTCTCAAGCCTATCGCGTGGGGTATCGAAATAAAGGGTTTTAAAAGGCGATTACAAAATATACACAAGTTATATGTTTAAATGAAATTTAAATGAGAAATGATAAAAAATATCACGAACGTAAAAGTGAACAGTGAGCGTAAAAAGATCGAAAAAAGATTTATATAAATTAATAGATACTATACACAATCTCATGCAGTCGGAGGCAATAGGTCGTTATTGTTAAGAAGATACCTCCGACTGCATGAGATTGTTTATAGTTTATATAAATCTTGTTTCTATCTTTTTTAAGTTCAGTTTTGACGCAGTCGGGTTTTTGATATTTTTATTAACTGTTTTTATTACGTAATAATTTAAAAAAAATGTAAATTAATCTATATTCATTTACAAAATTAAGTTTAGGGTTTCGTATCTCAAAAGGAAAAAACGGCTCCCTTATAGGACCACTTCGTTGTCCGTCTTGACCCATTTTCTCAGTGCATGGAGGTATCAAGTTGAAATTTATATCAAATATGTAGGACTGCCGACCCTTGGAGCTCAAAAAAAAAATCAAGCTTCTATGTCAATGCAATAAAAAAATACGGCCATTTATGCGACATATTTGGATACTCGCAAATAAATCAAAACCTACGGGCTACGGGTACTTCCCTTTAACCTAGAATCATGAAATTTGGCAAGAAGCAAGGGCTTTTTAATATTTAGTTCACAGCCATTAATAAAATTCATAAGGTATTTTTCTTCCTGTGACAACTAGTCTATTAAAATCTTCGTCTTATTCTTCAGCAGCAAAGAAACGTAAGCAAGAGAAGGAAGAGAAAGAAGCTAGTGATGCAGAGTCTGACCATTCTGAGAAGAAAGATAAGAAGAAGAAGAAAGACAAGAAGGAGAAGAAGAAGAAGAGGTATGTTTATAAATATATATGCTTAGATTTCGGCACATGATACTTAAAATAACGGGCGTAATGTACATTACGCCTGTTATTTTACCGTACTTTAGGTACACCTTTGCCTAACGCTTTGGAAATATTACTAAGGCTCCGCCGTCTGTCTGTCTGTCTGTCTGTTCGTCTGTCATCAGCCTGTATCTCATGAACCATGATAGTTGGACAGTTGAAATTTTCACAGATGTTGTATTTCTGTTGCCACTATAACAACAAATACTAAAAAAATAGAATAAAATAATTATTTAAGGGGGCTCCCATACAACAAACGTGATTTTTTTGCTCGATACTGATAACGGTGACAGGTAGACGCTTGATTTATTCACAGAATATTTAGTTATATATTCACTTTAAAAATAAATAATTAAATTATCATAAAACAAATATTAAAGGGGGGCTCCCATACAACAAACGTGATTTTTTTGCCATTTTTATAGATAATCGTACGGAGCACTTCGTGCGCGAGTCCGACTCTATATTTTTTTTCTTTCTAAAACGTAGTCCCCGGAGGTTGTATCTTAAATTAGGTCACGATTATGATAGTGATATTAAAAGATGTCAGCGTTTCTCTCTGGGATGACGTTTTGCTTTCCTACCAAGTTTTATGCGAAAATCAGACCTTTGTTTTTCTCCACCGATATTAGCATCTGCACAAAGTTTCTCTAGGAACCTGAGCTCACTTCTATTATTTAACTAACTATAGTCTATTCCAAAGGTCTAATTTGATAATACAAAACAAACACACACCTTTATTATAATTTACATCATATCACATCACAAGTGCCTGTAGGTAAAGAAAACAGACTTAGTTCTCTTAGAAGCATCACCTGTATACTTTCGAAATTTCGGGTTATAATTTTTTTTTTGGAAACTATTCCACAGTTTTCGTCTTGTAACATCTTTGGCAAACATGGGTCCCCGTATTTTAGCAGTCAACAGCTGCGCAACGTGGCATATTAATTAAATATGCGTAGAAGAAGTCGCTTGTTTACAACAAATGTATGGATAGTGACAGCTAGCTGCCAAATTCTTTGACGTTGGATAGTAGCGACATCTAAAGTGAGCAAGTGGCAATTTTATCCTCATTACAGTTTAAATAATGTTTTTCAAACAATAATTGTTGGAAAAGTGGTGAGATTATAAAGTTGAAATCTTCTAAATACAGATTAATTGTGTTACTAAAATTCCTTTTAGTGAGTGATGGCGTAAAAAATTTACCTTAACTGGGTTTATTTAACCGTTCATCAATTTTTTTTGGAACAGACTATGCATTACAAGATGTCAGGGTATTTTCTGGAATAACGTAAAAAACACCCTTACGATTTTGTGGTGGAGGCTTGTGATTTTATTGTACAAATGTTGGCAACCTTTCTCTAGGAAAGTGAACCCACTTCCTTAATTAAACTACCGTCAACCCGTATTAATCCACAGGCACCATTCCGGTCCATCAGGAGATGAGGAAGAGGCCCCCGAGGAACCTTCTCACCCTCTCGTATCTACCTCCAAGATAGACCCTCGGGAGATACCCGATGTGCCTACAAACAGGTTCCTAATGAGGGGCGGTCGGGACCAGGAGGAGAGGGGAGAACCTAGGAGGGATCGGGAGAGGTAATAGTATTGAAGGAGTTTGAGCGTTTGTTTAAAAAAAAGAAGAGATTCGACTAGAGATCTATGTGACATTACAGAAAACGTGCGTGGAGTTAATTTATCTCACTGGCTGCGCAAGGCTCCAGCATTAGAGAGAAATTAAAGGTTCCTAATGACACAAATTAAAATGTGTAGTATGGTTGTTTTAAATGATCATCACTAATCAGTTCTATTCATATTTTAATAATCTTATTTTGGAGGCAAAAGGAGTATGTATGGATCGTAGCAGGTGGAATTCTGTAGTTTCTGCCTGCCCCATGGAAAGAAGGCGTGAGTTTATATGTATGTAAGCAACCTTATGGTATTGCCTATTTTCATAGTGTAATGTCGTACGGTATTCTGTTGTGGGGAAATGCCGCCGACATTCAGACTATCTTTGTTTTGCAGAAAAGAGCTGTACGATCAGTTTATAAATTAAGTCCAAAACACTCTCTCCGAGAGAAATTTAAGGAGATTAATGTAATGACTGTACCTTCTCAGTATATTTTTAAAAATCTTTTATATGCCCATAAAAATATAAATTGTTTAAAAAATACAGTGATATCCATAATATAAATACTAGAAACAAACATAAATTTGTTGTACCTCGTTCCTTTGGTGGCTCGTTCCGATGTCAATGTATACGCTTTTATAATAAACTTCCAAGCCACATTCAAGATCTAAGCCTTAATAAATTCAAATCATTCATTAAACGTAAGTTGTGTCAGAAAGCCTTTTATACCGTTAAAGATTATATTGAGGACAAAAAGGCTTGGGATTGAGCTGCTCCAATTTTTACTTATTGAAGTGGTTTATTTTTATTGTTTGATGTTTTTTTTTGCTAACTTTTATTATTTTATATACGTAACGTAATATATACGTAATGACATGATTATTTCCTTGTAAAGTATTATATTATTTTAATTATTGTGAATGTGAAGACTATGTGGGTTATTGCTCTTTTTATTTTCCTTTGTCTTTTATTCTCAGTTATTCAATTAATCATGGTCTAGCAGTTTGAGTCATTTATGCGGCCTACCCAAATGTCCTTTCTTTGGTATTGATCGTCGCATCGTGGAGCTCCTTAAGTTCTGAGTAGAGTTGCACGATTACTGACAAATGCACTGACTGGTCAGTTCCACTCAATCTGTGTGGTTCTTTCCTCAAAAGACCATTTCAGACACCAATCTACATGATCTGACCAAGATTATGTCTGGACTTTAAAAGAGACTTCGTGAGTTTGTTTCGGCCTTTCTTCTCAGAGTAGTCAGATAGGAAACGCCGACCTCATCTAGTTTTAAAAATATGACTGACGTGTAAAAGTATTTGTACAAACCTACTTACAGAAATAAAAATCATTTATCATATGAAATTAAAATTTTACTTTTAATTTAATTCACAGTTTCCATAGTTTTTTGATGTAAGTTGCGTTCAATTTTGTTGTATATTTTAGGGCGTGTTTCGACACCACCTAGTATGAGGTACTTGCTATAAATTCTGGGTTTCTTACATTTATAAGGTTTCTAGAGAGTTTGAAAGAGTGAATATATAAGCATATGTTTTTGTACTTCCTTACCTATTATTTTTATTCCTATGCTGAATTCTATATCCGATAGTATTTATTTTTTTGCTTTCCAGTTTGTGGTTTTTTTTTGATTTGCTAGCTTTAATTACTTAAACATCTAGTGTATAATATTTGTGTCCCTTAGGATGAGATATCGTGAGAGGGGAGAACATCGTTCGTTTACTCGGAGTGGAAGGGTTATAAAAGGCAGAGGCGTATTTGTAAGTAATTTTATTATTCTAACTACATATGATTTATTAAGAAAAAAATATGTTGGTTAAGATCGTGTTACCCATTAACTGAGTTGTGGAGGTCAGATAAACAGTCGCTCCGTGTCAAATACTGGTTTCATCCGATTAGAGTCGAGGCCGACGCCGACAAAGTTGGAATAAGTTGAAAACATTAGGCAGATGATGATGAAAGTGAATGATGGTTTCAACCATGGTCTTAGTGGGTTTACCACAGCAGTTATGACATCAAAGTACTGATTACATAACAGTGTTTCATGAACCCAAAAAGTTACCTACAGAAATCTATATTGGCATTGATATACATACTCCTAAGTTTTGAAATGGTGGAGTTCCCACTAAATTCGCTTTTGATCTGTAGTCCGTTGGTTTAGGTAGTAAAGGTAAACAAAAAACCCACTTGACGAGAGAGCTGTCAAGTAACCGGCTAAACGTAATACCTGTCACTTCAGTTGGCATGCTACGTCACAGTTGTACTCTTCAATTTAGTAACGTTTTATTTCGTTGACGTTTAGAGAACATGTCTTTTTGGGCTCTTTACAATAGGCAGATTACAAAATAATATAGTAATATGTAAATCTAACTAAATAATTGTGCTCAAGCAATTACATCTACGAAGAGTAGTTTAAGAATAAATGATAAAGTTTAGGAAACTACCGAAATAATAAAAAAAAAAAAAATGATTGTAAGTTTTTATAGATGACACTTTCTTGTTTAAAAATACGTTGTGTATTTTTAAACAAGAAAGTGTCATCTATAAAAACCCTTTTTTATGATTTGTTTACCTTTATTTAACTACCTAAACATATGGAGTATAATTGCTTTGGAGTATGAAATGACAAGTAATAGATTATTTGTAAGCAGCTAGGTGGCACTTCATATTGTAAGCAGCTAGGTGGCACTTCATATTGTAAGCAGCTAGGTGGCACTTCATATTGTAAGCAGCTAGGTGGCACTTCATATTGTAAGCAGCTAGGTGGCACTTCATGTTGACTGTTTACAGCGCTACCGCACGCCGTCTCGCTCGCGCTCCCGCTCCCGCTCAGTGACGCCGCCTCACTGGCGACAGGCGCAGAGGCGTATCATCAAACTATCTGAATTTGAGGTGAGACTAGCTGCTGTCCGCGATTTCGCCGCGTGACTTAAGTTACTCCTTATAACAGCTATCTGCCAGTCAAAATCGGTCCAGCCGTTTCGGAGATTAGCTGGAACAAACAGACAGACAAAAAAATTATAAATGTTTTTTTTTTTTTTCGTTATAATTACCGTATAAACTTTATATGCGTTTAAGAAAAATTGCAACAGACACTTCAATTTAATCTATTTGTTTAGATGTACAGCTGTACTAGGCGCGCGGCCTAAATCGGAACGAAGTAACTCCGACATCTTGTTTTTTTCAATACATTTCATATATGATTAGCAAAAGCGCTGGCCTGTCCACGCCATTCAAGCGCCAAAAGATATTTGTGGTACTATTTATGTTTTATGATGACGTAAATTGAAGTTACAGTCGATCTCGTAATTGCACCCCCGTAAGGTTGAATGTCACTTACACGTCATACAACGACAAGGTCTATTTGTCTATGTAACAGTTAAATATTATCAACCTTATTGAAGTTTCAAATAATTGGGAATTGTTGTCAAAAATGGTAAACCAATTACAATTTTTGACGTTCAACAGTGCCTTTTAATGGTCTACTGCTACTTGAAATAAATGATTTCACTTTTATCTTAGGAATTACTACGGGCCAATTTCACCAATGAAACTGAACGCGATCAGCACATAGACCACGTTTAAGAGCTGTCAGTGTCATTATTTTCTTTGGAATATTGATACTGACAGCTCTTGAACTCGGTTTAGATGTGCTGATCGCGTTCAGTTTCATTGTGAAATTCGCCCTAAGTAGGCTAGTCTCTGGTCGTCCGTTTCGGTTCATGCATGTTGACGATTGTGTCCCTCCATTTAATGTGTATGATTACATTAAAAAAATTCTTGATTTGCTCCTTTAAAACAGTAACTTAGTTATTCATTGATAGTTTCGTGTGTAAATTAATCCTGAAATTATCAATAAATAACTAAGTAACTGGTTTCGTAATGTAAATCTAGCTCATGTTTATAAAAAAATACTTTGCAGCGCGCTGAACACGAGAGATCTGAGAAGGAACAACTGGAGTCTACTAAGAAGAAAGCAGAAATAGAAAGACAGCGGAGCCGTGAGTTATTCATACCGATTAAAACGTTATTTAAAAAAGAAAAAGAACATTTAACATATTATAGTGTTTAAATTATTATTAAATTATTTTTATGCAACTAGATAAAACCATGAACCTGTCGTTAGTGGCATGGTCAACAAATTAAACTTGAAATCAGAATCTTTGATCATTTACATTCACTACTTACTTAATTATTGTCAACTTTAGCGTTATAATAATAATTTATTTAAATTCCGATAACAAGATCCATTTTGTTAGTAAAAACTTATGAACTACTTATGTAGTTAAGTAGTTTAAATTTAATTATTCGTTGCTATGGAATTTGAACTTTGTGATGTAAAACATTGAGTTTATAAACTCAGATTGAATTCAAATATATAATAATAGTTATGATAAGCTGCTATGAATAAACGCCTTTTTGTAGGTGATGGCGAAGGCAATACTCCAGTTGATCCACGAGAGGAGAAAGAGGAAGGCGAATGTGATTCTACTCTCGGTTAGTATGGGGAGAGTATTTATATGTGGCACTATTGATAATCTGCCCAGCAGATTATCAATAGTACTACCAATAGTTCTACCTTAAGGTGAATCCGCAGTGGTAGCCCGTGTAGTACTAATTTTCTTAAGTTTTTTTGCAATTTACAGGTCAGTCTCAGGTTTTATCTTAATCAAAATATGATTCGCGACTATAACAGATATATATTTACAGAATTATTATCATTAGAATCATTAATAAATATTATCTATAAGTTAAATTTGTTCCATTGAATGACTTTTTCATGAAATCATGACTTAGGGGAACAAATCTAACTTAGAGAGATGTATTAATGATTCTAATGATTATAATTCCCTAAACTCAATTATCTGTTATAGACGCGAATCATATTTTTATCAACACGGGCTACAGCTGCGGATTCACCTTAACATTTTCGTAAGGTGTCCCAGAAAAGTGTTATAATATTAAGATACTTAGCGAATCAAGGGCCTGCTTCTGACGGTTTTAGGACTTGACAAAACATTCCAAATTTATTATTTTATGTAAGTTTACGTTCCTGACACCTGTCAGTTGGCCATGTTGTAGTAACATTATGGATCGAGTTCGCAAAACATATATTCATTAGTATGAAACTGACAGGTGACAAGAACGCATTTTCTCTCGACGACTGGACTGTAATACTATGTGTACAGATAAAGAACATAATATAGAAGAACAACGTGGTCACACAAACACACCAAAAGTGACTTTGTAATAGGTATTATAGGTAATACGGGCTGGTGTTCGCAACTCCACGTCAGAGCGCGTATTTTGCGTACGGGTGGGAAAATCGGTTATTCGAACCACCCCAGCTCCTTAAGGAAGGTCAGCATCAACTTGGTGTTGCTGACAATCTCACGTAGGGTACCGGGGTTACCGAAGTACTTTGCCCTGTATGTGGCGACCACCGGGCAGTTTAACAGCACATGAGCTGCTGTCTCGTCGTCCTCCATGCAGGCCCTGCACAGCGGACTGTCTGCAAGTCCTATGACAAAGAGGTGTTTATTAAATTACCCATGGACATAGCTGCTGTAACGTGACTGTGTATATACTATTTATAGATTCTCCTAGGATGTAAAAGCTTCAAGCCAATTTGCACCACAAATCACTAAATACGTTTTGCGCTAAACATATTTAAAACATCACCATCTTTTTTTTTTTTTTTTTTTTTCTTTTCCTTTTGGCTTCGCACGGTTTGTGCATTTAGCCAGTGTCATGTAAAATTAGGTAACAAGTACAAAGTTATTTAAATAATTATGAAATGAACTCCACTCAATGCATGATAAAGATGATTGATGATATCCCGCCCCGCTCCCCTTGAGTTTAAGTAAAGACGCGGCACTTTACTGAAACCTCGCGCGGACTTCTTGAGAGAACTTAAAGTGATGTTGCACTGTTTTGTTTCATTTGCCTACATTAATGCAGGTTCACGAACACTTAATGGTTAATAATCCACCACTATTACACATTAATATTCGGCTAAACACAAATTTTAGAAAATAAAACAAAACTGCTAACATGACGCTTCACTTTCCCGCCAAGAAGTCCCATCACCATCTTACTGTCTCTGTTAACTTCAAACAATGGACACACGCCGCCTTATTACAAAACAAGATTTATATTATGACATGGCTTAAACCATGCAGCCAGTTTTTGTAATAAGAACGTAACAGTGATTGAAATACCGTTCTTTATACAAAACTGAAAACTTAGTTCGGTACTAAGTTGTCAGTTTTGTGTTTAGGAACTTTACCATAGTCGGAATAAAGTTCGAAATTCCATAATGGCTCCATGTTTTAAACCTGGGTCTGAAGATAAACCTTGTTTTGTAATAAGGGGGTTGATGTTTTAAATTCGTTTAGTGATTTGTCGTGCACGTTGGGCCTTAGTAAAAATAATCTACAGGTACCGTATTATGACGTTTTAAATGGAAAGGCGGGCGGCGTAACATTTGAAGAATAAGTTTTTAGCTGATCTATTGCTGTTGCGGGGTGCTGTGTGCCCGTTGTTGAGCGCGAAAGAGACAAGTGCAGCTCGGACAGATTATTGCTATGCAAAATAAACAAAATTATAATATTGTACTCCCATATTTTCTTCTTCAAAACTGTCCGATTTTAATATTTTTTCAAGAATAATTTAAGTAAGAATGACTGTCTACGTTTTTCAACTTCGTACTTATTTTACCAACTGCCAATTTTGTTTTTTTACACCTAAAAAATTTTAACATATCATGTTGAAACTACCTAACTGTCACGGTTATAGAACAGCACCCTAATTGCGTAACACGCTTTCAATCACAATCTGATTGTTTTTGAAGGATATTGCTAATCCATTGCTTCATATGTTCGAAAAAATTGTCCGCTCAACAAAGTAAATAACGCAGTGAATGTTTTTGAACTGTCAAATTGAAAGTCATTGCTACTGATAGTGTGTGGTACGCAATTACCCCCTGGACGTTATATGACGGGCAAGTGACTTTGAATATTGGGTGATAAAACAATCCGTTTTAGCGTGAAATCGTACTAAACAAACAAACTCAGTGTCGCATTTATAATATTAGTTCGGATACCCACCAGAATGTTTGTTCATGTCTAAATTTATAGTATACGACATAATAACAATTACATTTTATAATATTAGTTCGGATATCCACCAGAATGTTTGTTCATGTCTAAATATAGTATACGACATAATAAAAATTACATTTTATAATATTGGTTCGAATACCCACCAGAATGTTTGTTTAATCAATCAACTCAGCCTATAGCAGTCCACTGCTGGACATAGGCCTCTCTCAGGCTGCGCCACAATACCCTGTCCTCCGCCTTCCGCATCCACCCAGCCACCTTTTTAAGGTCGTAGGTCTATCTAGCTCCAGAATGTTTGTTCATGTCTAAATATAGTATACAACATAATAACAATTACATTTTCAGAGCGTTCTCGCCACGAGAAAATTGATTACAACGCGTTGGATTTCGAAGAGGACATAGAGCATGACGGTAAATGTTTTAAAGAAAAATGCTTTATTTATTCGGTTTTTTTTTGGTATGGTAAAGTGAAAATAATGTAGTACAAAAATGTTGATGATGGTGCTATTTATAAAATGATATTCCTTTATTTTGTTTTTTAAAGGAAGCCTCTTGGAGTTAATCATGAAAAACTATTCAAAAAACAAAAAATGCTAGCT
Source organism: Tiliacea citrago (assembly GCA_963921375.1). Taxonomy (NCBI): domain Eukaryota; kingdom Metazoa; phylum Arthropoda; class Insecta; order Lepidoptera; family Noctuidae; genus Tiliacea; species Tiliacea citrago. The sequence continues at coordinate 26,063,086 of OY992790.1, read as the reverse complement.
ATTTCACATTTATCGATATTCTATATTCGTGTTCGCCCTATACTAGAACTAATTGACAAATACTGGTATCAAAATATCGCTAAGACAGGTGTTATTTGGCTATTGTATTTGTAGATCTCAAGTCAAAATAGCTCATATCAAAACGATATGACCTATTTGGCATGGCATAGTTTTGGACCTAAGCATTTTATTTGAAGTAGATTATTTTAACAATTAAAGTATTACATATTTATTTATATATTTTCTGTTTTTTATTTATATGATGTTGGATAATAGATAAAATCTTTTTTTAGACCATATAAAAATATTGAGGTTTTTTTTATCGGTTTTTTTATTTATTATTTAAATAATAAATTTCTATATGTTGGCGTCCAACTCTCGAAGTAATATTAATATCATGACATTTTCTTCAGACGAGGCGTCCCATAAACGCAAGCCGGCTGTGAAGCCCGACAGACGCCGCGACATTCGCAGGGCTACCCCTGAGAATAGGGCTGATATGTTGGCTCTAGCCTTAGGGGTCAACCCAAAGCATGATCAGCAAAGGTTGGTAGTTGATTCTTGTGTTAAAAGATGAGTCATATTGAGGAATAAGAATTCAAATAGATGTATTATTTGTACTAGCGGTCCATCCCTGCTTCGGACGGGTGTAATGCTGACATGTTGCACGAGATTTTTGTGCTATATCTAAGATAAATATTAATTTATTACACGCCTAAACCTCCCAGAATAAATGCTATAAATTATGTGAAAACCGCATCTAAATTCATTGTGTAGTTTAGAAGGTCTAAGCGGTCACACAGACAAACTCGAAAAGGGACTTTGTTTTATACTAAGCATAGATAGTTATTTGTTTTTTATATTTTCATTAATCAAGATGTAAATGCAATTATCATCTTTATTCGTTTCGTATAAAACAGAATACAGTACCTGTGGCATATTGAGTTTAAGAAAAAGTTCGGCTTTGAGGAGTGTCATCTTTGTCACTGTCACCTGTGTGACCGTGACAAACCTTCATTTGCCTGTGTGCCAGGGCCACGATATCCCTTTCGGACAAACTCGCAACCCTGGCAGGCATTGGCCCTAATGGACCCCGTCGTTTCATTCGTGCTGACGTCTCTTTGAGGCGCGCGTGGAACACAACAGGCCGTCGGACGGCGAGCTACCCATCGCTCACCGTCCGCAGGTCCGAGCCTTCGGTGGCCGGAAATCGGCTTGCGACTCCCGACGCCCAGGGCGTCTCCTGCGGCGACTGGGGGCGTGAGGGCGCGAACCCTGCCTCTCCCTCACGCGTTCCGCCTCCTCCTTCGCGAGCATTACTGCTTCGCAGAAGGAGGTGACGGCCTCCCATGCACTCTCGCTCCGAACTATGGCCTGAACCAGGGCCGAGCGCGAGAGATCGCCGCCGCCGATCGCCTCCGTGAGGACACGCGGGGCGGCGCGTGGGCCGGTGGCGCTTGCCTGCTTGGGCGGTGCTCCGCCCAATCAGGGCAGACCTCCACCGTATGCTCCACCGTGTCCTCCGGGCGATCCACACAGTGGTGACACCCGGGCGTTTCCTCCCGCTTTATTCTGAAACGGAACCTCCCGAAACATCCGTGTCCGGTGAGGACCTGCGTCAGGCGGAAGGTGAGGACGCCGTGGCGCCTCTCTAGCCACTCCTCAAAGAGGGGACTTATCGCCGCAATAGTGGCGTGCCCAGCGCTGGGTTGCGACAATCGCACTCTCCATGTCGCCATGAGATCCCGCCGGAGCTCTGTCCGCTGTGCCGTGATTTCTCGCGGCAGCGGAGTTTCACCCCGGCGTTTCGCCTCCTCGCGCCACTCCCAGATGTGCTCGAGGAACCACATGAACCCTTAAGCCGTGTTTTTACTACACTGTACGATGTTCGCTCAAAATAGAAAAAAAAAAAACCGGACACTAACCGAGCGCGACCAACGCATGCTCGCTAAGTGAAAACGCAGCTTGACACATTCTATTTAACAAATACCATTGCTGAAGGAAACTGTCAAATTAGTACCGCGTAGATGGCGCTAAGTGTTTGTTACTTTACTGCCAATGTAGTTTCTTGTTAAAGACTTGGCTGATTTATTATTTGTAAAAATTTTAGGCAAATCGTCCTTGGTAACAATTTTTTTAATATCTGAGCACCATACCAATGTATCGTATCACATAATTAATTTATCTATGATTCTTTTTAGGGTTCCGTACCTTTGGGTAAAACGGGAAACTTATTACTAAGGCTCCGCCGTCTGTCTGTCTGTCTGTCCGTCTGTCACCAGGCTGTATCTCATGATCCGTGATAGCTAGACAGTTGGAATTTTCACAGATGATGTATTTCTGTTCCCGCTATAGCAACAAATACTAAAAACCAGAATAACATAAATATTTAAGGGGGCTCCGATACAACAAACGTGATTTTTTTGCTCGTTTTTGCTCGATATTGATAACGGTAATAGGTAGACACTTGAAATATTCACAGAATATTTAGTTATATATTCACTTTAAAAATCAATAATTAAATTAAAATAAAACAAATATTTAAGGGGGGCTCCCATACAACATACTTGATTTTTTTGCCGGTTTTATAGATAATGGTACGGAACCCTTTGTGCGCGAGTCCAACTCGCGGTTTTATTTTTTATACTATGGACCTATTGTAGTATAGTAATTTTATTCCAGGTTCACATTTAATTATAGTTGATATTGGAAAACAAAAATCAAAGAATAACTGGAGTTTCTTGCCCATTCTTCTCTATACGAAACTACCTTTAGTAAGGGGCAACTTAAATCAATTCTATTTTCTTGTAAATGTTGACATTCAAAAGTGCCTTTTGTGTGCCTAATTGAAATAAATTATTTGACTTTGAAAGCCCAGTTATTATCTTCCCCAACAGAGATGCAGCACCTTTCGGTCGCGATCGCGAGGCCCGTGAAGGCCGCGATGGCCGAGAGAACCGCGAAGCTCGCGACACCCGTGACAACAGAGGCCGCCGAGATGGCCTATCTTCAACAGTGGGATACGCACAGCCCAAGTTATCCTCCGCCATAGCCAATATGTCTGAAGGCCTGGCTAAAGGTCAGCATGAGGAGAAGTCTAAGGACGATTATGATCCGTTTAGTCTGTTGAGGAGTACGTTTAAGAAGAATCCGCAAAGGTAGGCAGAGCTTTCACTCTTACATTTTACCTAGTTACTTTTAACCGTGATTTTAGTGATTTGTGTATTTTTCTTCAGTCTATCAAGAAACCCTAGTTTGAAAAAGCAATAAAGTTAAAAAATCAATATATTATTAAAAGCCAATGGTGTCTCTCGAAAGGGTAAAGAGTAATATAAAATGTCAGTAGATTTTGTGTTTATAATAGGACTCGAATAATATAACTATATGACTCCATTTGGTAAAATTCGGTTAATACTATAACAATTCGGGTAATATACTAATAAAAATCTTTATTTCTTCAGAAAAGACACTGAAGCTCGTCCAGCAGATCGTCGCGAAGCGATGAAAGCTCGCTTAGGCGAAAAAGAGAAGGTCAAAGAAAAGGATGACAGACATGACCGTTTTAGAAATGAAAAAGAAGACCGCGATCGCAAACAATCGGAGCAGTGGAATGATAAAGAAGACAGAGATCGTAGACCCTTGGAAGTAAGGAATGAAAAGGATGACAGAACTCGTAAACTTTTAGAAAACAGGAATGATAAACAAGAGAGAATCCGCAAACTATCCGATGTCTCAGACCACAGAAATGATAAAGAAGATAGAGTTCGCAAGCATTTTGATCAGAGGAACGACAAAGATCATAGAGAACGAAAAATATCAGAGCACAGGAATGATAAAGACGATAGAGACCGCAAACAATCTGAACAGAGGAATGAGAAAGATGACAGAGTTCGAAAACACTCCGAACATAGGAATGAACGGGACGACAGAGATCGTAAACATTCTGAACAGAGGAATGATAGGGATGACAGAGATCGCAAAGCTTCAGATCAGAGGAATGATAGAGATGAGAGAGATCGCAAATATTCTGATTACAGAAGGAATGATCGGAGGAGGGAGAGATCTGAACGTCGGGACAGGAGTAAGGATCGCAGTAGGAGTGATAAGAGTAGAGATAACGATAGGAGTAAGGCTAGGGACGATGATAAGGATAAGAAGAGGAGGCGGTCGCGTACGCCGTCACCGGCTAGAGAGAGGTAATGCGTTTTGATTCGAAACCTAGAATACGGTTCCCAAATTAAAATATATAGAACACGTTGTTTCTGTGTAGTAAAACACATTAAGTACTTGCATTCGCTTACAACCGAAATGCTTTGTCTCATACCTCAGCATGTGCTTAAATACAGTGTAACCAGGATAAGTTGGATCTCAAGGGATGTGGTATTATTTATCACTTAAAACAGTCTTATCATCTACCCAGTTTCTCAAATAGTCCAAAATGACAGTTGTCTTTTTTACAGAGGCTCCCGCTAAGACAGGTCGAAATGCACCGTTTTTCATTTATAGAGGTGAAAATGTTCATTAAAAATGTCCAGACCAATATTCAAAATAAATTATTATTAGTTGTCTTACTTATGCAGGCTATTGAACTACAGAGTCATCTTTATACTATAGGTAGAAATCGAAAAAATCTAACAAATGCATTCTCAGTCATAAAGGTTTCATTATTCACAGTAACAGAGGTATTTCGATGCAAAAGTGTCGGAACCTCATTGTAATTATCAGTAGTAGAGGTTTCTCACGTATCCTGGGCCCACTTAACTAGGTAACATTGTTTTTCCAAGCCTTGCCAGGGTGAACACACACAAGCTTTTCGTTCCTAAGTTATTTTTTTTTCGGTTCTTACAGAAACCTTAAAGAAAAGTACCTTTAATAAAATGTAAAGTGTTATTATTAAAAAAAAGCATTTGTAAGATGTCTGATCTAAAATATCTATTCACTTTTTACTGTTTTATTGATGATATTATTCGTCCGAAATTATGCTTATAAACCTTGTATTCACCTTCTCATAGATCTAAGTCTCGTGCCCGCAAGCCTTCTGCGACTGAGACCAGAGAGAAGAGTGGCGAGCGGACCCCCCAGGAAGATGACAAGAAGGATGGTGTAAGTATTTATGGTGTTAGTATTATATAATGTCTGTTCCAAAAGTATCTGACAGTTAATTTCTTACGCAATTACTCACTAAAGGTAATTAGTAACACATTCATCTGTATTTACAAGGTTTCAACTTTATATCTCACCTTTTTTTTTTCAACAATTATTTTTTGACTAACAATATTAACGAAAATTAAATTTACCTCAATTATTGTTAAATGAAAAGCATGTTTAAGGTGATTTCAAAATTACAATTTCGGTTTTAAGTATTCAAGTAATCAAAACAAACTACTCAATTTGTAAGTGGCACTACAAATTAACAGATACGTTTTCTGATCCTTTTGCTTACCTTTTCATCTGTCCCTACCCTCATTAAAATTCCTCTATTTTGAATTAGTATGCAGCCAAAACCATCTACAAAACTATCTACCAAAACAATATTCAACACCTAGAAAGTATGCAAAAGAGGTTTGTCAGGAAGCTCCCGGCAATAGCTGGTGTTCAACGCACAATTAAGCACTAAGATGATAGACTGAGCCACTTCAAAATTAATTCGTTACGATAGCGTAGAGCCTTCTTATTTAAAGTTGTAAGTCAAGGCGTGGATTGGCCAGATTTGGTGACTCAGTTGAGCAATAATGTGCCTAGACCGTCCGCCAGAGTTAAAAGTTATGGACCTTTCTCCATTAAATCCAGTCGACACTAATACGGATACAATACGCCCCTTTCTTATATCCTCAGACGATGCAAAGACTTGTTCCACAGTTGCGATCTTGATGTTTTCGGTGGTAAATTGTTGTATTTAAGAAAAGTACCTTTAATAAAATGTAAAGTGTTATTATTAAAAAAAAGCATTTGTAAGCTATAACTTAGTATTCAATTTATTTTATTTTATTATTGATGTTTATATAATTTTTTTCATAATATACTTTCTTTTTGTATAATGTTCTAATACACTAATTGATAGTGCCGTGCTTTCCTATCATTTTAGATACATGCGAGGTCTATATTATGACAAAGACTTTGTGTTAACGCTGTGTATGTGTTTAGTTGGTAAGCCTTTATATAAATAAATAAATACTTCTGGAACAAACCGTAACCAATCGTAGTTTGACCCGAATACGAGCTTCGGCCAAACATTCGGTGAAAATAAAAAAATCGGCTGAACTTCGGTTATTTTCACTAGGAAATGTATACTAACAAAAACGTAACAAACTCCTGCCAGATAACGCAGAATACTTGGTGTTTTTGCACCATAACCTGCCCTTGGTAAATCTTAAATACCAGGTAATAAGATGCCATTTAACAATTAAATACAAATTAAAAATAGTCATTTTTGGCGATAATTATTTCAATGTTCAGATGTGAAAATTCAGATAATTTTTAGAATACACTTAATTGATAAGTAACAACTAACAAAAAATAAATAAATGCTTATGATTTTATTTTACTAGTTTTATTATTTTAGTCAAAACAGTTGAAGTATTTAAATATTATCTTGTTTCGAATGTTCGATTCAACCGAATATGAAACGAATTTCGACTCATCCTTATTATGTATGACTATTATTTTATGTTATTTACGACCTTATCCTGACGTACGTCTTTGTTAAATTGTACCCATTTATGGCAAAATGTTTCACATTATGACTTTAATTTATTTAGCCAAACTTATCCAATTACTATCCTGCAAAAACTGTGCAATATACATCCATCCAAGTATAGATTAAAAAATATTGAGCTTTATCTATCTACAATCTATAAAATTACTGGAAAATGGGAGAAAGGATGTACTAATACACCTCTGCAATATCCCTTCGGAGAATAAAGGCGTGTGTGATGTTTATATGTGTTATTTATCTTACTTTAGACAGAAGAGGAGAGGAACGAAGCACGCAAAGAATTGATGGAGATAGTTCGTCTCATCAAGTCCAGACAACGGGACAGGGAGAATAAAGCTGGTGAGTGAACCATCGTCTTAATTAATTTATTATTATTATTTATTTATTAACTTATCATCACTATCATTACAGGGATTTAATACAACTTGATACAATATAGTAAGTAGTTAGTCACCCACGTAGATGTCGAAAATTATCCCACGGGAACGTACTGCCGGAATAAAAAGTATCCCATGTTGGTATGTCCTAACCTAGATTTTAGAAGATAGCTATTTATTTCCTTTGATTTTGCTGCTTTTAGTTCAAGCTGTATTTTTTCTTTAGCAAAAATACTTATCACTCATTGTAATAATACGGGGTGGTATTTTTATTTTTTGCAAAAAATTATTTTGCTACGGCGTTAAACTAGGGACTCATTCAAAAACGCTGTTTTATTTTTCCCCTAAATCTAATCTCGTGGCTAAGGAGCCGAAACTATTTTAAATAGCAAAGTCAAAGTCCAAGTCAAATTATTTATTTCAAATAGGTACATAAAAGGCATTTTAGAACGTCAAAATTTTACAAAAAATAGAATTGATTCTAGTAGCTCCTTCCAAAAGGTAGTTTCGTATGGAGAAGAATGGGCAAGCATTCTTCTCCATACGCAACTACTTTTTGGTACCGACCACAGTTACTATTTTATAAACCATAAAGAGAAGACTCTTAGTGCTATTCAACATAGTTTCGGTTTTCACCCTTAAGTCTCATCTCATAAATATTATAAACCGCTAGTAAAAACTGCAATCTAACAAAGCCAACATTTTTTCCAGTTCAAGCCAAAAAGAAGCGAGATTCGTCCGCATCGGACAGTGCCGATTCTGAACACGGGAAGAGGCGACGCCGGTCTTCTGACAGAGATCGCAGGAGGCGGAGTGGCTCCAGGTTAGTAGTTTATACACGTAGGCCGCTGGCGCCACAGATACGTTTAGTGCTCAAAGAATTTAAATCATTGTTCAGTCTGTCAGTCCTTGAAAGCTAAATTGTTCACCAAACAATTAAAGAATTCAAGTGTTCATTTGCACAAATTCGTTCAAATTTAAACCGTTTGATCGTCAGTTTACAAGTAATAGTTTGATTACATATTTTTAACCGTCTTCAAACAAGGAGGGTTAAATGTTCGCCTGTATGTATATTTAGTTTAGTAGTGCGATTCACTGTACACTCTAGCAGGTAAAAATATTAAAGCGGGTTTAGAGACCAAACAAGCGGATACTTTTATATCAAAATCGCTTGTGTTTAAAAATAAATAGAACATTCTTTCGTTGTTGTAACAATACAAATCATCAAGATAATCGAGAAAAGTATGCTCTTAATCTAGCTCTGGTTCTATGTTCGATTGGTCAAAATCGACCGTGACGAAAAGTGCGAGTGTCAGGCGATTTTAAAACCTGTGCAGTGCAACCACTGTTACCTGTTTACTTGTCCTGCACATGAACTTGCCTCCCCCAGAGGCCGCGCGCCCAGCTCCGAGCGGCGCGCGCGCCGGCGCCGCGACCGCAGCCCGCGCCGCGACCGCAGACGTTCCTCGTCCGGGAGGTAATGTGTCTTACTAAACAATTATAATAGGTTCTATTATAAAAATTATTATTCATTAATTTAGTCATTAATAGTTTCTGGAGAAAGATTTTTTGTTAAATCAAGTGCTTCTTCAAATAATGACCTACGATTATAGCAGGCCGTTTTATGAAGTATGAATGCCATCATGATTTCGTTGCGAAAACGGGATGGTGCTTGTATAGCTTCGTCTCTCTCGCACTGGAAAAAGAATGGCATTAGTTCTTCATAATACGGCCCCAAGATCTTCAATAAATTGTGTTATGTTTAAGTTTCAAGACACGCTTCTCCGAACTTGTAGTTAAGACTTGCACATGTATACCCGCAAAAAATACTTGTGCAAGTTTTAAGTTCAAGAATACAGTAACCTAATGAGTAAAATGAAATGGAGAAGACAAACGCGCGTTGATGTATTCTTAAAATATTGCCAAAACTATCTGTAGATACCTACTTATAGTTTCGGAAGGGTTTTTGAAAAGAAGGAATACTGCATTGTTGGTCAAGCCGAATGTGACGGTAGCAAAAGTGCGTGCCTTTGCTCTACGTAAAACTGCGTGTCTGTCTAATAATATGTACCTATCTATAACTTAAAAAATAGTATCGTCTTGTATGAGATTGACACCAGAATGTAATAATTGTGTTATTTTTTTAACAACTCGTACCCCGCGTCCTATTTAAAAGCGATCGTCGCGTCCTTAAGTCAGGTTTTGTTCGGAAAACTGGAAAGCGCGCTTTCGCTAACGCGTTCAGGTTCTCAAAACAAAAAGTGACATATAAGCGTGACGATCGCGTATTCGCGCGACGATCGCATTTGAATAGGACGCCGCCGTACTGTAAGCAGCCGTTGAGAAGGCAGTTGGAGATATAGACAGAAACTGTCACACATGTGTGACAGATGACGTTCAACAAAGCCAAAGACAATTATTTACTTAACAATAGACGGGACATAGCGAACAAAATCGTAATTCTATACATTTAACCTAGTGGGCAAAACTCGTTCAGTCTAGTGTGGTACGCTTGTAAAGTCACATTCGAATCCACCAAAAGAAATTTATTTTCGAAGTATATGCCTAATTATGCAATATTGTATTGCAAATCTCGTAGTTATAAAGCCCACGGTTTATTTTCGTTAATATTTTGTAATTTACCCAGAATTTAGATAAAATAAATAATTTTCTCAGATTTTTCTAACTATTTGACGGTTCGAATCAAGCGTTGGTGTCGGTAAAAGTGTAACGTGTCAAACTTAGGTTTAATTGTTTTTTTCTATATTACGCTAGATGGCGTCACTGAGACATGGGATCACAATTTTGCTATGGCATTACTTCTGATGACCTCTCTATAGTATCTATCTTTAATCTCTTTGAACAAAGCCAAAATTTTTATAAAACATCGTTTTCCTTCTACGGTCGCTTACGGTTTTTGCATTGTGCCACAAAGTTGTTTACCAACCTTACGTGTTCACCTGAATCGCGTTGTTATATATAAATACATTTGTTATTTTTATTTGCCTTTCAAATGTGACTGAATATGACTAAGGGCCGCTTTTTCAATTGTCAGATAACTTTTAATAATAATATCGTACTAACTTTTATTTTAGATTAAATATAGCTTAATAATGTCTGTATAAAAAGCTGCAAAACCGTCATATTTATTCCTCAGGTAAAAGTTATCTAATGATTGAACAATCAGCCCTGAGGCATCTGTCCCACTGCCAGCAATTAGCAAACAACGAGTAGAGCTGGCAGTTTGACTGAAAAAGTTCCCGCTGCTGGTGTGAACAGTCAGCGATCAATTATTACTAGATGTATCTCTTTTACTAACACAGGACCTACAATCTTTTGTACGTTTCTTGGGCGAGAAAGTGTCGATAGCTAGTCGCTTTCTCTTCGGTGGGACAGGTGCCTAAGTCAGACGCATTTATTGTGACGATGAAATCTCAGACCAAATAAAAAACCAAGACTGTCAACAGTGACGCGAGGCTGGTCTCATAAAAATGTGTGTTTTAGTGAATGTCCGGTGAGTTGTAGTTTGGTTGTAAATGTGTGCGTGTGAGCATGTATGCACAGAGCGAGGTGTAGTTTTGGCATGGTTCACTGTATTGTTCGCAGCGCTATGTCTTGGATTTTTTATTTGGTCTGAGGATGAAATAATAAAATACATAATTTTGCATTATATTGGTGACTTGCTCAAGTTTACTTGCGTTTTACTTTGCCACAAGAAGACTTGCGCATCAGACTCGTTAATAATTATTGTGTTTTCGATTTTCTAAGAATACGTATGGTTTCGGACTTGCAAATGTATAACTTGCATTTCATACTTGCATAATTAAACTTGCAAACATTATAATAAAGTGTTCAGTAAAATAAGTAATTGGCGTGTATAAGAGTTGTTTTCTTTTCCCGTATATCCAATTAATTAATTATTTACATCAATTAAGTATGAATTGTTTCAAATTATTGTGTATGACATAAGCGTGTGCTATTATCAAATTATATGTATATTTCATTTTTTTAAATTAGTATTGATTAAAAATGTTTTTTCTTAGTTGTTCAAATCCTGTTTATTTAACGATCTGCTCTTCCCGATATTTTTAACGCTGACTGTACCTCATGGTATATTATAACTACAGTATTTATTACATTATATTTTTGATTTTGTAATTGCGACATCATCTTATAATGTTAAATAACTTCATACTGGATTCGGTACTGAAAACTACCGTAGCGCTTCCTTTTAATAAAATTTATCATACCTGACTGTCATGAAAGTGTACATGGCTGTTTTTTAATAAAATATCATAAACTATAATTACCCCTCTGGCTTAAAAGGACTTGCTGTGTTTCCACAGTCTATTCCTTCAAAAGTGGTAGTGTTATCAGAGTCTATTTTAGTTTTAATATCATATTAATTATTACAAAAATATTCTCTATTATAGGTACTATGTGTTTAAGGAATGTTAACAATAGTCTGAAGAATTGCCCTGTACCTTATGTCATAGTGATAACTGAGTTTATGTCAATAAAATGGTATTTCTCCAGTTTAGTGTGTTTTATGATGTACCCAAGTACCCTTATAACAGCATCGAAGTGTTGCGTACGATGGTAGAAGTCAGCTACTTCTTTTGACGAGACCTGCGGGCAAATTGCGTAACACACAGTCAGTAGTCCGAATCGGTTTCAATTTGACAGTTCAACAACATTCATTGCGTTATTTACGTTGTTGAGCAGATTTTTTTTATAACTTATGAAAACAATTGATTAGCAATATACTTTAAAATCAAACCGATTCTGATTCAAATTGTGTTACGCAATTAGTGTTCTGATTGATTGAAGCTCCAGCAATGGACCTCTTCATCAGCGAAGGCTTAAGCATTAATCACCACGCTTGCTCAAAGCGGATTGGCGATTTTGAAGTTCTGTTTTTCTGACGTTGTTTTTCCTCAGAGTGTGCTAGTGATGTCCAAGATAAACTTTGAAAGTAGGTTTATACCTAATAATTATGGATTGAACAAGTCTCGTTGGTACTTGCCTCAGATCGTAAAACACAGGAGATATGCTTTGTACACAATTTTTTTCGTGTTCAGATGTCTCCGCGTTTCTCCGACATAATTCACTAACACAAAAACAAAAACTATAAGAACGGCACACTAGCTCAAAATTTCTCCACACAAGCTCATAACAAAGACACTTATAGCAACACTAATAGAACACATGCTAAAAGAGGGCGGCGCATCTACCATCTATCTACCTGTAGATACGGACTCGGAATTAACACACGTAGTTACGCAACTAGTGATGTTAAGTGGTAATCATAGAAAAATATCGATGAAATTCAGTTACCTATATTATCTGCTATTTTTCCTAAAGGTTTTAGTGACTGTGACAATAAAACGATACAGGAGTTTCCCTCGAACATACTACTCTATACAAGTGAAGTTTGATCATAATTAGAATATTAACTGGTTAAAGTTGGTGAAATTTTGCAAACACGATTTAGAGACTAATATCTATGTCTATGGTTTGTCAAATTTCCAGTTACCTTCTAATATTAATCAGTGTAACTTCAAAACTATATGTTTTAATGGACATTTGACAAACCACGGGCATAGATATTCTCGGTTCTGAAGTTCCTAGTTACCTATATTCCCATTAGCTATTGATTCAATAAAACATAAGTCGAATAATCAAGAAATAGTAACAAATTGTGTTTTTCAATAATTAATATTCTAACATACAATGTAATCATTCGTTTAGTACGAATGATTACATTGTAAGCATCGTATATAATATCGACAACCACAAACGTCACATTAAATCTCTAACTGACAAAAGCAGTCAGCGGCCGTTTTACGAAACTATCGTGTGAGTGAGAGTATCAGTAAAACACTTATCCATTGCACTATTAGACCGGCTGATTCATTGATCGATTTATACTAAGCAAACAATGGTTTTTGTTCTAATGTAAATAAGTCCTTTTGGTACTTCATCGTGTTTCGAGTATCACGAAGTAATGTTTGAATTTAATAAGAAAAACAATAATATTTTAGTAATTACGTGTGAAATAAGATGCCAGCTTTCATATAATTTACAATACGGCTGTTATTTAAAAAAATATATTATTATATTTTTTTGGCATTTTGTGAAAAATCATGAGCAGCGAAGACGTCGCAAGCTGACATTCGACTAATGACTGAAACTGGCATCAAGCCGCTTTGCGGCCAGATGCGTTCGCAAGCGCCACGCCTCCTTACCCTGTCTTTTTCTGATCTGTGTTACTTGCCCAGTTTCGAACCCACTGGGCCATCATTACAATCAATAAAGCTGCATTACATCTTGATTAATTATAAACTAAAGGGCTCATTTCCTTAGCTTGTTAAGGCATAATAGCATACCTTTTTGATAGTGGCGGACCACATCCTGTTTGCTACTTGGGAGATAAGAAAGGTAGGTGCCTATCGGTTTCAGGTGGTAAATACCGCATACCAACGGAAACAACAAATAGTTAAGTGTATCCCGGATAATAAAATGGATAAACAATGGGTTCCTGATTAGCTTATCTTCAAGTGCTTATCGAATACCGGGAAGGCGTAGTGTACAATTATATCTAGTTCTGAATTTCTAAGACGATCTATTTAAAAATGTGCTTATTGTTGTTGTTACGTCTTACAACAAGATGCGATTAATACAGGCCACAGGTGTACCTAAAATGAAGAACAAAACGCTCTAAAAAGTGTTTTTTTAACCTCAACCTAATCATATTCGCTCTAACCGACAGCGCCCTCCGCTCTCTCTCAATATCGTCATCGTCTTTAAGGCTAGTGGTTAAAATATGCCCAAGGTACTTGAATGAGTGCACTCTCGATAACGGCACACCATTCAGCATTACTGGAGGTACCGTTTCTGGACATTTTCCACCAGTTTTTGCAAACACCATCACGACACTCTTTCCCACATTATACAAGAGGCCATGAGCACCGGCGTACCTCTCACACACACTCACCAGTTTTCTCAGGCCACAGACTGAGGCACTGAGCAGCACCATGTCATCTGCATAGCTAATGTTGTTGACACATATGCCATCAATATAACATCCGACTCTGGTGCTACTCAGTTCCCCAATCAACTGGTCCATGTACAGGTTGAAGATTGTAGGAGAACTCGGACCCCCCTGCCTCACACCTGACTCAAGACCATAGTAAACTCATATCTATCGTGTAATTTAAAAAAAAGTAAATTAAAAAAATCTAAAAACCCGACTGCGTAAAAAGTGAACAGTGGGCGTAAAAAGATGGAAAAAAGATTTATATAAATTAATAGATACTATACACATAATACATATAAATCTCATGCAGTCTGAGGCATGCATGAGATTGTTTATACTTAGATAGCATTAATTTATATAAATCTTGTTTCCATGTTTTTCAAGTTCACTTTTTACGCAGTCGGGTTTTTAGTTTTTTTTATTTACTTTTTTAATTTTACACTTTTTAGTTAGGATTATAAGACGGTAAATTAGGTTATTTACTCACTTATATTCGGGTGATAACGGCCTCTTACTAACTCACTCCAAAAGATCGGGATTATTTTTTATAATTTCTTATTTAAATTACATTTAAACATACAATTTGTATACTTATATTTTTGTAATCACCTTTTAAAACCCTTCATTTTGATACCCCACTCGATAGGCTTGGGCGATATTTTTTTTTCGACAACACATCTTTTGGCCGCCATTTTGATTTTTAATCATTTTGTTAGGGGTCCGTACCCAAAGGGTAAAACGGGAACCCTATTACTAAGGCTCCGCCGTCTGTCTGTCTGTCCGTCTGTCACCAGGCTGTATCTCATCAACCGTGACAGCTAGACAGTTGAAATTTTCACAGATGATGTATTTCTGTTGCCGCTATAACAACAAATACTAAAAAACAGAATAAAATAAATATTTGTATATAGGCTCCCATACAACAAACGTGACTTTTTTGCTCGATATTGATAACGATAACAGATAGACGTTTGAGATATTCACAAAATATTTAGTTATATATTCACTTTAAAAATAAATAATTAAATTAAAAGAAAACAAATATTTTTTCCCATACAACAAACGTGATTTGTTTGTCATTTTATAGATAATGGTACGGAACCCTTCGTGCGCGAGTCCGACTCGCACTTGGCCGGTTTTTATATACCCAGTGACACACGCGCAATAAAGACGAATCTAACGATATATCATTCATCAAAATCAGTACAGCCGTTTAATAGTTACGAGGGAACATATTATTCATATTCATATATTGACATAGGGACGGACATACATACATACCTACATACAGGTCAAACACATAACCCTCCTTTTTTGGCTTAGCCGCAGTCGGGTAAAAATGGAACGATGTTTTACTCCAAAACATGGCAATCAAGGAGGTAACTTATGTGCACACAGCTACACATCAAGCTATACATTTCCAGTATAAGCTGACCTCTTATTGTACGGAAATCTTTTTCTTTTTAATTTTAGGTACATAGTTTTTTTAATTTGTGGATACTTGTAAATGGCAATTGTAAGCGCTATTGTCCATAACTTACCTTTATAGATATTAGACTGTAGTTTTCCGAAGAATAAATAAATTATCAAAAAAATTATTTAAATTTCGAACTGGCTTGCAAAAAGAAAGCTATTTATTGAAAAAAAAAAACAAATTAACACATTGGCGCGTGAAAAAATATCGCCGTTCGTCATTGAATCTGGAATTTAAAAATAATTTACTTTGTTTTGCCGCGCATTATTTGAGAAAAGCACTATACCTACACGCCTTGGATGCAACCGGGCATGGACTCACGTATGAGTGCCTCCTCGGCCCACATTTTCACGTTTGTCCATGAATGCCCCTGTTGCAGGCTGCTGCAGTAATGTACCTATCTACTATAAATTTGACAAAATAGTCGCTCTGCGATCGTCGCTCGTGGGCGTTTCAGTATTGTACTCTGAATGTCTTATATTCGGCGAGAAAATAATCGCTCGTGGGCGAGCTCCCTAATAATGTTTTGTTCCGTAAGGGATTGGAGCCACGAGTCCGCGACGCGATGCAGCAGTAGGTACCTAGCACATCACTTGGCCAATGCACGATCGTTAAGCGCAGGCCACACCGCCAGCTAGCGGGCGGGCGGGCGGGCGAAGCGAACATCGTTTCACCTCTACATGGTTAGTCGTTAGCTCGCGGTGTGAACCGAAGTATGTAAAGAGGTGAAACGATGTTCGCTTCGCCCGCCCGCCCGCCCGCTAGCTGGCGGTGTGGCCTGCGCTTTAGAGGGTAGGTAGGTACCTACCTACCTACTTAAGGCTTGCTTACACAGTGCGATCTGTTCTAGCCAGTTACTTTACTGCATTGAAGCTACCTACAGCTATTTGTCTTGAACTTTAGCAGCGCCACCGGCACCAGCGGGACGACTACAGCTGTAGGTAGTAGAGAGATTCGAGTTACGAAGGGAACGAACTGTTTCGTCTCGCGAAAAGGTTATTCGGCGTAGCTCAGTCAAGAGTGGTATTGGTGGGGACCGGACCCCGGGTCTCCGCAAGTGCTGTTGCAATGTGGTGGTTAAAAATCTGACATATAGGCATAATTATAACCCTTTACTACACCCCGGCGAAAAGTACTTTCCCAGCGAACGAAGATAATATGTACCTACCTACAGTAAAAAAGCTCAGCATTTGCAGCAAAAAAGGTAAGACAAAAGTTTTCCTACTAAACACGTCAAGCTATATATTGTATGCTTGCAATATTTTTTTCCGAAATTCTGTTCCAAAAGTAGCTTATCTTGAAGGATATAATAAACACTCCTGAATGATTTAGGTACCTACTCTGCAGAATAGCAGGTTCTCAGTTTTTCGGAATCTTTTTATTTCGGGCTCGTGCAGACAGGCGCGACAGCGCGACCAGTGCTGCCCGTAGCAGATAGTCAAATATAACATGAGACAGCTCAAAAAGTAACATTTTCAAGAGAAAAGTAACATTACCATATTTTATGTGGAAAACGAAACTAATACTATAATATGGCACTATAAAGTATTAGCGTATATTAGTACAAACAAAACAAAGACAAACTGAACTGACACGGACGCCACTCCACTAGGCACTCGCTCGATCGCTCGCCTGAGTAAGCGGGATGGAAAATGTAGAAATACACGCGAGTGAGTGAATATGCAATATGTTGTGACATATTTTCGCGCGGTTGTCACCTCCGTCAATTTGTGTCAGCTCACACTTCACAAAACCAAGGAAAAAATTTGTACGTCCATGGAAAAAACGAAAACTTTCTTGGATGCGTTCCGTTTCACATTTATTATGTTTCCTGGAGAATATTTAAATATTTTTTATTAGGTCCTAAAAGTAACGTAAAAGTAACATTTTGAATCGTGTAATATGAAGATAACATGAGAGGTTCAAAAGTAACGTAAAATGTTACAAAAGTAACATTCTGGCAACGCTAAGCGCGACACTCCATGAAGTTTTGGAAATGGAAAGTGTTTTTATTTTTTTATTTTGATGGCCTGGTTGCTGGGACCTTTTAGCCAAGTTTTTATTTAGTTACAAACTTTGTTTAAATAATGTTGAAATATACAATGCATGATAGATGATATCCCCGCCCACCCGCTCCCCTAGAGTTTCAGTAAAGCTGTGACACTTTACTGAGACGGGAGACCTCACGCAGACATCTTGAGACAACTTGAAGTGATGTTGCACTGTTTTGTTTCATTTGCCTACACTAATGCACGTTCACAAACACTTATTGGTTAATAATCCACCATTATTACACATTAATATTCAGCTAAATACAAATTTTAGAAAATAAAAGAAAACTGCTAAAAATGACGCTTCACTTTCCCACCAAGAAGTCCTGATGGAAAGTGAATTGAATACCTACCACAGATAACTGTATACTCGTAATACTAGTCAGAGAATACCATGAGATTACCTACAGACACTGACCTCCTTATATGTATTTCACCCTGGACAGGTTGTCTCCATACAAATGACAGCTAATTTCGAGTGGCAATTTGAAGCGCCACTTCGATTGTCCCGAGAACTAATTTTGACGTACACTGAAAAATTCACTAGTGATTGACAAATTCTTATCGATAAAACAACATTTTATCGATAAGAATTTGTCAATCACTAGTGAATTTTATATATTCAATACCAAAAGTTGCTCAGGCTGATTCAGTAGTTGTTTTAAACCAGTTTTTCGGCAGTGTGGTAGTATTATCTAATCTTAAAACTAAACAACTTCTTTCAATAAATATGGGTAGAATAAAAAAAAACCTGGGTCAGTCGAGTCCCCCATGCTATGCGAGGTCAATTTAGGAACTACTCACACTTATTTAGCTCTATTCAGCTTATGCCCATAGAACACAACGATTTTTTACGGAGACACGTACGCATCCGTTCGGCTTTCCGCGTCTATTCAGCTTTCGAAATGAGGACAAATGTGTTATTATCATGCCAGTCCTATCTTCGATAGAGTTCAGCGCTGTTCTGCCGCGTTCAGCGCTGTTCCGCCGCATTCAGCGTCGAACGCGGCGTCACGATAGTGTTCCCTATCATGTGCCAATGTGTCCAGGATTTAGAAATACTGTTTCCGATGCTTTAAGCAAATGTACACACATCATCTATGGTTTAACAAGATTCTTAAAATCGGAAGTTATTAAGAAAAGGTACATACCTAACTTATTATTATTATCATCGATATGTATTATCATTACCACAGTCGACTTAAGAATATCATTAATTTTAGTTCCATGGACAATCATATCTGCTTACAGCGCCAAAATGGCGATACTCAAATGGGCACGAAAATATTAAGACAGCAGCCAGTCCAGTGGGAAATTTATGGAGGTCGGCCTACAGAGAAGAAAAAAAAAAGTTTTTTTATTTTTCATGCATTCAAGCTGGGTTGGCCAGTGCGATTGTTCTAGAAAGGAGGTTGGCACACTGTTATGAAATAAGTATTATAGCATTTTCAGTGGACTGGCGGTATCTAGACAAATATTATTATTGAATAGAAAGGTTCGAATTTAAAAAATATCCATGCTAACAGATAAAATGCACTTCTGCACTTAGATTTCGAATTTTGAGTTCATCGTAGTGTGTAATAAATTAATGGGCGTTAGAAATATTGGAACTGTGAATACTGTGATCAACCGCACGCGAGCCGAATTGGTCGCAATAACAAAACCAGGGCACCCCGACCAAATGAGTTAGAACAGTGACCATACAGGCGCGGGCCGTGCGAGCGAAGCGAGCGGTGATGCCGCAGCACAGAACAGTATTACTCCTAGTGTAGAAGTTATGAGGAAACAGTTGAACATACATACATACCAGACAAAATCATAACCCTCTGTTTTGCTTCGCCGTAGTCGGGTAAAATGTGCCGCAGTGGCCGGTGGGTGAGCACTACTTCCAAGTTAGATTTCTTACTGAATAATTCCGATTTGATAACTGCCCACGTAACTGCCCGTTCAGTCATTTTACTGCCCAATTATTTATTTAATTACCTAGGTACTCATTTAAATATTTGTTAGGACCTATGACTTTATTTAGTTTGAGTCCGCGTACCACTGGTCAGTTTCTCTCAGTCGTCAGATTATTTATTTTGCCAGTTTCGTTGGTCCGTCAGTTTTGGGGATTAGACAGAACTTGCGTCAACTCGACAGTTTCCAGTGTTCGCCGATTTCGTTGATTCGTCAGTTTTATTCAATTCATCAGTCAAAGTACAGTCGGTAGAAAACTGCCCACACGTCTGCTAATTTAATTATGTACATATTACGTAACATAACATCACGGCTGTTTCCTCAAAGGGCTAGGCAGAGATAAAATAAAATATTTTTTTTTTTTTAAACAAATATATTAAAAAAAATATTGTGATTGTACAAATACAATTTTAAGTTTGATTTAAATTGGGTTCGTTACATTTTCCACTTTTGTTTACTTAAACGTAACATATCTTTTACGTTGAGTGTACTAAACTGACGAATCGAGGAAACTGGCAAACATTGGAAACTGTCGAGTTAACGCAACTGTCTAATCGGTAAAAATGACCAATCAGCGAAACTGACTAATCGATGAAACTGGCAAATTAAATAAACTGACGACTGAGGGAAACTGACCAGTGGTACGCGGACTCTTTAGTTTACCTACTGCTCAGTTTTTAGTACCGAACTTGTAAACATGCATTTTCTAATTTTTAACTAAGTCATGTCAAGTCATTTAAATTGTTATTCTCATTGTTGTTTTGTTATTGTTTGCTAAGGACTCTGCTGGTTTAAATTTACTATCTTATTTAAATAGGGTGAATTAAACTAGCGTTTCAGACGCTAGTTTTTACGCCAGTCTCGTTACCACCTTTCTGAATAGCTAATATTTCCCCACAGCATGGGCTACTCTCGTCGAGAATATCGTAATTTCTCTGGATTTTGTATTACTATCGCACACCATCCCGCTTAACTACCCTTATTTAAGGGATAAGCTGACTTCATCGCAGTAACATTATTGCCTGTATCGGCACTTGCTAGTTACTTAGCGTTAACCCCATTATTATAATCAGCTGGGGATGATAGCTAACTAGTGCTAAAAGGGTAGCCAACCCTCCTGTTAAAGGGGTACTCCCGGAATTAGGCTGCCCTCCCTCATTCGATAATTGACGTGACTGTCGGTTTTTCCATTTCGAATTGTATTTCCAAATTCAAAGACAGCAGTCAAGTTTTATTTTGGTTGCACTCAAGTCATAAAGTTTCTCTACTGCATATTAGGTAGGTACTATCGCGGATGCCCATGTCGTACCACTTTGGAAATAAAATCCCTTGATCATGATGACCACATCTATTTACCGCCCCTTTTTACGTCGACGACTTTTTTTTCATTTACAAAAACATGGAGCTCGGAAAAAATCTGATGCTGCTAATTTGCGATGCTATTGGTTGATGAGTGTAGGTAAGCGTTAGGTACTACAGCGGCCGAGCGCTGGAAGCAGTAATTGTCCTTACTAGCTGTAGAACGATGTGCACACCCGTGATTTACGTTACAAAACTTACAAAGTAGTTGAGTGCAAAAGTATAGCTACCTAAATTCATATAAGATCTTTATAAATAAATAAATTTAAAAAATCTTTACGAAATCTATTTTTTTTTTATAATTCAAAGTATTTTTTTTTAATCTGCTGTAGCGCGCGCCGTTGTTAATGTATTTATTTAAAATAAGCAAGCACATTTACCTGCACATTATATGACCTAGAAGTTTATAAATATCTAACTATTTACCTTAAGGCCTAGCGCGCACTGCCGTGCGTTTTTTTTACCGCAAATCTGTGAAGTATGGAATGTCATAGAAGTGCGAGAATTGCGGCGAAATAAACGCATGCTGTACGGTAGAAAAAACACACCGCGTACGGTAGAATAAATGCACTGCGCTCCACCGCAAGGCAGTGCCCGCTAGGCCTTAGACCAGGCAGTCCAAATCAAATTTCCACGCAAACTCCGCCCCTTGGTCCGCCACTCCTTTATGTGTTAAACGCTAACACATCAGTAATAAAGTTGAATATCGCGTGCGCTCTTTGATCGTGTTCGAGCACCAAACTAAATAGCGTAAGTCTCAATTATTATTTCGTTTTTAACTAAAGTAATAATTGATCTAGAGAAAAAATATCTGGTGGCTGGATAATAAACTATATTTTCTTGCTGTGAATATTTATTTTAGACATAAACGCCAAACAATCTTGTTTGATTTTTATAATTATCCTTAAAAAAGACATGATTTGCGAATAAAAAATGTATCTAGAGAACATATAACAATTACGTACCTAGCTGTCTTCACCGTGGAAAGATAAATAATACATTTTGATACAAGTGGAGAATGTTAGTTATTGCATTCGAGGCGGAATTAACACCCGAGCCGTAGGCGAGGTTGTTTTTAAGCCGAGAATTGCAATAACAAATGTCCACGTGTATCAAACGACGTTTTTTACATACAATACACTTTTGAAGAAATAAAATAAAATAACGAAAAATATTTTTGTCATGAGTTATTAGGAAACTATGATTTAATTTTCTATTTTTTCCGCGCTTTGCTTTCGCCAGGTTGAAGGAGAAGCAAAGGTATAAAGCCGATAAACAGCCTAATATGAAAAATAGAAAATTCTAATATTTTTGAGTTTAGAACACAAATAGATGTTAATTTGTTCATAAACGTTTTTTTTATTGTAATAATCATGGTATTCTATTTATAAACTTATTTATATATTCCAAAAATATTCACACCGTAACGACGCATCTTTACTGTGATTAAAAAAAAAAAATCTGAGGACTGTCTCTGGCGCGAGACGGCCGGAGACGGTGTGAATAGAGGCATTGAACCAATTTGGACTAAGTATAGTTATAAGTTATCTGTGGCAGTTTTTATTCCCGCACATGTGTTGGAAAATAAAAAATCGCACGCGTGTGTAATACATTGCATTTTGAACCTAATCGTAGTGCGATAAGAACCAATTTTCGAGGAAGTGTATTGAAAGTCTCGCGCCAGAGACGTTCGGAGGTGAATTTTTATTTTAATCTGATAAACGTCGTTTGATACACGTGGACATTTGTTATTGCAGTTCTCGGCTCAAAAACAACCTCGTCTACGGCTCGGATGTTAATTCCGCCTCGAATACAATAACAAACATTCTCCACTTGTATCAAAATGTACTAATATGTTATTCTTGAACATATTTCTCAGAACTTAGTTGTTACCAAAACACATTTAGAAAAACAAATCTCGATAAAAATTAACGGTAAACTAACCCTTTACTTTGAGTTTCAATCCAAAATATCTGTATTAAATATCAACGTATGGTGGTTATTTAATTAATAACAAGAGCGTCTAATTTGTATGCAGAACTTGGTTATTTTTAGGGTTCCGTACCCAAAGGGTAAAACGGGAACCCTATTACTAAGGCTCCGCCGTCTGCCTGTCTGACTGTCTGTCTGTCCGTCCGTCACCAGGCTGTATCTCATGAACCGTGATAGTTAGACGGTTGAAATTTTCACAGATGATGTATTTCTGTTGCCGCTATAACAACTAAAAAACAGAATAAAATAAATATTTAAGGGGGCTCTCATACAACAAACGTGATTTTTTTGCTCGATATTGATAACGGCAACAGGTAGACGCTTGAAATGTTCACAGAATATTTAGTTATGTACTTTAAAAATAAATAATTAAATTAAAATAAAACAAATATTTAAGGGGGGCTCCCATACAACAAACGTGATTTTTTGCCGTTTTTATAGATAATGGTACGGAACCCTTCGTGCACGAGTCCGACTCGCACTTGTCCGGTTTTTATTTTCGATTACTCAACTCGTTTTTGAGTAAATAGATAATTGCTTCATATTTTGCAATAAATTACAAGCGTCAAAGTCAAAGATTTATTTGCAAACTAAGTGTACTTCTTGGCGGGAAAGTGAAGCGTCATGTTAGCAGTTGTTTTGTTTTATTTTCTAAAATTTGTGTTTAGCCGAATATTAATGTGTAATAGTGGTGGATTATAAACTAAACGACAGCGCTCTAAGGGCACCCCCTGTGGGGTACGAACCTCGGCTTAGGGCGTCGTTGTGGAAAAACAGCAAGTTGGGGACGGGCTGGATCGAAAGTTTAAATTCATGATTATTAACTGGGATTACTATTAAATGCTACGGCTCACTCAGCCTCGGGGCTGGCGGTTCGACGTGCAAGGGACGGGGGGAAGAATTAATTCTTGAACTTCGCGTGGTACCTCGGCGGCGAGGACGGAATGACGGTTTGCATTTGTGCACTGTACTTGTGGCCCTATTGCTTTCCTGAAGGAGAGTAATGGGGTCATCCGGATCTAAGAGAGTATGCCTAGGTCGGCGAGTCTGACTAATTTGAGATGGCCTATAGCTAGCTGCCTGCACAACCAAGGGGTTGCGATGTCTATCTGCGGACTAGCAAATCCTCCTTAAGCCCTACTATACCCTGCCGGACTTCATTTGCCAAACACCAGTTTAATAGCCTAAGCAGCAAACTTTACAATCACGCAAACAAAAAGCTTAACATAGCTAAAATGTGCAGGCAGGAAATGAAAAATAAATTAGCAGGCTGGCTCCAAAAGATGGATTATCAGGAGACTGAAAGTTTACTGACATTCATATCATGATCCAAAATTAATACGTACTGTGATCCATACTTATGTTGTGCACTCATACAAACCCCCACCCCCTCTCTCTATTTCACTCACACACACACAAACAGATCCTTACACGCCCAGACATACACATAACTCTGTTGTATTTTTACCGTGTTTTTTATATTTTAGTTTAAGTTTTACCTATGTTTTAACCGCCTGCTGATACTGATTTTAACTACTTATTATAGGTACTATGTTTTATCACATGACAATTGACTGTCAACTATGTAGCGACACTTCTCCACGATGTCGTAAGAGCAATAATAGAGCCCATGGCTGAACGCTGGCCCCCAAAATACAGGTCCAGGCCTAGTTTGGGGGTTAGGATCAGATTCTTGGCAATACATTTGTGTGCTATATTTTTTTCGACCTACTTGTTTGTAATATGTATTTTAAGTGTCAAATAAATGTTTTTTATTTTTATTTATAAATAATAATATATAAGGTGCTAACAAATTAGGTACCAATACTTTTAGAGCTGATAGTACTCGTCTCTAGGAGTAGACTTAAGTATGAAACATTGAAAAGTTTATGTTACTTTTAGGAGATAATTAGGGAAACAACGTTACTGCGTAAAAACACCCTGTTAATAGATAGTCAACAATCCGTGACTAAGTCCTCTTTGATTATCTTATGAAACCTCTTGACTGTCATGAGTCAATGGCCACTTCACTTAAATAAATAAATGCCAATGTCATGCTATTTCCAATCATTGACGTTAGTCACAAACGACGATGTTCACTTGACAGAAAGTGTGTCTTGTCAGTTAAAAGCACAGGATGATTATGTTTGGGCGAAATTTTAATTTATTTATTTTGTTCCGTAAATTAAAATCTATTTAAAGTTAATTGTTTTGATGTAATGTAACACCTCTTAAAATATTGGTACTTAATTTGTTAGCACCTTATAATACACACTTTTTTATAATTCAATAATAATATAAGTACATTTTTTATTCATTCGATCGCCTTAGTTAGTAATTTATTTAGAATAGGAAGTCATTTATGTAGTGGTGAAAGTGTGTGTAATGTCTGTGTACGAGAATGTGTGTGTGGTAGATATTGATTTATTTTTGTTGTAAAAATTCGAATAGAATATGAATAGTATCTGACAATTTTTTTAAAGGTAGGTTTTTAATTTATTGTAAAATGGAGCAAGCTTGGTTTCAATTTTCATCTCTTGAGGCAGCTTATTGTATATTCTTGTTGCCATTTGTATTGTGGGCTTTGGTGTAGCATCTGTGGGACATCGGGTAGGACGGAGTGCTGCGCGCCGACCTCCCTAGTGGCGTCAGCGTAGTCTGCTACGCTGACGACACGCTGGTCCTGGCACAATAGAGTTCACATCAGGCGGCGGCCGAACTGGCAGCACGTGGCGTTTCGACAATCGTAAATGCACAAGCAAGCCCTTGTGCAAGGCCTTGTGTTTTTATGGTCCTCGGAACGCGCCACGGTCGGGTTCCCAGATAACGGCAGGAGGGGTTCAAATCGGCGTCGAGTCGAGAGAGATGAAGTACCAGGGACTCGTCCTCGACAGCCGGTGGAACTTCGTGGAGCACTTCCGACGTTTGGCTCCCAGACTGGAGCGGGCCGGGGCTGCCTTAAAGCGGCTCCTGCCCAATCTAGGGGGTGCAAACGCCTCCTGCCCAATCTAGGGGGTGCAAACGCCTCCTGCTGGAGGCTCTACGCGGGGGTCGTGCGGTCCATGGCCCTTTACTTTACGGGGCACCGGTGTGGGCGCGTTCTATAAGGTTGCGACCAGCCCGCCGATTGAACGGTTCCCAAAGGGTCATAACCATCGGGCTGGCCCGAGGATACCGCACGGTCTTCCGTGAGGCGGCGGGCCTCCTTGCCGGACTGCCGCCATGGGATCTAGACTTCTGGAGGCAAAAGTCCTCGCGCACATATGGGAGTGGCGCGAAGAGGCGAAACGCCGGGGCGTAACTCCGCTGCCACAAGTAATCACGGCACAGCGGACGAAGCTCCGGCGGGATCTCATGGCAGCTTGGAGAGTGCGATTGTCGTAACCCAGCGCTGGGCACCCACAATTGTGGCGATAAGTCCCCTCTTTGAGGAGTGGCTAGAGAGGCGCCACAGCGTCCTCACCTTCCGCCTGTCGCAGGTCCTCACCGGATTCGGTTGTTTCGGGAGGTTCCTGTTCAGGATAAAGCGGGAGGAAACGCCCGGGTGTCACCACTGTGTGGATCGCCCGAAGGACACGGTGGAGCATACGGTGGAGGTCTACCAGGCTTGGGCGGAGCAACGCCGTGTCCTCACGGAGGCGATCGGCGGCAGCGAACTCTCGCTTCCTTTCCTGGCTCAGGCCATGGTTCGGAGCGACAGTGCATGGGAGGCCGTCACCTCCTTCTGCGAAGCAGTAATGCTCGCGAAGGAGGAGGCGGAAGGCGTGAGGGAGAGGCAAGGTTAGCGCCCTCGAGCCCCTAGGCGCTGCAGGAGACGCCCCGGCGTCGCACAGACGGGTATTTGACCCTAAAACGTGGCCAAAACTATTTAACAATATTTTTTGAATATTTCGGCGCTTATATAGCCTAATTTATTGAAAAATCATGATTAAAAACCTAGTTGATGGCAAAATATCAATTGGAAAGGAATCTAGGTGATGGAGAAAAGGTAAGAAAAAAAAAGCACATTCTTACATTTTTATTTTATTAGACATTAAAAACCAACTATAAAACGGTATGGTAAGTACTCCTAATCTTAATTTTCCTTGTCCGAGTCACCACTGTCGTGAAATGGCAGTAACATTTCTTTTGCGGAAGAGGTAAAAGGTTTAGAACTTTTCTTAGGTCTAGGCCTAATTGAGCTAACATACGGGTCTGATGTGAGCAGCAGCCTATACAGAATATCCTTATTGCAATCTTCACGGGAAAACTTTCGCGAATAATTTTCCCTATAATCTCGAAAATGCTTGTTCCTAGCTTCTGCTGCTTCTTCAGACAAAGTTCCGATTGGGATCAGAGCGTTTTTCACAATGAGTGGCCCGTGCATCAGCACTTTGTGTACAGTGGGTGTCATCGAATGCCAGCTGTATAAGCTAACATAAAGTTCTGCTGTACTGTCACAATATGAAGAAAACTTTTCAATATTTATGTCATATCCACTCGAAATAACTTCCAAAATTGTTGCGAACCTTTTTATTAATTCCTCATTGATACCAGTTATAGCGGAAGCCTCCGCAGAACATTCAAAAAATCTCCTACTCGTATTTCCGTCATTGGTATTGCCAAAACCAGCTTTTGGAATATCAACCTGAAGACCAAGTTCTTCTCGAAACCTTTCTTGGATTTCTTGCTTTTTAGTTTTTACGATGTCTTTTTCTGCTTGCGACCTAATTTGCCACTTCCGTACAGGAATCTTATATGCGACATGAAGAAGGCTTTCGAAGAATCTGATTCTAGCATAAAGAATTGAATGGCCAAAATTAAAATTTTCCTTGATTACCTCTGAGCTCCTCACTTTATCGAGATTGTTAAAATCAGTTGAAGTTAATTTGCAGAGATAACACCTCATTGTAGATTTAGTATCTGTGGCAGCATTACATACCTTACCATCAATCATTGTGAATAATAAGGTGTGTTTGACAGAAACTTCGAGTGCAGCACTTGTTAATTTGGTAGTATTCAAATCTTTAACTTGGTCTTCAAAATGCTTAATTTCTTCTTTCGTTGTTTCGGAAGTTTCTTTGATAAATCGTATCCTCATAGGCCTGCAAAATCTGGGTGAAGATGGAGAGTTGTTGCGCCAAATGACATTTGCATTTGTCATAACAGAAGTAGGGTTATTGTTGCGCTTGCAAACTAATTGAACAGGGACCAAACTTGACTGAATTATATTAGCATCTGTATTGCTTGAGTTTTCAAACTTTTGCTTATATTCAGCTTGTTGTGATCCATCACATCCCCACTTATATATAAGTTCAAGTGATGACAACTCCTCTACTGATAAAGTAGAAATAACTTCCTCTAAATATAGTAACAATCGCTTAGCTGTGTGGTCCAGCAATGCTTGCAGTTTTATTTCAGCACAGGTCTCAGGTAATGCTTTCAGGATCGGGATAGCATTGCTGCTTTTCTTTTTGGAGGATGGTGTAGCAAGGATAGAACTTTTTATTTGTCTCACGCACTATATCGTACTGTCTCCTTGTTAAATTAGCTTCGACAAACATGGATAACGCTGCAGTTGGTGTTATTTGTGTTGCTGGTAATGATGACGTGTCACTTTTGCGCAAGGCGATGCGGTACTCATGTCCACGGCCACGAGTCGGTGATTCTATAATTTCCTTCACAACATTTGCTCCATCAGTATCTCCAAGCTCTCGAAATGCCATTTGACCGGCATATAATAGCTCTCGAGCTTCGTGGCTTTCACGAAGATTCTCAGTTTTTCTGCGTTTGCTTCGTTCAGGCAAATCGTCAAAGTTTTTTTCTGGGCGCCCTGCATTACCGCTAGAAAGTCTTTTCCGAGGTATTTCAAGAGTGCCTTGAAGCCATTGTTTGTTGTTATTTAAAAAAATATGTTTAGTCCTGTTTGCTGCTTGCCATCTTGACTTAAAATCATGCTTGAATGTCGCAAATTCACGACGAAAAACTTATTTTTTTTCGTCATCAAAAGAAGAGTCATTTATTAACTCTCCTTCAACTTCATCAAGTTTTTTAATCGTAAATCCATCAGAATGGTTATGGATCATGTTGTAAATATCCATTCGCGTCAGCACTCGAGCTCCTGACGTTCCTAGAACAATTAAAATCCAAAAATATAATCACAACCGCAAAACAAAGTTTGTTTTATGGAGATCTTAAAACATAAAAATAAAAGAAATCCATATAAGAGGCAAAAAGTGGCAATTTTTCTTTCTATATAATATATCACAAATATATGTCCTACCAAACCTTATACTAGATATAATCCGATAATGCCCGATTATCTTACTTTTAGCCTTTTCTTCTTTTTAATTTGATTGCGAGAATGATTAGTGAAAAATAATGCAGTTATCCAAAAACACTATAACTCTATATAAAAACAAATTATTTTAGAAATAACTATATTTTTGAATAATACATACCTGGTTCTGCAATATCCATGTTGAACATCTTCGGTGGAAACAGAATTTATCAATTTTATCAATTAATGAAAACTAGAAACTTTTCAAACACTCACTACAAAAATAAGCGTGCAACCAACAGCGCAGTCGAAACTCGTCTGACTAGGTGTGTTCTGACAAGGATCAGGTAAAAAAGATGGCCGCCCATTGTTCCTTAATCCCTTGGGTATAGGCAGGTAAGGCTAATTTCTAGGAAACGGGACCTTTTGAAATGGAATTTTGGCCGCGTTTTAGGGGCAAATACCCGTCTGTGCGTCGGGAGTTGCAGGCCGATTCCCGGCCACTGTAAGCGCGGGCTTGCGAACGGTGAGCGATGGGTAGCTCGCCGTCCGATAAGGACCAGGCCCGAGTCGACGGCGCGTTGTGTTCCACGCGCGCCTCAAAGAGATGTCAGCACCAACTGACTACATAACTGATTTAAAAAATTATTTCATCTATAGAAAGCTACATTATTAGCGAGTAACGTGCTGTATTTTATTTACAAAAATAATCAGATCTCTACGAAAATTACAATAATGTAACCAAAGGTATCAAAAATTTGCCTATAAAAGTCACTATTTGGCGTGCTCTGTGTAAACTATTGATGATACATAAAATAATGTACTACTTACATGTCACGTACATTCACGGACATTTTTATGGATAATGAGTACTATAACTCATTATCCATAAAAATGTCCGCGAGGCTGATTTATTTTTCGTTCGTCCTGGAGTTTTGTCCCACATTCCAAAAAATTCTTAGTTTTATAGCATATCACTATTGAAGTTGTGTTTCGTCCCAAATTCCAAGTACTTTAAAAGTACAGCCAGCAATAAAATAAAAAATTGAAATTTTTGAAACAATAATCTAAGTATGGTGTTAGAAAGAGAAGAGGATGTATCGGTGTGTGATGTGAAAATAAATGATAAGAGTGTGGAGCAAGTAAGTGAGTTAGTCAGTTTACAAGGGATGGAAAGATTGATGAGGATGTGGAAAGGAGAGTAAATGCGGGAAATAAAGTGAATGGTGCAAAGTGAATACATGCGATTGTGACCAATCAGTCGATGCCCAAAAAGGCTCGACTGGCTGTTCACAATGGTGTACTGGTGCCTACGCTTATGTATGGAAGTGAATGTTGGGTGTGGCAAAAGAAGCATGAAAGTAGAATAAATGCAGTGGAAATGCGTTCCTTGCGAAGCATGTCTGGCGTGACTATGAATGATAGGCTGAAAAATGAGGTGATAAGGCAACGGTGCAGTTTAAAAGAAGATGTAGTAACAAAAATTGAAACGAGTATGCTTAGATGGTTTGGTCATGTTGAGAGGATGAGTGGAACGCGACTAACAAAAGGTATTTATAAAGGGGTCCGGGAGGGGACGCCCTAGGAGGACATAGTGACCAAATTGGTGATGTTCTTCAGAAAGGTCAGTTGCGTAGTACTCGCAATCGGCGTGCGTGTATGACCAGATGTATGAACGTAGGCGAAGCAAAAGGAGTATGTAAGGAGCGTAGCAGGTGGCGTTCTATAGTTTCTGCCTACCCCCATGGGAAGAAGACGTGAGTTTATGTATGTATGTATAATCTAAGTATATAAAAATGAACCCCTATTTCCCTTGGTTTCGATTTCACTCATCTTTTTTTTTTAGTTTTTCAATACTTTGTAGAAGATTCTTACGGAAAGAAAAATTAAGAAAATTGCGCAGAAAATTTCAGAAATAGCAAATAATAATTTCTCTGTAGGTAGTAATAGCAGTAGCCTAACATAAAGTACTACGTTTGCATGAATTCAAGATAGTATTTCAATCATAAGTATTATCCCACTAATTAGGATTTGGATGAAATAGTTTATAACCTATACCCTAAGTCATCAATTCAGATAATTTATGTAAACAAAGGTGATAACAGGGCCTCAAGTCTGCTATTACAATAGTGTCAGAATGGTCGACCATTGATTTCATAATTGTTGATTTTGACAGGTTTGGTAATCTACTATTATAATGGCGTCATTATGACTTTCCAATGGTCGGCCACTGACACTACATTGAAAGAAATTGCAAAGAAAATGATCGACCATTATGAATTTACCAGATTACGAACTTTTAGCAAATTGACAATGGCATAACAATGGGATCGCGTTGGAATGACTGAATTTATAAAAATAGCAGACTTGGGCCCCAGATCAAAAAATATCGTCATAATGGTAATTCACATAAATGGCGGAAAACAAGGCTATATTGGCTTTTATGTACTGATTTTATAAATAATAATTAAACAATTATCATACCGTGTTAATTTTTATAAGTTTTCGGTTTTAAACAAAGTTATTAAAAAAAGAAAATTTTGTGGTATAAAAAATATTATGATACTGGTAACACTACAGGAGTTCCAAACATTCTCAAATTTCATTTGACATAATTTGCAAACTCGCGTCTTTTCAATACGTTCGTTTTCTTTTCTCCGATCATATTATTCGCTGCGTGTTTGTTAATTGTGCTTTGTTATTGTTATCGTGTTAAGTGTTTCATTTTGTTGTTAGTTGTTATATTTCCTTGTTTTTGTTGTGTTTTTGATAAGTTTTGTTTGTTAATTGAGGCAGGCAAGACATTTGCCACATGTAGGATGAAAACGGCGATTTTGGGAGCCCTAAGTCCACTGCTAGGCGTAGGCCACGCCTGGCAGTGGACTTAAAAGGGCTGATTATAATAATAATAAGCCGCGACTCCGACACAGAACAAACACTGTTCGGCTACGGTATTTTGTTTGCATAGCTCATCTAAATAGTTAATTAACTGTAATTAAAAGATAGAATTTTTTTATGATAAATTGTTTTGCAGCACTGTCCTGTCATTTTGACAGTGACATTTCTTTGTTTACTAAAATTATCTGAATTGATGACTTAGGGTATAGTTACTTTTTATCCGTAGTACGTTGCATACAAGACGGTATTCTGTTCACGATACGACACGTTGTGCACAATTTCGAGCAGTATACCTAACAAAAAGTACTAGGCTTGCATGAATAATGTTATTATAAAATAAACGAGTAAATTTTCTCTCACGGAGAAGACAGAGAGGAGCAGTTGTTTTAAATAGTTGATTGATGTTAAATATTTATTAATACGTAACCCTTTTTTGCCGATTGTATAATTAACACTTGGCACACTTTGGCCTATACAAAAAACCGGCCAAGTGCGAGTCGGACTCGCGCACGAAGGGTTCCATACCATTATCTATAAAAACGGCAAAAAAAATCACGTTTGTTGTATGAGAGCCCCCCTTAAATATTTGTTTTATTTTAATTTAATTAATTATTTTTAAAGTGAATATATAACTAAATATTCTGTGAATAATATAGTATACTCGTATATATATAATATTTCTGTTGCCGTTATCAATATCGAGCAATAAAAATCACGTTTGTTGTATGGGAGCCCTCTTAAATATTAATTTTATTCTGTTTTTTAGTATTTGTTGTTACTAATATGTTATTCTTGAACATATTTCTCAGAACTTAGTTGTTACCAAAACACATTTAGGAAAACAAATCTCGATAAAAATTAACGGTAAACTAACCCTTTACTTTGAGTTTCAATCGAAAATATCTGTATTAAATATCAACGTATGGTGGGTATTTAATTAATAACAAGAGCGTCTAATTTGTATGCAGAACTTGGTTATTTTTAGGGTTCCGTACCCAAAGGGTAAAACGGGAACCCTATTACTAAGGCTCCGCCGTCTGCCTGTCTGACTGTCAGACAGGCAGACGGCGGAGCCTTAGTAATAGGGTTCCTGTTTTACCCTTTAGGTACGGAACCCTAAAAAAATGGGCCCTACAAGGAATATAAAATAGGACGAAACGAGAATAAAATAATTAAAATTATATTTTGGGACGAACGAATCATATTGTTTGGGACGACACAGGATTTTTTATGTAGGACAAAATTTAGTGG
Organism: Tiliacea citrago; assembly: GCA_963921375.1. Lineage (NCBI taxonomy): Eukaryota > Metazoa > Arthropoda > Insecta > Lepidoptera > Noctuidae > Tiliacea > Tiliacea citrago. The sequence continues at coordinate 26,029,712 of OY992790.1, read as the reverse complement.
GCCGAACGAAGAATAAATCGCGAGGCTATATGTCTAACTATTATAGTAAAGTCACAATAGCCGTTTTTTGTTCAAATTAGTCAATCAAAACACAGGTAGCTAGATCCTAAAGATACATTCGTATCATGATATTCATCCTTATCCAACTAGTGTGCCGGACGGGCGTGATCGCTGGACGCGGTATGTATGCAGGGAGGGTGTATGCCTATCCAGCGTTTTATAGAATAGAATATTTATTTGCGTAAAACATGGTATACAGGGGTGTTAAATACAAATTGAGGCACAAGCATGTTTAGCTAGGATAAAACATAGCATGCAACATTTTAAAGACAAGTTAAGCAACAACAATCGTTTTTTTTTTATAAACATCAACATTTTTTATCTATAAATTCTTTTAAATTATAAAAACTACACTCGAGTAACCACTTATGAAATTTAATTTGAAATAATTTTGTATTTAAAGCTTTGAAATGCATTGGTATTTTATTATAAATGCACACACACAATGCCAAGCAGTTATTATTGTATTTAGACAGTCTAGGCAAATCATTGAACACCAGCTTATATGGATCTCGTCGGTTCCGAGGATTTACATCATTTGCAGTCTTAAATAGTTGCTTATTTTTCATAACAAACACACATATTTCGTAAATGTAAAGCGCCAGTAACGGTAACAAATCAAGTTTTTTAAATATTGGTCGACATGAGTCGTCGGGCTTAAGTCCACAAATTGCTCTCATGCATTTTTTTTGAGCGATGAATGCTCTTTGGAAGTCAGTGCTGTTACCCCACATTATTAGTCCATAACGTAGCAACGATTCGACGTACGCGTGGTATGACATTACAGCAGTTTTTATATTAGTTACATTTTTTACTTGTTTTAATGCATAAACAAATTTATTAATTTTAGTGCTTTTTTTTTTTTTGTGGGAAATTATCAAATAACTTCTCCCGCTCTGGGCGGAGCGGGACGGCGGCGTGTCAGACTTTTACTGACTAAAACCCACCCGTGTTCCTTCCGTTGCCTGTGTGACAGCAGGGCCACGATATCTCTTTCGGACAAACTCGCAAGCCTGGCAGGCATTGGTCCTACCGGACCCCGTCAGTTGGTGCTGACATCTCTTTGAGGCGCGCGTGGAACACAACGCGCCGTCGACCCGGGCCTGGTCCTTATCGGACGGCGAGCTACCCATCGCTCACCGTCCGCAGGCCCGCGCCTACGGTGGCCGGAAATCGGCTTGCGACTCCCGACGCCCGAAGCGTCTCCTGCGGCGACTAAGGGCGCGAGGGCGCGAATCTTGCCTCACCCTCACGCGTTCCGCCTCCTCCTTCGCGAGCATTGCTGCTTCGCAAAAGGAGGTGACGGCCTCCCATGCACTCTCGCTCCGAACCATGGCCTGAACCAGGGCCGGACGCGAGAGATCGCCGCCGCCGATCGCCTCCGTGAGGACACGGCGGTGCTCCGCCCAAGCCGGGCAGACCTCCACCGTATGCTCCACCGTGTCCTCCGGGCGATCCACACAGTGGTGACACCCGGGCGTTTCCTCCCGCTTTATCCTGAACAGGAACCTCCCGAAACAACCGCGTCCGGTAAGGAACTGCGTCAGGCGGAAGGTGAGGAGGCCGTGGCGCCTCTCTAGCCACTCCTCAAAGAGGGGACTTATCGCCACAATTGTGGGTGCCCAGCGCTGGGTTACGACAATCGCACTCTCCATGTCGCCATGAGATCCCGCCGGAGCTCTGTCCGCTGTGCCGTGATTTCTCGCGGCAGCGGAGTTTCACCCCGGCGTTTCGCCTCCTCGCGCCACTCCTAGATGTGCGCGAGGACTTTTGCCTCCAGATCCCATGGCGGCAGTCCGGCAAGGAGGCTCGCCGCCTCACGGGAGACCGTGCGGTAACCCCGTACCAGCCTGATGGCCATGACCCTTTGGGACGCGTTCAACCGCTGGGCTGGTCGCAGCCTTAAAGAACGCGCCCACACCGGTGCCCCGTAAAGGGCCATGGACCGCACGATCCCCGCGTAGAGCCTCCGGCAGGAGGCGTTTGGACCCCCTAGATTGGGCAGGAGCCGCTTCAAAGCAGCCCCGGCCCGCTCCAGTCTGGGAGCCAAACGTCGAAAATGCTCTACGAAGTTCCACCGGCTGATGAGGACGAGTCCCAGGTACTTCATCGTCGACTCGACGCCGATGTGAACCTCTCCCGCCGTTATCTGGGAACCCGACAGTGGCGCGTTCCGAGGACCATAAAAACACATGGCCTCGGACTTGTGCAAAGCCACCTTGAGTCCCAATTGCCGAATCCTATCGACGATTGTCGCAACCCCACGTGCCGCCAGTTCGGCCGCCGCCTCTTGCGACCTCCCCTGCGCTAGGACCAGCGTGTCGTCAGCGTAGCAGACTTTGCTGACGCCGCTAGGGAGGTCGGCACGCAGCACCCAGTCGTACCCGATGTCCCACAGATGCGGCCCCAGGACCGATCCCTGTGGGACACCGCACGACATCTCTCGCCGGTTCCAATCTCCGTGGTGACCGGGGTAGATGACGGCCCTGTCCGTCAAATAGGCCTCGACCACGCGACAGAGGTAGGTCGGCATCCGGTGATACCGAAGTGCCTCCCTAATGCAACTCCAGGGCAGGGTATTGAAGGCTTTGGCGATGTCAAGAGACACCGCCAACACAACCCCACCCCGGGCAACAGCATCCCCCGTCGTGAGGGCTCGAACGCGCATGATGGCATCCACCGTAGAGCGCCCCTTGCGGAAACCAAACTGGCTCTCCGCCAAATCCGGCCCCACCCGCACCAGTCGCCCGATAAGGCGGTCTGCAATTACTCTTTCAAAGAGCTTGCCCACCTCGTCGAGCAGCACGATGGGCCGGTAAGCGGACGGAGAGGTTCTTTATGAGGACCAGTTTCCCCGTCTTCCAACGAAGTGGGAACTGGCCCCTCTCCAAGCATGCGCTTTGGAGCCCCCTTAGTCGAGGCCCGAGAGCCACGTCACATATTTCGGACATGGCCTCCCGGAACCACTCCGCCTCATCGTTGATGTCGGCAGGCCTGTCTGGTGATGACACCCAGGCCTGCACGATCGAGGATTCCAGGAGGAGCTCCCGGTCCAGCTGCTTCAGCGCCCACCGCGGACCACTCGGGGTCTGTCGGCCCAGCGCGCCTGAGGTCTGGCCGGAGACGTTAAACCGGATATATCGGTGATCGGAATACGTCTCCACCCCCTCTATGACGCGCCAGTCGATGACACGCGGCGACAGAGCGGGGCTGGCGAACGAGATGTCCACCACTGATTCACCCCGCATCCGCACACACGTGGGGACAGAACCCCGGTTTAGGACGACCAGGCCTGTCTCTAGAGCCCAGTCCTCCACCATCCTGCCCCGTGTGTCCGTATACCGGGAACCCCAAGCCACGTTTTTGGCATTGTAGTTCCCGAGGACGAACACGGGGACGGGATGGTACCCGACGACGACGACTCTCAGCTCCCCAAGGGAGTTGTAGAACTCGGCGAGAGTTCGGTTCGGGGAGACTCCTACCACGACAATCTCCCCGAACCGTGCTGCCACGCAACCTTGTCCCCTCTTGACGGCCTCGAGGGATGGGGTACCGGCGGCGGCCGACGAAATTAGGGTCACTGAGCCGCTCAGGTCCTCCACCCAGTCATCCCTGGGCGGGACAAAGTGCGGCTCAGCGACCACGGCGATGTTAATCGACCACTGCGCCATGCTCTGGAGCAACAGATCCTGAGCGGTGGCGCAGTGGTTGATGCTCGCCTAGAGGAGGCGTAATGGGGCCATTTATTGGCATTCCATATCAGCCTCCTCCCGGGCCCTCTGGGATGGCCCTGCCGCGGTGGTAGCGGCGGCAACGACGACGGTGGAGGCGGCAGCGGCGGCGGCAATCGTGCGACGGCGGTGGCGGAGGGCTTGCCCCTGCCCCTGGGTTTGGTGGGTGGAGCGCAGGCCTTGCTCCCAGCCCGGTGATCGGCCGGTTTGCCAGCCGCCGCACAAGCAAAACAATGCGGCGTGGCATTGCACGAACCGGCCTTGTGACCGGGCTGACCACAGCGGAAGCAATCGTTGCTGCGGTCAACCTCCGAGGTGCAGTGTGCTCCCACGTAGTTGCCCACCCGGCAGCGGAAGCAGTTCAGAGGCCTGGGTTCCAGCACTTTTACCTGCGCAGATACCCAGCCCACCCGGAGCCTTCAGCCCTCCCCGGCTATTTTACTGGCCGCCGACACGGGGCAGCTCACCGTAACGATTAATTTTAGTGCTAACATTGTCTATGTGCTCTTTCCAGTTAATGTCTTTATCTATTATTACACCTAAAAATCTGGTACACGTTACTTCATTGATTTTATTAATACGAGTATTGAGTTTAATGTCATTTTTGTAATTATTTGATCGATTAAATTGGATGTAAACGGATTTGTCTAAATTTATTTTCAAATGGTTAATGTCAAGCCAATGCAATAAGTTGTCAATTGTATTATAAATGTCAAGTTCATGTTCTGAAATGGTATTTAGTTTTTTATTAGATGTCACTATAATAGAAATATCGTCAGCAAATAATACGCATTTATGGTTAGTTATTTTTATGATGTCATTTATATAAATGAGGAATAATATTGGGCCTAGCACACTTCCCTGTGGAACGCCATATTTATTATGTTTACGAGTATATTCCGATGAATAGGATATTATAACATTATTTTCATTTTTTTTATTGATGATGACACATTATTTTCTATTGCTTAAATAGGACGACAGCCACTGAAGTACCGGTCCTCTAATACCAACAGCTTCTAATTTTTGTAGCAATATGTCATGTGACACAAGATCGAAGGCTTTCGATAGATCAAAAAAGAGGCCTGTAGTTATATAATTATTATTAATATTTGAAAGTATAGCTTGCATGAGGGATATTCCCGTTGTGTGTGTGTAGGTCTCCCAGTCCATGCGGCGCTGACGTCCTGCACCTATAGTTCCAGGTATCTTCGGGGCCGCCTGCTATCTTCAACTTCTGTACTGTGTACCAGTTAGACGGGAAGAGTTTTAAGTGACCCCTGGCTAAGGATTACGTTTTGACGTTCCAGTAATAGCGTTTTTGACGATTCAGTCACAGGAATATACTACCTGATTAAAACACAAGTCTTAATGAACACTCAGGAAGCAATTTCCGGGACTCGTGGGAACACTATGAAACTACATTGAAGCTATTTAAAAGTGCAAAATATACCTTACCGGTGACTACGAATATAAATTTTCTTATATTTGCTTAAGTACAAGCCTACTTTACCGTAACGAGAGCCGCTAATTACTTCCTGATTTAAAGTTTATTTTAATGAAATTTTTACTAATTAAATGTTACAGATTTGCATAATAGCACATGAAATACACAAGTACACAAGGCATGTGACATATTATTGGAATCCTCATGAAATTCCCTATGATCTGAGGTATACGAGTATATATCAACTATACCTGTTTTCACTGAAAGAAGGTTGCAGTGGAAACAGGAAAAAATATTATTATTTTTAATTAAAATCGGGTTTCTAATGGCTTTTCTCGGAAACCATTAGATCGATTTTCATTTTGATTATACCTCAAGCCTGTAGGTATATTGGGCACGCCACAATTGTGGCGATAAGTCCCCTCTTTGAGGAGTGGCTGGAGAGGCGCCACGGCGTCCTCACCTTCCGCCTGACGCAGGTCCTCACCGGACATGGATGTTTCGGGAGGTTCCTGTTTAGGATTAAGCGGGAGGAAACGCCCGGGTGTCACCACTGTGTGGATCGCCCGGAGGACACGGTGGAGCATACGGTGGAGGTCTGCCCAGCTTGGGCGGAGCACCGCCGTGTCCTCACGGAGGCGATCGGCGGCGGCGATCTCTCGCGTCCGGGCCTGGTTCAGGCCATGGTTCGGAGCGAGAGTGCATGGGAGGCCGTCACCTCCTTCTGCGAAGCAGTTATGCTAGCGAAGGAGGAGGCGGAACGCGTGAGGGTGAGACAAGGGTCGCGCCCTCGCGCCCCTAGTCGCCGCAGGAGCCGCCCCGGGCATCGGGAGTCGCAAGCCGATTTCCGGCCACCGTAGGCGCGGGCCTGCGGCCGGTGAGCGATGGGTAGCTCGCCGTCCGATAAGGACCAGGCCCGGGTCGACGGCGCGTTGTGTTCCACGCGCGCCTCAAAGAGATGTCAGCACAAACTGACGGGGTCCGTTAGGACCAATGCCTGCCGGGGTTGCGAGTTTGTCCGAAAGGGATATCGTGGCCCTGGCACACAGGCAACGGAAGGAACACGGGTGGGTTTTAGTCAGTAAAAGTCTGACACGCCCTCCCGCTCCGCCCAGAGCGGGAGAAGTTATTTGATGATTAACCACCCAAAAAAAAAAAAGTCTGTAGGTATATATATCTACAACAATCTAATATTTTAATAAACAATTTATAAAAATAACGAAACACGACCTTCAAGCTCAATTAAATGGGTCTATTTATCTGACTTGATCTAGGTTACCTGGACGCACCAAAAAACTATAAAAATATAACTATATAGCCCACTTAATTGAGCTTGAAAGGGTCGTGTTTACGGTTTTACATACTAAACATTTTACATGTTATTTCTATACGTTAACTATAAGTATTTTAACTGAAATTTAAGTTAATATTTAAAAAACAATATAACACTACATATCATTATGTGACGCATCGTCGCTAACAACTAGTTTCATAATCCAGATTGATTACACCGGTCGGATGAAAATTAAATTCCTCTTTAAATTATTCGAATCGGACCTTTAGTTTAGAAGTTACGGTGACCCGTCATATAAATGCTAAAAGTAAGAAAAATGCCGCGGTGCTGCCCAAGGTGGGCTGAAAATCGAGTTTCATAGACTTACGGTGAGTTGCACGAAACCAACATTAGTTTAACGGAGACTTTAAACTGATGCTGTCACTTTCTTTTTGATACAAAATGTAAGGGATGGCATGAATTTAAAGTCTCCGTTAAACTGATGTTTGTTTCGTGCAACTCAATGTCTGGGTATTCAATTTTTAAGTGTCGTTTTCTTGCCGGATTTTGCTTCTATTAGCTATAACTATACACAAAAATGTCATCCGAGTTAAATAATTAGTCCTGTAAATGATTAATCTGTAAGGCTACTATGGATTTTCTTTCAGTTTCAGAGATAATCGGATTTTTCATACTAGTTTCATACAAATGTTTCGTAAAAGAAATATAATTAATTATAATTCTGTAAAGCCAAATTTGTTATGGCCGCGAATCATATTTAGATCAACATACAACCTGTTACTGACCTGCAAATTGCAAAATACATAATAAAATTTGAATTTCGCGGGCTACTTTAGCGCATCCGCCTTAATAGTTTGTAATATGTTTGTAATAAATAATAAAGATTGTCATAATGTAATAAATAAAAAGATAGCAACCATTGGTTTTTTTGGAAACTATCTTTTAAACGGGACGGAGAGTGTTGAACTTTGTAGGCGAACTATACGAAATCCACGCGGACGAAGTCGCGGGCGAAGTGCTAGTCATGTTTAGATTAGACAACACAGATATTAAAATAACGACTAAACCTAGCAGTATTAGAAATAGTTTTAATATCATGCGTGTAAGACCAAAACTTGCGAACAAATCCCAAAACAACATTTTAAACTTCGAAAACTTTACAGCGAAGCTTTCAGAGACCACTGACGTTAGTCGCGCGTCCAACGCGCGTCGGGTACGCGTGCTATAGGATGCACCGCGCGCACGCCCGCCGATGTACCTCGTGCGTGACATAGTTTAGATGCAGCGCGCGTGCTTCAAAGCGGAAGTATAATGGCATTATCGATTTGCTTATGACAGAAAATGCGTGGAATGGACAAGGCTCTGGCGGGGGTGCGCGGGGCAGGGCGCGGTGCCGAGGGCTTGCGGAGCGGAGCGTCAGTGCGCCGGAGGCAGCGGGCTGCGCCGTACGTGTCCACGCAGCCCGCTAATCGAAAAAATTCCGAGTGTTGTGCAAATGCTTGTGTTTTTATGGCGGTCACATTACTACGAGTGTTGGTGCTGGGTGTGATCGCGGCGGCCGCCGACGGTTTGTTATTTATCTGTGTCGATTGTGATGGTTGTTGTAGCGTCCACGTGTTTTCGGCCGGGAGCGAGCCGCTGTTTACGGCGCGGCTGGCGCATGCGCTCGGCTTGTTTGCGTCGCCTACGGCGGGTCAAACACCGGCCTAACTTACAGCCTACTCGTACCTACATGTTTTTGGTCCGTCAAGTAAGTCTAGATATAGATCTCGAGATGTGGCCACCGATAAACAGGCAAGCCAAGGTAATCGATACAACTTGTTTTCTCACGATATCATACTTGTTTTAGCGAATATCGCCCGAGTTTACTGTTATTCGAATGTGTTCAGTTTATGCATCCTTTATTTCTTTACAACCTCTCCGAGTGATGTCTTACTTTAGAATACCATTCACTCGTAATGCTCTTGAGTTTCCAAGAAGTTTGGTGTTATGTTTACTAGGAACAATAGTAAATAGTAACTTAATACTTATTGCTGCGTGGCCTACTTATTGGAATTCGCGTAGGAATCACATTGCTTTCCAATTTTCTCACTTCGAACTCAAGGGCAGTTCTATTGGTGTCCGTTTCTCACTCACTGGGTCAACACACAAACATGAATAAGTTATGTGCACCTTGATAATTCCGTCCTTTTGTTTTAGTCAAAGTTTATGTAGCTTTTTCTCTTTTTTCTCCTACTTCACATAATCTGCATCTTATTCATTTATAGCACCGCTCTGGCGGTGTTGATTCTTAACAACTACAGAAACATTATTGTAGCTTGTCATGTTGTCTAAACAAAAAATCAAATATCCTGTTGAGCAGGCTGACGTCACCGCCCTTAATAAGGTACTTACATTATTTTCATACCCGTCATACCGGGAATACATGCAAATTCATTATAATTAAAAACGCCAGTATCGTCCATAATGTTAGACACAGCTGTTTCATATTCAAATGATTACGGAATCGTTGTTTTACCAACTCGTCTTTCTCATTTGATAGATCTTATGCAGAATTTCTAAAAGTATCTTTTGAAAAACCCTTCTTATCTACAACCATTGGGATAGCGACATTGGAAATGAAACAAGTTTAATAAATTAGGTGCAATAACTGTTTATTCCAATATTTTATTTCCAAAGTACCTCGAGTTTCCCAATTATCTCATCACTCCAACCATCCCCCTGCTTTAATCACTTAGTTGGTCTTACGACTCCTATGGGGAGGTATAAAGCAGTCGTAACTTTAACTAGAAACAACATGCGCCGGTTAACATAGACCATAGACGAACATGCATGCCTTCCATTAAAACCTTACTTTGAAAGTTGGAATTCTTTTTTCTTTGCTTCATCTTTTTCGATGTCTATAAATTCGTTTACGATTTCATTTGTTTTATATTCCAAGTCTCCAAATTCAAGGCTCAATATCCTTTCTCACGTTCTAAGCCTTCATTTAATTAGATCTTGCCCTTTGGACAATGTCAAAGGACAATTCATTGACCCTATGGTCAATCCACTTGGTCTTAACTGCTGTAAAGTCAATTTGTAGCCGAAGCTATGGAGATAATTACAGATAGTTAATAGATAAAGTTTTAGAACTCCATCTGGATTTCCAACAGTCTCGCCTTCCGGCACAAGTTTGTTTAGAACTAAATTAAGAGCTTAGTGAGATATTTCGTCAGGAACTTGGCAAGAAATTTACAGCGTTTGGTTTTACAAAACATTATTAAGTTAATAACGTCTCTAAAACTGAAATTATTTTTTGTTAAAAGCGACTCCAAAGCTGGCTTACGTAATTATGGATAAAATTAGGCGCACAAATTATGTCAGAGGATAATTGACGACTAATTATGAGATCAGAAATTACTGTGTTAAGAAGAAAATGTACACAAAAAATCTCATCACATTCAACGGAAGTTAAAAATATGTTCGCTCTTTGAAAAGTTAATTAATTTTTACACTGACTACCGAACCTATCCACGTTTCTGTTTCATTAATACTACAAGTTTCCTTTGAGTTCGAAGCGTAGACTTCAATTTAATTATCAAGAGAAAACAGAAACAGAATAATCCAATGAACTAATCTTTAAACTTCTATAATGGCGTCAAACTGGAAGTCTTAAAGAAGATCAAGGAAACAATTCTATATAGTCTGTATTTAGTTCTGAAAAGGGCTTAACAATTTATATTTAACCCCTTTTGTTATTTAAAATACGCTTTATCAAGTAGTTCAATTAAATATTTAGTTCTTGAAAGAAAGCGCGGGTAGATTCAGGAGACTACTAGTTTTCGTTTGAAACATTCGTGTAAGTATCTTATAAGCTGCGAGAATAAAGTTTATTAACTAGATAACATTTTTATAAATTATTTAACATATACATATTTGTATTATTAATTGTATTTTATCAAACGCTTTTGGAATTCGTGCCTCTAGATTTCTTCGTTAGTCGGTTTTGGGATGATAAACACACATCCATCAAATGGGACCTTCGATAGATATCCGGACTCTAATTAAATGAAGTTCCAATTACAAAACCTTCATCAACAAACTGCCAATTTGACGACTATTAACAACCAAAATTAACCTACCTTAAATTTGGAAACCCATATTATATTTTATCGAAATAGCAAAGAAAGTATCAGATGGCAATTAGGCATCGATATTGAAAATATTGAAACCCGCCATGCCTGACTTTTCGAATACCGTTATCTCCAATAACGTTGTCTAAAGATATCCTATAGATCACTATTGTGTGATAAGTATTATCTTTACGTCTATCAATAAGTCTAGTCTGACAAAGCTTCACTTGTTGTTGACAATAGACTGTGGGTCGTTTTAGACTATCAATGGCTTCTGATAGTGTGGTCTATTGACTGAATGTCAAGGATGACAATATTGAACTTAGATATTGCAGTTAATAATGATGAAAAGAATACAGTTACCAGGAAGATATCCTTTAGATAAGACGGTTATCAATAAAGTGATACCAGAGACGAAGCCTACCTTGCTTTTTGATGTTACTATCAACCGACCAATACCAATATAAAGTTAATTAATAGCCTCCTACGTTTCACGGAATATGTCTCATTTTTAGCTGAGGACTATAATTATTTCGGCAGTAGTTTCACTTCATGCGTTGACTCCTATAACCATTCAGGTTTAAGGACTAATACTTGCATATTTTTAATTATATGTTATTCAATCAACTACTCAGAGTTCAGATTTAAGTTGCTTACAGGTTCTTCCAACATCTGCTTCTCCATCTTCCACATCCAGTCTGCCCCAGCCGCTTTCTTCCATCATGATGTCACGCTTCGCTACTTCCACTGCTTATAACTATTTATTCAACAAAGAACTCATTGAATATGTAATTGCAATAACATAATATTATAAGATGCAATACTTATCAACCTTTAACCAAACATTCGCATTTATCTTAAACGCCAATAAATATGGATGAACAAGCAATATCGTGTGTGGTATCATTGTTTTCTCTCCAGCATTGATTCTCATTAATATTTATTGAATATTATGTCAAATAAGATCTTAAGTGGTCACCTCTGCGACATTGTGATTTGTCGCTACTTAAACTGTTACTACGAGTAATCCATTTTGAATTTAATGGGCTTGTTACAAAGAGATTGGATATTTTAATGTATGGTTTAATTCATAAATGGATTTATAAGTATCCATTAAAATAATAGTTTGAATGAGTTATTTGGTACTTACTAACTTCAGCGTGGCATTTGAAGATTTCGCTCAAGACAATAAGCCCATGACTATGCAAAAGATTTTACTTACTCCTAACTCAGCACCTAACTTTCGCAGTATTCACGTTGTAGCAACTTTTAATACGTTAGTACTTATGAAGTAAGTTGCGACTGATAACTGTAAAGGAAGTATCCTTAAAACAGACGCTAAAGTTGCATAGAGGAATGTTAAATAGTAGCTGCAGCATAGACCATCATTCTGTACCCACCCCATCTTTGGGAGAATTAGCTAAACTAACTCACAGATGATTGCCTGATTTAAAATACTTGGACCACATTCAAAAATATGAGTCGTAGAGTGCCTCGTAAACCCAATACAGACTCCCAAAAATCACTGCAAATTGTTTTGTACTCAGTCAGCTGGTCAGACAACAACGCTGAAGCGGTTTAGGTACAAGGTCAGAATAATTGCGTAAATATCTGTTTATTATGTGATACACCAATTTGTGTCTAGTCGCTTGACTAGGTCATTAGGGACTGTGTATATTTGTATGAATATAATCGGACGGATTCAGCCGAAAAGTCGCTAGTTGCGGTATAGATGAGCTCTATATTTAGCAAAGGCTCTTAACTGTCTGGCTATCTGTCTATTTGTAGGGGGACATGATCAAGATTACCTAAATCCCTTTCAATAAAGAAAACTTAAACTCTTTTTGGATATCATGGCCTGAACAAAATTTTCATCCTCGATGACATCCTGCAAAGTTCCGATCATTGATAATAACACTACCGGATGAATACCGTACACGTTGAAAAAAAGCACTCCTTAAAGATGATTTCCATATAAAGCACATCATATTTTATAAAACCATTACAAGTGATTTATTTGAGAGCATACAACAATAAACTAGCAAATATTTCATCGTATACATTTCACCAATACACTGGTGACTTATAAAATCTCACAGCGAGCAACTGAATACAGTCCTTAATAAGAAAATGACAAACCATTAAGTAAATAGCCTTTTTCTACGAACAATTTTGTATTGAGCTGATTTCATATCGATTTGACCTACAGAGGGAGCTGTTAATAGCAGCTTTGATGTTTTCAGCTGCTGAAATTGTTTTAGGAACTTAAGGACTTTCTATTACAGCTGACATTTTAGAAATTAAATACGTTAGTGTAATTAATCAATTGTTCCTTTCGTATCAATTGTATTTTGTTTTTCTATTGGAAAAAGGATAAACAAGAGCCAAGAGGCAACCAAGCTTTTAAGCTTAAAATAACTGAACAATTTGCATAACCCATCGATATTATTCAAAATAATAATACTGCAAACAAAAATATGAAACAAATAGGTAAGTCTTCCTGATATTCAAAGATCCTACAGTGCCACAAACAGTTCTTGTAGAGAGAAACCTGTAAATTCAAAAATAGCTTTAATTCCAAAGGCTCAAGACTAGGGGTGATAATTATAATATCATAATCCCAGACACAACCATGCCGAAATAATAACAAAACCACATTAACTAAAAGGCATATTTGCTAAAACACAGAAAATCAACACATGGAAAGTATTAAAACGTGTACAATTATAAAGCGATTAATCTTTAATGTTGTAAGTTGAATCGTTGATCGCAACCAGAGGCCTCGCAACGTTTTTACAATAGCAAAAAATTGTGAACCAAGGTGAGCGTCGAACGGGGCTTTAGAGAAAATGTTGGGCTGCCCAGATGTTTTAACGCTGAGACGTTCGAAGCTCTAGCAGAGATAACTGCTAAGCTTAGCTGGCTTGATATTGAAGACGATGATAAAGTAGATATTGATCCGGAATCTATCGCTACTAACTTTGTTATAACATTTATAGTGAAGATTTTCATAGTATAAATTCTCATCTGTAATAGGTACGGATTGGAACAAGGAAGCTTCGAAGATGTTTTAAAAAGGCCTTTTGGGGTTGTCTTGAGAAACATGACGCATTGGTTGGTGAGTGGTGACTAATATACCATTGCTTGCTACTTATTGGGCAATATTACTCTACTATTCATCAGACTATACCTACCAGATCTTTTCTGCAGATGATATTCTTGAATTACTCTATCTTCTTCATCGAAAGGCATATTCTTTACTTACACGCATTTTACGTTCTTAGGCGATATTATGCCAATTTGTTAACTTCTCTCTTTTCCATCCTTAATATATGGCTCTGTGTATGGAATTGCTGAGAAATTTCTTACTTGATCTTATGCCCCAAATCATAGGAAGATAAGTAATGATTTTAATTCATCGTTTGACTTTCTGGGTCCTTTGATCTGCCACCCTAGACTCTACTGTTTGCTTTAATCTAAACAAAACAACTCAGAACCCAAAAATAAGTCTCGTCGACAGAAATATATTACCATAAAGGAACAACTGAAGACACATAAGGTTTAGAGCTACAAATACGTATCAGTTGTTTACTAAGAACATTAATCCCTAAATTGACGAGTGTGGGAAACAAATGATTTTACCAAAAAAGGTTATAATTTGCATACTAGTCTGGAATTGAAAAACTAACTAGACTTCGTAACTCTCCACCATTAGACAGAGAAGTTACGAAATCTAGTTGTTAAACACCAACTTTGAGATATCACAACTTTAATATTGTAGGTACGTATATAGTTTTATATTTGTAAAAACTACGATATTATGAGAACTACCTACTACAATTATTATTTACCTATAACTTTAATAGTTATTGCTAAATACATAATAAGACAAGTACCAACTCCCTACAAGTGCCGCAAAACCACATCAAAAATGTTTGCATTCTCCAAGCGTTTCAATAAAAAAGGCACATAACAAGCACATTTTATTACTATGTCCTCCAAAACTTATGTTGTAAGCGTGCTGATTTGAATAAGATGGGCACCGTGCCAACTTCCCGCCATCAAGTTATGTAGCAACTTGGGTTACATCGGAAATACGTCAGAAAATATTTAATGGTCAGACTTTGGGCCAATAATTGAAGAAACATAAATCAATCTATCCAATCCAATCAGCCTTGGTGTTTGTAGAGCATGAATATAGGCCAAACGCCTCTTTTAAAATTACGTCATTAGACGTGTCGTGTCTGAGGAACCTAGACTACCTCAGACGACCTCAGTCATGTTATTTAGATTTGCATCCCACGCTGCGTTAGCTAGTTCTAGCACTCCTCTTTTCGAGTCAAGAACTAGTCATCTTCAACGGTTATCGGTCTTACGACAGACAGTCAACTCACAACCGCTACTTCCTGCTTTATTAAATATTATTTACCTATTCTTTTAATGAATTTAGCAATAATAATTATTCTCACAAAACTTGACGTAAAAAAAGAATCCTTAGGAATGTCCGTAAGTATGTGAAAGTGTAAGTTGAACTCGCTGGGTGTTTAGAAAACAAATTGATGCCATTTATCATTATTATAGCTGGTTATACCTACACCTAGGTGCCAACATAGTTCAACATGAATGAAATTGGTAAACAAAAAATGGCCGAATAAGATGATATTGAAAATTGACAAATTATAATTAAGTAGCAATAATTAGTAACCTAACTATTACATACTTTCACTAAATGATTTAAGGACAGGAATAAGCGAAGAAAAAACTGTCCTTTGACAGAATTAGAAAGTCATCGAGCTAAACAAAGCATGTGAAAACCATGGCCTATAATTTAACTTTTAAGCTAAATGTAGGATACTAAGTTAAACACACGTTGTATTAGCTGTCTATCAGCTTACCTTACTCTTAAAAGCTATAGAAAGAAAAGGTAACTGCTGTACAAAGGCGATAGGATAGCTACGCACTAACTCAAAAACTACGCAGTTTAATTTGGCAACTTTTGAACAGAAAGCCTTAGCCAATTTCAAGATAGAATTCCCAACAGGCAGCAATTAGAAAACTTGCCGACGAATGCATGCAAGCATGATGTTTGAATGCCTCTTACTTTAGGATTGTTAAGTACTTTAAAGATATGCTACCAAACAAAACATTGAATATTTAATACGCGCGCTATTTTTGTCCGACTCGAAAAATAAAAAAGCTGCTTAGCATGACAATACTCCTACTACAGATTACAATGATTTTTCTAACATTACTACGTTGATTACATAAACTTTGTGGAAATCAAAGTGGCGTGTAGCGAGGGGCGCGGCGCCGTGCGGGGTAGAGGGGGCACCGCGTGCGCCGAGCAAGGTCAGGGGCCCCGACGCGGGCGCATACAACCACGATCCTTCATACACACCGCCTGTCTACGCGTCTGTATTGACCAAATGTGTTGCTGCTGAGCCTTGCTTGAGAGTAGCGTGATTTATGTGGGCTGTGGAGTTAGGCTATGTTTTGTTTGGTCCTTTAAGCCTGAGAGATTATGCGCACTTAGCATCATAATGACAAGCTTTCCAAAAGTTAGTACCTACTTTTCAAAATTGAATTAAATCAGCAGAATCCTGTTTATGATTTTATAGTTACTGAGTCCGTCGTTGTTAATGAAATATTAGTTTATTTACATACTCTACAAAACGGAAGGGAAATCTGTTTGAGGACAAATTTGAAAGATTGAACACAATTAATTATAATTCGATTGAAAAACTGAGCAGTATACCTACCAATTGGCGGATCTGCTAATTAGTTTGCTAAAATAATACGTTAAAATGCAAATAAATGCGTCATAACATGATTAGCTAGTCCTTGGAATAGCAAAAAGGAACCTCATGTTAGACGATGCCTTTTTCATAGACAAAGGAAGTCTGAAAACAAAAGCAATGTTTTCTAAAGACCTTTTATTTAAATAGCCTTAAATTTTCAACTAAAGGGCATTTAAGACTTAAAAGGATTCTGGAGACTGATGGGATTGTTACAAACGAAGATTTTAGAGCAAAATAAATAAATGTTCTAGGTCTTGCTTAGATCTATCTTACTAGACTTGAACTTTTTTGAACAACAAGGAATCGTCTTGGAGATCTTGAAATGTCTTCTCCCATACCTACTTCGATACTGTACATAACATTAGCGCTAATCCTTTTCAAGTAGTCCTCATCAATTCCAAGTAAAAATAGAATCGTTACGTCCATTTAGAAACAAGCTGCTAGCTCCCAAACACTGGTTCCATAGCGTCTCGCTCAGCAGTTGCTAAAAAAATTACGAAACAAACACATCGTATGATGAAGCCAAAACGTTGAAGTCTAATTAATATTTGCAAACAAGTCAAGGAGATGAGTTTTTTCCGAGTGTCAGAATTCGGAAGTTTGCTGTTTGTCCAGTTTATCTTGAGATGCGGGGAGATACGGAACTAGTTCAAAAGACGAGATGTTGATGTTTGCGTTTACAACCAGTGACCCAATGAGAGATCTAGTTATAGTGGATGTGTACTACCTTTGTGAAAGATGTAATCAAGAATTGACAGTGTTTTGTTTGTGTCGATGTGTTCTTTCCTTTGATGTGAGATTATATTATGGTAACTATAGCAAGAAGATTTCCTTCTAGCTATGCAAGATTAAATTGATAAAGCGCTATTGCTAATCGTGTTTTAAGTTTTGTAAGGTCATCGTCAGCATTACGGTAGAAAACGTCATTGCATACACCTCCGTTTTAACGACTTCCTAGTTATACTTCGCCAGATATACATATACGAGTATTTCCGTTGTTTTTGTCAGGGACTCGTGTTTCATCTATCCCTCCTATAAGTACTTAAAATTACTAGAAAATATACGAAATTATTCCACCAGCCTAAATGATGGATCGATAGTAAGTACTGTATTTTCGTATTTTGTTTTGCATATCTGTATCCCATATCAATGCTCATAGCCATTGGTCTGATCATAGCCTGCTTGTGGAGTCTATGACGCGTGACGCTAGCTCAATGGGCGTATCGTCCATAATTAAGACGTCAGACACAGCTATTTATACATCTATTTTGTTTAATATTAAATATGTGTACGTTACTTCATCTGTATGTACCTATAGTATTTTTTATTACACATTTGTTAATTCATTTCTGTCATGTTGTGTGCATTTTATTTTTACCTAATGTTTTTATTGCATTTCCTACTCTGTTTTGCTTAATCATCGTATAGCGTCTTACGACGATTTTTTTGAATATTCATGTATCTAGTACAATTTTTTTGGCCACAGCTTGTTTGCCATTTTGCTCCAATTTTTTATCATCATTTCAGGCGAAAGACCTCCACTTCTGGACATAGGCCTCTCCCAAAGGGGGGGTTTGCCATAATCGCCACGCTTGGCAGGCGGGTTGGCGATCGCAGTATTGTGTTAAAATACATAGAGAGTGCTGCTGCCCATTCTATAGTAAGTCCCTTAGTCGCCTTTTACGACACCCACGGGAAGAAATAGGATGGTGCTATTCTTTACGTCCGGCACCACACGGTACAATTTTGTATATATTCAGGGTGGAATTTTGTAATGCCACCTGGAGGGAAAGTACTCTTAATACTGCAGATATAAAATTTTACTCAAAGGAAACATTCCTTTATTTTTGAATAGAAAGCAAACTGCATTCAAAGATTTTCGAAAATTCTCTTCTCCCACACCCGGGAATCGAACCGGCTAAAATCTGAAAAAAATATACCCTGTACTTTTATTGCATCGATCGTTAGGGTCAATTATAGGGATGAAATCTCTCTAACAAACATGATAAATTAAATGAAAGGAAAACCAGGAAAAGGTTTCAAGAAGAGACGGCAAACTATTCAGCAAAACTATTTCGATTTTGAACTAGATGTTTTAACATACTTTGAATCATTTCCAAAGGCTTCAAGTAGAGATGCTGCCGATAAATTAGGAACAACCCACACTCGCGTACTTAAAAGTGCTGAAAAAGTATAAGTATAAATGCTATCGTGAAGGTCGGTTAGTGCAAAAATTGCATATTGGGGATCGTGACAGACGATTACAATTTTGTGAAAACATGCTTGGAGAAATTGACCGAAACCCTAATTTTTTGAGTAACATAGTATGGTCTGACGAAACCAACTTCAGCAATAATGGCATGTTACAATCGCCGCAATAACCATTATTGGTCTCGAGTGAATCCTGTTCGTGTTCATGAAACTAACAATCAAGTAAGATTTTCTTTCAACGTTTGGTGCGGAATTATGAGAAATAATGTAACCCTACATTATTTCTCATAAGTCCACGTGTACGAAGGTCATTTAAACACTGTCAAGTATATTGAAATACTGGATCTCTTAAGAAACGAGTTAAATGGTTTCCCCGAGGAAGAGCGAAACCAAATAATTCTACAGCAAGATGGTGCTCCAGCACATAACAGCAGAATCACTACTGCCTACATTAATAACCATTTTAATACCTGGATTGGTACAAACGGCACAATCAGATGGCCTGCGAGATCGCCAGATCTCACCCCATTAGATTTTTTTTTGTGGGGATATGTAAAAAATCAAATTTACATGAAATCTTATGCGAATGACAACGAGTTGAGAGTTGAAGTTCAGAATACGATTTATAATATTCACCACAGCACTTTATTAAAGGTTACTAGAAATGAATTCGTTAAAATAATAAATTTGTGTATCCAAGAGAATGGAGTCCATTTCGAGCAACTAATTAGTTAGTTTACCATTTTTTGTAAATAATTAAATTAATTTAAGATTTCCTGGTTTTCCTTTCATTTAATTTATCATGTTTGTTAGAGAGATTTCATCCTTATAATTGACCCTAACGATCGGTGCAATAAAAGTACAGGGTATAATTTTTTCAGATTTTAGCCGGTTCGATCCCGGGTGTGGGAGAAGAGAATGTTCGAAAATCTTTGAATGCAGTTTGCTTTCTATTCAAAAATAAAGGAATGTTTCCTTTGAGTAAAACTTTCTATCTGCAGTATTAATAGTACTTTCCTTCCAGGTGACATTACAAAATTCCACCCTGTATAATTTTTATTTTTTTTAAATTATCGCTGATAAAGAAAGAAAGTAAAAGCATGTATTTCATGGGACTCACACAGATCACAAATTAAAATAAAACGCACTCATCACACTATCACACTAATATTATTAAGGCGAAAGTTTGTGAGTGTGTGTGTGTGTGTGTATGTTTGTTACTTCTTCACGCTCAAACGCCTGGACGAATTTTGATAAAATTTTGTATGGAGGTAGCTGACACCCTGGATTGAGAAATAGGCTACTTTTTATCCCGATATTCTCATGGGATCGAGACTTACGCGGGTGAAACCGTGAGACACAGCTAGTAGAAACATAAAGAACAAAACCAAAAATAAAACAAAGTAAAAATTAAACTAAAAACAGAAAGTCCTGTACGACGCCAAAAGGTATCTCAGATCGTCGTCATTCTCTTGCCCGTATCACAATTTATTTGTGGTCGGCGCAACATTTCATTTTCTTCCATACTTCTCCATTAGTCGTCATTTCGGTAGTCACTCCCTGTTTAGTTATATCATCTTTCACATGTCTATTCAATCTTTTCTTTGGTCTTTGTATTTATCTCAGATATAAGTAGTGTAGTATGGGTATGGCATTAAAAAACCCGGCCAAGTGCGAGTCGGACTGGCGCACGAAGGGTTCCGCACTATTATCTATAAAAATGGCAATAAAAATCACGTTTGTTGTATGGGAGCCCCCCTTAAATGTTTGTTTTATTTTAATTTAATTATCAATTATTTTTAAAGTGAATATATAACTAAATATTCTAAGAATATTCAAGCGTCTACCTGTTGCCGTTGTCAATAGCGAGTAAAAACAAGCAAAAAAATCACGTTAGTTGTATGGGAGCCCTCTTAAATATTTAAATATTTATTCTGCTTTTTAGTATTTGTTATGCGGCAACAGAAATACATCATCTGTAAAAATTTCAACCGTCTAGCTATCACGGTTCATGAGATACAGCCTGGTGACAGACGGACAGACAGACCGCGCAGCCTTAGTAATAGGGTCCCGTTTTACCCTTTGGGTACGGAACCCTAAAAATCACATTAAAAATGTACTTTGAAATGTTTTCCAATATAAAAATAACACGAACCTTTGAATAACCGAAAAAATCTAACTAGGTACTGCAAAAAAAATAACTGAAAAAAATCGCAACAGTTCACACAAAAAATACAATAAACTGCGAAATATTGAAAACATTTTACTTGTGCGAATTTCATATGGAGAGGAAATGAATGCAATTGAAGCGGACCGGAGTCCGTCAGTGGGTCACTGAGCGTCGATAGCAATGTCACTGTAACATACATAAGTAGGTACAACATGACATAATACAAACAAACTTTCATAAATGACAGCAATGTTGTGGGCTTTCACGTTTTTTCGAGCTCATATCATAATCATAAAGCCTTATTTCCCCGAAGCGTTGGGCAGAGGTATTTATTGTCTCCACAACAATACGACAATAAATTAAAATACTGGCCAACCTATACGTAAGGTATAGTGCATAGGACTATTATTGAAACTAACAGATAAAGCTTAAAATCGAATTTAAAAAAAGTAATTAAATAATAGTGATAGGCCAACAATGGGTTTTCCCGATTCTAGGCTAGATTAGCTAGTTAATTAAGTTTTTTGATAATTTCTCACCCAAAAAAAAAAGATAGCTACACTATTCGATAAATAATATTGAATGGTTGTATTCAGACTAGGAACGTCATTAGATATGCACAGTTTAAAATATTGTCGTATCTTCGCCGCATCCCCCTCGCCCCACATTTTATATCGCCACATGACAAATTGAGTGGGCAACTTTGAAATAATAGACGTGTTACGCTTTACGATTCTACCCGAATTATTAGGAATAACGTAGATAAGGAAACATTACACTGTAATTGTAAAAAAAACAAATAAATATATAAATAAATAAATATTGTGTCAAAGTTAAGAATTTTAGCTACATTTTCGTCAAAGCAATCTTTGAGCTTTTCCGGGAAATATGTTTTCCCATTTAAATTTTATTTAGTTTTTTGTAGGTACCTACCGATAGCTAGGTTTGGTTTGTATGTTATTAGGAAGCACTGTTTAAATAATGCCATTACAGAATTCCATGGATACGCTGTTTGAATAATGCAGTAACAAAATTCCTTTGCTCCTAGACGAAGGATCAATCTGCCAAAATGTCTTCAATTGTCTTTCAAAGCACGTGCCGCTTCCGGATATCTTTTTGACCCAAAACCCTTAACGCAGGCTCTTTAATAATAACTGTGGTAGATACTTGCTTAAAACCGTCCCTTTGGGGAAGACCCTACTCTGTAACTTGTTAATATTTACGAACAAGACATTTACTTGGACAATTTTTACTTTCCAATTTTCCTAATGCAATCTAAGTAGATATGCTTGTTATGTTTTTACGGCTGAACTTATGAACAGATTTTGCTGAAATTAGGCCAGCTCACATTCAGCTGATCTATTCTAAAAATCTCACCTTGAAAATATAAGTGAAGTGACCTTAAAGGCTCGTAGGTACAGACTGGTGCGACATCGCGGGCGCGACGCGACACTAGTAGCACAATTTCTTTGTCACTGCCTATCGCGCCCGCGATATCGCGCGAGTCTACAAGCCTTGATGTGACCTGTCAATCCCTAGCATCAGATGACAGCTCACTCACTTATGTTTTCACGGTGAGATTCATACAGAATACACAGACTGGATTATGACATTATTTGACATCTCCGAAATAATAAACTTTTTACGCGAGCGATGATGGAGACAAAGATACTTAGGTACAATTTAATGTTAATGTAACAGCATGTCGCGTCGGCGCTATGAAGTAACAATTACGTGATAAGAACACATAATTGCAGGAATTTGCTACATGAATAAAGTCATGTGAAACAAACCACTTCAACTACGATAAGGCTCGTGCAGACTGGCGCGATATCGCGAGCGCGACAGGCAGCGCAACACTTTCCATAGAAATTGTTCGCGTCGCGCTGTCGCGTTGTGCCTGTCTGCCATCAAGACTGTATGAAAACTAAATTTATCATAACTTAACATCACGCCTGTAATCCCGAAGGGTTAGGCAGAGGTGTACACCCACATTTCGCCAGTTATGTTTAAGTCCCATGTAATAGGGGGCGAGCCTATTGCCATCATTCGGGCACAAATCCAGACTCCGGGCTGTTACTGAGAAATTCCTGGTGGAAAAACCCAATAACACTTTGCCCGACCTGGGAATCGAACCGCGGACCTCGTGATCGCCAGTAGCGCTTGGACCACTAGACCAATGAGGCAGTAAATTTATACGCGATAAATTAAATTTATCAAGAGAGCATTAATGTATTTAGAGATCGTTTAGTGATGTTTTTGCAATGAAGAGTAACAATTTTGCAGATAATAAATTAATGTTATTTTCCACTACAGTTATTAGGTTTGGTAGGTCCACTCAGTTAACTTGACAGTACCTAGTTGGCAGCAAAATCAACCTATTCAATTTGCCTTCAATATTATTATGATATAGCCGTAAGGACTGGCCCGCTATGGCAGTGAACAGACGTGTGTGGGAAAGGACGAGCGAGGACTTTGCCCAGTTGTGGGACATAACGGGCTAAATACAGGGTCAAATTAAATTAGCTAGCGAAACTAAGTATGATACAACAAAAAAAAATTGATGTGGTGATATATTTTTTGGGTCAACGACCGTACGTCATTTTACCTACATTGATATATCAGGTTTTTTTTGTGTATACTTCACATACTTGGTGAGTAACGTAATCTCCATACAATAAAACCAAAAAACTGATTTTCTCAAATTATACTTTCAAGTAACTAAACACTACCAGAGGTCGTTGACCCCAAAAAAACCTTTTTTTTTTTTTGTTTTATCATGTTTAATTTCGCTTAGGTATCCCATGCCCATCACGTCTGCGGAGTTTTGCTACTTACTTTAATTTGACCCTGTAGATTGATAGAATATTATGATAAATATTAGGTACATCTTGGATCTACTATTTACAACAAGACTAGCACGCAAATCGCAATACAATAATATTCATGTGGCTGTGATATTTCCAACTGGCAATACCATTAGGGCCGATTTTTATTATTGTATACTAGCTTTTGCCCGCGTGGACATCGGTAAATATCCCACGGGAACGTAGTACCGGGATTAAAAGTACCAGTATCCAGGTTATAAACAAATGTGTGCCATAGTTCTTCCAAATACGTTCAGCTGTTTTTGTCCCAATCCGGAACATACATCCTGACAAACGGATAAAAGTTCTTCGTTACTATTTTATTATATAGATAAAACAAACTACTACATTTGAAGGGAAGTTAATAAAAGTAAAATATAAGTACGTAGATACCAAGCAAATCGGTGACATCCTATTGTGGCCTCCACAGAGAAAAGTAAACCCGTATTTTATATTTAGATATAACATTTGTACAAACACAGGCAGAGAGGACAGAATAATTAATATATTAAATTAATTAGAATAGCCATACTCTGTGTACAAAATAATGGTACAACCTTTTTTTGAGGTTATTTTTATTCTTTTATTCCTTTCGCACTTTACTTTTCGACGAATGAGATGTTTTTATTTCATGTAGACAAATAATTAAAACTGAAGTTCTGTTTGTAATGTCAAAATAACAGCTTTTTACTAAATGCACAATGAAAGTATAAACGGCACTTGTAATTTTTTTTTTTAAATTTTCGGCTTCTTCCGGCTAATCTCCGAAACGGCTGAACCGATTTTGACGGGACTTTCACTGGCGGAGCTGATGTTATAATCAGTAACTTAGGCTACTTTTATTTTAGAAAAGACACGCGGGTGAATCCGCGGGCATCTAGTATGAAATAAGGAAGCCGTGTATTTTTTGTGTTTCTATTTAAAACTTATAGCAAAGGTCTCCCTCATAGCTTTCCACTGATATTTGTGCGTAGCCTTCTCCGACCAATCTTTCGTAAACGACTCTAGGTCATCACGCGTTTCCTAGGCCTCTCTCGGCGACGACGCCCGTTTTCTGGCTGCACTTTATTCAGTACCTAATGTAAAATACATGCTATACTTAATGGTACCTCTGAAAACTGCTATAAAATGGCGCTATTTTGGAAGAATCAACTGTAATAATGCCTTCCTAGCTTTGACACTAATTGTTAAAATTGCTGACCTGTTTTGTACCACATTCATTGCCTAAGGTGGGTTAATGTACTACATATAACAGGCTGGAAGCCCGAAGGCTAACTGGGGGCCGATCGCGCTATTTCTCAACGTAATTACCGTTCGAACGGAACGTTTTTGGCTTTGGTTTAGCTGATGTAAGAAACGGTATCGCGCTATTTTTTGTGAGAGTATTGTTCGATCGATCGTTCCTCCAACGTAACTTCCAAAGTAAAGCTAAATCATTTCCGTTGAAATGATTAGCGCGATACGAAATGTGTCTAACGTAACGTTTTTGGTTGTGGTTTAGTTTTGGTATTAACGTTCAAAATTAGCGCGATCGGCCCCCTGATCGCTTATGTGTATTACCTTCGGAGCCTTTTTTTAATTTTAAGGAAAATTAATTTTAAATTCAAAATTTAATTTTAAATTTTAAGGACTTAAGCCTTAGGGCTTAAGTCCTTAAAATCCTTATTGTGTAAATAATGAGAAAATATGCTTGTAAAGTTGATAAGTGGTCGAAAATCATGATTGCCTTTACAACTGTAACAATTCAAAATTAATAACCTGTCTACAAAAGCAATAATAAATAGTTGAAGTTAGGGGTAGGCAAGCAGTATCTATCGATGTTTGTAGTATTTCACGGGTAACAAAGTATATGTCAATAGAAATGAGTGAATTTACTACTCAATCGACTACTAAGATGAGATGTGATGTGTTTGTTATTTTACAAGACTCAGTAAAAAAATAAAATTCATGACCCACAAAATGATATTTTACATCTCTCATCATGTCAAAAACTATCAAAATCAATAGGTAGTAGATTGTTATACTAGGGGCTAGCTAAAACGACCCAATGGGGGCCTACAATGGACGCTTTGGCAGAATCATAATATGATCTGCGTACAATTTATACATCCCGCAATTCATCTGTTTGACAGCTGCTATTTGACATTAGACTTCATTAAAGAAGTTCATAATTTGTGGACAATTTTACGAAACTCCATATAAAACTGTCATACAGATGAATTGCGGGATATGAATTGTACGCAGATCATATTATGATTCTGCCAAAGCTTCCATTGTAGGCCCCCTGAGCTTTAGCGAGGGAGTAAATAGAAACCGAGTTATAATGGGTTTTTAGTGTCGTGTGTTACACTATACTTTTCACTACGATTGCGAGAAAAAATAATCCAATACACCGAGAAAATTAGGCAATTTCAGAAATCAGAAAAGGAGGCAATAGATTGAAAATTATTTATTTTCCTTTCTCTTCCATCTGCAAATACAGGTCTCCATTCTGAGAATGTAGACCCGTTGCCACCAAATCAGAATCTGATGAGGGGATCCCATGGAAATCGAGGGAAATCCTCAAATTTTATAGGCATACCTATAGCGATTTGAGTATTTTTTATAGTAACTCGTGCATTTGCACTCGAAAAGCACCATTTGGTGAAGTGGAACTGAAGATGAAGACCACAGATGGCCACCGGAACTACTTAATAATAAGTATTTCACCGTTGCGATTCGATTAGGCACTTTAATATGGTTGCGAAGCAATTTATGCTCGTCAAAATGCATATGGTGAAGTCACCATCAGTTCTCCTGGTTCTTACCAGGAGAACTCCTCAACAATTAACGCCCCTGCATCGGGAAAAGCAATATTTTGTAAAAGTTGATGAGCATTTGACATTAGGCTATTGTAAATTGGATAAATTACAAACTGACCCACTAAAAAGTGAAAAATAAAAAAGGCTCTTGATCTGTATTATATATACATATATATATATATATATATATATATATTATCTATATATATATATATATCGGAAGTCGGTGGCTTTTGATCTGTAAAAGCCACCGACTTCCGAGATTAAAGTTATTTTTCACTTTGTAGTGTTTTTTTTGGAAGTCTGTTGTTTTTTTTTTGTAAAAAGTTTTTCTCTGTTGTATTTTACAATTATGGTCAATAATTCAATTTGTAATTAGAGAAAAAAAATCTAAAGATTTCGCGTCAATGTCTTTTCTGTATTTCTTCTGTAGCCGCAACCAAGGAAAATTTATACTCACCTACGGCGAGGCCTACGCAACGCAATGAACGCATTCTACCGAAGAGACCAACGCGCGCCGCTTTTATTTCTATTTTCAAAAATAAAATGTACTTCCTTTTTTATGGAGCAGTAATAAGTCGAGTCTTTAATCATGATTATTTTACTTAAGGCGAATCCGCAGCTGTGGCCCGCGAAATTCATATTTTCTTACGTTTTTTGCTATTTGCAGGTCAGTGTCAGGTTGTATCTTTTAATCACAATATGATTCGCGACTTTAACAGATATGTATTAACATAATTATAATCATGAAAATCATAAATACAGCTACAGCTACAGCTGCGGATTCACCTTAAGAATAATGAATTTTTCATTTTTGTAGGCTCGTTGGTAAAAGACAAAAATAAAAAAATAAAAGTTTTTCCACTAGAGGAAGATATGGTATTTTAGCCCCACACGCTAAAATGACGAACTTTTTGAGCAAGAGGAATGAAAAAGTCATTTATTCAAACTAGGCTGAGAATCAGCACTTTTCAAACGTCATAATTACATATTAAGACAGTCCCCCAAAACGCCCGCCCTTCACCAATGCGAAGAAGAACTGGCGCAACAACTCCCCAGCAGCACATCATTTCTTTAAGTACACATCTGCTGCTACACAGCAGCTAGGCATTATAGGTGAATTTTGACTATTGAATCCAGTTGACCTTCGCTGTTCTCTATTATCAACTAGACACGGGTCTTTCCATAGTACGGAAGCTGGTGATATTTATTATATTTACCTTCCATATCTCCATTCACAGGTATTAAAGATTCAGTTATACCAACCCTCTATTTATAGTGAAAGTACTGACCTTACCTTACGTTCATTGTGCCTTTCAAGGGGTCATCTCTTACGATGTTTGTGACCCTTTAATGTAGACCTGTTATTATAGGTTAGGGTTGTACAATAATTATATTTAGAGGGACTATACCGTGAGAAGATTTTAGAGTATATTTTTAGACTGTAAGTAGGTGTAGGGTTAATCTCTATAATTTATAAAAAATATTGTAAAAGTATGAAAGAGAAAGAAATAATCAGAAAGATGGGTTTGTTGACCACTATAATAATATAATCGTGTTTGAAATTATAAGGACGGAGAAGCCGCCAGCAGCTATTCCACCCTGCAGGAAATCTTTGAACAATACTCTTTTTTGTTGTAAAACAAAAAATCATTTCCAATTTTTCTTTTAGCCAGAAACGTTTTCTCTTACCACGAACTGTAACAGTAAAGAAAATGTACAGGCAAACCGATCATTGTCATGAACTTCTTACAAAAGAAATAAAGTTATTCGTAAGGTACACTTTTATTATGAACACTTGCATTATTAAATGCCTGTTTTACGGTTCTTTAAAAGCAATATTGTTGAGAATCATGACCAAATAAAAACTTCATCATTTTAATATAACACATACAAAAAGCAAATAATTATATTTGTTTGCTTTAAAGTGAAGGACGTCATCTCCGGCACACTTCCATTTCACACCGCGTTGAGAACCCTAGTCCTTAAGGATGGGCTTAACGATATTGAAAATATATCGGTATCGATAATTGCCATGGCTGATGTGAATAAAACTCTGAATGTAAATCTGAAAATAATAACTACACTGCCAGCTATTGGTTACGTTCTAAAGAAAGAAAGAAAAATTATTTATTCTGCACAAAAAAACGCACAGAACAGCAAAATAACAGTCAAAATACACATACAAAGTCGCCAAAAGCCTCGTATCCAATACCCTAAACATTTTGACAATCTTGTCCATTGGTTGATGTCAGGGACTAAAGATAATTTACAAAGTGTTTACTAGCCTTTAATCTACTTATCACATAACAACCTGTGATGACAACAAAGTCGACAAACAAACAATCAAAGCAAAAACAAAATGCCGATTGCCGAGTGGAAAAATAACTACTTTTGTAATAAACAAACTATACTAATTATGAACAATTACAATAACCGTGCGTCGCATCTGTGCAAGAACAGGTCTTTGCTCAGCAAAATGCTGTGACTTCGGACAAACCTATCGTCAACAGCGCTGATTTTCAGCAGAAACCAATAATAATAGAAACCAGGAATAACGTAATGACGTCCCGAACGGAATAATATGTGTGATTCTGATTGTAGTAATGTAGTAAATAATTATGTAGTATGCACTTATCGATAAAAATAAAAAGTACTAAATATATTTATGTGTATTAATGCGTAACTTTTAAAAAACAAAATACATAAACAAGACTATAACACAATGAAAATAAAAAAAATACTTAATAATAATATAATTTCGTTTCTAATTATTTAATTTCTAATGTAAACCAGCTTTTACCCGCGGCTTCGACCACGTGACTGTCAGAAATTATGGCACTGATCGGATCGTACTACCGGCATACGAAGTGTCTTATGTCTTAACGTAGGTCATGGTCTATCCGTATGCCTTTCATCCAAATCCGGTCAGCCGTTAAGCCGGAAAAGGTAATAGACAGAGTTACTTTCGCATTTATGTATTATAATAGTATGAATGGCATGGATGGAATATGTATATGGGTAGTATGGAAGTAAGTACATTCATGTTGTAACCTTTTCCGGGACACTAAACGCCCACAGACGTCATAACAATAAAACTCTATTGTGTGTCGTGCAGTCTCCCGGAAAGTGTTAAGGATCATACGTATTGAAATGTAAATGTTTTATAAACAATATTTCTGATTTTGCCATCTTTTGCTAGAATATGAAGATTTTGTGAGCTGGATATACTATACTATTTTGCACTCGTATGAAAGTCACTCTCTTGCGGAAAACAGGAACAACAACACAAAATTGTGTATGTCCACAACGCCATGTATCGAAGACACTGGTGAACTCTCTCCGTTCTGTCTACACGGTTTAGTATTTTCGAATAATCTTTTTTTTATAAGTAAATAAAAATGCCGGAAAATCATCGAGGTTCTTAGACAATAGAATGGCTCTCATAGTCGCCTGATACTAAATTGATTAAAAGGTTAGCAACAGGCGACTGTGAGTGAGGTGACCCTGACAGTCGCCTGATGTTGGTGGTGGTGGTGGTGTTGGTGGAGTTTTTTTGTCAACCGTGTGTTCCTTCACAATTTATTTCCGGTAGTTGTGCAACATCATAACTTCGTCCATAATCGTAAAGACAAAACCTTAGATCTACATCGGAGCCCATGTAGGACCCTGTAAAAGCGACCGTGAAGCTCGTTGCTCTGCCATACCTTCCTGCGGTCATTACTCATGATTATCAAAAACATTATGTACATTTTTAACTATATCTTTAGTTTTATAAGTTCTGCTTATACTAAACTGCAATTTCAGACTTTTATTATCCCTATAGTATCTTGACTATAACTGTTTTTGTAAATTAACATGTCCTATCTAAGAGAGCCGGGTGATCTGTAACTCAGGACCCTCCTACCTCAGACACCTTTCTCTATTTAAGATTGTACATTTTATTAACCAGTGCCTGTAATATGATGTTGAGATAAATAAAGATTTATGATTGAATGATTGATTGATAGGTTTTTTTCCAGTTCTAAAGAAAGAAAAAGAAGAAAGAAAAATGATTTATTCTGCACAAACAAAACGCACAGTACAACAAAATAAGTAAAAAAAAAAAAAAACATACTAAGTAGCCAAAAACCTCGCATCCAATGCTTTAAGCATTCTGACAATCTTGTCCACTGGTTGATGTCAGGGACCAAAGACAATTTACAAAGTGTTTACTAAATAGTTTATAATCTCATTCTATATATATTAGTCTATGGTCTATGTGATGACAACAAAGTCGACAAACAAACAATGAAAACAAAAACAAAATGCCGATTGCCGAGTGGAAAAATAACTACTTTTGAAACGAACAAACTATACTAATTATGAACAATTACAATAACCGTGCGTCACATCTGTGCAAGAACAGGTCTCTGCTCAGCAAAATGCTGTGACTTCGGACAAACCTATCGTCACAGCGCTGATTTTCAGCAGAAACCATACCCATACCATGTTCTCGTTAGCCAAGGAGAGCGGGGTGAGGCCCTTGTCCACTGATACAGAATACCACATCTCGATGCATCCCCTCGTCGGCTCCTAGGAAGTATTCCCTGAGACTACATACCTCACGGTTGGGCAGAGTCTTGGCATTTAAGAAGCCTCGACCCCCGCACCTATGCGGGATATACAGGCTCATCACCGATGACCGTGGGTGATGCATCGGATTTACGGTCAGCAGTGTGCGGAGGGTTCCTATACAGGGCATCAAGTTCCGTCTGAGTCCACTTAAGTATGCCGAAAGAGTTCGGCGGCCAAAGAAGCGCGCCCTCAGAGATTGCTACACGTCAGCAGCATTGATGCCTAACGCTTCCGACATACCCAAATACTTGTAAGTGTCGATTGAGGAGAGGGTGATCTTAGGTGTTTGGAATCCGAGAGTTAGGTTTCCACGGATTCCATAATCCTCCCTTGTTTTACATGACCGCACATTTGTCCACACCAAATTCCATCTTGATGGCACTATTGAAAGTTTACCTTCAGTAGCTCCATCAGTTGCAAATTGGTGTGCGCAGAATTACATCTACATTATACAACTTCAGAACACTCATAAGCCCTTCAAAGGCCTTCTTATAATCTATCCAACATGTCGACAGATCCCTTCGGGAACGACGAACCTGTCTGCTACTACCCATATCGATGAGGAGGAGCTCCTTAGTACCGCGGGACCCGTTCCTTCATCCATTTTGAGAGGCAGGTGTTGGTGTCTATATGTTTGTTAATTATAGCTCTCACAATGGATATATATAAGTATTTTATGTGGAGATTTTAATTTTAATATTAATATTTTAGATGTTAAGTACTCCATTAAGTATTAGACTACTCAATCTGTTTAGGTCTTATAATTTAAGTAACTTGTTTTTTGAACCTACTAGGATCACGGCATCTTCGTCGACTTGTCTAGATAATATATTTAGTGATTGTGATGCCAAAAATAAATTAGTGTTAAGTGACTTAACGTCTGACCACTGTGGTTTATTAGCTAGCTTCCCTATATTACGTAAAAATACGCATAAAATAAAATGCAGGCCTTATACAGCTAGTCGTTGCAACAAGTTTAAAAATAATATAGCACATAAAATTACACCATCTATAGTAGAACACGAGAATCCTAATGACATCTATGGAGCCCTTTTTGATGTTGTACAAAAGGAGTACCAATCTACTTTCAAGACCAAATCCATTAACATTAATGGTACCTCCGTTGGCTTTAATCAATGGGCTACCCCAGGTATTTATAAAAGTAGAGCGAGACTATACGAGTTATATGGTTTGAAAAAATACAGGTTTGATACTCCTTTTCTAGAGTATGTCAAAAATTATTCAAAATTATTTAAAAAGATTTGTGTTTTTGCTAAATCTAAATTTTTAAGCGATACAATTAAAAAATCTAATAATAAAGTAAAAACCACTTGGAAAATTATTAACAATGAAACTGGTAAGTCTGTTAAACAAGAAAAACAATTAGAAATTATGGTCGAAAACAAATTAGTTAATAATGCAGCTGACGTAGCTGAAGCATTCAATGAGTTTTTTGCCAACATACCTATAACTACGACTCGCTCCTTAAATTCATCCCTGTCTAAAGCTGAAAATCTTTTGCATAGTAGTGTGCCTAAATGTAGTCGTTTATTTAGCTTCGAACATGTAACACCTCATGATGTAGTTAATGTTTTTATCACACTTAAATCTAAAAACACTGGTGATTACTGGGGCATCTCCATTAAACTATTAAGTAATATAATAGACATCGTAGCCCCCTATCTAGCTGTTACTTTTAATAAATGTGTTGATTTAGGAACTTTTCCTGACCTTATGAAGAGTAGTAAAGTCATACCTTTATTTAAATCAGGTAATAAAAATGACGTTGGCAATTTCAGGCCTATTTCTATCTTACCTGCATTTAGCAAAATATTTGAAAAGTTAATACTCAAGCAGTTGCTAAGACATTTTAATATAAACAGCCTCCTTCACAATGAACAATATGGCTTTACAAAAGGTCGTTCGACTACAGATGCGGGTGTTGCACTGCTGAAACACATATTTAACGCATGGGAGAACTCGCAAAATGCTATTGGAGTTTTCTGTGATCTCTCCAAAGCCTTTGATTGCGTGCACCATGACACTCTTTTGCGTAAACTACATCATTACGGCGTCCAAAATGAAGCTCTTAAAGTAATAAATTCTTATCTGTATAATAGGTTCCAATGTGTAGATGTTGATGGTGTGAAATCTTCCGAGCTACCAGTTCAGTTAGGTGTACCTCAAGGCTCAATTCTAGGCCCATTCTTATTCTTAGTGTATATTAACGATTTACCATTCTATATAAAGAGTGTCTGTGACGTTGTACTGTTTGCAGATGATACCTCTCTTATTTTTAAAGTAGACCGGAATAGACAAGATTTTGACGACGTAAACATTGCACTCTCAATGGTTACGGATTGGTTTACGACAAATAATTTAGTTCTCAATGCCAAGAAAACGAAATGTATAAAGTTTGCCTTACCGAATGTTAGAAATTTAGGTCCCAAAATCGTTTTAGATAAAGAGGTGCTTGAAACTGTAGACTCGGCAGTGTTTCTGGGTATAACAGTAGATGCCAAACTTCAGTGGGGACCTCATATATCAAGCCTAGCGGGAAGGCTCAGTTCGGCCGCATACGCCGTCAGGAAAGTAAGACAATACACTGACGTTGATACAGCTCGATTAGTCTATTTTAGTTATTTTCATAGCGTTATGTCCTACTGTATTCTGCTGTGGGGTAAAGCAGCTGACATTCAAAATATTTTTGTACTCCAAAAACGAGCTGTTCGAGCAATTTACCAGCTGGGTGCCAGAGTTTCTCTAAGAGATTTTTTTAAGGATATTGGTATACTCACGGCGGCATCACAATTCATCTTCGCCAACATCTTATATGTTAGGCAAAATATACACTTATACACTAAAAACAGTGATATTCACAATATTAACACCAGAAATAAGGATAAATTACGTGCTCCTTTTCACCGGCTTCATAAGGTTCATAACTCATTTGTTGGACTTGGTATAACTTTTTATAACAAGCTACCCTCTTCTTTGTTAGATTTGCCTTTTAATGCGTTTAAAGTTAAAGTTAAATCCAATCTTTGTTCAAAGGCATACTATTCTATCAATGACTACTTAGACGATAAGAATAGTTGGTCGCTGTGATTAACTCAAGACAATGTTCATGTTCTTTCTCCAGAATTAGCGTACCTACTGACAGGTTATATGAGTTCATATAATTGTTTATTTTTATTTGACTGTCTAAGTCAATTTATTTATATTTATTAGTGACATAATATACTCATGAAAATGTTTTTTTTATGAGTTGTATTGCAATAAGTGGTTAGCTAGCGACCTAGACAATTGATTATATTATTCTTGCCTGAGCAACCGGCAGCAAGTTCGTCATGCTCCCTTAGATGTCACTGCTTGCGGTAGCGTCGGGGGTCGGGTTGCCTCCTTCCCTCAAATATGGCGAGGGGGGTGATGGCTGATCTTTGCGTTATGCTCGTGAACGGGTGCTGCTTGTGGTGACTGGTCGTCTTGCTGACCAGGGTTTTATTATTGTTATTAATGATTAACTGTTTTTTATTTCACTACGATGGTGCTAGTTTATCATTTTTGACTTCGAGTTGCAGCTATAGCTTTGTGTGGGCGGGCACGCCCATTATGCCTGGAGGCTTTTATTTAGGTACGTTCTGTTTACGTTATTTCTGCTTGAGTATAGTTTTCGACGATTTTTATGTTTTTTTTTGGTATAGTGGCGTGTGCTAGCTAACATAAGGCAAATAATCTAATGTTGTGTTGCGTAATGCAAATTCTTTTCATTTTATTGTATAGATTCAAGTTTTATATCTGAACAGACAGCTGTGCTGCTGGGGAGTTTGTTGCGCCACTTCTTCTTCCCAGCTAAAGCACTAGGAAGTGGTGAAGGGTGGGCGTTTTTGGGGGACTGTCTTATGTAATTTTTGACGTTCGAAAAGTGCTGATTCTCAGCCTAGTTTGAATAAATGACTTTTGATTTTGATTTTAAGATCTTTATAGACCATTGGTAGACAATTGATCTGACTATAATTTGGGCTCCGCAGTACTACCTGATTTATGAAGCAGGTGGGTTATTCCTGTCATTAGGAACTGGGGCACCGACACTGACTCTAAGGGTGACTGGAACTGGGATGCCAAGCGGGCGTGCGACGTTTGGAGCTCGTCTGGCGCTGGATGTTTCCAGCTAGGCAACGGATGGACTGCACGAGCTACATCTTGGAGACTGATATTAAGTGTCCCAATTTCTGGTATTTGATCGCACGCTTGCTGAATCTCCCTAGTCCAATCACCTTCGCTGTGATTGACAAACACCGACCAGATGCTTCGCCTGAACCAGAACGAACACATGGCGTCAGCCACACCTTTGTCCGGTCGCTCCCAAGTCCTCTAAACCCATTATTATTATAAAAAATGGTAGGAAATATTATTGAAACCTTAGTTAAATAGTTTATGTTACCTATATTATTGAAACCTTAGTTAAATAGTTTATGTTAATTACTAAACAAATTAAATATTTCCTGTCATTTAAAATTATTCGTTGTACGTAAAAACTTATCTAAGTCATTATAGTACTCATTATGCAGACAACCAGTGTTGTTCCACCAAAGAGGCCTTTAGACGGTCTGAAACATCTTTTTTTACACATGTAAGCATATAATTATCGTAAAAGCCAAGGACCTCATTAATCGTAAGTTTTAGGCATGTTTTTCTCGCTCGTACACATCTAACATAATTCATATCATTCATGAGATGTTTTCGAATGATAACCAAAGTTTCACGATAACATTTATTTCGAGCGTTGTTTTTGCGTTTTAATTCATCATTCGTAATATGTGTAATAACATTCTATTTGAAGTATTTGTTTCCGGTTCGTAATTTTGAATGAGATATTAAACTTGTGTATGTTTTAATGAAATGTCATGTTATTGTGGAAAACATGGAAATACAACGGCACGCCGCCGGTTGTTGGTGCCCAACGAGACAAGTGCCTCTTGTCGTGAAATCGTGGCGACATTATAATTTTGGTTATGAAAAATGAAAGGTTTTCTCTCTACACGTATTTGCTTATTAAGTGGCGCGGGTATATCTTTGATTGATTTTCGTGACGTATTCCACATTGGGCGGGCACCCGCTTAAATGGCACCTGATGGCACCTGAGGTATTCCACATACGGCACCTATCGATATTTTTCGCAGGTGCCATTAGTGGAATAATTTAATATTTAAAAATTTATTCCACAAATGGCACCTACCCAATGTGGAATACGTAATTTTCGTTGGTGTCTCTCTGCCGACTTTGTTTTTTATATATATCATTTAGGCATAGCTTATACATAAACAGTCATAATTATGGTAGGTTTCTCTTCTAAGAATCCATAATTAGACCGTAGGTGTATGTATTTATGCGTAACATATGCCAATTAAAAATATCATTCCTGTTTACCTTGAACATCAAAGACTTTACTGTTTTTAAGTAATTACTCAAATGTTTTAGGTTAAATTACGCATTTTTAACGTCTTGATTGAAAAAAACAGCTCGGTTATCATTTCCTGTCATTAAGTTCATAAGCTTAAGAATGGAAAAATGTAAACATTAATTGTTTTTTTTAATACTTTATGTAGACAGGTTTTTAATTGATGTCACGGTTTATGAATGAAACGTTTGTAGAGACCGTTCCCATGCTCATTCAGTAACGAACCAACTATGAATGATTTGACTATAAAGAACAATTAAATGGTAGATAAAATAAATGTTTTTGTTGGAAACTGTGGTGGACTGGTAAGCACAGTTGTACATAGCATAATCTAACATGGTATAGTGAGCATATCCGAAACGTTACTACAGTGGACAAGATTTTGGAATGACAATAAAAATCCAACATTTTTCCTCTTCACTTAGGATTATAAACAAATGCTAAACTAATAAAATCTTGATCACATCATCACTATTTAAATTCAAGTGATAATCTATTATTGTGTTTTATCTTGAAGTGTTTTTTCATTCATTCAAATTTCTTCTTTTTTTCTAGTGTATTACGTAGCACTTAATAATATTGCCGTTACGGAGTTATAGGTACTCAGATTTCCTCGACGATTAAAAATTAAAATCATTGTTCTTGTAAGTCCCGAGCGTTAACGAGCTTCAAATCAAAACGCAACTAATAAAACTTTAGTAAAAAATCAAATCACGATAATAACAATGGATTGATTGTTTTTTAAATATCTATAAACGAGTGAGACCACGACCGCTTAACGTCGCATAAAATAATAAATGTTTGCCTCATGAGTCAAGTTATTATATATACCTAATAAGGATTTTGTTTTTTGTACCTTATTTTATTTTATTTTACTAAACTAACCTACAAAAAGTAAATTAATTATCGTAGTTTAGAGAGGACAACACTAGTTACATTTTGTAGAGAGAACTGGTAGTATGTATGGCGAGCTGCGAATCACTACATTAATTATTTATCTACAACATTTTCTTACATTTGATCAAAAACTCAAACTCTACCGCACAAAACTATCTACAATTAACTATGTATAATAATAATACATATTATGAGTACAAGCAGTTATTTTATTTAAACATATGAGCGAACGTGAAACGAATCCTTAAAGACTGTCATTTTGACAGTTTAAGAACATTCATTGCGTTATTTACGTTGTTGAGCAAACGAACTTTTCAAACCTATGAAGCAATGGATTAGCAATATCCTTCAAAATCATTCAGATTGTAATGGATTGTGTGTTTACGCAATTTGTGTACTGGCAACATTTCTCAATACCTAGGAACCAAAGTGAATTCTTAAGTGCCTCTCAATTGGATTAGTAATTGCCTTTTACCTGCGGGCTGTTTGATGTCTCTCATATATTATATTCCTTAGAGTACGAAATGGAATTTATTCTCGAACGTAAAATTACTTAATAACGAACCGAACGTATCGTCTGACTGGGTACTGCGGTTGTCGTACGAATTCTGGCTACAGACTGTATTGAAAGTCGGAAGCCTGAAAGTGCCTAAAATAGGATTTGTGTGGCGACTCGATCGGTTTGATCTGGCTCGATTATCACCTATCCCCCCTGTTATAATAATAGAACGGTGATAATATGGGCACTATGTTATCTTATAAAGCACTGCTACGTTTCATTTTAGAAGAGTTTATGCCATATTTTTTGGCCAGCGATAGCCGATCGACTGATCATAATCAAGGACTACATCATTTGTCATTTTGAAAGAAAGAAAAAAAGAAAATACGTTTATTTGCGGTAAACATGACGCAAAAAAGAACATAAACACAAAAATAAGAAAAGGTTGAGGGAAACATGCGTCACATCCACGCAAGCACAAGCAAGTCAAGCAAGTCTTAATTAAATTTTAAAGCTGAATGTAAGCACAGAGGTAGGAAAAAAAGGTACAGACTTACTTATTGACATTCAATGTAACATGGTATAAAAATACCTCAGAATTCATCCTACAAGCAGACAATATATAGAATTCAAGAAATATTCATCTATTCCCGATTGCCATCGCATTCTAACACATCCTATTAAATGCGACATGTGCCTTCCCACCTCCTGCAATCCTTTTCTGTCTTTCGTGGTACCTTATTTGATTGTTGATTGGTTATTGGTCGTTGAATAGTATATGATATTAAGTATGTCGTTAAATTGCATAGAAATATTATAACTATCTTTAATTAGAAACTAACTAACAGACCAACACACTTTCAGAATGCACAGCCTTAAATAGGTATCTTGAGTTGTAGACAACAACCATGACAAACAACCGTGAGGTTGTTTACCTAAATCTTGCGTATGATGATATTCAGTCTCATGTAGAAGATCATTATGATCCCCGAATTTGATAGCAAAAAATGGGAAACCATTTTCCAGAAAAAAAAAAGTGCGAATCTTATAGTAGTCGCAATATGATGTGTAATATCTGCCATCTCACTCGCCTTCGTAAATGAGGAACTGAGCAGCGACAGAAATTAACCTCAAAATTTAAAAAACGCTAAATACTGAAATATTTATTCGAATAATAAATTATTCATCACTAGTGGTCGCCCACTGGTCGAAATTTGACCCCCTCTACGTAAATAGAGTACATGGAATTAGTAAGTACTATATAGAGTAGATACACAAATTTTATGCTATTTTAAAGTACTAGTAAGTACTTTATAATAATATATGAAATAAGTAAGTACTTTGCTATTAAAAAGTACTTCCTTATTCCATGCTCAAGCTGTCACTTCCTGTTACACGCTTCTTCCCCTTCGTCCCTTTACACGAAATCACTGCCACAGGAAGCGAGAGAAAAGATGTAACACATAAAAAAACGCAAATAACCAACGCAAAGTCTAGACACGATTTTATAAATCAAGTTTGACTTAAAATCCAAGAATACCTCATATTATTATAGCTACTATTATGTTTGAGGGTCCTATGACTTAGCGACAGTTCGCAGTGGGTAGGTCGTAGGTTCAAATACCTTTGAACTATAGATTATTTTGAACTCTAGTTTGACAACTTAACAACAAAATGATGGCTTACTTTAGAAAAACTGTTTTACGTTGAATCAATTATCGAACTTTTTGAACGAAAGTTCGAATGTTTTGTAACGAACGAAGTGTTATTTTGTTTTCGAAAAGAAAAGCCAAAAGTAAAGATTTTAATAAATATCCAAATCTGTTTTAAACTCGCTTCAAAGGTGGCAACCTGAGAAAACTTTTCTAAAACACCTACGCCACGAAAGGAAAACCTACGTCTCATATTAAATTAGAGAAAAGTGCTTACTTAACTTCTTCCTGTTAGTTTTATAAACAAAACAATTTTAGAAATAGGTACATAACTTGTGCTGCTTTTAAACCTTCCCTTTTTTAAAACGTATGTAAGAGTAGTCGAACTTGTAATTGCTGTAACACTTTTTTTTTTCTGTGGGAAATTATCAAACTTCTCCCGCACTGGGCGGAGCTGGGCGTATCAGGCCTTTACTGACTACAACATATCCGTGTTCCTTCAGTTGCCTGTGTGCCATGGCCACGATATCCCTTTCAGACAAACTCGCAACCCTGGCAGGTGCTGTGAATTTCACTCGCACGTCATAAAACGACCAGGGGGTCTACTCCGAACATAAATCCGAAGTATCGGCCGAATGTTCGGTCGTTTTTTTACTACGGCTAACTATCGCTGACTACGGCGAAAAAAAAAAAAGACATTCGAAGAGATAAGCCCAAGTCAAAACTGTGACTTGAAGTCGGGTAAGGTCTCAAAGTCAAAAAGGAATCTATGGAAGTTATAAAACGGCCGAATATTCGGCCGATACTTCTTCGGAGTAGAAATGGCCATATCATGATATGCCATTTCTCGATTCGCCGCCAATGCTGCTATTTCATGATTTGGCCGCTTATATCACGATGCGCCTAATCGAAAGTCGGGCGGATCGAAGAAAGCAACCTATTTATCGATATTCCCAGCTGACCACTGGGCTTATCGTAAAGTAGTGGCATCCCTACCAAATGGGTTAGGTTAGAATTATGACCAACCGCTACATCCAAGATGGTCACAGTTACTTGGCTATCTATTATTTTAGGACCCTAAAATTGGAATTAATTGAGCAGGAATAGGTCGCATAGGAATTATTACCCGACTGCGCCGGAGCTAAGACAGGGTTATGTTTTTTACGTGTAGGTATCAGGGTCGATATGTCCAAGCATCTCTGGGCAAATAGTCGAACGCTCGGCGTTGAATAATGTGGCGGATCTTAGTCAAATCATGAAATGGCGGCGTATCGACCTCGACATATTGACGAACAAGAAAGAAGAAGGAACATATCTAACTGTCAAATAGGTGACAGTTCGATATTTTGCTTTCTACCAAATGGAAGTTTAAATTAGTGGGAATTGTGTCATAAGTGATAAAACATTACGAGGTCGACTATAGGTACCTTCTATGATTCCAAATCCTTATAGGTCAACTCTGGCTTATTGTCAAATCACCTGTGCTTATTTTGTCATAAAATTATATTGTGCTTAATTCTAGGCTACGTAAACTAGAAGTTAATCACCATATCATTAGTTCGGCAGGAGGGTTAACCCTAACTTTATAACCTTCATTCGGTAGAGGATAAACCCTCTATCTGCTTTAGACTTATTTGCGCATTCAGTTGGGTTTTATTTCGTTTTAATACAATTTTTATGGCATGTGTTTTATATTTACCTGAAAAACTTATTCGGGCCCAATTTAGGATGGTAAAAATATGCTTTGCTATTCAAGCCGACAAACAGCCGAAAGGTTCTGGAGTGGCGACCACGTACCGGAAGACGTAGCGTTAGAAGGTGGACCGATGACCTTGTGAAGGCCGCAGGTATCCGCTGGATGCGGGAAGTACAAAACTGGTCGAAGTGGCGGTGCTTGGGGGAGGCCTATGTCCAGCAGTGGACGTCTTTCGGTTGAAATGATGATGATGATGATTCAAGCCGACATAATGAAGTATATCTTTTTGTTTTCTCGAGGAGCTCGTAGCTAAGTAATAACAGCCGCACGGGACGATCCATCAGGTTAAGCCACGCTTGCCGGGGTTGGTCCGTGGATGGGTGACCATCTTTAAATACTGAGACTCCTCCTTGCCTCGGAAAGCACGTTAGTCCCGGCTATCATTCGTGGATCTTTGACCGTCGTTACGGGTCGTCAGAACCCCAAAAGTCTGACAACCAGTCTTACCTAGAGGTATCGTATTACCCAGTTACTGGGTTGTGGAGGTCAGATAGGCAGTCGCTCCATGTAAAATACTGGTATTTAGCTGCATCCGGTTAGACTGAAAGCCGACCCCAACATAGTTGGGAAAAGGCGAGGCAGATAGATAGATCTTTGTGTTTGTTGGTTGATTCAAGAAAGAGATACCTAGAAAGAAAGAAAAGAGAAAATACGTTTATTTCTACCGTTTGTTTCTTCCTTGTTTGTTTGTTTATACCTTCATTAATTTCATCATTTTTGTCACCCGGGGCCGGCGCAACACGCTTTCTTCTTACATTCTCCCCTGTCAACCATCACGCTATCATTCACTCCCTTTTCCTTCAATTCATTCTGGTGAAGAAAATCAATCCATCTTTTCCTTGATCTTCGTCTCCCTGTCCATCGACCAACATTTATATTCATCACTCTTTTAGCCACATGCGTTTCTTCCCCCCTCATTAATGAACACTTCAAATACCTTAAGTTTGCATTCAGTTAGACTGGAATCTGACTGGAAAAACCGTAGATGGGAAAAATAGCTTTTATTTCGGAAGGTTTTGTATTTTAGTTTTTTGCTACCGTCTTCCGAAATTAAAGTTGTTTTTCACTTTGTAGTGTTTTTTTTGGAAGTTGATTGTTTTTTTTTTTGTACAAAAGCTTTTATTTTTCACTTTTGAGTTGTGGTACTTGCCCCACACAGATTCGTATAACCAGTACCTACTTGCTATGTAAATATCAGTGACAGGAGGTTATTAAAACATCATCAACAGACACTAAGTGGAAAAATTCGTACTTATTAACTTAAAAACAAAGTTAACTTTTATAGGGGACCACTGCGCCCTCGACCGACTGAAGAAATCATTTTCAAAATCGGTCCACAATTTACAAAAATATAATACAGACGAATAGAATTGAGAACCTCCTCTTTTTTTAAGAAATCGGTTAAAAAGGTTGATCAAGTTACCTAGCTATAAAGGACATTATAATATTATCCGCGGACACACGCGGGGGGCCAATATTTTAGAATACTGCATACTCGAGCTTGAATCTGTCACTAACATTTTAATAACAGAAAAAAGTCTTACTTCAACAAAATCTTACTCTATCCTCAACGAAAAGGTACACCTAACTCAAAAAAACCTTGTTTATTTGACGTTTACAAGAGCAATAAAAAGTGAAGAGCAAAAGTTTGTGAGCAAAGTCGTTAAGGTAGGATCGCTCTGATAGTCTCTATGTTATCTCTAGGGAGATTTAGAGAGTACTAATGTATGTTCGTCTTGTGTAGAGTTTGGGTGTAGCTCTGATAAAAACTAACTATGTTAAGAGAAGGAAGCTTTTACTTCAATTTGTGGAAAAGGCAGGAACATATTTAGTGGAATAATAAAAGCTTCTCTTAAGATTTTGGTTAATCAAAGAAACCACATTAAAAATAATATTGATTTCTGGTCTACAGTAAAATTAACCTTATATCCGACAGGAAACTTCGAGAGCAAAAATATAACAATGTTTATGACGTTAATTTATTAGAAAAAGCCTTTTGCCAAGAGGACAAGGATTTCCTGATGAGATTCAGGACTAATTTTTAAATTTTTCGAGAATCACATGGGGGTTTGAAATGACATTCACTAGGTGGCAGCACTAAGACGTCAGGTCTGGGCTCCCATCAAGTGCGTCATCCCATCAAAGCGCCTATATTTATTTTAGTCATGACTGAATGATGAACGAATGAATGAAACGAACGATGAACGTAATCATATATTTTGTATTCATTATCGAAATGGAAGACCCCTTGCCAGAGTGGCGCCAACTGGTGGCGTGAATTTTCATGAAGTTCATTGCACCCTTTGTTCTTCATTATCTTCTGTCGTTAATTACTCTCGAATAGGCATAAACGGGAATGTAGGTAACTCAAGCCGTGGTCTAGTTATTGGCCACTCAGCAAGTCGGTAAGGAAGCGGGACACCCTACAATAGGCCACCTGGAGTCAATTTTTAGGGTTCCGTACCCAAAGGGTAAAACGGGAACCCTATTACTAAGGCTCCACCGTCTGTCTGTCTGTCTGTCCGTCTGTCACCAGGCTGTATCTCATGAACCGTGATAGTTAGACAGTTGACATTTTCACAGATGATGTATTTCTGTTGCCGCTATAACAACAAATACTAATAAACAGAATAAAATAAATATTTAAGGGGCCTCCCATACAACAAACGTGATTTTTTGCTCGTTTTTGCTCGAAATTGATATCGATAACAGGTAGACACTGGAAATGTTCACAGAATATTTAGTTATATATTCACTTAAAA
The DNA here is from genome assembly GCA_963921375.1 of Tiliacea citrago. Classification (NCBI taxonomy): domain Eukaryota; kingdom Metazoa; phylum Arthropoda; class Insecta; order Lepidoptera; family Noctuidae; genus Tiliacea; species Tiliacea citrago. The sequence goes on along the minus strand of OY992790.1, from coordinate 25,985,574 downwards.
ATAAATTAAAATAAAATAAATATTTAAAATATTTTTTATTTTCCCATACAACAAACGTGATTTTTTTGCCTTTTTTATTAGATAATGGTACGGAACCCTTCGTGCGCGAGTCCGACGCACTTGGCCGGTTTTTCATGTAGAACAAGACGTATCCAAAGTCCAAAGTCTTCCCTGCTATCGAAATTAGCACCTAATTACGTAAACAACTTTTTGTTTATCACTGCAATTGCGTCAGTCATCGTAAACGTTCTCAAAGAGTTCGTTGTGGTAGATCAAGCCCAAATACCTCGCTATTAATTAAGATTGTGCTAGTGTTCTAACTACTACGCGTCATGTTATAATGTGAGTTTTAGATTGAATACTGACCTTGCTTGTATCGCTTTGTGTTTACCTTATGTTCCCATGGTTGTCTGGGTGTTTTTGACGAGCAGCTTTATATAATAATATGTCATGCGAAGATATGCTAAATGCTTGCTACAGTGTGGCATTAAAAAAATCGAGTTATTTTATGCATAGAAGTAGAATTACAATCATCTTTGAGTTCATTTGACGGCTTTCTTGCTGTGCATTTCGCGTTTGAGGACAAGATTGCGGGTTGTTACAACAGATACTGTTTTGGAAAAAATTACTTACCTTAACTATTTCTAAGGTCTTTCTGTACTCAGACTTAAATGGATTGTACCGATAACTACAATAATATAGGCAGCCCTCAAAATCTCACTTACTCTTCTCTCAATTACCCAGGTTCAAATGCAGACCCGAGTAACTGATATTAATGGCGAAAATTGGCGTACAATCGAATCTATAAGTTATTTCCTCAGGACCAACATCAATTTATAACTTCCTGATACTCTAATTATACCGCATCATGTGTCCACGAAAAACTATGAGAGCAACCGTTACGTTCAAAGTTGAAATATAGTACGAAACAAAACATGTACCTACGGCGCCGGCGCCGGCGCGGCGTCGCAAACTTGTCTAATCTTCGCGAATTCGGAAGTACTGTTATTGTAGAAGTTCGCGTTATTTATCATACATTACATTACGACAATATAAGGTTATTACATAACCCTCTATGTATTCCTGAAGTTTCAGATGTACAGTATGTTTGTTAATAAATGGTTTTTAGGGTTCCCAAATTAGTTTTTTTTTTTAAGTTTTGTAAACTGTACCGTGTGACTGATCTAGATGAAAGGGCTTGCTATGAGGGTCGCCATATTTTTTAAATATTTTTTTTAATAAACACTTTTATAGTTATTTAAGAAAAAATACCATTTCTTATCTCCGCAAATACTATGCAGAAAATTAAAAAAAAAACAATATACAATGTATAGGTAAATCTATGGTGTTAAAATAACATGGTAAATAAGTAAGTATAATTTATTTTCTCACCACAATAAACATTACAGACATTATTACACTGAAAGGTACAGACGGCTACACATCAAGCTATACATTTCCAGTATAAGCTGATCTCGCATTATATAGGATTTCGGTACAATGAGAGGTCAGCGTATACTGGAAACGTATAGCTTGATGTATAGCCGTGTGTACATGAAATGGTGTAAGTTTACTGTGGGAGACTAGTTCCTAAGCTAGGCTTTAAGGGCCTGTGTTTCAGGTCACCAGGGGGCCGATCGCGCTAATTTTGAACGTTAATACCACAACCAAAAACGTTACGTTAGACACATTTCGTATCGCGCTAATCATTTCAACGGAAATGATTTAGCTTTACTTTGGAAGTTACGTTGGAGGAACGATCGATCGAACAATACTCTCACAAAAAATAGCGCGATACCGTTTCTTACATCAGCTAAACCAAAACCAAAAACGTTCCGTTCGAACGGTAATTACGTTGAGAAATAGCGCGATCGGCCCCCTGGTCTCCACCCTCTAGCAGTTAGAACATTTCTTAATATTAAAGAGTGATTTAACAATTGTATTTTCTTAAATCTCTCAACATTGTGCGTGTTAACTACAATGTTAAGTTAATTCTTGGGATAAATTCACCCCAACTACGGAACGCTTCATTGTGCGTGGTTGTACACACACTTGTAATGGCGAATCTACCAATAGGTCAGTTTATCAGCCTAGATCGAAATACTTACGGCCTTGGTATTTATAATCTGCTTATTTCATTTTTTTTAGATTTAATGCTCATAAAGTGTCGCGCGACGCGACACCGGTAGAACAATTTTTATGAAAGTTCTGGAAATTGTTCTACCGGTCTACCGAGCCTTTAAGATTTCCTGGATTGTCATCCAGATCCCGGAACCCTATTACTAAGGCTCCGCCGTCTGTCTGTCTGTCCGTCTGTCACCAGGCTGTATCTCATGATCCGTGATAGCTACAGAGTTGAAATTTTCACAGATGATGTATTTCTGTTGCCGCTATAGCAACAAATACTAAAAACCAGAATAACATAAATATTTAAGGAGGCTCCCATACAACAAACGTGATATTTTTGCTCGTTTTTGCTCGATATTGATACCGGTAACAGGTAGACACTTGAAATATTCACGGAATATTTAGTTATATATTCACTTTAAAAATCAATAATTAAATTAAAATAAAACAAATATTTAAGGGCGCCCATACAACAAACGTGATTTTTTTGCCGTTTTCATAGATAATGGTACGGAACCCTTCGTGCGTGAGTCCGACTCGCACTTGGCCGGTTTTTTAAAGTTGTTGCTGCAACACATTGTCAGCACCAAATCTTTCTCCTAAACTTTCCCAACTTATTTTAGTTCACAGGATCAATATTTACGTATATTAAAAGTCTATCGCTATTAAAAAATGTTTTGCACGTTGTTACGCATAGAAAAACAATCCTAAAAATAAATTTGCACATAATTAGTACTGCAGCAAAAAAACTAACAACATTGAGCAGAACAGGGAAGGTTTCTGTCCATCGACACCGCTATTCATTACATTGTATAAACTCCGTTCTAGATAAAATTCCAGACTTCAGTTTAGCTTATTTCAGCACTAGGCGTATTTCGCTAAACACTGGATAACTCAGCCACCATCTGAGCTGTGTGTATCAACGATTAGCTTTTGAAGAACATAAGGAAACCAGAATATTTTGCTGAGAATTTTCACAAGAGATAGGTACTTGGAGATTTTGGGTGTTGATGCAATATTTTCTTTTACTTAATCTTGCTTACGAATTTAGGTGGTAAATATGGGAAGTTGAGTGCTTACAGCACTGAGGTACATTCTCTTATGTGCTAACTGCTAAGGATAGAAAGCTAAAAAACCTCCTAAAAAAGCTACTTTATCTCTAATTCCTATGCAAACGTGTATTTTGTTAAGAAACCACCCCTCTGCTACTTTTGCAGCAGCCTTTTCTATCATTATGACAGGCGCCAATCTGACAATGTTACAATTATCTGTTTTGTTAAACAGCATCTGTCATGAAGATGTGTCAATTTTGTATTTATTTTACAAATCTTTCGTATTGTCAGTTAAATTAAATAGGGCCCAGGCATGCGGCAGTAAGATGTGACAAGTGACAGTGTATCAATATTCCATTAGTGGGTTGAAATATATGTATATTATCTTTATGTATAATACCTATATTTCATCATCAATTAACCTTACGTGAAACGTCAAAACTATGTCTGTGTTTCTGTGTGAATACCAGACATGGTTATTTTCGACGCTTAAATTAAATATGTCTATGTACCCATTCTCTTTGATGTTTTACTTCGATTTCGACATAAGTATAAATAGGAACAACCTACTTTATGTTAAATTAATGGTTGCAGGCTGTCCTCAGGTTTAAATTAGAATTAAACCAAAGGGCTCGTGTTGCAGCACAGTTTTATTCAGATTTAATAAAGCTCTAGGAATTAGATAATGGATTAATAATTAATTAAGAATAATTTTGTTTTTAAATTGGTAGCTATTTTGATATGCTGTGCTATTTCTGGACAAGAAATAAAGATATTTCTGAGTAACAGCATCATAACGATGTTCTCCTGTGAATAAACGTATTACCAAAATGAATTTCGGGGAAAACCGTAGGTACAGGTCCTTATTTAATTTTATTTTAGGGACAGTTGAATATCGGATGTGTGCCTACACACCTTTATGATGTAACTCATCGAAAAACCAATATAAACGCCTTCTAAGAAAGTTGTTAGTTTCCTAGAAATCCTTCTGTGCGTTAGTAAGTACTTACGGAACATTAATTACCAAGCAATTTCAATGTTGGTGTACAATGAAGTACTTATATTCTGTATTATTCTATATCTACCTATATTTTTGAAAAACCATTAAATTAACATATCCAGCAATCAAGTATCCCATTTTGCGCTCAAATATAAATAATCATTGCACTATTCATAACATAAATCTCCACGCGCCCGACTATTGAACCCGACCATAGATTAGAATAATATGCAAATATGGAGGCGCCACTGATAATGTAACTGTCTGTAATAAACTAATGAATATCCAACGTTTTCTGACTACAACAATAAGGTCGATAGGTAATTATCGGTACATACTTACATACATAACTATTCGTTGTCTACAAAAGAAATGTATTTAGTTTGATTTAGGTAGTAACTTACTAAGTGAGCATGTTACAAAAGAGTTTTCAACTTCTCTAAAAAACGTTTACAAAAAATATTAATTACTTAAAGGGTAGTAGGCGCTGAAGTGTTTAGGATGGAAAATAATAATCCCTTTTTTATTTGTCATAATGCATAAACGATATACATTTTCAAATGACTTCGATTATTTTTTTCAGAAACCACACAATTATTTGGTAAGTATGTGAAGATTTGTGTAACAATTAATTTGCCTTGTTCACATAAATAAAAATGCTAGTAGACAAAACTGATTAACTTTTAATTATTATGAATAAAAAAAACAAAATAAAAAAAAGACCTTTTGAAGTTTTGACTATTAATGACACTCATTTATTAAAATGCTAAAAATAATACTGACTAACAAAAATAAATTATAACGGCTCGTTTTGAATAATTTGATAAAAAGGAAAACAAAATAGAAATAGACGAGACCATAAAAATCGTAGATGTGAGGTGAGCATTTTATTGTAAAATAGAAATTTGGAAATTACTAGTATTTTTTTAAAACTCTTGACTGTAAAAGTAGGCTTTATAAAATTTACATAATTATATCTTTATTGGCGCCAACGATGAGTCTCTCATGCCTTTATGGCGTCTTTAACAAAAATGGCAAGCTGTTTAATCAGTCGCCACCATAAACGCCTAAGACATTTACCTACGCTCAAAAGAAAATAGGTATAAAATTCAATCAACCCCGATCATAATCAAATGTCGCACCTACATCATAATCTTTGGCCCCCAAACGTTACGCATTTGCTCGTTAATGAAGTAATATTTTTTTCTGCTGTTTTACGCACGGGTATTACACCGATCGTCCTTGTCCGACAACCCGGCAGAATTGAGAAGTGATGTATAAATACTCTATGGTCGTATTATAGGCGATATTCTTAATTTGGTCGGGTAACGAGGCACTAAAGGGTGTAGGGCAATTCGCGCCACCTGGTTTGATAATTGTAATGTTTTCTATTTATATTTCCATAATTTGCGTGTGTACGTTTTCGAAGGTCGGAGTGGCCTCAACGCAACGTGCAAAACTAAACGCTGCATTAATTTCTAATGGTTTCTGAAACAGTAGTTGGTACTTTTCTGAGTTGATTGATAGGTTGGGGCTAAGTAATAACAGCCACACGGGTCGATCGATAAGGTTAAGCTACACTTGCCGCGGTTGGTTCGTGGATGGGTGACCATCTTTACATACGAAGTCCCCCGAGTGCCTCGGTAAGCACGTTAAGCCGTTATCGTCGTCGGCATCATCATTTTAGCCGAAAGACGTCCACTGCTGGACATAGGCCGTTATCGCCCTTATCGTATTACCCAGTAACTGGGTTGTGGAGGTCAGATAGGCAGTCGCTCCATGTAAAATACTGGTATTCAGCTGCATCCGGTTAAACTGGAAGCCGACCCCAGTTGGGAAACGGCTGGGCAGATGATGATTGATTGATTATCTAGTTAATGATTTTGATGGATTGCTCAGTTTTTGGTGCATAGAATTAGGGGTATAATGACGGCTATTATATACGGGAGCTTTGTCTTTTCGATGATAAATCATCTTCGACAATGTCTTATTCTTCATGAAGTGATTCATTAATTAAGCCAGATAATTTATCTTATCTGCGTAACCAAATATCGCACTCTAGTGCCAAGTTTCGTCGCAAATTACATAAATATCTTTTCTTTTACATTTCTGCTTCATATTTTTGCTTCTTTGTTTGTGAATAGTAAATAGAGTTGTAAGTATCGAAGCGAATATTAATGGTTGTATTTAATTATTCTGATGCTGAGAGGTTTCAGTTCTTGTAGTTATTTAGGAGACTAATGAGGGAAATGTTAAACATAGTTGACAGACTTTTTCTTGTTTCTTAGTAGGTAGGTAGGTACCTACAAAAAAATCTACATCATTTTAATAAGATAAGTGAAGTGACAGACATAATTAACCGACTTCCAAAAAGGAGGAGGTTATAATGTTCGGCTGTATGTTTGTTTGTTTTTTTTTTTTTTTTTTTAATACTAGAAATAAAGTTAAAATAGATCAACAATTAGTCTTCTATGGGGTACCTACTGTGTTAAATGTTACAACAAAATAGGTACCTTGTGATATATTGCAATTAAATGAAAGAAAATTTAAAACATATTAAAAGTACGCTTTGTAAACAAGCTTTTATATATTACAAATTTGAGGATTATATCCAGGATAAGAATGCTTGGAAACATGCTGGTCCAGCTCCATAGGACAATCTAGAGTCTAGACAAAATCAAACTGGTTGCTATTGTATAATTTATTATTTGTATGACATTAAATTTTACATTCTGTGACTACCTTCACTCACACACAGACTTATTATTTTTCTTTTTAGGAAAACACATTTTTACGATGTTTGTAAATTATATGTGAGCACCAACACAATAAATTAAAAAAAAAAATTAAGCAATGACAGATAATTGAATTATGAGATAGATACATTCTATCTCATAATTCAATTATCTGTCATTGCTTAATTTTTTTTTTTTATGTATTGTGGCATAGTCATTTTATTGTAGATGTCTTCACAAATTATGTAAAACAAAATATTGTAAAACTTTTTAAAAGAGTAACGGTGGAGTTTCTTGCCCATTCTTCTCCACACGAAACTACCTTTTGGAAGGGGCAACTAGAATCAATTCTATTTTTTTGTAATTTTTGACGTTCATAAGTGCCTCGTATGTGCATATTTGAAATAAATAACTTGACTTTGACTTTATGACGGTTATTTTATTTAAGACTAGCTGCTGCCCTCGGCTCCAATCGCGAAGATAATGAAAAAACAGTACGTAAAAAATCGGATTATTTATATTTTCATTATTTAAATAATAAAAGCAAAGATCGTATTCTACGTAATTATTTAGATAAATTTGTGAGTTAGCCCTACAGGTGGTGGAAAAAATTAATAAGTGATTTATGCACAGAACACATTTATTTACTTAATTCGCTACAGTGACCTACTTGGTCCGAGGCGAGAGGCACAGAGTATATTCTAATATACTGATGGTGAGAGGCTAACTTATATCCTTTTGATACACCTGTCAATGAATGACAGTTGTGAATTGATGAATAAACGGTCAATTTTAGTTTATTAGTGTCTTTTTTTATTATTGTTATTAGGCAATGAATCTACGTGACTTTACATAGAATACGCACTTTTACAATTTAAGTAGGTACCTACCTAGTGTTGCTTTTATTATTTATTAAAAATAGAAAGAATTTGAATTTTATACCTCAGGTACCTACTTACTGTTTTTACATTAACTTAAATAAAATAAACGTCATACTTACTCACAGACGTCAACAAAAGTTAATGACCTATTAACTTACTAGTTGGTTATGTTTACCAGGAGTTTAATTAATTCGTGTTTGTTTTTATTTTGTTAGTTAAGTTGCAGACTAAGTATACGAATGACCCAATTATCAAAGTTAAGATTCATTCAAACGACTTTCAAAAACGTGAAGGTAAACAATAAAAACGGAGAAGCGTGGGCACACATACCTACGCAGTACGGCTAGACAAAAATTTAAAATAACATGATAATTTCAGTTTTTTTTTTAAACAACCTGACAGACCTAATTTCTCGTCTAGACTGGCTCTTACGTTTCCCTCAACTTCTTGGCATCAGATCAAAGTCAGTCGCTCCAGACATTACCTACTATTGCATTGACCAGTCGAAACAGAAAATATAAACATTTTTCACATTTAGATCTACTGTCTCATGTTTTTCGAATAATTAGGCCCGTTGTCCACGTCTCTAAACATAAGGAACGTGTTACAAACTCAAATCACCAATAAGAAGCCATAATGTCATCCTGTAATACCAGAGGCATCGCAGTGCTTTGCTTCCCTATTTTGTTCGTCGAGTCGTTGACCTCCTTAAGAGCAGGCAGTCTAAATCAAATTTCCACGCAAGCTCCGCCTTTTGCTCCCCGCCACTCCGATATGTGCTAGACGCTAACACATCAGTAATAAAGTTGAATATCGCTTGCGCTCTTTGATCGTGTTCGAGCACGAAACTGAATAGCGTAAGTCTCAATTCTTATTTTTTTAATAACTAAAGTAATAATTTTATTGATCTAGAGAAAAAATCTGGTGTACAATTCATATCCCGCAATTCATCTGTTTGACAGCTACTATTGACATTAGACTTCATTATTAGCACAATTCATAATTTGTAGACCATTTTACGAATCTCCATACAAAACTGTTAAACAGATGAATCGCGGGATATGAATTGTACGCAGATGATAATTAATATGAATTGTCAGTTTGTGACCATTTTACGAATTTTAATATGATTCATAATATTATCATATTATTATGATTCTGCCAAAGCGTCCATTTTAGGCCCCCTGAATATAACATCACGCCTGTTTTCCCCGAACGGTTAGGCAGAGGTGTACAGTTGTACACCCTCATTTCCAATTATTTTTGCCATTAAAACAATTTTTAAGGAAGACTACGCTAAAATAAGCAAGAAACCTATAAACACATAGAACAGTCGATAAAATTGAAACCAGTTGGCAATAGGTACACGCTTCGAGTAAATTCCGATCGATAGAAACATTTTATAGCCGTAAACGACATCGATACAAATACACTGAGGTATCGTGGAACCTTGACAGACTTACTATGAAACTTGATCATTTGAATTCGTAAAATTTTGATGTAATCCACGTTTTTTGGCCTTTTTGTTTGACTACACTTTAGCTTTTGTTTATTTTAAGCATTCCGTACTTGTAAAGGAAAAAACGGAACCCGTATAGGATCATTTCGATGTACGTCTGTCTGTCCATCTGTCAGTCTGTCAAGACCCTTTTTCTCAGGAACGCGTGCAGGTATCCAGTTGAAATGTATATCAAATACGTTGGTCCACGGGCCCTTGGAGCTCTTAATAAATCAAGCTTCTAATTTCACGCAATAAAAAATATGGCCATTTATGCGACATATTTGAATACTCGCAAATAAATCAACACCTATAGGGTACTTCCCGTTGACCTAGAATCATGAAATTTGGCAAGAACCAAGGTCTCACAGCACAAGTAAAGTCCAAAATTGTTAACTTCTGGTTTTATCAAGTAAAACATTTTTGCTATTACTTACAAGAATTGACCGTGGCGTATGTCATATGTATGGGAGAACATGTTTTTCAACTACAATGTTAAGTTTGTCCTTGGGATCCCAACTACGGACCCTTCACTGTGCGTGGTTTGACATGCACTTAGCCGGTTTTTTTAGAGGTATCTGTTGCTAATACGGGGTTAGGTTAATTGAATATTTTGTAACAATATAATTTAAAAGAGTGTCCATGGAGTTTCTTGCCCGTTCTTCTTCATAGGTACCTACTATGCTTTGGAATTAGCAACTCGCTTTATATTTTTGACTGACCGACTCCTTGATGATTCAAAAGTGCCTGTAAATGTCTTAATTGAAATAAATGCTTTGAGTTTGAATGAGGTGTAAATTATTGTATTATACTGTTTACTCATAACGGGAAATAGTGTAGAGAAAAATAGTAGTTTTGAATAGTCTCTCGTTATAAGTTTTTAAATTAACACATATCAATGTTGTCTCTTCTATCAATGAAACATAGAATAACAAAGTGTCCCCAGGACCATTAACCATGGAAAAAACTAAACAATAGATCAAGCACCCTTTTCTCATCAGAGTCGGGGCTCTGACCGCAGCCTTCCTTTAATTGGAGCCCCTCTCTACTCGAGCGGCTAGAGGAGACTGTTTTGTGCTAGTTTCAACCCTGGTCTTCGGAATGTTCAAAGTTTGATGGCTGGAATTTAAGGTCTTGGACTTGGTCTAGGGTTAGGGCTAAATCGAAGTATTTTTGTGTGAACGTCGCAAATTGAATTGTTAGGAATTTTACCTTTGAAATGCCACCTTTTGCGGGTCCATGGTTCGATCCAAAGTGGTAAATATTCCATGGATATTACTTAAATTAAGCCTGCTTTTTATAACATAAAGATAAAAGCAACGTTTCTCAACCAACCAGCCACAGCGTAAAAACTACCGGTATTTCCGCCATAATATTAGTCTGCGATCTGTCTAATCTAAACTAATTCACGCCGACGAATACATTAAATAAACGATACAAAAATACAGAACGACAACATTTGGTAGTCAATTATCGCGACGTACGTGTCGCCATTTGTACTAAAATTAGAGTCGCAGAAGTTCTGCTTGTAGGAAGGCGTGATAGACAAATTCATGACTTGATAGTCCAAACAAAATGCCGATGAACTAGTTACAAAAATGGTAAGGCTTACGAATAATTCAGTTTGTCCTGTAGATGAATTTATGATGATTGTTGTAGGTTCTCCTCATCAATCAGATAACAGCAACAAGAGTGGCTCTCGAGATTCTATGTGACCTAAATGGTTTTTAAGTAATAGGCGTATTTGATATTGAACATGTTTTGTAAGGATTTAAAATACCATCTTTACAGCACCCAGTTAGTTTTACGTCCTCTAAGTGAAAGCGATGAAATTCTAGGAACACAAAGTTTTTTTGCACATTGAAAAATGGTGGATATACTGTAAGTTGCTTCTCTGTGCCTCCTATAAAATGTGCTATTACGATCGTCTACGTCACGTGCGCTTGCGATTACGATATTTTTTCGCACACAAATATTAGAGTATGCGAGGATGTTTTGATGAATTCTGTGCCGAGACTGTGAATGGGTAGGTTGTTAGTCTTGTTTCTTTTAATAGTTTGATGAGAGGCGACTTAAGGCAGATGATGGATCGTCTGTAATTAAAACTTGATGCTAAACGTAGGTAGGTAGACAGTGTGGGAACAAAGATTTAAGGAAAATAATTCGTACCATGTATAGTGTAGCCGTTGTCGTTACTGTTGTTTTGTGTTGATTGGTGGATGGCAATAGGCTCGCCCCCTATTACATAGGACTTATACATAACTGGCGACATGTGGGTGTACTGTAGGTACACTCACATGTCGCCTCTGTCTAACCCTTCAGGGAATCAAGGCGTGACGTTATGTGAGTGTGTATAGTTTAGTATTATAAATAGATAGCCTACTCTTTCTTTATTATGTACACCAGTATTATTGTCTTAGCAAAAACTTCCTTACAGATCCTGAAAAGATTAGACTGGCGCATTGACTCAAACTTCTTTCTTGAAAAAACCTTTATTTCCCTAGTTTTATGTTTAGTAATTCAAGGCTTGTATTTTCTAGTACGAGAAATTCGACAGTTCGTGAATCTAATAAACAGCGTTATTACGACGTTCTACACTACGTAACCTCGGCGCCCGCGCAGCTATGAGATGAGACTGAGAGACCCAGCACCGACGAACGTAGTGCGTAGTAAAATTAAATTATGTCTAAAACTGGTTCTACCTTTGTTTTAGACTTTAATGCCTGAGTTTATGGTAGCTTTTTATATATTTTGCAGCGAAATATTGTTTTAATTAACATTTCAATTTATTTTATTATGTTTCATGCTATTGTTTTTTTACCAACTTGGAAAAAAGGAGTATATTTTTGTATGTATTCGGCTAGTTTTATTTCACGATTCGATTTAATTTTATCTTCCACGTGAAACAGACTTGCCTACGTAGACTTTTTAACTTTTACACTTTAAGGGGGATGCGCTAAAGTAGCCCGCGAAATTCAAATTTTATTACGTTTTTGCAGGTCAGTAACAGGTTGTATGTTGATCTAAATATGATTGGCGGCCGTAACAAATATGGCTTTACAGAATTATAATCATTAGAATCGGCAGTGTTCATTAAAATATTTAAAAGAACCGAGTTTAATATTGCTTGAAAATCGTGAAGTATAAATGAAGGAAACAGAAAGTATTAAGTAGCTACCACTGTACTTACAGATTCTATTAGATCTACGACAATGTGTGACATCATTGAGGCGCACTGCCATCACTGCGCGTGTGTGTGAGGTGGTTCATTATCACATGGTTCATTAATAGCATCGTAGATAGTTGCAGAAAATCAACTTGATACAATGACACAAATAACATAAACAAGTAACAAAACATAGTTAGGATATTTTCGCGAAAACGGTTCTATGAATGAACATCATGCTGACGATAATACATAGTAAATAGGTTATAATAAAGTTCTAACGCCCGCACCCTGAGATGTCAATGAAAGTTAATGTCGAAGCATTCGGTGAAAGGAAAACAAATATTAAGTCTGCACTTAAGGCTCACGCTCACACACTCACGCGATATCGCGGGCGCGACAGGCACCGACAAAGACAATTCCTTTGTCGGTGCATGTCGCGCCCGCGATATCGCGTGTGTTTGTAAGAGCCTTTTTATGCTGCCTACAAAATCAGGTACCTACCTACGGGTGATAATAAAAATATTTATTGTTGCGTAATTCGATGCTTATAAGAGATGATCTAGTATTAAAATACAAGTCTGTAGAAAGTGTATTAACTGCTAACACAACTTAAACAATTTGTCAGCGCCAGTCCGAATCAGTTTTTACAATTTAGAGGATATCAACAGACGAGTTCTGTATTACAATTGTATCAATGATTCTAACAGAACTAGTGACCGGGCCGGGCCGGGCAAAACATCGAGATTTCCTTATTATTTGTAAGTATTCGTTTTTTAGTTTTTCCTTATTATTTGTAAGTGTAAGTATTTGTTAGTATTTATGATTTTTTTTTTGTCACCTAAATGGTGATGTTCATAAAAAAGGTGAGGTGCGTAGTACTCGCAATCGGCGTGCGTGTATGACCAGATGTATGAACGTAGGCGAAGCAAAAGGAGTATGTAAGGAGCGTAGCAGGTGGCGTTCTATAGTTTCTGCCTACCCCCGTGGGAAGAAAGCGTGAGTTTATGTATTTATGTTAATATTAATTTACTTATTAAGTTATTATGCACCTTAAACTTCCGGAATTAATTCTCTAAATCAGTCATACTCAAAGTGTGCTCCGCGGAGCCCTGACGCTCCGCAAAGCCTCTGCGGAAATACTGGTCATAACGAAAAAAATATACTAAAGGGGTACAATATTTTATTTTACTTTGCAACCTGAGTAAAGTAAAATGTACCTACGTATCTAAATACGAGTAGGTACCTATAGTAAAAAAATATGAAAATGTTAATGTCAAGTAATGTGATAATAAATAAACAAATGGTTAATTTAGGGCTCCGTCAAATATTTCGTTTTCCAAAAGGGTTCCGTCGCCAAAGTTTGAGAACCACTGCTCTAAATTATATTGTTGTTGTTAAAGTCGCTACTACGCATATACGCAGCCTATACATATTGTATAGGCTGGGCCTTCTGTAATTTTCTACTAGCGGTAAGTAATAGTGCGTGCGTTCGTTGTTCTAATTCTTAGTTAATTTCGTTGTCACGGTTTCTTTTCTCTTATTTAGAGGTTCACGGTCAATAAACAATGGAGTCAGCTGAACCAGTTCTATCCTGGTTTCATTTGGGCGTTGGGACGAACAGTAAACAACAACATTGTTAGGAAATAGAGCATTCTCTAAGCAATGTCTTTAGCTCCACTGTCCAAAATAAAAGTAGAAAGGGCACCGAGAAGAAAAGACAGAATACTGATAAAGAAGACAGGGAAATGATTAACCCATCATACTTATTGTCAAATAATTTACCTACCAAGTGATGGTGATTTTGGAAACATCTTATCCACATAAACTATGTTTCGTGATGACCCTGAAATACACTTCTTCCACGGTAATTCCCATCTAGACAGACATCCAAACATACCATAGTATATTTATTGTTTGCCAAATATTTTTTCGCCACAAGGCTACGACACGAGGTTGTGAGTCGGCTTGTGTCTGCGCACTGAGGCCCACCTAGTACTGTTTCAAGGCCCATTGTTACGCTCCGCAGCGGTTTACTTTTCAATAATATTATGTATAATGAAATGAATGACTGTAATGATTAATTACAGTCATTCATTTCATTATACATAATGTCACGTTTGTTCTATATTTTTATGAGTACGTTAATAATTTATGTGAGTTTGAAGAACGTAGGTGGTTGAAAATAAAGTGTTTTTTTAGGGACTAAATACACAAGTGATATACTGCCCAGTTCTTAGTAGAGTAAGTACCTAAATGAGCCTAAAATAGCAAAGACTACAGACAAAGGTATTACCATGAAATAATAAACCTTACCTCGAATATGCACTTGATTGCAAAGTTGTGTTCGATTGTTAAAATATATTTCTTCGTATCAGGAATTCAGGATAGAAGAACGGATACGTTAAGTCACAACTATTACCTAAATATAGCAAGGTATATTTTAGGAAAATCCTTCAGGAAAAGCAACCTTGTAAAAAGATAAAGTAGCAGAAACCCGTATGTCAGATACTATGCAGATTCTCTTTTCTGCTGACTCCCATGAGAAAAAAATGCCAACAAAACAAAATGCCATCCCCAAAATAGGTCACCCTGTTATTCTAGCTTCCTAAGTGCGTAGTACGCCACATGTTGGGCCAACCTGCCCTAGATACATTAGCATATGCCGCGGGTTACCCGGGTAGTCGGGTACTACGGGTAGTTGGGTTATAGCTGTCCCTTCCCGGATTGGCTTCGTAAACCGCTGCGTTGCCGATTTTTAATAGTCTCCCAGGAAGATTGGGGTTTTTGGGTACAGATGTTCGGATATAGGCAGATTACGTCTTTGTATACTTAGTTAAATAGTGGATAGTGTAGAAATATACCTACAGGAATATTTATATGAAACACACCTGTGGGGTAACGCGTAACAGTGGGTTTCATTTTGATAGTTCTACAACATTCATTGCGTTATTTACGTTGTTGCGCAGACAAATTTTTCGAACATATGAAGCAATGGATTAGCAATATCCTTCAGGACCATTCAGATTGTGATTGAGTAAATATGTTACAATTAGGCTGCTGGTCCCGGGTATCCAGCAAAGGAAATTAGTTTTGAGTTTTGGGGTTGAATGAAATGATTGCAAGGATTAAGGGGGATGCGCTAAGGTAGCCCGCGAAAATCATTTTTTTTTTTGCAATTTGCAGGTCACAGGTTGTATGTTGATAATATGATTCGCGGCCCTAACAAATATGGCTTTACAGAATTATAATCATTAGAATCGGCAATACAACCATCTCTCTTCGGAAAATCCTATTGAATGACTATTTCTGAAATAATCTTTGAATTTCGCGGGCTACCTTAGCACATCCCCCTTAAGCAGTGTCCTCCTAGTATTTACTATTGATACTAAACATAGAATACAAATCAGGCCAAGCGAAATTGTGATTATAGAAAATTCTTTCTTAAACTGTCTTTGGAAAACTCATAATTAGCAGTGGACGTTCAAGAATAAAATAAAATACATGTAAAAAAAAAAAAAAAATATATAATACATGTAAGTATGCAATATAATATAGTGTCCGTGTGATGCCGGACGTAAAGAATAGCACCGCCCTATTTCTTCCCGTGGGTGTCGTAAAAAGCGACTAAGGGACTAGAGAATGGGCAGCAGCGTTCTCTATGCATTTTTAACACCATACTGCAATCGTCAACCCGCCTGTTAAGCGTGGCGATTATGGCAAACCCCTACTTTGGGGGAGGCTTATGTCCATCAGTGGACGTCTTTCGGCTGAAATTATGAAAAATGATGAATGATACAAGATAAACATTACTTAAGAGCATAATAGAATAGAAATAGAAAGGAAAATTAGAAGCAAGGTCAATGAGGGTTCTCATTAACCTTCCTTCCAATTTTCCTTTATCAAACACGGAAACAACAAGCCTAGTCAATCAATCATACACGAATCAATCGGCGCTACCCTTGAACCCTGTCCTCGGTATTTAAATGCCGCCCCTGGGCGGATGATACACGGGGCATCGATCGGACCATCACACCACGTGATGGTGACATGCGACAGTGTTCCTTAAATAAGGTGAAGCCACGTTGTTGATGCCTCTTTGTAGTTTGGGGATGTATTTTTGACATTGTGACTTAGATTTTTGTGGGGCGTTGGGAAGATGAAAATATCATTTTTTTTTTTTTTTTAAAACGTTGCCCCACACTAGGAATTTCTCCTGTATCGTGGGTGCGTTTATAAACATTTAAACTCACATACACAAACAGCCAGACCCGGAACAACTACTTGTAGGTCATACAAATATTTGTTCCGTGCGGGAATCGAACCCGCGACACGCAGCGCAGCAGTCAATCGCTTAACCACTGCGCCAACCGTGCCGTCATGTAAATATGTATCGATTTAAGCCAATATATTTTTAAAAGAGTAGCTGGGGAGTTTCATGTCGGTTTTTCTCCATAGATAAGGAGCAACTGGAACCGAGCAGGCGTCCACCTAGCATCTGACATTTCATAAGTGCCCATGTAGATTTACGTGAAATAAAATAATTTGTTTCTGAAAGTCGCGTGAATTAGATGTCTAAATAAATAATTGATGGTTCTTTAGGCAATCGCAGCAGCTAACATGAGATATGGCTGTAGATTTACTGATTAGGAACTTGGCATGGCTTCCAAAAATTGGAAGAAATAGTTTCACCCCGCACTCTCGGCGTCAATAAAAGTTAATGAACCATTAACTCATTCTAACTTAACGTTATCGAATAAGAAACAAACCAGAAGCAATACATTTAACTTACCTATAATAACCCTTCTACATACTACATTAACTCAAAACCTCACTTCAATGCTTCAAAAGGTGTCGTATCGATCCAAATACATCGTTTGACACCTCATTACCCCTAAGGTGTAGTCTTGAAGAGCGGGTATGAATGTTATCAGCCATTCAAAAGACGAGGGTAGTTCGGAAGAAACCTATCGTCTTGGTTAGAAAAACGCGTATTGGTTAATGTCCGGGTGTTTTATTTTTTTTTATATTTTATCGATAGATTTCGTTTCAAAAGGTTAGCGTTGACCCGTTGAGTGAGGTTGTGTGGATTATAAGGCTTTAAGATCACATTGTTTGGATGAACATATAGAAAGGCTTTAAAAATACATTATTGTCTCTCCTTCTGCCATCCAATCCATCCAAACGCTGTCTTTAAAAAATCGCTTTTTAGCGTCGTATCGCTAAAAAGCGATCGGGTGGGTTGGAATTTTACATCAGGTGACACAATTTATATAAGTATCTGTAATTCGCATGGTGTACATAATAAATCCGCACTCCACAGCAGGTTTAGCGACGCTTTCTATTTCTACGAAGAATAGACACAGCTCTTTCTATACAAAGTGACATTTCGTTTCCCTATTTTTGACATCGCACCGTAGAAATCCTTCTAATAATCGGTCATTTTCTACCGATTTTTTTCTAGATCCTAATAGCAGAACAAAGCTATCTTCTCCTATTTTACATTACCAACGAAATGGTTTTTGAAGGCCAATAGTACTGTAATATTTTTTTGTTCCAAAATACGGACACTGAGAAAAAATGTTGTAGACGTCTTTATATTCGTGACTTATTATCAGTAAAAAAAACTGGCCAAGTGCGTGTCGGCCCACGCACAATGAAGGGTTCCGTATTTATCCCAAAAACAAACTTAACATTGTAGTTGAAAAAGATGCTTCCCATCACATCGATATACGTTACGGTCAATTACGTTATATATACTACTGCCAATTTGTTCACATATCCAAAACCAACCATTTACCTGGCAGAGGAGGGGGGGGGGCACTTGACCCTAACAAAAATAGCACTTTAAAGCTTAATATTACGCAAACGGATCTCTATCCACCGATCCCCGATACTATGGGATAGACGAAAAATAAAAATATCATCCCCACTTTATGTACAAGGGATGCACTCTTTAAAAAAAAAAATCTGACGGTCAGACAGACAAACAGACAGACATACAGACAGACATGGTGAAACTATAAGAGTTCCTTGTTGACTACGGAACCCTAAAAATTGAGAATCAAACATTATAAAAATCCTATGACAAAACAAAAAATACTGAGTCGAATTATGTAAAAGAGTGAATTTCGTAAAAACTGCAGTTGACTCTTTCTACTTTCATATTTGTCTTCTCTTCCGTCGACCAAACGGTCGTAACAGATAGAGAAAGACTGTTCACAATTTGATACGGAGTCACTATTCTCCGCAGTGAGGGAGCGGTTGAGAAGAGGGTTCAAGAGAGACATAATAAAGAGTATTCTATTCTAAAGGGGGTAGAAAGTAATGGGTGATAAGACTGCCATTTTGAGACGGTATTTCTAAGTTGAGTGCAACTGGCAATAAGCTAGGTTTTGGCAAGTTCTATCGAGATCTGCGTTTCCCTATTAGAAGTCTTTAAAAACAAGTAATATTTTTAGAGGTATTTCATTATTCACCGGGAAATTCTAGCCTTAATAATCAAGATATTGTCTACCTAATTACCCTTTCGAATAAAGATATACTTAGACTACGAGAATTTCTTGATCAGACGGATACACAAAAAATCCAACGCAAAAAAATAATTTCCCACACACTAGTAATAAACGTTGAATAACTAATTTCAGTAAATTTACGTGCTGGAATACCACTACTACTTAGTCATACACACATGTATGACTCAGTACACAGTTACTGTTACAAGTGGTTACTGTAATTCAAGAAAAACAGACACTTTTCACCTCATTTTCATCTTGAAGTCAAAGGCTGTTGAAGTCTGAAGAGGTAAGGAAAGATATAAGGTATTTTTTCACGAAAATATTTATTTTTTAATAATCTTAAGGCTAATCTTTTATCACACAATCATATTAAAATATTTTAACTTTATATTAACTACGGCTATATTTATCAGATAAACGTACTACAAACCAAAAATAAAAAACTGCTTTTGGAAAAACATACCTGTCAAATGAGGGAATAGAACAAGCGACCTTAAAAAACTTTCTTCAGTTTTAAAATACTAGGAACTGAAGATACAAAGCACTAAATACCGACATAACTTTCAAAGATTTTTCTTGAAAATTCACTCTGAAGACAGCTCTATTAATTTCAGCCAATTTGTCTTCACCGAAGTCGTAAGGATAAGGTTCGATGTCAGGCTACAACAATAACTTCTATAGTTATTGTTGTAGCCAATTGTTTTAGCTGTCAGCCCGCTAGTAACCTTATTAGAACAGGGTTGGCTCAGAACGCCCACTTAAGAAAAACGGTACATGTGACTAGAATTACATAAGTATAATGAAACCGTCTGAAAATGGGGAATAGTATTAATGGGTTTTCCATCAGGAATTTCTCAGTAGCAGCCCGGAGTCAGGATTTGTGCCTGGTTGATGGCAATAGGCTCGCCCCCTATTACATGGGACATAAATATAACTGGCGAAATGTGGGTATACTATAGAGGTATACCTCTGTTTATCCCTTCGGGGATTACAGGCGTGATGTTATGTTATGACTAAGGTTTGTGGTCAGTTTTGCTACCCGCCTTACTAACCGGTTAAATCTTGTCACCTAGGTAGGTGCTTTTCTCGTACCCTACGGGTCTGCACATACATTCATGAGATGGAACGCAATATCCAGGAAGCTAAAGATCAAAAATGGCTATACCTAGAATAGCATAGAATACTCTTTATTATGTACACCATAAAAATTACAGATATAAATGTTGAAATTTTACTAAGGGTGACACAATGGGCGGTCTTATCGCTAAAAGCGATCCTTTACAGACAACCTTTGGATGGGTTAAAGGGAGAAGGAGAGAATACTGCAGGTGGTCGCCCGGGTCAGTAAACCTAGCAAGATAAGTATAAGCATTTTCAATCGCTCACTGCAAAGCCACGGATAGAAAATCACAACATAAATTGCGTTTATAGATTCATGAGTAGGTAGGTTTTTTCATATGTTGTAACAGCTTTGGCTTACTGCCCTTCTTTATTCAAGCTTATTTAGAACACAAAGATAGATAGGGGAGCCTGAATGGACCACACTTACGTTGCCACTCACGTTTTTATATACCTAGGGTGGGTATCCTGAAGTTTTTACAGGGATCAGTCCCAGTTGGTTGGCATGTTTCCACAAATAAAGAATCTTGAATCTTGGTAGTGTCGACTTTCAATTTGATTAATAGCAGATTTGTGGTTGAAGATGGTTGGTGATTACTTATGAATGATTCTGAATATGACGTTAATTTTGTTTTTTCCTATGCTGTTGTGATTAGGATCCCGTTAAATGATGAACTGGGCTGGTATAGAGGATAGGTAGGTAAACTGTAATTATTCTGTTACGCAAGTTTACGCTTTAGAAGAAAAATTGAACTAAAAGTAGAAAATAGTGTCCTCTAATGCCTTTCCAAGTTATATTGTAGAAAGTTTTTATTCCCATCTGTTATTTTTTTACGTCATGCCATCTAAAAATACCTCAACAATCTCATTTTCTCACAACCTCCACTTCCCCCATCTTCTATTTTGAACACTGTCCGGATTAAAGCGAGTCACGCAGTATCCCTTAAAGGTAATTCTCCCCAGTAGCAGACCAATTCGCGATAATGTTCCTTCCTCCCCCTTCTCCCCCAAATTATTATGTAATCCACTCGCTTACATCTACCTTTATTGATGAAATAAATCTTATTTGATACGACGCCGATATTTTTTGAGTGACAAGATTTTTGCTAGACTGTGAGAGGCACTTGCTTGAAGGACTGTCGCTTATACACTTAAATAATTTATTGATTACTTCGTAGTGTATTGGCAATTATAGTCCAATAATTATAATTGACAAATTATTAAGATCTGTCAATTTTCTGTTCGAGTTTTTGTTAGGAAAATTCAGGAGTTTCATTAATTAATTCAAGTATGGACCGAAATTCCTGTTTCCTATTAGGAAATGAGAACCACGGCAGTCATCGCTGTGTGGGTATTGTGTTTACCATGTTTTGTCAATAATTCAATGGGTGCTTGATTGCATTGATTTTTCTCGTAGAAGCGTTCCGACCAATTGAGTAGGTAAGTAAATTTCGACGGCAGACAAAAACTCTTGTTACGAGCCTGTCCGAAAGGGATATCGTGGCCCTGGCACACAGGCATCTGAAGGAACACGGTGGGTTTTAGTCAGTAAAAGTCTGACACTCCCTCCCGCTCCACCCAGAGCGGGAGAAGTTATTTGATAATTTCCCACCCAAAAAAAAAAAAAAAAAAGGCTTATCTCTGATTTGCCTACTCACATCCAAACCCAAGAATATTCCATCTAGGTACGCACGAAATGACATATTTATGCTAAAAAGTCTAAGCATAATCACTTATATGACAACAACATAACAACCTGAAGTTCTAACCTAAATGACATCATCAGAGAAGTCTGTTGCAAATAGGTATAATTCTTAGGAAAACACCGGCGCTATTTGGAGCAAGCGTGGGCTGGAGGGGCGCCATTTGCAATCACTAACCTACGACAATTATGTGCGTGTAGACTTGTCTCTATAGTACTCTAACGTTTTGATACCTCGTGCTGTTGTTTTAGCTAAGCTATTTGCACTTTGCCGAAATGTGTTAGTTAGTTAGGTTATTATTCTAATGACCTTTCTGCGCTAGATTGAGAACAAAGAAATATCGGAAACTTGGTGTTCGACGTTGTCTTGGTTCTATGTATAATGTAGTGGTAGACAGTGAACTGGCACAAATCCTTCTTTTAAAGTAGATATTAAGATTATGCAATCGTGATTCGGTGTTCTTCTAAAGGCGGAAAGGGAAACACAGGATTTGGTCTCACATATATTATAACTGTGGATTGTGTTTAGAAATTTTCATCAACCAAATCTAGGTCAACTGGAAGCGTCAATAAAACATTTTTTAATTTTGTATTTACTAGTGTGTGTGTTATTTTTGATTCCAAACTTTCTAAGTCAACGTAGTAACCACTAAAATGTTTTTCACCTGAATTGATAGTTACCTACCTAACATTATTTTAATACGCCTCCCGTTTATTATTTTTACTGCACAACTTGTAACTAATATGTAACTAAACTCATTGATCCACATTACATCGCAATTAAGCTACAAAATCATTAAAAAACAACTCTCGTAACAACATTAAATAAAACAAAATTATTAAAACCGCAAGCCACTAAAAAATAGTCAAGAGGCAATTTAAATAAGTGCTCTCGGGTTTCCCGCGTCCGCCATATTGCAGCAAACGTCAAAAGTTCATTCACCCTGTGCGCCGGTGATGCATTTCAAAGATGTATAAATTTAATCAGCCTGTTACTATTAAAGTCTTAGGATTAT
This sequence comes from Tiliacea citrago, assembly GCA_963921375.1. Classification (NCBI taxonomy): domain Eukaryota; kingdom Metazoa; phylum Arthropoda; class Insecta; order Lepidoptera; family Noctuidae; genus Tiliacea; species Tiliacea citrago. The sequence continues at coordinate 25,962,760 of OY992790.1, read as the reverse complement.
GATAATACGGCAGAATATAGGTAAAATAATGCGCTTTTCTTGAGCTTTTTTAGTAGAATTAAGGAATCAATGATAATAATTATGATAAATAAATATTTATTCAGTATTAAAACTGGTAAAATATTAACATAAAAGCTTAGAAATAATTTACAAAGGTATTAAGTATAATGTTAGATACCTGTACTAGGATAAACCTGTATCACAGGCGGCATGAGCTCATACTTTATGGTAATTTTAGGACAATACAATTCTTAACAATAAATATATATAAAAAAAAAAAAATATATATATTGTTAAGAATTGTATAATGTAATAATAAAATAAAAATATTGTAATAATGACAAATTTTAATTATTTCCCTTTTAACCTTGTTTACTTAAATACTATTTACCATAAAGATGAAATTTACAAAAAGTCTAATAAACGTAATTGTATTATTAGTTTGCGTAAAATAGTCTCTTGCACTATTTATAGCCTAGTTAAATATGATGTGATTTTGCGTCAGCATGGTAAGTGCTTTACAGTCAATGTTGCACAAAATATAATCACGATTCAGCCTATGTGTAATATTCGATTTTTGCTGCGGGCCACTAATGTGCTTAGACATGAACAAAATCAAGGGTTTGTAGGCCAGTGCAGTGTTTTGTTGAGTCAGCAGCAGGTAAACGCGTAAGTCTGGCCTTGCATATGACACTCTAGAAGCCCTCGTAGTCGATAGAGTTGATGTACCTGTATTCCGCTATTTTGTCCTGCGTCACCCCAGTGACCAAAATTGGATTTTTGTTTTGGGATCGAGCAATAAATCTTAATAATTATGTTCTTTAAAAGGTTAAGGTGTCTCTCTTGGGTTTCAGAAAAGCTTAAATATTAACTAATCACTTACCTAAGTAACCTTACATATTTTATATTTTTGTACCAAAAGCACCCATTTAAATAAATAACGACTAAAAACCGTCGAGTGATGTAAACAAATGTGACAGCTATTGATCAAGTAATATTTTCCTCAGTAAAGACTAAAAAGAAAAGTAGGTACTTTGTAATTCGCGCGATCAGGCTCAGTTGTCAGTGTTGCCAGCGTCGCGGCTCCTCGGGGAAATATCGTGTTTCATCAAACGGACTTTCTTACCAATAGACAGGTTTATGGTTTTCTTTTATTCCACATAATTTTTTGGTACGATTATTTTATGTTGAACTGTCAAGAGTTGAAGTAAGTATTTGGCTGTTAGTGTGATTGCTAAGGGAATGTGTGATTACTAAGTTAAATTTCTGGTTTGAAAATAGGTCAATTAATATAACGGCTCAGGATAGCCTTTATCAGAAATGGTCTTCGTATTAGTGGTTCAGCAGCATCAATATCATTAGGATTGTACTGGATTATAGCAGTTCGTCGTGAACGTGGTACGACAGCGGCTTCCCTGACATCATCTCTGTCATAAGAAGACAGCTACCACGCAACCATCGATGCGACGCTCTGCTAGAGTGACTGTCACCAGCCAGTGTCACTCATATGTGACCTTTTCGGTGATTCCAGTAACTTCGTAACAAATCTAGACGGCGCCACTTGCTGCGCCGCCGCGCCGTCAAATATTTATTAGCTTTATGCGATATTCACTGTTGTAGGTCGTCCTAGTGACTAAGACTCAATGGTAAAAAGGTTTGTGACTAACAGGACAGGACCTAGTCCTTTGCACTAGAAACATAGAAATATCTTATATCTATGACTAGAAAGCATAGAAAAAGTTTTCAGTTTACATTCACGATAGAAACAATAGTATAGTTTTGAATTCTAATATTGTAAAAGGCTTTCTCCATAGCTTGTCTCGCAAAAAACTGACTAAACTAATTGTATGCCTGTACAAAGAAAGGCGGTAATATGGCAGCCCATACAGGTAGAGTTAACGACATTTGATATTCAATTTCATGAGTCACTTTTTCAGTTTCCTACAATTTCCTTATATACTCGGAGGCTTTTTTTCGTGAATTGCTTACAAAGGCATAATGTGGTGCGAACGATGACGTAAAAGCTTGATTTACACGCCTCCAGTTTTTAGTCCAGTAAAGTACTATCTTGAGTAGGTACCGAACGAGGTAGCTAGGTAAGTACTAAAAATGTGTAACTAGAAGGATGTAAACAACCGTTTGGATAAATACAAAAAGGTTGTGTACACACGACTTAGTCCTCTTATTAGAACCCGCCTTTTGCCTCCACAACGGACAATTTCCGAGATAGGTTAAAAATATACAGACAGGAAACTGTTAGGATTAGGAATTTAGGATCCGGACATCCTTTGGCAATACCATCAGCCTCGCCTTTTCCCAACCATGTTGGGGTCGGCTTCCAATCTAACCCGATTTAGCTGAATACCAGTATTTTATCCCCTATCTGCCTATCTGACCTCCAAAACCCAGTACTGGGTAATACGATACCCTTTGGTAAGACTGGTTGTCAGACTACAGCTTCTGACGACCCGTAACGATTGTCAAAGATCCACGGGACCTACGGCTTAACGTGCTTTCCGAGGCAAAGAGGGGTCTTGGTATTTAAAATAGTCACCCATCCACTGACCAACCGCGGTAAGCTTACCTTAACTTGATGGCAATATACCATATATTAAAAAGGCTTGGCTTTGAATGTGAATAAAATAAACATGTAAATTAAGTATCAATTTCATGAAAATTTAAATACGGCGTGTATTTAGATTTTCTTATGAATTGGATAATTTAGTGAGCTGTAGCTACAAATCAGCGTCAGGGTTTCAACAAGACTGGGTTCAAACTTGGTATTCGAAACACAATGTTATGCAGAAGTAATTTTTACAAAATTATGCCAATGAAACCGTATTTCTTCCTTCCGTTAGTAATATAAAGCTTATTTTACTAACAGAAGTTTAGCCGTGACTATATCTTTTTGTCATTTTATTTCAGTTTTCTTTCTTACTGCACCTGGATATAAGTGTAGGGTGCGTATATGTGGCTGTGTTCTACGTGTAGTGTAGGAATGTTTATGTCACAACATTTACATCTGAATGGTATTTCTATATCTGTGTCCGCATCAGATAGAAGAAATAGATTAATATCGGACGAGAGTAGACGAATACCAGACGGTAAAGATTGTCATTTTCATAGATATGCTGGTCGAAGTCATGTTTGCAGGATGGCTGGAAATATATATATTTATTGCGTAACTAGTTTTCAAATAACTTTAAAATGTTGTAGGCTCCATCAATATGAATTTTAATGTCTTGAAATGCATTTTTTTTTCTGATATACCCTATGAAAGAAGTCAGCGTGGGGTCCGTGGAAAATGCAAGAAATCTTTTAACTGACCCGGTGATTATAAAAAAAAAACCGGCAAGTGCATGTCGGACCACGCACAATGAAGGGTTCCGCAGTTGGGATGAATTTATCCCAAAAAACAAACTTATCATTGTAGTTGAAAAACATGTTCTTCCATACATCGATATACGTCACGGTCAATTCTCCAACTGCAAATTTAAGTTGGTCGACTATTACTCGTTAACTTGTAAGGCCCTTAGGCTGTGATAGTTTTCCTTTCAATTTCGTTATTATATACAACTGCCATTAATTTTTTCACATATCCTCAATCAACCATTTAGCTGGCACGGGGCCACACTTGATTCTGACAAAATATAGCAATTTAAAGCTTAATATTACGCAAACGGATCCCTGCATCGAAAAATAGTTTTAACAGACTTACAATATTTTTGAACGGATAGGCCGTTTTCGTTTTCAATCACGAAATTTTGAGTAGTTCCCCGGAGTCCGGATTTGTGTCCGGTTCATGGCAATAGGCTCGCCCTCTGTTACATGGGACTTACACATAACTGGTGAAATGTAGGTGTACTATAGGCACGCCTCTGCCCTTCGGGAAAAACAGGCGTGATAATATGATAATATGTTTATGAATAAATCCGAATTCTTTGTACCGCTTGTCACCCCTAAGTTTTGATGTCCACCACAGCTCAAAGATCATAAGAAAAGTTTTACTGTTAGTATTAAGCCTAGTATAACAGTTTTATGATTTTTATTATATTACTTCGTCGCAAATAAAATTTATTGTTGCGAAATGATTGGCTTGAGTTTGTTCACTTTGCTTTTTATAGTGGATATAAATGTTAGTTTATAACCTACAGTTGTAGTGTAGTATAGTGTAATAAATAAGTTATTTTGAGTATGGTTTCTTTAGTGATAGTTAAAGCAAAAGAAGGGACGATCTAAACATGTTTTCAGATACTCCTACCGAGATTTAATCTTTGCTTACTCGATATTCTCTGTCAAACCTAAAACCAAGTTGATACCTAAAGCTATTTTTAACCACCTATGATAGGTCTAGTAGCCTTAGGGAGTTTGTCGCGCCACTTCTTCCCAGCTAAAGCACTAGCAAAGGGATAAGGCCGGGCGTGTCGGCTAACTGTCTTATGTAATTTTGACGTTCAAAGTTCTGATTCTCAGCCTAGGACGAAGGATGCATTCATGGCTAACGAGACAATGAGAGGATTTCCGAATCGATAGAAAAATCGGCAGTACGATAATAACGTAAATATTGCTTCATTACTTTTCAAGTTACACGCTAATTAATGAGGTGCTCGTTTCTATTCAAAACTAGGACCTAGCCTCAAAAAACAATACAAATGTTAGACATTCCTTTGTCCTCATTCCTTACACAATCATTGCAGTAATTCTTCATGGCTAAACAAATGACGATGCTTACCAGACGAAGTGACCTCTTCAGCCATTGTCAGATAGAGTGAAAGTGAGGGCAATGGTCGCAAGTTTGGTGATGCACCAGACGGTATTGTGGTGGTGACAGACGGGTATAATGACTGTCTACCACGGTGCAGCCACCATTTGGGTCAAGGTGTCATGACCTTATACTATTGTTGATTCAATAATTGCGTTAGTTTTTTTTAATTCGCGAGGTATTTGTTTTTTTTGGGATCGGTATTGGGGTTGTTTTGATAATGTAATTTGAGAACGTATAATGTTTTTATTTGGGATTTTCTACTGTTTTGCTAAGTTAGAATAGGTACAGAAAATAATGCCTAGATTTTAATAGAAAATTCTTCATGTTATTGAACGAGTTTAGTAGTTGACTAGACTAAAGTGCGTCGACAAAACAGTTATGTGTGACGAAAAACACCTTGTTGTTTACCACAGAATGATTCACATTAGGGAACCTACCTACCACTACATACAGTAGCCAATTCCTATTTTCAACCCCAACATTAAACAAAAGATAATTTAATGTTGTAAATCCAAACATTGTATATCCACAATGATACCGACATTCCAATCTGGTACTAAGATAACTGCAGAATTATACGTAGTAAACGGCCAGGACACTGTTAGGGCCCGGCTTCGGTTCCCGGCCCGTTACCTGTCACTGCGAAGGTATTTGTTGGCGATAAACTCGACGCTCGTGACTGAGCCGTGACTCCTAGCGCATACCGTGAGGTGGAGGCGACTGTTGTCGGCTGTGCGAATTGTTTTTGATATCTTTTTTGGGGTGTTTTCTTTACTATGTTCTGTACATGAAATAGCATGTAACGTATTTCAAATAATTACCTTTGAGACTTTTTTGTTTTTTAAATCCGAGTCCTTTTTTTCGCGTGGTTCGATATCATTAATAAAATAATTATTTGACTTAAGAGGTTGTGCGTTATTTTTGTAACATCTTGTATATAGTATATTTAAACTACAACCTGCAGTTTCCAAGTCACTTTTGAACTACATTAGGTATAGTGCATTACTTTTATTTAGTGCATCACTCAACTTATTTTTTAAGACACCGTTTCAGTCTAATTCCTTCAAATCTGAGAGCGCTTCTCACGCTCAAATTCATGTTTTATTTCATGGTTCTATGCTAATCGCTGGTTAGTTTTCCTGTTAATTTAACGGAGGTTGATGTAGTCTATTACACAGTCGATCTTAATTTATCGGGGCTTTGGTAGCCGTGTCCGATTCGTCCATTAATGCCGCCATTTTGACGATTGATGCATCAAAATCGAGAGGTAATTCCATTTTTGAATACATTTTAGAAATCATAGAGATTTTTTCGTCTTGTATGGCAGAATGGCGTGTAGAATTGTGTTCTTTGGTGGCTGATGCCTCATTCTTGTCTATACAGATACGGTTTCTAGATAAACCGCGTAAGACCTTTTTTATTTTCTAATTATACTGGCATTCGCACGCTTGAAGATGACTGGAAATTTTGAACGAAGTGTTTTCTCTCTCGTTTTGCATTCCATCGTGTTTAGTAACGGTCGTTTTGGCAAGGTTTTTTTTTCCTTTTTTTCGATTAGAATTAGAATTTGGAATTGTATTAGTTTTTTGTATTCTTGGTCTTACGTTTTATCTCTTACATTTGAGATTGAGTAGTTTATTGATGTGAAATATAATACCTACCTACCTACTTGTCTGACTGTTCGATTTAGACGTGAGAATTATGTCAACACAAGTAAAGGGCAGTTTGACGTTAAGCTGGAGCTGGCAGCTTGCCAATACTTGCTTAGTTTGACATTAAGTATTGGTATTAATGACATCAAACATTAACGGTAAATAAGGTTATATTCATTACTAAACACATTACCTTCCTTTTAGATTTGCTATATATTCTGACATAATAATTTACTTAAAACTCAGAGATCTAATAAACTACACATTTAATTACCCAATTACAAGTTGCTTTAATAAATTACTAACAATTTTCCTGAAAAAACCCACGTTACCATGGCAACCCCGACCATACCACGTTGTATTTTATGAAATACTGTGTAGGTATGCATAACGATGCATAGACAGTATTTCATAACCGGCGCACTCCAGCCTTCAGCTTAGTCATTATTAGTGCATTCACCCCGAGACCAGGTGCAAGGGGGACATATAATGTAACGAGTATTTAATACTATGTACATTGTGTGTATAGCCTTCGAAAGGACTTTGTTAAATAGTGTATCTCCGGGTTTAACTGCATATTTGCATAAGGAAGGGTATTTTTGTCGTTCTTAAAGTATGTGAGGAATGTGGCAGTCTCAGTTTTTGTTCTCAATTTTAGGGTTATCAAGACATTGATGGAATGTAAGCTGTTCAGCAGCTTATCAGATGTTTTCTTTCCAACTTAATAAGTTTAATATAATCCCAATTTTAATTGTTTACCAATGAACAATCGAGTCTTGTTGGCCAATTTTACATTTCCAGTAATTTATTTATTTATTCACAAGGCAACACAACAGGTAACAATCAACATGTAGCAGTAGGTTCACATTATAGGTTTCGACCTGGCTATCACCGAAATCGTAACCGCACAAAATGACTAGCCTGTAATCCGCACAAGTAAAACAAATCATACTTGTGATCGTATGACAATATCATATTATGATTTCATGCATAAACCTGAAATAATGGAAACAAGGAGTAATCATTATTTTGTTCTTTTATTAAGAAGGGTCAGATAATCGACGTTGACCTTGGCCATACAAATGCGCGTCGCACTCACGCCGCGCCACCATTCATTTTCGTAGGGAATATTTATTTTTACTAACGACAATATGAATATTTGAATAAAATCACAGATATAATTATAGATAATGAAACAGTCTATTCATACAAAAAAAAACCGGCCAAGTGCGAGTCGGACTCGCGCACGAAGGGTTCCGTACCATTATCTATAAAAACGGCAAAAAAAATCACGTTTGTTGTATGGGAGCCCCCCTTAAATATTTGTTTTATTTTAATTTAATTATTGATTTTTAAAGTGATTATATAACTAAATATTCTGTGAATATTTCAAGTGTCTACCTGTTACCGCTATCAATATCGAGCAATAACGAGCAAAAAAATCACGTTTGTTGTATGGGAGCCCCCTTAAATATTTATGTTATTCTAGTTTTTAGTATTTGTTGCTATAGCGGCAACAGAAATACATCATCTGTGAAAATTTCAACTCTCTAGCTATCACGGATCATGAGATACAGCCTGGTGACAGACGGACAGACAGACAGACGGGGGAGCCTTAGTAATAGGGTTCCCGTTTTACCCTTTGGGTACGGAACCCTAAAAAGCATGAAAATATCTTAAGTAGTTTGAAAGTAATATCGTTTTTTATGCTTTGGGTAGACATTACTTCCTGAATTTATTTCATAAAGTATTTTACTACAATACTTAAATATTCACATATAATTGATGTGTATGTGTTCTAGTTTAACATATAATACATTTATTGCATAACATATTTGCATTATATGAAGATTTAAAAGTCACTAAAATCATATATCTGCGCCTTAACACGTAGAAAACGACTTTTGTGGCGCCGCAGCCTGCATTGGATTAATTTCGAGCTTACGTATTTATGTCTCTATCTATTTTAAAAAGCTGATGCCATGAAACTTGTTTGATCATTTTAAACAACAAATATTATTTTGAAGTTTATTTTTACATTTATTGCTGATTCATACATAATATGAATCAGTAATAAATGTAAATATAGCCTTGAGATTTACATAAATCTCATTGCTTCGTAACTATACTAAAAAGGATAATGAATGAGCTACGTTATTCTTTGACGATTGATCATTGAAACATTTTAAATTATTATTTTCAATAAAGACTTATTAAACAGCTTAAAATATTCCAGAGTCACGATCGTGTTACAACAGTGACATTCCAACGTTTTATTGAAATAAAACTTGTAGGCTGATATTTAGCGCGTTCGGCCGATATTAGGTGACAAGAGAAATAAATTGAAATTAATTCAGAAGTTAATACCAACAGGAAAGGCTATGCTTTATAGCTATTTGGTCATTATCATTTTACTTAATTACTTAAAATAGAAATAGATGAAAAACTGTATTTGAACTAATAAACGTAGATCAGGAAATAACAATATTTAACTTGATTTAATTAATTAAATATTTGTTTTGATATTGACCAATAAATTGCCTTCTCTGTAATTTATAACGACTAAGTAAAATATATATATTATGTACTTAGTGGTGAAGTAATAAATTAATCAATTAGTTTTATTTAATGAACCTTTTTTTTTTTAACCAAATCCTACGTGGAAAATATTTAAAAAGAGGTTTTTTTTTCATAAAACGTGTGTTCTAGTTGATAATTATAATCAAAAATTTCTAACACCTTGTATAAACTTGACTAGAATTCATATCCAAACTAGCGACCCTCATTTTTACGACTTAACAAAACATCGCGATTTATTTATTATATGTAGGTACCTAAGTTAAATATTAATTTATTATACATATAACCCTTCCGCAATACATTCTCTAAATGATGGTGTAAACCGCATATAAATATGTTGCGAAGTTTAGAAGAAACAACGTCACACACAGACACTGAAAGCGACTAACAAAAGATATATTTATAAAGCAGAGGAGAGTGGAAACGCCGGGAGGGGACGCCTTAGGAGGACATATAGTGACCTAATTGGTGATGTTCTTCAGAAAGGTCAGGTACGTAGTACTCGCAACCGGCGTGCGTGTATGACCAGATGTATGAACGTAGGCGAAGCAAAAGGAGTATGTAAGGAGCGTAGCAGGTGGCGTTCTATAGTTTCTGCCTACCCCCGTGGGAAGAAGGCGTGAGTTTATGTTTTTTATGTAATAATTATGTTTAGATAAATATTCAGCTAAAAACACACATAACACTCATAATCCAGCATTAGCACTTCCTGTGTGGGCTTTGCATGCACAAACACCTAGCTCGGATATTACTTGTACCTACTCATGTAGCCATCGCAAATATGTTTTATATTTCCTCTGCCTTCGAGGTAGGTATTAGTCATCCATTAGGTAGACATTTTTTCTATACACAGCGAGCAATAAGCGCAAGACCACCAGGATTTCAAATAAACCAGTAAGAATATTAGTTTTTATATAACACTAGCTTCTGCCCGTGACTTCATCCTCGTGAAATTTCTTGTTTGAACATAAAATATATCCTATGACACTCGGCAATACTGTGGCTTTTCCCATTATGACTTAATTTTCGGAATCGGATCAGTAGTTCCGAAGATTACCCCGTACATACACACATAAACTTTACCTTTTTATAAATCAATCTTGAATAGATTACAATGATCAAATATAATTATTATTATCTCCTTTATATCATTGAATACATTTATAAATTACATTTTTAAATATTAGAATATAAAAAAAATATATAAAAACATTTAAAAATATCAAAAATAGTAGCCCACCGGTATCGGGAACAAGGTCCAAGCTACGGCGGTCAGGGCTCCAGAGAGAGGAACCTCCTAACAATGCGAGCCGTGTCCAGAAGTACCGCTCTCTGAATCAGGCCCTTAATCCAGCTGCTCAACGAGAGCCTCTTTAGGTGTTGGTCGAGGCTCTTGGCAATTAAGCCATTGGCTGATACAACTATCGGCACAAGGATTGCTGAGTCCACAGTCCAATTATTATTATTATTAAAATTAATTTTCTAAGTCCCTTAGACGGTGATGAATCAATTAAAATCACCAAGATTACGGTCCATAATGTAGACAGAGGTACGCATTTGTTTAATAATGAGCCGTTGTTAAGGAAAATCTCGTTTATTTTTGTTATAGTAACTAAGTAATTACTGAGAGCTACCTCTTTCCTGTTTCAATTAATTACGAATTCATTTTGATACTTTCGTTGTCATCTACAGAGTGAACGCTCCAAATATCAGCCTACCAATTTTGTACAAAAAGTCGGAATGCCTTTGTTGAAGCATGATCGACTGACTCCGGAATCTATTACTGCATTGCATAGAAAAATAAAATATTACAACTAACAATTGATTATAGAATATTTTAACACAGAATACTTTGTAGAAGAGTTCCAATGCGTTGAGAATTAGTTAATAGATGTCTTAAAAATAACACACGTTTAAAAAATACGTTAGTGTTGAGTAATTATAAATATAATTAGTAGGTATGCATACCTTAATACAAAATATGAAATCAATTTCTGTGATAGGAAATCACAGAAAGAGACACCAATATATGCATGTGAGATAATTATTACAAACAAGCTTTTCCCCGTGGCTTCGCACTAGAAGTCGGAAATACCGGGGGAAAAAGTATCCTGTGTTATAACTACCTGTGTAAAATTTATCCAAATCCAAATTTTGCGTGATGACGCAAAAACGGCTAAACTGATTTCGATGAAATTTGAATGAAATTTCGATGAAATTTCGATGATTGCTATTCCATCGCGTAGCAATACACTCCAACTTACATAATATTAGTGGGATTAATAAAGATAAACAAGTTCGTATTTAGCATTATTCCGCGAGACCTTACACCTACTGCAGTAGGTAATACAAAAAAAAATGATGGACAGTCCGATTGTATCTTGGAGTCAGATAATTTCCGGTCATGATTCAATAATGGTTTTAAAAGGAAAAAAAAAATATGGACGCCAGCCTTTGAATTGACGATCGTATAGCTCTGAGTGCGTCATCAGTTTGATGCATTTCCTTTCGCTTCAATGAATCACCCCGTGGTTTACAAAACTCTTTTTACCAGCGTTTTATATTGAAGTTTAACGCTCAATAAAGAGCTGTTTTTGCTCCGTGATTACTAGATTAAGCTGTTAATCTCCTTTAAAGCTGTAATGGTTGGCAATGTTAGAGATTTTAACGAAATCATAGAGTTTAATTTGTTTTTCCTCTTATTTTGGCTCATGATTTTATAGTTGTTATGGAATATTAGTTTGTCTTTTCTAATCTACTAATATAATAAAAAGATACAATTTGTGAGGGTAATCTCCGGAACTGCTGATCCGATTCCGATAATTCTTTCACTAATGAGATTCTACAGTATTGCCGAGCGTTATCACTACATGTTATAAAAAAAGTTCCCCCGTCACGTCTGTCTGTCTGTCTGAACGCGATAAACTCAAAAACTACCGAATGTATTTTCATACGGGTTTCACAAATGGACGGTGTGATTCACGAGGAAGATTTAGGTGTATAATTTATGTAGGGGACCGTGACTGAAAAAGGTTAGGTAAAGCTGCTTTAAAATATATCACAGAATCAAGAAATTTCACGCCGACGAAGTCGCTGGCAGAAGCTAGTACTGGTTAAATAGGTTATAGTTTGGCAATTTGCCACTGGAGTCAGAAGACCACTATTATACATGTCACAGGTATTTAATCAAGTTAAGTTGGAAACCAATTTGTTCAGTTAATCATGTTATTAAGTGCCACTTAGCCACATAACAGCGATTTTGTATTAGGTGTATATTACAGAAGTTATGACTGATTGTTAATCAAGACCACCTGGGGTTTGGCTCGACGCAATTCAGTTACAATTTATTGAAAACTGGGTATAATAACTTTAGAATCTTAGATAGGGATATACGTAAGGTTCTCAGTCTGGCTTTTGAGACGGACTTCAAAGTTCAAAATTCTAGTTTTTATTTATGAAATTAGAACTACAGCTCCATTTTTAATTTAATTCCACGATTTCTCACAACCTTAGTGATTTTAAAGCGAAAAATACCTTTTGAAAAATCAACCTAGTGAATCCGAGCGCTAACTGCTATAAATGCGCGCGAACCATAACCGATGTGAATGAACTAATTGAACGATTGAATGAACGTGATGAACAATCGATGAAACAAAAGAATAACAAGGTGTAATTTTGATACAAAATGTTATTGCCAGATGGAATAATAATAATAGATTTAATTTTGCACGTCCATGCGTAATTTGACCTAATCTATTGTATGGCCGCTAATAATTTGAGATATTTTATGTGAAGAATGAAGAATGTCCGATTGTGTGATAGATTCGTTTGTCGATAACTTGTTTTAAACCTGTTAGCGGTTTTTTTATGTACAAAATCCGAAATGAATGAAAATACTATCTTGCTCCTGAGGTCCACCGTGATTACTTGAGAACAAAATCATAAATAAATAAATAATAAATAAGTGCATACCTATCAGGAAAATAGAACATGCATGAAACTTCCTCACCACATTCTTTTCTTGCCTTGAGGTAGTAAGTATACATAAGGGACTAAGGGAGTTTCCTATAATAAACAATATCAAAGAAACTTTCACCACCCACATATAAAACAAAAAATCCCACTTGGGTAATGAATCACTAATCTTTTACACCCTTTTCGAGTATAAATAACTTCCCTTTTCCGTGAAAACGAAGGAATTAGCATCACCACCCCATATGTTTGTTTTTATGGTACGGCTTATAACCCCATGTGAACTGATGGGGCGTCACACGATGAAAGTGACCTTTTCGTGCGAGCTCCCATACTAAAGAGATTTTATTATTTTATTAACATTACATTGGGCTTTTTATTAAAATGAATATTTATTTTGGTTCTCATAGGTTTTCCAAGTTATTATCTGATTTTATTTAGTGGGAGAACGGTTTTTGTATGAGTTTGTAATAAAATAGGGGATTTATTTACCGTCTGTAAGGGGTGACCTTTATTAATTGTACGAATTTGCCTAGGTTGCTAAACAATGAACCGAATGTGTCAGGAAGATACTCAAGAAGTCTAGACCAACACGTCCCACATAAATATATAACAAAAACACGTGTCAAAAAATCGCTTAAAACAAATAGAAACCAAAACTTTCCACTGTATCGACACCAACGAACCGCAACATTATCTACACAATACACACATCCTTTAAAACTAAAACTAGAAACCAGTTCCAAATTTAAAAAACACGAACAAAAAAATAACAAATAGGTATACCAGCATAATAAAAAAATTGGAATAATTTCTAATCCCTAAATCGTATGGTCAGCTTTGAGTGCATTCACCCTGCGCTAGGCTTTGCATGCTCCGTGCGCGGGCGCTGGCATTTCCGGAGAGGGGGGAGGGGCGGGGCGTTGCGGCGCAGGGAGGGGGGGGGGGGGTGATCGTGGGAGAGCCTTTGCTTAGGAATGTTGGCCACTACCTGCATTGGTATGTACTGTAACGGATACAACGTGTAGTATTTTAGCTTGATAGAGGGTGGGCATAGAAAGTTGGCTTATCAGTGGGTTGGGTTGGTTAGAGAGTTGTATGTTAGGTATTTGCGATTGATTAAAGGTGGTTTGTTAATGTCTTTGTTTATTTGTTAAGTATTTAAAATAATAGTTGGATGTTTGGTTATGGTATGAGTGATATGTGAGTTAGCCTTAGAGCTTTTAGAATTAATGAACTTGAGGAATTTCATTTCTCGTTTCTTAAAAATATCTTTATAAACCTTCCACGTCGATAAGGTAAATCATTCTAAGTTAAATAAACTTCGAGGCTTTCTTTCTTCGAAAACTCTCGATTTTCGATACATTAAAATTTATGTAGTCGATAGCCCTTTAAATAATCTAAAACTAAGTCTAGACAGTAGATAATATCAGAATCATTTCCAATAAAAACTGAAAATATTTAATTTAAAAAAAACTGTCTTCCTACCTGTATTATAAATAATTTCATATTTTTTGCTGACCGTTGTTAAAAAAATACTTACTGCCTTTTCTTTAAGGCATTTTCAGTTATTTTAAAATAACATTACTGACTCTAAAATTCAAATTCGATTCAATTAAATACCTATTTTATGTCAAATGTCGAAGGTTAAGTGCAAAAAGAAAGCAATCTCTAAGGACCTAACGTACAGATTATTTATATTATATAATTTTAAAGAGCGTTTTAAAAAAGATTCCATATTTTCTTTTTAGGTAAAAAAAAAAACCAGCAAAAATAACAAACGGTAAAAATATCAGCCTGTTAACAGGTTGATATTTTGAATTTAAAAGTATAAGATTTATATCTTAACACTTCCAACTCCACCTTTTTTCGTAGAGCTCATACGCCATGCCGCCATACATAAAGCAATTTATAATGAAGAAAAAAAAATCCCGGCACTGAACGTGTTGAACGTACTTTTAGCATAAATTCTATGCTAAAACTTGTGTGTTAATATAATACATGTATCTATTTATATAAAACGTCTCAAAATGGCGTCAGCGTAATCCCACTCCTTTTTACCTAAACTTATACTTAACTCATTAAACCTCAAATACGTACGTACCTCCTACTATGCTGTTCCTCTCTCTAAGGGTGGCCCGAGCATTGGACGATATTATATGTGACAGATGCAATATCGAAGGAGTCAGCTATAGAGTGAGTGCCACGTCACTGGTATTGTGTTACTGATACCAGCGGGGCAATTGCGTAACGCACTTACAGTATCAATTTGACAGTTCACCTACGTTCAATGCGTTATTTAAGTTGTTAAGTAGACAAATTTTTCGAACATATGAAGCAATGAATTAGCAATATCCTTCAGAATTATTCAGATTGTGTGCCTTAGGATACTGCATCCTGCTAATCCATTGTTTCATATGTTCGATAAATGTGTGTGCTCAATAACGTAAATGATTTATTTATTAATTCACTAGTTAACACTTACATTTTTATACATTGTTGGTGGAAACATACACTTCTTAGAGTTTTACTGTGCTCCAAAATCATCGACTACATAATTTAGAGAATTAAAACAAACAAGTTCTTAATTTAAAAAAAATAACAACGGGGGTATTTAGCTCAATATTATCTATTACTAAACAAACGAGCGAACACCGGTGGCCGATCTGACCGTGTTTAAATCAAACTGTGGTGGAGGAAGGTGACTTAGATTGATATAGGTTGCTCCTAAAAGTATATTTTTTCTTTATTAGTTTTCCTATATATTTGAAAGAAAGAATAACGTTTATTTGGACACAGTTAATTTTTGTTTGTTATGATATTCTTAGGTATTAAGTTTTTTAGTATTTATCTATATTCAATTATAATTTTTATTTTCACTCAAATAATTATAATAAGTATACCTATTAGATATTTATATCGTAGTTTATTTTTATATTTAAGCATTATTTTACAGAATTCAAATAGTTTATGGTAAGTAGTATTTTTGTACTTCTTCTTAATGTTATGCGGGACAATTGCTATAACGTATATTAATTTTAATTTAATTAGAAATAACGCAGTGAATCTGTCGAAATGAAAGCTATTGCTACTGTGTGTAACGCAGTTACCGCGCTGATAACGTGGCTGGTGATATTGTGCTCGTTTGATATCGTGTAGCTTTGACCAGAAGTTTCACTTCTGTTAGTACACAGCACATAACATCACGCCTGTATTCCCCGAGGGGTCAGGCAGAGGTGTACCAATACACTCACATTTCACGAGAGTTATGTTTAAGTCTAATTTAATGGGGGGCGAGTCTATTGCCATGAACCGGGTACAAATCTGGACTCCGACTCCTGGCTGCTACTGAGAAATTCCAGACAGATAAATCCTATAACAGTTTGCCCGACCCGGGACTCGAACCCAGGGGGTCTACTCCGAAGCGCTAAACCGAAGTATCGGCCGAATGTTCGGCCTTTTTAAAACTTCCATAGTTTCTTTTTTTGACTTTGAGTCCTTACCCGACTTCAAGTCGCAGTTTTGACTTTGGCTTATCTCTTCGACTGCCTTTTTTATTTTATTTTTCGCCGTAGTCAGCAATAGTTAGCCGTAGTAAAGAAAAGACCGAACATTCGGGCGATACTTCAGATTTATGTTCGGAGTAGCCCCTCTGGACCTCATGCTCAGTAGTAGCGCTAGTAACCACTAGACCAATGACAAAAATAAATTGTCCAAAACATCTTTCTTATTCACTTTATATTGAGGGGAAGACACTTGACTCATGTGTTCTTTTTAATAGACAGCATTTGCACTGCACAACACGTGGCGCATATAACATTTACTACTGAGTAAAACTATTTAGGGCTTTTATAAGATTCGGATTCAGATTATTTATTTTTGTAAGTTCTCTATGCTTTGCCATTAGGCGTCCAAATGTTAGCATCAGTTTCAATTATTTTACAATATCAAATAAAAATTGTAGAAATAGCTAGAGAGGATAAATCTATATATGATTTCGCGCGAGTCTGTACGACCCTTACGTTTTCTTTCAAATTCTTCTTTAATGTAAAAGTTAAACCAATTGAAACTTTATATAAAGTTACCCACATCACTTGAACTTCATGTTGGAGCTCAGTTATCCGATCATATTGAAAGGACGATGAACGTTAAGGGATTATCTTTGTAAGATGAGAATATTTTAGGGATGAGTGGGAGTTATTTTAAGGATTTGGAGCCTATATTTGAGATGGTTTATCACTCTCATGAATGAAATTGTTGGGAGAATGGCATTTATGGGGTAATTGCGCACACTTAAAGTAACAGTGAGTTTCAGTTTGGCAGTTCAACAACATTCATTGCGTTATTTACGTTGACAGACAAATTTTTCGAACATAACTATGAAGTAATGGATTAGCAATATCCTTAAAAATCTTTCAGATTATGATTGATAGCATGTTACGCAATTACGGTGCTGAACATGTAAGGTTTAAAAAAAACTACTAGATTCTAAGGGGAGGAAAAACGAAGAAGAAGCGAGTATAAAAGCTTATTATCTACCTACTTCAGGTATGTCCAATTTACCTCGCGTTTTAGGGTATAAAGTAAAGGATATCCATGTCAATAAAATTAACCGATCCATTTAAAAATATTGTTAGATTTGTAAGTTAAAAGCCCATTTTTGCTAACTAAACTATTAACAAAAAAAAAACTTTAACAAACTTTTCGCGGCATTTCTATAGTTGATCTATCTATAGCATTATATAGTATCGTCATTAAACTGATTAACTGCCCAACAACGCATAACCCCCTACTTTTCCGCTACAGTCGGTCAACGGTCGCTGGACAGGCAGATGTTGAGCACCTGCTGGGTTCTGAAAGATTTATAGCCACGATTAAGTTTGCTCTTTACAATGATATTTCTGTAATTGGGAGATGATAGTAAAGATATACTTTGTTATTTTTTCAATTCCACTTTTGTACATTTGTCTTTTACTTACTTTATAAAATAAAAATTAATTTAATTTTGCAATTACGCAGCTTGGGAAGTTGGGACGCTCTACGACATTTACAAAATCGTGGAAATTAAACCATCTAGAAAATTATGACATTTAAAATTCTCCTTCAAAATACCATAATAGACACTTAAGTTAAGTAACGTACTGAGCTAAGTACTTGGCCAAAATATAATGATTTAATTAAAAAAAATCCAAACCAAAAATACCAAGTTTCAACTGTTATACAACTCAAAAAAACTGCGCTAAAAATGTCTATCGGTTACACAAGTCGCTTTCATTGAGGCCGTACCCCGCCGATGCTACCGGCATGGCGGCATTGAAATGTTATTGAACCCCGCTGCAGGCCAATCGTCCATGAAATTGGGGCCTCTCTAGCTTTCCTTAGCACAATAGCCACATTGGACACCAAACACCGTTAATATATGTATACACTGGCGTAAGGATCTTTAGGCGCTCGAGTGAACTTGACAGGCTGTATGACCTGTTATGTAGCTAATTGGTAGCTAGCTGTTGGTAAGCATTTGTGCAATTGTTTTGTGAAATGTCACTTGCAATGTATTCAAAATACAAGATGGCGGCGTTAGTTCCAAAAATGGCCACGCGCTAACAGGTAGACCGCCCCCAGCCCTGTGCTGTTGTTAATTTTCTATTCCGAAAGTTTTTAATAACGCAGGTGGGATATTTGTATTGTATGAAATTAAGGTAGTAAACAACACAAAAATCATGTTTTCTGTTTTACCTCGAATGGAAAAAATAATTACTTAATTTATTAATATCTAATAATTGTTCTGCTTACTTGTATTTCCAATTCAGACGAGAACACTGTTTTTATTATAGCTAAAACTGCCTTTATTCCGTAGTTGTACAATCAATCCTGACAAAGCTATGCAAAACGTACAATCGAAAAAAAAAAAGTACAGGCAGGAAAAATAGCCAAACTACCTTTCAACCCATTAAACATCACTGGTTTCTTGGTTTCTCCTTCTTTATCACTCACTTCTATCTTTTCATCTAAAACTTGTCATAAGCAGCAAACTATTTCACGAAAATCTCGGTTTCCGCTTTCCCTAAAACCTTACCCCAACTGAACTATTATTGAATCGTCGAGCCGCGGTTAAATCGCGCATGAAATTGTGCCCGCTGTCGCTTCACCGCAAGACTCCTCGCCTCTGGCTTGACAGGACTCATCGGATATCGAGGTTCTGTGTACCTGTCCATCATTTGAACATTTTGAACGGGCTAATAGTAATTGAGGTGAGGATTTTGTACTGGCGAGGTTAAAGTTATAATTGGCAGTGCAGGGTCTGTCTGAAAACTGGCTTGGTCTTTAAATATCTTAATGAATTTTCCATGTTGGTTTTGGTAGATCCATCTCCATACTATTTGTTTAGCATGATATTTCGTAAGTAAGAGTCCGACCTACGCTGCACCCTTACACCTTCTGAAGGTGCGGAGGGGGTTAAAAGAAGATTCCGTTTGGAAAAAATTATGGGCCTTTTACGAATTTACTGTTTTGTAAGCTTATATTGTGGTCTTAGCGAAACCTTAGTAAAACTCCGAAGAAAAGGTTTTACTATGTCTTGCATATTTGTGAGCCTTTATCAAAAGCTTTGTCTTGTTGATTCGAAGAATTGAATACTTATTTCTTTCGGTTAAGATCCACTCATGTAGATATAGCAAAAAAATCTAACTACTGAGTAAAATGTCGGCCTATAACTGTCTTTGATCTGACAGTCTGATAATCCTTTGTAAGGAAGCTTCACGCCTTCGCCTCAAAGGGGTGGGCTAATAGCTAATTACTTTTAATTATATGAACAAAAGCGCCGATCCGCTTCAACGCTCGGGAGCTAGGTAGTGAGAAG
This sequence comes from Tiliacea citrago, assembly GCA_963921375.1. NCBI lineage: Eukaryota > Metazoa > Arthropoda > Insecta > Lepidoptera > Noctuidae > Tiliacea > Tiliacea citrago. The sequence goes on along the minus strand of OY992790.1, from coordinate 25,942,932 downwards.
AAGTTAGTAACCTATAATGTATGCATGAGCTGTTTTACATACCGCTTTATTAATGGAGTTGTGATTTTTGCATAGCGTGATTTTTTTTCCGTAGGAAAGATCCTTCCTTACGAGACTTAAATAACAGTTTCCCACTGGTAACGTCGTACCTTTTACTATTATTTCTAAAGTGTTAGGTTTTCAGTTTTTTCTTCCATAACTCAATCATTATAGGAAGCGGTGTGAAATTAGTTTTTTGGGGCAGTATTTAGACTCGTAAAATCCTCTTATTTTCGTGCATGTTGAGCTCCATCTGCAAATACACCTACCCAGCTTTACATAAATGTAACTTTTATAGGTCTAGTGTCCCAAAAAACTTTCACGGCAAAATATAATTAGTACCTAAGTACATAATTAGCCACATACCAACTCATTTCGCAAATACGTGAGATCATAAATATTGGTTAACGGGCGTGTAGGAACGGTGCACCGGGGGTGGGCCGGGCATCGAACCCACTCTAATTGTCCCCCACTCGCCCCACGGCCTGCTAACACGCGAGCCATGCGAACTGATAAATTCCAAGTTTTTACAACTACCGTACTTAAATGTCAATTGGGATATGTAAGGTTTTATGGAGTAAGGTTCCGTGACAGTGTTTGGTTTGAAAGTTTTTGAATATAATGTACTCGTAGTTTTTTAACTTAAAATATTGTGATCATCTGTTTGGTCCCTCGGGTGTAAAAATAATTTTCACTAAGAAGTTTTTCGCACTTTGGGTGAAAATAGACAAAAAAAAACCAGATACAGTGAAACTGCGTTTGTAATAAAAAATAAAGGAGCTTTTGGTTCATCAGAATCTTTGGTAATTTAGTGTGTTGAATTAATGAGGAGGCTTCTGGAGGCTATGTTGCGCCTCTACAGCCAATTTTCCGCTACCTCCTACCCTTCCGCTGCCTAAAGCCAATCTTTACTTTCAGTAATTTCTAATGGGATAATATGCTTGGGATATAAACGTTTTCAGAGAGTGAGGAATAGACATACAAGGCATAAATTTGTCAGCACATCTCTTAAGTTAAATTTCCCAGTTGTGAGTACCTACTCATAAGTTCAAATGACAAATAACCTAACGTATTTCTTTCATCTAACAGCATAAATAATGTATGAAGCCTACCCTGCGTTACTAAAACACATTTATCAAATACCATGTTGGTACAATTTGACACGATACTCTTCCCTAAGGAGGGGGAGTATGGAGGAGTGGGGGGTTCATCCCCCCACAAATTACTCTTCCGTTGTGGTTGGAAGCGGAGATGACGGTGCATTCATGATGGCGAGCTTTTAAAGAATAACAATGAGAGAAAAGTTATTACATTTTTTTTACAGTGGGTTTTTGTCTGGTGTTTTTTGTGTTCAGGATTTGTGGGAGAGAAACTAGGTTTTTTTTATTAATTTTTATCTTAGGAGCACCTATTTAAAAGGTCAGGGTGATACTGTTGTGGATGACTGATTAAATGTAGACAATTTAGTGTTGTTTCCGACATAGAACAAACGCCTATTACTCGGATAAAATCCTAGCATACATTACTTTAAAGGGTGGATGGCTGTGGTGAATAGCCAGCTACTCACTTGTAACGAGGAACAGCTTCACAACTTGATACCTTCCTTTAAATTATCAATTTCCCTCGTCGACATTTACCCGGGTTACGCTAAATATGACGTAAATAAATTTTTGAGCACTGTTTGCAACAGCGACGATACAGGATCGCTAAAAGGTTTATTTAATAAAGCGTGAGAGTATTTATTGTTTTCCAAACTTCCTGATTAACATCATTATCCTCTCTGTCTTTTCCGCGCTGCCGTCTCTATCAGCCGTCATCGCAGTATTTGCCCTTGAACACAACTGATTTATCGATTATTTGGTTAGTCTCAGTTCCCACTCCACAATAAATAACACAGTATCTCCGTGTCTATTTAACTATACTGGCTATCTCTTATCATTACCGAGAAAGATTCTTTTGCCAAGACGAATATTACTTAACATAACCAGCCTATAATGTTCCCACAGCTGGGACACAGGCCTCCTCTCTTCGAGAGGGCGTGGGCTGCAATCTACCACGCGAGCTCAGTGCGGGTTGGTAGGTGTCACATCATGTCTCGAATATTTCGTTCTAGGACATGCCGGTTTCTTCTAGATGTTTTCCTTCATCGTTTTGAGAGCACTGGTGATGAAATTATTTACACAAAGAAAAGCGCCTGCCTGAGTTCGAACCTACGATCTACAACACGTAAGTCGGAGCCGTTACCACTCGGCCACCACTGCGGGCCGAGCACGGGCGTGCCAAGACGTTTGTGACAAGACATGATAAATTATGTCATATCAATTTGTAAGTACTAGCATTTTGTGACAAAACAGTTTTATCACTCAAACTGTGATAAAATGTGTGACTCAAGTCATGTCACAGTAGGCCGTGCTCGCCCCGCTGCTCTACTTTGCTTGCTTTTCCTTCTAGTTATTTCAGTTCAGATAAAATGTGGACCGTTGATTGTTGTTCCACATGATTTGCTGCGACGCCTTTAGGCTAGAGCTCCTCGGAAAGAAACCTATTTCCTGAAATTCCTTTTATCCAGTCCACTAGGTCTGAAATATCGTACACAATTCTCTACTGCATAGATAAATAAACCCGATCAGTTAAAAGCACTGCAACCATAGCTGGCACGCGCTTACTACACTGACACACCTCTAGTTATAGCTGAACGATTTAGTTTCTGACTCACAGATTTATGGCCATGCAGTGTTTTATTTACAAGGTGCAGCTTGTGCTATTAATTTGATAAACAGACAGGGCTTAGACTAGATAAAGCGACTTTTTCGGTTTGTCTACGGGTAAAACACAAAAGTGCACTTTTGTGTTTTGTTTTGTAACAGTCCTCAGTAACATGAATTAATTTCAGTTTCTGTGGGTATCGTAGTTCTACTTTACACATATTTGTTTATTTTTCCTGTTTTGTTGGGTCTGTGTGTGTCCCTTCCAAGGCCCTACCTATACCTATACCCTATCCTTAGATCTAGGTATCTAATAATATGTTGAAGTTGATCCCAAAAATCGTCCAAAAGGTTTTTTTTTTTGCTACTTTGACATGCTATAACTCTACTACTGGAGCAGCATTAAGGGCAAACTGTTATTATTGTGATTTTCAGCAGGTATGGAACAACTTGTTAAAACTGTTGCTGTGTTGAACTCACTTCAAAGATAAACCAGCCAAACCCAAAAAAGCTGCATTGGCACAAAAAAAAACTTCGAGTAGCTGGTAACACAGTTTCGTGAGGCCGGAAGTGCCACCCTCCCACATTTTACAATATTTCCTCCCTGAATATTTCATGAGTCCTTTAACGGACCGTGTTTATTGTTAAATAAATCGTTTATAAGGGTTATTCAACGGTGTATCTCAAGAATAAATGGGTAGAGAAGGCGAATTTTGTTTAAATATTAGTGTTCATAAGTTTAGTCCTTTGAGGAAAGATTTTTAAATTATTCGTTGTCTTTTAACCCAAAAAAAAATATCAATGTTGTATCAAATTGTATAAAAATTGTCTAGAATCATGTGCTGAATTCATGGTTCCAGTTTGCGAACCTGCGTTTACGGATGTACATGTGGTCAAAGGGTAGATCTTTTTTATTTTTTTTTTTCACTTATGTACATTTACAAAAACTGTACAGGCGGTTCAAGGCAGGTCAAAAGTTCATAAAAACTATTCAAACAACAATAGACTTTTTCGCAAAGTTCTTCCATTAAAGTTATTCACATTCACGGTTTCTTTCACTCTTTAAAGCATTATGTCACCCTCTTGTAACCTTGTATAACCCCATTATTTTTAACCTTGCTTTATGAAAATAATCTATAAAAGTACCAACAGTACGACTTCCCAAAGAAGTCTTTTACAAAAATGATGTTTAGTAAAAAATATCACCCTTTAAAACATTATTTGTATTTTACGCTTAAATAACCCTGTATAGGTCCATTATTGTTAGGGTCTATCTTATCAAACCTAAATACAATAAGACTTACCCAAGAAATCACTTCAACATCAACCCCCTTTTGGGGCAGTCGGGTAAAAAAGATAGATCCACGCGAAGTCTCCTCTAGTTGGTCAAACAAACAAGACCCCTGCTAAGTTCGAAGGACCATTATAGAACTTAGGGCTCTTAGCTCACCTAACCCTTACCTCACCTCTGGTAACAGGAAGACTATCTCACCCGAGGGTCGTTGGAACTCGTAAATGCAAATCACTCGAGTTAAACGCAACCCTTTGCTAAATGTCCGTAAAAGAAACAGGTACATAAGTAACACTGTAGGTACTGCGAGCTATTATAAAACGTGCAGGAACAGAAGACCAGACCAGTAAGATGATGGTAACCCTTGTGATCTGCAATCTCACTGGTATGACCGACCCCTTGACAATTCAAAAGTACCTGTAATTGGTTTATTTGACATAAATGCTTTGAGTTTTTTTTTGAGTTTTATGAGTTTCTAGGTTTTATTTCATTAGTACTTACCTATTAATGTTCTTAGACAAATAAGCTTGAATTCTTCTTCCCCTTTAAACCGGTAAAAAAATCTAAGCTCTAGAAATATAGGTAAGTATCAAGGCTCCAGTAGGTAAGGATTACTTAGATAAACTTTTCTCAAGAAACTCTACTACAGTTACTGTCATAGAATACTACTGCTCAGCGACTGTCTGTTAGGATTAGGTCACTCTATGTTTAGCAACTTCAGTATACCTGCGGGGTAATTGCGTATAGATTAACTACGATAATATGGCCGACCCCTCCAAAATTCAAAACGTTTGAAAGTTTTTGTACGCATCATGTGTGCGTAATGAGACGGCCGTCAAACAAACAAATCACGGATTTGTTGCTCGACTAGTGGCGTCATTAATCGCTAATTATTATGAGTATGGCGCTGCACTCTTGCACTGACGTACTCTATGACAACAACTCTTGAGTTGTCTTGCGCGATCGACTAGTTATGATTAGTTGACCATTTAATCTGGTAATAAGTGAGATATTAAAATATTACTTACAACTACATACAAACTCTTTCGTAAGGATTTGACTACACACATTGAAACAGTAATTTGGAGGGGCGAGCCATGTTATCGTAGTTTATCTCTAGCAGTGGGTTTCATTTTGACAGTTCAACAACATACATTGCGTTATTTACGTTGTTGAGCAGACAACATTTTCTAACATATGAAGCAATGAATTAGCAATATACTTCAAAATCATTCAGATTGTGATTCAAACTGACTTACGCAATTAGGGTGCAGAGTTTGTTTCGCCATTTTTTCTCAGGGGTAGTCAGATAGGGAATGTCAACTCCATCTTTGATTTTTATTTGCTAGACTAAAATGACATTTAATTTTGGTGTCGACATAAAATAACCAAGTAAATAATGTAGTTACCGAGTGAGTGGTCCAAAGGACCACTGAATCATTCTCTTTGCAGGAGGACCTTCACTGTTGTCGTGATATCTCTGTAATATTAATTATTAATCATGTTATTTTTTTTAAATAAGGTTGTCCCAGCTGTCATTTTGGAACTGTAAAAAAGAATCCGATATCCTATTTATATAATAAAAAAAATCATATAATTTAATATCGTAGGCCCTTGCTTGTGCAACTAAAACACGCTGTTGCTTTCAAATAATTGTTTTTATAAATGCGCGTTGTAAAATATTGAACCTCTGTTGGTCTTTTGCAGTATACAGCATGATTCTGTTTTCTACGTTCTGGTGGCCTGTATTTTATTTGGTATCATTCGATTCTTGTTTAGGGTTGTGATGTCATAAGGGGCGTGGTATTAGTGACAACAGGCTCTTTGCTGAAATAATAATTGGTTAGGTTGATAAAGGCATTTGCTTGTTGATGAAAGGAACTACGATCAAAGAATGTTCAAAATACAGGTACTATATTCACGCCAATCAAACTACTTATTGTTTAAACTTACTACTACTTCATAATAAATTCTTTAAGTTATATTTCCTAGTTCCCTACCTATTACTTGCACCGCACTGCTTAGTTCCTTAAATTATTACTTAAAAATGTCAATCTCTTTTATCTTTCTAAACCTTTATTTTGTAATACTAATATCTCCGAATCGACCTGACCTTCGCATCAAATACCGACAAACTCTCCCCAAAAACAAATTATAAGTACATTCTGCCCCCTTCGACTCGCCCCCTGCTATCCACCCCCGCCCTACATTCACCCCATTTGCATACCATCCTCGGCAATACACAGCAACACAAATTATCCCTGATAATATATGATAGCGGCGTTTTTTCCGCCCTACGTACTCAATAATATAGGTCAGGAGCTCGGCAACTTCTAAAAAACACCAAGTGAATGACTACGACTCGTAATTTGCCGCTGGCTGGAGGTTAAAAAGTGAGATAGGTCAGGTTTTGAAGCTGAAAATCGCTGTCGAAACTTAGAAGGTTACAAAGATTGCTCGAATCGTAACTATAATTTTGTTAAATTAGGTGTGAAACAAGTTTTAGTCGTCGCAGCAGACCGAATGGTGCCCGTTATTTTGAATTCTATATCTTGCTTCATCATTGTTGCTAAAGCTGCGACGTAATAGCATTTTAAGTAAAGTTCGTTTGCAATTAAAGTTTGTAACAGGCACATTACGATGTAAAGCATCAGCAAAACGAAAAAATCAAAGCAGTTTTAGAGGAAATTTATAAATGTCAACACAATTAATAGTTATCGAAATGCCTGCAGTTTATTGCTCCAAAGCAATTAAATCAAAATGAATATTCCTAAATGGCAGCCGATAAAATCTATAAACGGTGTCGCAAGTATAATCGGAACTCATTAAGTTACTTTACATTGTAACCACTGACGAAAATAGGCAAAGATTATTGTAATTCAGGTCTCGTCCACCACTATTGTTCATTCCGGAAGTCTACAACAGTTCCTCTTTTTAAAGAAAATGTTCGGACGTTTGTATTCCGAGCCACCGCCGCGCGCCGGGGGTAGATCTAGTTCTCAGAACGACAATGCATTTCCTTTGTTATTTTAAAGTCATATTTGGCATGTATGCTCCTATATGGACTATTTACGACCGGTGTGTCAGTGGCGAAGCGTATAATTTATCTATGTCCTGATATAGCCTAGACAGAGAAAGTTTATACCGAGAATAATATCGCGTTCTAGCTAGATCCAGTTTTTTATCTTTTGTGTCTGGCTGTTATCAAACGTTTTAAACGAAATATCACATTAGAATAAAATTATCGGTCGCTGAAATAATCAATGGACGCTGCTTAAATAAATTTAAAAAATCAAAACCCGACGCGGATGCCAAACTAGTCAGAAATCGATTAATTATGCTATTTAATACAGAAGAATCATACAAAAGCTATAAAAAATAAACTTTTTCAAAGGTCTGAGATTATATATGAGATATACGTATTTAGAATCTGATTGAATTGCATCAGTGTCAGACAGCCTTGTGCGAGGACGTTCACGCCACCTAATACATGCGTCTACGCAGACCGCGACAGTTGTTTTCGCGATCATCGTGTGCCGTTACACAACCTGTGTTTGTCCGTCTGCGTTCGTAAAAACCGATGGTTCACGATCGCTCTCGGAATGTTATTAATTGAAGTTTGGACGCTAGTTTGTTTTCAAACTACTGCGTAATTTTTGTTTGTATATTTTTAGCATATTTTCTACTGGATGATAAAATTTAGATACTGCGTAATTTTGTTAAGATAATATTTATTGCTTTTAACTTAGGTACTTTAATTCAGGAACAGTAATTTGTTTTGATGTTTGAGAATTGCAAACATGTTTTTATTATTCTAGAAGTTATTTAAATTTTCTATCATGACAAATTGTATTTTGACTAGGTAAAATGAAAACATGATGAATAACGAAATTGTTTGTTAAATCACAGGCCTTATTTGGGAAACATAAATTAAGGGACTGGCAATATTTTATAATCAAATTTTGAATATTTTATGTGAATTTAACCGTCTTTGATAAATTAATGAAGGCGAATGAATTAATGAACATAAGGTTTTTTATTGTTTATTTCTCTGCTGCCTACTCATTTCTAGGAATTACGAAATACATTTAAAAAAATGATTATTGATTGACTATTAACCAGCCATATTTTATGCTAATATTCCCATAAGGCCATGGCTAACTCAACCACGCCTTGGCAATTAAACAGAACATAACGTAAATTATCTACAGCTCGTCTCCTAGACTATTAACCTATAATATGCCGCGCAAAAGCTCTTGCAGAGATGTGATGATAAGTTCTCAGAAACATGTTTACACACAGGGGCAAAGGAAATTATTTATTAATGGCAAGAGTCTTGTATAAATAATGTTAAACAACTAATACAAAGGAGGATAACTCCTGTATTTACGAGTATGCTCGCGGTTATTCCGTACAGGAAGATGATGAGATCAATTACAAAGTCTGTTTTTGGCCACGGATCGTGTGAGTTAGGTTAGGGTAGGTTAAATTTAAAGCCCGATTTAGATGACAGTTACAGAAATAGCTTGATACCGATACGTTTACGTTGTGTAGCACAAAACGTACGACAGGCCGCACGTAGGGGTAACACAACCAGTATAAGCTGGCCTGTTCTTCTATTAAAACTCCGTACTTTGCTAGGCCAGCTCAAGGTCAGTGTTACCAATGACGTGCGGCCTACTGTACGTACTGTTTCATATATTCTGTATCGAAGTATTTATCCTAGAAAGATAAATTAAACTTATCCAGCGCCACGGATAGCAAGCTACGTCCAATAAACCCGCCCACTCCTCCTAAATCAAGTTGCCAGGCCAGCACACAATGGCCCATGACTTATAACTTTTCAACCATAAAGGCTCTTTCAAACACACGCGGTATCGCGGGCGCGACATGCACTGCCAAAGGAATTGTCTTTGTCGGTGCCTGTCGCGCCCGCGATATCGCGTGAGTGTGTAAGAGCCTTAACTCCACTACGTATAATATACATCATCTTCCTCATGTACCTTATCAATAATTCATGGACTTGTGACGTCACAGCTCGGGGGTGGACTGACGTCAGGCCATCCTGTAATGCCTTCCTGTGCGATGAAATATGCATGCTTGGATTGTGGGCAGAATTGGCGATGGATGTAGGATGAAGAATGGCGGCGTACGTTATTACGAGTTGAGTCCTATTAATTATTTTTACGTGTACTTGCGCCTTTGAAGGTTCGATATTGGGAGATTGATTTAGTTTTTGATGCAAATTGAGAAAGATTTTGGATCAAGGCGGTTCTAAAAGGTCCTGATGCGATATTTTCTTTTTCTACGACCGTGGGAAGTTTAAACTTTGTAAGGAATTGTAGAGTTTTCTAAAAGGAAACGTCAAATAAGATGGAAGAGATTTGGTTCAATCAGGAATTCAGCGTATAGCGCTTTTTACCTAAATATAGTAGGTACTTACACAAACTGTGTGCTTCGCTTGTCCTAGCTTAGGTATCTCTCAATATTCATGCGCATGTTCTTATTACTCCTACCTCTAAACAAAACACCTAACTCCTCTACTAAAAACCTCCACAAGACCAAAATAAAGTTTTTGCTTGCGTAAGAGCAACAAACAACAAAAAATGTCGCACTCCCATCAAGATCAATGCACTGCGCGCGCGCACTTACGTCATCGAGTGCAGCCAGCTTGTTAAACGATGCAACTTGTTTAGATCCATTTAGTTTATTTGCGAGAATATTGAATAACTGACTATTAAAGATTTGATTGGCTCAGTGAATATCTACTTTGTTTTCTGCGTACTTGGGACACAATCATCTGTCTCTTAGAATACAGGCTGTCCTAGTCTAAGAGACAGGGTTATGTACATTTTGTACAGATTTAGCAACTTTTAATGAATTTTAATGTCCATTGTAATTAATGTTTCTGTATTTTTTGTGAATAAACCTTATATTATAAGGTTATATATTATAATTATTATTAATGATTGTGTGTTATCTATATTTAGTAGTAAGCTCGTTATGAAAGTGTTCTTCCAAGAAAAGACTACCATCATCTGCATCATTAGCTAGTGGAAGGGAAAGCAAAAGAGTGTTATAAGTTATAACAAAGATCCTTTGCTACTGCATCATAATTCAAATTTGGTGAGAAGATTGCTAGGCTTTAGAGGTGCAAATGAGGAACGGGCCCCAGATTCAAGATTGAGTCCCTTAAGATTGTGCCACGATCATAAACGCAATCCTGGACAATTAGGTAGGGCACACTGGACATGGGCGTAAGCCAAGATGGTTAGACGTTACCTTTTGCCTTGTATCACCCACCGTACTAGCCGATGTATTCTGTAAAAAATCTTAACGTGAAAACTCAGGTAAAGTGAGCTCGAAGTAAGCTGTTAATAGTGCCAATTCCTTGCATCAGGTGTAGTCACACCTTACAAGTTTTCACGGTGACATTTTTACAAAATAGACCTGCAGATACGTCATCCATCAGCCAATTGAGCCCCTTACCCAGTAAAAAAGATCTACACGAGTGAATCCACTTAAAATACTAAAGGTAAGGACGAATGCAACGATGAAAATAAATTTCAGCTACATAGTTACGTCAAATTAAAGCTGAGCAAAAAGTTGGGCACTCCTGCGCATTGATCAAGAACTCACTGCGCGATTACGTCATTCTATGCGTTAGTTCTGCGATGCAACTTATTTTATGTTTGTTTTGAGTTGCTTTGCATATTAAATCATTTCAATCGAGAAATATTTTGATATGTGAATGAATATTACGTGATTATAATAATACTAGCTTTTGCCCGCGGCTTCGCCCGCGTGGATGTCGGAAAAAATGTCACGATGTTACTACCGGAATTAAAAGTACGCTATGTGTTAATGCAGATTATAAACTATGTTACCAAATTTCATCTAAATCCGTTTAGCTTTTTTGCGCCAATCCAAAACATAAAATCATCCACTTTCAAATTGACTACCCCTTTCCACCCAGTTAGGGGTAGATTTTTTGACAACCCTGATAAATATAAATACCGAGTTTCAAGTTAATCGAACCGCGTGAAATATCTTTCCATACAATTATTTTCCCCTACAAAATTCAAAACCCCCTTTAAAAGGATGTTTTCGAAAATGTATGTTTATGGTCGTTTTATTTATTAAGAAAATATACGGGTCAATTTTATTGATCAAGTTTATTGATCAAAGGAAACATAATTTTGATATAAACTGTGTCCCTCTTTTCACCCCAAAAGGAGTTTATTTTTGAAAAATATTCAATCATGTGTTATTCAATTACTTTGGAGTTTATCAAGACGCACAGTAAAATCCTTCCCTAAAACTTAAAAACCCCCTTTTGCCCCGTAAGGGTTACATTTGAATAAACCCAAAAACATGTAAGGCTTTATATTCTGTGAGCATTAGGTATATACAGAATACCGAGTTTCGAGTAAATCGGACCGCACGTTAATATTCTTCCATACAAACTTTAAGACCCCCCATTCCCCTTCTAAAAAAACAAATAATTTCTAACTTTATAAATTACTTAGGTTAGTATTCGTGCCAATTTTCAGATTTATTAACTCAAGGAATAAGATTTTTCATACAAACGAAATCCCCCCTTTTCACCACTCTAAAGGTCAAATTCCCAAAAACCCCTTCTTAGCAGATGCCTACGTCATAATTTAGAGTTAATCAAGCCACGCAGTAAAATCCTCCCTTGTCAAATTCACTACCCCTTTTCACCCGGTCAGCGGTCAATTTTCGATAAACTCTGATAGATGTTATTCTTAATTTTTGTTGCTAAGTATTAATACCAACTTTCAAGTTAATCAAGCCACGCAATAAAATCCTCCCTTGTAAAATTGACAACCCCTTTTCAACCCGTTAGGGAAAGATTTAAAAAAGAATCTGATACATTTTATTATTTATTTTTGGTTGTAAGTATAAATACTGAGTTTCGAGTTAATCGGACCGCGCTTTAAAATTCTTCTATACAAACTTTGACATCCCCCAATCTAAGGGTTGAAATTGTAACAACACCGTTGCGACAGCTTTCGACCATAAGCCTAGATAATAATTTTAGTGATTTTTACATTCTAAAATGAATAACTTTCCATACACAATTTCATCCCTCTTTTTAACCCTTCGGGGGTAGAATTATCAAAAACACTGAAACACGTATAAATTAATTTTCAATTGTCAGCCTAAACACAAAATTTGAAGATCCTAACTTCAAAACTGACGGACTTTCATATAAACTTCCATCCCCTATTTTATCCCTTTAGGGGTGGAATTCCCAAAAATCCTTTCTTATTCCTTGTCTCCATTATAAAGAAAATCTCTGTACAAAATTTCAGCTTTCTAGGTCCAAGGGTTTAGGCTGTGGTTTGATGAGTCAGTCAGTCAGTCAGGACTTGTCTTTTTATTTATATAGATAGATAGATAGATTTTATTTATATAGATATACTTAGATGGTTAATAAATTCGTGTGATGAATTTTTATAATTTCAATTCATTCATCCTTTCACTGCAAGCTCGATCTGTACTTAGTCTGTACGAAGTCATAGTTTGCATTAATTCCAAGGTTCTAAATACCTTTTCCAAGTCATCCTCATCATGGATGAATTCCCTAGGAAAGCTTCATTATCTAGGCGTCTTTTCTGGTTGATCGCTATGGTAGATTCTGGCTAACAGGCAGAAAAATGTGGCACTCAAACTCAAAGCTATCTTTATCTGCATTTATCTTAACTTAATATTATAAATGCAAAAGTGTGTTTGTTTGTTTGTTACGGTTTCACGCTAAAACGACTAAACCGATTTTGATGAAATTTAGCACATAGGTAGACCATGACCTGGATTAGGATATAGTATAGTTTTTATCCCGATATTCTCACGGGATCGAGACTTATGCGGGTGAAACCACCAGGCACAGCTAGTTTCAAATAAACCAATTACAGGTGCTTTTGGATTGTCAAGGTGTCGGTCAGTCAGTGTCCACCTATTTACTATTCAGCTATCTTACCGTGAAGACTTAAGGCTCGTGCAGACTGGCGTGTTATCGCGGGCGCGACGCGACATTAGTAGCACAATTTCTTTGTCGCTGCCTGTCGCGCCCGCGATATTGCACCAGTCTGTACGAGCCTTTAGGTGAAGTGATGCCAGGGAGTTCGCCTGATGATGAGGATTGACACTATTGACCCTTGACAGTTACAGAATAGACCGGCAGGATTTAAGATCCTTGTAGTTTTCGCTAGACGTACTTAACAATAGGTAAATGAAACATTACGAATCTAAGCTCCAATCCAGATAACAATGACGTCACTTCACAACTGCACATTATTCCACTGTATCACATTACTCTGTGGGTAAACAGGAGCATTTAAAGTGTTCCCCGTTAATAAAAAGTATGACACAGTCGCACTCCGGCGCAGTCTCGTTAAGATCATTGCACTTAGTGACGTCATAATATGCAACAGTGATTTTTAAACTTTGCACCATCTAAATCGAAGTGGGTATTGTGTGGTTTGAATGTTGATAATTTGATTTCCATTTATTTTTGGGATAGTTACAACCTTTGGTACAACACCTCTCAACCCCCTCCAGAATTCAAAATTAAGATTCATAAATGCAACTATCCTGTAAATCCAATCTGTTCTTGCACAGAAATCAATAGAGTAGAATCTACCAAATACCTAGGCATTATGGTTGATCAACGACTATCCTGGCATAACCAAACTGAATTAATAATGAAGCGAATACGGAAATTAATCTGGACTTTCAAAACATTACGACATGTCACCTCGAAAAAGCTCCTGATACAGATTTACATCTCACTTGCTCAGTCCGTCCTGGCTTATTGCGTACCTGTCTGGGGAGGTGCCACAAAGATTAAATTCTTAGACCTCGAGAGAGCTCAGAGGTCACTACTGAAAGTTATGTTTTTTAAACCCTTCAGGTTTTCTACGGAGAACCTATACCGGATTTCGGATCTTCTGACCGTTAGAAAGCTTTACGTACTTAATATAATTCTAACTAAGCATAAAACTCTATCGTTCAACCCACAGAAGACAAAAGGCAGAAGGAAAAACACGGTTGCTCCTACTGTGTCGGTAAAGTCTACATTCGCAAAAAGGCAATTCCCTAGGCAATCATCCCATTTATACAATTTTCTTAATAAAGAACTTGATATATACCCACTAACCTACCGCGAATGTAAAAACGCTTTGTCTAAATGGCTTAAGTTAAAAACCTATGACGAAGTGGAAAATATGGTGCAATCAATGAGACTGTAATATTTATATTACGCTATGTTATTTATGGCGCTAATGGAAGTTAATGTTTTGCATTGATTCCGATCCCAAGACTAGTCGCAGGGTTAGCTACATTATTATATAAAACCTAGATAATAATTAATCTCCACCTGTATGAAGTTTGGATTATGACCCTCACCCCCCCACACTTACTCTCACCCACTACTCACTCTCATACACATACTACATACACATTCACCTCCACACCATCTCCTACACACAGAACAGCGCGTTATTTGTCTTTGTGTTATTTGTCTTTTACTTATATAACAATACTGTGTAAGTACCCATTTTGTTCCTGCATTTTTAATTTTTAATTGTATAAGTTCATTTATATTATGATCAGGTTTAATAACTTAAATACAATTACATAACCTGGGGAAGGGCGGAGTATCCTAAAACAAGCATACTATTTGCTTAAATGGATTCTCCACATTGTAACTAGAATAAGGTATTTAAGTTAAAGCAATAAACTATTTTTTTTTTTTTTTTTTTTTTTTTTTTGGTGAAAAAAAGTTGGTAAAATTCATGGACGTAGGTAGTATATAATAGGTGGTCAATCAAATGGTACTGTGCTTTTATTTATTTTATTATTTATGTACACACAGTAAAATACAGAGAGATACGACATAATTATAATACTAGTACAAAGGTACTGCTTATTTCTTCAGAAATTTCTTCCAGCAGACCTGCGAAAGGAGAAATGAAAAAGAAATGTAGACAATAGTGTGTGAGAACAAGAAGAGAAAAATATGAATATGCGAAGTCTTAAACTAAAATGATAAATATACCTATACTATACCATATACATATAAAATTTACACACGAATACGTACACGTACACACGTGCAAAAAACTTACATATACCTAAACAAATACATAAAGCATATATATACAAACATATATATAAAAATATTCACAGTTGAGAGGAAAGGTAGTGCTCTTTTAATTGATATTTGAATGAGGAAATTGTTTTTAAATCACGAATGCTAGGCGGAAGTGAGTTCCACAATCTTACAGCATGCACCGAGAAGGAATAAGAATAGTAGCTAGTTTTATGAGGATGAGCTTTAAGGAGGGATCTAAGGTGCGATCTACATGGAGCGTCACTAGGACGAGCGTAAGAAAAACGCTCCCGCAGGTAGGAAGGATAAGACGGGTTGTGTAAGATGTTGAAGAGGAGACATAAAATCCGAGTGTTCCTGCGAAGGCGGATTGGGAGCCACTTGAGTTCCTTGCGAAGGTGAGAAACATGGTCATACTTTCGAAGACCAAAAACAAAGCGAATGCACAAGTTTTGCATGCGCTCAAGCTTGTTCAGTAGCTCCTCAGTAGCATCCAGATAGCAGGCGTCGGCATAATCTATAATCGGCTGAATAAGCGTTTGTGCCAAATGAATTTTAGTCTTCAAGGGCAGGAGACCTTGAAGGTTTTTCAGCGAATGAAAGGAGAAATGTACCTTTTGACTGACCTCGTTGACCTGATTACGCCATGAAAGATTGGAGTCAATAATGACACCCAGATCTTTGGCGGTTTCGGTATAGTCAATGCGAACACCATAAAGGCATCAGAGATGTAACAGCAGCCACGTTGCGAACGAATCTGCTACCTATGATCATGGCCTGGGATTTTTAATGAGAATTCTCGGTTTAATTTATTTCTATGGATGTTTTGTAGTATACTTACCACCCAAGCCCAATTACCTATGGCCAAAGGCATTTACCTACATAGGAAACTACGTCTGCTACTACTTGAGTTTACGTTAGTATCATTTCGGGTCAATAGATGTCGTTACGTGTATGTACATTACATAATTCTTCTAGTACATTTTAAATTAATTTAAGTTTTGATACATTGAAGCCATTACGATGAAATAAAAACAAAATATAATTCCGAGTTACACATAAAAATTGAATATAGAAGATAACCAAATTGGTATTGTACTTTTACGTGATGCTGTAATAACTAAATCTCTCACATAGAAACAGACAAAATATCCAAAAATGGTAGAAATTACATCTGTTGGTTATTCTTTAACACCCCAATAATTTTTCTGGAACAATTTTCAACGTGCAGAAACGCCTCGTCTACTGATTTATTATATGTTTATATAGATAGATAACTTAATATCAGGTTCTTGTTTTGTCCGCAGATAATTACCACTTTTCATCTGGTATTAAGTCTATTTTTCATTCTATAATGTATAAAAAGTTTATAGGTACTTGGTTGGAATGTTAAACCGCAGTAATAATTTAATGTGAACTTAAGAATTCAAGTTAATTGACACAAACGTTGTAAAAAACAATGTTTTAACCACGAAAACATCAAATTAAGTAATAAAGCAACATTAAAACTGGCTATACGATGTATTTACGCTCCCAATGGAGACTGTAACCAATCAATTATTTATATCTGATAAATATCATAAAAAATCACTTGAAGGCCAGGCTTCAAGGATAAAGCCATTCCCTCCGTGCAGGGTCATCACGGCCAAAGACTTGAAAAAATCTTCATTTTATTTACCGTTTGAATTAGGATATCTGTAAGGGGTTCAAAATCAAGGGGAGGACTTGTCTGAACCAGAAACTCGCTGTGAGGAGAATCAAAGAGATGCTTCTATGTATTTTTTTATATATACGTATAAATTAGTATCGCCCAAAAATCAAGTTATCATAGCCATATTTTGGGACGATATCAGTTTATTTCGTTTAGTAACGCCAAGAAATTATAAGGTTGTAGGTATTGTCCCTCCAAAATACAGATTACTCAGTGAGCTAGCTAGGAGAGCAGCGACTCGCCCAACAATTCATTGAACAGATACCATGTAATTAATAAATCATTGATGTAAGTCGATGTTAACGATGTTTGTAAGTCCCTCATGTACTACCAAACCTTTATGTACCTAAAGAAATAATTATACATATACTTAAATTATTATTATTGTTTAAGTGAATACGCTGACATGACCCGAATTTACCCGATTAAGGGGTAGTTCGGTGATAACCCGATATGGGTTTTGGAAGAGTGATTTAGGTACCTATTGTACAACGTTCTGAGGATAATTACATGTAAAATATAAATATATGAATGGAAGTTGTTCTGCAGTAAGTGATGGTAGTTTCTACCTTTCAATATATTTGGAAACATTGTCAACCCTACAGGTACAAGTATTATTTTATATTTATAAGCGTAACAAAAGAATACCGCTCCATTTTATTGCCAGAATATAATTTTATAAGCCCGCTTCAAGTTCCAGCATTAGCTAGATTGACCGGTTAATGCCCGGAAGAGTTGGACGTTATGGGCAAAGTTAATAATCGGTAATAAATCTTTTAAGGTAGGTATAAAATATAATAACTTTTTCGTCATTAAATAATTATTATATTTTAAATGGCTTGAAAATTTTATTTTCGTCAGGTATTCTTCGATAATCAATTTAAGTTATCCTGTAAAGGCCCTCGATTTAAAGGTTATATTAATACCGCTATATTCAATTAAGTGCCTCGTTAGTCTGGTGGCCTCAAGCGTTACTCCTGAGCATGAGGTCCTGGGGGTCTACTCCGAAGCGCTAAACCGAAGTATCGGCCGAATGTTCGGCCGTTTTATAACTTAGTTTCCTTTTTTGACTTTGAGTCCATACCGGACTTCAAGTCACAGTTTTGACTCTGGCTTATCTCTTCGACTGTCTTTTTTTTCGCCGTAGTCATCGATAGTTAGCCGTAGTAAAGAAACGACCGAACATTCGGCCGATACTTCGGTTTAGCGCTTCGGAGTAGACCCCCTGGGTTCGATCCCCGGGTCGGGCAGTGTTATTAGGGTTTTCCATCTGGAATTTCTAGAGTCTGGATTTGTGCCCGGTTGATGACAATAGGCTTGCCCCGTATTACATGGGACTTAAACATAACTGGCGAAATGTGGGTGTACTGTAGGTACTCACACCTCTGCCTAACTACGGGGAATACAAGCGTGATGTTATGTTATTACACTAAAAGTATTTTTTTAAATAAGTATGTGACATGTTATGACACCGATAGAGATACCACGCCCGATTTAATTCAGCTCTCTTTTGGTCCACACTTCTCATAGAACAAGATAATTGCTATTTTTATTGGGAGTTTCGGCGTTCTATTATCAATTGCTAATTAGATACCTACCTACCTACTACTCTTTTCATCATAAACAGACCGTATGCTGAACTAGGGCTTTCTTTTGTAAGGTCGAAACAGACATCCTTCTAAACAACTAAGACAATGCTCCTAAACATAAATTGCCATAAGTAATCAATAACCATCAAACGACAAATTGCTGTTCTTATTAAGTTTAGCAAAAACGTTCCTTCAATTTCATTACAAGTTATTCCAAATAAATCCAGCAACACGCAGTCGCAGTAAGCTGAGCACAAACCTATGACCAAATACTCACAAAACACTGAAGATACACACACACATACAACTAACGCTCACATTCAAAGCCTGCAGCATTCCTTCCGCTGTGCGAAATGTCCACTTATTGATGTAGGTCAGTGTTGCTGTACTCCTTACTCCTTCGACTACAGATCTTTTGTCGTCCTCACCCCGGGACCGGCCGGTCGAAGAATTTATTGAACGAGTTAGCTTGTTAGGTCTGCAACTTGCATTGCTTGGAGAATGTATTACGACTATTATGTACTTATGACATGAATTTGTGCTTGTATTGGTCTTTTTTTGCGGCGCGATAGTTGGGTGGGTCAGTACTTCAGTAGTATGGTATTGTGTGTTGGTTGGTACAATCTCGGGAGATAACAATTTGAATTGAGTTGAATAGGTCGTGAGTTCATGGCGATTGAATTGAGTTTTTTTGCGCCAATTCTTCAAAACAGTTGACTTGGTAGTTATTCATTCGTTACCCCTATGATAACAGGGTACTTTATTTTTGGGATCAGTTTTTTCCCAAAAGAGGACCGACGCAAGCTGTGGATAATATTACCTTGACGCACCATTTGGTGGAGTCTGTCTAATGAAAGCTGACAGAGATTTTTTTACGTTTTCAGAAATTGACAATGTCACTTGTTGTTTTTATAACCTTTTAACAAAAACTTTGTGTATAATTTGTCGTATTTGAAGTAAAACAATTCCTAAAACTTTAAGAAGCAGTGCGAGAAATTTGTTTTACACTATGATAAATAATTACAACCGAGTGAAAAGCAAACGCTAGGCTGTTGTTTACAATAATTTCGGAAATTACTGGTAAGCTGTTGAATTGGTTTTGACATTAAGTACAAGATTTATATTTATTAGACCAGGTGCCGTATTATGAAGTATAAATGCCATCATGATTCCAGTGCAAGAGAGAGATGGATCTATACATGACCGCTAGCACCGTCCCTTTTTCGGTCTGGAATCATAATGGCATTTATACTTCATAATACGGCCCCAGGGTCGTTTCATATGACAGTTTCAAATGTGGAATCATAATTGGACATAGCTATGAGAAATCGCGTGGCATAAATAAAATCCTCGAATCAGACTTCGATTATTATGATTCGTAACTTTTTAAAATAATTATTCTGTATTAAAAATGTATTTGTATAAAAATCTGTGTTATTATTAATGTAATCCAGTTTTTGTTGCTATGGAACCTTCATAGAAGAAAACATAATATTAATCTATAGAATTGGATGCATGGAGTTTCTTGCCCGTTCTTGTCCATATGTACCTACTACGCTTTCGAATGGGTAACTAGCTTCTTATTTCTGACTGACCGACTCCTTGACACATCAAAATGAATTGAAATAAATGCTTTAAGTTTGAATTAGGATCAGGTAAATATTTAAAAAATATCACCTACATAATTAACATAAATTATTGTGTAATATTAATTTCTACGTGATTTGCAACTTTATGATCATAAAATCTTATCGAAACAATTGTTTTATTTATGCTTTCATAGTATTCTGTAATAAACAAAAATAAATATTCTGAATAAAAATGTTCAAGTACCAAATACGTTTTTTCCAAGTTGATCCGGGAATACAAGACCTATATTTTCAAATATTTGCCGCTCTTTTTCACTCCGCTTTTAATAGACAGACTTTTAAGTAATATTATTGTCCGCTTGGGAGGTTGGTGTTCCTCTTATTTTCCCTGAATAAAAATTAGGAAGTACAGAATTGTAAGCATTTAGGAAGTTGTCTTTTGTAACATTGAACATTCAAAAATTCGATTCTCAATCTAATTTAAATAAATTATTTCGAAATTGGATTTTTCCAAAAGCATTTACTTCATTGGTTTATTATTATTTATATTATGGCGCACTTTAAAAAATACTCGTAAAATCTTAGTAATTTTAATGTGCTGTCCTAATACCGTTCATAGTTACAATAATAATAATTATATATGGGTAGCCTAATGGCATTTACGTAGATCCCTAATTCCAGCAGGCCAGTAGACCTTTCCAGCCTTTGGAAACTAAATAAAATGTCTAACAATTTGTTACAAACTTTACGTGTTACAGCTTTGACCACAAGTGGAAAGGGTTAAACTAGTAAATAGAATTAATGCCGTAAAGGAGGGTATTTTAGAAGTTGCGGTAGCGTTGTTTTAATTACAATTAGTGCTTGTTGTAAAGACTGGGCGTTTTAAGGGCTATATTAGAGGTGTTATGATGATAGCCCTCATGATAGATTTCATTACTATCATCAAAAGATACAGTTATGCTATGGAAAGAATGTTGCTGCACAGTAAAAGCATTTTATTTAGATTATAGAGGTATGAGGAACAGGCTGCCGCATCACTCCCCTCCGGAGACTGAAGGTCGATCATAGTGGGCTGAGTCAGTGCATATTGCAACGCATTCCAGGGCCAGTTGTGGTTCCAGTGAGTCGGAACCGGGTGCATAGTTTTCGGTATGTCGGAACAGTCTGCAGAGATTCCCCAGTGACTCGTGGTGGCCCTGTTTTTTATGCTCCAGTGAGTCAGATGTGGTACAGCGCCGGGTTGAGGCTGACTGCTTGCGTGGACCAGGAAACTATTCAATAGCTTATCCTGTTGACCGGCGGAAAACGCAGTGTGCTGTGTCAAGGTTGCTGATGAGGGTGATGACCAGGAATGCGCGTCCGCTGCATGTGACTGTAATTTACGTAGTTTTATTTATTTTTGGGATAAAAAATTACCTTTATTAAAGATGACAGAAATCGATTCAGTTAACGATTCTATCATAACGTGCATTAATTTAGTTACACATTGTATACAAAATAGCCCCTCATATACATCTGGAATGACCTCCAAAATACAAAATACAGTAGGTAAGCTTTTTTATCGCAGATGATTGAATCGTACTGCGTACAACGGGACCCTTCACCTCATCCGAAACGTTAAGGGCAGAGAGCAGACGCACCCCATTCGTTTATGCTATGTGTGCTATCTCTGTATCACATAGTCCATGGGGTGCCATGGCAAGACCGTAATTGCTTAATTAATCAGAATTACTGGAGGAAATACTGTGTGATTTTTTGGGCGTCAATATGGCGGTTATGCTGAGGTAAAGACTACCTGGTGCGTGATAAGGAAAATGCTTTGTCAAACTTTTAAATCATACAAAGGGAATTTTAGAAAACTGTAGATATATATTTTAGAAGTAGGCATTTAATTTTGGATAGCTCAAGTAACCACTCTGTGAAATTGTATCCTAATCCTTTTAGAACGTCAAGTAAAGTTTCGAGGAAAACCTTCTAGGGAAACGAACGTTTGAAGCAGGTAATCCTATTGTGTTTGTAACAACATTACTTACAAAACCTACATTACGATTTTTATTGTAGGTCTCTGTATGTTTTAAAACACCTTTTTTCATTTCTACTAACCAATTAATTAAAAAATCTGGTATCTCAACAGCTGATCAACGCAATGAATACTAATATTGAAATGTGAAAATATTAAGTGAAATGGACTGAAGGATGGATCGTTCGGCTATGAAGCCTTTCTAGGCCACGCGTGCCAGAGTAGAAGCTTTCCTAATATTATCTAGTCCCACTAACCCAACACAAGTCACACATAGCCCTAATTTATTTATCCAACCGTTATATTGTAGGAAATCAGGGAATTTTATCAGAGTGCTTAAGGCGAAAGCATCAGGGTAACCCGCGAAATTCAAATTTTCTTACGTTTTTTTGCCATTTGCAGGTCAGTATCATGTTGTATGTTGATGTAAATATGATTCGTGTCACTGTCAAATATTTATTTATAGAATTATAATCATAAAGATTCATAAAATATTATCTATTTGTCACGCCTACACGACGCTAACGCAGGATTCTCATAGGATAGAATGATGATAATGAGCAATAGTGCAATACTCACGTCTTCCTACCTCCTGAGTTCTCCTGGGGCCTCCTGAGGCTGTGCACGTCGCAGTACTCATCGCATCATTAAAAGAAAACCAGTGTTGCCGCGACTTATGAGTTATAGGTCGTAAGTTCCAACCCAAACAGGCAGCTTTACTTTGTGTAAATTATTTCATCACCACTGCTCTCAGAACGGTTGTAAGAACACGTCTTGAGGAAACCGATATGTCCTAGAACCAAACATTCGAAGACATGGTGTCATGTACCAAACAGCACTGGGCCCGCGTGGTGGATTACGGCCCACTCCCTCTCACCGAGCGAGTGGAGGCCTGTGTCCCAGCAGTGGGACCATTATAAGCTGAAAAATTATCAATACAACTGTCTTACCTACCCATGCATCTTAGCGCATCCCCCTTAACGCAATTGTCCCCGAATAAACCGGTACGAACCTTGACCGAGATTGACCAACCTCGGCGAATTGCCGCCTTGCTGTAGCTTATACCTATAGCAGTGAAGAATGGTGGGTTCAGATGCGAGAAGTGTGCAAAGACTGAATTATTGGGATAGTTAGTTGCGCGAGTTAGCTGACAGGGTGAAGGGCCTTTGCGTGAGACAATAAAGTGTTCTTTTTTAAAATCTGACTGTTTAAAAAGTATTTACTGTAGTCAGTATAAAGTTGGTGTTATTTGTGCTTTAAATATCTGTTGCGTGATTAGAGATGTTATTGATTTATCAATGGGGAAGTGTTTAACCAGAATCAATATGCTACGTTTTTTGCAATTACCATGTTGATTTGCAATGTACTGTTATGGTGTTCCTATTCTGTACTTGGTAAGCAGTTTTCCAATAACGCATCTTTTCCGAAGAATACCGCAGGATTAAAACCATAAGCAATAATACATATCACTTGTTTCGTTCAGCGGATGTTCAATAAAACAACAATCTGTGTAGAGTCGATATCTCTTTTATATTGATACTTTACGCCTGACACAATTTTATCAGTGAAATCGGAGTGGTATAAATTGTTTCGGCTACCTTTGTTTGTCATTTCAAAGAAAATCATTTTGTCTTAGTAACTTATTGAGCTAGTAGGACAGTAGCTCAGTACTTTAGCAACATGTTGATAAACTTCTAAACACGTCTTCAAAACTTGCGATCTCGAATCTCCGTGACTCGAATATGACAATCTAGCCGTAAGACTAACTTTGTACTTTTTTTATCCTCTTTTGGAACTTTTATTAGTTGATGACAAAATAGGGGCTTGTAATTTTGCTCGTGGGTGAGTGTAGTTTGTGTAAGTGCTGTGTTCGTGTGAGCACGGCGTTATGTTGTTGTGAGCACGTTCGATGCCGGGAAGTTACAATAACCCGAGTTCGTGATGTGAATGTGTACAGACGGGGATAGTAGTAGAAAGAGAAGTTTTTTGTGAAGAATTTCTTCTGGCTTACGAGTAGAATTGTGATCGTAGTAATAGTGACTGTATGGTAAAAAAATCTTTAAGGGTTTCCCCAGACCTAATGTCGATTTCATTGTGAGCATGGGTAACTAATGTTACATACTAGTCCCTCCCCAGTACTTAGTTCATCTGCTAATTGCGATGATTATGGCAAGGTCCCATTAATTAGGTACTTTATGGTGTTGGTTATTTGGAGGTCAATGCTTAGAAATGAATACTGAGGGATTCTGATGAAGCAGGTGATTGCCATTGGATCAATAATTATGATCAATAGACGTATGTACCTATGTATGTAGCAGGTCGCTGCCCAGTCATGTTTTTTTTTAGCATATATAATTTCTTTATTTAAGTATAATATAACACAGAGTTACATACATTGCACACACACATATATAAAAATATATAAAAAAACACAAGTAGGTATTTCTGTTTCACGAGATCAGGCTGTCACTAAAGTATTCCTGCTCCATCTTCACATTGAAAGGCCCTGACATGTTTTCGCGTGCCTCTTACTCTCATTGAAACTGCTCTTATAACTGAGATTTGTATTCTCACTTGTCATGTTTTATGATCCGTGAAAATTCATAAGAAAACGGACGTTATGTATTTCCATTTCTTTTTGGTAAAATACAAAGAACATGATTTTCAAAATTATGGCCTGTCCAAAGTTGGCTAGACAATAATATCTCGAGATAACTACTATTTCTGCCTACTATTTGACATGACAAAAAAACTAACGAGCCCATCATCTATTTAGTTGACTATCGTGATTTTGTCACTACAATACAATAGTTTACTGAATAAAACCGAGATTTGAGATAAAAACTGTTTTTATCATCACTCCACGAGTATTTTCTATTGTTAGAGATTAAGCACAAAATGTTGAAGAAATCCTTCTGTAATATTATTTTTATTCAGTGTTGGCTGTACCGTGTACGTTTTCCTCAAATTATAGCCTTGTATGCTGACTTTACAAAATTATATTAGTGCTGGCATTGTATCATACAACTAGCTTCTGCCGGTGACTAGTATATCATATCGATTGTATGACTCTCGGCACTCGGCAATACTGCAGCTTCACATTACTGAAATAATTTTCGGAATCGGATTAGGAGTTCCGAAGATGAACTCCTACATACTAACTCACAAATACCTCTTATACTTTATAATATTAGTAGTAAGTATAGACAAAAGAAGTGTGTTTTGAACATTTTTGAATGTTAAGTTAAGCGTCTGTTTTATATCGAAATTCAGTCTCAATTTTCAATTCAATCTTGAAGTCCAGAGGGTCTACTCCGAACATAAATCCGAAGTATCGGCCGAATGTTCAGCAGATGCTTGACGACGGCAAACTATGGCTGGCTACGGCGAAAAAAAAAAACGACACTAAAAGTGATGAGCCAAAGTCAAAAACATGACTTTAAGTCCGTTACGGATTCAAAGTCAAAAAAGGAAACTATGGAAGTTATGAAGCAGCCGAACATTCGGCTGAAACTTCGGATTAACGCTTCGGAGTAGACCCCCAGGGTCTGATGCTGAATATCGTCATCTGCGATAGGTACCTTGATATTAAAAGGTTCTTCCTCGCTTTATTACAAGAAACATTGACTTGTAAAACAAAGACATGTGACACCTGGTTTGCTATGGCAGTTTATGCCTTCTGCCTGGATCTGATACTTTTTGATCACTGATGTTACTGGAGAAATGGTGGTTGTTGTTACTGTTTTAACTAGCGAAATGTGGGTATTTTGTAGGTAAACCTCTGACCAACCCTTCGGGGAATACACACCTGATATATTATGATGTTATTGACTCGTGTGTTTCTATTAAATCCTGCCCTCATTGCGAGTTATTTTTCGTTGTTCTAGGGCTCTTCAACACTAGAATAAAGACCACACTTATTTTCCTTTTGGTTTTAAGAGTCCTTTTCTTTACTGGTAACACTGAGACCGGCCACCAGTACCACAGGGAAGAATAAAGTAGGTATTTTATTTTGACTCATATTACTCTCGTGCAAAATTGAGGAAGCCTGTTGGGAACCATGAAAGAACCTTTTATTTCTTATTTATTGCATTTTCATGTTAAACCTCCTGTGGGGAACCTTATGTATACTAGCTTCTTTAATTTTCAATGTCATTAAGCACCTACTTTTGCGTCTTTATAAGCTCACTAGCTTCAGCCCGCAACTTCGTCCCTGTAAAATTTCTTATGAATGAATGAATGAAATGCACCGACCCCAGCGTGGTTGAACCAGACTCGATAGCTCGAATGAACCCAAAGATTCACCCTAGCCCCTGAAGTTTCCTACATTAAATATATTATGTCCTATAACGATGGCACTCGGTAATACTGCAGCTTCCCATTAGTGAAAGAATTTTCGGAATCAGATCAGTAGTTCGAAAGATTACCCCTACATAAAAACTCACAAATTTGAACTCTGTTATATTAGATGGAAGCTGAATAACTACTACTTACCATGTAATTGCCTAAGCATTTACCGCAATACTTAGCCATAATCATTAAAGTTGGCAGATGTATTGGTGATTGCAGAAATACAAGGACACGCTTTTACTTAGAACTCCGCCAACGTCCTGCCCTAATCCGGATCCCAATTCATTTGGGGTCAGTGCAGCATGTCTTCATCCATCTTTGCCCTCATCTCAGTTTCACCCCCTTTCTGGCTCTTTTACAAAGTCAATCCATGTTTTCATTAGACCGACTTTTAATACGACGTTTTGACGTTTGTAGAGTGACGTTTTGACGTTTGTACTGGTAGAATCGTTGCTAAGATTTTCGCGGAAATAAAATAAAATTACGACGTTATAGTGTCAAAAAGGTTTTTAATAAAGTGTACAGCAAATTAATACAGAATATACAGTGTAGTGAGATCTCGTGTGTTCTTCCTAAGTGTATAATTATTGCGTAAAAAAAAATACAAATCTCCAAGCCGTATATAGGTACCCACAATATTCAATAAAAACGAAAACGTAAACAGAATTTGTATACCAATACTTGTAAATAATGCCGGTAAAGTGTGGTGGATGCGGCAAATTTTTGTCAGCAGTTGATACAGCGAGGTGCACAAAATGTGCCACCCCTTATCACCGAGTGTGCGTCGGCCTCCCTACGAAGGGCCCCATAGTCTCCGCCTGGCATTGCCCTGAGTGCAGGAAAAATGTCCGCAGGGACAATAAGGCCGAAACGCCCGTACGAGGTTGTGTGGCAGAGGTACGGGGTGAGCAGTCGTCGTCCATGTCCAGATCAATGTCAACGCCGCCAGCTGTGGCGACGCTGGAGATGGCGTCGCCCACAACGTCAACTATGTTGGTGCATTCGGCGTCGCCTCTGTCAGCTGCCGCATCGCCGACGCCTCTATCAACTGCTGCACCGTTGACGCCTCAGTCAATCACTGCACCGCCGTCGCCTGTGGCGGTGGATGCGCTCATGCGGGTGTTGACGCCTCCCCCCGTCGGAACTGTGGGTGTGGACACAGACTACTGCGTTTCGAAGATGATTCCCGAGTTCCCGCAGGACATAGGATCCGCTTTAAAACTTGTAGTGGAGGAGCTACGCACCTTGAGATTTGAGGTTTTGGAGCTTCGTAAAGACGTAGCGGAGTTGAAAGCGTCTCACGACTCTAGTCACGCCCGTATGGATGGGATTGAGTCCAGATTGGAGGCGCTGGAAAAGCGTCAGGATACAGGATACGATACAACGAATTTGAATACAGTGGAGTGTGTGGTCCAACAGCTCAAGAAGGACCTCAATGACAGGGATCAGGAGCTAATGGCAAACGATCTTGTGATTGCGAACGTTCCTGAGTCGCAAGCGGAGAGCCCAACACACTTGTTCCAGCTAATTGCCACTAAACTAGGAGTCGCTTTGGAGGATCGCGACATCGTGAGCGCAGAGCGAGTAGGCGGCAGACATATTAAAGCGACAAGCCCCATAGTTTCAACAGAGCCCCGCCCTCGCGCTATCATGGTGCGACTCGCTCGACGTGACCAGCGTGACGCCGTGTTGGACAGCGCCCGCGTGCGACGTGATGCCACAACTGAGAATCTCGGAGTCTCTGGGAAGCCAGTACGCTTCTTTGTCAATGAGAGGTTGACCAGGCTTAATCAGCATTTGTTTCGTCAAACAAGGGCAGCGGCAGGGATTCATGGATGGCGGTTCGTATGGACGAAGCGCGGTCGCATATTGGTCCGGCAGAAGCCTGGAGAATCCACTCACAGGATTGCATCTGAGGAAGATATTATACAGTTTATTGGACCATACATGGACACTAACAAATAAAACTTTTTTCGATGTGGCACATTTTTTTGTTATGGTTAATTTTTCTAGGTGTAATCTTTTATTGAACAGGGTGGCTGTGTGTTATATCTGTCGTGAGATGGGGAGGTGGGAATATCAAAGTGAGTACTGCAATACAAGGAACATATATATATTATTTACAATTATTATTATCTACACACTAACAGCAACATTATTTACAAACAATAGATATATATTATTTTCATTTCATTATGATTGGGAGCATTATTGTAAAGGTAACACATTTATTTATTTACTACGAGAACTAAAACTTATGTATAAAAATTACTTAAACGAAAGAAATACACAAAGTTACTATAATGAATATATTAATAAAATATTAGCATTACGATATAAATATACATATACAGCCATTACTATTTACATAAATGATTAAGTCAAAATTTTAAAGTTTGGTTTGTTCAATGCGGGATCTCTGGCAACTAACCAGGACGAGTTTCTTTTTGCCATGTCTCAACACTCAGTGGATATAATGGCAATCAACGAAACGTGGCTTAGACCTGGCGAGGAGGGATGTGCGCCTAAGGTTCCGGGATACAGGTTAAAGCACGTGCCGCGCCCTATGACTATACGCGGGGGACGAGGTGGAGGTGTAGCGTTTTACATTAAAACAGGAGTTAGGGCGCGTGTACGGCCACACTCCGAGCAGTCTGATGTGGAACAGATGTGGTTGAACCTTACTATCAATGGTAGAAAGTTGTTGATTGGAACTGCATACAAACCGCCCTGGTTTGAGTTGTCAGAATTTCTGGATGGAATAACTGACAGTATTAGCGCATTGGCACCTTACGATCATTTGGTATTACTGGGGGATTTCAATGTTAATCTATTGGATATGAACAATGCAAAAACAAAAGATATGATGGAATTCCTAAATTATACCAATTTAAATCAGGTAGTGCAGTCACCAACTCATTTTGTAGGGGATAGTAGTACTCTTATAGA
The DNA here is from genome assembly GCA_963921375.1 of Tiliacea citrago. Classification (NCBI taxonomy): domain Eukaryota; kingdom Metazoa; phylum Arthropoda; class Insecta; order Lepidoptera; family Noctuidae; genus Tiliacea; species Tiliacea citrago. The sequence continues at coordinate 25,913,552 of OY992790.1, read as the reverse complement.
TGTGATCTGTACCGATGTAGGGGTTCGTAATGTACTAGTGAGTCATGTCAGTGAACTTGGTCATCATTCGTTTATTGTATGTGATACTGTCATAAAGAAGGTAAAAAGCAAACCTAGGCTGGTTGAATATCGGCCGCTAAGGGATATACTGATGGACTACTTTACAGTGGATCTGAAACTAATGCCTTGGTCTGAAATTTGTTCACTGCCGGATGTTAATAGCATGATTGAATATTTTAATGTCTTTATCACCCAATTATATGACTTACATGCACCCATAAAGAGTAAGATATTTAGAGACCGACCCACACCGTGGATAACAGATAATATTAGATTGATGATGAAGCTGAGAGACGAGGCAAAAAATAATTATCATTTGGACAAGCTAGATACTAAAAAGAAATATTATTTAGATTTAAAGAAACAAGCTATTACAGCACTAATGCAGGAAAGGAAGGTATACTTTGACAGGCACATTAATAGTCAGATAAAAAACCCCAAACAGCTTTGGAAAAATCTTAAAACAGATGTGTTCTCAGAACATAGTGAAGGTATGCTACCTGGACAATTCAATGACCCAGATGAGATAAACCAAGCATTTCTCGATGTGCCAGGGCAGTCCATACTGCCCACATCACAGCTATCACATTTTGATGTGAATAGATTTGGTGAAACTCAATTCGAGCTTAGAAATGTTAAGGAGGATCAAATTTCTAAAATTATTAAGAGCTTGGGGTCAAATGCTAAAGGGATTGATGGAATGAGTCTGGATATGATAATGTTAACGTAACCAACCACCCTTCAGGCTATCACCACAATTGTAAATAAGTCGATAGATACCCACAGTTTTCCTGACTTATGGAAGTGTGCTATTGTGCGTCCTTTGCCCAAAATCGGCAACCCAAGTACGTTTAAAGATCTACGTCCTGTTAGCATTTTGCCTTGCTTATCTAAAGTCTTAGAAAGGGTGGTTTACAACCAAATGTTGGAATATTTGGAAGCAAACAGTATGCTCCCCGACCTGCAGTCTGGTTTTAGGAAGGGCCGTGGTACAGCCACGGCCCTTTCTGATGTAGTGGGGAATATCCTGGAGGCACGGGACAGGGGGGAGGGAACAATCCTTGCACTGCTGGATTTTTCACGGGCCTTTGATGCAATAAATACCACTATGTTGCTTTCCAAGTTGGCCTATTATGGTTTTACAACGGAAACAATACAGTGGTTCGCTAGCTACTTGCAAAATAGGTCACAGCTCGTTGAAATCCGGAGGGAGGATGGATCTAAGATGTCATCCCCCGCTCGACAGGTGCCACGTGGTGTGCCTCAGGGATCAATTTTAGGGCCTCTTCTGTATATCCTTTACAGTGCAGACATTATTCAGTCGTTTCAGCATTGCAGGTACCACATGTACGCAGATGATATTCAATTATATATAACTTTTAAACCAGCTGATACATTACAGGCAGTGGAAAAAATCAATGATGATCTTGAAAGAGTGATGGTATGGTCCGATAATAACTCACTGGTATTAAACCCACTGAAATCTAAATTTATGGTTTTAGGAAGTAGGAAAATGATCAGCGCGATACTGTCAGCCAAGCCAGAAGTTGTTATCAGAGGGGAAAAAATAGATAGGGTAGAGTTAGCATGCAACCTTGGGTTAACCATAGATCCGGAACTACGATTTGAGAAGCACATCAGTAACTCCACAAGGAATTGTTTTTATAGGTTGAAACTCCTATATTCAATGAGAGACTACTTGAGTGTTGATCTACGTAAACAATTAGTGGATAGTTTAATTTTATCAAGACTTAACTATTGTGATACTGTGTATGGCCCATGCCTGTTAGTAAGAACAGAAAAGCTGATACAACGCATACAAAATGCATGTACACGGTTCTGTGTAAGGATACCACCTAGAAGTCATGTCACTCCTTTTATAAACGAAAATAATATTTTGAAAATGGCTGCTAGGAGAAAGTTACATATGGCTAGTTTACTTTTTGGAGTAGTCACTACACAAAAACCGCACTATTTGTTTGAGAAGTTAAGTTGGAGGCAGAGCAAATACGAACCACGTTTTTCTACCCAACCTCTTTGTACATCGACACATAGGACTACAGCATTCAGGGGGTCCTTCAGATACGCCGCCACGCACTGTTGGAATAACATTCCTCCACCAGTAAGAGTCCTGAGAACAAAAAAGCATTTTGTGAGTGTCCTAAAGAAATATTTCATGCAGATCCAGCAATCAACATGATTGTAAACTAGAACTAGTACCTAAACAGTAGCTGCTCTTTTTGTACTAACCTCGAGGGTCATGGCCTACGGGCAATGGATAGGGCTTTCCAACAGTTGCATGGCGGCTGATTCCTCCCAGTTTAGGTCCGGTCTGTGTCATTGTTACAGGAGTCGGGGTCTTTTTGAAGCTACGTTATCTGGGTGGGACAATATTGGTATAATTTCAATTTTACGGGTTTCTGCGTTGAGTTGTACTTTATGTAGGTACTACGTACGTACATTAGGTATAACTCCATGGGTTTCTGTTTCAATTTATTTAGTAAGGAGTGCAATGCAAATACCTATAATAACACTTACCATTAGGATCAGGAGGCTTGGCATTGTTGCAATGAGCAAATTTATAGCTCTGTGCGAAAAAGCATGGTTCACGTTTGCCAACGCCATGGATTGATGATGAATGCCGTTTGCAAATGGCCGCCATCGTAAGTCCCATGGTGCATCTGAAATTATGGTGTCTAAATGAAAACTTAATTGTATCTTTGTAGAGTATTGTTAGTGTATCGAATTTATATTATTATTAAGTAATTTTTTTAGTTCCATTTATTTGTATTACAGTGTTTGTTTATGTATTATTCATTTTTATTTTAACAATTACGCATTAATACACGTAAATATATATAAGTACTTTTTAATTTTATCGATAAGTACATACTACATATTGACTATAATCAGAATCACACATATTATTCTGTGGAATTTATTTTACTTACCCGATTTATTATGTCACACAGGGGGGCGTCATTACGTTATTCCATGGTTTCTGCTGAAAATCAGCGCTGTGACGATAGGTTTGTCCGAAGTCACAGCATTTTGCTGAGCAGAGACCTGTTCTTGCACAGATGTGACGCACGGTTATTGTAATTGTTCATAATTAGTATAGTTTGTTTGTTTCAAAAGTAGTTATTTTTCCACTCGGCAATCGGCATTTTGTTTTTGTTTTCATTGTTTGTTTGTCGACTTTGTTGTCATCACATAGACCATAGACTAATATATATATAATGAGATTTTATACTAGTAAACAGTTTGTAAATTGTCTTTGGTCCCTGACATCAACCAATGAACAAGATTGTCAAAATGTTTAGGGTATTGGATGCGAGGCTTTTGGCTACTTTGTATGTGTGTTTTTTGACTTTTAGTTGTACTGTGCGTTTTGTTTGTGCAGAATAAATAATTTTTCTTTCTTTCTTTTCTTTCTAATAGGTAAGCATTTACGGAGCACAAAGAAAAAGAAAACTGTCTGAAAAACTTCCTTCAGAAGACGATGAAATCGGTTTATAGTATATAACTACGTAGGTAGTTCCCTAACCATAATCATAAGAGTTAATTCCTCCAACATTCTTATTCTTATTCGTGGAACAACCTATGAAAATACACAAATATAAAAAACGGAGCGAGCCTTACCTACAGTAGTCGCATATGATGTGTGCCATCTGACATCTCACCTTGGTAATAAGCACCTGAGCAGCGACAAAAATTATCCTTAACATTTTTGAAAAACCAATACTGAACTATTTATTGAATAATTATTATTCATTACTAGTTGTCGTTTACTTACAATCTGTATACTCGTAGTACAATACTAATTCCATGTTATTCAAATGTACTTATTTATCCCACGCTCAAGCTGTCACTTCCTGTTACACACTTCCGTCCCTTTTCACGAAATCACTCCCACAGAAAGCGAGAGGAATCACATTAACTAGAAAAAAAAAACTAGGATAGGTAATGTTGTAAACGTTTTCAGCAGAACACTTATGTAGATACATCAATGCCATAGTAAAAGCATTACTCTTCCGCATTCACTCAATACTACAGACGTATACGAAAAAAACTCTTTACTACGCACCATCAAAATTTGGAGCAACATACACACATAAACAATAAACCACACGAGCGATAAACAACTTTAACACATGAAACCAAGGTCTAAATTTATCTAGCAAAAAAAATTACGCGCAGTTCGGTAAGTATGTGTGCGAACAAGGCTATCAAACGATAATGAAACTTGATGCTCTGTAAATAAAGTCCGTAATGGCTCAGTGATGTAATCAGAGAGACATTAGTGCGGAATTGAGGGGTATACCAGGTCAGGTTTCAAAAGTCCACAAATGTTTTATGATAAAGGTAGACGTTGGCCATAGATTTCGGGATTTATGTGACTTGGTTCTGTAGGACTGTTTTCGCTAAAATACGTAATTTTGTGATTAATTTGTATTGGCTGTTGAATACTAATTTGACTTACGTAGGTACAATAATTATGTTCCTAAAATAGAACGCAAATAAAATAACTTTAATTATAATTACTTCCATTCTTCACTTCATAGAGAACAGTTTGTTTATTTTTTACGATAAAATATTATATTATTACCTATAGATTATGTTAAATGAAACATAAAGAAGTATAATTAATCCGATAATTACAATCAATTATTAATTTCACCAACATTCTAAAATTAATTAGTTTTAATTAAGACTGATAATGTGAACAATATCACTTCTTAATGAATAAAAAAACAACAAAATATATTAAGTACTAATATCTGACATTCAGTCATTATTAATTGAGAATTATAAAATGATCGATGAAATATAAATTCATTAACGACATAATAGGTTGCCATCAATCAATTTATTTAAACAGATTCTTAATTTCTGATACGAAGTTAAAGTACTTACCTATATAAACACGCGCAATTAAAATTAGAATGGTTATCTTTAACGGTACACCTGCAATGGTAGGTTACCTTGGTAATAATATTCGATAATAAAACGATGCTATATCAACTTTTGCCTTTATGCTCTATGTAAAGGTAATTAGCAGAACAAAAAAACAACTTTCCCACAATCTAAGCTAAAAAAAAAATGGCAACACCCAAAACAAAATACGGACATACTCATCATGTGGACCGCGTGCGTGCGAGCGAGACACAGCTCAAAACAAGGGAATGTGACAAAGACAGCGCTAGATAACCTTGACCTGCGCAGTGGAAACGCACAGTGCCAACCGGCGGCGTATTTCGGAACTTCAATATTAATAATAAATGGCGCGAGAAATAGCCGCTGAATTTTATCTACAAATTGACATGATACGTGACGTAATTGCGGTAATAAATTGCTTTGTTGAGAAAGGTATTCGGAGTTTTTTAAATTGATAGGTTTATGTTTGTTTTGGTTTATCGTGTGAATGGGATTTTGTCGAATTAAGTAATGGACATTGGGCAATGGCGCAGAGTGAATAATGGTATCAACCCATTATCTAAAAGGCGAAACTAGTTACTTAGTACCTATGGAATAACAGTTTTGTTTTATTATGTAGGATCATGGAGACACACTGAAATGGTAACTGAAGATGAACGATCGTAGATATAATTTATTATGGGATGGGTACACGGAAGTGACCCCGTTAAACACTGCGATATCATTTTTTTTGGGCGTATTTAACGTATTCTGTAACTAAACTCTCCTAGACTAAATTCTTGTTATGGTGGTCGTGGTGTGGTTATGGTTTTTATACGGTAGTTACATCCGTTATTGTGTTAACCATGACAGCTCCAATTTTTTAATTTCATGTGTCTGAAAATTCCACAAGAAAATTAACTTTCGTCTTCAACATACTGATTTAGGAAAAGTAATTAAGTCGTAGGTGAAACAGTACCTATTGTTTTAATAATTAATTACATGTCTTTGTATTTCAGCCCAAAGAAGGAAATCAAGTGATTTAAAACGTTTCAAATACTTACATAAGCGAAAACTCGTAGCAAAACCTTAGTAATTTGGGGCTCAAGACAAGACCTAAAAAGCCTGATTCTGAGAATGTTTCCTAATGGTTTGTGATAGAATCTAGAATTTTGTTAAGGTATCTAGAATAGGTATTCGTTTTTACCTGGAAGTATTTGTTACAGCCATAAGTAGATGCTAAACTTCTTTAATTGGTTTAATGAGGTTCAATTTCAAGATTCCTCGTCGTCATTATACCTTGCCCAAAATCGTATTTCTATCTTAAAATACAAGCATTCGAGCTTTAGTAGAATCAAATTAAAATAAATAAATAAAAACCGGCCAAGTGCGAGTCTGACTCGCGCACGAAGGGTTCCGTACCATTATCTATAAAAAAAACCGGCCAAGTGCGAGTCGGACTCGCGCATGAAGGGTTCCGTACCAATATCTATTAAAACGGCAAATAAATCACGTTTGTTGTATGGTTAAAATTACCCTTAAATATTTGTTTTATTTTAATTTAACTATCTATTTTTAAAGTGAATATATAACTAATTATTCTGTATATATTTCAAGCATCTACCTGTTGCCGTTAGCAATATCGAGCAAAAACGAGCAAAAAAATCACGTTCGTTTGTATGGGAGCCCCCTTAAATATTTATTTTATTCTGTTTTTTAGTATTTGTTGTTATAGCGGCAACAGAAATACATCTTCTGCGAAAATTTCAACTGTCTAACTATCACGGTTCATGAGATACAGCCTGGTGACAGACGGACAGACAGACAGACGGCGGAGCCTTAGTAATAGGGTTCCCGTTTTACCCTTAGGGTACGGAACCCTAAAAAAAGCGGAAGTAATGACTAATGACGGAATAAATTGCCAAACTTTAAAGGAAAATCCTCTTATACTTAATTAAATACAATGAATAAGGCTGCTTTTGGATTTTAAAGATGACACCTAGCCCAATGAAAAATACATAATTTTTCAATAAAACCCTTAGTGATATGCTGATGTCAAACCTCCCATTACAACCATAAAACCAAATGATAATATTGACCCAGATTGAACTAAGAACATTAATTTACAAGCGTCAGTACCAATATAGACCCACGCATTCAACGAACAGTTCCTTTGAACTCGCCTCCTACTGAATACGTAACACCTGAAGATGTGGTGTAGAGTACAAAACACGGGTTTATTATAATTTCTGTGTGTTTCGAGAATTGCTATATGTTGCTGAAGGCGTTCTGGAATGCTACTTGTCTGTGAGAATGAGGAATCAGTCCGACACCATCGATATATTTCATTGAATTGCTTCATCAATCAGCATCTCATTATTGGTTTAATTCTTGACAATAAACATTGCGATGTTTGTCTAATTGTTTTTTCTATCTTAAAATACAAGCATTCGAGCTTTAGTAGAATCAAATTAAAATAAATAAATAAAAACCGGCCAAGTGCGAGTCTGACTCGCGCACGAAGGGTTCCGTACCATTATCTATAAAAAAAACCGGCCAAGTGCGAGTCGGACTCGCGCATGAAGGGTTCCGTACCAATATCTATTAAAACGGCAAATAAATCACGTTTGTTGTATGGTTAAAATTACCCTTAAATATTTGTTTTATTTTAATTTAACTATCTATTTTTAAAGTGAATATATAACTAATTATTCTGTATATATTTCAAGCATCTACCTGTTGCCGTTAGCAATATCGAGCAAAAACGAGCAAAAAAATCACGTTCGTTTGTATGGGAGCCCCCTTAAATATTTATTTTATTCTGTTTTTTAGTATTTGTTGTTATAGCGGCAACAGAAATACATCTTCTGCGAAAATTTCAACTGTCTAACTATCACGGTTCATGAGATACAGCCTGGTGACAGACGGACAGACAGACAGACGGCGGAGCCTTAGTAATAGGGTTCCCGTTTTACCCTTAGGGTACGGAACCCTAAAAAAAGCGGAAGTAATGACTAATGACGGAATAAATTGCCAAACTTTAAAGGAAAATCCTCTTATACTTAATTAAATACAATGAATAAGGCTGCTTTTGGATTTTAAAGATGACACCTAGCCCAATGAAAAATACATAATTTTTCAATAAAACCCTTAGTGATATGCTGATGTCAAACCTCCCATTACAACCATAAAACCAAATGATAATATTGACCCAGATTGAACTAAGAACATTAATTTACAAGCGTCAGTACCAATATAGACCCACGCATTCAACGAACAGTTCCTTTGAACTCGCCTCCTACTGAATACGTAACACCTGAAGATGTGGTGTAGAGTACAAAACACGGGTTTATTATAATTTCTGTGTGTTTCGAGAATTGCTATATGTTGCTGAAGGCGTTCTGGAATGCTACTTGTCTGTGAGAATGAGGAATCAGTCCGACACCATCGATATATTTCATTGAATTGCTTCATCAATCAGCATCTCATTATTGGTTTAATTCTTGACAATAAACATTGCGATGTTTGTCTAATTGTTTTTTCTTTCTTCTATAACTTTAGTTAATTTCTTCCTTTAACTTATACATTATGTTCTTACTCCGGTATCCGCATCACATAGATCATTAGCTTATAATTTATTATTTCTCCTGTCAACATCGATATGATTTTCCATAAAAGTGATTTTTTTCTTCTAAACCTCTAACTGTGCTCCTTCCTAAAGTTTGAAACTTGACAAAACATTTAATTTTCTAACGTAATTCTTCCACTTGCTATAAAAATAAATGAATTGTCAAGTAGTTCAAACGTTGTATTCAAACATTGTGCGGGTAGAAATAATTTAAGCAAGCTCTTTACGAAGCCCAGAGGCTAGATGCCCAATTTCCTTTAGGACCAAAACTCATTACGGTAACAGTAACGGGTACTTTTTGACAGAATTTGCGTTAAATTCGGGTTACGTTTACCCCAGTATAATCTTTATCTGAATACCTTTTTGATTAGGGATTGCATTTCTATTGTTTTATGTTGTAGTGTTATTATAGTCGACTAAAATGATATGTAAACATAATACAACCCAGTTTAGAAAAAAATATAATATTGAGAATAATTCTCAATCATGATATTCTTTTAATTTATATTGTAATACATATAAATGATAAATAAATGATAAATGATTTATTTCTGTAAGTAGGTTTGTACAAACACTTTTACACGTCAATCATATTAAAAAAAACTAGATGAGGTCGGCGTTTCGTATCCGACTACTCTGAGAAGAAAGGCCGAAACAAACTCAGAGGTCACAGTCTCTTTTTAAAGTCCAGACATAATCTTGGTCAGATCATGTGAAGACCATGTAGATTGGTGCCTGAAATGATCTTTTGACGAAAGAACCACACAGGTTGAGGGGACCTGTCCAGTCAGTGCACGCATTTGTCAGTAGTCGTGCAGCTCAACTAAGAACTTAAGGAGCTCAACGATTCAACGAACAATACCAAAGAAAGGACATTTGGGTAGGCCGCATAAAATCACTCAAACTGCCAGACTATGATAAAAACTAAATGAGAAAAAAAAGGAAAATGAACAAAAACCCACATAGTCTTCACATTTACAATACTTAAAACAATATAATACTTAACAAAGTAAATATTCATGTCATTGTATATATAAAATTAATCACTGTCAATGTGTATATAAAATACGGATATAATCTTGGTCAGATCATTTGAGAACCATGTAGTTTGGTGTCTGACATGGTCTTTTGACGAAAGAACCACACAGATTTGAGTGGACCTGTCCAGTCAGTGCACGCATTTGTCAGTTATCGTGCAGCTCAACTCAAAACTTAAGGAGCTCAGCGATTCGACGAACAATACCAAAGAAAGGACAATTGGTTAGGCCGCATAAAGTACTCAAACTGCCAGACCTGCATTAAATTTTTTTTTGATTGAGAATAAAAATAAAAAAACAATTCACATAGTCCTCACATTCATAATAATTAAAATAATATAATACTTTACAAAGTAAATATTCATGTCATAGTTTAGGTATTTAAAAATTTCAATCAAAAAATAGTATAAATAGTTGGCAAAAAAAATCAAATCAAGATTCACTGTAAATTGGAGCAGCTCAATCCCAAGCCTTTTTGTCCTCAATAAAGTCTTTAACAGTATAAAATGCTTTCTGGCACAGTTTCCGTTTTATAAAACATTTGAATTTATTAAGGCTTAATTCTTGAATATGGCTAGGAAGTTTATTATAAAAACGTATACACTGGCATCTAAACGAGCCACCTATTTTTTTAAGCCTGGTTTTAGGAACAACAAATTTGTGCTTGTTCCTAGTATTTACATTATGGATATCACTGTATTTTTTAAACAGATTAATATTTTTATGTGCATACAATAGATTTTCATAAATATACTGAGAAGCTACAGTCAGTATATTAATCTCTTTAAATTTGTCTCTGAGGGAGTGTCTGGGACTTAATTTATAAATTGCACGAATTGCTCTTTTTTGTAAAACAAAAATTGTCTGAATGTCGGCGGCATTTCCCCACAACAGAATACCGTACGACATTACACTATGAAAATAACTAAAGTATACTAAGCGGGCTGTCTCTAAATCAGTTAAATCACGAATTTTTCTAACGGCGTATGCTGCAGAGCTAAGCTTTTTCGACAATTTATCTATATGGGGGCCCCATTGAAGCTTGGCATCCAAAGTTATGCCTAAGAACACTGTAGAATCTTCAGGTTTCAACTCTTCACCCTTTATGAGCACACTAGTTTTTACTTGTCTAACATGAGGTATTGTAAACTTAATACATTTAGTTTTTTTCTCGTTAAGAAGTAGGTTATTAACATTAAACCAGTTAACTACTTTTTCGAGGGCACTATTTACATTGTCAGTAACCAACTGCTGACGTTTGAGTTTAAATAAAAGTGAAGTGTCGTCTGCAAACAACACTATATCATGTTTATCCTTTATGAGGTAAGGCAAGTCATTTATATAAATAAGAAACAAAAATGGGCCAAGAATTGAGCCCTGGGGTACCCCCATTCTTACTACAGATCCGGGAGATCTTTTTCCGTTAACATCAATTCTCTGAATCCTATCACTTAAATATGAAGTAAGAAGATCCAGAGAGGCATTTCGGATTCCGTAGTGGTGCAGTTTCCTGATTAATGTTTTATGAAGAACGCAATCGAATGCCTTGGACAAATCGCAAAAGATGCCCAAAGCATCGCATTTATCCTCCCATGCATTATAAACATGTCCTAAAAGTTCATCAGTAGTCGAACGACCCTTTGTAAAACCGAACTGTTTGTTATGCAATAACTTATGTTTATTAAAAAATCTTTGCATTTGATCTAAAATAAGTTTTTCAAAAATTTTACTAAAGGTAGGTAGCACTGAAATAGGTCTATAATTAGTAGGGTCTGATGTACTACCCGATTTGAACAACGGTATTATTTTACTGTTTTTCATAAGATCAGGCTTAACATCACGCCTGTAATTCCCCGAAGGGTTAGGCAGAAAAGAAAGAAATGTGGGTGTACCTTAGCATGGTACACCCACATTTCGCCAGTTATGAGCCTATTGCCGTCCACCGGACACAAATCCGAACAAACAATTTTGCTCAATTACAAACAGTTTACCCTACACTTTAGATTAGGGTTACCAACTAATTACCGGACAATTTCCTCTTTGTGTGGTCTGCCCTTTTACTTTTAATTTTATCATTAATAGATTCAGCAACAGTAAACATAGCATTTGGCTTCTCACCATCAACTATAGCTTAGTTGGTTTATTTAATATATCCACCCAGCGTTTATTTTGCAAATTTTCTTAATAATAAAGTTTCGCGAATTAATTTTGAACGTTTTCATCGAAATCTGGCGGTGAAAGTGGTTTAAAAAACTGGATAAATTATATTTTAGTCAGTTAAGCTAGGTTCATATTATTTATTTGTCACTAAACACATTTTGACGTAACTATACTATACAAGAAACCGTTCTTTTTACTGAAGATGTCGTAAAAGGCAGCTAAGATTACATTATGTCAATTATTATATAGTCTATACTTAATATCTGTATATAAAGAGCATCAGCTTCATCTATGCATTTCTACACTTGGCTCATCAACTGTTTCCTTACGAGATTAGGTTATCTAGGCAATTTTCTTATCTCTAGCATCTTGTGGATGATCATATTAATCATCGATGGTAAGAAACAGTTTATATTCAATGTCATCCTTCACTCCTAAGTTGACATTCACCGAATGATGCTGCGTCTAAGTTCACATCGGTAAGTTATAACTTATTTTACTTAGTTTTAGTTCGTCGACTACAAAGATTTCAACACATCGTACTAAGGTTTGTTTTTCTTTATTTCACGCATGTTATTTTTGACGCTCAACGCGCCCAAAGAAGATTTCAGACTTCTTTGGGCGCGTTGAGCTTTCTTTGGTAGGGGAAAAATCTATGGGTTCGCGTCACCGACATGCTAATGTGACATGTTGCGCCAGACTGGCGACGCACAGCGGCCTGGCCTGTATACGTATACGCATATTTATAAACAAATACATTGTAACTTTATACTCGACTGTAAACACTTGAAATTAGTATTTTCGAGAGAAATGAATGAATAATAATAATATTTACATTTTCATTATTCCAAAGTTTTAGGTTTTCACTTTTGTCGGCAGTCCCCATTTACGAATTTTTTTAAGACTGACTTATTTTTTAAATACTTTTTGCTAATATTACAAACTTGCTGTGATAGCAGCGTGTGATTTGTTTTAATTTTTGTTAGGTACCTATCTAGACTGTTATGATAAGATAATGGTCTCGGATATTTATAAAAACGTTATTCTTATATAATTAGGTAAATCACTGTTCTTTCAGTTGTGTTTGTTAAAACTGTATGAGTATATTCCCACCGTTTCCCATACGTAACACTTAAGCGTCTAAATTTATAATAATAGCCACACTGAGATAATATGTTTGAGGTATCAATAGTTAACTGTTTACGGATAAAGAATATTTATCTCTAAGCTTTGATAGGTTTTTCTTAGAATATTTATCTTAAGATGAACTAATACTAATATTATCAACACCCAATTGTAAATTTAGTGGCTGACCTTACTTACTCAATATTTACTTAGTAGGTATGCCTTGTACAAAGTTAACGTTGATAGCAATAGCCCATTATTTCTTAATACAAGTTATTTCTCAAGATCCACCTTCTCAACCACGCCTTCTCCACCAGATGTCCCGATAACGTGGTTGTCGTCACCGCGCGCGTCCGTGCCGTGTGTGGTGCCGGATGCAGACCGGATCCCGGCCCGGCGCCCCCCACCGCCGCTGGAGGCCGACGACAAGCCGCGACCAAAGCCCTACGCCTGGAGGAAAGGAGATGAGGAGGTTAAACGGTGAGTCGGTGGAAGACTAGACTTTTATAATTCTTCATTCTAAAGCGTCAATGTGACAACGCTTCAGGGAGGCTGGACATAGGGCCAGCAGTGGTCGTCTTTCAGCTGATATGATGATGAGTAAAGCGTCGGCCTTGCCGCCAGCGTAGGGACGGCCGTAGAAGCGATGCTTGGAGAAAGCCTATCTCTGTCAGTGGACGTCTTTCAGCTGAAATTATGATGCTGAACAAGACGTCTTCCTAAAGTATATTTTGTCCTGATCTGGAGTGGCAATGATTGCCAAAAGGCTGAAGATCGTTAGAGCAAACGAATCTTTGAGAAGAAATAGCGAATAGGTATTATTACATAGGATGCCCTTGTCACCCCAAATCCAGGATTAGAATCAATGACCATACCATAGACCCACCTTTCACTGCTTGGAAGTAAGCAGTGAAAGGTGGGTCTATGGTATGGTCTTAGGGGAAAATGATGCTGCCACAGATGTCAGCTCAAAATATTCTAAGTATGAAACTACTTAGCCAAAAGTAGGTATGGCATTGAATAACCATGATGTTTCTGTTCCAGGGTACTAAGCAACGGTACCCTCGAAGTATCGAGGAAGAAGGATGGCAGTTCCGAGGGCGTGTACCAGTGCACCGTAAGACACCAGGCAGGGCTGGTGCTCGGGTACCCAGTCCACTTGAAGTTTGCTTGTGAGTACCACCACTGGATTATTTATAATATTGTAATTATGTGAAAGAAAGTTTCCCGGTATGTTTACTGCGGTGTAACGGTAGAAACAATGTTGCAGAAAGTTGCCACGGGCATATTTGGATTTGTTCAATCCCGGGAAATAAAGCAAAGGATAAACAGAATACGATCCAAAACGCTTTCTTCGCTAAAAATACGCTATTTCTATTCTGCTGAGGCGGGCATGACATTGAATACCGGTAGCCAATTAGACCAGCAAATAGGCTTTCCAAACTAATAAATGATACTTATATTCTTAGTATTCTATCTATTCAGCATGTAGATTAGAAACTGCATGATTTATGTAGAGCTGTTATAACTTATAACGTTAAGACGCATTAACGTTAATATAGCTCTAGCCTATCTCTGACCTAGATGGATTCTACCATCTATCAGTATTTACCAGCTTTATATTCAAACCAGTTCTCATCACAGCTAAAGACTGAAAATTCTAATTCTATATCAACAATCTCCAGCATCATTACCCCTGTAGGTACACAATAAACTCGATACATTACTCTCTCTTCTAAAAACAAGCGTGTACCCTCCCTACATGAAGGAGGTCGCTATTGTCTACAAACATGTACTTAGCTCGCACGGGTAGGTAATTGTGTTATTTACCTTGTTATCTATCTTCAGGCTTGTGTACCTACAATCTACAGTCGATTAAATATACCTCGTGTTACTGTACTATGGTTTCAGTTTTCTTTTACAAGCAAGACACTTCATAATCAGGCGCTGCCTTTTGTCTAGTATACTGTCAGGTAGTTTATGGTGTTGGAAGTTTTCTTTGTGGGTAATAAATAGGCTTTTATAAAAACGAAATACTTACTCCACGTTTCTGCATTTAGCGTTTGAAGTCGAAGAGTTACTGGTCAAACTCTAACTTAGCCTACCTTACCTAGGGAATAATAAAGTAAAGTTTGACAAGTTCTCAATTCAGAAACCGGGTGATGCTCAGAAATATTATCGTAATGAAGAAAGATAAGTTCATAAATAAAATATTTACGTAACATCGCCGTCATTTGAAGTGATTATCATTCTCCTACAAAGTTCAAGTGTTATCGAGATTTGACTTAATTTTAATACGAGCAAAAACTAGAATTTTTCGGTATCCTCTGTCTCCGGGTCAACACCTCGTATTAATTCAAAAATAATTGACCGAGCGAGCAAAGCGTCTCCGCGTCAAGTCGCAAAATTTGCTTTCCTGTGTCAGTTTGTTGCTACTCCTCTACAGGTTGTAACTGTCTGCCAATTAAAACCTATTCGCTATTTTTTCTAGCTGGCCTAAACATTTATACTAATAATTTTACTTTACCTTATTTTTAAAAAGAAATAAACCGGCCAAGTACGTGTTGGACCACGCACAATGAAGGGTTCTGTAGTTGGAATGAATTTATTCCAAGAACAAACTTAATATTGTAGTTGAAAGACCTGTTCCCTCATACATTCCAACTGTAAATGTAATTTTGTACGCACAATATTGAGTGATTTACCAAGTTATTTTCAGACCATAGACTTCTTATAGGTTGTCTTGTAATCTAAAGAACTATTTTCTGTCAAAATGCTCTGCTCTGTAATTTCAGAGATAAGGGGGGCCAATGGTTCATTGTTTTTACAAGAGTTTATTTCAAAATTATAAAAAAAAAATATCTGAAATCCTTACATCAAGCGCTTTCATTTGGTATGTCACATCATCACATGGCACCAATAGCAAAACTTTTTTTTTGTATTTTGACCCCCAAACCTGACCCCATATTCAAAGTTCATTTATTTACGTTACACGTCCGTGTTTGGGTCACAGAAATTCGTATGTGTACCAAGTTTCAACCTAATCGGTCTAGTAGATTCGGAGTAAATCGGCTGTGATAGACGGACGGACAGACAGACAGACACACGAGTGATCCTATAAGGGTTCCGTTTTTTTCCTTTTGAGGTACGGAACCTTAAAAACATGGTAAATTTAATTGTTGCAATAAAGTTTGTGCTCGCTAGGTCTACTGATCGCAGAACTATACTAGTCATAATGATTGTCAACGTAGATTTGCTAACAAATCTCAATAACAATAAACTTCTCTAGTTACTAAGTTATCCCAACCGAACGGGTCTCTTCATGAATAATCTGTCAGAGTTCATTATTGTTAGGGCCTGTTTTGACTGTATCACGAAAACTTAGTTATTTATTTAGGTGAGCAGAACTGCTAGTTATGTTTATTTGAATTGGCAGTTGTAGGAGGACTGTTCTGGAAGATATTATTGTTCATGAAGTAATCGGTCTTGTGGTGGTATATAATTTTTTTTAGTGGTAGAACTTCAAGTTTCAATTTTGGCCATGAGTAACAAGTAACAACTGATTGTCAAATTGGTAGTATTCAAGAGTACTTCAATAACTGTCTATTCTTGTGATGTGATACAGTCAACCCTTAAGAAGAACCGGTATGATAACATATTTGTGGATCTAAATAAGCCCATTTCCATCAAATTGGTTTTTACGAAGCTTTACAATTTGTCTTTTTAATTGGGGCAATTAAAAATGCAACAGCTCATTGTCCCAAACCACTAAAACCATCATTACTAGTACCGTACATACACTGTCATAATACATCACAATAAATCAAAACTCTGTGACTGTGACAAGTCCCTAACGAGAAAACGAAATTATTTGAACACCCTATTAGCGAGGGCTAGACGAAATAATCTAGATTTCTAGAACTATTGTTTGACTGTTATCATTAGGGAATAGTATTTGCTTTGAGTTATTTATGTTCAGCAAAATTTGAAACTGAAACTAGGAATTCCGGGACAATCTAATCTCCAGGTTTCTGAGAAGTGATCAAGTCAGTAAATCCGCTGTCTGACTATTATAATTGGTTGACAGAAATATATTTTAAAAGTAGCTACAGACTTTACATTTATTAAATTAATCGTTTTAGAAACTAGGGTTAGATGTAAGTTTTGCCCCTGGAGTGCTCTCGATTTTATGTCTAGCAAGTATTGGTATTATTTTTGAGAAGTTTTTCTGCCGCCCCATGTATTTATAGTAGATCCCCTAATAACATATAGCAATAATGAACCATGGAACGCCATCGTTCACTCCTTAAACTATGGAGCATTGGTTGAGCAATGTGCTTTTGACAAATTCGATTCCCACTCAGAATAAATATTTGTTTGACCTACTGATACATTACTGGAATCGGTGAAGGAGAACATCGTGAGGAAACCTGGACTTATAGTGAATATAAGTCTGACATTGCCAAACCGTCTTGAGCAAGAGTGGTGATCAATGCTCGTGCCTTCTGTGTGTGAGAAGAGACCCTGCAGACGCACAATAATAGTCTGGTATTATTATATTATTATTATTACTGATGGCAGCAAAAAAACTAAGATACCAACAAAAAACATCGTTTGGTAGAAACAACATCGGTTTTGTAAAAAATCGTACTTCAAACAACCCACTTGCATCCTGTCGATTAATTCAGACAATTTAAGACTCCAAACCTTTTGCCAACCCTATCGGGTGCCCTAATTCCCCGTAGATACGACAGATGTCGTCCAAAAACCTGAACACACGACCCGATTACATCGCTGCGTTTAATTACACCGCTGTAATCACACCTACTTTTGTAACAATACCACTCTGATACGGTATTTTAGAAGCCCTTTGTTTTTGGTCATTCTGTGTACGGAGTAGAAAATATTGGACAGTTACTGTGCTGATGTGATTCGGGAGTTATATTCTAGACTAAAATAGAATATAATTCTTTTTATTATCTACACCATATAAATTAAAGATATAAATGTAGAAATGTTCTAGTTATATTTTGTACAAGTGGCTAACATTAGATTGTACTATGTTAATGATAATTGTTGTGACAAATATACATATTATCGTGTTACCCAGTAACTGGGTTGAGGTAATCAGATTGGTAGTCGTTTCATGTAACATACTGCTAATGAATGCGACAGACCCCAAAATACTCGTAGTCAGACATGGTGATGATGGTATGACACAAATACAAAAACAATAATTTGACAAGCTGAAACGAGTTTTTGCAAATAAACCTTTATTCAATCCCCTTTGATACTAATAATAAGTTAAATACTAATCAAAAGGCTCTTGTAGAAAGAGCGTGGGATCATCTTTAAATATTATCACTGATACGTAAATAACATAAATGAGAAATACGAGATGTTTACATCCTCAGAAGGTCAGGAGTGGGATGTAAGAAGATATCTTTAGCAGGCACCAACCTACATCCTTGTTATTTTTCACTTGTAATTTTTAGTTGATTGTTTAGTTGATTAAAGTATTTTTTTATTTGCTTGCTATTTGGAAAGGATAGTAAAAACTGTTGATTAATTAAAACCCTCTTCCAAAGAACGGGTTAAGTTCCTCCTAAAATTAGGGTTGGGGCCGATTTAGCAAAGTCAGATAACTTTTATCCGTGGAATAAAATTGACAAGAGACAGTTTTTGTATGGACACATTTACAAATATTATATTCAAAATATATTCTCAGGATAAGACTTACACACACAGGCTACGCACACAGGCTACGGAAGGAACACGGGTGGGTTTTAGTCAGTAAAAGTCTGACACGCCCCCCGCTCCGCCCAGAGCGGGAGAAGTTATTAGATAATTTCCCAGCCAAAAAAAAAAAGGATAAGACTCCCCAAGCAGCACGCAAGCATTTCAACATCAATATAGCAGCCTATTTAGAACTTAGAGTTCTTTTAGAGACGTACAAGAGTGTCAAAAAACTATTTTGTCTTTATAAGAGTGATTTATTAGTTATTATATAGCTCAAACTGTATAAAATCTTTGTTATGGGATCCGCGTAAGCTTAGGGTACCTAAACAGAATATTAAAACTCTATTAAACAACTTTAAGTATTTTGTATCACTTCAATCTGGTTTTATCATGGGTGCCCGCCCACGAGCGATTTTTTGTAGCTCACGTCGTTTTTTGACACGGGCTATCGACGGATGTGCACATCATGGATTTACAGAGGAACGATCTTACTACGCGTTCATTCATATGTGAGTCATATGAATGAACGCGTAGTAAGATCGTTGATGAAGATGAGTTTATAAAATAGTTTAATATTTTATTAGGTACCTACTAAAACGGTAGGTAATTCTAATTGTTATAATAATTCAAACGTTAGTACCTATTTGAACTATTGATATCGGTTGAACACTATTCTTCGAAGAAAGAAATATATTTTTTGGTTAAACATCGAAACGTAAATCCATGACGTGCACATCCCTCGATAGCCAGCATTATCGACGTGTGCTACAAAAATCGCACGTGGGCGAGCACCCTAAAGCTGTATATAAGCTATACTTTGCATGTGATCACTTACTTATTAAGGCTTGTACAGACTAGTGCGATATCGCGGGCGCGACGCGACACTAGTATCACAATTTATTTGTCGGTGCCTGTTGCGCCCGCGATATGGCGCGAGTCTGTACGAGCCTTTACAGCTCTAAGTGTTATTATAGTATCACTTGATACTTGTTTCTGTACAATGGTATAAATATGAAAACTCCGTTCTCAAACTTATTTTAATGGCGTAATTGTATGTACACTCTTGTAAATACAGTGGTTTTATGACTTCTTTCTATGGGGTGTTTTAAAATAAAAATAAAATAATGACAGCTATAGTACAGTTTTAGTCTGTATTAATAACACAGTCGCTCGATTGCATGAATTAATGTGGAAAAAAAGATAGAGGGGGATTGAAAGCGAATATTTGTATAATACTATTTTTTTATATAATACAGCTTTTCTATTGCTTCTACAGCTAATATACAGCTGTACTAACGCAACAAGCTGTATAATGTGGCCTTTTTTTACTTATAATGCCTGTATAAGCGCTTAGACAGGCTTTATACAACCTGAATATACAGCTTCTAGTATCAAACTAACTTAAATACAGCTTATGCTGGCTAGACTACTAGGCATAAAAGTTTGGTCGTGTTCGCCAGCGCTCTACTAGGGTTAAAAGTGTGGTCGAGTTCGCCAGCGCTAGCGTCTCATTTTTATACTTTCGTTTCATGATTATTATTTACAAATGTAGGTACTAAATGATTATTTTAGAGCCTTTATATTACTGATTATTTTAAAGATCTAATTACTGGTGATCTCGCTTTTTTTACCATCAACTACCATGTAAAATAAAACCAGCAAACTGCGTGTCGGACCACACACTATGAAGGTTTCTGAAGTTGGGATAAATTTATCCCAAAAACAAACTTAACATTGTAGTTGAAAAACTTTTTCGCGTATGGCATCTCGTAGTTGACCTTGAGAGGTCGTGACTACTTAACCGGACTATCCTGTGGTTGCCTTAAGTTTGAGCTTAAAGCCTCCAGCCAGGGGCTGATATTTTTCCTTTTATCTTCGTTATATAATTATATACTTGTTGTCTTTGCTTTATTTTAATGTGTTGTGTGTATTTGTGTTGTTTTTAAAATATGTATCATGAAATATGTATCATGAAATATGTATCATGAAATATGGATGTTATCTGAAATAACTGTTTATATTATATTAAATACTACTTCCATAATTTTTTCACATACTTATCTAAAAACAACCATTTGGCTGACATTTGGCTGACACTTGAGTTTAAAGGTACGCAAACGGATCCCTAAATCGCAAAATGGTTTTCACAGACCCGCAATATTTTTGAACGGCCTATCCAACGATACTTACTCCACACCATGGTATACACGAGAAAAAAAATACCACTATGTCGATGTTGGCGTGATTAATATGTATACCCATGCTACATTACAGCTTTCTAGTGCTAAATGTCTCTGAGCTAAGCTTCAGACAGACAGACAGACAGGCGGACATGGCGAAACTACAAGGGTTCCTTATTAATTACGGAACCCTAAAAAGGTTGTTTTTCCGCAGTGTTCAACAAACATGTTTGCTACTCCTCCCCTGCAGATCTTATCAGCCCTCAGGTAGAAATTACAGCCCATCCATCAGAGAAATCTCTCCCATGCCCACTGAGACACAGGCCAGTCTTAGCCTGGACACGCCCGTTATTGTCCGAAGTTATAAGCTAGTTATTCAGCCTAGAATTTATTACAGTCTAGTCTCACCATCTGTCATTGTTTATTGCACTTGGGTGTGTATTAAAGCATTTCCCTTTAAGCTTGTAAATTATGTGAATCATAAACTGTTGTAAGTACTCGTATATCTTGGTTGGCATTTAGGTCTTGGAGTTTGAAACGGGAATTATATAGGTAAGTTTCTGGTGTCGTATTTGCATGATTTATAATTTTAAGAAAATAGTTTGTGATTGAAAATATTAAAAATTGTTTAGTCCGTAAGTTTGGTAGGACTACCGACTGCTCAGGGTTCACTGTACGTTCGTTGTCACTCGTAGATTTATTACCTAATCTAATCATCGCTATGTTACAAATATTATAGAAAAAACTTGAATAATTGAACACAGCTTACTTATACCTAGTTGTTTCATCCTAGCAACACCATCCTGAATTTAGAAAAAAAAAAAACATTTAAAATCTTGCGGTCATTACCAACTTGCCACTAATATGCGAATGAGTTGTAGCAAGCAGTTAAATAGCGTTATTACTTCAAGAACAGTTCTCTAAAACATGCTTTAGCAGCTCTCTCCGAGCTATCTTATTGTTTACCACGTACATAAATAATACATGATAATAGTTAATTAATAAATCTATTCTCAAGGGTAGCAATAGTAGGTATATCGTATCTCTTTCCTGTAGTCCTTGACTTTACAAATTGAGTTACACGTCGGCTTCAGTCAATCTCGACTCGCGAGCGAAACCTTTGATTTAACTTACATTAATAAACGAGGAGAACATACGGGAGAATAAAGCCTAGATGAAAATTAAATATTGATTAAAATATTTTATATTTGTTTAGGGCAATGCGATTAGGTACCCCGGAAATTCAAATTTTCTTACGTTTTTTGCAATTTGCAGGTCAGTAACAGGTTGCATGTTGATCTAAATATGATTCGCGGCCATAACAAATATGGCTTTACATAATTATAATCAATAGAATCAGCATTACAACTCTCTAAGTTCAAAAAATCCTACTGAATGATTATTTCAGAAATAATCTTTCTCATACTTCTCTATTAGTCGTCATCTCTGTAGTCACCCCCTTTATAGCCAGTATAATCTTTCACACAGTTTAAATATCTATAGCTTCATCATCTTTAGTCCCCCTGTCATTTCCATTACCTGGTAATTACCTCATGATGTTGAAAAATACCAAAGGTGCGATCTCAAGACCAAAATCGAGCATTTTCTACAGAAGTTCCTTGGACGCGCGCGCATCAACCGCCAACCATTATGTTTACAATATTAAATTGTCAAAAGCTTCCACCGACACCTTTGTAGCCGTAGCTGTTCCCTTAGAATCGCTCAAATGAATTCTACTCCCCTTTGAGTCAGAAATCGCGCCATCAACTCAATTATTGACAGATTTCCTTGAAAAACAAAATGGTGGGCGGTTTCCAAAACTGCCTCGTTGTTCTTGTTGTTGCGACTGTCGAGCATGAGGTCCTGGGTTTGGTTCCTAGGTCGGGGCAAGCATTATCTGGGTTTTTCACTTGAAATTTCTTAGTGGCCGGAGTTTGGATTTGTCGGTTGAAGGCAATAGGCTCGCCCTCTATGACATGGGACTTAAATAACTGGCATATCATTGCAATATTAGTTACAATAATTGAAATTAAAACGAGGTTGATAAGTCTTTATCTTGCAGCATGCGTAGCATGACCAATTCTATCTCTATTCTACCAAGAATAGACAAAGTTCTTTCTATCCAACTCGATATCTCTTCTGCCCGAGCACGGCGGGACCCGTAGACCACAGAGTACATTTTATATCCGTAGACTTGCGTTTCTATGAAGACAAAGACATGTTTTCTTTCTTTAGCAACGGGGAGTGATGTAGATAAAATATGAATTCTACGATAATTATTACGTTTTGTTTTCGGAAAAAAGGTGTCAAACGTCAAGTTTCTAATGAATTGAACACTTCTCGAGAAGAAATGTTTCTACACCAAGTGTCAAAGTAGAGAAAAATTGTCGTCATGCTCGACATTGTCGACGTTGTTGAGACTTGTCGACTGAAGAATAGAAACATTCCTTCTCTTCAGTTTTAAAATCGCCATGCTTAGGACGATAGAAATCTTTCTACAATCTGTAATTTCGTCGATTCGCCGTTTCTACGGTGGTCGTGCTACGCGTGCTGTAGTTCACACGGCACTTTAATCAATAGACTGAAACCATAAAAAAAATATTTATGCTAATTAGTTACAAATATAATAATTAAGTTTTGCGCCGGCTGTCAGCCAGATATCAGTAAATATTTAGGAACACAAATAGTTTACAATGAAAACAATAGTATAGTTATCAAAATACGTGCTTTATTTGTCTTTCGTTACAAGTTTTGACAAAACATCGAGTTGGTTTACAAAACATGTTTTGCGCTTGAAATTGTACAAACACCTACAATTTTGAGACCTTTGACCTACAACAGGCTATCTGAAAATTTAAATGCCAATAGGCATACTTACTTTAATTAATTTTATTTTGATCAAAACAGCTTTGGCCAATAACCCGGATGGCAAAATTATAGTTATTATAATTAGCCAAATGTTAGAGAGTTTGTGCCTCAAAAAGGTAATCAATGTAATCATAAAGGATGTAGGTAATGTTACATTAGATAATCAGTCATACATTATTCTTTTCTTATCTCGTTTCGGCACTTGTGTTATTATAAGAATAGCTAGCGTGGTGAAACGTTCAGCCAATAAGCAAGCTCAGCTGCAGGCACTCGCCTAGGTTCTTGTGATCTTAAAATTGATTGTTAAAGAGTTAAGAATGGCTTTTGAATAATATTTGTACACCATATGCTGTGGCTCTCTCGAAGAGAGGAGGCCTGTGTCCCAGCATTGGGAAAATTATAGGCTGATTATTCTATATGTTGTGGTAAAATGTACAGAACTTTTAAAATTATTAACATCATAATAAGTAAAACTACATTCTGACAAATAGACAAATACTGATTCTGATGAAATAAGTCAAATGACAGTTGGACCCAAAATAGATGGAAATAAAGCTAATGAGGACGTCCTAAAAATACAAGCCGGCAATTTTAGAAACACAGTAGTTAACAGCAGTGAGCAGTGGAGGCCCAATGGTAACGACCGCGACTTACGAGTTGTAGGTCGTAGGATCAAACTCTGACAGGTGCTTTGTGTAAATTATTTCATCACCACTGCTCCCAAAACGGTGAAGGAAAACATCGTGAGGAAACCGGCATTTCCTAGAACCAAAAATTCGAAAACATGTACGAGTACCATCTACCAACCCGCACAGGGCCCACGTGGCGGATTACGGCCACTCCTTCTCACAGAGAGGAGGCCTGTGTCCCAGTACTGGGAATAGGCTGATTATGTATTATTCAATAATAAAGGGCCGAGTACTACTGCCGATACCCGTAAGCAATGTACCTTAGTAATACAATCGAACTCGGATACTAAAATAATATTTTGCTATGAATAATTTATAGATCCATCGAGGAACGTACGGTTGAAGGGATGTGTTGACCTTATTCCATCAACTTTGTTCAGCAAACACGGAAAAGAACGTAATAAATGAATTAATTATGTTTTTTCAAGGACTAAACGATGTTTTTTGAGCGTATCTGGAGCGGAATGATTGTTATCGTTTTGAGAGCTAAGAGCTCACTTCCTGATATTTTTTTCAGTAGTAGGAAGGGGGGTGATAAGTTGGCAACACACAGGCGTTTGACAGCGGTTGATAGCGGTTGCTTGACAACTGGAGTGGAACGGATGAACGCACACTTAGGAATGCTTACAGTGCATAAGCTGTTAGAACACACTACCCGAGTCCCGTAAGAAAGTAAACATATCTTTCCCTTACTTAGGTGTTGTAAAAACATCTTGGAGAAATCCTCACACTAAGTAATTTACATTGACTATAAGTAGCTTCATTATTTCCTTCAAATCACTTTCGAATGTAAATCAACACAAGCACCCTAGTTCTTTCATCTCTCATCCCCTTAACCTAGAAAATCGTTATCAATCTACGTATGTTACACACAACTCGCCATGACATGCGAGTTTCTTCCTCAATCAATCAAACAGATGGATATGGACTGATACTCGCGCTGACGGCTGGCGGGATCCGCAGACAATGATTTACTGTTGTGTATCGGCACTGATTTATAATGGCCGGTTTCTTAAAGGTACTGGTCGTTATTGGTTGCTATGACGCGTGACGACTCGTTGAGTTGGTAGAAAGAAGTTGAAATCGTCAAAAGAAAGCAGAGCTTTAGAAAATACGAAATGGTGTTAAGGTTTGGTTACCTTCAAGTACTTAGCTAAAAATTAAACCTATGTTTTTATGGTACGTTTCATCAACAATACCTAACTGATTTTTCTACCATTCTAAATAGGAAATGTAAGAATATTGAACTACCTCGAATTGAACCACACACTGTACAGCGAATACAGCCATAACGTGTCTGTAGTTTTGCTATTTTATTTATTTAATATTAATTACAAAAAAAAAAAAAAAAAGGTGACTTTCTTCAGAAAGGTCAGGTGCGTAGTACTCGCAACTGGCGTGCGTGTATGACCAGATGTATGAACGTAGGTGAAGCAAAAGGAGTATGTAAGGAGCGTAGCAGGTGGCCTTCTATAGTTTCTGCCTACCCCCATGGGAAGAAGGCGTGAGTTTATGTATGTATGTACTAACAGAAATATGACGTAGGTATCTAAATTAATAGAAATCTATCTATTATATATTTACATAACGCCTACTTCATTTTCTGTACGCATTTCCTTACACGTATAAATAAAAAAACTCATAACAAGCCTACCAATTTCGGATATTGCCCTTAAAATCTTCCTGGCGATAACATTTCAGTATCATTGCAGTCATGTAGCAAACTGATACGGTATGAAACCCCACATCAATGTTTATGATATGGGATATAACCATTTTTTGGCATTCCACCTCCCAGAATGTTTTCTGAAATGTTATGGGCCACCGATTGTGTGAAGCTGAAGTGGCAATGGGCCGGCCATATAAACCGTAGAACCAAGGCGTGTTCTTGAGTGGAAACTGTGAATCGGCAGACATAAGGGTGGATGCCCTCAGGCTAGGTACAGGAGCGACGATCTTCGCAGGGTGGCTGGTAGCAGCTGGATGTGAGTTGTTGATAACTGAGATGAATGGCGTGCAATTGGAGAGCTCATGTCAAGCTGTAGATTGATGTATGAACGTAAACGAAGTAAAAGGAGTATGTAAGAAGCGTAGCAGGTGGCGTTCTATAATTTCTGCCTGCCCCCATGGGAAGAAGGCATGAGTTTATGTATGTATGTAGTTACAAAAACATAGCATCACGACTGTATTCCCCGAATGTTTTTTTAAAGGGTGATCCTATTTGAAACAACCTTAAATGAACGTTTGAAGTAAAGTTTATAGATCAATACAATTTTATTTAGACCATGTTTCCTTACAGTTATTTTAACTTAGATCCAACAGTGTATTGTGACAAATTTAATGTCCATTTTGCGTTTCCCTGGAGAATGGAAGCCTTCCGCAGTACCGAGAACAGCCAAAGTGTGGCTTTACTCAGAAGAAGTTTAATATTTTCTTAATATATTAGAATACTAACTGCTGTCTGCGCAACACCCGTGTGGTTTTTATCTAAAATAAAAATAGCCTCAGTTAACAGCTATCTGCCAGTGAAAGTCCGAATCAAAGTCGGTCCGACTCAAAATCGAAATCGGTCCAGCCGTTTCGGAGATAAGCTGGAACAAACAAACAGACTAACAAACATTAAATTTTTTGTTATTGTAAGTACAGTATATACTTTCATATGCAGTTATTATTATTATTATTTTTGCGCTCCAAATAAAAATTAAAATAAATAAATATAAATTCAGTCTCCCGGCTGCTACTGAGACTGAATTTGTGGCACAAGGCTTGCCTGCTATTATATGAGACTTATAATGAACATAACTAGCAAACTGTGGGTGAACCGCTTTCTGCCATTTCGTGTAATCTGGTATCGTCTGTGTATCGTCTTTCCATAGGTAATGCGTTATGCGCGATGCAACGCTAAACGTGTGGTACGTACGTAGGCTTACTGGATTGTTAAATAGAAATGATGGACGACTTAAAAAAAAACTTTTCTTTCAACTACGTAGTAATGTTATCATTAATCACAACAAAACCGATCACAAAGGACGTATTTTTTGCTTAGAACCAAAACAGTGCAAAAATGTTATATGAAATCTCATGGTTGCACAGTTTGTTAATAATGCACTGTTTTTATTTAGATTTTAAATTACTACAGAGTTTTAATGTCTCCCATTAAGTTTAATATAAAATGTATGCATTAGATCAAAAAGATACTGGCTGAAAATAAAAATCGGCTGAATTAAACCGACTTGGTGAAAAACTTTGTTTTCGGTAACTAGAGTTTTATTTTGAGTAGGTATATTTTATCATGGTAGGCATGGTGGTAGTTGAAAGCACCTGCTAAAGTGAGTAATTAATGCACTCGTGTAACTCACTTTGCGCTCAATGCAACAATCTATTATTAATTTCGTCGTAAAGTCGGTGGTTATTTTTGTAAAAAAGCCTTTTTTAACCTTAATTTTCGTCGATGATTTTTCAATTACAATTTAATAATGTTAATCAAACAATAATTTTGGAAAAAGTGGTGAAACATAGAGTTGAACTGTTCTAAAATTAGATGAATAATAAAATCTTTATAATGTAATGAGTGATTGCGTAGGAATTAAACCTGAACAGAACCCAGTGCAGGTTTACAGATGCGTCAGATAATTTTGGAACAGACATTAGTGTCGGGCACATCTGTCCTGCAAGATAATTCCAACCCAAATTTTCTTTCCTTTCCAGATCTAGATAAGCAGTTCTCGGTGCACCCCGAGAACGCAACGGCGTGGCGTGGCCAGCCGTTCGTCCTGAACTGTGACATCAGCTCGGGGCCGGCCGCCATCCACTCCTGGCAGAGGGATGGAGAACCTCTGCCTGAGAATAACAGGTATGCCCATGGAACTACTAAAAGTATGTCATGATCACATTTAACCCTCAATAGAAAAAAATATGTTTTTTTTTCTTCGAGATTGTGTTAGAGAGAAACCCATTTACTAATAAAAAAACAATGTGACGTACGTACTCGAAATATTCATGTCCATTAATTGTTTCAGATATCATTTGCTGAAGAATCAGCTACTTATTACGGACGTGACAAGAGAAGATGCAGGATTGTACAGGTAAATACTGATAATAATTCTCAGAAAGAAAAACAACTCTATTTCTTCCAAAATATAATATACCACACACAAGAGAACAACCAGTGAATTCCATAAAAGATTCAGTAATTTTATGTGTTTAGAATATCCGGAGGATAGTTTTTTGCTCGCTACGAAACATGCGTCTTGCAACGCTACGTGCGAGCTACGGCGTAGCGCTTGCTACGATTTCGCTACGCCAAGACAAAAGCTTTCTCTAAGGTTATTTCCTATTTCAGTAACCGGGTTTCAAATTGTCTTATCAAGCTTTACACGGATACTGTTATACAGGTTTAAAAGAAGATGTAGTAACAAAAATTGAAGAGGGTATGCTAGATGGTTTTGTCACGTTGACAGGATGAATGAAAGGCGACTAACAAAAGGTATTTACAAGGCAGATGTGAATGGAAACGTCGCACCGAGAGGAAATAGGGCATAAAGTAACCTTATTGGTGATGTTTTTCAGAAAGGTCAGATGCGTACTCGAACCGGCGCGGCGTGCGTGTGTGACCAGATGTATGAACGTAAACGAAGCAAAAGGAGTATGTAAGGATCCCAGCAGGTGGCGTTATGTACTTTCCGCCTACCCCCATGGGAAAAAGGCATGAGCTTGTGTGCATATATCTATGTTATATAGGTATTTATGCCAGAGAGGTTACTTTACAAAGCCAAACTTTTTCTCTGACTTTCCAACCGGGTGCTGTATTTAAATTACTTCAATATCTGTATTACAATATTTTTTCCTATCTTTACCAGATGCAAAGCAACAAACTCCCACGCCAACAGAACGCGCGTCAGCCATGGAGGTAGGTTGCAAGTGGAGGAGGTTCCTGCTGATTCGGACCCCGCCATCCTGCCGGTCCATCATGAGAGGGACATAGCTGTTCCGAAGGACGGCACCGTGGTGCTGCCGTGTCCTGTCATGGGATGGCCTAGGCCAAAGGTGAGACAGGTTACTAAAATGATTTAAGATTAATGACTGTTTTCACTAACACTTGATTGTCTAACACCTAACGGTATTCCAAATAAAGCGTGCTGTTGGTTTTTTACTTTTCGGTACTGCACTGAGCGTTGAAAATCCAACAGACCGCTTCTATTTAGGCATTCGTTTAGGTGTTAATGAAAATGGGTATTAAAGTAGGTACGATTATTTTATTTGAGAAGTAATATGGACTGACAGTTTTACAAAACGAGTTTATATTCTTCACGACTTTCCCTCATATCTTGAAAGTCTATTCCATGTTTCTTGGTGTCAAAAATATTCTTATGAAAGTTATTTAATTGGCTGTAATTATTTTGGTCAATGAATCTGCGAACATGAGATTATTGAATTCATGTGTTGGAAAAAACAAAACTGTCTTGTAAAAGTGTTTGTACAAATCTACTTACACAAATAAATATCATCATTAACCAGGGTTTCAGAAAACAGGTGAGACTAACACCAATATGACCCAATTAACCGAATCCACTCTTTTCCAGTTAATATGGGAATTCTCCCAACCTGGACAGAGAACCAGCGAGTTGGAGGCTACAGATGAGGTCCTAATTCTCCGCCGAGTAGACCTGGAGCAAGAGGGAGTCTACACCTGCACTGTTGAGGGGAACAGCGACCTGTTTAAGGTGAGTCATCATCTTTCAGCTTATAGCTGTCGACTGCTGGGTATAGGTTTCTCCAATCGCACACCACTCAGCTCAATCCTCGGTCACTCACGTTGGCTCACTTAAAGTTGAGTGGATGCCTAGCTTTCAAGTAGGAAATTCTATATACAGGGTCATCGAGGCCTATATATCTTTTTTTCTGTAAAAGGAATGAATGATCTCTAAAAAAAGACATGTATTGTCCGCTATCGTTTTTTGTACATTAAGTATTACATTTATGAATTGTTAGGGCTTTACATTGCCGTCACTGATTAGAAGAAATCAAATTGTATACCTACCACGAAGTATTTTCGATTTGAAAATGCTGATTATTCATGACGTCTTTTGTATTTTCCACATAGTACAACATTAGCCATAATTTTGATGTAGGGACAGATAAGGTTAATGAACAGTGTATTCATTTCTACAGTTTGAATTGTAACATAAAACTATTGTTGTTGTTGTCTTCAACTACTTGCCTACGGTAGATATTTATATTTTAGGACTTTTAACTAAGGGTGTGCACACATTGGTAACGCTTTTCCCACATTATTCTTAAAAATTATGCTATTTTATAACGTCGATAAAAAATTAATTAGGTAACACCTGGTGAATAGACTTATAATCTGTGGTTAATGTTTTGGTTCCAAAGTTCCAAGACTAGGGACAAAAAACATGAAACTTAAAAATAGAACCAGGACAGAAACAGTTTTTTCAAATGTTCTATAGAGTTGAGCCCGGCTCGTTACAGATATTCTATTTCACGAAGTCCGTTCGGCTTTGATTGTAGTAGTGACGTATCCCGACAAGCGCGCTTGTGTGTGTAAAAGTAGGTAACGTTAGCAACAAAATCTGATATATATTCAAGTCGAGATTTAATAATCTAAATAAAATTTTGGTTTTAAAAGTATATACATTTTGTAAATAAATTAGATTAGGTTGCAATAAATACAAAAATATTAAGAATATGTAGGCATTTAATTAAGCATTGGTGTTACAGAATGGAAACGAAACAAGTAGGACTATTCAGTATTTTCAATCACTATCAGATAAATTTTTTGATGAAGTGGATGGGAATTCCTTTTCTTCTTTTAATATTCTTTGAACTCACACCCACACACGTTTTTTGGCTCACACCCGTAGCTTCAGCTGTACGGCGTGTAATGTCTCGTAAATGAGACAAATCACAGTTGAGTTCCATTAATGATTTTGTAAATTCATATTCTTCTCGCAGAAAATGATAAACACTAGCTATCATGTTTCGACCCTAAAACAAAATTTAATCAAAATAATTAAGTAATATAAACATTTTATAACACAAAAAAACATTCATTTTATAAATACTTCTATTGCTATATTAAGTATCTTTGTATAACATTTTAATTGAAAACGTATAAATAAATATTACCTCACTATGGACAACTCTTCTTCGTTTTGTTGCCATGCTGACCTTACTCCGTGAAACAATTTGGCGCGAACTAAAAACCACTACTGATCCGGACCGTGTCCCGATCGACACTGAGCGCTCTCGAGGTTACGCACACAAAAACAATGTGCATGTGCACGCTTGACAACATTCATAGCCAAACGGACTTCGTGACATAGAACATCTGTACCGACTTACCGTTCCGATTCGCTACCAAACTATTACTCCATACAAGACGTCCCTATTTGTCAACACTTGGAAATAAACGATTTTTTATTTAATACTCATATTCCCGAATGGTGAGGACCATTATAAAATAACTTGTTGCAAGGTTAATCGTTCTATACTTAGTGTCACTGTGACACAAATAAAGCAAATCTTGAAATTTCCTTTGGCGCTTCTCATACACGTCCGTATTTGCCAATGTGTACGCACCCTATTGCGCAAACGCGAAACCTTATCAAACATTATTCAATTCAAATAAGGTAAAGTTACTATATAATTGCTTTTCGGTATACAGAGAGGTATATAATGTCGTGTCTTCTGCGAATATCCTTGTATGCCTGCCAGCCATTTGTGTTAAGAATTGAATACATATTGCCTTATTTAACTAAATGTTAACCTGAGGCGTATTTGATTATTTGTATGTCTTATAATAAATGATTCTCTTGTTGATAGGGAAATGGTTTTTTTATTAATACATCAGATTGGTTTGCTTAAACTGTGTAGGTTTCAATCGATAGCCAGAACTGTCTCGATTTTGCTAGGTCATCATTCTGCTGCCTCCCCCTCGCCCTATCCCTATTTATTTGAGGTCTGCGCAACATGTCGTTTTCTTCCTTACTTCTCCATTAGTCGTCATCTCCATCCCCATTTTCCTCATTCCGCCACATCACATGCCCATACCAATAGTTACTAAATACATGTAAATTGATTGTTTCCTTTTTCTTACGAATAAAAGGAAAGAGTGGGTGGAAAAGTAAATTAGATTGACAGACAATGTTCTAACACGTGTAGACTTAATTTGCGAAAATACTCTTGTACCTCGTTCGTGTTTTGCCGTTTATAAAAAAATAGCAGCATACATAATTAAATAGTCTTCCTTGTCTTCCTGTCGACACGTGTAGAATAAATAAAGTAAAATAAAATGTTGTTAAAATAGCGGTAAAGGAAGGTTATTATAAAATAAGGTTTTGCCGTGATTAAAACAAAAATCTGGCAATGTTGGTAGCAGTTCTGACGTCTGAGTGCCTGATGTACTTACAGAAGACATGAAGGTTCTTTAAGACCCTTGGTACATACAATTTTATTTGACCCAAACAGGCACATAATTAAGAATACCAAAAAAAAAACTTACCTAGTTATAATAGCCTAGAAGTTTCACGGCTAAACGCTTTTTCACAAGTTGCTAAAGGCTACGACCGCACTAACAGGCGCTTAGCGCACAGAGCCTATAGTGACTTACATCTGGTTACTTGCTTGTTCCGTGTGGTGCCGGACGTAAAGAATAGCACTACCCCATTTCTTCCCGTGGGTGTCGTAAAAGGCGACTAAGGGACTTACTAGCGAATGGGCAGCAGCATTCTCTATGAATTTTAACACCATTCTGCGATCGCCAACCCGCCTGCCAAGCGTGGCGATTATGGCAACCCCTCCCCCCAAATGTTGGGGGAGGCCTATGTCCAGAAGTGGCCGTCTTTCGGCTGAAATGGTGATGATGATGATGATGACTTGCTAGGATACTCAGTGGCCGCACTGGTAGATGGTTTGCGTGTTGAGTCGCTAGGGGCCTACGGTCATTTGCTAGGATACTCAGTGGCCGCACTGGTAGATAGTTTGCGTGTTGAGTCGCTAGGGGCCTACGGTCATTTGCTAGGATAATCAGTGGCCGCACTGGTAGATCGTTTGCGTGTTGAGTCGCTAGGGGCCTACGGTCATTTGCTAGGATACTCAGTGGCCGCACTGGTAGATGGTTTGCGTGTTGAGTCGCTAGGGGCCTACGGTCCGCACTGGTAGATGGTTTGCGTGTTGAGTCGCTAGGGTCCTACGGTCATTTGCTTGTTGTCACGTGGAAAAGATGTCACTTTCAAACATCTCAAAAACTGTTACTCAGACAGTATTCATTTTTTAAATACTTATACCATTTACGACCTTATCCATCACGTTGGGTTCATGATAAAGAGAAAGATCAACTCATGGGATTTTAATGTTCTTTATAAACAATAGCGTAATATCGACGATTAGTTTTACGAATATTTGCTTATGCATGTGGGATTACCTCATTTGCTCTTAAATTAAACTGCTTATTGACTCTTAATAATTGTATTTTATTTTCCGTGTTCACATAACATAAGTCTTAACACTTTTCCTTTACAATCTCGTCTCTCTTCTAACCTATTGTACATCTTATTAAACATTTATTCACTATCTCTTTCACTCCTTGACTATTTCGTTCATTCATCTCTGTCACTCTTTTATGCTTCACATCTGTCATCCATCTTCACGTCTCGTTTCACTGTCCTGTCATAACGTTCCATCCTACATGCGTCTCTTTTAAAATCTAATATTTCATCTATTTTTAGGGTTCCGTACCTCAAAAGGAAAAAGGGAACCCTTATAGGATCAATTCGTTGTCCGTTTGTCTATCTGTCAGTCTGTCAAGATCCTTTCTCTCAGGAACGAGTGGAGGTATCAAGTTGAAATTAATATCAAATACGTAAGTCGACGGCCCCTTGAAGGTCTAAAATCAAGGCTTTAAGGCAACGCTATAAAAAATACGGCGATTTATGCGACATATTTTGATATTCGCAAATAAATGAAAACCTATAGGGTACTTCCCGTTGACCTAGAATCATGAAATTTGGCAAGAAGCAAGGGCTCACAGCACAAGTAAAGGAAAACGCCCGAAATTCGTTAATTTGTAAAAAAAAAATACATTGGCAGTTGGAAAATTGACCGTTGCGTATATCATGTAGGATGGAAGAACCGTTTTTAAAATAAAATTCGGATAAATTCATCCCAACTACGGAACCCTTCATTGTGCATGGTCCGACACGCATTTGGCCGGTTTTTTCTATGACAATTACGAAAACGTTTACTACAACTACAACTCCGCCCCTCTGTTAAAGTCATTCAAGCACCAAAAGATCCTTGCACCACTTTATATTCAAAAGAAGGTTCTCACCTATATCTCTCTTCGTCTCCAGACATTCAACGTGTCGATCACGGAACCAGTGAAGATCGCAGTGCCTCCGACGTCGAAGCAAACGTTCAGAGCAAGCACAGTACGGTTCAACTGCACGGCTGTGGGGAGACCAACACCCAGTATCACCTGGTACAAGGATGGGAAGCTGCTGGCGTTGGCTGGTCGGGTGAGTTATAATCATTAGCCTATTTATAGCATTCCTTTGCTAAAAGTACACCTAGCCTATTGACGTAAATTTTTTCTCCCAATGCTGCTTTGGTTTTCTTAAAGATTATTATGTGCACTCGATTATTGAAATGTATTTGTTTGCTTTGTTACAGATCGTGGTGCTACCATCAGTTGATGGAAAAAGAATGGAACTTCTCATCAGAAGCGTCACATCGGAGGATGCAGGTGAGATAATCTAGATAAAAGAATTAACATCAATATGTAGCGGCATCAACATCGCCACATGCGAACTACGCGTCACACTGACGTCACGTAAATCCTGCATTGCGCAAGCAGAGTTTACCGCGCAACTAGCATGTATACAACGTCCCGACATCAATCGTCGGGCAGTTGCCTACCAGACACAACACCCGTCTGGTCGGAGGATCCTTCCTTTTCTATGGTTGATGAGTGAATTTTACACCCTGTTCCTCATACCACCAAAAATATATTTTTATACTTAACAGGAACCAACATCATCAAATCGCAAAATCTTTAAAATTAAGTTGCCGCATTGATAGGTCTACCGCCTGTGTACATAAACCGCATTCTGGTGCTTCACAAATAGTGTCCAGAAATTAAAAAAAATGTTGAGTAACTTTTTCTTTGAAGAGTAACATTGTTGCGTAATGTATTTTATTTTTGTTTGTTCTCTTCAGTTGTTTCTATGTTTAACTCTCACGCTGTTTGTACCGTTTTGTCAATTTCATACAAAAGTTTATATAAGTGGAAACTTGTAATTGGCTTTCTTCTACCTATTACTTCTGACTACTCAAATGTATTAGCTGTAAGTTTTCTTAAAATTAATAAAATAAAATAAAAAGTAGTCCATAAAGTTCTGCCCATTCCCCAGGAGTATACCAGTGCTTCGCGCAGAACGCGGCCACGTCGGCGTCGGCGTGGGCGGCGCTGGGCGTGGCGGGCGCGCGCGCGGCGGCGCCGGCCGGCCTGCGCTGTGCGCCGGGCGCCGCGCGCGCCGTGGCCGTGCGCTGGGCGCGCCTCGACGCCGACGTCATTGCCTATACGGTGCACGTTACTACGCCAGGTAAGACCGGCCGGCCTGCGCTGTGCGCCGGGCGCCGCGCGCGCCGTGGCCGTGCGCTGGGCGCGCCTCGACGCCGACGTCATTGCCTATACGGTGCACGTTACTACGCCAGGTAAGACCGGCCGGCCTGCGCTGTGCGCCGGGCGCCGCGCGCGCCGTGGCCGTGCGCTGGGCGCGCCTCGACGCCGACGTCATTGCCTATACGGTGCACGTTACTACGCCAGGTAAGACCGGCCGGCCTGCGCTGTGCGCCGGGCGCCGCGCGCGCCGTGGCCGTGCGCTGGGCGCGCCTCGACGCCGACGTCATTGCCTATACGGTGCACGTTACTACGCCAGGTAAGACCGGCCGGCCTGCGCTGTGCGCCGGGCGCCGCGCGCGCCGTGGCCGTGCGCTGGGCGCGCCTCGACGCCGACGTCATTGCCTATACGGTGCACGTTACTACGCCAGGTAAGACCGGCCGGCCTGCGCTGTGCGCCGGGCGCCGCGCGCGCCGTGGCCGTGCGCTGGGCGCGCCTCGACGCCGACGTCATTGCCTATACGGTGCACGTTACTACGCCAGGTAAGACCGGCCGGCCTGCGCTGTGCGCCGGGCGCCGCGCGCGCCGTGGCCGTGCGCTGGGCGCGCCTCGACGCCGACGTCATTGCCTATACGGTGCACGTTACTACGCCAGGTAAGACCGGCCGGCCTGCGCTGTGCGCCGGGCGCCGCGCGCGCCGTGGCCGTGCGCTGGGCGCGCCTCGACGCCGACGTCATTGCCTATACGGTGCACGTTACTACGCCAGGTAAGACCGGCCGGCCTGCGCTGTGCGCCGGGCGCCGCGCGCGCCGTGGCCGTGCGCTGGGCGCGCCTCGACGCCGACGTCATTGCCTATACGGTGCACGTTACTACGCCAGGTAAGACCGGCCGGCCTGCGCTGTGCGCCGGGCGCCGCGCGCGCCGTGGCCGTGCGCTGGGCGCGCCTCGACGCCGACGTCATTGCCTATACGGTGCACGTTACTACGCCAGGTAAGACCGGCCGGCCTGCGCTGTGCGCCGGGCGCCGCGCGCGCCGTGGCCGTGCGCTGGGCGCGCCTCGACGCCGACGTCATTGCCTATACGGTGCACGTTACTACGCCAGGTAAGACCGGCCGGCCTGCGCTGTGCGCCGGGCGCCGCGCGCGCCGTGGCCGTGCGCTGGGCGCGCCTCGACGCCGACGTCATTGCCTATACGGTGCACGTTACTACGCCAGGTAAGACCGGCCGGCCTGCGCTGTGCGCCGGGCGCCGCGCGCGCCGTGGCCGTGCGCTGGGCGCGCCTCGACGCCGACGTCATTGCCTATACGGTGCACGTTACTACGCCAGGTAAGACCGGCCGGCCTGCGCTGTGCGCCGGGCGCCGCGCGCGCCGTGGCCGTGCGCTGGGCGCGCCTCGACGCCGACGTCATTGCCTATACGGTGCACGTTACTACGCCAGGTAAGACCGGCCGGCCTGCGCTGTGCGCCGGGCGCCGCGCGCGCCGTGGCCGTGCGCTGGGCGCGCCTCGACGCCGACGTCATTGCCTATACGGTGCACGTTACTACGCCAGGTAAGACCGGCCGGCCTGCGCTGTGCGCCGGGCGCCGCGCGCGCCGTGGCCGTGCGCTGGGCGCGCCTCGACGCCGACGTCATTGCCTATACGGTGCACGTTACTACGCCAGGTAAGACCGGCCGGCCTGCGCTGTGCGCCGGGCGCCGCGCGCGCCGTGGCCGTGCGCTGGGCGCGCCTCGACGCCGACGTCATTGCCTATACGGTGCACGTTACTACGCCAGGTAAGACCGGCCGGCCTGCGCTGTGCGCCGGGCGCCGCGCGCGCCGTGGCCGTGCGCTGGGCGCGCCTCGACGCCGACGTCATTGCCTATACGGTGCACGTTACTACGCCAGGTAAGACCGGCCGGCCTGCGCTGTGCGCCGGGCGCCGCGCGCGCCGTGGCCGTGCGCTGGGCGCGCCTCGACGCCGACGTCATTGCCTATACGGTGCACGTTACTACGCCAGGTAAGACCGGCCGGCCTGCGCTGTGCGCCGGGCGCCGCGCGCGCCGTGGCCGTGCGCTGGGCGCGCCTCGACGCCGACGTCATTGCCTATACGGTGCACGTTACTACGCCAGGTAAGACCGGCCGGCCTGCGCTGTGCGCCGGGCGCCGCGCGCGCCGTGGCCGTGCGCTGGGCGCGCCTCGACGCCGACGTCATTGCCTATACGGTGCACGTTACTACGCCAGGTAAGACCGGCCGGCCTGCGCTGTGCGCCGGGCGCCGCGCGCGCCGTGGCCGTGCGCTGGGCGCGCCTCGACGCCGACGTCATTGCCTATACGGTGCACGTTACTACGCCAGGTAAGACCGGCCGGCCTGCGCTGTGCGCCGGGCGCCGCGCGCGCCGTGGCCGTGCGCTGGGCGCGCCTCGACGCCGACGTCATTGCCTATACGGTGCACGTTACTACGCCAGGTAAGACCGGCCGGCCTGCGCTGTGCGCCGGGCGCCGCGCGCGCCGTGGCCGTGCGCTGGGCGCGCCTCGACGCCGACGTCATTGCCTATACGGTGCACGTTACTACGCCAGGTAAGACCGGCCGGCCTGCGCTGTGCGCCGGGCGCCGCGCGCGCCGTGGCCGTGCGCTGGGCGCGCCTCGACGCCGACGTCATTGCCTATACGGTGCACGTTACTACGCCAGGTAAGACCGGCCGGCCTGCGCTGTGCGCCGGGCGCCGCGCGCGCCGTGGCCGTGCGCTGGGCGCGCCTCGACGCCGACGTCATTGCCTATACGGTGCACGTTACTACGCCAGGTAAGACCGGCCGGCCTGCGCTGTGCGCCGGGCGCCGCGCGCGCCGTGGCCGTGCGCTGGGCGCGCCTCGACGCCGACGTCATTGCCTATACGGTGCACGTTACTACGCCAGGTAAGACCGGCCGGCCTGCGCTGTGCGCCGGGCGCCGCGCGCGCCGTGGCCGTGCGCTGGGCGCGCCTCGACGCCGACGTCATTGCCTATACGGTGCACGTTACTACGCCAGGTAAGACCGGCCGGCCTGCGCTGTGCGCCGGGCGCCGCGCGCGCCGTGGCCGTGCGCTGGGCGCGCCTCGACGCCGACGTCATTGCCTATACGGTGCACGTTACTACGCCAGGTAAGACCGGCCGGCCTGCGCTGTGCGCCGGGCGCCGCGCGCGCCGTGGCCGTGCGCTGGGCGCGCCTCGACGCCGACGTCATTGCCTATACGGTGCACGTTACTACGCCAGGTAAGACCGGCCGGCCTGCGCTGTGCGCCGGGCGCCGCGCGCGCCGTGGCCGTGCGCTGGGCGCGCCTCGACGCCGACGTCATTGCCTATACGGTGCACGTTACTACGCCAGGTAAGACCGGCCGGCCTGCGCTGTGCGCCGGGCGCCGCGCGCGCCGTGGCCGTGCGCTGGGCGCGCCTCGACGCCGACGTCATTGCCTATACGGTGCACGTTACTACGCCAGGTAAGACCGGCCGGCCTGCGCTGTGCGCCGGGCGCCGCGCGCGCCGTGGCCGTGCGCTGGGCGCGCCTCGACGCCGACGTCATTGCCTATACGGTGCACGTTACTACGCCAGGTAAGACCGGCCGGCCTGCGCTGTGCGCCGGGCGCCGCGCGCGCCGTGGCCGTGCGCTGGGCGCGCCTCGACGCCGACGTCATTGCCTATACGGTGCACGTTACTACGCCAGGTAAGACCGGCCGGCCTGCGCTGTGCGCCGGGCGCCGCGCGCGCCGTGGCCGTGCGCTGGGCGCGCCTCGACGCCGACGTCATTGCCTATACGGTGCACGTTACTACGCCAGGTAAGACCGGCCGGCCTGCGCTGTGCGCCGGGCGCCGCGCGCGCCGTGGCCGTGCGCTGGGCGCGCCTCGACGCCGACGTCATTGCCTATACGGTGCACGTTACTACGCCAGGTAAGACCGGCCGGCCTGCGCTGTGCGCCGGGCGCCGCGCGCGCCGTGGCCGTGCGCTGGGCGCGCCTCGACGCCGACGTCATTGCCTATACGGTGCACGTTACTACGCCAGGTAAGACCGGCCGGCCTGCGCTGTGCGCCGGGCGCCGCGCGCGCCGTGGCCGTGCGCTGGGCGCGCCTCGACGCCGACGTCATTGCCTATACGGTGCACGTTACTACGCCAGGTAAGACCGGCCGGCCTGCGCTGTGCGCCGGGCGCCGCGCGCGCCGTGGCCGTGCGCTGGGCGCGCCTCGACGCCGACGTCATTGCCTATACGGTGCACGTTACTACGCCAGGTAAGACCGGCCGGCCTGCGCTGTGCGCCGGGCGCCGCGCGCGCCGTGGCCGTGCGCTGGGCGCGCCTCGACGCCGACGTCATTGCCTATACGGTGCACGTTACTACGCCAGGTAAGACCGGCCGGCCTGCGCTGTGCGCCGGGCGCCGCGCGCGCCGTGGCCGTGCGCTGGGCGCGCCTCGACGCCGACGTCATTGCCTATACGGTGCACGTTACTACGCCAGGTAAGACCGGCCGGCCTGCGCTGTGCGCCGGGCGCCGCGCGCGCCGTGGCCGTGCGCTGGGCGCGCCTCGACGCCGACGTCATTGCCTATACGGTGCACGTTACTACGCCAGGTAAGACCGGCCGGCCTGCGCTGTGCGCCGGGCGCCGCGCGCGCCGTGGCCGTGCGCTGGGCGCGCCTCGACGCCGACGTCATTGCCTATACGGTGCACGTTACTACGCCAGGTAAGACCGGCCGGCCTGCGCTGTGCGCCGGGCGCCGCGCGCGCCGTGGCCGTGCGCTGGGCGCGCCTCGACGCCGACGTCATTGCCTATACGGTGCACGTTACTACGCCAGGTAAGACCGGCCGGCCTGCGCTGTGCGCCGGGCGCCGCGCGCGCCGTG
The DNA here is from genome assembly GCA_963921375.1 of Tiliacea citrago. Lineage (NCBI taxonomy): Eukaryota > Metazoa > Arthropoda > Insecta > Lepidoptera > Noctuidae > Tiliacea > Tiliacea citrago. Next base: position 25,872,661 of record OY992790.1, on the reverse strand, counting down.
GCCGTGCGCTGGGCGCGCCTCGACGCCGACGTCATTGCCTATACGGTGCACGTTACTACGCCAGGTAAGACCGGCCGGCCTGCGCTGTGCGCCGGGCGCCGCGCGCGCCGTGGCCGTGCGCTGGGCGCGCCTCGACGCCGACGTCATTGCCTATACGGTGCACGTTACTACGCCAGGTAAGACCGGCCGGCCTGCGCTGTGCGCCGGGCGCCGCGCGCGCCGTGGCCGTGCGCTGGGCGCGCCTCGACGCCGACGTCATTGCCTATACGGTGCACGTTACTACGCCAGGTAAGACCGGCCGGCCTGCGCTGTGCGCCGGGCGCCGCGCGCGCCGTGGCCGTGCGCTGGGCGCGCCTCGACGCCGACGTCATTGCCTATACGGTGCACGTTACTACGCCAGGTAAGACCGGCCGGCCTGCGCTGTGCGCCGGGCGCCGCGCGCGCCGTGGCCGTGCGCTGGGCGCGCCTCGACGCCGACGTCATTGCCTATACGGTGCACGTTACTACGCCAGGTAAGACCGGCCGGCCTGCGCTGTGCGCCGGGCGCCGCGCGCGCCGTGGCCGTGCGCTGGGCGCGCCTCGACGCCGACGTCATTGCCTATACGGTGCACGTTACTACGCCAGGTAAGACCGGCCGGCCTGCGCTGTGCGCCGGGCGCCGCGCGCGCCGTGGCCGTGCGCTGGGCGCGCCTCGACGCCGACGTCATTGCCTATACGGTGCACGTTACTACGCCAGGTAAGACCGGCCGGCCTGCGCTGTGCGCCGGGCGCCGCGCGCGCCGTGGCCGTGCGCTGGGCGCGCCTCGACGCCGACGTCATTGCCTATACGGTGCACGTTACTACGCCAGGTAAGACCGGCCGGCCTGCGCTGTGCGCCGGGCGCCGCGCGCGCCGTGGCCGTGCGCTGGGCGCGCCTCGACGCCGACGTCATTGCCTATACGGTGCACGTTACTACGCCAGGTAAGACTAATCGGCCAAGTGCGTGTCGGACCACGCACAATGAAGGGTTCCGTAGTTGGGGTGAATTTATACCAAAAACAGACTTAACACTGTAGTTGAAAAACATGTTCTCCCATGCATCGATGTACGTCACGATCAATTCTCCAACTGCAAATGTAAATTGGTCGACTGTTACTCGTTAACTTCTAATGACTACTTAGCTGTGATAGTTTTTTTTTTAATTTCATTATGTATACTACTACCATTAATTTTTTCACAACAATCAATCAACTCGGCCTATAGCAGTCCACTGCTGGACATAGGCCTCTCCCAGGCTGCGCCACAGCACTCTGTCCTCCGCTTTCCGCACCCAGTCTGTCCCAACCAACTTTCACATATCCAAAAACAGCCATTTAGCTAGCAGAGGGAAAGCGGAAAGACACTTGACTTTAACGAAAAATAACACTTTAAAGCTTAATATTACGCAAATGTGTCCCTGAATCAAAGCCCTTCAATATTTTTGAATGGCCTATCCAACGATATCCTTCAATCCTACATAATGGGATAGACGAGATAAAAAATATCATCCGCACTTTACGTGTAAGAGAAGTAGGTACCCTAAGAAAAAAGAGAGATTTTATTTAACCACTTTGTCGGCGTGATTAATATCTATAACCATGCCTAATTACAGCTTTCTAGTACTAAGACTCTCTGAGCTAAGCCGGGGACAGATAGACAGACAAACAGACGGACATGGCGAAACCATAAAAGTGCCTTTTTGACTACGGAACCCTAAAAAAAACGAGCGAACCTTACAGTAGTCGCATGAATGTTGTGTAACGTCTGACATCTCACTTTGGTAATAAGCAACTGAGCAGCGATAGAAATTAGCCTCAAAATTTTACAAAGTTAGTAGCACAAAATTACTAAATACTGAAATATTTATTCGAATAATTAATTACTAGTGGTAGCCCACTGGTCGAAATAAGACCCCCTCAACTTACAATCTATATAGTACTTACTAATTCCATGCTATCAAAAAGTACTTACTTATTTCATGCTCGAGCTGTCAGTTCCTGTTACACAATTCCGTCTCTTTTCACGAAATCACCCCCACATTTCTGTGGCAGTGATTTCGTGCGAGAGGAAAGATGACAGACACCCATACAACACCCATACCATCATCATCAGTAACCAAATTGTGTTTAGAGAACGATGTAATATATGACTATACGAGCATTACACCATTTTCACCATTATAATATCAGACAGCTATACAAATTGCCTTTAGTTAGGTTAAAATCACCCGCAATTACAAATTCGAAAAAACCATTACAATTTTAAGAGACCTCTGAGTTTCTAACGGCATTTCTTCTCAGGGATCAGTCAGCTATGAAATGCCATCTAGTTTTAAAGGATAGACGAAAAAATTTACATGTATTAGTGTCTTAGAAGATCTACTTACAGAAAACAGTCATGATTTCATTTCAAGTCGAAACGGGCCCTTAATTAATCTTAATTGTATTTTCCAGCAGGCATATCATTACCTGGGCAGCCAGTTATTGGCGTTGAGGATGTCATCCTTGTTGCGGAACCACTTACACCCTACGGATTCCAAGTTAGTACTCAGGCTTTTGCAGTCCACTGTACAAGATGAACGTTCAGAAATAGGGAGGAATTGGTTGGTCACCACCACCAGTTTCCCTAGACTGGTAACAATATTTATTGTCATCAAAAGTTTAGTACTCGTAGTAGAAACTTCCATAGGTCTGCTTTTTTCACCATTCGAAATCTTAGAGTAGAAAATAACTTTATTCACTTTTTTGCGCACAGGTTCAAGCTTATATCAAGTCTTCAACGACAAGTAGGAACGTTGCCAGCGACATTTCAGAGAGCGTCACGTGTCAAGGACAGGGAGGTAAGCAGTAAAGCATAAATTATATTTTATTTCTGTAAATTAGTTATAAATAACATTTTCAGACGTCAAAAAGAAATTAGAGTATTTAAAACTAGATGACGTCGGTGTTTCCTAACCGACTTCTCTGAGAAGAAGTACTGAAACAAACAACTGAGTCGCTTAGGTCTTTTCACAAAGTTGCAGGTAATTTGACGAGAAAATTGCTTTTTAATGTTGCGTTTATGTTCGTGACTGCACATACTCATAATCTTACCTTGATTAATTATTTCCAGTGCCAATAAAACTGGCTCGCCAAGGTGACGACATCTTGGTATCCTGGAGACAGTTCGCAGACCAATACCCTGGAGTGCAGCAGTGGATCCTACAATTCAAGGCCGAGAACAGCACCGATGAACACAACGTAACGCTTGAAGGGAAAGTCACCAACCATACTGTTAAAGGTGAATATCACTAGAAGTACCTACTTTTAATTAGACATGTACGCGATTGGTGGTGAAAATTTTACATTGGCGAGGGCCAATGTAAAACATTGCCTAATACACCATCACCGGATGAGTTTATAAATAACTTATCTGCTAAATAATTTCATTAAAAGCTCCAAAGGCTTATTTCACGTAATTAAATCTTCTAAAACCTAGTCACAATCTCAACGACGATCCATGTTAATAACTTGTCAAAAATGTAGGATTAGAGGTAGGTATTTTTAACGGCTTGAGCCTGGGATTAGAATGCGGACGTTCTCAAAAATACGAGAATTGCCTCTCTGATCTATTTTGACAAGACTGAGACAGCCCTTAAATTGTATTCTTTCTATTCTGAACTTGTTGTACGTAGAAATAGCGTTTGTGTAGCGTGCTTCTGAAATCCAAAGTTCTGAGGGTCACTCTATTTAAAAAATAATTGAAATTCAACTTTAAATACTCTAAGATACGGTTGAAATTGGATTGCTCAAATAAAATTACGAGTTTCCTATTGCTATTCGTGGTGGATCTACAGAAATCGAAACATCGTTATTGAATCATAAAGTGTATTTATCCGGATTTTTAATTTCAATACAAAAACAAATAATAAAAACAATAAAATAAAAAATGACAAATTCTCTTTCCTAGTTTCCTCACAAGAACCGCTTCAAGTCCGAGTCCTGGGCTCGAAGCTGCTTCCCTGGCTGCAACAGAACCTGACTCTGGTGCCCTGGACGTCCACCAGCATCGCCATCCACGCGCCCGACGGCGGGTGAGGTTCTGTTGTCACCAAACAGATGATCTTCTATTTTATAGTTTTAAGTTTAATACGACGAGTTTAATAGACGTGAAACTAAAGTATTGATCAAGTAAAAAGCTTAAGCCCCATTTAAACGATGCAAGTTTCTTGCCTGTGGCATACATTCAAATTGAAACAATTAATGACTTGCATTGCTTGCATCGTCTGAACTAAACACGGTTTAGATAGACGATGCAAGTTTTATTGTTGTTTCAAGTTACGGTATACTACAGGCAATTAAATCGCACCGTGTATATCAGGCCTAAGACCTTTAAAAGAGCTATTTGTGAAATAGGTCCGAGGAACTACTGTCTCGGGCGTGCACGGTGCAAATCGGACCACTTTCTAAACATGCTCACGATAACCAGTGACCACATCTGTTTACCTATTTGAGGCGACCAATAAAAAAAAACTTTTTTTATTGGTCGCCTCAAATAAATGTCTTCAGGGGGCCTAAAATGGACGCTTTGGCAGAATCATAATATGATCTGCGTATAATTTATATCCCGCAATTCATCTGTTACGCTTTTACGGTCTTTTATTTTCAAAAACAAGGGACTCATCAAAAATCTGATGCGGCGATGCTATGGGTTGATGAGCGTACGTAAGCGATTCTATAGCGGCCGAGCGAGTCCTTACGGTGGTCCGTGTGGCACACCCGCGATAGTACATAACATACCCCGTTAGTCCCGTTACGTCGCTAAGCAGCGTGTGCTATCTACTAGCCTGTGTTAGGTGTAGATAACCATCCAATTAACCATAACAAATACTTGGGGTAGGAAACCCATAACTTTGCAACATGAAACTTCCTCAAAAAAATTCTGTGAGGAGAAACCCGCGAGTTATTTCAGACTACCTAGCTCATGCCGGGGCAAAACATACAGTCAGCAAGGTAAGTAGACTGACGGACTTTTAAGTATCGTCACTAGTGGTAATAAGGCCCATCTAACCAAGACCGTATAATACATATCCCATCATTCCAGCGAGGTGACAGCGGTTCCAGAAGACGTGGAGGTGACAGACGTGGCCCCCCGGGAGCTCACGGTGCGCTGGCGCTGCGAGGAAGCCGACGTGGCAGTCGAGGTCTACTCCTATATGGTCTGCACTAGGAAGGTGGATGGCAATGAGGAGTGTTTGGAGAGGTAGGAAGCTATGATTAACTTAAGGTTTAAAAGAGTTTTCGGATACGGATTCTGATTTTGTTTTCCTCATACCGATTTTGTAAAGCGTTATTGTAATCGATATTTGAGTTTTCATGCTAAAATGTAATCAGCTAGTTTTGGTAAAAAAAAAACGTCCTAAAATGTGTGTGTTGTTAAAAAAAAACGTCCTAAAATGTGTGTGGCGGTAACAAGATAATAGCCAACAACAGATCTTCTTTCATAATTTTCAAGAGTTAAGAATGAAGCTATTTCCAAGATTCCGGTTTTTCATGTTCAGTTTTTATTATAAGTGACAAAATAATCCAAATAATATGTACCTACTTTGGTGTGATGTAAAAGGCTTGTTTCTGCCACCTCCGTAGAATCACTCGATCCACCCAAACAACTTTGACCATGGTAATTATAATAATCCAACCCCAAACAATTCATGGTAGCGGTTGGCGGCTTATCCACCTGGTGATCTTCCTAACTCGGTCCATATTTGCTCCCCACAGCCACAGCAAGTCAGCTCGCATAGAGAAGCTATCACCGAGTACAGAGTACGAGGTGCGGGTGCAGGCCAGGATACCAGCCAGAATGGCGGTGGGAGAATTCTCGGCACCCATCCATATTAGTACGCCGTCTGAGGGTAAGTGTCCTAAACAGAATATGTGTAATTATCTTGAAACCGATCAAATACACGGTGTAATGCACATCGACACGCAGATTACCATAAATTCATCATGACTTCTGACCAATGATTCTAGACCCCCCAGCGTAGAAAATTTTCATCGCAAATTAATAAAAGTCTGCTGGTTCATACAAAATTGTGTCAATAATTTGACTATGACTATTCAAATTCCTTCTTCAAATTCCTTTTTAGGTCTTTGACGCAATATTAAATATAAAAACAATACACAATTTTGACAATTTTATACGTGTCACTGTTGTGCAATTAAATAAATAATAAATAGTTGATTGATTAATACATAAATAAAGTTAATTAAATGTCGTAAAAATATGAGCGAAACATAAAACAATGTAATTTATTTGGAACAGCACAGTCTGGTCAAGCTCCCTCTGTGTTCTTGTTTCTTAAAACCCGATGCCAGATGGGATTTTTCAACAACAATAATCCCCTATTTAACCCCTTTAGGGGTTGAATTTTCAAAAATCCGTCCTTAAGACGCTGAAAACAGCTAAAGCGTGGTCACTGTCAGACTGCATACAAAGGAAAGAGAAGCGCGATGACACACCGCTTGTAATTTATTGCAAAATATGAAGGAACTAGCTTTTGCCCGCGTGGATTTCGGATTTTATCCTACGGGAGCGTACTACCGGGATAAAAAGTATTCTATGTCCCGTCACGGTCACGGTCACGGTCTACCCATGTGTATTTCATCCAAATCTGTGCAGCCGTTTAAGCGTGAAAGCGTAACAAAAAAACTCACTTTCGCATCGATATTATTATAATTCAATCATGATTCGAAAGACACGTGGCGTCATCTGTTATCATAAGAACGTTATTGTTGTTTTCCTCGGGAACAGTATTTTTTTTCGGGATGAAAGGTACCCTATGTCCGTTTCAGTACACCTGACAACGTATATGCAAAATTTCAGGATGATCGGTTCAGTGGTTTAGGCGTGAAAACGTAACAAACAAACTTACTTTAGCATTTATAATATTAGTTAGGATTTGGATTTGGATTAGGATAGGATTATCTATTTACTCAAAAATGAGTTGAGTAATCGAAAATAAAAAACAACCAAGTTCTGCATTGAAATAAGATGTTCTTGTTATTAATTAAATACCAACCGTACGTTAATATTTAATATCTACTGATATTTAGGATTTGGAACTCAAAGTAAAAGGTTAGTTTACTGTTAATTTGTATCGAGTTTTTTTTGTAAACGTGTTTTCGTAACAACCAAGTTCTGAGAAATAATGGTCCCTCTCGATATAACGGATGTAAAAATAACCCTTAACGAAGCCGAGAGTCACTTGTTATTACCATTATTATGATACTTTTTGTTATATTGGACCATACCTGGGAACTTTCTAGTTAAGTATATGTTGTTTAAATACTCCCACCATCCCTGTAACGTCGCATGCACCGTCAAGCACAATGTTGTGCGAGCGATACGTTGCGCATTATCTACGGGAAATAGTAAATATTTACACCAAAAAATAATAGTCGTTTCTCAGGAATTCATTATTTTTGCACAAAGTTACTTAGTTTGATGTACAGAATGAGTAGCTGACGACTTCGTGAAGGGTCTTGTTACACCCATGTTTACAGAACTCTTGTGCAAAATTGTATGTTTGCTGACCCAACAGTTTAGGACAGCCTAAGTTACCTTAACTGACAGATGTCAGTGAATGATGAATGAATTTATTATTTTTCCATCCAAAGGTTTTGAATAAGTCTACATTCTATCAATCTTTTTCCTCCCCAGGTCCTCAGCGCTTCAAAGACCTGAGATATAAGCTGGTTAACGCGACCAGTCTCCGCGTATCCTGGAACAGTGTTCCTGACAAATATACCATTCACTACAGTAACGAATTAAAGGAGCCCATCAACCAGTGGCCTTGTGTTGACACCATGGGGAATACTGTGCTGGTAAGTGAAACTGATGCTTCGGGAATTTGAACTTTATTGCTACGGCGAATAGTTCAGTTTTAAATGAAAGGACAATGGTTTGATTACCTTCTGTGTTGTCAATCTAAAACTAACTTTGTAAGAATAACATTAAAGTTGTTGTTTGTGAAAGTTACTGATGTTGCAATGACTACATTTGTATTCCCATACCTATTGGTTAGTGAAAGAACCTACTAAACTGGTTCCAATCAAGCTTTTGATTCAACCAATTTATCAATATTATAAACTGGGTTACTCTTAGCCTGAAGAGCCTATCAGCCGGAACAGACTCAAATTATGAACATATAACTACATCCGTTTAAAAGAAATGGATGTACTAGCTAGATCAGTATGACGTCACTATGTTATTTTGTTCCAGCTAACCGGATTGGACCTGACGAAGAAGTTGTTCGTGGTCGTGACGGGGTACGAGCCTATCGGTCACAGTTCCATACTGCACATACCTGTGCAAGTGCCTGGTGAGTGTGCCTGTCTTTTTAATTAATAAACCGGCTTGCTTGAGATGTCACAGGAGTCCGGCAGAATTCCTTGTGAAACTGTTTTTGGTACACTAGATTTTTCAATATTCTTCTGCACTAAATTATTACTTACGACCATATCCTTGATAGGATAGGACCTTAGCTTGGATGATAACGTCACATATTAGGTGGACCAGAGTGTATTTTAATCAGTTTCGATTGTTCAAAATATTATCATTAATATCCTTCGTCTTTCCTACCCAAAATTGCTCATGCACTAAGCTTGTTTTCCTTGTGTTCATGCTGAAGTAAAAAGATTAGATCATGCCGTCAGCAATGTTGGTAGCAGGGCTTACTGCCCCAAGTAAGTCGGTGAGACCTTTTTTAAGGCTCCAACTTATATAAAAACTGTTAATTCGTTGTTCCAGAAGCCAAAGAGCTGCAGTACTGGTTCACAAGGTCCGGCGTGCAGGTGACGTGGCGAGGAGACGGGCCGCGCACCGTGCGCTACTCGCAGAACCTCACGCAGTCTCTCGACAAATGGCTCACCATCAACGTTACCACTAATACTGTGCTTGTAAGTTTACGGGATAGAACCATGTGGGGAACCTTGTCTTGAAAAGTAGAAATCGCACCGATGATGAATCGACTTGAAACATGTTCATTTAGAGAATGATCTTAAATTGAGAATCGACAAGGTTTTTAAAGCCTATTCGATTATGACCCTACCTATGACAATTTGTCAACTAAATATTCAGATGAGCTTTAGTAATTTAAAACAGCAAAAAAGAATGGCAGGACCATGTAATCTGGGTGTTGCATTTAGACTTCGCGTACATTCGTACAAATACTCTCAGAAGACCGATGAAGATACTTTAGTTTGTTACATTTATACGTCGTTTATTCGTTTACGTAAAAAAAGAAAACTATAGTGGCGTCATCCATACCTATATCGAAAATAATGTTTTCTCAAGCATGCTTGGAAATTCGAGCATTATTTTGACAACCTTCTTCTGATACATCAAAAATGCTGTAGTACTGGTCAAATACATGCGAGGCGGCCGGCAATGTCTGTATGAAAATCCATATCTGTCGTGTTTAGCGGCCGAATAAATTACTATGAAAACTCATATCTGTCGTGTAATTAAAAAATGAATAATAATAAAAATGAATAAACGAACTGTTTACGTTGTCACATGGCAACCAAGGAGGTAGCTTATCAAAGATTTTATTTAAATTTCGAACTGTCTTGCAAATAGAGCTTTTTCTTTTTTTCCTTTTGTTGCTTTTGGAACAGGCTGAGACCATGCTGCCTGAGCTATTTAAAGTAAAAAAGAAACAAATTAACATATTTCTCGCGAGAAAAAGTTTCGTTGTTCGTCATTGAATCTGGAATTTATAAATAATTTACTTAATTTGATACAAGCCTTGGCCGCAACCAGGCATGGACTCATGTATGAGTGCCTCGGCTTCGCCTCGGCCCACATTTTCACTTTCGTCCATCAATGCCCCTTTTGCAGGCCGCTACAGTAATGTACTCTGTCTGTCGAGTGTTAGTTGCGGCTAAAGAACTTTCGCAGGATGACGATTTTTTTTTATCCATGTACAAAATTAAAAAGAAAAATATCAACAGTTTTTGATAGTATTGCCCCAGCAATAACAAATCAAAATACAAGGTTAAGGGAATGTGTAAGTCCTGATGAAAGGCGTCTGGCTCGGCAGAATGTACAGCGGCTACTGGAAATGCACGCCGAGATGCGGTAAGCCGAATCAGTACCGCGCCACTCCCGCGCGTACCGAGCTAATCAGGAACGCTCAATTGAAATAAAAGCGCTCGGTAAGCTTTCGTTACCGCGTATACCGAGCATACTGTTAACGCACCGCTGCTGCGCCGAAAAATCAGAAAAGCGACACCAAAACTGCCATTATTCACTTTGACAGCCAGTACAAACTTTTCTTAAGAGGATCTGCATCAAAATCAAATTGCCTAGGCTATTGGTCCACCAGGGCCTCGCTATGTAATCATGCCCTTTCAAAAGACGACTTCTTTATAATACTCCCTATATTGTTCCAGATATCTGGCCTAGAAGCTGAGGAGTCTACGTTCGTGATGGTGGCTGCACCAGGCCCCAGTCCTCGCAGTCACGTGCTGACCGTACCGCCGAGACCACCTGACCACTTCTCCTTTTACCTAAGTATAGCCTTTATTCAGTATTTCGTAGTTCACTGTTGAAATTAGAAAGAATTAATAAAAATAACATTTATTTGCACTAAACGTGACGCAATACACATGCTACCTAGTAGTACAAGAGCATGCTACTTTCGAGCAAATGTGACAAACGGCCGAACCCAATAACCTATTTTCAGTGAAAGACAGATCGCTACTCATGATAGACAGTATAATTCTATCTATCCTTGAATGACGTCTCACAATCATTGATAAAGGCTACCCTCCACCTCCCTCTAGGTCTATTTACCGAAAACATTAAGTAAGGTTCTCTACTTGGTTGTAACGGAACGCACGGGAGGGCCGTGCGTTCCGTTACAACCAACACCACTTTAAAAAACAACGTGTATAATTAGCCTTATTATAAAACTTCTTTGTTTCTTAATTCTAAATAAATTACTGGATAAAGATATAATTTATTTTAAATTAAAAGATTTATTATATATATATATCAAGATTTTATTGCATTTTGCAGAACAAATAGTTAACGCTGGAGAGGAGTAATGAAACGTATCTAATTGACAGTTTGACTTAAGAAACACCACACGTTGCTAAGGTTACTAGACGATAATAATATTTCAGTGAATAAGGTGAATCCGCAGCTGTAGCGGCGGATTCAACTTAAATTGGCCACTGCTGTTTTATATATATGAATAGCAACTTAATTTGCTCGTATGGTCGATGCGGCATTTATAGGTAAGTTCGCTGTGAACTAAGTGACTGGACTCCAAAACCACTTTCCAAGTCATTAACTTCTGCTACCATTTCAAAATCTCCTCCAGATAACGTACTTTTACTTGAATTAATTATTTTTTTAAGTAAACAATGCTTATAGTTAAATACGTGTATCCCTGCAATTCGGGGAATAGACCAATTTGTCATCTTTATTAACTGTCCTGTCAAACAAGTACGGTAGTTATTGGGACGCATACTTTGGCATTTTCATACAAATTAATACCTATCCGTAGTAAGCCATCCTCCCATCAGTAGATAGCGTGGGCCGGTAAGATTCCTGTCTGTTAAATTATTGGGACGGTAAAACCATCGATAGATAGATGTTTCTATCTCCAGTATGCCAAAACTGGTGATAGATAGATTATTATAGACAGGTCCCCTCAACATGTGTGGTTCTTTCGTCAAAAGATCATTTCAGGCACCAATCTACATGGTCTTCACATGATCTGACCAAGATTATGTCTGGACTTTAAAAGAGACTGTGACCTCTGAGTTTGTTTCGGCCTTTCTTCTCAGAGTTGTCGGATACGAAACGCCGACCTCATCTAGTTTTTTTTTAATATGATTGACGTGTAAAAGTGTTTGTACAAACCTACTTACAGAAATAAATCATTTATAATTATCATTTATAGGGTTCGCCCGTTGTTAGTAGCATTCAATTAGCTAGCGTGAGTATTTTACAAGCACAGAGAGCATGCTACTAATGAGCAATCTACCTAGTAGCAAACAAGCATGCTTATTAGTAGCTTGTGTACTCGTATTCCAAGCATAAAGAAAACTGTACATGCAGGTTTGGTAGCAGCAAGCGCTTTGTCACTGTGGTGATGCTTGAGGGAGGTCTATGACCAGCAGTGTACGTCTTTTGGCTAAATGGTGATGATGATGACGAAGCGCGACTGCTGAACATGGGATTCCTGGTTTTTATTCCCCGTTCAGGACAATTTAGTGTTTTGCTCGAAATTCTGAGTAACAGCCCCGAGTGTGGATAACTGCTCAGTTTATGGTAATAGGGTCGTCTCCTTTTCAGCTATGAGGCAGACTTTCAGAGAAAATGGACGTGATGTTATGTCGTTTATTCATTCCACAGGTATTGGGCTCGGCGCCGGCGCGCTGCTGCTGTGTGCGGCGGGCGGCGCCGTGTGCACGTGGCGCAGGAGGAAGAGGTCACAGTCTCCCGTCAGGTAAGCCTTGTTCCTATCTTCGTTAAATTGATGTGGGAACCTGACTTGCTCCAGTGCATAGTGCTTTTATACTCTAGTTTCCATATGAATACAGAACAAATATATGAGCTTGGTCTACACGACACTTAACTACAGCAAATTGTTACGAGACGAGTGTTTTTGAAAATTTTGATGAATACCTACAATATGGTGTTCTGGTACTCCTTGCCATATTCTGTTTATTTTGCTACCAGAGATTGTAGTTCAAGTCCTAATGTTTTGCAGATCGCGACGACGAAACCTGTCTTCTAACGAGGGCAATGAAGAGGAAGGAGCAGAGATGAAGGTATGTACCCAGGTATGTAGCGGTTCTTAACATTGCTATAATGAATTCTAACACTAAGAATATAGAGTATATAATGCTTATGTCGTGTCTGCAGAACATTGGCAACCGCCTGGCCAATGGCGGAGGGGCGAAGGACGCGGGGGAGCCGCTCCTCAATGGGCACGTTCATATCACTGAGAACCCCAACGTGAGTAAAGGCTTATTATTAGCTAACAAAATATTTTGGTTACTTACCTTCATTCAACTCATAAGAAATTAATTTAAAAAAATTGATGAAAATGAGCAATTTTTGAACAGCCCTCAACAAGTCAAACTTTCACCATCTTAAATATTGGTGTCAACTGGACTTCTATCTTAAGCCTTACAGAATAATGGAGTAGAGTTAGAATTACTGAATAAAACACAATTTTGATCACCAGCAATCAAAGACACCAAACGGCCGCATGCGCAAAGGCCTTCACTATGAGGCCGCATTTGACGTGGCGCGGTACGAAGACCCTGACAGCACGCTGGAGACTGTCCTAGACCCTGACTCGTTTGCTTCCACCACCTTCAACCTCCTGGACACCTCCAGGAGACCAGAGTATGACGTGTCCAGGTCTTCAAGGGACCTCAGCGCTAACAATTCCTTGAACAAACTCCCTGACGATAACATGAACTCAGAGCTCACTCGAAGCACCGACTTCCAATTAGACAACAGCAAAATTCTCCCCACGCTCCAACCTAACGGTTGAGGACCCGTCCCTCCCGGCCACCAAGAACTACACTGGGGTAGGCGGCCCCGGAGACCTGGTACCGGACGGTACCGAACGGTACCACTCTCTTGCGTCAATTCGAATGGTGTTGCTATATTTAAGTCAAGGATTGAGATTGTGTACAGACATCTTTTTTTTACTAGTTGCTCGTTAGACACAGTAAAATGGATATACGACTATAAATAAGGAAGGGTAATACTTAAAGTTTTTTAATAGATAATAATGAGGCTTAAAATAGTCCGATCGATACGGGTTCGCGCGAGGATAGCTTATCGTGTCTCGTTCCTAACTTTAGAATTTATTTTTAATGATTGTAAGGCTGATATTTTTTTGGTAAACAATAGTACGGGTAAATAATTTAAGTGTTAAAAATGGATTCAGGTCGAAAGTAACTGTTGTTCTCTACCACGTGTGGTTATTCTCGCCTAATCTGTTCAAAACTTCGCCGTAGTGAAGGACACACACCCTATGATTGTTATTATGTATATATAACGTTTTTATTGCCGTTTTTATGGCAACATGCACTTGTAAATAGCGTTGTTCGTTTACGGCCTGAGATTATATGCGCCCGACAATAAAGTAGGAATGGCGCGTGCGCACGCACGTGTTGTGCGGCGCCTGCGCACGCACGTGTTGTGCGGCGCCTGCGCACGCACGTGTTGTGCGGCGCCTGCGCACGCACGTGTTGTGCGGCGCCTGCCTCCCGCCGCGCGGTGTACTTGTGTTATGTAATATATAAACAGTGCCTCTGTGAAGTACACACTGATTCATAAGTCATAAAAATAGTTTTCACCGTTAGTGCAACGTAATCGTACAAAATATAGACCAATATTATTCCAAACACCCATTGAAATTCGCGTGTACATAACATAAAAAAGTATTTTATCGATGTTGAAAAGAAGTAAATAACTATATTTATTTTTTCCTGATTCCTTTTACCCACAGATCATAGAAAAAGCCTCAGATGCTAGTAATCTTCACAATTTACATTCCAGGTTTTTTTATGTGTATATATTTTACACATAACACAATAATAATTAATAAAAACGCACAGGTTTTTTTATATATTACTGTTATAATTTATTTAATGCAGATTAACATCTTTTAATCCACAAATTTCTAGATACTTAAAACCGAAGAAATCAAGTAGATAGATTAAAATTAATTGTAAAATATATATATTATGATAAAGTAATCATTTATTACAACGAACTATGACTATTATAAAATGAAAATAGTTTATAAAATCACGCGTTATCGTTATAAAAGTTACTAAAACGTTATTGCACATTTTTCTCTTTTTTTTTAAAGCTTGACATGTTTATGTTTAGCTTACGTCTACGCTAATAAAAAGATCTGGTCATTTATGTTATACCTACCCCATTCAAAAAGAAAAATAAAACTTACCTACATTCCTTACGCAGTAGTTTTTAATAATTCAGTATAAATAATTAATTAAATACATGGTACATAAATAAATCCATAAATAATTTATATATTGTCACATACCTTAGTAGTTTTAGCACTAAAAATAAATGCTCCGTGAAACTATGTCAGTAATTCGCATCCAACCAGACAGAATTATAAAAAATAAAAAGTTTGTGAACAGAATATTCGCAAAAATCGAGTGTAATATATTATAATTATTTTGCTGTTGTTCAATATAAAATATATATTGGGTGTTTTTTTTAGAGGCGGAAATCTTTAAATTTAAATAAAACTTTTTGAATTTCCATAAAATTGGCTTTATTTGACCGATAATTTTAGTGCATTCATGTTTGAATATGATTTCGGGCATGTGACCGCCGTGGCTGACGCGAAGGCCTAATTTACTGAAAGCTTAATTTACTGAATAAACATTTGGCGAACGTCTATTTTCACGATATGGACCTGTCAACCAGTTCACAGGTCCATATCCCACCACCTCGTTTGTGCGATTTGACGCCATTACAATATTTTAAAACACTTTTTATAAGACTGACGTGCCCAAATCTGTAGTGACGTAAGCTAAGCATATTTTAGCCCAGCCTACATTACAAAAATAATGTGTGCTGACCATTATTCCATATCACAATTTATATCTACCTCATTTTATTCGTTTTAAGCTTACTGTAGATGTTATTTGAAAATTTTAAATGTTGAATCGATTAAGTTTTCTACATTAACCCATCGAAGTGGTTAAATGGCACTTACTGGATAGTTTTAGTGGTTTTCATTTATTTATTATTAGGACAGTAAGAATTTCACTGATAATTCGTAATGACTTTTTGTTCCTTCTTTTTCCCAGTTTTTTTATTAAGGTTAGTAGTGACTGGTGTTTGGTCGATATTAATATGTTAAAAAAAAAAATATATATGACTTTGTTATTGTTTTTTTTATAATCAATTTGAGGAAGATATAAAAATATTTTTTTATATTTTGTTTTATTCTAGAGCAATGTTGAAGTTTTACAATAATTATGTTTCCGCTTTTATGTAATTAATTATAATAACAGTTGCATTTAATTTGAATTCCTGTTTAGTGTTTTGATTTATAATAATAATAGTATCGACCAACACCAGAAGTTGATAGAAATTTGTTACGGCAGACTTTTAGTATCACATTTTTTGATTTCTACTTGTAAAAAAAAATCATGACTGATTTTATTGTTTTATCGCACTAAAATCAGACCAGATCAATCAGAATCAGATCTTTGAGTATATAATATATTTTATGTAAGTACCTATTTATATCTTGAGTTAAAAGCACCTAGGTACAATTTATTATGCTGTAAGGTTTGGCGGCCGCCCGGCCGTGGAGTAAAAGGTAAAAAATAAAAAAATTACAAAATAAATCATTAAAAGTTTTCACTGTATTGTACACTGTATAAGTTACGACATTTCTGTATCTAATTGTATTTTTTTTTTACTTCTTGTGACAAGCGGCCGCCATTGTAAATAATATAAAATATAAACTCAGTTTAAAATTAAATTGAAAAGGAAAAAACGCAGACTATGTACCTGAAAACATTCAATTACACTAAGTTAGCTAGACTTAGGTGTAGTGTTAGATCTTTAAAAATCTAGAATTTTATCTTTGACGCTAGGTTTTGTCACAGGGTCTACGCTTCGATTCTGACTAGTTGCAAAAATAAGCGTTTTTTTTCCTTCGTTTTAGTAAAAGCTGTATATTTTTCAATTATCCTCTATGGCTCGACGTAGTGCGCTGGTTTTTTTCGTTTTTACTAATATATTACACATATATATTATTTTTATTTCATCCCAGTATTGCTGCATTGCGTGTCAGAATTTCGCTGTTGTCTTTTTCGCGAATCACTATTGATGACTTGTTCCTGTTTACAAGTACAGCATAGTCTCAAGGACCATTTACAGCCAAATATGTATAAATACACGATTACATTAATCGCCTATTTTAGTTTTAAATGTAAGTTGTATAGAAACTTTGAGAATAATATTACATTTAAATAAAATACAAATGCTTCGGTGACTATTTTAATAAAAATAAAAATAACGATGTCAATGTTTTCTATAATAAAAAGTAATATTAACGATTTCTATAACTATAACACCAAACATATTTTTCTTAAAATTTGAGAAGAGAAATAGATACTGTTTCGCAAAGAAATAAATTTTATGAGGGAAAACAATTTTTAAAATGAAATAAGCGTTGCATTTTTAAGAATTATAGATTAAAATTATGACGAATAGTATTTGCTACTCTTAAATGAAAATGATATAACTATAACGCATTTGATTTTATACAATTTAAAAGAAAATAGGTTTAACTTTGAATGTTCAAAAAGTACCGTAGTTGTAAAATAATTATTAATTTTTACCATAGGATTACCGTCTAGTTAACAATTTTAATGTAACTTATTTTTTTATTTTTTTTTATTCAATTATTACGGTGTTTCAAGTTCACTCGTGGTTGTGTTAAGAAATATTTTAACCACTTTATCTGTATTACTGAAAACTGTTGGATTTATTATTATTTTTCTATTATTAATCATTATTGTATTGTGAAACCAAAACAATTTAAACGTCAACGCAATAACAGATACCTGAATGATGTACAATGTTTTTTTGTAACCTATTTATAAAACTGTAGTGCATGCATTTATAAAATACATTGTATATTTTGTTTGTTTGGTCTATTATTTTGGTTAAAAAAAAACAAATTCTAAAATAATTGCGTGCATAATGCTGTACGTAGTTATAATCCTTTTAGTACCACCTTGTTTAAAACTTTTTATGTATCTTCATTTTTAGGGTTCCGTACCTCAAGAGGAAAAAAACGGAACCCTTATGATCACTTTGTTGTCCGTCCGTCTGTCTGTCAGTCTGTCAAGACCCGTTTTCTCAGGAACGTGTGGAGGTATCTAGTTGAAATGAATATCAAATACCTACGTCTTCGGTTCCTTGGAGATCTAAATAAACTACTAAGACAACGCAATAAAAAAATACGGCCATTTCTGTGACATAAATAAATCAAAACCTATAGTAGTACTTCCAGTTGACATTTAGCGAGAATCATGAAATTTGGTGAAAAGCAAGTCTCACAGCACAAGTAAAGGAAAAGGTCCAAAAATCGTTAACTTGTAATTTTATAACATACCTACAATTTTTTTTTTTGCTATTACTAACTTAAAGCAGTTGGAGAATTAACCGTGACGTATATGTTATATGGGAGAACATGTTTTTCAACTACAATATGAAGTTTGTTTTTGGGATAAATTCATCCCAACTACATAACTTTTAATTGTCGTGCCGACACGTAATTGGCCGGTTTATGTTAAGTAGGTACCTATTTATCTATTGAAAACTTTAAATGTACATTCGGCAAAAAAAAAAAACTCATAATTTCATAATTGAATTATAAAAAATATTATTTATGTACCAAAAAATGGACCAAGCAAATGAATTGAATAGAATTAAGGTTTACTACAATAGTTGTTC
This sequence comes from Tiliacea citrago, assembly GCA_963921375.1. Lineage (NCBI taxonomy): Eukaryota > Metazoa > Arthropoda > Insecta > Lepidoptera > Noctuidae > Tiliacea > Tiliacea citrago. Next base: position 25,854,106 of record OY992790.1, on the reverse strand, counting down.
CCATATTATATGCTGATCTTGATTTTAATAATGTTTCTATACAGTTTTTTAACGTTTTTTACATTGGCTTGTCCGTCCTTGGAGTGAAAAAAATAAGAAAATAAAATTAAAAGCCTGATGTTGTGCCTCTGATGATAATTTTGAATCTCATTTCGCAATTTATTAATTTTAAACTGTACAATGGGGATGGTTTTAAGTGAACTACGCAAAAAAAATGATGTATTTTATTGTAGAAACCATATTTTTCCAGTTTTCCGTCTTCTCATTTTAAATATCTTATTGCCTGTTTAATCCGATTGTTCCAATGTTAAAACTAAATAAGAAGTTATAAAATATTCAGAATATATTTAGTTACTGACCATCCCCATGGTTTTCATTTGATTCTCATCTTCACGTTGTCTCCATATTTTCACTGTTCGTTTTTCACAAGGTTTTTTTTTACAATATCAAAGCGGGTATACCATTCCACTATATTTATTTCAATAGATACGTTATTTCTACTATGGCACATTCCTTATTGACTGTAATAGTTTCATACTAACCAAACAGATTTTATATTGTACAGTTTTTCTTGTTTTTTTTTGTATAATTATTATTTTATTTTAACTACATATACACAAACGTAACGTTACATTTATTAAGTGACTTGGCGAACTACAATGATATAGCTGACCAATTTGTTACAAAATATTAATAATAGAACTCACTAATAAGCAATAATACGTTATTAATTAGCCATGTTGTTAAAACACAGTAAGATTATTTCGCTTTTATAGTTATTACTCAGTGTAAAGGCGCCTAAACACAATGTCCTTTCAGCCAAATTTGACGCACATCAATTAATTACGATAATGATTATTACATACATTAAAAAACATCTAGCCAAAAAAATCAGCAATGGGTTATAAAATGTCACTGAAATATGGCGTTATGTGTAAGTACCTTTACCAGTTACACTGGAAGCAAATGTTACAGCTTCGCAAATAATATCGTGATCACCTGAAACTGTAAAGCAATAGAATAGTTATATTTGTTGTATAAACGTACCTATATATAAATATGTTGGATAAATAAATTTAATCTGTTCAATACGTTTCGTACGTTTTCGATCAAAACATGAAAAATTATGTCTTGCAAAGTATAGAAAAAAAAAGGGAAATCAAAGACGATAATTATAATGCATTATAGAAAAAATATAGGTAGGTACATTTTAGGTTTTTTTGTTATGTTTTGGAAAGTGTTTTGACTGTAAAACGACGAAAAAAAAACATAATAACAGTACTAAGACTCAGTATAGTGTGACGTTGATGTAGTAGCATGTACTTAGTAAAACGCGTCCAAAATATAATTATATAAAAAAAAAAAACTTTTTAACATAGTTCGAGATCTAATACGAGTTGATTTAAGTTTTATTGTGAGTTTCGCTTGATTTTATTTTGTTCCCTTTCTGATAGATGGCGTGTTATTGGTTACCTTTGCGACGATAAAAAAAACTTTAGGGCAGAGAAAGCTAGTCGTTTTTTCTTCTTTAATTTTCTACTATTTTGATGTTAAGAGTCAGGGGACCAACCTCTGTAGTAATTTTCTTTAGTAGACTTTCTCATAATACCCTCTTCCCCCCACTCACTTCTCTTTTTCCTAGACTTTTTGATTATAACGCTCGCTTTTTTATGATGACTTTCTGCCTCGATAAAAAATGTATCACGTAGTCTGTCTCTTCTGGCTTTTAGAGCGTTTTTCGTGCGAGAAGCACTGGTGAATGCTATAATGTCTTGCCCAACATACTGCCACTTTAGATTTTATGAAAAATGGGCTCCACTGTACTATAAATGGACCGCGCGTGCGAAGCTTAATTTTTTTTACGTATATATTTAAATAGCTAAAAAAACAATGGATTGTATCGTTTTTTAGCAATTTAAATATTTTTTGTTGTTAGAATTCAAACAATAATTTATTTCGTTGGTAAGGCATGGCAGGCAGATGTGTCTTCATATTAATAGCATTATTGTTCACGCCAATATTAGCCCAATCACAGTTTAAGCTTTGGGTTCATTGCCGCTTCCAGTTTAAGTTAGTTTAGCGAAAGAACTGATGAATGGATCGCGACCGACTCCTGCGCCGCACGGTGCCCCCCCGCGCCGCGCCACAGCCTGCGAGCGCCAGCCGCACCACGTATAATGTCTGACACGTGATCGCCACCATTATATTTCCAGATATATCGCTCGAGACGCACTCACGTCTTGCGATTGCCCACTCCACTCGCTCCGATCGCTCGCTATCCCGTATATAGCCATTTTCTATAATGGCTTATTTTCATTAGTTTATAACTCGTTCAATATACAGCATGCCGTAGCCCCCGCTTGAGTCTCCGCTAATGACCAATGAAAGTTACCAAGTCGATAACGTGGTCGGTACACCATCTACGGGGAATCCCCGTAGCGGGCGTAGCGACCAATGAAATTCATCCGTCGGTAAAAAGCGTGCGGAGACACATACAATGAAAACGAGCCTTTAAAGCAACTGCCAAAAGTGCGGTGCAGGTTCTCCGAATACCGCAATCGTTTCGGTTCCCCGAATAGGAGCCCTATACGGCATGCTTTACAGAAATCTCCTGTACCCCAAATGCGGGCCCTATCGACTAACGAAAACGGTTCCCCGCATGTGGTCCCTATGGTATGTATTACAAAAATCTCCCGCACCCCGCATACGAGCCCGAGACCAATGAAAATCAATCTTAAGTACCGCTAATCTCGAACTCTAATCACTTTGGATAACGCTCTGCAATAACACTTGTAAACGTGCTTCTTGTGCTTCGTCATCCTCATCATCGCCAGCTGAAGGAGGGTTCGCATATCCCGTTGGCTACTTTTCTGTTGAGTTCAATGTCATATGCTTCTCGTGATTTGGTGTGAACACGTTCACTACCTTTCCTCCCCGCATCTTTATATAGGTAATTTATCATTCATAACGTTTTACCAAGCATTTAACAAAAATTCGTTGCAAAGCACCAATAGCATTTCTACAGGAGATCATTTAAGGTGTTGTTGTATAATACAAGTTTAAAAATTTAAAGACCATTGTGGTGGCTCAATTTCGATATAAGTACCTATTGATGATAACCACAATCCGTGTTTTTAAGTAATTTTTTTGTATATACCGAGAAATTGGGATAGTTTAATGTCCTTTCTTCTTAACTTAGAATATTTTCGATATAATTTTGGGTTAGTGAAAAATTTTAATTTTCCTTTTATTCAGTTTTATGATAAATCTAGTTTAGGTATAGTAATTTTAAATTATTTGTGCGTTTATTAAAATATCCCAAATTTTCGTTTAAAAAAACTGTAAAATAAGGAATTATTCAAAATATAATAATTATTGTGGGGACATGATAAAATTATTATAATTTTTTGGTTCGTATTTGTTTTAAGATTAATTATAATTACCTATAGAATACCTTCTTCAGAAAGTAAAGAAAAAAAATGGGTCATAAAAATAGCACATACGCTTAAAAAAAAGTATTTTTGACAGACTAAAGACGCGCCAAAAGACGGCGTGAGAAGCATTACTATGCTTCTCTTGGCTAATAAAAAAATAAAAAAACGATAAATACACTCGCGATTGTTGCCTAAATCATGTACCCACAAAACAAAAAAAAAGTTAGTTATTTAAATATATAACTGAATCTACCTCAACCAAATTACCCATTAATATTGTTTATAAGTGTTCTTTTGAGTCTTATTATTACTAATAAATAACTGAAATGTAGTGTTTTTTATAATAAATGCTATTAGTTCGAGCATCCACCTTTTGATATGGTAATTATTGTTACCGAACTATTGAATGCGGACGTCGGACTGTTAACACGGTATTGTACGAAACGTTATTAAATTTGAAAATAAAGTATGGTTTTCATTGTTTCATTGTTTGCCTTTGCGACAAAAATCCCCCTGTGTTATCTAGGGGCCATGCGCCACAGAAATTTTACATATTAAGTTATCCTTGACTGGTCCCGTCAAAATATCTTAGGTACAGTGTATGTGTATCTACATTACTTAAACTCACTCACTCACTCTCCATAAGTCCTTGACAATTCCTAGGTGCTAATGGTTTAATCGAAATAAATTTTGTTTGAGTTTGATCATAAGAAATCCGTCTGTAAGGAGTAAAATATACAAGGTATCCGACTCGAAGGACCAAAATAAATATTCTTGATGAGTTGTTTGATTGATGAGACATACTAAGTGACACAGTCTCCAAAGGTCTTCCATAGGTTCAAAAAAATAAAACACCTTATACAATGCGTACAGTATAATTAAATTATAATTATTTAGTGTTTATTGATGAGCTGAACGAGCAGGCTCTGGCGACAGAGGCGGGATACCGCACCGCCCTCGTCACGTCGACGCAGCTTGGCCGCCAGTCGAGCTAGGCTGAAGCGGGACCGGGTTCGACCCTCACGACGAGACCCTGGTGGTAAAAATATAGTTACATATATTATGCATAGCATAGAATTTCTAGAGTTTTCTGGGAATTTAAAGATGTAGATATTCTTGTCTGTTGTAAAGAATGTAAAAGGAACAAAGAGTCAAAGAAAGGTACATAGTGTGTCATCTTAATGTCTTTGTAGTGGCTGCAGTGAATGATTGATAAACGTCATACTGGCGGGACCAACTCTTGTAATTGAAAAATTCTACCACGTATATTTAGTACCCATTTAGTACTATTTTGTACATGTCCTGAAACTTTTGTACCACACACGGCATAAACGTAATTTCACGATAACACTGGTCCCACCATTATGGTGCGTCATATTGACGAGACCATGCCTGTACTCCAAAACTACAACGAATTACATCATTCTGTACACACAGTGGCTACCCCCCAAAAGACATGTGCGTTCAAATCTGTGATAGGCCCAAGTTGGTTTTTGTATTTTGCAAAAACATTTTATTATAATTAATGTACCTATTGTTTAGTGAATAAATAAGTTTAAGTTAGTATTTTTTTTTTAAAGTCTGTTTTTAATATTGTTTTTTTCAGTAAAACGTTAATACTTTTAAGAGTATATCGACAAGTATCATTCATCTAAGTAGACCGTAGGTTTCAAGACCGCTTGCCGTGCATAAGATTGGAGGTTCAAATCCTAGGCACGAAGTGCGCTTTCTATCATGCATTATATGTTTTTAATATAAAGTATTTTTCTTTTTAAATAGGTTAAAAAAAAAACAGAGTCACGCCGAACCGCACACGTGCGTACCTCAGGTATTAACGAACTTCTCTGATCGTACCTACCTACGTCGCACATAATAGTCAAATGCTTACCTTCAGCCACCCTCTGCCAAGCCTCTCTATCCACGTTGACCATGCCTGTGGACGCACTCCTGCCCAACGCTGCAGCCTCCTGTGCGCTGGACCCCTGAGATTCTGCCACGTCACTCTCGCAACTTATTCTACTTGATCTGGAATCATGATAAAATCCAATAAATTGAGTGACATTTTATTTGGATGCTGTTTAGAAAATGAAGATAGTTTTATTGACAAATCAGATTATTTACTTACCTATAGGAATTATTTTTTATTTAGGAATTATTAGTTTTTTAAAGTAACAAAATACAACGTAGGAATTTAAATGGAATATGTTATCAACAATATTTGAGTAAACATGTCATGAGGAATTAAGGAACTCGCGATCACAAGTCTCTATTGTAAACTATAGAAAAATAACCCACCTGTCTCCAGGCCTCAAATCGCTGGCAGAACTGGTGCCCTCTCTCCTCATGGGCACTGTCGAAGACAAAAACCTCTCCCTCGCATCCCTCAGCTTCACCGCTCTCTCTGACAACGTTGCCACCGCGGCTTCATGATCCACGTAAGTCGTCGGAGTTTCCACGGTAGATATCGACCTCCCGAATAACCCTGGTTGTCCAGACATGAAACTGCTGAATGTAGGCACTGTGACATCTGAGACATGTCTTAGAGCTGGAAGCGATTCAGTTTTCGCAGAAGATTGTGGAAGGTTCATAGTCAAATCTGGCACAATAGTATCAGTACTGGCTGTTGGCATTATAGTCTCTTGACTGTCCTTAATCTTATGTATGGGAGCTTCAGCTGTTGACTTTTCTGGGTGTAAGGCATTTGCACTGTGGGACTTCAGAACACCATCGAGCCCGGTGGCAGGTGCCGGTGTCAGGCGCTTCTCCGCTGCATCACGTCTTGACAGTTGGCAGGCGCTTGCTGACTTTTGGACTTCCCTTTCGAGGAATGGGTTATTTCTGAAAAAAGGATAAAGCCCAAAGTGTATAATTGGAGAGGCCTATGTTCTGTAGGGGACTGCTATGTACAGGTTGGTGATTATGTCGATAAAACTTAGTAAGCGCACACAAAAGGTGCGTCGGGCCACAGGGCATCGCATTTAAATACAAACAGCGCGGTGTGGCTCGCCATTGTCATGTATGTGAACAGGCGCTGTCAGTTGAGGCTGGTCATCTCTTAACTGCCAGGGCTTATTTTGTAATATTTTAATCTTATATTTTGAATTGTTTTTTTTTTTGTTTTTCACATTGTTCTCACATATAGAAGCGAAAAGAATAATGTACCCAGGATTTTGTAATATCTTGATTTAAAAGAGTATCCTTGGAGTTTCTTGCCTGTTCTTCTCCATAGAGATCTACGTTTTGGAATGGGCTAATAGCTTCCACTTTCTGACTAACTGACCGACTCTTTGAAAATTCAAAAGTGCCTGTAAATGGTTTAATTGAAATAAATGCTTTGGGTTTGAGTGGTGTGCGATGGTTCATACAAGATGTACAAAAGTGATGTAAGAGGCTTTTGGCATTGCGGTGAAGCCTGCCGACCGCGACGTTCTGAAGTTGGCGCAATATAAATACAAATTCAAATTCAAAAGTTTATTGCTATACAAGTTATCATTAATAGACTAGAACATATATAAATGTTGAAATTTTACATAGGGTGACACAATGGGCGATCTTATCGCTAAAAGCGATCTTTCACAGACAACCTTTGGATGGATTAAAGGGAGAAGGAGAGACAATACTGCAGGTAGTCAGTGGTGTACCATTTACATAATCAATAAATACTTACATACATAAAGCATATACTTATCTATATAAATATATATACTTATACAATAAGAAACAACAACAAGGAATTGTATTATGTAATGATGATGTGTTGGAGAGAGGAAGACAGCGTTTTTCACTCATTGATGTTCATCACCTCAGCATGGGTTTTATACTTTTCTGAGACGCGCATTAGGTATGTGCCACTGTTGCATAGAATGGCATAGTAGGTAAAAATAACAAGTTATATGTACCTGATGTTAACACCAACAGGCATATCAGGAGGTCTTCGACGTTCAGTGGACGGTGATCGCCAGGCTGGTGAAGATGCTCCACTGCTGGCTCCAGATGTTTGACCTGCAATAATTTTATCTTAATTATTTCAATGGAAATCATTTATTATAATTGTTGATTGTCCACTGTTGTACTAAGCGGTTGAAAGGCCCATTTCGAGCAGTAGACGGCTGAAGATGTTGATGAAATGAAAATCCCATAAAAAGAGGCCCTTCAGTTTTTTCCAATTTTCCGGCAAACTTTTTAATTTTTCTTTCCACAAAATACTAATTCGGACTATTAGGAACATTTTAAAATAAAAATTAGCCAAATTGGTCCAGCCGTTCTCAAATGATGCGCTTACCAACGAACAACATTTCATTTTGATTTATACAGATTTAGATATTTACTTTTTTGCATCTTTGCTTCTCACAACACTGTAGCGGTCGATGCCAGAGGCTGGCTATTATTGTAATAATTATCATGATTCGCAAATGCCACTTATAATTTTGCAACAAACTTGTTTCTCTGTTTATCTTAAAAACTAGTTTTTAATAACACCTATACCTTGTCCCTAGCACCAACATTTTCTTGGTTGATTAAGATATGTAAAGTTCACTGATCAAATGACTTTGCATAATTGGTGAATTAATAACGACGTGACTATATACGTTAACAGAAATACTCGTATGAAGATGGTAAATAAATGTCTCATTTGGTCATATACCGCAACAAGTTAAAATGGAAAATATTTTAGCGTTAGTGAGGATAGTCCATTACCTTCTTCATTAATTTTCTTATTGTAACGCTGTATCATAATCCGAATGGATGGTGCAGTTTCTTTAGGCGGCTGTGGCTTCCTCTGTGACGAAGGTGAAGACGGCAGCGGAGGCCTGGTTCTTTTCTTCAATTCCTCAGCTTCTTCAAGATCACCAGAGCTTTTAGACCGAGTACTCTTCTCCTGTTTTCCCTTTTCAGATTTAGCCTCTTTCTTTTTCCCTTCGTTTCGGTGACTGTGATCTGAGGGTCTGACTTCGGCAAGATCTTCAACGTTGACTGGTATGACAGCTCTGGGTACTGTTTCACCGCTGCGGACTACTGGCGAGAATATTTTACGGGTTGTTTTGACTATTACTTCTGGAGAGTGGTCGCGTTGTTCTGGTGCTTTTAGTTTGAGAACGAAGATCTGGAAATTACGTATCAGAATTGAATGTTAAGTTACTAAAGATTGATAAAAGCAATTACAGAAAGTCTATACCTACGTTCCGTTATAATTTTATTTTTCGTTGATATTGTTATTTAATCCCTTTTATACTGTGCTTTTATAATATTACTGTACTTATAAACGCCTATTATCTCCTGCGTTTGCTCATGCTTAGTAAGTACAATTAAGAGGGTAGTAAACTTGCGTGACATTTACAACAACAAAGTAAATACGTCAATATAATAGTAAAAAAATATATTTTTTACTTACTTCCCCTTCTGAATCTGAATGCAGTGACGTCGGCGGTGTTCTCGGTTTCTCAGATGCACGTCGTGGTCTCTTTCTTCTCCTTGGTATCTCCACTGTGACGGTATCTACTTCGAGCTCCGTATCACTCTCAGAAGGCTTCGACTGTTCTCTTTCTAACCTGGCCCTAGACTTAGATTTCTTTTTACCATTTGTTTTCTCTACATCCTTCTTTTTGGCATCATCTTTTGATTCTTCAAAACTATCCCTATCTATATCAACGTTTCTCTCTTTATCACTTTGTTTGTTAATCTTTGGACTATAATCTCTTTCTATTTCTCTTAGAGGTATAACTGGTAACTCTCTCTCAGGACTCTTATGACGAGTCTCGTTATCAGTAGCTTCTCTATCTCTAAAACGACTAGAACTGCCTCTCTCTATTTCCTCTATTGTTTTTCTGATAAACATGGCGTCTTCCTCTATGCTCGGTTGCCTCATAATTTTTCTTCTGCTCTTCTCTGTGTGTTTGTTCTGTAATGTTATTTACTTATGAAGGATTTAGACTGAATTTCTTAGATTGTGAAGAATATGTGTGTTACCTGTTCACGAATCTTCGGCCGTGCTCCAGATGATTCCTTTGATTTCATGCTGCGAGCATCGGAAAAAACCACTGTGGAAATTGTTTAATTTAGTTTTTTTGTTTTTAGAATATTTATGTTTAACAAAAATAAAATAAATCTACTCACCCGCCCCGTTAGGCTGCAACACAGCTGTCCCTGTGACTGCCGATCTAGTTTCACATAGCAGCCTGGCTTCAGCTTGTCCATATGTGTACACTGGCTTCTGAGGAGTATGGCGAGGGGATACGGCCATCAGGGGAGCTGCTGTGCAGACCTCTTCAGCCTCAACCTCTACGAGAACAGCTCCACGGGACTGAGGACCATCACAGTCATCGATGCCGTCAAGCTGTGGATGCGAAGATGTGAATGAGATGGTTTTTCTATTGGTAGCAGGGTTAAATTAGTCTCGTACAAAGTTTTAATCAACTCATTCGATAAATCTATACATATAATAAAATCGTAGTGAAGTCAAAAATGTATATCAAATACGTAAGTCTACGGCTTCCTGGAGCTCAAAAAAAAAAAAAAGTTCTAAATCAACGCAATAAAAAAATACTGTCATTAATGCGACATATATTAATACTCGCAAATTAATCAAAACTATGGTACTTCCCGTTGACCTAGAATCATAAAATTTGGCAAGAAGCATAGTCTCACAGCACAAGTAAAGGAAAAAGTCCGAAAACCGTTAATTTGTAGTTTTATCACATCATCATTTCAGCCGAAAGACATCAACTGTTGGTCATAGGCCTCCCCCAAGCATCGCTATTTCGACCGGTTCCGTGCTTCCCGAGTCCAGCAGATCCCTGCGACCTTCACAAAGTTATCGGTCCACTTTCTTCAGGCCTTCCAACGCTACGTCGGTACGCGGTCGCCACTCCAGAAACTCTCGGCCCCATCGACCATCTGTTCTGCATAGTCTACTGTTATTTTATTTTAGTGATAGTCGTTTGTTAGGAATAATCTGTAAGAATTCATCAGTCAGTGTAGGTATCAGTTTTGTGACATTAGGTAGTATAAGCAGGAACGCAGGCGATCATTAGAATAGAATAGAATAGAATACTCTTTATTATGTAGGTACACCATAAAAATTACAGATACAAATGTTATTAATTTACTACAAACGAAAAAGTTCGCAAGCAATGGGAAATTGGTACTGAAGATTACGGAGTCGACCTCAGGACTAACTGCTTCTCACACGAACAACTGCACGTCATTAGCTCCTGCGTCACCAGTCCTAAGTCTCTGTATATTTTGTCTACTGAGGCCATGAGTACAAACGTAGTATACAGGGACGTTTATGAAGAGTAAATGTGGGATTAAAGTGAAATTGTGCTATACATGCGATTGTGACCAACAAGTCGATGCCCAAAAAGGCTTAACTGGCTGTTTACAATGGTCTGCTGATGGAATGTTGGGTGTGGCAAAAGAAGCATTAAATTAGAATCAATGCTGTGGAAATGTATTCCTTGCGACGCATGTAACTATGAATGATATGCTGAAAAATTATGTGATAAGGCAACGGTGCGGTTTAAAAGAAGATGTATTGAGATTGAGATTGATTTGGTCATGTTGAAAGGATGAACGGAAGGCGACTAACAAAAGGTATTTACAAGGCTGACGTGAGTGGAAACGGCTAGACGCCCTAGGAGGATATACATAAATAGTGATGGTGATATTCTTCAGAAAGGTACCGTGCGTAGTAGTCGGAACAGTACCCCGAGTGTAAGTTTGCAAGTGAGTAAACGTAACTAGCGCGTTTGCGTTAAGATTTTTATTCTCACCTTTATATTCTTAGCATTATGATCTATCGGTCAAATTTTAACGCAAACGAAATAGTTACGTTTACTCTCTTGCAAACTTACACTTGGGGTACAGGCGTGCGTAAATGACCATAGATGCACGTAAACGAAGCTAAAGGAGTATGTAAGTAGCGTGGCAGGTGGCGTTATATAGTTTCTGCCTACCCCAATGGGAAGGATTTTATGTATGTATATAGGTTTTATAAAAATAACATAGCAGTGTGTATTCCCCGAAGGGTTAGGCAGAGGTGTACCTACCTTAGTACTCCCGCATAAAATTTTGCCAATTATGTTTAGGTCCCATGTAATAGAGGGAGCGAGCCTAAAGGGCACAAACTCAGTCCAGGACTATAACTGAGAAATTCCAGACGGAAAACCCAATAACACTTTGCCTGACCCGGGAATCGAACCCAGGACCTCATACCCAACAAAAACGCTTACGACCAATAGATCAACGTTGCAGTTTTTTATAGAAATGTGACTGTTATTTTCTATATTGTGGTCTCTTACGACTTCCACGCGAACGAAGTCGCGGGCAGAAGCTAGTATAAATCAAAGTCGCTTTCCGTCTATGTATGTATGACTACTAATCTACGCAACCGATTTTGATGCGGTTTTCACCATCACTTAGAGAATTTGTCCCGAAAGGTTTATGTGAATAATACGAGTACATTTAACTTAGATATAGCATAGAAATCTCGATGGTTTGACATGTCGCCATCGCTATATTAATAGATGGCACCCGTTTGAAGCAAGGGTGGGTCACTAGTTGAGTATAAATCCATAATATATAGTCTTAGTGACCCTATGACACGAAGTCATGAAACCTAGGGACGAACTTTCAAAAATTTAGAACTTTCTTTGATTCATCCCGAATATTTTTGAAACCACATGTAGTGTTTGTTATTATTGCCAAGTTATACTCACAGAATGTTCCTCTCTATCGTACTCCGAATCGAAATCATCAGCATCATTGACACTGAGACTGGAAGCATGGAGTCTACTGCTAGATCCTGCTGCTGAAGGGGCCACGCTGCCATCAGACTGGGTCCTGGTGAGAGGAGCTTGGGGAACCTTGCTGTTCCGAGCTCTTGCTGCGCGGAGGAGAGCTGATGTCGAACATTCAGGGGCGATGCCACGCGACTTCTCCCATTCGTGGATCTTGCGGGTGAAGGATCGAGATATTCCTTGAACATAATAATGGAGATACTGTTAAGACTGATTTAGACGATACAAGTTTCTGGAACGTTCAAGAGCAATAATTAAAAATTATTATTGCCATTCAAGAACTGCAAGCAATGCAAGTGGATACACGCGTGCGATTTCCGTGAAATGGCATACAATTATTAAACGCAAGTTGAACAAATGAACAAATTGTGTATTTTTGAGAGAACTACATAAATGCAGTGGTAGTGGTTTATAAAAAAATGGCCATGTTCGGATGTAATATTATTTTCGGTAAAATAACAAACTTTTTTAAAAGTACGTTTACAATAAGGGGTAAAGTACGTTTTTGGCTAGGTAAACAATAATCTAAGTAAGGGACCTCTGTCTGCGAACACATACCTTGGAATTTAAAAAGTCCAGTTGAAGTTTGAACAAGAACTTCATCAGGTTTCGCCTGTTCTTCCCAAGCTGGCACTGAATTTGTCTCTTTCATGCGTTTCCATTCATCTGTAGTGAATTAAAGTTTAATTTAATAGTTTTATAATTCAAGAAGTCCTGCAAAGTACAGTTAAACCAAAAAAGATATGCCCTTCGCTAACCTTCTTGTTCCCGAATTAGTACAAACGTCGCGTCATAGAGGAACCCCCATAGATGCTGCCCATGATGTTTTGTTGTAGTGTATCTGTCATTGCGCGTACATATTATGATGAAGCGTTATGTCTATTGGGCTATCTACTCTAGTCGTACCTTGTCATATATTACTCAAAAGTTTTTTGGATAGATAGAGTTGAAATTTCTTAGTTTGTAATCATGGTAATACTTTTTACAAAAAGCACAACCGACTTCCAAAAAAAAAGAAAGTGAAAAATATCTTTAATTTCGGAAGTCAGTATCTTTGGATATGTATTTTAGTTTTTTGCCACCGATTTCCGTAATTAAAGTTATTTTTCACTTTGCCAGTGTTGTTTTTTTTTTGTAAAAAGTTTTTTACATCCACTTTTTAGTGGGTCAGTTTGCAATTTATCTTAGCTATGCGTAATGGCAACTGCTCATCACCTTTTACAAAATATTGCTTTTCCCGATGCAGGGACGGTAACTGTTAAGGAGTTCTCCTGGTAAGAACCAGAAGAACTGCCACTTACAATATGCATTGTGACAAGCATAAATTGCTTAGCAACCATATTATTATTATTAAAGTACCTAATCGTATTGCACCATTTGCAACCCGTTAAATACTTAGGTATTATTAAGTAGTTCCGGTGGCCATCTGTGGTCTTCATCATCAGTTCCTCTTCACCTAATGGTGCTTTACAAGAGCAAATGCACGAGATACTATAAAAAAATCGGTAAGTGTGCGTATAAAATTTGAGGATTTCTTCCTCCTTTTTGGAAGAGTTAAAATAGATATAGGTATAAGTCCATGACTGTAGAGCTCTAGATATTAGATCACATCATCAAACGTTCATATTTCTGAAGCTAGATGATAATTTCCGAAGCGCATACTTTTACTGGGGATCTGTATTTCTTTGTTTTTATTTCCATTTGACGCTTTTAGTGCAACGGTGTTTGGTAAATTCCAGTTGTCTATACAATTTATTTTGTGTAGTCTTACCCCATCTCCTAAGGAAGTCTTCGCTGAGGTCCTGCCTGGCAGGGACTGGCAGCGGTTGCTTGACGCCTTTCTTGAGTTGCCACTCCGCAAGTTTCTTGCGGAAGTCTGCTGATAGCTGCTCCTCTGTTGCCACTGGGCGAGCCGCTGAAATAATAACGAATGACTTTTTTGTACTATTTTGTTTTTCTATAGCGAAAAGTGGAAAACTTAGTGAATTTTGTGGAGAAATTAGTGATTTTTTTTCTGCTCATCTGCGTAAATAAGCTAGGATCAATACTAAATTCATCCTTTTCTTACTAATTTGTCGTCATTTACTACATTACATTTACGCTAAAATTTTAATTATTTAAAAATGATTCATCTGGTAGTTCCGATCAATAGTTTTTTCTTTATAATTATTGTGTTAAGTCGTGATGGTTCAGTGGTTAAGGCCCAGCCTTTCATGCGCGAGGTTGTGGGTTCAAATCCAGGCAATTATCAATGTGCTTTTTAGGGTTCCGTAGTCAACAAGGAACCCTTATAGTTTCGTCATGTCTGTCTGTCGGGGCTTAATTTGTTGCTTTTTACCGCTACTATGACGTCCTCCAAGGAATACGTCGAGTTACCAGTAACCCTGTGTATATAATTCTTATGTACCTACGTGTGTATGTGATAGAACTCCTCCTAAACGGCTGGACCGATTTTGATGAAATATTTGTGTGTGTTTCAGGGGGTCCCTGGATGGTTTAGATTCAGCGGTAGGTAGCGTTGTTCGTGCAGGACAACGTCTGTCAGGTTCGCTGGTATTATTAATATTATGTTATCAGCAGCTCACCTGCATACAGCTTCCCTCGTCTGTCTGAGAACTCTCTCCTCAGCCGAGACTGTAGTGCTGCGTAGTCGCGCGCTATTTCATCTCGCACGCCACTCGCCTCGCAACCGCTGCTAAGTCCCTCTGTTTCTGGAATATCATCATCGATTTTATCTATAATTGTGTTTGAAAGAGTTTTACCATCATCATTACTATAATCTAGCCTTTTCTAAAGTTAAATTATACCGGTCGGCCGTCGGTTCGGTTATATCTTTGATATTAATAAACGTCAGGCAGGAATCGCTCTTTTTGTGTGTGTTTTTGGCCGTTAGTTATTGTGTTTGACTTCCAATTTGCAACTACTAACATAAGGCCCGTTGTGCATGGCATAAGGCATGGTTTCTTTACGGTACGGCGTGCTAGCTGCGCTGCAGAATAATCGTGTAAGGTTATATATGACACGGTTATATGGTATACGGTGACGGCGCCGTGCCGTGCCGTTGTGCCGCCGTGTCGTCAACAAACTTCCATAGTGATCCATACATACAACTGATGACCGTGTCTATACACGGCGAATAAACCGTTGTTTTTCATGGCAAAAAATCGTGTGCGTACAACGGGTCTAATGGTACTTAGTGCGGATTTCACGAATGAAAATGAACGAGCTGAGCACTTCTGAACCGCGTTCAAGAAGGTCAATATTCCACAAAAATGTTGGCTCTTGAACGCGGTTTATATGTTATGTGCTGAACGTATTCAGTTTTTTTGGTGAAATTCACGTTGATGTAATTTTATGGTTCAGAAAGTTTTTACTCAAAGCACAGTGATATAATAATATTAAAAACTACTTTTTCTTGTCTCTAACACACACTAAAACCTCAGAATAATTAAACAAACTATCACACGAACGCGTTGTCAAAAATAAATATTGTGTTCCCAAAACAATAAACTTAAATGCTACGGTAAATATTACAAGAAATAAACTGCCATGATTGTTACAAATCTGATTTAAAAAACAAGACCATGTAAGTAGCTAATTTGATGTGACTTCCTCTATGTACAGTCAGGCAAACCGTGTGTGACTTTCTTGATTCCAGCAAAAGTTTCTAAGGAATTCTGGAAGATTTAACTCGTAAGTTGTGCAAAACATGACGATATTTTTCAGACTTGAAGTTTTACTAACTTAAAATCAAAATCAATTAATTTTATTTCACATAGACCTACATGGGCTCTTGAAACTTCAGAAGCTAGGTATGGTCATGAGTCGTGAGCGGTAAAGCATCGGTTTCCTAGAAGAGCGGTGGCCGCCACCTATCGCCCGCACAGACTAGACGGCCGCACAGACGCCCGTCATGGAATTATGGCAGCGGGGTTTGACTCACGGTGCATCCACACCGAAGTTACTTTTTGTAAAGCAACATTTAGCAACATGATAACATTCCGTAACTTTCTATAACTTTTGCGGCTTTTTCTATATTTTTTTGTTATCTGTTGTTGCCCTCTAACACTTGTTAACGTTACTACACAAAAAGTAATTCCCGTGTGAATGCACCTTTAAGGTGTATATTGGTGTATATAAACTCTCTCTAGGGAAATACCAACTCGCCCGGAGGACACGGTGGAGCATACGGTGGAGGTCTGCCCAACTTGGGCGGAGCACCGCCGTGTCCTCACGGAAGCGATCGGCGGCGGCGATCTCTCGCGTCCGGCCCTGGTTCAGACCATGGTTCGGAGCGAGAGTGCATGGGAGACCGTCACCTCCTTCTGCGAAGCAGTTATGCTAGCGAAGGAGGAGGCGGAACGCGTGAGGGTGAGACAAGGTTCGCGCCCTCGCGCCTTTAGTCGCCGCAGGAGACGCCCCGGGCGTCGGGAGTCGCAAGCCGATTTCCGGCCACCGTAGGCGCGGGCCTGCGGACGGTGAGCGATGGGTAGCTCGCCGTCTGATAAGGACCAGGCCCGGGTCGACGGCGCGTTGTGTTCCACGCGCGCCTCAAAGAGATGTCAGCACCAATTGACGGGGTTCGTTAGGACCAATGCCTGCCGGGGTTGCGAGTTTGTCCGAAAGGGATATCGTGGCCCTGGCACAAGGGCAACGGAAGGAACACGGGTGAGTTTTAGTCAGTAAAAGTCTGACACGCCCTCCCACTCCGCCCAGAGCGGGAGAAGTTATTTGATAATTTCCCACACAAAAAAAAAAAGGGAAATACCAACTTACATTCCCAGATAACGTTTCAGTGACGTCCCAATTCTGTAACTTTGAGTTAACAACACGCCATTGACACTATCGACACACTACAGACATTATTTTGCCACTGTTGCAAATTTGGCAACAATAATTGGTAGTCTGGTCCACTATAATGTTACAATGGCAACGTGATGGCCAAGCTTACGGTAGTCTGAAAATATTTTAAGTGTATTTGACAGTTGTTTCTATCGTGTTTGAATAGTGTTTTGGCCATCGAACCGCCATTGTGAAGCCATCGAACAACGACACCTATTTTCCCTATTGTTGATTGGGTTCAATTTGTATATTTTTTAAATTTGAAATAATGTGTCCGTGTGTGTGTGCGACTTATTAAAAAACAAGACCATGTAAGTAGCTAATTTGATGTGACTTCCTCTATGTACAGTCAGGCAAACCGTGTGTGACTTTCTTGATTCCAGCAAAAGTTTCTAAGGAATTCTGGAAGATTTAACTCGTAAGTTGTGCAAAACATGACGATATTTTTCAGACTTGAAGTTTTACTAACTTAAAATCAAAATCAATTAATTTTATTTCACATAGACCTACATGGGCTCTTGAAACTTCAGAAGCTAGGTATGGTCATGAGTCGTGAGCGGTAAAGCATCGGTTTCCTAGAAGAGCGGTGGCCGCCACCTATCGCCCGCACAGACTAGACGGCCGCACAGACGCCCGTCATGGAATTATGGCAGCGGGGTTTGACTCACGGTGCATCCACACCGAAGTTACTTTTTGTAAAGCAACATTTAGCAACATGATAACATTCCGTAACTTTCTATAACTTTTGCGGCTTTTTCTATATTTTTTTGTTATCTGTTGTTGCCCTCTAACACTTGTTAACGTTACTACACAAAAAGTAATTCCCGTGTGAATGCACCTTTAAGGTGTATATTGGTGTATATAAACTCTCTCTAGGGAAATACCAACTCGCCCGGAGGACACGGTGGAGCATACGGTGGAGGTCTGCCCAACTTGGGCGGAGCACCGCCGTGTCCTCACGGAAGCGATCGGCGGCGGCGATCTCTCGCGTCCGGCCCTGGTTCAGACCATGGTTCGGAGCGAGAGTGCATGGGAGACCGTCACCTCCTTCTGCGAAGCAGTTATGCTAGCGAAGGAGGAGGCGGAACGCGTGAGGGTGAGACAAGGTTCGCGCCCTCGCGCCTTTAGTCGCCGCAGGAGACGCCCCGGGCGTCGGGAGTCGCAAGCCGATTTCCGGCCACCGTAGGCGCGGGCCTGCGGACGGTGAGCGATGGGTAGCTCGCCGTCTGATAAGGACCAGGCCCGGGTCGACGGCGCGTTGTGTTCCACGCGCGCCTCAAAGAGATGTCAGCACCAATTGACGGGGTTCGTTAGGACCAATGCCTGCCGGGGTTGCGAGTTTGTCCGAAAGGGATATCGTGGCCCTGGCACAAGGGCAACGGAAGGAACACGGGTGAGTTTTAGTCAGTAAAAGTCTGACACGCCCTCCCACTCCGCCCAGAGCGGGAGAAGTTATTTGATAATTTCCCACACAAAAAAAAAAAGGGAAATACCAACTTACATTCCCAGATAACGTTTCAGTGACGTCCCAATTCTGTAACTTTGAGTTAACAACACGCCATTGACACTATCGACACACTACAGACATTATTTTGCCACTGTTGCAAATTTGGCAACAATAATTGGTAGTCTGGTCCACTATAATGTTACAATGGCAACGTGATGGCCAAGCTTACGGTAGTCTGAAAATATTTTAAGTGTATTTGACAGTTGTTTCTATCGTGTTTGAATAGTGTTTTGGCCATCGAACCGCCATTGTGAAGCCATCGAACAACGACACCTATTTTCCCTATTGTTGATTGGGTTCAATTTGTATATTTTTTAAATTTGAAATAATGTGTCCGTGTGTGTGTGCGACTTATGTAGTGAAATTGATAAAGTGGACGTAGAGCAAGCAAGGAAGCTAATTGACGAGCTCATTCCCTTTCTCCAGAGACAGCGACGGCGGAATGGAATCCCAGCTAAATTAAAGGTTTGTATGTGGAGGTACCTAATTTGATACTCCGACAGAAAACCATGAGATGATTCAAAATATTTCGAAAACGGTGTGTCCTAGGCGCAAAATAACCAAAATTTGATCCCCCCCATGTACCACCCCCATGTAAAGAGCATCCCAACATGAATTAAGGTTTTTTTTTTAATATCGAAGGCCCGTATCTCGGAAACGATGCGTCGTGGGGCCATGCGTGTCCGAGCCTAAATGGTTTCTATGGTCAAGGTCCCGATACTGCATTAAAATTGGTAGGATTTCGAAAAAAACGTCCTCGCGCCATAGCGCCCCTAAGACTACACTCATTAAACGTTATTAAACGCATGTTTTTAGTGAAATTTGATGTTTCTAATAATAAAACGTTTTTATATTAATAAGTAAACCTATAATATAAAGATTTAATTGATAAAAATTGGATTTAACCTAGCTTCAGCAGATTGGACCTAGCTTCTGACGTTTCATAGGTGCCCATGTAGGTTTATGTGAAATAAAAAATTTTGATTTTGATTTTGATTTGAAAAAGTGGTAGGTTTGGTTTACCTCATGGTAGATGTTTGATAGCAACACTAAAACTATTGTACTGCCACACTATCGACATACTACCGACACACTACTGAGACACCACTGAAACGCCATTGAAGTTTTTGCAGAATGCCAAATTTGCAACAGTGGCAAAAGAATGTCTGTAGTGTGTCGATAGAGTGTCAATGGCGTGTTGCTGAACTCGAAAGTTACAGAATTGGGCCCAAATGTCAATGACTATTCTATTGAGACACTACTGACACACTACCGACACACTATTGACAAGTTAGTTATTTTACAGGATTGGGCCCCTGGTCCATCAGTCTGGATTGACTTGACTGAAGCCAGAATGATGGATGATTTTCACGGTTACACGGTCAATCTAGACTGACAGCAGACTGATGAAAAGTACGCCAGTGGACGTTAGACTTAACACATAACATATATAATATCACGCCTGTAATCCCTGAAGGGTTAGGCAGAGGTGTACTTATAGTACACCCACATTTCGCCAGTTATGTTTAAGTCCCATGTAATAGGGGGCGAGCCTATTGCCATCAACCGGGCACAAATCCAGACTCCGGGCTGCTACTGCTACTACAAATTCCTAATGGAAAATCCCAATAACACTTTGCCCGACCTGGGAATCAAACCCAGGACGTCATGCTCAGCAGTAGCTCTTTGGTCATGGCTCGCTACGTTAGACTTCGGATGATAACATCTTTTCGATCTCAATTGGTGGCGGCGGGGGCAGGGGCGGAGGTGTTGGGGACTGCTGCGGCGCCGGCTTTGGCGGCGCTTGCGGCGCGCCCGTAGATAGGTCGCTTGACTTGTCCTTCTGCATTGCGTCGCTGACGGTGACTGACGCGAGAATGATACGAGCAGGTTACACGATCATTCCCCCATCAGTCATTCATCATTCAAAACGGATTGACAAAATTAATAAAAAAAATTATATTTCATCAGTCTGGACCATCAGTCTGTCAATCCGTGGGTTACACGATCATACTGACCAGACTAATCGACCAGACTGACGCCCAACTGAGCGTGTAACGTTGGTCTAGGGGTGGATCCAGTGGCTCATATTTGTAACATTGAAATGCATGCGAAGAAGTAACGTAGTTTTCTATTCTATAATATTCTCTTGAATATTTATGTATATTATAATAATTTTTTTTCAGGTGGAAGCGGTATCCACACAAATGCTTTACGGCTGTGTTATCTTGGCAATAATAATATTCTTAACATACAACGCAGTAAGTGTAACACGATACTCTTTGGTACCCTTTGGTATTAAATGAATATAAATATGGGTATAATAATGCATAAGAGAGAGATAGAGAGATGGCTGGAGAGATGGTCTTATCTACTGCCTTTCTTTGTATTGTTTATCTTTAACCTAAGTGCCACGTATTCTGAGTTGTACGTATTCCAACGTTCTCTTTATTAAATACATTCATTAATAAACTAAAACAATTTCTGTTATCTAAATGCTATTGTATAAATATCAATAGATTTAAAATTACACATTTAAAATAACATTGTTAATAATAATTGTCATACATCATATTGGTTCAGTTCAGTGAAAAAAGGAAAGGGTGGTGGTGTTTGCCATGCAGTGGCACAATACAAGCTGATTATTATTAATAATAATAATATAATTATAGCAAATATAACAACTAATTTGTCAAATTAAAGCCCTCTTCCTCTTTCTTCCTACTTTGCTGTGCTCGGCAGGGTCCACAATGATCACGTATTTGTAAACTTATCACCTAAGATGCAGGAGAAGAGAGAAAAGATGCAGATTATAGAATGCAACAAATATGTTGAGTATTCTCATGTGCCTTTCAGACACTTGAGTATTCCCAGTTTGGCATTTGCTTTCCGGCAGGTATGGATCAGCGACTGTGGACTAGGGTGCCTAGCCAGCAGAGACAGCGGGCACAGCGACGGAAATCAGTTACAAATGAGGTGCACCTGCGAGGTTTGCCTCTGCGCACCAATCCAAAGATTCGGCTTGTATGTGCTGTCAAAATAAAAAGTCATTTATTCAAACTAGGCTGAAAATCAGCACTTTTCGAACGTCAAAATTACATAAGACAGCCCCCCAAAACGCCCGCCCTTCACCACTTCCTAGTGCTTTACCTGGGAAGAAGAAGTGGGTGGCGCAACAAACTCTCGCAGACTCAAATGCACCTGTCAACTGTTCGTCCTGTTAATTAGTTTAGCTCTGACAAGGAAGCTGGTAAGCGATACGTCTGCGAGTCTTGCTGAAGAACTCTCATGATTGTAAAATCTATGTTAAGTTAAAGATCTTAGTGAAGCAAAAAAAAAAATATCACCGGACTTTTGATCAGTTTGTTTTCGTAAACAGTGATCTTTTTGGCATCATCTGTCTACCTTGAAATGGTCACTAAAAGATGTAAACACAACGGACAGGAATAGAATACTTATACGAATGATGTGACGAGTCATTAGCTAATAGTTGGAGAATCAAAATAAAGACGATAATAAGAGAGCAAAACGTTTCTGTCTTTCACAGACCAGCTGCGCGAGTATGCATTAGTACAGCAGATACAATATCCCACAACTGCTCCGATTACACGGATAGGGTAAGTGATTGTTACATGCATTTTACAATGCATAATCAACTTTTAACGTTCCTACTACTAGGACACAGGCCTCGTCTTTATGAGAGGGAGTGGGCTGTAATCCACCACGCGGGTCCAGTGCGGGTTGGTGGATGTCACGTGTCTTCGAGTTGTTGGAAATGAAATTGTTTATTCTGTAAATAGGATAATTATCGGAATCACTTTTACACGTCTTATAAAATATAAGCTAGATTGAGTTGACTTTTCCTATCTGACAACCCCTGAGAAGAAATGGCGAAACAAAATCAGGTTGGTGCTAGGACATGCCGGTTTCCTCACGATGTTTTGTCTTTGCCAATTTGGGAGTAGTGGTCATGAAATAAGTTACGCAAAGTAAAGTGCTGCTCGGGTTCGAACCGACCTACAACACGTAAGTCAGGGCCGTTATCACTGGGTTACCATTGTTTTTAATTTGATTTAACATTACACTAGAAAATTAACGTTTTTTTGGAGTACATCCAACTAAAGCGTTTGAGAAACTAAATCAAAAGTATATAGCGTTCTTTAGATATTTGTGTTTCCTAACGATTGCTTATCTTAAGTTTTGCTATTTGTTTTAGCTCGGGCTCAAGCTGGTCTTACACTATAAAGATTGGCAGAAAGTACAAAATGCCTCGTGCTGCTCAATCTGTCTAGCCTTTTATTTATATTTATTTATTTAAACTTCTGACACACAATAATGTACAAAGGCGGGCTTAATGCCTTAGGCATTATCTACCAGTCAACCAAAGGTGGTGAAGAGATAGGATGGCGGGGGGGGCTTTTCCCAACTATGTTGGGGTCGGGTCAGCTGAATATCAGTATTTTACATGGACCGACTGCCTATATATCTGACTTCCACAACCTAGTTACTGGGTAACACGATACCCCTTGGTAAGACTGGTTGTCAGACTTTTGGGCTTCTAACTACCCATATCCGACTGTCAATGATCTACGAATGACAGCCGGGACCAACGGCTTAGCGATGAATTGGCTTGTGTTTGGGCAGAGGTGTATACTAATTAGTAACACCATCATTTCGCCAGTTAAGTTTAAGTTCTATGTATAGGTAGGTGTGTTGTATGTGTTCTATTTTCATACTCGTAACATTAATTGTTGCAGTTTCGCGACTGGTTTATAGAGAGTGACAACTGTGGGCGAAGACATGCACAGGTAATTGTGTACGTATTTTTTTTGTTTCTATTGTCTGATTATATAAATAATAATAATTCTTTATTTCGCAAAAAAAGTGAACAATAACACTAGTAATGCTAAGAGGTGTGTTACCAGATTTTTTTTTTTCAAAACTAGCGTAATTTGAACTCTGGTACTCAAAGTAAGATCTAACTTGTGTTATGAGTACCAGAGTTCCAACAAAAGTTATTACACAAAGGTACGCAGGTTCCCACGAGGGACAGCAGGGGCATTAGTGCAATTTCATTGTCACAGAGAAATGAAGTAAAAATATAAAACAGTAAAAATTATTATACAGAAAAATAAAGTGGACAACGTATATAAGTGTGTGAGGGTGAGTGAATGTTTAGGGATGTGTAATGTATGTATATGTAATTTGTGTATGTGTAGTGTATGTATGTGTAATGTCGTAAGTTTAAAATAATTAGACTTGAATGAGAAATTGTGTATAAGTTACAGTGAGTGACTAAGTAGATATCTTAAGCAGATGTTCGGTGTCTTCGTAATTAAGTTTTTGTAGCCATCCTTGAACACTTTTCTTACATTCGAACCTAGCCATTGGATAAAAGTTGCAGTTTTTGTTTACGATATTGTACAGGTGGTTGCTTATAATATTGTAGTGACGTTGAGCAAGAGCTGTTCTGGAGTATTGGTTGGTACAGATTTGATATTTCCTACGGTTTAGTGTGTAGTTTGCAAGGAATGGGAGAGTAGAGTGTTTTCGTAGTACTATTTGTTGGATGAAAAGTTGGCGCACTGTAA
This sequence comes from Tiliacea citrago, assembly GCA_963921375.1. Classification (NCBI taxonomy): domain Eukaryota; kingdom Metazoa; phylum Arthropoda; class Insecta; order Lepidoptera; family Noctuidae; genus Tiliacea; species Tiliacea citrago. The sequence goes on along the minus strand of OY992790.1, from coordinate 25,829,934 downwards.
GTACTTGACAATTTTCGTAGAGTTGTGTAGTAGGGTATCTGTAGGGCTTGAAGGTCATAACCTTTAAGACGGCTCTTTGTGCTCGTTCCAGCTGCAAAATATGAGTTTTGGCCGCTCCACCCCAGGTAGTTATGCAATATTTTAGGATTGAGTGACCAAGTGCACAGTAAACATTTTGTAGTGTCTCAATGACAGCAGAATGTCTGAGTTTCTTCATTATAGAGACAAGTCTACGTACTCGCACAGTCAATGTCCAAAGGTGGAGTTTCCAGGTCAGTTGATTGTCGATTTGTACCCCAAGATATTTAACATTATCCGTCCGGATAATGTGAGGACATGAGCAAGGAAGGCAAGGGGCAGTTACCGGACAGTTGTGGACTTTAAGATTAAAAGAATCCTGGTCTGGTTGGGAGGAGGCTTTTATAGAAAATGTCATGTACAAGGTCTTGTTAGGATTCAAGGTGAGAAGGTTGCTAGTTAGCCAGTTCATGACGGTTCTAAGACCCTGTTCAGCGCATTCAAATGCCTGTGTCCAGCTGTCCCCATGTACAAGCAATGCAGTGTCATCGGCGTAGGTAAAGACTGAGCAATTGGGAAGGGAGAGTCCGCAGAGCGCGTTAATGTATATCAGAAACAAAGTCGGCCCAATCACAGCGCCCTGAGGCACGCCGTAAACAATGGAATTGCTGTCACTGACAACATTATCAATATTAACGCACTGGGTTCGATCGGATAGGTAGTCATGAAAAATTTTGAGGGCGTGACCACGAATTCCCAGATCCTCCAACTTCCGCAATAGGTGAGGAACAGACACGGTGTCGAAGGCCTTGGAGAGGTCTAGGAAAATACCTAGAAATTTTTTTCCCGAGTCAAGAAGGCCGACAGTATTATCCACGAAGCATCCAACCGCATCATCGGCTGACCTTCCAGCCCTAAAACCATACTGATTCGGAGCGAGAATCTTGTGGGATTCAAGATATTTAGTAAGGCGATTATTCAATATTTTTTCTAAAATTTTAGAGATGGAAGGTAGTACCGAGATTGGCCTGTAATTATTGACATCGCGTCTGTCCCCCCAGCCTTATAAATTGGATGCACCAGTGCTTTTTTAAACATCTTAGGAAAACGACCTGACGAAATTGAGCAATTACAAACATGAGTGATAACTGGAACTAACACTGGGCAGCAGGATTTGAGTATTTTTGAAAATATCCATCCCAGCCAACCGCGCAGTCTGTACGCAGACCACGAATTATGCTTTGAACCTCGGCTTCATCAGTAGGCCATAGAGCAAATGAGTGTGGTGATTGTGTAGTTTCTGTCTGTACCGCAGTATATGGCGCTCTTACTATCAGTTTTTCTGCCAGACTTTTGCCAATATTTGAAAAGAAATCATCTATTTACGGCCGTGATATTGTCAGGAGATACGCTAAGTAGTTCAGTGGGTGTGGACAATGGGCGTTTTGTATTTGTTATTTGTTTGATAATGTTCCAGGTAGCTTTGGGGTTGTTTTTGGCACGTTCAAATTCAGATTTTTCATATGGTATTTTCAGGTTCTTTAGTAATTTGTTGCAGAAGTTGCGATATCTAGTGAAGGTTATTTTTAGGATATAATTATTTGGTTCTTTATTAACTTCAAGATTCATTTGATCCCTGTTTCTGATGCATCGTAAGAGGCCTGGAGTGATCCATGGCTTTAGGATCGTGTGTTTTGACGAGCTAATAATAACTTTTGTATGTTTATCAACTATCGTCTTTAAAGTAGAGACCAGGAGTCCAGCGGCCTCATCCGCCTCCAGTACCCCAGTAACAGCGCTAAAATCAGTCTCGTTTATTTCTGCAATGACAGCCGAGTAATTTATTACCGTGCGCTTCACTTTGGCCGCGGAAAATGCCGCCGAGCTTCCAAGACATAGTAAAACTGGGTAGTGGTCTGTAATTGCGGTGTCAAAGATAAGTGTGGATGATTTCAAATCAGATCTAACCATGACATGGTCGATACAGTTCCTTCCGCGTGTGGGGAATTGATGTGCTGGAAGAAGTCAATGTGAGGCAAGCAGATTAAGATATTCATTACTCTGAGAGGTAGCATCCATTGGCGCAATGTCAATATTCAGGTCCCTTAAGATCACTAAGTTCTTAAAGTTTTCAACAGAGGTAAGGACATTGTCGAGACCACTAAGGAATTCGTCAATATTGTGATTTGATGGTGAACGATATAATCCTATAACAGACATATTAAAACATTTAAAATTACATATTAATGTGTTAGAACCAGGTATAGTAGGCTCAGAGACCTCATGTTGAAGTTATTTTTTTATGAAAAAGATCACACCATCGTTTTGATGTTGTAGTCTCTTGGAATAGTAGCACAAGTAACCTTCAAGTGAAGGAATAATTTGATCCTTTTTGAGCCAACATTCGGAAAGAACTATAATGTCGCATTGTAGGTTTAGTTTAAATAAGAACACCCTAAAGCTCTCAAAGTTATGATTAACGCTTCGGATGTTAAGGTGTAGTATTTTTAGTGAGTTACCTCGTTTACCCAGTATATCAACAGCTAGTTCGGGCTTACAGTTATTGTGAGCCTGGTTATTACCGAAAGTGTCAAGTTCTTCAGATATATGGTTTATGTTGAGCATTGAGTAGAGTTAAGAAGGAGTGCGCAATAGTAGTTCCTGGGTAAGTTGCTTTGTCTGACGTGGAAGGTAATATAAAAATCATGTTTCCGTAGCATGTAAACGGTATGACTGTAGGTATATAAATATTGGTCCAGATTAGTATAAGATGACATAGGATATTTAGCAATAAAAACTTTATTCATAGGTGTTAGTGTAACTTGCGTGAATCTTTGATAGTATATAGGCGGTGTAGGTTTTGTAGTGTTGGTTGTGGATTGGCTATAAGTGTGGTGTTTTTTTGTTATTTGTGTACCATAAGAGTAAAAATAATAAAAATGATGTCCCTCTAAATAAAGAAAATTTAAAAACATGCAAGTAACAATATTATAACATACAGAAAAAGACTTGCTGATCATATATAACATAATGCAAAGTAGGTTACATCTAATTAGGTATTTTAGAAAGACATGACATTGATTGAATGATTTTAGATTTGTCTCCTTCTTTTTTACGAAGGAAAATCTTGCCATTTTGAAACCAGCAAAATTTATAATCGTTTGTACTCGCAAATTTGCGTGTTTCATAGAAGAGTTTTCTCAAATTATTTGGTAAATGTTCGGCAACATATATCGGTTTTATATCGCCGCTAATTCCAATGTGTGCAGAGTTCAGCTTGTCTGTCTTGACACGATCCTTATTGAAGTCGCGGGAAGCTTGAAGTATTTTATCTTTGAGTGGAACAGTGACAAATTCAGCAATGATAGGTCTATTCATCTCCTTTTTACCAGGAAGACGATAAATGTCTCGAAAGTCAGAAGCCTTGACAGGTGCCTGAATAATGTTGCAGGTATTTATTAATATAGCCGTGAGATCGCTAGAGGTTTCTACATCATTGCCGGGGACGTTCCTTATTTCAATAGCGGCTGATCGGGAGTTAAGTTGCAGGTCATTCACCTTCTTTTCAAGTTCAAGTATATAGGCGCGCTGATCTATTCTCTCTTGTTCCATATTATCTATAGTTTTCTTCATAGTTTCATAGTCTTTATTAATGAATTCAATTGATTTTTCTATTTCACTGTTACTCTTTTGTATCTCTTTATTCTGTTTTTTAACTTCTACTATATCGGAAGCTAAGGTTTTTAATAAAGTGTCTTGCTCCTTTTTCCAGTTCGTGAGCATGTTCATAATTCTGTTTTCAAAAGATTCGCTATTTGATGACTTATCCGGAGAGAAGTCAGGGCATAGTCTCTTACTCGGTTTATTTCTCGCCGTGATGTTTGTGAAGTCTGCATCGGTGTCCATTTGAGTAGCGGATATTTCAGGACTAGATCGCACTCTTTGAATTTCTGTTTCGGTAGAAGGGGGAGAGCGTTGAATACGAGGCATTATTGCATATGGCGACCCGAAGGATTTGAAGCTGAGTAAGTTCGAGCACAAGTAGGTGTAAATAAACGAAGCGAATAAACGAAGTTTACTCAGGACAGTACAGCCAGCGCCATCTAGCGTGATCTATTGATACTTGTATGCGTACCACAATAGTAATTGTAGACAGTTGTCGTGAGTGAAGGATCGATGAGCCAGATTCTAGACCATATGAACCATTATGACCATATGTTTAAAAATATCTACTGTCATAATCCAGTGGACCAGATCCAGTCTATTATATACCGCTACAAGGTCATTGTGGCGGCAAAATCGGGACTAACAGTGCCATCTTGTTTTTTTAATACGTTTCAAGTGATATTTCACGAACAAGTACGTACTTTGCATCGATAAGACATCGAGATCGCTAAGGTTTGCATTTTTTATCGATCTTATTAACGAATTTGGAAGTACCTAACACGCGACGATAACATTTATCGTTTTGACTAATATCCGAGATATTTAGAAAATCCTTTTTTTTCATACATTTTTGGCATTGTAAACAATATTTATGGGTATAATTCAGAGTAACACCAGTATGTTAAAGCGTCGTCGTGTTTACCTTTTCCAAAAAAAAGTTTGTTGTTGACATTTTTTCTTGAAGTTTGATAAAAAAACATACCTATTCGTAAACCTATAAAATGTAAGTACTTTATCGTATAGGTACCTACTATTAACTTGAGTTTCCTCCGCACATCTACCTCTATCCCTCCTATTAAAATGATTGCCACTTCTCGAGTCACCCGAAAGGGACGATCAAAATCTTCGGGAAGTTCCAGAGGATTGTTTGTGTCTCTGAGACGCCGCCTACGAATACGCATCACATTGTGATGCTGCTGCCGTTTTTCCCCATCACTCAGTCATGAGTCCTGAATCCATTAGTAGTAATGATCGCTATGCTTATCGGGCTTTTACAAGGTGTCGATAAATTACCGATCTTGACAGCGTAAATTGGCGATCTCAATTGTCAACATGTCGTTTCGTTCTTGAATTTTCGTTAAATTTGTTAAAATTTTATAGTTTATCTACCGATCGTTAAAGTAGAAGTTACGTACTTGCGACATCGATTCGATTCGATAAAAACTCATTTTAGTACTTTTGACAACCACAATCAGCACAAAATAATACTTTTCATTACAGCTTGCCGTCTGTGAAAGACGTTCGATGTATAGTGAATCCATTGAAGATTTTACACTTGTTCCCGATTCGGACGTTGAGAAGCAACAAGTTCCGAACAAAAATGCTACTAGTTGTGCAAGTACTTCAATGACTTCAGTGAAACAAGCTGTCACGCAATACGGTTACGATCTAGTTGCCAAGATAACTGAAATAGCCATCGATCTACCCCCTAACTTAGAGTCAGAGATGGTGATGACCCCTGTGAAGCAAATCTCTAAGTTATCAACCTGTAGCAGCACCAGCACGAGATCTAAAGTACCTGAGGCGGAAGAAAACTTGGACGCAAGTAGAAATTGTTCGAGATGTATTGAACAAGGTAAAAGTTGTATTAGAGGGTGTCGAATCGCTAAAAAGAAACAGAAAAAAGATAATGAACAATAAAATATTTCACTGGCTTGATGTCTTTTTTCTAACCTACTGAACAAGTACCTAATTATCTAACGAAAATAGCTTCCGGATAGGCACTATATCTACTTATAAAAGTTATCTGCCAGATAAGTTAACCGGTGCGAAGTAAAACGTAAGTAGCGTCAATTCACCGGATAGCAACCCCCCAACCCCAACATAATGTAGTTGCTGCGCCATACTTTCGAAGGAAAAACTTCAAATGTTAGACATTTTAAAGTTAAGCAGTGAATATACGGTAGAACCAAAGATGTATACATATACCTACTACGAGCACTAGCGTCGTAGAACAATACAAAATAGTGCGTTGTTATAAACAACAGACAGTTGTAATAAACAAACTGATATCGTCATCGTGTAGTGAAAACTTCGTGATTGCAGTATACTTTATATTATAGCGGAAGATAAAAAAAATCTGATAACTGGCCGTCATTGACAAATGATACATTATACATTTTATACAAGGTTATTTTTAAGTCGTCAATAACCTCTTAAGGGGCTGGTTTTTTTTTCGTGATTTCAGTTTTGGTTCCATAGTGAAAGTTGTTCATAATGATGAGTACAATGATCCCTTAAGAGGTTATTGACGACTTAAAAATAACCCTGTATAGGTTATGAAAAATTGTCAATCTCCGATGTTCATTACCATTAGATAATAGTAGGCATTAGAAACATCTTAGAGCTGTGAACGTTTATTCTAAATATGTATTTAGAGATTTTCTACAAAACAAATAACGTAAAAGAATTCATGAATTCATTTTTCTTTACGAGGTTTTCACTGCACGGCGACTATATGGAGCTATTCGAACACATGCAGACAAATGTCCGCCACGACCTCTGTCCAAACGTATACATACCTATCTCCGAACAACGCATTCATTTTTACAGTGTCGGTCGTGTTCTTTTTAAGTGTTCGCGACGTAAACTCTTTGCGAGCAATAAGTTTACTCAATTAAAAAACTCTATCAACGAGACAAGTCTGACTAATGACAGAATTGACGGATTTGACATTTAGACTTAGAATTTTTTCAGATTTAGACTTAAAAAATGAAGTATTTGCAGCGATTACTTGGAAAAAAATCATAATTTATTTAGATTAAATTATTGTAATTATAATAAAAGGGGTGGAAAAAAACATGCTGAAAATAAGCTATGAAAGCTGAGGCTTGGGTGACGGCGATGAGTGAAAATTATCCTTCGTGCCCTTTTCCGGGTACGATACGAAATTCAAAGTTGTTTGGAGGTAATAGGTTTTAAACTTTATTAAAACTTAGCGAATGGTAGCTTAGGTCATTGAAATCAAGGACTCCCAAAAGTGCGTAGAGTCGACGACGAAAGTCGTGGGGAATACCCTGATAAGGGATTCACGGAACCGCGAAGTATGAAGAAGTACAATCCACTGTGATCATGTCTTTGTAAACCTATCACCTAAGTTCACATTGTGGAATGCTATAAAATATTGAGTATAAAAGGGAAGGAGGCATATATCTAGCAGTGCGTGACCAGGGCCTAAAATGATGGCGAGATCTAACAGTTTAAAAAGCTACCTGTTTAGTGGCTGAAAGAATTTAGATGAAATTTGGAACACAGTCAGACCCTGACCTGGCTATAGGACAGGATTTTTGTCCCGGTAGTACGTTCCGTGGTATAGTTCCCGACCTCCACGCGTGTGGCAAAAGCTAGTCATGTAATAAATATATTTTCAGAACATATCTGTCCAGTTGAGTGCACAGCCAAATTGTTGTTGTTCCTTGGTGTTTCTACAATCATATTGGTAAGTTGAGTGCAGCGCCGTACGTGATAGAAGTTAAACTTCTTAAAGAATAAGACAGATTAGAGAGACAGAGAGAGTTATGTATTTCTTTTCTCTCATTTAACGAAATACTACCAGTCTGATTTAAAACAATATTTTTGCATTTGAGAGCTCAATTATTGAGGAGGTTATAGGCTGTATAACATCACACTACGACCCTTAGAAGCTGAGCAAAAAGGAAAAAAGTCTGAAAGAACGCCAAGGGAAAACGAAGTAATAGCGCGGGCGGGCGATGCGATGCGACGCACTGGGTTGGAAGAACAAGAAATTTCACGCGGGTAAAGTCGCTGGCAGAAGCTAGTATTTTATGAAGCAACAAGCCGTGCGCCCGATTTTATGTCCCATCGGAAATAATTACTAACAACCATAAAAAGTTTCAACACCTATTTACAACCTCTGAACCATTTTTAGGGGTCCGTACCCAAAGGGTAAAACGGGAACCCTATTACTAAGGCTCCGTCGTCTGTCTGTCTGTCCGTCTGTCACCAGGCTGTATCTCATGAACCGTGATAGTTAGACAGTTGAAATTTTCACAGATGATGTATTTCTGTTGCCGCTATAACAAAAAATACTAAAATACAGATTAAAATAAATATTTAAGGGGGCTCCCATATATCAAAAGTGATTTTTTTTGCTCGTTTTTGCTCGATATTGATAACGGCAACAGGTAGATGCTTGAAATATTGACAGAGTATTTAGTTACATATTCACTTTAAAAATAAATAATTAAATTAAAATAAAACAAATATTTAAGGGCCATTTTTATAGATAATGGTACGGAACCCTTCGTGCGCGAGTTCGACTCGCACTTGGCCGGTTTTTTTGTTAAATCATTTTACAAAATCCTTCCTTAGTGCTCACTTTCGTTATATAAGTAATTCTTTCGTTACACGAGTAACTCTTTTGTTCTATAAGTAGTTCTTTCGTTATATAAGTAACTCTTTTGTTATATAAGTAACTCTTTTGTTATATAAGTAACTCTTTCGTTACATAAGTAACTCTTTTGCTTAATTTCATGCTACTAAACCCAGTGGTTTAGGTTGTGCGTTGTCTGTTGGTGAGTGAATGAAATAATTTAAGATTTTTATTAAGTTGAGATGTGGAGTTTCAAACAGGGTTTGAAACTCCACATCTCAACTAGGGCTGGGGTAGCCCATTAATCTGTGCATTCGTTTAGCATAACTGGTACAGAAGGCATCCTTTTATTATTTCAGTACGTACCTCTAGGAAGATTCACGTACTGTGGGTCGGATTGTACTACCAAATCAAGGCTGTTGACAATATGGGACGACAATTCTTCGGCCATGTGCTGTCTGTGTGACTTTTACAAAACGATCTTACAGTAAGTATTTACTAAATGAGACTAAAAAGCTTGGGTTTCCTACGACAGCGGTGACCGCCACATAACAGCCACAGTGACGGTATTCATAAAAATTTATGGCACCGGGATGTGACCGGTGTCAAAAAAGTTCTCTAGGGAAACACACCAATTTAATTTTATAAATAAAGATTCAGTGACGTCATTAGACGGTAAACTGCAAACGCTTTCTGACGGCCACCGCAGTCTTAGGAAACCCTAGCTTAAGGGAAACTCAATAATATGTACTATTCAGCGAGAATAATTATTTTTAACGAGTTAAAGATGAACTTTGATATTTGACTTATAGTGTTAGAGGCCTACATCCTTTTAAAACCTGGCTATAGTGGCTTGTACTACTGTGGCTTTAACTCCTCCCTTTTATTTATTCTTGACGTTTGAAAGAGCATGTGTGAGCATACCTAGAGATCAATGCTCGTTCCAATTTTATTATGAAAAGAGCTAAACCGAAGCGCTAAACCGAAGTATCGGCCGAATGTTCGGTAATTTCTTTACTAGGCTAACTATCGCTGAATACGGCGAAAAAAAAGAAAGACAGTCGAAGAGATAAGCCAAAGTCAAAACTGTGTCTTGAAGTCAGGTATGGACTCGAAGTCAAAAATGAAACTGTGTAAGTTATAAAACGGCCGAACATTCGGCCGATACGTCGGTTTAGCGCTTCGGAGTAGACCCTCTGTGCACGATGGGTGTGATGGGATCTTATAATTTTTTGCTTAACCATAAGTCTGTGATGATGATGAAATATAATTATTTGCAGTTTAGGACATATATTCACAGAAACTTGTGACGAAAGTCTGACTTTCTTATTGAACTCGCTGTACGAAGGCAAATTGCAGGTATGTCTATTGAACATCCTTTATCCAACATTTCAACGTAGGTAAAGGTACGATTTTATAATTGATCAAACAACTGGAATATCTTACACAGTACGAGACTCGAGGCGACAAATTGCATTTAGTATATCATGGTATAATGATGAACTTTGTTAGTTTATAATCTATCGGTATTATTTCCGTTAGATCATAAACTGTCGAAAAATTGTGAACTGCAACAAACCATTACAATTTAACGCATTGTTTTGCGATAGTTTCTAATCTTTCCATGAGGAACCGACAAATTGTGAAGTGGTATCAAACTGGCGAAGTAACGCACCTTACGCTAATACTAAATAGCCTGCCTAGCTGCGAACAACTTGGAATTAGCGCTCGCCGGCCGTTGCCGCGGTATCGATCGCTTCGCTCGCCCGGCTCGCGCGCGCGCGGTCACGGTTCTAACCCATTTCATAATAACGCATATACTCCGCAACTGCCTCGTTGGTCTAGTGGTCGCCAGCACGACTGCTGAGCTTGAGGTCCCGGGTTCGATTCCCAGGTCGGGCAAAGTGATCCCGGAGTTTGGATTTGTGCCCGGTTGATGGCAATAGGCTCGCCCCCTATTACATGGGACTTAAACATAACTGGTGAAACATGGGTGTACAATAGGTACACCTCTGCCTAACCCTTCGGGGATTACAGGCGTGATGTTATGATGTTATGCATATACTCCTTTTCAGATACAATATAAGTCTAAGTCATTGGAGATGGTAGTTAGGGAGTAGGGGAAGACCAAAGAAACGATGGATGGACTGTGTGAATGATGATATAGCTAGAAAGGGGGGGGGGGGGTGGCTACCGAAATGACGACTAATATAATAGTATGGAAGAAAAATACATGTTGCACCGACCCTAAATAAATTGAGATTAGGGCAAGAGAATGGTGATGACGATGATGTTTAAGTAAAATAAAAACGTGTTCAATACGTTCACTAAAGACTGACAAATAACTGGTACAGTTGAGGTTAGAGTACCTACTAGAAAAGTCACATTTAAATAACATCGTATATTATACATTTTTTTATAGACTTTCGTGACCCTTCCCTTTTCTTTCTCCTCTAAATAAAAATAAAACGTTGTCCACAGTTCTATCAGTTATTGGGATCGTTGGACAACCGAGACTTGTGTCGTTCCGTTCGTTGTGATGTAAGTTATTCAGGTAATTACAAAAAGCAGGAGTTTTGTATTCAAAGGCAAACAAGCTGACTGTCTGCCTGATGGTAGGTAAGTGGTGACCGCCTTCTGGGATAGTTGCAATACTTGAGGCTTCTCAGATGCGTTATCCCAGAGTTAAAACTGAAATGTATCATGTGACATCAAATCCCGTACCCGTCCAACCAATACACAGCAACGCTGTTTGGCGGCAGAAATAGGAATGGTGGTAGCAGTTCCCCAGATCAACTCCATCATAGAACTAATATTTATTCATTCACGGTCCAAATAGGAAACGAAATGGCAGTGGTATTTATTATTTATTTATTACCTAGACTTAAACATATCTGGTAAAATGTAGATGTTGTGTGTACTATGTATTTACATCTCTATCCTGCATTTTCTAGGATTACAAGTGTGCAGTAAATATGTGTGTTATTATAGAAATCAGCTATATTTTTAATATTTTCAGGAAGTAAACCTACGCTGCCGATGTTCTAAACACAAGGCGTGTAAATACAGGCCGTGAGTTGACCCAAGAACATCGCGGCCATTTTGAGTTGTTTTTTTTAAATAGTTTGTTGGTATTAAATTATTATTATATTTTGTATGTTTTTTCCTATGATTAGAAAGCGCAAAATATTATAGTTAGGTATTACTAAAGTGTTTGTGCAGTACCCAGCAGCTTTATATTAGGAGTATAAGCGTGACCGTGGTTGTTCTTGCCTGTTCTTCTCCATAGAGATCTACGTGACCGTGGTTGTTCTTGCCTGTTCTTCTCCATAGAGCTCTACGTGACCGTGGTTGTTCTTGCCTGTTCTTCTCCATAGAGCTCTACGTGACCGTGGTTGTTCTTGCCTGTTCTTCTCCATAGAGCTCTACGTGACCGTGGTTGTTCTTGCCTGTTCTTCTCCATAGAGCTCTACGTTTTGGAATCGGCAACTAGCTTCAACTTTCTAACTGACCGACTCTTTGACAATTCAAAAGTGCCTGTAAATGGTTTAATTGAAATAAATGGTTTGAGTTTGAGAATACCTTTTTACACTCATAAAAACTGCTCAGAACTCAAGAGTGCAAAATAGAGTATCCAAAGTATGTATATTATCTAACTAGAAATTGTAAAATAAATGCATGAAATGTGTGTTAACTTATAAAAAGTAGCCTATTCACACTTCGATATCAATAAAGTTTTTACGATTTTTCATCGTAAACTGTATTTTATTCGAATGTAACAGATTTATTGGTGTTCAGACTATTTTCGGGTCAGTTTTGTTGGGGACAGATCGGCGACGATTCGATTATGAGGGATCTGATGGTGGTTATCTTTTATTTATTTTTTTCCGTGGTTTTGGTAAGTTTTATTTTTGATACTTTTTAAGAGAGTAAAGTTTCTGGTATCTTCATTTATTTTCATATCCATTTCCTTCTAAAATAAATAAATTTAAATATGTAAACCTTCATTGTTAGAATAGTCTTTGGCTAGATTGTTTTAAGGCTACTTTGATATGACAAGTAGGTATAAAGTTACAATCTTGTACAGATATAGCAACTGATTTGTCTGCAAACCTTGCTGATTGTAAGTACTCAAATAGCATGTTCGTAAAACGTTGATAAAATACTTTTCAAAAAAGTTGACAGAGGCAAAAGACATCGGTAAAGAAGAAGTAGACAAGGTAATAGAGGATGAAATAACGCAGAAGTTGAGCGATGACCTGCTGCAGAGTCTTGAAAGGAAGTTCCAAGTTGATCTCCAGAAGTAAGTCTCCCTAAGCATGTAGACTAGGTCAATGTTTCACTAGCTTTTGGTGACCGGGTTCAGGTTAAAGTACTGTCAGGTAGACTATGAGAAGGACAGAACGAACCACAAGCTTTAAAACCCTGAGCTACTGTGTGGTGGTTTAGTCGGTAAGGGAAATCAGAAAAACATCAAATAATGAAAGGTGCGTCAGAATTGTCTGTAAAGAACATAGTTCCTGTGTTGGCAAGGTAAAAGGATAAAGATGTCTGCACTCCAGTATGCGACCACCCTGTGCTGCCATTCCATAATGTACTCATCTTGCAAAAAGACATTTACGAGACCTTTCTTAACCAGGTACTTTTGGCAGCCATAAAATTGTTTATTATATAAAATAAAATAAAATATTATTATTTTTCCATAATGAAATGACGGCCAGGTCCGTGGATATGGTGCTAATGAAGATCAAGCTGTTACTCAAGAACGGGACGCTGCACATCCAGGACAGACTGGGTGAGCTCCAGGAAATATTGGACGTCATCAAGAGTCATGGAGAAAAAGAGGTGGGAGCTCAAATTTGACAGGATTATTTTGAAAGATACATATAAATGCCTTGATTTATTTCATGATAAAACTAAATTCGTTATATTCGTTCTGATAATAAAACCAAAAAATAATAAACATTTAGAAGAAACAGAATATTGTTCTTGCGCAAAATATTGACGCACACAACAAAAACTAAAAAGAACTAAAATGTTTCCTCATTCCCCAACTAGCTGGAAGTCTGCTTACAACAGAAACAGAACGAGACCTCCGGGTTGGCAGAGAAGGCTCTCCATCAGATGGTGGTGTGTGGGTACGCGCTGATTGGCCACGACCCTGCGCAGGCGGTGCACAGCGTTTTAGCTCTTAAGAACATGATCCGGCTGGGGATCAAGCCGGTGAGACCATAATATTTCTTAAGGTCTAGCTTCGCCTGGTTAGTAGTTTAGTACTACTGATGTTGAAAAAGAAAATCGTGAATGGTATTCAAATCATTCATTCACCGCGTTCGTGGTATAGAAGGTAGACTTGAGGTTACATTTTAAAAGTATGTATAAAAATTCTGGCTTTGTTACTACAGTGGACTAGACCATTTTGTCCGATATTAATCCCTAGACCTTCTAGAATTAGTCCTACAACTGACTGAACTAACACTGAAAAAATATGTGCCATATTCTAATCTACCACGGAACAAAAACCCGCAAACAATAACTTTTTAAACTGTGCCATATAAGAAAATATAACATCAATCTACCGCATCTTGTTCTCTTTATTCCGTGATGATTAAAACATAAACTACATCCAGACTTTAGAAATCAAAATAAAAGATAGCACTAACATTCTATTAGCGCAGTGCTAGAACATCCAAATCAATTCAACCGTCCTGTCTGGAATCCAATTGGCTTATATCCAATTATCTGCATATCGAAATGATTTTGGAAAATTCAGCTCACACGGTCAGGAATGTGGTATTTCCTTTGTTTATTTTTTGTAAAAGCTAGCATTTGCGTAGCAAGAATTGCCTTTATTGCAAACAAAATATTTCTTCTTCATTCATAAACAACATTGATGGATGGTGTTCACGAGCGCCCAGTGTTCCACACAAATAGTTTGAACTGGAATCTGGACAGTATTTCTGGGAATTTAGGAATAACATCAGCGGGCTTCATGTCTGCTAGTTCTCTGGCGTCAGGAGTTGGCGGCTGCTAAAAGCTTATATGCAACATACTACGCCTATATTATATATTAGTCGCAAATGAGATACCATTTTTTGGGGAGATTGGCAGGAACAATCATTTCCATTTATCACCTGGAAAAAAACCTGGCACTCTTCTCTAATCATTCCGAGAAACGGTCAATCTTTCCTTCACATAGAGTGGAATATAATCATAAGCAGGAAAACGATCCCACGAAAAAAAAAACATTATATTATAAATTACCAGCCATCAATCCCGAAAAACCCTAACGAATTTATCACTACGAATACAGATCAATAGTCTACGTCAATTCCATTTAACATCAAAGGCAATTTCAGGTGCGTAATACTAAATTAAATTTCCAGTTATACGAGCAAAAGAACGAGGTTTACGGTCTTCTGAAGGTCTGTGGGCACGACCACGATACTTTGAAGAAGGTCATTAAGTGCGTCATCTCCAAGGTGGGTGGCTTAATGACTTTTAGACGAAGTGTGGGGTTTCAACTATGCGTTTTATGGCGGTTTAGGAGCAATTATGTGTGTTTAATAAGTTGGGTTTGGGAGGGTCAATAGACCTTGGCCTGAATTTTATGGGAGAGGATTTTTGAGGACAAGCGAGCAATATCTAGGCTCTGACGATGTGGTAATTAAGGTGGATCCGCAGCTGTAGCCCTCGAAATTAAAATTTTCTTACGATTTTTGCTATTTGCAGATCAGGTTGTCAGATTGCATCTTGATCAAAACATGCTTCGCGACTCTAACAGATATTATATGTATTTACAGAATTAGAATCATTAATATATCTCTGTAAGTTAGATTTGTTCCATTGAATGATTTTTTATGAAATCATGTTATTGGGGAAAAAATCTAACTTAGAGAGATATATTAATGAACCTTATGATTATAATTCTGTAAATACATACATGTTATCATATTTTGATCAAGATACAACCTGACACTGACCTGCGAATTGCAAAAAACGTAAGGAAATTTTAATTTCGCGGGCTACAGCTGCGGATTCACGTTAACCTATAAATTGATGGCATGGGTGTCTCAACAATGTGAATAGCTGCAGAAACCTAAAAGTAGTAGATATATTTTCGAGCAGTAAAACTTTATCATCACAGACTGGTTTGAAGAATGTTTTTTTGCCTAAACATGAAAGAAAACATTCTCTATTATACAACTACTGCAATCTTTCCGTCGTCGCACTGTTAATAACGTTTTGATACTGCAGATGTTTTGATAGGTTTTGATTTATGTTACGGCTAATTAATGGTAATTTAAAAGATAGGTATAGAATTTAAGACTGAACCAGTCTAAAAATAATGCAATCCACGTTATTGCGAATAAATCTGCATGTCAGCCATTACTTACAACTCAGAATCTTAACAATTTTAATTTAAAATTGGCATCTTTGGTTGGCAATTTGGCACTACCGCCTACCACCTTGATGTTATTTTTTGGCAGCTTTCAAAGGATAATTGTATTATTATTGAAGAGCAATTGTCCAGTTTCATTGTTCATAGTTTTACTTCATAATATTGTCACAGCGTCTCTTGCGAGAAATTAAGTTAATAAATGACGTTTCTGAAATCGTACCCCGAAAATCAGAACATTCAACCCACCGTTTAATAGTTCATAAACACAACCGGGAAACGGATATTGCCATATCAATTACCGTAACACTTATTCGGGTCGGAACTGCAAAAAATATTCGTAAACTTCACGGAAAATGACTCATTTCCGGTCACAGAGCGAATAATATTCAGTAAAACGTGACGGTAGAATGTTTTACGAGAATATTTCAGCTATGAAGCTTTCAGTGCCTGAGTTCTGATATAATTTTATAGTTATATTTGATACATTTTTGTTAGAAAAATAAATGATAAATTTTAAGTGTGCGAGGTAGGATTTCGTGGAATCTGTAGGAGTGGAATGAGAGAGCAGTTGTTTTGATGCTTCGATATCAACCAATGACTAGAATGTTTAGGCTCTAAACTACATCATATTAGCCAGAAATTTTCATGTTTGGGTAGAAAATTGCACGTGTTGAAATGCTGGGCTATTTATACTTTTTCCGTTACCAGTTACACTCTACAATTGCACATTAATTTTTTTAAATCATAATTTTACTAGATTCTAGTGGGTAGTGTAGGTAACAATTTCACACTTGTTGTGTTTTAACCTTTATCGTATGTCTCTGTCTTCTCACAACATTTCCTCAGGTCTCTGTCTTCTCACAACATTTCCTCAGGTCTCTGTCTTCTCACAACATTTCCTCAGGTCTCTGTCTTCTCACAACATTTCCTCAGGTCTCTGTCTTCTCACAACATTTCCTCAGGTCTCTCTCTTAGAACAAATTAACATAATTATCGAATGAACAATCTTTTGTTCCAGTCACCAATAATAAAATCTGCGATGATGGACGTGACCTCGAAGCTGATCGATGGAGTAGTAAGTCTAACAAAGCTCATGGCGCATGGAGCGATGCACGAAGCATGCCTCATAGAAGTCATTAGAAACATTGAAGATGAAGCCTTTATCCTAGTAGAAGACGTCAGAGTCTGCGTATATAAAAACAATACCTTCGTGCAAGATATCCTCGATATACCCAGAAAGGAGAAAGTTAATAAAGGAGAGACTATAGTAAAAACAGAGATACTAGACAAAGTAAAATCAGAGACACAAGAGAAAGAAGGAGATGCTAAGCATATTAAAGACTTGATCAGAAGGATGTTGACTGACAATAAGGTGCAGGACATAGACTCAACTTTTAAGGATCAACTGGCTAAGTTACAGCAGGATTTGACAGCGGTTGATGCTAATGAAATTGTTAAAAAGGTTAAGGCTGATAAATAAAATGTATTGATTTAAAAATGAGTATAAGTTTGTAATAAGAAGAGGCAATGGTGTGAATTATTATGATAATGAACTTTTTCTTTAGTGTTCTTCTTGTTAAAAGATTTATCAGATTTGACTGTAAAAGAATGACCGTATTAGGTATGTAGCATTATTTTAAAAAAAAAAAACCTCATTAACACGCACCTATCTGAGTTTAGCCGTTTTTCCAAATATAGAGGTTGTTGAGATGAAATAGTTAATAGGTATACAGTGTGGAAGGGACATCGACACGAAACCTGTTACTATGGATACCTAATAGGTCAAAATGTATGGAACAGCGAATTTTTTTTTTTAATAACCGACAATATTTTTTATCGCAGGGGGGTCAAGAATGATGTACTGAATCCATGGTAACAGGATGCGCGTCGATGTCCTTTCCACCCTGTATAATATCTCTCACGTTTTCGTTTCAACAAAGAGGTTCTAAATCAAATCTATGATGTTGCTCTATTTTATGACCTAGGTAGCTATATTTCCACTAAAATCAATACTGGCATGGGCAAAATTAAATTTATCGCTGGATACAATTTTAATCTCTAACCCAAATCTGCGATGCAGACGATATCCAAACATTAAAAATAGTCTACTTACGAAATCCAAGTGTTTACGATGGAAACACTAAGACAACGTTGGCTGTTCGCATTACAGTTTTTGTTTACCCGACTGCGGATGAAGCTTGATGTACGCATTACGATTGGTTGCAACGGTTCTCTATCACAGAGAACCGTTGCGTAATCACAGCCTTTACGACTTAGCGTAAGTATTTGACGTTTTCTTATAAGGTTTACTGAAATGATTTATTTCATGTGAAACAAACCTTTTCGTAGTCTAATTTAGAGTTCACCTCGTCGATTACAGATCAATAGGGCAGACTGGAGATTAATCTGGCATGGATATTAGGTATTCCTACATGCAAGTGCGTACTGCCTTATTAGGCTGATCTCATAGATATGTAGGTACTGTAAGCAAGCTAGAAATTAGTATATCATAGACCAGACGCGTCAGTACGTCCGATTGTTAGAATTTTACTGGGCTCAGTAACGAATGGTCTCCAATTTTACTGGGCTCAGTAACGAATGGTCTCCAATTTTACTGGGCTCAGTAACGAATGGTCTCCAATTTTACTGGGCTCAGTAACGAATGGTCACCAATTTTACTGGGCTCAGTAACGAATGGTCTCCAATTTACGCTCCGACAATCAGTATTTCATCTTTCAGATTAACAGACCTACGCACTAGTCTAGCCCCTCACCCATTTATCCCGACGATATTTATGTAATCTCTAAAATTAGATCAATTCCTTCAGTTTCCTTAAGTAATTTTATATCAAATGGACGACGAACCAAAAATATTTCGAATGGATGTCGTTTAAATTACGTTTAATTTCAGAAACGACTTGTCATAAACGAGACGTGTTTCTTTGATTTTGACATATATGATATAATTATTTGCTATAATTGTTTTTCATTAGTTAAGGTGAATGCCCTTTGCCTTTTTAATGATCGGTCTTTCTGGCTTGCTTCCAAGTGTTAATGCGTGAACGTATGTTGGAGTGCTTCGATTACGTATGTATGTTTTGTGTGTGATGTTCTCAAAAACTGGAGTGCTTACGTGTGTTTATAAAATTGCTGTCATGGGATGAAATATCAGTGGTGTTATATCTGTTATATCTCTTTAGGATAAAGGGGTTGTTAATGATTTGTAATTGAGTTAATGCGAGCTAATGTGGGGATGCCAAACGCCTTTTCTTTGACGTAAGAAGACGCTTGTGTCTCTTTCAAGTAGAAACGCAGTTTTTTAAAAACATGGTCTGTATCCTTGGCTCCGGACATTTCTTAAGTGAGAAGTACTTTATGGTCTCACTGGGTTTTCAAATTTCCTGGGTGTAAATAATTATTATGTTACCAGGAATTTCTCAATAGCAGTCCGGAGTCTGGATATGTGCACTCGTTACCCGTGGTCCCGGTGGGTCGACCCATTACCATCCATGGGTCCATGGGTATTTTTTTACCCGTGATTCCCTTGGCAGATTCCCTCTATTTTTGGTGAATCATTTTGAATGTTTCAAGTTAGTTACTTGAAGAACTAACGGTCTACCATTTTAATTTGGCAGCATTGTATTTCTCGATGGGACCACGGGTAAAAAAAATACCCATGGACGCGGTAATGGGTCGACCCACCGGGACCACGGGTAACACCCTGTTATGTTCCCGTTTGATGGCAATAGGCTCGCCCCTATTACATGGGACTTAAACATAATTGGCGAAATGTGGGTGTAGGTACTATAGGTACACCTCTGCCTAACCCTTCGGGGAATATAGCCGTGATGTTATGTTAAATGTAACGCAGTTTTCAATATCCTACTAACATAATTAAATTCAGTCGTCCACTAAAACCTGACTATGAACAATTTAACGACCTGCCTTAAAACCATAATTATTTATCGTCATTTCCGTTTCTGATATTTGAGAGTTAGATTTCCTTGAATAGTTGTAAAAGATATTAAATACGGTTTTCATCTTCCTCAAACTCGTAAATGTCAACTACAAGTCAAGATTTAGAGTGGCGCTTATAGAGATCATTATATAATATATCATCGTTGGTGCGTAGAAACGTATAGTCCGTTCCTAAAAATCTTACGAAAATATAAACAAATGGCTTAGGTTATATGTATGTATTATTTATTTATTAAAATAAAATCCGAAGTAAAACGAAAAATATCGTACAAAGGCGGACTTAATGCCTGAGGCATTTTCTACAAGTCAACCTTAGGGTGATGCAAAGAAGAAACATGGCAGGTGTAACAAGGGCTATAGATAACACGAAAATAACTTCTTTTTTTTTTTCATTAATTTCTGCCGAAAGACTTCCACTGCTGGACATAGGCCTCCTCCAAGCACCGCCATTTCGACCGGTTCTGTGCTTCATGCATCTAGCGGATACCTGCGGCCTTTACAAGGTCATCGGCCCACCTTATAGGAGGCCTTCCAACGCTATAGAAAGAACTATACAATACAAGAATAAATACATACAAACATCTAAACAGAATAAACTTTTTCAGGAGAAATAACGATCGGTAGAGGAGAAATAACGATCAGTAGAGGAGAAAACGAATCTAACAAATCAGCGCTGGGATGTTTCTGCCAACTTATTACGTATTTATATTCACGTGCCTTCACTTGAAAAGACAACCGACTGGTTGCCGTCTTGGTATTAGGTGTATGACAAATTTGTAGTGCCACTTAGAAATTGAGTCCTTTGATTTATTTGAATACTTAAATCCGAAATTTTAATTTTAAATTACCTTAAATATGTTTGTTTATTTGACGATTGAGGTTAATTTTATATCTTAAATTTTCATCCATGAATTTTCTTCGAGTACTTTGACGCTTAAGTGTATTTTTTGTTGTAATTTATTATTTTTATAATAAAAAAGTCACTTTATTTACAGTAAAGAACTATTTTCTGTAAAAAAAAAAAAATACAATTTATTCATATCATACAATATTTGAATGAAGAAGTGGTGAGATATAAACTTAAAACCTTGTAATTACAGATGAATGTATTACTAATTACCTTTAGTGAGAGATTGCGTCAGAATTTAACTTGAAAAGTGTTTGTTTACATTTTTTATCAGATTCTTTACGAACAGACCATAGATAACCTACCTCTTCATAATGTGGGTTTTGAAGTTCACTGTTATCTAAGGCCCGTATGAATAAACGTTCCCCAACGACGTACTTAAGTGCGTAATTATTTGATACGCCATTATTACGATATCAGCATCTCAAGATCATTACTAATTAATAAACACATGAAAACAGTATCTCAGTTACCAAGATCAGCTCCTCAAGGAGCTGTACTTAATGAATGATTACATCACATTGACCGAAGTTTAGAACGACATTCATCACATTTCGTTCTTAATAAGTCGTAAGATTTATTGAAATACTTGTATTTTGTTATAACTTTGTATAGCGCTGTATCACGTTATAAATATTTCTAGGGAAATTGGAAGACCTCTGTTACTGTATTTCACCAAAGAGTATTTTTATTAATGTGACTCTTGAACAAATCTGGATCATTTTTAGGGTTCCGAAGTCAACAAGGAACCTTATAGTCTCGCTATGTCCGTCTGTCTGTCTTTCCTTATGACTCTCCTATGGTGTGTTATCGTTGGCCAGGTCTTTCAAAACTATTGCGGATCTGTGAAAACTTAAATTATTTTAAAACTTATTAAAAAAAAATGGAAAGCTATCACAGCTAAGTAGGCTCACAAGTTAACTAGTAATAGTTGACCAACTTACATTTGCAGTTGGAAAATTGACCGTGACGTGTATCGATGTAAAGGAGAACTTGTTTTTCAACTACAATGTTAAGTTTGTTTTTGGGATAAATTCATCCCCACTACGGAACCCTTCATTGTGCGTGGTCCGACCCGCACTTGGATTTTTTTTTTTAATGTTCACTTGGTAACTCAAAAAGATTCGAGGCATCCCATATATAGATTCTAATTCATCGTAATAATTATTTTCACGCAAAATATTTTCAAACTCCATGTTTCGCGCTACTAATCACAACCTCAAGTCACGGACTGCCTACACTCAGATTTGAGCATCTCGAGTACACAAACCTATTGTATACTTAAGTGTCGATTTTCGTTTAATAATTAGACCATCACTCGGCTAATAACGTAAACCCAAGCCGTAACTTGAGTACATCAATTATTATGTTTATTAATACGATCATAACCTCAAGACTGTTATCAAGTGCGAGCTCTTGGGCTGAGTAACGTTTATTAATACGGGCCTAATACACTGGTAGGTAATAGGTTGTTGTTGCAACAGGCTGCTATGATGGCTCAAAACTTAGCAGTCATTTATTATTAGGATAGGATTCAGTTTTCATAACTATTTAAGTTTTATTCTCTAAGGCTTGTTTATGACCGTGTTTATGAAGAACGTTTATGTTTGCTGAACATAATATTTAATGCCCTACATATTAATGAACCTACATAATAAATATATATATAGGTACAATTTCCTTTTGTAAACACGAAGATTTCCTTGTTGGCTCGCGATGAAAGAAAATGTTTTGCTAATCATTTCCTGGGAACATTTGGAATTATTTCAAACGAACTTCCGTTTATAAGATTATGCCTTGCGTTGAAATTCGTAGGAGATATTTACAAAACATTTATTTTGTTTATAGAAGGTACTTTGCGTAAACAACCGGGTGTTAATTCGAAAAGACATGTAAAGCTCGCATCTCACAGAATGGAAAAGTCTCCAATCATCATCTGCTGAGCCTTTTCTCAACTATGTTGGGTCAGCTTCCGTCTAATCGGATGAAGCTGAATACCAGTATTTTTACATGGAGCGACTATCTTTTTTTTAAATTTATTTTTGACGCTGAGAAATGCATTACGCTCGTGGGGGACGAGTCGGGGTATGTGGGACTCCTGTCAGTACAGTATACCCACTAAAACTCAGCGGTGTTCCCACATCGCCGTGATGGGGGCCATGGGAAACCGGCTCAGCCTTTACATCCACGACCCTCTCGGCGCAAGCCCGCCTAAATGGCGAGCCCCGACCGCTCCGTCGCCTCCTTCTGTGACGTTACTTCCTCGCAAAAGGAGCAGCTCGGACCAGGCCGGGCACACCTCGAGGGTGTTGTGCTGTGCCGTGTCCTCCGCCGCACCACAATCGTTGCACGACGGGGTCTCCTCCCTTCGGATCCGGGGCAGGTGCGATCCGAAGCACCCATGGCCGGACAACACCTGCACCAGACGGAAAGAGAGGAAACTGTGGGACGGCTCGAGGCAATCCTTCAGGACCGGCCCGAGCGCGTCCAGAGTTCGGCGGCCAAAAGCGGTAGTGGCGAGGTCCTCTGTCCAGTGATGGACGATTGCGTCCTGCCCCTCTTGCCGCACGGCCTCCCGCTCTTCTGCGGCGGGGAGCTCCCCGAGCACCTTACGCCGCGTCGTCCATTCGTACACTATGGTCAGCACCCACGACTCGAGATGGAGCGACTGCCTATCTGCCCTCCACAACCGCCGGTAACACAATACCGCTTGTTAAAAGCCCTCAAGAAGTTCTCCCCTTTATCCAAAAGTCTTCACTGCTTTCCATTGTATTGCACTATGCTAGACCCAATTTCAATCTGATCGGCGTTTGACAGCAGAATCTTTAAAATAACTGTTGTTTAGCAGCACTCACTCTGTGCTTCTTTTAACAGACCTAGGGCCGTATTCCAGAACGTCATTGAATACTCAAGCATTACTTAAAACTAGATTCAAGCCATTTGATTGGTTGAAACTAGTTTTAAATAATGATAGAGTATTGAGTGACGTTCTGTAATACGGGACTTAGTCCCGTATTGGCGTTCTGTAATACGGAACTTAGTCCCGTATTGGCGTTCTGTAATACGGGCCTTAACGTCACATCAACGTGAACTATTAATATAAGCCCTTAACGAGCAACTATTCCTCTTAAATGTTGCCCATTGCCAAAGTTCCCGTATAATTTACCGCAAAAACTCAATCGCGTGGAACAAATATGTGTCAGGGTCGGTTGTGACGTGCTCGGCAAGCAGTCATATCGACAGATCTGCTAATGTATGAGTAATATTACTAAAATAACTTACTAATACGCCGGTAGTTACGTATTGTCCGGTATTTGGAACTGTGTGCCGTAGTTTTAATGTTTTCTGAATGGGCATTTTGGTATTTGGTGTCTCATGAAGTAGTCGTCTCTTGAGATGCTGATTGTATTAATGATTATACCCAAAAGTATAATAGTGTTCTTATTTTGACTTGAGTTTTTATAGGGATTCTGCACTCCAGCCCGAGTTGGGGCTCAGTATTTACTCGGTTAAGGATATTTAAAACAATACAAAATATTCCTTTTTCTTGGCTATAAAGCATCAGCTTAGATGCGCTACAATATTCCAATAAATGTGACTTACAAATGACACATAAATTCAGTTCAATAGCAAAATTTTCCATAACTCATCTCAATAAAAAATAATATTGCTACAAGATTGCATGATATAAAGTGTAACCGACTTATTGACGACAATCGGGAGTTGGCAATAGCTGTGGCAATAAACTGTGAGCAAAGTAAATATTGTTACCGTAGTATCGTAAATTGTGACGATCGGAGAATGAGCTGGTCTTCCAAAATGACGGGCATTTGTGAGTAATACGGGTTTAGGTCATCTTCTACTTAGTTCTGCAATTTAGATGTTATCTAAATCTAGACTATTTTCTGAGCGTCTGCTATAACTCTTATACCCACAACTTCTAACACAAAAGATTTTGTGCCACGATAGTTTACTATTTTCAGAAAAGTTTTATCTCTTACAGCTGATAGTGCAAAAACGTAGAATGAGACTTTTACTATGGGTACTCGTACGAATAAATGGGAATTGTAAGGCGCTGGCACAATATGAGAAGATGTTGTCAGTGTAGAGATTACACCAGGTCTGGTTGATGATGTAGGACAAAATAGGCACTAACCTGCATCAGTGAAGAACGCAGAATGCCTGTTAGGGCTGGACGGGACTGAGGCAGACGCTGAAGTCAGAAAGGCTCTCTTGACCTTGGTCCACTTGGATGCTCGAGGGGGGCGGTGCTGGGGGGGTCTGGCGCCAAGCTCCAGGGATCGCTGCTTGCGAAGAACAGGGTGGGAGGGTTCAGATTCTGGAAGAGAGAACACTCATCAAGCTCCCAGATGCGACATCAGCCGTGCCAAGTTTTAGTTGGTTTTAGATTGAAGACTCGAGTATATTGAGTCTTAGGTGTGGCGTTTCACGACTCTTAAAAATTAAAGGGTAAGTAGGTAATAGCTATAAGGCTGAAATTACAAATCCGTCTTGAGCAAGCGTGGTGATCAATGCTCGTGCCTTCTCGGTATAAGAAGAGGCTTTTGCCCAGCAGTGGGCCATTATCAGACTGGTGTTATATTTATATTTTTATTATAAGTGGTTCAAACTTCAAACGGTATTATAAATAGCAGTGGGACTGAGGTCTAGTGATATTAGTTGTAGAAGCCCAGCTTCTGGATTGTGAAATATTGGCATCGATTCTGAAAACGAAGAAGATGGGCTTGTTTTGCCAGAATTTTGGCGAGTATGGAATTTTGAGATGGTCCATCGATTTATGAGGGAATGACGCAAACTGATTCCGATGCAATCAAAATTGTTTTGATTACTGCAAGTGCTATAAACGGATACAAAGTAGTGATACACGTTGTATTGGCACAAATATAAGCTCTGTTTACAGCAAAAACTAAAACAGTGACTGGAACATGCAGAACTACGTAGATATTTATGATTTTAAGTGTTGTATGTACAACATAGAGTATATATCGGTATGCAGGCACATGTCTAGCATAACCTTCAACGACAAAGTTAAATATATTTCGGTTCTCATTCTAGAGTCCTTTCAGAGTTATATTACCTCTGGCAGCAACCCAACAGCAACCTTATTGCAACGAGAACAAAGATCAACGTGATTTTAACAGTGATGCAAAATCAGAGGCAAAATGACTGTGAAGGGACTGTACCACATTAGAAACTCCATAAATTCGATAATCCTTAAAAAATATATAGCCTAACCAACTGCTAAATTAAAAAACAAAAGGGGAGCATAGTTTTAACCTAAATCGTAAACGTTTAGCGTTATTTTACTCGTAAATGTCGAACTGCTAACATTAACAATATTTCATTCTTTGGCGCTAAAGTCTATGAAAACCGTATGAGGTGTGATGTGTTGTGATCCGTGTGGATGTTCAATTGTTAACACATTTCCTATGCTAAATATATTCTGTGTAACCTTCAAGACAACTTCTAAAACCGACTTATTGCCAATACGGGAATTAGATTCTGTTGTCATATATTTGTCCACTTTCGGTGCTTATTCAAGAAGAATCCATTACCCAAAGCGACAAGTCACTGATACTAAAGTAAAACATATTAGTATGAAGCAGGTAGGTGTTGTCTAATCTTAGTTGTAGATAAAGGTCATAAATTAATTATTCAAGAAAAATTCTGACATTTAGACTCGTTTATTTTGAAGTCCACATTATATCAGTGTGCCAGTGGTGAGAACCTTTTTTGATCGAACTTCGCTGGCC
Source organism: Tiliacea citrago (assembly GCA_963921375.1). Classification (NCBI taxonomy): domain Eukaryota; kingdom Metazoa; phylum Arthropoda; class Insecta; order Lepidoptera; family Noctuidae; genus Tiliacea; species Tiliacea citrago. The sequence goes on along the minus strand of OY992790.1, from coordinate 25,803,578 downwards.
TATACAATCCCAGATTCATGGCAATCAATAGTTGAGCAACATGGTTGCAACAATATGGTTGCTGCAACATGGTTTTATCTTGCCTTAAACATGCAATTGTGCGCAACACTATCGACATTTTTCCAGCAACTTTTACCCTGTTTACCATGAACACGACGCTCAAAAATCAAAATCTAAACTTACCAAGCTCCTCAGACGAAGGTATTGTCAGGGTGAGCGCTGGTGGCGCATCGCTGTCCCCTCCATCACTGAGTGACCTCCGTCTCTTCGGCACCACGTCAGGAGAACTCTTGGACCCTCTGTTGGAGGTCTTCTTCTTGACTGACTCTCGGTGGGTCTGGATGATGTCCCTCATTTTGCCCCATGGACTCTTGTGGAGCTTATTCGGAGATGGTGAGGTTGAACTGTCGTCCTAGGTGGAGAGATTGGATAAATTATTAAGTTATAAAAAAAACACTGTTCCGCATGCGCCACAGTGGCCCCATAACATTGGGGTTATTGCAAGATGTTGGACTGATTAGGACCTGGAGTTTCACTTTTATAACGACGTAGGAAGTAATCTGAATTTCGCTATGGGGAAAGTTTGGCGGATTATTGAGAATACGGTTAAATAACTATTTAAAGGTAACAGGGCCACACTTAGAGACCCAGGGTCCCTAGGCACTTGCCATTTGAGGCCCCCCATTCTTAGGCAAAATTTGGCACCTCGTATAGGTTGGGTTTCTTTTGTCTATTCAAAGTTATACAGTAATAAGAGTTATTATGTCGACTAACAAGAAAGTTGAAAAGCCATGTACCTCAGATGCATCGAAATTTTAGCACCCCGCCTCGGAGAGGTTAAATTTCTTTTGACAATTTACAACAGAAATAGGAATACCTTTGTCGATTTATCCAGAAAAGCTGAAGAACTAAGAGAATCAATGATGCAAGAGCGAGCGTAGCAAGCTCACGTACATTTTTAGCATTTCTTCTGACCATTGACCATTGTCCATATTCCATGTGACCTACGGCTGGTGTAGGTATCATGATATGACCGCGGGGCTTGTACCATTTGCTACACCTGCTACGTGGTGAAGCCGGTCTTGTCCACCTGCCGGTAGGCAAGCTACATGGTCGCAGTATCTGGGTGGGTGGGCCCCTAGGCTAGGGGCTTGTATGCCTAGGCGGAAATCAGATGCAAGTGCACTTGGAAATAAACTGAGCAAGTAGATTTTTGTAATAAACTGAGCAAGTCAGCTTAGATATGTGCTGTATAACCTATCGCATAAAGTAATTTATAATACACTCCGGACAGCATACCACGGACGCCAATTGTGGCGCCAATATTAAGGTTCTGAGTAATATTTTGGGGTAATTGTAGAGACAGGGAGATTTTTAAATCTTACAAACGCTACATAATATGATCTATGTCGAATCTGAAAACTACAGACAGCTGTGAGCCTATGTTTAAGTCACTGAAAATACTGACCTTCCCGCCGTTGTATATTTTGGAAGTTGCAGTTTTTGTTAAAATTAATTTAAATTTATTTCCGTCACTAGCCCGATATTAGGACTCGTTCAGATGCTATAGAACCAAGAACACAATATAAAAATGTATTACATACATGCAATTACAAAACAGCACTACTTAGGAAAAATTATTATGTTAATGGGGCCTATAATATACAATAAAATTCCGCACAATTTTAAAGAACATTCTATCTATACGAATATTTAAATCTTAGCTGATGGCATTATTATTAGAAAAATGTTATTAAAAGACTCTTGAAATGATAAATATAATAACAATAAAAACTGACGTATTATACGAGAATTTATATTAGATGAGAATGAGATATACGTTGTCAATTTATATTATGCAAATGATATTTTTTAGTTTTGATGACTGCTTGCCATAAGGTAGAATGTAGCGGAAACTCTTAGTGATGTACCATCTTATACCTGTACCTAAAATGCTGGCAAATAAATAAAAAAAAATCGCTTGAGGCAAGGAATTTCTACGCTCCCAGTGTTTACAGACCAAAATTAAACATGCCCAAACAACCAGATCCTAAGCAACTATGTAGGCCACATAAATATTATCCGTGTAGGAATAAAACCCGTGGTGTATGTGACTATGATGTACAGCAATCGCTCAGCCATCGGTTGTCAATCCAAATCTATTTAGAATTTTGTTTATTTTTCTATGTCATAACGTGGTTTATTGTGGCTATAAATCTATAAACAACTTTTGTTCTAAAATGTTTAGCCTTAAAAATAGCGTTATTTGTTTGTGTTCTAAATAAAACGTTTCGATTCAACACAGGAAGATTATCAATAGAAAGATAATCCCAACTTACATTAAATTCAAAGTGATTTTTTTGCGAATGTAAAGTCAAATAAGTTATCTGTATAGTAGTTTAAAAAAATCCTTATTGTGTTAGCTAGATGTGATCTCACGGTCCAACTGTATACACAAATAATCATAATAAATAATTTCCCCAGTCGTTTAGCAGACAGAATCACAAGTGAATGGGTCTTTTTTCAATAACTATTTCAAGGAATACGACAGTGTAGGTAAGGCGGAATGTCAACCACAATTAAAACTTCATAGTAATCTCGACTAGGATGTGCAATCTCGATCACGCGAGATCTCGAATCGCACGAGGTCTCGAGTACTACGTACTAAGTACATAATTAAATTAGCAGTTTTCTACCGACTGTACTTTGACTGACGAATTAAATAAAACTGACGAATCGACGAAAACTGGCAAATACTGGAAAATGGCGAATTAAATAAACTGACCACTGAGGGAAACTGACCAGTGATACGCGGAGTCCATCTGACAACGTTTATGAAAAATTTCAGGATGATCGGTTCAGTGGTTTAGGCGTGAAAACGTAACAAACAAACTTACTTTCGCAATTATAATATTAGTTAGGATAGATTCACAGTGCAAACATCACGTGTGCTGATTTTTTGCATTATGTATGCGTAGTGCAGATGATTATTATGTATGCGTAGTGCAGATGATTATTATGTATGCGTAGTGCAGATGATTATTATGTATGCGTAGTGCAGATGATTATTATGTATGCGTAGTGCAGATGATTATTATGTATGCGTAGTGCAGATGATTATTATGTATGCGTAGTGCAGATGATTATTATGTATGCGTAGTGCAGATGATTATTATGTATGCGTAGTGCAGATGATTATTATGTATGCGTAGTGCAGATGATTATTATGTATGCGTAGTGCAGATAATTATTATGTATGCGTAGTGCAGATGATTATTATGTATGCGTAGTGCAGATGATTATTATGTATGCGTAGTGCAGATGATTATTATGTATGCGTAGTGCAGATGATTATTAGTTCATAAACGTTGATTTTTTTGTTTCGAGTTTCGATTAATGTTGTTTTAATTTACAAAATATAACATACGTGGTATAACTATTTTGTAAATGAAAACAACATTAGTCGAGATTGGCAACTCGAAACTTAATTAAAAAGTAACCTACGGTTTTAATTTTGATTAAATTTCGAGTTGCCAATCTCGACTCGTAATTTCATTCTCTAACATAGTTCCGTTTGTATCAACTGTTTGTCAGGCTATTTGTACTAGACAAAGATCATGTCCAAAATAATTGGTAACACTGTTATATGAATTAGAAATTCATGTTATTTTCCTGTTCGAAAATATTCTTGCTAAAAGGTTAGTCATACAAAATTAAAAACAATCTTGCTTTGCTTCTTCCCGAAAATATTATTTACCTACACAATGGATTTCCCAAAATGTAAATATTTTCAGGAACGATCTCACAAACAGCTTGAACACAATTATTTTTTTAAGCACGATTGGAAACAGCATTTACAATTAATGCAGTTACGTGAGCCTGTTATTTAGCAAACCTCTTAAATATAATATTAAATAGAAACGCAGTGTTTTCGTATAAACTATGAAGTTCTATAGTTAATTGCGAATAAAGTTGACGTGTATCCTGACTTATTTTTTTTTTTTAATATAATTGCCTGGTATGACGTTCATGAAAATTTACTCTAATGTCCAAATATACACAGTGTGACTGGAAAAGAAAAGGCAAAAAGAGTTTTTCGTAACAAAAAAACTAGTTTTTAAGAGTGGGTCTACTGTGGTGTTAGTTGTACAGTGGTATTTATACAATGTTGATTCTGACCTGCGTAGGAGCTTGCAGGAATGTGCTGTCGCCGTCCTCCCGCACACTCTTGCGCGTACCTGGAACAGATCGACTGGTTAATGTGGAAATTTCTGGGAAATCCGGGAAACATGTCTGATGAATAGATTTTTCGGGGAATGGAAAGTCTGCGTTCCTTAGTGTAATGCAATTTGTCAACTCTTTATACAAAGATTGTGCCAAATGTACTTTCTATTGTAGGTTTGTTAATTAAGACTTCGCTCACTCTGTCGTGCAATATAACACTCTATCATCAATGTAAGTTGTACTACGTAAGACGTATATTGGTTTACTTGTAATTTTTTAAAACGTTGATGCAGATTTTCTGAGGATTTTCGATGGAGCATTGTAACTGGAGTTTAGTGTTTGCTACAGCTTTAAATTCCATTTTATATCTATGAGTTTTTCATGGATGAAGATAAAATTTAATTGGGATACTTACTGTCCTAAAACTGAATAGTGCTAGTTCACATTATGTATGTTTTCTCGAACAAAACTAAACCAGTTTTACAGAAAAAATAGTCTGTTGTTATCTAAAAAATATATAGGTGGACTGCAGTCCCTAAACAGATTACATTTTTTTTTCTTTCTATTTAACTGACGTCAGCAAAAGTTCCGTAATACACATGACATGTTTTTTCTAATTATCCTTCTTTGAGCTACCTTTATAAATAAATAATTAACGTTTTTTTTCGACCGACAAGGGATCATAGTAACTACAAAAATTAAAAATATACAATTAAACATAAATTATAAATTACGATTTCTCAGTACGTGAACTATACAGCAATGATTCAGGTACTGACAATCAAACCTCTGCACGAAGCCCTTAGGATGCCGCTGGAGCTAGCTCGAAACCCTGCGCTCCAGGGATATGTATCGTGGAACAGAAACAGTCTACTTGCGAGGAGGCCAACATCCCTGATACGCTACACAATTGGGGAAGGCCTCATCAGCGCCGCAACGCATTATTATATTGCACAGGCAGGGCGTTGTTATAATCCCATTGCTGATCGGGATCTTTCCTTCCATATCCTCGCTTGCAATGAGATTGTATGTTTTCTGCCTAACGACCACGCAATAGGTACAGAGAGGCAAAACCTATGATTTCACCACAAGCAAACCCAAATCTAACAGCTACTTTAACACCCACAAGATAAAATCTCTTCAAGTTATGTTTCTCATCACCCCCCGCGACGGTTTACGCCATAGAAATATTCTCCTTTCATAAATCTATGGTTTACGCTTTCCCGATCAAAGAAACTCTCACGAACATCGCGCGAATGTTCCGACGTCGAGTATGGAGTGACTCATCATGACAGAATAAGGTCGACCATTTACAGAATATACAGGCGTGTTATAGTTTATGGTTTTGTGCCGAAGTGTTTTACTTTTACGGTTCTGTATACCAGCGTGGCTACCACAGGCTACGGTGTAAGCTTGTCAGTAGCCACAAAGCCTCTATTTACTGACAGTAAGTACGGGGTCTACTCCGAAGCGTTAAACCGAAGTATCGGCCGGTAACAACGATTTTCCTTTTGCTAGTAAATTTTTATTAATCATTGAAATACATTGCAAGCTATAGTTTTGTATAATTTAAAAGCATTTTTGTAAATGTGAGTACCATGGAGCCGTTTATTATGTTATGATGTATGTTGACTTAAAAAAGCCTGGCAGTTGAGAGTATGTCATGCTCACTTAAATGTCTCGCTGATGGTGGCGCGTGTGTTGGATCATTCGGTTCCCTACAAAGTGGTTGAGCTGGATGGTGCTGATCCACGCGTCATGTTCGTGAACGGGCGCTGTCGGTTGAGGCTGGTCATCTCTTAACTGCCAGGGCTTATTTTGTAATCTTTTAATCTTATATTTTGAATTGTTTTTTTTTTTTTAATATACTTATTTTTGTTTTTTACATTGTTCTCACATAAATAGAAGCGACAAGAATAATGTACCCAGGATTTTGTAATATCTTGATTTAAAAGAGTGTCCTTGGAGTTTCTTGCCTGTTCTTCTCCATAGAGATCTACGTTTTGGAATGGGCAAATAGCTTCCACTTTCTGACTAACTGACCGACTCTTTGACAATTCAAAAGTGCCTGTAAATGGTTTATTTGAAATAAATGCTTTGAGTTTGAGTTTGAGTTTGAATGTTCGGCCTTTTTGTAACTTCCATAGTTTCCATTTTTGACTTTAAATCCATACCCGACTTAAAGTCACATTTTTGACTTTGGCTTATCTCTTTGACTGTCTTTTTTTTTTTCTTTTGCCGTAATCAGCCATAGTTAGCCGTAGTTAAGCAAGGGCCGAACAGTCGGCCGATACTTCGGTTTAAAGCTTCGGAGTAGACCCCCTGCTCAGTTTCGCAAAGCCTTTTCATTGGTTGTTAAGTCTCAACTATTGCTATTGTCTTTTATTTAAAACCTAAACCTGCTGGTGCCTCAGCAGGTTTACTATCCTGCGTTCGCAATTTAGTTTAAAAAATATAAACAAATATGTGTTATTGATAAAAAAAACCTTAACCTAAACTTTAACCGGAGGACACGGTGGAGCATACGGTGGAGGTCTGCCCTGCTTGGGCGGAGCACCGCCGTGTCCTCACGGAGGCGATCGGCGGCGGCGATCTCTTGCGTCCGGCCCTGGTTCAGGCCATGGTTCGGAGCGAGAGTGCATGGGAGGCCGTCACCTCCTTCTGCGAAGCAGTATTGCTAGCGAAGGAGGAGGCGGAACGCGTGAGGGTGAGACAAGGTTCGCGCCCTCGCGCCCTTAGTCGCCGCAGGAGACGCGAGAAGTGGCAGAGGGCTGGCCATGTTTGTCGAAGGACCGATGGCCGGTGGAGCACACGAGTCTTGAAGAGGAGACCGTGTATCAGCAAGCGTAGTGTGGAACGCCCCCCAGTTAAACGGACTCTGCACGACCTTAAAAAAGTGGCTGGGACAGACTGGATGCGGTAGGCGGAGGACAGGGTGTTGTGGCGCAACCTAGGAGAGGCCTATGTCCAGCAGTGGACTGCGTTAGGCCGAATTTAAGAGAATCCTTCTGGTTAGGTAGGCTCTTTGAAGTCATGATGGTGATGATGACCTATGTGGTGATGTAAATATCTTTCTTAGGGGAGAGAAAGCGATGTGATTTTTTCTCGATTTAGTAAATTCCTAGTAGAGTTTTAACTTAGCCTTTTTGCTTTCCAAATACCCGCAAATAACCGATATCGTTAACATCTGATACATTGAATGTTTCTCTAACACTCTCACGAATCATAAACAATATACGAAAATATAAAAAAAAAACATTACATAAATATACCTACATACATACCGTTTATGTATTCCGTGGTTTGTTTAAATTTTACGTGTAGCTAAGATTGAGAACACTTCATTTTTTATGCGCAAGAGTGTTAAGTCGTAAATCAGATCTTTATTTTTTAAGTTTACATTAAGATCAGGCAGTCTAAATCAAATTTCCAGCTCCGCCCCATGCTCCCCGCCACTCCGTTATGTGGTAAACGCTAACACATCAGTAATAAAGTTGAATATCGCGTGCGCTCTTTGGTCGTGTTCCAGCACGAAACTAAATAGCGTAAGTCTCAATTCTTATTTCTTTTATAACTAAAGTAATAACTGATCTAGTGAAAAAATATCTGGTGGCTGGATAATAAACTATATTTTCTTGCTGTGAATATTTATTTTAGACAAAAAAGCCTGACAATCTTGTTTGTTTTTATAATTATCCTTAAAAAAGACATGGTTTTCGAATAAAAAAGTATAAAAAAGTAAAGTAAGTAAGTAAAGTATGTAAAATATTACAATTACGTAACTGTCTGCAACATGGAAAGAAAAAGATGCAATAAATCATATACTAAAGATTAATTTTGATGGTATGTGACTGTTTCAGAATATTCATGCCAATTAACATAAAAATAGGGTGAAGCCTCCTCTTAAAGCACGTGCAATAAAATCGAACAAAGGAGACAAAATTAACCAATTTCAACATTACAGCTGGGAAAGCAAACTAAAAAAAACTTAAAAAAATAAAAAAACAACCGACTTCCAAAAAAACACTACAAAGTGAAAAATAACTTTAATTTTTCAATAACAAAGCACACTTGCTTTTCTAATTCACTTTTGACATTGGCAAAATAGTCGACATCGGCTTTGCTTGCCACAATTAAAAATAGAATCGAATAGAACTTTAATTTTGGAAGTCGGTGGCTTTGGAGCTGTATTTTAGTTTTTTGCCACCGACTTCAGAAATTAAAGTTATTTTTCACTTTGTAGTGTTTTTTTTTGTAAAAAGTTTTTATTTTTCACCTTTTAGTGGGTCAGTTTGTAATTTATCCAATTTACAATAGCCTAATGTCAAATACTGATCTCCTATTACAAAATATTACTTTTCCCGATGCAGGCGCGGTAATTGTTGAGGAGTTCTCCTGGTAACAACCAGGCGAACTGATGGTGACTTCACCATATGCATTTTGACGAGCATAAATTGCGTCCCTCAGGGCTCTGTGTTGGCTCCCCTCATTTTCACGCTACTCACCAGAGACATCCCCAAGTGTAAAAAGGCGCAGTTAGCTCTGTCCGCAGACGACACAGCCATTTACTACACCAGCCACGGGCCAGACCAGATTACTCGCACCCTCCAAACCAAAGTCAACAGACTCAGTGCCTGGTTTAGGAAGTGGAGAATCAAAGTCAACCCCGATAAGAGCCAAGCGGTCCTATTCTCTAGACCCCGCCGTAGACCCACCTACCCCGACTGATCACCATGTTCAGTAAGCCTATCCCTTGGGAGAAGCGAGCCAAATATCTAGGTGTGACTCTCGACCACCACATTTCGTCCTCGGAGCACAGAAAGATGGCGCGCTCGCGCGCCGCTTTCGCTCTCGGTAGACTTCATTCTGTCCTTAACTCATGCAGAAAATTGTCCATTAAGTGCAAATTGCGTATTTACACAGCGTGCATCCGCCCCATCATAACGTATGCCTGAGCAGTTTTCGCACACGCACACCTCATCGATAGGATGCAGGCACTCAGAATCGATTTCTCCGTAAATTTACTTGCGCCCCTTGGTTCGTTCGGAACGAAACCCTCCACCTAGACCTAAAAAATCACACCATTAAGCAGTTCAAGAAGCGCATCACGAAGCGTTTCTTCGATTCCGCAGATAGACATCGCAACCCTCTGGTTGTGCAGGCCGCTTGCTATAAGCCCTCTCGTATTAGTCAGTCTCGCCGTCCGAGGCATACTCTCACCGACCCAGATGACCCTATTACCCTCCTCCAGGAAAGCAGTAGGACCCAATACAGTGCACAAATCACAAAGACCGACATTCCGTCCTCACCGCCGAGGTACCACGCGAAGACCCAGACGTAGATGTCCCCCCGTCCCTTTCTCGTCGAACCTCCAGCCGCCCGCGTCGAGACTGAGTGCGCCGTAGCATTAATAGTAACAGTTAAATTAAATTAATAGTAATAGTTAAATTATGATTATTATCTAAATAATCATAATTTAAACTTTGATGCAGCCTGTCCCCAACTTGCTATACCCTCCAACGATGCCCTAAGCCAGGGTCCGTACTCCACGGGGGGGTCTAACACCTCACCTCCCCGCCCAGACTTGAGGTGGCCCGCGGAGGCGGGCCGGCACTAGTCGGGGATTGCGGAAGTAATAACAGATCCCAAGATCCCCGGCGGAAGTGTGGGAAGGGAACACTGGGGTGGTTTTTAGTCTGTAAGAGTCTGACAGACCCCTCCGCTCACACCAGGGGGGGGGGACATCCATGAGGATTTTCCACCCCGAGAACAAAAAAAAAAGGTCCGTTTTAATATTTATTTTCGCCCTGGCTGGAGGTTTTAAGCGCACCCTTAAGGCAACCACAGGAAAGTCCAGTTAAGTAGTCACGACCTCTCAAGGTCAACTACGAGATGCCATTAAGAAAAAGGTTCTGGGTTCGGTAGTGCTCAAATCAAAGCGATGCGTAGACTAATCGAAGCAGAAAAATCCAGTTCAGTAATATTATATAACATATGGTTTATCTTTTCATACACGAAATCTCTTGAAATCACGGGGTCATTGTACTCTTTATTATGAACAACTTTTAATATGGGACCAAACCTGAAATCGCGAAATGCGTCGCCCAAACCTGAAATCGCGTGTATGAATAGATACACCTTGTATAGGTAACTCAATATCGACCAAAATGGCGCTTTAGCCATTTTACCTTTCCACCGTCGATATGAAAGTATATACGGAACTAATAACAAAAAATCAATTTTTAAAATTTTCTGCCTGTCTGTCTGTTTGTTTTGGCTAATATCCGAAACGGCTAGACCGGTTTTGACAGGACTTCACTGGCAGATAGCTAATGTTTTAAGGAGTAACTTAGGCTTTATTTTATAAAAATCCATGCGGGTGAAGCTGCGGGCAGCAGCTAGTTTTGAATAAAATCTGCACATTAAGAGCGGCCAACCCGTCATATTTTTCATACAAACGCTCGCACGTGATTATGGCGTTGTAACACATCTTTCTTTGAAAATTATGAACCAATAGGTATCTTGTGCACTATATCTAGGTTTCTCTGCAAGCAAAAATTAAAAATATGGAGATGCAAATTCAGTATACGAGTAAGCCTGCAAAAATCTGCTTTTTTGCACAAATTTTATCTGAATTTTGGGCGTTCATAGTGTACCCATAAATTGTAAATGTAAAGAAAACATTACTATAGGAACCTCGCACATGTAATGGAGATTCTAATTGACCAACATTTATTTCACAAACTTGTAAGGCTTACTCAAAAACACGTATTTCCTGGAACAAGTTTTATGAAATTGCCGTACACTATTTTTCGTTCAATGTTATCGCGTTCTAACTCGTTTTTAGTGGTTCTCACTCGCGCTGTATGAAAAAACAAGCTTTTCGACCATGCTCGCTTGACGATAGATGGACCGGGAAGGGCCCTCAAGCAATACGGCAAAGGGTCATAATTATTAAGGGCTCATAAGACACCAACCATTTTAAGCGCTAATTATTTTAATTGATAGGCATGTAGATAGGTAGATATAAGTATAATTTAATAACTGCCCCGTTAGTCTCGTGGTCACAAGCGTAAATGCTTTGCGTAGGGTCCTGGGTTCAATTCCCAGGTCGGGCAAAGAGTTATTGGGTTTTCTCATTAGGAATTTCTCAATAGCTGCCTGGACTTTGGAAGTTCGTGGTGTAATACTACCGTGCCTCGGGAAGCACGTAAAGCCGTTGGCCCTGCGCCTGATCTCTCCCCAGTCGTGTTGGACTATGAGAAGTAAAAGAATAAGAAGTTCACCTGCGTTTGCGCACACACTTGTGCACTATAATATCTCTTACGTACCTGGCTAATTGAGATTGGCCACTGTGACCGAAATCGGACCGGCGGATTATGATACGTATGTATAATTTCTCATACAAAGTTGACAACAATTAAATTGATAGTTCCAATAGCACTATGATCAGCCGTGGAGGACTACAAACATAAACGATGGTAAAATGTCCCAGTAGACAACAAAAGGTACTAATTAATATCTTGTATAAAGAAATGCTGCTTGAAAACTTACCAGAGTCAGCTCTCAGCTCTTCACACGAGGAGTTAGGAGTCAGGGATAACGCGCTGCCAGTAGTCAAACTAGCAGAGTCACGAGGCTCAGGGTTGGCGATAGTGGCTGTTGACGGAGAGGACCCAGCTAAAGCCACGGCTCCCACCATGGCACCTGCTGCTACGGCGCTGGCTGCACCGCCCATAGCTGATTGGGGCCATGTGGCTTTTTCCCACCTGTGGAAAAAAGTTTGGGTTATTCAAGAGGTCTTAACTAAAATGATGGTACTATATAATGGCTTGTGACGTTTACACGTTTTAATGAATTTCTGTTCATATCAATTGACTGCTAAGTGTGAGGAAACATGCTATACAACATTTTTGGCCGGGCCGCAATAATTGCGTACCGCTGGAACTATAATTTATTGAATGCTTAAAATAGCTACATTTCTATAATTTGTTAGCTGTCATAGGCGCCATCGTACAGTTTCGTTGGTTTACGTGGTTTCGAAGATTTTGGGTGAAGATTCATAATGAATTTTGTGTGAATGGCAACATTAATTTAACACGTACACGGTTTTGCCTTTGCATTTTATGAAGATATTTTAATTTCATTAAACGTTATTATTTATTGATTTATTATAATTTTCTAAAATAGTATATTAAAGCAACCTGTACTTAAAGAACTGTAGCGCAGAGATCCTTTCCGCATCCGGTCACGGATCATAACATCGCATCAATGAAATTATAACGAATAACGTGTAAGGAGTAGGCGAATTGATGGAAGGAGAGAGCTTTATTATGTACATTTTTTTTGCGCGAACATACCATTTTTTTTTTGTTGCCGGGTTGAAAAATCCTCATGGATGTCCTCCGCCCTGCGGTGGGCGGAGGGGTCTGTCAGACTCTTACTGACTAAAAACCACCCCGGTGTTCCCTTTCCACACTTGCACCGGGGATCTTGGGAGCTAGTATTACTTCCGTGATCCCCGGCTCTGCGGGCCACCTTAAGTCTGCGGGGAGGTGAGGTGTTAGACCCCCTCCCCACCCGCAACGTCTGAAAGGGGCGCGCGTGGAACACTACGCACCGCCACCTCGGGTCCAGTGTGATAGGGGGCGGCGGTTTCTTCTTCTGCAGACTCTGCGGCTGTGGGCAAAGCCATCGGCGGCGGAGTAAGCTCCGCTCTTTCCGGGAAGAGGGCTCGCGCGGTTCTAATCTATCCTAACCCAAATGATTCAATAGTAGATGGTATCATACCAACCAAAAACAAATTGTTTTATATTATTAGTATTATACGAGTACTGCGGGTATTTATCTACTAATATACATTGACTGTGTGAACTGTGAACTAAATTAAAAAGTTACGTAACTTTTGCTGCCAAGTTATTATTTTAGTAGCAAATAGTTAGTCGCCCTTAAAGTTGTTAGTCGCCTGAAAAATTATTAGCCCTTTATTATTTAGTTTGTTTGAAAATTTTTATTTATAATTATTATATCTTATTATAATTTTTATGTTTACTGGCCACTAAGCCCTCTCGTGTGTTAAATGAATGTCGCCAGATTGCACATTGTAGCGGCACGTTGTATAAGAATTACTGTAGGCAATGATACTGTAGGGAAGAGTTTAATTTCGTGACTCCACCTCCTCTCTATGTTACTCAGACCAAAGGAAACTGTTACACATACACCTATCCTGTCTGTGCCAGCCATCTCTAGGTTTGGTAGAAGAAGTAAAGACAACATTATGATTGACAAAGTAAAGGCAACTATTGATTGGGTCACCACAGATCAGAAAAAGACAGGTCCCTACCTACTCCTATTAAAAATATCTGAATTGGTTAGAAATATTATGAGGTTAGGTACCTAGTTAGTAGTTTTAAAGTGTGGAATTTTAAAGAAATAATCGTATATCAATTTTTTTTATCATTTAAATCGAAAAATTATGAGCTCTGTAATAATACTATGAAATCATTTGCCAGAAATGCGACTTTTTAGACGGATTCCAAAAAGATTCGAGATGCAGAATTCCCACTACTATTGGACGACTGAACTACAAAACTGCTTCATAAAATAAATGCTTATTGCATGCGGTTCTTATATTTAATCATCACTATTGATGATTTTAGTTTTTTTTTATTATTTGGCCTGAACAGCTGGGCAAAAGGCCGTGGACACTCGAACAGTGGGCCCCCAATTGCTACCCATAACTTTTCTGCCCTAAGCTAGCAGTTTCACATAAACTCATTCCTGTTTCCCATGGTAGGCAGATTGTACAGAATGCCACTTGCTACGATTCTTTCATACTCGTATCTACTCCTTTTACCTTTGTCTGGTTGTTTCGGGCGTCGTTATTAGCCTGCTAAAGTAAACTTGCTATTCACATTATAAACTGAATTTGATTTGGTTACCGAAATTCTTAGGTACTTATATCTTATTTTGGCTGATAGGAAACTAGTTTCGAACGTTTATTTTCTTATTCCATTTTTATCCATCTCTTGTTTTGGGATTGCTTTTAATAGACTAACACAATAAGCAACAGCATCTAGCAAACCATAACCACCGAAAAGAAAAATGTACAGTTTTTAGGTTATCAACACAAGACCGTGCGTTAGCGAGATCTATAATGAGAATATTGTTGTAGATGTAGACATCTACAACAAGATTCTCATTATAGATCATCATAGTTATAGATAACTAGAGTGATAATTATGGAGGTACTGACGTTGTTTGACTGTGATTTGCATATTTTATTTACGTACAATACTTAAAAATACACACATCAAAAGTGTCTAGGGATCAAGTACATTTTTAACTATAAAACGATATCCAATTAATATTTACCAAATCTAGTCTTCCATACTGGCTTCTTACTTTAAGTCCTATGTTTAAGATAACAAATTATCCATATACTTTGTAAAAATTAAGAAAAATTGCAATTTGTGCAAATTGTGGGAATTTAAACTATGTAAGTTAATGCCGTCAATTAAATGGCGAAAAAGGCAAAATGAGGATTTAAAAAAAAATATTGTAGATAAAAAAAACTGTTTCCACCTTTGACACGAATCACACAATCACAGCGCACGCATGCTTAGAATCAGTTCATCAAAATCACTTTGAGAAATGGCCGGGCGCACGTTCTTTCTAAAAAGTCAAAAATTTGTTGTGGGGTATGCAGGGCATCCATACTCGGCAGAGCTCTTCTTTGGAGCATATCCCATGCGTTTTTTGGCATTTTCGTCGAATTGGGTTGAGGTCTGGCGATTGAGCAGGCCACGGCAGAATGTTGGTGCGAGCATCGGCAAGAGTGCGTGTTAGGACTCTAGCCGTGTGTGGACGTGCACTGTCGTACTTTCGTCGAAACGAATCAGCAAAAGATAATTAAAAAAAAAACCCTTCCTTGCCCTACTATACCTTCGTTATACATGGAATTCTTGTGCAAAATGTTATGCTTTTAACCCTTGAGTTTAGGCTATGCGTTGTCAATCAGTGAGTGATTAAATTTATTTAAGATGTTTAATAAGCAAAATTAATCATGCTAACATTATTTTAGAGTAAAACTAAAAAGAACAAGTCTTTATATATATATACATTTAAATCTATTGCACTTCTGCCCACCACTGCTTGCGTGCACCATTTTCCAGTTTGTACCAAATAACATTTACATTTTTCAAATCTCATAGTATGAAACGTAACGAAATAAAATCATATTCTAAACATATGACTAGTTCAAAGCTATAAATCTGTTCACACCTCACTTTGAACATAAGATTATTGGTGCATTACTATAAAGTGAATGTTTCAGTAATTGTACCTATAGTAAGTACTTTAATAGCAGTAGGTACTTTACAAGAGTTTTTATTTGTCTATAAAATTATCAATCGTTTTGTATGAAGGCGGATGCGTATAGATTTTTTATATTTCTATGAGGATGCGCTAAGGTAGCCCGCGAAAATTTACTTACGTTTTTTGCAATTTGCATGTCATTGTCAGGTTGTATGTTGATTAAATATGGTTCGAGACCGTAAAAAATATATATTTCCTGAATAAGAATCATCAATACAAACTCACTAAGTTCAAAGTGGCCTCAAATATGAGAATATAATATAAATGATTAATATTGATATAATAAATATCTAATATAATATATTAATTCCAATATTATAATAATAAATTAATTAATTCAATATTTCATGAAATAGGGATATATTAAAATCGAAAATCGTAAAATATTTTATTATTCTTTCCAATAATGATACGTCGTGATGGGAGGTTTTGAAAAATTTCCGATTCGTGGTTATTTTGGCAAAGACCTATCCCCTTGATTGGTTGTTGTTTTCATCACAACTTAGATAAGAATTGAGAGAACCACAGGGTGCTAATGGGTTCAATTTCCAGGTCAGAAAAAGTAAGTATTCTTGTGTTGATTCATCAGGAATTTATCTACACCAAGTTTCGCTTCTATAGTGAAGTATTGAGTTTTCGAAGTATTATTTGTTTTTCTATGACACTTGGCAACTAAGCAAAATTTCATCATTTTAATAAGTGTGTATTTACAGCAATCCGAGGTAAATTACATATTTCCGCCACATGATAGCTAATATAATAAATTTCCGCTTTAGATTAATTCGCATCATTAATCACTTTCACTCATTCTTTCAAAAAATCTCTCTCTATTAATCATAAACAAACTAATGGTCAATGACTTTGGTACAATTACGTAGATTGATGTAGTATCTACCTACGCACCTGCTCCAATTTTGAGTTCCTGTATAAGCTGTATGTTGACCAGTCCTTCTGTGGAAACTGGTGAGAATTGGCTAGCGTAGCGTTTAAAAGAAAAAATGTTTATTCTGTTAAAACAAAACGCGCATTATAGCGTGAGACGCTTCCAGCTACACGGAACAACGACCTTATAAGGCGCCTGGGACAGACTGGATCCAGAAGGCGCGGAAATGAGTGTTGTGGTACAACTTGGAAACGACATATTGTCCAGCACTGGACTGCTATGGGCTGAGTTCTATAAACTTACAAAGTTTTAATCGTCTTGGTGAGTAGGTACACAAATTAAAGAGTGAGACTCCCAAATCCAGACACCAGGCTGCTACTCAGAAATTCTAGGAGGAATAACTCAATACCAGTGCTCGTCAAAATAAATCGATAAATCGTTTTAGAGAAATGCTAGTCACAAAAAGTGAGTCTGAAGCTATGCTGTAGTTATGTGTTGGAAATGCCTTACGGACGCTATCCAAAGAAACCACTCTAAATCACATGAAAAAGCAGTGCAATAGGTGCTACTAAGCTAGCAAGTCTCCGAGTTGCACAAAATAAAATAATAAAAATGATTTTCAATTACCCATATTTAAACATCAACATGCATTATGAAGAAATCAAAATAATGAACATTAGACCGTTATATATTTACAATACATGCATTTTCATTCGTAAGGCACTCAAAAAAAGTATACAGATTAATTTATCGTTTACTAAAGTAAATCAAGTAACCCAATGTAGCACTCGCCGAGCTAGTTTTCTGATTTTACCGAAGATGAGGATTAAGTTTGGCAAAAAAAGTTAACTTTTGCACAATTTCAAACTCAAGCTCAAAGCATTTATTTCAAATAAACCAATTACAGGCACTTTTGAATTATCAAGGGGTAGGCCAGTCAGAAAGATGCCCATTCCAAAGAGTAGGAGTAGGTTCCTATGGAAAAGAACGGGAAAGAAACTCCACGGACACTCTCTTAAATTAAAATATTGTTACAAAGTATTGGTAACATGTATATATTATATAAATTATACATGTGGGAACAATTTAAAAAGACATGCACGTTAAAAGAGTCCATAATAAAAAGAAAAAAAACAATTGAAATATTTACATAATATGATAAAATAAGCCGTGGCAGCTAAGAAATGACCAGTCCCTACTGACGGTGCCCGTTCATGAACATGCCACATGGATCAGCACCATTCAGCTCAACCATTTTGATCCAATACACGCGCCACCATCAGCGAGACATTTGAGTGAGAATGACATACTCTCAACCACCAGGGCACATTCAAGTTAATGAAAGACGTACCCAGTAAATGATAGCCACAAGCGGCTTCTGCGCCGATTAATCTAGACTAGATTCTTGTCAAAGATCTCGGAGTAGCTAGTCAATGTACTTTAGATCGATCGACGTACCTATGCGTCAAGTTTGACCGATGTTTGTTTTGAAATTTGTGATTTGAAGCATGACATAGCTTGAAATCGGTAGGTAATTAAATAACTACGCTTTATACAATACTTAAGATAGTTTTTACAATCTTCAGCAGCTCCAACAATATTTTCGAATGTTAATCAATTAGTTTATGCGCTCTTGTGGAGCAGGACCAGCGTTGAGCCAAGCATTTTTGTTAGCGATGCAATCCCTAAACTTATAATATGTTCTATATCTGCTTAATGTGCGTTTTTAGGGTACCGTAGTAAACAAGGAACCCTTATAGTTACGCCATGTCTGGCTGTCTGTCCCCCGGCTTAGCTCAGAGAAAACGGAACGAAAACGGGACGTTTTTTAAAGGAAAACTATTACAGCTAAGTAGGCTTTACAAGTTAACGAGTAACAGTCGACCAACTTACATTTGCAGTTGGAGAATTGACCGTGACAATATTGATCTACGTGAGAGAACATGTTTTTCAACTACAATGTTAAATTTGTTTTTGGGATAAATTTATCCCAACTACGGAACCCTTCATTGTGCGTGGTCCGACACGCACTTGGCTGGTTTTTATTATTATACATTATACAACAAAATAGCCTATTGTATTAAAAAATGTAATTACACTCATTCATTGCATTCAAAACTCTATTAGCTGAATATTTAATCACAAATAGCATGGCACCCTTCCTGAAAGCTGAATGGATTGGATGGGTAATCATAATTGCTACCGAGACGTCTGTGACGAACTTTAAATGTATAAAATATTTTAAGCATTGGTCTCATGTTTAAGACTTTGTGTAATTTTTGAGAATAAAATATGTTTAAGGCGCTGACAAGAGGCAAATGATAAAAGTAGGCTTCTTTTAAACAAAAAAATTGCCAAATCTATATACAGTAGTAGCGGAAAAAATATATGTTATTCTTGATCATATTTCTCAGAACTTGGTTGTTACCAAAAGACGCTTAGAACAAAATAACTCGATAAAAATTAACGGTAAACTAACCCTTTACTTTGAGTTTCAATCCAAAATGTCTGTATTAAATATCAACATATGGTTGGTATTTAATTAATAACAAGAACGTCTTATTTGTATCCAGAACTTACTTGTTTTTATTTTCGATTACTGGACATATTTTTGAGTAAATAGATAATTGCTTCATATTTTGCAATAAATTACAAGCGGTGTGTCATCGCGCTTCTCTTTCTTTGTATGCAGTCTGACAGTGACCGCGGTTTACCTGTTGTCAGCGTCTTAAACCTAAACCTGCTTCTCACTGTCTTAATAAATCATCTTGATCTCTGCTTATACCTACAGGATAGTTCAAAACCGTCAATTTAAATCAAATGGTAATATTTACCTAAATGCAGCTTTAACTCTTGTCCACTTCGAAACTTTAGACTTCTCAACTTCTTTCATAAAAATGCCTTCAGACCTCCTTCTCAAAGGAGTGCCAGGGGTCGCATCACTGTCATCTCCTCCCGCAGACCTCGACCTTTGCTTCCTGAGCAGTGACCCCCCGAACCTGGCATGACCTTTCCACTTTGACCCTGACCTCTTCATGCCCCGGTTACCCATCATCACGGAATCAAAGAGCATTTGTCCATATTCACACTCAAACTCGGCATCTAAAGCCTCGTTTATCAGTTCCAACTCTTTGGTTTCCGATTTCAATCTTTCATTCTCATTGTCTATCCTCTTATGGGCACTGTGGAGTCTCTTTAAATGATTGACGTCTTTTAGCCTCTTCAAAAGACGCGTGTTATGTTCTTTTAAGGTCACAAACTGGTCTAACAGTTCCAGTAATTTTTCTAACTGATCCAGAGCTTCGACTGTGTCTTTCGTATTCTGAGCCGCTTCTTTTCCTCGCTTAGAAATGGGATCGTTCTGGTCTCGTAGCCTTTGTAGCATGGATTCGCATATTGCTCTGGGATCTGTTAGTTCTCCATCATTGAGAGACCAGTACTCCTCAGGAGGGGACGGGCCTGCCGTGCAGGGGGAGGAACCTTCAGCATCAGAAGGAGTTTGCGGAGATTTGACGGAGAGAGTAACAGGGGGCTCTCCCCGACGTCTCTTGTGTAGAGATGTACCACTCGGCGGTAACTCGGCCAAGTCTTTCGGCTCTTTTCGTTCAATTTTGCTATTCTTCTCATTTTCCGCGTGACTGACGTCGGTGACGTCACTGCTTTCTTTGAGTGACGTCATGGTGCAGCCGCAGAGTGTCAGTTTGTGTCTGGACTATTTATAAATGAAAATAAAAACACGTGCATGGTCCGGTGGCGCGGCTCGACAACTTATAACGGAATGCATTTTGATACAATCGTGATTTCTATTGAAACATTCTTTTAATATGTCTACAATTATTTGGGCATAAATAGGATTATCACATTACACTTCGTTTTACACGTTCATATCACTACACACTTTCACTTACATACTTCAGTTAAACAATTTTAAAGCTGTATACATACTTTAATATTTTTTAAATTTAAATAACAGAATAACTACTACTTTTATTGTTTTATGTATTGGGTATATTTTTGAATCAATTATTCATTAATATCATTAAAAACTTTTAATATTTAATTGATCGTTAGCGCCGCCCAACGCGTATGCGCACGTACGGCGGGCGGGCGGCCGCGCACTGCCGAGCTTTGTCGATAGCCGGCGGAAACACACGAAAGTTTCCGAAGGCGTATTTTTAACTTCAACATTCCTTACATTGTAGGCGTAGAAAAATGTTCTTTATTGCCATGTGTTAAGGTTTAATAGTTACGTAAAATATAATTTTGTTGTAATAATACATTCTTAATGCTAACACGCTGCTTCCGAGCCGCAAGCCCATTAACCCATTTATGAAAAAGGGACTAAAAATCTCGTTTTCTTGTCTTGTACGCGATTTAGCAGCTGATTTTTAAATGCCTGACGTTTCAAGTACAATTTTTGTGTAAATATGTAAGCGTTGTGAAAAGTTTACTGAGAATAATAACAATGTAGCTTTTATCTTAGTAATGCGAACATAGATACCGAATATGATCTTAATTACGTTTTACCCTAGCAAACCTGGAGGTCTACTCCCTAAGCACGAGAACTGTAGCTTCGGCCAAAGTTACGGGCGTTTCCTACTCCGAATCATCTACGGAAACAAGATTAGTTTGGGGACCGAACTAAAAATGAATGACAACACGAGTTGAAAGTTGTTCTTACTTCCAAAGAGTTTATGCCTGTCCGAAAAAGTTATTAAATCGGGAGTAGGGTCCACTCCGAAGTATCGAACTACTTTCGAACGGGCCCGTATCTTTGTTGACGGACTTAGAGAGTAAGCCCCAAAGTCAAAGTCAAACCATTTATTTCAAATAGGCACATACTCGTAAGAGGCACTTTTGGGCGTCAAAAAAACAAAAAAAATTGAATTGATTCTAGTTGCCCCTTCCAAAAGGTAGTTTCGTATGGAGAAGAATGGGCAAGAAACTCCACCGGTACTCTTTTAAAAATGTTTTACAATATTTTGTTTGATTACATTAATTATATGATTATATGTGAAGACGATGCACCTAGAATAAAATTACTATACCATAATAGGTAAAACGAATTAAAAACTAAGCAATGAAAAATAACTTAATTATTAGATAGATACACGGTGTTCACATATTTACAAATATCATAAAAGTATGTTTTTCTAAAAAAAAAAATAAGTCAGTGTGTGAGTATAGGTTATCACAGAATGTAAAATCAATATCATAAAAATAACAGATTTTACCATAAAAATAGCAACCAGTTTGAGTTTGTCTAGACTCTAGATTGTCCTATGGAGCTGGACCAGCACGTTTCCAAGCATTCCTGTCCTGGATATAATCCTCTAACTTGTAATATGCTTGTTTACAAAGTGTACTTTTAATATGTGTTTTAAATTTTCTCTCATTTAATTTCAATAAATCACAAGGTATTTTGTTGTAACTAACTGCCCCCTGGGCAGGGCTTGCTGCGATCACTAAGGTATTTACATAACGTCTGCGAAACAGTTTTATCTCAAACCGTTCGTATATATGGTCTATGCTCACTTGCTCAACCAACCAGCACTGTGCCTGCGTGGTGGATTACGGCCCGCTCCCCACCGTAGAGAGGAGACCTGTGTCCCAACAGCGGGAACGTTATGGACTGATTATGCTTTGCTAAGCACTGATTTTAATAATCAAATACAGTTAAATTAATATTTTGCCGTATTTTTCTTACTTTAGTAGTCTCAGAGAACCAGGATAAATTACACTCCAGACAAAGAGTTACACATTCATATTCTTTCAAAACGCTTCCATGAAGGTAGAAATACGGATAAAGGAGTTTATAATGATAACTGTCCAAAATAATAAACTGGCATGAAGATTATTATTTTTCTGAAGTCTGGACAGCTATTTATAAAAAGAACAATAGTGTCCAAAACCTTGTTCAAACAAAGAAATTTTCTGTCATGTCAACATAGTTTATAGTTTTTGATAAAATATATATTTTTATTTCGGTTTAAAATTTTTTTGGTCAAAATTTTTATTTAACGTTCCGACAATAATGTTCTGGCGGCGAGCGGCATAAGGGGTATGTATTTAAAAGCTGTACCTAGACTAAGTTGCAGGTCTACGGAGCCGTATCCTAAACGAACTCCCAGCATGGTTCGCCACACATTCTTCAGGCTCTGAGGACGAGATCGTCACTGTAAACATAACACAAGAGGCTGAAAAATAGTGCTTATGCGTCCAAAATGTTGATCATGTCAAGTTGGATCCAAGCAATTGGGACTGGTGATCTAGTGATAGAGGTATTTTTAATGTAATGTTCAAGCAGTGCCAACAAATTTATCAAGGGTGTTTAACAAGAAGAAAAGTCATGTAAATGCCATGGTATCTTTAACAACGTCAGTGCTACCTTCAGAACTTGACCAAAATCCGTACCGTGTGTGGCTGATACGGCATAAAGATCTGCGCGCCGGGCGGCTGGAGGATTACTACTTGCAAGTTGGTGTGAGCAAGCAATCCGGCAGATTGAACTGATGCATCTGCTCAAATTGACCTCTTCATGCTCAATGTTTTTTTTTTTCCGGATATAACCTGCGGAAGAAAACGTGTGCGGCTCTGCAATGTGCGGGTAGTTCAGGATATGTAATGTTTACAACTGACGTACCGATATTAAAATCTATATAAATAAAAAAACCGGCCAAGTGCGTGTCGGGCCACGCACAATGAAGGGTTCCGTGGTTGCGGGCACTTGACTCTAGCAAAAAATAGCACTTTAAAGCTTAATATTACGCAAACGGATCCCAGAATCGAAAAATAGTTTTCACACACTTGCAATATTTTTGAACGGCCTATCCAACGGGATAGATAACAAAAAAAATCATCCCCGCTTTACGTGTAGGAGCGGTACGGTACCCCAAAAAAAAATATTTTTACTTTTTATTTTACCACCATGTGTGGGCGTCATTAATATGTATACCTATACCAAATCACAGCTTTGTCGTAGGTACTAAATCTCTGAGCTAAGCCGGGGACAGACAGACGGACATAGCGAAACTATAAGGGTTCCTTGTTGACTATGGAACCCTAAAAATGAAATGCTGTTCGTTGGTAATTGCATCACTTGAGAACGGCTAGACCGATTTGGCTATTTTTTATGTTCTTCATATTCTGAATGAGGTTTTTGTCAAAGAAAAATTGGAAAAGTTTCACAGAAAATGTTCAAATTCGGGTAAGACTGAACGTCCTTTTCTATGGGATTTTTGTATGAACTATAGAATTTTGGACAGGACTTATGTCGGGCAAGCTAGTACCTAAAAACATGCGTAAACTTAAGTCAAACTTCCGCATGTTCTATCTGGAAAATTATATATCAATGGCTACATGTATTTCCTCAAGATGACACGGTAATTTTTTTGGTAGGTATTGCTGCACCTAAAAACTATAGGTACAATTGTCTGCCTAGGAAAAAACACTAACTTCTAACTGGCAAAAAGGTATGGTTAAATTATGAACACTTCATCTGCCTACCCGTTAACACCAGTTTTTGGATCTTTCTTTTTTTTTGTACATAAAGGTAATTGTTTTTTGCATTCATAGATTTTCGAAAAGTCGTTTGCTTCTGCCGGGAATCGAACCGAAATAAAAAATGCCTAATATAAACTTTAGGTATTTATGTACGTAGGTCAATTGGATTAAATGTTTCTAACAAAGATTGCTTTTTTGGGCCAAAAACCAAAAATTTTTTTTTCGTTTATTAACAGCACCTGTAGTGAAAAAGTGTCAATTGTGCAATTTTAAGGTACCGAGCTTAAAAAAAAAACGGTCTCTTTATAAGATCTCTTTTTGTCCGTCTATCACAGAGGCTTTTCGGCTTTTCTCGTGATCTATGCAAAGTAGGAATATGAATTATGGCATAATGTTAAGGTCTCGGTGCACACAGATCGACATTCAAAGATCAAAAATGTTTTAGTTTTTTATTTATTTGAAAATATGTCACATGGTCCCTGGTCTTTGTCTCGTCTCGCCAGGTAACCACTGAACCGGATGTCGTGTGGCGCCATGGAGCCCGAAGACGAAAAGATGAAGAAGATTAACGATGACGTGATGGTGTTCATGCGCAAGCGCAGCGAGACCGAAGCGCCGCGATACACCGCCAGATTGAAGACCTACGTCGACTTCCAGCAGAAGTAAGTTTAAGTAGCCTCATCATCATCGTCATCATCATTATCACCATTTCGAAAGATTTTCACTGCTGGACATAGGCCTCCCTCAAGCATCGCCGTAGGTCCTGTGCTTCTCAAATCCGCGACCATTGAACACTGCGCCTTCGCCTTTGACGCCATCGGCCATCCGTTCTGGGAGCAATGAGTAGGATTACATAAAAGAGCTTCCACCAGTAGTAACGAGTGTCGAGCTTGATAAGCGCACATATGGCTAAAGAGAAGAAGTACTGTGTGATTGAAAGCCAAACTTGATGTGCCTTAATATCGGGTGGATACTGTAACGGCCAATCTTTTGTTGAATTATACTACAATCGTATAGTACAGGACAATCATACTGATTCTGTTAAGCAATAACGAAGCTAAAATACGAATCCCAGAATTTTGGAGGCATGTAGTGGCGTTACCTAAACTTTGCTGTTACAATTGAATCAGGCGTCGCCGAGCAGCGGCGGCGCGTCGTCACTCCGGTGCCGGTGGTCACCATGATAAGAAACCAAACTCCGCCTCCAGGAAAAAAAACGATGGTGACGTCAAGGACAAGAGCGCAGAGAACCAGTGAGTATTTATTTAATCATTATTTTAATTAAGATCATTCTGAGGCAGATTAACAGATGCACCACACGTACCTATTTATGTACTTCAAAATCGCTTGACACTTAGAATGATGTACACTTTGACACCTGTTAATATTGGCCTGCTGCTTTGAGTACCCTCCGCCCTATAATGTCTTATGTCTTAAGCCTGTGCTGTTTACGCACACGGCCGCGCCGGTCCCCACCTCATTCATAGAATGCAGGCACTTAAAAACCGATTTCTCCGTAAAATTACGGACGCTCCTTGGTTCGTTCGAAACGAAACCCTTCATCTAGATTTTAAAATTCCGCACCATTAAGCAGTTTATGAAACGCGCGACAAAGCGGTTCTTCGAGTCCGCAGATAGACATCGCAACCCCTTGGTTGTGCAGGCCGCTAGCTATAGGCCTTCTCAGATTAGTCAGACTCGACTCTCTTAGATCCAGATGACCCCATTACTCTCCTTCAGGAAAGCGATAGGGCCACAAGTACAGTGCACAAATTACACAAACCGTCATTCCGTCCTCGCCGCCGAGGTACCACGCGAAGTTCAAGAATTAATTGTTCCCCCCGTCCCTTGCACGTCGGACCGCCAGCCCCGAGGCTGAGTGAGCCGTAGCATTTAATAGTAATCCCCGATTAATAATCATGAATATAAACTTTTGATCCAGCCTGTCCCCAACTTGCTGTTATTCCCCAACGACGCCCTAAGCCGAGGTTCGTACCCCACAGGGGGTGCCCTTAGAGCGCTGTCGTTTAGTTTGTAATAAATATATTTACGCTCCTGGCTGGAGGCTTTAAGCTCACACCTTAGGGCAGCCACAGGAAAGTCCGGTTAAGTAGTCACGGCCTCTCAAGGCCAACTACGAGATGCAATTCAAAAAAACGAGTACCCCGCAGATAGGATTGTATAGAAGTCAAACAAAGCACAGTAAACGAAAGTCTATGAGAGATTTTTTATATATTTTCGTGTAATTTGGGTGAAATGGCAAGAATTCTATAAAATGTAGTATTAAGTTTACGTAAAGTTTATCTGTCAAGATTTTTATCGCACATAAGTACCTACTATTTAATTAATAAAATACAGCTTTTTATTTCTAGTTGATAATTTATGTTTGTTAGATTGATGATGCACCTTTATTTATAGTAGTTTTTAATAGTTAATAAAGTAGGTACTTTTTTTAGTTGAGTATTGCTGTTTAAGTAAGTAGAGCACATACATAATTATTTTGATTTAAAAATATCTGATATCATTATTAATATTAGTTGATAGTCGCGGTTGATAGCCGCGAATTAGGTCTAAGATCTGTAAGAGGAAAAATAAATAAAATCTAAACAAGTCAAGAAAATAGTTATTTGCAGATCTATGATCTTTGGAACTGATCCAACTTCTTTTTACAGAGAACACCCCGGTAATGAAGAAGATCGCATGAGCAGAAGGTAACTACTACTTACAGTCCTACAGTTTTTGTTGCAACACTGTCAAAATCATAATGATCTTTATTCTCGTTAAAATAAAGTTGCTGTTGCCAGAGGTAAATTATTATCTGTGAAGGACTGAAGCAGTCTACTGGTGCCTCTAAACAGGGTATAAGGAATCGATGCGCGAATACGGACTATGCACGTAGTTCAAACCTTATACATTATTTAAATATTTATTGTGTAGTAGTTAAGAAACAATTTCCTATTTTTTTAAGCATTACACAATTTCCAATTCTTTATTTTGTTACGTTTTTTTGGTGAAAAGGAACGCAAACTCAAAACGTCTTCGACAATGCCGGAAAATACGAAAAAAACTATGTGAATAAAAATCTATTCTTTGCAAAGTGCTTGAAATCGCACTAAGGTAATAAGTAAGTGCGATTTCTGCTTGAATAAAGCACACACTTTTTTTTACCCTTGCCACTCGAAAAAGTGCATTATTTTGCTTCATCGATAACAGTGAATAAAACTCTCTTTTAGTCACAGAGTGAATAAAAACATTTTGAAGTAGGAACAAGCACGAATTATACGACATAAGTAGGTACAAAAAATAAATAAAACGTTATGAAAGTACCTACTGGCTGGCTAAATGGAACTATTCCATATAGAGCTATACAATAAAAATTTAAAAAAGATATCCCACCAATTTTAGTTAGGTTCTTTTCTCTCTGATAATGTGATTTTGTTTTATGTAATTGGAAAATCTATTAACATACGATTCTTTATATGATATAATATACCTATGGCTAAAAACAGAAACAGTTTCGTCGTAGATAAATGACGTCATGTCATAACCACGACAAAATGGACATTTGAACTATATTAGAAAATTGTTGGGAGTTTCTTATTTTTTTTGAACAACAAGTAGTAGTTGAATTGACTTTTCTTGAGTTTATATTAGGTAGTTTTTTATTGTTTTAGTGAATAAAAAAATTACAGGCATAATTATTCCCTAGTAGGTACATAATTTTAGACCCTCCAGAGTCGATTTTTAGGGTTCCGTACCCAAAGGGTAAAACGGGAACCCTATGGGCTCCGCCGTCTGTCTGTCTGTCCGTCTGTCACCAGGATGGATCTCATGAACCGTGATAGTTAGACAGTTGAAATTTTCACAGATGATGTATTTCTGTTGCCGCTATAACAACAAATACTAAAAAATATAATAAAATAAATATTTAAGGGGGCTCCCATACAACAAACGTGATTTTTTTGCCGTTTTTATAGATAATGATACGGAACCTATCGTGCGCGAGTCCGACTCGCACTTGGCCGGTTTTTTTTGCTGGTTATCGGTCTACCGGCCAAGTGCGTGTCTGACACGCACTTGGCACACGCACAATGAAGGGTTCCGTAGTTAGGATGAATTTATCCCAAGAACAAACCTACCATTGCAGTTCAAGAACTTGTTCTCCCATATATTCCAACTACAAAAGTAAGTTGGTCGACTACTACTCGTTAACTTTTAAAGTCTACTTACTCGTAGCTGTGTGCTCGTAGTTCTCATTTTAACTTTGTTAAAAACAACCATTTAGCTGGCGGGGGGTGGTCACTAACAAAAATTTGCACTTTAAAGCTTAATATTTCGCAAACGGATCCCTGAATCGATAAATGGTCTGCAATATTTTCGAAACCCCGCACATCGGGATAGATGAGAAAAAAAATCATCCTCAATTTCCATGTAGGAGCTTTACCTTAAGATTTTTTAACCACTTTGTCGGCATCATTAATATTATGTATATACCCATACCAAATTACAGCTTTCTAGTAACAGTCTCCGAGCTAAGCCGCGGACAGACAAACAGCAGACATGGCGAAACTAAAAGGGTTCCTTGTTGATTACGGAACCCTAAAAATGAAATGCTGTTCGTTGTAAGTGCATCACTTGAGAACGGCTGGACCGATTTAGCTGAAATAATCTGCAGCTCAGCAGTGAACAGCAGTTTAAAAAAAAATCAGCGATGCATAATTTCTACGCTGGGACCGGGTGCCATTGAATTCATGTTAATAGTTTTGCGGATCAATGTTTATTTATTTATTTAAACTTCTCACACACAATAATGTACAAAGGCGGACTTAATGCCTTAGGCATTCTCTACCAGTCAACCAAAGGTGGTGAACAGATAAGATGGCGGGTGCTCTGATTGAGAGAAAATAATAATATTATAAAATATTCAAATATAACATAATTAAATATAAATATAATAGGTACAAAGTTACATAAATAGGTTATAAACTTAGTTATAATACACATATATTTACTATAATATATCCCTACATTATATATATATATACATACAAATTCAATGAAAAGACATTAAATTGAGATGACTCTACACTATTTGTTTTGACAAATAACTCTGCAATTCGTTTAAATGCAAACCGACTGGTGGCCGTCCTGATATCGAGCGCATTCCAGAGAAGAATGGACTGAATATGAAAGGAAGAATGAAGTATGAGAAGGACAGAGTAGAAGAAGATTGTTGGAAGAACGCAGGTTCTTAGCGTGTGAAGAACATAGATATTGGAAGTGAGACATAAGATAAGAAGGAGGGCTCGGAGAGTTGAGAAGGGAAAAAAGTGTGGTCAAAGCGCGCAAACTTCTTCTCTGGCGAATGGACATCCATTTGAGCTCAGACCTATAACTTGACACATGGTCATATTTTCTTAAATTAAATATGAACCGGATACCATTGTTGAGTAGTCTATCGAGCTTATCTAGCAAAACCGCATTTAAATCAAAGTAGCACACGTCACCATAGTCGATGATAGGAAAAATCAAAGTCTGCACAAGCATAGTCTTCGTCTTAGCGGGCAAAAACTTTCTCAGACGATACAGGGATCGCAGAGTACCGTTGACCCTTTGACTAACACTAGAAACCTGGCGTTGCCAGCCTAGCGTTGAGTCAAGATTCAAACCGAGATTTTCACCGTAGGGGTAATGGGTATGACAGTACCATTAAAAATAAGAGAAGGAAGAGATGTAAGAGCCACCCTACCCATCATGCGCGGGCTACCAATTACAATGGCCTGACACTTTGAGGGGTTTACTGACACCCCAAAACTATCTGACCACTGTTTGATAGAGTCTAAGTCTCGGTTTACATCTGCTATAGCATCCGATAAACCCTCCACCCCCCCAGCTGCATACAACTGAAGATCATCAGCATAAAGATGATACGAACATCGAAGACAAAGAGTTATAAAATTAATGAAGATTGAGAATAACAATGGAGAAAGAATACCGCCTTGTGGAACGCCAGCATCCAGGTCACGCCAACTTGATGAGCTCTCATCAACGCGAACCGACTGCCGACGTCCTCGAAGATAAGAAGAGAACCATTCCAGGGCCTCGGGCGAAACCATAAGATGAGAGAGGATAGAAAGGAGAATATCATGGCTGACGGCATTAAAGGCATTGGAGAAGTCAATTAATACCAAAACGGTAACCTTGGTATCCTCCATTGCTTCTCTAATATCGCCAGTCACTTTAAGGAGAGCGGAGGCTGTACTGTGCCCAGGCCTGAATCCAGACTGAAAAGAACTAACAAGGTTGTTCTGGTGAACAAACCCCGTAAACTGCTTGTGTACGCAGGCCTCAAGCACTTTAGACAGGAATGGGAGAATGGAAATAGGCCGGAAGTGGCTAAGTAGGGATGGATTTATTTATTTATTTATCACAAACACTGCTATCATTACAGGAAAAAATCCTAATGCGGTAGCGTGGTCCTTAATTATCTTGAATAACTAACTTAAATAACATAACACATACAATATTATTTTTGTGAATTCATTCAGAGAGCAGGAAAATAAATCGATCCTGTCAGCCGTGTCATTCAGTGCGTGCAAGGCGCGCGTCAGTGGCGCGTTGCTGAGCAAGTTGGTTCGTGCGTGAGGCACTGCTAGTAGCCGTGGCTTCCGGCGTCGCGATACGTAATTGTCAGGCACATTCAGGCAAATCTCCTTCAAAACACCGGAATTATAGGTCTTACCACGTAATAGTTTGAATACATATGTGGTTATAGCTAAGTCCCTCATTGTCTCGAGTCTGTTGTACCCGACCATACCGATAACGAATAAGGTTGGGTACATCAACGGATAGAAGGGATAGACACCGTATAGTTTCATGTACAAAAATCTGGTGAATTTGTTTTGTATGCGCTCCAGCATGAGACTATATTTAGTCTCATGCGGAGCCCATATGACAGCATTATACTCAAGCTGAGTTCTTATCAGCGCATTATACAATGCGACAACTGCTTTTATATTTGTATAACCCGATGCCCGTCGAAGAACAAAACCCAGACTTCTGTAAGATTTCTTACAAACGTTTACAATGTGGTCACGAAATGTTAACTCAGTGTTCAGGCGCACACCCAAGTCGCGTACCTTTTCCACCCGCTCAATTGATGTGCCCTCAAGTTTGTACTCGTGGTAATATGGTTCTCTCATTCTGCTAAAAGTTATGACTGAGCATTTTAAATCTTAGGGAGTGGGCGGACATAGGCCATACGCCACAGGGATGAGAATTGTCCGGAATCAAGAGAAAAGTTGATGATGTGAGTAATCGGAGGGAGAAGGATATCAAGGATCTAAACGATCATACTACGACTGATGCCGTCATAGCCCACAGCCTTGGATTTTATGGAAAGGATAATCTTTTTAATCTCGTCCAAGGAGACCGGAGAGAAGTGAAATGGTTCTATGATGGGACTAGCTAGGCCAGTAATGAAATCGACCGTCTGGGACAACATTTGGGAATCCAAATGACAAGTGGTTGTGAAGTGACGGTTGATATCATCAAGGCCAAACGTATTAGGAAAATCCACATGACGTGGTCTACCGATACCAAGAGTACCAAGGAACTTCTAGATATCAGCAGGCGAAGAAGAAGATATGTTCTCTAGAATATGGCGGCGTTTAGCGTTGCGTATCATCTGATTACACCGATTTCTAGCAGTTTTGAAAAAGTTGCGATTTTCTTCACTGCGATCCTTTTTAAATTTGCGAAAGGCCCGATCCCTGCGCCTCATCGCCATCCGAACCCCTGTTGTCATCCAAGGAGCAGGGAATGTTGATGAAACTATACAAATATCAGTATCTAGCGTGGTCTTGGACCTATAATTTAATCTGCCGCATGGTGCGTAGGTCACATCACATCTCACCATCATCACATTCAATCTGGCAGCACAACTGATCCCACGAATTTTCGGCCAATTTCGATATTACCTACATTGAGCAAAATCTTTGAAAAGTTAATTTTAAAACAAATGTTAGGACATTTCAATACAAATAATTTACTTCATCTGAAACAGTTTGGTTTTACAAAGGGTCGTTCAACTACAGACGCGGGCGTGGAATTACTGAAGAGCATATTCGAGGCCTGGGAGGAGTCGCAGGATGCTCTTGGCATTTTCTGCGACTTGTCTAAGGCCTTCGATTGCGTTCATCATGATACACTCATCCGAAAACTGCACCACTATGGTATGAGGGACAGTGCTCTCGACCTTCTGACTTCTTATCTGAACAACAGAATTCAGAGGGTTGATGTTAATGGCAAGAGATCTGCAGGATCTGCGGTCACTATGGGAGTTCCGCAGGGTTCAATTCTAGGTCCTTTCTTGTTTCTAATTTATATAAATGACTTACCTTATCACATAAGGGATAATCACAAGATTGTATTATTCGCAGATGATACTTCCCTCATTTTTAAAATCAAACGTCAGCTAGTCAATTTTGAACATGTTAACGATGCACTCTCTAAGGTTGTCCATTGGTTTAATGTAAATAATCTTCTCTTGAACGAAAAAAAGACTAAGCTCATTAAATTTTCAATGCCAAATGTCAGGCAGCTAACTACCAATGTTCAACTTAATGGAATAGAGTTGGACCCTGTTGAGTCGACAGTTTTTCTTGGGATAACTATTGACGGTAAATTACAATGGGGCCCACACGTAGAAAAATTGTCAGGAAGGCTTAGTTCAGCCGCCTATGCTGTTAAAAAAATTCGACAGATAACTGATGTAGATACTGCGAGAATTGTTTATTTTAGTTATTTTCATAGTCTTATGTCATATGGGATTCTTCTCTGGGGAACCTGTGCGGACATTAATACTATCTTTGTTTTACAGAAAAGGGCTGTTCGAGCCATTTACAATCTAGGTCCAAGAGATTCACTTCGTGAAAAATTCAAAGAAATAGATATTCTGACTGTAGCCTCTCAATATATATTTGAAAATCTATTGTATGTACACAAAAATATATCAAATTTTAAGAAAATGTCCGATATTCATTGTTTAAATACCAGGAATAAACACAATCTTGCTGTACATCGCACTCGCCTCCACAGAGTAGGCAACTCGTTCATGGGTCAATGTATACGCTTTCACAACAAACTTCCTACTGACATTCGAAACTTACCCATTAAACGATTTAAAAGCTGTATTAAAACCAAACTTTGTAAAAAAGGGTACTATAAAATTTCTGATTATTTAGAAGACAAAAAAGCTTGGGATTGAGCTGCTCGCTCTGCAAGCCTTGTGATCAAACTGGAAAACTTGACATTTAATGTTATTATGCATGATTTTATATAAATATTGACATTGCAGAATATTATATACAATATTACATTAATGTTTACTTTGAAAAGTATTATATTTACTGCTTTAATTTATTGTGAATGTGAGCACTATGTGGGTCATTTTTTTTTTTTTTTTCTCTTTAAATATTTTCCTATTATTTTATGTTTTTTCTCAGTTTTAATGGTGGTCTGGCATTTTGAGCACTTTATGAGGCCTACCCAAATGTACTTTCTTTGGTATTGTTCGTCGAGTCGTTGAGCTCCTTAAGTCTTGAGTCGAGCTGCACGATTACGACAAATGCTTGCACTGATTGGACAGGTCCACTCAAAATTGTGTGGTTCTTTCCTCAAAAGACCATTTCAGACACAGATCTACATGGTCCTCACATGATCTGACCAAGATTATGTCTGGACTTTAAAAGAGACTTTGACCCCTGAGTTTGTTTCGCCATTTCTTCTCACGGGTAGTCAGATAGGAAATGTCGACTACATCTAGCTTATTTTTTACTTTTTAATATGACGTGTAAAAGTGATTCCGATATCCTATTTACAGAATAAACGATTTCATTTCATTTCATTTCATTTCATTTCATTACATGATGTTGATTTTTGTGGCATGCACTGTGATGCTGTGGGGTGCCACGTGATCAGCTTATAACATTCCCACTGCTGGGATACAGGCCTTCTCCCAGTGAGAGGGAGTGAGCTCAAAATATCATAAACTGACTAGGAAAATCAATATCACGGAGGGCCTCATGACAAAGATCAGAGTAGTGACGTAATTGTTCAGAATATCGAGTTCCCCAAATTACTTTATTTGGCAATACTTTTTTATTACTATATTTCGGCACTAACACATTAAAATTACACGTAATTTCCAGGGGGAAATGGTCAGACCAAGAAACATCATTAATAACATTTACTTTCAAAATTGAACACACATTTTTTTTAATGTAGGTTGGGGTTTTGTAATACTTTAATTTTATGGTGTAAGTATTAAATACATTCAGTGTGATTATTAAACACTGCTGAGAACTATTGACTGTCATAATTTCCTAAGGGAAGCCGACAGGAATCGGGTTATTCCTTAGCTACGCCCCTGGTGAGTTGTAATCCACCACGCGGGCCCAGTGCGGGTTTGTAGATGTCATATTATGTCCTCGAATTTTTGTTTCTAAGTAAGACATGACATAAGTGTTTCCTCACGATGTTTTCCTTCACCGTTTTGATAGCAGTGGTGTTTAAATAATTTACACAAAGTAAAGCACCTGTCTGGGTTCGAACCTACGGCCTACAACTCGGTAAGTCACGGCCGTTGCCACTGGGCCACCACTGCACTGCTGGGATGCCACAGCGTAGCATAACGTTGCCCTGGACTGTAGAGGTGACTTTGGTTGATGTCATACTTAACAACCTACTCGTCGTTCATGCGAAGTATGCGTCTTGCTTCCTCTTAACATTGTGAAGTGATCATGCTGCGTCAGAGCCTCGTCCTGTCTGTCGATTAAACCGACATCAGACGCTTCACTTACGAAACAAAAAATTACGAAACGTCTGATGTTAGCTTTTTTAAGCTTTGTTTTTCTCCATAAGAGCATACTACGCTTTGGAATGGGCAACTAGCTTGTATGTTTCTGACTGACCGACTCCTTGACAATTCAAAAGCCTGTAATGGGTTTATTTGCAGTAAATGCTTCGAGTTTGAGTTTGAGGGCTGGTCGAAGGGGGCATCCGGTGTCGTTGTGTTATATGACGTATGTTTCATCCACAGTAGACGCGGGGGCGACAAGTGCACGCACCGCTCCCACTCGTATTCCCGGTCTGGGACTGGTGAGGAGCCCGAGGACCAGTGTTGCCCCCAGCGCCGCAAGAAGAAGAAGTGCTGTCCCAAACCCCGCCGCCGCTCTTGTGTAAATATACCTTTAATGAACTAGTAATTTGTAGACTATGGACTACCGGTGCCTCAATAGGGTGTGTCACTTGCGCTAGCTGCATACATGCGATTATGCCGCCCAGCCTGTTGCGAATCATACCGAATCATGTCGAGCCGAACTTACATGTGCGGGGTAGCACTAGCGCCTCATGTACTGGGTGGCAGGGACATCGACGCGAAACCTGTTACCATGGATTCAGTACATCATACTTGAAGGTACTTACCCGTGGCCCCCCAGTCTAGTTCCCCTTGGGGTACCACGAACAAATATATTTGCCCGTGAAACCCCCTGAATAACGATCTTCTTTATTAAATATGTTTTGATGGTACCCCATCTGAAACGGGTTAGGTTAAGTTTGTGTCCCTCCTAAACAGAGGGACTGTCCACACTTGTGTGCGGCAACGGGGAGGGTCGGTGGTCGACGTCTCGTTGGACGCCCCCGTGCTAGCCGCTCAAGTCGTGAACTGGCGGGTGGAGATGGTGGCGACCATGTCGGACCACCGCTACGTGTGGTTACCCCCCCCCCCCCCCCCCGTGACGTCCAAAAGGGGCGCGCGTGGAACACTACGCGCCACCACCTTGGGTCCGTGTGATAGGGGGCGGCGGACGTCCAGGAGTCCGCCGTCCCTAGACCCATTTAGGGGGGCCGGAAGAGGGCATTGTCTGCCCTCTGCCAACGCCCAGTGCGCCTGCTGAGGGCCGGGTGAGCGGACGAGATCACCCGCTCCCTTTCCGCAGCCTTCTTCTGCGACACTACTGTTTCGCAGAAGCATACCACCGCGTCCCAGGACAAACTTAAACTAACCTTTTTTTTTTTTTGGACGAGTCGGTGTATGTGGGACTCCTGTCAGTAGTGACAATATACCCACTAAAACTCAGCGGTGTTCGGCAGAGGCGGGCCGGCACTAGCCGGGGATCACGGAAGTACTACTAGCTCCCAAGATCCCCGGTGCAAGTGTGGGAAGGGAACACTGGGGTGGTTTTTAGTCAGTGACAGACCTCTCCGCCCGCTCCAGGGCGGAGGACATCCATGAGGATTATCCACCACGGCAAAAAAAAAAAGGTTAGGTTAAGTTAGAACTGTGACCAAACGCGCGCGAGCCGACTGAGCCCGTAGCAAGCGCTGCCGCGGCAACGGCCGGCGAGCGCTACATCCAACAGTTCTACTACTTAGTAGGAATTATATTTCTGAACTTTCCAAATTCAACATTTTGCGAATTCAATATTGTAGTCCAGAAGGTTCTTTATCATAGGACTTAATGCATTAAGCAATCTGACGATTATCGAGGGTACCGTGGGCCAAATAATTTACCCCTTTGTCCCCAAGGGGGACTAGACCTGAGGGACCACGGGCAAGTACCGATATTTGACCCCTGTGCGTTGAAATTTCTTTTCGATAATTAAAAAAAAAAAACAGCTGTTTCCTACATAAGTGCAATACCTACTTGGTCAAAACGAACAGCGAATTTTTTTTTAATAACCGACGAAATTTTTTAATGCAGGGGTGTCAAAAATGTTTCGGGAGGTTCCTGTTCAGGATAAATCGGGAGGAAACGCCCGGGTGTCACCACTGTGTGGATCGCCCGGAGGACACGGTGGAGCATAGTAGAATATATATAGAATAGTAGAGTGCATGGGAGGCCGTCACCTCCTTCTGCGAAGCAGTAATGCTCGCGAAGGAGGAGGCGGAGTGCGTGAGGGAGAGGCAGGGTTCGCGCCCTCACGCCCCTAGTCACCGCAGGAGACGCCCTGGGCGTCGGGAGTCGCAAGCCGGCCACCGTAGGCGCGGGCTTGCGGACGGTGAGCGATGAGTAGCTCGCCGTCCGATAAGGACCAGACCCGGGTCGACGGCACGTTGAGTTCACGTCAGCACGAATTGACGGGGTCCATTAGGGCCAATGCCTCCCAGGGTTGCGAGTTTGTCCGAAAGGGATATCGTGGCCCTGGCACACAGGCAAATGAAGGAACACGGGTGGGTTTTAGTCAGTAAAAGTCTGACACGCCCTCCCGCTCCCCCCAGAGCGGGAGAAGTTATTTGATAATTTCCCACCCAAAAAAAAAAAAAAACAAAAAAAAGGGGTGTCAAAAATGATGTACTGAATCCATGGTAACAGGATGCGCGTCGATGTCCCTTCCACCCTGTAAACGGTTCTTTCGGCACGTAGCCAAAATCCGAACTATGGCCACCATCTTGTTTTGTCAATAGGTACAATTTCTGTGACAGGCGCCAAAAGATCCTTGCAGCACTCTACACGTGCGTGAGTCACTGGACCTGCACACATTTTGACGCCACCGTTTACACGAGAAGCACCTTGGTGCAGTGACACACCTGCGGCGAATTACGCGATGTAATTTCGGCCAAAATCTTGGGAAAGCATCGCACGTCCAATTTTCTCATCCATTTTTCATTTTCTCAACGTAGCGGTAGATCGATTTATCAGCGAGCATCAAATAGTAAAATATAAAGGTTTGTTGTTGTCAGCGTCGCAAAAAGCGTCGGCAAAGCTGCTGTCCTCCCAAACGCCGCCGCAGCTGTAGCCGCCGTCGGCGCAAGCGCAGCTGCCGTCGCAAACGTCGTACTTGTTGCCCCCCCCGCAAACGCCGCCGCCGCTGCTAAACCCCCAACTGTGCTCGTCAGGCCTGTGCCAGTTAAATTCGGTGTAATGTTTGTGTTCAGACTTTTTCTAATAAAATATGAATAAAAGTTTTGTTTTTGTTTTTCCGTAAATAGCCACACTCATGACCTGCTACCCTAGTCACCAAGCCTGGCACTTGGCACTTAGCACTAAGCAATTACCATGGTGACATTGCGTTACTGAAAACCATACTGACATTGCATACACTCACACTTATTATTCAATGGTGGTAGGCAGAAACTACTCTCCACCTGCTACGATCTTATTCATTAACAATGATAAGAAAGCCTCGTATGCACAAATGTCCCGCGATACGTGTAGCTAGAGATTTGTCACCGATCGAATATGGGTTAGCGTCAGAATACATACGAAGTACGAACAAGTGCCTAATAATTTGGAAAGGCAACAGATTGTTTTACTACAGTGTCTTGCTTGTTCAAATCTTGCAGGCGTTCACTTCGACTCAAGCGCAGGCCACACCGCCAGCTAAGCGGGCGGGCGGGCTAGGCGGGCGAACATCGTTTCACCTCTTTACATACTTCGGTTCACACCGCGAGCTACCGACTAAGGTGAAACGATGTTCGCCCGCTTAGCCCGCCCGCCCGCTAGCTGGCGGTGTGGCTTGCGCTTTAATGATTTTTGGTGAGTACAGTCTGATTTTTAATTTGACGGAATTCTGACATTTCTTTTGTGTTGCACATAATAAAATGGTCCTACTAAAAACGGAACGCATTTAAGCAAATTATTTTTTTTTATTTTTTATTTTTTTAAATTGATTTGATTGAAATTAGAAAAACTAAAACTTAAATGTCACCGATAATTTTGAAATGGTAATCAGATTGAAGTTACAATAATTAGTAAGGTACATATTTTTCTTTCACAGGAATCCCTGTTCACTAATCCATAGGTTACAAACCTTTTTTAGGAAAACCTTTGTCTGTAAAATCTTCGCTTCTTGTAACTACAGATTTGGGCAATATGGGCCTGGATCTCTTAGCCTGTTCTAACAACCGTAAATAATGTATGGGTTGATACATCCATACAGTCTTCTCGTGAAACTTTTCTCGAGGGCTGAACAACAGGACCGGACAGGTTTTTCAGGAAAAGAGAGGTGATTAATTATTAGCCCTAAAGGAAGTAAATAAGAGTTTTTAGAAGTAAGTTTGTTAATTTTTGAATCGAACAATGGATTGGCAGATTATCACAAAAATATGACTGCAGAAGTATTTAAGAACTGCTTTGGGCGAGTAGTACTACCTAAATTGAATTCAAAAGCCTTACTCGTCGTGGACAATGCACCAATCACTCCGGCTGCATGGTGAAAATCTGACATCCAAATTCGGTTATTGACAAATTTAGATTTTACTGAAACAATGCTGACGGCAAAGTTGGAAATCGTAAAACAAGAAAAACATAAATATCAACAATGTGTTTTAGACGACATGGTTGCCGCACGAGGCAACCATGCCCCCATACTACTGCGAGCTAAACCCCATAGAGTTTATATGGGCTGAAGCAAAGAGGCATGTGGCTAATAATAATAAAACTTGATGGCGGAAGTGAAACAATTAATATTAGAAGGCATAAACAATATGACAGCTGAAAAATGGCAAGTATGCATAAACCACATTACTAAAGAAGAGGATAAAATGTACCCTCTTAATGATCTGATAGACAATAATTTGTGTGATTCTTTTATAATTCGAGTCGATGATGATAACGACGATGATGATATTAGTGATAATGATACCTATATAAATATGTCAATAAAGGCTCGTACAGACTGGTGCGATATCGCGGGCGCGACTGGCATCGACAAAGCAATTGTGCTACAAGTCGCGTCGCGCTCACGATATCACACCAGTCTGGACAAGCCTTAACTCTGTCGATATACAGGATGCGGGGAATCCCCGCAGGCGGGGTAGTGACTAATGTAAGTCATAAGGTACACCGTCTGAGGGGAATTCCCGTAACGACAAACGCGGGCGTAGCAACAATGAAATTCATCGGTGGGTAAAAAGCGTGCAGAGTACTGCAGAGGAGACTCACACTCAATGAAAATAACCTTTGAAAATGAGCCTTCAAAGCAACTGTCAATCGTATTTCGCGATCGTACACTATCGACAAATGAAAACGGTTCGCTACATGTGAGCCATATGGCACGCGTTACAGAAATCTCACCGCACCCCGCATACGAGCCCTACCGACGAATAAATATGAGTCAGTAGCAGCCCAACTCAGCAGTATGAGGCATGAGATTAGTTTTGAAAGTAAGTAAAACCTTCGGTACTGCGCCTAATCGCTCCCTAGTCCTGTCAGATTGCCGTTCCATTGGAATATATGAGAGTGAAAGAAGAGGGTAGTGCACTTGTGTTTGGATCCACATTTGTACACTTAATTTTTTTGTATTTTTGCACGCTCTCATCCTTAAGGAAGATGCGCTAAGGTAGCCCGCGAAATTCAAATTTTCTTACGTTTTTTGCAATTTGCAGGTCAGTAACAGGTTGTATGTTGATCTAAATATGATTCGCGGCCATAACAAATATGGCTTTACAGAATGATAATTATTAGAATCAAAAAAGCATCGTCATCTGTTCAAAAAATCCTCCTGAATGTAATTTTCTTAGGGAGTTGTAATACTGATTCTAATAATTATATATTTTTTTAAAATTTTCATTGAAATTTTCACAGATGATGTATTTCTGTTGCCGCTATAGCAACAGAAATACATCATCTGTGAAAATTTAAACTGTCCAACCATCACGGTTCATGAAATACAGCCTGGTGACAGACGGACAGACAGACGGCGGAGCCTTAGTAATAGGGTTCCCGTTTTACCCTTTGGGTACGGAACCCTAAAAAGGAGAAAAATGTTATTTATTTAAATTATTTGTATTTGTGTTATGTCATTATAGATTATTATTATTTTCCTCCTGC
Organism: Tiliacea citrago; assembly: GCA_963921375.1. NCBI lineage: Eukaryota > Metazoa > Arthropoda > Insecta > Lepidoptera > Noctuidae > Tiliacea > Tiliacea citrago. Next base: position 25,762,755 of record OY992790.1, on the reverse strand, counting down.
GTAGTTGGCTAATCTATTTTGAAATTGGCCGCTGAAATATAAATTCGATTAGTAGAATTTTATATAAGTTGGAAGAATGTCATTGTGGAAATGAAACAAGCACAACTCATAACAATAACCAAACGTTATCCGTAAAAATACAGACGCCAGCATGTCAAGCTACTACAATCTGTCAAATTTCTTTTAAAGATTTTCAGCTATATCGCTAAAGCATAAGGTTCAAAGTTGATTGGCCGTTTCGGGAAAATTTGACCGTTTCGGTTAGCTTGACCTGTACCGAACTGTACCTGTACCGAAGTCTTTATTTCAGGTAAAACTGGGGCTCAGGAAATAATTACTGTTATCTTGGTCTTGAGAATATTTATTTTTATTATAATCATTTAAATTTTCATAAATACAAAGTGCCTTCTTTCTCCCCCGATAAAAATAATGCTGTGCTAGATAGTTCAACTTCATCAATCATGAGAGGCTTTGTATTAAGAACCACTGTAGGTACTGAACATGGGTACAAAATATTAACAATTGACATAGTATTCTTATATAGTCAGTTACGAGTACTATTCCCAAACCTGGAAACCCTTATATCGATTATGACTTCAATAACCCACCCAAAAACTCAAGATAACACCTTTCTAAATATGTACAAAAAGTATCACAAATCAGCCTTTTAGATCTTAACCATGATGTCTTCCAAACTCTTTCTCTGCAGGGCTGGTACCGTGGCATCCTCGTGAGGTCTCCCAACGGGCAGGAGCAGTTCCAGTCTTTCGTTTAATGGCCTGGAAAGCAGGTCCCGAAGACGAGCGTTACAGTTGAGGGGCGTTGAGGTCAGAGCTACCAGGCCGCAGTACTGGAATTCAAATAAGTTTATTTGAATTTAGTTCGCTTTGAGCATCCTTAAATAACGACCTATAGGTACTTAACATAATTTTGCTAAAAACATTCCAAGGTTATCAAATTCTATTGTAACTTTCTACGAGCGTCGGTATCATAATTTGCATGATTATAATTCTGCAATCACCAATCCGTAAAGATCGTAGGAAGCTCTTTTGAAAAATGTAATCAAGGGACCTCCAAAAAGGTGCTGTTGCACCAAATTATCGTATCTACACAATGCTAATTTGGTGGTAAAGCCAAAATAGCAAGGCCTTTACCCAAAATCAAAGTAATAAATTATTTTACTAGGTTGAACTTTATAATGCCTAGTCAAGGTTATTAGTGACGAATACTAGGTAACCAACCGCTAGAAATAAATGCTTTCGTCTGCGGTGGATTTCATGTTTACAAGAATGCACCCAACGAAAACACACTGGTAACTTTTTGGGGTAAATCTAGGTAAGATATACAATAAAGTGGGGTACGGCGGGCAGCAGGTCCAAATGTATCGTACCTTGTATATGCTCATAGTCACGATTCTTTTCATAAAAGTTAATTTTGTTGCTTAATGATGTGTTTGTTCTTAAAAAAAAAACCGCACCCTAATTGTGCATTGCTTCATGATGTTTGAAGAATTCGTCAGCTCAACAACGTAAATAACGTAATTAATGTTGTTGAATTGTCAAAATGAAAGGCATTGCCATCGTGAGTGTGTTACGCAAAAACATTTAAATATACTCGGTGTTACGGTATTACCCGCTGATTAACAATTCAGATGCCCTAAAATCAACATCATTTAACTTACATGGATAGCCGCTAGCAACACTCCAGCAGCGATCGCCGTACTGATCTCACTGTAGTAATGCATCCTTTTCTTCCCATCATCTCTCCATGAATGTGTCTGTCTGAACACCAGCACCAATGCTGGGGCATCCGACAGGTACGGCTTCACTGGCTTCGTGGCAAACGGTTTCAAGTCCGTCACCCACTGTCTTGACATTCTCTTGTTGTAATTCAACTCTTCTTCTTCCTCCACGATCTCTCTTATGGCTGCTTTCATTTCTTGGTCTTGAACCACGACAAAAGTCCAAGGTTCTGTGTGTGCCCCTGATGGAGAGGTACCTGGAATGATAACATATTTGTTAATATCGTTAAACGGCTCAGATAGGAATAGACCCGTGAAAAAGTAATTTTAGGAGAACCTGCAAGGTTGTATTGTAAATGGTTTAAGGGCGCTTTTCTTGTCATGCGTATTTTCGCCCGCGCGCGGATTTCGTTCGCGTGCAGGCTGTCCGCATCCTACCATTTCATATATGTTTCTCCTATCATGCGGGTAGCACGCGTGTGAAACGCGGATAAGTTGCGGGCGCGCAGCGCGCGTGCGTGCTAACCGGATGCAGGCGGCGTTCTTCTGCCTTCAGTGTTATTTTTACTGTGCCTACCTAATAAGCTTTGGAATGGGTAACTAGTTTCATCTTTATGACTGACCGACCCCTTGAAAATTCAAAAGTGCCTCTAATTGGTTTATTTGAAATAAATGCTTTGAGTTTAAGTTTGAGTGTGACGCGAGTCGCACGCATGGAGTACGCATATAATCGCAAACAAAAATGATGCATGACTTTAGTCACTGGCGACACGCACGACACTGCAGCAACAAACGCAATCTTTGTCCTGCGTGTGGCCAGGAGCGAGTAATCACCCGCACGCGGGCGATAATACGCATGACAGAAAAATCGCCCTAAGGTTGTAAACGAACGAGTTTTGGACTCTTCTATCATTTTTACATCATTGTCTACATTATAATCATAATCACACTAATCACAAGATAATCACAGGTTATAATCTTTTAAAGTAGGTACATATAAATCCATGGATTCAAAATGGCCAATAATCAATTTTTATGTCACTTCTGACATATTCATGTTAAGATGTGAACTGCAATTTTTGTGTTTTTAGAGTAAGAAAAATAAATTTTGCTACATTTATTTTAAACAATGAGACGCCTATTGAATTCGCGCCGTGTCCACCTTTTGTTGATCTTATTAACTACAACTGCGATTATTTACGTCTTGTATGTAAAGAAGGAACGAAGAGATTTTATCCAAAACTATTACAGTGATGACGTTGATGGTGAAAATGGAAGAAAATCGATCAGACAGCGAATGTATACGAGAACGATGAATAAAATTCGACCAAAAATAAAAGGATTCAACATAATGCAAGAGATCCACAACTCACACTTGGGAGCCATTAGTCGTAAAACATTTGTTATCGTCATACAGTGCCATTCCAATGTGCATCACTTAGAGCAACTTTTAAATTCTTTAAAGAAAGCCTTTTTCATCAATTCAGCATTACTCATTTTTTCTCACGATTACTATAGTGATAAAATGAATAAACTCATTCAACATATTAACTTTGCAAAGTACATGCAAATTTTTTATCCATATTCAATACAGTTACACCCAGAAGTGTTTCCTGGAGTAGAACCTAAGTCCTGTATTAAAGGTTTCCCCTGTGTAAAGTCGATGGGCAGGAACCCTGAAGCGGCTCAGTCGAAGCATCATTGGTGGTGGCAAGCCAACCAAATCTTTGACCATTTAAGGGCCTTAGAAAATTTCTCTGAACCGATTCTATTTCTTGAAGCACACAACTATGTGATTCTTGATGTTTTATTTGTATACAGGTTGCTTGTAAACGCAAGGAATGTACACTGCCCTTTTTGCGAAATGATAAGTTTAGGGGCACACCACCCAGAGTTATCTCAATACAAAAAAAGAAAAAGTATTGTAACAATAGGAGCCTGGAAGGACACTATGCCTAGTACTGCTATCGCGTTCGACAGGAAGTTTTGGCACGATATCAAATCCTGGAAGGAACTTTTCTGCTTCTACAATGATTCAAAGTGGGATAATTCATTAAAAAATCTTGGTGCTGTTAAAATGGAGGGAAATATTTATTTGGTGGCTATAGAAGGTCCTAGAGTGTTTCGTATTAATGAGTGTGACCTCAAGGATGTTAGTTGCAAAGAGCAGGATAAAGTGAAAACTGTGAAAAACTTTACAAAATTGATTGCTAAACACATGTTCCCTTTGAGTCTCAGAGTTAAAGTTACGGTTGATGAAGATTTTAATTCAACGGAGTCAGGTAATTGGAACGATGTTCGAGACCACGAGCTTTGCATGCACTTTGCTAATGAAAGCGTGTGGTTCATAAACTAATTATTATTTCGTCTTGAGGATTAAATTGCGTCATAAATTATATTATTGTTTTTTCTCTGGTGTACCTACCTACCTACCTTTCCTGCAATGACTATGATAGAGACCCAGTACCATATTCTTCATTCAAATTGATAAAGGTCTTAATAAACAGTTAATCTGCATCCGCAGCGTCCAGATTGTGCTGTTTCGTTAAAATAATTAAAAAGGTCTTGTTACGATCGGATCCCACAACTTGTGTCCCATTTGTGGCTTCATTATAAATGTGGATAAATAACCTCCTCCTTTTTGGAAGTCGGTTTAAAACTGACACTATGGCTGATTTACATTGATCCAGTACTAATTACTGGTGGAGTAATAGTTAACTATTAATACAGTGTTTGAATCCATCTGCACCGGATCCGCCATCGGCCAATTAGCTTTCGCTCGATTCTAATCCAGCGCTGGATGATAGATGCTGAATTGAATTGAAAGGTGTTTACTATCGATACCCGAACAGATCAATTATTATTATCATATTACCTCAAAACCGCTTTGAAGAGAATATCTTAATTTTAAGCGTAGCCACTTATCATCATCGATAACAACTTGAATCTACCCTATCGAATCTAGGTGCCTCTAATCGCACGCCATTTTACTCGATCTTCGATTAAGCCTAATTTATACGGTGCGGTTTAATTGTCTGTGGCATATAATAACGATAGGCTGGCTGCTTAGAGCATTTAAATTGGTTTAATGCTCTAAGGCTGGCGGCAAGATATATTAAAGACATAATAATAATAAATAACCATAAGCTGAAGCGACTGTAAAAGTTGCACCGTCTAAGCAGTGTTTAGAAGATGCAAGTCATTAGTTGCTTCAATTTTTTTGTATGCCACAGGCAAGAAACTTGCATCGTGTAAATGAGGCTTTACCTCTCACATCCTGTTGCTACTAGCCACCCTGCAAAGATCGACACTACACCTAGCTGGGCATCCTGAAGACGTCTTATCTTTCTAAATGTAAATTTAATCGATCATATTATTCTTGCTTTTGTTTTACTGATACGTAAAATGTGCACTATATAGACGGTGATACCAATTCTCCAGATCTCCAGATAATATAAAAAGAACAATGGTCAACATAATATTAGTTTTTAATTTTAAAGTTTACTATCACAACAATTAAAAACATCAAAAACATTAATACCACACGCTATTTTTTGCGAAATGCATGCAAAGCTCGTGATCTCTTACGTCTTCCCACAACCCAGCAGGTTTTTCATCGAAGTTCACTTCATTGTATACAACCATAATGACACCCCATGGAAATAAATTTTTGGAGACTTGCTTAACGAATGATGTCACTTTTGAAACTTGGCGATCCTTGCAAACATTATCGAAGTCGCCACATTGCCCAAGACGAAATACTCTGGTGCCAGCAACTGCTATCATAAAAATATTCCCTTCCCATTTCTGCTCACCCACATACCTGAAGGAGCTGTCCCAGTTAAAGTCGTCGTAGTAACAGAACACGTCGCTGTTTGATTTCAAGGCGTTCCAAACGTTCCTGTTAAAGGCTATGCCTGATCTTGGGATTTTATCTGTCCAAGTTTCTATCGATATAAAAGTATTTTTGTTGAATTTAGATAATTTAGGTTTGTGTGCTCCCAAACTCAACAACTCACAAAATGGACAATGCTGCAATCTAGAATGTCTAAGCAGTGTGTATACGTATAGGAAATCTTTAGTCACAATATCGCCTTCTTCCAGAAATAAAATGGTACTATTGAATCGCTGCGGCTGCGTAATTTTCATATGGTCAAAAACCTGGCTGGCTCCCCACCACCAGTGATGCTTTGCCTGGGCTGCCTCTGGGCTTCTGCGTTTTGACTTTTTGCAGACATAGCCTTCAGAACAGAACTGATCATCTTTCCCAGGGAATACATTTGGGTGCAACTGTATTGAGTATGGATAGAAAATTTGGATGTATTTGGCAAAATTTACTCGTTTGATGAGTTGGTTTATTTCATAACTGAAGTAATCATGGGAGAAGATAAGCAACGCTTTATTAATTCCGCTGGCACCACTAAGTGACATCAACAGCTGTTGGAAATAAAACACATTTGAGTGGACTTGTATTACCACGATATGCGTAATATTGCTGATGGGTCCAAACTTTTCATTGTACACGGTCTGCTCCATGTTTATGTTTTTAATTATATCTTTAATCTTCAATATCTGTTGGATATCTTGTACCTTGTTTCTAAACTTTATGTCCAAGTAATCCGTGGCAGTGATATAGTCAGGATCTTCTTCGTAGTTCTGAAGAAGGTCTCTCCTCTGTTTATTTACAAACAAGACTTGTTGGAACACTGAATAAACTACTGTAGAAATAACAAGGATAAAAATTAAGACGTAAAAACGGGCTAAATGCTCTGGATTTAGATTCATGGTTGCAACTTATCGAACATGAATTTAGGAATGAAAGTCTTTTAAAAATTAAATCCCTGAATTAAAAAAAATACATATTTTGACACACTGCCATTGAAAGCAGTCATTGATTAAAATCATTTGAAGTTTCAGATCATAGAGTAGTATATTTCTTGTTTCACATGAACAAATGGTTGAAGGAATAGACAACAAGCTGATACCTTCACAAAAAATCCGAAAAGAAGGATATGGTAAGAACCATATCCTTTTTTCGGATTTTAACCAACAAATAAGTAATAAGTTTTTTTTAAAATAATTGTGTCGCTACGAGACCATATAAGCTCTTGCTTATATGGTCAATTATTTTAATATTTTTCTATTCTATCTTTTTAACAGCTTATCCTATTACTATTATTAATTCTTACAGAAGAAAATCACTTTAATCGTCAACTGAATAAAAAGATGACCATTTAGCTACTTCAAGATAGGAACCGGACTAGATCAAAGAGAATGCCAAACTGAATCAAAACACGAAACAGAAATACATTTTAAAGTTCTTTATTCAATTAATCAACCACCAAACAAATCCAAATAATTGAAAGTAAAAAGGCTACGTTTAGTGAAGTGGATGCAGAGCTCCTGATCTCTGATGTCAAGCCAGCCGCCTGATGGCTCAGTGTTATTCATCTTTCTTTCCTTAACCCTACAATGAGACCCCCCTAGGGAATATCTCTTTAGATATTGCTTGTATAGACTTTCCCAATTCAAGTAGCATATTATATAATAAAAACCCTACGACCTTTATGAGATATAACATACATCATTTTCTATTTATCAGATTCTTCAAAGAAGAATCTCAACGAGAGTCGTTATAATAACAAAAATCCTTACTCCACGACTTAACGGTTTTCCAAATTTCCCTATTGAAGGCTAAACCAGTTTTCCCTTGTTTTTTTTTTTGTTTTTTGTCGTCCAAACTTCAACCACTACGGTATCCTGTGTCCTGAGATACAGGTAGGTGCCAAGACGCTTGTGTGCAGCCAAACTTATCAGTTCACAATACGGACATTGTAATCTTTTAGCATCTTGAAGCAACCTATACATGTATAAGAAATCTGTTGTATCGTAGTTGTATTCTTCGAGAAATAAAATGTCATCGTCGTAATTACTTGTAATGGGCATGTTGTCGAAGACTTGGTTGGCAAGCTACCACCAGTGGAGCTTTGCTTTAGGATCTCTTAATGTTGAGTTATTACAAACACTGCCTTCAGAACACAGTTGAGTCTTCCCCGGGAAACACATTTGGGTACAACTGTAGTGAATACGGATAGAAGATTTGTATATATTTGGAAAAGCGGGTGGTAATGATCAGTTCGTTGATTTCTTCATCCCAATAATTGTGGGAGAAGATAAGCAGAGAATTGGTGATGCCATAAGCATTTTTCATAGATTCCAAGAGTTGTCTAAAGCAGTAGCAAGCTGAATGTACTTGTATCACTATAACGTTGCTACTACGGTCCACCGGCCCCAAAAACAAATTGTGAACCGTCTAGCTTATGTTTATATGTTTAATTTGTGTTTTTATGCCTTTAGTGTCATAACTAGTTTTTGTTTGTATCTGTTTCTCCGTTTTTAGGGTTCCGTAACCAAAGGGTAAAACGGGAACCCTATTACTAAGGTTCCGTCGTCTGTCCTGTCTGTCTGTCTGTCTGTCCGTCTGTCACCAGGCTGTATCTCATGAACCGTGATAGTTAGACAGTTGAAATTTTCACAGATGATGTATTTCTGTTACCGCTATAACAACAAATACCAAAATAAAAAAAAACAGAATAAAATAAATATTTAAGGTGGCTCCCAACGTTATTTTTTTGATCGTTTTTACTCGATATTGATTACTGCAACAGGTAGACGCTTGAAATATTCACAGAATATTTAGTTATATATTCACTTTAAAAATAAAGAATTAAATTAAAATTAAACAAATATTTAAGGGTTGGGTAAGGCAAATTCCCATACAAAAAATGAGATTTTTTTGCCATTTTTAAAGATAATGGTACGGAACCCTTCGTGCGCGAGTCCGACTCGCAGTTGGCCGGTTTTTATTATTTCAGAATGTTCTGAAATAATTGTATTTCCAGAACGTCGACGAATTGTACTCGATTATATACTGTACTTATTATAGCATAAACGATTATAATCAATAACAAACCGTAGATGTGAATTAAATGATTAATTCAAATCAACTTCATGATTTATGCAGCTTAAATAAATAAAACATTACAAATAGGTACTGAGAATTTTCTTTGTATAATATATTCACATTTCTATATTTTTTATCACTTTTTGATAAATTCTCCTTTACATGTTCTTGAGTTCCCAATTTGACACTTCCTATATATTATAGTGTATTATCTATGGTTGACACTTAGCAGTACAGCTTGGCACAACGACACCGATTATGATCACAGAGTTTTCATTATGATTGTCATACATAATCTTAGTAGCGCATATCGCATGCCCATTATCGGAACCTATCAGAATTCAGAACTAACGCCGCCATCTTGTTTTTTGGATACATTTCAAGTGACATATCACAAATGTTTACCAACAGCGCTCTCCTGTCAACGAGCGCCAAAAGCTCTGGCTTATTGGTCGATTCGCACGAAACGCGTGAATCGACACTTTAATAAAATATTTTTTTCGTAGTTAATTTATTTGTAGGCAAATCGACAACTCCAGAAATAAGTATAAGCAATTGGCACACAAAATATTTTCTTTTATATTTAGTCATAAACATTTGCTGAATAAAATAAAAACTTGTGAAAAAATAATTGGTATATGTAGTTTATAGTGTATATTTTATATAACTTTTTTGCATAACATTGCAAAAATGCTAATCAATTAGTTTTTGCGTCCTTGTGGAGCAGGACCAGAGCGTAGAGCCAAGTATTTGTATCAGCGAAGTAATCCTCCTTCGTTTCGTTTTTTCGTTTCATTCAGTTGAAGTATATGGGGAGGTATTTTACTGTACCATTTTAAACAGTACCCCATGAAAGATGAGTCTACTTTAGCTAGTCTGAAACCTGGTTGGACTAAAACTTGGTCCCTATTTCTAGTGATATAATTGTGCCTTTCACCACGCTGTTTTAGTTTGATAACTGATTTTTAACCATTTTGCAGAAGTCCAAAACCGCTGGTGGCTCACCAGCGGCTTTGGACTTCTGCAAAATGGGATTTAAAGAATATTTTATTTCAGTTTCGGTTCTTGACTGGCCCAAGGCGTCCTTAAATTACATTACTGCCGCTCTAACGTCAGACATAAAGGAAGAGGCACCACTGATGACATTGTTCTTGTCGGTGAAGATGGACCTGAGATCCAGAGCAGATTGGAGAAATGGCAACAGAAGCTGGAGAACTTTGGCTTAAAAATCAGCAGAACCAAAACTGAATACGTGTTCTGAGATTTCGGAGCTTTCCAGTTCTGGAGTCATAGAACATGATGGGGCGCGTCTCCCAGTCTGCTCCGACTTACGGTATCTCGGTTCACTCGTGCAAAGCGATGGCGAAGTAGATCGGACGGTTAAGCACAGATTAATATTTGATGGAAGAAATGGCGGCAGGTCACGGGAACAATCTGCAACTTCCGCATTCCCCTTAAACTTAAGGGGAAGATATATAAAACAATGGTTAGACCTGCTGTCTTGTATTGATCAGAATTTTGGGCCACAAAAGGGATGAATGAAAGGCAATTGCATGTAGCTGAGATAAGAATGCTAAGAGGAATGTGTGGTGGGACACGAATGGATAGAATATGAAACGAGTACATAAGAGTAAGTCTGAAAGTAGCACCGATGACTGAAAAGTTGTGCGGAAATCGGTTGTCGTGGTACGGGCATGTGATGCGGAGGAATTAGGAAAATGTTGTGAGGAAAGTTTTGAATATGAATGTCGATGGCTATAAGAGTAGGAGAAGACCAAAGAAACGATGGATGGACTGTGTGAAAGATGATACGGCTAGAAAGGGAGTGACTATCGAGATGATGACTAATAAAGAAGTATGGAAGAAAGCGACATGTTGCGCCGACCCCAAATAAATTGGGATAACGGCAGGAGAATGCTGATACTACCTATAACTATTACCTTATGCTTGTAGTAAGTCAGGCTGGTTATAGAAAGTTATAAATATTTTCCAGCTTTCTAAGCTTAACTTGAAATGACAGGATTTCCTGAGAAAAAAGTAAGAGTGAAACTGGTAGTTCTTGTAGGGCTTAACAAACTTAGATTACGTAGTAGTGTCTAGTGTTACTAACTATGTAACCTAACCGTACAAATACTATCCTTTCGATTCATATACTTCTTCGGAAAACCATTACCATTTTACTTATGCAGTTTGTTAAAGTTTTTTGTAGTTTGTAGGTTTTAGTTTTAATAGCATGGTTTGAAAATAAAGAAAATTTAAAACACATATTAAAATAAAAGTACAGTTTGTAAACAAGCATAATTATTACAAATTAGAGGACTATATCCAAGATAAGAATGCTTGGAAACATGCTGGTCCAGCTCCATAGGACAATCTAGAGTCGAGACAAAATCAAACTGGTTGCTATTTTAATTGTATCATTATATTAATGTACCAAACATTTTAAAAGAGTAACGGTGAAGTTTCTTGCCCATATCCATACGAAACCACATTTTGAAATGGGCGACTAGAATCAGTTACAATTTTTTTTTGTAAATTTTGACGCCCCAAAGTGCCTTTTATGTTGATACTTGATATAAATATTTTGACTTTGACTTTGTATAAATGATATTTTTTGTGTATTCCGTGGAAAATGTTGTTGGTTACACATTTGGCCGTATCTTTTTTGTATTACTTCCTATCAAATGTAATGTGTCACTGTTTGTTTACCCTAATAAATAAAATAAAGTAATAAGCCTTTCAAAAGTGTCTTTTAATATTCGGATTGATTGTCTCAAACGCAAAGCATTTATTTAAACCAATTACAGGCACTTTTGAATTAGCAGTCGGAAAGATTAAGCTAGTTGACCATTCCAAAGTAGGCCAGCTCCTATGGAGAAGGACTGGCAAGAAACTCCATGAACCCTCTTTTAAATCCAAATATTGTAACAAAATATTGGTTACATCATTCAATTTAAAATTGTATACATGTGTGAACGATATAGAAAGATGTCCAGGTGTCTGTGACACGTATTCTTAGAATCAAATAAACGATTTTTCTTTTATGTTATTAATTAAACTAATTTATTTGCTTTTGACTTTGTTAGTCATCGGCTCGTATGCACACAGGGCCCTTCACCACATAAGTCACCACGCTAAATGTCACTGTATTAAGATGCACACCGTGAATCCGTGATAGCAATAGCTTCCTTATTTATATGTGTTTGGCATGCATTTGTAAGTGTATGTGTATGCACCTCAAGGTACTTATGTCCTCACCAGAGGCAAGGTTGTTAGACAAGCCATGGCTTTTCGTCTACGGAAAGAAATCGCTTGTCTACATTCTCGGTAGAAAACTGTCAACTGTTTACACGGAAACGTCATTTTTGTCTACTCTTCCGTCGACAAAATGCTTATATACGGATCTAGTGCTAAGCCTGCTGGTCATACACGCACGCGGCTCCCGGTAATACTAACAGGGCACAAATTCACCGCGGCCGGGCTACTACTGATTTTATCGCATCTCACCATTTTTTCCAACTTATAAATATATTAAAATAATTGTATTCTTACCTGCAGTCTTTAAGAGGTTATCCAATACTTCTTGAGGTATCGGCTCCGGGCTGAAAGACCTAACGGTTCGCCTCTCAGCCATTAGCTCGTAATATTCCCGGGACCTCTCCAGGACCTCGTCATCCGACCTTCTTGGAGGCCTGTAGGCGATTTGAGGAGTTTCCTCAGGGATGGCTGGCACCAAGAGGTCAGGGTCATCGTCAGCATCGTCTGGGAAGTCTCGAGCTGGAAAGAGATAAAAATGGTTTTAGGATAGACAAAAATAAACGTTATATACTGCTCTTTTGGCGCTCGAATGACGTTGATAGGGGTGGATGTTGGTGAACATTTTGTGTAATTGTTTTGTGAAATGTATTGAAAAAATAGTATATTACTGCAGCGGCCAGCAAGAGGCATTGATCGACGAACGTGTAAATGTGGGCCGAGACGAAGCCTAGGCACACATACGTTAGTCCATCAATGCCTAGTAGGTAGCGGCCAAGGCTTGTATAGTGCTTTTCTCAAATAATGCGCGGAAATTCAAACTAAGTAAATTAATTATAAAATCCAGATCTGTGTTCCAGATTCAATGACGAACAACGATCATTTTTCACGCGCCAATATGTTAATTTGTTTTTTTTTTTCAATAAAGAGCTATCTCTTTAAAATCCAGTTCGAAATTTAAATAAAACCTGCAATAATTTACCTCCTTGGTTGCCATGTTTCGGAGTAAATGACCGTTCCATTTTTAAATTACACGATAGTTATATTATGAGTTTACTATGTAATTTATTTGGCCGCTAAACCATGACAGATAAGGATTTTCATACAACATTTCGTGGCCGCTGCTCGCATGTATTTGGCCAGTACAGCAATTTCGATTTATCTCGAAGATGGTTGTCAAAATCATGCTTAAACCAAGCATGTTTGAAAAAATTCTATAAAACCCGACTGCGTATTGAATCGATATAGAATTTAAAAAAAAGATAGAAACATGATTTATAGTTAACTTAATACATTCTTAAATTTAACAAAAACGATCTCTTGCCTCCGACTGCATGAGATTGTATAGAGTATTAAGTTATATAAATCTTGTTTCTATGTTTTTTTAAATTCACTTTTTACGCAGTCGGGTTTATTGATTTTTAAATTATTTTTTTTATTTTAAATTTTTATGTTAGGATTATAAGATGGTAAATTAAATTATTTACCCACTTATAATCTGATGATAACGGCTTCTTACTCACTCACTCCAAAAGTTCGAGAGAGTTTTTTATCATTTCTAAATTACATTTAAACATACCTATAATTTTAATATATTTTTGTAATCACCTTTTGAAAGACTTCATTTTGATACCCCGCTCAATAGGCTTGCGAATGTTTTTTTGTTAAACACATCTTTGGGCGCTAAAAATCCGCCATTTTGATTTATTTATACCCAGTGACACTCGCGCAATAAAGACGAATCTAACGACATATCATTTATCAAAATCGGTTTACCCATTTAGTACCTACGAGTAGTTACGAGGGACCATAGGGGCGGCATAGGGCCGCGTTAGTTTCTATTTTGGCCGCGCGCCAAATGTCCCTTGTAACACTATAATATACACTCTTAGATCTTAGAACTAAAGTCAAGCAGCACCCTAATTAAGTAACACACTATCAATCACAATCTGAATGATGATGGATATTGCTAATCCATTGCTTTTTATGTTCGAAAAAAATGTCTGCTCAACAACGTAAATAACGCAATGTATGCTGTTGAAATGTCAAAATGAAACCCATTGCTATAGGGGGCCAAATCTGCTATTTTCAACGATTGGTTATTATGACGACCATACCAAGGCATCGCCATGACCATTGTGCCAATAGTTTGTAACCTCCTAAATTCATAATGGCGTGACAGTGGTTCATAGGGAAGTCAAAATAATAGGAGCTTGTCAGTACGAGATTACCAAATACAGACAATTATTCCAATGGAGTATCAGTGGCACGTCATTGGAAAATCATAAACACGCATTTCAATTAGGAGATTAGCAAAACTGTCAAACTCTACAATTACGGTGCCAAGAATCGGCCATTCGGACACAACTGCGTTAGCAGACTTGGCCCCCTGATAGTGTGTTGCCCGCTGTTTTGTTCTTGACTTGTTGACTTCGAATCTGTAAATAATTAATATCAGGTTTTTACAGAAGTAAGCCTAGGTAAGGTAAACTAGAGTTCGGATTACTGATGCGCTAAGCGAGTAAGTAATGACGCATTGGGTATGAATAAATATCGAATATTTAAAGACAAAAAGGTATAGGTACTAGACAAAAACTGGCTAGTAGGCAATTAAAAGTCGTCGAAGGAGCTAGCATCAAATATCGCGTATCTATCCAATTTATAATCCTGCCCTATACCGCGTATGTTGACGATGCTCAACGCACTCTTGGAGACCAGCCGTGGACTGGAGCTTGCAGAGTAATGGAAGACGATAGTGTTAGAATGTTTGCAGTTTTATGAGAAGACAGAGTCATAGGATTAATAGTAATAGTCTATTTATTTGTCAGAATATTGTTACAGAGTTGTTACATATTTTTATAAAAGTTAATATATAAAAAAATATTCTGCCGTTTCCGGCGTAGGTGCAAACGGCGTACGTAATACATTTTTAGGGTTTTAGTTTGTGTGTTAGACATAACAATGAATTAAATTTATAACATTCAAATTGCAAATCAGACAAAAAGAAGAGTATATAATTAATTCCTAAGATTTAAGTCAGTTTTTCATTCATAAAATCATTAGTCGAGTAGTAGCATTTACTTAAGAGATAATTGAATAATTTACATTTAAATGTACTAAAGTTAAGAGTTTTAAAACAATCTGTTAGTTTAAACTAACATATTGTTTTAAAACAATTTGGTCGCCATACAAAATGTATTGTTAGAAAACAGTTAATTATTTCGTATAGGTACACAAAGCATGTGAACTTTGCGGCTAGGTCTGGATACAACGTCATTATGCAGATCAAAATTCATGTTTATTTTGGTACAGAAAAATACAAATTTCAAAAATATATAGTGCTGTGAGTGGTAGTATTTTAATTTTTTGAAATAATGGAACACTGCTGTCCAGAGAGTGCGCTCCACATATTGAGCGAATGCATTTCTTCTGAGCTCGAAACACTGTCAAATTCTACAGAATTACCCCATAATATGATGCAATAACGCAAAATTGATTAGACATAGCCATGGTATGCACATAGTGCCGCAAGGAGAAAAAAAAAATAGATGAAATTTGGCACATGGGTCTATCGCAGTTTGACTCACAATCTAAATGATTTTTTTAAAATTAATATTTTATATAGATTCTCTTTTAATTTGTGAATGTGCGAACACTGTAGGATTAATAGACTGTAGCTTTGTAAACTATCTTCTATTTTGTTAAGTACTTGGTACTTGTTGACGGGCCTACACTGTCCTCCCATACCTATTAACACTGTAAGTTGAAAACATTGTAAAGGCCCATTATTTAAAAAAAACCGGCCAAGTGCGAGTCGGACTCGCGCACGAAGGGTTCCGTACCATTTACCATTTATAAAAACGGCAAAAAAATCACGTTTTTGTGTAGGGCCATTTGTATTATTTATTTTTAAAGTAAATATATAACTAAATATTCTGTGAACATTTCAAGCGTCTACCTGTTGCCGTTATCAATATAGAGCAAAAAGGAGCAAACAAATCACGTTTGTTGTATGGGAGCCCCCTTAAATATTTATTTTATTCTGTATTTTAGTATTTGTTGTTATAGCGGCAACAGAAATACATCATCTGTGAAAATTTCAACTGTCTAACTACCACGGTTCATGAGATACAGCCTGGTGACAGACGGACAGACAGACGGCGGAGCCTTAGTAATAGGGTTCCCGTTTTACCCTTTGGGTACGGAACCCTAAAAAGAGTAACCGTGGGCTCTTCTCCATAGGAAACGACCAATTGGAACCGTGCACCTAGCTTCTGACGTTTCATAAGTGCCCATGTAGGTTTATGTGAAATAAAATATTTTGATTTTGAAGTACCTATATTACTAATTAATCCATTGCTTCATAATGTTCAAAAATTTTGTCTGCTCAACAACGTAAATAACGCAATGAATGTTGTTGAACTGCTCAAATCCCATTGCTACTGTTTATGTGTTACGCAATTAACTCACTGGATTATGGTTACATGGGATACTTTTTATCCCGATGTTCCCACGGGATCGAGACTGCAGGTGAAACCGCGGGGCGCAGCTAGTCATCCATAAACATACTATAACAGATAATATCATCATCAAAAATTGTTTCCGTCTACCTCTCCACTCTATTCATATAAAATGACAAGGACATTTTTAATTAAGAGCACACTTTATACATACCTAGGTAGGTACTTAACTACCTACCAGTTCACAATGGTATTTACATCATTTAAAAGCTATACAGTCTTAAAATAATTACTATTAATTTTTGGCTACTTTTTATTAGAGATTGTATTTTGTAATTCTTTTTTGATTTTTTTTTGTAAAGTGTGTCTTGTTTGTGCAGAATAAACAATTTTTCTTTCTTTCTTTTCTTTCTTTATTTAAAAAAAGAGTTTTGACGAAACTCTACTGGTCGCAAGCGCTACTGTTGAGTATGAGGACTTGGGTTCCCAAGTCGGGCAGAGTGTTATTGACACTTCTTTCTGGAATTCCTCATTAGCAGCCCGGGGTCCGGATTTGTGCCCTATGGCTTGCCTTCTATTACCTCATAATTTGGCGAAATGTGGGTGTACTATATTATTATGTACACTTCTGCCCTACCCTTCGGGGAAACAAGGCGTGATGTTTCTGCCGGAATGGCAACTTTCCTAAAGGAACTTAGTGCATATACCTACCTACCCTGTTGTATGGCCAGTAAGTTCCTTACGTGGTACTAACTGGTACCTATATAATTATGTGCATTTAACTAGTTCTTTATAAACTGTTATAAAAATAAAACCAGTTGCGGTTAAAGAACGGAGTTTCTGAGAAAGTGCCGTCTGCTGTACAAACAAACATCTGGTAAATGTGTGTAAAACATACCTTAAACGCCCACTATTGTCGGGTTGGTAAAATTATATATTGATAATAATTAATCAAATTGTTATAGAAATAGGATAGCTTATTTCCAGTCCCTATAATTTTTAGAAAAAACGGCTCGGTGTTTATCTACGTTTTATAGCATAATTATATTTATTTAAATTCATTTAATACCTAGTTCTATCTTCTTCTAGCTCTGTGTTAGTTATTGAAATAGAAAACAGATTTTCAAAACATACCCAGTCTCATACAATGAACTGTCAAATTGAACGAAATTAATACAGGAATTATTTTGGTGAGCCGATCCTAACTCACCTCAAGGTTATCTACACCTATCTAGGTACTTAAAAAACTGAAAAAAAAAAAACGAGTTCATTCACCTTTCTCGCACCACGTCACAACTTTTTGTTATAAGTAAACCTAATTAAAGTAAATAGATCTTAATTAAGAATTACCACCGAGTTATTAGGTCATGATTTTGTAATCATCACGCTTTGTTTCGGTACAAAGTCCCGCAGACATCGCGTGACCTTTCTACATTGTCCAAGATAAGGATGTTTTAATTATAATTAGCTAGATATTCATGTTTTCACTCACTTTTGTTTAGATTCACTTGTAGTTTATTTGTGTTTTGTTGTGACTGCGAAGACCCGCAGTTTTATCCCTGAATATTTACAGCTTTGCTAGGCTTCAATTAGCTGATTTTTAGGGTTCCGTAGTCAACAAGGAACCCTTATAGTTTCAGCTAAATGGTTGACTGAGGATAAGTGAAACAAGTCATGGCGTTACTATATATAATATAACGAAATTGAAAGGAAAACTATCACAGCCTAAGTTGGCCTTACAAGTTAACGAGTAAAAGTCGACCAACTTAAATTTGGAGTTGGAGAATTGACCGTGACATAGATCGATGTATGGGAGAACATGTTTTTGAACTACAAAGTTAAGTTTTGGGATAAATTCATCCCAACTCCGGAACCCTTCATTGTGCGTGGTCCGACACGCACTTGGCCGGTTTCTTTGCTTTAGTAAGTCAAATAATATACTACAGATTACGCGTCCTATTTGCATCTAATAAAATACTTCCTACCAATAACAAGGAAACGCAATTACAAGCGGATTAATTTGAAAGCAATGTAAACAATGTCCATTTTAGCGCAAGCTAGTATCTGTCATACTTATCATGACACCTGATAAATATGACCCGAAAGGGTGGGCGGTCGAGGTGTTGGCACCATTGCCATTGTGGTAGTTATATTTAACCCTTTCCCTGATCTTTGCTCACTGAATACGAATATTCATGGCTATTGTTTAACTATTTCGCCGGTACAGTGAACCTATTAGGTAGGTAAGTCTAATTTAAAGGACGAACATACCTATTAGAATTAACAAATAAACGTTTATTTCGACCAACATAGGATTATCAGGATGCCGCTGGAGCTAGCCCGAACACTGTCTTGCTACTCATCGGTCACAAGTACAGGCTGCTGCAACACTGAATAATATCTTTATTTCCCGACCCTGCAATCGATCCCAAATGTTATACCTAAGCGAATTGTGTTTACAAACAATAACAATAATTAACAAATACTTTTAAATATATAATTACACTTTAATAACTGTCACAAGATACTAATTATTTACACATTTTTCATAACTAATTATTAAAACAATAAGTCACAGTGCAATTACAAAGTCTGTATTTTTGTATAGACACAAACAGGGTCACAACAGCAAAACTACAATATTATAATGTATTCAAAAATGTTTGGTCTAATTACATACTATTAGAGCATGTATTTTGTTATATTATTTCCCGTCTGCCGTTCATTTGAAACATAATAACTAACAGTAATTTCCCTTGAAATATATCGTGACATTGATAACAATAATAAACGACATAAATTATTATGTTTACCAGCTGTGTATGTAATATATGCGATTACATACAAAGCTGCGTTGCTAACTGGCATACGGTAACTGTAATGGAATCTATTCTTTGGCTAAGATCCCCAGCGAGATGGACCGACGACCTTAAAAAGGGGGCTGAGATAAACTAGATGTGGAAGGAACCTGGTGTTCTGGCGCCTCTTGAGTGTTCTTTGTGTGTCTTAGGCGCGGTGCCTACTATCGATGGGCATCGGTGCAGCTTGGTACAGCTCGATAGACATGGGTAGTTCGCGAACGATTGAAGGAAATGAACAACTTTATTTCGCAAAATTAACTTATCATTCAATTAGTAGTCATTCAAATGTGTCTCTACTTCATTTAGTTCAGTCTTTCTTTTCACTCGCAGCAACTGTGATTTCGATTTTCAAATACGCCACACTAGAGAAAATGTGTAACTATACATATACAACAGAAAACATACTACTTAATAAAAATAGTTTTGCTTAGATTCATATTTCATGGTTGTAGTCCTAACTAAGCCTGTATAAAGTATGAAGGAAAATTGAGATAGAAGATAGGTATAAAACTGAACTAGTGAAGTGTATCATTCGTGGTAACTTATCAATCACTTATCATCTCATGGTTATGGACTCGTTCTGTTTTGCTGAACTAAATGAAGTACTGAACTAAATGAGTGGACTACTTCGTTAAGCGAAAAGATAAACTTCATTCATTTGTTTTCACTGACACATTTTGCACATGTCTATAGCTCGGGCGCCTGACAGCTACTTTGGGCGGCTTCGGGCTGCCTCGGCAGTCGTAAGCATACCTAAGGACGCCGAGGCTGTCTTCGGGTAGCTCGGGTGGTATTTTCGTGGCAGACACGTCGTCGCAGAACAGTCATATGTTCACCCCGCGCGCCTCCATTAGCTTGGCAACATCCAGAGGAAAGTAAAAGGCAACAGCCTCATTAATTGCACGTAGCTATAGGTCAGTTTTATTTGACGATGACAGAAGAAAAGTTGATTATTCACCCAAAATTTTCTTTTTGTCTTAAGGCTCCAAGTTTTTCTTCTTCTTCAGCAAGATAAAGAATGAGAACTAAGTCCCAATCCACCATTATAAATACACACGCACAACTGTTTCCACGTATCGTTACGACTGCTCTGCGACGTGTCTGCCACCCGAACTATTTTTAGTTTTGCTGAAGTTACCCGAAACCAGCCTTGGCGACCTTAGGTATGCTTACGACTGCCGAGGCAGCTCTCAGGCGCCCGAAGCCGCCCGAAGAAGCCCTCAGGCGCCCGAAGCCGCCGTAAGGCGCCCGAGCTGTACCGAGCCGCACCGATGCCCACCGCACCGATAGTGGGCGCCGCGCCTTAGCCGATTGATTAAATGGTTTAAACACCTTTCAAAATATAACTAAATTCCCATGGCAATTAACCAGGGTTTGAAACGGGCTCACAAAATCTCCAGGCATATGACACTTCTGCCTATAGCCAGTAAGTATTCTAGCGACACACACGCCATTGCTATTTTACGAAATAGGTTGGGGTGCGCTTCCATTTCAATCAGTAAGGTAATAGATGCGGCTGACTTTAAAAATGAAGTACCTGTAATTTCATGGAGTGATAACACTGATAACCTAACCTTAACAACCAAATTACTAACGATATTCAAAAAAACATTACCGTCCTTCAGGGGCAGTTGAATCAAAACTTCCAGCCTTTCAAATCAAAGCAAATCAAAATATTTTATTTCACATAAACCTACATATCTGGGCACTTATGAAACGTCAGAAGCTAGGTGCACGGTTCCAATTGGTCGCTTCTATGGAGAAGAACCGGCAGGAAACTCCACGATTACTCTTTTAAAAAGATTGGGCTTTTACGCTGATTTCAAGTTACAGTGTTAATAGGTATGGGAGGACAGTGTAGGCCCGTCAACAAGTACCAAATACTTAACAAAATATAAAATGGTTTACAAAGATCTACAACGTTCACAAATTAAAAAAGAAACTATATAAAATATTACTAAAATAATAAAAATAAAAACCTATTTTAACCAAATGACAAGATTGCCATTACAACTGTAACAAATCTAAATTAATATGCTGTCCACAAGCCACTAATAAATATTTTAAATTAAAATTGTAGGTATTTAGTGTCAAATAAATGTAGGTAAATAAATGACTTACCTTATTATCACATAAGGGATAATCACAAGATTGTATTATTCGCAGATGATACTTCCCTCGTTTTCAAAATCAAACGTCAGCTAGTCAAATTTGAACATGTTAACGATGCACTCTCTAATGTAAATAATCTTCTCCTGAACGAAAAAAAGACTAAGCTCATTAAATTTTCAATGCCAAATGTCAGGCAGCTAACTACCAATGTTCAACTTAATGGAATAGAGTTGGACCCTTTTGAGTCGACAGTTTTTCTTGGAATAACTATTGACGGTAAATTACAATGGGCCCACACGTAGAAAAATTGTCAGGAAGGCTTAGTTCGGCCGGCTATGCTGTTAAAAAATTCGACAGATAACTGACGTAGATACTGCCAGAATTGTTTATTTTAGTTATTTTCATAGTCTTATGTCATATGGGATTCTTCTCTAGGGAACCTGTGCGGACATTAATACTATCTTTGTTTTACAGAAAAGGGCTGTTCGAGCCATTTACAATCTAGGTCCAAGAGATTGACTTCGTGAAAAATTCAAAGAAATAGATATTCTGACTGTAGCCTCTCAATATATATTTGAAAATCTATTGTATGTACACAAAAATATATAAAATTTTAAGAAAATGTCTTATATTCATTGTTTAAATACCAGGAATAAACACAATCTTGCTGTACATCGCACTCGCCTCCACAGAGTAGGTAACTCGTTCATGGGTCAATGTATACGCTTTTACAACTAAAAACTTCCTACTGACATTCGAAACTTACCCATTAAACGATTTAAAAGCTGTATTAAAACCAAACTTTGTAAAAAAGGGTACTATAAAATTTCTGATTATTTAGAAGACAAAAAAGCTTGGGATTGAGCTGCTCGTTCTGCAAGCCTTGATCAAACTGGAAAACTTGACATTGAATGTTATTATGCATGATTTTATATAAATATTGACATTGCAGAATATTATATACAATATTACATTAATGTTTACTTTGAAAAGTATTATATTTACTGCTTTAATTTATTGTGAATGTGAGCACTATGTGGGTCATTATTTTTCTCTTTAAATATTTTCCTATTATTTTATGCTTTTTCTCAGTTTTAATGGTGGTCTGGCATTTTGAGCACTTTATGAGGCCTACCCAAATGTACTTTCTTTGGTATTGTTCGTCGAGTCGTTGAGCTCCTTAAGTCTTGAGTCGAGCTGCACGATTACTGACAAATGCTAGCACTGATTGGACAGGTCCACTCAAATTTGTGAGGTTCTTTCCTCAAAAGACCATTTCAGACACAGATCTACATGGTACTCACATGATCTGACCAAGATTATGTCTGGAATTTAAAAGAGACTTTGACCCCTGAGTTTGTTTCGCCATTTCTTCTCACGGGTAGTCAGATAGGAAATGTCGACTACATCTAGCTTATTTTTTACTTTTTAATATGACGTGTAAAAGTGATTCCGATATCCTATTTACAGAATAAACGATTTCATTTCATTTAATGAAGAGATTATGTCAAGGTATATTATAAAAGAAATAAAATTAAAATAAACATCGTAATTTCGGAGCAGTTAATAGACATTTACATAGATATGCCGTTAATGAGGCTTTAAAATATTTCAACTAGGTACTCAATCAGTTCAACTGACTCAGTATAAAAATAATCATCTGTCCCTTAAAAAAGTTCAATTCCTATGTCCCACGAAGAAAGTTGTTCAGTTTGGTGGTCTGTACCACATCCTTAAATATGACCACACATTTCTAATACACGCTGTATATAGAAGTCTTCAGATAAGAAATAATTTTTATTGTATTTGTGTTACTCACTGACCCTCACGCTGTTCTAATGGACTATTTGTATTCAATTCAATTCAATTCAATTTATTTAATTCAGTAACAATTCACATTGCGTTCGAATATACAAAAAAAAAAAAGTTCAAACAAACCAAACATGCAACTCAATTTAAATGAGAAAATATTAGTTAGATAAAAAATAAAAATAAAATAAAACATAGAAATTATAGATTATCATTCAAACATAAATTATAAAACCATATTATTATGTCAATAAATTAATAGCATTATTTACAACGAAACATAAAATAAAAGTCTGAACTCTGAACACATTTTATCACCATAGACAAACAATGACATGTCAAGTTAAGAGCAGTAAGACTATTACAAATCATCTAATGAATAGAGACATTTTGATAATTCTATTGATAAGGTACCAGCTAGCGACTGTCATTTAAGGATGCTTACGGATCTCGCCTATGCTCTTCCTGTATAAATTACAATTACTTATGTTGTAAAGTACTTTATTATGATGTTCGTTTTCCTACTTATTCACAATGGGTAGACCTATTAAACACTTAGGCCCTTTGTATACACGTTTTTCTTGCCGTGAAAAACTACGGTTTATTCGCCGTGTGTAGGCACGTCTGTCAGTGTTGTCTGAAGAATAAATAACGATATGACAGTTTGATATATTTTCTATACAAAGGCTGTCGACTACCATTTTTATTACTCACGTAAAAGTTATCATTGTGACCACTGCAAAAGCGGTACTTAATATCATTAGGTGACAGAGAAGTGGACCCAGCAGTGGGACAATATGAGCTAATAATAATAAATAAATAATAAGTGATCGTCGGAGTAGTTAATCTAGTTTTAGTGAGTATTTTCAACGTAAATCGATTCACCATACTACTTAGCAATAACCTCGGAAAACTCCCATTACTTCATATAATATTTATGACGATCGATTTTTCTAACACACGATTGTCGTCACTATAAAATTAGGAATTGTGACTATATTATGACGTTATGTATTTTGTTGTAGATACGAAATCAAGAAACGATAAGATATCAATTTTAATGTTGTGTCTCGTGATACGGAAACTGATAATTTGGCAAAATCGTAGCACATTATTCAAGAAATCAATGATGATGTTTATTATGATTTATCTTAATTGCTTGATTAGGCTGCACCTGTACAAGGTAATAATAATATAAATATATTTATTTATACACACACACGCATTTATATTATTTGAATGGACATGTAATCATTAGAGTTGTTTTGTAATGCAGCACAGAATCTTTAAAGAAACAGAGTGGTATGTGTGAACGTCTTCTGTTCGCATTCTCACTGTTTTTCAATCGTTCGGCAGTAGCATCTATAGCTTCTATATCTATTATATAAATAATTATAATAAAATAGTAACGAACTCAAAACAACAAATTCGATTTTTTTGGAAATAAATATTGCTTTGAGGTCCGATTCAACGAGTCCGATGCCGAAAATATAGTTTTTTGTATTTTTGTCTGGATGTATGTTCCGGATTGGCGCAAAAACGGCTGAACAGATTTGGATGTTAGCACACAGATAATTTATAAATAACCTGGATTTATCTGTAGTTTCTGCTTACCATGAGGGTAGGCAGAAACTACAGATCAATCTAGGTTCGCTAGCTTCGTGTACTGAATAAAACCAACCCGTGTTCCTTTAGTTGCCTATGTGCCAGGGCCACGATATCCCTTTCGGACAAGCTCGTAACCCTGGCAGGCATTGGCCCTAACTGACCCCGTCAGTTCGTGCTGACATCTCTTTGAGGCGTGCGACTCCCGACGCCCGGGGCGTCTCCCACGGCGACTAGGGGCGTGAGGGTTCGAATTCTGTCTCTCCCTCACGCGTTCCACCTCCTCCTTCGCGAGCATTACTGCTTCGCATAAGGAGGTGACGGCCTCCCATGCACTCTCGCTCTGAACCTAGGCCTGAACCAGGACCGGACGCAAGAGATCGCCGCCGCCGATTGCTTCCGTGAGGACACAGCGGTGCTCCACCCAAGCCGGGCAGACCTCCACCGTATGCTCCGCCGTGTCCTCCGGGCGATCCACATAGTGGTAACATCGGGCGTTTCCTCCCGCTTTATCCTGAACAGGAACCTTCCGAAACAACCGTGTCCGGTGAGGACCTGCGTCAGGCGGAAGGTAAGGACGCCGTGGCGGCTCTCTAGCCAATCCTCAAAGAGGGGACTTATTGCCACAATTGTGGCGTGCCCAAACAATAACCGCCCTGGCTAATACATTGTGAACAGCATGATCACCAGTGGAACCCTCTGATAACATCGCAAACACATCCATGCGATTAACAAATGATAGACGCGATGATGCACGGGGGAGATGCCGCATCATTCAAATTCAATAAGCATGTGATTCG
Organism: Tiliacea citrago; assembly: GCA_963921375.1. Classification (NCBI taxonomy): domain Eukaryota; kingdom Metazoa; phylum Arthropoda; class Insecta; order Lepidoptera; family Noctuidae; genus Tiliacea; species Tiliacea citrago. Next base: position 25,737,148 of record OY992790.1, on the reverse strand, counting down.
ATGCAGAGATCGCTGCAATGAATGCGTGCGTATGAGCATTCCATGCGCTCCTCACTCTGTGTTGGTATGGAACAAGAGTAATTAGATTTGCATTTGACTGGTTTTTATGAATAACTGACGTAGTTACTGGTTGCTTGATCTCAGATGACTGTATAAGCTTGGAATTATTACTGTACCTACATATCTAAGTCTGTTTTTTTCAATTTTGTTAATTTAGTGTTTTTAGCTTTGAGTCAAGGATTTTGATGTAGGTAATCTGTTTTTTTTTGTAAGGGTAATAAAGTTTACCTATATCTCACTAGGACACCATGGTGGCGCAGCCATGGTCGCGCTGCCTGCAAAATACTTATACACAGCCTCACAGCGATCGGTTGTGAAACCAACCATACATTTCTGGCAGTGCGACTATGCTTGCGCCGCCACTGGTCTCCTATACTCCGTTGGTTTAGTAAAGGTAAACAAAAAAAAACCACGTGACGAGAGAGCTGTCAAGGCGTCTGGTTAAGCGACTAAACGTAATACCTGTCAATTTAGTTGTCATACTAAGTTACAGTAGTATCTACTCTTCAATTTAGCAACGTTATAATAACGCATTATAACGTTGCTAAATTTTTACGACGTTTAGAGAACCTACCTTTTTGGGATCTTTACATTAGACAGATTACAAAATAATATATTATAAATCTAATTAAACAATTGTGCTCAAGCAGTTACCTACATCTACTAAAAATAGTTTAAGAATAAATTATAAAGTTTAACATACAACAAGAGGAAACTATCGTAAAAATCGAATATAAACTTAAATTGGTTATAACGTATTTTTAAACAAAAAAGAGTCATCTATAAAACAACCCTCTTTGTGTTTTGTTGACCATTCATTAATTACTAAAACCAATGGAGTACTTATAGTTAGATAGGGCCCTTGGAGGCAGCCTGTTGAATCAAATTGGTCAAATCAATTAAAAAACACAGTTTAAATTGGAATGATTTTGAAGTAAGTATATTGCTAATCCATTGCATCATAATGTTAGAAAAAAATCTCTGCACAACAACGTAAATAACGCAATGAATGTTGTTGAACTGTCAAATTGAAACCGATTCCTACTGATAGTCTGTTACGCAATTAGCCGGCAGCACGTACTTACGTTTAGGCATAAAAATTATTACGTAAATGTTAATAATGTTACGCTATAATATCATTAAATATAATAGATAATGTTTTTATCTTCTATGATAGTATTCTGACAGTATCTAATGTGAATTTGGAAAAATGATTAATTATGGCGACAGAAATTAGAAGAAAAACCACAAAAGGGGCACAGGTCAATGCTCAACCTTTAAACTTTTGTTAGGTACCTTAAAGATCTACTCAAATTGCTTTTTATAATAGACATTGAATAATTTTGAATCTATGAATTAACATAGCGAGATATCAGAAAAAATACTTATATAAAAATTTAAATGAGGTGGGTATTTAAGTTTTTGCTTATTAACTAGGTACCTATTAAAAATATGTAAATATTTGTGAATTAAAATAGCCTTTTTCACATTTTCTTTCGACACTGAACGTAGAAACAAACAAGATCATTCTGTATAAATAATTATTTGGTTACCTAGGTACAACCAAACTAATTTGTGGTGATAGATAAGTTGAAAGTCGAATACAAAAACAATTAATGTCATTTGCCCAATAAATGTTATTAAGGAGGTCAATTAATTATGTAGACTACATTATTCTGAATACAATACTACCTACTGTATTTTATTAAAAAAACGTTTTTCGCCTGTAATTGCTAAATGCAAAACCTGCTAATTTAACATCACGACCACAATATTACTGCAATCACCAAGATCCCCAAACAGATGGCAAAACTATAATTTTATAAAAAAGAGGAAACGTTGAATCTAACAATCAAAGTCAAAAGTCAAATTATTTATTTCAAATAGGCACATAAAAGGCACTTTTGAACGTCAAGATTTACAAAAAAAAGAAATTGATTCTAGTCGCCCTTTAAAAAGGTAGTTTCGTATGGATAAGAATGGGCAAGAAACTCCACCGTTACTCTTTTAAAATGTTTTACAATATTTTGTAAGTTCATTAATTGTATAATTTAAGGTATGTGAAGACGATGCACCTAGAATAAAATTAATATACCACAAAAGGTAAAAATAATTAAAAACGAAGCAATGACAAAAAATTTAATTATGTGATAATGGTGCTCACATATTTACAAACATCGTAAAAGTATACGTTAATTAATTACGGGTTAAAGCAATTAAGGCAGCCAAATAAAATAGTATTAGTATTTAGTAGTATTTTTGAAAACCCTAATCTTTTTGATCATCTGATCCAACCCTTATACATAGACGTAAAATTATAATTATCTTGATTTTATACAATTTTTATTCCCGGGTTACCAGAGATATCATACAATATTTTATTTTCTTTTGTGCATAAAAGCATTGGAACTACACATAATATAACAAAACATCACGGCTGTAATCCCCGAAGGGTGAGGCAGAGGTATACCTATAGTACACCCACATTTCGCCAGTTATGTTTAAGTCCCATGTAATAGGGGGCGAGCCTATTGCCATCAACCGGGCACAAATCCAGACTCCGGGCTGCTACTAAGAAATTCCTGATGGAAAATCCCAATAACACTTTGCCCGACCTGGGAATCAAACCCAGGACCTCATGCTCAGCAGTCGCGCTGGCGACCACTAGACCAACGAGGCAGCGAGGCATTGAAAGTAAAGACGTGACAAGTTTTAGTTTTAACAAAAATGCTAATCCGATTATTTTCTTAACAGTAACTATGACTTCACGTTTATAAATAATATTGCCAAAATAACTTTAATTTCGGAAGATCTTTGTATCTGTATTTTAGTTTTTTCCACCGAATTCCGAAGTTAAAGTTATTTTTCACTTTGTAGTGATTTTGGAAGAAATTTTTTTTTTTTTGTAAGAAGTTATTTATTTTTCACTTTTTAGTTACAAAAGCCTAATGTCAACTGCTCATCACTTTTTATAAAATATTGCTTTTCTCGATGCAGGGGCCTTAATACATAGTTGAGGAGTTCTCCTGGTAAGAACTAGAAGAACTGGAACCAATAGTGACTTCACCATACTTATGTATTGTGACGAGCATAAATTGCTTAGCAACCATATCAACTACCTAATCAAACCGCAGCCCGTGAAATATTTATCATTAAGTTGTTCCGGTAGCTATCTGTGGTCTTCATCACCAGTTCCACTTCATCAAATGGTGCTGTCCGAGTGCAATTGCATGAGTTACTATAAAAAATATCCAAATCGCTATAGGTCCCAAGTAGTATTGCAAGCTGTATACAACCCGTATTTAAGTTCGTTTTTATACTAGAAGCTGTATATTCAGGCTGTATAAAAGCTGTATAAGCGGTTAAAAAAGGGCCCATATTATACAGCTTTAAGCGTTAGTATGGCTGTATAGTAGCTGCAGAAGCAATAGAGAAGCTGTATGGGTAGTAGTATTGTTCTTAATAGGTTTTTGAAGAAAATTACAAAAGAATAAAAGTAATCCAACTATTTTCGACGACACGTGTAATAGAAACGTACTGAATGGCGAAATTATAATTCATATAATATTTATTAATATAAAAGATAATGTGGGACTTGGATATCTGATGGTGTTAATTGGTGAATTGAATAGAAAGTGTAGATTAAAATTTATTGTGAACCTGTGTATGTTTCCCGTCAAAATATTCACGCGCCAGCAAAATAATCAAACTCAAAGCATTTATTTCAAATAAACCAATTACAGGCACTTTTGAATAGTCAAGGGGTCGGTCAGTCATAAAGATGAAGCTAGTAGGTAGGTACCTATGGATAAGAACGGGCAAGAAACTCCACGAACACTTTTTTAAAATTGACGTATTATTACAAAATATTGGTTACATCATTTGTGTAGAAATTAAACATGTGAGAACGATGCAAAACGTCAAAAGCGTCCGTAATAAAAATAATAAAAAAAAAACAATTCTAAAATTAAAATAAGCCATGACCGCTAAGAGATGACCAGTCCCTACTGATGGCGCCCGTTCACGAACATGACGCATGGATTAGCACCATTCAACTCAACCATTTTGAAGGGAGCTAAATGATCCAACACACCCGCCACCATCAGCGAGACATTACAGTGAGCATGACATACTCTCAGCCGCCAGGGCACATTCAAGTCAATGAAAGACGTACCCAGTAAATGGTAGCTTTATAGTAAGTACATAGTACTCACACATGTGCTATGCAATTATATAATACTAATATATTGAATTTATACAATGCAAAGATAGTTTTTGAAATCTTCAGCAGCTCCAACAGTACATATTTCCAAATGCTAATCAATTAAGTTTTTGCGCCCTTGTGGAGCAGGACCAGCAATGAGCCAAGCATTTTTATCAGCGATGTAATCCCCCAACTTATAATATGCCAGGCTGCGTTTTAAACATGATTTAAACTTTGTTTCATTCAGTTGAAGTATGTGCAGAGGTATTTTATTGTACCATTTTAAACAGTACCCCATAAAGGATGAGTCTACTTTAGCCAGCCTGAAACCTGGTTGAACTAATTGGTCCCTATTTCTAGTCCTATAATTGTGTCTTTCGCCTCTTTTACTAAAAATATGTAGATTTTTCCTAACATACATGATGTTTTCATAGATATATTGACAAGGTACCGTCATGATGTTAATATCTTTGAACAGTTGTTGTTGTTCAAAGATATTAACTTTGTTCCCTTAGAGAGTCGCGACTGCGGAGGCCATATATGGTTCTGATGGCTCTTTTCTGCAGAATAAAAATAGACTCGATGTCTGCAGCCCGTCCGCATAGTAAAATACCGTATGACATAATACTATGAAAGTAACTAAAATAGACTAGCCTCGCGGTATCTACATCAGTAAATTGACGGATTTTTCTCACAGCATATGCTGCTGAACTTAGCCGTCCTGCAAGGGATGTTATATGCGGACCCCATTGAAGCCTTGAGTCGAGCGTGATCCCTAGGAAAACAGTTTTATCGACGAGTTCTAGTTTCTCTTGATTCAATACTATCTCACAATTACTACTTTTGATATTTGGTAAAGAAAATCTTATGCACTTAGTTTTTTTCCCATTTAATACTAAATTATTAGCAGTAAACCAATTTTGGACCTGCAGTAGGGCATTATTTACGTCGTCAAGATTTGATGCACGTCTATTAATTTTAAAAATTAAGGAAGTATCGTCAGCAAATAACAACATTTGTGGTTGAGTTTTTAACAATTGGGGTAGATCATTAATATATATTAAAAAGAGGAAAGGACCCAATATCGAGCCTTGTGGTACACCAATTTTTACTTTTAAGCCAAGTGAATTGACTCCATTTATTTGAACTTGCTGTTGTCTATCATTTAAATAAGATTTTACTAAACTGAGTGCAAGTTTTCCAAGGCCGTAATGCTCAAGTTTCAAGAGTAATGTTTCGTGGTCGACGCAATCAAATGCCTTGGAGAGGTCACAAAAGATTGTTATGGCGTCTTGGGCCTCTTCCCACGCCGTAAATATGTGTTTTAATAAGGTGACACCGGCGTCAGTCGTACAACGTCCCTTGGTGAAACTATACTGTTGATCATGTAAGATTTTATTGGTGTTAAAATGATTGAGCATTTGATTTAGCATTACCTTTTCAAACACCTTGCTGAAGACCGGCAACACGGAAACGGGTCTATAATTATTGGAGTCTTTACTATCCCCGGATTTGAAAAGTGGTATTACCTTACTAAATTTCATTAGATCCGGGAAGACTCCTTGATCAACACACAAATTAAATATTAAGGCCAAGTACGGCGCTATAGTCTCAATAATGGAGGTACAAACTTTTATAGACATTCCCCATAGATCTTCTGTTAATTTGATCTTTATTTGTTTGAAAGCTTTTATTACTGTTACGGGGTTTATATGCTTGAATTTAAATTCAATCGGGCAGGATGAAACGTTTGCTTTTAATAAATCAATAGAACGCGAGGGCGAGGAATTTAGGGTTTCAGTCGTTTTAAGTGGGATATTGGTAAAGAAATTTACAAATTCTTGCGCAACTTCTTTGTTTGTGCTTATGAGACCATGTGAAGTTTCTAGAGTGAAATCATTATTTAAATGTTTTTTATTCCTGTTAGTTTCGTCATTGATAATTCTCCAAACCGTCTTTATTTTATTATTGGCTGATTTAATCTTGTTGCTAATGTACAAGGCTTTAGCTACCTTGCAGGTATTTTTATTTTTTTTTAGAATAAGTGGCAACGTATTTACTAAAAGTTTCAGTGTTAATATAAGGCTTAAGGCCATACAGCTCAAACAATTTTTCCCTACTTTTCCTAATACCCTTAGTTGCCCAGTCACTGAACAAAAAGTTTAGGCAAATATTTTTTGTTTTCTTTTTTAAAGTATCATTGAACTCGGTGCACACTACCGAAAAGAATTCCTCATAAACATCATTTAAATTGTTTTTAATATAGCCCGGTATACATAACTTACTAATTAAGTTATTATTAAATCTATTTAGATTGCTGGGTGTTATTTGTCTAGATTGTATTTGAATTTTTTGTAATTGTGTTTTGGACTTGAAAGCAACGATTTGACCGCTGTGATCAGAAGGGAGATAATTACAATGGCTTTATCTAAGTATTCGCAACAACAAAAAACATTATCAATACATGTAGCAGAACTTGTAGTTATGCGAGTTGGTTCTGTAAACACATTTGACAAATTGAAAGATTTAAAGAGACTTAATAATCGAGTGCTGTTTGAACTATTTTCTAAGATATTAATATTGAAGTCACCACAGATATTAAGCGATTTTTTACCAGTTGCAAGTTTTGCTAAAACATCTTCCATTACCGACTCAAATACGGAGTAGTTTTGATAATTTGGGGGTCTGTAAACGCACACTATGACATGCTTATCTAGCTCAACACAGGAGAGTTCAATGTTATGTTCCACCGACAGATCAACTATATCTTGGCGAGTCTTAGATTTAATAGAATTTTTAACTAAGATTAGTGAACTCCCACGCAGCATAGATTTGCGGTTAAAACAACTGCCCACACTATAATTTTCATAATTAATTAGCATTTCATAATCTTTCAACCAATGTTCAGTTAAACAAATAATTTCAAACATAGTTTTTTCTAAAAATAGTTCAATTTCTAATTGTTTGGAGGAAAAACCTTGAATATTTTGATACCTAGTTTGTGGGAATCAATAAAAAACGGCCAAGTGCGAGTCGGACTCGCGCACGAAGGGTTCCGTACCATCACATCACACTAATATTATAAAGGCGAAAGTTTGTGTGTGTGTGTGTGTGTGTGTGTGTGTATGTTTGTTACTTCTTCACGCTCAAACGGCTAGACCAATTTTGATAAATATTTTATGGAGGTAGCTGACATCCTGGAATAAGACATAGGCTACTCTTTATCCCGATATTCCCACGGGATCGAGACTTACGCTGGTGAAACCGCGGGGCGCAGCTAGTTATCTATAAAAATAGCAAAAAAATCACGTTTCTTGTATGGGAGCCCCCCCCTAAATATTTGTTTTATTTTAATTTAATTATTTATTATTAAAGTGAATATATAACTAAATATTCTGTGAATATTTCAAGCGTCTACCTTTTGCCGTTAGCAATATCGAGCAAAAAAATCAACTTTGTTGTATGGGAGCCCACTTAATTATTGGCCAAGAAAGTGATTAGATGCCAACATTTTTTTATTAGGAAATGATGATTCTGCACACACAGCATTTGTACCTATTATTGCAAATGATATGTAAAAATATATTTCAATAAATCAGTGTTTAATGAAAAATCAAAGAGTTCGGTTTTATTTCATCATCTCAATAGAATCACCCCGTTATCATATCACTAAGTGTAGGAATCCCCCACAGGATGAAACATATCAGCCTTTAGATAATTGGTCCACCTCAAATGCTGTGTAAAAAGGCCATCATTATCATCATATTACGAAGCAGTAAGATAACTAGATCTCATGGTTCAAAATATCACTGTTTAATGGTTTTGCTAAGGAACCTCTAAGGAAAATCTTCATTGGACGTCGATGGAATTGACGCTCGACTGTAGGTTGTCTGATTTATTATCGATGGTTCACTATCATTACTGTTATTTGGTTGGTAATTTGTAATATTCAAATATTCCCTTTCAATCCTCCTCTTGAAAAAAAGATTTGGTGCTGCAGATCTTTTTTTTTCCACATATCGCATTTGTTCACAATGAAAACATTAATTCATGCAATCGAGCGACTGTGTCAGTAATACAAACTAAAGCTGTGTCATTTATTTTTTTAGTTTTACAACACCCTAGATGCTTAGCAGAAGAGATTTCATTGTTCAGAGGATTTAGTTGTGGCACTACGACTTCGTTCCGGTCACATTCCATCGCAAAATATTTGTTTCCTCATGAAAAAGGTTACATCACCCAACTGTGAAGAATGTGGAGTGGTCGAAGATATGTAACATGTTTTGATGGAGTGTGTGCGGAATGAAGCTTTGCGAATTAATTTACTTGGTCCAACAAATGAGTGCGATATTGGAGAATGTAATGCTATCCTGGCTTGTCCTTTATCGGAACAAGCTAGGATACTGTAAAACTGGCATTTTTTGTTTTAAAGTATTAACGTTAGAATGATAAAGTGTTTTTAGGTTAAGGTGCTGATGTTACAGGGTGACGTTATCACTCAGCGATAAAGCTCTATAAAAGAAGAAAAAAAATAACTACCCTTATAGACAGAAGTCATAAAACCACTGCATTGACAAGAATGTATAATTACACCATAAAAATAAGTTTGAGAACGGTGTTTTCATATACCTTTGTACAGAAACAAGTATCAAGTGATACTATAATATAACACTTAGAGCTGTAATAAGTAAGTGATTAGATCCAAAATACAGCCTGTATATAGCTTTAACTATAAAACCAGATTGAAGTGTCACACAATACTTAAAGTTGCATAGTAGAGCTTTAATATTCTGTTTAAGCACCCTAAGCTTACGCAGATCACTTAATAAAGATTTTATACAGTTTGAGCTATATAATAACTCATAAATCACTCTTACGAAGACAAAATAATTTTTGGACACTCTTGTACGTCTCTAAAAGAACTAAGTTCTAAATAGACTGGTATTTTGATGTTGAAAACGCTTGCGTGCTGCTTGGTGTGCCCATAAAATTCCTATGATTCATAGGATTTCCCTGATTTCCATTGAATTCTGATCTAATCAGATTTCTCATCAGGTTCTGACTTGGTGATAATGGGACCAGCTCGAGAGCATACCCTTTCAAACAAAAAAAAAACAAAAACACATACAGACTAACATAATTATAACCTCCTCTTTTTTGGAAGTTGGTTAAAAAGAATACAGTCACGTGAGTGAAGCCCCAGGCACATCTAGTATAATCTAATAATCTGAAATCCATGCAAATAATAATCGATTTGTTATACATTCATAAAACTTATGTTAAGTCGTGACGAATGTCGATGTGATAAATCATGTGGATGAATCGCAAGAATAATAAAAAGAAAACGCTTGAAAAAAACATTATTTTCATATTATAATTATTTAAAAAAATATCGTAATAAAAGAGTCGTACAGTCGTAATAAGTGTTATTGTTATACATTATTAAAGAAGCATTGCGGTTTAATGATACCTTAGGTCAGGTCTGACTGGGCACGCCACAATTGTGGCGATAAGTCCCCTCTTTGAGGAGTGGCTAGAGAGGCGCCACGGCGTCCTCACCTTCCGCCTGACGCAGGTCCTCAACGGACATGGATGTTTCGGGAGGTTCCTGTTTAGGATTAAGCGGGAGGAAACGCCCGGGTGTCACCACTGTGTGGATCGCCCGGAGGACACGGTGGAGCATCTCAGCGAAGGAGGAGGCGGAACGCCTGAGGGTGAGACAAGGTTCGCGCCCTCGCGCCCCTAGTCGCCGCAGGAGACGCCCCGGGCGTCGGGAGTCGCAAGCCGATTTCCGGCCACCGTAGGCGCGGGCCTGCAGACGGTGAGCGATGGGTAGCTCGCCGTCCGATAAGGACCAGGCCCGGGTCGACGGCGCGTTGTGTTCCACGCGCGCCTCAAAGAGATGTCAGCACAAACTGACGGGGTCCGTTAGGACCAATGCCTGCCGGGGTTGCGAGTTTGTCCGAAAGGGATATCGTGGCCCTGGCACACAGGCAACGGAAGGAACACGGGTGGGTTTTAGTCAGTAAAAGTCTGACACGCCCTCCCGTGTCAGGTCAGGTTGACGCAAATTAAATTAATATAATTTTAGTTTTTCCTTATGAGCCTATACTTCCTCAAATGGCTTAGCATAATTCTCATTAATTTTGAAATAAATATATGGTAAAGTTGAGGATTAATGTTAAGTACTATGTTTGACGAAAACACGATTCCATAAAACATTCTTGTTAGAAAAAAAAAACAAAGTAACAAAGTTGCCTCCAAACCAAACAATAAACCGCTGGTATTCAAAAACACTTCAAATTAGATATTGAAACTTTGCATATTATCTGAACTAACTATTATATAAAGCAGGTCTTATGTTTTTTTTTTTAAATAACCATTATTTTCACCGTTGCATAAAAATAAATAACTAAAATATCGGAGCCTTCGAGTCTACTCCCTGCCAAGTGTCACGCTCGCGTGACCGCGGGAATAATGCGCGAGCGAGATAAACAGTGAGGAGGCGCTGAGGTAGTATAGACCCATAAAATATCATTTTCTGAAATGGGTAAGGTGGTAGCGATGTGGCTCATCTTTATAGTAGGTATAACATGTTAGAGGGACTCGTGGTTAGTTCATAACAGCCGCACGGATCGATCGATCAGGTTAAGCTACGCTTGCCGCGGTCGGTCCGCGCATGGGTGACCATCTTTACATATCGAGACCTCTCTCTCACCTCGAAAAGCAAGTTATGCCGTTGGTCCCAGCTGTCATTCGTAGATCTTTGACAGTCCTTACGGGTCTTCAGAAGTCCGAAAGTCTGACAACCAGTCTTACCAAAGAGTCACACAAAAAAGTTTCCAACTATAAGGTAACGTTTTGTGTGACTGTGCGTTTATCGTTCATCAACGATATTTTGCGTCTTTTATAGGTACAAAATAAAAAAAATAAAATATAAATAAAAATAGGTACAATTTTATAGGTGCATTGACCATAGTAAATTAATTCCTACATAGGTATGTATGTATGTTTCCTGTCACCTGATAGCTAAACAAACAATTCTGGAAAAATATTTACATTGTGCTACCTCGACTTACTATGGTAAGAAAAACTTAGCTGGTATGTATTCGATATTTACGTTACCACAAGCTATGAGGACAAGTTTAAGAAGCCTTTGAAAATACACGAGTTGCTGGACTCACACACGTGAAAATTTATTTAATTTTTCTAACGAAAAGTACCGTAAAAAGCACAGTATTCTTGGGCTTAACTTTGGATGCTAAGCTTCAGTGGGGCCCACATATAGATAAACTGTCTAAAAAGCTAAGCTCCGCAGCATATGCTGTTAGAAAAATTCGTAATTTAACTGACATAGAGACAGCCCGTTTAGTGTACTTTGCCTATTTTCATAGCGTAATGTCGTACGGTATTCTGTTGTGGGGAAATGCCGCCGACATTCAGAATATCTTTGTTTTGCAGAAAAGAGCTGTACGATCAGTTTATAAATTAAGTCCAAGACACTCTCTCCGAGAGAAATTTAAGGAGATTAATGTAATGACTGTACCTTCTCAGTATATTTTTGAAAATCTTTTATATGCCCATAAAAATATAAAATTGTTTAAAAAATACAGTGATATCCATAATATAAATACTAGAAACAAACATAAATTTGTTCTACCTACAACAAGGCTCAAGAAAATAGGTGGCTCGTTCCGATGTCAATGTATACGCTTTTATAATAAACTTCCAAGCCACGTTCAAGATCTAAGCCTTAATAAATTCAAATCATTCATTAAACGTAAGTTGTGTCAGAAAGCTTTTTATACCGTTAAAGATTATATTGAGGACAAAAAGACTTGGGATTGAGCTGCTCCAATTTTTAATTATTGAAGTGGTTTATTTTTATTGTTTGATGTTTTTTTTGCTAACTTTTATTATTTTATATACGTAACGTAATATATACGTAATGACATGATTATTTACTTGTAAAGTATTATATTATTTTAATTATTGTGAATGTGAAGACTATGTGGGTTATTGCTCTTTTATTTTTATTTTCACTTTGTCTTTTATTCTCAGTTAGTGTTAATCATGGTCTGGCAGTTTGAGTCATTTAAGCGGCCTACCCAAATGTCCTTTCTTTGGTATTGATCGTCGCATCGTTGAGCTCCTTAAGTTCTGAGTAGAGCTGCACGATTACTGACAAATGCGTGCACTGACTGGTCAGGTCCACTCAATCTGCGTGGTTCTTTCCTCAAAAGACCATTTCAGACACCAATCTACATGGCCTTCACATGATCTGACCAAGATTATGTCTGGACTTTAAAAGAGACTGTGACCTCTGAGTTTGTTTCGGCCTTTCTTCTCAGAGTAGTCAGATAGGAAACGCCGACCTCATCTAGTTTTAAAAATATGACTGACGTGTAAAAGTGTTTGTACAAACCTACTTACAGAAATAAAAATCATTTATCATTTATCATTACCTACCCTACGTTATAAAACAGGTACACAAAGTTAAGATTAATCGTCGTCCTGGCTGTGGTTTGGTAGGGTTCAAAATTATCAATAATTTTCACAATCATAAAAATTACGAATATCACTACTATGAGTCCTTAGGTGTCATAAAAAGAAGACTGAATGATTCAAGCATAGCAGTATCAGCTAATAAATCAAACTAAGATCATCAAACCATCTCTTTAATGCCTGGTGCATGGTGATCAGAGCAATTATGCTTGACGTCGCAGCAAGTGGCGCCATCTATTTCTGTTACGAAGTTACTGGAACCATTGAAAAGGTCGGATAAGAGTGTCATTGGCTGCTGACAGTGACTCCAGCAGAGCGTCGCATCGATGGTAGCGTGGCGGCTATCTCCTGGAGAAGATGTCACCCGCCATAGAGGAAAGCACTACTTAGTCTTATCAGTACTAATTAGTCTGTGGAGGAAAGTAATAAATCAGGTAGGCTCTGTAGCACCACGTCCACGACAGTATCCACGACGCACTGCTATATTCCGGCACAATCCTGATGATATTGAAGCTGCTGAACTACTAATACGAGGACCACTTCTGGTAAAGGCTATCCTGCGCCGTTATACTATTCATGATTGGGAAGAATACTCCGTTGGTTCATGGCCGCAAGCACGACTATTATGGAACTTGAGCCCTTCGGATTTGATTGTCAGGTTCGGCAGTTTTATTGGGATTTTGGAATTTCTCGGTAATAGTCCGGAATCTGAATTTGCATCCGGTTGATAGTCAAAGGCTCGCCCCTTTTTTCGTGGGACTTAAAGATAACTGGCGAAATGTCGAGAAGTTAGATTTCACATAAATTGTCACTGGGAAACTGAACATAGTAACTACTCACAATCTGAATATTGATCATTTCCACCAATCCAGATGGCAAAGGGTCGAGGAGCTCTCAACCTAGCATTGATAACCCACTTCCCTCATTCCCCACGCTGGTGATACGTGCTGCAGCTGAGCTCAGCTGACACAATAAAATATACAAGACTACGATATTTTATAATATTATCTTTATTTATTTAGTTACATGATATTCGGGTTATTTACTCTGTTTGAACGATTTATGTGCGTGTGTTATGGGGTTTCTAGGTCACACTTGTGCGATAATAATGGCAAAACATACCTACACCTAATCCTTAAATGTATATGGATTAATGAATTGATTTTTTAATGAATGGATTGATGAATTATGGATTTTATTTCCCAATACACCTATTGGGGTAAAAAAATCCACGTAAAATACTGGTCTTCAGCTGCATCCAGTTAGACTGTAAGCCGACCCCAACATATTTGGGAAAAGGCTACGCAGATGGTGGGAGCAAAAAATGTCCTACATTAACGAGTGTGCAACAGAAATTTGGGATAGATACCTACGCAGGTTTTTTTTGGTCTTTGATTTCTGATAATTTGTAATGGCTTCATTTTGAGTTTCGTAATGGGCTATAGACAGCAATACTCGTAGTTAGTCGATTTTTTGTTGTTTATTGAGTTGTTACTATAAAATATTGGTTTAGTGCATCAGTTAAAATCGCATAGTATTTTACGATACAAACTAATTATTAATATACATATATAACTACTAAGCTTAGCCACGGAGACCTTTATGTCCGTTAGCGAACATAAACTTGTTACAAAACTTTTTTATTATTTTCTTTCAACCTTCTAAGGTTTCATGTTCATTCATCCGCAATTTATTATGTTCCACAGGTAAAATTATAGCATTGAAAGCGAGTAACCTGTGCAGAAATATATTATCCTTATCCTGTGGGAAAGTTTCAATATAAACATATAATCACATATAATATTTAATGTAATGGACTTTGTCTGAAAAATAAATGAAACAGTAAAAAAATACACGTTAACTTTACCTACTGTAAGTACATTATCTGCTTCACAATCGACAGCTATACTTTTTAAATAGTCGAAGACTTCAAACCTACCTTTGCCTGAAAACGCAATGAAAAAAAGAGAATAAAAGAGATTAACTGTCACCTTTCCCGCCAGTTCCCGTTCGCGCCAACTTCTCCTTTTTCGCCGCTTCACTGTAATACACTTCCAACTTATTCTTATGATATAAAGTAAATGCAATAAAACAGACTATCAGTGCACTATAAACTATAAAACAATTCTTTTCTAAAGTCCATATAGCTAACGAAATCACATTCATTTTAATAATTAAAATTACAGAGCACCCGTGTTGATACACTCGCGTCGTGCGCACTACTAAAGTTTGTTGTCATGTTATAATAATTGTTAAAGCCAATCGATTTGCCGTTGATAAAGTTATTTTTGTTCCAATTTCAACTTTATCTTGATGCGATAAGAATCAGGTATGGTTTGTTGGTGGTGTTTTGTTGTTTGAAGTTGGCATCCCGTAGCTTCTTTTTGCCAACATCGTCGTCCTTGACTTTTCTCTGCAGACGGTTACGCGAATGTTTGCACGCAAGAATAGTTCGGTCTGTGTATCATATAAATAATTTTTATTTTTACCTCATCATAAATTTGGTACTGGGAATCTGCTCCCAGCATTAGAGCCCTAATGCTGGGAGCAGATTCCCAGTACAAAATTTAGATACGTTTTAAATTCAGTTGTTTTTTTTTGGAAAATTTTTCGTTGTCACTGTGATTTTCTTACCAACATTATTGTGATTCAGGACAACTCACACGAGACAAAAGCACACTATTAATAAAAAAAAGTAGTTCAAGTGATTTTAAACACCATAAAAATATTTTCTAATCGCAGTGCTGAAACACTTATATATAACACAAGTAAGAATGCATAATTTAGTAATTAATTTGTTCATATTTTCTTTAATTTGTTACAATATGTATACTGTTAGTAGTTGCCAGTAATTTTTTGTTGAGTTTGATTCTTACAACAAACAACAGGTAGGAAAACCTATCAGACAGAATGTCACATATTACTAAGTAGCTATAAATATTAGTGGTAGGTAAATCCAATTAGGAACAAGTCTGCAGTACCTACTCAGGCTTCAGTACATACATACTCAGCTACTCGTAGAGTACATAATAGCACCTGTGTAAATAAAGTAATATAGGTACGTAATAAGTCCCGACAAATCTATTAAATTCTCATGTAAGAATCGAATCGAACTATTTCAACACAATAGATGAACATTATGTAACACTTAAAATAACATCAACCTGTTCTTCCCCGAGAGGTTAGGCAGAGGTGTACCTATACATGTACACCCACATTGAGCCAGTTATGTTTTTTGTCATAATATGATTTTGCATAACAGCTCATAGCATAAACATCATTTGGCAGAAAATCGTTTGGCAGACACTCATTTATCATACATTCAAAACTCATAAGTTTGTAAGTCAGAATCGTCTTTAGGCATAAATTTTATATCCATTATAATTAAAAAGTAGAACCATCATATCGCAGAAAGTTCACAGTCAGAATCGTCTTTTGGTATACATTTCATACCCATAAAATGGAAAAACTCATCTATCACATTACAGTTTTTTTTTTCTATATAATCTAGTTGTTTCTGGCACTCGCCGGGGGCTGCCGCGGCACCGCTCGCTTCGCTCGCTCGGCTCGTGCGTAGGAGGTCACAGTTTTAACCTAACCTAACCTAATCATTTATTTTTTATAATTAACATCGTCTAACTAGTTCGGTTCTTGATAGCCTGCTAAAAATAATCTCTTTTTTTCCATTTTTTTTGTATAAAATCTAGTCGTTTCTGGCACTCGCCGGCCGTGGCCGCGGCTCCGTGCCTACGCGGGCTTAAATAACAGTCTAGGGGGGTAAGGCAGGCAAGACTACGTGGAGTCGGTTTTGCAGCGATTCTTTTCTGTCACTAACTTTTGTAGCACAATTTAATGACTTTTTAAGAATATTATTTTAATTTTAATTGGAAGTTAAAAATGCTATCAGCAAATTATTTCAAATGAAATTCTGCCATCTTCATAGTATACCAAGTGAAATTGTACCAAATAATCGTCGCTTTAAATAAAAGTTATGCTAAATGAAATTGTGCGGAATTTTAACTTTGCCAAAGGTAATTATGACAAATAAAATTCTGCCATCTTAAAGGTATGCCATTGTAAATTCGGACATATAAACATTCGGCCAAACAATAATTATATTAAATAATTTTTATGCCTTAATAATATTCGTTTAAAGAAAATTATGCCAAGTGTGTTATGCCAAATAAATTTCGGAGCATCAAGATTCTGCCAGATAAATGGAACCCATACATATAATGTGTAATACGCTATAATATAACTAGGAACTTCCAGCTATGATATTTATTGTTTCATAAAAAGGAAATTCGATTAACCCGTTTCATAGACCGACCCCTGACCCTTTTATGTGTCAAAACCGTTCAACTATTTAGTTCATATTATTTGGTATGTCCACATGTTATTCTTCCTTAGGCGAAAGCGGAGAAGGCATAGA
The DNA here is from genome assembly GCA_963921375.1 of Tiliacea citrago. Classification (NCBI taxonomy): domain Eukaryota; kingdom Metazoa; phylum Arthropoda; class Insecta; order Lepidoptera; family Noctuidae; genus Tiliacea; species Tiliacea citrago. The sequence continues at coordinate 25,719,947 of OY992790.1, read as the reverse complement.
AATGTATGTAATTGCAGGGAAGGCAATGAATAAGATGCGGTGGTGAAGAACAGATGAAGACTAAGTAACTTATGAGGTGGCAGAAAAATAAAGAAATCTATGCGATTGAAAATAAGGCTAACAATAAGATGCAATGGTGAAGAACAAAGTAAGGCATTGTAAGCTATGAGGCGGTGGAAAGACAAAGAAATATATGCAGTTACAAAGAAGGCAAGAAGTTTATGAAATTTTACAGAGAAAGCAAGGAATAAAACGCGGTAAAAAAACTGAAGAGCAAGATATAATAAAGAACAGAGGAAAGAAACAACTAAGCTATGCAGTGGACGAATAAATCTATGTAGTTGCAGAGAAGCCAAGAAAACAAGCAGTTGCAGAGAAGAAAAAGAATGAGATGCAGAAGTGAAGAACAGAAAGAGACTAAGTAAATTATAAGGTGGTACAAAAGACAATTAAATTTATGCAGCTGCAAAGAAGGCAAATAATAAGTTGCAATGGTAAAGAAGACAAAGTAAGCTCTAAGGTTAGGTGGTGGAGAATGAGAAAACAAGATGAAATGGTAGAGAAGGAAAAAAAATCATAGGAAGAACGTTTAAGTTGTATCAATATATCACATTTATTTTATTCGGTGTAGGAGCTAAATCCTCAGAGATAAGTGAAATAAACATTAAATTCTTAATCTTTAAGAAAACATGAATTTGAGTAATTCTAATCAGTTTGCGTAATTATCACTTCTTCACGGTATAACACGGCATAAGTACTATCTAATTCTTATACTAATTCAAATAAAAAAATTATGAGTCATCCGGTATCAACTCGCGAGATCGTCACACATACTTGACTGAGGGAAATGCCGTGCAATTCTCATGTCTAGTACAACAATATCTTGTTGACACGCAACGGAGCGTAGAGGAAATGCTACACGGTGTGGCTAGTCTAGACATTTGAACGGATCTTATTTGCAGAGATGACCATCAGCTCTTCAAATCTGGGAATAGGGAAACGTGGTCCAGAATAATACCTGGAGGCGTTAACAATGTCATAGCATTGGGCGGTTGTGTCAAATTGAAGATAACTTTACATTAATAACATACGCCGCGCCGCAATGTGGAAACGCCGGGAGGGGACACCCTAGGAGGACATATAGTGACCAAATTGGTGATGTTCTTCAGAAAGGTCAGGTGCGTAGTACTCGGGGTGCGTGTATGACCAGATGTATGAACGTAGGCGAAGCAAAAGGAGTATGTAAGGAGCGTAGCAGGTGGCGTTCTATAGTTTCTGCCTATAATTATGTATATGTATGTATGTATGTGTAATAACATAATAAATAGCATAATTATAAATAGCGTAATTATTAATAGCATTATTATTTAAATTAATAGTTTCTTTAATATTAATATAGGTTTCACCTGCGGCTTCGCCCGCGTATAGGTCTGAAATTATCCCACGGGAACGTACTTCCGGGATAAAAAGTATCCTATTTCCTAAAACAGGTCATGGTCTACTTATGTGTCAAATTTGATCCTAATCCGTTCAGTAATTTTAGCGTGAAAGCGTAATAAAAAAACAAACTCACTTTGGCATTTATAATATTAAGTAAGGATTAGGGCTTTATATTCAACCCTTGATAAAACATGATTACTTACATTTTCATCCATTCCTTACAGCGATGAAGACAGGAACTCGTGAGTAAAACATATTAGCCGCACGGATCGTTATTCAAGGAAAGCAGGAAAAGCAGCAGCAAAGCGAAGCAGGAAAGGGGATCAGGGAAAGCCTGACAACCAGTCTTGCCGAGGTGTATCGTATTACCCAGTAACTGGGTTATGGGGGGTCACATAGGCGGTCGCTCCATGTAAAATACTGGTATCTAGCTACATCTAGTCAGACTGAAAGCCGAAAAGCTTGGCAGCTTGATTGCTTACAGCGGTGAAGAGAGAGATCTAAAGCAGAAAAGCCATTGCTGTACTCAGTTATTAATTGCAGAAAGAATAATGTCATAGCATTATAGAAACTACTGCTGCCCCCTCTTTTGAGATAGTCCCGTAGTCGATACAAACTAGCGATACAACCTAACGGTGCGCGGTGGTCCTAACATAGTGTAGACGAAATGCAGCAAATCGTGGGTAGACAGACTATTAAGCATGTCGTTAAACGGCCTTGTTTGTGCCATCATCACACGTCAGACAAATAATGGAATACGAAAACGTGGTCCCAAAATATACTTGGAGGCGTTAACTACTGTAGCAAGCAAGGAGTCATTGAAGAGTATCAAATTGAGAATACATTAGTTATTGAATCACTGTTCAAAAGAGCTGTTGAATTCTTGATATTAAATAATATTTGATGTTTACTTTAGTGATAAACGATATAAATTTATTTAAATTGGTTTAAAATTAAAACTCTTTTACACGTCAAAAATAAATTCTGTTCTAAAACTAGATGAGGTCGTTGTTTCCTGACTACTCGGAGAAGACAGACCGAAACAAACTCAGAGGTCACAATCCCTTTTAAAGTCCAGACATAATCTCGTTTTCGTAAACGAAGGAGACTTAGTGGAGGAGACCTTTCCAAGAATCACGCTGTACTGGAGCGTCATCAGTGGTGGAGGAAATAATACCATCATTACTGCTAACACCTGGGTTAGTCGTGACTGCCGACCACCGAGGACGCTGTGGATGTGGCGAAGTTTTGAGCCAACGAGATCTTCCCAGCTACCAACTGTCTGCCAACTGTTGGGCCATCGACATGAACAAGAAGACGGTTCTACGAGTATTCTTTGCCTAAAAACATACCCTTCTGGTTCCCAAAGGTAAACAAAAACAAATCAGCTGTTTTCTGTAACATCTCGAGAAGAACAGCTAAATTCATAAACGAGAGTAAACTATTTATAATGGCAATCTAGCCTAGAGATTTTCCTACACGCTAACGGATGACCTTATTAAATAAAATAGTCTAGTTGAATGCAATCTTCTTCATCCAAGCGTTTACCTGGCCTATTGCATGTCAGTGTTGAAGTGAAGGTCAATTTGATTTTGTAATCAGGACCTCGGTGTCCGAGTATCTAGGAGACTCTACGACACAAAGGTCACTAAATAACAATATCTGTAATTACCGAAGGGTTAGACAGAGAATTACGTATAGTACGGGGCACATTTCGCCAGTTATAAAGACTAAATAAACCCGGGACGAGCCTATTGCTATATATCGACGGGGCCCAAATCTAGACACCGGGCTGCTACTGAGATACTCTATATCAATATCTAAGTGGCCGTGGTAATTGGCTTACCTGACAGTATGGTACCAAGACAGGTGCGCTTTGAAAAAAAACCAGCCAAGTGCGAGTCGGACTCGCGCACGAAGGGTTCCGTACCATCACCACCATCTATCAAAACGGTAAAAAAATCACGTTTGTTGTATGGGCACCCCATTAAATATTTGTTTTATTTTAATTTAATTATTTATTATTAAAGTGAATATATAACTAAATATTCTGTGAATATTTAAAGCGGCTACCTGTTACCGTTATGAATATCGAGAAAAAACGAGCAAATAAATCACGTTTGTTGTATGGGAACCCCCTTAAATATTTATTGTATTTAGTTTTTTAATATTTGTTGTAATAGCGGCAACAGAAATACATCATCTGTGAAAATTTCAACTGTCTAACTATTACGGTTCATGAGATACAGCCTGGTGACAAACGGACATGCAGACAGACGGCGGAGCCTTAGTAATAGGGTTCCCGTTTTACCCTTTGGGTACGGAACCCTAAAAAAAATTACTGTTTGGAAAATCTTTGAAATTGCATCTTTAGATTTTTTAAATTCATCATTTTAGTCACATTTTTCTTACTCTATGTAAAAAACCGTTACTGTTACCTGTTACTGGCCGTTATCAAAAATTGTATCAGTTTCCGATTATGAAAAAAAAAAAACTTTTCACGATATTAAACGAGACTCAAGTTACTCAATATACTCTCTCTGCTTTCATCACCTAAAAAAACTGGTGACTGGTACTATAGGTGCCTACACACACCCGTATTTGCATGTTCCCATCAGGAAATAGATGATTAGTTCTTTCGTCCATGAAATTGCTCGTTTCTGGTTTTAACTTCTCCGGAAACAAAGTAACCAGCACCCTAATTACGTTTCTTACTCACAATCCATTTCGTCTTGACCACATTATTTGACACTGACTAGACAGTTCTACTCAAATCTGTGTGGTTCTTTCCTCAAAAGACCATCTCAGACACTAATCTGCATGTTTCTCATATTATTATGATCAGACCAAGCGACTGTGACCTCTGAGTATAGGGAAAAAGCATGGTGATAATACCTCGGATATGCTAATCGTTGGCCATGGAACTCAGAAGTCCTTTGCAAATTAACTCCCGCACTTGAGCATAGATAATACTCGTAGCTTATGTATTATTTAAATCATGTAGGGTGAAAGGGGGAAAGTAGTGATTTGTCCATAGGATAGTTAGTGATGTTTGATGTCTATTTGATGTCAATACCTACTTGCACAATCTGCCGGTTAAAAGAAAATAATGTAACACAATTTGTGGGAAATTACATAATCATTATTAGAAAATATCAAATAAAAAGCAGCTAAACTTCCCTTTTGTATTTTTCTTCTCTTTCACTTAATTGCGTATTACATTTAGGTAATTCTATTATTTAGCAACAGTTTGAATTTTTTACAACTTTAGATATCTCTCTAAGTACAATATCTCATGTGCATTTACTTCCACGCAATCATTTATACCCTAGGCCAAACACAGCCATGCTGGTCATCAGTCTGCTAAGAATACATTATGATGACGCCACGCTATATCCATGTCATACAACTGTCACAGAATGACAGCCGTGATTTGATATACGGCCAATTTAAGTTGGTAGTCAATTTGCTTTACCACTGATTTCCCAGACTTTACATAATTAAGATCTATTCAGACTCAGCGAACATCAGCTCCTATATTAGGCACAAAGTTATGGATATGACTGTTTGCTTTATGACATACTTAATGGACGCCTCCATTGCCCGGACCGGAGTTGGTCGCGCAGGTAACTTTTAAGTCTCCCCTACGGCGCGCGGCGCACTCGTCACACTACGATGCTGCACGTGCCTCGGCACTCGACTAATTACGCCAAAAACTGTGTATTGACTCGTATTGCTCGAATTTATAACACAGATTTCTCTCAAGTGGATATAATATTTAACTGTATTAAACCTACATTCAAAAAACAAATAATAAAAAAATAAGTAAAAGCAAATGACAAACTACTAATCTCTTATTAATCAAACTTTTAAAATTGTACCTTTTAAATTTAAATATTTCTTAGTAGTCCGTTCGCATGTTTTATACTTATCCTAGTTTTACAGGGAAACCTGGGTATTACAGTATTGTATGGCTGATAATATTAGCCATACAATCTATATACACACACTATACGAGTACACATACTCTGTAACATACTATATGTATCGCTGTTGGCTGCCTAAATAAATAAAATAAAAAATATTGGTTTAATTCAACTTCAACATCTAAAACAAAACAAGCAATAAATAAATCTTTGTTTATAAACTGATGCAATTGTTTCGAACATAATTTATTGGAGCTAGATGTGCGCTACCATCGTTCTAAAACCTTGAGGCAAATATAACGCGAAAATCTGTGTGGAAAATGGAAATTCATAATGTTTAGTTCGCAAGGCCTACACGGAGGACGACGAGACAGAAGCTCATATGCTTCTAAGCTGGTCGGTGGTTGCCACATACAGGGGAAAGTACTTCGGTAATCCAGGTACCCACCGCGAGATTGTCAGTAACACCAAGGCATTGCTGGCCTTCAAAAAATAAATATTATTTTGAGTAATGACATCACAGGAAAGCTCTGCAGATCAGAAAATATTGGCATAGGAGAGATTAGTGGGTCATAATCAGTCGGTTGATACGGGCTGAGCATGATGAAGAGGAATAGATAAAGCCCCACCAAACGCTCTCAGAACAGGGATGGCCGATGGAGCCAAAAGATTCGGGAGTGGCGACCGCGTACCGGATGACGGAGCGTTGGATGGCCTCCTACAAGGTGGACCAATAGCCTTGGCCGAAGTTCACGGTGGAGCATACGGTGGAGGTCTGCCCAGCTTGGGCGGAGCACCGCCGTGTCCTAACGGAGGCGATCGGCGGCGGCGATCTCTCGCGTCCGGCCCTGGTTCAGGCCATGGTTCGGAGCGAGAGTGCATGGGTGGCCGTCACCTCCTTTTGCGAAGCAGTAATGCTCGCGAAGGAGGAGGCGGAGCGCGTGAGGGAGAGGCACGGTTCGCGCCCTCACGCCCCTAGTCGCCGCAGGAGACGCCCTGGGCGTCGGGAGTCGCAAGCCGATTTCCGGCCACCGTAGGCGCGAGCTTGCGGACGGTGAGCGATGGGTAGTTCGCCGTCCGATAAGGACCAGGCCCAGGTCGACGGCGCGTCGTGTTCCACGCGCGCCTCAAAGAGACGTCAGCATGAATTGACGGGGTCCATTAGGGCCAATGCCTGCCAGGGTTGCGAGTTTGTCCGAAAGGGATATCGTGGCCCTGGCACACAGGCAAATGAAGGAACACGGGTGGGTTTTAGTCAGTAAAAGTCTGACACAAATTATCAAATAACTTCTCCCGCTCCGCCCAGAGCGGGAGAAGTTATTTGATAATTTCCCACCCAAAAAAAAAAAAAAAAAAGCCTTGGCCGAAGTATATATATTCCACTGGATGCTAGAAGTACAGAACTGGTTGAAATGGCTGTGCTTGGGGGAGGCCTATGTCCAGCAGTGGACGTCTTTCGGCTGGTGATGAAGATGATGATGATATTCCGTTCATTAAAAATGCTGCTCGAATTTCCCATGTGATCGTTGTTTAGTGACCATGTTCAGCAGTGCACATTAATTAGTTGATGTGAAAGTCCATTGTTTCTTTCATTAATTAATTAAAATCAGCTCTCTAATCAATACCGCAGTTAATGGACTTAGATAACACATTGTTATGTAATTGGTCTACATTGAAAGTATCTGCCATTGTTTTGTGATGTTAATTGATTTCGTACCAGAGCGGCGGGTCATCCAAATAGACCACTGTGTTTAATTCTCGCCCGAGTTTTATAAACAGACCAGTATTAGTAAATACTGACTTTTTGTTTTATATTTAGGTCGTGGGATTGATTTCGTTGCTAGATTTAGAAAAGTCAGATAGGCAGTCGCTCCATGTAAAATAGTAGTATTCAGCTGCATCCGGAAAGGCTAGGCTGATGCTGATGATGTCAGAGATGTGAAAGGTGGGCATGGATAGGCCATAATGTTGATTCTTTTGACGCGGTCGGGCTAATCTAACGATTTCTTTAGGTGATGGGCTAATGGGCGCTGGCAAATTTATTTTCAGGGGGTGCATCTTCAGCTCCACGAAGCGAGCTCGATCATTTTTGCAGTTCTCCTCGGATTTCCTCGAAAAGGTGGCTGGGACAGACTGGATGCAGAAAGTGGAGCTCAAGGTGTTGTGGCGCAGCCTGGGAGAGGCCTATGTCCAGCAGTGGACTGCTATATGCTGAGTTGACCTCGGATTTATGTTAGTTTATCGTTTTTCCACTCATACAAGGAGTAACTTTGTCGACTTATGCAGGAATCCTTAACAATTAAGTGAATGTAGGATCCAACGGCCAGCTAAGCAAGCTCGATAATTTTTGCATCACCCTCGAATGGGATACGTTTTATTTTGTCTATTCATACAGAAAGAGGACTAACCGTGTCGATTTATACAAAGAAGCTTAAGAATTAAGATACAGTAGGATGCAAGAGCGAGCGAAGCCGATAATTAGCACCCGCCTAGGGTCGATTAGATTTTCGAAAATACGAGTTCGATACTTTGTCGACTAATGCACAGAAGCTTTAGAATTGAGAGGAACATTTTAGGATCTTGCCTCGAATAGGTTAAGTGCTCTATTATTTTATTAGGGTTTTTCTGATATTTTTATAATTCTGAATGTTTTTACACCTTTATTTTATTTTGAAGTCAGGAAGGTGCAGGTTCATCATCTAGTACCCCACTCCCAGCACCTATGGATTGCCTTCTTCTGGATAGGAACTTGCAGCGCAGGACCGGTCCTTGGAATGATGCTTGGGTCACTTAGGACATGAATGATGTAAACAATATTTTGATTTATAAGAGTGTCCGTGGAGTTTCTTTCCCGTTCTTCTCCATAGGAACCTACTACGCTATAGAATGGGCAACTACCTTAATCTTTCTGATTGACCGACCCCTTGATAATTCAAAAGTGCCTGTAATTGGTTTAATTGAAATAAATGCTTTTAGTTCGAGTTTCAGTTTGGTCAGGTATCCAATATCCAGAAGTCGTTGTCCTTTGGCTAAGACTGACGATGATGATCTAAATATAGGAGAGTCATTGGGCCAGGAGATCCAGAGGACCCCTAAGGACTCTTCTGACCCACAGAAATATTGATATTATTTATGTCCATTTCGGGTTTGCCAGTCTAGCGCAGCGCGAGCTCAAGATCTCCGTTCTTATTTGAAACTATTCAAGAAAGCATGTGAGTAGATTATCTAGGGCATAAAAATGAATTATGTCCCACCAAAGTTATTGAAACAGCAACATTCTTGCGATTATTAACCAATAAGTTTCACTCGTGTGCAAATAGTTCCATATCAAATATGTAGTATTTAAGATGTGGATAACGTTGTGAGCTACACATATGTAACCTCTTTTTTTCTCACTACCTGTTTATTAAGATATGTGTGTAACTGTTTGTTTTCCCGAATTAAATAAATAAATAAATAAACATTCTATTGGTGCGACTGTTGTGTTTGGTTTATTTATTTTATTATTTCTGTATTTTTCGTGTGGTTAGTGACTAACCTGGGGTCAGAGTTTTTACGCCACCCCTGACCTGACTTGGCTTCACATGCCGTCGAGAAATATCTCTGCAGCGTGCCGGTTTCCTCATGATATTTTCCTTTACCGTTTTTTTAAGCAAGTGATAATTATACAATAGGTACGCACATGAATACGAAAAGTCCGAGGTGCGTGCCTTGGGCTCAAACTTAAAACCTATGACTTGGAAGTCCGATAAGTCACACCACTAGGCTATATCACCGCTGTTATTTTATTAATTCGTTTATTTCAGATAATTAGAATCCATACAATATATTACATTAAATTAAAAAAAGCGATTGGTACGGTCCACTTATACACTAACATTACATAAAATTAAATTAAAATCAATTTACATAATACTAAACAAATTACATTAAACTTAACATATAAACAATGCGTCAGTGAGCGCCCAAAATAATTTAATGCGCATCCATTTGTTTAGGATCGGGCAGTCCGCGCGAGATACCAGGAATCTGCAGGATGCCGTTGCTACTGCCTCACACACGCTGTGACGAGTAAGCTACCCTTTTGCGCACAATCGCATGGAAGCCGTCCCTTCGCAGCCCCGCAAACATACCAGACGCACTACAGTAGGGAGGCAGCCACATCAGCATCCTGAAATGTTTGTTAAATTGGACACGCAGAGCATTATCAGTCCTATGAGTGTAATTTATCCACAAGCTGCTCAAGTAAAAGGACTGGCAATACGCCTTAAAAAGAGTTATCTTTACTTCCCTCGAGCAGCGAGCAAACCTACGCGCAACCATGTTCCCCCTGACTGCCAAAACTCTGTGCTCCCTCTGAATGTCAGCATCATCCTGCAATTCGTCTGTCACAATGTACCCCAGATACCTGAAACTGGTCACCACTGCTAGCACTGCACCATTTAGCTTAATAGGCGGAACATGGAGTGGACCACGTTTTCCACTCTTAAAAACCATAACTTCACTCTTTTTACAGTTATATTTCAGTCCATGTTCCGCCATGTACGCCTCACAGATCGCTACAAGTTTACGAACTGCGCCCACAGATGGGCCCAGCAGTACCATGTCGTCTGCATAACTGATGTTATTGACGCTAACTCCATCCACAAAACAACCCACATGAGTACTGGTGAGCTCACAGATGAAGTCAATAACGTTCAGGTTGAACAACAGAGGAGAGGTGATGCCCCCCTGCCTCACGCCACACTCCATGCCATATTCCTGGGTGAGAGCCCCAGCCCATAGTACTTGGTTTCGCTGGCACCGATACCAATGCCTTAGCACTGAGACAACCTCTGCCGGCACACCAGCGCTCTCCAGCTTCATCCAGTAGCAGTCTCTCGTACAAAACAGTATCGAAGGCCCTAGATACATCCAGAAAGCACGCGGGTACTCCTCTCAGTGTAGTACCCGACAGCCCGCTTAATACACAAGGTAGCACTTTCCGTAGAAAGTCCACCTCTAAAGCCGAATTGAGCATCGTGTAAATCCACGTAAGTTTTAAGGGTGTCATTTAGCAAGCTGTCAAATACCTTGGCCATTACCGTAGCCAGCGATTAAGGCCGATAGTTGCTCCTATCCGAGAGATGGGGTCTTGTTCTTTACAACAGGAACAACGATCGTTCTGGTAAGTTCATCCGGCAAATAACCATGACACAAACAGAGATTGTAAAACATGGAGATTCCGCGCGGCAGGTGAACCCCTACATCTCTTAGATGCTCAATGCTGAGACTATCACAGCCAGGAGACTTACCTCGCTGCATCCTGTGAATAACTTTTTGCACATGTTTTGCTGTAAATCTGACAACTCGCTTTTTATGTTCTGTTGTTATTTTATTTATAGTCTCATATTAGAGTAACAGTTCTTAGAAAATTCAAAACATTATGATAATAATCACTTTTCAGTTTTTAATTCTCCGTGCGCCCTTTGGCAAAGGCCTCCTCCAACCTTGTCCAATTTTCCCTTTCCCTTGCCAGCCTATTCCTTTTCGTCATATTATTATGTCAACCTGTATAGGATTTTTTACGTTAACTAGAACCGGTCTTGTAATTATTATATTATTAATTCGAAACATAATGTCATTTGACTCACATACTTACTGATAGAAGTTTACGGCTTAAATAGTTACGTGCAAAATATTATTCATGTTGTACCAACATTATTTGATTATATTTACTTAGTAGTGGATTAGTGATTAAGGAGTGTTGTTATAGCAAATGTGAATACCAATACAAACCATTTCTGGTATAAATACCAATACAAACCATTTCTGGTATAATGGCACAAAGCTTACATGAGACGAATAAATAAATAAATAACAATGTCATCTTCCCTAAGGTGTCTCCCGTTCTTTCTCTTCCCCTCTCTAGGCGTTACCATTTATATAGAGTTGCTGTTTTATTTCACTTCTCCTCACTTGGTGTACTCATAATAGTTTTTAAAAGCTCACTGTACCTACTTCTTACGTTTTAAGCTTTCTTCTGCAACGACTTATTATTATTTAAAAAAAAACACGAATGGTTTTATTTGCTGACGACACTTCCTTAATCTTTAAGATTAAGACGTGCATCAAATCTTGACGACGTGAATAACAGTCTACTGCAGGTCCAAAACTTCACTGCTAATAATTTAGTATTTAATGGGAAAAAACTAAATAACATATAGGTTGGAATGCGGTGTGAGGCAGGGTGGTCTGACATCTTCTAGGCTATTTAGCACATAATCATATAGATGGCTTAATCGTAGACCTCGGCCATATGCGTACGTGTAAAAATAAATAATATCAGTTATGCCGAAGACATGGCGTTGCTGGCACCGGCGGCAGGTGCCCTCAATGAAATGCTGAGGGTCCGTCACAAGGACTTGTTTACAATCTAAAAAAGTGTGAATACATTGTTTTTAGGGCCGGCGGTGAATGCCCAGTTACTATACCTGACGTTACCCTAAACGGCTTGAACATCGAAAGAGTGACAAAATTCAAATATCTAGGGCATTTTCTCGCTGACGACCTTAAGGACAATGTTGATATGGAAAGGGAGCGTAGGCCATTGGCGGTCCGAGGTACATGTTGGCCCGAAGATTGAAGAAGAGCTCGGTGTAGCAATCTAGTAAAGATAACACTTTTTAAGGCATATTGCCAGTGCTTTTACACGGAGAATCTTTGGGTCAACTATACCAAAAAAACGCTGGATTACCTACGGGTACAGTATAATAATATTTTTAGGATGCTGTTGGGACTGCCACGATGGTGCAGCGCTTCTACTATGTTTGCGCAAAACCGAAGTGACGGCTGAAATCGCGAAAAAAAAACCAGCTGTTCCCTACATTTATGTTCGAATAATTTGTTAAAATGTAGGGAACATCTGATTTTTTTTTCGCGATTTCAGGTTTGGTCCCATAGTAAAAGTTGTTCATAATGATGAGTACAATGCCCCCTTAAGAGGTTATTGAGGACTTAAAAATAACCCTGTATAAACTGACTAACTAACTTCTCTATTGTATATTTATAGCTACTAACACTAGTACTCGTAATAAGTTATAATATTGTTTACTAACACGCTGGATCTTTGTAGTCTGAGATATAAAGAATATAATAATAATAAGATTTGCTTTACAGAATATTAAAAGAAGTGATTGTGACATAGTATTGAATAGGGAGAAACTTGAATTCGTCGATAAAACTGTTTTACTGGGGATCACGAACATCTCTTGCAGGACGGCTAAGTTACGCAGCATTATGCTGTGGTAAAAGTCCGTATATTTACTGATGTAGGTAGATACCGCGGGGCTAGCCTATCTCAGTTACTTTCATAGTATCATGGCTTACGGTATTTTACCATGGGGACGGGCTGCAGATATCGAGTCTATTTTTATTCTGCAGAAAAGAGCCATCAGAGCTATATTATAATAAGGCCTCATTCTCTAAGGGAACTGTTTAAAGATATTTACATCATGACGGTATCTTGTCAATATATGAAAAAATCATGTACGCAAGGAAAAATCTAAATATTTTCAGTAAGAGGTGAAAGACACAGTTATAGGACTAGAAATAGGGACTAAATTAGTTCAACTAGGTTTCAGACTGGCTAAAGTAGCCTCATCCTATACCTATGGATTACTGTTGAAACTAATGAAACGAAATTTAAATCTTGCATAAAACGCAGACTATGCAGCCAGGCATAGTATATGTTGTTTAGTGATGTAATCCCCTTACATCGCTGACCAAAATACTTGGCATAACGCTGGTCCTGTTCCGCAAGGGCGTATAAACTAATTGATTAGCATTCGAAAATATTGTTAGAGCTGCTGAAGATTGTAAAAACTATATTTGCATTGTAAGTATAAATTCAATCTCTTAGTTTTTTATAATTACATAGCACATGTGTGAACATTATTATTACCTACTATGAAGCTACAATTTACTACGTCTTTCATTGACTTGAATGTGCCCTGGCGGTTTAAAGTATGCTCATGAGAACTGAGGGACCACACTTTATGGGTCGTAGTTTTTAATATATTTGCTTACAAATTCCCAGATTCGTTTCTACAATTGTTTTAAGTCTACTACTAAATCCTAGGATTTTCATTTCGCGAATTCCCAGTGTGGTCCCTCAGTTCACAGGCACATACTCATGTCTCGCTGATGGTGGCCTGTATGTAGGATCATTAAGTTCCCTTCAAAATGGTTGAGCTGAATGGTGCTCATCCATGCGGCATGTTCGTGAAGGAATTTCTTAGCTGCCACGGAATATTATAACTTATTTGAATTTTTCAATAGTTTTTTTTGTTTTAACCGTTTTATTACGGACGCTTTTAACGTGCACGTCTTTCTTCATTGTTCTCACATGTATAATTTTAACATGAATGATGTAACCAATACTTTGTAACAATATTTTAATTTAAAAGAGTGTCCGTGGCGTTTCTTGCCCGTTCTTCTACTACACTTTGGAATGGGCAACTAGCTTTCTTTCTAACTGACCGACCACTTGACAATTCAAAAGTGCCTGTAATTGGTTTATTTGAAATAAATGCTTTGTGTTATAATCTGAGTTGAACTCCTTATAATTCTATGTTAGCAAAGCTTCGCGTTAAAATATTGTGTGCCTAATATAATGTTCACGGCAGTAACTCCTTTCTTCAACAAATGGCTATTACAAAATAGAATAAATAAAGGCTGAAAACCGGTACTTGACTAAAAAAAAAAAGAAGCTTTATCAAAGGCTAGCTGTGCCCCGCGGTTTCAAAGTCAAAGTCAAATTATGTATTTCAAATAGGCACAAAAGAGGCACTTTTGAACGTCAAAAATTCAAAAAAAAAATAATTGAATTTATTCTAGTTGCCCCTTCCAAAAAGTAGTTTCGTATGGAGAAGAATGGGCAAGAAACTCCACCGGTACTCTTTTAAAAAGGTTTCACAATATTTTGTTTATGTAGATTAATTATAATTATTATGATTATTTATTTATTAAACAAACAAGTTTCATTTTTGTAATATATGCGTACAGTAAATAAAATACAATTTATTTTTTAACACATTATTATTATTGTTTAAATACTAATTATATAATATGTGAAGTCGATGCACCTAGAATAAAATTACTATAGCACAATAGGTAAAAATAATTAAAAATAACTTAATTATGAGATAAATACATGGTGCTTACATATTTACAAACATCGTAAAAGCATGTTTTCCTAAAAAAATAAAAAATAAGTCAGTGCGTAATTAGGTAATCACAGAATATAAAATCAATGTCATAAAAATGACAAATTACACAATTAAAATAGCAACCAGTTTGATTTTGTTTAGACTCTAGATTGTCCTATGAAGCTGAACCAGCATATTTCCAAGCATTCCTATCTTGGATATAATCCTATAACTTGTTATATGCTTGTTTACAAAATGTACTTTTAATATGGTGTTATAAATTTTCTCTCATTTAATTGCAATATATCACAAGGTATTTTGTTGTAACATTTAACACAATACCCCATACAAGATTTATGTAAGTACTTTAGATATTCTGAAAATGGTTGATCTATTTTATCTTTATTTCTAGTAATCAAATTATGTCTATCACTTATCTTATTAAAAATATGTAGCCTTTTCCTTACATACATAATATTTTCATAAATGATTTGGCAAGGTACCGTCATAATACTAATCTTTTTAAATAATTCCCTTAAGAGATTCGCGGCGACGTAGATTATACATTTCTCTGACAGCTCTCTTTTGCAAAATAAAGATGGACTCAATGTCAGGAGCCCGACCCCACAGTAAAATGCCGTACAACATAATGCTGTGGAAGTAGCTAAAATAAACCAAACTCGCGGTTTCTATATCTGTTAGCTGTCTTAATATCTTTCCAACAGCATAAGCGGCCGAGCTTAGCCGCCCCGCAAGAGAGGTTATATGTGGTCCCCGTTGTAGTTTCTCGTCTACGTCTCGTTTGATTCCTAAATTCCAGTTTTTCTCCGTTCAATATTTCACCCGCCATTTTCGCACTGTTACTTCGTTTTCGCTTAGCATTCCTTCTGACTTTTTCTTTTTACCCGGCTCCTAAAGGTCGTAGCGTGATGTTAAATAGCCTTCCTCAAGAATTGGGCTATCAAATGCAAAAATATTTGTTCAAGTCCGACTAGTTCTAGAGATTAGCGCGGTCAAACAAACAAACTCTTCAGCTTAATTATTAGTAAATAGTCTATATATCTTTTATAGATAGTTTTATAAAAAATAAATAGCTCTAGCAATAGTGATGACATAAATATTTATGTCATCACTATTGCTAGAGCTATTAATTTTTATAAAACTATCCTAGCTAATGTAAACTAAGCATCAGCGCCCATCTTTTTACCCGCCAGTGCGACTGCAAAGACGGGTTTATGTTTTGTTAGAAGTATCCGCTAACATCATCATCAAACATTTGCCAATGCCCTCGTATGTCATACAAGGGCACCACATCCTTGCAAAATAAATTCTTAGGCTTTGCACTGTTTTTTTATCAATTAATTACCTACCTACTTACCTTGAAAATCTAGTTTTAGGGTTCTGTGTATGTGAAACGTAATCCTTACTGTAAGACAAATCTTAATGATACCGATGTCATTAAATGTTTCTTGATAACCTATACTCACACACTGACTTATTTTTTTAGAAAAACATACTTTTATGATGTTTGTAAATATGTGAACACCATGTATCTATCTAATAATTCAGTTATTTTTCATTGCTTAGTTTTTAATTCGTTTTACCTATTATGGTATAGTAATTTTATTCTAGGTGCATCGTCTTCACATATAATCATATAATTAATGTAATCAAACAAAATATTGTAAAACATTTTTTAAAGGGTACCGGTGGAGTTTCTTGCCCATTCTTCTCCATACGAAACTACCTTTTGGAAGGGGCAACTAGAATCAATTCTATTTTGTTTTGTAAATTTTGACGTTCAAAAGTGCCTCTTATGTGCCTATTTGAAATAAATGGTTTGACTTTGACTTTGACTTTGATGACAGTAATCGCTTTATTTTATTATCATATCAAATAATCAAACTTTATTTGTGAACATCACACTAATATTATAAAGGCGAAAGTTTGTGAGGGTGTGTGTGTGTGTGTGTACGTTTCTTACTTCTTCACGCTCAAACGGCTGGACCAATTTTGATAAAATTTTGTATGGAGGTAGCTGACACCCTGGATTAAGACATAGGCTACTTTTCATCCCGATATTCCCACGGAGTCGAGACTTACGCGGGTGAAACCGCGGGGCGCAGCTAGTTTGTTATGTAATAACAAATGTTATTATCATAATTTCTTTGACATATCTCGGGACCCTGGGGTCACAGACCTTTGGAAGGCGTACCAGGGTCCGAAGCCAACTCGCAGAAGCCCGTTAGACGCTTTAAGTTATATTTTATTATTATTATGAGCCTGTTGTGCCCACTGCATGGCAAATGCCTCTCTTGCATCGTTCCATGTTTCCCTCTCTTTTGCAATAAGAACCCAATCCGTTAGGTTAGGTTACGACACACCCTCTCCTTCTGGTAATCGCTTGTTTAATCAATCTTAACTCCTTTTTATGTGTAACATTTTTGCTCTCGCTTTTCTGTGGGAGTGATTTCATGAAAGTGACGGAAATGTGTAACTGGAAGTGACAACTTGAGCATGGAATAAGTAAGTACTTTTGAATAGCATGGAATTAGTAAGTACTATATATATTGTACGTAGGGGTAAAATTTCGACCAGTGAGCGACCACTAGCAATGAATAATTATTCGAATAAATATTTCAGTATTTAGCTTTTTTAAATTTTCAGGATAATTTCTGTCGCTGCTCAGTTGCTTATTATCAAGGTGAGATGTCAGATCTTACACATCATATGCGACTAACGTAAGGCTCACTCGTTTTTTTTTTGTTATTGCATGGCATTTCGACACCGCCGCCTATGGACCATCTGTTGCCTTCCCAAGGACAACGCTGAGATATCTCACGAGCCCGTCACTACACTGGGCATCCATACCTCTAGCAGCAACACAATAACGCTGCTTATTCTTTATGATTTCTTTGTTATTATTGTAGTTGTAAGAAACAATACATAATCAGCCTATAGTATAATGTTCCCACTGCTGGGACAAAGGCCTCTTCTTTCTGTGAGAGAGAGTGGGCCGTAATCCACCATGCGGGAGCAGTGCGGGTTGGTGGATGTCACATATCTTCAAATTTTTAGTTCTAGGACATGCCGGTTTCCTCACGATGTTTTCCTTCACCGTTCTGAGAGCAGTGGTGATGAAATAATTTACACAAAGTAAAGCGCCTGTCTGGGTTCAAACCCATGACCTACACTGGTGAGTCGAGACCGCTACCACTGGGCCACCACTGCTCCTCCTGTGAGAAAGAATAGAGTGACCAAAAAAAGTTGTTTTTAATAAAATTATGAAAGTTAAAGAAAAAGTCCGTTTATCTAATTAAAGTGTTATTCATGTCACCTTGATCATGAGCAGTGGCCCAGTAGCAACGGCCCCCACTTACGAGTTGTAGGTCGTGGGTTCGAACCCAGGCAGGCGCTTTACTTTGTGTAAATTATTTCATCAAATTATTTCAAACCGGCATGTCCTAGAGCCAAAAATTTGAAAACATGTGACTTATCTACCAAACCTCACTGGACCCGCGTGGTGGATATACGGCCCACGCGATCTCGAAGAGAGGAGGCCTGTGTTTCAGCAGAGGGAACATTATAGGCTGCATATGCATGTCACCTTCTTCTGATATCTGTATGTTTCGAGTTTACTATTTTATTTTTGATACGTAATCGTATATTTTGGGCCTGTTGTGTTAGTGTAAAACTATTACCTACTTAATTAATACAATGTCATGGTGATTGTCAAATATTTCAAACTGTAGGTGAGTATTTGAATAAAAAACATGTGCCTACTTATTTACTCATTACAGGCTTAAAGTTAGGTGTCAATTTAAATTGTGATTGACGTTTATCTGACTTGAACAAAAAACATTTATACTATGAGAGGCACTTGTGTGTTTCACTGTAGATTATTCAACTCTTTTGAAAAAACAGCTACCAAGGTTGCATATGAGGATTAAAAACTTGCATAACAGTTCGTCAATGTATTCGGATACCTTTTGAATGCTTTCTTTCTAGTAAATTATGTATTTATTGTAGGTTGGTACGTAATTCTTCTCGGCAGTAATTACTGAAACAGAACTAAGAAACTGTGTCGTTTGTTTGCGAAACATACACTTACACAAGATGACCCGGAATTATAGAACACCACCAAACACCCCAATTAGAATATAATCTAATATAAATTTAATTATAATAATACATGCACTGAATTTCTACTATTATTTGTATTTAAAACATTGTTTATTTATTAAATTAGATATATATACTGAATGTAGGGAAAATTGTGGTCACAATACAATTCTACGCACGCACACAGTCGCACACGTCCATTTTGGTTCGTTCTGACTGTACAGCGGAGTTTGACTGCAATTTACCGATATAATTAATTAAAGGGATAAAAAATTACTTATATTAAAAATGACAGAAATCGATTCAGTTTACGATTCTGAAGAAACTACTTCATAATTTTCCTGCATTAATTTCCTTGCACATTGGATACTTGAATTATTTAATGTGCAAGGTTGTTCTATTGGTCCAACATCCTAGTGTGAATGTAGTTACCTATTAAAAAAATCACTCTGCATAAACGTACGGAACACATTGTAAACTAATTGAAATCGCACATGACGTTATAATATAATAAGTCATTCATACAAGATCAAGTTTAATTAATAAAATAAAATAAATTATAATTACTATAGCTTTTGCCTGCGGCTTCGCCGGCGTAGACGTCGGAGATTATCCCACGGGGACGTGCTACCGGAATAAAAAATAAAATGTTCAACCCAATTCATGGCCTATCCATATAGGTATCCATCTACCTATCATCTAAATCCAGCCGTTAAAGCACGAAAAGGTAACAGACACACAAACGGATAATAAATGTATTTTTTTTTGTTGTTTTATACATATTAAACAGATTTTTATGATTCTAAATGTCTAACTTAAAAATAATAATAATTCATTTTAATATTATCACCATAAATTTTAAATACGTAAGCGCCGCCATTGACCACGTAATATCTATACATAATAGATTAGCTGAGTTATTTTATGACTTCGGTGTTCGGGAAGCTGCGCAATATCTTCTCGTCCCAGTACATACCGCAGTTTCAAGTCGAAAGTCTTTGACCAGTGCATGTTGCCAGTGATGACCTATGGCATTGAAACGTAGTCGCTCACAATGGGCCTTATCAGAAGACTAAAAGTCACCCAAAGGGCAATCAATGGAGAGGGCTATGCTTGGAGCTTCCCTACGTGATCGAATCAGAAATGAAAAGATCCGCAGGCGAACCAAGGTAACCGACATAGCCCCAAGAATTGCCAAACTTAAGTGGCAGTGGGCAGGGCACATTTCTCGCAGAACTGATGGCCGATGGGGCCGAAAGGTTCTGAAGTGGCGACCACGTACCCGAAGACGTAGCGTTGGAAGGCCTCCTACAAGGTGGACCGATGACCTTGTGAGGGCCGCAGGTATCCGCTGGATGCGGGAAGCACAGAACCAGTCGAAGTGGCGGTGCTTGGGGGAGGCCTATGTCCAGCAGTGGACGTCTTTCGGCTGAAATGATGATGATGATTTTATAACTTTAAATTGTAATAACTTTTAAGCGGGTGTACCGATTGTAATGAAATAAACACTAAAATAAATATTAACTAGATAAATCACAGTCATTTATTAAAACTAGGCTGAAATTAGCACTTTCGAACGTCAAACTTACATGACAGTCCACGGCACGCCCGCCCTTCACCACTTCCTACTGCTTTAGCTGGGAAGAAGAAGTGGCGCAACAAACTCCCTAAGGTAGCTACTAGACCTATCATAGGTGGTTAAAAATAGCTGTAGGTATCAACTTGGTTTTAGGTTTGACAAAGAATATCGAGTAAGCAAAGATTAAATCTCGGTCGAAGTATCTGATAACATGCTTAAATCGTCCCTTCTGGCTCTTACAGACTCACGCGATATCGCGGGCGTGACACGCAGTGACATATAAATTGTGCTACTAGTGTCGCGTTGCGCCCGCGATATCGCAGTAGTCTGTACGAACCTTTAACTATCACTAAAGAAACCATACTCAACAGAACTTATTTATTACACTATACTACACTACTGTAGGTTATAAACTAACATTTATATCCACCATATAAAGCACAGTGAACAAACTCATGTGAAACATATCGCAACAATAAATTTTATTTGCTACGAAGACAGTACCTAATAAAAATCTAATAGGGACCGTGACTATATATTTATATTTATCTATATATTCCAGTTCCTTAAATCTTTCATCCGTAAAAATGCTTAAAAGTTTCAATAATCATGTGAATTTTTAAATCAACCCTATTTCACCCGCTTGGGGGATGATTTTACAGAAGCGCTGAAAATGTGATTTTCTATTTCTTAAAAAAAGCATAAATTTGAATTTTCATATCCCTAACATAAGAAATGCTGCAGTTTCCCATAAAATCTTTCATCCCCTATCACACCCCCATTAGGATTATTTTTGAGACAAAAATTAGCCTATATCGTTCCCTAGGATGCCATCTATCTCCTTGCCAAAAATTTATCGAAATCCGTAATTTTAGACGTGAAACGGTAACATACAGACAGACAGACAGATAGACAGTTAATTTCGAATTTATAATATTATATTATAAGTATGGTTACTATGGATGGTGTGTTTCCACTAAACGTGACTTCTGAATCCGGTTTGAAAACGTTGTGCGGTAACCTTAGCATGCAATATGCCAATAAAGATCTCTTGAGATAGGTCATTGAGAGCATTTTTTTAAAAGTCATAGTCATTTATTTGCCAGAAAGCTATCAACAAAAGCAGTGGGCAGTGGTGGCCCAGTGATAACGAGCGATTGTATGTAGGGCGTAGATTCGAGCCCTGGCAGGTGCTTTACTTTGTGTTAATTATTTCATCACCACTGCTCTCAAAACGGTGAAGGAAACATCGTGAGGCAACCGGCATGTCCTAGAACCAAAGGCTCGCCCCCTATAACATGGGACTTAAAAACATAACTGACGAAAAGTGGGCGTACTATAGGTACATCTTTGGCTCTCTGCCCAACCCTTCGAGGAAAAAAGGCGTGATGTTATGTTGTGTGTAAAGGCTCGTGCAGACTGGTGCGATATCGCGGGCGTGACAGGAAGCGCGAGTCTAGTCTACACTGTATTCGTGTTAAAACACGAAGTTTTTTTCACGACCTCTCTCTCGCCCGTTCGACGTCCCGTTGGGTTATCGCTACTGTTATAATAACACGGAGGCGACAATATGCTCTTTTTAATTAATTGATAATTCAACTTAAACAATAGTTCTATAAATAGATTAATATGAATAAACATCGTTAATCTAAAATACTACTCAATTAATAGGTACATTAAGCCCTGCTCGCACCACAAATCACTAAATGCGTTTAGCGCTGAACGTAACAAAATATAATTGAGTGTCTGACATTTTCAAACGATTGTCAGAAACAAAGCGATATGTTTAATTGGCGCTGAACGCATTTAGGCTAGGGTATCCTAACACAAACCGTCACAACCAAATCTGTGGCCTCCTACAACGTGAAAACCGGCTCCCCATAGTAACCGTAGGCCAATGACGTCGCCACATTTAATCGACCGACAAACTTTAATATTAAACTTTAAACTTTAACTTTATTTTTAATATTATCGTAGGTACACATAAGGAGAAAAGATGCTATCGCCAGCCATAAACGTGACGGTTTTTTTCTTCTAAAAAAAGTCTTTAATAGTTTTTATCATTCGCGAAATTGTGTTAACATAACCTTTGATTCAGAGATTTATTTTGTTTCGAGGTACTTTGAGTTAGTTTTAATTAATTGGTTTTGGTGTAGCAAATGTGTGTATACTACGCCTGATTAATCATGGCCGGTCCGGACTTTGCGTAGAAGGCTGCGCAATACCATTTTTTAGGACCAAATGGTGACATGAGCCGAGTGTGAGTGAGAGGACATACGCGGAAGTTCAGAGAGCCTACTTCAGATCCGCCATAATTCGCCGTAAGTATAGTATATGAGGGCCAGACAGTAGGACAGGATAACTTACAAAGAACAATAGTGGGCGTCCAAGCAAAAAGGGTCAGTAGAGGGGTATTGAGTTAAGACTAGATTCAGTATCAATAGACAATTGATAATAAGGATTTAAAAAAAAAATTAAAAAAACTGGCACTTTTTTATCAGACATTTGAAGTTGAAACTCTGAAAAACCTTGATTTGAGAAAAAGGATTTTCAAAGTTTTTTTTTTTTAACAGTAAAAATAAAAATAAAAACACAGTTATAGACCTTAATTAAAATATACAAGGTAAAGGTAACACTAAAATATATATGTACAAGTATATAATAAAAAATAATAAGTAAAAAAAGAGGGAAGACCTCATTGGGCATCAAAAATTTCGTCCGCATCGCTGTCAATGGGAAAAGTGCCCAAAAGGCTTGCCTAAAAGACAATTTGTGATATGTTAGACTTTTCCCTTAAAATTTCTGGTACTTAGAAACATCATATGTCAAGTTCTATATGAACTTGTAGATAATTGAGCATTAATTAATAATCAATTAAAATCGTGAAAATATGCAACTTTTTCACCGATCTTTACAAAAATGCGTATATCTCGGATACTAAAATGTTACATTTCGTCGGTTATGTTTAAGTCCCATGTAATAGGGAGCTATAGCCATCAACCAGGCACAAATACAGACTTCAGGAAGCTATTGAGAAATTCCAGATGAAAAACCCAATAACATTTTGCCCGACCTGGGATCGAACCCAGAACCGGGTCAGCAGTAGTGCGACCAATATAAAAACATGGCAGTGCGTATTACTAATCAGTTTATTATAATTGGAACACGATTTGACCATTTTTGAGTCGACCTCGTCATCAGACCGGAAGAACAAACAGATGATGTAGAAAAATTGTTCATTAATTCTATTGATTAATGAGCTTAATATAAATGACAATATCAGAGAAAATCTGGCCGTTATGTTGTTTTAAGATGGAGATGATAACACTTTTTTAATTAAATCCGGGCAAGTTAACGCAAAATTTATGTTAATTTAATTAGATGAAACAAAAATGTAGCTTTGAATAATTATTAAAGAAGTAACCTTACAAAATTGACAAGATAGTATTTTTTGTCGGTTGTTTGTCAAAGACGGTGAAGCTGGAAATCTGAAATACCTATTGGTTGGTGATGCATAGGTAGGATAATACCAAAAATATAATAGTCGATTGATAAACAAGGGTCGAAAGCTTACTCTACTTTTCATTTCGAATATAACGAATGTAAAATATAGTAGTTTAACTAAAATATTTTATATTCTTGTTTGCTCGCCACTAAAATCATTGTATGTATTTAAATAACTTTCATTTCTCATACTCGGAAAGTAGTGTTTGTTTGATCTGAGTAGCGGGTGGAAAACGCTGCTGCACCATTGGGCGGGAACGATTCATAGTAATTGTTTCCCTCCCTAGGGCGGGAATGAAATTTAAATATAGAACTCAATTTGGTTAGGTAGTCTGCGGTCTTGTGAGTGTAACAGCCAGTGTAAATTAAAAAAAATACCTATTAAGCGAGACGGGCCGCGGCGGTGAAGCGGTGTGTTCCATATTTAAAATTTAAAAAAGACTATTATAATTTGACGGAATACTAACTCTGTAAGCTGTACTGAAATTCAAAATCTGAGTTTTGACTTATATTTGATTAAAAATGAGTTCAAGCGATTCTGAAATGTTGACCCCGGATTCGGTCAAAGATGAGGCAAATACAGTAATCCAAAATCTTTTGCCAGAAATTTCAAAGGAAAGATATTTGAATACATACAATGATTTTATGAAGTGGCGAGCAAACAAGAAAATAAAATATTTAAGAAAAACTATATTTTTTTACTTTCCTTATATTCGAAACGAAAAGTAGAGTGTTTAACACGGGTGAAAGTCACCAATTCCTTTCGACCCTTGTATACCAATCTACTATTCCTTTGTCTGGCAAAACGTTTTCGATTACTGTTTTGCCTCGTCTTTAACCGAAACTGGGGTCAACATTTAAGAATCGCTTGAACTCATTTTTATTCATTAATCAAATATTAGTCTATAAAACCGAGATTTTGAATTTCGGTGCAGCTTTCAGAGTTAGTAGGTATCCCGCCAAAATAGATATATATAGATACAAGATAGATAGTTTTTTTAAAATTTTAAAGATTGAACGGCCCGCGGCGGTGACGCGCTGTGCGTCACCGCCGCGGGCCATCCCGCTTAACTTGTTTTTTTTTTTTTATAATTCACACTAGCTGTTTAGTTTATACACTCGCAAGACCGCCGATATTTTTTTTTAATTATGTAAAAATTTTCGTAGCCTAACCAAATTTAGTTCGTTTTTTAAAATTCATCCCGCTCTAGAGAGCTATGAGTCTTTCCCGACCAAGGGTGGGGAGAAGCGTCTTCCACCCTCTACGTGGATCAAACAAACACTACTTTCCGAGTATGAGAAATGAAAATACTGTTCCATACTTCGACGATCAAAGGAATACACTGTTACAATAAATTTCTGTCTTACTCTCTATCAAGTCAATATGCGGCTGCTTAAATCGCGGTAAAATGCCCAACTTCTCCGATGCTGCACGATTACTGACAAAAGCTGGCACTGATTGGTCAGACACAAATTTGTTTAGTTATTTCCTCAAAATACTACTTCAGACACGGACCTACCTACATGGTCCTCACATGATAAGACCAAGATTATGTCTGGACTTTAAAAGAGACTTTTTGACCCCTGAGTTTGTTTCGCCATTTCTTCTCAGGGGTAGGAATACAGATAGGAATAGTCGACTCCATCTAGCTTATTTTTTAATTTTTTATGATGTAAAAAGTGATTCCGACGTCCTACTCGTATTTACAGAATAAATAATTTTATTTTATTTCCGCTTTTTCGGGTTATATTCCCTGAGTACCCCGATCCCGAGGCCCCCCGTCCCGGAGGAACCCTTCGGTTCAAACTCGGTTTATCTCCCTCTTTATTTCAATCCATTTCCAACTACTTACTGCTGTTAGGAAAAAACAATAACCAGTGCGCAAATATTTATTGGTGGTTCAGTATCAGTAGAACACATTTCCATTATTTGTTCAATACAATTTTTTTCCCGACTTGAAATCCTAATAAAATACCTTTTCTCAAACATGCTTGGAAAATCGAGCATTGTTTTGACAACCTTCTTCGAGATAAATCGAAAATGCTGTACTGGTCAAATACATGCAAGCAGGCGGCTGCCAATGTTAGTATGAAAATCCGTATGTGGCGTGTTTAGCGGCCGAATAAATTACTATGAAAACTTCTAACTGTCGTGTAATTTAAAAGTGGAACGAACTTTTTACGTCGGCATATGGCAACCAAGGAGGTAGCTTATCAAAGATTTTATTTAAATTTCGAACTGTCTTGTAAATATAGCTGTTTAAATTAAAAAACCGGTCAAGAGCGAGTCGGACGCCATCTCTTGATCCATAGTGGAACTAATGTAATTTTTGTTGAAGATTTCAGAAAAAGTGTGCTATTTAGAGACATCGTTTTATTTTTTCTCAAATCAAATCAAATTAAAAAATTTGCTTAATACAGGTGCATGCATAAACAGATGTTACAAATAAATATAAAGTACACTGTATCATTACCTAACCAGGTGTGCAAATATTTATATTATTGGCTATCTAATTGAATAATTATTAAAGTAACATTACAGAATTATTATACTCAAAAAAAAAAAAAAACAAATAAAACAATAATAAAATAAATTCAGAACACTGCAAAAGTCGGTTTAAAAATAAAAATAGTTAGATGAATTATACATGCCAAATAAAGTAAATTAAATTAATGGTCCAAATTAAAATATAATTATACAGATGTCGATTTAAATCATGTTACATTATTTGTATTGTCATAATATTCAGTGTCAATAAATTACTCTAACTTTAGAAAGCTATCTATATTTTTATCCTGTAAGTACTCCTTGACATTATAATAACATTTATTCACCAGGAATTTGTGCAGCTTCGACTTAAATTGATGAACAGGTAAATATTTGACATAATCAGGCAACTTGTTGTAAATCAATGATGCCATACAAAGAATACTTTTATTGATTAGTGCTGTTTTCCCGTATGGTATGTCAATTGCTAATCTTTTTTTGTCACGTAGTTGTCTATAGTAGCTTTTAAAAGCAGTCTTATGATAATTAGGATTCAATTTAACAAAAACATTTATTTCATATATGTATAATGAAGGCAGAGTCAGAATTTTCAAGCTTTTAAAGTAGGGTTGACAGCTGGTAGTGTTGTCTACATTACACATTGCTCTAATGCATTTCTTTTGAGCTTTAAATACAGATTCCTTATTGACTGCGTTGCCCCAAGACAGAATACCATATCTTAGGACAGGTGCAACAAGACCGTGATAAGCAGCTAATACGGCTTCTTTATTAACAGTTTTTGAGAGTTTGTAAGCAAATGAGGACTTATTAATTCTTGTGCAGACATATTCTAAATGTGTTTTCCATGACAGTTTATTGTCAATATTAATTCCTAGAAACTTTGTATCTGTCACAGGATGTACTAATTCGCCTTGGTAACTAACGTTTATATTTGTCAGTGGAGTTCTCTGGTGAAAGTGTATAATCTTCGTTTTATCCATATTTATTTTAAGATTATTTTCGGTTAACCATTGTATTATCATATTTAACGTTTGGTTGACTACGTGCTCGTAATCATTTTCTGTGTCGTTTTTTATTATAACTGTGCTATCATCTGCAAATAGTACCATTTGTTGGTTGATATGTTTAGGAAGATCGTTGATATATATCAAGAACAGTAAAGGCCCTAGGACACTACCTTGTGGAACTCCGAATTTTATAGTTTTCGTGTCTGAGTTATGTTTAAACTCATTTCATGATTTCTGACATATTTGTGTTATTTCTACTATTTGTTTTCTATTATGCAGGTATGAAAAGATGAGATCTAGCGCTTTACCTCTTATGCCATACATGCTTAATTTTTGCATTAGTATCGTATGGTCAACTCGGTCAAAGGCTTTACTCATATCCATAAAGATAGCACATGTTGGTATTTTTTTGTCCATGGCAACCAGAACTGTTTTCAGTAGGTCATAAATGGCAATATTAATTGATTTCCCTTTGCGAAAGCCTTTCTGTTCATCTACCAAAATATTATATTTTTCTAAAAAACTGTATAGTCGGCTATATATGATTTTTTCAAATAATTTTGAAAAAATGGGGATCAACGCTATGGGTCTATAATTTCCCATTTTCCGTTTGTTTCTGTAATCTTTACATAAACTTCTATCCCATAATAGAATAGTTTCAGATTTTTCTCTATGCAAACTTCGGAGATAAGGGGGACGGGGGGGGGGGGGGGCAGTATATTTTTAAATTTTTCATCAAAAGTTTAAAACTAAAAAATGCCAACAAAAACCCACCTACAAAAAAAAAAATGTTTGAGAATGTGCAAACAGCGCTCTTTCTTATGACATGCCCTAGTAGACTGCATTCGAATTTATAAGACCCCCTTTCAAGCCCTGTTTCAAAAAAGTTATATTTTTTTTCTTGTTTGCAAAATAGTTGGGTAAACGCGATCTAAAACTATTCCAAATTTCAAGTTGATAGCATTAGTAGTTCTTGAGATATCCAGTTGTGACAGACAGACAGACATAGTCTCGCCATAAGGTTTCCTTTTTACCATTTTGGTACGAGTAGTTCTTGAGATATCCAGCTGTGACAGACAGACAGACATAGTCTCGCCATAAGGGTTCCTTTTTACCATTTTGGTACGAAACCCTTAAAATATGTGTTTTAATAAAACTCGCTTATGTTTCATTTGTCAAAATTTGCGCACTTGTTAAGTTTTTGCCTGTATATCCACAGTGTGTTTGGAAGCTAGATGCAAAGCCTTAGGATGATAGTTGACCCCATTTGGAGCATCTTGAGCATGGTTTTAAAAAGGTTTTAACGATTGAGGTTATTTTATTTTGCAAATTTTAAAAGGACTCTATGACTTTATTGGATTAGATGCACATCAGATAAACTACGAAAAAGAAAGCAAAATAACATACCAGTTTTAACTGGGACACTGTTGGCAATTAACAAAAAATAGCACATACAAAAAAAAACATACTTTGTCTAAGACATGTATAGCTCAAAATGCTCTAAATAGTGCCAACTATCAACCCCTTAAGGCTTTGCACCCAGCTTCCAACACTCAAAGTGTATTTGGGAGCTGGGAATACTGTGTATACTAGTGTGATTCTAAACTAATGAGTTGTAATAGTTCAAACAAAGGCTAGGCCTTGACCGAATGCATTATGCGTCACCCAGGAATATCAGAGTGCATTGCATACCGACGTGCTACAGACTAATGATTGTAGACACAGCGAGGTTGGGGACGCCACAATTGTAGCAATAAGTTCCCTCTTTGAGGAGTGGCTAGAGAGGCGCCACGGCGTCCTCACCTTCCACCTGACGCAGGTCCTCACCAGACACGGTTGTTTTGGGAGGTACCTGTTCAGGATAAAACGAGAGGAAACGCCCAGGTGTTACCACTGTGTGGATCGCCCGGAGGATACGGTGGAGGTCTGCCCGGCTTAGGCGGAGCACCGCCTTGTCCTCACGGAGGCGATCGGCGGCGGCGATCTCCGCGTCCGGCCCTAGTTCAGGCCATGGTTCGAAGCGAGAGTGCATGAGAGGCCATCACTTCCTGCGAAGCAGTAATGCTCGCGAAGGAGAGGCGGGACGCGTGACGGAGAGGTAAAATTCGCGTCCTCATGCCCCTAGTCGCCGCGGGAGACCCCCCGGGTGCCGGAAGTCGCAAGCCGATTCCCGGCCACCGTAGCCGCGGCCTTGCAGACGGTGAGCGATGGGTAGCCCGCCGATAATTGAAAAAAAATGAAAGATATAGCGCGCTGGAATTCACCAAGGTCGAGACGTGTCGTCTGTTTTTAAAGTTCCGTAACAAAATGGTAAAAAGGAACCCTTATGGTGAGGCTAAGTCTGTCTGTCTGTCTGTCACAGCTGGATATCTCAAGAACTACTAATGCTATCAACTTGTTTGGAATAGTTTTTGATGACGTTTACCATTTACCCAACTATTTTGCAAACAAGAAAGAAATTTTAAAAAATATATCTTTTTTGCAACAGGGCCAGGGGTCTTTTCAGTCTTAAAAATTTGAATGGAGTCTACTAGGGCATGTGGGGTATCATATCAAAGAGCGCTGTTTGCACATTCCCAAATATTTTTTTTTAGGCATCATAGTTTTCGACTTTCGATGAAAAATGTAAAAAAAAATTACCATTCCCCACTTATCTCCGAAGTTTGCATAGAGAAAAATCTGAAAATATTCTATGTGATAGAAATTTATGTAAAGATTACAGGAAAAATAAAACGATGTCTTTAAATAGCACAGTTTTTCAGAAATCATCAACATCATATAATTATACGTACAGAACCCTCGGTGCGCGAGTCCGACTCGCTCTTGACCAGTTTTTATATTTCAATGCCAATATAACTGCGGAAATGGCTTTACTACACAGTAAAGCCATTTCCGCAGTTATATTGGCAATAATGTAACGTGTGATGAAAGGTGTGCCTTTTAACGTTAACTGGGCACAAATTCAGACCCTGAGCTGCAACTGAGAAGTTCCCAAGGAAAGTGCCAGTACCTAGAACTTTGCTTGAACTAGAGACCGAGCCCTAACCTAAGCTCAGCAGTCGCGCCTGCCACCACTAGATCAGCAAGGCATGTTGTAATCATCGTCCGAAAAAAAAGGATAATGAGCGCATTCCGTAAATCCTCTAGTAGATCATCACTCTATCACAGATGACTATGAAAAGGTAAAATGGAAGAGAAAATAAAGAAGGCTGACCAACCTTCAGGATCAGGAAAATATAGCATTAGGAATATTAATAGATGGAGATCTATAAATGAAATCGCTGTCATTACGACCTCTGACCCCTTTTACCCTCACAACACAATGTCGTAAGGCATAAGTTTACGTATTGCAGCCAATTAACACTAACATGATTATTTTCTGAATGTTTACTCAACTAACGTTACTACTATTCATGGAACCATTAAAAATAAATTTACATATTATTGAACAACGCCTATTTACTATAGTACATAGTTTGTGTCCTACTTGGTCTGTCTCAGTCCCTTGATGCGCATCGGCCTTTACATATACGAACTTTGTGTACGGTTGCTGTATCTTCATGGTCATCTCTGGATACTGTACCTCTTTACTGTGCATTAACAAACAAACTAATACACATTCAGGTGGACGTAATATCAACATTTTACTAAAGAATAGAATAGAATAGAATACTCGTTAACATTACAAATTGAAAAATTACTTTAATTTCGGAGGTCGGTGGCAAATAACGAAAACGCAGAACCAAGGACACGACTTCCGAAATTAAACAAAGTTTTTTTTTTGAAGTTGGTTATTTTTTATTGAAAAATGTATTTATTTTTCACTTTTCATGTAGTAGGTACACGTAATTACATCCGTATCTTTTGAAATCAGAACACAGCCAAGTGGCTGCTTGACATCAGAAATAAGAATACTGATAGGACGTCCCCAGACGAGATCTTTCACAAAGAGCTCTACTACCTCCTCTTAGGGCATGTGCACACCACGTTTTTTAAACGCACCGTTGACGCGCGTTTGTAGCGATACAGACGCGATACGCACGCGAGTCAGACGCAGCCTGTACTGCTCTGCAGGATAAAAGTGCGCCGTCGACGCACGTTTCTAAAACGCGCGTCAACCGCGCGTTTAAAAAACGTGGTGTGCACAGGCCCTTAGGTAACAGCATGATTCTCTTTGCAAAAAGAAGAGTCACGATGACAAAATCAATCAATTAAAAGAGTCACGACGACAAAATCAATCGATCAAAAGTCATTTATTCAAACTAGGCTGAGAATCAACACTTTTAGAACGTCAAAATTTACATATGGCAGTCCCCCAAAAACGCCCACCCTTTACCATTTCCTAGTGCTTTAGCTGGGAAGAAGAAGTGGCGTAATAAACTCGCCAGCAGCACAGCTGTCTGTTCAATTAGAAATCTTGTTTATATACAATAGTAAAAAATACCAATGATGTGGCTAAGGAAAGCCCTGTTTGACCGTTTGTTATTAGCATTAGAAGGCTGATGGTAATAATATCTGACAAGCACTATGATGCATCCCCATCTACTGCATATGTTTGCAATCTAGTCACTGTTGATTTTGAGAACGTGAATGTACTATTATACTAACCTACCTCATATCACTAGGAAAATCCCAATTTAGAAAATAAATACGATTTATCGTCACCAGTGTGTCAAAACACCTTGTCATTTAATTGCTTGAATAGAACGCAAATTGTATTTTGTTTAAAAATTGTGCCGTAGAAGATGTGTAAGCATAGCATTTAGTTTAGGTATTATAAAACTGAAAACGTAAATATTTCCCATAACAATGGGAAATATTTAATTGATCCTCTGAAAACTTATTGGCGATTGAGCATCGGGGTAATGTTGTACGTTTTTTTTTTAAATAAATGCGCCTCTTTGTAACTTAGGTTTAAAGATATTTATTTCAAAAAAAAGGTTAGAACTAACCACGCAACATCCAAGTTGGTCGCATTTAATTGGCTAATTAGTATCTTTAGGACGCCAAATTAATTGACGCTCACAAAAAGGGGTAAAATTTGAGAATGCCCATTAATATTTTTGGAAAATCGAAATGGGAATTATTTAGGATTCGATTAAATACATATCTAACAATATCACATAATCCGAAACATCATATCTAACAATAACAATAAAACTTTTCCTATCTATCTTTCTAAACCTCTATCGCCATGATCACCACGCTTGGCACAGAAACTGGTGATCGCAGTATTAGCACAGTAACAGTGATAAATGATTTTATTTCTTTAAGTAAGTTTGAATGTTTCTACAAACACTTAGACACGTCAAAAAGAAATTATGTTGTAAAACTAGATGAGTTCGTTCAGTGTTTCCTATCCGACTACTCAGAGAACAAATACGAGTACAGAAACAAACTCAGAGGTCACAGACCTTGGTCTTTGGACATTAGTCAGATCATGTGAGGACCATGTAGATTAGTGAAATAAATTAATGGTCTTTTGAGGAAAGAACCACACAGATTTGAGTGAACCTGTCAAGATAATATCTCTCAAAAGGTATACTTAATCGTTATAAAATTACCTCCATCTAATTGACATCTAACACTACTGACTTCTAGTTTACTTTTTTTGTTTTAAGGAAAAACAATTACTTTTTTGCATTGCCACGATGACTTAGTAATTTTTAACTGACTTCTGAAAAGGAGGAGGTTATTATTTTCGTCTGTATGATTGTTTGTTTTTTTATGTATGTGTTCCGATTTCTCCGTCAATTGTGGACCGATTTTGAATGTTTTTTTTTTTGTTTGAAAGTGTATGCTCCCGAAGTGGTCCCATTGTCACCAAATCGGAATTTGATGAGGAGAAACCCCATGAAAATCGAGGGAAATCCAAAAAAATTATAGGCACTCCTATAGCGATTTGGTAATTTTTTATAGTTAATCGTACATTTCCTCTCGGAAAGCACCATTTGATGAAGTGGAACTGATGATGAAGACCACAGATGGCCACCGGAACTACTTAATATTATGTATCTTACGAGTTGCGATTCGATTAAGTACTTCAGTATGGTTGCTAAGCAATTTATGCCCGTCACAATGCATATGGTGTGTGGCAGTTCTTCTGGTTCTTACCACAAAAACTCCACGACAATTAACGTCCCTGCATCGGGAAAAGCAATTTTTCGTAAAAGGTGATGAGCAGTTAGAATTGAGCTATTGTAATTTAAAATTACAAACCGTCCCACTAAAAAGTGAAACATAACTTTAATTTAGGATGTCGGTGTCTTTGGATCTGTATTTTAGTTTTTTGGAATCGTAATTACAGCTTTTATTTCAGTGTTCATTTCATCGTTACGTTTTGACGCAAACGTTGTTATTTAAGAAATTAGTAGATTATAAATACAGCTGTAGGTCATCACCACCATCATCATCGGCTGCACCTTGTTCTAACCACTGATGAGTATAAGCTTCCTCCCTTTTGTGCCATGCGTCCCTGGTCTGTGCGAGTCTCATCCGGGTCGTCCGCGATCTCCTGTATTTAAGCTATAGGTACTTTACTGATAGTTTAGAAGGGCCTACAATGGATAGGTTTATCAAGCTACATGTCAGACATGGGGCTTGATTAACCTTCCTGGGTTTGCTTTGTTTTGTTTTAATTGACGTTTAAACGTTGTATGTATTGTGTGCATAATTTGTTACTACTAACATAGTTTTTAAGTTACTTGTAAACTAACACGCTATGGGCCTACGATGCCTGCTAATAAAAGTTTTTTATTTTAATTTTATTTTATTTTACAAAAATTATGAAACTTGAATAAAAAGATCGTAGTGTTTTTGGGAATTAATTGGGCCTTAATATAAGTTCCAGGTAAGAATAGAATAGAATACTCTGTACACCATAAAAATTACAGATATAAATGCTGGAATGGTGACACAATGGACGGTCTTATCGCTAAAAGCGATCTTTTACAGACAACCTTTGAATGGATTAAAGGGAGAAGGAGAGACAAGACTGCAGGTAGTTAGTGGTGTACCATTTACATATACAATAAATACTTACATACATAAAGCACACTTATCTATATAAATATATATAATATATACAATAATAAACATGAAACAAGGACAAGGAATTGTATACAGTAAGAATGGGAGTCGACATCTTTGGGTCTCGTAAAAGGTCATTATCCAAATCTTGCTACACAAGATTTCTAAAGATACAAGCAGTGTAACTTGGTCAAAGGTATACTCATGTAGGTTCACTGATCAGAAGATGATGCTTTAAACCACTTGAATAATGTCGTGTCGAAAAAGGGACCGCTCTTTTGTTTGAAACTAAAGTTAACACATTATTTTGGTTCTTAGTTTATTTGGGACAAACACTACAGTTTTAAAATCTGTAATATAAATATTTACAATTACTGTAAGTAGCTACTTTATAACAAATTATTTGAGTGGGCTTTGAAGCTTGTGGTGCAAAGGTTCTAGCAATGCCAGTTAACAAACTTAGGAGTATTTGAAGGTTGTTGACCAAGAGCGGCAAATCCAGGATTTCTTAAGTAGGTATTTTTCTACAGGAACTCCACCAGGTGCCTCCACTAGTTATTATTTAAATGAGGGAAGGTCTCTAAATACGTCGGGTGCAACCTGCAGCCTAATCTCCTAACAACACTTTTTATTTACACACATTACTTTGACTTACACTCATTTTGACGTTCAAAAGTGCCTCTTATGTGCCTATTTGAAATAAATAATTTAACTTTGACTTTGACTTTACAAATATGGACGACGAGTATTGTGGGACACGAACTTCTTTTGTTAATTTAATTAACATAACTTTCGTTATTTACGTAGGTCAGCAGACAAATTTTTCAAACATAATTATCAAGCAATGAATTAGGAATTTCTTTCAAAACCTGAAAGATTGTGTTTGATAGTGTGTTAGCGATCAGGCTGCACTGCTTAAATTCAGTCCCCCTGCCACTTAGATTACTGACTGGTCTTTTCAATAACTATTTGCGAACTATAAGTATTTATTTATTTATATATAGGGGAACCAACAGCTAGCAGATGGATAACAATTTTATATGAAACGCAGAGCCAATTACAGGTTCTCACGGGTAAAAAACAGAAAAATTTGTAGAAATCTTAGGAACACTAACAAGCACGATAGAAAATAATATAATATAAGGTACAATTAACACTATGCACTTAGACACGTCGACGGTAGGTCTACAGAGGACGCCGTGACTGGCTTAAGCGATCTCCTATCCCGCAATCTGGATCAGGGTAAGAAATGCCTTGGCATTTTTTTGGACCTATCTAAGGCATTCGACACAGTCTCTGTCTCTAAACTTCTACTTAAACTTGAAAATATCGGTGTAAGAGGAACCCCACTAAATTTATTTAAAAGCTATCTAACAGACAGAATGCAAAGTGTGATTATAAACAATTGCACAAGCAATGAGCACCCTTTAAGTGATTACGGAGTACCACAGGGAAGTATCCTAGGACCGACACTCTTTCTAGTCTATATAAACCAGTTATGCGCACTAACACTTACAAATTGCAATGTTTTTACTTATGCAGATGACACAGCGCTCATTGTGCATGGCTCAGATTGGAATGAAACAAAACGTCACGCTGAGAATTGTCTCATCATGGTATTAAACTGGCTCGCTACTAATCTTCTTAGTCTTAATCTCGAAAAAACTAAATTTATACCTTTTTCTATAAGCAAGAAAAGCCAACCTCTAGAGGACTTTAATATCCAATTCCACAGTTGCCACTTAAAGCCTGGCTGTACTTGTCCACACTTGACCAAAGATTCACACATAAAATATCTCGGAGTAGTAATAGACGAGCGTTTAAATTGGCATAATCACATTATATCACTCACATCTAGAGTTCGCAAAATAATCTATATCTTTAAGCTACTTAGAAACTCAGCGGATATCGACACTCTAAAAACTGTATATTACTCCCTGTGCCAGTCCTTACTTACATACTGTGTGACTGCCTGGGGGGAGCAACAAAAACATCACTTCTACCACTGGAAAGGGCTCAAAGAGCTGTTCTGAAAGTGATGCTACGTAAACCGTTTAGGTACCCGACTGAACGATTATATCAGGACTGCAAGTTGCTAACCGTCAGACAACTCTTTGTTTTCCGCTCCACTCTTCGCAAACATGCCTCTGTCCCACCAAGACAAGTACTCCATACTCGACGTAGGTCTGCTAGAGTATGTCTATTCGAGCGTTACAGGACCACATTTGCTACCCACCAATATTTCATCCTAAGTTCTAGAATATACAACAAGCTTCAAAACAAATTAACAATAAATAATCTAAACCATTTCGAATTAAAAATTAAATTGTTAAATTTGCTCTTAAATCTAAACTATTGCGAAACAGAGGAACTCATTTGTTCTAAGAATTAACGACTAAAATACCAATTTCTTACTTCCTTGACAGACAAGTACACCACACTCAAACACAAACCCAAACATACGAGTTTAACCACACAGCAACACACTCACACAAACTCTATTCACAATTAACCATTAAACTCATTCAATAATATATGTTAACATCAGAATTATTACGCAGTTATAAATACTTTGCTAAACGCGTCAACCCCACTAAAGAACACTGTCCTTCAAGATACAGGACTTTCCTAGTTTGAAGGGCAGGGGTCTTACTCATTAGTAATAGCCATACCCATCTCTTATTCATACAAAACTGATGTTATCTAGGCTAAGTTTTTGGTAAAATAAATTATTATTACTTCTAAAAAAGTCGGCGTTCAGCTGCGTGCGTGCAGAATAGGTTTTGGTGGGAAACGGGTCAAATGAGAACTCTTTACAAAGAATATTAAAGTTCTTACTCGCTCGCACCATGTATGAGTTTTGCCTGTAGTTAGAAGAGGTATATGGAATAGAGATAGGTGGTATTCAAGATATTTTCGCGTTGCTTGGATCTCGAACTAGGCGAATAGTACAATGATGCTATGATACCGCAAGAAGAAGAAACGGTTGAAAGGCGATTAATAACATAAAAGTCGCATCACCATCATCTCGATAATATAATTTATCGGCTGACAGAAATAAACAGTCATTCGTCACGTTTTGTTTATTTGTTGATTTATAGATAAACAAATACTTGTTTTTTGTTTCTATATAATTACAGACATCGATTTAATGGATTTATTGACATACAGAAGTTTTATGAACTGATAAGGTCTACGATGATGTCGTGATGGCCTAGTGGTGAAGGCCTCGCGTCTCACGCACGATGTTGTGGGTTCAAATCCGGGCAAGTACCAATGTGACTTTTTCAATTCATATGTACTTTCCGAGTTTTTCTTGGACATGACTGACATCGGTGAAGGAAAACTTCGTGAGGAAACCTGGACCTACGGTTAATATAAGTCTGAAAACGCCAACCCGTCTTGACAAAGTGTGGTGATCAATGCTCGTGCCTTCTCTTTGTGAGAATAGGCCTTTGCCCTGTTGTAACACTAATAGGCTGGTTTTATTAATATACTATATGATAACTACGCAGGATAATTATCAAGAGTCGTCATAGTTCTGACATAAAAACCAGTGTGACGTTTTTGTAAATAAGTAGGTACTGTGACATTATATTTCTTCCATTGTACATGAGTGACCTCTCTGAACTTGTGCCCATGTTAAACGCATTGCTAACGTAAGCATGTTAGCTTATAATAATTATGATGTTTTTGTGAAGTGTAGAAGGTATTTACGTATGAGCTAGGGATGGAAAAATTCAACGCAATGTGAGTAATCGTGGTGATCAACACTCGTCCCTTTTCTAGAAACCACAATCATACAGATTGGTATCTTTTGTGTAAGGATCTCTATTTTGGATATATTTCTACTCTTTGCTTTATCTTCGGCCCAGTGTCGTCACGCAGTGGGTGTCATCGAGGCAGGCCTAGGGTGCGCTGTCGTGATGATTTTTTTTTTTTTTTATTTATTTATTCAAAATCTGTATTAACAATTACATACATAAAGTCTGCCAAACTGCAAAACAGTAATTTGGACTCATACATGGCGAGTTCGCCAAGAAAGGGAGTAGAAAGAGAGATTGGATGTCCATGGAGGAGAGACCTTTGCCCAGCCGTGGTACAGAATAGGTTAATAAAAAGAACTACAGGAGATTGGGAAGATTGTGGACTATTATGGGTGGATTAGGTTGGACTTTAACCAGCAGTATAATAAACCCTACATTTGGGAAAAGCTAAGGTTCATACACATTGTCTCAAACAAGTGATAAAAGTTTCTACTGCAACATCGTACTGCAAGCTACCGTGCATTAAAATCGCCGTTTGCATGACGACAGGAGTGTTCACCAATGTATTCGTAGCTTTAGGCAAATCATAATACCTTTCAAGTCTTGTTAAGCTCAATTTATGTACTTATATTGTTTTATTGATGTCCCAAAAAATGTGATGAAAAAACTTTGCAAAAACTGGCTTCGCAGTACTTTGGCAGTTTCAATTAATATTATTAGACGTACTTACTTACAAGTATGTCAGATATTATAGATGGAGTGTAAAGATCACGTTGTAACAGGTTTCATTGCTTACGCACGAAAGTTAATAACGGAGTAAAAAAATACTCGACGAATATCGTTAGACTGAGACCACAGCCAACTTTTTTTTTACTTTTCCTAGAATTTATTTGCATTAGCATAACGAGACCTTTCATGGTTTTCTTTTCAACCAATGGAATCTATGGAATGGAATGAAACAGAGGGCCTAAACGAATGGCCAGGGCTTCCAAAGCGTTTCATATTTCTACAATGACTTTCAACATGATTGACATAAACTTTTTGGTAGGAAGCATATGTCGATCTGTGTCAATCCAATGCATTTTTGACTTTTCCATTATCGTTATTATATTGCTGATAAAATACACTGGATCGCAAAAAATCCGGGTCGCTAATAAAAACCGTGATATCTCCATAAATTATATACCTAGATCGCTAGAATTAATAATATGTAGTAAGCAGGTGTTGTTGTGTTGTTCTAATGCTTGTTCTAAATTCCTAAAGAGGTTTCATTTAGTACAAGTTACAGATTTAAAAAAAAATATTCTGCTTTGTGAAAAATTTCAAAATTTTAAATTAGGAAAAGAATATTTTTTCTGCTTTTGTTTCAAACCGAGCTGCCATTATGGATTTATCAGAGTAATCAGTGCAATATTATGTCGTTAAAACCTGAAGAATGTACACGGATTATAGCCATGGTACAAGAAGGAAGAAGTCAGCGTAGCACTGCTAGAACAGTAGGAGTATATTTATCAACGGTCCAAAGAGTACTCCAGCAATTTAAAGAGACCGGTATGAACATCAGGAGACCAGGAAAAGGCAGGCCAAGGTGCACAACTACACGAGAAGACCGATTCATCGTGAGCACTATGTTAAGAAATCGACATCTCACGGCTGTTCAGGTCCGAAACAGTCTTCAAGAAATTCACCACAACAATGTGAGCTCTGATACGATTCCGCGACGTCTTCATGAAGCTGATATAAAGTCTTATAGACCAGAGTCGAGAACATCGAGTTTCCAGGTTACGGTTTGCTCGAGAACACATCCGATGGACAGATGAAGTTAGGTGCAAGGTTATGTTTATTTACGCACGACGGGAGACGAAGAGTATTTAGA